>CM077522.1:12654976-15224514 GCA_039654895.1 Mongoloraphidia duomilia
CAAAGAATAAAAATTAAATTGTGTTTTAAAGACCACCAACAGCTAAGGTTATTTGGGCCTAGTCAAAGAATAAAAAAAAGAGTGTTTATTTTTTGCAAATATTTACTAGGTGGGAAGTATAGGACTGGTCATCAGTCGAATTTTTTAATTTAAATGTTGTCTTTTTATGTACAAAATTGTATTTTTAGTTAATAAAATTTTATCTTAAAAAAAATCTTCTTATGTTAAAACCAATAATATTAAATATGATTTAGTTGTTTTTTTTCCAATGAAAAATATGATTTACAGAAGTACAACAAAATAGAAAAAACTTTCTTAATAAAAAAATTCTCACGATTTCTTCATAACTTATCTGCGAATAATCTTTATAGATGAGTGATTTCAACAAAATGTCTAATTCAATTTTTTATTGCAAAAAGCATAAAATTGTGTAATAGTACAAAATGAGTTTGATTCTCAATGCAATTAAATTCAATCAACCCTTACATACGAGTTAAAGGGTGAAATATCCGATACTAATCTCTTCAATGTTTGTATCTGCAGGGTTGCAAAATACCTCAAGTTGGAAGAAAAAGATTTATTGCGATCAAATCCACGGGGTTGCGCAATAAGGGTGATTTGCAATACAGTGTTTTATGTTCTTTTTATTATTTCTTATTTTCATGAATTTTTCTCTTTAAACGTTTCTTATTTCTGTGATTTACAATTTCCGATTGTGAATAGTTTTATTTTGACATTTTACAGAATATGGATCGATAATTTGACATAAGTAGGTCATAAAATTTTATAGCGACATAAAATTTTTATATTTAACCGTTTTTTCATCCTTCTTATGTAAATGATTTATTCAAAAAAGAAGGAAAAGTTATCTGAGAATAAAGGGCTTTTTAGACCCGGAGACTGTTAGGACCCCCTAAAAATGTTTAAAGTTTTTTATCAATTTATTTGCAAAACGTTAAAAAAATTTTAAAAACGAACCGTGCAATTTACACTATAGAAGTGAAACTTATGCAAAATCTATGGATACATACGTCCGACAAACAGTGATTCTATAGTTCTGTGCATCGCGAACACGAGATTTTATGAGACTTTTGAACTGACTTAAAAATGTCAAAATTAAAGATTTGGACAAGTTTATAGCTTATCTTTCATTCCGAGGTTTAACCTTTTTTTCACCTTATATGAACGGAGTAATACAGTTCGGCTGGCGACGACCGAACTGTATGAGCGCCGTCTGGCAAAAAGTGATATGCTGTTTACACTACACACTACAGAAGTGAAACTTACTTAAATATTATAACATATATCATTATGAAAAACTGTTAAAATTGACACAATAAATATTTATTATAATAATATTCTATTATGAGACAAGGTTATTAGAGTACAGGTTGCCTCGTCCCATCTAACCAATCAGCGTAAGCGCGGGAATGACGTCAGCTAGAATTTAGTTTAAATCAAGTACAAAAATTGTTGAAGATTATGCTTATTTATATTAGGTGCTTCGTGCAGATTTTTTCTTAAAATTGGCAGGAGACAATAAATAGAAGAATAGATGTTAAAAAATAGGATAATTTTTATTTTTATTACAAAATTTAGGTTTTAATATCTATAATATAAACAAACAAAAAATTAAATAATGCTCAAGAAATGGCAGATTTTGTTAATTACCTATTTTTTTAAATTTAAGAAACGAATAGAATTAACTAAAAAATTAATAAATTAATTATTTTATCTTTTATATTCACAAAATATTAAAAATAACCACAAAACACCATAATACTTAACAGCTATCGCAAAATTGACAACTTATCATATTTTTTTCACTAACAGAAGAATCATGTTTCCACACTACCATGGTTACTGTGATTTTTATTTCCAAAAATTAGCAGCGTCCATGGTCTGATCTTTTCTATTGAAGTGAGCAAGCATGGTATATTCTGAGTGACGTCATCCCCCCCACTACTATCTATCGGAATGAGGCAACCCCTTGATTATGAGATTTGTTTTTCATTGCTGTTACCATGGTTACACGGTTGCAGTTTTTTTTCAGTTGAATCTAGTTCACTCTACCGTACGAAAAGAAGTCTATAAATCTAGTTTTCTTTTTTTTTGAGGCCCCAAGTGCGCGGTTCTTGTGCGTGTGCCTGCAGTACCGTGATCAATATGTTGAAGTCTAGAAAAACGACACAAGGGGTCCATGACATAAAATGCTATAAAAATGTCGGTCAAAGTATCCTATTGTGGGCAATTGGACAAAGTAAGTATATAATGCAAATAAACAATGAACCATTGGTCTTCTCTGATTATAAATTACATTTGCAAAAAAATCTACTACGAACAGTCCGGAAATAATATCTTAGCCATATTTCATTTAATATGCTAATGAAGTGGACATTAAAAAAATTCCATGGCCATTTAATTCATTGTAAAGATTTTAGTTGCATGCTTCAGCACGTGGCGATACTATGTTATCCCGTTTGATTGCACCATTGTTTTCTACAACTGACGATGGCTGATTTAACCACCCAGTGCTTCGTTAAACTGTACTTCGGTGTTAGGACTGAACACGCTTCCCTTGAAGAGTACTATAAAGCGTATAGCTAGCGTGCATAAAAAAATTGTAGGTATTATGTAATCGAAAAGATATATGAACAAATAATGTATGTATTATCATTCATTCTTTTTTTTTGGCCACCAACGTATTTCTGCTAATATTTTTGAAGTGAAAACTTCCTTAGGCGCGTTAGGCACTCTTGGCCTGGGTAGTGAAATAAAGTGAACCGTTCGCGTTCGCACGTTTGCATTCGCAACCCGACGGTAAGATTCGCTGAATCGGGGTTACTCGGATCAAACACGAACACGTATTAGCAGTATGCTGTTAATACGTCTGGGTACTGACTGATCACTCTCTTAAAACTGTGCCCGGCTGACATACTTATATCATAAAAACGGCAAGCTACACAGTTGCACCGATAGTTAAGTTAGCTGCGTCTTTGCGTTGTATGCATAGGGACCTCGGTTCGAAACCTGATGGCTCCGTAGAATTTTTGACGTATTTTTTTTCAAAATTCTACATGATATTGATATTTATTTATATATTTTTTAATTTTTGTTATATTCTTTCCTTGGCAATAATACTAATTTTTTTGAAGCCAAGGTGGAAATAATTAAAAATACAATTTTAGTATTGTAGTAATAAATTATTTTTAGTTCATAAATGCGCTAATAGATGACACCAAAAATTAGAAAATCTGAAGTTTTCACTTCTTTCGTGTGGTCATAAGCACACACCCATTTTTTTGTGAAATGTAGCATTTTTTTCAAAAATACATCATAATCTCAAAAATTGATTTTTTTAGACCTGCTTAAAACACGCTAAATGCAGTAAGCATAAGAAAAATTCTGTATTTCTTTTAGTTTAGAAAATTAAGTTTGAGCCCTTATCACGATACATTTTGCAGTTTGTTGTACGTATACTATCGTTTGTAAAAGTATAGTTAATGCGGGGTCTGCGGAGGTGTACGTTACGCCACTGGTTTTCTAAGTCAAAAGGGATACAGAAATGAATTGAAGTCAGAATGCGTATCTGTACAAGTATTGGGAAAAAAATGAAATAAAAAAAAAACTAAATTATTTGCTGTACTGTATGTTGTGCACCGCGTTCGGAGTTATCTCTAACTGATGAAACAGGGCATTAAAATTCAACAGCGCTGACCCTTTCAACCCTTCTAACACTAAATACTCGTATAATTACCACCCGCCATCAACGATCACGTGTCGTTTAGAGTGGACCTATAAATCAAATGTTTCTCTTATATTGTTTCAAATCACACAAAAAAGAAAAACGTATGATTGTATTTTGTTTACGCAATAGGTTCTTCAATAATTATTTTATTGCTGGTTCGGTTTTAAGTTTTTCTAACCTATAAATTAAATGTTTCTCTTACGTTTTAAATTACTAAAAAAAAAGAAAAACGTATCATGATTATCATGGTATTTTATTTACGCAACTTTTTTCAATTGTTTTGTTGGCAATTTGAATTTTCATTTTTATATACAGAGGGTGCACTAATAAGTCAAATAAGTGCTTTTCTTCATGTCTTAATCATCATTTCCCTTATTTACGTTTGCCCTCCGGAAAAATATGTATTGTTTGAAACACTTGAAATGGACACGGGCCATTATTAACGAACAATAACTACAAGGAATAAACTCACAATTGAACAAGCACGACTGATGAGTGACTCCACTTAAAAACAATAAGACATGTTCAATTGTTCAAAGAAGACCAATCAAGATTTCCAACAATGATTTTTATAAAAACCTTTTTATATTTGGATGATAATTATATTAAATATTGAATTATATTATATTAAATATTCTCTACAAATTTTCAGAACTAAATAAGCAGATAAACAAATTTTAAACAGATAGAAAATTGATAAAACAAAAATTTAACGACAGTACCTCGTATATAGCTATAATGTCTACTTTATTGACCTTTAGTGGGCGATTGAAATCCAAGTAGTTTTTATCATTTCAATAGAAAGAAGCAGAACTACAGTTAAAATTATATAGGTAACTTTAAATACCTATAAGGTATAAGTATTTTTAATACGTGAACGTAGAAAAAAATGCATTCAATTGTCGAAGAAAATGCATTCAATAACGTACATTAATTTAAATCAAAATAATTTTGAAAAACGGTGTGGTGCCCGGCGGAAGCCCTGTTCTGAGTCAGTTAGATTTAAATACCTACCTAATAAATAGAGTAAATGTAGGTATACCTAAAAGCATGTCACCAGTCGGTACCTACTGTACTTTTAATTAGAGCAATAAATGAACAAGTAGATCACTTTTGCAATTAACGCTTCTTCTAAAGGGTCAACAGTTCATTTAAAAAAAATGAAAATTTTTTAGTAGATATCTATGATAATTTTGTGGTTATAAACATATTTTCTTTTATTTTTTTTTATTTTTTTAAGGCCACCAACTGTAGGTACATGTTATCTGCTTCTAGTACCAATATTTTTAATTTATTATTAATATTAACCTAAAAATCCGATCGATACTTTCATTAGTTTTAGAATTAGAATCTGGAAACTAGGACCGGTTTACTGTAGACGAGTCATGGAATATCCATATAAACAACGGCATTCCAACAAATTCGGCTTTTCATAAATCCTATACCGACCTATCATTTTTACGATTTTTCTTGAAACAAACATTTTCTGATTTTATTCAAAACATTTAAAAAAGCCACCAAAGTTTCAAATAAAAACACGAATAGAGAAAATGTACTCTTTATGAGATATTCATTATCAAAACTAAGTTATTGTCAGTTTGTATGTGATTCCCCAAATGACAAAACCATTTAATAGAACCACAAACGTTAAGAAAATAACCAAACAACACTTAACTTGTACATTTATGTACAAATTTTCATAGAATTAAATGTTCACATAATATAAGGGTTGTAACCAAACAGAAAAATGATACTCGAATACAAAAAATATACACCCGTTATGAAGCATCCATGTAGGTTACAGTCAATAAAGACAAATCATTCCAATTTTAGTACCAAGATATAACAAATATAAAATATTACTTTTATAATTTTTTATGATAATATAATAAAAAAAAATATTATTTTTCCATAGGTACTTGAAAAAAATTTGAAGGTATAACAATATATAAAGTATAGGCTATGTTATTCGTCAATTTTTCAAATCGGTTCAGTGTGTCTCGAGTTTTGAAGTAACATAGGTATATATACAAACTTTTTTATATACTATACGTTAGTACCTATATCAGGTGTACATTGTGAAGAATTATTTTATTAACACAAAAATATTATCATTTACGAAAACAGAAAAATGTTTATATAGAAAAAATAGACTTTTATTTTCCTGTCGTCTGTACCCTCTAGCTGTTGCGGTAATAAAAACGTAGGGGTTGTTCAGTAGCAATGATGTGACGATTGTGTACGGTGACGGGTTAAATTATAAGCTATTAGGGTTGGAGAAGGGTTGCCCGATTATTATTTTATAAATAAAGGGTTGAGCTCACACATATGAACACAAGTTTGCATGTATGCATAGAGTCGATAAATGAATACACGTGGGATTTTAAATATTGAACTTATATAAGCAATTTAATCCGAATAATCCTTTTAAAATTAACACGCTATATGTCTTTAATTTGTTACAAAGACTTTTGAAGACTTCATTTTTGCAAAATATTCGACCGACATGAGCTGATTATTTTCAATAAATCAGAATAAGAATTTGCTAAGTTTACATAATATGATACATTTAAGGGCTAGTTCAAACACGCCGGAATCCACGCGGATACAAACCGTGCGGATCAACCGCGTTGAGCTTATTAACTTCCCATTGGAAGTTATTGTAATGGGTCCGAAAATCGAAATCAAAATGAATAACAAATTTTAATGTTTCAAGGTCACTACACTATTTTTAGAAAGATGTCTCTCTCTGTGTGTGTGTACGTATGTACGTATGTATGTACGTACGTACGTACGTGTCCATTTCTTTCTAAGACGAAATCTCGAGAATGAAAAATGATATCGACTACGTTAGGGTGCCAATCGACGTGTATTAACGTAAATATCCGAATTTTTAGTGTTCCGGACCAAAATTGGAAAAACGGAACAGTTATGGCTTCACTCCGGTGTCTGTCCGTCCGTCTATCTGTCATAAGCTCCCAGAGCCTTGGCATAGTTAAAGCTTGTTATGGCCCAATAATTCGGATATTTACCAGTAATAATTGGGGTCAAACAGGTTATGACAAAATGAAAAAAATTCAACCCCATAGAGTGGGGTGTCTAATGAAAATTAGTGACCGATAGAAAACAGTAGATAATATTTAAAAAAAATTATTTCGTTAAATTTGCTTAAGAAAAAAAATTAATTTCCGCGAAAATCACTTGTCCCACCCCATCATAACGTCAACATTAATAAAAAGTATAGACATTATCATTGTAAAGTTTAGTAGGTACTTATAAAAAAAGAAATTACAGATTTTTGACGCAATGTGCATACCATTACAAGGTTATAATGAAATCAACATGCGAACTCAATTCCAAAGGCGTGAGTGGGCTATGCAGCTAACTAGAGATACAACGGAAATGAAAAACATCTCATTTATAATATAAGTAAATGTCAGTTTATATTTATTTTTTAAATAAAATAAGGTTCTTACATTTAACGATTGTACGGAACACTCATTGCGCGAGGCCCGACACGCACTTGACCGCTTTTTCTATATTAAAAGAGGACGGATATGGCTTAAGATAAATTCTTTGGTAAAGACATTACAAGAATAATATTATATATCTATGTCATAAAATTATAAATAATATAGGAGTTAATTGGTATATGATAAAATCAATCGATTTAAAACCCCTTATATCCACACCATATTATTCACATAACAATTAGAGGTGAAAATAATAAATATCTCAGACAGCTAAGCTGCCATGATTTTTGAGCTATATCTAAGAAAAAATCAAATGACCACTGTCGGGATTTGAACCCGAAACCCCCAGTTTCCGGCTAGGTGAGTTACCGATTTCTCCACAGTGCCCGAGAGTGGAAACCGATCTCTTCTTATAGGAGTTCCTTTTTATTTTTCTATAACAAATGCGAATTATTTTATAAAATGGGGCAAGCAGAAAGTTATGAAGAAGCTAATAAATATAGCATAATTTTATAACGACGGTAAATCAATAAATTAGAGTCGGTACTATAAAACCGTTCTTCTTTTTCTTTGTTTCTCTTGACAGAGAACAAACTGTGAAACAACAGACAGCAGTTTTTCCGCAGATTACCCCGCACAAGCACACAATACAAGCAAGCTACGAACCCGTTTGTTGTATGGGAGAAGAACGGGACGGGGAGACTCATATGTTCCTGTAGGAGAGACGGAAAACTCTTTGATTCGCGGTGGCAGTGGGATATTAAATGAAGAAACTCTGTCCTGTTTATTTTTTGACAATGAACAAAAAATAAATGCGCATCAAGAAAGTACTGTTTTGTAAACTTTTGTTAAGAATATTTTCGTCATTAGAATTATCTGGCTATTCCTTGTTGAATCATGATTTAAAAAATTAAATTAATTCCTTCTTTAATGCCTAATGCCTACATTATAAATCTGTAATTTTCTTAAAAATGTTTAATTAAAAGTGAACTTAGAATGTACCCACCTTATTTGTGTAACCATATTTCTACCCTGTTAAGAAAATATTATTAAATATTCAGTGAATGAACGCTCATTGAGAAAAATACATCGTGTTCATGAAAAGTTCACGAAGAGAAAAAATACTCCATAGGATTAAAAACCAAATTCATGGTAGGTAATAACTGAAGCGAGCGAGCGAAGCGAGTGATTAATGTATTAAGAAATCATAAATTCATAGCATCAGGGAGCGAACGAGCGAACCGAATGACTAATGTAATAATAAATCATAAATTTATATAACACCCGGGCGAAGCCAGGCCGGGCCGCTAGTTAATGATAAATTTTATAAAGTGCTTGTACAATAATATAATATCAAATATCATATTTGCTCTTAGAATAAGTACTATGTAATTCGACATCCTGGGACTTGAGAATAGCCGAGCGTGTAGCAGTGCTGTTGTTTACATGGCGTAGCTATGGTTCCTCTATTACAAGTCCCCAGTTCCCGGGTTCTAGTCCGAGCGCTGGTAAAAGTGTCAATTGGATTTTCAATTTATAATTAAAAAAAAATAATGAAATGAAAATACGAATTGGTGCTTGGCCCAAATAACCTTAGCTGTTGGTGGTCTTTAAAAAACAAACACAATTCGACATCCTGATATTTTTGACTGGAAATTTTAAAGTAACTTATATTTTAACAACATTTCATTCGAACATAAATGAAACTACGCCACATGTGAAACTACATATGTACAACGTCCAAACATACGAGTATATAGCGACAAGGAGAGACTCGAAGTGAAAGAGAGAATATTATAAAAGAGGAAGAGAAAGGTTTGCCTGATGAGCTACACCGCCCCCCCAACCCCAACAACACACATATACAGAGCTATATTATCTCGGTGCTCTTGTGAACATTTATTCCATTTGTCGACAAATTCGACGGGTTGTATAATTAGTATACCACAATTTCGAACGTTCAGAATAACAATTCAATTTTTCGAATGAATTTTCAGTTTACGACTTGCTGATTACGAATAAAACTCTCCTCCCCCCCTTGGTGAGCAGAAGATGCAACGAAAAACTTTGGGCACAGACTATTATCGTTATTACATCTACAAAGGTGGGCTGCAGTTTAAGATTTTTACATGATGGTGTAGGTGGCGGGTTCATTATGGTGGAAGAGATGGGCGGTGTATAATAGGTACAATGTTGCGTTAAGTTGTTGTTCGTTAAATCAGCAGTTCTAGCCCTTCCCCTCCGCCTTACTGTTTTCAACCATTACAAGTCTCCACTCCTGCAGTCCGTGATGAGACTGCGGTGAGCTAAATTCCACAGTAAGATTGGTTTGGACTAAGATATAAACAGAAGGAACTCCCGTTCGAGCGACGAGATTTCGGCTGAATTTTACGTATCAAAACAGAATCAGAAAGCGTTTTTCCGTCGAGTACATTCACGAAAAAAATACAAGTGCTTTTTGCTAGTTACAAAATGAACCCCACTGTATTAGGATGCGCTGCTGTTGTATGCGCGACTCTATATCCGTCGGTGATCCGTAGCCTCGTCTAGTTTGCCCCGCGGCCGCACTAAATAATGTTTTTCGTTTCTAGCGTGTTGTGGCGGTGACGATATCAACACTGTCAAAAGCGTTGAGCTCGCTCACGCCGACGGAAATAAACGCGACGTATATTCCGTTCGTCTATAAGTTTCTCTCGTTTGTAGGAACGATTTCGATTTGGACGTGCAATCCGCCCGTGTAGTTTCGCTCTTAAGTAAGCATTTTCTCCCGACAGCCTTGAAAGTGCCGATTAATTGAAATTCTAAACTCTAGCGTATGTCGACTCCAGTGAATTTTTGTCGAAATGAAAATTACAAGAAAGAGAATTAAAATGTAATAAATTAAAAAAGCCATCGTTTCGATATATTAAAGATGTAATCACGTCAAAATAGACAGACATCTAAAATACGGGTACATGATCTCAATCGGTAAACGTTGTCATCATCAGCCAACCTTAAAAACCCTTGTTCAAATCTCAACAACGGCAACGGCGCGCTGTTCAGCGCGCAAAGAGCGCTTCTCTGTCGAACGAACCAACTGTTCTGTGCAAATATATTTACATAGAACACTTTTATATATTGTAGGAGTTTCGGGTTCGAGAATTCCTACAAGAAAATTTTTTTCCGTTTTTTTTTAAGTTTCGAGGACAAGTCTGATTTTTTTTTATTTTGAGCCTTCACGATGTACCTACTACGTATATTATTTTTTTAAGTTCTTTTTATCAAAGATAATTTGATTAATTGACTTTTAAAAAAATTTCAAAATTATATTGTGGTTGCATTTACATGTACAAATACTTTTTTGAATGTATGCATAACAATCAGATTAATGAATCGCAATACCTCCGAGGATATTTTTTATCGATTTAGTCACTAGAGGCGCTCCGGCACGCAAGGACTGAACACAAAACCGAACACAATTCTCGAGTTTTTAGATATCTTACCATGGATTCTTTTGATGGAGTAATTTTAGCCTGAAGTTACTCCATCAAAATAATTCATGGTAAGATATCTAAAAACTCGAAAATTGTGTTCGATTTTGTGTTCAGTCCTTGTGTGCCGGAGCGCCTCTAGTCACTAAATCAATAAAAAATTATCCTCGATTTTCGAAGCATTTCCAATGTACACAGATCAGTCTCCTTCCTTTTGTTCTATATACTCGATGTATTTTTTGAAATACGCAATATATATACAGGGTGCTGAATTGATTTGCGGATAATAGGGATTTAACCCGTAAAATCAAACTTTCGCGATTTCCTGCTTCCCTAATTATTTTCGGAAAAATATCTTCGAATAAAAGTTTTAGAACATAATTCTGCATCTAAATCATTAAACAAAATTAATTTTGCATGCTTTGTAACGGCAGAAATTAAATATGAAAATGTCAAAATTACCTCAAAAACAAATAGAGATAGCCATGGAACTTGAACAAAATGATGACGTTTTAGCTGTCAGAATAATTTCTAATCATTTTGTTCAAGTTCCATGGCTATCGCTATCTGTTTTTGAGGTAATTTTGACATTTTCATATCAAATTTCTGCCGTTACAAAGCATGCAAAATTAATTTTGTTTAACGCTTTAGATGCACAATTTTATGTTCTAAAACTAAAAAAACTCGGGTCGCAGTGCCAAAACCCTGCCGACAATATAGTGTATTTGCTAATACTGGCATTGTGGCTTTATTATGTAAACTTAAGTTTGTTTTTGAACAAAATAAAAAATTTAACCCCTTAATACATCCCTTAAAATAATATTTTTTTTCTTAATTTCAATATTTTTATCAATG
Organism: Mongoloraphidia duomilia; assembly: GCA_039654895.1. NCBI lineage: Eukaryota > Metazoa > Arthropoda > Insecta > Raphidioptera > Raphidiidae > Mongoloraphidia > Mongoloraphidia duomilia. Next base: position 12,666,523 of record CM077522.1, read on the forward strand.
CAACCTCGGTACCAAATTAAATACACCCTTCAGTAAGTAAAGCACTATCCGCAAACTAGTGTTTTCATAAAATTTGTAAGTCCGGTCCTGTCGGGCCGATTTTATTAAAATTTTGGCAGCACATTTTAATCGTTACTAAAAGGTTAAATTTCAATTTTGAAACGATTTTGAGAATTTTTTCGGCATTTTTGGGCCCAAAAACATTTTTCAACCCCTAAAAACTACCCTTAAAATAGTCCGATTGAGCCCATTTTAAATAGGCTTCGTGCGGTGATGGATTTCAACGTGCCTACCAAATTTCGTCAAAATCAATTAACTCTTTCGAAAGTTATTGCCCGCACACATATATATATATATATATATATATATATATATATATATATATATATATATATATATATATATATATATATATATATATATATATATATATATACATATATAAATAAACATTTCCAAAAATGGTGCCAAAATGTTCAGGAGGCTATGAAACGTCGAGAAATTTTGGTCCGACCCCTAGGTCCCGCCATCCGACCGACGCCAATAGTGTATGTGCCATATGGCAAATACACTAATAATTAGGGAAGCAGGAAATCGCAAAAGTTAGATTTTATGGGTTAAATCCCTATTACCCGCAAAGCAATTCAGCACCCTGTATGTATAAGGATTCAACAGCCAATAGAAGTACTCTATCCGATGTAAAAGAACGATAACTTGAATCTGTTGTAGCGTAACTACAAACGTATCATATGTCTCATATAAACACACGACAGAGACAAACGGTCTATGAGAGACGAAGACGGAAACAGCGACGGCAACACTCGCGGACAGAGCACAAGCTCTCTTTAATTAGTCTGAAAATATTTGTTAATCTCTGTCTGCCTTCTCTTCTACTATGTAGTGTCTTTAACGCTCACATATTATAGGAACCCTAGTCATGCCTTTATACCTATTTTATACGTGTTTTGTGTATTAGTTTAGTGTACCTTTACACCGTTCAAACGTTTCGTATATATCTTTCACATAAACATTCATACTGCATAGCCGTTGGAAACATTTTTTTTAAAGGTGTCGCGTTTATCAGAAGATCTGGACTGACAATAATTTGAGATTGCTTCAGAGACCCAGCGATGTAGCTTAGTGGTACAGCACTATAGGACTCGCATTTACTGGGTTCGAATCCCGACGAGGGCAGATGTGGCTAGAACTTTTTCCTACTGCCCTACGTCGAGAAACGGTAATTCCTATACCGGCCATCTTGTTTGAGGTTTTCCATGGTTTCCCTCAATTATTCCAGATGAATGTTGAGATGGTTCCTTATATTCAAGGCCATGGCCGATTTGTCAAACTCCTATTCACTCGCCCGAAAACGGCTACAACTCTCCCGACGCTATTTTTAAAACTAAAGGGTTCGGGTAAACGCCAAATGAAGAACCATGAATCACACTACAGATTCTTCAGGCGAAAAATTGAAGAAAAAAAATTCCTGAAAAAAAATTACATAATCCTTCACACGTAGCCAAAACTTTTTTGTTTTAAATTCGCCCGTATTAGGATCTGTAGTGTGATTCTTGGTCCTTCATTTGGTGTTTAGCGTCGGGAGAGCTGTACCCGTTTTAGGGCTTAGGCGAGGGGAAACGATTTGAAATGAAGAGTGCAGGGGGTAACTAGCAGTATCGAATACTCTTAGCGATAAATCCCGATTTTAATTCAAAGTGTATGTGTGAAACATTCCAAAATGGAGGCTAGTAAAATATAATTAAAGCCTAAGACAAATTTTGCTGATCATTTTTAGTGCATGAAATTAACCATTTTTGTATTTTTTTTTTCAAAATTGTAATTTTTTGAAGTTATATTTTTTTTCAAAATCGTTATCGGAATTTGTTATAATAGATAAATAACGCCAGTGATTTCATCACTACAGTAGAATATCGTTTATCCGGCATTCGATCAACCGAGTCTCCGCGTTATCCGAGGCAAGTAGCTCTTAAATATATTGAGGAACTCATGTTTTTAGTTGTCATGTCCATCGTAACTATATACATATAAGAGATTAACGGGAACTTGGACCGTGAGTTTTTTTAAAAAATTGTGTCTGTTGAACAAATGAATTTTAATGAAATTATTATGATCAATTATTTCAAAAGGATTATTGAATATTATATTATCGCTGTAAATGAATGATGACTACAGATTATTACTGACATACTCGTGTTATGTTTTAAGAGCCTGAAGAAGTCTAAAATATAGACGAAACGTTGCGAATTAAAACTTTAACTGAGTTTCAATCAACCCACGGTCCAAGTTCCCGTTAATCTCTTATATATATTAAGGAACAGCAGGAAAGTAATTTAAGTGACCTCTTATTGATGAAACGATAGCAAGATATTGCAACTAAAAATGAATGAGCAGGTTGAAACAGTGCTCTATTATCATGGACTTTCTTAAGCCGCGTTAGTGACCAGTTACACGTGTCACTTTATAGTAATTAAAAATTATTAAAATTTTCGAATTTTTTATTTCTTCCGTGTTATCCGAGTTTTCGTTTATTCGAGGTACTTCATCCCCACATTACCTCGGATAAATGAAGTTCTACTGTATTTATTGATTGCCATTTAAGAATGTTCATGTTCGTATGATTAATCGGGATTTATTTTCAATTTTATATCACTTCGTGCTGTTCGTTTTCTAGTTAACTTTTTGCTCAAACTCTCTCTTACATGTATGTTTGAGCAAAATATAATAATCCAAAACATAAGCCAGACTCAAAACGGGCAAAGTATTATTTTAACAAAATATAATATATCGCAGCGTCTCGTTCGCTGGTCGACACAACATAATGATCTCTAGTCAGATGTATAAATCCATACCCTCTGTGTGTCCTTATCTTAATAACCAGGGCTTATGACGACACGAGTATTTCGTTATATAAACAAACATCCGTAGACTGAACTTCTCACAATGACGTCTTAGCCTTTCAATAATTAAGTATTAATAACTAGACGGAACATAAATAATATCCAATAACCAATAATAATATTTTTTCGCTAACATGTATTAACTTCCCCACTACAGTTTCATTGCCATGCACTTAAAGGAGTCTACTGTAAAATTAAATTTAACAAGGATGTGCTATGAGTAACTCGTTCGGTGCGACACTGGGTTTCATTGTACCGATATGCACTGTGCGACAAAACACAATACAAGCAGTGCAAGTTCTCATAGACTCAGTACATTATGTACATAGATGCATGAGGCATGGGATCTTTCAGAGTCTGATGTTTGATGAAATCAGAAAAGCCTTTGCTTACACGCTTCATGTCACAATAATTTGTGTAAACCCTCGCGCCGCATCGACTGATAACTATGCTTAACGAGTTAATTACTAGTTTCTGATACCATACGTTTATATTGAAACTAGCCTTTGCCGGCGGTTTCGCTCGCTTAAATTGTCCAAAAAAAAACATATATTAACCTGATGTCTGATAAAAGTACCTTATATACTTAAAGTATACCAAGTTTCAGCAAAATCAGTCCAGTCATTCATAGCTGTTTTACAAACAGATGAGGTTTTCTCTAGGTGTTACACAAAATATCCAGACAATAGAAATCCTTAAAAAGCCGCAAGAAAATGAAAGATCATGTGACCATTTTATAACATATTATTAATGAAGTTAAATAATTAACCGATTTTTGTACCATTTTTTAAATGTTATTATAAGAGGAATTTTGGTATTTTGAGTTAAAATAAAACAGAACAGCTCTTGACGATCAGCTAGGTTTGTAATCAGTAGGTTCGGGCTATATCTATTTAGATCGCAATTTTTCATTATTTTGATGATTTAGATGAAATTCTAGTGAATGAGCGATGGTAAATTATAACTTACCATCGTAAAATCAAAAGATTCATGACAGATTTTGAGTTAGAAATTGCCTCGAAATTTATCATAGACGCTTATACTGAATATGCTGATAATTTGATAAACTCAAACGAAAAAAAACATCATATAGATTTAGTTTTTTAGTAACGTATAAAAATAAAATCTAATACGACTAATAATAACTTAACAGTAATTTTAAATAAACTACCTGCATATTTGCAACATTATATTTTATAATAACGATTCTTCTTTCAGTTAATTGTTGACTAAATTACTAATTGAAGGGAGAAAGGTGAAACAAAGCTTGGGAATTTAATTATAAAAAGTAGGTACTTTATTCAAGTGTTTAAATATTATTGTAATGCCCATATTACCAACACGACCACTTCAGTTGACTGTTCTTTTATGAATGAACAAAATGAGCATCGCTTGTAACAGGTACGTACGAATTGTTATAAAGAATATTCTTTGAAATTTAATAGCAATTTAAAAGAGTTGTGTAATTGTATCAAATGGAAATTTCACACAAAACAATTGTTTCTTTTCTTATTCATTAACTATAATATATTTAAGAATGATTAAAAAACGTAATACATTGCGATGTATTTATATCTAAGATTTTGTATTCACTGATTTAGAAATGCAAATAAATCTAATCATTTTAAATTAAGGCTTAAATATTCATACTTTTTCAGACAATAACCTTTTTTATATCGAAAATGAAATTGGGTTTTCTATCTCATTATGTTGGTTACACTTGTAAAACAGATACCTATGCATTCTACAATTTTAGGTCAAAATTCACTTTTCAGAATTACTATTTTTATTGAACAATTTAAAAACGCCATAAACTTCTAAACAAAAAGAAATAGGTACAATGTTGCGAGTATAGTCGGAATTTATCTCAGCGTGATTTTTTCTGTAACAGTATCTTCAGTTGCAAGTTATATTTACATATACTGTATTTGAAAGATTTTTGAGGGTTCTTAAAAATGTCAAAAGTAAGAAGGTACCCCCCTTAGTAAAAAATTGCGAAATTTTTGAAAATAAATTCGCTCCGAGTCGTTTGATATTAAATGTGCTTATAGAAAAAATCACGCTGAAAAAAAAAACAACAATATGGGACACAAAACTTTAATTAATAAACATCAGAATAAGGCAACAAAAAAGCTTCGTTTATGTTTCGGTCGCCGCCGACCGCCCGACCCTTCTTGTCGCGCCCTCCAAGATCTCGCACCCGCAAGCTTCAGCCTATTTAGCCTATAATAATAAGGTAAATCAGGCCTTGAATAGGTACACCATTTAGAAATTATAAACGAAAGTAACTTCCGTTCGCAATATATCTTTGATTACTATATATTTACAATCAGTAATTATACATGTCCAAAGTATTTAATAATAGGTTTATCTGGTTGTTTGCACGTGCCTTTTCTAGGTACACAAACACTTGTGACCAACGTTCCATAAACATCACACATCGGCAAGTCTTAAGTATATTAACATCTTGCTGTTAGTGTAGGCACAATGAGTTGATTTAAACAAACCATAAATGGTTGTCAGTTTAAAGCTTTCAACACAACGAGAGCACAAGAAATTGATTAAACATTTTTAAACAGGCTTATAGGTTGCGTACACGAAGCCTATACTAGCGCCGCTAGTAGGCAATAGTACACGATTGAACTCATTTTCAATCTTGCGAACCGGGTTTAAAAGTGTCAAATTTATCAGATTTATACTTATTAATAATTTCCAAATAAGTTAGAAGTAAAATCATCGTTTTACTTACTTGACTTTTTAAACAACAATGCTCACTGATAATTACGGAAAATTAGAGTTCCGAGTTTACAATGGAACTCACAAAGAGCGCTCGCATCGATATTATTATATCTCCGACCCCTTGCACACAGTTGAATTTCGATGGAGTGACGATATTTGGAAAAATATAGGCTTAGAAATGAAAGAAATACTTGTAATTACAATACCTACAGCAAAATGTATATAACCATGAATTCACGTTTATCGCTTCAAACAGGTTTGCGCAGAAACGGGCAAAACGTTTATGCCAGTTTTGCTTTTAATCGATTTAAGTCAAAACTCTCCAAAACGAAACTCAAGTAACTGAGCAATTGCGCCTTTATTGTACTTCGATAGTTTTCGTTTTATAAGGAATATCGATTTTTATAGAAAACCAACTAAGAGAGAGTTTTGAATGTACCTGTATGATTTCATTATGAATTCCTTGCATTCTCGAAATTCAGTATATCAAAAAATAATGCTCATTAGATCGATTGCTGCAAAGCACATTAGTTTAACTTTAGTTTAGCCCAAATAGTGCAGACCAAAAATTTTTTTTGTTAAGGTCCAACAGCTAGGGTTATTTGATCCTAGCACCAATTCATATGAGAGGACAGCTTGATGTCATGGTCAGCGTGCTGGCCTTTGGAGCAAGCAAGCTGTCGTGGTTTTGAATCCCACCTCGCTCATTGATGTTTTGTGATGTAATTTAGTTTTAAGTGATATGTTATTTGATGTAATTAAGACGCGAATGACCTAACTTGTCAACGCGTCTATAGTCTACAATAAATAAACCAATTCATATTATGAAGATCTTGGTGACTTCTTATATACCTGTAAGGTTCCTTATAAGATATTTTCATGTATAATTCACAATCGATCCTGATGTCGAGTTTTTCGAGAGAAGACCGCTCTTTGTGTTTGAGACCATGTCTTTACGGTGGAAGTCTTAAAGGGTAGGTGTGCCCGGTGTTTAGGGTTTGGGACATAATATACATGTCTGCATGATAAGTGTATTAAATTGTCAAACATATAATGTGTGTACTTAAAGTACATATTATGACATTGCATACGTAAAATTTAACTGTCGCACTAGTCCAGCGGCGGTTCTTTGATTTGTTTCTTCAAGGTGGAAACACACTTTTCAAGAAAAAATGGACTGCGTCTCTCACCCACATAAGCACAAGGTTGAATTTATACTTCATACATTTTTTATTAGAACACGTTCCGTTGAAGTTTTTAGCATTTTTAATTTTAACTATTTACTTATTTTTATTTTTGACATAATATCATGATAATTTATGAAATTTCCTCTAAGCCAGGGAAACATCTAAAGCCTGCTTACAATATTACACTATTTTTAATTGATACGTCAAGAAATTGGTTTTTGGCAATTATAAAATCTATAAGAAAACAGATTTTTACTGGGATGAGACTTAGCTAGATCGATTGTTTACCCCTCAAAACCTCTTTTCTGTAAATTTCATCCCACGTTGGGGCCATTTTATCCTTGTCAGAGTTACATTACAGCGTTTCATTAATTTTTGAATCGGTTTTTTTTACCTCGAGGTCATTCCAATTCACTAACCTCGCTAAAGAAGTATAACTTCAATAACACGTTTTAAAGTCGCGATTTATGTACCTATATATAAACAAATTTTGAAATAACTCAGCAATTTTTTGATTGAATATCAAGGGAAACATTGCGGTATTTTGATAAGTGCACACTGCATATACCACTCATGATCTGTGGATCTTCATTATTTTGTAATTTATGGAAAACTTACACGACTGGCCTTTGTGTTGCTAAAATTTTGATGCAAATCACCAATATACAAGGTGGTGAACGTAACTGCTGCACATAGGGATTTAACCCGCAAAATCAAACTTTCCCGATTTCCTGGTTTCCTAATTATTTTAGGAAAAATATCTTCAAATAATAGTTTTAGAACATAAAATTCTGCATCTAAAGCGTTAAACAAAATTAATTTTGCATGCTTTGTAACGGCAGAAATTTGATATGAAAATGTCAAAATTACCTCAAAAACAGATAGCGATAGCCTTGGAAATTGAACAAAATGATGACGTTTTAGCTGTCAGAATAATTTCTAATCATTTTATTCAAGTTCCATGGCTATCGCTATCTGTTTTTGAGGTAATTTTGACATTTTCATATCAAATTTCTGTCGTTACAAAGCATGCAAAATTAATTTTGTTTAATGATTTAGATGCAGAATTTTATGTTCTAAAACTATTATTTGAAGATATATTTTTCCTAAAATAATTAGGGAAGCAGAAATTCGCGAAAGTTTGATTTTACGGGTTAAATCCCTATGTGCAGCAGTTACGTTCACGTCACCCTGTATAAAAGATTTGTTATTCAGGTTATCGGCCTCTACACCAGTTGCAGTTGTATGTAATTACAACCATATCGTTTATTATTATTATTATTTTACCCAAAATCACGCAAAATATAAAAGATATAAAATTAGGTACAAAACTGTAGGTTAATCTTTTTTCTTGTTCATAATATGTCGATTGTGTTGTGACGAGCCGCCACTGTGCAGTGCCTACAATACAGGTAAGTTCGTGGGCAGAATGTGTAGGCACTAATAAGCAGACCACGTGAGTCCACACCTGCACGACACGCGACTGTTGAAACGCTTTAAGCGTACGACGTCCACGCGATAAAAGTGTGTTCAACAGAAGGATAAAGATATCAAAAAAATGTTAAAAATTACAACTAAAAATTATTGGTAATTTTCATCTCATTCTTAAATATTTAATAAAAATACACTATCAGTGATTATTTCTTCAGTTACGTGAATTGTTATAGAAATTCCGGGTTTTCAAATTCCTGAATCAAACAAATTTTTAGAATAAATTATTATGAATATTTTTGAAACTTTTTTCACTAAACTTTTAGATAATTACAAAAGAATAAACGAAGGCCCGCACTCAGCATGCTTTGGTAGGGTTTACGTCTATAGGCTTCCATGATGCAAGGCATAAATGACAAAACACTACGTGAAGCCTGCTTTGATCTGTATACGACGATAAGGTTCTCAAGAGCTTTTATGTAGTAGAGATTGTTATTGTCACATTTGTTCCCAATGTTTTAGGGGAACGATTTTAGACACAATGTTCCCACAAATATCAATTGTTATCGACCATAAGATGTTTAAATAACCATAACAATACAAATAGACTACTTAAATGTGAACTTGTAATATTCCCCTCTGATAAATTATGCATTTCTAAAATTGTCAAGACAAAATATAAGAAAACTAATTCATGAACTATTTTCTGGTTATAGGTATACCTATCTCAAAGCTGCAGGTCCGGACTTGACCGGTGAGGTAACCAATAGACCCATGTAACTGTAGATTGTATATCTAGTTGCGTATTGAGGCATATTACTGACGAGTAGTACTAATAGTCACACGAGTTATAATATCATTACGTACGAGATATACATACTTATTGTATTTTTTGCTATACCCACTATAAAATAGCTGCTGTTCGCTTCATTTTCAGTATTTTAAAAAAATTTTGACATTTCATTTGTGTCGCCACCTTCACTCATATAGTAGGTCGAGGCACGCACAGGAGTATGTAATAGCGTGCGGATCAGGCGAATAAACATAAATCACTATGGAAATTGCTTGCTTTCCCACACGAGTGTGAGAAAGATAAGTTTCCGTACACTGTAAGAAATGAGAAGGTCGATTACATAGATTATCGATGGTCCATTTGTAGCCAGCGATTAATCTGGTAATAGGCACACAAAGAGACAATGGCGTCGCAAACAGGTATCGCCTGCACATCACGTAGATTCCATAAAAAACATATTGCGCATGCGTGGTTACTAATTTTACATTAATTTGTTTTGTATTCATCCATTTTATATATGTAACTATACATTTTATTTTGTAATTTTTACACACTTTAATGGAATATTACACAAATTATGTAATTTCAATTTACCTTATATGTAAAAAGTCCAAGTTTTTATGAAGTTTTCTGTGTAAAAATAAATAATAATGTAAAATCACTTAGAAAATCGAGCGAATTCTACCTTAACTTTCAAAGTATTTTTACATCTATTTTTTACAGTGTACATCGGCATACATACATACATGTAAATCAGCTATTTTCTAGTGGATATGGCAAAAATTTCATATTGAGTTCTAATGAACTTACAAATTGTAAATTAACAGTTACTTGATTATAATTATCAGGTCAGGTTACAGTTAAACGGATTAGCAATTAAAAATATATAACTGTAATAAAAACAATATTTCACCTGTCAACAAAAATAATAATTTACGTTATTTGCCAATTATCTATTCATAAAAAATATGCCTATTACAATGTTGTCTAGAATTTCACCTGTCGACGGTTTCATTTGAACACGGTAAAAATAGAAAATCATTATCGTATATGATTCCAGTGAAATAAGTTTTATACCTATATGGAAATTGTACCTACGTGCGGGTGAGATGGGTATATTTAACAGGACCGAACTACAGTTTTCACGAGAATTTTGTTTAATACTTATATTTCTTTTGATTCAATTTTTACTTTTGTTCTGCATATTGCGTATATATAGGTTTGAAATAAATGTGATTGTTTTTTAAACTTGATAAAATAAAATGTTGACTATGGAATTACTTTAATAAATAAAACACACAAAAACTGCAGCTATATAGCTGTCCAACTTTATTTTTAAATACTATGTTTCGGTCTGTTATAAGAGACCCTTTTCAAGCAGATCTATACACTTATTTATTAAAGTAATCTTTTTCGCTGTCGGTATAGAAGCTAATAAGTGAGTTAACTATGGAAGTTCATCTTTCTACAGTCAAAGCTACCAAATTACACAGAATCGGGACCGGATGTATAATGTTGGGATTTTTAAGATAGTTATATACAGGGTGTTTACAAAACATACAGCATAATTTTAAAGGGTGATTCCTTGGGTTATTTTAAGAATATTTTGTCCTTTTATGATTTTTTGAAAGCCACTTGTTCCCCTTTTTTTTGAAAGAGTCAATGAGGAAAAGATTGGATGCATTCATCCTAGTTGGTGTAGATAGTCATTTTCAACGGTTATTATGTAGATTAAAAAGTTTTACTGTACCTATTTATGTAATAAAATATTGTTTTTGTAGAAAAACTTTTATCGCCTTGTATCTTCGTCACATCACAGCGTCTTTCCGAAAATCACGAAAGGACAAAATATTTCTAAAATTATCCACGGAATCACACCTTGAAATTTGACCTATGTTTAATAAACACCCTATATAATATCAAATTATTTTACAGACACTCGGATTTTTACCTAAGATGGGCCTATGTTCCACAACTAGAAAAAGTGCTGTAATACTGCAATATTATGTTATGTTTAATTATTTAGATTATGTTTTATAAAATTTATTTTTTGTTATATTAAGCGTTTTGTGGATTAATTAAATTTTATTCTATTCTAATATTTTATTCCTCTTTTTAAAAGAGTTTTAATAGAAACTTATGACTCGTTTTTAAGGAGTTCAAAATGCTTCCCTTACCATGCATTTACATATTGGAATGCTTGAAATCAGTCAAAATTAACGCAGATCAATTGCTCAATAGTGATATCCATAGTCATTTTACTAGAGACCGTTCAAATATAAGGACAACGAAACATAACCTGTCATTTTTTGAGCAAGGGCCGACGTATTGGGGACACAAGTTTTATAATAAATTGCCTGAAAATATTAGAGAAATAAAAACAACAAGTTCTTTTTTAAAAGCGTGTAAAGTCATATTAATGAATAAGTGTTATTATACCAGTAAAGACTTTATAAATGATACATTATGAATTTTTTGTTCTGTTGACTTTTTCAATATGTATATATGTACATCGTTTGAAATAAATTATATCTTTATCTTTATGACCTCAGTTGTCGAACGTCAAGCATTCATCAAAAAATTAAATGCTATTTGTATAATATAATCTGACAATTTTAATTTGTAGATAGGTAGGTATATTAATAAATTTAATCCCAGAGTCCACCTCTTACTGCAATAAAAAGAACTACTGGAAAGTTTTTTTTCCGAACTGAAAATCAATACAAATGAAATAATTATTATTCATATCCTGCAATTAATTTATCGAGAATTAGCATACTTATCACGACTCTCTGAGGTCGGAATTAAAAAGTACACAAGTGATAAAAACAAAGTTGTGTTCAAAAAACAAGGTTTTTTCATTGGCTGTAACCTTTTCCAATGTCAGTATCTACACAAAATCATTTCAAATCAACATCTGCAATTTTCAAATTCGAAATGGACGAAAATACATCATGTATTACATTAATTACATTTTTGAGCATTTTGACCATCCCCATGATTTCAGTAAGAAAAATTTCCTACGTAAAAAAATCCTACGAGTGCACATATTTTAAATACCTACTTATTATTTGTAGAAAAATTTCGTATTAAAATAGTCAAGACTAGGTTCAATTAGATTAAAGTAGAATCATCAGTGGAAGAGCGTGATAAACAGATATTGTAAATTATAGACGCTCGACAAAAGAGATTATAAGCGTCTGATGGAAGAGCGTGGGTAGTCAGTTAAAGCATATAGGTTTAATTCCGTTCATCAACCTAATTACTCATCAGCCAATCGGATCTCGCAGGTTAGCTAATCTCACCTGCGCGACACGTACCTACTAACTGGTCGCCTCCCTCCATCAACTTTATACACATCTCGATATCTAAATATCGCGAATGTTCAACCTTCCTACAGACACTATATCTAGTATATTCACTCAATTACTGTTACAAGGTGTTCCGTTTGTCTTTAAAGAATATAAACACTAAAGCAAGATGCTTATAATGACACGGTTAAGCCTAGAACACGATTCCTACAAAGCAACAGAAACTTGAACATAAAAAAATTGAACAGAAACTTGAACATAAAAAATTGAACAGAAACTTGAACATAAAAAATTTGAACAGAAACTTGACCATAAAAAAATTGAACAGAAACTTGAACATAAAAAAATTGAACAGAAACTTGAACATAAAAAATTGAACAGAAACTTGAACATAAAAAAATTGAACATAAAAAAATTGAACAGAAACTTGAACATAAAAAATTGAACAGAAACTTGAACATAAAAAATTGAACATAAACTTGACCATAAAAAAATGGAACAGAAACTTGAACATAAAAAAATTGAACAGAAACTTGAACATAAAAAAATTGAACAGAAATTTGAACATAAAAAAATTGAACAGAAACTTGAACATAAAAAATTGGCATGATTCCGCATGAAGAACCATATACGTGACTTCCATGTTCAAAAATCATTTTTCAAAATAGTTTTTGAAATCAAAAAATTCAATGAAATTTGTTAGAAAGCATTTATACGATACGCAGAGTCGTATCTGCAGTAAAATTTGCGCCGGTGGGCGAAGACGATTTGCCCCCCCCCCCCTCAGTTCCAATTTCTATCATGGATTGATTGATGCTTGTGATATTTAAAAGGTTGTGCCGTCTTCTCAATTCTGTCGCCCCGGGCAAGTGCCTTTTTCGCCATATGGCAAAATGCAAATACGTCTCTGCTTAGACGGTGTAGGGTACAAAATATGCATAAAATTGTGTACATTTCCAAAATCACTGATCTGATTTGCTCCAAAATCAGTTGTCCTGGTGTCCTGCAGTGACAAATATTTTTAAAAAATCATTCAGTTCGATTCAGCAGTCAGTACTCAGTATCTACGTGTCCTTCATTAGTCATTACTCAACAGAAAATTACGAAAGCTCATAAATATGAACAAAGTTCGCAAATCTTTAGACAAACTGTCGTTTCAAAAGGCTAGCAAATTTTGTAATTAAATCCACCATTCACCAACTGCCAGGGTTATCTTATAGGGTTAACTAGCTTTCACCCGTGACTTCGTTCGCATAAGCGTCGATTTTTTCCGCAGAATCGTTCGCGATAATTTCGGTTTCAATGAGAGAACGAGAACCCTACGTTAAATTGAACCTAGCAGAGTAAAAAGCATAGGTACACTAAGTTTGGGTACCAGCTACCAATTAATACATTGAACCAAAAAAAAGTGGGTGTGTGCTTATGACCACACGACAGAAGTGAAAACTTGATTATATGCAAAACATACATAATATTATAATATTATTTTATTATTATAATACGTAATAATAAAAACGTAATTCTTGAAACGATGCACTCCTTGTTAGACAGTAAACGTGGTCACCGACCCGAGCGCGCTTGATGTCGAGTGGAGCCGAGTAAACCCGATTCCGCGTCACCGACCCTAGCGTGACGGTTCACTTTCGTTCACTATTCAGAAAGAACGCAAAGTGCGCCTAAAGAAGTTTTCACCTCAAAAAGTTTGTCAACCAATTTTTTCATAATTCTCTTTCTTGTATTTTTATCATTGAACGCTCAATGGCTGAATATGATTTTTTTCAGGGTAGTCCTATATCAAGTTTCATCAAAATCGGTCCACTGGTTTTTTAGTGACGCCAGACATGTCGATTTAGAGAGATTTTACGCTATAATTGAAAATTTTGTTGGAAAGCAGCCAATTATATACTTGATTCCAAACATATCGGAAAAAATCATTTTACCAACCATAGTCACAGTCAGGATTTTAACCTGAACCTTTCCACTTTCACGGCGAAATGAACTTACATTACTCAACCGTGACGGTTGAGTAATGTAACAAAAGTCATTGAAGTGCCCTCTGAACGGTGCCGCCGCTGTTTTCGACGCGCATAAAAACCTGACCAGAGATACATTTCCACGAGATAAAATTGCAGGTAAATGAGTTTTTAACATTTGAACTTTTCTTCTAGGTGGAGTCTCAACGAGGTTGGATTGGCGTAGAGGCGGTGCTCTGGGCGCGGTTATTGCATTTCCCTCTGCAGTATAGTTGGTGGAACGCGTGTTCGAGGAGGGTGGCATAGCACTAGTTAGACACAATCGCGGGGTGCACTAGGCCTGCCGTTTACCTGCCGACTGCAGTGCGTCGACGGAAGTCTAACGAAGAGTACGCGTCGCGCAACTACGCTTTGCGCAATTTCGCTTTGCGCATCTACGTAAAAGCTTTTCGACATAAGTGGAAGTTTAATATTATCAATTTTAAAGTGATATCAAAGAATGTTATAAAATATTTAGTGCAAAAATTCAATCAAGAAACTATAATAATGACTCAAGAATATAAAAAACTTCTGCAGAGGAAATTTTTGTGTGTGCTACTAAAAGGACAATGTTAACGGATGTAATTTGTGAAAGACTAAGTTGACGTTTAAATTGAAGAAAATTTATTTAATAATCAAAAATATTTTTTATATAAGCGTGAATTTTGTCTGTGAAAATTTAAAATATTGACAATGCTATTGTTTACGAAGCGTACTTAAAAACATAATAAATAAAACAAGACGTGACAAATGTTTAATTATTATTGTCGTTCAAAACCAGTTTTTTTAACATTTGTACCTGGAAGCGTAATAAAAAAAAGTAACAATTGACTGGAATTGGCGGAAGGCAGTACTGCGACACGCCAGCTCACCATTAACCTTGCATGAATAGGTGATAAGGACAACTTTGAAGATATGGTCGTATTGTAAGTATATTATTATCAATGTATCATTATTAGAGTGAGGACAATTATTAATGTGTGCTCAATATCAGTGCCGTATTTAAAAATTCATGAAAAATTATGATACCCGTTTGACAGCAGTGGCATACCTATTATGACGCCCTCAAGCACAGTATAACTATCTATTACTATTTATCTATTTTGACTATGAGCCCTTCTTTTTAACATTTAAAATGATTTCTAAAATGTTATAAGAACCATAAATAATTAAATATTAATTGAAAATGCATTTACATTCAAAAGAAAAATTACATGTTGTTGAGATTCGAACCCGAATCCTTCGATTTCACATCAGATGCGCTGACGATTCCACAACGGCGAAACGACATGTATTGAAAAATAAAACATTTTCTATTTTTTTATAATTTGAAAAAAGTTTATTTTTGGTTTCTTGCGCCAGTGCGACGATCTGCCACTGCGATGACACTGAAGTGCCATTCCTTCGTGATGTTACTAGATTCTTGAATACGATTTGACCATTTTACATATACCGGGTGGTGACCGTGACTACTGCACATAGGAATTTAACCCGTAAAATCAAACTTTCGCGTAGACTTCCTGCTTCCCTAATTTTTTAGGAAAAATATCTTCAAATAAGAGTTTTAGAACATAAGATTCTGCATCTAAATCATTAAACAAAATTAATTTTGCATGTTTTGTAACGGCAGAAATTTGATATGAAAATGTCAAAATTACCTCAAAAACAGATAGCGATAGCCATGGAACTTGAACAAAATGATTAGAAATTATTCTGACAGCTAAAACGTCATCATTTTGTTCAAGTTCCATGGCTATCGTTATCTGTTTTTGAGGTAATTTTGACATTTTCATATCAAATTTCTGCCGTTACAAAATATGCAAAATTAATTTCGTTTAATGATTTAGATGCAGAATTTTATGTTCTAAAACTCTTATTTGAAGATATTTTTCCTAAAATAATTAGGGAAGCAGGAAATCGCGAAAGTTTGATTTTACGGGTTAAATCCCTATGCGTGCAGCAGTCACGGTCACCACCCTGTATATAATCGACACTGTCTATAAATGATTACCAAATGCTAATTAATAATCTGGAATGGATACTAAATTGGACTTTAAGTAAAACTCCAAATTGAAGTGAGTGCAGGAGATGATTACGTAATAGATTTTTTTATCTTATCAGTTAGTTATTTAATCCTTTGTTTCCCAACTAAACAAACGAGCAATTATGAATGATTGTAAATTATAAACGCTCGACAATTACTTTTTGTAATTTTGCATGTTGTTTTTTAAATTTCTCAAATCCGAACCTGATATTTTACTTATCACTTAGCTAATTTAAATAATATTTTTTATCTATGCGTTTTTACATAACAGCGCAATTTTCTTTAATTATATTTTATGCATTGTTACCTTTATTGTTCAACAAATAATTATACGAATTTTAACCAAGAAAATAAAAACAGTTGGGAGTCCTATTAATTTTTTTTTATATTCACTCAATTAAACTGTGCCTTATACCTAAATAAATTTCGGATCTAAAGAAGTATATAGTATCTACGTTCTTTTTCTGCACCAAGAAAATATATATTGAAATCTTTATTTTCCCATATAAGTAGGTAGGTATGTATATAGGGGAAGTATTTTGATAGTGCGAAAATTCAATTTTAAGTTTTCTGTGATTATACACGTTTAAGCCCCCTCTGAACCCAAATTGTCTGTCTGATGGTCGCACCTAGACTCTAGAGCCCAAACCACTATACCTAGTTACTAAAAAGCTTAATAGAGCGGATAGCAATGAAACAATGTAAATCATACTCGTCCCATGCATAAAAACTCTGCCGCTTATTCTATTATATTGTGAAGTATATAAGTGTATGAATCACTGACAATTTTGGCACCGTACTATAAGATAGATTTTGCTCAGAATGCACATGCATGTTCAGGATGGTCACACTTAGAGGCAAAATCGTAAAATCAGACAGCTCTGGTGTGTGTGGGAGAAGTAGTCCCCTAAAAACAGGGAAAACATTTTTTTTTCTCGTGCAGAGGTGACGATATATGCGCTGTATAGGCCCACAATGCGCTATATTTGGAAAAATTAGAGTTGTGCCGGACAGTTGATTTCACATAGATACGATAAAAAAAAGGGTGTGGGTCTCGGGACCCCCGACAGATGTGAAACATCAAAGAAAACGTTATTGAACTCGGTGGTATATTCTCTATGTAGTAGTATATATTACATGTGACTGTAAGATTAAGACAGAGCCTCGCCTCGTGTCATATTTATACGCACTCTCAAAAGCAGCAACTAACTGTTATGCTGACGTAATCCTATATACTGCACTGTAACACACGCGGTTGCCGAGCGCGCGGAAACCGAGAGAGAGAGAGTGCCGCAGTGGTGGGGAGAACAGCAGAGAAAGGAGCGGACCAGAAATTTCGTTGCATATTTCCCCTCGCGCGGTTGTTCACTGCCCGACATAAGATGTTTCACATCAAAAATGCATTCAAGGTTCATACTTCTCATCGACAATTCTGTTGGTCATCCTGAAGAGTTTTAGTTTCGCCAACCGCGGATTTTCAAACCACGTTTTTCAGAAACGTATCCGTCGCGGATGGCAAAGAATTACTGTATTCGTAGCTCGAACATAAGAAGCTACTGAAGTGCGTTTGTTTTTTTAACAATAAATCAGCCGGTTTCATTGGACCGAGCAGTTTACATGAACAGAGGGCCAGTAGGGGACACAACGGTGGACTGCGGTAATAAATCCTGCAGACAAGTCATGACGTATGTCCAGTTGTCTTCGGGGACCCGGCAGCGATAAGCTGTTAATCAACACACATTATATTATTGCCTATATACAGGGTGTATCACAGAAAACCGAACATAGGGAAAACTCCATTGTGCAAATTAGTTAGGATCAACGATTACTTTGGTCACATATGAGAATGCGTACCATGGTAACGCTGACTAACCATTATTTAATAACAATAATAGCTAATAATGAATAATTAGAAAAATCAGTTAAAATAAATTCTTCAATATTAAATGAATTTATTTTTATTAATGAAACAATTTTTATTAAGAAAATATTTTTTTAACTAATAATTAAACAAAACAAACAGTTAAAATAAAAAATTAAAGCAAATGTTCAAATAAACCTCCATTTTGAATTAAGCAGTGGCTTAATCGGTTACAAAAACTTTGTCTCACTTTATCTAACATTACAGGAGTCATATTGAAACATACTTCGACGATTTTGTCTTTAAGGTCATCCAGATTTTGTCAAATGAACAGCAATATGCATTTGTTACTGTATACGTACACCGTGGTAACCATGGTAACGACCTCTGAATAGAGGGCAAAGCAATCTCTGATCTTAACTAATTTGTACTGTGTACTTTTCCCTATGTTCGGTTTTCTGTGATACACCCTGTATATACAACGGACTTGTCCCTGTGTCACGGTCTTATTCTTAAACTAGAAGTACAATCGTGTAACAGGTATACCGAAATGATTTAAGAATGTGTATAGGCATTTCCTTGTTCGATTATATTATTTTTATTGAAATGGGTCCGAAAATCGAAATCAAAATGTATAACAAATTTTTATGTTTCAAGGTCACTACACTATTTTTGCACTATTTTTAGAAAGATGTCTGTGTGTGTATGTGTGTGTGTACGTATGTACGTACGTACCTATGTGTCCATTTCTTTCTAAGACGAAATCTCGAGAATGAAAAATGATATCGACTACGTTAGAGTGCCAATCGACGCATATTAATGTACATATGATCTGAAAGAAATTTTTTCAAAATCGGTTCAGTCGTTCTTTTTTGTTAACCAAATAGACTCCAAAAAAGTAAATTTTACACAATATCTCGCGAATAAAAAATTATATCGACTTCGTAAGGGTGTCAATCGAGGCGTGTTAACGTCATTTTGATCCGACATAAATTTTATAAAAATCGGTTCAGCCGTTTTTTTTTTTGTTATTGTTAAAAGTAATTAATAATTGTGTTTTAATGATTAAAATGGTTACTTTTCTGTGTAATATCTAATTTAATTATTATTATTAAATATTTATCAAACTAGGAAGTTCGTCGTGTGGACCTCAAGGGTCGCACTTTAGTCCTAATAAACGACCCACCTCGCGGCTTGTTGTAGATTATAGACGCGTCGACAGCTCAGGTCATTAACGTCTTCAACACAACAATTAATAAGCTGCATTTGTGTATTAGAATCTGCCAGCCGGTATACACAAACCGACTGGTACGAGCTCGGGCTCCTGGGAACGCCAATTTCCAAAGAACATTGGAATGCAATTCCGAGAACAACTACATTCCAATGTTCCCCCTGGTGGATGGTCGATTATAGCAGAGGTGCGCAAACTAAGAGGCAGAACGATCCCTAGCTCATCCTTCTCTTTAAAAAAAATGAACAAGAATGAGTTAGAATCGTGCGCCGAGGGTTCCAGTTCCGTGCCATTAACCATGTTATTTAAATTGCCTTTTAATTTCGAAAACTGTAAATGTTGGAAACATCGTAATAGTGTTCTAGTATATACCTCTAACACAGCTTTTTTTTCGAAATTTTAGCTGAAATTTAGCTAAAATAGATGGGGGATCAGTTTTCGAGATGCGTTTTCATGAAAATCTCGAAAACTACATAACATAAAATTTTGAAGAAAATTGGTTTTTAGATCAGTAAGAAAAACTATGAAAATTTTGAGATCCTTAAGAAAACCTGAAAAACCCTTTCAAATGATACTCCGCATGACCGAATATAAAGATTTTTTTGGAGTGTTAAACTTGCACCCCCCTCCCCAATTTACGGGAAAATATTTTTTAGATTCTGACTATTGGAATATTATATACAGGTTTTTTTTGGCTTTGAGATCCGTCCTATCGCCGGGAGCACTGCCTCTAGGGCTTATTGTGCTATCTCCCAATATCTTATATCACCCGATCCAGTATCCTCGTTCCTTGTACTAGCTTGTTTAGACCGTTAACCGTTTGGTTGACGTAGAAAAAATATTATCATAAATCAGAAATGATTACGCCATCTATTGTGCCTACACAGGGTGTTCCATAAATATTACCGACAAACTTTTAGAGGTGGTAGGGGACATCAAAACAAACATTTTTTTCTTTATAAACATATGTTCGAAAACGCTTCGTTTTCGGGATACAGGGTGTTACAATTTGTAAAAAAAATCGTCTTTTTAATCTTTATTAAGTTTAACAGATCCAAAAGATGCGGCGATGCCTCATAAAGTTACCAACAAATTGTGAAAATTTTATTAAAATCGGCTGAAGCGTTTTTTGATGAGTATACCTATAATAAAAAAAACGATTTTTTCTACAAATTTTAACATCCTGTATCTCGAAAACGAAGCATTTTCGGACATAATATGTTTATAAAGCAAAAACATGTTTGTTTTGATGTCCCCTACCACCCCTAAAAGTTTATCGGTATATTTATGGAACAACCTGTATATTATGTCTAACTGTTGAATATCTATATAAGGTGATATTCACAAATATCTTAAAAATGTAGGGTCGAAGATCGATTGAACCGACCATTGAATTCAAGAATATATTTAAAGAGATCCAACGTGACAACCAATTTGTTATTCACAAACAAGGCGCCGACTGCGCTGACTTTATAAATCTTCTCTTTGTGTACAAAAATAACTTATAAATGAAAAAAATTACTTCCTATGGCACACGACAGCACCGTTGTATATATTTAATGCTCGATTTCACCAAACTGTGTTTTTATAATCGAATATGAGAGCAACATGTCGATATACGAGCGCTTATGCAGCTGTAACACACAAGCGACTAGGCCCTGTAGTCAGGGTCCATTCTGATTGGTCGAATACCCCATCTTGATGTCGTTCGACACACACACACATCTAAACGAACGTAACAACTAACTAGTGAACTCTGTATACTAATATGGATAGTTGATAGCGATTAAAAAATGGGTTTTGTATGTGGAGAATGTTCAAATACCTACATATTCTTCAAGACAGGCATTACCTAATGTTCACAAAATTAGAATGAAAACTTCAGGTAAGGCTTGTAATCCAATTCTTTCTATAAAAGTTGATCAATTTTTTAACATTTCAAAATGAAACTTAATTAAAATTTATTTTTCTCTTCTAATTTCTCAAGAATACTGTTATATTGTATAAATTTTGGACATCCTATTATCTCAAATAATAATATTAAATTAGGTTTTATTAATGTCAAAAAATTGATCGACTTTTATAGAAAGAATTAGATTACAAGCCTTACCTGAAGTTTTCATTCTAATTTTGTGAACATTAATGTCTGTCAGAATATGTATTTGCCTAATACTCAACCAATGAACCTGCACTAAAAAGTATGAAAAAAGTTATTGGCTCAGAAAGTATGAACAAGTTCAATAACACAACGCACCTTATATATAGGTTCAGTTTAATTGTCCGGTCATCACGTAAAAACGATTGAACCGAGTTTCATGAAACTTACAAGCTATCACACTGCAAAGAATACAACTCATTTTTTTCAAAACTGTTCTCGTAATCAATAACGTTTTGATTGTGCAAACATTTTCAATATCCTCTTTCATCAAATTTTCCACAAATGTGAGTCGTTATAAATGTTAACTCTCATTGGTTAAATCAGACATTAAGCATTAACTGATGGCCGAGCTAGTAAACATTCAGTAGTTGGTACTTAATCCTGATCTTATTAATATTGGTATTAAACTAATATCAAGTAGATGATTTAAATTGATTTTAAAGCATTTTATAAAAATGTCAACTTAATTCGACATGATTTATTGTCAGCATTTTTAATAGATTAGAAATTTTGAACAATTTGTTTTTAAACGAAATTCAAGTTCAGCTGGAAAATAAGTTCTATAAGTTAATGCTTCGTCTCGAAATATCTAATTTTTTATAATTCAATTATAAAAAAAATAAATCCCGTTTAATTCTTATACAGTCGACTCTCTCTAATAATGATAGTTTGGAAGAAACTCTTTTTTATACAGCGAGATAAGTTCGGCTGGTCTCGTCTCGTTTTATCAAAAAGTTATGCGTGGTCATACATAAAAAAAATATAGGTATACACGTCAAATTGAGAACCTTTCTCCTTTTTTTTGAAGTCGGTTAAAAAAATATGATTTATAAGTATGTGTAAATTAAAAGAATAATATATCTTCCACATTCACATTTTGTGGTGTAGTCCCCCAAATTTGCCTCCCTAGGCCCGGATCTACTCGGCCTATAGGTAAATCCGCCACTGTTTGAAATTCATAATACCTACTTCTTTTTATAATCTTTAAGCGCCCTCTATACGCAACGAAATATTTGTACGATTTGTATATGTAGTATGTAAGTACATACAAAATGTACAAACAATATGTTTCATCCCTACACGTACAATTTACCAGTGACTATAGGAATTTACAAACAAATCGCTACGTGTAGTTATATATGTGTGTGTGTTTTAAAGACCACCAACAGCTAAGGTTATTTGGGCCTAGCATCAATTCATACTTTCAATTCATTATTTTTTTTTAATAATAAATTGAAAATCCAATTGACACTTTTACCAGCAGAGGAACCATAGCAACGCCATGTAAACAACAGCATTGCTACACTCTCGGATATTCTCAAGCCCTACGTGTAGTTGTACCTAATATTTGTAGTACAAATATATTATTATGTCAGCGCACAAACAAAACACAAACATTCCGCTGCGTGTATAGAGGGCGCTTTAGAGAGAAAATTGAGGAGAGTGTCGGTCCTAACTCCTTATACGAGAGTGCTTTTATAAGAAAGCACCGACTGGCGACTATATACCTAATATCTATAGCAAAAAACATTGGTATATTTGATACACTTGGTACAGCTCTATGCCTAATTTTCCGTTTCCCGTGGGAATTTAAGGACTTATAAGATTTTCGTTTAGGTTTTCCTGTAAACTATGCATGAGGCCCCACATTCCCTATTTTTTTCAAAATTTAGGCTCAGTAGTTTCGTAGACAAGGGGGGGGGAGATCAGACACGAGAGTGATCCTATAAGGGTTTCTTTTTCATTCTGAGGTACGGAACTCTAAAAAATATCTAAAAATCTTGTTCAAAATTCTAATAGGCACACAATACAGTAGAGACGCGTGCCTGCAATTGCGACTATTAATTTTTATTTTCAGGTCGTAAATTATTTTATCAACTAAACAAATTGCTTGTTCTTATGTAAGCATAAAACAACAAAATTCCAGTTTAATATTTATGTCGACATTGATTTTTTGTTTGATAATACTTGTTTGTCAAAATGTCTTTTCATATACCTAGGTAGGTACCTAATATAATATACCTAGTCAGTTGACATTTTTGATAAAAAGACGCAAAGTATTTTATTTTTTGACAGTGTTGAAAATCGGTTGAAGTTTTAATTTTAAGACGAAATACATTAATATAGATACTTAGTAATATTATATAATAACATTAGAAAAATATTCAAAAACGATGTTGTAACAATATTGTTTATTTTATTGATTGTATAATTAATTAATTAATTGTAGATTATAGACGCGTCGACAACTCAGGTCATTAGCGTCTTCAACACAATAAATAATCCATTTGTGTATTAGAATCCGTCAGCCGGCATACACAAACCGACTGGTACGAGCTCGGGTTCCTGGGAGCACTAATTCCCAAAAAACATTGGAATGCAATTTGCGATAGCAGCCACATTCCAATGTCTCCCCTGGGGAGTATTGATTGTATAAGTAGACATCGTAAATTCCAGACGCTTATGACCTCTGATGTCAAGCGTCTATAATTTACAATATCTACCTATATATCTGGATTGTAAAACCGTTCTTATCTCGATACAAATTCTAAGTAAAATCTAAAATGGATTTTTCAAAATGGATTTAATTAAATTGTCATTACTCATTAATCTCAATTGACAAAAAATCCGACATAAAAAATTTTGCACAGGAATAGCAATCGAGTGTGCAAATAAATCACAGAAAGAGGTCCCGTTATAGGATTTTATATATAGGTTATATTACTATCCAGGTGTGCAAGCTTTCACGGCCGGCATTGTTCCAAGTCTTCATGGTTTCCGGGCTTGTAGGCGGCTCACACTGACCTGTGAGCCGCCAAAGAGGACACTTCGACCGCTGCCACATCGCCTTTGAGAATGTCTACCGCAGTTGTAGACGAAACGTCAGGTAGAAATACCACCGGACCACGGCCTACAAGCCCGGAAACCATGAAGACTTGGTTATATTACTATTGAAGATTTTTTTCTGAAAACTTTTTAAGACGGAAACATATTTCTTGACGCAGTGAAAACGTTCTAACAATTTTTAAAAAAGTACACAGATACTCAAAACGTATTTATTATGTTAGATACCTATAGTTTAACATTAAGTTGACAGAAAAATTACAATAACTAATTTTACCTCTTTTTTATACAAGTATAAGTTTTTTGGTGGGTATCTATACTAGACCGAGAGCTAGTGACAATTTTTTGGTATTATTTATTAAAGGCCTTTTTTTTGTGAAGATGTTGATGGAGGCATATTAAAGTGCCCTGAGTAAGGGATTTTGCTTGATAGCGGTATGGGAGGGAAAAATTATTATCTTCCCTACCATTGACGCTATATTTCATTCAAACTGCAATATAGTCAACCTTTTTATTTCTTTTGGCCGCCATTTTGGATTTTCATATCATTAGGTAGACCAAAAAATTAGCTTTTCTGTAGATAAAGAATATACCAATGGTGAGCATAAAAAAATCACCACTCTGTATAGTTTATACCTATACGCAATTTTTCAAAAACGAGTTTTGCAAAATAAAATACGACACTAATTAAATACTGTTTATAGATAAGGCTGTAATGTGTTATCGGTTTCGTTGTTACTAAAATTTGCAAATGTGTATAATCACACTAAAAACTTACTCTTTATCTGTGAATAATAATTAGAACAAAGGCCTTAGAAATGACTAACAAACGTGAAGAACAATGATATGCTAATTAAATGACAGTTACACGTTTCCTTGAATTTTAAATGATAATTACCTAGTGACTTATCCAGCAAAAAGTGTGAACAAAATTAAAATTGTCCATTTTTGAGCTGGTTAAAAGCATTCGATAGCGGAAGTTACCCCCTGCACTCTTCATCTCAAATCCTTTCCCCTCGCCTATAAAATAGTTCCCGCTCTCCCAACGCTATTTTTAAAGCTAAAAGTATCGGATAAACGCCAAATGAAGGACCAAAAATCACACTACAGATCCTACAGACGAATTTTTTGAAAAAAAGTTTTTGGCTACGTATATGAAAGAATCCGTAATTCATATTTTTTTTTAAATTGTAAGTTTTTCCAAGAAAATGTTTTTCAATTTTTCGTCTGTATTGGATGTGTAGTATGATTCTCGGTCCTTCATTTGGCGTTTACCCGAACCCTTTAGGTTTAAAAATAGGCGTCAGGAGAGCGGAAACCGTTTTATAGGCGAGAGGAAAGGATTTGAGGTGAACGGTGCAGGGGGTAACTTCCGCTATCGAATACTCTTAAAACTTGGTTTCTGATACGACTTTCAACTTTAAATCAAGATTTAAGAATGTCATTTGTTTTTAACTAAATGGAGATCTCCATTTAGTTGAAAACAATTATTCTTATAAATCTAAATTTAAAGCTGAAAGTCGTATCAGAAACCCAGCATAAGTTTTATATTTATCTGATAGATTCGCGGAACTCTATCCCTATCGATATTAATCCGACTAGGAGTTCCCAATCTTTTTTTTACTGCGACTCCCTATACAGGTTGCAATTTTTTGCGACGCCCTTCAGAAAGAAGATACTTGTGTGTAGCTCTCTAGCAAACAATAAAATTACTTTATTATTCAAAGAAAACTCCAAAGAATATAGAGTCTTAATTATTATTTATTAGATTATAATTCTAATAATTATAAAACATAAACTACAAACAATACAATTTTGGAAAATAAAAATAAATAAATAAAGTAAATAAATGAGATGGATGAGCTTGCTTTTCTGAGCATATAACTTCTCAAATCGGGGCTGAAGTTTTGAAATGTCTGCTCTCATTTCTCTTTCTAAATTTATTTGTTTAAAATTGTGTTTTAAAGACCACCAACAGCTAAGGTTATTTGGGCCTAGCACCAATTCATATTTTCAATTCATTATTTTTTTTTAATAATAAATTGAAAATCCAATTGACACTTTTACCAGCTCTCGGGCTAGAACCCGGGAACTGGGGACTTGTAATAGAGGAACCATAGCAATGCCATGTAAACATAAATTTATTTGTGACCTGTACTTCGAGTTGATGTCGATTTGATCTGTGCGTATCGTCTCGCGACTCACCTAAGATAGCGCCGCGACGCCCCAGGGCTTCGCGACGCACAGTTAGGGAACCTCTGCCCTAGACCATACTTAAAGTTTGAGTAGGTACCAAACGATAGTGTACTGTATACTAAATTTAATCGAAATCGGTCCATCCGTCTTCGCATTTATGTAGCAGTAGTAAATACCTAACCTAGCTATACTATACTAACATATTAAAACAGCTAGACAAAAATTCTAAAAATGCGTTTTCCCGCGTCTAGATATCACAAAATATCTGAAACGCCGAAAAACTCTCAAGAAAAATTAAAGCACAGATATAGGTATAGGTATACCTACCTAATATTTTATGGGTACGTTTTATATTATAGAATATAGATCATAGATAAGTATAGGTACCTATAACTATTTATTAAAAAATCATTCTTGCACGAATTCGACTAGTATTCGTTATACTTATAACGCTCAAGTTTTTAAGCGCACAAATTAGTGATGAGCAAAGCAAGACCAAGACCAAGACTTGGACAGTTTTGGTCTTGGTCTTTCTGATTCAGTCTTGGTCTTGCTCAAATGTCTGGTCTTGGTCTTGGTCTTGCTTATTTAGTCTTGGTCTTGGTCTTGCGTATTAAGTCTTGGTCTTGCTCATTTTGCTCATTATTTCTGAAGTATAAGAATTTTTAGTTTAGTCTTGTGTATTTGGTCTTGGTCTTGCATATTCGGTCTTGGTATTGGTCTTGTTCTTGTTCATTCGGTCTTGGTCTTGGTCTTGCTAGTCTAATAATATTCTTGGTCTTGGTCTTGCTTTTTTTGCAAGACCAAGACCAAGACTGCAAGACCAAGGCCAATTTTGCTCATCACTAATGCAAATCAAACGATGCATGCATATGTGAATATAGATTAATGATCGCATCTGTGTAATCTGAAAATGTGTAAGCTCACAGCTTTGCCTTTATTATTTGTACTTAATAAAATTCTGTTAAACAAAAAATAAAATTACGTCATCAAACATGTAATTGGCATTAATCACCGCCATTTGTAATTTAATATGTCGAATCGTTGGGTTCATTTACA
The DNA here is from genome assembly GCA_039654895.1 of Mongoloraphidia duomilia. NCBI lineage: Eukaryota > Metazoa > Arthropoda > Insecta > Raphidioptera > Raphidiidae > Mongoloraphidia > Mongoloraphidia duomilia. The sequence continues at coordinate 12,694,307 of CM077522.1, forward strand.
TTAAAACAACATAACATTATATACGTAGGTATTTTTGATATTACCACACTATTTGTAAATAGTTACCATAAATTAGAACTGTCTCCATAATTAGCTATTACCGTTGTATTACTCTTATTTCATTCCACTCCAATCTACTAATTCCCTGTATATTAGTTTCACGAATTTTTAAATTTATAAACATGAACAAAAAAAGACTGTCGTTTTTTCTTCTCTTACAGCACAACACGTAAGTAATTTATTTATATATAGTGTATGGCCAGTGACAATAATCAATTTTAACTTTGACAGTGTTAATAATTTACATGGACGATTACATAAATTAAGTCTAATATACAGTACAGAAATCTGAGATCTTGTATGAACTGTGAAGAATGTTTATAAGGAACCAATATAACACGCGACAGCCAGTCCTACTAAAGTGCCGTCCACACTATCAAACGTAATAATTACGTCGCGTCCACACCATCAATTGATTAACCATTTCACACCTGTCAGTGGCAATCAAAAGTCAAGTGTCAATTACAGTAGACCAATAATTACTTGAACTAGCTGTTGATGCTGTTTCGTTGCTTTTCTTATCTAGCATTAAAGTCACTTGAAGCTAAAGCTATAAAAGTGTGCGTTTAACGCCAATCGCATAAGTATTTTTAAACTGAAACTTATAAGTTAACACAGTACATAGTGGAAGAACTATTGGAAATAAGCCGATTTTGTAAGTAGCTGTAGAATCTGCATAATTTTATCTAAATGCTTATTTATACGTCTAATAGATTTCAGTGACTTTAATGCTACATAAGAACAGAAATTGAATATTATTGTTACTAAATCCGATAAATCAGTCCAGTTGTTCTCGAGTGATACTGTCACTGATATAAACAGCTAGATATATAGACAGATAAAAATTCTGGAAACACGTATATATATATATATCTTACACACAGAACGTCCTATGCACAGCTTTAATTTGATACAATCTGTATATATATACAGATTGTATCAAATTAAAGCTGTGCATAGGGCGTTCTGTGTGTAAGATAGAGATCGATATAAAGCAATAAGTAAGAACGAGATAAATGATCGCTAATAGGAAGTTTCTGTAGTTACTGACTACTGAAATAAGAAATTATTGATAAAATCACAAAACAAAGATGACGCTATCAGGTTGTATGGGTTAGTATGGGTATTATTTATTTACAGTAACTACTTACAGAAACTTCCTATTAGCGATCATTTTTCTCGTTCTTTTTTACTGCTTTATATATCGATCTCTGTCTTACACACAGAACGCCCTATATGCACAACTTTAATTTGATACAATCTGTATATCATATAGGAAATTTAATCAGGTTCATTTTTAACGGTTAACAAAAATTTCCGCAAGGTTATGTAACGGATACATAAAAAATTTCCCTAATATTCAAAAAACAGCACAAATAATTTTAAAAATTATTTAAAGCAATTTTTGTGATATCACACATATCTTGGAAGAATTTTAAATGAATGAAACAATGTAAGTATACGCGTTCCATGCATAAAAACAGTGCCGCTTATATAGATAGTGAAGTACAAGTGCATGAGTCACTATTTTGAATTTTGGAAATTGGCTATAGAATAATAAACAAAAAAGACGGTCATGTTTTTATAAAAATATAAAAAAGATGTTGAAAATTGTTTACTGTAGACAAACATTTATACTGAGCCACAAATTTGCATGATATACATAAGCTCGTACATAAGTAAGTCAAATCAACAAAACTCCATTAGTGACTGTATTAATAAAAAAAAACTCGGGTCGCAGTGCCAAACCCTGCTGACAATATAGTGTATTTGCTAATGCAATGGCTTTATTATGTAAACTTAAGTTTGTTTTTGGACAAAATAAAAAATTTAACCCCTTAATACATCCCTTAAAATAATGTTTTTTTTCTTAATTTCAATAATATTATCAATGCAACCTCTGTACCAAATTAAATACACCCTTCAATAAGTAAATCACTATCCGCAAACCAGTGTTTTCATAAAATTTGTAAGTCCGGTCCTGTCGGAGCGATTTTATTAAGATTTTATTAGCACATTTTAATCTTTACTAAAGGGTTAAATTTCAATTTTGAAACGATTCTGAGAATTTTTTCGGTATTTTTGGGCCCAAAAACTTTTTTCAACCCCTAAAAACTACCCATAAAATGCTCCGATCGGGCCCATTTTAAATAGGCTTCGTGCGGTAATGGGTTCCAATGTGTGTACCAAATTTCGTTTAAATCGATTAAGTCTGTCGAGAGTTATCGTGTACACACACACACACACACACACACACATAAACATTTTCAAAAATGGTGGCAAACTGTTCAGGAGGGTATGAAACGTCGAGAAATTTTGGTCTGACCACTAGGTCCCGTCATCCGACCGACGCCAATAGTGTATGTGCCATATTATGGCAAATACACTAATAAATCTTATAAAATTTACTTGCATAATTTTTACAAGATCTGATACAGCGTGCCCAAAGGCCCTTGCATGATCTAAGACGGCCCTGTATATAGGTATTAGTATTGATGATGCTCTTTGATTCACAGGAATAGGCAAGCGTCCCCCATAATGAGCACGCACTGTCGTACTCTGCCCGTCCGCTGTAACCAAATCGCACCTGGTGGTGGTGGAGGTGGCGATAGCGGGTCGACGAGCAGCGCGACGGCCGTCGACTGGGACATTAACGACACATCGGTGCCACGTATCAGTGAGTTCGATGCGTGGAGCGAATGGGCCGACGGTCATTGTCGACTTGTTTACCCGGCTACCAGCGAGGAGGCGAAACGACACGCGTCTGGATGGGCTATGCGCAACACCAATAACCACAATGTCCATATACTAAAGAAAAGCTGTCTTGGCGTGCTAGTGTGCTCGGCGAGGTGCACCTTAGCCACTGGCGAAAGAGTAAGTAATTTTTACAAGTTTTTATTTAACTTGCAATGTATGTTAGTTTGTTTGTGCGTTTGTTAATGTGTGTTTGCTTAGCGATTAAAAAATGGGTTTTGTATGTGGAGAATGTTTAAACACATATTCTTCAAGACAGACATTAATGTTCACAAATTAGAATGAAAACTTCAGGTAAGGCTTGTAATCTAATTTTTTCTATACAAGTCGATCAATTTTCTGACATTTCAAAATAAAACTTAATTATTATTTATTTTTCTATTCTAATTTCTCAAGAACACTGTTATTGTATAAATTTTGGATATCCTTAGGGGTCGACAAGACAAGAATTCTTGTCTTGACAATAACTTCTTGTCTTGTCTTGAAAAAAAATCAAGAAATCTTAAAAAATCTTGTCTTGACGTTTTCTTGACATCTTATGTCTTGTCTTGACTCAAGAAATTTCAAGATCTTGAAATTTCTTGATTAACCGGTGACACCGTACATGGTGATTCCTCGCCGGCGAACATTTTATTGCGTTGCGTGCTAACACGGCAATCTGGTGGTTCCCCGATCTTTATTTGTTTTCTGACGAACGCAAATAACTCAGTATCTTGGAAGTATGAAATTGAAAAATACTTAAATGAGCCTAGGACAGAAAATTCTGAGAATATACTTGATTGGTGGAGAAGACACGAAAATATCTACCCGTCGTTATCGAAAATGGCCAAGGATTTTCTCGGAACGCCAGCAACATCTTACATTTGTAGGTACCTGCGGAAAGGCTATTTTCAAGACCAGCTTTAACAATAACAAAGCCAAGAAATCGGCTAGGCGTTGACTCCATAAGAAGTCTTATGTGCCTTAATTCATGGCTTATATATATGGCTTATATATGTGTGTGTGTGTGTACACGATAACTCTCGACAGACTTAATCGATTTAAACGAAATTTGGTACACACATTGGAACCCATCACCGCACGAAGCCTATTTAAAATGGGCCCGATCGGGCCATTTTAAGGGTAGTTTTTAGGAGTTGAAAAAAGTTTTTGGGCCCAAAAATACCGAAACAAATCTCAGAATTGTTTCAAAATTGGAATTAACCCTTTGGTAGAGATTAAAATGTGTTGCTAAAATTTTAACAAAATCGGCACAACAGGACCGGACTTACAAATTTTATGAAAACACTAGTTGATAGTGATTTATTTGCGTGTGTATTTTGTGTGTATTTAATTTGGTACAGAGGTTGCATTGATAATAATATTAAAATTAAGAAAAATAATATTATTTTAAGGGATGTATTAAGAGGTTAAATTTTTTGATTTTGTCCAAAAACAAACTTAAGTTCACATAATAAAGCCACAAAACCTTATTAGCAAATACACTATATTATTGTCGGCAGGGTTTGGCACTGCGACCCGAGTTTTTTCATTTATTGTTTTTAATTTACATTTTTGTGAATCGGTCTAGCAAAAAATGTGTTCAATAAATTAAAATAATACGTTATGTTATGTTAAAATATGTTATCTTTTTCACAAATAAATATACGTTTTAGCGTTTTCATTGTTAGTCAAGATATTTCAAGATTTCTTGTTTTCTTGACAAGAAATCTTGGTATTGACATAACATTTCTTGTCTTGTCTTGAAATCTAAAATTACTTCTTGTCTTGATCTTGTCTTGAAATCAAGACAAGATCAAGACAAGATCTTGAAATTTTCAAGAATTTGGCGACCCCTAGATATCCTAATATCTCAAATAATAATATTTATAAATTAAGTTTTATTTTGAAATGTCAAAAAATTGATCGACTTTTATAGAAAGAATTAGATTACAAGCCTTACCTGAAGTTTTCATTCTAATTTTGTGAACATTAATGCCTGCCTTGAAGAATATGTGTTAGAACATTTTCCACATACAAAACCCATTTTTTAATCGCTATCAACTATCCATATTAGTATACAGAGTTCACTAGTTAGTTGTTACGTTCGTTTAGGTATGTCTGTGTTTGTCAAACGACATCAAGATAGGGTATTCGAACAATCAGAATGGACCCTGACTGCAGGGCCTAGTCGCTTGTCGTATAGGTATCTATATTTTTTTTCAACAACCAGTGACTTTAGGGGAATCTTCCATGTACCAAACACAAAATCCCAGGAATGTCACATACTGGGATCAGGGATTGAGAGTACCGGGGACTCACTGTTTTTTTACAAAAGTATTTTTGTGAAATTCAGTACCTATAATATATGAACTGTTTAGAATATGTCGATTATTGAATAATTTGTTTATCATCACAGGTGCATCTGAGACCAGCAATATGCGACAAAGCAAGGAAGAAGCAACAGGGTAAACCTTGTCCTAATAGACAATGTACGGGCAGACTAGAAATCCTAGCATGCCGAGGACATTGCGGTTATCCCGTTACCCATTTCTGGAGACACACGGAACACGCAATATTCTTCCAGGCGAAGGGGGTGCACGATCATCCCCGACCGGAAGCAAAGTCAACATCAGAAGCAAGGAGGAGTTTGGGAGCCGGAAGAAGGGTTCGAGGTTTGGCTGTACTCCTTGCAAGAGAAGCGGCCTTAGGAACCAAGGTAATTACAATAATCTAATCGAACAGGCGAAGTTTCGTTTTAACACGATCGTTTGGAATTTCGTTCTGTTTGTTTGCCCGTGTGTTCATTTCGCGAATACAGTCTTAGATGTAGACCAGTTTTGACAAAATTTGATGGGGACATTCAAAGGCTTGGTCACACTTTTTTGGTTTTTTTGAAATATCACACACACTGTAAGAAATGAGAAGGCCGATTACATAGATTATCGATGGTCCATTTGTAGTCAGCGATTAATTTGGTAATAGGCACACAAAGAGACAATGGCGTCGCAAACGGGTATCGCCTGCACATCGCGTAGATTCCATAAAAACACATTGCGCATGCCTGGTTACTAATTTTACATTAATTTGTTTTGTATTCATCCATTTTATATATGTAACTATACATTTTATTTTGTAATTTTTACACACTTTATTGGAATATTACACAATTTACGTAATTTTAATTTATTTTATGTAAAAATCACAAATTTGTTTAACTTTACAGTAAAAGTCCAAGTTTTTATGAAGTTTTCTGTGTAAAAATAAATAATAATGTAAAATCACTTAGAAAATCGAGCGAATTCTACCTTAACTTTCAAAGTATTTTTACATCCATTTTTTACAGTGCTGTAATGGAGATGCGCACATGAGAAACGTAATATAGATGGCAGCAGGTATACAGCCACTTAAGTTATCATTGGTTTTAATTGAAAAACACGCCAGAAATCAAGTTTTTTTCACTTCTGATAGCATGCAATCAATTCTTTTCAGTTCCGGATCCTTTGGATTTTGGAAATACTTATACAAAGCATAGCTATGATTTGAAGATTGGTAAACACAGCACATCGACATTATCAATGATTTATTATTTTAAATAAACTTATTCTGTACACACTACTATATGAACTGCGCACAGACCGAGGTGGTTGTATAGCTAGCGCCCCTAGCGGTCAAGTTTGACAGTGTCCATCTCCATTATACAGATTGTATCAAACTAAAGCTGTGCATAGGGCGTTCTGTGTGTAAGATAGAGATCGATATAAAGCAATAAGTAAGAACGAGATAAATGATCGCTAATAGGAAGTTTCTGTAGTTACTGACTACTGAAATAAGAAATTATTGATAAAATCACAAAACAAAGATTACGCTATCAGGTTGTATGGATTAGTTTGGGTATTATTTATTTACAGTTACTACAGAAACTTCCTATTAGCGATCATTTATCTCGTTCTTATTTACTGCTTTATATATCGATCTCTGTCTTACACACAGAATTCCCTATGCACAGCTTTAATTTGATACAATCTGTATACTTAGCAAGTGGTTAATGAGCGCCTATCGTTTACAATCAATTTCAATTAATAAGTGGAGTGGTTAGACATGCCAATTGACATTTTGGAAAATAGATAATAATTTAGGCGTCTTTTGTTCATTATCTAGCAATAACAATAACGGAAGCCAAGCTTGAGCATAGCGAAAACAAGCCCTCACAGTGTTTCGTGATCGTGCTCTCAAGTGGTATTTGTACTCATTTTTAGTAATCTTTACAAATTTCTATAATACGTTCCTTATAATACGCGTTCCGTCCCAGCTCTGTAACCACAATAACGATATTACGACTTGTAAAACAAACACAATACAACAAGACAAAAGACAGTCTGCATATATTCTTTTAACATGGCCGGAAGAAATGAAACTGTAGTAGTTCAATACATCAATGATAATTATACATTTCAATTCTCGTGGGGTTTTTAATTATAGACAGACTCGTTGCTGTTTGATTTTATATTAACTGAATATTTATTGTTGTAATTAAGCTGAGTTTCAGTGTACAGTTGTGTCGAAAACGAATCACTGTTCGAAATTAAACACTAATCATCTAATGACCTCAGCTGTTGAACGTCTATAATCTACAATTTTTTTTCTCTCTCTCTCACCTTCTCTCTCTCCCTCCTTCTATCTAATGAAATAAAATCAATACTTAAATTTAAAAAATTCAGAAAACCCGACTGCGCTAAAAGCAAACTAAAATAAAAACAATAAATAATATAAATGATAGCCAGCAGTCGGAGCTGCCACTAATTTCCTCCATATCAAACGTTTATTGATGGCCTCCGACTGCTGGCTATCATCATTAATTTATGTAATTGTTTTTATTTTAGTTTGCTTTTCACGAAGTCGGGTTTTTTTTATTTTTTTTTATTTTACTTCATTATCATTAATTTTCATTATCATCTTTTTATACAACACTAGAAATACATTGACATAATTCACTTGGGGGCAGCATTTGGACCAAATCTCCTAGTAAAATAGGCAATTTATCTTTTCATGAATACATCACGCGGAAGCGGTGTCGAAATACAGACCTACTTAGGGTCTTCAATATCAGATCATTCTCAATTCTGGAACTGGTTTCGATATTTGGGTTTCAGTTCCAGAATTCCGATTTCCGGAATTAAGTAGTTGCAAATTGCAATATCGAGAAAAATCTACAAAAATACTACATGTAGAAGAAATATGTCTTTTTTTAAATAGAAATTTTATATACATTGATACAGAAAACGTTGAATGCTTCCAGTCAGAAATTTGAAAACAAGAAAAAAAATCAACATTATTAGTAGGTATCTATTAATAATTAGGAACACTTCGGATATTAAAATTAAAAAAAAAACTTATATTTAATATAACTACATAATATATTAATTCCGAAATTCCGATATTAATTTCTTTAGTTTCAGAATTCAGAATCAATAGGTATGTTAGGTTAGGAATATTAAGAGCGTTGTGGTTTTAAACAAAATAAAACAATAGTTTAAACACTTCTTACCACAATAATTTAATTCGTAAATGTACAATTTCACGAATTAAATTATTGTGGTAAGAAGTGTCTAAAGTCTAAACTATTGTTTTATTTTAATAGGTACGTTTAAAAATTTTGTCCAAAATTCCGGAATTGCGAATTCCCGGAAGTCTGGTCTGGAAGCCCTATAGATCTAGATTTAAACCTTAATCAGGAACTGAAAGAAAAAATGTCAATATCTCGTGCCTTCGGTTATTTATTTGTTCGATTGAAAGTAATATAAATTTGTAATTTCGTGATTAATAAATTTCGTGACATCTGTCCCACTCTGTATTTGGATATTATTATAATAGGTATGCATGCGATATTGTATATCGAAATGAATTGCGTACAAATGAAATAAAACCTTTACAGGTAGATATTATGTTATAGGCGTTGAACAATTAAATTATACACTTAACTGTACACAGCCGGTGGTCCGCGACCAATTGGTTCGGACCGATTGTTATCTGATATATCGATAGGTGGGAGTGGGATGCACGATCTATTGCAAATGTGTATAATGCCTCGGCTAGATAAAACAAACGGGTCTCTGTTCTGTCTAGGTATAAACTTTGCACTTCATGATGCATTACTAAATCAGTATTCTTATATATAGTAGACGGAGAGCTAGTGACAATTTTTAGTGTTATTTATTCAAGGCCTTATTTTTGTGAAGATGTTGAGGGAGGCATATTAAAGTGCCCTGAATAAGGGATTTTACTAGACAGCGGTATGGGAGGGATGCAGACCGCCCCCAACATGTAACAAAAAAATTGGTCACAATTATTATTGCTTCAAGGCTGAAATTGTTTGTATAGCTTGTCGATGACCCAATAATGCCATTATAATATTTGCAGATCGATTGGTCAGTACTAAAAAGGTGGCAGATCACCCTTGACGTGTTATGTACCCGACGAAATTTATATTATTAGTTCAAGGTTCAAATTTGTTGTTACGGCGACTGTTCTAAGCATATATTTCAATTTGCAGAACAAAATGTCGATATTAACCCCCTCTCTTAGAGAGAAACTTGCTCGCCTAGGTGTTTATATCGTTCTGCAAGGGGGTTAATACCGACATTTTGTTCTGTAAATTGAAATATATGCCTCCCTCAACATCTTCACAATATTAAGGCCTTGAATAAATAACATCAAAAAATTGTCACTAGCTCTCGGTCTATATAGGTACTGTACAATATCTAAAAATAGTAACTGGGCTTGAGAATAGCCGAGTGTGTAGCGATGCCGTTGTTTATATGGCGTTTCAATACTCTAAAGCAAGCTCCCAGTCATCCCCCAGTTCCCGCATGTTTTAATCCGAACATTGGCTGATAAAAATATCAATTGAATTTTCAATTTATTATTATTAAATACTTGATTTGTTACAGCTGATGTCTTTGCGAGGACCAAAGAGGCAGTATCGTGATCAAGATCGGGATACGAACACACGATCTCAACAACCTCCGCCTTTGATAGCAGATTCAGGAAAAGGTAAATATTTGCTATATACATTATAGGTACGGGCTATACGTTTAACATAAATCAAAATTCCGTTTAACAGAAATCGTGTTGAAACTTGAAAGGCAGATGAACAAACTTTTTGCAAAAACACGTTTTTTGGTGTTTCAGGTTTCTCGACAAGTGAAAATATTATGCAATTGCGAAAAGTAAATTTTGGTCAAAATTAATATACAGGGTGTACCACAGAAAACCGAACATAGGGAAGACTCCATTGTGCAAATTAGTTAGGATCAGTGATTGCTGTGCCCATTTTCATGTTTAAAACCATGATAATTAATTTAGTTGAGTTAGCCATGTGTATTCTATCTTTGTCACGCTACCCATTTTGTTTATGTCTTCCCTGTTGCACTCATTTATTTTCTGTGTTCTCAATCCTGTGATACACCCTGTATATTATTCCCCAGGGCCAGTTCCCACTTGTGGAGTTGGAATGGTAAAATATTACAAACTTTATGTCGTACCTATTTACGGAGTAGGTAAATACTGAGATTTTGAATACTTATATAGATTGCTTTCACAAAAAAGTCAATTAATATCATTTACAGGGATTTCTCATTTTCCATGGGAAAAAACAACTAAGTAATGTTAAATTCTATACGTAGGTAGTACCTATCTATACTTTATAAAACATAGACTATTTTTGATAGTTACTTTTAAAAATAAACGACAGATAGGTAACGGGGTAAACTTGAAATTTTAGAAATTTGAATCTCAGGAACTACTGAACCTATTTGAAAAATTATTTTTTTAAATATATTTTAATGCTACGGCAAAGGAGGGATGAGCAGTGGGCGAAAAATGTAACTCAAATCTGGAATCCAGCACGTGATCTCCAAATTAAATTGGTGTACCTATGCTGGTTAAACTTAATAAGAATACCGTAAAAGGATATAATATGAGAGATTTGTTGCTCTCGATTATTTAGCTGCTAAACCAAAATCAGGCGAAGCCAGGTCGAAAAACCAATTTGACAATAATTTTAACTCATTGTGAGGGCAGACGGCAGTAACCTAAACAATTTAAAATTCTCATTCCTTCCACCAGCACAGCTTTTAAATAATTAAATACGTAGGTACATATGAATTAGATTTAGGAGCTACAATAAATATAAGTAGTTTTGACTTTTAAAATATTTTATGCAGTACTCTTACCATTATTGTGTGAGATGTCCCGACTCCCGGCCGTGGCACCGTCTCAAGTTTTTGATTCACATCACATTAATATTATTATATCACCATCATTATTATTATCTACTTAATAGTTATTAATAATTACCAAATCTTCTATTATCATATAAATACGAATCGATTAGCCCTATACCTATAGATAAAGGTTGCATTTAGGCGCACAACAGGGCACTTTTTAAAAATATTGAAAAAGGTTTTTAGTAGAACTGACGTATAGTTAATACATTTAGAGAAAACCAAATGCTAACGGAAACCTGCGCACAAAAACTGGTGGAAGAATAGTCAGTGGTGTACGCATAACAGATTCTGACCATGGACATAATTATTCTGACGCACAGACGTAGGTGCTGGGGGTACATTACATCCGATTTTTTCTTTAATAAAACAAACTTTTAATAGTTCTTTTGTTGAAATAGGATAAAGGAAATAAAATGTTAATAAACATGCATCACTATTCACTGATAATGCACTTCAAACACAATTCAACATTCAATTCAATACTCGATTTTTAACAGCATGTAGGTAATATAACCTAAACCGTGAACACGAATAACAACTAAATAGTGCACACTGACATGTTATGTCAAGGATGTTTACTTTACTAATATAACAATTAACATCCCTTCAAAAATAGAATAGATTAGTCCGAACCAAATCTGGTTTCTGCGCATGAGACGGTTAAGTTTTCTCTAAATGTATGAATTACCTACTATAAAACCACTAACATTAAGAAAGGCGTAAGGTGACCAGACGTCCTCCTTTAAGGAGGACAGTCCTCGGGCTTGAGAATGGCTGAGCGTATAGCAATGCTGTTGTTTACATGGCGTTGCTATGGTTCCTCTATTACAAGTTCCCAGGTTCTAGCCCGAGAGCTGGTAAAAGTGTCAATTGGATTTTCAATTTATTTAAAAAAAAATAATGAATTGAAAATATGAATTGGTGCTAGGTCCAAATAACCTTAGCTGTTGGTGGTCTTTAAAACACAATTTAACAATTTTTAAGGACAGTCCTCCTTTGGTGAGATTTGTGATTGTCTTCCTCAGTGATAGTGTCCTCCTTTCGAATGATAACGTCCTACTTTTTAACGATTTCAACAAACGTTTTTGTGGTTTCTGTACTATCGGTAGACAATCTCACAAGAGTAGTCACAGCATTTAATTAATTTATAATGTTTGTAATAATAATGTATTAACTATAATAATAAACTATAATAATGTACTAACTACGAGTATATTCTATAAGTATAGGTACATAGTATACATATAAGTATACATAGTACATATAAGTACCTAGATAATAAATACATTGCAAAAGTAGTTTTTTTTTTGTGTCCGGGTGGTGTCCTCCTGAGCAATTTTAAAATTCTGGTCAACTTAGAAAGGCGTTGTGTAGCGAACACAAAATTGTTAAAATTTGGCCTGTAGCGCCTCAAGAAGGGACAATTACCTTCAATTTGGCGTAAACAAATTTTTCCTCGCATCAAAAATACGATCGGGAGCGTGCAATAAAGTTTCAGGCGGGGGAGAGAGGGAACTGGACCTCTCTTAAGACTTGACACATAATTATACATTAATTTATGCAGTGATATTTTCCAGTGCTAGAACGTTTAGCTTTTTGGAAATTGGAATTTGGAAGCACTGTAGCTTATGGCACTAATTTTTAACGTTTCATTTACAGGCTTTTCATGTTCCTGTTCACCGTTCGAATGCATTTGCGGCCCACAACAGTTGAATAACGTTCATCAATACAATGTACACCACCCAATGAACAACTACAATAACCAACAAACCGATATGGATTCATCACTTTGGATCCAAAGCCAACAAGATCCACTACAACTACCTGAAAACAATGGAATTGCGTATAATTCAACTTCGAATCAGCATTATGATTTTACCCATATATCTGGCGACCTTTTTCAACCGGAAGAAATATTTCAACTAGATCAACCATTGCGACCCGAACTACCGATGCAACAATTGCCAAACGATGCCGCTCGATCACCGCCAACTTTACTCGATTTAGGTAGCGGAACTATTTATAAAAGCCACGTGAAAACGGAAAACGCATCTTCATCGTATTGGTTAGATCAACAAAACCAGTTTTCAATGATGAACGATGACAGTAACAATAGCACCTCTAGTCGCTTTAATGGCCCTACGTCGCCGGAATGTATTTTGTTAAACAATAACGTTCTTAATAACAGTTGCGACATGGCAAGACAAAATTACGTTAATGAACCAGCCTACCATCAAACATACGATCCGATTTCGATTAAGTTTAACGAACACAAAGCATCGATACATGTAAACGAATATTTTAGTGACTGCGGAAATACCGGATACGATCAAACGCAGAATTTTTTTACTGATGCTTCGTATACAACGGAACATTTTCAGTGTTTGCAGAATACTCCTAAAAACGGTTCTTTTAAATATAAAATGTCCGAAACTACGGCCGAAAGTATAATGACAGATCTCGATGTACCGATTGTCGATTATCCGATGAACAATGCACTTGAAATGTATTGTGCCAATATGGATAACAGCAAAACTCATCATCTTGATAATGTACCATTGCATGAGAGTTTGCAGAACAGTTGCGATTCGTTAGAAACAATAAACGATTTCCGACTGCAGTGTACCCCACTCGGAACAACAGAAAATTCTTATGCCCAAACACAGCATCACTTTCCGAATGAAACTCATTTCACTCACATAAACCCTATTGCACACCATTGAATTGTATATATGTTAAAAAAGAATGTAAATAAACTTTATCTGTACAAATTATTTAACAGTTTTTTTAAATGTTTTATCTGACATCTACAGACTGTATTCAAAACTATGAGAAAGGAGGGGACAGAGGCGGCTACCGCATCGGCGCATTGAGCACTAACGTTTGTACATAGTTCAGTTCACCGTGTAATTCAAGCTTCTTAAACTATGAGACAGATTAAATGAAAATTTTAATTATAATGACAGACTGACTGTTTTCTTAGCCCGATAGCTGGTAAAAGTGTCAATTGGATTTTCAATTTATAATTAAAAAAAAAAAAATAATGAATTGAAAATATGAATTGGTGCTAGGCCCAAATAACCTTAGCTGTTGGTGATCTTTAAAACACACACTCAAACCGGAGCTCGACATTAACTTTCGCGCGCTTTCTCCAAATCGCGGATACGGGGGGGGGGGGGGGGGGGGCAACTGTATTATACACTGTAAATAAAACCAAATTATTATTACAAAAAACATTTTATTTATAATATTTCATTTGTACACAGTGGGAAACTACTTTAATTTCCATATTTATAATAATCATAAAATTACTATTAACTATCGCTTAATTTTATACGGATCATCGGTAATTATTTATTATTCAATAATCATTATAATTGTAATGTATTTAAAATTCATTCTCACTTATTATCAAATACTACAAGTAGCAAATTGCGTATGATAACTATATAGGCTTCAAACGTCGAACGATACTCCGTACCACTGTAGCTCGTCTATACGCCGGTACGGAGTTGTGCCCGATGCCTCAAGGCTTACAATAACATTATCAATTAATATTATATTGCATACACTCACTAGAACATGTATGAAATTAGCCACATCTCTTACATTCTAACCTAATACCTTTCATTTACCCGCTTGACATCACAGATAATCTATCATATTACTATGTCAATGAGACTCAAACGAAAAAGAAAGATCGCTTCACTATTATTGCAACAATAAGCTCGGATGAGAAAAAAAATGTTCTGGTATCGTGAATTCATTTTAAGTTGGTAACTAATAAAAAAAAAACAAAAATACAAATACAAACAAGAAACAAAAAAAAAACACTATTTCAATGCTTCACGTTTTCAAAAAAAATCACATTTCAGGGTCAGTAGCCATTTGTTACATTAATAAAACGACCGTATAAACAAAAAATCGGCCTGGTTAAAAAAATATAAGTTAATTTTAGATTTCTCTTTAAAAAAAATACACAAAAAACAAAAGCATCACCTGTATCGTGACATTCAACAAAAACAATACACTGTCAGTAATGTCCGACAGTTGCATACAATCTGTATTATAAATTTCCAAGCAGCAAAACTCAAATGACTCAAAAGAAAAAGTTTTGATACTCGAAAGTTTACAAAACAGCGTCTACTCACAAAAATCAGAAAAAAACAAAAACACAATCATTTTTTATTATGTACGCACCGCCGTCGAATGTAAAAAAATGGAATACAAATTTTGTTTTTTTAATACATAATTAGATTCAGTTTATAACAATACTGTCAAGTGCTAGAGATAATTAGATACCACATATTGTTAATATTTGGTTAAATGAAGCTTTGCATGTTATTAAAAATAAAACAAGCAAAATAAAGAAATTCAATTCCAATCTAAAGAGCACTCATACATCTGTAATAAAAAAAACAACTGACACTCCACACAGGTTTGAAAAATGAGATTAGCAAAGACATACCGAGACCGAGTGTACATTTCTACCCAGAAAGAAACATGCATGGGTATTAAAAAATACTATAGATACAAGCATGTACTCGTATACAGATTAAAGCTGTACATAGGGCGTTTTGTGTGCAAGACAGAGATCGATATATAAAGTAATAAGTAAGAATAAGGTAAATGATCGCTAATTGTTACTGTAGTTACCGTAAAATAACTGAAATTATTGATAAAATCACAAAACAAAAATGACGCTATCAGGTTCAGTAACCACAGTAACTTCCCATTAGCGATCATTTATCTCATTCTTACTTATTGCTTTATATATCAATCTCTTTCTTACACACAGAACGCCCTATGCACAGCTTTAATTTGATACCATCTGTAGACTGACAACGCCAATTGATGAGTTGGCTAATGCTTGGAGTTATTGGAGCTAATGATACAAGTAAAATACGTGCAACTCTTAACAGTTCGCATACATTCCTGCAGCAGAAGAAAAAAAAAACAGTGCCATCTGAGCTCGGGTTATCAACGGTGTAGCAACAATTGGCTACACTATTTCTCTCCTAATAATTTTATCTAAATTATTTTCCTTAGTTCCGCGGGAAAATAGAAAAAAACTGAAAAAATCAATCTCCTGATTGCATTATAATATTGTTTCTATAGTATTTAATTTGTCATAATTTTTTAGCACCCCAAGTCGCGAGCGGCGCTAGTGCTGCTTATTATTTTAGGCCAGAGTTGCACGTAATTAAAATTCTATAGCATTTGGTATTATCGATCATCATAGCACAGTGTCTTATTTTTTTTTTAATGGATTTGCAGGGTTAACTCTATTATATCACAAAATTCATTGAATGATCCAAATAATCAGAATACTATTAAATTCTATATAAAATATAATATTTGATATATGTACAGATTGTATCAAATTAAAGCTGTGCATAGGCCGTTCTGTTTGTAAGACAGTGATCGATATATAAAGTATTAAGTAAGAATGAGATAAATAATCGCTAATAGGAAGTTACTGTGGTTACTGTAAATAAATAAATTTATGCAACCTAACAGTGTCATCTTTGTTTTTTCGCTTCTTCTATGCTGTAAAAATGTAAAATCTTCTACCAGTTTACCAACTAAAGCAACTAAACCATAATATTTCGGAGATAGGCAACCATTTGATTCAAATTCTGCTATGACATTGCGAATTGTTGTGACTGAAGGAGACGGTCTATTTTCAAAGGCAGCTACAAATAATTTTATTATGTCGGCGGTTGAATTACCACCATAAAACCATTTAATTATTTGGATTTTTTCCCGAACAGTATAAATTGCAATTTTATCAATAATTTCAGTAGTAACTATTTTTACTTTAGAAAACAACGATGACGCTATCAGGTATTATTATTTACAGTAACCGCAGTAACTTCCTATTAGCGATCACTTATTTCATTCTTTCTTATTGCTTTATGCATCAATCTCTGTCTTACACACATAATCCCCTATGCACAGGTTTAATTTGATACAATCTGTATAATAAAATATAGAAATAGAGAAATGTTTTTCAACTTTTTCCATAACTTTAAACTTGTCAAAATTTCGAAAGATAATAGGCGTGGTTTAGTTCATAACACGTTATATTTCTTTTTACAATTTAATAAAATTATTGCACAGTGGCAATGCCAGGGGGTTGCAACCTTGAACAATATATTTGCAATCTACAACAATATATTGGTAACTGTCCAATCAATTATTTATTAATAAAAAAATTAAATCGGTACATACACTATGTCAGATGTGAAAAGAATTCTCCGTTCAAAAATCATCCCAAGTTCAATTTCCGATTATGTCCCTGACCCCGCAATACCATCAAAAGTAAGACACAGTACAAAAATCAATTGCTTTTTGCCTTTAAGAAAAAAGTAAGTATTACTATCACTGAAATTTAGAAATTCTGGAACGTGAACTGACGCGCTGCTAGCGAATAAGGGCAGACATAGTTAATCGGGCCACCTGTCTTTGTCGTACAGTCTATTTAGACTGTAGTGGAACAAGGACAGGTAACCCAATTGACTATGTCTGTCTTTACTCCCTTTCCACGCACAGATTGGAATAACGAGTGATTTGTTCCACCACTATATTTCAGTGATAACAATATAATTTTTTAAAAGTGGGTATTTAAAAAAGAAAAAAAGAACTAAATTAACTTAAAAAAATTTACACAAGTTTATTTGTATTAAAAAATAGCATTTTTCGAAAATGAAAATTTAATGGTCCCAACATTTACGAGCATTTTAAAGCTATGAATATTACAACTGGATGGGTTATAAAAATTTTCCACTCTTTGTAGAAAGTCAAGCAAATTCACTGCACGTTTTCAAAAAATATTAAACACTTTATATACATACATATTTTTTTAAATATTGTGTAAATTTATCGAAGTTGTAAAAATATACTGCAATTTTCTGTGACTGAAGACAAGGATTTTCTAAAATTTATATTGACAAAATAACTTAAAAAAGAGACCATGTAGGACTACACACTACAGAAGTGAAACTTTTAGTCGCGTCGACTGTAGAGACAAAAACACACACACAAACATCCATACGTCAACGGCAGTGATGGTGCAGCGTTTCATAGTCATTTCGTTTACACATTCAGCAATCATCAGCATAAATTCAAATCACTCTACCACGCGTAAAGAAGTTTCACTTCAAAACTACATTTATTTAGATTGCATTAATTAATGATACTACATTATTATTAGTAGACCATGGTATCTATTTACGTACTTATTGATTTCTATGCCAGAGGTTCCCTAAATGTGCGTCGCGACGCCCTGGGACGTCACGGCGCTATCCTAAGGGAGTCGCAATTTCAGAACTTCAGTACCGATTTGAGAAATTATGCTCAGAAAAGCAAGCTCATCCTACTTATTAATTGTATTGTTTGTAGTTTTTTTATGTTTTCTAATTATTAGAATTAAAGTCTAATAAATAATAATTAAGATTCTATATTCTTTGGAGTTTTCTTTGAATAATAAAGTAATTTTATTGTCTGCTAAAGCTGCACACAGGTATCTTCTTTTAGAAGGGCGTCGCAAAAAATTGCAACCTGTAAAGGGAGCCGCAGTAAAGAAAAGATTGGGAACCCCTGTTCTATGCAAAAAATAAATAAAAAAATTCTATTTTCTATAAATAATTTCTTATCCAACTTGGCTAGTGTCAGTGCTAGAGCATGCAATTTTTTGTGACGAGCATGTCATATACTCCATAAAAATTACATTTTCAAAATAAATAAACAGGCAACATAAAAAATGTAAATAAATTAGAACTTGAAAATCGTTACGTTCAATCACAGAAAATCGCGAAGAAAACACAATTTTAATGAGACATTTTCCTGAGAGTAGTTCCTTCAGTTATCCACGAGAGGCAGCACTTGTGGTAGGTACCTACAAACATTATTTATTCCCCATTAATGTCTTGTCATTTTAGTGGTATAACTTAATTAATTTAACAATAATAATAATTTATTAATTAAAATGACACGACACTAATGGGGAATAAATAATGTTTGTACTTACTACAAGTGCTGCCTCTCGTGGATAATAATGGCTCATTATTAAGATAAAATAAGGGGACATATAATAATCCTCATTGTACATATCTAAATGTTTTTCTGTAAAATATCTCTAAACCAACTGAAAAATCTGCAATCGACAGAAATAGATAACTAATTTTCCAAAATTTCACTTACATATTGTAATAAAAATTTCCAAAAAATCACAATTTTTAATGACACGACAATCCAAAAAACAATTTGAAGAGTTTAGTAAAAATCTTTAAATTACAAAAACGTATTTGTGTTCGCAATAAGAGTTATAAAAAATATTTTAAACGTTTTGTTGTAGCGAATTGTCGAAACGTTGATTGAACGGATTGTCGCATCAATATTAAAATTAATTTCGTCAACGAAATTATTACTTATTGGACGAACAAACGGTGATTTGTCATTCCAAGTCTTCATGGTTTCCGGGCTTGTAGGCCGTGGTCCGGTGGTATTTCTACCTGACGTTTCGTTCACAACTGCAGTAGATATTCTCAAAGGCGATGTGGCAGCGGTCGAAGTGTCCTCCTTGGCGGCTAACAGGTCAGTGTGTCAGTGACAATTACAGAGAGACGGATTACGACCGAACAGAGAACACACTGGTACTAAGCATAAAAGAAGGGAGGACACCAGTCACTGACACACTGACCTGTGAGCCGCCAAGGAGGACACTTCGACCGCTGCCACATCGCCTTTGAGAATATCTACCGCAGTTGTAGACGAAACGTCAGGTAGAAATACCACCGGACCACGGCCTACAAGCCCGGAAACCATGAAGACTTGGAACAATGCCGGCCGCGAAAACTTGCACACCTGGGTGATTTGTCATGTCTAAAAATTCTTTTAAAACAATTAAACATTAATATAAACAGTTTTTAATTCATGGGGCAAAACTCTTTTTAAAACAAAACTTTGAAAAACATTTGCCTAACGTCGAGCAAGGTATTTAACAATGCAATTAGGCCGTTACACAAAGGACATAAAAAACTTACGAAATTTAACAGTGAGAATAAAACGAAGAACTCATCTACGCGAATGCAACCACGATCGCGATGGCGATCAAACCCGTCCGTCATTGTAAATTCTATCGCCGACAAATCGCAACAAATATGTGCAGATTCACTGGTTTTCTAAAGACGTATCCGATCGTCAAGGCAATAGCTTTCGCGATCGTGTAAATGTGTTCTTTGCTTAAAGAAAGTATACAAAGTCTATTATTGTTACGATTATTAGTTACATCAGAGTAAATTATGAACGAAACAAATATAATCGGTCAAGTCGATTGTAGCGTTTTATGGCACATTTTTTTATGTTTCCTCAGTCCCCACTATTACAGTATCAATTTTCTTCTGGTATCACAAAAAACACATTTATCTCAGTACAGTTCAGCGCAATACCCATTCGCAATTAAAAGCAAAGTGGCTGACATCTGGTGTTCGAATCCAAAGTCGTCGTATGTGGGGTCTATGGACTATGAGAAAAAAAAATGGTAGCTCCCATGTCATTATGGCAGTCCCTGCTGCTGTAATCTCAAACCAACGTATTTATAAATATTAGAGATGCGCCGAATAGTGGTTTCACCGAATAACCGAATACCGAATACTATTCGGTTTAACCTTTACCGAACCGGATATTCGACCGAATTATTCGGTTTACCATTTTATTATTTTGCCGCGTAAACAGGTTCTAACATGTACGCTACGTGTCGCTGCTGGCTAGTTGACAAGCAAGCCGTACCTTACCGCCCGCCACCCGCGCTATCACTTTGCTTCAAAACATCGCACGATTACGTTAAAAATACGAACAAAGGTGCTTATTATTACAAAAATATTGAACCGAATATATTTGGCACTAAAACCGAATAATTCGGCCGAATACAAATAGTGAAAAAGATGCCGAATACGCCGAATACCAAATACCAAACGAATATTCGGCGCATCTCTAATAAATATCAATGTATGTTAATGCTCGATCTGATATAAAAATCTGGCCTCATTAATTTAAAAATTTACTTTACTTGCAAAACCATTCAAACCATAGTTTCGTCCAAAGTGCTGACATCTACAATCACTTTTAATTGCTAATACAAAAACATACTAACATCCGACGATCGGCAATAAAAACAATTGAATGGAACACTGAAGGCAAATTGCATCAGAAGAATCGTCTATTAACAAAAGATTTGAACAAATAAATACATAATACGATGACGTTCGAATGATGTGAACAAAATTATTATAAAATTGTTTTCATTTCATAAAATAAGAACGAAAATACAGAAGGAACTGAAAAGGGAGGACCCTATCTTTCTAGTGATTTACACAAGAAGTTTTGATGAAAAACAAATGACTAAACTTTGGCCTGCAAGCTTTTCTGTTTTGTTTCCTCTATAAAAAAACAATAATTCTAAACATAACATCACCACTATAAAGTAATAACTCGATGACACAAAAACCACACAATAAATACTCAGTATACACATAAAATTCATACGTATTTTTTTCCGAATTACTCATAATATAAATCTAGGCACAGATTTTTGATGCTTCTTTTAAAACCTTAAAATAATAATTTGAAAAGAATTCGATGCAATGTATTGCAATATAAAACAGATTTCTGTAAGAATTGTTTCCATTCTAATAGTCTGGGAGTCCGCGACCTATTTTGGTTAGACATTTCGTCAAGGCTGGATATGATTAATATATTATTATTAATAATAAAGTGTGGTGTACTTCAGCTGCGGCACCAGCGGACCGGCTAGGGCAGCCTCCCAAAGTAATTTGAAAATCAAACAAAATGACACTATCGTTAATTCAACAGTTAAAAAAAAAGTTAATTGAAAAACGCTACAATAGAAAAATGTACGATAAAAATACTATAAAAAAATTATACAACCTATGGAACACAGTCAAACGAGACATAAATAACATATTCGTTAATGTCTGCCGAATAAAACACGACAATTCAAATTTGTGCAATGTCAAAATTTTAAATATTTTCAACCAACAGAATTTCGATAAGTCGCAAACAATTCTTACTAAAATTACTCTTAAAATTAGTTGGTTAAAATAAAAATATCATTACTTTTATAGTTTTAATATACTATCACATTACTTAGTGTAGAAAGTCATGCGTGTCAAGTTGTATGGACCAACTTAAATTTGTTCAACTTTTTCAACGCCAATCGTTTGTTCTACGTTTGTTCCGGACCCCTACAAAATTTCAGCGTTTGTTCCGAAAAATTAAAAAAGTTATTAGCAATAATAGGTGGCCAGCCAACTTGACGTCAAGTTGGATGGACCACGTCCAAATAACAACATTTTGGGTAAGTTCGGTTTTACGCTCAGATTGATCGGAGTGCTCTAATACGTTCGAATTTAACATTTATATGCTCTGAAAGATCTCTATCCTGCGTTCGGTTTTAAGATCTGGAGTAGATCGAGCGCGCTCGATTTGCTCCGAGGAAAGCGAGCGAGCAAGCAGATTCAACCATCTTCAGAGCATTCATTTTAAAAATGAGCGGAAACATTTGTTGTGAGAATGGATAAATTTCGAAGTTTATTTATATGAGATAATTTTTCAATAGGTAAAAACACGCGAATAATATTTATTCAAAGAATAGTAATAATCAATAAGAATAAGAATGATTAAATAAAATATTTATTATATCTATGGGTCGAAAAAATCAACAACCAGTACTACTATTAATTAAAATAAAGAAATAAAACGAAAAAAATTGTGATTCATGATTTATTATTATAACAATGTTAAATTAAATCAAAATGAGGAGCAATAAAGAATATATTTCGGTTTTAGTAATAAGAATTTAAATTATTGGCGCCATTTTATTCTGACGTTTGGAAAAATCTGCTAGATTACATTCGGAATTGTCTAGATAGCTCGATTTGCTCGGTTGTCACGTGACCAAAAATCTGTTCGCTCGGCTCGATCAATCGAGCGTAAAACCGAACTTACCCGTTGAGAACTTTAATTATGCCAATCGTTTGTTCTCGGTTTGTTCCGGACATCTACAAAATTTCAGCGTTTGTTCCGAAAAAATAAAAAAGTTATTAGCAATAATAGGTGGCCAGCCAACTTGACGTCAAGTTGGATGGATCACGTCCAAATAACAACATTTTGAGAACTTTAATTATGCAAATCGTTTGTTCTCGGTTTGTTCCGGACATCTACAAAATTTCAGCGTTTGTTCCGAAAAAATAAAAAAGTTATCAGCAAAAATAAGAGACCAACGACTAGTATATTTACACTACTGGTCAGAAGTAAAGTGTTTTACTTGAGTTACTTTTGACCAGTAGTGTAAATATACTACTGGTTGGTCTTTTATTTTTGCTAATAACTTTTTTATTTTTTCGGAACAAACGCTGAAATTTTGTAGGTGTCCGGAACAAACCGAGAACAAACGATTGACATAATAAAAGTTCTCAAAATGTTGTTATTTGGACGTGGTCCATCCAACTTGACGTCAAGTTGGCTGGCCACCTATTATTGCTAATAACTTTTTTATTTTTTCGGAACAAACGCTGAATTTTTGTAGGGGTCCGGAACAAATGTAGAACAAACGATTGGCGTTGAAAATGTTGAAAAAATTTAAGTTGGTTCATGCAACTTGACACGCATTAGAAAGTCCTATTTTTTTATATCTTCAGTGCATTAGTAATTTTGCAGTTTTGAAATGTCTATTTAATTATAATTATTATTTAAAACATATTTTTATTTCTGTCGAATCGTAAAATACGTTCTACAAGAACTTTGCAATTAGTGTAATAATTAGAAACTTTGTTAACTGTATAAATATATTTCATAATAATATAGTATTCACTGATTAATGAGGCTAACGCACCTTTCGTTAACATTTTAATGAAATTAGGGGTGCACCGAAAACCAATTTTTCAAAAAATCGAGTAGTAGGTACCCAGCCACATAATTTGATACTGCATTGTTGGTACAAGTTTATAGATGGCACCGCTTACAACACTCTAGCGGGAGAAGGGTATCTCACATAACTTCATTCGTTTTCATTGCCCCATACTTCACAGTCCGAAACCCTATTCTCCAATGTCCATTTGTCATGGGCTTCTAGTCGCTAAACTGTTTTTAAAATGCGATAAAATTAACACATGATAGGAATTTCTGCTGCCTAAAGCTGAATTTGGCATTACATTTTTTTGGACACTTTTTGAATGTTTTTTTTACTTGGTCAAACCGACTGCTCGGTAAAATGGTCGAGTACCGGGTAATAACAGAATCTTCGGTGTATCCCTAATTGAAACAAGATTTCTTATTGCAAAAAAACAGAAAAACCGATAATAGGTTTGTTCAAGCGAACAATTTGTGTTTGACGTATTCTTGTCATTGCGCATGCCCAGTCACACAATTTGTAATGTAAGTGCCGCTTAAACACTAATTACATAGTGCAGTGACATTTACCAAATAACAATCACAACCTAACCATGAAATGTTGTCAAACATAACAACTTACAGGCTTATTTACAATTTACTTTAAACTGCGCATGTTCCAAACTAGAAATATAAAGGATCCACAAGTTTTTTTACTGTCCCTGGACTAGTCGAAATTCATTACTGTTATTCACTTAAAGTTTAAACATCAGAGCCGTAGCTAGGGGAGGGCATTAAGGGGCAATGCCCTACCTTAAAACATCCAGTGCCCTACTTTAAGGAATTATAAATAAGCCGCAAAGACTGTCACGACAGAATGACAGACTTGATCTATCTGACATTTGGAAAAATAAATTGTCATTCACCGTTTTTTTGCTTTTGTAATTTGATATCACCAGATGAGGTGGGCAATCCAATTAATAAATTGTAGTCTTTTGCTTCAGCCCTACTTTAAACTTTCAGTGCCCTATCTTGAATTCAGCTCTAGCTACGGCCCTGTTAAACACTGAAATTCATAAGCGAAACATAGTTTCCGGCTAATGCTTGAACAAAGCTAATGTTAAATATTCCATAATAATATTATCAGTGTCATCCTTGTAATTTGCAAAATCAAAATTTGTTTTTGATGTGTAAACAACTTAGCTCTCGTTCCACAGTACGGGCTTCGTAGGAGTTTGACTGTCGACTTTTGTAAGTAACTGTGTTAAGTGGCCTTCACATTTGAAGAGTTTACTGGTGGAAAGTGCTTGCCGATAGTAAAGTGTTTATGTGTAACCTACAATTAAAGCGCACTTGCCACACAAGCGGAGAGTAGTGTTGAAGACCGGCTAGTTTAGTGATGGAAAGTATTTTCTGCCAGTAAACTCCGCTTTAGTGTGTGTGTGTGACACACAACCACGATACACCTATTGCCTTAATGTATATATAGTGAAACAAATTCAATACATAAGATTTCTTTTTATATTGCACTAAATATTACGATATTAGCAGTTTAAAATGATCTTTTGAAAATAAACTTTTAAGTTAGAATGCCTAAATGATTTCTTGATTCAACCAATTAAATATTGAAATTATTAAAACCAGTGCACGTCCATAATTTTTCCCAATATGAGCGCACATGTTTACACATCAACCTATTATGGTTACCAAAATGTTAAGTGTTAAGAAGCAGAAAATAAGCACACATTTCAAGTTCAGGTGTTAAAAGAACACTCTGCAGAGGTGTGTTTGGTTGTCCGGTTCCAGATGTCCTTAAAATTGGACTTCGTTTCTGACGGTGGTTAATAAGCATCGAATGCCAAGAACATAATATTCATTGAAACCATGAAACACTGATTTTGTGTTTTAAATCCCTTGAACCTATGGAAAATGAAAAACGATATTGTCCACTGATGAAGTCGATTCTGTTCTGAAATTAGGGCCAGCTTTCATTTTTCGTTCGATCTCATTAAATTATGACTTTAAAAAAATAGAAAACAGTTTTTTTATATAAATTCATACAAATGTAGAAAAGTGTAGGTACAGGTCAAAATATTTCAGTCTTTCAAATCGAAAATAAACTTTTCAATGCTTTACTGTTGGACATTTTTTTATTACAGTGTCAGTATATCAAGGACATTAATATTTGATCGATTATTATTCATTGAACGATTATTATTCAGTGTGGACGTTAAAAATGTAGTTTTTAATTTTATCGGTACGATTTTCTTTCATCCATTTAGCTGCCCCAAGTAATTGGTCGTTTGTTTTGTTTGAATTCTTTATCCTAAGCTGGGGTCGCCACCTCATATATTCTAAGAACCGAACAAGCAAACACATCTCTCAATAGTTACATTGTTTTGTTTTTAGAAATAAAACAACTGACGGTTTGATATAGGTTTTGATAGTTGACTTGTGTCTTTGTTTGAACCTATAATATTATTATGCCAAAACTAAATGAGTGACCGTAAATTATAGACGCTCGACAACTGAGGTCATAAGCGTCTATGATTCAAAACTGAATGACATTATTATTAATCAGTCATTAAATTCATAATGGTAATTTAAATACAATCATAACAAGCAGGAGCTTCTGAAGCAATAATACATTTTTTTACAGCAGCTAGAAAAATGCTTAGACTACTAACAGCCAAATTGGTTAAAATTTGTTCAATTTGTTTTTATAGTAAAGGAAGCATTATTATTCAGTTATTTAATATTTATATATAGATATATTAACAGACTGACTACCTAATTTAATTGCTTTGTTATTTGAAAAGGAAAGAAAATCTTTGCATTATTTATAATTAAGAAAAATTTGTTGAACAGCGTTATTATGAGTTGTCTAGATAAATATTTGCTAATTGAAGGAATAATAATTATTAATTACATTTATAAAAAAATATTAAATCAAAAACAATAGTTTTTTTTTAAATTTTATTGAATAACATACAAATTTATTTATCCTCTGACCTCCACTATTTTTCAACATACCTAATTGAAAAAAAAAACAAACATTATCTATATTATGAGTTTCATTTGTTCCGCAACACCACTAAAACAATGTTTTTGTTTGTTTTTTTGTTTCTTTGTAATATCTATAAAAATGCATTCAACAAATATTTATCATTTTCACAAGTTATTTGATCCCCATAGCTTTGTATGTGTTTGGTTCTCCAGTGGACCTACTAATTACACAAGAATTAAAAATACATGTCAATGAGCGAATTTCGTTCAGCGAAATGTCAAAAGGCGTGAGCAGCAACGCAATCTCTTTCCATTGCGGTTAAAAACAGAGTACTTTTTTATCCACGTGTCCACTTGAGGGTTGATATATAGACGTAGATCTAAATAACGGTAGTCAATTTGTTAGTATATTAAAAGTTCTCCTTTCATTACTACTTGTATAAAAAATTATACCTTAATGCTAGCCACGTGTTTTAAGTGAACAGTTAAAACAATTGCATGCTCTAAAAACAATTCAACAATTAGTGATTTATTAAAACAGTGAACCGATTTTTATAGCCTACCCATGAACCGATATAGCAACAGAACTGCGTGCTCAGCATTTGATTGGTCACTTGAAACTTAACGCAATCAAACAACCAATCGGATACTTTGACTGTGCATCCTTACAGTCTTAGGCAGCAGTCCCATGTACACGGAAAACGTATGGAAGACGGAACTCGGAAATGCAATCAGATTCTTTCCGTAATATTCAAACTTTACGGAAAGAATCTGATTGGTCAATCTCCGCCATTTGCATTTCCGAGTTCCGTCTTCCATACGTTTTCCGTGTACATGGGACTGCTGCCTTACAGAGCATGTGCTGTTCACGTGATAACTATATTTGTTGGTGGGAAAGACTATAGCTCTACATATTTTGATTTTTAAGGCGACAAAATTATGCAAACAAAATCTGCAGTTTACATCACAAATTCTTTTCTTACTCTCTTTACTCCATCATTATTCGTGTATTTGCATCTTTCTTTCATACAAAGAAATTGTTCGTGGCGGGTGGTTTCTGAATTTACATTACCAGTATATCATTAAATCATGCGTATTAGTATTCTAAGTTTGACAGGTACTTTCTAATTCGTTAATATATTGGTAACTATAATTTCAGAAAGCAGCCATTTATGATGTAAACAGAATTTTATAAAAACAGATAGGTATAATAATAGCTCTCCTTTATCTTAAATATTATTTTTACACCAATTAGTGTTGAATCTTATTGTTTAAAATAAATTATAAAGTTAAATGAGATTCATACGTGACATACAATCAAATTTCAGTAACGCGCTCAATAAGCAACTGGCTCCATTTTGCTATTTTTAAACCATTTACTATGTAGTCGCTACCCGAATTTAGCAACATTATTCACGTAACAATTGCGTATCGAATAAGTAGTTAAAAATTAGTAAAATAAAGCCAAATTAATATCACATTGTTTCAAGCACACAGTAATCTGTACGCCATAAAAAAATAGCTCGACGATATGGTATTTCAGCTTGCAATTAGCGAAAAACACCATTTATTTGTTGTTCGAAAATAAAATGCTTACAATTTCCAAAATAAAATATTTTGAAATAGAACTTTTATTAGAAAAATGCTTTGCATTTCTTCAATTCAAATGTGAGTTTACAGCGCCATTTACTACGTCATTCTTTTTCGCTTCACATTTATAATCGCAAGATACGCAAGACAAAAATGAAGATTTATATTTTTTACATACCATTAGTTCCCAAAGAATCACCTTTAATTGAAACAAGATTTAGCTTATTATACAGAACTTAATAGCTCTTTTTGCATATTTGTCCACGGAGTGTGAAAAAAATACTAGTGGACTGAAACTATAAACAAAATGATGACTTTGACGCCAATTCATCGGGCCATTTTTGCTGAAATAAATACAAACCTAATGTTTTGCCATACGTAACCTAAAACCCACATTGACACGAGCAAATAATTGGGTTTTTAAACGAATTTTTTTTTTACTTAAATGGAAGGACCACATCAAGTTTTATAGCAAAACTGTTTTAATTTAATTTTTTTGCTTACTAATTAAAAAGTTATATTTAAATAAAAATTAATTTTTAAACTCAGTTCCGATAACGCGCCGAAAGAATCCGAACGCGTGTGACGTCATTATGTTATCTATGGTCTTTGTATCCATGGTTACCAAGTTAAAAATTTATTATTTTTGATAGTATGTGTAATACATATACACAAATACCAACAAATGCAGACACATTTTAACATAACGACGTCACAAACATTCCTGGCGCGTTTTGAAGTCACGTGATATTTTTTAAATTTTTATACATTTTAATTAATTTTTAGTAATTTATCTATAGCTTTAAACAAATTTTTCTTTTCGATTTTCAATATTATTTATGTCAAATTATTAGAAAAAATTAAAAAATTAATATTTTTTTTTAAACTTAAATACCTAATTGTCGAAATTCTATTTTTTTATAGAGTTAATTAATTAGAGTATTAACTAAAAACAACTGCTTTATAAATAAATCATTTCAATGATAGTTGAGGTTATGTGTAATTGCTTTACTGTTTTGTGACGTCACGCTTCCTGGAACACACGGTGTCAGAACATTACAAAGCTAAAAAAATGCTGAAATTTATAATAATGATATTTTCTTTACTAGATTATTGAAACGTTTGATTTTTAATTTGTTTGTGCTTTTCGTAATCTAAAAATAAATTTTAAATATAATTTAAATTTGATATTTCTCATAACAATGCACGAAACGTTGTTTGTTTCATGGCCAGCATTTTTTTTTCAGCAGTAATGAAGCAAATTATAAATAATAATTAACACACTTTATTAATAAAATTCGTCGCTGTACCGATTTCACATTCGCTCCATTACCACCGAAAATATGAACAAAAATTTTAAAAATCTCCTAACTAAAAACGAATACTGCTTAAAATAATCATACATAAATGACTTAGATAATGTAGACAATTTCATAATTATTTATTTGTTTATTAACGTTCATTATATCTTAATTAATTTTGAAGTCAATAAACTGGACATTTTTGTTTGCATGTTTTTATGAGAACAGGCAAGATATTAAATATTATTATGATAATATTTATGTCACATAAATACGTACATAATTGATAGAAATATTTTATACCTAGTTATCTAATTTTGTTATTAAAAAATAATTAGAATTCGTTTTTGTTTTTAAAATGTGTCGTATCACACAATATAAATAAAATGTTATTCGTATAATAATTGAAATACAGCATATGTTTTACGTAAGTTGCTGAATCTAACATTTTAAAGAATTAATGGTGGTTTATAGATTAAGAATTGATCATAGCATTTAATATGCTATAGCGCCTATTTATACTTTTTTTTGACTAAATACACCAAAATTTTGTCGAAAATTTGCTTTATGACTCCACAGTCCACGATCCAATTTATTAAGAAAAAAAAAATGTCCGTATGTTTGTATATCACGCAAGATTAATCTAACTTAGAATAGAAAATAAGTGAGATTTCCAGTTATTTCAACAATACTAACATATTTAAACGAATTCATAAAAAATCTAAAACAAATTCATATGGGGGTGGCAATTAAATCAAAATCTAGGGGCAGCCAAACCACTATTCTTCTGTAACTGACAATAAAGAAAAATCTCAGAGGTTACGTACATTTTTACTAATTTTTGACGCCCGCCACGGATTAAATAAATGAGGATTGATTTTTTTTATTTGTTTAGAATAATATTTTAGACAGGACAGACATCTTACAGCAGGGCATCCAATCGTTTGATTTAGTTTTATTAGTTTGGTTCGGAAACTTACGTAAATCGTTCTGTATTCATTCCTAATTATTTAATACAAAATAAAAAAAGAACACACGTAGCTGAAACTATTTAAAAATACAAATTAATATTTTACTCGGCTTCTCTATCAGAACTAATTTCTAAAATATAATCGTTCTACATTTCAAAATAAGCAAATAAATAAAATATGTGTTATCCTTGATTATGGATAAATCATGTAGACGCGGAATGCCGGGCAATCATTTTGGATTGTGAACCTCAGAGGCGGTGTAGTACACGGTACATATAAAAAAATCACATTACCACTACCGCCATCTAGTTAATAAAATCTGAGAATAAATGCCCAAACCTATATAGTAATATATATGTTAAGCAATAACGCGATTACCCATTATTCCATTGTAACTATATGTTATTTACCTATAACTCAAGGAAAATAGTTAAATAATCAAGTTATTATTTTGTGAGACTGACCTAAGTTATTTGATTTGAACTGACTAAATAAAATCTACACGTTCATTGAAAGTACTTTTTCCAGTTGGGAGAATGTCATAAAGCAAAACTGAATTATTTCTAATCGTCAACAAACTTAAATTATTGTAATAAGTAACTTAAGAAATTTGTTAATAAAATGTTCGCCTTATATTATTATGACACACGTCAAATTATTTAAAAATAAAATTTACCGATTATGATGAGAACTGTCCTGTTACGCATATTGTTTAAAATAGTGCCATTTCAGTAAGATAAATTTATTAATCAAACTATAGAAGAAAAGTTTTATTATTTTTAATTTTTATCGATGTCGAATAATGAACATTACCCTTTGACGTTTTGCACAACGTTGACTAATGTGCTCCAAACATAGCAAATTTTGCCAAAAAAAAAAAAAAATAATTAAAAATTCTGCCAGTTATTCATTTTATTTCATATGGAAAATTTGTAAAGCGATCCATCATTTTTAGAGGTGATTATTTATTGTATACTAAAATGTCAATTGCTATCAAAGGGTTAGCAAATCACCACACAATATTTGTTAAAAGTCAAATTATCAGTTCACTGATAAAACAAAACATAAAAATAAAATTTTCACATAGAAAACTCACAAGAAGTCGTTCACCTTTTGCTTCCGGCATCGATCTCGTCTGCCGGATTACTCACAGTGGGAACTGGTTCGACCGAATGGTAACTACCGCTGGATGACGAAGCCGGTTGTCCAAAACTCTGGTAAAGTGAATGATCAATCGGACGTGAAAAGTCGACCAATCCGGCATTGCTGAATATTCGCGACACAACTGCAACAGCTGTTTTCGAATAATCCGATTGACTAAGCAGCGTTTGCAGGTTCTGCCGATGAACGCCCGTCATAATGTCGGGATGGCCACCGACAGAATGATACATGAACGGGCTGCTCATCACCGTTTCACCCGATGACTGATTCTGTAATTGAACCGGATCCGTGATAGTGCTTGCAGTACTGCTGTCCATCGATTCCCCCGTTGACATATTGCTATTACCCTTTAATATAACATTCCATTAGCTCCCGGCCTAATCATTAAAAAACAGTTTTTCACAATTTCACACGCTTTATGAATTCACCACTTTTATTTCTGTTAAAAAATTTGACAATTCAGAAAATGTTTAATAATTTTTTTAAAATCCTCATGCAGCGAACGAGATAGCCAATGTCTAGGTACCAGTCGACGAATTAATAAAATTTTGAAAGCTAAAAATAACAACAAAAAAATACAAAATTTAACAAATTTTTATACTTCAGTATTTTATATATTGTATTTATTACAAAACACATCAAAGCACAATTAGTTTATGGGACGACGAATCAGCGGGATGTTTTAATGAAATTGTAATTGACGGGACCATTTAATAAGAAATCCAGGTCGCAGTGAACAAAGGGCAGTAATGTCTTACGCCCCATGTAAAATCTTATCTAATTTAATAAGAAAACTGAGATTAAGTTAGTTGTGTCACGAGAGTCTTACAAGAAAGTAGCCCCACCGCAGTGCTTAAAGGCATACTGTATAATGCTATTGCAAAAGAAAAATGACAGTATAGTTGTCATCGAGTCTTTAGTTAGGGAGACAACAATCAGCTAGGAGCAAATTGAGACACATATCGCACTTGTGGACGTGACTTGCGCGAGAGACACGACGCGTACGTACGACACGTGCTGTGCGGTGAAGCGCACGAGTGGGATGCAGTCCTCACTTTCGACTGCCGAATAGTTACACGAACAACACAATTGATTTTGTTCATTATTCTACCGCCGCACAGAAATGTCCGATACACGTACAAATAAATTCGTTAGGCTCTAAGTTCTGAAGCGGAATCAGACGATGCTGAAGAGTAATGGGTGACCTGATTGATTGATCGAAACTAATTTCAATCACTTGCGTAAACGTTCCCCGTTAAATGAGCAAGTAGGGCGAGAGATGCTGATTTCGCCCACTCTCTACGTCATGACATCGCAAAACTGAGAATTCATTACTTTTGCACCACAAGTTGCTACACGTAGAGCCACGTAAAACTGTGACAATCGACCATTGCGCCGCACTTGCGCGTGCGGCACGACATCGTGTCATGTATCCAATTATGCGCTGTATCATAGAAGCCTATAGGTTACGAAAATACGCGCAGTGCTGCGTCACGTCACACGTGCTATACGTTTGCGCCTAGCCTAAGACGTGTTTACTACAATTTAACAACAAAGAAAACTTAATGCTGCAAAAAATATACATTAAAATTCGTTCTAAAAAAAAACTAGTTGCGGTTTTATGAAACCACAGCAGAGGCGGCGCGAGGCGTGGCGCAGTTAGGCACCACACACGGCCTCGCGCCCCGGGAGTTTCGCGAAGTACATACTAATTAGTTTTTAGAAAGACGCGCGAGACCCTAATTCAAAACTCCCGCTCTAAGCTGTGCGTTCGATGATTTTTCAAAAAAAAAGGGTGTGGGTCTCGGGACCCCCGACAGATGTGAAACATCAAAGAAAACGTTATTGAACTCGGTGGTATTCTCTATGTAGTAGTATATATTTTTTCAAAAGCAGCAACTAACTGTTATGCTGACGTAATCCTATATACTGCACTAGTAACACCGCGTGTGTTACAGTGCACGCCTGAGCCGGAAACGCAACTAAATACACAGCGAAGTATCTATATTACATACCGAAACGCGTATACATATACTTTTGCTTTACAGTACGTTCGTATGTATACTCTCTCTCTCTCTCTCTCCCCGTGCCCGAGCGCGCGGAAGCCGAGAGAGAGAGAGAGCGCGCCGCAGTGGTGGGGAGAACAGCAGCGAAGGAGCGGACCATAAATTTCGTTGCATATTTCCCCTCACGCGGCTGTTCACAGCCCGACATAAGATGTTTCACATCAAAAACGATCCGAAAGGATGAACGGCGAGAGAAAGGGTCTTTCGAGTCACTATTTAGTATGAGCGAAACGCCGGCATTTTAAACTGCACTCGGGCGAAGCCAGGTAAAACATTTAGGTTTTCATATTAGGGGCCTCGCGCACATATCATTTTGCCCACGCCCACTTTTGTGCTTGCCCCGCCACTGATGCCACTGAGCCACGGTGCAAATGAAACTTTCTTTATTTAATAAATGAGTAATAACACTACTTGTATACAGTTGTACAATATAGACGGACGTGACTTGACGCGCGACATGCGTAACCGAACGAAAAATAAAAGAAGCTACAAAAGTTCACTAAAAAAAAAAAAATCCGCTGATTCGCTATTCCGGATTAGCTCACAACTGTACAAACAACTTATTAGATTTAATATGAAGAGCTCACCTGATCAGGCACATTGTCAGTGCTTTGGCTTAACACTGTAAGATCGAGTCCAGGCCCATGCCGTTCATATACCGAACTTCTCGTTAGCGACGAACTGCGTTTTGAATCGACACTCCCCGTTTCCACTGACGACGGCCCCGATGAAACGACCGACTGGGTGCTGTTCACAGATTCAGTTCGACTTCTGTCTCTTGTCAGAGGTTTTACTTTAACTCGATAGAATCTAGTACCTTGGGGAACGTTGTAACGATTTCCTTGCTACAATCAAAACAAAGCAATTTGTAGTGGCTGTAAGTTTTTTGCTCGGTTTCTGATATGACTTTCAGCCTTCAAAGTAGATTTAAGAATGCCATTTTTTTTCAACTAAATGGATACCTCCATTTAGTTGAAAAAAAAATAAAATGGTATTCATAAATTTAGATTTAAAGCTGAAAGTTGTACCAGAAACTCAGCATTGATGTATTAAAAATTGCCAATTGTTTCATAGTAAGAAATGATTATACACAAACCTTTTTAGCTATACAGTACTCCTTATCAGTAACTTCACCGATAACTGTGCACTTCCTTGTCGCCTGGTCGATAGGTCGCAGACCCAGAGCTCCAATACAATCGCTATTAAGAAAATAGAGGGTGCTGCTATATTCGTTGACAAGTACATAGTTTCTCAGCGACGGATCAAAGACAATGAGAACTCGGTCGCCTTCCTTGCAGGAACTTAGGTTTACGTGATGAGTCTGAATTAGCTGAACTTGACTGGACGTTAACATTTTACGCGGACGAGGCGATGACACTGAATCTGTGCTTGTGGAGACATCGCGACGGGGCGGTGAAGTCATTTCCCTATAAGAAAACAAGAAATATTTATTGAGGTTTATAGAGAATTGTGGGTGGGAACTGGGAAGCAAGTTCGATTAAAACATTAAATGTAAAAAAAAAATTTTTTTTACTCACTGGTTTGAAAATAACGCAACAGATGTCGACATTTCATGCGCCATTAATTTCCTAGAACGTTCCATCGAGAGTTCGACCTCCAATCGGCATTTGTCCTGTTCTAATGCCTCGACCCTTTCGATCAACGGTTGCACTGTAGCATTACTATCGACTGTCGTACTGGTCTCCGTTAGCTGTTGAATCATTTCTTTAAATTTACGATTCTCCCGATGCAAACTCTCTATCTGTCTATCTTTCTCGTCGATAATTCTTCGAGTCGCTTCGCTAATTATTAACTGTTTTTGTAATTCGAATTCTATTTGTTGCCTCTGTAATTCTTCTTTTAATTTCGTAGACCAACGCGATTTTTCTTCTTCGACAGCATTTTTTACAGCCTCGACTTTCTCTAAATAATAATTTTCTTTCAGCTGCGCTATAATCGATTCATGATTGACCAATTCAATTACGTCTAGTCGTTCAATCCTTTCTAAACTTGTATCCGATGGACTGCGTTCCATATTTGTGATAGTCATTAATCTGAAACGGGATCTCAACGATTCCAGTTCATTTTGGTGTTCGCGCGTCATTTGTTCTTTCAACAGATTCTCCGACCTTTCGTTCTCAATTTTTATCTCTTCTATTTGTTTTTCGAGCTCACAACATTTTTCTACATTCTCTTGATAAATTTTTTGAGTTTCTTCTAATTTCAAAGTTTTCTCATCAAGCTTTCTATTATAGGAACATTCCGTTTCAATTTTTTCATGTTTGAGAGATCTGATTTCGTCGTCTTTGGCAATAGCTAAATTCTTTACATCGTTCATTTCTAATTCATGGTCAACAGTCAGTCGCTGTATTTTTTCACGTTCTTGATTACTACATTCTAATTGGAATCTTTCCCAGGTTTTAATAATTATATCACAGTCTGTTTTGAAATCTTCATTGGCGGTCACCGCGTCATTCTTAAAAGCTGCCAATTCGGCTCTCAATAAACCAATGGCATTCTTCGACAGCTGTGATACTTGCACAAGGTTGGATTTTAGCCGATCTATTTCATTTTTAGCGGTATTCAAATTATCCTGAAATACGCATTATTTTATAATCGGCAGTTCTTGCTGCTGAAGTAAATATTTATTTAAACAAATGAAAACTTAATGACGTTAGTCAACTGTTTCTAGTCAATTTACGACAACTGAATTGAGATATTTCACATGTTTCATACAAATAAATAAATATTAAAATGAATGTTAAAAATTAGTATTAAATAAGTATATATTAGTGAGTACTAATGGTGAGGAAGGAAAGGAAAAAGGGCCACCACAATTAAAAGCTGAAAAAATATTGCATTCATCTACTGAAAAAAAAAGAAAATTAAAAAAAAAAAACATAAAAAATAAAATAATTCAGGAAGTACTAGTGAGAAAAGAAAATATTTCAAAATAAAAATGAAAACAGAAAACAAAACTTATAACAAAAAAATCTTACGAAATAAATAGGACTACCAGTAAACAACTCAACAGATTTGTGTTAAATCCACCATTTACATAATTATTTTTAACAAAATCAGCAATAAAAGCTTTTTAATATTTCTTTTAGATCTGTGAAAAGTGAAGTTCAATCAAATTACAGACGACGCGCACGCGGGGAACAATGGGTCTATTTAAGCTAGCTGCTACACTGTAATATTATTCTTTTCAGAAGAAAAAATAATCGTTTATTAAATTATTTTCTCAACGGTTACATAACCTAACTGACAAATTACATTTCCCGACATTACCATTACAGTGTTTTCATAATGCTTAAATTTGTCCTAAAAATTACAATTTCTAAAAGTGAAAATACTGAAATGTCAACTTGAAGGTGTAAATCGGAACATATGTTCCGATATCAAAGGTAGCAGCTAGCATTACAGAGATAAAGGAATCAGTAGATACCTGCAGGAGGGCAACCACATTGTTGGAGTCGTCCAGCTGTCTCAAGAGGTCCGCATGAGGCACAAGCAGCGCTCCGCCCTCCGTGCTGAGGCTCGACGGAAGTGATTCATCAATGTAATACTCCGTCGTTACAAACTCTGGCGCAAGCTGCTGGTGGCCCTGGGATTGTACAGAAGGGGAAGGAGATATTGGAGATTCGTCGGGTTCCGATACAGTGGCTCCGGCAGAACCGGCTGCGATGGCCGATTCGGGCACGGAAGCTTCGCATTTAGGTGACATGCTGCGCGAAAGCTGGCCGAACGGGCTTTGTCTAGTTAGCGAATCAGTTATTTTACCGGTGAATGAATTAGGCAAAGAAGTCTGTTCAAAAATCGTCTGAGGGGGAATAACCGTTTGCGATACGTGAACATTGCTGCATTTCGAACAATAGTTCGTCGCGTCTAAACTTCTACAGCAAAGTTGCGTAAAGCTTGAACAAGTCGATCGATTATACGACATTTGAGCTGTGTTAGATGTCAGACTGGAAGTGCTGACAATTTCAGCCGAACAAACACAAGCCACGTCGGTTATTTTAATACCTTCCGATAGACCGGTTTGATCGAAAGAATGTTTCGAAATCGAATCGGATATATCGGACACCGCGTGAGAGTTCATATCGAAACGCAACGATCTGATGACGAGACATTCATCGTGACGCGTTTTAGTAAAAGGAGGCGACGGGGACTTGTGGGTCGAGGCGACAGTTATTCTTGTAAAGGCTCGAGGAGGTTTCTTTGGAGGGACTGGAGAATGAACAAGGGTGCACACGCGATGATCACCAACCTCTGTTAGAGTCGAAGCATCTAAGGTGGCAGCCTTTGTCGTTGTCAAGTCTGGTCGCTTACTGTTGAACTGTAACTCCACGGGGCTTTGACAAACTTTTTCAAACTCCTCAGTGTCTGTTTCCGATTCGAAACCACTGAAGAAAATAGAAAAAAAAAACAGACGAATTTTATTACTATTTTTCCTTTATTAGTAACGCAAAACAAATGACAAATAGTATTTTTCTTCCGAATTTTTAAAATCATAAACAACACAGACTTTAAGTAATTTTAGAATGAAAAAGATAACTCCTTAAATTCTAAAATATATAAGAAGAAAATTTACTCTAACTTCTTTAATAATTTTCAAAAGAATTCGAAAATTACGTGTCGTATAATGGTTCCAGACTTCTGGTTAAATTTGCATGAAAAAATTAGTCTATACTACGTTTTATACATTTTTTCTATTATAATAACGAAGTTACTCCGCAAACCGATTGAAAATAAGACAATATGTCGCGCAACTATCACAAAAGATAAAATTCAAATTCATACCGATCAATGTCCTTAAGATGCGGATGTGTTATATGACTAGAAGCAGCTGACAGTTGACTATCTGATGGCCGTAAACTCACACGATCGATTGTTTTAGCGTCATCGACCGGATAAACTAAATCATCGCCGACTCCTTTCTCCTCATATATCGTGTCCTATCAAAAGCAAATGCAATCAGTATAGCTACTTTGGAAGCTTTTAAGACCGCAAATTATAATTAGAAATATCAATCGAAGCAAGGCGCGCACTAAATGAACTCGGTCCTGTTCAGTATGGCATGGAACAATCAGAGATTATGCTACCATCTGTGATAATCAGTATGAACTATAAATCACCACTGACGAATTTTAACTACTATTAAAAGTCCCGACAGTGGTCATTTGATTTTTTCTTAGATATAGCTCAAAAATCATGGCAGCCTAGCTGTCTGAGATATTTATTATTTTCACCTCTAATTGTTATGTGAATAATATGGTGTGGATATAAGGGGTTTTAAATCGAGTGATTTTATCATATACCAATTTACTATTAATCGGTCAACATAAAGATGTTTACACATAAACTGCATCCCGTAAGTGCCTGTCGCTTACAGATTATATATATTTTTTTTATTTTTAATAAATGTTTGAAGAACAAATGGAACAGAAATACTTACTTTGTTTAATTGGAAAAATTTTGATTCAAGTGATAAATCAGGTAACGCAATAGTTTCGCTGAGATCTGGCACTTCTGATTTGAGCATATTAATATCATCTATAGTGACGGCAGGTAACTCTGTGTCGAAGTCTAATGGGGGTTCGGTTGCATACTTAGGAGGGATGTCGTGCAAACCGATGAACATACTGCTTATAAAATGGTGGTCAAATTGATTTTGGAATTCAATACGTCTTTCAGTTTCTTCTGTCAAAACTTGATGTAAATTTGTCGATAGTGCAGACCCCCACTAGAATAAGATAAATTCAATTTTTAAAATAATATATGAACACATAAAATCTATACTAATATTATAAAAAGAAAAAATTTGTATGCATGTTTGTTTGTCGCGGGTAAGTTCAGGAATTACTGAACCGATTTGAAAAATCTTTCACTGATTAAAAGCCTACTTTTCCCGAGCGGTACAGTTTATATAAATGGCGATGAACAGTGAATGAAGATGTAAAGCAAGTCGGGGATCCCGCATGCGATTTCTGAGCTAAAAGAGTATATGCTGACATTGACAAAACTATAAAGTATACTGTTTTCTTTTTGTGATGCTGTACTTTTTAATATGTATATAATAAATAAGACGTTGTGTTATGTTAATATGAAAAATTTGTTACACTTGATTATTTGGTTGCTGAATCAAAATCTATCCAGGCGAAGCCGGGCCAGAAGGCTGGTATACATAAAAGATATTCACCTTCAAGAAAGAATCACTAAAGTTCCTTCTTCGAACAACTTCATTTACAAAGGTGAAATATATTTGTGGCGCTTTGTCTACTTGCTCCAATAATTTAGCGTAATATTCTAACTCGTTTAATTTCATTCCATACGCAGTCAATGAACAATCTGTTTCTTGTATAACATTTTCTATCGTTAAAACCATCCTGCAAAAAAAAGGTTAGAACAAAAGAATAAAATTTCATTGAATTTTTGAGGTTAAGTTGGTAATAAGGTTATCGGCATTATAATGATGAAGTAAATAAAATCAAATTCCAAAAATCGGTAGTCAAGATTTTTTGGAATTTGATTTTATTTAATAACTGATTTATATCGATTCGGTTTGTAATACTCATTCAGAAATATACAATAAATTCGCCATTTTGTTAGTAAAAAGAATTACTTCAAATGTTTTGTTTATAACCAAACCAAAAATTCGAGATATTGCTAGATTGTTCATGATATATTAATACCATTGGATAATAAACACAGCATTTGATATTTAAATAATCAGTGAGTTATGGGGTGTCAAACACCCTATTTCTGGTAGAATGTATGCGCTCTTTCTATTGATCAAATTTAAGAAATGTTAGAAAAACTTACGCTAATCTCCGGTGAAGATTATCACACAGCTCCATCTTAGAA
Source organism: Mongoloraphidia duomilia (assembly GCA_039654895.1). Classification (NCBI taxonomy): domain Eukaryota; kingdom Metazoa; phylum Arthropoda; class Insecta; order Raphidioptera; family Raphidiidae; genus Mongoloraphidia; species Mongoloraphidia duomilia. The sequence goes on from CM077522.1 coordinate 12,735,262, forward strand.
CTAATGCATTTATTCTTCATATCTTTCAGTTTCTCATGATTTTGCAGCAAAAATATAAGTTGAGGTTTGTGCGAATTACATATGTCCGGTAGTACCGATACATCCTTTAATGAATTTGCACCCGCTTGATTTCTGCTAAATAGTGTATCGATATCTCTCTGTTTTGATACATACAAGGTCGTCGATGCTCTGAACTGTTCCAAAGAACTTAAACGATCCGCTAACGATTCGAATTTCTTAAGCTGAGGGTTGTCGCACGTTTTCATTGCCGTATTGTATTTTTCTTTTAAACGTGTTATTCTCTTATCATCGAGCTATAAAAAAAGAAAAAAAATCAACATATAAGAAATCAAAACACATATCTCTCTTGAAGAACCTAAATAAAAAGGAGTCGTCTCATTTTTTTGGTTGTTGAAATCTACATTACAAAAAGATTATGAAACAATTTTTTTGAAAATTTGTCGGTAGCTTTTTCTATAATAAAAAAATATCCAACACACAATCGGCCATGATGGGCGATTACAGGCCATCACGAATGTGTGGAGGGCATAATCGCCTGTAATTGTCCATGGTCGCCCATGATGGAGCGTGATCGCCTCTGTATGGATCTTTCAGCCATGATTGCGCGCATTTCCACGCATTCGTCGATCACTCAGTTCATATTTGTTTCAATATCTATGTCGGACAGATGACAATTCACAAATGGTACGATTGTGTGGACAGATGCGCAATGATGGTGACAATCATGGCCCATTCTGTGATTGTCCATCATGGCCGATTGTGTGGAGGAGGCATGAGATAAGATTTAGCCTGTGATTAGCTGACTAGATCGACTGTGTCAAACCCACTAAGCTGTCCAACCACGAGGCAGATCATTTATATACATTTCTTTCTATACAGATGCTTATGACATCTGCTGTCGAACGTCTATAATTTACAATTATCTATCCATGTCTATCTCTTTCTATAGAAAAAAAAGTGTGACTCTCTTCTACGTCATCATATGGCGGTTTATGCTCAGCATTAAAAAAATTTATGTATTTCTTTAATTCCTGTTTGCAATTAAGAGGAAGGATATAAGAACGAAAAAGTTGGTTTACATTATTTGTTTACGTATGAGGAATAATATGTACTGTTCAAAATTATCAAATTTTCAAACGTGAGACGACCCTATTATTACCAGTAAACATACTCTATACAGCTCTATTGTATGCGAAGGTCTCTTTCTGTTGATATTGTACATATACCGGTGGTGTTTTTCCCTTATGTGCGATAATTTTCTTTCATTTAACTATAAAAACCCAAAAGAAAAAATAAAAAAAAAGTTAATGGTGAATTTTGATAATTTCTTTGGATAGATGTGTTTTAGTTAACTTTTGTTTGATCTAGCCTCCATTCTTCAACATCGTTATTATTTTATATACGAAAGATACCATCTTATTGTTTAATATAACTGCAGGAATCCAAAATTATATCAACATACATCACCATGATATTATGACCATAAACCAATGTACACCATTACCAAACAAATACATAACATAATAATAAAATTAAGAAAAATCGCAGGATAGTGGACAAAATATTTGATTTATTTAATTGAATGTACGACGTTTCGTCTATATATTTAGACTTTTTTAAGTCTAAATTAAATAAATTATTATTAATTAAATTAAATAAATCAAATATTTTGTCCACTATCCTGCGATTTTTCTTAATTTTATTATAATCACGATGGACACGATTTCTAATATAAACATAACATAATATTCCAAAACATTAATAAAGGTCTTTTCATTGGTTTCTTCTTTTTGATTTTATTTTATTTATTGTAGATTATAGACGCGTCGACATCTCAGGTCATTAGCGTCTTTCAACTACACTAAATAACAACTTTCTTAAAATTAAATAACATCATAAAACATCCATGAGCGCAGGTGGGATTCGAATCCACAGTCTAGTCTAAAGGCTGCGGTACCAAATACGCTATCTACTAGGCTACACCGCCCTCTCTTCTTTTTGAAGATCTCCATCAAAATGGTGGGAGTCGAAGGCGCAGTTCAAAATAGACTGGGCGCATACGACTCCCACCATTTTGATGAAAATTTTCAAAAAGAAGAAACCAAGAACACATCCAATATGTTAAATTATTATGAATTTCTGCGAGTTTTTATGGAATAAAACAATGCTGTAGTTAGGTTATTGTACTATTTGCTGGCATCAATGTCGTTTAAATAGAACGGCAACTTTAGTAAATTACTGCGCTTCAACAAATCACTCATTGTTTTTCTCAAAATGACGTTTATTTTCGTTCTGCGTAATAAAAAATGCCATTCAAGTACCGTTCAATAATAAGCAAACAAAAAAGAAGTAAAATAAAAAGATGCAAAAAGTCAAAAAGAAAAAAAAAGCCAAAGAAAACAAAACACAACGAAAATTCCAACATACCTCCATTAGTAATCGATTACATTTGACAGCAATTTCCTTTAACGAAAAGCTCTTATCTTTATCTGCAATCCAATCTAGAAGAGACATACATTTAGATTTCCTATATCCTATCTGTCTTATATTTTTTGATACAGACACAGACGATCCTTCAGAAGAGGGACTGCCCGCTATTGTAAGAGCTTCGGTGTTTTCTTTGAGTTGGATCAACACTGGAAGAACTGGTATCTTAGATAGTAATTCAAGGTTCTTATCGAAACTGAAATGAAAATTATTAATTAGTAATGAACCATTTTATAATAACAATAATTGTAAATAACAGAGATTTCTAATGCCTGCTATTTATTTGCTTTATTCGCGCTATTAAAAAATTGTGTTTTAAAGACCACCAACAGCTAAGGTTATTTGGGCCTAGCACCAATTCATATTTTCAATTCATTATTTTTTTTTTTTTTAATAATAAATTGAAAATCAAATTGACACTTTTACCAGCTCTCGGGTTAGAACCCAGGAACTGGGTATTTGTGCTATTCTACAGTGTAAGAAAGTACAGTACCGCGCTTGCGTTACTGGATATGACGTAATTTTCTATCTGCAAATGCGCATCAGCCTTTTTTCGCGCTATCAAGTATATAAATGGACAATTGGCTTGGTATTATTGATATAATGATGCTATTGTTAAATTGCACTACATTGGTAACTCGAAAAAAGTTGCTGATGTATACCTTCCTTAATTCAAGTGAATTAAAAATGTACAGTAGTTCTAACCTACATTTTTTTACAGTTGCGCAGTAGACAGATATTTTTGTCTACAACTCGCCATTTTAAAATTATTTTCAGCTGTGCGTTTCATGTCAAAACAAAAATGATAAATGTACATTTTTCTTAACTCCTACAAAATTACATTCATTTACACAAATCTCTGTAGGTACATAGTGTTATGCAATGCGATTAAAATTGTTTGTTGCAACAATAACAAAAATAATTAAAACAAAAACATACTTTTCAAGCTGTTCCTTGTATTTTGGCATATTGGCTTGATATATTTCTACTTGTTTAAAAAACAATTCTGATCTAGTTTCGAAATCTTTGCATGTATCATCGAAATTGGCCATAACGGCGAACCAGGCTTGTTGTTGCCAGTGTTGATCATCTATCAGCCTTTCGATTCTCTGAGCCAGTTCTTTGGCAAGTTCGTGGAACTTCTGCGCGAGATAAGCGCGTTGCACTATCGTGTCATATGCTATCGGCATGTTGTAACACGTGGTTACTCTTTCAGAAAGATCTACGTCTGTAAAATAATCTGAGTTTTATTTATTAGCTGTGTTATTTTAACAAGTTGTTTACTTCAGAGAAGTACGTTATTTGGTTTCCAAATACATTCCTTTTTTTTGAAGTCGGTTAAAAACGTTTATAAGTTAGCCTTTTGGTAACCGCGATGGGAGACAACAATAATTTTTAAAAGCATCGATTAAATTGAATTTATTGTGAATGAGTTTGAAACGAGCGACCTTGTCGCGTGAACATCTGCATCTGAGCATGTGTCGAGTGCAACGAGAGATACTAGGTCGTTATCTCCGGTCGCGATCGCAAGTTACCAAACGGCTACCTTCATCAATCTTGTCGCAACAGTCTTATTCATTTATTTCAAACATAATAAAACGAAACAAATGACTTACCTGGAACTGCATATTCATCGCAAGTTAAATCTGGTGATTTTTGTTTGAGAAGTTCTCGACTAATAACATATATAAGGTCTGTATTTTCTTTGTTTTCACATAAACGTTTGATGCCCTCGACAGTGTGGCCTCCGTTCATCAACAATATCTGTTCTTTGACCGGAATGCAGCAGGCTTGTTCAATCTGTGCTTTCAATACGTCCAATCTAGAAAACGGAAAAACTTGTTTGATATAACACGTCAATTTTGCACCTAACCCAACTCCAATTTGCAGTACTACTGCCCTAAAGAAAATAAGAAGACTAAACCGGTGTGTATTGAAATGTTGGTTACACGTCACACTTCAGACTTGCGCAATCCATGAGTGTACAGTCAAAGTCCGCGCACAGATTTAAACAGGTGTATTGTTTTTTGACAACAGTCGATCTGATTAGTTCTGATTTTAGTCGCAAGATAGCATAGTTGCAAAAGCCATTTGTGAACAGATCACGGTCATACAGGCAGGCAGGGCCGCAGTAAGGAAATCTTGCGCCTGGGGCCAAAATTTTAATTTGCGCCCCCTCCCTCAAAAAAACAAAAATGGTACGAGATTTTTATAAGAGATTTCAACATAAACAACTGAAAAACAAAAAATGTTCACTAATAACTGCAAAATAAACGTTATGCAAAAAATTTTATATATGAGTTTCTTTAAATAAATCGAACAGTTTTTGAGATATCTAGTTGAAATTTGGTATCCATGGGTTTTCTAGGGTAGGAAAAAAAAAATTTAAGCAGATTTGAGTTTCTAAAAAGAGGGTGCTAGTTGCAGCCTATTAGGAGCACATTTATGCCCCTATTTTTTCCTGAATGCCATAATTGTGATTTATCCTACGTTCCTTGATAGATCCATTATTTTTAAAGATAAAAGGTATACTTCATTTATATCGCTAATCGAAGCCGTTTCCGAAATACGGCGAATTTAAATTTCCATCACGTGTCCAAATACACAGCATCAACTTGAATGTTTTCAACAATATTATGCAAAGCCTACTTGTGAGAAGTATTAATAAAAAAATTATGTACATATTTGGACACATGATGGAAATTTAAATTCGCCATATTTCGGAAACGGCTTCGATTAGCGATATAAATGAAGTATACATTTTATCTTTAAAAATAATGGATCTATCAAGGAACGTAGGATAAATCACAATTATGGCATTCGGGAAAAAATAGGGGCATAAATGTGCTCCTAATAGGCTGCAACTAGCGCCCTCTTTTTAGAAACTCAAATCTGCTTAAATTTTCTTTTTTTCTACCCTAAAAAACCCATGGATACCAAATTTCAACTAGATATCTCAAAAACTGTTCGATTTATTTAAAGAAACTCATATATAAAATCTAACTTTAACGCCCTGTATATCCGAAACGAACGACATTTTTATAAGGCAAATTGGGTTAAATCCTACAATTTATATGTCTAAATACTTTTACAGATTACATTTCTTTGGCACTGATTATTCACTTCGTAATGTGAAATACAAAGCATCAATAATAAGTGATATATAATATATTTCATAATTTCTTTAAACTTTAGTAATTATATTTTGCAATGTTTTTGTTTATTGTATATTTTATATGTTTTGTCTAGTAGTAATCAGCCTGACACATAAAATACTGGCGCGCCTTTGGCGCCCCATGACTTGATGCGCCCGGGGCCTTCGCCCCCTCCGCCCTACCCTTACTGCGGCCCTGCAGGCAGGTCTTGGTCTACTCATTGTAATATGGTTAACATTGGTACGGGTAGGTCGCTACGCTTATTGAAGTCAAAATTTTGGTTCATGATAGCGGCGCGGCAATCACGAAGGCAAAATAAAACAGAAATAATTTTATTGAAAAGAATAATAATAAAAAGATTGCGTTTAACGTCCGTTTTTCGACATTATGTCGTAACAGACGCCATTCGCACCATTACTATTTGTCATTTACCACTTTCCCGTTATTTTCTACATGTTTTTTTTAAACTTCAACTTAATAGCAATGAGCACATGGAGGAATTATGGGAATTAGGATAAGGTAGGCAACTTTGGGTGCATAGGAGTTTGACAGGTAATCTGTCATGGCCTCGAATAAAGAACCTTCCGAATGCGAGTGTAGGGCTCTACCACTCAGCTACAGAAGTCGCTTATTGGAGTAAAAAATTTTAGTTCATGATAGCGGCGCTGCAATCAAGAAGGCAAAGTAAAACAAAGAAATCATTTTATTGAAGAGATAAAGGATCAAAGAAAAGACGTAAGCCAAAAAGAATTCGTAAACAAATTCAAAAGTTGCTCAATTCTGTTTATTACGTTTTTTATCTGCCATCCTGATTGCAGCGCCGCTATCATGAACTAAAGTTTTGACTTCTATAAGGGTTACCTCCACTCTACCGCAGTGTCTAGACCTGTTTATACGACCATGGAATAGATAATATTTTTTATTGTTTCTCAACTACAGCAGATTGAAATCCACTGTCTCAAATATTAGACTAGTGATGGGACTCGAGCTGTGTTGAGTGACTCGAGTGGATTTTATTTTACTCGCACTCGAGTCAAATTTATTTTTTCTTGACTTTCGAGTCAAATTTATTTTTTCTCGGCTTTCGAGTGACTCGAATCGTCGAGTGACTCAAATCGGCTAGATCCACTCGATTGGCGAGTTGACTCTGAACACTCGAATGCCCTGTAGTGACTCGAGTGAGAAGTACAAGTTAAGACATGCTTAGCCGATGTATGACATACAATATACATGCCTTAATCTTTCATTTGAAATTCAGTGCATAGTTTGAGTTGTTTTATTTGTTAAATGTTTGTGTAAACTGTAAAGCTGTTTGCTAATAGTTCATGTTTAAAATGAGTGAAAGTGTCAAAAAAGCTATAGTGTGGTCGTTTTACGACAAAAATGTTATTTCAATAAAATATTTATGCATTCTACACTGAATGTAGTTAGTGGTTACTCATTATTATGACCTGCCTGTATGTAAAAAAAATTACTCGAGTTACATTGTCACTCGAGTGAAGAAATTGTCCCTCGAGTCTTATCTTGACTCGAGTGAAAAAATCTCACTCGAGTTCCATCACTGTATTAGACCTTCCACATTTATGATTTTATCTACACTAGGTAATGACCTCAGTTATAGTGCCTTTCTCTCACATTAATTAGGTTTTTGAATGAACTTTTTTTACATAAATGGAAAGATATTTTTTTAAATTCAAAAACCCAATAATCTAATGGTAAAACGAAAAATACGGATGTACTTACGACTGTAGCGCAATGGCTATATCAAAATATACAGATCGTCCCCGCTCAACGTGGAACACACGAAGCTGCATCTTCATATCGTTTTTTTCCATCATTTCTTCGATTCTTCACAAAATTATCTAAACTATAACAATCACTTTCTTGACAAACGAGCACTGTCAGGTAGTTACTCATAAATCGCGTTGTGCAATAACGAAATAACAATCATTTGCAACTGCTACCTCTGAAACAAAAAAAAAATCATAAATTTTATTGTATTGCACTACAATGACCTCAGTCAATCGTCTATAATCTACAATCTCTGTATTGTGTTGCACCATAAACTTAATAAGGTGTGAATATTTAAAAAATGTATTTATAGTTTTATTTATTCATTTTTAAGATTACGAAAAACAAGCGGTGGTTTTAACAAAAACTCGAAATATTTGCGTCATATAAGTCGATGACGTAATTCGAAAATGAAGACGATATAGCCATTCGGTACTGTCCACGTGTTTTGATTAGATGACGTTAGTGATGTAAATGCGTATAATACTCTGGTATAAAACGTTTGTATAAAACGGTATTATACGGTATGTAAAAAAAATAATATATCCCAGTTTTATACTAGGTATAAATACTGCGTATTTTACTATTTTATACAGCACGTATAAAACGTTTAACACTGTTTAAAATGGCTTAATACCGTTTAAAACGGTTTAATACCAAAATGAGAACAGCAACTTTTCCTATTATGCAGTTGGTAATACTGAATAATGCACCGTAACCTTAGTGTGAAAAAGTAAAAAACCGTTTTATACTGAAAAAGTATAGTATTATACCATGGGTTTAATACACAATAAAGTATAATACCGTATTTTTACATCACTGGATGACGTCACTGGTGTATTACCAGTTGCATTTTCCGTTTATTATTAAAATTTAAAGGCAATAAATTGAAAATATTTCTTATCAGCAACAAGGCAATAGTGATTTTTAATTAACGATGAAACACCGATTTCCGACCAGCCATTGTGGTGACATTTTTATTTATTAGTTGACAAAATAGGTTATTAATAAAACAGAAAATTATAATATTATTTTAAATCTCTAGTTTCGTATTTTACCAATATACAAGTCTATCGATGCGAAGAGATATAAAATTAATTTGCGAATGAGTTACACATTGAATGTTAACTTATCTTGCAAATTATTATTTTCCAATTTCCCTTCGCATAAATAGAGTAGTATATTATTGACAAAATACCAAACTTAAGATTGAAAATGATCAACGATAACAATGTAATATTACATAATCAGTGATGTGAGTCGATAATCTGACCATAGTCATGACGTGGTCATGACCAAAATGACTGTCACGTCACATTGGTTGTGACGGCCATTTTTGCAAAAATGCGTCAGATTTGTTGTGACGGTCATTTTACAAAAATGACGCTATAAATGACATCTTATTTTCATAACTGACGGTCTCATACTTGTAATAATTTACCTCTCATAATTTGGTTACATTGTTTAATATTTTGTTATCGAAAATATTATGTTATTTTTTGGAATTAATTTGAAGTAAATATTATATTTATTTTTTCATGTGATTTAATTTATTAATTATTGGATACCAAATAGCAATAATTTTAAAATGACCGAAAATGACCGTCATAATGATCGTCATTTTACATCACTTAACATAATAGATATTATATAATGTTATGTAATAATCCATTCTGTCATAAAAATTATGCATTATTCTGAAAATGACTAGTATTTCTCAGAAACAAACGTGATTTAAATTTATGTAAGTAAATTTACCCTACTAAGTATCTCAAACCTACAACCAATCATATTTCAGGCAACTGGAAACCTTTAATTAATTTATGAACTAGTTTTCTAGATTTTTATTTTTATCGGGCAGTCGGAAAAGTTATTTTGTTATGTTAAGGCGAATTCATACTTTGGATGTGCATCGCGAATGAAATGAAAGATGAAAGGTGAAGCAATTTACACAACTCAAATGCTTGAATTCGTTTAGATATATCGTCGCCTGAAATAATGAGCAAACTATAAAAAAATGAGCTCAAAACAGTGTTTGGGGAGGTTGTTTACTTTTCATTGGATGCACAGGTGTTATAATTAGTAGGCGTGTTTGTTGATTCTGAACTGCTAAAGCGCTTGTACGCAATACAGAACTCTTTGGACACAACTTCATGGCTGTGGGTCAAATTCTCGAATTATTTGGACTGTTAAACTTGGCTCTAGCAGTTTTAAGTTCCTAGAACTGCTAGAAGTCTAAAATTGCTAAAAGCAGGTTCAAACAGTCCGAAGAATCCGAGAATTTGTCCAACACGGAGTTGTGTCCTAAGAGTTCTGTATTTCCGACAGTTCAGAGCATGCCAACAAACACAGCTAAAATTTGTTTCGACTTCACTACGACTGAATCATCTGTCCGATTCATTAAAAAGATGATTCATCCGCAATGCACACCTAAAGTGCAAAGTGTAGTTCGCCTTTATGGTGGACCGCTGTCTTGTCTTACAGAAAATAAAAAAAAAACTTAATAGGTATATGTTTTATAGGTGCCCATTATTATAGTAAAAATTCGACTGACGACCAGTCCTATACTTCCCACCTAGTAAATATTTGCAAAAAATAAGCACTCTTTTTTTACTCTTTGAGAAAAGCATGGCCCTCTTTTTTGTTTAGTGATCTACTGATGGCTAGTTTAATATAGCAAAAATCATGGTTACCTTGATTTACGTACAATTTTTATTTTTTTTTTTAGTAAAATATTTTTTTCTCGAAAACTGTACATTTTAGAGAAAAAAATATTTACATTTTTTTCATATTATAACATCTAGAATTCATTTATATTTTTTTTACCTATGTTAATACGTGACATTGAGAACGTTTTTTTTAATATCTCAGGATCCACTGAACCGATTTGACTCAAAATCTAATCAGATCTAAGTTAAAGGCTGATAAACACAATAGAACAATCGGCATGGCCGTATGTTGTTCCGTTTTTAAGATATCGAAGGCGAAAAATTGACCACATACACACACACACACACATACAGACATCAGTCAGAAAATGGTCTTAAACGATTGCTAGGGTCTCAAAACGTGAAATCTGTTAAAATCTCGAAATATTTTTTCGGACTAAATCCATTACTTCCCTACTATAGTAGAGGTGGGAAGTAAAAATAATTGGACTAGGTCGGTCAAGCAAAAGAGTTGGTCACCTTAAGTTAGGACCAGATGGTTAAACAAGAATTTAAGAAAAATTTTGACAGCAAAAGTCCTAAAATTCTTATAAAAGTTAATCACAAATACAAAACAATTGTGCTGTAAGCTTCATAAACTAACTTCAAATCGGTTCTAATTTCAAAAACACGTAGATATTATACATAACTGTATTAAAATTATTGGTTTACTAATAATTACAGTTAGTGGAAACTATCAGCTCCACAACAAAGAAGTAAAGTATGTACACAAGTGCAATCTATAAAAAATATTGACAATAATTAATGATATCATTTATCGCTTTACATATATTATTATTGTTGCTGAATTTAAACTTAAAAGGGCACTGCACAAAAAGTTGCCGATAATAAACCGTTAGAGGCGCTGTCGTCGCTGTAATTGTAATATTTTTCAAAATATTGTGAGTATTTCGTCTACTAGCGTATAGAGGACACTAATATAACAATAATTTTTATAATTGATCTATGATGACAGCAAAGTTAGTAATGATATAATATTTCTGAAATTGCCATGGAAACAATGTGAATAAAAAATTTAAATATTTGAGAAATGTTGACACAAGTGGACACAAGTCGTGTCATAAATAGTTAATAATGTTGAGTTGAAAGTTGAAAAATTATAATTTCAGAGCAGAAAATTAATAAATAAGGACATTTATGAAATCTTATAGAACATGTGCGAAAAAATGTATAAATAAAATCTATTAAAACGCTTGAATCAATCAAAAAGAAATAAAATCTGAGTCAAGAAGAAAGCATTTATGAAATTTCTCCTATTAGAAAAAAATAACTCTATGACAGATCTTGGAATTAGGCAATACGTCTGAAAAGCCCAAAAGAAGAATAATTGAAGTGTAATAAAGATTTAAAAGTGCCAAGTGAATTTATAATTTTTTATAATAATGTGAATGTAATGTCACTTTTTATTACCTATATAAATTTACTTTGTGCTTTTTTATTTTACATAAAATTTCTGTGGTGTCATTTTTGTAATAAGCGATATGAAAAGTTTCATTAGTTAATTAGTTCATTTCACTATTCTTACTTGTAAAATGAATAAAATAAATAACAAATCGAAGAAAATTCATGCATAACAGTCTATAAAATGATACTAATATTTTTAAAAATTTACGTCGTTTTGGATTTCGATTATTTCTTCCCATTTCCCTGGTTACTGAACTATTTTTTTTCAGAAAAACCTGGAAAATATAAAAAATCTAATCTCAATTTGAAAATTGTGTACGTGGTACCAACTTTACACAATCAAATAAATTTCTCAAGAGGAAAATTTGATAATTTAAGTTGTCATATTTAGAACATCTTTGAATTCGATACTTTTTATGTTTTCATGTTAATTGAAAATTGATTATTCATATTCATAGCAACCCGTTGCCTTGAAGAAAAAATCTATTTAGAAAACAAAATCAATCTCAAAATCTTTGAAAAACACGAACTGAACAAGAAATCGAAAACTGACATTTATACCATAAATCAAGATGTAAACAAAACGTACGTAGCGTCATTTCTTAGACAATAGCTACACTTTTTTAGTTATTGATAACACCGCGGTTGCATTATCTGTCATTAGTGACTTTTTACTAAACGATTTGCTGTTATTATTAACAGTTTCGTATTGAAATTTAGCATATCCATTTTTTGTCCTTCAAAGTATGTTTTAAATGTCTAAAAATCCTTTTTCATTGAAAAAAATATTTCAAGTTCAATCTGAATTCCTACTTTTATTAATTTCAATACATGACCCCAAATATGTTTAATACAAAGAATATCATCTATAGAATCTTACAGATCTCACAAATTGACTGTATTGTTTATATAAAAGCTGATTCTTTGAGTAAAAAATTGGGAAAAATGACATATGGTAGCGCTATCTTTTGAAATTGGTGCCAGGCAGATTCCTATTAAAGTTTTAGTTACCAAAAACTGAATCTACGAAAAAAGGTGTCCCCACACAAAAGCATACAAGATACTTTCAAAAAAATTCGACTGATGACCAGTCCTATACTTCCCACCTAGTAAATATTTGCAAAAAATAAACACTCTTTTTTTTATTCTTTGACTAGGCCCAAATAACCTTAGCTGTTGGTGGTCTTTAAAACACAATTTAATTTTTATTCTTTGAAAAAAGCATGGCCCTCTTTTTTGTTTGGTGATCTATTGATGGCTAGCTTAATATAGCAAAAATCATGGTTACCTTGATTTACGTACAATTTTTATTTTTTTTAGTAAAATATTTTTTTTCTCGAAAACTATACATTTTAGAGAAAAAAAATATTTACATTTTTTTCATATTATAACATCTAGAATTCATTTATATTTTTTTTACCTATGTTAATACGTGACATTGAGGACGTTTTTTTGAATATCTCAGGATCCACTGAACCGATTTGACTCAAAATCTAATCAGATCTAAGTTAAAGGCTGATAAACACAATAGAACAATCGGCATGCCCGTATGTTGTTCCGTTCTTAAGATATCGAAGGCGAAAAATTGACCACATACACACACACACACATACACACACACACACATACAGACATCAGTCAGAAAATGATCTTAAACGATTGCTAGGGTCTCAAAACGTGAAAATCTGTTAAAATCTCGAAATATTGTTTTCGGACTGAATCCATTACTTCCCTACCATAGTAGAGGTGGGAAGTAAAAATTCGACTGATGACCAGTCCTATACTTACCTAGTAAATATTTGCAAAAAATAAACTCTTTTTTTATTCTTTGAAAAAAGCATGATTTTCTTTTTTGTTTGGTGATCTACTGATGGCTAGTAATATAGCAAAAATCATGGTTATCTTGATTTACGTACAATTTTCTTTTTTTAGTAAAATATTTTTTTTCTCGAAAACTATACATTTTAGAGAAAAAAAATATTTACATTTTTTTCATATTATAACATCTAGAATTCATTTATATTTTTTTTACCTATGTTAATACGTGACATTGAGAACGTTTTTTTTAATATCTCAGGATCCACTGAACCGATTTGACTCAAAATCTAATCAGATCTAAGTTAAAGGCTGATAAACACTATAGAACAATCGGCATGGTCGTATGTTCTTCCGTTTTTACGATATCGAAGGCGAAAAATCGACCACACACACACATACATACATACATACACACATACATACATACATACACACATACAGACATCAGTCAGAAAATGATCATAAATGATTGCTAGGGTCTCAAAACGTGAAGATCTGTTAAAATCTCGAAATATTTTTTTCGGACTAAATCCATTACTTCCCTATCATAGTAGAGGTGGGAAGTAAAAATTGCACTAGACTCTAGAGAACATCGGCAAATAATTTATTATCTGACTATTCACTCCGCGAAATACGCCATCGCACAAACACCCCCCGTAAACGTTTTTTGGGGAACTCCCTGCTGCACCCCACCTCCTTTTCACTTCGCAAAAAACGCTATTTCGCACGACCCCCTCCGCGTGGGTTTTTGCTTGTGCTCATTTTGTTCTTTTAATACTTTTATTTAGGCTTTTTAGTTTTTTAATCAAGATACAGGATGTCCCAAAGGGTATAGTCATACATTTATGGTCTTGTTAATTTTAGTTTTTTGAATCTAAAATTTTAATCCTATTATCAACAATTTCAGAGTTAAGCTCGATTTATATTATCCGGTCAAACACGGCGCAGGAACTTTGCGTTTCCGGCAAGACAAACATTTTTACATGCATATCAAATACGAATATTTATGCTTAGCGGATCCCGTCCGTTGAGACACGTATCAATACTCGTATTTGAAATGCATGTAAAAATGTTTGTCTTGCCGGAAACGCTACGTTTTCGCGCCGTGTCTAGCCAGATAATATAAATCGAACTTTATGGGTAAATTCATTGATTTTATTCAACTTACAAATTTTATAAACTAAGTTAACAATAACACTTTTAAAATGCCACAGATCTTAGAATAATTATTAAAAATGAATTTCCTTGTTCAAAAATGTCGATACGTATTCTTGAATGAGCGACGGTCTGGCTGTATTCGATTAGGATAACGCCGACGATATTCGGACACTGCAGCTACAGAATTGCCATCACAAAATCCGCAAATAAAATGCATTTCAGCATGTTCACGTCTAGTAAATCTTTCTAATTTCAACTTTATACGTTTATTTAATTTGACTGACAAGTAATCGGCATTTGCTTTTGGCGTTCAGCATTTGTTTTTGGCGTTTTATTACTACCTATAAAAATAAATGAACTATCGATAACTCGGTAACCGTTGATATTAGGACATAAGTTAATTGAGATTCTAGATTCAAAAAACCATAATTAACAAGCCCATAAATTTATGACTACCTTTTTGGGACATCCCTGTATATCGCCTTTTTAGTATCATTAAATAGGTAATCAATTCAGAAATACAAAAATATTATATAAATAGGCTAATTTGTTTTGTTTCAATTATTTAAGGTAGGTACCTAAGTTTATGGGGATGGAAAAAGTAATATAACTATTATAACTCTGAGGCAAATTATTTGATATCTTCAATATTTTGTGGTGTAATCCTCCAAATCTGCCGCCCTAGGCACGGGCCTACAGGTAAACCCGCCACTGCCTCTGGACGCGTTATGGGTATAGTTAAACTCTAAAGGTGCATTTTCATGTGACGCTAGACGCTGGCGTCTAGCGTCAAATGTGGTCACGTGACATAAACGCCATCTTGAAAAACTGTAGCGTCAAGTTCCAGCGTCAAATTTTAGCGTCAACAGACAGCAAGGTTTTGACAGTTGTAAACTTGTAAACCTAGATAAATAATGACTCCTTGTAAAGAGAGCGTCAAATAAAGACATCCATAAATCAAAACCCTGGTGAATTTGTTATAATAATTAATAAATAAACTCTTTGTAAATTTATTAACAGAAAAGACAATGTCTGAATACGATTATCAAAAATGAAATTCCCATATTTTTGACTTAAATAACCGGCGAAAGTACACGAATTATAAGGAATAAAAATTAAAAATATAACTATGCTTACTTTTTTATAGGTAATTATATGCACTACCAGAATATGAGAAAAAAATAAATTGTATCTTGAGAAATTTTAATGTTTTTAGTATTCAATAAAAAAAATTGTTTTGTTCTAAGTGAGACGGGAATTTTAATTAACCATCGAAAAACCATCAGGTGATAGTATTTTCCTTAATAAATAGGTACTTTCGAAGTAATAAAATCAATGGGTTAAATTCGTAGAATCAACCCCCTAGTAGCAGCATAAAGCAATTCTTTAGTAAGCCTGTGTGTTGATACTTGATGCACAACTCAGTACCTAGCTGTAGAAAACTCGTATCATTAATGACCAGAGACAACTAATGACGCCAGCGTAAAAGCTAAACAATGTTTAGCTTTGACGCTACATTTTTTTCAATATGGCGTTTATGTCACGTGACCACATTTGACGCTAGAAGCCAGCGTCGAGCGTCACATGAAAATGCACCTTAATAAATCTACCCTTAGACCTTAGTCAATAGATTTATTTATTGTAGATTATAGACGCGTCGACATCTCAGGTCATTAGCGTCTTTCAAATACACTAAACAACAACTAACTTAAAACCAAATAACATCACAAAACATCCATGAGCGCAGGTGGGATTCGAACCCACGGCAGTCCAGTTGAGAGGTTGCGGCACCAAGCATGCTAACCACTAGTCTATACTGCCCTCCCTTAGTTAACAGAGATGTGCCGACCGTTAGTTGTTACATTCGGGTGAGGAAACGCAACCACTTGATTGATTATCCAGATAAATTTCAATTCAATGCAATTAACGATACATGTATCAACTGATAAGCAATGATTATAATTATTACTTTTATAGATGATAGATTTAATTGCTTTGATACCATAAAACAAGTGATGTTAACTTTGAAGTATGCTTACTTAATTAAAACTTGAGATCATGGATGCTTGACATATTTATATACTTCTTTAAAAGTCGTCTACATGTCATCGCAAAGATAAGGTTTCTATCAAAATCGACATTAACATGAGCGAAGCCGCGGGTTAAGGCCTAATAAATCAGATTTGCAATGCGTCAAATTATTAAAAATGTTTTTTCGTTGGAGAGCAGCCAATTATATAATTGTTTCGAAACATATTGGAAAAAAATCATTTTACCAACCAGTGGTCACAGTCAGGATTCTAACATGAACCTTTCTACTTTCGCGGCGGAATGAGCTTACAATACTCAACCGTGACAAGATTGCTAAATTAACATTCTCCTTATATGCTTCCGAATCAATAGATTTTCACTACATGCGAGTGTCAATTCATATATGCTAATTCAATAGCTATAATATGAAGTGAATCCTCGAACTAGCGAGAGTCCAACGAAAAACATTTTTCAATTGCATTTCAGCCGTATAAAACCATTATTTATCTCAAATTATTAATGAGGTCTATATGTTACCCAACGGATATTTTCAGCGCAAAACCGATAATGTCAAAAAAAATATTATGTAGGCTATCTTCAGTTAATTTTCCAGTAAAATAAAATGTAGTTTCCACAAAAATTGTTAAGTTTATACTGCAAATAGCCAAAGAGATATTTAAAGAATATCGAATCTGCTTTGAATACATCAATTCTTTATTAAAGCAAATAAATTAGAAACTTATACCTTGCATGAAGGTTAAAATATAATAATATACCGTGCACTGTGTTGACCATAAGCATAACAATTGCCGTTTAAATAATATTGTGCAAGCATTAATAATTCCAGGGTAAAACAAGTACATTCGTATCCAATAATTAGGTTTCGAAATGACTAATCAATTTATGTAAGTGGGATACAATCATACAAAAAGAAGAATGCATATTTATAACCTAACGAACTCAAAAGCATTGTTTTGCAAATCGTGGCCAGTAAGCCAATACGGCCTATATGACTTGTGTATATTCTGTATTCATTTACACAAATGCACAATGCACGTTGCACAAAAATCAATCACTATTATAGTATTATTGTACTTTTACTTAAGAACACAAACGACCAATAAGATTCAATGAACTTAAATGATTATAATTAGACTGTTTGCTGTTTTAGTACTTCATCTGTAAACATGCACATAAAAATATTGCGATAATTATGATTTGATTTTACACCGAGTTTAAAAATATCCTAGTTTTTCGATATTCGCATTCGCTCTATAAAATATCAGTTGTAAAATGACCAACGTCTTTTTACCTTTTATAAGTTGATAAGATTAAAATGCATAATTTATTCATGTAAACAATAACAAAAACATTCACTGACATTGTATTGTTATTACGTAGATATATGAAAAAAATACGCAAATTATTGCATCAAATCTTAAAAAGCCAATTATACAACTAGAACAAGATAAAAAATGATACAAAAAACTTAAAGAAAATCAATGCAAATAATATTCAATGAAAATAATGGTGCATGAAAAGTGACTATGAATCGATATGAATGAAATGCAAATATGAAAAATGAGAAAAAAAGGAAACGAAACATACGATTTTCAGTAGAATTTTGCAGATTTGTTGCCATTTTTCGATCTGCCAGCAAGCAATATAAAATCACTGGCATATCGCAAATTGCAGCTGTTTCTCTACTATCCACTGACAACGAAGTTATTTTCACTCGTCACAAAGATGTTATTTTATTAAGTTGCACAGAACAAAAATCTGAGGTCATAATTGACCATCAGCTGACTGGAAAAAGCCCCCCACTTAGCTTCCCAGACAACTGGCCTTTGTTTTCCGATGACAGCTTTCACTCAAACGTCAGATGACAGCACATCCCGTACTGACCAGTGCTGCCACAGTGCACTCCTATCTGCACAATAGCCAACTAATCTTCTTGGCTATTTAATCAATGTAAACAATAACAAACCACAATGTTTACAATTTACATCGATATTGTGAAACCACAAAATTTTACACTTATATTTTAAACGAAAATTACTGATTTTTCACTAACCTGAACCATTTTGCACGAAATTCATCAGAAATCTATCATCGTTCTCAGTTTCATGATTACGGTGATAATAAATTAGTGAATTCGCATTCTAAACACAAAGCCAATACAGGCAAACGTGTTTTTAATCAATTATTATAGCCATCATAACATTGTCACACCGCAATTTCAGCATTAAACAGCTGTTAACTGATTTAATCGCTATTACTACTTCTCTTCGCTTTCGCGATGCTTACGCTGGTCTGGCTCACGCCAAACTGGTAGCCTATAGAAACAATTAATGCAAATGTGTGCGCAGTAAACTAAAACCAGCCAGCATGTCTCTTGTTTCTATGCTATCTCTCTTGGGGCGATTATTTACATTTCACTCACAGAACATTTTGAAAATAGATTAAAAATTGAACAATATGTTTTAATCTTATTTTGGAATAATCATTTGTAATGTAGCAATAAATTTATTACGTGTCGTTACAAAATGAAATTCACAAAGTGCAAAAAAATCCTATCAATTATAATTAATAAACTTAAAATGACAAGATGTGAATGACCTGTGAAAAGCAATTATAACGAGAGATAAATTTAAATTAGGTCAACTATTTTGAGAGACAGTAATTTACATTTTGGGAATACGAATGTAAAAAAAAACAAATTGCGCACAATCTTTTAGCATAATCAAAATCGTAGTTTTTGTTCTAATCTTAAAATAATTCGTACAACGCAAAAGAGCCAGCACTATAAGCTACACATAGAACGACGCGTGTTTGTCAAGGACAGATTTTGTTTAGTATATTAAATCATTTTAGACGAAAGATAAGTTGATATAAAAACCATCTTAAAAAATTTGTATACTTACCTATACCTATTTAAAAAAGAACTGGTTGGCACACCCTACCTCATTTTATCAATGTTTGTACTAAATCAATATTTAAAGATGTTTCATTTGAAATTAAACGATATCAACAATCATTTCCAAAACTTCATTTCTAAAAAATTACTCGGACCTATCCGAACTACCTATCTACTATGACCAAATTTAACTTATTTTTGCAACCTTAGAACAGGTAAATAATTTAACATGTCCTGAGTTTGCAACCTTATAAATTTGCAACCGCCTAAGACTTAGACGCAGGTAGTTTTGTAAAGTTTTAGGACGTATTATAGTGCCATAAATAAATAAGGATTTTACCGTTCAGTTGTAAAAATTGCAACAAAAATAATTGTGAGGCTGGCTGTAGTTTTTCGAAAGTTATTACCTAAGTAAATCACCAGACAACTCGGTATGCTTTTAGGGCAGAATAAAAAAAAACGATAACGTTGACGAGGTCATTAGATCGCGACCCAGAATGATTCGCAAAATCTCAGAAGGGGGTCGAGATAATTTTAACGGTGACCCGTCTGCACTGCTATAAAAAAATGCACAGTAAAAATCTCATCTATGTCAATGTAATAATTCTATTTTGATGAAATTTGAAATGATTGATATTTGGAAATGATTTGTCCATACATATTATATTATTATAATATGCACATTGACATGTACGACTGATAAGTTCTTCACTCTTTTTAACTAAAAGTGAGACAACAAAAACAGCTTATGTACAGCAAGTATAAAGTACCTGGCGGGCTTTGACTTCAGCGAAGGACAATAGAGATCTCACAAATAATGAATTTGGAGAGGTCAAATACCCATGCATCTCTATATAACAAAACATTCCGTAACAGTATGTACTGCAGTACCTACCCATGTAGTACGGATAGATAGGTATATGCCATCTATGTATATGCCAAATCAAAATTGAAAAATTATAATCATTAATATCCATCTAAAATGTTAGCACCCATTAACTATTAAATTATACTATTACAACGCACTTACAATACCTACCTATAATATTATATTGTCGAGCGTTTATAATTTACAATTCAATTCTATAATATTATAATTTATAAATTTTTTTTTTCGTTGGAGAGCAGCCAATTATATAATTGTTTCGAAACATATTGGAAAAAATCATTTTACCAACTAGTGGTCACAGTCAGGATTCTAACATGAACCTTTCCACTTTCGCGGCGGAATGAGCTTACAATACTCAACCGTGACAAGATTGCTAAATTAATATTCTCCTTATATGCTTATATAATATTATTATATAATATTAATTTAGCAATCTTGTCACGGTTGAGTATTGTAAGCTCATTCCGCCGCGAAAGTGGAAAGGTTCAGGTTAGAATCCTGACTGTGACCACTGGTTGGTAAAATGATTTTTTCCAATATGTTTCGAAACAATTATATAATTGACTGCTCTCCAACGAAAAAATTTTTCAATTGCATTTCAGCCGTATAAAACTGTTATTTATATTATAATTTATAGATGTTACCATTATCAAATTATTCTTATTTGTATAGGTAAATAATTTAGTCAGTGGCAAAATAGGTAAGTATAATTGTTGATAAATCTTTGCTAACTATCGTTATTACAGTCTACAAATGGTTAAAATTTAAAACACGGTCAAAATCTAAAAAAAATTCTTTTGGTTTTTGAACAACGCAAAATATTTTTTCTCAATTTAAACGCCCTTTAGAGAAAAAGATAAGAGGGTAGGAAACATTCTTTCCCGCTATACTTCAGGACAAGGGCGCATTATGCGGCTGTGCATCCCCCCTTCCGCGGACATCTAACTAGGTTCCAAAAGTCGGGCTCTTATGAGCAGGGCCGTCTTGTGACCCCTGGCAATTTTATTCTCTGGGGCCCCCTATGAAGAACAAAAATTTCTTCAATCAAAGAAAATTAAAGTTTGCGGTCAGCTTAAATTATTTTGTTGTAGCATTATAGTAATTTTCCTCGATATTGATAAAGCCTAGCTTAATTTGATTAAAGCGCCGTTAGAAAATTTCTATGATTTTGGGATGACAAGGAGCCTTATAAGCTTGGGCCCCTAGGCTTGTGCCCCAATACCCACGAGTTAACTAAGACGGCCCTGATCGTGATAAGGCTCAGTTCATTCGATGGACCTGATGAAAAACCAGGGCCGGCACGTGCGCCTGGTCGGACAGGCGATCGCCTTACGGCGCCATATTTTTAGGGCGGCATATTTTTGTAGCAGCGAATTTTTCGTGCGGTATTCTACTTTTTAAAAATGATTATATTTTTTTCAGAGTGTCTATACCTATATTATTTTTTGTAAATATTGTTATTAGAATTACATTTGTTTTTTATTTGTTAAGTACCTAAATAAAATATATCATCGGTTTATTAATTTTTTTAATATGTGGGGGGGCGGCAAAAGTTGTATTCGCCTTAGGCGGCATATTTTGACGCGCCGGCCCTGTGAAAAACATGCCTTTAACAAAAGTTCTTAAATATTATATATAGATCAAGGACTTGTATAAATTAAGTGCGACAAGAAATAAAAAAAATTGAGATGTAAAATTTGGCTCTTCGATTTTTAACAAATTATTTTTAAGAATATTTTTTTTAGTAATTTTAAGTAGCTGTTGGTATTGCTGATTACAAATATGTTGGCGCCACTGTGTTTTGACATTTGTTATATTTGACGTTTTTGGTCATCAATATTTTCATGAAATGTCAAAATATTGTTACAAATGGCTATTACGTTATTTATGTACAAATTATTTAAAATATTTAAGTTTTAAAAGCCAGCAAATATGTGAATGAAAAAAGTAAGTTAGTTTTTCGCAATGTACTTAGACATAAAATTCAAAACCCGTATCCAACAAATGGGTCACAGCCGTCAAATGTAAAAAAAGGTTAAACTCATAGTGAAAAACAAGTTTTGTAGTGATAAATTACAAACAAATAATGGCAGGAATGTTCGGATACAGCAGGGAAGCAGTGCGGGTGAAAGTTAAGGTAACAATTAATATATTCAATAGACTTTCTGAATTGCAACAATCACAAAATATGTTTATGCTTAAATGCACTTTGCTTGTTTCAGAAATGCGAAGGAGTACTGCAGCCAGAATTCAGGAAATTCAGCGTCGATCCACAAATTACATCTTTCGAAGTTTTACAAAGTATTCTGGGTAAAGCGTTTGATATCAAAGGCGAATTTACTATTTGCTATCGAACGTACGATGACTGCGGACACGAAATTTATCTCTCAATACTATCGGATTGGGAATTAGATGCTGCTTTCTTAAGGTGATTTTCTCCATTTTATGTTTATTTTTATACCTATGCAATTTATTTTTCAAAAATTTGTTCGACATCTGAAATTGATTGTGTGTGAAATTAAAAACACCGTGCTTTCTGTTTGTCTTCTGTAGTTATGACATTTATTGAACACAGGGGCCCCTTTATTATAAATAATATAAAATTTTTATAACCGACAAGTACATTTCAATAATATGGAGACAATTTTGTAGTCAAATCTGTATTTTAGCCATTATCAGATTACACATAATATGTGATCTTTAATCTAAACACGAACGCTGGCTGAATAATAGGTGTTTGCGCGTCATACAACGTAATTTTTGTCGTATAGTGAAAAGTTTAATTTACTCAGAATATATCACTTAAGCTTGAACTTATATAATTTTTATTTTATAGACGCTTATGACCTCAGTTGTCGAGCGTGTATAATTTCATCATTTATATTTATTTTAAAGTAAGTAAGTACTGGTTTTATTTGCTAATTATTGGCGCGTGCCTGTCTATTAATTGTACTCCAGAACGCTGTAAAATTGTTCAGTCTTAACTGTGTAGTTTGACAGCCTGAAGAAAAGCTTCAAACTGTGTTTAAAACATTTAATTGGTTTGATGGAAATACATTTTTGTAAATTTAGGGCTCATAATATATCAGTATCAAGCGGTTCGGAGCCAAGTTTATGTTTACGGGTTGACATGAAACCGTTTGAAGAAAGTTCAGAAGAATGGGACGTCACAACTACAAATATTACTCCGGTAATAATGCAAACAAAAATGATCTCTGTTCCGGAGTTAAAAACCGGACCAAGATTGCAAGGACTCATTATGAATCAAGTAAAGATGCGTTTTTATTTTAAAGCATGTCACAAAACAAATGCTGCAACTATTGTGATTAATTTAAGGTTGAAAAAACGTTCAATATGGTTCAAAGGGCGTTAAATTTAGGCGAAGACGGCGGCATAACATTACAGCAGCCGCCAAGACCACCGCTGTCCGATTCGGAATTTCGAAAATATTTGGATCCGGTCGGACAAATAATTCACGCGAAAGATTTAAGATCGGCTATATATTATGGTGGAATTGATCCAAGTTTAAGGTAAGGTTGCCTAATATATTTTAATATATTATAATTAGCCGTATTTACCGAACTTTGCCGGGCATGATAGCCTCCGGTTATGATACTACAACGAATCATGCTTTAAAGTATAAATTATTAAAATTACGTCCAATGTTTTTAATGAGCCATTTTCCTGAGAGTAGTTCCTTCAATTATCCACGAGAGGCAGCACTTGTGGTAGGTACAAACATTATTTATTCCCCATTAGTGTCGTGTCATTTTAGTGGTATAACTTAATTATTTAATTAATTTAATGATAATAATAATTTAACAATTAAGTTATACCACTAAAATGACACGACACTATGGGGAATAAATAATGTTTGTACCTACCACAAGTGCTGCCTCTCGTGGATAATTGAAAGAACTACTCTCAGGGAATTGGCTCATTGAAAAGTGCAATTAAAATTATATGTGTGAACGCATTTTTAGTAAAGGTTTATTTTTCTATTTATGAATGCCCTACGTTAACCAGTGCAACTTTCCGTGGTCAAAGTATGATTCTACTATTGTAGGTATGTGATAAGAAAACATGTCCACCTCACAAAACGTTTTTATCAAAATATTGACCTTGGTACTAAATCAGTATTCATTTTTCCAACAGAACTATTGATAAAGTTACAATCAAAGTCCTTTCCTGTTGATAAAAATTTATTTGTTTATTTAAAGTTAGAAACCAATATACGCTTATTGTTTTAAACACTATATGCTCGGTTTCTGATATGACTTTTAGTTTTAAATCAAAATTTAAGAAAGTCATTTGTTTTCAAGTAAATGGAGATCTCCATTTAGTTGAAAACAAATGACATTCTTGAATCTTGATTTAAAACTGAGTCGTATCAGGAACCTAGCAAATATATCAAACTGTAAAAATGCATAAGCGTAGATAACAAACAAAATGTAGTACTAAAACATTCGTAGAGAAAATGAAACTATCCAGCGTCCTACACGCATTACTCTATAATCCGGCGTCTACTGTACCCCGGCGCCTGTAATCCATCCAGCACTGCTGTAATCGGTTATTTTCCTGTATCTTTCTAGTAATCCGGCATTTCCGCAACGGGAGGTGCCAGATTAGTGAGATTCTAGTTCAATTTTGACTCCTCTCAAATAAATTTAACATCTAATTTGGAGTACTGTTTACAGGAAAGTAGTATGGAAACACATTTTAAATGTATATCCAGAAGGTATGTCGGGTCGTGAACGTATGGACTACATGAAACGAAAAGCTGCAGAATATTTCGCCTTGAGAGATACTTGGAAAGATTTGTTACAAAGAGAAATTGTTACGGGCGATTTAGCGTACACGACGGGAATGGTTCGTAAAGACGTACTGCGGACGGACAGGCATCACAAGTTTTATGCAGGCAGCGATGACAACCAAAACATTGCATCGCTTTTTAATATTTTGACAACGTATGTTTATTAATTCTATTTTCAAACCCGGAAAGTCATACGTTAAAAATTTCTTAGGGTCAACGCACACATGCTACTTTTTAGTGTATTTGCCATATGGCACATACACTATTGGCGTCGGTCGGATGGCGGGACCTAGGGGTCGGACCAAAATTTCTCGACGTTTCATAGCCTCCTGAACAATTTGGCACCATTTTTGGAAATGTTTATATATATATGTATATATATATTTATATATATATATATGTGTTCGCGGCATAACTCTCGAAAGACTTAATTGATTTGAATGAAATTTGATACACACGTTGGAATCCATCACCGCACGGAACCTATTTAAAATGGGCCCAATCGGACCATTTTAAGGGTGGTTTTTAGGGGATGAAAAATGTTTTTGGGCCCAAAAATGCCGAAAAAATTCTCAGAATCGTTTCAAAATTGAAATTTAACCCTTTAGTAACGATTAAAATGTACTGCTAAAATTTTAATAAAATCGGCGCGACAGGACCGGACTTACAAATTTTATGAAAACACTAGTTTGCGGATAGTGCTTTACTTACTGAAGGGTGTATTTAATTTGGTACCGAGGTTGCATTGATAAAAATATTGAAATTAAGAAAAAAAATATTATTTTAAGGGATGTATTAAGGAGTTAAATTTTTTATTTTGTCCAAAAACACACTTAAGTTCACATAATAAAGCCACAATGCCAGTATTAGCAAATACACTATATTGTCGGCAGGGTTTTGGCACTGCGACCCGAGTTTTTTGTCATTTGTAGATAATCAAATGCAACTATCAACTGCGTAAGGCCACACATTCTTCTCTGTGTAGCAACAATCAGGGCCCTCGTAAGGCCTCACGGCGCCCGCGTGCGGATTCATAATTGACGCCCCTTATTGGGGATAAACTCACTAGACGATATGTCAAATTGAAAAACGTTAAAAATCCCAAATAACTAATACTGTAAGTGCAATTAATAGAAACTTTATTCCCCTGGAATTAACTTGCAATTTTTTCCGTACTACACTGTAACACTCACATGAGGGAAAGAATATATTATCAATTATATTATTCAGGTGCACAAGTCTTACTGTCTACGTAAAAAGTATTTGTTGATTGAAAAATACTTTACTTCACTCGCACTCTTGCAGGAATCGACAGGAAAATTCAAGATATAAACATACGCTGGAGTCTCTCGATAGGGGCGCCCTGTTTACGCGCTGATGTGAATTAACAATCGAATCGAAAACTGCGCGCGAAATATTTCGAATTTGAATTTTATTAAAAAAGAAATAACTACTCGTAAGAGTTTTCACGTAGGCTTGAGTATACAAATAAAATTGATATAATATCAGTTGTATATTTTTTCTATACAGTACAAAAAACATAACTCAACTAGGCCATTTGCCGCCCCTTGGATGTGCCGCCCGCGTGCATCGCACTTAGGGGCGCGAGGGCCCTGGCAACAATTTGTTACATTATTCCTCTTTCGCTGATGACATTTATAGAGAAAACATTTTTTTAAGAAGTACCATTAATTCATTCTAAAAGTGTTGTTATTTATTTTATGTTAGTACCTATTTAAATCGTACTAACATCTGAATTACATAACTGATGTATCACGAGCACGCTATTGTCGAACACATTTCAAATGAAAAACAAACGCATCGATCGCTAGATAGAGCGTATGCTATTGTCAAATCGCACGATCGAACGAGAAATTTCGAGTAGCTGAGTAATCGCGCGTTTTTGATACAAAAAGTAACATGTGTGCATTGGCCCTTAGCTGTTGGATCAAAATATTGAATAATTTTTGAAAGGGTTTAAGAATACACTTATTAGCTTCTACTGACAGCGAAAAAGATTACTTTAATAAATAAAACACACAAAACTGGCTATAGCTGTCCAACTTTATTTTTAATACTACATTTCGGTCTGTTATAAGAGACCCTTTTCAAGCACTACTGACTATACACTGTTCATCAAACTTATGAATGATTTATTAGCTTCTACCGACAGCGAAAAAGATTTAAGAATAGTTGAGATCTTAGGGATACTATTTTTTTAATATGGTGTTTCTATGATTCACCTGTTGCAAACACCCAGTTCCCAGGTTCTAATCTGAGAAGTGGTGAAAGAATTAGATTTCTAATGTATAATTATTATAATAAACTAAACATATGAATAGGCTCTGTGCCAAGATTACCCTAGCAGTTGGTAGCCTTCAATAAATAAATAAAAAATTACTTCAAAAAACTTGAAAATAAGTCGATTTTTACAGCTAAATCATTTGTAACTGTCTTATTTTATCTTAGATTAAATTGAAATCGATTTTTTTGCGTGTATTGTTACAGCTATGCTTTAAACCATCCCAAAGTGAGTTACTGCCAAGGTATGAGCGATCTAGCATCACCACTTTTAGTAACAATGGGCGACGAAGCACACGCCTACATATGCTTCTGCGCCCTTATGTCCCGATTGGGTCACAACTTCATGCTAGACGGTATAGCGATGACGCAAAAGTTTACACATCTCGCCGATGCATTGCTGTATTACGATCCTGAATTCTATAATTACTTGAAGAGTCATCAGGTATGTTTTTAACATAGTTTCAGAACTTGTAGACAGGATGGGGACGAGTTTACGGTTAAGCAAAAACATACGGGACACCAAGTGACGCTAATTGGTATCAACTCATTAACAGAAACACTGTTTAGGTTTCTGCGCATGAGCGATGTGACGTCACTTAGTGTAATGTACATATTTTATCTTTAACGCGTGTAATAATTGCAGCAGCCAATGTATACTTTTGTACATTTTATTCTTTTTATGTTTCGATTAATAATATAAAGTATCTAAATTTGAAGTAATCTAGCTTTTTGGTGGATTACTTTATTTCACATCATAATGGAATTTTGGCAGTTCATGAATCGTTTCTTTAGTACTGCAACATTTACCGAGTTCAAAATTTAAAAAACTTTTTAACAAAAAAAAAACCTCCTTCAAAAAACCACTAAAAAGAGGAAAATAATGAAATTTTGAGGTCTGTGCCAATTTAATAAAATATGAAGTCGGTTAAAAAGTATATTATAGTGATTAATATCTTCTTTTTAACCAACTTCATATTTTATTAAATTGGCACAGACCTCAAAATTTCATTATTTTCCTCTTTTTAGTGGTTTTTTGAAGGAGGTTTTTTTTTTGTTAAAAAGTTTTTATTTTTTACTTTTTAGTGTCAAAAAGTGACATTTACCTTAAAAGAATCATATGCCGTTACTCACTTTTATTAAACCGACTTTCTTTACGCTGTCTGATATGTCAAAAAGTGACATTTACCTTAAAGAATCACACGCCGTTACTCACTTTTATTAAAATCAGCCGAACTACTGAACCGATTTTGATGAAATTTCTCTAATCTGAAAGTATATCCTTTCAAATAAAAAAAAATTTTCAAAATCGGTTTATAAATGACTGAGTTATGAGGTAACAAACCTAAAAAAAAAAAAAATACAACCGAATTGAGAACCACCTCCTTTTTTTGAAGTCGGTTAAAAATGATGATTGATGAACATTGTATTATTGTTTAAAAAATTACCTTGCACTTAAACTTTAAAACTACCCTTATAAGTTTTGGTCGTTGAAACTCAAAAACATTAAATTAATGATCATCATCCGTTTCAGGCGGACGATTTACTTTTCTGCTATCGTTGGCTCTTACTCGAAATGAAAAGAGAATTTGCATTCGATGATTCATTACGTATGCTCGAAGTGTTGTGGAGTTCTTTACCTGCTATGCTACCCGTTAAAGAATTGCCGCTGTACGAAACACAGTTCAAACCGCCGACCGTCGCTACGCCTCCGATCAGTCCGCTAGTCAAAACGCCTAGAGAAAACGCATACACAAAAGTATGTGCGTTAAGACGACAGAGTTCCTCGATTTCATTAGCTTCTTGGGCAGGAGGCACAACAAATCAAAAACCAAAGACGCCTGCTGTTCGAAGACAAATTCACAGTTTGGATGAAACGATCGGACGAGCTCATAAAAATGCATTGCAAGATGTTAAAACTCACAAAAGTTTAGATGACGCAAATATAATTCTTTCAAAGTCTAAAATAGGTAGCGTGAATAAAACCAGTAATTTATGTAAAGAGACTCCTGTCGAGTCTCAGAACGGTCAAAACTCGGTTACGTTACAATCGAACATAACTGAAACATTACAACCGCGATCCACTTCACCGTACGAAGTGAAATCAGATTCGGCTGCTGTCATCGAAAGTCATACGAATTGTACAAAAGACAAGGGTGCGTTATCATCTAGTTTAAGTAGTTTAGTTACAAAACCTCCAAAAAAAGCTGGTCACTTTAAAGATCTTAAAGAAAGGATTGCAGCGAGTAAAAAAGGTTTGTTTGCATCGTTAGATCGGTTAGATGGACCAAACACAATAAAAGAAGAACAGGAAAACGGCGAAAGGAAACACAGAGGAAAAGTAGTAAAGAATTTAAACGAATTTCTGAATTTTGCTTCGATAAATAAGTCGAGAATAACAGATAGACTGACAAATAGAAGTTTTAGAAGAACTATAAGTGTAACGGAACCTATAACAAATGATAAACCTGCAATAACTTTAACCGCGTCATCGTTCGATGAGTCCGAATCTAGTCAAGAAAATAAAACCAGTAGAAAAAGTAGTAGTTGTGACGATACGTTTGAAGGAAGCAGTCCTGACGATTCACAAGAATATTTTCCGATGACAACGTCTATGACGAGAGAACTGCGATTAGAACTTGAAAATTTAGACCGGCAAGTTTTCGGAACAAATTATCAACAGCGTCAAAGCATGATTTTAGATGAATCAGACTCGCCGGGTAGCGATTCAAGCGCAAACGCAGATAAAAACACATCGTGCGATTGTCTTCTGTCAAAACAAGATTCTGAGCTAGTCGAATGTTCAACGATGACAACAGAAGCAGCCGAAATATGCAGTGCAACAACAAAACCAATGTGCCTAAAATTAGAAAGCAATGGGAAGATTATCAGATCGGGAAAACAGATAGACGATATTTTTGTTTGGGAAAATCCACTACATCAACCGAGTCCGGCGGAATTGGCCGTGCGGAATGTATCCAAATATCCACCGACTCCAGACGAGCAAGCTGAACTGGAATACGACGGCGAATCAGGTGAAATATTCGAGGAGTCTCAAAGCGGAATCAAATCCGTGACGCCAATAAGAGTAGTGCGTAAAGCGCTCACGACAAAGCATCATAAACGTATTTCGTCGGCTTTGTCGAACGCAAACACCGATAGTTCCGATAGCGACGCGCACGAAACTCCGCTGATTAATAAAAATATTTTACAGCAAGACTTTATGAACAACGGAACTTTACCACAAATGACCAACTCTTGCGAAGAGGCAACCGAAAACGCCAATATAAAAAACACCAATTCATTATTGCCCCCGCCTCACGAATTCGGTGGCGGTAATCCATTTCTTATGTTTTTGTGTATAACAGTTTTATTACAACACAGAGACTACGTCATGAGAAACAGTATGGACTATAATGAAATGGCAATGCATTTCGATAAAATGGTTCGCAAACACAATGTGACGAGAGTGTTGAATCAGGCCAGACAAATGTTTGCCGGTTACATGAAGCATTACAATGTTGCACAGCAAAATAATAACCCTGCTACAAACAATCCCGACAACGGTGCATAAATTCATTTTTCTAATACCAACCAAATAGAATAAATATTCCTGTTTTATATAGGTACCCAGAATAGTTGAATCCAACGCTTTACATATGGCGCAAAAATACAGTACAGTTGAACGTAATATTTTGTAGTACAGATTACCTTTCATTAACAGAAGTTTACTGAAACAATACTCTCTTAGCTGTATTAAGACATTATAATTCTAACATTTTTTAACTGTCAGACGGTTAAGTTATCTTGCAGTTTTTCGAAAATTCCACTATATTGAGTTCAATGTTGTTCGTTTGGATTTCATGCAAAACTCAATTAACCTTTTTATTTTGGTTAATTTATTAAGCAAACCAAATTCGTATTTTCTTCACATACCCATAAACTGTCTATAGCAGGGATGTGAACTAATTTAAGATCTACTTTTCCAGTGAAAATCCATCAGTGGTCTACTTTTTAAACAACTGAGGCAAAATAATTTTTCTGTAAAAATATAGTAGGCACAATATTCCAGAATTAATAAGTTTTTATAGATTTTGAAACATTTAATTATTATTTAAATTGAAGTAGATATGTTTTGAATTTCAGGTTTAAGTAATTTGGTATTGAGTATTTATGCACATAAATATATTATATTTGGCGACTAACTAAAAATTATTACGTTATGGAATGGTAGATCACGATCAACGTTAGTATCACTTCCGATCTATAGTGACTTCTTGCACCATCTATTAATAATTGAAAAAAACTATTCTGTGTATATATTTAACACTGAAATAATCTTTCGCACATGTTGAATTTTTATAAGTTAAATTATTATCTAATATTTGCAAAAAAAATTATATTAAAATTTAACTGGAATGTTTAAGAAAATTGCATTATGCTGGTGCTTATTAAAAATGTTCAGAAGTTATATAATAACTAAAGGTCAATTGGAATACTTGTGGAAGTTGTCGGAAATCATAATACTCATATTTTCGGACACTTGGCCAAAAGGCAAGAGCCAGTTCATACTACCTTTAAAAAAATAATACTCATATTAAATTATACAAATTTACGAACTGCATAAAAATTTCAATAAAAAAAACACTATCAGGATTTAAATCTTATGAATAACATAATTTATATTAAAATCCAACAATTTATTGTGATGGTTAGATTTGTTTAAAAACAAAAAAAAACTTGTTTAATATTACAATTTAAATACTTATGCTCAGATGTTATTATATTCATGTGAGTAAATTACTAATAAGAGATCTTACTAGTTGTTCTGTTTATAGTAACCCAACCGCCAGGAACGCTAGTGGCAATATTCTGCTGGCCTACACTGCATACTGCGCTTAGTATGTCGACTTTTACAGGCAGTGCCATCTATTGGATGGGTTACCATACTTATATTTTTTATCTGTCTTTAGTATTTAGTCATATGATTATGTTATTCGCTGTGAGCAGATACATGGTCCTGCCGTCTGGTGAGTGATAGCGTAAATCGGCGGTGCTAAAGTTAAAATTTAATCATTCAACGATTCGGTTGAATTTAAAAATAGCAACGTGAAAAGTATGTTTTGTGAAATTCTGTGAACAATATAAAACATAAACCTTCTTTTTCATGATTTTCAAAGCAATTTCAGTAAGTACAGTTTATCCAGTCTACGCGCAAAACCGAAATCTCAGCTGTCAAATTAGAGCATTAATGTCAAATACTTAGGTAGTTAAATTACATCAAGAAAATTATTTTATAATTATTAAATAATTTAAAAAAATAATAATAAGTTATGTTATAATAAATTTAAAAGCAAATGGGTTTTTTTCTGCATAAAAATTCAAACTTTATTTTGATAAGAAGTGTAACTTTCACGGCCCATTTTATATTTTATTATTTACTATGATGTATTTATGCTTAGCAGTTACCATAGAGAAGGGAATTAGGTACCCACCGAATGTTTCTCTATTTATCCGTTGTTGTGCGCTAACAGTCACTCTAAAATCCCCTCCATGCATCTGCTCACAGTTAATACTAAGCTCTGAAAACGAACCATTCTTTAATTTCATTAACCACTAGAATATTAATAACCATCACATTTTAAAACTTGCCATCTATTTCGAGTAAAACTGTGCTGTTATGTCGTTAACGGAGCTAGAAAACTGTCTGCAAAACATTATTTTTAAATTAATATGGGGCTTGAGAATAGCCGAGCCGCGTTTAGCAATGCTGTTGTTTACATGGCGTTGCTATGGTTCCTCTATTACAAGTTCCAAGGTTCTAGCCCAAAAGCTGGTAAAAGTGTCGATTGGATTTTCAAATTATTATTAAAAAAAAATAATAATAAATTGAAAATATGAATTGGTGCTAGGCCCAAATAACCTTAGCTGTTGGCGGTCTTTAAAAACACACACTAGCCGAGCCTTTTTTAGAGCAATGCCGCTGTTTATGTGGCGTTTCCATTGCTCTTCTATTATAAACCCCCAGTTTCCAGGTTCTAATCTCGATAACTAGTAAAAGCAAGGTAATTATAAAAGAGAAGACATCCAATGGCGTCACGTTACAGTGCAATATTAGAAAAAATTATTTATTTAATCCATCACCGTCGGGACTCAAACCCGAAATTTCCAGATTCGCGCTGGCTGAGTTATCAATTACTTCCACAGTGACACGTCTCTTTTATATGTATATTTAAAGTTACGAACGTTTCTCGTTTGAGATTTAATTTTTTTAAATTTATTTATTGTAAATTATAGACGCAATAAAAAGTGGTGGAACCTTTGGTGTAAAGATACGAAATGTTACAATTACCACAAAACACCAAACCATAACAAACACTCTCGACGTACGTTTCGCCAACCAAGTTGGCATCATCAGGAGACGATTAAAACTGTTTTAATCATCTCCTGATGATGCCAACTTGGTTGGCGAAACGTACGTCGAGAGTGTTTGTTATGGTTTGGTGTTTTGTGGTAATTATAACATTTCGTAATTATAGACGCGTCAACAACTTAGGTCATTAGCGTCTTGATTACATTACATAACAACTCACTTAAAACTAAATGACATCACGAAACATCCATGAGCGAGGCGGGATTCAAATCCACGACAGTCTGATCCGAAGGCAGCGACGCTAACCACTGGACCACACTGTCCTCTTGGGTGATTTAATATATCTTGCTGTTATGATGAATTAAAAGTATCAATTATTGTATTTTCAATTTATTATTAGGAAAATAAAAAATTGAAAATATTAATTGGTACTTGGCCCGAATAACCCTAACTGATGGCTAAAAATGTTTTTTTTTTAATAATGGTTACCAGACTGGCATCGCTGATGGTAGCACAGCACAGTTCTGCTTGAAACACATGGCAAGCTTTAAACAAGAAATCTTATTTTTTTTATCAGTGAAAATAATGATTCTTTGATATTATTAGCGAGTTGCAAAAAAAATAGTACCGTTACTTTATAAGAACATTTCCACTGATGAAAAGATTTCTTATAATAAACAAATCGTCACATTATGTTTTAGATGTGCCTATTTATACTTAAATATTGTGAACTAGTCATTTAAAAAAATAGGACATAGTTAATAAATAAACGAGGAAAAATATGCAAATAATGACTTTTCTAATTATCATCGATTGTTTATAAAACAAATGTTTTTAATGCATTAAGAACACAAAGTACAGTGTTGACATCTGGTGATTATTTCTTTAAACAATTTTCTTTTATTCGACATTTTTAAATTATTAAAATAAAAATATATTTATTCAAACGTGTCATAAACCAACACAATGTTAAACTAGTTTTTGATTGAGTCACCGTCCCCCCTCAAATTTCTACTTGAAAGACTTCGTGAAATGTCGTGGGACGTGCATCGCGGAAGTGACGCAGATAATATATTCACCTTCCTTGGTATATATATTTTATATATTATAAATAGCTGTCCTCGTACTGTTTTTTCTCTCTTTATTTTAGGGTAAATTATTAGAGAAGTCAGTATTTGCACTGAAACTGCACTGTCGGTTTTTATCCAACATTCTGTATATAAATTATAAACATTCCTTGTTAAATTGATATTTTGACATTAATAGCCAGTTTCCAAGCTCGTACTAGCAACAGGACCGACGTTAAGTTGAGTAACATTTCTGTCAATTGGCATATGTTTCAATATTACATAAAAATATGTTTTTTTATTACCGAGAAAAAGTTTTGGTCTATGATTAAAGAAAAAAATCAGTGTCAGCACTCAGCGTGCATTATTTATTAAACCACTTGACGCTTATGAACTCAGTTGTCAAACGTCTATAATCTACAATACCTATCTATTAAACTAGCTGACACCGATACAGTTGCCATGCACTCGGAAATCATGTTAATTAACACTGAATTATATTTGTAAATTGCACATTTTGCCTTTTATTTTATCAAAAAGACAATAAATTATTATTCAGAAAAAAAGTGCAGATCCAGTAAAAAAACGACTGTTAAAAAATTGCATTTATTTATTTTTAAAATAATTATTTCATCTATTCTTAGATCGTAAAGTATTTCGTTACAGTATCTGTAACTCATTTTTATTATGTTTTTAAAACACGATTTTATATTAGATAATATTACATATTTGTTTTTGTGATAATCACCGCATTCTATCATATAATTTAACTGAACGAAAACTATTACTGGGTTAATTCTAGGGATGCGCGATAGGGATCGATCTTTTGGTGTATCGATACTTTAGCTTTTGATACTCGATATTTTGTATTAAGTTTTTTAATGCGATACATAAGGAGTAACGATACATTTTGGTGCGTATCAATACATTGTCTAGTCTAGTTCTTAGAATGGACATTAGCCGGAATAGTTTTTTTTTTTGCTCGTATGCATTTTATTATTTTCTGGGATACTGGATCGATAATGTATTGATATATTGAGTATTGATTTTTTATAATACGATTTTACACTGTATCGATACTTTATAATACGATCTCGATCGATACCTATTATCGATACTTTTTGGTGGATCGGAACATCCCTAGTTAATTCTCACGGATACTTATTGGAAATGTGATACACTAAAGCGGATTACAATTAGTGCTGTCAAATTACACATAATCGGGACCAGATGTGTTATCTCAGAACATTTGAAACGCACCATGTGGGCACAATTATTATTAATCACTTGATAACACTTTCCAACTCGAATTAATTATGGCTTTCCTAAGTGACATTTTCGGTAGAATTTTACCTCTATAACTCGAAGCAAATACTACAGAATTTTAAATACATGCAACTCTGGCCTAAAATTGGCAACAAACACTAGCGCCGCGCGCGGCTTAGGTTGTCAAGAAAGTTGTGACCTCTGTATTTCGAACTTACATCACCATAGCTTCCACAACTCGAAGTGGTAAAAATTCTTCTGGTTATTTTTAGCATTGTTTGGCTGCAAAATCAAAGTCAATTGTGCTGAGAGGAATTTGTACTAAAATCGAGTGAAAATTAGTTTTACAGTCTCGATAAAAATTACTGAACATGTTACTCCGAGTCAGGCATTGCTTCTTTTCAAAAAGATACGTTTTATTATATTTCTCGATTTATTGTGCTGCAATTCCGATAAGTATGTACGAGTCTATGCTACTGAATACTCACACGTTCACGCATGTTTAAAAACGAAAAAAAGCTGCTTCATGTATACTGTTTACTATCTGCCATGAAATATTATATTTCCTATTAAATAGCTGGCTTGCGTTAAAAATCGATGCAAGTCGCCGTTTTCCAATTAGTCAAAATTGGTGTTAAGACTTTTTTTAGCTTTGCGTTAAGTATATTGAATTTTTAAAATAACGTATATGCAGTATAATTTATTTTGAATTCGAAGTTGCTATAATTAAATAGAGCAATTTGATCCTTGAAAACAGTGTAGAAATTGTCGGAAGTGAGCACTTCCTTGGCACGTAGGATCAATAAAAGCAATACTGAAGTTGGTGGACTTTTTTTAGCTTTGTGTTAAGAATACTGAATTTTTAAAATAACGTATATGCAGTATAATTTATTTTGAATTCGAAGTTGCTATAATTAAATAGAGCAATTTGATCCTTGAAAACAGTGTAGAAATTGTCGGAAGTGAGCACTACTTTGGCACGTAGGATCAATAAAAGCAATACTGATTAATTCAAAATTTGCATTTAATACTAACGTTTCGGTATTCTTCATACCATCTTCAGAGTCTACAAGAATAATTACAATGTTGATACAATGGTTGTATGTAAACGTGGGTGAGAATATTTATATGGTGAAGAACTATTATTTTGTTAATTTTAACTTTATTTCCACAAAATAATTGTTCTTCGCCATATAAATATTCTCACCCACGTTTACATACAACAACCATTGTATCAACATTATAATTATTCTTGTAGACTCTGAAGATGGTATGAAGAATAGCGAAACGTTTGCAAATTTTGAATTGATCAGTATTGCTTTTATTGATCCTACATGCCAAGGAAGTGCTCATTTCCGACAATTTCTACATAATTTATTTTGTTTGCGTTTGTGTCTAATTTTTTTTATCGAACTACAAATGGCTGCTTGCATCTCTTTGCCATATAAGCAGTTCGATGCGGTCAGCTGTTTAGCTTACACGTATTAATCTATGGTACCTATATTCTTGTATTATACTATCGCGAGGCTTATGTACTAATTTAGAGATGGATAGATTTTTTTCCCAACGTGTAGAATGTTTTTGTAACGAAACTATGTTTTTACATTTTTGAGAAAAAAAGTATGTCAATTGGTTTCTAAATTAGTGTAGGAGCTTCTTGAAATAAAATTTTCGTCAATTAAACGAATCATTTCAACTATCAAATGATCTCAACTTTTCAACTAACAGTAAATCTATTTACTGTAAAATCATATGAAATGATATTGAATAATGGTGCCCAAACTGAAATACTGGTTGTGTGGAGTCAAGAAAGTCCAAATTTGAAATAAAATATAAATACTTTGTAAATATGATCTGAAATTAACATTTTCAGTTATAGCGGCGTTCGTTTTACCAATGTCCACGGTTTATATTCAACAAAATATCATTGCGCAAAGACTACATAACCTCTAAACTTACACTTGACACTACAAAAATGGACGACATACTCAAGCACAATAATATTAACACTGACAAAGAAAGAATAATAACTGCCAATTCAATTTTATTTGAGCACGATATATCTTATCTTTGAAACATATTGCTTTTCGAAGTATAAAAATTAAAGTCGATTTGATTATATTTACAAAAATATTTATCTATTATTTCTTTTGAGACTCTTGCCATTTCTGAACTGTTGTTATTGTTATATTTTTTAAACTTATTTAAATACACTCGTTTCTAATTTTTAAATGCATTTTTTCTGTTCAGGAAAAATAATTTCGGGAAATAAGGAAGAAGGATGTTACGTTACATTCCAAAAATATTGTTTTTATCTCATTATTATATACCGGGTAGCCAAAATAAACATTTTAGCTTAGCGATTTGTCATTTTTAAATAAATTTCATTCACAAAATGTCAAACAAGGATATGAAATGGATGACAGAAATAAGACTTACAACAGGATGAACACCAAGAAGATTAGGAGGACCAGGAGACCAAGCTCGCTGATAAGCAGTGGCTTTGTATATTTCGACACAAGAGGCGCTGCGAGCGTTTTCGCTACCGGCGCAATGCGGTACTGCGATCCACACGAACATTAGCTATCTAATGCTAGTGTTTGAAAAAATGCGCAGTACCACATTGTGCCGATAACTTAAAAGCTCATAGCGCCTCTCGCGCCGAAATATGGCAAACTAGCGAGTTCAGTCTTCTTGCCCTCTTGATGAATAACTATACTATTTGTTTCTCAATACTTTTACTCACTTTGTGTATTCTATAAGTAATAATATAATACCTTTGTTCAACTGCTTTAAAATTTCAATTTTAGTTTCAT
Source organism: Mongoloraphidia duomilia (assembly GCA_039654895.1). Classification (NCBI taxonomy): domain Eukaryota; kingdom Metazoa; phylum Arthropoda; class Insecta; order Raphidioptera; family Raphidiidae; genus Mongoloraphidia; species Mongoloraphidia duomilia. The sequence goes on from CM077522.1 coordinate 12,774,298, forward strand.
TGAAAAGTGCTGTAATTTCTACAAACATTGAGTAATGAGTACTTAATTTTAAGTCCAATATTAGTAAATAATTCTAACAATTATTTTTCATTGTTTAAAAACGACAAAACGCCAACTGTTTCGTTTTTTTTTCTACCCGGTAAATCTGTTAGAAATTAGCAAGAAATACTCGCTCAGAATATCCTTCCGATTTTCCTATAGCAATAGATAGATAAGTTACATGTTTTGTTTTTATTGAAATAATGTGTGTTATTAAAATTATTAGGTGTAAAATAAGTACTTACTTTATTATCATAATTATATAGTAAACTTAATAATACAAAATTGTAAATTATAATAAAAAAATAATAATAATAAACTACTTATTTCAATTCCATTTTCAGTCTTTAGGTTTATATAAAAATACATCATTATTATAAAAATAATTTCATGTAGTAAAGACTATTTGAAAGAAATCAATTAATTATACTAAAAAATCACTTTTAGTTTTACAATACTGTTACACTGGTGAAATGAGCTTAAAAAAAATCACGGAAAAACTGGGAGAGAGAAATGACAATGCTGATAATGATCACAGTAATAACAGTGGCATTATCAAATATAATTTTCTTTTCTGAACACTAACTTGGCAAATACTGAAATACATTTGGCTCTCTTGCTCGCTAAGAACCAATGTTCCTCTCGATTCTCTAAAGACTACAAGTAGAGGAAGTACCGTAACTTTCACTACAAACATCCTACCGTTCAATTTTTCCCTTGTGTACATCTAACTCCGCCTAATTTGTATGCAAGTGGGAAGTTCAGTAAGAATGATTACTCGCTAAAGCGGGGTTCTCACAGATCGATTTTAGTTAATCGACTAAAATTCAATGAAAATTTGCGTGAGAACCATCGTTTCGATTCAGCTGATCAACAAAAGTTTGATTCAATCAAACTTTATCGTTCAAGAAATGAGTTGACCTCGATTCGTTATCAAGTTGAAATATACTTGAAATGTGTGAACCTAGTTCAGTTTACTTCGTGAAAGACAACTGTTTATTTTGTACTATTAGTGCGTGCGTGTTTTAAGGTTAATACATTTATTATTAAAAATTGTAACAAAACAAAAAAACTGATCTGAAAGCGTTATGCTTACATTTTTGGAATCATATTCTAATTTCTTCCCTTAACAAAATGGCTGTTATCTTTGCACCTACACAACGTAATTTTGAAGTTGAAAATATCATTCAGTTTGTATTGAAATGTAACGAAAAGTGGTTTAGTTCATATTTTTACCGATCAACTAAATTCAAACCGTGAGAACCAGCCTTAAAAGGGAGTAATTTCAGTCCCTTACTGTCATTCTTTGAAAGGGTCGACTGGATAATCAGATTATTGAAGTGTGTTTCTCAAAATCTTTAGCCACTCCTCAAACAATATTATATTAACAATTACTTTCCATTGTTGGCCAATTAAAATTTTCTGTTTCCTTACCTACACTGACGATGTGATTTTTGATGATTGTTTGAAGAGCTTGCCTAGCTGCCTTTTCTTCATTTATCTGCGATCTTGCGGTGGTAAGATTCTGTTGCAAATCTTTTACTTGCTCGCGTAATGCATACACCAGATCCGTAACGGAACTCGATATTTCATTGTTTTGGATCGAATCGGCAGCAGCTAAAAACGGAATTTAAACAAATGAACTATGAAATTAACAAAAAAAAGTGCGCAGTTCTGTTCAAAATACAAACAAAAGCAGTTTCTTCATCAACAAAACAAAAAATTCTACTACACAGGAACATATTTCAATAAAATTGAAGTATAAAATATAATAAATATTTTATTAAACTACGATATTTATATTTAACAATAATATTCTAAAGGTTAAACATAATAATTTATTTCTAATGAGTAACAAAATATGCTAAAATTATATTACTGTATTATATTTTATATACATTATATAATAAATATTTTTAGTATTTACCATCACAGATAATACGTTTAGAATTATTTTTGGCACTGTTCTTTTTTTTTTATCACTTTGGCGCAAATATTTCTGTCATTTCAAAATTAAACATTCAGTACACGTACTATAAATGACAAAAAAGTAGGAGCTGATTTGAAAAAGTAGATAAAAAACAGTGTCCCTAATACTCTCAAGTGATGTGTAAACTATGGAGGGTAAGTTAAGGAGAACACTCTCATATGGGGGAACAGTTGCAAAAGTGTCCAGCTGTAAGCTGTAAATAACAGTTCCAAATCTCTCCAGAGTGGCGCCAAAATAGCAAGAGAGTATGAAATGAACTTAGCAGTTATTGACTGAGTGAAGTGCACTGAGTTGAAAAATTTAATATTTTTGATGACTAGAGTAGTTATAACAAAACTGCAGTATACAAAACCTCAACTGTTTGCGTAGTCCAAAAGTTCAAAATAATTTTGTAAATATAACCTAAAATAACTACTGTCAGATAACGTGGACGGTGATTTAATTTTCATGATCTGTTTTACATCAGAAATTTCAGTTTTTTAATAATTTTTATTAGAGAATTCTACTTTTGAAGAAATTTCAAAAATTATTATGTGGAACTTTTATAAAAAAAATGAAAAGAATATAATTGATTGACAAATTCAAGTATGTATTTGCAGGTGTTTTAAATTTTGCGTTTGTAATTTTTAATAAAAGCAATCATTATTAAAAAATTAAATAATTTTTCAGGCGTTCATTTATATTGGGATTATCTTTATTTACTATTTTATGCATAATTACAAGTTTACCAATGATATTTGACTGTTTTTCTTTTGAAAAGTGCGTCATTTAAAAGCGGAAGTTATGCTTTCCTTCTTTACTTCACTGTCCTACTCTAGTATTATTTGGCGCATCCTTTAAAATTTACACTCTTGCTATTGTGGCGCCACCAATTTATCGCCTTTTGACGGACGCTTTTTCATATGCAGAGAGAGTTCTCCTTACCTCTACACTCCATAGTGTAAACATTCAGATTCAAAAACGCTGACAGCTACATATAACCTCAAAAAATGTTGACACTTGACCAAGGACGGTAGAATATTAAAGCATAGGCTCTACTACACAATAAGGCCTGTAGAAGAACTGTTCGAACTGCCCGTCACATATATCACTTCCGAGACACAATCAGTGACATTTAACGCACTACAGCAAACATTTTCAGAGGGGGAGGGGGAGTTAGTAAAGATGATTAATAGATATATGAAATGGCCGCTAGATTTAGAAAAAAAAACCGAATTAATATTCGGTCATTTTCAGTTCATTTAATGATGTTACGTATATTTTTGATATGAGCAGTTGCTTCATAAATTATAAAGAACTCAGGGCCGTAGCTGGGGGGGGGGGGCATTAAGGGGCAATGCCCTACCTTAAAACATCCAGTGCCCTACTTTAGGAATTATAAATAAGCCGCAAAGACTGTCACGACAGAATGACAGACTTGATCTATCTGACATTTGGAAAAACAAGATTAAATTCGTTGGATCTAAATGAAGTTCCTCGGAAATTTGATAACATGGCAAGTTCTGTATTTTTTTTTTGATTAAATTGTCATTCACCGTTTTTTTGCTTTTGTAATTCGATATCACCAGATGAGGTGGGCAATCCAATTAATAAATTGTAGTCTTTTGCTTCAGCCCTACTTTAAACTTTCAGTGCCCTATCTTGAATTCAGCTCTAGCTACGGCCCTGAAAGAACCGAGTTAATTTCTGTATTTTAAGGTTAAACTATTTTAAGAACACCTCACTTCAAGCAAGTCTCAAAACAGAAAAGTTTGTTCTGAGACACTTGAAATAGACAATTAAAATAAATAATATATACTTAAATTTTTTTGCTCCATATTAAAAATGCAAATACTCACGAATATATACAAATTCTAAGCGTTTGTAAAATATTATCTGCCTATTCTTTTGAAATATAGGGCTCCAGCGTAGCTCTATCGGCTTGGTAGTTATACATTATCAAAATCAGCTGTTCTGTACGAACGGCTTTTAAAAAAATAGTATGGAGTCGACGTTCTAGTTTTCCCCGGAGAAATTATTAAATTGACCAAAAAAATATGTGGATACGGACTGCCGATCGAATATTACATAAAATAACTGACAGGTATTTTAGAAACTAAAATACTGACAGTTCTTTTACTGTAACAATCACAAACATAAACCAGATGACAGCTGTGCATGATTATTACGCCATAATTTACCACGAGGCTTCGCTGCATACGCCTATCCAAGCTACGCTAGTCCTCTATAGCCAATGGGGATGGACATATAACAAACGTAATATAGATGGCAGCAGGTATATAGTCACCTAAGTTATCATTGGTTTTCACAGAAAAACGCGCGAGAAATTAAGTTTTTTCCCTTCTATTAACATGCAACCACTTCTTTTGATTTCTGAATTAAAATGTAAATTAACTTATTCTGTACACACTATCTCAGACGGAGGTGGTTATATAGCTGGCGCCCCTAGCGGCCAAGTTTGGCAGTGCCCATCTCCATTACACATCATTCAAGATTCCTAACTTACTTCACAAGTTTCAATTCTTCTAGTTTTCTGATAATAGGCATTAGACACACTATTAAATTAGTATTCAAGCTATTTGCGGAGTCATGTACTAGGTACTAATACGCAATCGACGATTTGAAAGAAAATATAACCTCGTTCTGTCGAATGTGGTGCATTTCTCAAGCGCATTCTTGGTGTAATATAAAACTCTTTAAAAACCTTTATTTCGCAACTTAGTACAATTAAATTAATAAATATTTAGCTAGTGCACAGAGACAAATAATAATAAAATTCTCCGCAAACAAAGAGTTATTCAAGAAAAGTAGAACAATAATAAACTTATTTTCAATAACACCATTATAAATTAAACGAAAATTGCACTTTTAATTCTTTAAAGATTAAAAAAAATCTTAATTTTTTATTAACAATCCATTTTTATGAATTAACAAATAAAACACAGCACAAAGTTCACGATAAAAAACTTGAAAATCGATCATAAACATGAAATTTAAATTGCAATTATTGAACATAATGAAAAATAAAAATATAATCTTTAGGAAATAAAAATAAAATTTATCACCAAACAAAACAGAATTGTTTATTTATCTATAAATATTTAATTAATTAAATAAATAAATAATTTCAAAAAATAATTCTACAAAAGATGTATGTTTTCGAATGAAATACTCACTAATTAATTGATGCATGACGATAGATCGCTTTTTTATACTTTTATGCATCGTATAATATAATATAATATAAAAAAAAACAACTTCGTAACACTATAATTTAAGATGAGCGTTTCATTATAAAATATTATTAGTTAAAAACTTTTGAATAAATATGATATCTACTATTTACTAAAATGTAATATGTATAAAAAATACGTATAATTCAAATTTGCTCATTATTCAATAAACATTAACCGTAATATATCTCAAGATTTAATCTTCAACAATATTAACCTTTATATCGTCAGTAAGTTAACGAATTAATAAATAAATAAATGGTTACAGATCCATTAACTGACGCGTCATAAAGGTTAATGATTCAGTTGTTTATTTAAAAAACAAATGAAGACTATATGTGGGAGAAATAGACAGTGTTGATTCATATTTATTTCCATAGGTACTGACTGTTTTCAATATTTTATTTTTTAATACTGTCATTATTAATTAAATATCTTGTAATTACACAGGGGATTTTAAATATACTACTAAAAATACTGAACTATACTAATTTGCAATTTTTAAAAACGATTTTTTGTTGGTGCGGCCTCATGCAGTAGCTCGACGCTCGTTTTCAGCGATTAATTAGGTCACGTGATACTATTTTAAATTTTCCGCCACTTAAAACAATGGGCGTGTTTGGCCGAAGTAAGTACTTACTAAATTTAGTAAGCCAGTTAGCATAAAAAAAATCTTACAGGCTGACTATAGCGCTTTTCGGCCAGGACAGACTTACTGGCTTAATATAACACAAAACACCGGTTTTCGTTATATCTCGTACATAACCTCATAGACTGAATATAATTGACAGTGCTAAGATATCAATGGGTGCATTCCACTTGGCGACCATTTCGCCCACTACGCTCGCGTCTTATGGCCGCGTTCATTACGTTTGGTCGTTGTAAGCGTTGCGATCGCCAAGTGGAATGCACCCAATATAATATAATTCAAGCAAATAGTTGCAAATGGATAACTTTATGAGAAATATAAAAAATAACAATAAGCAAAATGGCGTCTTATATTGAGCCATGCTTACTGAGTTAGCACTTATTTTGTGTCCCAGCCGAAAATTTTGTAAGTATAGTAAGTGACTTACTAAATTTAGTAAGTACTTACTTCGGCCAAACACGCCCAATGTAGTGACAAAGTTGAACCAGTTGAGATTTGTCGCCAGAAAAAGAGATATTTTTATACCTACTCTTTATTATATATTTTATTTTATTTCACTTGTATATTAGTAGTTTATTCATAAATTATTGTAACTCATTAATTTATTTCTCACCATTTAATTTTTTCTAATAACTAGGGATGCGCGATACAGATCGATATTCTATTGTATCGATACTTTAGCCATCGATACTGGATATTTTTGTATTGATTTTTTTAATGCGATACATTATGAGTATCGATAGATTTTGGTCCATATCGATACATTGTCTAGTCTAGTTCTAGAATGGTTCTAGGGCTTGACAATAGCCGAGAGTGTAGCGGCGCTGTTGTTACATGGCGTTGCTATGGTTCCTCTATTACAAGTCCCCAGTTCTCGGGTTCTAGCCCGAGAGTTGGTAAAAGTATCAATTGAATTTTCAATTTATTATTAAAAAAAAAAAAAATAATAATAATAATAATGAATTGAAAATATGAATTGGTGCTAGGCCCAAATAACCTTAGCTGTTGGTGGGTCTTTAAAACACAATTATTATTAAAATGGTTCTAGTAATTTTGTCAGGTGCGAGGTGCGCCATCTAGTAACCGAAAATTATTAGCCGGGCGACAGGTTTATTTCTTCCTTAAAAAAAGATCGAGATACTTTTAACATTGAATAATCTATTAGGAAATAAATAAAACCCCGGATACTGAATCGATAATGTATCGATATGTTGAGTATTGATCTTTTATAGTACGATTTTATACTGTATCGACACTTTCCTGATCGATATCTAGTATCGACACTTCTTGGTAGATCGGAACATCCCTACTATTAACTTTTGTTATTGGTACTAAAGGAGGTTAGAAATAGAGCAGCCATGTTGACACTGCTGTTTGACGCGGGACTTGTCGCTACATTTTTTCAAGTGGCTGGGAATTTAAAATAGTACCATGTGACCTAATTTGTCGCTGAAAACGAGTGTCGAGGCCGCACCCTAAGAAAATGATCGCGTACGATCTAATACTATAAATAATCATAAATACATTTGTTTGTGAATAATACCAATATAAATTAAGTGATTTTAAAAATTTAATATATTAATTATTATAAAATTATGTACTACAAACACATAAATTAAAACAAGTGTCTACACAAAAACAAAACAAAAAAACAAGACTCATATAATAGTACGCATGCACGATAATTTGTTAAAATATTTATTGCACAAACACCGATAAAAATTAAGGCAACTATAAATCACAGGATAAAAAAATGTCTTATCAAAAAAATATTGTTTAAAGAATTTTCGCTTAAAAATACAAAAATTCAGAGAAAAAAGTTCAACAAATGAAGTGCAATAGTATTTACAACAAAATCAGAACATATCTGGTATTGGCAATTGAATTGAACTATAGATGGCAGCATGAGCAATGTTATAAGCGGGATGACTAAAATTTTAACTCTCGACTGGCAACGCTAATTTCACCCTGGCTCCGCGTTTTGACAGAAACAGCGTTGTAAAATTTCCGAAATACATTCTTTGGAAATATTTCATAACAAGGAACTGCACAAATACAATTTGACAAAAATTGATTTTCTTTGCTACTCACAGTGGAGAAGAGTCTCCATCCTGTTTTGACATGACACTGACATTCGTTTGACATTGCTACTTAAGTCAAAGACTCTGACGGCTCTTTCTAACCAAAGGTGATTTTTAAAATTTCATGTTTTGACTGAAGATAAAACATTTTTTTCAAACTACAGATTTTCGACAAAAAACAAATTTGAGCAAAATAATCATTTTTAGCGTGTAGTGTCAAATAGGAAACAAAAACTAAATACGTACTGAAAAAGACAACGGTTGAGGTATAATTCAGGATTTGTTATCGCAATTACTATTAGGTAGCAGTTGAATAAAACAATTCAACTATAAAAAATGTTTTCTAAATCATAAAATATTGCTAGTCTAAACAGTGCAAAAGTTTTTAGTAATTAAATCATAAAGAAAATTAGTACGAAAATTTTAAAGTTATGCAATCAACTGGCCACTGTTCAACTGTTTCATAAATAAGAGATTTTGTTTTCCGCCTACTGTCGTTGATAGTTTGTAAGTCAATAATTTTCAGTTACATTTTAGCGTTATCTTTTATTTTAATACAATGTTCCAGCAGTCTATTCTTTCAGATTACAAATAAAAAAAATGGATTATAAAAGTGTTAAACACTGTACGACGCACGAACATCATTAAAATAATAAAACCATAATGCGCATGCGTCATACACTCATAACAGTACAGTTTGCGATATGTAATATTTCTTACTGATGCTAGAGTACCGCACGCTTTTCTTTTTGCTTAAAATTAGAACGATTTCAAAATTGATCGCTCATGAATCAATATTTTTGAAGTATCAGACTAATTTTAAATAAATACAACTGTGATTAATTTATTATTGATTTTTAATCGACAATGAAAAAATTCATTGACGCTCGCAAACTATCGAAAGACAAAAGGCTTGAACAGAACAACAAATTAATCGAGGTGTTGTGTCTTGCGTAACTGTTTCAACATGAAAGATCCACAACACCACGTAGAAGCGCGGGGCGTATGTACTGTCCAATACTTGTGGGCTATATTAAGGTGCGTGGGAGAGGAAAATGGCGAGGTCTGATTAAGATGCGGATTAGATCGATGGTGTATGTTTGTGGAGTGTACTTTCGTGTTGTGATGTTCATGCAAGTGTACGTTACCACCGCGAGACAGGTAGCCGAGTTCGACTGCACGACGGGACAACCACCACCATCATGTAACAGAAACAATAACAAGAGATCCAAGTTGACAAGCTGTTTATGACCAGACCTTCCGTACACAATTAACGAACGGTACTACAACAAAAAGGCTGGCTTTTGTTTATCCACATCAGTGACTGAGAACAATATTTCGTTGCACTTAAAATGAAAAAGAATGCGAATAACAAATTATGTTTCTTGAGAACGAAGTTTCTTTTACAAACGAAATGAAAATATCATGTACAAATAAAGTACTCAATGTCAAAAACTAAATACTAAGATGGCCAAAACCCTTTGTCATAGAATAATTTATAAGAAACGTCAACCCTAGCGAGTAGTTGCTATCTTTCCTGACATTTACTTCTTGGTTTGTTCCGTTCTCGCATTTTCGTTTCTAACACTTTATTTTTTTATTTGTAGAAATATTTTCATTATTCGTTTACAGTTTTATTCCCAGATTTTCGTTCTCATTTAATTTTATTTGTTTTCGTCTATTTTTCGCTCTCCGGAATGGAATGACGAAATCATATTTTTGTTTTCATCCGACTTACGTTCTCAGTCCGATTAATAAATCAATAATGTTTTATTTTTAATATCGCTCAGCCCTATACAATATTGTTAGTAATCGATTTGTTTTAAACGTAAGATGGAGTTACACGGCTTTATTTTTTTTTTTTATTCGATAAAATTTTAACATAATATGTTAAATATCTATACATTTTTTAGTAGTCAGTTAAAATTTTTAGTCAACAAACATTGAAAATTATTAATAACAATGAAATTTTGAAAAATGCGTTAAACATTCTTAGTTATAAAAGCAAATTTCTTCGTAATTTAATTTAGTGACAACATTTTCGTTTTGAAAAAACTTGGCTTCATTCGATTAAAACATCAAATAAAATATTATTTTTTGTCAAAATAGAAAAAAAACATAGATATTGTTCTTTTTACACAGATGCATTCAATTAAATGTTATATCTAAATTAATTGCTTTGTCGATTAAAAAAATACCTAGTCAAAAAACCAACTTAAAATTCTGCTTCTTGTTTTTGAACTACTTCTTGAACTATGCGTCTTCGAAGTGTCTTCTGACACTGATGAAAAAACCCGATCTCCATCTAAACGCACCATCAAAATGATCAGCTATTATTTATTAATCGTTTATTATAAAATTTAGATTTCAGTTAAAAAGAATTTTGAAAGCAGAGAAAAGAAACTTTGATCATCTTGATGGAAATTACATATCGTGATTTAAAAAAAAATATGAAAGTAAAATGAAAATAGATGAATGAATATGAAACGAAACTCAAAACATTCAAGCAATTGTTTAGACATACTTCTCAGTTCTCACATAACCTCACAGATTTTTCAACTTCATGAATAATTTGAAACAAGTTGAAATCCACCAGTCACCGCTGAACTATTATAAAAGCTTTAACAAATATTTGTGTAAAAATGTGTCAAAACAGTAGCATGTCTTTCTACTGACGTTTAAATTACGCTTGCGTAAAGTACAAAATATTGTTTATCTTCAATTGTTTGTTTTGATGTTAATTTATTTTCAATGTATATTAATAACTTGACATCCTTCAGTCAAACCTACCATAAATAGTTATTGTTCTGTTGTTTCTTATATGCAAGAAGACCACCGACATTGACCTTAATATCAATGGCCTAAATTTATGCTGGGTTTCTGATACGACTTTTAGCTTTAAATTAGTGATGTGCCGGATCGTTAAAAATGTATATCCGCGGATACGGATCTGAATACGGATATTTGGTCCCAAGATCCGCGAATACGGATACGGATCTTAACTTTCTTAGAGTACGCGGCGGTAAATACTAAATATTGCACATCGACCTTTGGAAAGAGACTATCTGTTATGGGAAAAAGTTATTGACCACGATATTAAAAAATAAAAAATAATCTGAATGGAATTTAACTGTTTTTCATTAAGTATTACCTAATTACCTATATATATAAAATTTTATCTATGAATTGAAAATTGATAAGGTAAAAGATCCGTAAAAGATCCGCGAAAAAACTAACGGATACGGATCTTTCTTTTCCCTCGGATATCCGCGGATACGGATATCCGGCACATCACTACTTTAAATATAGAAAATCTGAAAGCCGTATCAGAAACTGAGCAATAATGTGCTAATACAGTCAAAGCTGTCAGATATACACAATCGAGATCAGAGCGTAACATTGCGGAGTATAATTATCATACGAGCACATTATAACTGTCAATAATTATTAGCAAAAAAAATATTACTTACGACTTTGACTGTACCATGAAAATATGCAAGAAACGAAATGAAATAAAAGATAAAAGACATACAAAATAAAAGATATTATCAGTTTTGCATGAAAGAAAATCGAGGAAAATAAGTGCGAACAATATTTTGATCAACATTAATATTTGACAAAAACGGATAACTTACTTGAACTGACTGTCGTTCGTGGCTTCGATGAAGTGCAATAAGCTTCGATGACTTTCAGCAGTAACGCGTCTTCTTCAAAAGTGGTTTTTCTCTTGTTAACGTAAGTGTTTGTAGATGATAGTTTATCATCGTTGGCAGTGAATTGTTGATTGAGCGCAGATCTGTTTGAAGGCGGAGCTGGTCGTAACCACGTGATATTCCATCCTGAGTTTTTATTGGTTGCACCACCAGGAGGCGCGGGTGGAGGCGTGTTATAAAAACTAAATGTGTGAGCGCGTTTAAGTAGGCCGCTTTGAGTGTTTGTCAGCCTTGTGTTCATACCTGTCGCCAGCAGAGGCGACATCTGGAAATAAAAACGAAACATATTAAGCACTGTTCGATAACTAAAAAAGGTCAGTTGGAATGAAAAAGTACTGACAATAACTTTGGTTCACCACATTTCTTTTACAGTCTGTTAGGTTTTTTTTTCGACCCTCGATTGAAGCTGAAAATATATAAAGCAAAAAAACATGAAAAAGCACTTTTGTTTTAAGATAAAGTATTTATATTTGACAATTAACATTTTATTTTATAGAAAATGTTTGATTGAAAGCAGCCAATTATATAATTGATTCCAAACATATCGGAAAAAATCATTTTACCAACCAGTCACAGTCAGGATTCTAACATGAACCTTTCCACTTTTGCGGCGAAATGAGCTTACAATTACTCAACCGTGACATGATTACTAATCTAACATTCTCCTTATATGCTTCGAATCAATTGATTTTCACTACATGCGAGTGTAATTATATAATTGGCTGCTTTCCAACAAAAATTTTCAATTGCAAATCAGGCGTTTAAATCTTTTAATTTAATTTTATGTTCTAAAAACAGACAAAGATATGTCTGATGTCGGCCGCACGGCATTAAATGGATCTTTGGCTTCAACGAAACCTTCGATTCGTTTTTAGTCAAAGTTAATAATTCTGTCGAAGGCGCAATTTTTGGTCAAAGCTGATTATTCGGTTGGACTCTAATTTCTACTGTTCTTTTTAGTTTTTAAGACCCCTTTCACACTATCAGGTTCGCCAGTCAGGTTTTGAACCTCGGAATCCTGAAGTAAAAATTAAATATCCGGACGCTATCAAGTTTTCATTAGATCCGGTTTTATGTTTATTAAAAAAACTTTAGTATTCTCAGATTCCTTGCCAGAGTTGAAGCAAAATTAAACCAAACAAATCGAAAACTGGACAAGTTTGAAAGCGCGCATTTGCTGCAATGCGTCACCATCACTTATCCGGCGTCAGGGAACCTGATGCTTCAGTCGACCGATCCGTCTGCAGTCGATCGCCGATCGTGAACCTGATAGTGTGAAAGATCACATTTAAACAAATGGTCCAGTACTATCCGGTTTTCTTCAGGTTTAAAACCTGATCGGTGTAAACAGGGGTCTAATAATTATTGTTAGAGCAAATTCAATGAGGATATTGTTTTTGTAAAAGTGCATGGATCCTCAATAGATATACCCATTATTTTTTTCAAATGCATGTATTCCTTTGGACCGAATAATTTGAAAAAATAAAAAAAATCACGATTCTTTTAATGTTCTAAAAAAACAAAAAACTCAAAAAATGTCATTTTTGATACTGGCAAGCACACACATTTCTGAAACAAAAAACACAATCTTGCTGTTATTAACTGAATGGCATCGGTATTATTGAGGAAAGGGAATTTAAATGAGCATTCTTCGCAGGCACTGATTATCGCAACAAATCCAGCAAACACACAGTCTGTGCGTTCAGAGCACAGTTTTAATTATTCCACGTTGCATAAATGTTTTTAGTATAAATACAGCAGCAGTAGCTATAAAAGACTAGCGAATTTCATATTTAAATTTCCAGTGTCTAAAGACTCTAAACAATACGAAAAACTATATGATTTATTAAAACAAAAATTCTGCTAAATCAGTAGTTACCAAATTCAGAAAAAGTTGAATATTAGCGTTAATATTCGGTATCTATACCATGTGAGCAAATAAATTACGTTCAGAGTAAAGAAACAAAGTTTTCTTTTTTTGAAGTGAAAACTTCCTTAGGCGCGTTTTGCTTGAGTAGTGAACGAAAGTGAACTGTCACGCTTCAGGTCGGTGACGCTGAATCGGGTTTACTCGGCTCAAACACGAAAACGTATTTGTAGTATGCTGGTAATAAGTTATTTGTAGTTCACAAGTGCGCTAATAGATGACACTAAAATTAATACGCGTATGTTATTGTATGATCAGTGTAATATTTAAACTGGATACAATTTGTGCTGCGTGTAACTAATAGTGAAAAAAGTGGGTGTGTGCTTATGGTCACACGACAGAAGTGAAAACTTATATATATATATTTAAAAATTAGAAAATCAGAAGTTTCCACTTCTGTCGTGTGGTCATAAGCACACACCCACTTTTATTTCAGTTGCTTCAATATACAGTTGTATAGTTCAACAGCGACATAACACTAGTAAAATTATAATAGTTTTTTTATACGGCTGAAATGCAATTGAAAGATTTTTTCGTTGGAGAGCAGCCAATTATATAATTGTTTCGAAACATATAGGAAAAAATCATTTTACCAACCAGTGGTCACAATCAGGATTCTAACCTGAACCTTTCCACTTTCGCGGCGGAATGAGCTTACAATACTCAATCGTGACAAGATTGCTACAAGATTAGTTTAGCAATCTTGTCACGATTGAGTATTGTAAGTTCATTCCGCCGCGAAAGTGGAAAGGTTCAGGTTAGAATCCTGATTGTGACCACTGGTTGGTAACATGATTTTTTCCTATATGTTTCAAAACAATTATATAATTGGCTGCTCTCCAACGAAAAAATCTGTCACTAGTAAAATTATACTAAGTAATAGGTCGTTTAGTTAAACAACTATTATCTGACAGTAACATTTATAGAAAATATGTTACACACATATTAGCTGCATTTGTCATTATTATTTGGAAATAAACAAAGGTTTGAGTTCTTGTGGACAGTAATATTAGGTAAATGATAAAATCAAACGATTTTTTAACCCCTTATATCCACAACAATATTATTCACATAACAATTAGAGGTGAAAATAATATATATCAGACAGCCAAGCTGCCATGATTTTAGCGGGTTTGGGTTCAAGTCCCGACAGTGGTCCTTTTATTTTTTCTTAGATATAGCTTATACAAATCATTGCAGCTAGGCTGTCTGATATATATTATTTTCACCTCTAATTGTTATGTGAATAATATTGTTGTGGATATAAGGGGTTAAAAAATCGTTTGATTTTATCATTTACCTAATATTATTATTTGGGGTTATAATTTATCAAATTCCCAGCATCAAACACAAAGCGCCTATCTATCCGCTACAAAATAATTGAGCGGTTTATGTCTGTTTAGCACATCTCCAGTAGCATGCGTGCCTATCCAAAATGTTACGGTAGTGCGATTCTGCATAGGAATGAACTAGAGTTGAAGTAACTGAAGTAAGATAAACTTGTCATAACCCACTCTGAACTGAAATTTGTTACACGCACGTGAATAATTTATTAATTCTGAAAATATAAAATGAAATCGAGGCATGCTTCTATTAGGTATTGCTATTTTATTTTAAAACAAATGAATTTAGAACATTGTTTTTTGTTAAACAAATGATGAATTATAATCTAGCCACACATTGAATGTAAAACACAATTTTAATGATTTGAGTTACAACAAAGGGCTATGCACACAGCAAGCAAAAGAATAACTTTACTCAATCCAATATGTTGCGAATCCTTGCCTGCAGAATGAGTTTCATTTTCATGGGATTGGGAACTTTCGACAATCCCACGAATAATCGATGTGGGTATCTTCTTTTTGAGCCACCAATGAGCATACAATCCTGATCGGAAAACTTCGTGAGTAGGAGCTGAAACCGTTTCCACGGGTCGCTGATCACATCTCGAAACCGGTTGACGGCATCGTTTCACCGATTCAGTTAACTCACGCAGTTTTTGATGAATTTGATTTTCCGATTCCCAAGGTTGAGGAGTAGAAAAAGGAGTCAGGTCACTGGACGTAACTGACGTGGTTGAATCAGTCGATTCAACTAAAATGGTTTCAGATATCGATGAACAAGGTTGGCAGGATGTTCTTGGGGTTGATCCAAATGGTGAAGTACAACGGCACTGCGCCTCGAAATCGGCCGGTTCCATTTGTGATGCATGGAATGTATTTCGTGATGTTTCCGGCTGAATTAAATTACAACTATCGGCTGTCCCCGTAGCTACATTATAAATTCCACATCTAGTATCGTCCGACGTCGTTTCACTTAAAATACGACAATTGCACATCGGATCGTGTGAAGGATAATCCGGAGACGCTAATGTACAACTTCCTGCCATTCCAGAATCGGACGAACGCGGACTATGGCTCGGCTCCACGCAACATTTGCAATATGGCGCATTTGAGCACTGTGGATTTTCTGCGCTGGATCCTACTTCAATAAAATGGTAGCTGACGCATCTTCTCAATGTATTCACATCTTCAATATTTTCTTTCGGTAATGTAAAAGTGAGTCTGTTTTCTTGCACACTAGATCGTCTTCCCAAATCAACTGATTTCTGAAATGTCACATCATCACCGCTTACAATCGCTACGTTTGTCGAATCTCGATAAGATGAAGTTCCTGCAGGATGAAAACCTCTGTTTCTAAACATTAAGGGAGGCTGTATCACTGTTTGAACTGTATCTTCACTTCTTTCACTCGATGCAGATTCGGGTTGATGAACTAAATTCAATTTAAGATAATTATTATCTGCGTTATCGTTCGATATTCTATTTAAATTTCCATTATCGATTGATAATCTATTGAAATCAGTATCATCGAGAGATAAACTATTAAGAAACTGGCTATTGTTATTCGAAAACACTATAGACGATCTATTTGAATTTTCACGTTCATCGTTAAAAGATCTTTCGAGATTTCTGGAATCGGTATTTGGTTGATCGGGATTATCATCGATTGCAATACAGATATCGCTGTCTTCGAGCGGTTCCCAATTATAAAGCAATTCGGCTACCAACCCATCCGGACAAGGTAACGGATTAACAGGTAAATCTATACTACTGGAATGAGTCATAGTACTACTACAAGTTGAAGTAATGGAATCTCGGTCATTCGATGTTAGGTTATAATCACTGTTTGTCTGGTATATGGGAACACTTATAGTTGTCAATGAACACTTGTTAAATTTATTAGCCACTAGCTTTGTCGGACAGCTTTGCCTATTTTGAGGAATACATTTCGATCTATGAATAGTTGATAAAGGTTCCATCGGTGAAATCTCTATCGTTCCATCTAAATTGACAAGATCCTCACATGCCATGAACGGTTTTGAACTGCGACAATCAAAACTGGAATTATCGGAATTTTCCGAATGCTGATTGATAACTGCTAAATTAACTCGTGCCGTCGATGTATGGACGATACTTCCGTCTCGAATCAGAGTATCCGAAATCACAGGTTGGATAATATCTTCACCATGATCGATAAAACTTTCGCTGTTATATTCAGTTGCTACGCTTACTTTTGGACTAGTTATAACCGGTTGGATGATGTTTACACTTTCCGTTTTGTAATTAATTATCGCTTCTGAATCGGGATTAAAATAACGAATAAATCCAAACGGGTTACTCGAACAGGTACTCAAGTGACCATCCGGCGAGTCGCATTTATCGACAGCATCTTGTCTCGACAAATGTTTAACAGGTTCGTCTTCGCTGTCGCTCGTACAGCTACTGCTCGAATCGCAAGAGCTCGAATCGCTATCTGAATTATCACTGCTGCTATCATCACTACTTACTATTATCACGCTCGCTTTCTGCCAATTATTCGAACTCGCTTTTACCATAACAAACTCGGATTTATGTCGCCTCATCGGCACAGATTTTAGATCGATTTTATCAAAGTACACGGAATACAGAAGTTTCTTTAATAATTGCCGAGTGATAACTTTATGGCGCACAAGACGAGAAAAAAATTTATTGAGGTGTGTGTAAGGTGACGCAGAAGGATGAGTGCACGGAGGGAGAGTAATTCGATAAGGACATGGCGGTAGGTATTCGTAATTGAGTACTGATACACGAGTAGAATAGCCTCGAGCATCCAGCTACAGAAAAAATATAAAAAATAGTATCAGAAAAATATCCCAACTTATTTGATACCTGCCATAAACACCAGTCACATTTGAACATATAAGTTTGTCAAACATTTCCGTCGATTTGAAAACAAAAGGTAGAGGTATTAAAACCATAGATATCATAGACAGAGTAGGTGAGTCATAGGCACAACTGTGACAGTGTCACGTTGGTAAAGAGAAATAGAAAACGAACAGGTTTTCGTTTCCTTGTCTTCTGAGGCATTTGTGAATTTAAAAATTTATAGTAGGTATTGTTAATTTACATCCCCCAGAGGGAATATTGGAATGTAGTTGTTCTCGCAATTGCATTCCAATGTTCTTTGGGAATTGGCATTCCCAGGACCCCGAGCTCGTGCCAGTCGGTTTGTGTATACCGGCTGGCAGATTCTAATACGCAAATGGATTATTAATTGTTGTGTTGAAGACGCTAATGACCTGAGTTGTCGACGCGCCTATTATCTACAATAATAATAATAATTTACATCTGTAACCATGGTTATGTATTTGTGATAGAAAAACACGTCTATTCTCCATCTATCTTTTGCACCGGCACTTTTTTGGGTGGCTTTCCTTCTCTATCTATGATATCTCTATGATAAAAACTCGGTAGGGATGCCGTTTTCACGGCTCGTGTATTACAAACTCAGAGTTACGAAGCTTGAGAACTAGTGTATCAATTGAATTTTCAATTTATTTATTTTATTACTTAATAATAATAATCATAAATTGAAAATCTGAATAGGCAGTATGCTCTGAGATAACCTTAGCGGTTTGGCCTTACAAAAAAAAGAAATGAAAAAAAAAACAGTTAATTTTTATTGCAGTGCTTTAACTTACATGAGGAGGTGGCTGTGGAGCAACAGACGTTGTTTCAACTGTTTTTGATACTGTTCCGCGTGACTGAGTATGTTTTCTTAACAAATCCACCCACGCTTGAGCTTCTTCTTTACTCTGACATACAGCCACTATGGGTTCAATCAATGGACCCGCTATTTCAAATGCATTTTTATAAGTATCGTTATCTTCTAATTTCTTCACTGATATTCCTGTCAACGGTAGTTTACCCTTAAAAAAAAAGCGAGAATTTTTTTGAGTAGCTCTCACTTTAGTTTTTTTGCAGATTGATTATCAACAAAATCAAAATTAAGATCAAACATTTGCAATAAATAAATGCAAAACATCAGTAAATACGACATATGATGAAACATAAAGACTCTTTAACACATGTATTACATAAATACAGTGCAACCTCGATATTACAAAACTGAAGGGAATTAGAAAATATTCGTTATACCAAGTAATGTTACAATGAGGTTTGCTATATAGAGGTTAGGTTGGACTACGATTCGTTTTAACAAGGTTTCTCAGCCATTGCAACTTTAAAACTAACAGCAGTGACAAACAGCAGTGTTTACATTACTTAGCATCAAACAACAATGATTGTCTTACGAAAAAAGTTGACAGAATAGAGGTAAATAATGCTTTCTATTTGAATTGGTGAGATTAAAAAGGAAAAGATTCCATTTGACCTTATTCTCGGGAAATTGAAAAAAAGATTTTTACTAAAGAACTAATAATCAAATGAAGAACTTATAAATACAAAGTTGTTCCTTATGGCCTTATTAAATTATTATATTCACATTTTTAAAATTTAATTTGTATAAAATATTATTTATAATATGCAAAAGATAGTGGAATCTTTTCCTTTTTGATTTCATTTGATTTCATTTCAGAACACTATTACTAGAAAATAATAAAAATCCATTTGTCAAACACGAAAATAACATTTATTCGTAAAGAATATGATTACAATAAAAAAATGCATTTTTTGTCCCTTCTGAAGCATTATAAAAAAAATTGAGATTTTAAAAAACGGTTTTCCTCAAAAATAAGTAGGTAATTCAACATTTGTTATTAAAACAAAGACAGGAAAGATTCCAACAATCCTAATGTATGGGTGAGCCGTTGTAGTTTTAACTGAGATCAAAAAGATAAACAATCCAGGAATGTTTTCGTTCTATATCTCAGTAAAAACTACAACGGCTCACCAATACATTATGATTGTGGAAATCTTTCCCGTCTTTGCATCAGTAGATACGTCTTCACTTTTTAAATAAAATGGCTATCTCACTTTATTTTTAACAAAATATAGAATCTTTCCCTTCTTAATCTCACCAATTCATTTATATTTTGCAATGATTGAAAATTCGTTATAAAGAGGTTTTTGACAAATGTATTCGTAATGTAAAGGTTTATTTTGTATTAGCAGTTCTAGGGGATTTCGAAAAATTTGTTAAATCGAGGAAATCGTTATATTAAGGTTACACTGTAATTTCTTTTTCTCAGGAGTGCGTTCATAATTTTCCCCAGGGAAAAGTTGTGTTGCTTCTGCTCATGTCGATTAATTTTTCTCAATCTCACTGAGCTCCTTAATATTCCTACACTCCAGGGAATGATTCGATACGTTTTCAAAACGCACTGAAGTGTTGTTTTCCCCTGAATCAAGCTTACGGTTTTTCTCAATGGATTTGGGTAACTTTCTAAACACACTCTTAGCTATCAAGCGTCCATAATTTACTATCATTCAATAATTTCTAAATTATTATAATTTGTTTATTTTTAAGGTTATGTTCGCATTTCTTTGGATAAATAAATCATAAACTACTGTTAAAAAAATTATTGTTGAAAACATAACCCGTTTTTAACATAAATTCCCATTTTATAAGCTCCCGCTACGAATAAATTAACTGCAAAGTTGGAAACTACTTGCACTACTTTTGTATTAATGGGTAAGTTCGGTTTTACGCTCGATTGATCGAGCCGAGCGAACAGATTTTTGGTCACGTGACAACCGAGCAAATCAAGCCATCTAGGCAATTCCGAACGTAATCTAGCAGATTTTTCCAAACGTCAGAATAAAATGGCGCCAATAATTTAAATTCTTATTACTTAAGCCGAAATATATTCTTTATTGCTCCTCATTTTGATTTAATTCAACATTGTTATAATAATAAATCATGAATCACAATTTTCTTCGTTTTATTCCTTTATATTAAAATTAATAGTAATACTGGTTGTTGATTTTTTCGACCCATAGATATAATAAATATTTTATTTAATCATTCTGTGTGATATAGACTTATTGATTACCTATTACTTTTCTTTGAATAAATATTATTCGTGTGTTTTTACCTATTGAAAAATTACCTCATATAAATAAACTTCGAAATTTATCCATTCTCACAACAAGTGTTTCCGCTCATTTTTAAAATGAATGCTCTGAAGATGGTTGAATCTGCTTGCTCGCTCGCTTTCCTCGGAGCAAATCGAGCGCGCTCGATCTGCTCCAGATCTTAAAACCGAACGCAGGATAGAGATCTTTCAGAGCATATAAATGTTAAATTCGAACGTATTAGAGCACTCCGATCAATCTGAGTGTAAAACTGAACTTACCCAATAAGACAGTAGAAACTAACCTCATAAATAAATGCACTCATCCGATGACTGACAGACAGCATCAACAGAGTAGACGGAAATAATACTAAATACCGATCGCTGTGTTTTGGTCCAACTGCAACGGATCCCATATGAAGTATGTCTCCAAGTTGAGCAAGACTTTGGCCTTCCCAGCCCCGAACGGGTCCGGTTAATACTTGTAACTCCAATTCTTTTTGACGTCTTGTTGCTGAACAAACTGACTAAAAAACACAATTATGCTATCAAAGCTACGAGTTTTCACATTGTCAGCTGTTACATTACATCAATGTCATAGTTTTTATGATTATTCGAAATATTTTATTTACTCTCAAAATTTCTATAATATTTACGTAAATCAGTAACAGTAGGACGCTAATGCAAAAGGATTCGGCTACTGGCCAAAAACAAGTCAGGCCATAAACTAGTATAAAAAAAATTAAAGGATTCATAATGAAACGTCTCAAACTGCAGATGTGCATAAAAACCACAAATTTCGATAATATTGACGTTTTTTCCCTTATAAATAGTTAGAGCTATTGCAGGATTATTCTCGCACGTGGTTCATTATTTAAACTTTTTTATATTATTTTAATATCAACTACAAACTACAAAGAAAGTTTCATTTATCAAAGAGTTATTGCAGTTATTACAGTTTATGCAATTGATGTTTAGTTATTAAACACTGTTAATCGTTCCACTTCCTCTGTTCCAAGAAATTTAATTAATAAAAACATCTTACACTCACAGCAATATCTTTATAAACTGCTACCGATCTTTGTGTATCGCCTCGGTCAGGATGACTTTCTTCTACGTGTCTTTCGAGCTCCTGTAACATACCGGCGTACTTATCTAAACGACGGAAAGGTTTGCTTAGTCCAGCTGTCAAAACTAGGAGTCCTGGCGATGCAGCCCCTGCAGATTCCATGAAGGTCGTCAATTCATCTCTAAAATACAATGTATACATTTATATTTCCTTCTAAACGTAATTTTACTGCATGGATAAGAGAACAAAGAAGTTATTGAAGTTATACTTCTTTTGGCGCGTTATGGAAAAATTATGCGAGTGAATTTTTACGTTTAACACCATGAAGTTAGTAATAAGTAACACCATGAAGTTAGTCGGAAGTTCATGATTATAATACCCTATTATCACCAGTGACAATGTGACAAGAGCGTTTTCAGTGTTGAATAACAATAATAAAAGCTATAATTGCTATACAAACACTCGTTTATGCCGCTTTCGTTAAATATGAGTTTGTACTCCAACACCCGTTGCTTTTTTTTTTTAATAAATAATTAGATATAAATATAATAAATAAATATATTTCATAAATTAATAATTTATTTAAATTAATAATTTAAATTAATTTAATTTAAATTAATAATTTATTAAATTAAATTAATTTATTTAATATCTTTATTTTATTATTTATCGTCTTTTTTACAAACGTTTAGTAATGGCACGCGGGATAACATTTTTGGAGTTATTTTTGTTTTGTTACGCCAAAGCAGTATAACTTCTGACATGCGTACATAAGTACACACACACTCTTTTTTTTTTTAAATTTAAAGAAGGTATATTTTTTGGAAAATAAATTAGATTAAATAATAAATAATATGTAAAAATAAAAAGTTATGTATACCAATTAAAACAAAAAGTCTGCCTTTCTTTCTTAAAAATAAACTAAATATAACCTTACTTGTACTTGTCGAGAATGCATACTGCTTTCGGATGCAACGAGCAATACGCTTGGTGAACAGCTTTAATACGCGGCGCCCACTGCAGGAACAATTTACCTACTCGTTGTTCGTTAGGAGAACGACTAACATTTTCTTCTATTAAATTTAAAAGTTGAACGTGCGTGTCCACAACCTCCGAGAGATTCCCTGTTAGCTGACGATATTCATCTCGAGTCAGTCTGCAAAATTAATGAATATAAAATCTATGGTTTGATAAATGAAGTAGAAGTGTGCAAGTACTCAAAAAATCATAGTATGGGACGAGTAGTAAAAGTTCGATCATCGAGCCGAATAGAGGGTATACTCAATAAAAAACTAGTTGAGTCGTGTTCAGTTATTTAATAAATACAGACTTTTCTTTTCGATTCGAATTAAGTAGTACTGGTAGAAAACTTTACTAACATGAAAAAAGTTATTGACTTTTTTCAGTATCTTTTTTTCCCTGTATCTAGTACTTGACTCAAATTGAAAAGAACAATCTAGTATCTATCAACCTGAACTCGACTCGACCAGCAAAAAGTCAATAAAACAAATTCCGCTTAAATCTTTTCCAGAATGTAAAATTTTTTGTAATCAACTCGATTCAAGAAAGTTTCACTCATTTCGGCTCATCTACCCATTTTTTTCTTGATTTGAGTTGAAAATCAAGTATTTATTAAATATACTCAATTCGACTTGAAAAAGAAAATCTATTACTCACAAGTAGGGATGCACGATATATGTATGGTTCGATATATCGCGTATTCAATGTATCGAAACAAGAATATTGATACATTCCATATATCGCACAGAAAATATTGATGTATCGATATATTGCATAAAATTTATGATTTTGATTAATAGTGTTAGAAATCAAATTAAAAAATTAAATAATCCTCTATTATATTACATCAAAAGGTATCGTTAGAATATTAACAGCTAAATAGACCGCTGTGTTCTTGTATATCTTTTATTTATTTACTAACGGATCAACGGGTAAAAACCCTTTACAAAAGTAGACTGGTTTGGGCGTATTAGTAAATTTCTATAAAATACATAGTAAATTAATGGGTTTCGATAATCGGTGTTTACATATCGATATACACGATATATCGAATCTTAAAATATTGATATTAATATCGAATAGGCACATCCGATATATCGGGCATCCCTACTCACAAGTCACGCGCACTTATTAATTAGTTAATGATTGTTAGTTTACTTACATGTCACTTTTCTCAAGAGGTTGTAAGAAATTCGTTACGAGACCCTGTAGTTCCGCAATATGAGCTTTTTCAGAATCTATTAAATCTTTCAACACGACAGCACGGTACTGTCTCTGCTGTGCAATTTCCGCAGGCGCTCTAACTGGCGATACTGCAGGACTAACCACATCTAAAAAAACATGCCACAAAATTATCACACTGGCTCTTTAGATTCTGTACATTTGTTATTAGTAAAGCCATGTACACATTGGAGAGCAATGAGCGTTTGGCATCGCAGTGATGATGTGTGTACATTAAAGTGCGTTGCCATCTTAAAATTTTCACGAATAGTATTAAACATGCCGTTACCGAAGTCAGTTCATTTTCTATAGTTTTTGGGAAAAAGTTGGAAAACATTATCTTTAACAGAAATCGTGCAATAAGCAGCGAAATTCATAACGAGCTGTCCAAGGAACAATCTCGTTCCACTGTTTCATTGGCACCTTTGCGATGAAGGAAAGAAATTATTATTATAGCGTTCGCGGATCGCGGACCGATCTTGTTCCACAGTCCTGTCTAAACGTACAACTCCGAGTCTGCCCGAACATGCCACACGCTCAAAATAGTTCTCATTCGGGAACGAGCGAATAATCCTACTGTGGCCGTTGTTGAAATTGACGAATGACGACTGATCTCGTTATGAAATAGGACTATATTAAGACACGTTAAGATGCGTTCTAAGGAAAGATAAGAAACGTTTCCGACAGGGGACATGGTTCCTGAAGCTATACATGTCCAAAACTACCAAGTCTCCTGTTTAGTTACAGTAGACTTGTGTAGCAACTACCCAGGGACTTTCCACATCATTTATAGATCATGCCATTTAAGAGACGAAAAATATATCCATAGTAAATAGCTATCCTTCCTGCATTTAAAGGACACCTTTTCTATTAATTAGATATGAGAAACTTAAAACTGTACCTTTGCATTCTCTAACGTAGTTACTTGGAAACCATCCGGTTTTTTCTCCAAGTGTCCCCTCCCACCATCCACCCTCTTCTTTCTGTGTTACTGTTATTATATCACCTTTTTTAAAGCACAACTAAAACATAGAAAAAAACACGAATATTATACCTATACATCTCTATTAACAGCGTCAATAAATTTATTTATTTATTGTAAATTATAGACGCGCCGACATCTCAGGTCATTAGCGTCTTTCAGCTACACTAAATAACAACTATCTTAAAACTAAATAACATCACAAAACAACAATGAGCGCAGGTGGGATTCGAACCCACGGCAGTCTAGTCAAGAGGTTGCGGCACTAAGCACGCTAACCACTAGGCTATACTGCCCTCTGCGTCAATAAATAAAATTGTCAACATTTTTTGACAATTTACATGGATCACTAATAATTTCCATTATCTTTGTAAAGCTTGAAGATGAAATGACCAAAATATTTTGAAGTTTCGCAAATTACACTGCGGTAGATTAGATTGAAGTCATAGTTTTTAGTTCATGATAGCGGCGCTGCAATCAGGAACCCAAATATAAGAGAGATAAAAATCACGTGATAAAAAGAAATTAATAACTTTTGTTGGCGCATTCTCTTTGGTTTACGTTTTTTCTTTGATCTTTTATCTCTTTTCAATAAAATGATATCTTTGTCGTCCTGATTTCAGCGCCGCTATCTATTTATTATAGATAATAGACGCATCGACAACTTAGGCCATTAGTCTTAATTACATCAAATAACGTATTACTTAAAACTAAATGACATCAAAAAACATCCATGAGCAAGGCCGAGGTGAGATTCGAACCCACGATAGCTTGCTCCAAAGGCTAGCACTTATACTCCCTGGCCAGCACGCTGACCATTACACCAAGCTGTCCCCAGCGCCGCTATCATGAACTAAAATTTTGACTTCAATAAGCGATCCACCAATTCTAACCATTTACAGTGAGTAGACACTCAAAGGAGAAGACTCAAATTCAATATGACCGTGGGTTAGAGTGACGGTAGACGAAGACTAGAGACTTTTTGGATATACATTTAGCCACAGAACAGAAAAACATTTAGCACATATTATTATATATCGGAGAACGAACTGAGAAATGTATATCTCTTGTTCTTCTACTTTTAGAGCGATGACACACACAGCGGTTTGTGCCGACTCTGCGCCGAGGCGGTTGCCGACTCGAGCGATGACACAGCGGTGTCGCAGTCAGG
Source organism: Mongoloraphidia duomilia (assembly GCA_039654895.1). Taxonomy (NCBI): domain Eukaryota; kingdom Metazoa; phylum Arthropoda; class Insecta; order Raphidioptera; family Raphidiidae; genus Mongoloraphidia; species Mongoloraphidia duomilia. The sequence continues at coordinate 12,800,750 of CM077522.1, forward strand.
CGTTTCTTGTGGAGAACGATGTGTCGAGGCGGCTGAGAGTCGGCAGGCAATTCTCGCCGCGGTGTGTGTTTTGCATAATTGAAAAACATTAACTTGGCAACCGCCTCGGCACAAACCGCTGTGTGTGTCATCGCTCTTAGTCCTTAGTGAAAGAACTGAGAGGAACGTCGTTTCAAGCGAGAGTATTCTTAAGAAGAGCTGACTGTACTACTGTCAGTTGGGTGAGCTAAAAATTAATCTGTATAAATGTACTTACCTCATCATTATTAGTTCCTTTGAACGAATAAACAGCTTGAACAATCAGTGGTTCGGACGCCATTGTTACTAATATGACATTCTACAGTAAAAAACACACATTTTCAAATTCATTTCATAAACAGTATACAGTCAAAGCTGCGAGTTTACACATTGACAGATTACACGGAAGTTACCTTTAGTACGTACTGCGTTTGATTTGCATGTATTTGTGCGCCAATGGCATATGCGTACAATTTTATAATGAATATAAATAAATATAAATGAATGAATTGTGAATTATAGACGCTCGACAACAGAGGTCATTAGCGTCTGTATAAATAAATATATATTACCAAACCTTCATATACAAAAGCTATACAAAAGCCCTATAGGGGAATTAATAAAAATAAATAATTTGAAGTTATATTTATTTGCTAAATCTACACGTTATGCTTGTATAAAACATCCGCCTTGGCAGGACGCTTTGAGAATACACATCCGGTACCGAATGTGTGTAAACTGACAACTTCGACTGCATAAAATTAAAGCAATATTAATTTTCAAATCTCGCTTCAATTTTCTACAATATTTGGTCGGAATAATTGTAAAACATCTTTTTAGGGTTCCGTAGCCAACTAGGAACTCTTATAGTTTCGGTATGTCCGTTCATCCGTCTGTATGTCACAGCCCTCCCATTCTCTCATTTATATACCTATTAAGATGAAATTTGGTATACGAACGTAAATTGATGACCCAAAAACAGAAATAATGAGATTTTTGGAAAACAGATTCTTGCACCCTCTTCCATCATAGAGTGAAATTTGTAGGTACTCAATTTTTTTTAATTACACTATTGAGTAGGGTGTCTTTAGATAGGTCTCCTAAAATGTAAAAAAAATGTTTTAGGACCTTTTGATTTTAACACTTAAGTCACGAGATATTTGCTTTCAAAGTCGTTATCAAAGCGCCTCCCCCCTCTAATTTCTAAACTATCGACGCAAAAAATCTGAAAAATTCTTGAATACAGCCTTTAGTTAGTACTTTCAAATTTCAATGAAAATTACAACGAACACTATAGCAAAAATAGTTTATGAAAAATTTAGAATCACTAAATTCGATGTTAATGAGAATGGCTACGGAACCCTATTATGTGCGTGCCAAACACGCGCTTGGCCGGTTTTTATGCTTTAATTGGAGACTAGAGAGTAAAAAAAACGTGCAATTTCGTTTCATACAAGGGCCACTTCAAACTGTAAAAAATCAACTTTGAAGTTTTTAAAATAAACAATATTTTCATTGCAAACACAATAAACAATTTCGACAACCACTAAACACTCTTTAAAATATAAAATTAAAAAATCAAACTAAATATTTATATTTTAAGTAAACAGATGTTTGAAACACACGAATTACAGAACTATAACATCAAGTAGCACTAAAGTAGTACAGTTGTACCTAGACTTAGAAATTATATCATCTATACGTTCAAAAACAACGCGTGTATTTAAAAAAAATACTTATAGTATATATAAAATATAAACGTTATAAAAAGGCGAACTAAGCCAATATTACGGATAGTAGCAAAAATTACTTGCAAATGTTTAAATGAATTCTTGGCAGTCAGTTAAACTTGTCTAGAGTATCCTCTGGCAACCTTCTGGCGCCCTGCCAAAATAAATAAACTATGTGTTCAAAATTCAAATTGTATATTGAAATCTGTTGTTTATGTTGCATTTTCATTTGTTTCCTTTAAAAACATCATTTCCAGGATAAAAAGAAATTCGGAATTATCGCAACATTTGCATAAGATTACGAAATCAACAAATGATATACGAGCCCACTGCATTGACCGCGGATTTTCGTCCGTCCGCAACTACCCTTTTTGGATTTCTTTGAAGTGAAACACTGAAACTTCTATAGTGAGGGTAAAGGTACGTGCAGTACGCAGCTGGGATTCTAGATGGTAGCATGTATGGTAGATGGTGGCTAAAATTATAAGCGCTTATAGGTTTGCACAACGAAGCTTTGATACATTGATACAAGCTTAAATCGCGTTTAAAATGTCAGATAGCGAAGACGAATATTTATGTTCTTCTGCTACAAAGTGGTATATTTTAAATACAAATTTGGGTAGGAACTATCATGTCCACCCTATTAATAGAAAACGATCTAAACATGGCGAATTTCATCATTTATACCAAGAATTAAAATTTTACCCAAACCGGTTTTTTGAATATTTACTTATGGAACCTAACACTTTTAAATACGTCTTAGAAAAAACTCAAAACAAATTAAATGAAAACTGGCAAAATTTCATTTATTAAACTAGTCACATCCATTGCGAAACTTGTAACGGCCATTTGACAGTTGTCACACGTTGATTGTAGTAGTCAGCGCGCTGAAAGAATGGTGAGATACATTCTTGAATCTAGCAGCTCTTGTAACAGCGCTTATACCTGCTACACTCACTGCTTCGTTGTGTACGCTCGCATATATAACAATGCATTAATTTAAGCAAGCCCTGCTATGATCTACGCTACCATCTAGAATCCCAGCTCCATATTGCACGTACCTTAAGTCCGTGACGCGATGAAATTAAAAATGAGAAAGAAATAAACAGAGCACAATCAACAACTAACACACTATGAACTACACAACGCGTTTGGTTGGAACTGCCATCTATGGTTGGGTACGCAAAGTAGTCAAGAAGTTTCACTTCGCCGTATACCATATACTAATGAGCCATTTTCCTGAGAGTAGTCCCTTCAATTATCCACGAGATGCAGCACTTGTGGTAGATACAAACCTTATTTATTCCCCATTAGTGTCGTGTCATTTTAGTGGTATAACTTATTTATTTAAATAATTTAATAATAATAATAATTTAATAATTAAGTTACACCACTAAAATGACACAACACTAATGGGGAATAAATAATGTTTGTACCTACTACAAGTGCTGCCTCTTGTGGATAATTCAAGGAACTACTCTCAGGAAAATGGCTCATTTAATAGTATATTATGGCCTACTATTGTATTTAGCACATAGGTACTCTATTTTCTTTGTAGGATCATTGATGGCATATCAATTTATGAAATACTAGCTGCCCAGTGCAATTTTACCCTGGCGCAACTAATCGCTGTTTTCGCGCACTGCTCATCCCCCCTTTGTTGTAGCGTAATTATATTGTTATCGCTGATATGGTCTTTATTCGTAGGTTTTTAAATAGTGAAAGAATTCAAAATGTGAAACAAGTTTCGCAAAATAAATATCAGGAAAAACAGGGATATTTAGAAAGATGATAAAATCGTTAAATACAATATTTAATTATTACGTAATTTATGTACACTTGAATAGACTCTATAAAGTTGTATATAAACAGTGCCGGCCGCAAGCATGTGCGAACGGGGACTCCGCGACATGCATTTCATTGGGTTGGAATTAAATTAAAATTACTTTTTTGTATTAGTTAAATAACAAAGAAAAAAGTGCGAAATATTTTGTCCTTTTCGTCTTGTTTTAAAGGTCTAATAAAAAAGGGCCTCACATACAAACTACACAGAGCCCCGCAAATTTTGGGGTTGGCTCTGTACATAAATTATAATAATGAAATATTCAAAAATATCCCCATATATTTTTATATTCCTATTTTTCCTTATATTATATCACGGAAAGACCAAAAATTTGATGATAATTGATTTATTACGTTGTAAACTTTATGAGGTATTTTAGTCAGGACAACGTCGCCACTAAAATTTGTACAGAGTATCTAAAAATGCTGTATAGGGTACTTAGTTTTTGAAAAAATCACTAGCATTATTTCTGGAATTATACGTTTATGAAAAAAAATATTTATAATTTATGACCTATTTAATTTTTATCTGAACTAAAATAAGCGTTACTTACGATTTTAAAATTTATTTTTAGTAACAGACTACAGATTTTGAAACACCATAATCCTTCGCTAAATAAGTTAGATTTCTTTAGCCTTCTCACAAATGTCAGAACTATTGTAAAAATAATATGAAATAGGTATAACAGTTTATTTAAATGCCAAAATTAAATAGGTACTGACCAGTAGGACGGAGGTCATATACCTCGTTCAAGGCCCAATTAAGGTCCCAATTAAAATAAAAAATCTTATACGACGAGCAAATATAGAGAGAAACAAAATGCATCTCTATTTTCTCTCATATTTTATGTAACAATACAATTAATAATAATTTTTCTTGATTGATAGTATTAATTTTACTGGATCCGGAGCAGTAAGTCGGAACATGCAGATTTTTTTCAGAAAAGAAAACATCAAGATAACATAACTTTTATCTTTTTTCATCTAAACGTTACTAACCGAACTGTCCGTCATATTTGTATATTTAAATAAAAAAACGATTGGTTTCCTTTTACTAGGTATAAAAGTTGTAGACGCTTTTGCCTGTTCCCCTGTTAAAACTGAAAGGGTTCTCAAACCCAGATTATTTTTTTACTGAAGAATATGTGTACACCGTAAATAAGTGTAACAAATCACCTACTTATTTGCTATGTATTGAAGAAACAAATAAATAAAATGTTCGAGATCAATGTGTGAAGTTTCTAAATAAATGCACATAGCTAAAAGATGTGACAAAATCTATTTTTAAAACTGGATAGACAACGATGGGCTACTGAGAATTAAGATTCGTACTTATTAACCAATGTAAAAATTTATCCTAAGACGCTTATCAAATGCTTCAAAATATATGTACATATTTTCAATTGATTAAATTATACATTTTTTCAGTTAGATTTCTGTTATTATTATTATCTAAAATCGTTTCAAAAAGATATGCACAAAAAGCAATAAAAAAATCAGAAATAACTGGTACATGTCAAATAAATTGCCACCAGTGACTGTCACATTGTATAAAAAATATTATATTTTACTTACATAAAGAAAAACTACCAATATTTCTGTTTATCACAATGACACATGTCACAAATTCTACTGGCTCAGCAAGTTTAAAATCCTTATTTACAATTAAAGTTTTTCTAAAAAATATATTTATCTTTCATACGGATATCTAAAAATAACCTCTCATGGGAGGCAAGCGTCAATAGTCGTCATTCACGATGACTGAACTGGTTAGATTGAATGGTTTGTTGCTTCAATAATGAATATTAGTTTATTAAAATGCCGAAGAAGACTTATTTTAATTTATTAAAATATTGATATACAAATGAACCTAAAGTTATATAAACAAAGAAGTAACTATTAAAAAACACGGGCTAATTTTAACTTATAAATTAATTAAATATCTAATTATTATTCACTCATAATCTCCTTACCTAAGGCAACCGGATCTACTTTAGTGTATTCCTGGTAAATCTTAGGCAAAGGCGCAGTTATGGCATGGTTACACGTTTACATAATAAATCGAAATAATATTTTAAGGCGTTAATTAATTATTAATTATTAGAGAAAAATGTGGTAAATTAGAATTTAGATATCCATAAATTTATAAATATAGATAACAGTTGCATAAATAAGTTACCCTTTAATAATAAAGTTGGACTGCTATAGCCAGTTTTGTGTGTTTTATTTAAAGTAATCTTTTTCGCTGTCGGTAGAAGCTAATAAGTAATTATAAGTATATTATATTACATGGATTGACCTTCTCGAATAATATTTTGCAGGAAGTGAAAGAAGTAAAGTTTTTTGAATTTCATAAAAATTATACGTACTCAAAAAAAAGAAAATTTTACGCGTAAAGTATTGTCTAACTCTAGTTAACAATATAAATTTTTAATTGAATATTTGTTGACTTCATTAAATTTTAAAAGATTCCAAGTCCCTGACATATTGAATTATTATTATTGCAGTAAAGTTGAAAATTATTTAAATAAGATTTCATTATCACACTTTTTCACACTAAGTGAGAAATTCATGGCTACATTTTCAAAAAGGGGAAAGCTGTATTTTTACAATTTATTTATTTATTAATTAAGATTTTCAGTTTTTGAGATAGCTACTATTTATTAAAAAATGGAATTTCCATTTCCGAGCTATTACATGTGTAAATAAAAAAACTTTAATCAAATAATAAACTACATATATCAAATTACAAATTATTAATCAAAAAAGCTTTTTTTTAAATTATATACTTACGTGAAAAATATAACTATTTCTTATTGTTGGCCGGAAATAGAATTTTCAATTAATTTTTTAATTAGCGATGTCATAATAATAATTGGGTTGCCGACAGAGTCGCACCGTTTTCACGAATTTATTTGGATTAATCTTATAATCAATACCAATATTATGAAATAGTAACGGGAACCTGTCTGTAATTTCGGTTTCTTGCGTATTTTGTACGACACCTAGACGGGAAAACATGCTTCCCAATTTTTGTATGTCTGTTTATATAGCATCTTTCGAGAGCGGCTGGCTCGATTTTGATGAAACGCTCTCAGTTGGTATCCAAACCAACATAAACGCAAGTCATTTAACAAATATAATCCCTGGAGTCTAGACGCTTAGACAGGCCCGGACTTAGAGACCCAGAGCTCCTAAGCATTTGACAGTTAGAGGCTCCCCAAGCCAAAAAAAAATGGAATTAGATTGGTCGGAAATTTAGCAAAAAAAAATACGATAAGTCGCCAATTGAGCTATCTTAGAAACAATTGGGCTATCTTAAAACATGTTTGGACTTTTTTTCTATAATTTACATTTCCGCCCTGGCCGGGACCCCCTTGGCAGCTGGGCCCCTAGGCCGGTGCTTTTTTGGCCTAGGCAGAAATCCGGGGCTGCGCCTAGAGAATAGTTCGCGATGTGAATATTCGTGATCTTCAAAATGACGTATTCAAAATGATTATTGGTTATTCCCATATTCGAATGGGAATAGCCAATCATCATGCGTCGTTATTTTGAATATGTAATTTTGAAGAACACGATTATTAACTTAACGAGCTCGGCTAATAATTGTCAAATAAACATTACTTACACATACCTACTTTAACTGTTTCTTTTGTTTTGATTGTTTTTGGTATTTAATTAAGTGCTCATAGATGTCTATTCAATAATTTGTAATTATTGCGATTTTTCTCGCGACCCGCCGGTTGAGAAACGTTGTCTACGCGTTCGCAGAAGTCAATTTTCCCTTAAAATCTCCTCTATCGTGTCAACTAGATGTATTTTGTACCGCTCATAATACTTAATAATAGTATAAAAGAAGAATCAACCTATTCTGTCATTGATTAAGGTCATGGTGAACGTGTGATGAAAAACACTCAGGTGCCGTTCTGAAATTGGTTGTAAAATAGAGAAATAACAAAAAATGTATTAACACATATTGTCATGGAAGATACCTTATCAAAAAAATATGATATATATTCTTTATACAAGCGCGAATTTGTTTTTGCAATGTGTTAATTCCATTTGCCAGACACAAAATATAAATCGATTGGAACCGATTCCCGCGATTTATTCGGTTTTAGTTTGGATTTGTTTTTACCTGCAAAAAATTGTAGTTTTGGTTACGGTTTCAAATCTTGCTCAAAATTATGCATATTAATTTTTGAGCGGGTCCGAAAGTATTTTTTGAATAATAATTATTTAAACATTTTAGATTTTATGTAAAGGAAATGGTCTTCATCCCTCTTATTAAAATTCATCTTGGCATATATTTAGTGTCACTTATATAGTTTACAAATTATTTTCATAATATTATTATACATTACAATCATTTATTATTCACATTGTTACACCTATTTAATTAGAAATAAAATTGTTTATGACAATCTTGATTTGAATAATTGAATATTATGAACATTATCAACATCAAGAATTTGACGAATGTTTTAATGATTTGTGACACTTGTCACGCAGGCATTTGTTTTTGTGCCTATACAAGACTGTCAACAAAAGAACATCAACTTGGAAGGTCAAGTGCGGACATCAACTGGTTGATAAAGAACGCCATATCAGTAATAGAATATCAAACGCAAGTATAATTAATTACAATTGATTTATTCTTGATGATGATATTTTGTGTTATAATTGCAAAATCAAACAGCGCTGGTACATTTTCCTCACTTTCGAATAAGTTGTTTATTAAAGACGATAAAACGAGGCAAAGACTTACAACGCTATGGAACAAAAGAATATCATTTCTCCGACTCCAAAAAATGGTCAATTATTATTATTGCTTCAAGGCTGAAATTGTTTGCATATAGCTTGTCGGTGAACTCAATAATGCCATTATAATATTTGCAGATCGATTGGTCGATATTAAAAGGGTGTTAGATCACCCTAAACGTGTCATGTACCCGACGAAATTTTTATTATTAGTTGAAGGTTCAAATTTTAATATGTTGTTACGGCTACTGTTTTAAGCATATATTTCAATTTGCTGAACAAAATATCGGTATTTGTATTATTATTATTATATGTATTATATTAATAATTTTATAACAATCGTGATAAAAAAACAAAAATTATTTTTCTAAAATAATAAGAAAAGTAAAAACTGTAAATATAAAAAATTCTTTTGAAGTATTTGTGTTACTTGTTCGCAGTACAAACACGATGCTTCTGAGAGCATAAAATTCTATTAAACAATGTTAATAATATTATTTAGGTATTGTTACAGTGTTACGACAGAAGACAGACGAGTGGCCCGATATGACAAAGCAACTGTGGTTCACTCTGTTGCTGCTGGGGTCGAGCGCCCTAGCACTGCCGACCGAGACCACACCCCAACAGGAGGACGAAAACGATGAAGCGAGAAAAGTTCTCGACTCCAGGTAAACAAGTTAATTATCTTTAAAAAAACGGCCAAGTGTGAGTCGGACCACGCACAGTGAAGGGTTCCGTAGTCAGGTTGAAATTTATAGTCTCAAGTCTTCATGGTTTCCGGGCTTGTAGGCCGTGGTCCAGTGGTATTTATACCTGACGTTTCGTCTACAACTGCGGTAGACATTCTCAAAGGCGATGTGGCAGCGGTCGAAGTGTCCTCCTTGGCGGCTCACAGGTCAGTGAAGACTTGGAACAATGCCGGCCGTGAAAGCTTGCACACCTGGATAAATTTATTAAGTAGTATATTTATGAGTTCTGAATGACGTCACGACCGGAGTACGGAGGTTGTAGAACTCTCATAAATATACTTACTACCGAAAATATCCCCTATAACCCTATAACAAATATTAATTGTCATGTAGAAATAATATTTTGAACGTTGTGCATACTGCTGATTGTTCCGGACAGGAAATAATAAAATATATTTTGATTGTCATTGTTATTTATTTATCCATCTAACATAATATAATTATTTGTTACATAAATAGTTTTTTTCTCAGTAATTTAATCTATTGAATATATCTATTTATTCTGTTACATAATATGCATACAGATATTTAAATTAATGATAGCAATTCTGTCATGCAATGGCTGACAACAATAATTATTTTTTAATATGGCGTTACGGAATTAGGTACACAATGTATTTTTTATTTTTCATTGAATAAAAATCACACAATCAAATGTCAAACATCTTTCTTATACCCAAAATCAAGTAGTTTTTTTTAGTTTTCGTACTTATGCTGGGTTGCAGAAAGCATTGTCAAGAAATCTGATTTGACAATGACATGGAATAGCTGCCTATTAAAAATTAATTTGATCATTACTAGAAAAAAGAAACTACTGAACCGATTTAAATAAAAATTATATGGGACCATTCCGTAAACATTCTGAACCCAACAGCGTCGAAATTTTTCAAATCGGTCAACCCCTCGAGAAGTTATGGCTGAACACACATAAAAAATGTATGAATTTATTTATAATATACGTCTTGAATTGACAACCTCTGTTTTTTTGAAATTTGTTAAAAATGGAAAAACTTATTCTGTTTAGTTGCAAGGTTTCAAAAAGTTATATTAACACTTTCAAATTAACATTCTTTTTTACCTACAAGTTATAGTTCACACGAAAGAAAAAATCTGTTTAATAATACGTCGTTGAGAAAATACAAGTTTTTATAATTTTTCACAAAAAAATGTATGACCGTTTATGCGTCACTGTGGTTTATACTTGATTTTTTGTGGACGATACTTCGCCTTCTTGGACTCAATTAAACCAAAGATCAAACAAGTGACATGCCGTATTAATTTTCCACATTTTTTTATCGAAACATATACATAATACAAAACTGAATATGCCATCTGGCTGATTAATTATAGTAATATACATTAAAATAATTTGTTATTCGATTGAAAAATGACTTATTGACGTATTACTATTAGAATGAATTGCAACAGTTGAAACTAGTAATTCCCAGTATAGATTTGGAAATTCAAGAAAAAAATAAAGTCTAATTATATGTGAGCGGAATTTTAGGAAGTGTCAAAGTAACATTACAAAATATTTTCTATAAGTTCTACTTTAAATATTTGAATTTTGAAAAAACCAAAATTTATGAAGCAACGTACAATTAAAAAAAAACTCGGGTCGCAGTGCCAAAACCCTGCCGACAATATAGTGTATTTGCTAATACAGGCATTGTGGCATTATTATGTAAACTTAAGTTTGTTTTTTGACAAAATAAAAAATTTAACCCCTTAATACAGCCCTTAAAATAATTAAATTTTTCTAAATTTCAATATTAGACATGGATTTCATCAATACACCCAATTAAATACACCCTTCCATATCTAAGTAAATCCGTATCAACAAACTAGTGTTTTCATAAAATTTGAAAGTCCGGTCCTGTCGGGCCGATTTTATTAAAATTTTAGCAGCACATTTTAATCTTTACTAAAGAGTTAAATTTCAATTTTGAAACGATTCTGACAAATTTTTCGGTATTTTTGGGCCCAAAAACTTTTTGGAACCCCTAAATACAACCCTGAAAATGGTCCGATCGGGTCCATTTTAAATAGGCTTCTTGCGGTGATGGGTTCCAATGTGTGTACCAAATTTCGTTTCAATCGATTAAGTCTGTCGAGAGTTATCGTGTACACACATATATATATATAAATATATAAATATATAAATATATAAATATATAAATATATAAATATATAAATATATAAATATATAAATATATATATATATACATACATATATATATAAACATTTTTAAAAATGGTGCCAAAGTGTTCAGGAGGCTATGAAACGTCGAGAAATTTTGGTCCGACCCCTAGGTCCCACCATCCGACCGACGCCAATAGTGTATGTGCCATATGGCAAATACACTAATAAAAGATTTATTTTTTCCCTGAAATATGAACAAAATCATTGAAGCCAATTTCGAGAAAATCGTAATTTTCGTCCATCAGTAAACTATCCTTATTGGGAGAATAGGAAAAAAACTAAAGAATCCTATAAAATCCTAAGCTAAAGGATTTTGTTTCGATCGGTGGTGTGTCAATCCTTTGAACATAATACAGACGGACGGACGAACGCATCAAACATTTTTGTTGTTGGTATGTAGTATGTACTATGTAGGGACCATGAAACGGCAAAATTTCAAATTTTGCTTTTTAGCCATAATGTTTTTTTCACTCTTTGTTTGCTTGAAAGCATAAAACGCTTATTTATAATGCAAAATAATGTCAGAGTAAGCTAAACCGTTATTCACTTAAACCATAACAATTTTTGTTGAGTAAAAACTTCTTCAATTTTTGTGTTTTTTTGATTTTTATATTTGGTAGGTACTCCAACGAGCCCAGGCCTGGACTGGACAAACGGGCCTAACGGGCTTGTGCTCGGTGGGCTGGTCTGGACTCACCTTCGATATATTTTCATTCTAGCTTCGCCCGGGTGCTAAGAAAGCCCGGGTGCAATACACTACTCACTCGCTTAGCTCGTTTTTATATTATAAATACACTACTAACTCGCTTCGCTCGTTCGCTTGAATATTATAATTACATTACTCACTCCATTCGCTCGTTCGCTATATATATATATATAAATATATATAAACCTTTCGTGAAAAATTATTTAACTGATGGTGAAAACCGCATCAAAAACCTTCCGGGAACAATTCCGTCATACATGATTTTTGCGTAACTTTAACCGTTTACGCAGCGCACGCAACGGAAGCTCTCAAAAAGAATAATTTTTCCCGTTTTTGCAACATTTTTCATTGATGCGCTCCTATTGGTCGTACCGTGATATTATATAGCCTATAGCCTTCACAACACAAAAATAATTTTTCAATTCGAACCAGTAGTTCCTGAGAGCGCGTTCAACCAAACAAACAAACAAACTCTTCAGCTTTATAATATTAGTAATGATAGCAATATCTCGTTTGCCTACATGTGACATATTATGGGAGGTCGGTTCATGCCCTAAAGTCCCGCGTCAATATTTTTTACCAGTCTGGGTCTACGGGCCACGGGATACTATGTTTAATCATAAAACCATTTATTATGCAGGTCTCTTTCATCGTCTCGAGTCGCGACAAAGGTTCAAAGAATGTCCCAACCAAATTTGATTAAAATTGGTTCAGGAATTTGGTCGTAATCGCGGAACAAACAAGACAATGAGATGTCAAACGGTCGAGTAAAAAGAGACGTCGCTCGTTTCGCTCGCTTGATCAATTAGAGACAGTGTAAGTTCTAGTCCGTATACGTTTCGATATCCCCACACCACGAGCATTGCCGCAGCATGCATATGAAATAGATAATATTTTATACCTTCACAGGTGTCAGTGTTGGCTTAGGACTGTTGAAGATTGACAGTGCACTGGCAACAGTAGCGTCTTCTGCAGCGCGTCCTGCATATCGCTTTCCGGAGTGCAGTGCAGTTCAATTGTTATAGTGTGATTTTCGTTTGTTTGTGCTGCGCGAATTTTTAAAATAAAGGTTAGCTGTTTTCTTACGATTGATTTTTATTTATTTTGTTGGTTATTTTAGTTATTTCTTTGTGGTGTAAAATTTTGTAGCGTGCGTCGAGTTTCATTTTGCTGGTGTTTTGAGGATAAAAAGTTATCGTGCTGTTTCGAAATTTATAATTTTAGTGTTTTTCTTTATAAGTACATTCGTTCTCCTAAGTGTGCAGAATAATAATTATAAGATAATTGAATATTGATAATACTTTTCTCAAAACCTCATTAAAAAATTGAAATATGTATTATTTCCAATTAAATTTAATAAAATTCATTTTTTTAATGTTCAAAAAATGCATAAATGTCGATATAATTTTTATTGTTCAGTGCTTCAGAAAAAAATATGTAGATATTAAAATTTGAATATGGAAAATTTATAATTTATTAAAATTAACCTGTTTATGCAGTTTATTCTTAATATAAAAGTTCCTTACTTATTTGAACTTTAAAAAATTGTTGTTTTTAACAACCGAAAGAAATAAGGATGGTCTCAGTTTTTTAATGAAGATGGTATTTTTTCGATTTATATATTATATATTACATAATAATTTATTCCAAAAACGCCACGGCTTAATGATATGTATAGTCGCGGACTTAATAAAGTTTACACTTGAGTTTTTCAGTGTAAGTTCACAAGAAGTCAGTAGCTTAGCAACAAATTTAGTTTTTAATAGGTAAATGTAAATGTCAAAAATTAAAAGAAATAATTGTCGTTTAAATGCCTCGAAATTATTAAAACGATGAACAAAAAGAAGAATTATTGCAAGATTGGAGGAAGGAATTTGCTAGTATCAAATATTATCAACTCTTTTTATGTTTTAATTGAATAATATTGACTTTTTTGGATTGTATAATAAACAACTGAGGTGTTTTGATAATAATTTTTTATTGAATTTTTACGGTGTAACCTTAGTAATTGATACATTACTATCAAAATCCAAATTACAATATGCAAAAATTAAAAAAACCGGTAACTAGATGATACAGGTGTAAACTTTTTTAAGTCCGCGACTGTACCTATTTAGGATAATTTTGTAAGGTAGTTCCTCATTTAAGTGTTTTTTTTCCGCTGTGCGTGTTTTTTGACATGAATAACGTCTAATTTCACATACTGGGGTGGCATTTGAGAAATACTTACTAAATGTTACGGAAATAGAAGGAAATTGTTGTTATGTGAAACAAAACACATATACCTATATTAAATAAGTCAGGTGGCTGTGTGGTAAAGTACTAGACTACCGACAGGTTCAACGCTAAGCCCAGGTTCGAATCCCGAAGACTTTTAATATTATTATTATTATTTTTGTTTTTTTATAATGAATAGGTAGTTACAATTTTTTAATTTACGAACATTTGATTTTATAAGATAAAAAATATAACTGATATAACAATATATAAATAAAAGTGGATATATTAATACAATTATTTGTATTTAACGGTATTCACGTCATTTGTGTGAACCCGCGATACATGCATATATACCCGCATTTTTTTTAATTTCTTTATGACTACGTTGGATTTATTTACATGTTGGTTGCAACAATAAAATATATATAACCACAGAAATTGTTTAAAAATTTATTCCGTTTAGTTGCAACGTTTCAACAAAAAAATGTTTGATTAGTTCAACGACTTCAGATACATTTGTAATCATGGGCGTACGCGGGAGGGAGCAGATTGCCCACCACTGGAATTTAGAATAAAGTGTGAAAATTCCCTTTTCTTTCCCGTAGTTGAACTTTGAAGCCTGTAAATTCCCGGAATTGCACTTAGAACATTTCGACTATCGTTTACGAATTTATCTGTAATTCTATTTTTTTTTTTAATTCACAAGGGACAACCGTTTGTAAATTAAAATGTCATTTAGAAAATATGAGTTTTTATATTTTTTTCGTTTAAAAATTATATTTGTGTAGTAAGTGGAAACTTTCCTGAGGCGAAATCGGGAGTTTTTGGGTTCGAATCCCGGCGGTGCATTTACATTTTTCCTATACAGCCTTCTATATAAATATCATGGCGATAGTGTCGTTTAATATTCTTATGTATTTAATTTAGTTGAATTTTCAGTACAAAACAATAAAAATGAATTATTTTAGCTTCGAGGTTTCACTTTACGTATAGATACATTTATCTTTCACTGAAGTTATAATTTAAAACAAACGGTTAAATTCTACATTAGAAATCGTTAAACTACCAAATAACCGTTAAATATGTTAAAACTTTTAAATAAAGATGAGTGAAACAGACTAATGTGTTGTATAATGCATTGTATACCGAAAAGAGATAGATTATATTATGTTTGTATACATCGGCATTTATTTTATACTTGCGATTAGTTGGTCAGCCGGAAGAAAGGAATTATGTATTTAGATATTAATTACTATATGCTTTTTTAAACTAAACCTTTAAAGAAGACAGATTTGAAATGGCTTAAGGATCCAAAAATAATAAGCAAATACTGTTAATATTGCATTTATTAGCTGACGTTTCGAGAATTATATTCTCATCCTCAGAGCTCTGTATAAAAATTATAAAATTATGTTAGGAAAAATACTTAAAAAATAATATATAACAAATATTGATTAACTTACCAAATGCCGTCAAACGTGACAGTAAAATTGTTCAAAAACTTAAAAAAACATACTAACATTTTATTTGGTTTTATTGAAGTGTAAAAAAAAAAAGTTGTTTTATTGATTTGATTTTGTACACAAAAATACTGAAAACTTTATGTCTTATAGAATTTGATTTGATTTTTTATTGTGGAAAAAATTTTTTTTTTCATCAGGATCACCACTTTTCTGTTTTTAATTAAAAACAGTTCTTCACATCTAAATCTTTAAAGTTTAAAATATGTCATATAATTGAAAGGAGTGTTGCGAAAGTCCTTATAAAAAATTCTTAGCGATCAAAGTAATCGTTCAATTTATTATGCATTTCCTTTTATACATCTATACTCTGTGTCTATAGTATGTTTAAAATAGAAATTATACGTCAATAACAATAATAAAATTATTTTTTGCAACATTTGCATCAAAAGTACAATTATTTTAGATGGCTGTGTACCGTTTCAAAAGTGATTCTTTATGGAAGCTTCTGATGAGTTCGAACGGTAGTGTTTAGAGTAAATTTTAACGCACTCCGTTCTATAAAGTAATACTGTTTTGTTTTACTTTATAACACGCACGTGCGTAATAAAGTACTTTATAGATTACTTTGCTATAATGTCATAAATAAAATATTTATACAAATTGTATTTTATTTGCTTAATATTGAACTTTTGAAGCAGTTGTTGCAAAAAATATTGTCTGTAACGCGTGTCTAAAGTGACGAATCTGACAGTCGCGATTTTACAATACTCTCTTAAGGTTATGTTGTTTGGCTCGCGCGGTAAACACATACTCGTTCTGGTATAAATGCAACATAACCTTAAGCTCGTATCGCAAAATCGCGACTGTCATATAATGCGTCACTTAAGCCACTAGTTGCAAAAATAACTATTAATAGATTTCATACTAGCTGCCCGAGTTGTCCGGCCTGGATTCGCCAGTCACCACTGATGCGATTTACATGCATTTTTCAGAAATTATAGGTATAACTTACGTTGTCTGGCCAGACTTTATAGTCTATACTATTCCCGGCCCAGATTCGGCCGGGCACAAATCGAATTGTATCCAAGTAGGATTGAAATCGAGTTTATGTAAATTTTAAAATTGTTAACATTATTTATTTATTAAAAATCGCACCTGAAATCGGTCGATTTTATGTCGGTTCGTGCGCGCTTTTTTCATATAACACAGTTGTTATTATTATTCGATAGTTCGATCAGCCGATTTATTTATCGATCATGCGCGCCTATATAGCCTAACTCGACGTAATCGATTCTTCATTTTTTAATAAAAGAAATGAAATGCGAAACATTTGAATATTATTATGCAATTACTATTATATTCTCGTTATTTTTAAAAAAAGAATCGATTATTTGTATGTCTCATCAAGGCGAACGTATTTATTTATCTAACAAATTATATTAATTATAATTGACGTTATTAATCAAACGTAACATTGTTTTTAATTTGAGGATATCCTTTCTTGAACAAATACACTGGACCGGTAAAATTCATGATTATACTTTCTCAAAATAATATCTACGGTCGGATATCCTTTGACGTCATACTTTAAATTTAAGATTTTCTTCAGGTATATCTACGAGGGCTGAGAGTTTTTTCCGATATATTGATAAAAATATTACGAAATACTTTTTAAAAAATATCGATTATTTGATATATCGATGTATCAATTTTTTTCAATATAGGTAGGGTATCGATTTAGTCGAACTCATGATTTCAGTAAAAATTAAATAGGACCATCGCGACATCTTAAATCATTCAAATCGGTGCAGCCGTTCCTAAGCATTGAGCAAGGAGCATATAGAGACGCTGTACGTATACAATGTTATTGCTTATACAAAGTTAAAGCCAAGTCCTGACATCATGGGCCATAACAAACATGGCGGCCCAACAGGGGAAGGATTATAGGGAATATTATTGTCTTCTTTTGCTTCTCACATATAAAATGAACTGGTTGACTAAAAATGGTGACTGGATTCACTTTTAAATGCTTGTAGGTGTAGCCTCTCTATAACCTTCTTGCTCAGTGTTCCTTAAGTAATCGACGTAAAGGTACATACATTAAAAATAATACATACGCGCCAAATTAAGAACCTCCTCCTTTATTGAAGTCTGTTAAAAAATAAAAAAATTCGACTGATGACATGTCCTATACTTCCCACCTAGTAAATATTTGCAAAAAATAAACACTCTTTTTTTATTCTTTGAAAAAAAGCATGGCCCTCTTGTTTGTTTGGTGATCTACTGATGGCTAGCTTAATATAGCAAAAATCATGGTTACCTTGATTTACGTATAATTTTTATTTTTTTTAGTAAAATATTTTTTTTCTCGAAAACTATACATTTTAGAGAAAAAAAATATTTACATTTTTTTCATATTATAACATCTAGAATTTATTTATATTTTTTTTACCTATGTTAATACGTGACATTGAGAACGTTTTTTATCTCAGGATCCACTGAACCGATTTGACTCAAAATCTAATCAGATCTAAGTTAAAGGCTGATAAACACAATAGAACAATCGGCATGGCCGTATGTTGTTCCGTTTTTACGATATCGAAGGCGAAAAATTGACCACATACAAACACACACATACATACACACACATACACACACACACATACACACACACACATACTCACACACACATACACACACACATACAGACATCAGTCAGATAATGATCTTAAAGGACTGCTAGGGTCTCGAAACGTGAAGATCTGTTAAAATCTCGAAATATTTTTTTCGGACTAAATCCATTTCTTTCATACCATAGTAGAGGTGGGAAGTAATAAATGCCTATGTTTGCAGTCAGCTGATTGTGTGTCAGCCTTAAGTGAAATTTCAATAAGCCGTGTGTCGCCTAAATAATTGTAATAATTAATTAATATCGTCTTCACGGTTTGTTATTCTAGGTCACCGTTAATGTAAAAAAACAAGTGAAAAATACATTACAGAAATTAAAATCATGTAAAGCTGATGATTTACGGTACACTAATGCAGCATTTATGCGTTTTAAATGTTACAATAATTACCTACAATATTAGACATTCGTTTGAAACTTTCTATTATTATAATAATTATTCTGTATCATAAAATATTAAAATGAAGAGCGCTGTTAAATTTTAGACAACTTACTTTAGCTCATGCAATGTTCGACAAATTGGAAAACGACAAAAATTTAAAGGATTTTTGACACCGGACTACGTCACTTACTCAGCTTTACTCATGCAACGTTTTTTATGAAACCGGAAAAATCGCTATAACTTTTGTAAAAATAAAGACGTTACAATTTTTACAAGCTTTTATTTAACTTGCAATGTATGTTAGTTTGTGTGTTGGTTTGTTTGTTTAGGTCAAAACTTGCAAGTTAATTTTGAACGACTTTCACGTATCCGATCGATTTGAAATTTTGTACACATATGTATTCCCGATGACAATACATGAATAAATCGTTTTTAGAAATAAATTCAATCCCTAAGGGGTTCAAACGGGGATGTAGGTTTTTTTTTGACTAATCAACGCCCAGGTCGCTAAAGCTAGAGACTTGAAATTTGGATAGTTGGTTCCTTTTCTGACGTAAGCATCCACTAAGAAAGGATTTCTCGAAATTCAACCCCCACAGGTGTCAAAGGGGGGTAAAATTTTGAAAGACTAAAATGTACAAAATAAAATATTAGTAAAAAAAACTTCTTAGAGACAAGCTTTTATTGAAATGTACTAAAAAGGAAAAAATAATATTTAATAATTTTGGTTCATAATTATTATAAAAGCGGGGGTTGCGACTAATAAACTATCATAGAGATTACAACCCCCGCTTTTATAATAATTATGAACAAAAATTATAAAAAATTATATTTTCCTTTTTAGTATATTTCAATAAAAGCTTGTCTCTAAAAAGTTTTTTTTTTACTAATATTTTATTAAGACGTATTACTAGTATAGTCCAAGAGAAAACATTGCTGTACAACCAGAGCTGAACGGTTGAACCCACCCGATTTCTTAATTTTCAATATTTATGGTATAGTTTAGAATTCAGCGGTTCCCAACCTTTTTTGTTGTGCGGACCACCGATTATACTCTACTCTACCTATATACTCCGATACTCGATTTTTTCCATCTCGACCCCTGAAGCTCTTATATTGGCTTATAGACTCTCGACCAGCGTCCACGGCCCAGCACCACGCTGCCCGCGGCCCATGGGTTGGGAACCGCTGGATTAGATCATTAGATTACACTATTGAGTGATAACGATAATGACTGATGCATGGGCGGCGGCAGGATTGTTTCCAAGAGAGTACAAAATGCAAATGAATTATATCCTATATAATGCAACTGTATAATATATTTTTTTTTCGCTCTCCCGATTTTTCTATTCTTCTCTTCTCCGTTTCTAAGCTAGGGGGCTGCATTTGCACCTTCTTGCACGTCCCTCGCGGCGCCCATGGACTGATGATTTGAGTGATGAGTTTCTGTAGAATATTGAACTAAGATATCAGAATTTGTTTAGGATATTGATAAACTATATCCCTCCTAGAGCGGTTGTTTAAGATTTAAATAATTTACGGTTTGTTTGTAATATTGAAATACTAAATTTTACTAAATAAATTGACATTATTTGACAATAAGCTACAATATACTTAACATTTATTTTTCGTTGACTGATACAATCAAGTTGCAAATACATCCATGCTAATTACCTATCTCTATTTGTAATACTTATACCTATACTCGTTCTTAAGTTAATATTATCATATTTTATCATAACACCAAATTCAGAATTAGTCTTCTTAACATTTGCAATTATTTAGAATGTCGATTTGTTGGCGAATGTAGATAATTGCTAGAACACTTAAGCCCCTAATTAATTACACTTATACCTATATAATAGATAATGGAGGTAGTAAATAGGTATGATGAGAGCGATATAGGATTAATATTTAAAGCATAGTAGGTAGTTGATGAACACGGAATTATTGTTAATAATTTGTTATCCCCCCGCGAGAATCTCCCCCCCTGCGTAGCTTTCTATTAGTGAAAGGATTTTTAGAATCGGCTTAGTAGTTCCAGAGATAAGAATTTATGATTTATTACCCCCCCCCCCGCGAGTACCCCTTCGCGAGAATCTCTCCCCCTGCGTAGCTTTCTATTAGTGAAAGAATTTTTAGAATCGGTTTAGTAGTTGCAGAGATAGAATTTATGATTTATTACCCCCACCCCCTCTAATTTTTTTGAAAATAAAATACAGCCCATGTTACTCGCTGATAATGTAGCTTTCTATAGGTGAAAGAATTTTTGAAATCGGCACAGTAGTTTTTGAGTTTATTCATTACAAACATACACACACACAAAAATACAAATCTTTCCTCTTTATAATATTAAGTATAGATATATAGATAAGCCATACTGTTATCGAACCATATTCTAATAAACAAAACAACAGATCAGTGATTTCAATGCTCGATATAAAAAAGAACCTGCGATGTTCTGTGAATGTATGTTGGCCTATTGAATATTTTGAATGGTTTGATGATATTCGTGATTTAATGTGATCTGTATAAGTAATGATGGTGGTTTGGCCATGACTTTGAAAAATGAAAAATTCCGACATTTTTTTAATTTTTTGGTGAAAACCTCTATCAAGTTGACAGGTATACAGGAACTTAGTTGTTTTCTGATAGAATTATCAGGAAAAAAGCCTTCCATCAAATGCGAATCTAGCGCTAAGTACCTATCCTCTCAATAAAATAACATTATAGCAAAGCCCCTCAGGGGAAACATTGGAATGTAGTTTGAATTGTGGATTATAGACGCTCGACAACAAAGGTCATTAGCGGAATGTAGTTTGCATTCCAATGTTTTGTGGGAATTAACGCTCCCAGGGACCCGAGCTCGTACCAGTCGGTTTGTGTATGCCGGCTGGCGGATTCTAATGCACAAATGGATTATTATAATTGTTGTGTTGCAGAAGACGCTAATGACCTGAGTTGTCGACGCGTCTATAATCTACAATAAATAAATAAAATTATAGCAAAGGAAGATTTCTGGGCAAAATCTACCGAAATTAAAAAAAAACTATTATTGACCGTGAACTTAACATTTTTCAGATTTTATCACAAAAAGAAACAAAATAGTTACTTCTGAAAACTGCAAGAAGCGATATTAGGCGATTTTATTCGAAACAAATAAACTGCTTTGAAAATAGTTTATCAATGACCTTGCGATATTGATTTGTATTTAAATACCCTAATGAACCAATTATTTGTTTCAATTCAATAGAAATAAACGGGATGCTTCCGGTATCATTATAGGTACTGAAAAAAGAGGTGGAATAATTAATAATGATGGCGATGATATTTACAGGTAGTTTTTAATATTTTTGTGTATTATTTTACTTAAAAGTTGTTATTGATACCGGAAATTGAAATATTATAATTTGTATTCTGTACCGACTGCTTTAGTCTATTTCAGAATATTGACTATACGGAATCAAACCATATATAAAGATAAATAATATTGACATATTTATTGTAAAAATAATGATACCCTATAAAAATTATTTAAAAAAAACAATAAAAAATATATGTAGGCATTTGATATATTTCAAATATTGTTTTGAGGATACTGTACCAGTGCTAAGTGGCAGAAAGCACCAAAGGATATCCTGGAGAAGGGGAGGCACGTCACGTGCCCCCTCCCTTAATAATTATAAGTGGCCTCCTAAGAAAATTTTAAGTATAAAAAATGATGGTTTCATTTCAGTCGCTTTTTATGAATGTTTATATCAAGTGTCCTTAGTGCCCATCAATTCAAAAACTGAATTCTCTTATAACAAAAAAAAAAAATTTTTTTAGCTCCGCCACTGCCAATGTTTCGAAAAATGTATTTCCATAGGTATAATGCCAGCCGGCGAAAATTGTCGAAACTTTTCCCAGCGATAAATTAATAGGTACCCTGGTACCTACATCCAAACAAAATTGTAACGAAACCTCCTTTACCACAAATTTTTCTCTGTCTCTTTGTAGCATCCGCATTACTGTAAAATAGCTGTAACTTTTAGTAGGTATAGCGTACGTTTTACCCGGCTATTATATTTATTATTATTGGCAGTTAAAAAGCCGCAAAGCCATACTGCAGACAAAAATTAACATTAAAATAAATTTCCGAAATCTCACCGAAATTTTACAATTCAATTTGTATTGTTTAATTTTCGATTTTAAACACAAAATATATTTAAATTATGAATTAAATAGTAACAAAGTTAATTTGTATTTTTACAGGAAACAGTTCGCGGAAGAATTACAAGATTGAAACGGTAAAACATTTTTACCATTTACGCAACACTTTGAAGGCCTTCACGTCATTTATCAGTGAAAAAAATCGACTAATTGTTAAAATGACAACATCGAAACATTGTAATGGTTATTATAATTAGTGCCCAAATTGTGCGTGAATGATACATTATTAAAAAAATTATTAAGAATTGCGTGTGGTTTGTGTGAAAATTGTGCTTTTTTTTGATAATATAATAATTCATCATGACCAATTCTTCCGAAAACGACGACGTTGGCGTTGCTGATGTAAGTATTTAATGATTTATTTTTTACCAAGTAAAACCAGTTTTATATGAATATGTTTATTTTTTGTTTTAATTAAAAAACTATCGAATCAAATATTTTAACAGGAAGTATACACGGGCCATTTTTTTGTAAATATAGCAGATTTCAAATAATGGATCTATCGGGTAGATTAGATTAAATTAGAGGGCGTGAGGCAGGCCTCCACCTCGCTATAGCACCGCGAGTTGTATAGATCTATAGTGTTGCCCTGACTGTGCTTATTCCTGTGCTTTTGTTAAAGCTTAGAGTCGCTCTAGGACAATACGCGCTGCCCAGCCAATGAGGTGCGTTGCATCGCCGCGTGACGTTTCACTTTTTGTGTGTTAGGTCCTCATCCCAAACGTGCGTTAAGAAGTATAGCTTCAAAAATTGAGGAGACATAATTGCAGGCAAATAAACATGGAGTTGAAATTTGGAATGATGGATTAACTGTCTAATGCTCCACTGTCAGTGCCGGATTTCCGCCTAGGCCCACAAGGCCCCGGCCTAGGGGTCCCAGTGGCGGAACCTTCATATAAGCTCAAAAGCTTGGCTTGCCTTATCAAAAAGCTTTATCGAAAATATTATTTACGGATAGGACGAATAATTTGGTGGTTAATTATAATAATACCGTAAACTACCTTACAGATCTTCTGTATTTTGATTTGATTAATTAAAGTCGATTAAAAATTATATATTCTGTACTAGTGCATTTAATTCGCTAAATTTCCAAAATGGCTTCGGGATGCCAAGTGCCTAGGGGCCCTGGGGATCTTTATGTCCGGCACTGTCCACTGTCCTCACAATTCAAGAATCATTTGATGTGCAATAGAAAAGTAATCAGTATTAAATAAACCTTAATTGCTATTTATTAATCAATTCTTGCACAAGCAAAGAGTATACAGTTTTCGCATAACTGCGTGCAACTAGGTATGTAAATTTACTTATGAATTATGGTGCATAATTTTTATTATTTTCCACACAACGTGCATTTAAAGTGAAAGTTGTTATGTACCACTATTTACAATTGCATAGATTATTATTATAAATGTTTATATGAGTACTTCTTTTATGAATATCTGGGTTGTAAAACAAAACACTCACGAACACATTAAGCTTATCTACTTTTCTACAAAAACTTAAAAGAAAGTGCATTTAATGAGACCTTTATATTCATGCCCCGATGATAAAATTTGCACATGGGAAACAATATAGTTTACTTTATAGTAGATTGTATGTCTAGATACGTAATGGGGCATATAGTAATACCATCACGTACGAGACATATATGGTATTTTTTGCCACACCCACTACAAAATATCTACTTTTCACGTCATTTTCAAAAAATTCTGACAGTTCATTTGCGTCGCCATCTTTCCTTCCACAGTGTGCCGCGAAGTTCGTGCAAGTAAGTAATGATAGGCGCACGCAAGCGTATAGAGTATAGAGCGTATAGAGCGAATGAACAGAAGCTGCTATAGCAACCGTTATTTACTGCGCTAGTGCAGAAAGTAAACCATTTTCGGCAGACCTGTCTGTTAAATGGGTCATTAATGGCCGCTACACATACATCGAAAGTAGCTATTTTGTAGTGGGTATGACAAAAAAATTATTGTGTGTTGAGGCCTTTAAAAATAAATACAAGGTTTTAAAAACTAAAATGCGATATTATTGGATTCAAAATAAAACGAAACGTCGATATTCACTTATTGGAAAATATTTAAAATAAACGCGCAATAGTTAGACTGTAATTTGTGACTTTTTTAACATAGTAACTATTGGAATCTTTCGGTGGTCCATTGCTGACGTGTGACGATTGGTGGCCATTTCGCGAGTTTTGGTTATCTCTTAAACAAATTATTATCTATACAATAAAGCTGGTTTATTGGATTTATTTAATTTCTAAATATCTCAATATTTATTAACTTTAGCTCATATGTACCTTAATAATTTACTGTTCACTATTAAATACTGTATCGTATTCTGGAATAAAAATGCACTGTTACAATTAAAAAATCGAAACTGACCTTGGCCCGACCTTCACAGCACCACCTATGTTAAATCTGATATCACAGTTCTGTCCCCCTTGACATTCTATAACTTTTGTATAAAACATTTTTTATGGTTTGTACCGTACTTACGAGATATTTCACTGCATTGTTTAAGATGGGCCATCCTATATAAGCCGTTATTCAATTATTTAACTGTGAAAATTATTTAAATGATTATACTTCTTGTACACTATATTATACCTATAGAAACATTTTCTGCGAAAATTTTTTTATTCAATTTTTAAGTACTGTCCATTTGGCAATTTGCTAAAGAACTGTATACCATAATAATTTGGTTCGTACATGGTCTTTGCATATTTGTGTAATGATTGTCAATAGTCAATATTAATTTATTAAACAGCTGTAGCCTGTAAATGTCTGCAATGACAAAATATTTACCTGCTTGAAATCAGTCTAATGACCTTTTTTTGTTGAAAAATCGCTTTTGAAATTTGAAGCAGAGACGGAATTACCGCAAAGTTCGATACTATGTTAATAAAAAATATGGCATTTCAAGTGACGGGCCAACTATTCCGAAATGTCAACCTAAGATTCGGAATGTGTTACGGTGCGACGTAGGGCCATTGCGGATGTACTTGTGTGTGTAATGTACCGTTACAATACTGGGTAACGAACGAACACATCAGAGCCCGCATGTTAATATAATATTATAACCGAGTGATCCACATTCTTCAACAGTAGGACATTTAAACGTAAGAAGTGTTACGTTGAGCTACTTCCCATATTATTATAGCAAGTGCACGGTGCTGCAGTCTTCTGCATTCGGTACTAAATAAAGACTGATGAATGCTTAATTAGTAATTATGTGATGTCGTGAGTCAACCTGCCGTTATCTAGTCGTCAAATGTTTAATTGAAATTTATGGTCTAAAGGCAAAACGGCTTACGCCGAATTTTTCCTTATTTTTGCTATATAAAAATAATATTAGGTATACCTATATATACTATGTTTGCTATTTTTCAACGAATCAATTTAAAACTTGATAATATGTAAACATCTTTATTGACCCCTCCCCCCGCTTTTTGCTATGCGACTCAATGTCTCTGAGATGTGTCACGGATGAGATGTAGACTAGTGCCAAAACGGATTTTGGAAGCTAAAAAAAAATAAATTAATAACAGGCAAGGACCAGTCCGAAAATTTAGTTAAGGTTATAATTAAGAGAAAAAACAAAAATTAAACTCGAGATAATGGAAAATTGTGAAATGGGGTGCTTTTTAGGGGTTGAAAGTGGTTTCTTGCGATTATTGGCGAAACTTGACTTCCTAGCGGAAAATGTTCTACATATACAAGTTGTAGATAATAAAAAACTTTTGTATACAAACATTTTTCAACATAACCTCAAATTTCCCGAAAAAATGGCGAAAAACCGATTTTTCGGTTTTTAATTTTTTTTTCTTGTAAAAATAACTCAATGTACATAAAATTTTGTGAAATTATACCTTTTTTTGCGTTGTATAAACATGATTTTTTTGGAATCTAGGAAATGTGTAGTTTTCAAGATATTTGCATTTTTCGGAAAAAAAAACCAAAATCTTCCACGGAAAACTTTTTGGTGTTTTTTTCGATTTAAATATTCTATCTGGTCTCATTTTAACCGCTGAAATATCTACTTTAAAATGGTCTATATATGTTGATGGTTTATTTTTCATGAAACCGCTCAAAATTGAGAAAAACCAAAAAAATGACTTTTCGAAAAATCACAAAAAGTAAAAATTACAGGGGGTCCTATCTGCCTATTTTGATATTCGCAAAATAGGTATAAGACCCCCTTTAATTTTGACTTTTTGTGATTTTTGGATTTTTCCCTTTATACTTGTGCTGCGAGACCTTGCTTTTTGCCAAATTTCATGATTATATAGGTCAACGGGAAGTACCCTGTAGGTTTTTGATGAGATGGCAAAATGGCCATATCTTTTGATTGCGTTGACCTAGAAGCAGTAATAACTTCTGACGTGCGTACATAAGTACACACACACTCTTTTTTTATCATAAGTTTAGACAACGTCACACCAGGACATTTTTTAGTGGTTTTCTACTGCGGATCCATGTGTGTCGAAAGGCCCTGCTACTCATGCTAGTTATTTTTGGTAATAAGTCCCCATTCAATGTCTACCGATAGAATCATTTCACATTTTAATAAAATAAAAACTCTTGGAAGACTCTCATTGCATGAAGATTTAGATACAATGAATGATCGACTTTTAATTTCCCTCAATGGGGTTGGAACAGCACATTTTTTTCGGAAAGACCCTCAACTCTAATTTGTTTTTGTTTTTTGAGCTATAGTGCAGTTTTCAGTTACCAACTTTCCATATTTTTTAATTTGAAAAATGCTGGAAAATGTAAATATAAAGAATGTCATATTTTGTAGAATTTATCACTAATATTGCAAAATTGTATGTAGGTTTATTATGCAGTAATAAAAGTCAACAAAAAAATTATCTAATTGTCTGAAGGTTTCTTTCTTTATCTATCATTCTAGTCTCTCCAAGGTTCCGTTCTTTACCCATCAATCAAGTCTCTCCATATGGTGACTGAAAATAATAAGAAAAAAAATAAAACTTCGACGATCATAATATAATATAATATAGGTTGGTATAGCTCTCTGAAAATGCAATAATAAAATGCTGGACAACCTATTGCTTTGACCTACGTAACCTAATAATGAAAAAAAACCTATTTTATTATTAACAATTATAAACATGCAATATGATTAGTTTCCTAACTAAATGCATAAAAATATCAGACGACACCCAATTCGAATCCCGGCGGTGCATTTACATTTTTCCTATTACAGCCTTCTATATATACATGGCGATAGTGTCGTCTGATATATTTATGTATTTAGTTACGGTCTAGGGAACTAATCATAATTGATTGTTTATAATTGTTAATTATTAGATACCGTATTTGAATTTCTCATATGTGTATTTTTTATATTATTATTGTTCTTTCTATTTTTTGTGTTGCAAAATGCTATAAAAAGTATCTATTTTATTATTTTTAATCGAAGATAGTGTTTTGTTTCTCCTGAAAACTAAGTTACCTATTTGGATATTTTGGGCCAGCGAATATTATAGTTCTACGTAATACCTATATGATATAATTATTTCAACGTATAACCACGATTATTTGTAGCTAGTATACTGTTAAAACTAAACAAAATGTATTATACCTAGGTACTTAGTATTGATAAATTATTTGAATGATTAAATTTTAACTGTTTTGCTGACTTATGGTCTTTGGATGAATAACAATATTATTATTATTATTATCCAAGTACCCACCTATAATATTAATTTATAGTTCAAGGAAATTTACTGATGCAATTTGCGTTTTTTAGACATTTATATAATTGAGGTAGACTATAGTTGGGTTCAAAATTAACAGCAATTAATATTTAAAAAAAAAACAATAAACGTGTGTTATTATATTTATTTTCAATAAATCATAAACTATTAACAACTTTTTATATAGGCGCTAATGATGCTATTAATTGTTATGTAAGCATCATTGTATTATGTAAACTATATCACAATTTTCGTGTTACTAACAGCTTATAAAGTAATAAAATATTTGAGAGAATATATGCAACTCAAAGTTTTTTATTACCTCTATATTATATTATGTATACCTATTACCTACTTAACCATTTTCTTTGGAAGACGTAAATCAGAAATAAAAATTGATACTATATCCAGATAATCTTGGCAATTGGTGGCTTAAAATATATTTAATTAGTTGGGTATTAAGAGGAAAATGTCTTTTTCAATTTCATTTGTTTCAGTTATTGTTAGATTAGAGACAAATAAAGACGTAAGGAACAAAAGACAATTAATTTATTCATTATAATCAAGTTATAAGTATGTGGTCACGTAAAAGATAAAAATTGATACTAAGTATCAATTTTTATCTTTTACGTGACCACATACTTATAACCTGATTATAATGAATAAATAATTGTCTTTTGTTCCTTACGTCTTCATTTGTCTCTAACAATAACTGAAACAAATGAAATTGAAAAAGACATTTTCCTGTTAATACCCAACTAATTAAATATATTTTAAGCCACCAATTGCCAAGAATCAAGATTATTTGGACGTATTAATACCCAACTAATTAAATGTATTTTAAGCCACCAATTGCCAAGAATCAAGATTATCTAAGTGTATACATCTTGATTCTTGGCAATTGGTGGCTTAAAATACATTTAATCAGTTGGGTATTAACAGGAAAATGTCTTTTTCAATTTCATTTGTTTCAGTTATTGTTAGAGACAAATGAAGACGTAAGAAACAAAAGACAATTATTATTTATTCATTAATCAAGTAATAAGTATATAGTCACGTAAAAGGTCAATACAATAATAGAATGAATGCATAACCAATAACTAAAAATAATATACATAGTTGTATTACTTGTTTCAATCAAATAGTAGTGTAAGTATTATACTCTTTATATTATAAAAGAAATTACGCATAAAAACTGGTTCACATTAGACGGTCATTGACAAGCCATTTAAACATTTTTTACCATATTGGTATATAAACAGAATTAAAATACCTACTACAATCCATATTATAAAAACAAAGAATTAAATGTTTTACAGTATATTTGCAAAATATTTCCATAACATTATACTTAGGTATTAATAAAAACCGGTAAGTGTGAGTAGAACTCGCGCCACGAGGATTCCGTACCGTTACAACAATTTAATTAGGGTAAACTGTGTCTATGTTAAAAAGCACAGTGCAAGCTCGAACCTCTCGGTTGAAAGTTATAATATGCTTTGATTTCAAAATAATATAGTTTATAATATTATATTATATAGCCGTTGAGTGAAGGAATATTATCAGTCAACGATATAACAAAGACGCTGCGGACTACGTAACACACTATCCATCTATTAGAAATCAGTGGTTTTTGCATCCAAAATTCTACAATCTTTTGATTATGCAACACCAATCTTTTTTAAGCACAGAATTATCTAATATCTATTGTACCTACAATAAATTGTTTCGTGCAAACTAACTTTGCGTGTAAGAAAATATTCAATAAGTAGTGTGAAGACTAGTTATAGTCGAAAAAAATTAAAATAACTGAAAGGAATGCGGAAAGTATAGGTAATTGATTTTTACATGTTCGTTTAACTACATTGTTAGAACGTCTAGTTCAAGTGAAGCGAATAAATTATTAAATTAAAATATCTATACTTGGTTGAACACCTCAACATTTACAATTATTTCCACCTGTGTCAGTAATATTGCACCTATACTTTTTATATTACTAAATTTTAAACGTGACTAATTTTTTTTTACAAAAATTACAACAACCAAATATTCTAAAGACTGACCTATACTATACCAGCTGATATCAGTTAATGCCATAAAAAATATTTCGATGGTGGACCCACAATATAACATATTTTATATCTCTGTCATGATAAAGCGATGTTCCAGAGATATTTCAGGGGGTGACCGTCCTGAAAACGCATACAAAATTTGAGCAAAATCGATTCAATGGTTTAGGCGTTATAGGTGCGACTACAGACAAGCAGACATTTTTAAAAACAGCTTTTTCGGCTTGAGAGGATCTGAAACTGTGTAAATTTACTAAAAATTCGAAATCGATTTGTTGCCCAATTACAATACTTCCCACATAACATATACTTCGCATGCGGGAAATGTGCAGTATGATCAGGACGTCGAATCACCCTATATCCCATAATAGGCGAGTGTGCTGCTTTGGCGGCCTTCAGATATAAAACCTGTGGTTCCTACATTCTGGGAACCAATGAATTGGAGGCATAACCCTAAAAGGACTGACTGTCTTCTATGAAGATCCAAGACTTTTCGGGGACATAACCTAACAATAATAAATAACGAGGTGCTGCGCAAGTGCCTCAGACTCTTGGGAACCAAGTATTTGCGTACCAAGATATTAATTAACAGGCCCATTACGAATGTGTTGGGGATGCACAATGGGAACCTCGTAGGTTTGAGTGCAACGGGAATCTTTTCCTGCCCCCAAATTCATCTATCTACGAGAAAATTAAAATTTTAAAGTGTATCTTAGAAGTCTTAGAACAAAAGCAATTGTTTTATCGAATGTTGACATAAATTTCTCCAAATGCGAAACACTTTTAAGTCTTTTACATAGATATGCCAATACGTTTAAAATTGGTACAATTTCTTTTGTTTATTATAAAATAAATGAATGCAAATAAATTAAACTGCGGTATTCTTTTTTCATATGTATATATATTGTCACGTCCTACTTAGCCTTTCTTCGAAAAAAGTAGACTTTCTACAAGTTTTTAATTTATATAATTATATTATATTTATGTTTTATATTTCATTTAGAATCAAACTGCCAAGTTTATTTTGCAACTTTTTATCTAAACACTCATTTTTTTGTTGCAATTACCTACTGCGACTCATAATTTTAAATTAACCACATTGAAGTTTTATAAATGCATTTTTAATGTCTGTTTTTGTGAAATTCTTTATTTGGACATCTTTTCTATTTTCCTTCTTTTTATACTACTTAGGTACTTTTAAGAATAATTCCAAGAAAAATAAAATTAACAGTTTATAACGTATATCTAGATATAAGTGTATATTTACTTTTTCACCTACAGCAACAATGGCGTACGCACAATTTTGTGCAAGAGTTATGAGTGTAAACATGGACATTTTATGATTCGGTTGTCATACTGCAATTGGGTCATAAACGATACGTCCTAAATGTAATTCGGGCAATTTTCAGGCGCCAAAGTTCAATTACGGGAAATAAAAGGGATTAGGATGAAGAAAGTTTCATGAATTTTTACACTTTATTCCATTATAGTAGATCCCAGAGTAAGGGGGACAGCTCTCAGCTCCTGCTCTCCCTTTCGTATGCCCATGTACAACAATAAAATATATTATTATTTTTACTAAGAAAATTTTCTGATGACATAATTTTGAAATACAAGTTTTTTATAATGGGAAATTTCATCCAAAATATTTCAGTTTCGAGTGTTACACAGTGGCGTACAGGCTTATGAAGCGCGCGCTTGGCACATTAATATGACAAAAATTCACAGATTTCGCAATCCTTGCAACCATCGAGGACACTGGAAATGATAACAGCATATATGAAACATAATTAACTGTTTATTATACACACAATATTTATCAATGCACTGTTTAGTTTTGTCAGGAATAATCCTATTATTCTTCTGTTATATACGCGTTCACTTTTGCTTGATTACTTAACTTTTAAATGGATTTTTCTACAGTATTTATTAACATTTGCTCAAAAATAACACCGCAGATCGTTGCAAATACCTCTCAATTAACTAGACATGATATAAAACACATTTCGAAAAAATTGCACTTGTTCAATTTTGCATGATTGCTCCTCACTTGATCGCGACACCGTTGTCTTTTGGCCTTGAACGAAAACTCGTAACTCTGCCCCCATATACGAACATAAACATTTCCAATGTTAAAAACTAAAAAGAAAAGCAGGTTTTATGTTATACATACAAATAAAATATAAAATTTCGCTGCTAGGTATTATTATAATTGCTTAGGGGGCACATATAAAATCAGGTTATTCTTGAGTCTTGGGGGTCTCCGAATGCTTAAATCGCTTCTGATAGCACGTGAAAAAAGAACAAAAATAAGAATAGGAAAAGTTCTGACAAATAATCATTTTATTATTTAAAAATACATCTGGTCTTTTTCCTCTCCCGTAATATTATTTAAACCAAACAACATTGAATGGCAGGTCAATGGTTTCATCTTAATGAATAAACAAACCTGGGAAAAAACAAAGATTACGTTTTAGTTGACCTTGAAATATCGAGCGGTTTTATTTCCAAATTTTTCTTCCTTTCCAATTCTTAAGATGAATATTTGAACACGTTATACTACTAAATGTCTGCAAAATTTTAGAAATACCTTTATTTATTGTAGATTATAGACGCGTCGACAACTTAAATCATTAGCGTCTTAAATACATTAAATAACAATTCTCTTAAAACTAAATGACATCACAAAACATCCATGAGCGGAGGTGGGATTCGAACCCACGACAGTATGATCCAAAGGCCGCTACGCTAACCGTTACACCACACTGTCCTCTTTAGAAATACCTAATGATTTATATGATTTTATGACACATATAAAAAAGGCATGTGGAAATATATTTTTTAGTTTGTATAAAATAATGATATTCTTTTATAAACAATTTGGAGAACAACAATTTCAACACTAAGTATATATGAGACAAACTACAAACTGCGCGTCTCTAATCTTTATTTACATGGTACTTTTGCAGACCCAATTTACCGTCTATTTTATTTTATTTATTGTAGATTATAGACGCGTCGACAAGTTAGGTCATTAGCATCTTAAATTACACTAGTGTGCCCGTGCAAAACTTTTTTGCGACGACTTAACACTGTCTTCAAAGAACAATGGTTTAGTAAAGGCTATCGCAAAAAAAAAATGTTTGCCAACACAAACCTTTTTTATATGTAATATGGAACCACTTTATTAAGAAAACAATAAGAAATATACATTTCAAGCTTTCTCAATATCATTGTGTATACGAACGCGTGAGTAAAACACATAACCTAGCTTTTAACGATATGTTTTTAATATAATTTTTGATAAATATTTTTGATTCAAACATAACTTTAAAGTGTACGTAAAATAGTAGTTTTTTAGAAGCTATAGAACGTATCTATCAGTGTAATAGTTACGTACGAATGATCTTCAGAAAAAAATCGATGAGTTTGTCGGTATTTGAGAAACTAAGTACTATATTTAAAAGAGAAAAAAAATTTGCACGTACATATACATCTTTATTGTTTAATTTTAAATACTTTTGGAAATTTTGTCAATATAACCCTATTAAAATCTGGGCTCTAAAAATTAAAATGTACAACTGTCAAGATGTTTCATTGTTTATTGTTTGCATAGCCTATCCACGACATGCGTACATATTTGCATTTCTCTCACACTCATGTATCGTGAACGCCGATGGATTTTCTCTGTTTACGTTTCTCTTCACCCCACTGCCCCCCTCGTCATTTTTACTATTATCGCTTGAAATCACCCCTTTTAAAGAAATTTCACCAAAAAAAAAATAGCGATAACATATCTGAGGACTAAAGGCCTCAGTTTAAAAAAAAAATTTTGTCAATCGGTTAAGTAGGGGTTGCTGGCGGATTGTCTAGAGAAATAGGGCTTGTGTTTTAAATATATAGATTAAATAACAACTAACTTAAAACTAAATAACATCACAAAACATTCATGAGCGCAGGTGGAATTCGAACCCACGACAGTCTAGTCTAGAGACTGGTACCAAGTACGCTATCCACTAGGCTACACTGTCCTCAATTTACCGGCTAAATGGAGGGTTTACATAGGTGTAGGTACTAGGTACTGTCAAAGGTGTTTGTGGATCTCTAGAAGGTGGCAAAATACCGTATAGAAGAATACCCACTCGAATTACGTTCTCTTTAAAGTTCGATAACCTTCGACTACAGCGATTGTACACAACATAATAGAGTACATATAGCAACAAACTATAATTTAAAAATTTATAACATGACCGTACTAAATAAATTCATCTTACGAAATATTAAAGTAATTCTTTACGTTACATCGATACAAATGTTTATTCTTTTTAGGGTTCCGTAGACTATACCTCAGAATGAAAGAAACGGAACCCTTATACTTTATAGTTTATTGGATCACTGTGTTGTCAGTCTGTCTGTCCTTCAAGAGTC
This sequence comes from Mongoloraphidia duomilia, assembly GCA_039654895.1. NCBI lineage: Eukaryota > Metazoa > Arthropoda > Insecta > Raphidioptera > Raphidiidae > Mongoloraphidia > Mongoloraphidia duomilia. The sequence goes on from CM077522.1 coordinate 12,835,944, forward strand.
AAGACCCTTTTTCTCAGGAATGGCTAAGGTCTAAAATCCCATAGTCCTGTAAAAAATTTAAGCTTCTAGCTCAATCAACAAAGATACGGCCTTTCAAGTTTCAAACCACATTTTTTGATACTGAGTCACTCACTCACTCATAAAAACCTATAGGGTACTTCCCGTTGACCTAAAAAAACAGATTTTATTTTGTATATTAGTATGATAAATAACTGCTGGTAGCCTTAAAAAACAGTCCTGTGTTCAGCCAAGTCATACTGGAAAATTTTTGTAAGCAATGTTGTTGAAATAAATAATAATAAAATTGTTTCTGCCGTTGTCACATGTCATGTGTATAGGTTGTCATTGAAAAATTGTTTGCTGACAGCACTTAAGAATTATAAAAAAATGACAGTCAATTTGCAAAGTGATGAATGATTTATTTTTTTTGTAAAACAATTTTGCTTGGAAATTTCTCGTGCGCATATCGAAAGCTAAACAAGCAAATAAAATTTTATGCTTATACATATGGAAATCATCTACGTTTTGTGTGTGCAAAACTATTCAGACAGTTTTTAAATACATTGAGTAAAAACTTATCTTTAAAAATTTAAATTTTGAATGTTCAATTTTCATTCTAATGGAACGTGTGCTGAATCGACTCGGAACAGGGCGGAACAATCGTACCATATTTTAGAAAACAAGAATAAAATGACGACGCGCACACGGGATCGGATCGGTTTGGCACAGAACAGATCCGATGAAATTATACACACTGGCACAGACCTTCGCTTATAGTGAAAATAATTAAAAGTGAATGATCTGAATTTGATAATAATACTCCATGATTCTGTGAACTAGCAACAATTTGGTATTTTTGCAGTCGTTGTACCTACATTTCGTAGAACTAAGCAGTGCGCATGACTTTTAGCACGCCGTGTTTTCCTTGCGTGTTTTGATGAGTTGTAGTTCACATTACACAACAGGATTTAAATAAGAAAAGACTTATTAAAACATTAATTATATACTGTCCAGTTTTTTAGTTTGCTGTGACGAAAGCAGTTCTAATGTAGGTAGATCTTTATGGTTTAAAATTAAACAAAGCAATGGTATACAGAGTGTTCGCGGAAATGATGAGAGCAAAAATACCCAGGGGATGATTCTCCTTGAAAAATTAATGCTACAAATTCCTGTAACATTTAAAAAAATACATATTTTTTTGTACGGTTGCAAAAAAGTTCTTAGAGAAAATTGATTTAAAAACAATCTTTGTTGTCCTGTAAATCCGTTATTTTTGAGTTTTCAGAAAAATGTTACAGGAATTTGTGGATTAATTTTTAATATAAAATCTCCTGAGTTTTACGGACACCCTGTATACATTACAAAAAACTAGCCAACAATGAATGAATTTTTTGTTGGATTCTTGACTGGAGTTATTTTATTTCTACTTAATGATTAATGATGGAATAATATATGGAATAATAGAATTTTTTATGGATTTTTTTTATTTTTCGTAATAAAAATAAACAAAAAATATTCCAGTAAATTAACAGACATTCAGAAACTTTAAATTTAAATACTTATTATTACTAGCGGTTCCGTCCGGGTTCGACCGGTTGCTAAGAATTTATGATTGATTATTCCCCTCGCGAGAAATTCTCCCCCTGCGAAGCGAAGTCGCCTGTCGTTGTATTCGCTTCGCGTACTTACCTACAGTTTATAATAATATTAGTATAGATAGTAAACATTTCCTACATCCCCGTTTTACCCCCTTTGGGGTTGAATTAAAAATAAAACTCGAATAGCCTATAGCCTTCCTCAATAAACGGGCCATCTAACAACAACAAACAATTTTCAAATCGGACTGGTAGTTCCTGAGATTAGCGCGTACAAATCCACAAAACCACAAACATACAAACTATTCAGCTTTATAATATTATAAGTTAAGTATAGATAAGTAAAGATTAATTCTCTTAGCATTTAGAAGCTATTTTCGCACTCTTTCATTTGAAAAGATAATAATATTCGTGGCTTATTAATTGGTAGTAAAATAAGAATTGATGAGAATTTAAAGTTTAAACAGTTTTACATTTTTTACTGCAATGAAAAAAGACAATAAAAAAACTCAACGTAAAAAGTATAAAATGAATTTTCTTATTTTTTGCTATGAATATTTATGACCAAAAGGTTAATTTTTTCGATTTTTTTTGACAAAATCTGTTCTTAACAGTGGTCCGTTTACTTTACCGTTATACATAATATTATTTAATAGTAGATTGTCTAGATACGTAATGGGACACATTACGGTGAGTGATGATCATAGTATGTAAAAACGAGTGATAACGTAATACCGTTACGTACGAGAGATATATGGTATTTTTTGCCATACCCACTACAAAATGCGTACTTTTCACGTAATTTTAAAAAAATTCTGACAGTTCATTTACGTCGCCATCTTTCCTTCCACAGTGTGCCGCGAAGTTCGTGCAAATAAGTGATGACAGGCGCACGCAAGCGTATAGAGCGAATAAAGAGAAGTTGCTATGGCAACCGTTATTTTCTGCGCTATTTTTCGCACACCTGCCTGTTAAATGACTCATTAAAGGCCGCTATACAAATATCGAAAGTAGCTATTTTGAAATGGGTATGGCAAAAAAACATTTTTGTTGCAAAAATACAGAAGAAAAATCATATTTCAAGTGGTGCGTAAATAAACCATTAATACAGAAAATGGGTTACCTATGTTAATAATAAGCTGGCAATATTAAAAAGGTTCCAGTTCACCCCCGTAAGTAGGGACGAATTTACCAATACTAGTCTAGATACTAGACCAGCACTTTTCGTAGGGCAGAAAATTGTAGATAAAAACTAAAAAGGAAAGGGTGTATTCTTATCATGTAATATTCTTGAAACCATCGTGTATGGTTTTCATAAGATTGAAAACGGTAGGTAGGTACCTTATATTATATTTGCAAAAAGAGCAACAGCCGCTTTAGAGCCTAGGGGAGCCCCATAACTTAAAATCCGCCCCTGGCTGACAGTACTGAAGAGCATACAATATCGTTATACAGTTTATTATAGTTTCTGATATCCGTATGCTAATGATCCGGTGAAAGTTTGATTCGCAACTCTCTATGTGTTCAGAATAACGTGCTGTCGCCATGCTTATTTAAAATACATAAAAGCCGGTACCTATTGTAAAAGTCAGTAAAATTTAATTACCAAATAATTGCATTATTTAACTACCCTTTACCCGCCACTTTGCTCGTTTTTTGGCTACTGCATTTTGTAATATGCAACATATAGTTGTCAGCCGCGGGGAATATATTCCCGAAGAACACAGGTTATTAAATCAGCGTTTGGCGAGATTGAAATATTTCAAGGTAATCAGGTGCTTTTGTTGTCGATGGAAACTATTTGGTTTGTATTTTTTTTGTAACCTGTTTACGTAAAAAATCGCGAATAAAAATGTTGTTGCAATAAAAAAGGGAACGTGCAGTTGTCCCGAAATCGTAGTTTGGAAGACTAGAATTTTACGCGTCCATTGTCGATGAGAAATAGTACTTGACAATACTTTTCTTTTTGTAATTTGTAAACCATAAAAACATCAGGAATAAAAATAATTTTCGTTACCGAAAGAAGAAATTCGTGTTTGGAAAATCTGCGGCAGCATCATTTTTCCAAGCTTTTATTTAACTTGCAATGTATGTTAGTTTGTTTGTTTGTGTGTTTGTTTAGGTCAAATCTTGAAGGTCAATTTTGAACGACTTCCACGTATCCGATCGATTTGAAATTTTGTACACATATGTATTCCCGATGACAATACATGAATAAATCATTTTTAGAAATAAATACAATCCCTAAGGGATTCAAACGGGGATGAAGGATTTTTTGACTAATCAACGCCCAGGTCAATTCGCTGAAGCTAGAAACTTGAAATTTGGACATTTGGTTCCTTTTCTGACGTAAGCATCCACTAAGAAAGGATTTTTCGAAATTCAACCCCTACGGGTGCCAAAGGGGAGTAAAATTTGAAAGACTAAAATGAACACAATAAAATTTAGTAAAAAAATTTTTTTAGAGACAAGCTTTTATTTAAATGCACTAAAAAGGAAAAAATAAGTTTTAATAATTTAGGTTCATAATTATAAAAGCGTGGGTCGTGAACTCTTTTTACTAATATTTTTCAATACATTTAACTAACAGTAACAAACTCTTTTATTAACCACAATTAAATTATTAATGAATATTGACAAAATATGTTATTAAATGTACCGTGTGCTGCGATTTACGTATGCAGTGGTCTGTAGTTTTTTTAAAATAGTTCGTCGTTTTTCTTATGTTTGCCTCCAGCCAAATCACAACAATTTTTTTCGCATACCGATGTTTATTTGAATACTGCGCTAAAATGGTCGATAAAATTAAAAACGTATTAGGAGATAATTTGCGAGGCGACCCGAGATTTCGATTGCTTATGGGTTTCTACAGGGTTTAATCCGCCACTGGATGATATGAACTTAAACTATTCAAATCTGACTGTTAACCTTATACAAAGTAGAAGTAGGTACATCGTAAATAGTATTAAAAAATCGTAAATGAAAAATGTGAGTACCTACATCCGTATTTGTTTAATAACAATTGACGATAGTCTATAGACCTACAATGATTATGTACTCAGTACTTACATATTATGACAAATGACAATTATTATTATAACACACTGCATAAATAAACATTAAATTAATTATTGTAAGGAACTTGATTTGCAGTTCTTTGTGTACTAGTCATAATATTGGTAAACCAATGCTAGAAATACGTTTTCACCGCCTGAAGGTAAAAAATACTATAATTTCGACCTTCGCAATTTGTTTCTCGAATAATTAAATTACCTATAAGTACTACAAAAACATTAAAACATTGTCTAATGTTTGGTTTGTTTTTGGGTCCGCTTTAATTGCCGTTTTTTTGAAGCTTACGTACCTAGCTGGTCTTGATACCTGCTTCATTAGGTATATTCTCAAAAAAAAAATGACTATATTTTGTGCAGACAGAGCTGATAGCGCTACATCGTATAACCGTACAACGTAACGCAGTGTTAGCGTTGAGTGAATCCTATAGTCACTGGTGTTAGCTACTAGGGTAGTACCTCATTTATACCAGAAACAGGGGCGGACTAAGCCCGTCGGAGGCCCGGGGCGGCAGAACTAAATGAGACCCCTGATCTGCTTAGAAATTGATGTATTTGTTATAGTGTAAATTTCGTAAAAAATGAATAATATAGATATAATGGCTGACAAAAAAATCAAATATTTATAATAAGCGACCTACCTACGTTTATATTTTGTATACGTACGGGGCCTCCAACACCATACTGTCTCTTACTTACTAAACATATTTTGCCCTTGTTTGGGATTTGATTAAGAAGGACTTCTCGAAATTTTGAGGCCCCTTAGGATCAGAGGCCCGGGGCGAGCCGCCCCGTCCACCCCTCCCTTAGTCCGCCACTGATCAGAAAACTGCTATAAGGCTCTTTTATTCTGGACGATTTGGCTAGACGGGTTGATCAGAACAGGTTTGATTATTAATAAAATTGTTAATTTTATATCTCAAGAAAAGCATGAAAATGTAATTACAGCTAAATTTATTTTTTCATAAAAATAACACAACTGATGTTCCAGAGGTCTTTTACTGTGGTAATACTAATGAGTCAATGACCGGTTGCTTTATTTTCGGTACCTACAGAGTTATTACGAATACTTATTTGAAATGTAATTAGATTTTTACAAATTATTTTTTTGGAGAGAAATTTAACCACATTGGAATTTAAACTACTCATAACTCTGCAACAATTTGTAATAAGATCCTTGTTGATTGATATTTTTAATTGAAAATCGGGTAAAAATGATAATTAATATATATTTGCCGGACACTTTGTATAAATATTTTGTTTCTATTTAAACACTTAACGCACTATATATTTCTAGTTCAACAGCGCATATTTTACATAATGATTTAGCGTTTTTTATAATTAGTGCCTGGTATTATTTTTAAAATAGCATAAATATAAACTTAATTAATATTTATTAATTGATTTAAATAAAATACATGTCCCGTTGTCTTGCATGCCGCACAACACATGTGTATTGCGAGTTGTCTACCATCAGGCGTTTTTGTTTAATTGAATTGTATTTTTTAACAGTGCGAGGCTTAGGCCCGAGCGTAGGGTGGCAAATTTTGGGGTGGATTCAACCGGGGAAATAAATAATTAATATTTTACATGATTAAAAAAAATTAAATTTTACGCTCAGGCCGAAACATTGAGCGTATCAAAAGATTTTTTAGTTTTGATTTTCAAAAAAAAAAAAAAAGAGCCTAGGGAATAATTTGAGTTAAATCCGCTCCTGCATAAAAGTAAAGCGAAGCCATTAGCATATTGTTAACAATAAAATAAAAATATCTTACGGATGTGTTTTCACTTGTAAAAGTTGAAGTATCGAAATTTTAAATAATGAATTAAAATAGAATGTTTAAAAAAATAAGATTAATTAGAAAGATTAAATATTGCATATGCATTTTTGTTTTGTTTATAATTTTTAGTTCCATTCGTTTAATATCTGGATTAAATTACAAAATAAAAATGAAGCCTAATTGCTGTTTTAATTGCTATTTTTTCATTATAAAGAAAATTTTGTTTCATTGTACATTTTAAAAATTTTGAATACCTACCTACATACTTTTATATAAACCGAAATTATCACGCAATTATTAAAAACCAAATTACGGCTGTTGCTAAACAATTCACTTAAAATTAATTTTTTTTATATAACTAAAACGCGCAGCAGCGAGGCTATATGCGTTATTGACAATAAATAGATTATGAGATAGATAGGTTAAAATTAATTGATGCGTAATTTACAATGAAACAATTGCAATAATATTAAAAATTAAATATTTAATATTTTAGCGACCTCAAATAAGGAAATTTGGACGATTGCAAAATTGGCTTGCGTTTGGTTTGTATACTATTATAGTTCAAAACGCAAAAATTCCGAATGTTTTAATTAAAAAAGGGAAATAAAAAGTTATTAATTTATATAAAAATTCACCTTGAAAATCTTGTTATATACACGTGATAAAAAAACGTCGCTCTTATTGGTGTAATGTCAAAAAACGTTTTATTCCTGCGTTCCATTCCTTATTATTATGCGGTAATTCAACTGTTCATCAGTGTTTAAAGTGACTTAAAGTTCGGTATTAGGTATTATAGTTTGGTGTCTGATTATGGCGGAGACAAAAAAGTCTGAATATAGATATTGTAGAGTGCCGGAGAGTGAAAATACGAGTGTTTCTAATCCCGGACAAAGTTCCTCTTGTATTCCTGAAGATGAAGATCACTCTTCTGTAAGATAATAATATAACTTAAGATGATAAGGTCATTCATAAATTATAGCAGTAAAAAAACCGGTCAGTTGTGTCGGGTTCCGTAGCTGTGCTCTTCATAAAAAATAATACCGGTTCTACTAATATTTTTCTAAATCTTATTAAGCACTATACAGTAATTTAAAAAACGATATTTTCACTTTTTTTAGATTTTTAAGAAACCTTGGGAAATTAGAGGATTTTTAAATTAACAACAGCTTTTTCTCCAAAACTTATTAATTTATAGTAATCGAAATAATTTTTAATAAAAGTTACTTACTAAACGCCTTAAGATTTTTTGAAGAAACGGTTGGAAAGCTAGTAATATTTACAAAAGACATCTCACTATAAATTTAATCAAAACCGGCCATAAATTTTAGAAGCTCTGGAGCTGTGTGAATTGTGACAGACAGACATAATGAAACTATAAGTGTCTATATTATGTAACCTTAAAAACAAAAATCATGATCTATTCAATACTTATATTCTCTCTGGTATAAGTGAATTAGTAAATAATTTCTAGGGTCGGATTTAACTCAGTGTAGATTGCAGACCCTGCAGAGCCAGACGAGTCGCCTAGGGCCTTTACTTTTTAGTTATTACAAATTACTAATAACATTATTATGGAGGCCCATTTTTGTGAATATCCCTGGACAGTTTCTCAGTCTACCAGACCTAAAAACGGTACTGAGACTTGAGAGTCTCCGGGTCTTTGTAACACTTAACAAACGTTACAGAAATGAAAAATGTCGATGTAATATTTTTTTTATCTATATCTACTCTGTAACAATAATTACAATAAATATTAAATAGACACTTTGAAGCTTTTTGTACCGATTCAGATTGTTTCCCAGAATTGAAACAATGCCAGAGATCAATGTTCTGTAAAAGATCACTTTATACCGTTACCTTTTCTTGAAACCATTGTTTATTGTCATTTTAACTCAAAATAGAAATCTGTTACGTCACAATAGATTTTGCGATTGGATCAGACAATCTTAATTTGGAACTCGAAATTTAAATCTGGAAATCCATGTAAAGGATTTTCGATTGTTTTAGGAAAGCTAGAAAAAGTTTCAGAGGAAAAACTAATTGAAATTTCGAACAGTCAGGCAGTTAAATAACCGATTTCTAAAACGAGGTTTTTATGGTCGCAATTATGTCAGGAACTACTGAACCAATTTAAATAAAACATTAATATATTGTTTAACATTGTATGAGAAAGGACCTTAGTTTAATCCAGTTATCCGAATTTATCATGGCGACCCGGTTAAACGATGTAACTTTTAAACGAATCATCGAATGCATTTTTTAATCGACTCGTTAAAGTTTTCGTTTGTAACTAAAAAAACGAATTCTACGGAGACCTCAATTTTGCATAATAACTTAAATTAAATAGTTAACAATTAGATTAACAATCAATTATTGTTATTACTTCCTATACTGTACAAATTCACTATTTTAGTGAAATTAACATAAGGACATCAGGCGATATTAATCGCCATAACATGCCCTTATTAATTATTGTAGAAAGGCTACACAAGAAAAATTTAAATGCACCGCCGGGAATCGAACCCGGAACACCCAATATCGCATCGGGAAAGTTTCCAGTTACCCCACGGTGCCCACGGCGTACACTTAAATCTTTCTTATATATAGCAACAATACGCCGCAAATCCACAAACTGCGAGAGCTAACATTATTTTTATAACAACACTACAATGAATGCTGCTTTTCTCAACATAATTGAAATTAAATTAAATAATTAATATTATCAAACGTTTATTTTTTTTTCAGCATAAGCAAGACATGGACATTGAATCAGCACTTGGCGACCATTACAATGATCAAGAAACAAATCACTACACAACAAGCGCCATTATAACAAATGAAATGCGAAACGAGGTGAAAGTCGTTGGTAGCAATCAATCAAACAGAAGCGTCAGCAACGATCGCGTTAACGGAAAATCAAAAAGTAACGAAGCACTAAACAAAATGGCGGTAAATGTCGCTGATTATATAACAGTTCCGTTGGATGGCGCGAACGGTCACAACAATCGTGACGTTCGTCCACCTGACGGCTTGATCGCGAATCAGTCGATGAAAAGTGAAAACGACGGTGAGACCTGTAAGTCTTGTTGTTCACCTTCAGTCAGAAGTGCGCTGAGACGTTCAACAGTTATTATGGCTGTGTTAATCGCCGCTGTTGCTCTCGCAGCAGCTATTTGGTACTTGATGGGTGCTATTTATCTGGCACAATTAGTTTTGGTAGCCGGTGTAGCCTATTTAGCAGCTGGTGGCGGATATAGATGGTTTTATGTGGCTTTAAAAACCGCTCCGAGAGACTTAAGGTAAACCACTTTTCATTCAAAAACCATTATTCTATAATAAACAGTTCCTAACACTTCCTACTTTATGGTCAATCATTTGTAATTTTTAATACTGCAGTAATGTACAAATTTCAACTTACTAAAGTTCGTTGAAATTTGTACATTAAAGATGCTGCTAAAGAAAGTTAAACACTTTCCTTGTGCTTTTCTTAATATAACAGTTTTTTTTATTGATTTTTATAACAACGTTAATTTTTTTATTACAAAGTCACAATAAAAAATAGTTTAATAATGTATCAGATTGTTGCCACAATATTTTTAAAGCTCGATTGCAGCGCTCTTGAGTAAGTTTTAAAAGTATAGTACCTATACTTACATTTTGTATTGACCAATCAAATGTCCGTTTTGAAGTTTAAGTAAAACTTAAATTTAAAAGTGGTGCAACGGAACACAAGCCTTGTAATTTTATGACAAATTTTACGAAAAGATAAATTATATAATCATTATTTATAAACGCATTAACTTTTTAAAAGGGTTTTATTCATAAGGAAAATATGTCCCTGGCGAGATTCGAATTCTCTACTTTCGCGGTAGGGATATTAATAACCAGTTATGCTACATTAACTACAGTAGGCCATTGAATTTTCTAAATCACTATTTAATTTTTTGTAATACTATAAAACATAATACTTCAATTTCTGCGGTTAAAATGGATTAATACGGTACAAAGTATAATAATTGGTCGTCTAATTATCTTGAAGGACTGTAGATTTTATTAGAATTTACAAATAACCATTGCGGTTAAAAATTCTACACGATTAAAGAAATTGCCGTTCCGTAATGAGTAAGATTATGTTTTATTATATTATAGTAATAATGATATAATATGATTTAATTCACACAATTCACGTGAAAATAGCCAGTGAAATCCAAAGGTTCGTGTCAGGGCCGTAGCTAGAGCTGAATTCAAGATAGGGCACTGAAAGTTTAAAGTAGGGCTGAAGCAAAAGACTACAATTTTTTAATTGGATTGCCCACCTCATCTGGTGATATCAAATTACAAAAGCAAGAAAACGGTAAATGACAATTTATTCAAAAAAAATACAGAACTTGCCATGTTATCAAATTTCCGAAGAGCTTCATTTAGTCCAACGAATTTAATCTTGTTTTTCCAAATGCCAGATAGATCAAGTCTGTCATTCTGTCTTGACAGTCTTTGCGGCTTGTTTATAATTCCTTAAAGTAGGGCACTGGATGTTTTAAGGTAGGGCACTGGATATTTTAAGGTAGGGCATTGCCCCTTAATGCCCCCCCCTAGCTACGGCCCTGCTTCGTGTACACTACTGACTATACTAAAATGCAATCGGTGGATAACTATCAACCAACTGTACCCTAACCAACTTTACCAATGAGCTGTCAAATTACATAATCTGCACTGAGATGTAATCTCAAAGCGTTCTGTTGGTTATTAGAATTAGAATTAGAATTAAAAGATAGGGGCCATAAGGTAAACACTGCGACCAATAAGGTCTATTGTGCACCCCTAATATTCCATCTCTGGTCTCCCTTCAGATCGTATAAATCTTTCTGTTGGTTATACTTATTGCAAGTACTTTTTTTGTCAATAATTATCAAATTGTAATGTTACTTAAGATGTCTATACTTGATACAAACATGTTAAGTTCGAGTTATATTATCCGGTTAGACACGGCACGGGAACGTAGCGTTTCCGGCAAGACAAACATTTTTACATGCATTTCAAATACGAATATTTATACTTAGCGGTTCCCGTCCGTTCAGACACGTATCTCTATACTCGTATTTGAAATGCATGTAAAAATGTTTGTCTTGTCAGAAACGCTACGTTCCCGCGCCATGTCTGACCGGATAATATAAATCGACCTTTACACTTGAGAAAGATGATTAGATTAGATTGTAGATTAAAAAGACGCTCGACAACTGAGGTCATTCGCGTCTGTATAACAATATGAGATCAAAACAATGAAAAAGATGATAACATTCCACTGTATGGGTAACTCTGGAAACAATAATTTCAGTGATATACTTCATTTGCGTGAACGTTAATTTTGCCTACAGATACACGTGTTAATTTTAGTTTTGACGGGAACCCTATTTTAACACAAACGTGAATTATATAGATTAACTTTAAATATGGATACCATTGATAATGCACCAGGTTTCATTAGAATCGGTTCAGTCGTTTTAGAGTGATACCGATGAGCGATGTAAACAGACAGAAAGACAACAACTCTGGAAACGCGTTTTCTCGTCTAGTTATCATACAAAATATCCAAAAAATCTACAGAAAAAATAAATTATAGACAGAGGTTCCGTTGCAATTTTATTTATATTAAAGATTTAAAAAATATGTATAATTTTGATGCAACCTTGAAACAAATAATTTCTTTGTTATAATAAGTTAATAACGACTTTACTTACGAAGTCCTCAAAAAGTTCTTTAACGAAAATCGATTTAAAAAATATTATTTTTTTCTGTGCCCTACTTTCTGTTGCAAACTTGTCTGTCAAAGTGACTTTGCGACTTTTAAATTATTCATATTATATAGAGCGTATTTATAAAAGCGAAACGTCTATATATTTCCAGCAAAGGGTACCTATATATAAAAGATTATAATCCCGTATTTGACAGTTGTTTATATAATATTTAAGCAATTTTCAAGACGATGAGGAACCTTAATTTCAAATTTTTAATCCGCCACAACCCTATTTTTAATAAATTACTCGAACTATTTTTAAGGCGCTCATTCTGTTGCTATTTAATTTAGAAATTCGGAAAATAACATAAACAAATCATAAATTATACTATCGTATTAAATTTTGCCTTTTTCTATCGAGAATACTCTACAGAAATTATTCACGCAAACCGGTTGGTACGTCCTTGACGAATAACTTTGTCGACAAAAATTGCCAATTGGAAATGTTTAATACCAGTTACTCCAGTGTAACAGCTACTAGATATTTTATAACCTGTTAATATTTTGATGTTCAAATGTTTAAAGCATTACAATTTTTAATAGGCGTGCAAAATATTTTTAAATCCGAGCATTGTTCAAATAACATTTGGAAAAATGTCCAAACAAAATAGTAGATTGTATGTCTAGATACGTAATGGGGCATATTACGACGAGTGATGACAGTGTGTAAAAACGAACAACAGCGAGTTTTTAGTCACACAAGCCGTAATACCATTACGTACGAGACATATTATATGGGATTTTTTGTCATTCCCACTACAAAATACCTACTTTTCACGTCATTTTCAAAAAATTCTGACAGTTAATTTGCGTCTCCATCTTTCCTTCCAGTGTACCGCAAAGTTTGTGTAAGTAAGTAATGACACATGACAGGCGCACGCAAGCGTATGCGCGTAGAGCGTATAAGCGAGCGCCCCTGAGCATAAACAAAAGTTGCTATGGCAACCGTTATTTTCTGCGCTAGTGCAGAAAGTAAACCATTTTCCGCACACCTACCTGTTAAATCGGTCATAAATGGCCTCTATACATACATCGAAAGTAGCTATTTTGTAGTGGGTATGGCAAAAAGATAATAAACGTTTTATGCTTACTGGAACTCCGAACTAGTGCGTTTTATTGTAAAGTATAAAATACATTGCCAGTTTGGCAATTAATATGTCAATAGCAAGATATTTTAACTTCTCATCTGAGAATTAGGAAGTTTCCATTGGACGAAAATACTAATTATGATACTGTCACATCATTGTAATAACGATAACTTTCAAAATTGTGAAAGAATTATTTTGATATCTTTAATTTCAATGGAGATATTCAATTTCTTGTACGTGGGGTCGCAAACGAAACTGATTTACGAATATGACGTCACGGCCACGCGGTACATGTTTGCTATTTTTTAACTTTCTGAGTAAGTAGAACCGAGGTTACTTAGTAACTATTTTGTTGTAATACATTTTTTTCTATTTATATTAAATTAAAATTAACTGTCAAAAATTCAGATATGTCAATATTTTCCGTCAACTGGTTTGTTTTTAGTGTTTCCATAACAATTTACGAGTTTAAACGAAGAGATTTATCGGAAGTTACCATGTTAAATTACCACACATACAAACTGAAAATAACTTTTAAAAATATCGTGCCGCGTGACGTCACCCGGACTGAAAACTGAATTTCTTGGAGAATTGTCAAATTCAAACTTTGAAGTAGCATAACTTTGTTTTTAAAGATATTTAAAAAATTCTTCCGCCATTAATTTTGTAATTTTTAGAACTATGATTTAGACTAAAAAAATAAAAAAGGGAAACTTCCTAATAGAGATTCCTCCCCGACTATTACTCATAGTTACTACTAGGGTTACAGTCTCCAAGACGTACATAACTATTGTCAATTTTTTTAAATTTGAAAAATAATACATAATAGTTCTTATTTTAATGTTAGTAATTTATAAGCAATAATAACCTGCATTTAGTTGTAAGACAGTTAAGTCGATCAAGGTTACAAGTTCGACGTTTGTATAAACTTCTTGTTTATCTACATATTTAGTATACTGTGCACGTATTGTATACAGGGTGTTCCATGACTGTACAACACAACTTTGAGATCTTATTCCTGAGATGATTTTGATTTAAAATTGTTATAACAGCTAGGTATACCAACATATAAAAGAAGTTTATATCTGTTATTTATGTTACCTCAAAACTCGAAAACCATTGAACCGATTTGAAAAATTCATTAACTGTTAACGAGTGGCATGGGCTATATATTACATTGTTACGCTACGGCAAAAGATGAATGAGCAGTGAGTAAAAATCTAAATCGAGCCGAAAGCTATTTCTAAAAAAAAGCATTACACTTGAGTCTTATAACTATTTACCTCTATTCACTACTTTTTGCTATTCTCTATACTCTTACCTATTTTATTAGGTAGTGAGGTACCTAACCGCGCGAAAATAATTGGTCAACACGTTGGGTCCGAAGCTTCATGTCCAGGTACCCCTCGCTTGGGTTCGGATATATATTTTTTTGCCATACGCACTATAAAATAGCTGCTTTACATGCATGTATGTATGCAAAATGATTTTTGACAAGCCGGTGGGCAAGAACATATCTTTCCCACACTTGCGTGGGAAAACAAATCATTTGCATAGTTATATATGTTTATTCGCCCTGATCCGCTCGCTATTACCCACTGACAGCTACTCTCGGCCTACTATAGAAGTGAAGTTAGCGACACAAAATGAACTGTCCAAAAATTTTGAAAATATTGAAAATGAAGTGAAAAGCAGCTATTTTATAGTGGATATGACTAAAAATAACATATATATCTCGTGCGTAATGCTGCTATGACTCGTGTGACTGCCAAAACTCGCTATACTCGTTTTAACATAATATCACTTACTCGTCAGTAATATACTCCATTACGCAATTAGATTTATACACTCTACTATTATTGAGAAAGCGTGCTACACCTGACAACTATGCACCTATTTCGAGTTAAAAATTTAATATCAAAACTATACTCTGCTTACTAAATTGCAAAAGATATCTGCAATTTCTGTGGGTGTGTTATGCTAAAAACGTTTTTTTTTTCAAAATGTCAGTAGCTGTATAACAACCGAGAGTCGGACTCATATGCTGATATAGATAATATTTTTAATTTAAAATCGCTTCAAAAATAAAATTCCAAAACAACGACATGAAGTCGCGGAACATTCTGTATATGTGTTTTACCTGTGGACAGGTGAATAATGCTCATTGAACATTTATTCAACTGGTAAGGCATTATACGTCATTGATATATTGTTAACTAGAGTCTAGTTACAACAATGCCTAATTGTTTATTTAATGCAAATTACATGATAAATTTGCTAATTGAAAGACGGCGTATAGGTATTTATCAAAAATTTATATTATTTTGTATATTTTAAATATAATAATACCATTTATGTATTGTAAATTTATGTTAAGGTCGAAATTAATTCTTGCAAATATTTTTAAATAAGTAATGTTGCAGATTTCTTATTGTTTTTTTAAAGCGAATTTAAATGAAATTAATTATTAAAAGAAGAATCGACGATGCGATGCACAGTAATTTTATTATCTTTTCAACCGCGGATTTTCCAACCGCAAATTGGAGGTAACGCGTTCCTTTGATTTTTATACGCGACAGTTTACGGAAAAAACCTTATTTATTGCTTCTTGTCTATATAGACGTATAGACGAGAGGGTGCACCTTATCACTTTGAAATTCTTGTCTCGTCAACAGTCGCAGTTGTCAAGCAATTATAGGTACTGTTTTCATTTTGAGAACAAAAAATTATGGAATCGCTTAGAAAATTAATAAAGTTAAATACCTAAAAAAAGTTTGAGATTCCTATTATATTGAAAAATGTTGTCTTTTGAATAAGGAAGGTTAAAAAGTTTTTCTTCAAAAAAACCTTGTACTTAAAAAATATATTTTGTCTGATTTTTCTTGAACCTTGATCTCATCTATTGTAATAATTATTATTATTCCTTTGCAAACAAATTTCCAGTTGAGAATTTCAAGAAGCACCACTTCAATAACCTAGTATTTTTTATAAGTAAAATCTAATAATAATAGTATACTGTGTAACTAGTGTGCTAAATACATCTTTATACGTCAGGCGCGATATTTTCAGCACATGAAGTAGGCGAGCACACACGAGCCTTGGCGAGTGTGCAATGCGAGCCGAATACGAGTGCTGAAAGCATCGCGCCTGACGCATAAAGATTTAGCACACGCGTTGCACACTATACTTTATATAACACATGCATGGTTTTAGAATTTAATTGAATTAAAAAACAGTTACATAATGGTTCATTATGTAACTAGTTACATAATGGTTCATTATGCAACTGTTTTTTTATTATAGCACTGAAAAGAGTTGCATAATGGATCATTATGTAACTAGTTACATAATGAACCATTATAGCCAGTGGCGGCGCGTGAACATTTTAAATGGGTGTTCTGCAGAGTCAACCTGGAGACTGGAGTAGCTCCCGCCCTTATGCGGGGACCTCGAAAAAAAAATTCAAAAATACATTTGATGCAATTTTTAAGTGTACCTATTTGTTGAAATGGAATAAAGTGGATAGGTGTTTCATAAAACATGCATATAGGCATTAAAACATTGTTATTATTAATACTTAAAAAAACTAACCAACTTTCAATTAGATATGTCGTATAAATCGATGTGACTTTTGTTGCCGAACTTCCTGAACGAGTCTCAAAATCAGGAAAGTACCTGTGCATGGTCGTAGCTATAGGGTCTGGCAACCGGGACCCGCGCCAGGGGCGCTAACCCCGAGCGAAATCAGCGATGCGAATATGATTATTTTCAAGCAAAGAGCGCGAAATCAGAATCTTGCCAGGGACGCCGATGATCCTAGCTACGACGCCGTACCTATGCCATAATTTTCATTTTTAAACCTTCGGAGAGACATGTTTTTTATTTTAGTGTGACATCTTATGTCGTCAGCATAAAGTAGGCGCTTTGATTTCTCACATATGGTAGGCTCACTATACACAGCTGCAGGCATTAAATTCGCGATCGATCTGCGAGCGGCAACTTCTGCTGCAGACGAACCTCTGAACTGATCCAAAAAAATCAGAATTCTACTTGTAAGGGGTAGAAAAAGTTAATGGCGTATGTCTGTCCGGCCGAGAATTAATAGATTGTTGTATCTAATTAGGCTTATATCGTTTCTTCATTTAAAAATACAGATACTACCATGCATAAAACTATGCGACTTTTGACATCAATCGATATTTCATTGTTAAATAGCAAGTTTAAAAATTCAGTAGTTTACGCTAAGTCATTACGATTTCTATTGTATGATCAAAAACCCACATAAAATATTCATTTCATGTTCCGTAAGTCGGTTCAAGTGATACAAAATAATTTCACCAATGCATTTAAAAAGTTTATTACATATACCTATTTGAAAAATAGACGCTTATATGGCCTCTGTTGTCGAGCATATATAATCTACACGAGGGGTTTCCAAAGTCGGGGTCGCGGGCTGATTTTTTAGGGTCACGGACCTTTTTTTTTGATTATTTAATTTCTTTTAGTGCCCTGTTCTCACTCTGATTTGTTTTTACTACTTGTCACGTAGACAACTAATTTTTAAATCTTTCAATTTTCAATTTCTATATTACTTTTATTGTACTTTTTTAAACTTAAATTCTTGAATAAACGACTTAAATTTGAATTGCTGCATTTTTTTACTGAAAAATCTTTTTTATAGACTATTTTGTGCATTGTGGGGAAAAATGTTTAAGGGTCGCGAAGGCTTTTGCAATTTTAAATTAGGGTCATGATCAAAAAAGTTTGGGAACCGTTGATCTACACGATCAATCTAACATAAAAACATTTTCTCACATAAAATTATAGGCACTATGTAAAATATATTCTTGACAAGAGAAATTACTTTATAAAAATTATCTTAAACGCATCATTTGAAATTCACCATCGCGTCCCTTCAAAAAGACTAGAATCAGTGTATTAACACAGAATACATAAAACTGTGTTAAAGCAAATTTAGTTTGTTCTTTATAAACGAGTTTTAGACGGCAATAACATTTTCCATGTTTAAATAAATTATGTATGACATTACTAACGAGGAATATGAATTTTATTGTATAAATGTTTTGACTTTTAACTTTAATGTTTTGTTTTATAACTTTCAAAGTTCGTAAAGAATGTTTAAAATTTGGTTTCGATCCGTTGAACTTTTGATCCAAAATCCAAATCGAATTTTCATACCCCCCGTGTGTGTGTGTTTATGTGGTCAATTTTTCGCCTTCGATATCGTAAAAACGGAACAACATATGGCCATGCCGATTATTCTATTGTGTTTATCAGCCTTTAACTTAGATCTGATTAGATTTTGAGTCAAATCGGTTCAGTGGATCCTGAGATATTAAAAAAAACGTTCTCAATGTCACGTATTAACATAGGTAAAAAAAAATATAAATGAATTCTAGATGTTATAATATGAAAAAATGTAAATATTTTTTTTCTCTAAAATGTATAGTTTTCGAGAAAAAAATATTTTACAAAAAAAAATAAAAATTATACGTAAATCAAGGTAACCATGATTTTTGCTATATTAAGCTAGCCATCAGTAGATCACTAAACAAAAAATTCGACTGATGACCAGTCCTATACTTCCCACCTAGTAAATATTTGCAAAAAATAAACACTCTTTTTTTTATTCTTTGACTAGGCCCAAATAACCTTAGCTGTTGGTGGTCTTTAAAACACAATTTAATTTTTATTCTTTGAAAAAAGCATGGCCCTCTTTTTTGTTTGGTGATCTATTGATGGCTAGCTTAATATAGCAAAAATCATGGTTACCTTGATTTACGTACAATTTTTATTTTTTTTAGTAAAATATTTTTTTTCTCGAAAACTATACATTTTAGAGAAAAAAAATATTTACATTTTTTTCATATTATAACATCTAGAATTCATTTATATTTTTTTTTACCTATGTTAATACGTGACATTGAGGACGTTTTTTTGAATATCTCAGGATCCACTGAACCGATTTGACTCAAAATCTAATCAGATCTAAGTTAAAGGCTGATAAACACAATAGAACAATCGGCATGCCCGTATGTTGTTCCGTTCTTAAGATATCGAAGGCGAAAAATTGACCACATACACACACACACACATACACACATACACACATACACACATACACACACACATACAGACATCAGTCAGAAAATGATCTTAAACGATTGCTAGGGTCTCAAAACGTGAATTAGATCTGATTAAAATCTCGAAATATTGTTTTCGGATCTGAAATCCAAATTAACTTCCCTATGCCATAGTAGAGGTAGGGAAGTAAAAATTCGACTGATGACCAGTCCTATACTTCCCACCTAGTAAATATTTTCAAAAAATAAACACTCTTTTTTTTTTATTCTTTGACTAGGCCCAAATAACCTTAGCTGTTGGTGGTCTTTAAAACACAATTTAATTTTTATTCTTTGAAAAAAGCATGGCCCTCTTTTTTGTTTGGTGATCTACTGATGGCTAGCTTAATATAGCAAAAATCATGGTTACCTTGATTTACGTACAATTTTCTTTTTTTAGTAAAATATTTTTTTTCTCGAAAACTATACATTTTAGAGAAAAAAAATATTTACATTTTTTTCATATTATAACATCTAGAATTCATTTATATTTTTTTTACCTATGTTAATACGTGACATTGAGAACGTTTTTTTGAATATCTCAGGATCCACTGAACCGATTTGACTCAAAATCTAATCAGATCTAAGTTAAAGGCTGATAAACACAATAGAACAATCGGCATGCCCGTATGTTGTTCCGTTCTTAAGATGTCGAAGGCGAAAAATTGACCACATACACACACACACACATCAGTCAGAAAATGATCTTAAACGATTGCTAGGGTCTCAAAACGTGAAATCTGTTAAAATCTCGAAATATTTTTTTTGGACTAAATCCATTATTTCCCTACCATAGTAGAGGTGGGAAGTAAAAAGAGGGCCATGCTTTTTTTCAAAGAATAAAAAAGAGTGTTTATTTTTTGCAAATATTTACTAGGTGGGAAGTATAGGACTGGTCATCAGTCGAATTTTTTTTTAACTATGAATTGCACTGTAAAAAATCACAAGAATGCATTTTGATTCAATAATATGCTATAAATTTTAAAAGACTATTTTATGTCTCGTAGTTGTTCATTGAACCTTCGTTGCTTTCTAACAACGCTTTTAATTCCGTATTCCGTGTTTTTGAGGTCATTCAAATAAAAAGTGCTATGCTCAAAGGCTATCATAATATTTATTTAATGTTATTATTATTAGCTATCAGTTACATAATACCGAGTGTTTAAAACAATGAAATCCAAGTAGTGGATAGAAATTAGAAGCATCCTTACTAACAATCGTCTTTGCGCTAAAGGTGCAGAGTTCACAAATACGTCACTGACTCACTGGATATGATTTAGGATACTTTTAAGCCTTTTAAGATTTTTTAAGCAATAGGTAGTAGGTACTGACTCTTATCTTTTTTTAAGTTTAAATTTGATATATTTTTAATTTGATCAACTGTCAGTTTTGCATTCAATTATTGTTTTCTTTGTGACCCTTAGACTGTTTAATCAACTGTGTAAAGAAAAATGCAGCTGTTAAAATGTATATTATTTTGTTGTGTGAAATAACTGACAATAATGTAGTGTCTTTAAAATGTCATAATTTTTCTCACGTCAAAGGAATTATTCGATCAAGTCATTAGATTATAACTATCTCTAAAATTTTAAGCATTTTTTGCATGCATAGTTATACTTTTTGGCGCAGTAATGTAGTGCTTTAGAATATGATAAGTTTAAAAAATATCTCATTATAACGTACTTTCTCTAGGTTCTGACTTCTGGTAGATGTCTATCCAGCACGTTTGTCAAATAGCGACTTAGGTATAAAGGTGATAAGAATATAAACTAATTTTTAGGTGACGTTGGTATGGCTGACAGCAGATTCCTGTAGTTATATTTATTATGCTACTTAGATATGTAGGTCGCTACTTGCATGAGCTTCGACAGATAGTCATATGGTTCCTAAATTCAGCAAATTGTAAAGCGCTGTTTTACTGCGCCAAAGTGTATAACTATGCATTCAAAAAATATTTCATTACAGCTTAAATTTTTATATAATATAAGAAATATTTTTGGGCAAATTTTCGCTGCATGTAGCACTTTTTTGAAAAATTACTTACGATATGAAACTTATTTGAGTATTTGACGTTTATGTTAATTTTTCTCCCTAGAGAAATTTCAAAAATGTAGCAATTGCATGTTTCTTTAGTTAAATTATAACTTTTTTTTACAGAGCTTTATACAAATTTGTGAAACTGAAACTTCAAATCCGTAACTACGAAAAGAAGGATCTTATATTAGCAGACATCTTTCGACAAAATGTTTCTAATCATCCAAACAAACCTTGCTTTATCAGCGATGGAAAAGAATGGACTTTTGCACAGGTAAAATAATTTGAAAATAATTGCATATTGCGTGTTTAACGAATGGCCAATTAGTAAATATTTACTTATATTTATATCTAAAAGTCATCAAACATACATATATCTCAAGACTGCGAATTTCTGATGGTTATTTAAAGATTGTACGTGGTTTAATTGGAGACTTTTTTACCAATTCTTTAAAAAATTTGATTGTATTGACTTAATAGTAACGTTTTTGTTTTAGGTGGAAGAATACAGTAATAAAATAGCAAACATTTTCAAAAGTCATGGCTACAGAAAAGGCGATAAAGTTGCTTTATTTATGGAAAATAGACCAGAATATGTTTGCATCTGGTTAGGGCTTTCAAAATTAGGAGTTATCACTCCACTTATCAATACGAATCTAAGAATGACTGCGTTATTACATTCGTTCAATGTAGTTCACTGTAAAGCTATTATATTCAGTTCTGAACTATTAAATGCTATGATAGAAATATCACCGAACTTAGATTCATCAATTGCTTTGTATCAGTTGTGTGATCCAGACAAAGAAACGAGTGCAGAATTAAAAGAACGAAATCTCACTGAACTGTTAAACGATGCACAAGGAACGGCGCCTGTCGTAACAGAAAATGTAGGATACAATGACCATCTCGTTTATATATACACTTCGGGAACAACTGGTTTACCTAAAGCCGCTATTATTACCACTTCAAAGTAAGTTTCAATTGTCTGCGTTCTCTGTAAAAAAAATTCACAGATTTCGCAATCCTTGCAACCATCGAGGACATTGGAAATGATAACAGCATATATGAAACATAATTAACTGTTTATTATACACACAATATTTATCAATGCACTGTTTAGTTTTGTCAGGAATAACCCTATTATTCTTCTGTTATATACGCGTTCACTTTTGCTTGATTACTTAACTTTTAAATGGATTTTTCTACAGTATTTATTAACATTTGCTCAAAAATAACACCGCAAATCGTCGCAAATACCTCTCAATTAACTAGACATGATAGGTATAAAACACATTTCGAAAAAATTGCACTTGTTCAATTTTGCATGATTGCTCCTCACTTGATCGCGACACAGTTGTCTTTTGGCCTTGAACGAAAACTCGTAACTCTGCCCCCATATACGAACATAAACATTTCCAATGTTAAAAGTGTGTGTGTCAGCTCCGACGCACGACTGGAGTTTACCCCTATGCAGTAGGCAAACATACATACTTACATGCGTCAGATACATGATTTCAAAGTGAAAGGTGCGCAAGGTACGTTGCGCAGAAAAACGTAACGCTTTTTACTTAACACTTGTACAAATTTTACTACTCATAAAGTTTCCATACCGGCCTTATATGAAAATCGATTCTTAAGGAGTAAATTCCAAAAAATAAAAGTTTAAAAAACTAAAACCCGACTACGAAAAAGTAGGAATGTTTTGTCTTTTTTTAATAGTTCTATAGTCCTAGTTCTTCCTTGTGTGAATTTCATGACATGAAAGGGCACCAAGTCATATTGCAAGGGCTCCAAAACCTCCTTTCGCCAGAGGCGCTGGGACTCCTAGATACGGCAGTGAGTATAAAAAAATATTAATTTAGATTAATATTTTATTTTAGATACGTATTCATGTCAGCCGGTATTCATCACGTAAATGGTTTTACTCCTAACGACAGACTTTATGATCCGTTGCCGTTGTACCATACGGCCGGCGGATGTCTTAACGTTGGCCAAGCAATATTATTCGGCTGCACAGTTGTCATAAGAAAAAAATTCTCTGCTTCCGCATATTTTGACGACTGTAGAAAATACGAATGTACTGTAGCGCAATATATTGGTGAAATGTGTCGATACATATTAGCTGTACCTCCAAAGCCGGAAGATAGGATGCACAAAGTTAAAATAATGTTTGGAAATGGATTAAGGCCACAAATATGGAAGGTGTTTGTTGAACGATTTAATATACCAAAAGTGGCGGAATTTTATGGAGCGACTGAAGGAAACGCAAATATCAGTACGTATTTTATCAAATTGTAGTTTTTTAAGGTCATCTTAGACGCTAGATAGCAGGACCGAACACGTTGCAGGACAAGGGCGAATCCAGGATTTATGGGGGGGGGGTGGGGAGCAAAATCATCCGAACTAGCCTAACCAAAAAAGCAAATTATTCACAATTGATTGTTAATTCATTATAATTAACTTCCCATTGGAAGTTATTGTAATGGGTCCGAAAATCGAAATCAAAAAGGAAAAAAAATTTTTATGTTTCAAGGTCACTACACTATTTTTACACTACTTTTAGAAAGATGTCTGTGTGTGTGTGGTGTGTGTGTACGTATGTACGTACGTACGTACGTATGTATGTGTCAATTTCTTTCTAAGACGAAATCTCGAGAACGAAAAATGATATCGACTACGTTGGGGTGCCAATCGACGCGTATTAACGTAAATATGATCTGAAACGAATTTTTTTAAAATCGGTTCAGCCGTTCTTTTTTCTTAACCAAATAACCTCCAAAAAAGTAGATTTTACACAATATCTCGCGAATAAAAAATTATATCGACTTCGTAAGGGTGTCAATCGAGGCGTGTTAACGTCATTTTGATCCGACATAAATTTTATAAAAATCTGTTCAGCCGTTTTTTTTTTTTTTTTTTTTTTTAATTATTGATGTTTTAATGATTAAAATGATTACTTTTCTGTGTAATATCTAATTTAATTATTATTATTAAATATTTATCAAACTGGGAAGTTCGTCGCGTGGACCTCAAGGGTCGCACTTTAGTCCTAATAAACGACCCACCTCACGGCTTGTTTATTATTAATTCGACTTTATCCAGGTGTGCAAGCTTTCACGTCCGGCATTGTTCTAAGTCTTCATGGTTTCCGGGCTTGTAGGCCGTGGTCTGGTGGTATTTCTACCTGACGTTTCGTCTACAACTGCGGTAGACATTCTCAAAGGCGAAGTGTACTCCTTGGCGGCTCACAGGTCTACCGCAGTTGTAGACGAAACGTCAGGTAGAAATACCACCGGACCACGGCCTACAAGCCCGGAAACCATGAAGACTTGGTAATTCGATTTTGTTAAAAAAATATTTTTCTGCGAGTTTTCCATTTTCTCGTCTAATCTTAATTTTTTTAGTTGAGGGGGGACGCCCACTCTCCCTCCTAGATCCACCCTTGTTGCAGGATTGGGATATATTGGAGGGTGCATAAACATGAATCTAAAGATTTTTGTATTCCGAATTCCGATGTATTGAAATAAATTATAAATACAAATTGAATAAGTACCTATTTAAGTTTTTTTTAAAGTAAAAATGGTACTTAGGCTTAGCTAAATATAAATTGCTTTCTTTGATTGGATCATATCAAGTTCATTCTTGACATCCATAATAACTTTACGTAGGTATTCTAATTTCTAATTAATGGTTAAAATAAGTAAAACATTTATTCGAAATGCAATCTTCGTTTTATTTAAGTTGTGCCGTCCGCGTCTGTTGCATGGTAGCAAAACTTACAAATATTTTTTTTTACAGTAAATGTTGACAATACAGTTGGTGCAATTGGATTTGTATCAAGGATAATTCCATCATTTTATCCAATTGCGATTATAAGAGTTGATGCAGAAGGTGAACCAATCCGTGGACCTGATGGTCTTTGCCAGAATTGTAAACCCGATGAACCAGGAGTCTTTATTGGAAAAATATTGCCTAATGATCCATCTCGTGCGTTCCATGGATATGTTGACCAGAAAGCTTCCGAAAAGAAGATAGTTCGAGACGTTTTTAAAAAGGGCGATTGCGCGTTTTTATCAGGTTTGTAACTATATTTTAATTAAATTAACACCGCTAGGCCATTCAGAAATACATTTCGGTTTTTCGTTCGAAAACCAGTAGGTACTTGAAAATCCTAATCAAGATTCCAGAACGGTCTAGCACTAACCTAAGTAGACACATTTCTAACTAATGATTCAAATAGTGTTGTGTCTTTTTGAGTCAACATAATACTCTACATTGTCAACACAACATTGTTTTGTTTTGGCAGTTTCTATTAGCTACGCTTTTGAAACAAACGAAAACATTCAAAATTAAATTTTATTGTGTTTTATTTATTTATTATTAATTTTATATAAGGATCTACAATAATAATTAATCAAATCAAAAAGATCTTTATAATTATTATTGTAGGTCCTTATATAAAATTAATAATAAATAAATAAAACACAATAAAATTTGATTTAATCAAGACGAGTCTAAAATAGGTCTGATCACAACGAAATTATAATTTTGAATTTTTTTGTTTGTTTCAAAAGCGTAGCTAATAGAAACTGCCAAAACAAAACAATGTTGTGTCGACAATGTAGAGTATTATGTTGACTCAAAAAGACACAACACTAGTATAAAAAAACGCTCCCTAAGTTGTATTTTCCAGTTGAACACATGTTCAGGCAAATGCGATCGTTTATCATGTAAATTACTCTCCGGAGTTGAATTGTGCCTTCACTGAGTGGGATTTGCCCTTATGTTCATACAATAAATAATTTTCATTGATAATGCAAGTTTATGCAGTATCACTATTGTCCCACAGTTGTCATTGTGGATCGTGATTGCGGTGCCAAGATTATATTTTCTTAATTCCTTGTATTCGAGAAACGTAAAATTACAGACGCTCAACACATATGAGATTATTTACGTCTTCTGCACAAACTGCTTCTTAAGTCGAGAAAATCGTATTAGAAAATAGCTGTTTAATTTTGGAAGAGTTAACTGTAATCTTGAGTTTTCAGATCTCTGCGGAGGAAAATATTAAAAATATTACATGACTTTCATACTATCGAGAAATGATGATTCCAGTAGTAGTCATTTTTATTTGACTAGTTTACAACCGTTTTTTTAATTCCCATTTCTTTGTTTTCAGGCGATATACTTGTAGCGGATGAGTTTGGAAACTTATTCTTTAAAGATCGCACTGGCGATACTTTCCGTTGGAAAGGTGAAAACGTCTCAACCAGTGAAGTGGAAGCAGTCATAAGTAATGTTATTGAATATAAAGACGCCGTCGTATACGGCGTTGAGGTAGCAGGTCTTGAAGGTCGAGCCGGTATGACAGCTATTTACGATCAGAACGGATCATTAGATTTAAAGACTTTGGCTGAAGGAGTTCGCAAAGAATTGCCAATATATGCAAGACCCCAATTTGTTAGAATATTAAGAAATATAGATATGACCGGGACATATAAATTGAAGAAAAACGATCTACAAAAAGATGGATTTGATCCATCGAAAATTAGTGACAAATTATTTTATTTGAGTTCAGCCGGTGTATATGAACCGCTTACCCAACAAGTTTTTGCTGATATTACAGCAGGAAAATTGAGATTATAAAAACTTAAAACATTCCTAAACTCTACAAGATTTTATTTTTATTTGTACAAATTTAAACCTATACTTTTTTATGAACTGATCAGTGGCGAAACTATGTGGGCAAGGGCCCCGAGGCAAAAAATAAGCTGGGTCCCCTAATATTATCTTTATCAAAATATAAACGCAGCTTTAGGGCTGGCCAAGGGCCCGGGGACCCTGCCCCACTTTTCCCTATGGTACATATGCCACTGGAACTGATATTTTTTATAAATGTTTTTATCTATCTTGCCAGACAATAGAAAGTGACAAAAATTCAAATAAATATGTTGAATTTGATTCAATGTAAGCTACATTCGTTTGGCTTTTTTATAAATCAACTCAAATATTTTTGTTCAGTTACTGAAGTCGGCTCATTAGCTATTTAAATGCCGATAAAGCAAATTGGCTACGTTTATTAAGTTGTTCTGATATTTGAGTACGTATATTAAGCGAGATAAAAATTATTTTCGTATTTGTCAAAAAAGATTTTGTAAACAAGCTTGAACTGAATAAATTTTAAGAAAAATGAACACAATGTATCCAAAATCTTGTTCATGGCGCTACCAAGGAGAGCTCCAGGTAGGCTCACTTTTACAGAGCTATTATTTAGGACGCTGAAAATTATTGATCTTTATACCATTATCTAGCTATTTTAGAAAATCTATCAAACCCTCCTGGATTTCCGAGATATTTTGGCAGACTTAAAACCATGATATTATTAAATCAGAGCGTGCGGACGAGCATGACATCTTATTATTCAGATAAAAAATTAAAAAAGTTTGATGTTTTTGTATTGGATTACATAAAGCCATTCTTTGCTTTTTTATATTGTATATTATACAGTATATCGAAATGCCTATAGCTTATCTATTCAAAAATATCCATCTTTTTCTATTTTTAGTTCATTGACAAGAATAGATATATTTTTTCGTGTCTTTTCAAATAATTAGATGGCATACACAAAATGACCTGTTGCGTAACTGTGACTAACTATAAAACGAAATGTTCTGTACTTGTGTAATATTTTTTTTCAAAATACGTGATTTTTCCTTTTTAGACTTGTTTAATAGAAGTAATAACATTGCACTGATTAAAGATATATTTTTAAATAATTTAATGTGAGGTACTTAAAACTATAAATATATTATTTATATTTTAAGTGTAAAATAATTCATAGTTTGTTTATATTTTTGTTGATGTGTGGGTGGATTAATTGTTGTCTTTTTTAGAATAAATATTAAATACGTTTATTATTGTGTTTTATATAAATTGATACAAAAAATGAACTTTTTCTTTCCATGAACAATTCTTAAAATTAGTGAACTGTTTGAAAAATTATAAACTTGATAAATATTGGTGTATCTTTTTGTGAAATGAACGGTTTTCAACAATAGCAGTCACTTCTATACGAGGTAAGTGAAAATTTATAGTTATTAATAATTTTTGCTGTTAGATACTATTTATTTGCTAATGATCTCAGTTGTCGAGCGTGTATAATCTACAATCTATATATATAATAAAATCGTAACAGGTTTTTTGTTTGTCTGTTGACTGTTTGTGCACGCTAATCTCCGCAATGGCTGAACCAATTTGGATGTGGTTTTCACTTTTAAGTGATGTTTGAGATAAGCTTGGGCTAACATTTAGTGTTTGTTTCATTTAAATCGGTTGACAAATGAAAAAGATATGTCAATTTTAAAATAAGACTGTTTATTTATGTGACACCGTTAATGCAAATGTCAAAATTAAACTGTTTATTTATGTGACACCGTCAATGCAAACTATTTCCAAGTGATTTTAAGCACGACTTCGATTCGTCACGGTTGACCGCTATAAATCATAAATTCACAGCAGCCGGACGAAGTCGGACGAGTGCATATTTCCATTCATAAATTATCCATCACTCGAAACATCTTTTAAGAAGACCTCCAATGCAAACCTTGCACAGAGCATAAATTCTGAGGCTGACTCTGATTGATAAATCTATCAAATTTATTTTAAAATTTAAAATCGTCTATATTTTATGAACATTCAGGAAATAAGTGTGTTAAAGGAATACGGTATAAAAAATGGCAACTTTTTTTAAAACAAATTAATTTTACAATATGGCTTTTTAATAACAATAAATCAAACAAATCCTGATAAACAATTCAGATCTCTGACACCATGATGTGTTAAATTTTAAATGAAATTTAAACTACTTTTAGACAACTGAATAAGTACATGTTAAAAATTGAAGACCAAAAGAGCAAAACAATGTAAATGAGTTTCTAACAACCATTTTTGTTCAAGCATTTATAGTTTTTCTGATAAAATCGCTAATTGATAAATGAAAGCAAATTAATAACCATTTCTGATAAAATATATAGGTAACAATTCAATGCCATGCTTGTGGAACAAAAACATTTGAATGTTACTGCAAGTACTTTCTTTTTTTATCTAAAAATAGTTTAATTAATTACAAAAAGATGGCAGTGCAATATGTCGGAATGCATATTTTTATGAAGTTGAATATGTATTTAAATATTACAATAATATACCTAAATGTAATAAATATATATTAATAAACTTTAAGTTTTCTTATTACCACAAGCGTGCTCACCTATTAAATATGAAGTGGAGATATAATATTAGTCTCCATATTTCTATAAGACACGCCGACAGCTTTGTTCGTTGCCGCTATTTATAAGCAGGGCCGGATTAACCTTGTCTGGGCCCCTAGGAAATGCAATTCTCGGGGCCCCTTTTCAACCGTTTGAAGATGATCAGCCCTTTTCAAGTTAAAACTTTTTAAAATAAATTCATTCACGGTCGCAAAACTCACAAATCGCAATTACAGATCAAGCATTTCAAAACTTGTTTATCATACTGTATTTCGTCGCAATGCTGTCAGTTGATGAAATACTTCATACTTACAGAACAGAACCATCTAGTATCGAGGAGTAGAACTAATAATATGGATGCGTTACGTAGCGTATTGTATGATTCATACAATACGCTACGTAACGCATCCATATTATTAGCTCTACAACTCGATACTAGATGGTTGTGTTCTGTAAGTATGAAGTATTTCATCAACTGACAGCATGCGTCGAAAAAAAGCAATAATGCCTATTGTCATTGAGGATACAAATTTTCTAATTAAATTTCCACTCTATGAAACGTTTTTAATTTCTTTTGTGCGCGCGCGGGGCCCCTAGCCGATGCGGGGCCCCTAGGCAGTTGCCTATCCTGCCTAATGGTTAATCCGGCCCAGTTTATAAGTGTAAGTCTCTTGTTACACATTTTTCATCCACTCACGTGTGAATGTGCGAAGTAACTGGTGATTTGGGGCCTTCAAAATCTTGCAGCCCCTGTGCGCCGCACCGTACTGTCCTTCCATATAGCTATGTCACTGTGTAGGAAATGAAGACACAACGAACAAAGTTTATGCTATTACTTACATACTGTTAATTAATAAAATAATATCATTTTACAATTTGAATTTTTTAAGCCCGGCATACGTTTGTAACAGTACGTCATAATGTAACTGTCACTTAACGTTCACTGTGGATGACATAGATATGAACCGCTTTAGAGGTCGCAATGCCACGCGCTACCAGTAACTTATAGAGATAAAATTCTACCGAAAATGTCACTTACGCAAGCCATAATTAGTTCGAGTTGAAGGGAGTTTATATTTAGAGTTATAGAGATTTTGAAGGGAAGGAAACGAACATTTTTTTTTTGCTTATCTGACGATTAGGGCCGTAGCTAGGGGGGCATTAAGGAGCAATGCCCTACCTTAAAACATCCAGTGCCCTACTTTAAGGAATTATAAACAAGCCGCAAAGACTGACAGAATGACAGACTTGATCTATCTGGCATTTGGAAAAACAAGATTAAATTCGATGGACTAAATGAAGTTCTTCGGAAATTTGATAACCTGGCAAGTTCTGTTTTTTTTTTTTTTTTAATAAATTGTCATTTACCGTTTTCTTGCTTTTGTAATTTGATATCACCAGATGAGGTGGCCAATCCAATTAAAAAATTGTAGTCTTTTGCTTCAGCCCTACTTTAAACTTTCAGTACCCTATCTTGAATTCAGCTCTAGCTACGGCCCTGCTGACGATAAGTTACATTGCATTGTGATGTTACAAAATTTAAACCTGGTTTGCTATTTTGTTCCTTATCATTGTTAAGTATTTGTAATATATCTACACTGAAAATAACTTTATTACGCGATGTAGCTACGTTACGATATTCTGTTACAAATGTATACAGATCAATACAATTCATTTTGGCTATTTGAAGCTAAAAACGCTGTCATAACACAATGTTTTCATGGAAGAGCATACGTCATTTTGAAAACAATTTTTTTTTAACTTCGTTCTCTGTATATTTTGATAACAATACAGTTCAGGCCAGATTTAAGAAACAATTAAAAATTTCAAGCATAAATAAAAAAAATGGAAGATTAATTTTAAGAGCCTCACAAACTTACTAGGAATAAATGCATGCTTGTTTATTATTAGTTACAACCTGCGGATCAGTGTCAGGTAACAGACGTTTTGGTCACCACAGTATATTTGCTAGTTTGCGCCGATCTCTTTACGCATCGCCATGTTCAAGGGCGTCGCCAATCAGATCTAACTCACATGTGTAGTAGTGCAATGCAGCAGTAGCGTACACAGTGAATGATACTGAATTTCATCCCAAGAATATGGCGGAGGGTCATGTGATCGAGAACAAACAGCTTAAAGGTTCCGAAAAGATCGAAAGTATTGGTTATACCGTGAAGTCACTAAGCGTCGGTTTCTATAATACTGTTGACAGATATTGAACAATTTTTTTTTTGTTGATTCCGGGTCTATATGAACCTCTCAACGTCTTTTAAAATTTTAAAAATATGTACATCGTACGTAAGATCGGTTTAAAAGCCAAGTTCTAGCCCTTATTGTCCGCCATTGCAATAAATAAACAGCCATTAGTGTTAAAATGCTATTTACAACTTCGAAACAAATAAAAACGTGTTAATTATGAATTAAAAAAAAATAAAACTAAAAAAATGACGCTGGCTGTCCAATATTAAGCACAAAGTTATGCGAAATATTTCATTTTTAATGTACATTATTGTTCTGCATAAAATAGTGGTTATGCTAATAAATTATTTAAAACTAAAATATTCATAGTGAACAGTTTCAGCATACTGGCTATCATAACGATTACTTTTATAAAGTTGGTAACACTTTTGACAACTCCTGTACGTATTTTTTTATTATTGCAGCTGTTATTTTATTTTTCCATTTGGACATAAATTGACATAATAACATACATCCTTTTTATCTTTTAACATAAATATTATTGGTACATTTTATAATAAGGGTAGCCGGAGCACTGGCTCCATAAGCATTTCTTTAGACAGTCTGAAAATGGCACGCAAATCTTCAGAAATTACAATCTATTTAACATTTAGAGCATTAAACTTTTTCGCGGTTCTACACGAATATATTTGATGAAAAAATATTTTTCCATTATATCGCACCTTACTTTTTTTTTAAATTATCGATGCCTGTTAAATTAACCATTTACCGGCCAATGTAAAAGCCTGCAGCAATTTGCCTCGTTTTAAACGGACCGTCAAGAGTCTTTTACTGGAGCATTCTTTTTACTTAATTCATGAATACTTGAGTTCTGACCTTTTATCGTAAGTACTGTTTTACTTTTTCTGTATTCTGATTTATTCCATACATTATGTCGAAGGAATAAATAAATATCTTATCTTATCAATACTTTTTTCACTCATATTGGTTAGGGTCGTTCACATTATACACAAATATCAAAGATTTTGAAGAAACAGAATTTATTGATTTCCAAAATTCGAAATAATGAAGTCGATGATGATGCTCTTAAAGTAACACTGAAAATTCGGTACGCGTTTTGCTAATAACCTTAGCATCGTCAAGAGACAATGAATCATAATTATCACAATAAAATAAAAAAAAAATTTGTACAAATACAGTCGTGCATAACCGTTATTAAATTTCTTATAAAATATTTTTATATTATTTTTGGAGTGTCGACTGATTTTAAAGTGACTAGCAATTTAATAGTTGACTGTACATGACTAGCATGATGGCCAATTTGCCAAAAGTTCATCATTACTTACGATCAATTAAGCTGCACAATAATACATATAATAACTAGCATCCAACCGAATAACTGACTTCGGCTTCACTTTCAGCCAAAAATTGCATTTTCGGCAAAATAATCGGTTTTGGCCAAAAATAAAGTGAAGGTTTTGTTGAAGCCTAAGGTCCGTTTAATGCCTATTGCCTGTGCGCGGCCGTCAGACATGTCGCTGCGTGTTCTTTTGTTTTTGGCACATAAAATAAAATGTTTAAAGTAAACAGTACTTTTTGCTTTATATAGTTCCTTCAGCTTGGAAAAAAAACCTGAAGTTTGGCTTCACTTGAAATAACTACCTTCAGTCGGACTCCAATAAAAATCTAAAGTGTATTTGTTTGTTAGTAAATATAACGCATGGTTTATATTAGCGACATCAGATGGAATAAGTTATGTCATGTAGCTGCAAAATTTGCAAAAATTCATCCAATGTTGTTAATGACCTAACGTGTATTTGAATACTGGATTAAAAGTAACCTATACTTTAAGTTCTGGTACCGACTGGTAGTATACCAAGTTTCATTAAAATCGAACTAGCTACCGGTAAACAGAAAAAATTGTGAAACACGTTTTCCCATCTAATGCTGGTTTGCAGAAAACATTGTCAGAAATTGTCAGAATTTTTGTTTACACACGTTTGGGGCCTCTGTAGCCCAGGAGCCCCGTATCATTGATATGGTTGATACGGCGGTAGCTACGCCCTTGTTTTTGGCGTTTTTTTTCTAAATTCTACATGATATTTATTTATATATTTTTTTATTTTTATTATATTCTTTCTTTGACAATAATTATAATTTTTTAGAAACCAAGGTGGAATTAATTAAAAATACAATTTTAGTATTTGAGTAATAATCACAATCTAAGGTCATTATCAAATCAAATTTTTTATATTGTTTTCTATAACCCAGCATAAGTGTTATACCCGAAAATGCCGCATGAAAATGAAATTAGACAGAGGTCCCGCCAGTTTTATGTACTAGTGTTGATTTGTTGTGCGTAAAATATCATACAAACAGTGTGCAACCTATCACTCACTGCCATTCCCCGTCAACTATGCAGCATGACTGATCGTAATAAGCCCCTTTACAATGGATCGTTACTTATATTTAAAAAAATATACACAAATTACAGTTTAACTGTGAATTTAGCTGCTGAAAAGTAATCAGTTTTATAAGTCGATAGAACACAAGATACTTTTCGAAGTGACGTAAATTAGACTCCCGTAGCGCAAGGGAGTGAAGATATTCAGGTAAAACAATTACGACAAAAACATTAATTATATTTAAATGCTAATTATTAAGTATATAAAACAACTTTGTTTCAAAATGAAAAGGGCTTACTGCTAATTTTTTATGAAGGGGCGTAGCTTTAATTTGTGTTACGCCACTGTTTTGTATGCCCTTTGATTAACTATAAAATGCAATTTCGAACAAATTTTAACTGTATATAAGCACTTAAATTTCAGAAAAGAGTCAGTCATTATTTTTTTTTTTTCATTTTTTATATATTATACAAAAAGTTTCCACACACTCTTTAGGTTTTTTTTAAAATACAATAAAATCTCTGTGAATGATTAAATTCTCAAGCTGATGAGCAAAATAACGGTTAATACTAGAGGAAAGAAATTCATTGTGCCTTTTATGGTTTTACATCTTTCATTTTAACTGTGTAACGCTACCAACCATTTTATTTTATAAAACAAAAGTTTTGAAAACAATCGAAGGAACTGATAAATATTGAATACTTGTAGGTTAGGAACATTAAAAAGTGATAATTTAATACTGATCTGGATAAAAAAATGCGTGATCTTGTTTTATTACGATCTTAAAAAATCTTAAAATATTCATAGAGATTCTACTGTATATATTATATTTGTCCAATTAAAATAAATATCAGCTAGGAGGGATTGTCTTGGCTGTCTGTCCATTTCCCAACTTAGGTCTGGAACCAAACCAAGACATTTTCCATTCTAACGTTTCTTGTAACAACTTTTCCTCATCCGGAGAGAATTTTAATAAAGTTGCAACCGCTCGCGTTAAATGTTTCGCTTCATATTCTCGACTCGTTAGAAATTTTATAATTACGTGTTTTAAATATTTAAAATTAATGTCATCTTCTTCTTTCACTTTTGACGAAGACGGCGTGATTTGTAACTGTTTAGTGGTGTTCTGACTTGGTGTTAAAACTGCTGCTGCCGATTGTTCATTTTCGAAATTTAAATCGTGTTCATTTATTTGACCCGGACTGCGTAACTCGCGCTGCAATGTTTTCTTCATGCCGGAAATCCGCTGTTGTAAAATTTTTATGTTCTGAAACAATAGAGGTTTCGGAAACACTCAAAAGATGGCATTACTTACCTTAACTTATAAAGTTAAAGTAGTAACTTTCATTAAAAGGGGCCTGCACTTTAAGTTGCCATTATATACCCTTAAAGGCGCTGTCGTCATTATAAATGTAACATCATTTTTTATAGTTTAATTTTTTGAAATATTTTGAGTAGTTCGACTACTAGCATATAGAGGACTCTGAATGAACACTAAGCCAATGCACGTCTGACGTCATCCCACACCTGCACTTTACCGGATCGATGCTTGAAACACAATCAATCACAAAACCTTTGAAAAACACGAACTGAACACGAAATTCAAAACTGACATTTATACCGATGTAAACAAAACGAAAGTAGCGCCATCTCTTAGACAATAATCTACACTTTTCTAGTTATTGATAGCAGCCACAGTTACAATATCTGTAATGAATTACTTATTATTCAACATCCTGTTATTATTAACAATTCCGTCTTGAACTTCAGCATATCCATTTGCTGTCTTCCAATTTTGGTATTAAATGCCTCAAAATTCCTCTTCATTTAAAAAAATATTTCAAATTCAATCTCATTTTATTAATTTCAATACATGAACCCAAAAATGTTTAATACCAAGAATATCATCTATAATCTATAGAATCTTACTGATCAGTGATCACACAAATTTACTGCACTTTCAATATAAAAGCTGCTATGTTGTGAGAAAGAGTCGGTTAAATTACATAATATGGTGGCGCCATCTTTTGAAATGGGTGAAGTGCAGACCCCTTTTAACTGAAAAATTAGCCTAAATTCTCTTGGCCTCAGCTGGTAAAAAAAAATTCTTTTTTCAAATAATGTATACATATATAAATATTCATTATGCCAAACTATACTACAAACTAAGTTTTAAATACACACCTTATCCTTTTCTAATACATCTTCTTCGAGTTTAAAAATATTTGACTGCAACTCTGAAACGTGTGAATTGCTTTTTTCCAGTTCGATACCTTTATTGGCAATTATCGCTTCTAATTCATTAAACTTAGCTTGCATTTCATTCAGTTCTAACTCCTGATTGGCTATCTTTTGTCGAGCTAATTCTATTTCCTGTGACACTTGGGCATTTCGTAACAATGTAATATCTTTCTCACTTCGTTCTCTAAAAAATGACAACAAAAATAAAAAATTGTAATTTTTAAATAATTAACAAGTTGCCCGACAAGTTTATTTAAAATAAAAATTTTAAGATCCAATATTTCCGCTCTAATTTTTTGTTCTTCGTAAGATACCTACTTGTCAAAAGAAGTGTACAGTTCATTGCAACGAGTTCTTTCCGAATCAAGTTCTCCTCTCAGTTCTTCCAGTTCGATATTCAAACGCTGATTATTGTTACGCTCTGCCTCAATGCTAGCAGCAGCACGGCTACATTCAGTGCTTGCTTCATCTCCTCGAAGCTCTGCATCAGCCAGCAATTGTTTTAATTCTTTTACTTGATCACTTGATGTTTCCTATAAAATACATTTGATGTATTAAATATAAAAGATGTAAATATATTTAAAAAAACAAACAAAAACAAACAAGATATTTTTTAGTAAACTAAGTACACTAGTTTGTTTATCGCCTTCAGAATTGTAATTTATTATTATTATTTATTGTAATTATCTACGTATAAATTTCTAACTGAAAATAAAACTAAAATAGTCTGATGGGAAATGTTGCCTAAAGTAAATAACCGTTTTCAATAATTGTTCATTTAAACATTTACCTCATTGTCCGCCTTCCATTAAAATTGTTTTTTGTACACTAGTTAAATAGGGTTGGGCGCTTTTTCCGATATATTGAATTACAAAATGCCTTTTAAAAAATATTGAAAATTTGATTTAACCGATAATTTCGATTACATCGATATATCAATAAACGAGACTTAATTTACAAGAAAAAAAAATACAATTCCATAAGTCAAACATTTACAATTCTTTCTATTTATACCGTTTTATTTTTCACAGCTGTGTAGTTTTTAGCTTTAATCCTTTCTTCCTTGCTTTTCACCTAAGCTGCCTTCTATTCACTATTGGATACTAATAACTATTTATACTCGATACACCGAATATATCAATACCTACATAATACATGTCGATATATAATATTGATTTTATAAATATTTGTTTAAATATCGATAATTTTTAAATATTGCCCACCCCTAGTTGTAAGTTGTTCATTTTGTTTGTTTGCACTGCTTTTAATTATATTTTAAGTTCAATTTCAACTTCATATCCAGTTCAGATATCAGATTGGTCAACACAAAATTTGAAAGTGATATAAAATTTAAGTAAATTATACAGGCGTGGTTTTAATGGGTGGGGGGCCGAGGCTCACCCAAAAATTTTAAACGAAATGATAATCACTCACGCGATCAAATAAGTAATGTAGTTACTATTTTTTCTGTAGGAGGCCTACCTAAAATTAATCCTGCTCCAATTGTGTAAACCGGTAGCTTAATGTTTTTAAACAAATATGAATCACTAATTAGCATTTAAAATTTATGAACACTAATCAGTAATGTATCATTTCGAATAATTAATTTTGTACAGTAAATTTATAAAATTTAAATTTTGTACTTGTATAAAGATAACATTTCTGTAATCTTTTATGGGTAACATAATATACAGAATGTTACGAAATTAGACTGGCAAAATTTAAATCTTTAAACAGCAATAAGAAAAAATTATATATAAAAATTATTTTATAATAAACTTGACTGCAATTTCTTTGTAAAACTGTGATCCGAAATCTTCAATGGAAATGGGCACATGAGAAACGTAATATAGATGACAGCAGGTATATAACTACCTAAGTTATCATTGGTTTTCATAGAAAAACGCGCGAGAAATCAAGTTTTTTCCCGTCTGATAGCATGCAACCACTTCTTTTCAGTTTTGGATCCTTGGAAAGACAAAACCTCTATGATTTGGAGATTGGTAAACAGTACATCGGCATTATCAATAATTATTTTAAATAAACTTATCTGTACCCACTAACATTACTATAAACTGCCCACAGACCACGGTAGTTTTATAGCTGGAGCTCCTAGCAGGCGCGGATCCAGCCCTCAAAAAAGGTTGTGGTCACGGCCACCCGAAAATCGGTCAAATGCGAGTCGGACTACGGACTCGTTCACGAAACGTCAAACAGTACAAACTAATGACTAATGACCAAAATAAAAAAGTCACTTGCGTTCTTACCCACACGGTTCGTTTTTTTTTTTGAATTTTATTAAGGCATTGCAGATATAACATCAGCCAATCGACCTCAATTAGGGTTGTGGGCATGCCCACGACAGTGGATCCGCATTTGGCTCCTAGCGGTCAAGTTTGGCAGTGTCCATCCTCATTAGATGATGGTTGAAAACGCGAAGTCTTCGTATGGCGTAAGGATCAAAATAAGTACCGCGTTTCTATTTTGATCCTTACGTCACACGATAATTTCGTCTTCGACCATGATCTAATTCGAAAATTATCTTCCAAAATGCATTGTTAAAGCCACTCCTAAGCTAGGGCATACTTGTTTTAAAATTTAAATAAATTAGCACGCATATGGCGGCTGTGTCGTTATTGTAATATTGTATATTAATGACGGTAACATGTATTTTAGGAAATATTTTTTGATTATACCTACACTTTTTCTCAATATTATTTCATGATTCACCTGCTAAAGTTATTAAGGTTTCCTAACACCCTGTGTATTTATTATGTACCTACTAATCATAAACTTGCATAATACGAACGTATAATTAAATCAAATGTGATAAAAACTCAAGTGTTGAATTATCAGTAACGGTTTGACTATAAAGTGATATCAAATGAAATAAAAAATCAAAATATTATTTAGAACATGAGTCAGCAACAAAGAACACAACTGCTGATCGTAAATTAAAAAGAAAGTAAACCAACCGTAACAATAGAATTTAAAATTAAAATAAAAACAAAATATAGCCTTAACACGTTAATATCCAACAGCTGATACCATTTTAAGAAAGCAGGAGCCTGAAAAAAGGAAACATAAACAAAACAATAAAAAATGACAACAAACGTAAGAAAAAATTTATTCTAATAAATAAAGGAACAAAATATAATAAATTAACATAAAAAGTAATACAAGTGGATTTAATGAAATAAAATAAATTATTATAGTGCATTTTAAAAAAGAACACATTTATAAGTCATGGTCTCACCTTTAAACGTCCCTATTTTAAAATAATAAAGTTTTGTCAAAAAAGTAATTTGTCTCCTAGAACGAATTTAGTAAATTTTACATAAAAAAATGGCAAATCGGTGGAATTATTTTTTTATCACAAAATCTACAGCCTACAGGTGGGAAATTCCATTAAATACTGACAACCAAAATTAACAAATGAATGGAAGTATTTTACCATGGTTTTAGACACATACCTTTGGTAAAAAATAAATAAAAATAAGTGCTTCAAAATTTGAAAATCAATAATAAATAAAAATCAATCGCTTTAGAGTTAAAAAAATTATACATGATGTTTCATGAAAAAATAAAATATCCCGCTTGTCTATTTTCTATTATAATCTAATTACAGCTAATGCCCACAGTCATCTCTGTAAGTTATTACACGAAACATCCTGTATACATATTATATAGTCAAAGCTGTGAGTTTACACATTGTCAGATTACACATAACTGATCTGTACATGAACGTCTGGTATTTATTTAGCGCCAGTGTTGTAAGTACAATAATATAACTTTTATCATGAAGTGAAAAGCGTCAACTACTGCCAACAAATATATTTTTTTATTGAAGGTCATTGACCAGGTGCTGACTAGCCAGGGGCATTGGGCGCTGGAGTGTCCCGGGATCCTGGAGTTGCTGCCCGGGAGCTTAAGCCCTCTTGTTTCCCAATCTCACCAAATAACAAATTAGAGTTCATACCTTTAGAGAAAACCAAACCCGAACAGAAACCTGCACACAATTCAATACTCGATTTTTAACAGCATGTAGGTAATAATATAAGTAACCTAAACAGTGAACACTGAATGACATGTAAATAGTGCACTGACATGTACACATAAACTGGCGCACCCCTTCAAAAATAGAATAGATCAGTCCGAACCAAATCTGGTTTCTGCGCATGAGGCGGTTAAGTTTTCTCTAAATGTATGAACTCTACTCAAGTCTCTCCATTGGGCCCCTACAAATGTTAGTGTCCCTGAAAAAACATAGCCAGTCGCCTGCCATTGACAGCCAAGATAATCTGAACCTTGTATCTATTGATTTTTTAATTTATAAATTGTAAATCCAATTGATACATTTACTAGTACAGCTTTCAAATTAGAACTTGTGATCTAACGATTTATAGGTTTATAATAGACACGGAAACCTCAATAAAATCATTCATTACAAACCGCAAGATATAATATTGTAGCAAAACCCCAGATGTTACGCCGCTGGCGACAATAGAATCATCGAGAACAAGTAACAATGGTGAGGCGTGACATGATATCGAAGACACCGGTAACCACCAGAATGTTCTGGAAAGCGCGCGAGCGTGGGGGGGGGGTCAAGCTGCTAGCTCTATATAAGCAAGAGCAGTCACCGGAGAGAAGAACGAGAGTCGTGTGACAGTGTCGATTTGAAATAAATACAGCATATAAATTGTTCAGTGCATTAAAATGCTTCAGTTCGTTTAAGAATTACTGTTTGTGTTATTATTATACAAACAGTGTTGACTGTTAGAGTTGAGATATAATTGTTACATTTTATTCTTATCTATTTTTGTTACATTTTTAATTGTTGTAAATAAATAATTTATTCTACCCACGTAAGAAAACAGTTTTGTTACAATATTATACCTATGTTTGTAATTTTGATAAAGTAGAAATGTGTAATTGTACACTACATAAGCTACGAGATTTTTGAGGTAACATATCCGTATGTAACATATCTGTATGTAATCTGACAGCTGTAACTATTTATAGGAACAATAAACGCATAACCCTTTGCGTGCGCTGTCGGGTAAAAATATTTTTAAAATGTTGCACATCCCTCCATGTTAGTATAAAATATCAAGCATCGCCATTTTATTGTACATTTTAATTACAATTTTAGCGAAATATTTTTAGATTTGTAACCAGACATGCGTCATTTTAAATAAAACTCCTTCATACAATTTTATTAACTCACAATTTGCTTTCGTAAAAAGGTAACTTCCTCTTCCGATTCAGCGCGCATGTCTCTTAATTCCGTAGACAGTTCATCAACTTCAGCTATAAGTCTGTTAATCTTGACGTCTCTAGTCGCTATTTCATGTTGATATTTTTCCACTTCGAACTCAAGTTGTTTTATTCGTTCGCTCAATGAATCTTTCTCCTGAACGGCACGTCTACGCTCCGCCCCTTCTTCGGCCGCCTGTCGACTCAATCTTCCCACTTGCGTCTCTAGAGATGTTATTTTCTCGCACCAACTCGTTTTTATTTCTGTCAAATGAACGTGAGCTTCCTCTAACCGTTGTTCCAAAAGATTACGTTCCGCTATCAAAATCTGAACACGATCATCTGATGTAGCGTTCGTTTCATTTTCGGTGTTCGAACAGCGACGTTCTAAAACGGCACAGCGATCGCGCAAACGACGCAAATCTTCCTCATTTTGTGCGAGTTGATTGGCTAAACTGGCTTTCTCGCGGGCCGATGCATGACGAAGGGTTTCCATCTCATCCTACGCACATTCAATTTAAAAATCTATGCACTTTTTTTAATTATATTATGTAAAACACAATAATTCACATTTTATAAACAGCTTCAACCACAGACATTTAAAATATAGACTGCGCTCGTTTCTGTTCATGAAGTAGAAAAGGACGGTAAAGTTGCTCTATCTTTTTCTAATCTCCTACATAGACATAACCTATAATTTTTAATAACAAAATCACTGAAACAATAGATGCGCAGTCAATAAGTTATATGTCCATGGCTTCAGCTACGCAACGAAGTGATACAACTTACTAAAAATGCCTATACTCTGTTCCTCATAGGAAAAATATGACTGTTGTGCATTTTAACAGTGCAAAAACAAGTATTTGTACGCGTAACTGCAACTGTCGCAACGTGTTAGCAAAAGAGATTTTGGCCAGGTTCCGTACCTCAAAAGGAAAAAAACGGATTTATGGGATCACTCGTTTGTCCGTTCGTATGTCTTTCACAGTCGAATTTCTCTGGACTAAATGAATATCTCAAGCTGAAATTTCACATAGTTATAAAACTTACTAACCCGCATATATTCCAATAGCCAGAACCTAAATACATATTTTTCC
Source organism: Mongoloraphidia duomilia (assembly GCA_039654895.1). Classification (NCBI taxonomy): domain Eukaryota; kingdom Metazoa; phylum Arthropoda; class Insecta; order Raphidioptera; family Raphidiidae; genus Mongoloraphidia; species Mongoloraphidia duomilia. The sequence goes on from CM077522.1 coordinate 12,878,921, forward strand.
GTAAATTTGAGGGGGGGGGGGGTAAAGTTTAACACCCCAAAAAAAATCTTAGTAAATTGTATTCATTCATGTGGGGTATCACTGAAAAGGGATTTTCTTAAGAATCTCAAAATTATTTATTCGGAATTTTATATTACGTAGTTTTTGATATTTTACTGAAAACGCATTTCGAAAATTCATTTCCACCTCTATTTCCAAAACTTGTAGTATTAAAATTCCGAAAAAAAAAACGTGTGGTGTTAGAGATATAGGTATACTTTGCAGAAAAACTATTACGATGTTTCCAACAGCTATAGTTTTCGTAATTCACAGGCAAATAATATAGTTGACGGTACGGAACCCTCGGCGCGAGAATCTAGCTCGCACTTGTTCAATTTTTTATTTATCATGAGTCATAATTTTATTCGAAAATGCAGAATAGTCAGAGTGTTTAGCAAATTGTATTACGTAAGCAAAGAAAGCCTGGGTATAAAAATGTTGAAAAATTATAAAAAAATTACCACATACCTTGGGTACTAATGGCAGATGAAAAGCGGTACACAAAACAAAACAAATATAAAATAATAATAAAAACAGCGGTCAGTGCAGAGTTTTGCTACGTAGTGCTACACCAAGCGGATTTTTTGAGTACTCCATAATAAATATATTACAAAATATCTTACAAATTAAAAATGTTAATCAAACTACCCGATTTTTATATTATAAAGTCTACAGAAATCGCATTATGTTGTTATATAGTAAAAAGCATGTGTTTTTTTAATAAAAAACCGAAATTGCTGGTTTGTAGAATATACCGGGTACAGTGATGTAGCTAGGAAAAGCGTGGAAAAGCCTAAAAGGTCGTCGATAGTTTCATTACAGTGATAAAAAATAACTAATAGTAAATCGGTTAACAATAAATAGGATGTAAAATTATATATGTAAACAAAACATAAACATACACAATAGGAACATAATCAAAACTATGTTTTATTATTGTTGATCTTGAAAAATGAGATCTTATAGTTTCCGAAAGGTTGATTAAAAACAAACATGTGTTATAACACAATAATAAACTAAAAATTATGGTTTCATTTTTTTAACTGAACTGAAAATATCTTATAATTCGACCATGGGTGCGTTCCACTTGGCGATCGCGACGCCTACAACGACCAAACGTAATAAGCGCGGCCATAAGGCGTGAGTGTAGTGGGCGCAATGGTCGCCAAGTGGAACGCACCACATAATTACTTGTAATTTTTTAAACAAATAAAATTAGCTCATTTTTCCAAGACACGGTTTATTTTAAAATGGTGTTTAAAATTTAAAAAAAAAAACATTTTGTTACATTAAAATATTGATGACATATTTGTGGTACACAATATTAGGTATATAAAAAATAGATATTCCCGAAATTGTAACATAAAAAAATAATTTTTACCTGAACACAGTTAAGCTCCTGCTCATTATGCCTCGATCGACTGACTTCAGCCCTAAGATTATCAACCAATTCCAGATTTTCTTTCAGTGCGGCACTTTTCTCAGCTAGTTCTTTTTCCGTCGATAACAAAAGTTGTTTAACTTTCACAATTTCTTGCGACTGCAAATTTTCTAGCTGCTCTTTATCGTCACGATACGCTGCCAATTTTCGTTTTTGTTCTACAATAAATTTTTGAAAATCTAAATATTAATTGTGAGAATCAACTCAAATTACCCGTCTAATAAAATGAAATATACCTTCCGCAATTTTTAGAGACTCTTCAAGTGAAGATATGTGTTTATTCAGTTCTTCTTTTTCATTCTGAAGAACTATTTTCTCCGTATCTTTCTGTTCTAATTGTTTCAACCATTCCTTTTCCTTTTCTTTAAAACGTTTTTCAATTTCCGCTTCTTTCTTGGCAAGAATTCTTTGCAATTCATCGCTGTCTCCTATTTCTTCCGGAGTTTTTACTAAAGAAGGACTAGAATTTAATTCTTCACGAGTGCTACCTTCAATAGATATGATCGAATTCAGGCTTGATGTAGAGCCGTGTCTTGAATGCCTGCCTCTTAGCGAAACCCTTTTTGATGATGGGTTTACTTTAATCGTAACGTCATTACCTGTCTCTTCACGGATTTTATTTTTTAAACCTTTGAACATTTTAACTACCATACATGAACTGTAATTTGTAAAATGGATCAAATAATAACACTACGCACACAATTATTATTGATAAGGCGGGTCTTATCGCAACGTTAAGTGAGTAAACACACAATTAACATATTATCAACAATTTAAAACCCGTCGAAAGTGGCAAATTATTTGAACAGAAAATTTAATTCAAACACCAACGCGTAATTTTTGTTTCACGAGTTTTTTTAATTTTCATCATCTCAAAACGAGAATACAAGCTGTCATTTCATTTGACACTGACATACAAGCACACCACCGTATAAAAGTAAATGTAAAAATTATTTGATTTCAAACAATGGACAAACAGAATCATTTCCAGTTTATCAATTAACTATTCATGATTCATATTCTTTTTTACATAAAATTGGAAAATTGCTAATTTAATCATTTTACTTTTTTGTAATGAAAAATTGTGTATGGTTTAAATCTGACTTTGTACATTATTTGACAACCGATGGATGGCGCTTGTGCTACTGTAGAAATCTTGTCGATTGTCAAAGCAAAGTCAACAAGTCAAGTAATCATTTTTAATTTGACATTTAAAAAAACAACTAAAAACATTTTTACTTGTGATAAGTTGAAAAGTATGAAAACAAAAGCGTTAACATTTATGTAATTTCCACAATCTTTAAAATGGGAAAGTAAGTGACAGTTATTTTAATACTTTATTAATCTTGTTTAAATGTAATACTTTTAGGTTAAATTTGTTTATATTTTTATTTTAGACATAGAGAATGGCGTAAAATAGCAAAAAAATTACGAAGAAAACGTATAAGGCAAGCAATAGCAGAGCAGAGACATTGTATTTCCGAAAGAGGTAAAATTAAATTCCATACTAATATTTAAAAAAAATCATAGATAGGTTAGTATTTTTTTTCTTCGTTATATTACCGACTCTTTGAAGATATGTCGTTGTATGTAGAGATGGCAGCGATTAATCAAATAACTGAAATAATCGATTATTTTGTTTCGATTAATCGAATAATCATATGATATTTTTGTTTCGATTAATCGAAAAAATAATCGATTATTTACCTAATAATCGAAGTTTTGTGTAGCTGTTATACTAACAGAAGATTCCCTGCTGTAACGTTGCCATTAGTCGGTGAAATAACTCTCACTTATAGCTTTGACCAATACAACACTGATAGTACTCGCTATCCAGTAGTAGTACTTATATTCAGAATTATTTTCTTATTTTTTTAATTTTTGTAGAATCTATTATCTACTCAGTTCATTTAAACTTATTTTCTTGTCAATTTTTTTTTATTTTTGTATGAATAAAGAAATATATATTGTAATTCTGTGATTTTATTTTTGTTTCAATTATTTAAAATGTTCTGTATTGGTATGAAAATTACTTATGATTTACGATTGGTGTTTGGTAAAAAACTTAAAAAAAAATATTAACCTCTTACAAAAAAGCACCCAAAATAGAAAAATAATGAAATTTTGAGGCCGGTGCCAATTAATTACTAATATATTATATGTATCCTCAAAATTTCATTATTTTCCTCTTTTTAGTGGCTTTTTTGAAGGAGGTTGATTTTTTTAAATTTTTACTAGTGGATTTAAAATACGTAGTTTGTACGTTTTTGAATATAAATATACATATATACATTCGATATATCAAATGATTAAATAATCGATTATTTTCGGACGATTTAATCGAATAATCGATATCATGATTCGATTAATCAAATGATTAAATAATCGATTATTAAATTTTTTCTGCCATCTCTAGTTGTATGAAGGTTTATAAATGTAAACAAGTTAATATTTTATTCATTTTGCAAATAGAACGACTGCGTAGAGAACTTTCTCCAACATACCAAGCTGAAATAGCTAAACAGGCTGTTTTGGATGAAATTCAAGAACGAGAGGAACAGCGTCTAGCTGAATTAAAATATCAAGAATGGCTGAAGATGGACGAAGAAGCGCAGAAACGTTGGCAAGAGTCTCAAGCGCGAATCGCAAAAGCCAGAGACGAAAAAGCCCGCCAAGAAAGATTGATTCGGGAAGAATGGGAGCGAGAAAGGCAACTGATGAAAGAAAAGAAAGAAAAACTACGATTAGAATTAGAAGAAAAGAAAAAGAAACACGATGAGTTTGTGCAACAGCTTGAAGATTTTGTAAATAAAGATGGCGTAATTCCTGAAGAACTGAATACTGTATTTGAAACAAATCCAGAAAAACCTGTCTGTCCTTTTTTCAAGAAAACGGGAGCTTGTAGATTTGGGAATTCGTGTTCTAGAAATCATGCAAAACCAGGAGTTAGTAAAGTGTTGGTAATACCGGGCTTTTATTCAAATTTCTGTATGGAACAAGCAAATTCCAATGAATACGATACTGACTTAATTCTTGAATATGAGGATCAAGAAACGTATTCTGATTTTAAAGAGTTTTTTAAAGATGTTTTGCCAGAATTTCAACTTTGTGGTAAAGTTCGACAGTTCAAAGTGTGTTGCAACTTTGAACAGCACTTAAGAGGTAACGTGTATATTGAATACTCGACGTTCAAAGAAGCGGTACGTGCTTACCAAACGTTTAGCGGGCGGTGGTACGCAGGAAAACAATTGCGTGTTGAATTCACTGACATCTCTTCATGGAAGAGTGCTATTTGCGGTGGGTATTTTTTTCTACTTACGCAATTTATAGCATGCTTTAAAAATTTTCCACTGTCGACATAGTGACTGTTATCATAATTTAAATAGGTTTACATAACAAGAAAAGGTGTCCGAAAGGAAGGAGCTGTAATTTCCTTCATGTATTTCGAAATCCAGATAGCATATTCTACGAGGCTGATTTAGATAGACACAGAACGCCACCGACAGATACCAGCCCGACATTTACGTCTTTAAGGTAATTGTCTTTTTAAAGGCTATGTGATACTTAGATAACAACCGCATATTAGGTACTTAAAACTTTTTTTGAAGTTATACTTCTTTTGGCGCGTTATGGTAAAATGATGAGAGTGAATTTTTACGATTTAACACCATGAAACTAGTCGAAAGTAACATGATGAAGTTAGTCATTAGTAACTAGTGTCGTTACACCAGTCACATTGTGACGAGCGTTTTCAGTTTTGAATAACATTAATAAAAGCTATTGCTATACAAACGTTCGTTTATGCCGCTTTCGTTAAATATGAGTTCGTACTACATCTGTACTGTTTCTACTATTATTTTTCATGATTATAATAGCCTATTATATAGCACAGGTATGAAAGACGTACCGTGGCTAAACTGGTAGCGTCGTCGCGTCATACGCAATGGATCCCGGGTTCAAATCTCAACACAAAAATGCTTTTGTTTTAATAAATAATTAGATATAAATATAAAAAATAAGTATATTTAATAAATTAATAATTCATTAAATTAAATAAATTTATTTAATATCTTTATTTTATTATTTTATCGTCTTTTTTACAAACGTTTAGTACTGGCACGCGGGATAAAATTTTTGGACTTATTTTTGTTTTGTTACGTAAAAGAAGTATTAACTTCTGACGTGCGTACATAGTACACACACACTCTTTTTTTTTTTTGTAGTCACAGCAGATGGTCTGAATCGCCTGAACCGCCAGAAAACCGATCTTCAGAAGCTAGATTCAGTTCACATAGATCCGAGAACAACAGATGGGAAAACAGTGGGGAAGGTAGCTATGGTGAGGAACGAAATAGAAGGGAAGCTCGTCAGAGATACCACTACAATGAAAACAGTACTAGATACGAGAGAGATAGTGCAAGAAGTAGTACCAGTGATAGACATAGAAGAGATCGGAGTCATGATAGAGTTCACAGAAAATCTAGAAGTGACGATAGACGTTCTCGAAGTAACAGTCGTAGTAGAAGTGAAGATCGAAAGACTTATAGTAAAAGTCCTAGCAGAAGTACTAGTAGAAGATATCGAAGAAGAAGTCGCAGTAAGAATCGCAAGAAAAGGAGTAAAAGAAGTCGGAGTAAAAGTCAAAATACAAGAAAGCGAACAAAAGACTGTAGAAACAATTTAGGTAGTGATGTGGTTTCACAGTGTTCGGAAAGTGTAAATTCTACAAGGACTCGTAGTGAAAGCGTTGATTTTAAAGAAACTATAAAGTATCGAAAAAGTGATAAGAAAAAAAGTTGGCTTGAAAAGAAGCACAGTTATAGTGAAAATGAATCTAATTTTGTAGATTTAGCAATAAAAGAAAAAGAAAACAATGAAAGTGACAGAAATAGAATATTGGATTGACTCCACTATTTTAATCAGGGACAAACTGGGACGCAATTTCGGCTTGGGCGGATGACAAATTGTTCCGGGTTTTTTTTTTTTGAGATGTTGATTACAGGTATAAATATGCCTAATTTTTATTTATTAAATAAAAAATAAGTACCTATATTATTAAACGAGCAAATCTTGTATATATGTACCTATGTACCTATATAAATATTTTCTCAAAAACAGCTCTAACGATTTTGATCAAATTTACCGAAAAGGGGTTTCTGGGGGGGAAAAATCGATCTAGCTAGGTCTCATCCCTGGAAAAATTCGTTTTCTTATCGATTTTATCATTTTAAAAAACAGTTTTTTTAACGTTATAAAACAGTGTCGTATGGTGAGTAGGCTTTGGAAAAAACAAACTATTTTCATTATTTATGTCAAATTACTCTGACAGTCAATCTTTATCTACTTATAGGTATGTAATTTTTTTTCTTAAAAACGTCTAACGATTTTGATGAGACGGGAACTTCAAGTACTATTTTTTTTGAACTCATCCGAGCAAAGCTCGGTCATCCAAATATTGTTTAATAAAATGACAAACAAAACGGGACATTTGGAATAATTACTTGTGAGTTAAACACTAAATAGTTAAGAAATCCTTGAACGCCACAAAAAGCCGCAAACAATAAATTCTGTAGCTAATTGGACTGCGTCCGATACCCAAGTCCCTCTTTTTAATTAGAGTACGGTAGACGTAAAAATGTGTTTTCTATCAGCAATAAGAACATACCTCATAATTTGTTACCTACCTACTTACGTTATTTATGAAGTGATATATTTGTTATACTATTTTTTGAAAATAAATGTTTATATTCATTTGATTACTATCTAAACTGCATTTTATGTTTTTGATGAAAAAAATATTTGTTTATTTTTTTTTGTCTGCATTACATCCAAATCTATAGTTAGAAGCGAATTTTAGGATCGGCATCAAATTTGGAGTAGTGGTAAAAATTGCAAAAAGCGGGATATTAATCTGTGTTTGTCACTAAATCAAAAGGTAATAGAGGCGCTATACCGTATACAGCTGCTTATACAAGTAAGGTCCGACGTCACAGGAGACAACAAACATGGCGGCCAAACACGGGGTAGATTAGGGAATATTATTTTCTTCTTACATATAAAATGAATGAACTGGATAAATATGGCGACTGGCTTCACTTCTAAATGCTTGTAGCGCCTCTATTACCTTTACACTCAGTGAAGATTGTTGTTTTTACTCGAGAGTGTTATGTTTTTCATGTGTATGTATCATAGACATAGAAATCTAGGGACGTGGTACAAGCGAGTGAGGTGGTTGCTGTTAAGGGAGGGGGGGTGAGGAAGCAAGTGTGCTCACATTCTATTAGTCGCTTCAGTTGCGCAATCGCTGTACGACCAATTGAGCATGCGCAAAGGCGGCCATAGAATGTGGGCACGTGCATACCATGGGCATGTCCATAAGAAAGGCATGCACCCTCCCGTGAATGGCTTCCCCCCTCGTCTAAAGTGGCACTTTATAATTTATACTACGTCCCTAGATTTCCATGTCTATGGTATGAAACCAGACATTGGGTAACATATGATTATTTAACTACGGCTCAGGGAGAGGCAACTGTCCCCATCGCCCCCCCTGGATCAACGCCTGGAACATAGGGAAAATAACATTGAGAACATTTACAATTTTGTAGTAGACTATATGCCATAAGATCTAATGTTTTTAGTTGTCATGTCCATCGTAACTATATATAAGATATTAACGGGAACTTGGACCGTGGGTTGATTGAAACCCAACCCACGGTCCAAGTTCCCGTTAATCTCTTATATAAGATCTAATGTATCTAATTTGTTTTATTTTTCAATGCGTCCAGGAATAGCTCTGTAACCAGCTGATGTTCGAGTTAAAACGGGACTTCTCTCACGTCTTTCGCTCGATTATTTAATGAAAGGAGAATGTAGACAGATTATAAAAGATAAGATGCAGGTGTGCAAGCTTTCACGCCCGGCATTGTTCCAAATCTATATGGTTTCCGGGCTTGTAGGCCGTGGTCCGGTGGTATTTCTACCTGACGTTTCGTCTACAACTGCGGTAGACATTCTCAAAGGCGATGTGGCAGCGGTCGAAGTGTCCTCCTAGGAGGCTCACAGCTCAGTGTGTCATGACTGGTGTCCTCCCTTATTTTATGCTCAGTACCAGTGTGTTCTCTGTTCGGTCGTAGTCCGTCTCTCCTGTGAGCCGCTAAGGAGGACACTTCGACCGCTGCCACATCGCCTTTGAGAATGTCTATCGCGGTTGTAGATGAAACGTCAGGTAGAAATACCACCGGACCACGGCCTACAAGCCCGGAAACCATGAAGATTTGAAAGACAAAATGATTCAGAAATAAAAACAACAACAAACCTGTAACAATACTTTATTGATAATTGTTACCCAGCATACATTTGAGTGCACGAAAGATATCAAATTTCTATAGTACAGTTTTAATGTTTGTTTATTATCGTACAAACATCAAAAAGGAAAATAAATATCCCTGTGTAAAATATGCCAAAAAAAAATTGGTCGAGTTTAATTAACAAATCTTTTTTAAACCCAAAATATAATTTACAAAAGTTGGCAGTTAAGGGTTTTTCAGTAATGAGGGTGGGTTACTATAATTAAATATTTTTATGTACACGTTGTAAAATATGTAACGAAATGTTTTGAAAAGATACATTAAAACTCTTATAAATTAAATTCTAATTCTAGCAAATAAAAATATGTTTTAAAAATGGCCTAGTGCTGGTCACAAATGTTTGGTTTTAATAACTTTTGTATCAATCTATAAAATATAGTTGATTTTATCAGGAATATGACATAATATAAAAGCAACTACTTAGTTGATATTGGCTTAAGCTAGTAAAACTGATAAAATATTTACATAGGAAGTTTTAATATTACTATGTCTAATTTAATTTTAGTATTTACACATAATTTCTCATCATTTCATTTAATATTTTACAATGTGCTCAAAGTCTGAACGTCCACTGAAGTGATGTGACGTGATCTGGAAAGTGACTTTCATCTAACATGAAGCTTTAGATTTATGCAATGTTATCCAAACAGCACTGCAAATTATAATCACAAAGGTGTTCGAGATATGACATGAGGAAGTATTTAATAAATATCTATTAACGGAATTCTGATTAAGATTAATTGAATTGAACAACATCAAAACATCTGAGGAAGTCATTTAGTTGCAAAAAGCTGGTTAGAAAACAATTGCGATAATCATTAAATTAAATCACATGAAACTGTTGTTTGCATAATTGTCTCATGTGTAGTTTAGTGCAAAAATGAACCGACAACTTGACATAATCAATGCAATGTTATCATTAAAATTCAAATCTGCACTACTCTACTCTAACAACATGAACGGTCCTAGTGTCTGCTACTAGACCCGTCGCTAACTTCAGTGGATACTCAACTAAAAGTTAAATGTTTAAATATTTATAATCTAATGCCACGATTTGTGGCGGCGACATAGTTGAGCAGTTCATCGCTATCTTCGCAAATGATGGGCTTTTCATGATAGCATGCGACATCATGCCATGCGATACCATCATTGTAAACGTTGTTGAGCACACTAAGGCAAGATTCGTTGGTTCCGTTGATGTCGAATTCAGCATTATCGGGCTGTCTGAGTTTCTTGTGACCAGTCTGACTCCATGGATTGTATCCCCAACCATTAGGTACTTGGTTTGTTGGTGCCAACTTGTCGCGGTTCGCTGACCAGAACCAACCGAAGACGTTCTTTGGTTCCAAATCTGGACGGTTCTCGCATCCTTTGAAGTCGCAAAGACGACCGCTTGTCCAGATGTACGGAACGTCATCTGTACACAGATGTTTCAGAATTAAAGGTCACAAGATCCACAAAAATTACAGTTATTAAGACAACTGACGGTTATAAATTATAGCATACGAGTACCTACTTTGACTTGTACTGGGTTTCTGATACTACTTTTAACGCTAAATCCACTTTCAAAGTAGATTTTCATTGACTTTCAACGCTAAATCTACCTTGAATGGAGTATGGAGATTTAGCGTACCAAAAACCAAGGAATAATTTATTATTATATAAGTATAGGCCAGTGGGGTAACTTCAAAATGTTGGCCCGGAGGCGAGAATTCTTGGAGGGCCCCTTTTTGGTCAATAAATAATTAAAAATAGGTAGGTAGACCTCGCGCGGCGAAAGATGAAGCCACCGCGTCATAGTAACGTGAATGCATTGCGCCCGCCTTCTAGCTTGCTATTGGCTGTTTTGGAGATCCATGAGCGTCGAGTGTTTTCTAACCTAACGTCATAAAACCCAATGTGCAGTTTTGTGTACACGCGGCACTGTCTGCGGGCAAGCAGGCGTTCACTAGCATATTATTGATGGTGTGCCTGGCTTCATCTCTCACCGCGGGCACTCTATAGCAGGTAGGGTTGCCAACTCAATATTGAGCTTAGCGCGGAGATTTTAAGACCAGTGGCAAAGCGTGGATATTTTCCTTGGATAGATATCCGGAAAAATGTTTGAAAAATAAGCTTCAAATAGGTACGCAAATTTCATTATATTCTATGTAGTATTTTTCGCCCCCAAACTATTGTATTAGCATAGGTGGGCAAAGTTAATCTAACTTCGTTAATCGTTATTCCGTTACTCAAAAAGTTAACTTCATTAAAGTGTTGGCTTGTTGAAAATGTAACGCAAGTTAAAGTTAACCGTTACTTAAACTTAAACCCTTAGAGGTTCGGCACGTTAGCACATGTGGGGACCCGGACATTAATTATTATTATGAAAGGAGAAATTATTATTTATCATCATCATTATTATTATTTTTAAAATTTTCCAAAAAGTGAAAATTATAAAAAAAATGTGTGTACAACGACCTACAGGCCCTGAGGCACAGTAGTTAAAGTCGCTTTGGAGAGTGTCATTTGTGTAATTCGATTTAGAGAAAAACTTCAAGAGTGAGGTTTGTTTTTATCTATTTATGTTCATGGACATTTTTTTACCACATTTGTGTAAAAAAGATTAGACAAAAATTAAAATATGACATCATTGCGTTTTTATAGATATTATAGTACCTAATAGTACATATAATTTACAATAATATGTACTTATAATAAACTCTCAATCTAGAAATTAATATTAATTTTAATGACAGTAGAGAAATCTATAATAATGACTAATTTATGTGTGTCAGAGAAACGAATCAACGATATATTTATTCTGCATGATTTATGAATGAAATTATGAACTATATTTATATAGATATAATGCAACAATGGGTCAACAAATTTGTTACTGAATTCAAAGAAATGCAAAACGTCATTGTTTTTAACTCAGCTCACGTTTTCTGTGAAACAATGTAATCTGTGAAAGTGCAAATATATTTACATCTTCATTGTTTAAAATAATATTAATAAATATGTTTTTGCGTAGACAATAGTTTTAACGTTTGAACTTTTCTTGTTTCATGCTAATTTTTGCTCTCGTTCCAGGCAAAGAAAAACTGCAGAAATCACGACTCAATTTCTTAACCCTTCAATGGACGCACAGAACATTCAGTTATCTATTTGTTTCTACAACGGAAAGAGAAAACATTGCTTAAAATATGTTTTTCACAGCACCGCTATTGAAAAATCGATTTTCTGTACCTGTTTAGTGGGTTGAAACTGAGCGTTTTCATCCCTAGGGATGAAAATTTTCAGGTCGATTCTCTCTGTTTTTTAAAGTTGTTGAGAGGGAGATAGAGCGATTGAATCCGCAAATAATTTTCGAAAACGTCAAATTAGGGAGATAGAGCGATATTGAATACGCATATATAATATTCATAAACGTCAAAATGACAGACATAACCCCACATAAATCCGACAGATCTAATATTTTTGCGACTTTTTGTAGGTACCTCAAATCGAATTGTCAATAGAGTTGTTGTGAAAAACAATATGCATAATGCAGTTACTTGGTATGAAAACTTGGCGTTTGCAACACGTGTGGTTGCATGACCTCGTACCTCGGACAGCAAACTTCACACTGGTTGCAAACGTCAAGTTTCTTACCTTGTAATGCAATATACTATTTAAGTATCTACCTTTTTTACTGTACGAAAGTCGTGCGACACGACGAGCGAAAATTCACCTGTGTACATTTTAAATCTAAATTAATACTCCAGTAAAATTGCACTTTTCTTGGCATAATAAGATCCCACAAGTAATTTTTTTCATGGATGTCTCTTAAATATTTCTCAAGTTAGCGCGCCCTTAAAGGTTATGCCGCGGGAAGCCGCCATCATTGTGAAAAGTTCTACGCTAAATATTTCACAAACCGTTGATGCTACGACAGAAATTGTAAGGACCTTTTTTGTAGAGTATTAAATTCCTTACAACTTTGGTCCCTGTGAAAAAAGGTGTAGAAAATTTAATTCTCTACAAAAAAGGCTCTTACCATGTTTGTCGTAGTTTCAACGGTTCGCGAGATATTTATCAATGTTTCGCAAAGATGGCTGCTTTCGCATAATCTTTTAGGTCGCGCCAAATTTATGAAATACTCAGGAGACACCCCCGAATAATAAAAAAAACGACTTACGGGATACGGGGTCCATGCCTTACTAACCTACATTTTTGGACAGTTATAACTCGAAGTGATGTTTCACCATTTTTGTAAGTTTATTTAGATTTAGCTGATACTTGATAAATAAAACTTTCTTGTCATCGTCCTCAACACTCGTGTAGTAAAAAGGTATCTACTTAAAGATATGTGAATAGTAATGCTAATCTCTTTTCGCTGTAATAAAAAATGGCTAACTGAAGGCATAATATGTCCACTGAAATGCTAAGGAATTTCACGGTAGCTGAAATAATATGTAAGTAAATAATTTTTTTTATTAATGAAAAATACTAGATTTTATTTAAACCTGATATCGACTTGTTAAAAAACGGTCATACCTAAAATGATGAGGTGTCAATTAAAAATCCATCCAATAATTTTATATTTTTTCCCCTTACCAACAAGGAATATGGAACCATTCATTGATGAATCATAAAAATAAATAGTTAATTCTAAACTCATCAGGGCCATAGTTAGGGGAACAAAGAGGGGCTTTGGCCTACCAAAATGCCAATGCCCTACCTTAAAAATAACCAACATAAAGTAATATCTCGATTTTTGTAATTTTGTACCCTACTTACTGATGCCTTACCAAAAATTTGGTTCTAGAATTTAGCTACGACCTTGAAACACCTACATATTAAAACATCGACAAACGTTTCACTAAGTAAAATATCCCCACCAAGAATCTTATCTGCAGATTGGTTGAGGCTTTCGCGGCCAGTTGATGAGCTGGTGTTGTCCTAATTCGGGTCTATAGACCGTCGTTGGTTGGAATTGCTTCCTAACGTTTCGCTAGCACGAGAGGTCCTTCCATCTCCGATGCTGGATGCAGCATCGGAGATGGAAGGACCTCTCGTGCTAGCGAAACGTTAGGAAGCAATTCCAACCAACGACGGCCTATAGACCCGAATCAGGACAACACCAGCTAATCTTATCTGCAGTCAACGTTTCTAATCCTCAAACACCACGCTCCAAAAATCAACTTCAAACATCAAATTTCAAAAGTCAATCACAAATACCATCAATGAAAATGATCATAGATGGTAGACAATGATCATACAGTATTACCTAATCATATTTTTTGCTGGTGCTAACTTACTCAGCGAAACGCACGTCGAGGTTTCTATTTGCGTTGGTTGTTTAGGAATAACAATAACATAGTGTTTATTTTTTACTACTGCATCGATTCTTTCCATTATATTAACGAATTTTTTATGTGATTATTCAAGCTGCACAACAGTAGAAGCAGCAAATCTTAATCAAGTCAAATGTTAATAGTGATTACATAAGTCGCGGATTGGTTATTTATGCATTTGCAGATTTAAATATAAAATTGTGTAGTCAGTCTTTAGGTATGCGAATGATTGTTGAAAAGACAGAATAACAATATAGGTATATGTGACCTTCAAAATAATTTACAATAATTGACTTTGTAGTATTTGACTGTTCATTTAGCATACTTGATAAAAACTTGTTCACTTTTACTGTAATGAATTCGTACATCAAAAAGACGATGTTTGAATGACGAAATAAAAAATCATTTTGTAGAAATTACTTACTGTCGGAAATTTTGTTTTTTACGTTTTAACATGCATATTTACATTTTATGGATGAAAGATTTTTTCAAAAGTGAATCAATAGGTCGTTATAGCGTGGTTGATTGTTTAGTCAGTAGTCACCCAGGATTTAAAATTTTCATTTTTATAGGAATGTAAAATTATTTTTTATCATTATCTTTTGACTTGAGGATAACTGAGACCACTAAAATAATGTTTAGGTATATGACGTTCCTCTTCTAATACAATCCTCCAGTTCACAGATTCTAATCTTAGATCTTAAAGAAATATCAATTGGAGTTTTAATTTATTATTAAAGATTATACAGGGTGCTGAATCGTTTTGCGGGTAATAGGGATTTAACCCGTAAAATCAAACTTTTGCGATTTCCTGCTTCCCTAATTATTTTAGGAAAAATATCTTCGAATAAAAGTTTTAGAACATAGAATTCTGCATCTAAAACATTAAACAAAATTAATTTTGCATGCTTTGTGACGGCAGAAATTTGATATGAAAATGTCAAAATTACCTCAAAAACAGATAGCGATAGCCATGGAACTTGAACAAAATGATGACGTTTTAGCTGTCAGAATAATTTCTAATCATTTTGTTCAAGTTCCATGGCTATCGCTATCTGTTTTTGAGGTAATTTTGACATTTTCATATCAAATTTCTGCCGTCACAAAGCATGCAAAATTAATTTTGTTTAATGATTTAGATGCAGAATTTTATGTTCTAAAACTTTTATTCGAAGATATTTTTCCTAAAATAATTAGGGAAGCAGGAAATCGCAAAAGTTTGATTTTTCGGGTTAAATCCCTATTACCCGCAAAACGATTCAGCACAATGTATAATAAACTTAAATTATGAATTGATTCTAAGCCTGCAGATAATCCTGATTATCTTTAACTAGCACCAAGTACAAATTATCAGTTTATCGTTATTTTTAACAATAAACTGAAAACTCAATTGATACCTATACGTTTGAACTATTTCCCAGATTAGAAGCTTGTAATAGACGAACATGGTAACGCAACATAAACAACAACGTTCCAACGATCTCGGGTATTTTTAATTGACTCCCTGGGACAATCATACAACTTAGAAAAATAACTGAGTATAATCTTAACAGTGTGACTGAAGCAATTTGGAAGACTTACTTTGTTGTATCAGTCTGAAAACGAGATTGTTCTCTTCTTGCGTATCCATGGATACCAAATCCATGCAATATTCTCTGCAGATGTTACGGCCATCTAGCCAATCGACTTTTTTACCGGCAAGCGCCGGCACGTGACCGCTGAAGAAGTAGTTGTGACCACGGTAAAAGAATTCCTTAGGTCCTGAAACAAAAATAATATTTTAGTGAAAATTATATAAGTATTTAAACTACATAGCGTCTATAATTATTCTATAAATAAATAGAGAAGTTTGCGTGTGCTTATTAGAGATGAACTTGTAGATTCTCAAAAACAGGATCTTGTACCCCAACTCAAATTTTGATTTCACACCTTTGCTCTTAGAGACAGTCGACTGTAGAATAAATTCACTAAATATGAAAACCTTTTTCATACTATGTTTCAATTTTCTCACGAAAGTCCGTCATCAATTTCCGTGAAAGAAAATTGTGCGTTACCGCGAGGTAAGAAGTTTTACTTAAAAAATAATAATAGCAATTCTATAGATAGATAGATAAAGTGATGTGAAAATAAAATCAATAACTGCATGTATGATATGGAGAAAAGTTTAAAAACCCACACAAAATAGTCAATAGATTGTACCATTTTGTTTCAGTCGATAGGCTATTATATAATATGAATTAATTTCTATTTGCATCGCGGAAGCAGTACAAACCTAATATAAGATAGAATAGGATACGAGAGAAGATGGCCTCGGCGACGTGCAAATTTTAAATTCAAGTTCCATCAGAATCAATATTTGATTGAAGTAAATGTAAATATATTATTAAATACGTTTAATGCCACGGAAGCTACGTCACGTGTTCTACGTAGGGTAAAATTGCCTAAATGCTGTCATTTCATCTTTATAAATCTTTGTTTTGTTTATATACTTGACCTATTGTCACTGTATAGTATTAGGTATGTAAACAATGTATTTTTTATTATAGTTTTTTAGATATTATCGGTGAAATGTCTATTATAAGTAGATTTCAAGTTTAAGTCCATTATTGAAGCCAACAACCCGTAAAAAAGTCAATTATTATACTACACAGTGTGTAAACGGTAGTACGGAACATATAAGGGAAATGCAGTGGGAAGTTATCGAATACTCTCCCACTGCACTTCCCTTATATCTCAAATCCTTTCCCCTCGCCTATAAAACGGTTCCCGCTCTCCCGACGCTATTTTTAAAGCTAAAGGATTCGGGTAAATGCCAAATGAAGGACCGAGAATCATATACTATAAATCCTACAGGCGAATTTTTTGAAAAAAGTTTTGGATATACGTGTGGAAGATTCCGTAATTTTTTAAAAAGTTGTAAGTTTTTTTAGGAATTTTTTTTCAATTTTTCGCCTGTGGGATCTGTAGTGTGATTCTTGGTCCTTCATTTGGCGTTTACCCGAATGCTTTAGCTTTAAAAATAGCGTCGGGAAAGAAGGAACCGTTTTATAGGCGAGAGAAATGATTTGAGATGAAGAGTGCACGGGGTAACTTCAGCTATCGAATACTCTTAGCGGATCAATGAGACCTGTGAGGCTGAAAAGACAAGCTTTTCCATGTTCTGTGTCGAGTTGCCTAGTTAACCACGCGAAATGTTTGTCTTCGCTTAAATTTGACAGAAAAATTCAGATTTATTTTCAATAATTTATCGTATTATGGAAGCGTGCTTTAATCTCCCTCGCTCGGCTAAACTCGGTTTCCTCGAGTTTACCCGAATGAGTGTTTCACTTCGGAGCCTGACGGATTAGACTGCCCAGTGCCCAGGAAGAAGTGTGCACGGTGCGCCTAAAGAAGTTTTTACTTCAAAAAAGGAACTAAGTTTCGAAAAGAATAGGCCGTCGGAAAATCGTTGTTCTTAATTCTTAAATAATTTCAGCACAAACAAAAAGACGAATAACAAACAGACGGATTCATAAAAAATCCGGAAAATTTCGAAACGAAAACAAAGATTACGAATTTTGTTGAGCGCTCGCCGAATTCAAAACATTTTAATAATATAAATCCGCGAATACTTACTAATTTCTCCCACACCCTGAACCTATCTTTATTTACATGTTATGCATTTTATTAATTACAGGTAGATCCGTGTTCATGTATTTGAGGTGCGGCTGTGCGCATGCTCAGTCGTGCTAAAAGTGCATTCGGCGTGATTTAGGTATCCTAAATGGGTGAAATCTCTATGTTTATTATTTTTATAACATTTAATATAATAATATGCAAACGTTTCTCTTATTGCACACAACTATATTATTATAGGCCCTTTCATTTCAGCAAATGACTCAGATAAATTCATCGTCAAGTAATTCACAGTAAAATTTCGTTTTTTCACTAATGCCCATATTCATAGTTAACCCTTAGGTAAGTAATAAGGGTTAGCAGAATAATAATAATTATTACCTACGTCTATTTGTTTCTTTGTCTAAATAAAGACGCACATACTTTTTCGACACTTAAGGGACATACTACCCACCCTTAAGGTGAGGGTGATGTAAGGGCTCGTACAGACGTTAATTTTGACTATGAAACGCATATTCGATTTGAGGGTAGAGTTAAGTGTCCCTTACTACTTAAGGGTTAACTATGAATACGGCCGTAATTCAGTTAGAGCGTAAACATAAATGTTTATGTCATTTAGCAGTGGCGGCGCCAGAGGGTGACCCATAGCCCACCTTAAACTGTTTTAGTCCACCCCTTGGCCCACTCTGGCGTAATCCCCAATCTCTAGGCTATCTTTTAAATACGTTTTTAACCCTCGAAATTTCAACAATTTTTCTTGTAATTTCTATAGCAAGTAACTTGGGTTAAAATTTTATCGAGCCCTGAAATTTTGGGAATAAATGTTATTGGCCCACCTTCAGATCACCATGCCCAATACTGGCCCACCCTAACAAAAAACCCTAGCGCCGCTACTGTCACTTAGCCGCGATGACGTCAAAGGTGCTTTGGTAAAACAGCTCTTCTATCATATAAGTCAATGGTTTATATGATCATTATGTACTTTTAAATACCTACTTACATTAAAGTGAACTTCATAAAAAAAAAACTCGGGTCGCAGTGCCAAAACCCTGCCGACAATATAGTGTATTTGCTAATACTGGCATTGTGGCTTTATTATGTGAACTTAAGTTTGTTTTTGGACAAAATAAAAAATTTAACCCCTTAATACATCCCTTAAAATAATTAAATTTTTCTAAATTTCAATATTAGACATGGATTTTATCAGTACACCCAATTAAATACACCCTTCCATAAGTAAATCCGTATTAACAAACTAGTGTTTTCATAAAATTTGAAAGTCCGGTCCTATCGGGCCGATTTTATTAAAATTTTAGCAGCACATTTTAATCTTTACTAAAGAGTTAAATTTCAATTTTGAAACGATTCTGACAAATTTTTCGGTATTTTTGGGCCCAAAAACTTTTTGGAACCCCTAAATACAACCCTGAAAATGGCCCGATCGGGCCCATTTTAAATAGGCTTCTTGCGGTGATGGGTTCCAATGTGTGTACCAAATTTCGTTTCAATCGATTAAGTCTGTCGAGAGTTATCGTGTACACACATATATATATAAATATATATATATATATATATAAACATTTTCAAAAATGGTGCCAAAGTGTTTAGGAGGCTATGAAACGTCGAGAAATTTTGGTCCGACCCCTAGGTCCCGCCATCCGACCGACGCCAATAGTGTATGTGCCATATTATGGCAAATACACTAAAAATGACTTTACCAAAGCACTTGTGACGTCAGCGCGGTTAACTGTAACACGTTTAATCGTTTAATAGTGTGCCAAGTTACATAAAAATCGGTCCAGCCATACTCAAGTGATTTTGGTACAAACTACAAACAGACAGACGAAAATTAAGAAAACATTTTTTCATCTATAGTACGGTTAGAAAATAATTGTTAGTGATTCATACACTTATACTTCACAATATAATATAAGCGGCACAGTTTTTATGCATGGCACGGATATGCTTTACATTGTTTCATTGCTTTTCCGCTCCATTAAGCTTGTTCAAATGTACCTTAATCAATGCGCGAATCTGCTATTTTATATATTTTATTTATTAGTGTATTTGCCATAATATGGCACATACACTATTGGCGTCGGTCGGATGGCGGGACCTAGGGGTCGGACCAAAATTTCTCGACGTTTCATAGCCTCCTGAACAATTTGGCACCATTTTTGAAAATGTTTATATATATATGTATGTATATATTTATATATATATATATATATATATTTATTTATTTATTTATATATATATTTATATATATATATATGTGTGTACACGATAACTCTCGACAGACTTAATCGATTGAAACGAAATTTGGTACACACATTGCAACCCATCACCGCAAGAAGCCTATTTAAAATGGGCCCGATCGGACCATTTTCAGGGTTGTATTTAGGGGTTCCAAAAAGTTTTTGGGCCCAAAAATACCGAAAAATTTGTCAGAAACGTTTCAAAATTGAAATTTAACTCTTTAGTAAAGATTAAAACGTGCTGCTAAAATTTTAATAAAATCGGCCCGACAGGACCGGACTTTCAAATTTTATGAAAACACTAGTTTGTTGATACGGATTTACTTATGGAAGGGTGCATTTAATATGGTACAGAGGTTGCATTGATAATAATATTGAAATTAAGAAAAAAATATTATTTTAAGGGATGTATTAAGGGGTTAAATTTTTTATTTTGTCCAAAAACAAACTTAAGTTCACGTATTAAAGCCACAAGGCCTGTATTAGCAAATACACTATATTGTCGGCAGGGTTTGGCACTGCGACCCGAGTTTTTGTAAATTATAGACGCGTCGACAACTTAGGTCATTAGCGTCTTGATTACATTAAATAACAACACACTTAAAACTAAATGGCATCATTAAACATCCATGAGCGGAGGCGGGATTCGAACCCACGACAGTCTGATCCAGAGGCCGCGACGCTTACCACTGGACCACACTGTCCTCTGCTATTTTATGTAGTGTTAGTCCAAAGTTAGGACCATTTTTTTAAAGTGCACTTATATATTGCATCTCTCTTTTATTTTATTGTACATCTCTTTTAAAAACATATTTGTTGCGCCCTTGTTATCTGAGACCTATAGCTAGTACAATGTATTAGTGTCACGGTTTCATGACAAGTTATTTTTTTAAGATCAACAACCTGCATATCATAAAGATTTTTTAATAAACACATTTACCTATTAAGTTACGCAATTTTATTTTGGTATTATAGAAGTGTTTGTGTGTGTCGCTTTTGTTTTATTATATCAAATGACGATCGTCACTATTGTGGAGTCCGCAAGTCGCATCATCATAGTCAAATATTCTTCACAATTTAGATATAGATAGCAAAATTTTTTAATAACATTCTATCCGCAGGCTTCCTTCTTGACTGATCGTTGAAATCTCCATCTTTCGTATGTGTTTTATATTAGGATTTTTAACTAGGTTCATTATTATGCGGAAAATTTACAAGTTACCAAAATTGCGGTATTTGAGAAATTTTTTCATTATAATTTTATCATTCCATCTCCACAAGTAGGCAATTATCTACTAATTTAGGTCAAAATTCACTTTTCAAAATTTCACTATATTTTTTCGTTTTGAGGTCCCTGGAGACCAAAAAACGGAAAGCAAATATAATATAAATATTTATTACTAGCCATTACTCGCGTCATCGCACGCATTAACAGAACATTTATTTCATTAAATATTAAATCAATTTAAATTAAGATTTACATTCTCTATGATTTATTAAATTTATTTAAGTTATGATTAGTAACGAAACGTTGCAGAAAAAATAATTTTTTGGTGTTTAATTTGAGTTAACTCCACATTCCCAAAACAATACTTTGTAAATTATGTCAATTATTGTCAGTATTTTTACTTCCCACCTCTACTATGGTAGGGAAGTAATGGATTTAGTCCGAAAAAAATATTTCGAGATTTTAACAGATTTCACGTTTTGAGACCCTAGCAATCGTTTAAGATCATTTTCTGACTGATGTCTGTATGTGTGTGTGTGTGTGTGTGTATGTGTGTGTGGGTGGTCAATTTTTCACCTTCGATATCTTAAGAACGGACCAACATACAGGCATGCCGATTATTCTATTGTGTTTATCAGCCTTTAACTTAGATCTGATTAGATTTTGAGTCAAATCGGTTTAGTGGATCCTGAGATATTCCAAAAAACGTTCTCAATGTCACGTATTAACATAGGTAAAAAAAAAATATAAATGAATTCTAGATGTTATAATATGAAAAAAATGTAAATATTTTTTTTCTCTAAAATGTATAGTTTTCGAGAAAAAAAATATTTTACTAAAAAAAAATAAAAATTGTACGTAAATCAAGGTAACCATGATTTTTGCTATATTAAGCTAGCCATCAGTAGATCACCAAACAAAAAAGAGGGCCATGCTTTTTTCAAAGAATAAAAATTAAATTGTGTTTTAAAGACCACCAACAGCTAAGGTTATTTGGGCCTAGTCAAAGTATAAAAAAAAGAGTGTTTATTTTTTGCAAATATTTACTAGGTGGGAAGTATAGGACTGGTCATCAGTCGAATTTTTTGAGTTGGAATGGTCCCGTCGTCCAATAGGCTGAAATTTTCATATAAATTGAGTCTGCGGTTTGTGTCCCCGACCCACCGGTTAAAAAATCTGCATGGTGACCCCGGTGTGTGATTCTTACTTTAATAGACATATACTTATAGGGACTTTCATTATCCAAATATTATTTACAAGCTTTGTTCTGTATTTTTCCGTAACTTAATATACATGAATGAAATTTTTATGTGCTGATTTCTTTGTGATTTGTTTATTAAAATGTTAGTAAGCACGTGAACTTTGTCACACAAATACAACACGTGTCAGCTATACTGTTCTCATAAGGTCATCCAGCGCTAGGTAACTTTCGCTTCTTCTGATCACAAAGAAGATTAGAATAATAAGTAATGATAATAATAATAATATCCTCATATCATATTATGATATCACATAATGCTTCTGTACAGTGAAATCTCGTGCTGACTGATGTTAATATAAAATCTATATAATAGTCTATAAGACTGCTCTCTGTCTCTCATCAGCGTCACGATGACAACGCCACTGGCTACCAGGGATTCCGCATGTTCAGTATCTATCCGGAGAGTCCGGTATTAGAATGTATTGTCCGGGTTAAAAATAAAAAAATTCGACTGATGACCAGTCCTATACTTCCCACCTAGTAAATATTTGCAAAAAATAAACACTTTTTTTTTTTTATTCTTTGACTAGGCCCAAATAACCTTAGCTGTTGGTGGTCTTTAAAACACAATTTAATTTTTATTCTTTGATAAAAGCATGGCCCTCTTTTTTGTTTGGTGATCTACTGATGGCTAACTTAATATAGCAAAAATCATGGTTACCTTGATTTACGTACAATTTTTATTTTTTTTAGTAAAATATTTTTTTTCTCGAAAACTATACATTTTAGAGAAAAAAAATATTTACATTTTTTTCATATTATAACATCTAGAATTCATTTATATTTTTTTTACCTATGTTAATACGTGACATTGAGGACGTTTTTTTGAATATCTCAGGATCCACTGAACCGATTTGACTCAAAATCTAATCAGATCTAAGTTAAAGGCTGATAAACACAATAGAACAATCGGCATGCCCGTATGTTGTTCCGTTCTTAAGATATCGAAGGCGAAAAATTGACCACACACACACACACACATACACACACATACACACACACACACACACACACACACACACACACACACACACACATACAGACATCAGTCAGAAAATGATCTTAAACGATTGCTAGGGTCTCAAAACGTGAAAATCTGTTAAAATCTCGAAATATTTTTTTCAGACTAAATCCATTACTTCCCTATCATAGTAGAGGTGGGAAGTAAAAATATTAGTAAAAAAACTTTTAGAAACAAGCTTTTAAATGCACTAAAAAGGAAAAAATAGTTTTTAATAATTTAGGTTTATAATTATAAAAGCGTGGGTCGTGAACTCTATGATAGTTTATTAGTCACGACCCACACTTTTATAATTATGAACCTAAATTATTAAAAATTATTTTTTCCTTTTTAGTGCATTTAAATAAAAGCTTGTCTCCAAAAAGTTTTTTTTACTAATATTTATTTTGTTCATTATTTTAGTCTTTCAAAATTTTACCCCCTTTTAACACCCGTAGGGGTTGAATTTCGAAAAATCCTTTCTTAGTGGATGCTTACGTCAAAAAAGGAACCAACTGTCCAAATTTCAAGTTTCTAGCTTCAGCGATTTGGCCTGATGGGCGTTGATTAGTCAAAATAACCCTATATCTTCGTTTGAACGCCTTAGAGGTTGAATTTATTTCTAAAAACGATTTTTTCATGGATTGTCATTGTGAATACATATGTGTACAAAATTTCAAATCGATTGGATATATTGTAGAAGTCGTTCAAAATTGACTTTCAAGATTTGACTTATAAACAAACAAACTAATATACATTGCAAGTTAAATAAAAGCTTGTAATAAAAAGACCCGGACTATGAACCGTATCCTAACATATCATACAGTATTTCGAAATAATAATGTTTCAATGTGTAGATTAATGAAGATTCTATCCCCCCCCCCCGCCTCAATCTACATATGCACACCCCTTTTTACTACGGCCACGGTGTCCGGTATTTTTGACGAACTTATCTGGCAACCATGTCCACAACTGCGAATAAGCTGCTGATATTCTCAGCTCAAGTGGTCTGACACGAATGAGGCATACGCACGCGGGGTCATCGGGGTCGCTGGGTCAGTAAACATCAAGGTGGGCATCTTATGCATGCGTTTATAAACAGACATATATAGAGAAAGTATCTATGCTGATGGGCCGGCATAAATCATATCGCTAGACAAGACGCGTGGGATACCCCATTACGTTTGACGTTTTAATGATTTCTAAAATTGTATACATAATATCTTTTAAGTTGCAGTGGAATTTAAAATTAACAATACGATTGTCTGGAACAAGAATATTTCGTGCATAGGAAAAGTCATGTTATTATTGTCTTTAAGAGAGCTCTTTTACATTTTTACTAGCCGTTACCCGTGGCTTCGCCCACGTATATTTCGATTTATGATTTATTATCCCCCCCGTGAGAAATTCTGCGAAGCGAAACCGGGCTGGTTTTATTTTGAATAATTGAATACATAACTCACTCGCTTCGCTCGTTCGCCCGAATATTATTAATACATTATTCACTCGCTTCGCTCGTTCGCTTGGATTTTATAAATACATTACTTACTCGCTTCGCTTGTTCGCTCGAATTTTATTTATACATCACTCACTCAATTTTATTAATACATTACTCGAATTCGTTGGTTTGGTTCACGTTTTCGGCGAAATTATTTATGTGTCACTCTCATTAAAAAAATTGCTAACAGCAGTTGCATATATCATTGCTCACTATATGCAAGTCATAAATGTTGCCTGGAAAGCAAGTAAATGCTGCAGGAAATAGGTATCTACAAAACATATTTATTTAACATAGAAAGTAATAACAAAAAATCTGGTCTACATTCTTGATGCTTCTAATTTCTCCAGATAATCTTTCCACTAAAGTAGGGTCATAACTCATAACAATGTATTTATTAATAATATAAATTGATTGACTGTAGTAAATTTGAACAGTTAAAATTGTATAACAGGTCTTCAAGAATGAAAGGCGCGAAATTGACTTTTTATATTTTCAACCGCAAGAAAAAAGCTGTTCATTGATTTGCATAAATATTACTTCATAAATTGAAATAAAAGATATTTAAAAATCAAACTAATATCTCTTTTAAAGGTGTATAAAATTAATAGTTATTGAAAATCGTGTTTCTTAATTGATTTTTAATTCAATCAAGTGAAATTTACACTGTGAGAAATGAGAATGAGTGGTATTGTTTGTAAGTAGAGAATTTGGAAATTTAAAATTGACATTGTAGCAAGATATTTTTTAATGGGCTTACTTCTAATTGTATTTGAAGAGCATTAATATTTTAAACTTGTGTTCTTTGTCCTCTCATATATGCAACAGTGACTATAACTTACAATAAATTATATCACGCAACATTTACCATTGATCATTAAAAAAATTATTCTTTGAAGTAACCTACGGTCGTATTCATAGTTAACCCTTAAGTAGTAAGGGACACTTACTCATACCCTCAAATCGAATATGCGTTTCATAGTCAAAATTGACGTCTGTAAGGGCCCTTACATCACCCTCATCTTAAGGGTGGATAGTATGTCCCTTAAGTGTCGAAAAAGTAAAAACAGTAAAACACATGAAAATTTATATCAAAAATGACAACTAAACACAATCGGTCTGCAGTATGACCAACTGTTCTAAAGGAAAAAATCATGGATGTTTACTATAATTCTTCCCTCATTCAAGGAAATGACTGTGAAACGCTCCTTTGAATAAGGTGCCCTCCGCACTTAAATGACCCTCAGCGAAGGGACCCTTATCACTTACCGTAAGGGTTAACTATGAATATGGGCAATAGTCTAATGAGATTATTTATACACTTTTGATTCTGTTAATCCTCAAGGATGTCTAGCCTTAATAAGCCTGGGATTTGAGAGCTCCTGCAGTTTACTTTTAATCTGATTAGCAATCTACCCTATTCCTTAATAACCTTAAAATTAATGAAACAGGGAAGCGTCTTTCATCTTTGATTTAAATTGTTTAAATTATTGGTTAACTTCAGATAATCAGGTTGATAAAAACTAGATATATAGCTAGATAAATTAATGGGTTGGAAATTGTCTCCTCTGCACTAAGGCCTTCAAGGGCCTATTGTGCTTCCCCGATATCTAACTAGGTCCCGAACTGCGACAGTCCTGGGACCTGGGTCGTCGGTGAGAAGTCCATTCGTGATGGGCTTGATGAATCTCTTGGTTCCCAAGGATTGATAATAAGTAGGTAATATTTATGATCACTATAAAAGACCAGACTATAAGTTTTGTAATTTTGTATATGATTATACTATAAATACCTATAGGTAGTGTTAAAGGTTACAAATAAAAATACTGGAAACTATACAATATGATCCACTGGACCGTTTATTAATCAATTTGTAACTAAAAGATCAGTAACATATAACCTTCACCATTTAACTTCTGACTCAGTCTGCCCGTTAAAGCAGCGGCACATATCATCCACTCCAGACGCCTAGTACCCCGAGAGGGCTGCGTCATCACGTCTTATCTTAATGTCTGGCTCAGCTATGCCTCGCATGGTACGTATGCAGTATACGCACACACACATATGCATCTAACAGTAGGTACTTATTATTTTAAATTATGTACTTACGGCTCGAACATTTCTGTGGCACTGGTAGCGAAAGGAACCTTCCTGGTCTGTTGGATGGCTGCCTGACTTCGTTGATGGCTGGCGACGCGACGCTAATGGCCACCGCGCACACCACCATGCACGCAAACACTAACTTCATTTCTAGACACAAAAACAAAAATATAATTAGATTTTTTATCCCTTAATAGTAGATTGTATGTCTAGATACGTAATGAGGTATGTTACTGATGAGTAGTGACAGTATGTTAAAACGAGCGCTAGCGAGTTTTAACAGTGACACGAGTCAGAATATCATTACACACAAGATATATATGGTATTTTTTGCCATATCCACTATAAAATAGCGAGGTATTTTTACTTCATTTTCAGTATTTTAAAAAAATTTTGACAGTTCATTTGCGTCGCCAACTTTACATATATAGCAGGCACTATGGAAACTGTTCACTTTCTTCACTAACGTGTTTTGAAAACACTTTCAACACACCTGTCATGAGTAGGTATAATAGCAGGCGGATCAGAGCGAATAAACATAAATCACTATGAAAACTGTTTATTAATAATTACCACGCTAGTATGTTTTGAAAACACTTTCAACACATCTGCCTGCATTAACTGACCCATTCTGTGCATACATACACGTATGTAAAGTAGCTATTTTATAGTGGGTATATGACAAAAACATCTTATTTACATATGTGTTTAGAATTTAGATTATTGAAATATATTGTGTTCTGTAGGGGTATATTAATATATTATTGTGTCGTTTATATGGACATTGTTTCCAGAAGACTGACGATAGCTGTGACTTTACACATTATTAAATATTATTAAACATTATTAAATAATGGCCTTTGATGCTGATTCGCTTTTTTTTCTCTAAAATAAAAAAAAAATTCACAAGAGTGATCTTTGATAAGTATAGTACATCTTTTAAGGGCTCCCACAAGGGGATGGCCAGCCATGGGCTCGCTAGAGTGTAGCCAGTGGCCTGGGCACGTGACTGTGAGGGAGCTCGGCCGTAGGGCTATAACATATTTTTTATAAGGACTCGACTTTTAATATCGTGGGGGGTGTAGGTTCAAGACCGTGTGAAGAGAGGAGAATGGGCTTTGGCCCTTGATGCCGGCTCTCTAGGGGGTGCCAGAAGACAATCAAAATTTTGTTTGATTAGTGATTATGAAGAGTGAGGGGCGCTCCAGGCGTAAGTTGTGGCTTGGGGGCCGTCTCAAAATGTGGAGGTCCTGACTATGTGTTAGATGATTAGGGAATATAAGATAGGCTATCCTATATATCTTTGTGCTTCTACTAAGAGGAGTTATAAGCAGTAGCCAAAATCCCGACTTTAACGCAAGCGAAGCCGTGCGAGTAAATACTGATCAATAAAGAAATGTATGGCTTACAAATTATAATAATTAGACAATAATTTATGAACAACGCATCAACGATCTCGGTTAATTTTCATGCTTAAAACGTGCAAATTAAATGTTAATTTGTCAAATTAAAAATGATGCATTTTAATTAATCGTTTGCACGTACTAGATTTTATCTCCTGGATTCTTATAAGTATCTAAATCTCCATAACTTTCGCTTTTATATCAATAAAATTTAAATAAATATCTTGAAAAGTGAATGAAATAAAATTAAGCACACAAACGATAGTGAAATAAGAGAATAATCGGCGATCGTTGTATATAAAAAATAATAATTATTATAATGATACATGTATAAATAGTTATAAGGTATCTATACTGAGTGACCATAAAAAAGACAGTTCCAAAATTTAAGATGGTAAGTCGTGCACTTATACTTCACTATTTATATAAGCGGCACATTTTTATACATGGTACACGTATGTTTACATTGTTCCATTGGTTTGCTGCTCGATTAATCTTGTTACGAACTATTTTAAATTTTGGAACTTGACTATAAATAAATTATA
This sequence comes from Mongoloraphidia duomilia, assembly GCA_039654895.1. Lineage (NCBI taxonomy): Eukaryota > Metazoa > Arthropoda > Insecta > Raphidioptera > Raphidiidae > Mongoloraphidia > Mongoloraphidia duomilia. Next base: position 12,907,997 of record CM077522.1, read on the forward strand.
ATTTAAAAAAACTAAAAAACACGCTTTAATGAACTAAAAAGTAAAAAATAATTAATTTTATTGTAAAAAGCGTGGGTTAGTATGAAAATATGATACAAAGCACCCCACGCTTTTTACAATAAAATTAATTATTTTTTACTTTTTAGTTCATTAAAGCGTGTTTTTTAGTTTTTTTAAATTATAATTTATTTTTGCTTTTTAGTCCTGGAGTTCCTGGTCAGGATAATGGGACAAACTTATGGAATTATTGTATTGTAATCGGTCCTTGATAAGTGTGCAAAGTTTCAGTTCAATCTGAAGTTTTTTGCTTTTTTTTTAGTCCTGGAGATCCTGGTCAGGATAATGGGACAAACTTATGGAATTATTGTATTGTCGTCGGTCCTTGATAAGTGTGCAAAGTTTAAACTAAATCTGACCGTTCAAAGTTGGTCAAAATCAAGTTCAAAGAAGTCGGTTACAAACTGACAAGCCCGCAAGCAAGCAAACATACAGGTGAAGCTAATATAAGCGTGTTAAAAAGTCGCCGCTAGGCGTTTGTCTGTCTGTCTGTTCGTTCGTTCGACAACCAGTGGATGGATTTTGATGTGGCTTTCACTATCTCTCGAGGAATGTTTATAGGAGCGTAAAATTAAAATCTTAAAATAAATAAAAAAAGGAGCCGAGCAGTGACGATTTTAGTGTAACAAGTCGGTGAAAAGATGACCGTGCGAACACCTCCTTGACTTAGGTTGCCTAAACCGTTAAAGGTACATTTAAACAATGTATGCAAGAATTACTGATCATAGAAAGTTATGAAAAAATACGCGACAGCATATATATTTCTTTAAAAGATAGCCCGCAATAGTATATCATTCAGTATACTTAGACATTTCATCGGTGCCATCGGATAGACATAAATTAATAGATTTATACGGCTGAATTGCAATTGAACATTTTTGTTGGAAAGCAGCCAATTATATAATTGATTCCAAACATATTGGAGACGCTAATGACCTCTGTTGTCGAGCGTCTATAATTCACAATTCATTCAATTAACATATTGGAAATAATCATTTTTAAATTAAGAAAATTTATGCGAAATTTTTTTACCTAATTGAACGCTTTCTCGCACTCATGGCTTTTTAATAGGGAAAATACGATGCCCTCAAAACTTGATATCTATACATGTTTAAGATAATCTTGCTTTATTTTATTTATTGTAGATTATAGACGCGTCGACATCTAAGGTCATTAGCGTCTTTCAACTACACTAAATAACAACTAACTTAAAACTAAATAACATCACAAAACATCCATGAGCGCAGGTGGGATTCGAACCCACAGCAGTCCAGTCTAGAGGTTGCGGCGCCAAGCACGCTACCATCTAGGCTATACTGCCCTCTGATAATCTTGCTCTAGGTACGGGGAATGCCCAGTCCATTTTCTGTGTCTTTATCAAGTTAACTTATTGGTGTTAATGTTTCAAATGAATACATTGCGTTTTACTCGAAGATTTTCTCGGACATCAAGTATATGCAACAACGTAACAATAATAATTATTATCATCCATTGTTGAATGATGAGGATGCATCGTGCAATATACAATAATACAAGTAGGTTGTACTTCATGTGTATGCCTAATAATAAGATGTTCTTGACCCAAGTGCTTAAGGTGTCGTAAATAATTTGTAAACAGGGTGTTTCGGAAAGTTTCAACTCGACTTTTTTTAAAGAAAATGTACTTATATCTTGAAAGCTGGACATGTCTATTTTACTAGGAGATTTGCTTCAATACGCAATGATAGTGCCCAGGACCGGCCCTCCTCCAGGGAGAACATTGGAATGTAGTTGTTCTCGCAATTGCATTCCAATGTTCTTTGGGAATTGGCGTTTCCTGCAGGAACCCGAGCTCGTACCAATCGGTTTGTGTATGCCGGCTGGCAAATTCTAATACACAAATGGTTTATTAATTGTTGTGTCGAAGACGCTAATGACCTGAGTTGTCGACGTGTCTATAATCTACAATAATAATAATCAGGACCGTCCCTACGGGTTGAGGTGCCCGGGTGAAAGACACATGAGGCGCCTCCCCCACTGTCAAATTCACCAAGTAGTGTAAATATTTTCATTTGGTTTTTAGGACAAGCTGCATTCCATTCAACCATTTGCAAACATTCTTGAAAATTCTTGACAGTCATTTTTAAGAAGGGCGCTAAGAATAAGATAAATGTAGCTTGGACAACTGTATCGCGAAAATGCGATTATTTATATAGATATTTCTTGATTTCAAATTTTAAGTTATATCTATCGTTTTTTGATACCCTCAGAGGGGGCGCATCCTCTGACGCGACGCTTGGATCAGCTTGACCCACTCCCCCTAGGGACGGCCCTGATAGTGCCCTTAATTTATAATAATACCCCAACACAAATTGACGCAAGCCCGAAACTCCCAGTTTCGCGCTGCGGGAGATTCGAGTTTGAGTTCCGACGCGGCGGCGACATGTTGGCAGGGCCGAATTAACCATTAGGCAGAGTAGACAACTGCCTAGGGGCCTCACATCGGTTAGGGGCCCCGCGCGCGCACAAAAGAAATTGAAAATGTTTCATAGAGTGAACATTTAATTGGAAAATTTGTATCCTCAATGACCATAAGTACCTACCTATTATTGCTTTTTTTCGACGCATGCTGTTAGTTGATGAAATACTTCATACTTACAGAGAACAGAACCATCTAGTATCGAGTAGTAGAACTAATAATATGGATACGTTACTCAGCGTATTGTATGATTCATACAATACGCTACATAACGCATCCATATTATTAGTTCTACTACTCGATACTAGATGGTTCTGTTCTGTAAGTACCTATAAAGTATTTCATCAACTGACAGCATGTGTCGAAAAGGGGCCCCGACATGGATAATCCGACCCTGCATGTTGGGGTGACGCATTATGCAACAATGTGTATTTATACGTGAAAAAATAACATGTTAAATAATTTAAAACTTTAAAGTTTAATCAGACCGTTTAGACTTAGTTATACAAACCTGTACAATATTATTGTACCTAGTTTATTATTATTCATGTTATTAATACTCCAGTGTTTTGTTATTCACAAGGTGTCAAATATAAAATTTCTAAGTGTTGTTTATAATATTGTTGCGAAATTTTCAATATAATTTAAATATTTATGGTTTGTTCATATTTAAGTTGGCTGTAATTGTTTTTATGTATTTCGAGGTAAACGTCTAGTACCTACTCTTAGTTGCATAGTCTCAAAAAAAAAAAGAATTTTATGCAGTTTTAATATATGCATAATTTTGTCATGCCAAAAATAGACATGATATATGGAAAGTAAATATTATTATTACAAAATTATTTATGGTTGTTATTTTCATACATATAGGTATATATAATATCATAAAATTATTTCCTACATTGGGAGGTCTCCAGCCGCTAATTTCGCTTGATTTAAAAAAAAATTCGATTGGATATAATATGCCGCTGCCAGTCTTATACTTCCCAGTTCCCTGCACCTAGTAAACCATCGCTTGTAACTGAGAATTTTCCCAACAAAACAATTCTTTTTTCATCTTATATTATCTTATAATATAAAAAGCATGGCGATCTCATTTGTTTGTTAATCTATAGTCTATACTAAAGGCCAACTAAAATCATAGACATCTTGATTAGGCAAATAAAAAATTATTTCTGCGCAATTTTTTTTTTAGAAAACATTTTTTCCCTCGAAATCTGTAGGTACGTTTTAAAGGGAAAAAAATGTATCTATATATAATTATAATTAAACATCTAGAATGCATTTATACTTATAAGTATATTTTTTTACCTATGTTAATACGTGATACTGAAAACGTTTTTGTTAATATCTCAGGAACCACTAAAGCCATTTGGCTCAAAATCTAATCAGATCTAAGTAAAGTGCTGACAAATCCAACAAAACGCACCGCATGACTTGTGTTGCTCCGTTTTTGAGATAGGTATTGAAGGAGAAAACATTTCACCACACCCACACACACACAGACAGACAGACAGACAGGCAGGCAGGCAGACATCAATCGGAAAATAGTCTCAAACGATTCCTAGGGTATCAAAACGTGAAGATTATTAAAATCTTGAAAAAAATTTTTTGGACTGAGTTCGATACTTCCCTACCAATAGTATAGAGGTGTGAAGTAAAAATATATTCAAGACCCCTGAAAATTATTATCTAATACCAAATTTTTTTTATTATTCACTTCGAAACGAAAATAACGAATGCAATGTGGAAATTTCAAGTTAATCGGACGAATTTCTATTGAAATTGCTTTCTAAATAAGATACTTCATTTAGTTTCTATTCATTCGAACAAGTTCACTTCATTGACATGATCCAGTTCATTTAAATCCCAGTACGAACTAATTTATTCGAACTACCTCGTTCGTTAGCTTAATTACACGACTGAAGTACAGTCGCGGACTTAATAAAGTTTACACTTGAGTTTTTCAGTGTAAGTTCACAAAAAGTCAGTAGCTTAGCAACAAATTTAGTTTTTATAGTTAAATGTTTAATGTCAAAAATGAAAAGAAATAATTGTCGTTTAAATGCCTCGAAATTATTAAAACGATTAACAAAAAAGTACAATTATTGCAAGATTGGAGGAAGGAACTTGCTACTATCAAATATTATCAAATCTTTTTATGTGTTAATTGAATAATATTGAGTAATTTGGATTGTATAATAAACAACTGAGGTGTTCTGATAATAATTTTTTTATTGAATTTTTAGGAGCGTAACCTTAGTAATTGATGCATTACTATCAAAAGCCAAATTACAATATGCAAAAATTTAAAAAACCGGTAACAAGATGATACAGGTGTAAACTTTTTTAAGTCCGCGACTGTACCTATGCAGCAATTGAATATCTCTAACTAAAAAGTAACCATGTATTTTTAACTAAAATCCAATTAAAACGCCGGTGTTTCATAACGGCATCGTAAAGATTAATAATTAAATATTCAAAACATACGTATTAGTGACAATCATCGTTAATTACAAACGATTGTTGAAGTCCCCATTTAGTGCCCTTCTTTTAACATCACTTTAAGCTATGAAGGACACTCATCTAGCATAACATTTAAACGTTTTGCAATCCAGCTCTCACAATAATATAATAATATTGTTTTTTTTATTATTTTTAAATTATTACTTATTCGTTGAAAAGTTTAATTGATTTTAATTGTGTTGTCAGAACACAACACTACAATTAACAAAAAGTTGACAAATTGACTCCGATAATAATTAAATGTTGGCATTTCGGTAATAATATGTAATCATGAGTAATAATCACAGCAGCAACAGCTTGTCATTGATTTTTAATATAAGCTGTTTCTAGACGAATGTCGACAACGGACAAGGCGATCTTAGCATAGCTGCGGGGTTATCGATTTTAGCCAAATTTTTTACAATGAAATTATAGAATAAGAAAAAAATGCTGTTTGCATCTTTCGATCCTGAAATAGTGTGCAATAATAAATCATTTTGTCGATTTTTTTTCTTCAATTTTTGAGCTTTTTTACGGTTTCCTCTAAACTTTAGCGGCACATCTGCGAACCTTTCGTGCTATACTGATTGAAAACACTGTTCTAAGATACTGAATTTAAAAAATGCAAGTAAGTAATTCGTAGCGTATAGCGTGTAAAGTTTATGGTTCGTGTCTTGCTTGAACATTAAAGTTTTTCAAGTAGTTCATTTATATCTAGTTAATATGAAATTGATTTCAAGAGTCTATATTATATAATAGATGAGATTTTTTTGATAGGTATATAAATATATAGCCATATTTTTAATTTAGGTAGTTGCGAAGAAGTGCTAACAATTTATCGAAAGAATAATTAATAATAATAATTCTTTATTTTAAAAATTCCAAAGAACATAATAGCGTCAGATTAAAGATATAAAAATACTATGCGAAAAAATCATGTATAAGTATTCCTCATGTGATATTTTTTAACTATATCAGTCTCTATATGCAGGTTACAAAATCAAAATAATTAAAGTTTATAGGGTAAGGACTATAAAAAATGTCAATGTGAGATAGAGCTTTGTGACAGACGGACGAACTTCGTAGGCTCAGTAATAGGGTTCCGTTCGTAGGCAAGGAACCCTGAAAAACACTATTATTAACTTCCCATTGGAAGTTATTGTAATGGGTCCGAAAATCGAAATCAAAATGTATAACAAATTTTTATGTTCCAAGGTCACTACACTATTTTTACACTATTTTTAGAAAGATGTCTGTGTTGTGTGTGTATGTACGTACGTACGTATGTGGCCCATTTCTTTCTAAGACGAAATCTCGAGAATGAAAAATGATATCGACTACGTTAGGGTGCCAATCGACGCGTATTAACGTAAATATGATCTGAAAGAAATGTTTTCAAAATCGGTTCAGCCGTTCTTTTTTCTTAAACAAATAGACTCCAAAAAAGTAGATTTTACACAATATCTCGCGAATAAAAAATTATATCGACATCGTAAGGGTGTCAATCGAGGCGTGTTAACGTCATTTTGATCCGACATTAATTTTATAAAAATCGGTTCAGCCGTTTTTTTAAATTTTTTTTTAAATTATTGTTAAAAATAAATAATAATTCTGTTTTAATGATTAAAATGATTACTTTTCTGTGTAATATCTAATTTAATTATTATTATTAATATATATTTATCAAACTGGGAAGTTCGTCGTGTGGACCTCAAGGGTCGCACTTTAGTCCTAATAAACGACCACCTCACGGCTTGCAGGTAATCTGTATACAGAAAACATTACCCAAACTATTTTGAAACAATCTGTATATTTTTATACTATATGTGTTGACAAGTTGAAATCGAACACCCATATTAAAAGGTAAATAAATTTGTTCCTACGATTATTAATTCAATTCTGTTTTTTTAATAATACCTTTTATTAAATACTTTATACAGGCGAGCCAGTGACCGGTTGACAAAATTATATACCTAAGGTAAATTTAGCAAAAAAATGTTAAGAAATCAATTTCGACAAAAAGTATTAGCATAAAGCATTAACAATCTCAGTATACAACACTCATTACGGTTTGATGACACTGCAGTTATATTGCATATAAGCACAGATGACATGATATAATACAGAAAAGTTGTGGCCGTGCTAACGAGCGACCCACCTTTTGAAGCCAGGTTTGACCGTACCGCATCTGTTAGCAGAATTCAAAAGCTTGAAATAAGTATGTGTAAGTTATAGTTGATTCAAAACATAAGAGTGGTTCTGATCCTACACATAGTTCCGTTACTAACTGACTGACTGACAGACAACGCTCAGGTCAAACCGCTGAAGATATAAACTTGAAATTTGGACAGTAGGTTCCTTCTGTGACATAAGCACCCACTAAGAGAGGATTTTTGAAAATTCATTAACTAAGGCCCGTATTCACCAAACACTGTTAAAGATAGAAGTTACTAACCTTAGAATAAATGTATTCCTTGGAATAAAATAAACTTTCTATTCACCAAGCAATTTATTCGATGGAATAGTAACCTCAGGTAAAAATTTACTATATACCATACGCCTTGGAGATTTCGTCAAATATTTTGATTCTAAAGCACGTTTACCAAAGATCCGACCGATAGCGCATCTATCGAAAATGTAAAATGGTGAATATTGACATATTTTACTGACACGAAATGTTACAATTACCACAAAACACCAAACCATAACAAACACTCTCGACGTACGTTTCGCCAACCAAGTTGGCATCATCAGAGTTTTAATCATCTCCTGATGATGCCAACTTGGTTGGCGAAACGTACGTCGAGAGTGTTTGTTATGGTTTGGTGTTTTGTGGTAATTGTAACATTTCGTATCTTTACACCAAAGGTTCCACCATTTTTTATTGATATTTTACTGACAAAAACCTTTACCTGTAAGATATGAAATTAATATTTACCTGAAAAGGTCGCCAGGCCATAAAGTAATTTATGCATTTCGTGCACACCCTATTTAACTAGGCGGATAAATATTTATACGCTTGAAATTGGACAGAATAGCTATTCTTACGATTTATACCTGTAGTAAACTTAACTATGTTTGGTAATTTGAATTATCACTATTTATTCCGTGTGATAGTTACCAGGGGAATAAATCAACGGAATAAATAACTAACTAGGCTTGGTGAATACGGGCCTAAGGGGGTTAAATAGGGGATAAAAGGACGTTCGTCATTTTTTAAGTTAGAAACATGAAATTTTGCACAGAAGTTTCTTATATAACGTAGGTGAGCACTAAGAAATTTTTTTTTGAAAATTCATCTCCTAAGGGGGTTAAAAGGGGATGAAGTTTGTATGGAAATTCGTCATTTTTGAAGTTAGAAGCAGGAAATTTTGCACAGGAGTTCCTTATATAACGTAGGTGAGCAACAGGAAAGGATTTTTGAAAATTCATCCCCTAAGGGGGTTAAATAGGGGATGAAAGTTTATATGAAGTTCGTCATTTTTGAAGTTAGAAGCATGAAATTCTGCATAGGCGTTTTTTATATAACGTAGATAAGCACTAAGAAATTTTTTTTTTAAAATAAATATTCGAGCGAACGAGCGAAGCGAGTGAGAAATGTATTAATAATATTCAAGCGAACGAGCGAAGTTAGTGAGTAATATATTAATAATAGTCGAGCGAACGAGCGAAGCGAGTGAGTAATGTTTTAATAAAATCGAGCGAATAAATACCACCAGTCTGACTCGCAGGAGGAGAATTTCTCGCCGGGTGGGGATAATAAATCATAAATCGAAATATACGTGGGCGAAGCCACGGGCAACGGCTAGTTACTTATAATTACTTATATTAAAAAAAAATTGTTGATACATAAATTAGAATTTAGTAGAATGGGAGATCAAATGGGGTATATCGGGCTATATGAAGCAATTTTAATTATTACTGGGCCCTGATAACAAGTTATTTGCTCCAATTTTATTAAAAATAAATAATTAATTAGCCGCGTGTCACATGAAAGTATTTGTTTTGTATACCATGTATTTATAATGTTATGATTGGTTATAATATATGCGAAACATGTAAGTCTGACAGAGAGAATACGGATTATATAGATTGTTCACCTACTTTACAATATCAGGAAATAACACATACACATTGTTAATGCTATGGGCCAATACCCCATATGTTAAGGAACGTTTACACTATACTAGTCCATCTATAACAAACTGCAGTAGGTACAGTCGCGGACTTAAAAAAGTTTACACCTGTATCATCTAGTTACCGGTTTTTTTAATTTTTGCATATTGTAATTTGGCTTTTGATATAGTAATGTATCAATTACTAAGGTTACATTCCAAAATTCAATAAAAAATTATTATCAAAACACCTCAGTTGTTTATTATACAATACAAATTACTCAATATTATTTAATTGAAACATAAAAAGATTTGATAATATTTGATACTATAAGCAAATTCCTTCCTTCAATCTTGCAATAATTCTTCTTTTTTGTTCATCGTTTTAACAATTTTGAGGCATTTAAACGACAATTATTTCTTTTAATTTTTGACATTTACATTTACGTTTTAAAAATTAAATTTGTTGCTAAGCGACTGACTTTTTGTGAACTTACACTGAAAAACTCAAGTGTAAACTTTATTAAGTCCGCGACTGTACATGTTTGGTGTGTTGTTCATTGTTGGGAAGTTCTGAACTGTGGAAACGTCTGTCGACAATACAGAACTCTTCGAACACAACTGCGTTTGTTGGTCAAATTCTTGGATTCTTCGAATTGTTTGAACTTAGTTTTAACAGTTCTAGGCTCCTAGAACTGCTAGAACCAAATCTAAACAGTCCGAAAAATCCTAGAATTTGACCAACAAACGCACGCAATTGTGCCCGAAGAGTTCTGTATTGCCAACACACGCTTTAAAAGCAGTAGCGGATTTACGCATTTACCGCCAGTAGGCTATTCAAATCTTTCCGCCCCTACCGACCTCTACAATTCGATACCCTAGTTCACAATCATTTGATTAAAATTTTTTTGTCAATGAAATTGTAACTTCATCAGTTGTGCACTATCGATCGTCCTAATTACACTACCTTTTTCCCGTAATTAGTATGATTGTGAACTAGGGGATCGATGTGTCAGTTCCTAGATTATTTTTACAACCCAACGATTTAGTTAAGATTGCACAAGAAATAGTTTTTGGGTATATTTCTGAGCTAATAAAAGCTCAATCATGTACTACTAATATGAATCTTTTTAATTTCTGTAAGACATAAAAAAAATTTTTGGCCCCAAATTCGCCGCCCCTAAAATCTGCCGCCCTAGGCTCCAGCCTACTCAGCCTGCTGGTAAATCCGCCACTGTTTAAAAGTTCAGAACTTGCTAACAAACTCGACAGCTATTGTAGGTATTAGAATTTTATAGATAGATAATAAAGATTTTGTATGTAAATTTTCGAAAAATGCATTTCTTTCGAAACATATTTCGCAAGTCATCTTTCCAGAATTTTTAATTAATTTTTTATGAAAATAATTGGACTAAAATATTTTTCGTTTAATTATTTAATCTAATAAAGAATTACAAACTTAAACATTCCGGGACAACCCGAGTCCTAACGTATGAGATGCGATCTAGGTCGTATCGTGTTGACGCGCCTTTAGTGTAATTGGATTTTGTCTGCACTGTAAACATACACACCTATGCATGTTTTGTATATTGTATAGAGCACAAATGCGGATTAAATTTTTGTTATAAGAGACCCAAATACCAATTCATTATAATATGATATACAAACTGTACAGAAAACACCCATAATACCGGCTTGTAAAAAAATAAAAAATTGCGTTCCGCACAAGAGCATGCTACAAATGTTAAAATTTTATAAGAAACTCGAAATATAGGTATAATATATTATAATAAATGCGAAGTACAACCTAAGACAACATTTTTTGCGGGCCCGCTCTCCTTATAAAAATTAAATATTTTTAAAAAAAATTTTTTACACCTCCATGGTCCTTATCATGTATATCCTTTGATCCATCCCTCTTGTGTTCCTGCAGTGTTATGTTTTTTGGAAATGTTTATTTCATTTAAGTTTTATTTTGAGTCATGTTAGTTTAGTATATTTTTGGATTAGGTCATGGCTAATTACATATAATTGATGTAGAAGCCAATAACTCTTATATTAAAAAACAATTTTCATTTTTTTAGCACCAAACCTAATGAAATAGGTGTAAGAAATTATCCAATTCTCTTAACCTGCGGGGCTGGTGATTCATTTTCTTAATACTTAGTGCATAATATGTCGCAGTCATCTCAAGTAAATGAACATACCACGAAATATCTAATTACATCATATGAAATGTTTAGACATTTTTTTAAATATTCATGGTAACATGAGGTTACTGAGAGACATATCTATGAAAAAGATTGAATGTAAAGACTGTGTAGGTACGCGGTTGCGTATAGTGACACCACGCGGCCACTATTTGCACTGTGCGACATATTTGTTTATGTGCCATCACAAACCTAAAGCCGGGCCTGCTTCGTTATTTTCTGAAACAATTAGCACGATTTGGTATCGTACTAAAAACGAATCAGTTTCTCAAGTTATTTAAATGCGTTAGCTTGTGTACATTGTAACAATAATAAGCTGTTTTACTGGTTACGAAATAGTAACAATTATAATTATTTTATTTGTATACTTATAGATAGCTCTGATATATTGCAGAACGAATCTAATAATTTATTTTTGCTTTTCGCGAATTCTGCAATAAATCGTGAAACTAGGTGTATAGGTATTATAATTTATAAACTATGCCATATTACAGTTATGATATAGCTGTCCGGAAAGTCTTTGCTATACAGAAAAAGAAGGCTATAATATTAGACGAGCTTAAACAACACGCGGCCGTTTGCCTCACGCGGCGTTTTTCCCACCGAAATGATAACCCGGGAGTTTACGTTGCATTTTAGGTAGTGTTTTTACGCCGACCGATTGTTATCTTTTTCGATAAATCTGGTATGACTAATAAGTAAACCAAGCGTCAGCTGACGCATCCCGCGGTGGGTGTGGAGGTGAGAGGCTGCGAAAGTGGTAAAAAAATTTTTTTTAAAGTAATAGTACGCCGGCTGAAACTTTTTTTATAAATAGTTGACATCATAGTGAGTTGAAAAAAAAATTGTCAGCTGCATCGTGGAGAGGGGATTGTGCGTCAGCTGCTCGCATGAACTTGTAAAAAAACACGTAAAATATTGCGCATTTCACTTTTTTGCACTGACAGCAGCTGAGACAATTACGTTACCTAGGATTATGATAGCGATATGATCATAATCCTAGGTAACGTAATTGTCTCAGCTACTGTCAGTGCAAAAAAGTGAAATGCACTAATGTGAAAGATACGTTCCCGCACACCGGCCTGTTAAAAATCACTTTACATGCATGTAAGCAGCTATTTTATAGTGGGTATGGCAAAAAATAATATCTCTGTTGACACAACACTGGCCATGTTCGTAGACCTTAATGAAGTAACTGCATCGGTGTCATTATGACAACATAATTATTAATATCCAGCAACAATGAACGCTGCATGAGTGATGTAACGTAGTACAAACTAGACACGTCCGCCACACGTTAAATAATTATTGTCATTAGCTCTAACGATGATACGCTATTCAATTACGCACGAAGAAAGCATTACAACGGAACATAATGCTTGGTCTTTAATTATTTATTATAATTACAACTTGCATAAATGTATTACATGGATAATAAAAATGAATGAAATCGGTGCTTTATGTAGGTATTTTTTTTATTTGAATAATATTAAAATTGAAGAACAATTTTCCGTTATTTGACTGGCATTAAGGCCCTGAAGATGAAATTAAATATTTCGAAACGCTGGCCACAAGCGGTATTTTGGTAAAGCTTCATTATTTTGACCCTCAACCAAACCTTCCTTCAATGAGCCATTTTCCTGCAATTATCCACGAGAGGCAGCACTTGTGGTAGGGACAAACATTATTTATTCCCCATTAGTGTCGTGTCATTTTAGTGGTATAATTTAATTATTAAATTATTTAAATAATTAAGTTATACCACTAAAATGACACAACAATATTGAGGAATAAATAATGTTTGTAGGTACCTACCGCAAGTGCTGCTTCTCGTGGATAATTTAAGGAACTACTCTCAGGAAAATGGCTCATTATTAAAATTGAATTGAATTAAAGATTACGAAGAGCTCTGTGGATGGAAATTATAGAAAACAACCATTTATATTAGTCAAACCTCCCATTTTTAGCAAAAATCAAATTTTATAGCAATTTAATTTTTGCTGGAGATGGGAGCTTCAGCCAAAATTAAACTGAGAGTTTATTTTTTTCAGAAACTGGGAGATTTGCTCTCGAAATGTATATCCAACAATAAAATCGCTGTGGTTAGGTATAAGAAATGACTAAATTGTTTTTTTTTTTATAATTATTAACGAAATTTCATTAGATGTAGATACACAGTCTATGGGTACTTAAATCGATTTAGCCATTTTAAGGGGTACCTAATTAGGTATGTCCGGAGATTTTGCAAATTCTTAAAATATTAGTAAAAATGTAAAACAATTATTCATTTATTGTTACAACGATTTTTTCTACTCTTTTCGCATTTTTGTAGGAGTCTGGGTTGAATAAAAAAATACATTAAAAATAATAAAAAAACGCTTATATCAACGCATTTAAAAGTATAAATATATTCATTTCTCTTCTATAATGTTTAAAGGCGTGAGAGCACTCGATGAATTTAGTGAAACGTAGGTACATTTAGTGTCCTCACGCTTTTAAACGTTATAGAAGAGAAATACATTTAATTTCTGTTTTTAATGCGTTGATATAATCGTGTTTTTTATTTTGTTTTTATATATTTTTATTTTCACATTTTTAGTTATTATAGGGTAGGTACTTATATTTAAATTTTAAACGATTGCAGACACGTTTTCCCACCATCAAGACCGTCACTTCCACCACATGTTTTCATTTCCATTTTTTAACTTGTATAAATATTAATTATAGCCAAAGTACCAGAACACTGTATTGTGATCAAAACTAAATATTATGACTGCAAAGGGTGAAAATATATAAGTACTACATTACTAGTGAAGCTAATATATAAGCTAGTGTTAATAAACTATAAAGGTCCGTCACTGCGGTAGTGGGTGAGACAATCACCGAACATATTGAAATTTAGTTGAATAACAAAAATGGTAATTCGGGTAATTAGGTGTAGTTCAGAGTTTTTGGCTTATAAATTCTAGTTTTGATTATATAATATACCGGGTGGTGACCGTGACTGCTGTAAATAGGGATTTAACCCGTAAAATCAAATTTTCGCAATTTCCTGCTTCCCTAATTATTTTAGGAAAAATATCTTCAAATAACAGTTTTAGAACATAAAACTCTGCAACTAAATCATTAAACAAAATTAATTTAGCATTCTTTGTAACGGCAGAAATTCGATATGAAAATGTCAAAATAACCTCAAAAACAGATAGCGATTGCCATGGAACTTGAACAAAATGATGTCAGAATAATTTCTTTCACTAACTGTGTAATCGTTGGCTATTTTTCTTTTCAGTAAATTGATTTAAACACTGACAATTAATAATGACTGGCAATTGAAAAATTAGAAATTATTCTGACAGCTATAAAGTCATCATTATGTTCAAGTTCCATGGCTATCGCTATCTGTTCTTGAGGTAATTTTGACATTTTCATATCAAATTTCCGCCGTTACAAAGCATGCAAAATTAATTTTGTTGTTTAGATGTAGAATTTTATGTTCTAAAACTTTTATTTGAAGATATTTTTCCTAAAATCATTAGGGAAGCAGAAAATCGCGAACGTTTGATTTTACGCGTTAAATCCCTATGTGCAGCAGTCACGGTCATCGGGTGTCTGTAATTATCATAGTAACTCTACGCGAGTGTTAATGACATGCAGATACAGAGGTACCTACGACCTTTGACCTTTGTAGTTTGTGGAAGTACATATATAGGCTGCATGAAGTTCTGTATCGTGTTAGTATTTCGTGCAATTTATTTTTTTTTAATCCAGCGTGATCACTATGATAAATCGATGACATAAGTATAGACTTCTCTATTTTAGGAATCGTAAATAAACAATGGATGCACGTAAATAATTTCACTTTCATGTAATACGCGCGATGCATCTTGATATTAACAGTTGAATGTTGATGAAATAATATAACCACAATTATATAATAAGCAATATCTGAGTGACCATGTTGCGCTCAGCTGTTCGATACATTATTTGTCATATTGCGGTCACCACATTACAATGAGGCTACCAGGAACATTAAATAACTTGATTTGGTTTTAGTTTTATATTTTTACAAAATTAAATATAGGTATCTATATTAATATATACCGAGTGTTCAATTTAATGTGGTTTATGAAATATAGTTTATATACCTACTTTATATAGTAATAAATAACCCCACTCCACAAATCACAATACGAATTCACTTTCACGTGTCGTCAGTCTGAATTGAACCCGACTTTTCGGGGTGTCATGCGAACGCCTTATCCATTGCGCTACAAGACACAGAAACAGCAGAAACAAGGTTTGTGAGATAGAGCCTTGTGACAGACGGACAGACATCGTATGCTCAGTAATAGGGTTCCGTTCGGAGATACGGAACCCTAATAATGCGATAACAAAAATCCAGGCAAGTGCCGTTAAAACTGACAATAAAACCCCCTTTTTGCACCGAGACCAGGATTAAAAATGGATAAGAAAATTGAATAGTGTATCAAATAAATTAATAATTATCTATTAATGGTGGAAACGGATGAATTAATAATTTAAAATCAAAGTCATATTACATAATATGAGTCGGATAGATATTGTAAATTATAGATGCTCGACAACAGTGGTCTTAAGGTGCATTTTCATGTGACGCTTGAGGCTGGTTTTTAGCGTCAAATGCGGTCAACATTAATGCCAACTCGAAAAAATGTAGCGTCAAATTTAATAAATAAATATCAGGTTTTGCAGAAATCTTAATATTATTAACAAACTATTAGGATTTATAAGTAACATTTCTTTGAGAAGATCTTGACAGGTCAACTGGTTTCTCATTGTCAAAAACTTTTTTTTTATTGTACTTCGAACACATTTGGGTTAAATAGTGCTATTTGTAACAGATAAAATTAGGGAAATAAGATGAAAATTGGATTTCAAAATCAAAATTTGATTTTTTTTCGATGAAATTCTTCAAAATCCGTTTTATTATTGAGATCAGACTAATCTTTGTCTATAGGTTAAGTACAGCTGTAGAACCAGTAGAACTCGAGCGTAAAACAAACAATGTTTAGTTTTTGCGCTACATTTTTTCGAGTTGGCGTCCATGTTGAAATTCTATCACGTGACCGCATTTAACGCTAAAAACCAGCGTCAAGCGTCACATGAAAATGCACCTTAATAAGCGTCATATATGAGTCAGCTTGTGCTACTTGAGCGCTATTAACGTCCGTGTAAATTGCAAATTGCATTGAAACGCTGGTTCAAAAATACGAGCGACAAATTTTTATATTTGACTAAGTGAATATTTGTAAATATATACAGATTGTATAAGCTGAAACACTTTCTCCATATAAATACATGTATCAAGAAATTATGTACACACGATATCACGTTATGTTAATGTACACTTGTTGATAAAACACATAGAAAACCGATAAACTGTCTAAAAGTTTATTAAAAGGTTGTCGCAACTTCGCATGTGCTCGTTTATTGCTTGCAATCTGGCCAGAGATAAAACATCAGCGGTATTAACCCTCGTTAATTTGGTTGGTTTTTTCGTTATTAACTTCCCATTGGAAGTTATTGTAATGGGTCCGAAAATCGAAATCAAAATGTATAACAAGTTTTTATGTCTCAAGGTCACTACACTATTTTTACACTATTTTTAGAAAGATGTCTTTGTGTAATAAATATATAATAATAAAAAGATATCGCTTTTTTAATTGAACAGGATCTCATTTTTGAGACTCTTACTAAAGTTATGTAATATAATATGCTGTATCTTTAATTTTATGGCCGAAAAGCGTTTTTAAAGTTGTAATAAAATATTAATAAAAAAAAACTTTTTAGAGACAAGTCTTATTTAAATGTAGGTACTAAAAAGGAAAAAAATAATTTTTAATAATTTAGGTTCATAATTATAAAAGCGTGGGTCGTGAACTCTATGATAGTTTATTTGTCACGGCCCACGCTTTTATAATTATGAACCTAAATTATTAAAAATTATTTTTTCCTTTTTAGTGCATTTAAATAAAAGCTTGTCTGTAAAAAGTTTTTTTACTAATATTTTATTTCGTTCATTTTAATCTTCCAAAATTTTACCCCCCTTTGACACCCGTCGAGGTTGAATTTCGAAAAATCCTTTCTTAGTGGATGCTTACGTCAGAAAAGGAACAAACAGTCCAATTTTCAAGTTTCTAGCTTCAGCGATTTGGCCTGGGCGTTGATTAGTCAAAAAAACCCTACATCCCCGTTTGAACCCCTTAGGGGTTGAATTTATTTCTAAAAACGATTTATTCATGTATTGTCATCGGGAATACATATGTGTACAAAATTTCAAATCGATCGGATACGTGGAAGTCGTTCAAAACTGACTTGCAAGATTTGCCCTAAACAAACACACAAACTAACATACATTGCAAGTTAAATAAAAGCTTGTAAAAAATTTAAATATCTCGAAAACCATGGGTTTTTTACTGGGGTCGTCTTTTGTTTTTTTGATAACACACGGCCAGACGCCAGACCAATCACCGGTTACAGTTTTACGGAAGGTTTCCTGGACAGTGCACCCTTGTATACTAATAATATTATATTTATTTATTTATTGAGTACCTATGTGATCTGCTTTATGCATGCATATTATTACTATTGATAATAATTATTATTATAAGTATTTGATGATATCAGTACGAAGTTTATTCATTGATCCATTCTTAATGAACTAGTTCTGCATTTATTCAAATCATAAATATTTGTTTTCCAACCTCGCGTTCTACAATTTACATTAATTCACATCTTTTGAATCATTCATAATGATCTCACCTAAAGCAATGTCACACCGCGAAGTTTTAACAGTTTTCAATTATTAACTTAGGTAGGTACAATGTGGTTCATTTTTGATATACAGATTGTATCAAATTAAAGCTGTGCATAGGGAGTTCTGTGTGTAAGATAGAGATCGATATAAAGCAATAAGTAAGAACGAGATAAAATCGCTAATAGGAAATTTCTGTAGTTACTGACTACTGAAATAAGAAATTATTTATAAAATCTCAAAACAAAGATGACGCTATCAGGTTGTATGGGTTAGTATGGGTATTATTAACTTCCCATTGGAAGTTATTGTAATGGGTCCGAAAATCGAAATCAAAAAGGAAAAAAAATTTTTATGTTTCAAGGTCACTACACTGTTTTTACACTACTTTTAGAAAGATGTCTGTGTGTGTGTATGTGTGTGTGTGTGTACGTACGTATGTATGTGTCCATTTCTTTCTAAGACGAAATCTCGAGAATGAAAAATGATATCGACTACGTTAGGGTGCCAATCGACGCGTATTAACGTAAATATGATCTGAAAGAAATTTTTTCAAAATCGGTTCAGCCGTTCTTTTTTCTTAACCAAATAACCTCCAAAAAAGTAGATTTTACACAATATCTCGCGAATAAAAAATTATATCGACTTCGTAAGGGTGTCAATTGAGGCGTGTTAACGTCATTTTGATCCGACATAAATTTTATAAAAATCGGTTCAGCCGTTTTTTTTTTTTTTTTTTTTTTAATTATTGTTAAAAATAAATAATAATTATGTTTTAATGATTAAAATGACTACTTTTTTGCGTAATATCTAATTTAGTTATTATTATTAAATATTTATCAAACTGGGAAGTTTGTCGTGTGGACCTCAAGGGTCGCACTTTAGTCCTAATAAACGACCCACCTCACGGCTTGTTTATTTACAGTAACTACAGAAACTTCCTATTAGCGATCATTTATCTCGTTCTTATTTACTGCTTTATATATATCAATCTCTGTCTTACACACATAACTCCCTATGCACAGCTTTAATTTGATACAATCTGTAGATGGGATCGTAGTGTTGCACTTTTTAGGCATAACAATTTTGATCTCTGTTAACCTTGTGCAAGTAATTGCTAATCAGAGAAGGCCAATAGCTTAACGTGGACTCCGACCCATAAGTGGTTTCATTGTTGTATGTTGTGTTATTTTTACCCAACTGCGGTAAAGCAAGGACGGTAATGTTTTTATATTATAATTTAACTGCTAGTTAATCTTTAAGTTTGAACTTAGTGAAAAAACATTACAGAGAAAAAATTTCGAAAGCGAATAATTTGAAAATGGGATTTTCGTCTTAGGAGGTTAAAAACTATTTTTGCAACTAATTTCACTAATAGCCTGGCAGAAAAAGAAGGAAGATACTTTAGGTTCATTATTTATGTTTTATTACGAAAAACAAAATTCAGATTCTATTTTCATTCGGCATTCGGTTTATAATTTCCCAAAACATAAAAATTAAACTGCATATTTCTAAAAATTTTGAAAACCACAAAAATAATTTTGACATAGGATTAACAGAAATCTTTGAAGCGCCGTTGTTTATACATTGTAAAAAATGAATGTAAAAATACTTTGAAAGTTAAGGTAGAATTCGCTCGATTTTCTAAGTGATTTTACATTATTATTTAATTTTACACAGAAAACTTCATAAAAACTTGGACTTTTACTGTAAAGTTAAACAAATTTGTGATTTTTACATAAAGTAAATTAAAATTACATAATTTGTGTAATATTCCAATAAAGTGTGTAAAAATTACAAAATAAAATGTATAGTTACATATATAAAATGGATGAATACAAAACAAATTAATGTAAAATTAGTAACCACGCATGCTCAATGTGTTTTTATGGAATCTACGCGATGTGCAGGCGATACCTGTTTGCGACGCCATTGTCTCTTTGTGTGCCTATTACCAGATTAATCGCTGGCTACAAATGGACCATCGATAATCTATGTAATCGGCCTTCTCATTACTTACAGTGTATGACACTAGCTTTCCGACCCGGTTCTCCGGGGTAGGTTAGGGTTTGGCAATAAAATAATCAAGAACAACAATTATTGTACTTTGTACCTATCACTTTACTGTTATATTATAGTTCAGCCGGCGTATACCAAATTCATACTATCATAGCTCGTCTATATTTTATACTTCTATCATATAGTATCATATAGTTAGAAGTATTTTATAGTCTTTAAACCCCAATTCTTGTATTCTATTATAATCTAAAAATAGACTGTTGGCACCTATATATTATCAAAATAAAAAGTTAAAATATGGCAGATGTTGATTTCTTTACTATACAGGGTGGCAGTAATAAAAAAAATCCCTACAAAACTTGCTTATTTTTAAAGATCTTTTCAACAATACCACTTTCGACCTATCGTGCTATTTATAATTCCGGAGTTCTGGACATTCTGGAGCTAACTAATAGGGCAGCCGACCTTCCCGGAAAAAAATTATCACCATTCGATTCTTTATTAGGGCTTTTATAATACAAATTTTTGACACAACTCTCTACGACTAACCGTTTTCGAAAAAAACGACTGATACGGGTGGTCTGACTCACCTGTATATGAAACCAATGAATTATTTTTATTATGTTCTTTTACGCGTTAAAAATATTTTTCTAACATGAACTTGACTTGTTAAATCGATACAGTGATTCATTGCAGAAAATAATAATGGGGTCGTCCCACGCATCAAAAATCAAAATCCGAAAATTCTCAAAAAAATTGTTTTATACCTAATCTATTTATAATGTAGAATCCAACCCTCAAGAAAAGTGTAGGAAGGCCCCATTCAATTTTATGGTTAGTTGTGCTGACAACAAAAAATAATGCCGGGCGAAACAGTTGACGATTATGTTACTGGATTTTCAATTTATTATTAAAAAAAAAAAAAAATTGAAAATATGAATTGGTGCTAGGCCCAAATAACCTTAGCTGTTGGTGGTCTTTAAAACACAATTACGATTATGTTACATACGTTGCATAATACTTAATTGATTATAAATTACAACTCGATACATATGGTAGGTAGTCGACAAACTGTAGTCATTCATAAAAACTCTTGATATTGAGAATTAATATATTACAGTGTTTCTGTTTTGTTGTATTAAAAATAGCCTTAGAAAGTAACTATAAGAGTAGTAGATACTTAAGTATATTTTTTAGAAGAATCTATGGTAGTAATTATTATTGTACTTAACAGAAAAAAGGACTAATTTTTTAATAGTTAGTTGGTGAACAGAACCGTATTAATTTTTTTAAGAAAAACTTGTTTTAAATTTTCTTACAATTATAATTTCAGAATAATCTCAAAAATCTACAGGACTCGTTGTAAAAGTATCTAGGTACCTCTAAGTTAAGATGAAATTTAGAAAATTTATAAAGTAAACTAATCATAGGTAGATAGGTACCTATATTTTTATGGTTAGACAACGAAATTTTGGTTACAAATAGATATAGAGTTAGGCTTTTTTAATTTAATTAAACAAATTACTCAGTATTAGGTACCTACTTAAAAATTTAATTATATTTAGTATTACGTTTCTAACTAATTTTAAAGTAACAGGAAGCTTACTTATACTTTGTTGAAACTTAATAAAAGATGTCGCTAGCCTAAATCTGCATTTCGTATTGTTGCAACCAAAATTCGGTAGTTTATTTATAATATTTATGAACGATTTCGTAAAAATATAAATTGCATAACTCCAACACATCATATCGATATAAAAGGAATTTTTCCATTTCGAATTATATTAGATAATTTCCGTCAAAGATAACTTGTTATTGAATAATAACTCGAAGTGATTAAACCGGTCTTTAAATCATGTAAAAATCTTCAAATTGTCAGAGAGCTGACATACATTTTGAAAATAACGCCATATCATTTTAACATTATACTTATAATTTCCTACTTCACCTGTTTTCAAATTAAGGTCACAGAGCTACAACAATGTCCTCGAAAACACTAAAATTAAAAACTTACCTGTCAGAAGGGTAATAAAATATCCACACAAGTAATAATAATTGTAAATAAAACTCAACAATCAGTATAAAACAGAACCCCAGAACAACAATATTTTCAACAAACAAAAACAAAACGCATAACCAAAACAAATGAATACGTACCTAATATTAATATAAGTTAAACGTTTAATTGTTAATATACTAAAGTCGGCGGTTGGCGATTGTTAAGGCTTATATATAGGGTCCGGCTTAGGCCCGCTGACCCCTGACTGAGGTGGGAGACAAAATATGGTGTGGGACACGCCGTATACACTGTGATGTGATGTTGTTTCCCACCATCTTCATTCCGTCTGGCATGGCATGTTATTAATCCTAATCTAATGTATCAACTTTTTGTATTATATATGCCCATGCATATTGCTTAGGTACTGACAGACTAACCTAGAGAAAAAGTCGTCTTCATTATCGAAAGTGCAAGTTTATAACACATCGACGCGACGACGTGTGAAATGAGAAAACGCATTGTCAAAATAAAATTAAAAAAACATGTCGTTTTAGTTTGTTAATTATTATTCAAACGTTTTCGATTCGTAGAATTTTTTTTATAGTAGAAGCTACTGAATTACATATTGACGGAACCGGATGTGTAATCTCAGAGCATTTTGGTCGCAACATGTGCGAAAAATTATCATGCAAGTGCCTATACTTACTTCAACTTTTGTGCCTAAAACAAAAAAACTATAGGTTGCGGTTTTATGAAACCGCGGTGCAAGTGAAACTTTATTGCCATCACCCTAAACGCTTTTAATCCGAAATCTCCGAAAGCATATCTATTATAATTTTGGTTACGTGGTTTTGGTAATGTAGGTAATTTGAACCATTTTCAGTATAGAGACGAACGTATAAGAATCCAGATTTTATCGTCGTGGTCAGTGGGTATTTGATGTGCTGCTCAACTGAATATTCGTATCTACGATATTAATTATGTAGAGACGTACAATATAAGTTATAACCATAACGTCGCTACTTTTCAATGAGTACTGGTCTAGTCATTCGCTTCGATCAGACGTGACGTGATGTTCGACATACGTAACCGAACGAAAAAAATGAGGCTAATAAAGTTTCACTTTGAATATCAATGTTAATATCTACTGAACATAAAAATATAATAATAAAGAGTTTAGTCACGTCTAACCACAATAATTTTATTAATGAATGTACATTTCAAGAGCTATGCTCCCATCTTCAGCAAATACTAAACTAATCAGTTTAGTATTTGCTGAAGATGAGAGCATAGGCTCTTGAAATGTACATTCATTAATAAAATTATTGTGGTTAGACGTGACTAAACTCTTTATTATTAAATTAAACCACAGTGCTCTTAATTATTCTTATAAAAATATAATTCAAAAGAATACAAACTGAATTTTTACCCTATATTTTAGGTATCTATAAAACCACTAAGAAATTTCGAAAATTTCTATCCATTCTGTTAAAGTACAGAGGTGGTCATATTTTTCACTTTTAGCAACCGAACATTAAGTTGAAAAAAACTTATCTGAACCGTATAAATAAAATTTCGCAATAAAAATCACCTAGAATTTAAACAGTGCATAACGTGTAATGGTCAAAGGTCACGTATGTATAATCTAATAATTTGTGAACTCACAATAATTTTGTCTGTATTTTTTATATCTGATAAGTTCGTCGCTTGTACTTGCATTGAAATTTCTTCTCTTTTTTAGCCCAGATATGCTATGAACACATTACAAAGGTGAAATTCCTTTGAAAGTTTAATATTGTTGATACGAGAAGGCATTTGTATGGATGCCGGCAGAAAATTTCCACAGGGGGTGACAAGCGCTAAGAAATTTTGAAGTTTACAATAATTTTGCATTTAAATACAAAATGCATTAGGTACTTAATTCAAAGTAATCCTATAAGGGTTCCGTTTTTTTCATTCTGAGGTACGGAACCCTAAAAAAATCCCACTGTATTTGAAACCTAAATTTATTTTATTAACATCGGTAGTAAAAAAAGCGTTTCCATTTTAATATACAGGGTGTTTCATAATATATGCGCAGGACTTCAGGATGTGATAGCTCGTCCAAAAATATGAAAAAAAGTTTCTATTAACTTACCCTCAAAAATGTAGTACCATAAAAACACCCATGCTACCCCTTCAAAACCTTCATCAATTATGACTTAAAAAAAAAAAAAATTCCGCACAAAACATAGCTTATTATGAGTAGAAAATGCTTACAAAAGCTGTTTTCTGTACGATAAACGGTTCCGGAGATATTCGCAAAAAACGAATTTTTTTTTTCAATTTCAACACCCTGTATCTCTAAAATGGTGCATTTTAGAGGGTAAGTTAATAGAAACTTTTTTTCATATTTTTGGACGAGCTATCACATCCTGAAGTCCTGCGCATATATTATGTACACCCTGTATTTACCTAAATTAAATATTAGGCATATTTAGATAGATATCACATAAGCTGTTTGTTGCAATGCTACCTACATAGATACCTACATTATCGATAGTCTTATGCGAGCGTTGAAGTCTATATCTAGTTAATTGAAAATTAGTCATTATATTACGATAATGGTAATTTTCAATTATAGACATAATTAAATTATAGCATTTTAATTTAATTTTCATTGATAGTTAGCTCCTTGTCTTGATTGTAAATTTGCATTCGTAACTCCGGTTACTATCTTGCGTTCACATTGAAATCATCTGTAATTTATTTACCACTTGACATCTCAATTCTCTACCCACTGAAACGGAACTCATCTCATTTGAATATTGTAAATTACATACATACCTACAAACATAGATAGCGCGAAAAACATAACCCTGCCTTTGTAGTCGGGTAAAAAATAGCAGTAGGTACATAAGTGAGGTGTAGGTATATATCTAATAATTGACTCAATTTTATTTTGTTTACGGGAAAAAATTAGAAGCGTTTTCTGATTTCTTACTACCTAAATTTATTTTTTTTATTTTTTATTTTGGTTGAATCAATGTCAAAAACGAAAAATTAGACTCCTTCAAGGTCAACACTAAAACTAATTTTAAATTTAAATGCTAATAATCTCAGTTGCTAAAACTCATAGGTACTTATATATATATGGTAGAATAGGTAAACTATATACAATTTCACACTCTCTTTCTGAAATTTTAACGCCATAATTAACTCTGAAACTGATCAAAAATTTCGCCGAAATCTTATGACTGACAAATATATTTTATTTAATCAGTTTTTCTTATGTAGTTAAAATCGATATATTTAAACATTCAGATAGGTATTTATAATTACTTAATCATGAACAATATGTTATTAGTGTATTTGCCATAGGTATGGCACATACGCACTATTGGCGTCGGTCGGATGGCGGGACCTAGGGGTCGGACCAAAATTTCTTGACGTTTCATAGCCTCCTGAACAATTTGGCACCATTTTTGAAAATGTATATATATGTGTGTGTGTGTGTGTGTGTGTGTGTGTGTGTTAGCACGATAACTCTCGAAAGACTCAATCGATTTTAACGAAATTTGGTATACACGTTGGGCTCCATCACCGCACGGAACTTATTTAAAATGGGCCAAATTGGACCATTTTAAGGGTGGGTTTTAGGGATTGAAAAATATTTTTGGGCCCAAAAATACCGAAAAAAATCTCAGAATTGTTTCAAAATTGAAATTTAACCTTCTAGTAAAGATCAAAATGTGCTGCTAAAATTTTAATGAAATCGGCTCGACAGGACCGGACTTTATGAAAACATTAGTTTGACGATAATGCTTTACTTACTGAAGGGTGTATTTAATTTGGTACAGAGGTTGCATTGATAATAATATTGAAATTAAGAAAAAACATATTACTTATTTTAAGGGATGTATTAAGGGGTTAAATTTTTTATTTTGTCCAAAAACAAACCTAAGTTCACGTATTAAAGCCACACGCGGCCTGTATTAGCAAATACACTATATTATCGGCAGGGTTTGGCACTGCGACCCGAGTTTTTTTTTACTCATGTATAGCTGATACTTATAGTAATCAGCTATAAAAATCATATACCTACTTACCTAAAGTAACAACAGTAGGTAACAGATTTATGTTAATTTTGGTTGTTTGAAATTTAAAAACTAAGGAAATTGTTAAATTAAATAAAATTAATAAACATCCGCTATCAGGCAATCTGTAGTTTTCCATTACCTCCAAATCGATACCTAGTTAGATCAAGGGTCACCGATTAATTTTCTTTGTAATTAATATGAAAAAAACTAAGTATTTGCGTATCTGTACAAAGTTTGTAAATAAGTACCTATAATATTATTTTTAAATAATTTCATTTCTTTTATTATTTTTAACTACGCACATTGCAAATGTCATTAACAATATTATAGAAAACATTCTCGTAGATATATAAGTGGTGATCGTTTTTCCCACACTACCCGGCATTTTTGTGCAGCTCTTATCTTTTCAGTAGATATTATCAATATCCCTATACCAATATAATAAAAGTGAAACGTCATATTATGAATTTGTTTGTTTGACTTTCTTTCAGGGCTGAACGGACATCAATGAAAATTATTTTGAATAGACATACCTATTACCTACATTTAACATACATCCTGGATTAGAATATAGGCATGCATGCCTATACGCTATATCTTATCTGTTACTATCGGCTCACACATTTACACAATTTATTGTGCTAAGTGCTTAGCAAATCCGAATGAATGTGACTAGGTATATATTCTCAGCTGGCTACTAGCTAAGTCGTTCCCTTCCCCATATATTATTATACTCCGGGCGAAGGCGGGCCGAAAAGGTATCATTATATAAATAAATCTTTACTTATAGAGTATATTCAAGGATTCAATCCGATTTGCATCCGGGTGAAGTCGGGCCGGGCAGCTAGTAGCGTAGTACTATCTAGTACCTTATCTCTACATAGTATAAAATTAAGTCGCTTTCCGCGTCTGTCTGTCTGTCTGTTTAACCGCTAACTCCTCCTAAACCACGCAACGGATTTTGATTCGGTTTTCACCATCAGTTAAATAATTTTTCACGGAAAGTTTGTATAGGTACTTAGGTATAGCGAACGAGCGAAGCGAGTGAGTAATGTAATTCCTAAACCACGCAACGGATTTTGATGCGGTTTTCAACATCAGTTAGATAATTTTTCACGGAAGGTTTATACAGATTGTATCAAATTAAACCGGTGCATAGGGCATTCTGTGTGTAAGACAGATATTGATACATAAAGCAATCAGTAAGAATGAGATAAATGATCGCTAATTTATTAGATGTTACGTGGTTACTGTAAATAAATATGTAATACCGAATAACTGTCATCGTTGTTTTCTACAGTAAAATAGTCACTACTGAAATTATTGATAAAATGGCAATTTATACTGTTCGGGAAAAAATTCAAATAATTAAATGGTTTTATGGTGGTAATTCAACCGCCGACATAATAAAATTTTTTGTAGCTGCCTTTGAAAATAGCATAGAAGGAGCGAAAAAACAAAGATGACGCTATTAGGTTGTATAAATATTATTTATTTACAGTAACCACGTAACATCCTATTAGCGATCATTTATCTCATTCTTACTTATTGTTTTATGTATCAATCTCTGTCTTACACACAGAATGCCCTATTCACAGGTTTAATTTGATACAATCTGTATATATAGCGAACGAGCGAAGCGAGTGAGTTTTGTATTGCACTCGGGCTTTCTTAGCACCCGGGCGAAGCCGGACAGAGTCGCTAGTATAACTATATTATAATGTACCTATCCATATCTTATAGTTCAGCTCACTGAAAATTTTTAATTTGAATGGATGTTGGTCAATGAATGACCCTGGAATTGAACTATCATCATGACACTGTGAATATACGATCCCCTCATCGCTACTCAACTGTTAAGGACCATTGTTTATAAATGATAGGTTAGGTTTTTGAAATAGCAATACAAATATATAGGTATTTGCATACGCAGATTTCAGAACTTCCTATGGGCTAGGTTAGTAACAGATAGAATATACGGAGAAACCGACTACTAGGTACTATTATTATTATTATTCTCTTTTGCATGTAACAATGTAACTGTTAATTAACTAATTGCCTTTTTACAACTTCATTCTGTTGTAAAGACAGATATGACCTTTGAAATAAGGTGAAGGACGTTCGCAGAGTAAGACGGTAAAAGTAGAGGAACTGCGCTTGCGAATTTCATTTTGTGTTTTGTTTTATTGAAGATCAGACTTTTTTTGTCATAAGCGTTTCGTGTCCATAAAAATGTTTTATTTTACCTAAATTCGTAAATCTCAGTGCAATAATAATTTGTTAACAATTGCAGAGTTTGTAATGAATCAGAAAAATAGATTAGACAAATATTTAAATGATTATAATCTGGAATAGAAGAACCATGGAAACTCCATATTAACAACGCAATACGCTCGGCTATTTTCAAGCCCTTAATTTCATTGTAAATTTAAAGTTTATTTTTCTCTCAAATTAGGTATACTACTACTAGGTACCTCATACAATATTAGCGACACTTTTTCTCAGCGTCCTATAGTTAGGATCATCGGCCCCAGGCCAAGATTCTGATTTCGCGTTCTTTGCTTAAAAATAATCATATTCGCACCGCTGATTGCGTCATCCTCCGGGGTTAACTGCTTTTTCTAAATGCCTATATAAGTATTATGTAATAGTGTATTATTGTATTTCTAGTGTCGTAATAAGGCATATTACTGAAGAGTAGTGACAGTATGTAAAAACGAGCGATAGCGAGTTTTAACAGTCACACGAGTCATAATGTCATTACGCACGAGAAATATATGGTATTTTTGCAATACCCACTATATAAAATAGCTAAGTACCTACCTACTTTTCACTTTATATTCAGTATTTTCAAAAAATGTTGACAGTTCATTTGCGTCGCCAACATATTTATAGCAGGCCGTGAGCTGCCGCAGTGCGCACGCACAGTAGCAATAAACATAAACCACTAATGAAAATGGCTTTATTTTCTACACTAGTGTGTTTTGGAAACACTTTCAACACATCTGCCTGTTAACTGACCCTTTTCATGCATATATATTATATATACACGCATGTAAAGTAGCTATTTTATAGTGGGTATGGCAAAAAAAATTAAAATAAAGACACTAGGTACAGGTTTATACACGCACATTTAGCTAACCATGTTTAATGTTAACATCATGGGAGTTTAATCATCGTGCATCGAGAAAAAGTGGTAATGTTTTGGTGTTTTGTGGAAACTTTTTTTAATATTCAGTGTCAATATAATAATAATAATAATAATAATAATAATAATAATAATAATAATAATTCTTTATTGCTTAGCGCAAATGGTCAGAAATCAGTCTTTACAAACTGGTCTGCCTTTCTGACCAATTAATAAATAGATTTAATAAAATATACATAGACAAAAATAAAATACATACATAAAATACATAGGTACATGAAACCAACATTAGTTTTCACAGACAAGCACGATATTTATTCGTACTGAATAATTGCCTTTTGTACACAAAGTTTTTTATTAATATTTTAATTTTAGTTGGTTTCAAATTTAAAATTTTGCTTGCAATATCTGCCAGGTCTGCTGATTGGGACATATCATTTAGAAGTTTTGGGGCTACATATGAAAAGGATTTTTGAAATTGAGAGGAATGAGATAAAGGCAGTGTAAATAATTCATAACGAGAACTGTACGGATTTTGACTGGCAGTCAGTTTTCCAAGTAGATACTGGGGCTCATTTGATTTAATTATTTTTACTAAAAAATTGCAAAAATGCAATAAACCTCTGTGGTACATATCAAGCAAATTATGCTCAATTATTATCGGTGTTAAATTATGATTCTGATATGAAATATTATATATAAATCTTATGCATGCATTCTGCATCACTTGCAGTTTATTTCGGGTGGCAAAATCTAATGAGCTCCAGTAATGTTCCAATCCTCTTGAAGAGATTTGTTGACGAAATTATAAACCTAAAATTTTCAAAATTCTTCCCACAATTTGTAAGAAATTAACGAGTCGACACTGTTAATAAGAAGACGTTTATTATAGCATGATAAACTAGGTATTATTTTTTTTATCTTTTTAATTTCGTTTGAACTCTGAAGGTTATTTTATTTACACGAAAATCATTTAAAAACATTGACTTATTAATCTGATAATAGGAGAATTGTTCATAATTTTATAAATGAACTTGAATAAATTTAATTTATTTTGGGATTAACTTTTTTAATATTAGGTATTTCATACTTCATGTATATTAAACTGTGCTGAATTGTTATGTTGTTATGAAAATAAAGGTCAAAATATAATTTTTAATATTTTATAGCCTTTATCGATGAATTAATGTCAATCAAAATTTTTATAACCATGATTTAAAAAAACTATAAAAATTATTTTGATTAATTGAGCGTTTTTATCTCTCTCAAATTTTTTGAGATGCAATTATAATTTTTAGGGTTCCGTATCTCCGTATGGAACTCTATTACCCTGCCTACGATGTCCCTTCGTCCGTCTGTCAGTCACAGGGCTCTATCTCACAAACGGTAAGAGGTAGCTATAGGACTAAAGTGCGACCCTTGAGGTCCACACGACGAACTTCCCAGTTTGATAAATATTTAATAATAATAATTAAATTAGATATTATACAGAAAAGTAATCATTTTAATCATTAAAACATAATTATTATTTATTTTTAACAATAATTAAAAAAAACGGCTGAACCGATTTTTATCAAATTTATGTCGGATTAAAATGACATTAACACGCCTCGATTGACACCCTTACGAAGACGATATAATTTTTTATTCGCGAGATATTGTGTAAAATCTATTTTTTTTGAGTCTATTTGGTTAAGAAAAAAGAACGGCTGAACCAATTTTGAAAGAATTTCTTTCAGATCATATTTACGTTAATACGCGTCGATTGGCACCCTAACGTAGTCGATATCATTTTTCATTCTCGAGATTTCGTCTTAGAAAGAAATGAACACATACGTACGTACGTACATACGTACACACACACACACAGACATCTTTCTAAAAATAGTGTAGTGACCTTGAAACATAAAAATTTGTTATACATTTTGATTTCGATTTTCGGACCCATTACTTATTAACTTCCAATGGGAAGTTAATAAGTATACAAAATAATTTATCTAAATACCTAAGTAGGTACCTACTGTTATAGATCTCGTATACTTTATCTTATGACAGAACAGACCTTCCAGCTGCAGAAAGTGTTAATCTTATTAAGATTAAGTTTCAACTATAGTCAGACTTAATAATGTGATTGAATCTTTCCTGGTTGCATGAAAGCGATAAACATTTTTTATTTGACTTAAGATATCTAGGTACCTATACCCCTTTTTTACAAAAAACAGTTTGAGGACCTTTAAAAATATAAAATGTAATATAAATTTTTGCGACTATACCTACTCGTGTAATATGACATAACGCACTTAACAGCTGTACTACAATATTATAATTAAGCTACCTATATAGCTATATGACTAGAGAATAACAAAAGCAACAATAATTTCGCAGTTTCTAGTTCGTGCACTGGTAAAATTGATCAAAAAACCACTGTTAATGTCGCAAGCAACGCTGTTGATGGTGTTTTGTTTACGTAACTCACGAACTGGTAATATCATAATAATATGTACATATCTACTGATGCACTTGCTCAATATTGTACAGCTTAGGATAAAAAGAAAACATAAATCGCTCACAAAAATCTTGCCTGAAATATTTGGTAAAATGTATTACCACTCAGACTCTATGTTTAAATATCATATTAAGTATTATGATTAAATTTTTGACTGTCGGCATACTCATGATGTAATGGTTTTTATTATACACGCAGAATCCCTATAACATGTTATGGGCAACGATGCTTTGAGGTGACATTTAAAAGCAAAAGAAGTCGCGTTCAATTATAATTTACATTTTTTAACCGACTTCAAAAAAGGAGGTGGTTCTCAATTCGGTTATATATATATATATTTTTTATGTTTGTTACCTCAGAACTCCGTCATTTATGAACCGATTTGGATTTTTTTTTTATTTGAAAGGATACACTTTCAGATTGGTCCCATAGAAATTTCATCAAAACCGGTTCAGTAGTTCGGCTGATTTTAATAAAAGTTAGTAACGGCGTGCGATTCCTTAAGATAAATGTCACTTTTTGACACATCAGACAGCGTAAGAAAGTCGGTTTAATAAAAGTGAGTAACGGCGTGTGATTCCTTTAATGTAAATGTCACTTTTTGACATTAAAAAGTAAAAAATAAAAAACTTTTTAACAAAAAAAAAACCTCCTTCAAAAAGCCACTAAAAAGAGGAAAATAATAAAATTTTGAGGTCTGCGCCAATTTAATAAAATATGAAGTTGGTTAAAAAGAAGATATTAATCACTATACTATACTTTTTAATCGACTTCATATTTTATTAAATTGGCGCAGACCTCAAAATTTCAATATTTTCCTCTTTTTAGTGGCTTTTTGAAGGAGGTTTTTTTTTGTTAAAAAGTTTTTTAATATGTGCATTTGCTATAGTTTATTTGCTATATCTAAGTACCTGGTAGATACAATTAAAAAAAACACTGAAAACAATGCATATTGAAATAGGTATTTTTTCAAAAGATCCTATATCTAGGTATACTTAGAAAAAATTGCGCGGTATACAACCAAAGATGAACCCACCTGATTTTTTAATTTATAGGTATACTTAGTCTTCATTTTAAAACCAATACAGTGCCATTAATTTTGTCTGATTTCAACGCCCACTCATGACTATAGATTGAGACAAATTAAGTTAGCAATTCTATTTAGGTATATGTAGATAATCATGAAACCGAGCGTTGAAAACACACAACGTTTGGGCTACATAAAGTATATACCTAAACAGAATTACTTTATTTATAGGCATAATAATTATAGAAAACGTTTGTCGCCTAGACGAGCGTTGAAATCTCCCAACGTATCTAGGTATATATGAAACAAAATATATTGACCGCGCTTATGACATTTGTTGTCGAGCGTCTATCCACAATTCACTCATTCAACAAAATATATATAGTGAGCACAATAGAAAATTATGAAACGTTTGTCTTTTGACCGAGCGTTGAAATCACCCAACGTATAAAGTATTAGTATAATAGGTTATACTTACTGATTTACACAAACATTAAACTAATAATAGATACCTACGGCTACCTATACTTATAATAGATAATGAATTACAATTTTATTTGTTAGATAATTATTATAAGACGGACATAATCGAAATTTTATTCTTTGTATAGTATCTGCCTAGGTACTTGATTTGTCGATCGTCTATAATCTACAGTCTATCAATCTCTATATTTGAAATCTAAAGCTACGGCATAATCTTAGTCGCTGAGGGCATTTTTTTATTAAAAAAAAGGGTGTGGGTCTCGGGACCCCCGACAGATGGGAAACATCAAAGAAAACGTTATTGAACTCGGTGGTATTCTCTATGTAGTATAGTATATATTTTTTCAAAAGCAGCAACTAACTGTTATGCTGACGTAAGACCGCTGTAAGACCGCGTGTGTTACAGTGCACGCCTGAGCCAAGAGAGAGAGAGAGAGAGCCGCAGTGGTGGAGAGAACAGCAGCGAAGGAGCGGACCAAACATTTCGTTGCATATTTCCCCTCACGCGGCTGTTCACAGCCCGACATAAGATGTTTCACATTAAAAATCTTTTTTTATTTAATGTTATTAGAAATGAAAATATTTTCCGCTTCTGTACCTACCTACATAATAATCGCCCGGCTTATACTCTCAACAACAATATTGTATCGCGCAACAAAACAAATGAACGAGATAAACATAGTGAGCATATTATGCCTGTGTTATGCATTTATGCTTTTATGCTAAAGATTATTTTTAACTGTGAAGCAATATACAGATTTATAAAATGTAGGTAGAATCCATTAAGCTAATATCTGAACCGGAATTACCAATACTGTACACGAATGAAATAGAAAATATTAGTATAAAACGTGTTCACAAAGTCTTATTCAGAGTATACTGTCACAGAAAACCACAAGAACGTAAGTACGTAGAATTTTGTTCAGGGGGAGGCAACAATTACGAGAATAAACATGGATACACGGTTGTTTTACTACGATTAGGTCATAGTCGACAGTCCAAAAGTTCTAAGTGCAATTCGGGGAATTTTCAGGCGCCAAAGTTCAATAACGAGCAATAAAAGGGAATCATAATATGAAGTAAGTTTAATGAATTTTCACACTTTAATCCATTAAGTATTCCATATACCAACGGGACAGCTGCTCCGTTTTTCCCCCTTGAGTACGCCTATGGAAAACCATATCATTTTGTAAGTATAGGTAGGTACGTACCTTTATATAATATGTAGGTACACTGTACATATTGATTTAAAATTGCATGTACTTAAGTATCTAAAATAATATCTTGCGGCGATGGAGGGATACGCTCCTGAAAAATGTCGTTGCTAATAAATTGGCAGTTTTTGAAACTGAAATGAATAAATTCAGATTGTAAATTATAAACGCTCGACAGCTGATTGCAGCATTTTATAGTGATCAGATCGATGATAAGGTAATGATTTGAATGTAAGATTTTTTCAAATTCTTAGTTGGAAAATCGCGTGGTTGAAAAAAGGATTAAGTACTACAGTAGGTATGTACCCTCTTATTGTACTAAGTAGTGAATTAACTCGATTTTCGAAAATGACCAAAAAATCAGTTATTTTTTAATTCGTTAAATTTTAATAATAGAATAGAATACTTATATCCAAAAAATGTTTTTCTTGAATTGAATTGTAGATTATAGACGCTCGACAACAGAGGTAATTACTCATTAGCGTCTGAATGTTTTTCTTGTATGTTCAATTGCTCGTTTTGGATTTCTCGGAGCAGTTCCGCTGAAACCTGATTCATATACCTATCCGTATTAAAAAGGATAATATAAGAATAATAAGAAAAAGAAAACGCTTCAACAATTAAATAAAATGTATATCTAAATCGGTCTAGTAGGGAGGACTGACGAACTGTCGAAAGAAAACGTGTTGTGTTTTTATTTTTAAACATAAAAGTATAGAAGTAGGTAGTGAACGAAAATGAACCGTCACGCTTCGGGTCGGTGACGATGAATCGGGTTTACTCGGCTCAAACACGAAAACGTATTTGTAGTATGCTGGTAATAAGTTTTTTGTAGCTCATAAGTGCGCTAATAGATGACACTAAAACTTAATTGAAAAGGTTTTTGTAGTGTGTTGGTAATAAGTTATTTGTAGTTCATATAGGTGCGCTAATAGATGACACTAAAACTTAATTGTAAAGGTGTTTGTGGTATGTTGGCAATAAGTTATTTGTACTTAGTTCACAAGTGCTCTAATAGATGACACTAAAACTTTTTTGAAAAGGTATTTGCAGTATGTTGGTAATAAGTTCTTTGCAGTTCATAGGTGCGCTAATAGATGACACTAAAACATATATACTTATATTTTAAAATTAGAAAATCAGAAGTTTTCACTTCTGTCGTGTGGTCATAAGCACACACCAACTTTTTTTGTTGATGTATCAAGCAAAGAATTTTTGAAGGCGTGAAATCAGATTCTTGCACTGGGCGCCGATAACACTAGTTACGGCACTGCAGTAGATACACCTATAATAATCAATGCATACTTAATATATAATATTAAGTTATTAATGTTGTTGATTGATCAATGATCAACTCGGTAGCCGTCTACAAGTATACTGTATAATGTTATTGGATCGTTGCACAACTTTTGAATGGTCATCAGGTCAACATTATGTGGTCAGAGTCAAGACATGTATTGCAACCTGTTGACTTTTAGTCTGCCTAATCAGATTATTTTATTGGACGAGCATTCGATAATTAGCTGTTGTTATTGATTTAACAGTCTGGTTCTTTTCTCGTTTCGAGTTTTCATTTAAATGAAATAATTACATCAACGTATAAAACAGCTGAGAGTATTTTCTGAAAGATATATGAATAACACAAGTTGATATCAAGTGTATGCCCCTGACGATGGAATTTAGTATTCTGAAACGTACTTACGTTGAATACATTTTAAATTAGTTGTAGAACGTCTCAAATTGTCCGTGTTATTCATATAATATTATATTTAATTATGTTTTGAATCACGTCCAGAAAAAATTAAATATAATAAAAATATTCACAGGTAGTCAGGACATTTAATAAAACAGCACATGTCGTTGATAGTTTATATCTACCAAAATAATTCCGAATAATGTTTAATAAAGTAATAATGTTATTATTTTTCTGTAAAAAATGATACGTAACAATGTTTCATATGTTTCGACATTATATATTGAACTGTGAACTCGTATGATTGAGTTGCTGAGGAAGTCCTAATAAAAGGACGAAACGTTCAACTAAAATCAAAACAGAGTTCTGTTTTATTAAATGTCCTGACTACCTGTGAACATTTTTATTATTATATTTAATGTTCTACCAAATCAAATCAGGTATCTATATTTTCAGAAAGTGCTAGTTTGGATTTTGGAACTGTTAATGAACTTATCTACTGCAAATTCCAATTCCCTGGTTCTAATCTAAAAATTGATGAAAGTATCAAATTATATATAAATTAATTAATTGTAGATTATAGACGCGTCGACAATTAAATTGTAACTTTAGCATCGCCGATTTACGCTATCACTCACCAGACGGCAGGTCCGGTCGTGCTCACAGCGAATAAGGTAGACGCATTAAAAAATGATATTACTTTGATATAACCGAAATGTAAAAATCAAATCAAAAACTTCTGATATAATTTTTAGGGCCCACGTAGATTTGTAATTGATGAACCATGATAACGCCAACAACGTCATCCTAATAATTGATATCGGTTATTATAAAATACCTTGAGCGAAACAATATTTGCATAAAACGTAAAAGCTTTCTAGTTCTTTACTTATCGTCTTAAAATTGATTTTTATAGTAGTTTTGAAGTAATGCGAGCATGCTATTAATTTACACGTAATGCAAATGTGCTAATTTTAAGGTCGTACGTAACTCGTTAAGTACGGAGTACACACACGTAATTTATGACAGATCAGGTGTTGTGGATGTACAGAGTCGTGATTGTCGGATTAAATACCTGTTCATTGTACACGTAATATTATTATGTGGGTGATCTTAGCAAGCCTTGTCCCATTTTAGAAAAAAAGATGGCGCGTTAAGGCAACCGTCTCACTGTATCCACTCTTGGAAATTACCTATACTTTATAGAAAATTAATTGACCGAAATCATCTTCACCAGGACGTGCGCACTCTATCGCTTCGGCACGGTTTTGAGCGGCATGGAAGGATTCAAAATTTCGTTTGTTCTGGTGTGCCGTGTCGGTTTGAACCGCGTTCGACGGTCGACAATGTAGTGCAGGGATGGCGAACCAATGGCACGCGTGCCATAGGTGACACGTGACGGAATATTGTGGGCACGCCACTGATTGAGGTATACAGAGTCGAAATAATCAAAAATATGTTAGATACAGGTGGGTGGGTGAGTGCGTGCGCGTGTGCGTGTGTGTGTGTGTGCGTGAACCCTGACTGCAAGGTCTAGTCGATTGTACCAGTTTCATTTTGGTTTCATGTCTAGAGCATGTACCGAAATGATCGTTCGGAAACCGTTCACAAACTATCAGAAAATAGAAATTCGGTTGGAACGCTTTAAGAATCGTCCACAAACGATCACAAGTTCGGTTGGAACGCGTTCTATCCACTGCGCATGAGCGTGACGGTAATATTACGGTTATCAGAGTGGTTGGAACAAAGCTAATATATCGGGTGGTAACTGTGACTGCCGAACATAGGACATTGACATGTAAAATCAAACTTTCGCAATTTTCTGCTTCTGCAAAAAATCTTGAAATAAAAGTTTTAGAACATAATTCTGCATCTAAAAGAATAAACAAAATTAATTTTGCATACCTACTTTGTAACGGCAAAAATTTAATATGAAATTGTCGAAAATTACCTCAGAAATAGATAGCGGTAGCCATGATTTAAATAAAATGATGACGTTTTAGGGACTTATCTCCTAACGAATTGTGTTAAAATTAAAATAAGGTAGGTTCTTGTATAGTTTTCAATTGCAATACCGCGTGTTTGTTAATTGGCCAATCACAATAATCACGCATAAAAAAACAAAAACAAATGCTAATAAAAAATTGTCTGGCATTATAACAACAAACAAATCATTTTATTTTTCACAGCAACAAATCGTTCAACTCTATTGCTTGATTACTTAGATTATCTCAGTTTTTTTATACAGTGTGTTTAATATCGCGTAAATCTTCCAGTAGAAAATAATGGAATCCAAACTTATATTAATTATAAGGTAACTTTTGTAATTGAATATTTTCGAAAAAAATGACAAAATATGAAAATTATATTTGAGTTGATTTTGAGTACGGCTGTGTTTTTGGTATAAGGAAGGTTTTTGGAAATAGTAAAATTTTAAATAGTTAAAGAAAAAACCTTGCTTATATGAAAAACATAGTTTTAACATTTTATCAAAAAAAAAAAATCTAATCCTATAGACAGACTTTAGGATAAAAAAAGTGGGTGTGTGCTTATGACCACACAACAGAAGTGAAAACTTGATTATATGCAAAACATACATAATATTACAATATTATTTTATTATTATAAT
Organism: Mongoloraphidia duomilia; assembly: GCA_039654895.1. Classification (NCBI taxonomy): domain Eukaryota; kingdom Metazoa; phylum Arthropoda; class Insecta; order Raphidioptera; family Raphidiidae; genus Mongoloraphidia; species Mongoloraphidia duomilia. Next base: position 12,946,932 of record CM077522.1, read on the forward strand.
ACGTAATAACAAAAACTTAATTCTTGAAACCATGCACTCCTTGTTAGACAGTAAACGTGGTCACCGACCCGAGCGTTACGGTTCACTTTCGTTCACTGTTCAGAAAGAACGCAAAGTGCGTCTAAAGAAGTTTTCACTTCAAAAAGATTTATTGAAACTTCTTTAGACGAAGTAGTAATTCCGATTGGATATGGAAAAAGCGTGGGTGTAAAGGCAAACAGAAAAGAATACAATAGGGTGCAAGTATAGATAAATTAGTTAACTCGCTAGCAGATGGCAGTAAAAAATAAATGAAAATACTTTTGCTCCATTCTATTAAATTGTTCTAGATGACGCTTCGTTAGAATTTTGTATAGTTTTAGTGTATGTTAGAGCAAAATATAATAATCCAAATCATAAACCAGACTCAAAACGGGCAAAGTATTATTTTAACAAAATATAATATATCGCAGCGTCTCGTTTGCTGGTCGACACAACATAATGATCTCTAGTCAGATGTGTAAATCCATACCCTCTGTGTGTCCTTATCTTAATGACCAGCGCTATGACGACACGAGTATTTCGTTATATAAACAAACATCCGTAGACTGAACTTTTCGCAATGACGTCTTAGGGCCGGTATTATAAACATTTATTTAATCAACAGTTAACTAATCGTAGATTAAATGTAATCTTAGATTAATGAACGTTTCGGTATTATAAAGCAAACATGGCCTTCAGTTAACCAACTGAAGATTAAAGTTTTTAAACATAAATTCAGTTCAGTGTATACACCAGAATATCATCGAAAGGGGGGAATAGCAACTATTTTTGCCTTTGAAGCTATATTCGAACTGATTCGAACGGTATTTAATTTTTAAAAGCACAAAACAGTAAACACGTGTTTTGTGAATTAAAAGCAAACAATTCGTTGGCGGCATCATTTTCATAAAACAAGCAATTACTGCCTGAAAAGAACCAGTAGCATAAAATCTCAATGTAATTAACAACTGGTTCATCACTGATACTGAACAATTTCTCAACGTATCAGGTTGTATTTGATTTTCAATTTGTTCTAATATGTGCAGTGTTGAATTTTTGGATAGCCTAAATCTTGATTTGAATTCAAAATCAGAATACTGTTCCGGTCTATCGCGAAAAATTCTAGGCAATCTTTCTGGTTGCTCATCAAATTCATCGTCTGTTGAAATGGAAGACACGCTTGAAATAGAAGATACCGATGAAACGGATGAAATTTTATTTAGTCGAAAGGGCAAAAAATATCTATAAAATAAAATTTTCCATGATTATTGTCAATTTTATATCCAGAATTGCCGTATAATTATTATTTGATATTTTAATATAAAATATTGTAAAATTTATTAACCAAACTTTTATATTTTCCACAAAAATATTGATTATATAGGATTATTAACAAAAATAAAGTTTTGAAAACTGGACCTACCCTTATAATCATAGATTAAATTTTAATACATGCTCTTAAATAGCAATTTTCGTCAAATTACTAGATAGATGTAGGTATCGGACACCTTTTTAATCGTAGATTAAATTTTAATGCAGGTAGGTAGCTCAATTAGTTTAACTGACGAAAATAACTATTGATTAGTTTAACTGAAATTTATAATACTGAAATCTCCAGTTAAGTTAGTTTAATCAAAGATTAAATTTAATCTTGTTTTATAATACCGGCCCTTAGCCTTTCAATAATTAATATTAATAACTAGACGGAACATAAATAATAACCAATAACTAATAATAATATTTTTTCGCTAACATGTATATGTGAACGAGAGGGGGAGCGAAAGTATACCAGTGAGTGTGAGAGAGTGATTGTTATTTGCGGGGGATATTCTCAGGATCTATTGAACCAATTTTAAAAATTCTTTGATTGTATTTAAAACCCTACTTTTTCCTGACGCACAGCTGAAGTCATTATAGCATCTATATAGGTACCATATCCCCTAACATTAGGGTTGCCATAATTTATTAGAGTTAAGTCCGGACGGTCCAGCAAATCTGGGGATAAATCGCGGCGACCGTGAAGCGCGAGCAGCGAAACATTTTTTTTGGTATTTTAATTCAAATGTCGATTGTAGAAATTGGGAAAACTAAGAGTAAGACTACTGAAGAGTGTACAGAAGAGGTGAGGTAGGTGGATATTAGTAATTAAAAAACTCAAAATCAACATAATATTCATGTACTTATTATTACATAAATGGCTACTGACTCGGTACTTCTCATCCCCAGTTTCATTTTCACGTCATCGTTTGGCTCCTTCTGATTCTGAGTACCATTCGTAGGTACTTTTCAGACGTAAGGGCTTTCTTTAATAAAACTTTGTTTGTTTTTATTTATTAAAAATCCGGACGTAATTACGAATCCGGACAAAAGTCTGGACATGGTTACCAAATCCGGACTAAATCCGGAAGTATGGCAAGTCTACCTAACATGCATTTATTCGGTAATTGATGGGTCACTTACTATATGTACAACGTGATCGATAGCTCTGCACACTCCCTGTACAATAATATGTAAATCGTGCAAATAAAGCGATTAGCGACGGTGTTATAAATGGCGGATAAACCAAGCTATAGGTATAGAGTGTTCGGTAGCAGTCATGATCGATTTGACTTTGACTTTTAATATGCCGCTAGTTTTTGTTGAAGGTCTAATTCAGTCGGTCATCATCATATATTAATTACTAATTAATGCTCTTCACCTAAGGCGTCAAGTTAATTGACCTGACTCACCATTGTTGGTAAACGTTAGTAGAACTTCCCTAAATGTCAAATATGTACAGCTAAGAAATTGATCCGAAACATATATAACTTTTCTGTCAGGGACGCTTTTATCAATGGGCAGTGTGGGCGCCGAAATGTAAGGGCAAAGACAGATACGGCGGTGTTTTACACTATTATGCTATATTAAATGACCTATCGACTTGGAAACCGACTCGGTAAACGCTTCGGTTAAAACCGCGTCTGTCTTTGCCCTTAAGGCGCCAAAATTCGAAATTTATATATAATATTATATATTTAGAAATATTAGTGAATCTTTTTATTGAATTTAAGACTTCAACTTTAGCCAAAAAATGGAATTACCTACCTAAGTTTTTTGATGTTTTACTCGCGCAATCAAATACTTATGTATTATTATCTATCTATAAGATTGCTTTACATGAAATATAAAGTATAAATTCTACTTTATCCATGATAATAATTTAATAAATAAGTAATAAAAATGTTTTTTTTCCGTTTTTCACAATAACCTTTATTTTAAAAATTAATAAACAAACACTTGAAAAATTCTACACATTTATTAATCTCAACGATCGTTTCGGGTTCCTAGCCCATCATCAGGAGTTTACATTAAAACTTTAATGTAAACTCCTGATGATGAGCTAGGAACCCGAAACGATCGTTGAGATTAATAAATGTGTAGAATTTTTCAAGTGTTTGTTTATTAATTTTTATTCAATCATGTTCTACCAAGTGCCTAGCGATAATTCTATAGAATTTAACCTTTATGTTACTTTTTCCCCTGAAATAAATTATACCAACCTGCATGGCTTAATACAAGATTTAATTCAAATTCTTTAATAATCAATTTTTCAACCATCGCCTCAGAAATGTCCTAGAAATCTTGGTTTTCGATCTGGCAACCCTATTAATTTGAGACAGCCTCTTTCACTTTCACGCAAATCTGTTTTGCTTTGTTATTTAAAATTAAATCCTTAATTTATCTGTAGTATAGGATTCGAAAATAATAGTCAGTGAGCCATGCCTCTTATACTTCACAATGTAATATAACTATAAGCAACACAGTTTTTATGCATGGGACCGTGTAGGGTGGGTCAAAAAAATCAATTATTTTTTTTTACAAGTGACACGGAAAAATGGGTTGCTAGACACCTTAAAAAAATTCTCACCAAATATGAGCTCTTAATTTTAATAGAAAGATCCTCCGCATCACAGTTTTTTATTTTTTTCTCAGTCCAATAGAAAAAAATTCATACCTCATCATTAATTGATTGTACAGAAAAATGTTTTAAGAGAATTTTGTAGGAAATTTAATGCTCTACAAAAAAGGTATCTTATATTTTTTCCGCAAACCTCACCATTTGAAAGATATTGAAGATTTATAATAGTCATTTATTGTCGAGTTATAAAATTCATAAACAAAAATGAAATTTGTCTTAAAATAATCCAACTTAAATCTTCAATATCTTTCAAATGGTGAGGTTTGCGGAAAAAATATAAGATATCTTTTTTGTAGAGCATTAAATTTCCTACAAAATTCTCTTAAAACATTTTTCTGTACAATCAATTAATGATGAGGTATGAATTTTTTTCTATTGGACTGAGAAAAAAATAAAAAACTGTGATGCGGAGGATCTTCCTATTAAAATTTAGAGCTCATATTTGGTGAGAATTTTTTTAAGGTATCTAGCAACTTATTTTTCCGTATCACTTGTAAAAAAAAATAATTGATATTTTTGACCCACCTAATGGGACGGGTATTTTTACATTTTCCGTTCCATTAAGCTTGTTGGTAACTATGCATGACTCACTGTCTATTATTTTTGAGCTGAACTACAACTCACTATCTGTAGAATCCCAATGCTGCTATAATTTTCACCTTAGAGAAACACTACCTATCTTGTTTAGTATCTGAGACTTGCAAATCACATCGATTTCATAGTTATTTTAGTATTTTACGACCTAGGTAACACGTAACTATGCATGTTTATTACATATATGTTATAATAATGAAGATTGTTATATTACAAAATTATAAGTTTATGGTTTGATTTTATAATTACTTGAATAATTATTCTATTATTTTTAATTAGTGAAAATACGTAACCGTGTACAAGAAGTTATTTATTTATTTGCATATATGGTATTTGAAGCAATGACAGTAAATTAAAAATGTTATTTTCTGGTTGTCATGACTTGAACTTATGCTGCGTTTCTGGTACGACTTTCAGTCAATCTAGATTTAAGAATGTCATATTTGTTTTCAACTAAATGCCCAAATCTCCCATTTAGTCCTTAAATTATTTTTTAATTTTTTTATCGTTGTTACTTTTGGCTTTGCAACGATTGCAGGGGGAAAGTTTTCCGCGGGGGGGAGGCAATGGCGTTTTTTTGCGAAGGGAAAAGGGGAGTGCAGGGGTGAGTTCCCCAAAAAACATTCGCGTGGGAGGGACGTATTCATGCGATGGCGTTTTTCGCGTTGGGAAGATTCAGTGAATTATTCCTAGGCACTATTGTGCGGAAGTCAGACAGCCAAGGGCCGATTTCTGTATTTATACCGGGTCCTTTATAATAGACGAACGGTGTCGCTTTATGCGTGTTGCCATGGTAACGTCATATAAACAGCGGAGTCCCAAAGTTCTCCGCCATTGTAAAGCCACCATCATGTTATAACAGCGCGTCTATAGACTGTGTGCAGGGGGGCGGAGTTATAATAATATCGATGTGAGCGCTCGTTGTGAGATTCATTGTAAACTCGGAATTCTAATTTTCCGTAATTTTCAGTGAGCATTGTTGTTTAAAAAGTCAAGTAAGTAAAACCGTGATTTTACTTCTAGCTTATTTGGAAATTATTACTATAAATCTGATAAAACTGACACTTTTAAATCCGGTCCGCACGATTACAGGCGCCATGGTTTGAGGTTATGTTGTCGTCTGTCAATATAAACCATAGACATAGATGTAGGTACACGTCCATGTCTGATACAAATTAATTAGTTATTTTTTATTACGTATACGTCAAATTTGAAGAAGAAAAAAACTTAAAATAAATAATTTGCATGTACCTTTTATGCTATACTATTTATACTATATGCACGCAGCTAAATTAAATGGTATTCGTTTATTAAAAAATTTCGCGGTCTAAAACAACAATAAAAATGAGTTCAATCGTGCACTATTGCCCGCTAGCGGCGCTACTAGGCTTCGTGTACACAACCTATATGGCGCGCTCATGAATAAATGAATAAAAAAAGAATTTAAATACACAGTTAACACGCTCACTGACTGCAAAAGTTGAACATTTAGTTTTCATTCAGTTGCACAATCTGTAGGTCAAAGGGGAGAAGTCACTCGTCAGCGGAAACAATCAATGTTCCCACAGAGCTAACAAAGCGTTTGCACGTTTAAATATTTCGCATTGTTGTCAACCGAATGTCTCCGATTGTGTTAGAGTTAGACGGATGATTGTTGTATGCTATACGGAATATACTTAATATAAATTCCCATATTCATTATAAGTAGTAGGTACATTCACCACAACAATTAAACAGTGATGAATGGCGTTAAAACTGGGTTAATACACGGGCTGGAATGTACCGGGTGTACTCCGTAAAACTATTTTCTGTTACTTTCTGAAAATGAATATTTTTGTTATCTTTTCAAATGATAATAGTAATAAAATATTTCCATCCCACTTCTGAAAAAAATATTAGAATACCTACATTTAATCCACTTTGAGAGATAGCTACCTATTTCTTCTTTCTCTCTGTTATTTAATTCATTTGTCAGGATGAATAAATTAGAAATAAGTACACAATCTCGACTTTATACAAAGTTTATTTATAATATATTATACAATTCTTAATCAACAATTTACAACGGTCACATGACACATCTCAACGATCTCACAACTTCCATTTTCCAACTCTGAACTTCAACTATCCACTTCCAACTTTTCCAACTTTTAAAAACTAACAGCTATTCTAATAAAAAAACTCGGGTCGCAGTGCCAAACCCTGCCGACAATATAGTGTATTTGCTAATACAGGCCTTGTGGCTTTAATATGTGAACTTAGGTTTGTTTTTGAACAAAATAAATAATTTAACCTCTTAATACATCCCTCGATACATCCCTTAAAATAATATTTTTTTTCTTAATTTCAATATTTTTATCAATGAAACCTCTGTACCAAATTAAATACACCCTTCAGTAAGTAAAGCACTATCCGCAAACTAGTGTTTGATGTTTTGTGATGTTATTTAGTTTTAAGTTGTTATTTAATGTAATTTAAGACGCTAATGACCTAAGTTGTCGACGCGTCTATAATTTACAATAAATAAAATAAACGAACAGTGAAAACATTTTTGAAATCGGTCTTCTGAGATTACCCCTTATTTTCACCCGGGCGAAGTCGGGCCGGCCAGTTTTCTCCTGAATCAATCTATCTAATCGTGAAAACCGGGACAAAACCCGTTCAGTAGTTACGGAAAAAATCAGGCACAGACAGACAGACGCGACGGCAGCGATTGCCGTGTATCCGTTAACAGGTGTGTTTATTGGTGTAGTTCTAACTGTAAGTAGTAAAGCGTGTTGCCAATACTAACAATCCAATTCAAATTGCCTGAAGAGTTCTAGAACCGTTTTAGAACAACAAACACACGTATAGGTAACTAGCCGCGGTGAGGTGGATCGTTTATTAGGACTAAAGTGCGACCCTTGAGGTCTACACAACGAACTTCCCAGTTTGATAAATACTTAATAATAATAATTAAATTAGATATTACACAGAAAAGTAATCATTTTAATCATTAAAACATAATTATTATTTATTTACAACAATAATTAAAAAAAAAACGGCTGAACCGATTTTTATAAAATTTATGTCGGATTAAAATGACGTTAACACGCCTCGATTGACACCCTTACGAAGTCGATATAATTTTTTATTCGCGAGATATTATGTAATATCTACTTTTTTGGAGTCTATTTGGTTAAGAAAAAAGAACGGCAGAACCGATTTTGAAAAAATTTCTTTCAGATCATATTTACGTTAATACGCGTCGGTTGGCACCCTAACATAGTCGATTTCATTTTTCATTCTCGAGATTTCGTCTTAGAAAGAAATGAACACATACGTACGTACGTACATACGTACACACACACACACACACACACAGACATCTTTCTAAAAATAGTGTAGTGACCTTGAAACCAAAATTTGTTATACATTTTGATTTCGATTTTCGGACCCATTACAATAACTTCCAATGGGAAGTTAATTATACAGATCGTGATTCGTGGTGTTCGGGGATTACAGGAGTTGAGTAAGTAAACTATCGAGCAACATTATAATTGGCGTCTATGCGTAATGCAACGATTTATGAGTTCTCAGTGTGTTCATATTTATAAATAGAACCGGTCAGCTGTTTTCGAATTTAAAATCAACAATCCACATATTCGATGATCGTTTTTTGTTGACTGTTGATGATATCATTAATCGTGATTGACTGCAAATTGCCAATAAAAGATACACAGCAAATCATCGTTTAAAACATTCGTCAATAGGGCAAGGATGGAGCGCGTATTATCAGAAACTTAATTAGAAATTGTATTTGGAGGCAGCTGGGATTCTAGAGCATGTATGGTAGATGGTGGCTGAAATTATAAGCGCTTATAGGTTTGCACAACGAAGCTTTGATAATAGCATTGATACAAGCTTAAATCGCGTTTGAAATGTCAGATAGCGAAGACGAATATTTGTGTTCTTCTGCTACAAAGTAGTATATTTTAAATACAAATTTGGGTAGGAGCTATCATGTCCACCCTATTAATAGAAAACGACCTAAATACGAATTTCATCATTTATACCAAGAATTAAAATTTTACCCAATCCTGTTTTTTGAATATTTATGGAATCTAACACTTTTAAATACGTCTTAGAAAAAACTCAAAACAAATTAAATAAAAACTGGCAAAATTTCATTTATTAAACTAGTCACATCCATTGCGAAACTTGTAACGGCCATTTTACAGTTGTCACACGATGATTGTAGTAGTCAGCGCGCTGAAAGAATGGTGAGATACATTCTTGTATCTACCAGCTCTTGTAACAGCGCTTATACCTGCTACACTCACTGCTTCGTTGTGTACGCTCGCATATAATATAACAATCCATTAATTTAAGCAAGCCCTGCTATGATCTACGCTACCATCTAGAATCCCAGCTCCATACTGCACGTACCTTAAGGCATACAAGAACCCATTGAGCCTCCCCCGCGACAACTAACTATAGGCACATTGAGGCGCTTGCACAGGACCTCGCGTTATTTGTTACAGATTGTATTACAAATCCTTAATTCAAATGTAAAAAATCAGAAGTTTTTTTTTGTTTATTGAAATCATGATGTCTTTTTTATAAGTACTTATATTGTATACAGTAAATTTGAAAACTACTAAATATATCGGTTTTTGCGATTCTTGATAAAATTGAAATTCTTTGACCTTTTCCAAATTGATCGCGGAGCTGTAGGAAAAATCTAACTGATTCCAGTGGACACGCGCACTTCTGTATCTTTTTTGTTTTAGAAGCTATAAGGATGTTTAAAGTTTCTTAAAAATTAAAAAGAATCATTGAATCGCCCCATAGTTTTTAAACTAAAAGAAATTCCGGAATCAATATTTTTTTCCAAAAATTTGGTAAATTTGAAAAAGAGCTGAAAAATTACGTTTTCGAGATTTTTAAGGTAAGTACCAATTTAAAAAAATACAATTCTCCGAGATGTTGTTAAAATAAATATTAGTAAAAAAACTTTTTAGAGACAAGCTTTTATTTAAATGCACTAAAAAAGAAAAAATAATTTTTAATAATTTAGATTCATAATTATAAAAGCGTGGGTCGTGAACTCTATGATAGTTTATTTGTCACAACCCACGTTTTATAATAATTTATGAACCTAAATTATTAAAAATTATTTTTTCCTTTTTTGTGCATTTAAATGAAAGATTATCTCTAAAAAGTTTTTTTACTAATATTTATTTTGTTCATTATAGCCTTTCAAAATGTTACTCCCCTTGGACACCCGTAGGGGTTGAATTTCGAGAAATCCTTTCTTAGTGGATGCTTACGTCAGAAAAGGAACTAACTGTCCAAATTTCAAGTTTCTAGCTTCAGCGATTTGGTCTGGGCGTTGATTAGTCAAAAAAAAACCTACATCCCCGTTTGAACCCCTTAGGGGTTGAATTTATTTCTAAAAACGATTTATTCATGTATTGTCATCGGGAATACATATGTGTACAAAATTTCAAATCGATCGGATACGTGGAAGTCGTTCAAAATTGACTTGCAAGTTTTGACCTAAACAAACTAACACACAAACAAACTAACTAACATACATTGCAAGTTAAATAAAAGCTTGTAAAAAGACATAGGTAAAGATTTCAATGTGAGCTCACACGCTCACTTCTGTATAGATATATATATTTTAATTTGAAAGCTATAAGTGTTTAAAGTTTATCAAAAAATGAACTTCCATAGCTTCTAAATTAAAAACATTGTGTTTCGGAATAATCAGTCGCACATTAAACAAAATGAAAAAACTCGTATTTTATGACCCATTCTTTAAAATATGCACGCCCGAAAAGAATATAGACGTCATCAGATCAGTTCAGTATGGTATTATTATTAAAATTCATAAAAAACATGATGTTATTGGGAAAGGTAATGTGTTTTTGATGGATCCGCATTTGCGAAATACTTAATTATATTTAAGTTATGACGTCAGGTGAAGTATCACAAAACTACAAATTTATTTTTAGCAGAAAATATATATAATTAGGTAGTATATAAAAAATAAACAGCGCGCTATCAACATAGAGAAGTGAGAACATCTTTGTAATTAAAATTTTGAATAATAAAATTCTCATTATTTGTATAAAATTCAATTAAAATGGGTATATAAAGTGTACGATTTTATTTAAACAACTTTAGTAGTGTTTACTGAGCACTACATATTTAAACATAATTTTTCTCTATTTGTTTTCATTTTTAACTAGCGTCAACGGGGGTGAAGCGGGTCATTTTTAGAGATTTTAAGCTTTTTTCAGGTACAAGAAATAAGTAAATGTATCAGGAAAAAACATTCATTTTCCCGGCATCATTCCTTTACATTTTGGTTTTGTGAAGAAATTTTTAGGATCAGCCGTTTAAAAATTGAGTCACTTCACCCCTTGAGAAAAATTGAGTGAATCATCCGTGTAAAATTGCAGAAAATCTATTTTTAAACATTGTTCGGGGTGAATCGGATCATCTTGAAACTTGCAAAATCAGCCTGATTATTCAATATGTTTTTTATTCGTATAAGTTATAGCTATGTCAAATCCATCAAATATTAATATATCTAACATAAAAAAACTTTAAAAAGGTCTGTCCCCCCCCCTTTTTCCTGAAATTAATTACAAGTTCTCGATCGTATTTTTGATCTACTCTTGGAGCACTACGGGGCAAATTAAGTAATTATCGCATTAATTCGCAGACAAAAAATATAGATAAATATAGAGGAACGCAGTTTTTCTTATTATTTCTTCTAATTGAAATTAGTCACTGTTTATTTTTCTTTTCGTCAATGGTAAAATTGCGACATTGCGTACCACATCTAATTAATTTCGAAACTAAATCTCAAAATCTAGTATACGTACAGCCTACAGGGTGTCCCACGACGATTTACCCAGGCTCTAGTTCCTAAACCGTTTGAGATATTTGAGTGGGACAAAGACAATATTTTTTAACTATGAGGGTACTTTAAAATAATAGTGAAAACAATGCTTATGAAAAAGCCAACCCCCAAAAATTAAACCCTTAATTTTAAAATTTTTAATAACACCCTATATATTTTTTATATTTTCTTGTAGGATTTTCAATTCTCTATTCAATCGTTTTTTCCGATTGAAAATAGCTGAGAATTACAGCAGGGTGCGTTCTATAGGTAGATTTTTTCACTTGGTATTGGATGATCAGGAAAACGAACGCGATATAACTGTCTAGCTCTTCTTTTATTTTTAAGCACTCACCGTAAATAGTATTCATATCAACGTATTCTTCCGTAAATCGTAATAAATAAATTTGTCATTTCGCAAAACTAGTAAGAAAAATAAATAAACCTAACTTGCACTGTTTTATGCTGGGTTTCCCGTACAATTTTAACCTGGCTGTTTTCTTTAATCACGCTATTAAGCGACAGTTGCTAATTGCTATGGTACCTAACGATAAAAATGTTTTTTTTTGTTTTCCCGAGTCATGTCTATAGCTTGATATAAAGTGTTAAAAAAAAGATTGAATAGAGAATTGAAAATCCTGCAAGAAAATAGGGTGTCTTTGAACATTTTAAAGTTAAGGGTGGCTTTTTTATAAGCATTGTTTTCACTATTATTTTAAAGTACCCTCATAGTTAAAAAGTATAGTCTTTGTCCTACTCAAATATCTCAAACGGTTTAGGAACTAGAGCCTGGGTAAATCGTCGTGGGACACCCTGTATATTAAAAAAAGTCTTTATTATGCATACTGAAATAAGAATTTCGCTGTTTAAAATATTATGAACTATTTAATTAAACAATTACTTTACGAAATATCCTTGTATATATTACGCCTATACCTACATTTTTTTCAATGTTTTATTTTTGGAATTGTTGAAGCATGTAAATAAAAATTTTATTTAGGTAGGTATTTATTCACACCATTGTAAAATTTTTTTTGTGTTACCTATATTTTATGATTTGCATTATACTTTATTATATTTGATTTTTTCTTCCTTTCATTTTGGTTTTGTTTGCGTCATCAAGCACCCAAAAACGCAATAAAGTGATGAAATGTATGGTGTTATTATAAATGGAGTTTTTTTAATTTTCTTGATCTTATATTAATATAATTAATTCATATGTCGGTAAATTAGCTTGCCATAATTAACTATGTTTATCTATAAATAAACAACGTCCACATAAAAACAAATGTTTATTGATAATTAAAAGAACAAATAAAATCTGTATTTTGACTTGAGGCGTCCTTATAAGCTATGATGTCGCAATACCGGTTCATACATTATGCATAATTGAATTTATTTGGCTATGGTTTACCTTGGCCATCAAACCCCGAATTTACAATGGTTTTTTAATGATTCATTGGTTTATTTAGGTGTATGTTCCCCAGGGGTTCGCAACGGTTTAGGATTTTTTGTCAATTTTTACAAACCAACTGCAATCAAAATATTGGTAATTTCCAGTTCCGAGTTTATACGATCTTAGAAAAAATTTCCTATCTTGAAAAAATATTCAGCTAGTAAACGTCCATTGAAAGAAATTCACTGTTTTTTGGAAATTTCATTGAGAAGGAAAAAAAGTTTGAAAAAAAATATTGGCTAAAAAAGTATAAACATTTCATTGATAAGTTTTATTTCGAAATGTCAGAAAATTGATCGACTTTTATAGAAAGAATTAGATTACAAGCCTTATCTAATATCTGAAGTTTTCATTCTAATTTTGTGAACATTAATCATTAATGCCTGCTTGAAGAATATGTGTTTGAACATTCTCCACATACAAAACCCTGCATTTTTTAATCGCTGTCAACTATCCATATTAGTATACAGAGCTCATTAGCTAATTGTTACGTTTGTTTAGGTGTGTGTGTGTGTGTGTGTGTCAAGCGACATCAAGATGGGGTATTCGACCAATCAGAATGGACCCTGACTGCAGTGCCTAGTCGCTTGTTGATATAACATACCACACCTGTTTCAGTTTATTCAGTGCTCAACAGAGGTCCCCGAAACTCGAAAGATCAAAAGTTAAGATTATAATCCATAGTACAGCGGTTCCTAACCATTTTTCGCTTACGTACCCCTTGGTATAAATTGTATCCTTAATCTTAGCAAAATGTTTGTTGAATTGAGCGTTGAATTATTTTCGCAACTTTTGATTTGTCTCTTATCTTTTCACTGTTGACATAATATGTACCTTTTCCCGTTATTATTCAATTTTTTCATGTTACCCTGAAAGTTCTGGCGAATTCCCTGGGAGTACGTGTACCCCAGGTTGGGAGCCGATGTTCCAGAATATTTTCTATAGTCAAATCAGTGATCAGTTGATAAGCTAATAGAGGACAGTGTAGTGTAACGGTTAGCGCAGCCGACCTTTGGATCACACTGTCGTGGGTTCGAATCCCACCTCCGCTCATGGATGTTTTGTGATGTCATTTAGTTTTAAGGAAGTTGTTATTTAATGTAATTAAGACGCTAATGACCTAAGTTGTCGATGCGTCTATAATCTACAATAAAAGATAAGCTAATAACGAACTATAATTAAACCAATCGATTTTTTTCAAAACAATAATAGGCATTATTTTGTGTTTTGACACAAAGAGCGGAATCGACAAATTTATGCGAAACAAACATTGTACATTAAAAATAATTATTTAAAGGTACCTATACCTACTTTTTACAGCAATTCCAATTTGGAATCTAGATCTGCATGATCTTATGTATCATCGGTTACTATGTTTCTATAACAAAAAAAACTAAATTTAAATGGTATTTGCTGATTTAATTGTCAGCATTTCCATAAAACTATTATGGTGATCTGTTTCCTTCAAATCTTTTATATTTTGATATTTTAGTCACGTTTAATATATCAGAATGGTACGGCTTTAAATTTATAACGAGTGACCCAAAAAACTAGTCCATTAAAATTTTTAAACCCGAGACAGTGGCGTAACGCAAACTCTTAAGGCTCCCTCGCAAAATTAAGTTTGGGTCCCTTATCACGATACATGTTGCAGTTTATAGTACTAGGTACTATATATACCTCATTATAATAATATACCTCATTACGACACTAGAAATACAATCTACTATACTTTTATCATACAATGTTCAGTATTTTCAAACGTTTAATCATTATAACAATCGTGATTTTCCCATGAATTGATTCTTAGGAACAAGATGAATAATTAGTAATTACAACTTATTGTCAGATCCGTTAACAATAGGATAGACAGTTATAAAAACATGTTGCAAAATCCGGGTTATATTTTTCTATAAAAAATAATGTTTAAAAAATATCTCTTAAGTATTTGTTGTGTTGTATAATGTAAACCCGGATCTTTATTTATCGTGTTTTATTTTTTTGTGATTTATGTAAAAATATATTTAAAATGGCAAATTATAAAATTAAATGAGATTCGATCACACATTTTTTGAATATTTGTGATTTTTTAGCGATTTTATATATTGGGTTAAGGTCAAGGACTTCTGATCTCGAACTATAATAAAAAGGACAAACTTTTGTTGTTCGGCAGATCTTCAGTGACAACTTTTGCATTGTCGTAATACTATAAAATGTTTAATGTACATTGTACAGTCAGATCAAGCAAACCTTTTTCAGTAAGTAAATTTTTAAAAATGAGATATGATAATAATATCAGCAAGTAAACTAATAATCCAAGAGCTCGTAGCCAATAATTGTAAGAATTTTATAATGGCTAATATTTTGAGATTTTGAGATTAGCTATAGTATTTAGGCTTTAGAGTGTAAATAAATATACATACTATACACGTCAGCAAGTCAGTGGACGCTTTAAAAGATGTCAAAAAAAACTAGTGTTTTGTAAAAGCTGAAATTTGGTATAGTGTTAAATTTATATTGAACTAGCGGCCCGCCCCGGTTTCGCCGGGTGGTATGAAATAATGATTTAATAGCGGTCACTCATTGCTCCGCTCACGTATATTTAGTATACTGTTAATTTGTTATCCCCTCGCGAGAATTTCTCCCCCTGCATAGCTTTCTATTAGTGAAAGAATTTTTAGAATAGGTTCAGTATAGTTTCAGAGATAAGAATTTATGATTTATTACCCCCCCCCCCCCCCGACAATCAAAATATTGCACGTATCACTCAGGGATATATTGTAGCTTTCTATTAGTGAAAGAATTTTTAGAATCGGTTCAGCAGTTCGAAGAAGAATTTATGGTTTATAGCCCCCCTTCCCCGCGAGAATCAAAATAAATTATAGCCTATATCACTCAGGGATAGTGCAGCTTTCTATTAGTGAAAGATTTTTTAGAATCGGTTCAGTAGTTCCAGAGATTACTTTTTTCACTCGGGCGAAGCCAGTTTTTTTAAGACAAAAAGTAGGTATGTTCTTCCTCAAGATGCAATCTATCTCCTTACCAAATTTTATAGAAATCTGTTTAGCGATTTAGGCGTGAAAAGGTAACAGACAGACAGAGTTACTTTCGCATTTATAATATTAGTAATGATATTATTTATGAAAGAAACAGTCAGACCTCATTTTGATAGAACCAATTTAAGGTACGTGCAGTATGAAGCTAGGATTCTAGATGGTAGCGTAGATCATAGCAGGGCTTGCTTAAATTAATGCAGTGAGTGTAGCAGGTATAAGCGCTGTTACAAGAGCTGCTAGATACAAGAATGTATCTCACAATTCTTTCAGCGCGCTACAATCAACGTGTGACAACTGTCAAATGGCCGTTACAAGTTTCGCAATGGATGTGACTAGTTTAATAAATGAAATTTTGCCAGTTTTTTCTAAGACGTATTTGAAAGTGTTAGGTTCCATACGTAAATATTAGAAAAACCGGTCTGGGTAAAATTTTAATTCTTGGTATAAATGATGAAATTTGCCATGTTTAGATCGTTTTCTATTAATAGGGTGGACATGACAGCTCCTACCCAAATTTGTATTTAAAATACACCACTTTGTAGCAGAAGAACACAAATATTCGTCTTCGCTATCTGACATTTCAAACGCGATTTAAGCTTGTATCAATGCTAGTATCAAAGCTTCGTTGTGCAAACCTATAACCGCTTATAATTTCAGCCACCAACTACCATACATGCTACCATCTAGAATCCCAGCTGCGTACTACACGTAGCTTTAGTCAGCAGTCGATAGAAGTTTAAAACTTCTACCGACTGCTGACTAGGTCGGTTCTATCAAAGTCTGACTGTTTCTTTCATAAATTGACGATCCAATTGACATTTTTACCAGTTCTGGAATTAGAATTTGGGAACCGGGGGCTTGTAATAGAGGAGGCATTGTAACACCACATAAACAACGGTATCGCTACACCCTCGGCTGTTCTCAAGCTCAATAAGAAATTGAAAATATGAATTAGTACAAGGTTTAGGTAACCCTGAGTAGTTGGTGTCCTTCAAAAATAAATAAAAAAATATTATATACCTTGATGTTGCATTCGTTTTCTAATGAATTTTTGGTCAAAATTCGTTGCAAACCTAGCAGGGCTGCTTTTTAAGATATCTATGAAGAACTCAGTAATCATGTCTCAGTGAACGAGCCATAGCTACATGAGTTGATCTGTCAGCAGCAACAGAACTTGGCATGTGCAGTGCGTTATGGAAACAAACGAGCATCTTCACGTGCGTCTTCTGTTCGCATTGTAAACCGGTTGACATTTCCAACAAACAAATATTCGCCAGTTATCCTTGCATAGCAGAGGAGAGAGCTATACATATGTATGTCGTACAACGGCTAGACAAAGACAAAAGTACTTTTCACGCGACGCCGTGCGCACATGTGACTCGTCGTCGTCGTTGCTGCTCGTTTGTTTTTCATAGTTCCATGCAGTCCAGCTGGTTCCATGCCTTTACGTACACAGTACCATAAAAAAAATTTAATAGACCGGACAAATCAAGCGTCGCGAACCATATTTTAGATACTAATCATGACATAAGCATAAATAATGTAAGTTTGGTAAAGGCGGTAAGTACGACCCATCATTTAGATAGCTTTGAAAGCATATACATTGCTAAGTGTGATGGTACCAAGCTTTTGAATTCAGATAACGACCCTATCCTTATTCTGCTTTATTTGATCTTTTACACCATAAGTAATGTTCTAGATAATTCGCTTTGTTCTTCTGTGTTCTAGGTCAATTTGTTTCAGGTCAATTTCTCAGTCGTCTTATCCGTTGGTTTGAACCGTTGGATCGTTCTATCCTCCTGTGGTACTTTAAGTCTATAGTTAAGTTTTCAATTTGTTAATTGTTTTATTACCTGTAATATTAGTATAAAATACCCTTTATGTATTATTTCAATCATGTATAGTGTTTACTGAAGATGAAAGCATAACTTTCGAAATGTACATCCATCTATAAAACTGTTGTGGTAAGAAGTAACTATCTTTATTTTTGTTTTCACAGTACCATAGTTAACTACCGCTATGCTACCCTCTAACTGCGAGGGTTATAGTTCCAATTAAAATTTTCAGTTTGTATTTTAAAAATTGAGAGTCCAACTGATACTTTCAACAGTTCTCAGTTTGTAATGAACGAACCATGGTAACGCTATATAAAAAACGGCATCTCAACAATTTCGATTTTTCTTAAGTCCATGTTTGTTATGATTATTTTCTAGAAAAGAAATTGAACGCAGAATGCATGGAACTTTCCATCGAAAATTCTACCAATTGAACTATCAGAACGTGCGAGAATTTTCATTTATATTTGTGTATAGGTACCCGTAAGTTTAAACTAAACTTAATGTCCGGTTTACATTATTCCAGTCCAGTAATCCAGTAAATCATTTCAGCGCTGTATTGGACTGGATCTACATTATTCCAGTCATTTAGAAACCGTTGAAGTTAAACGTGACATTTACCACATGAAACACACTGGATTGCCCGTCTACACGATTCCAGTTGCGCTGGAATGGGCGCACTGAATTAAAAAGTAGACCGCGAATTCGGAATCCAGTTACCAGACTAGATCTCTCACTAGATTCAGTGCATTCCAGTACCTGTTTAGATTATTCCAGTTGCAATCCAGCGCTGGTTTGAATCGCTGGACTGGAGTGCTACTGGAATAATGTAAATCGGGCATAAAAATCATTCAATAAGCGAAATAACAACCACAATGCGATACTCTTCAGCAAATAAATATTATTTTGCTTCATGATCTTTGTCAAACAACTGCAACGCGTCAGGAGTGACTCTGGTATGAGTACGACCGTGTGGCCAAAACGTGTGATTATTTTGAACCAGATCATTTTGGTATCGTTTTTTATTTTTAAAATGGTAATAGCTATAGAGATAGTTGCACATATATATTTATTACAAGTTTTTATCTGCGAATTCTAATTTCTGGGTCTTCGCTCTAGTGAACGTTGATTCTTCACTCAGATTGACTCGCTTTATTGTCGGTTTTATTTTAACTTGAGTGTAACCGAATGAAGAGTCCTTATATAGGTACTTAAGTTTTAGTACGTACCAACTATAGTCAAGTTCAAATTTTAAGGTAGTAGGTCATGCATAGTTCGTAAGAAGGGTAATTAATGGAGTGGCAAACCAATGAAACAACGTAACCGTACGCGTCACATGCATAAAAACTGTGCCGCTTATATAAATAGTGAAGTATAAGTGCATGACCTATGCTATCTTAAATTTTGGAACACGATGACTATAGAATTAAGATAAGAATCTTTCGGGCTTATGAGCCGTGGTCTGCTGGAATGTGGCTTCTTCTTCTTCCAGACGTTTCGCTTGTAACTGCGGCAAGCATCTTCGGTGGTGTATTCGACGTGGTCGTAGAGTTCTTCTCGGTGTCCTGCTGTCGAGAAGAACATTACGACCACGTCGAACACACCACTGAAGATGCTTGCCGCAGTTGCAAGCGAAACGTCTGGAAGAAGAAGAAGCCACATTCCAGCAGACCACGGCTCATAAGCCCGAAAGATTCTTCTCGACAGCAGGACACCGAGAAGAACACTACGACCACGTCGAACACACCACTGAAGATGCTTGCCGCAGTTACAAGCGAAACGTCTGGAAGAAGAAGAATTCCAGTAGACCACGACTCATAAGCCCGAAAGATTCTTATTTTAATTCTATTAACGCCGGCTGTGAAAGCCTACATTCTTTTATGATGACTATAGTTTCATTAAAATTGGTGCAACCGTTTTCGAGTGATGCCGACACAAACAGACAGACAAAAATTTTGAACACGCGTAAATTATTGTTTATATTTTGTAATAATAAAATCAACTGTGCTTGTGCTCGCAAAAAATTTTTTATTTATTGTCTAGCGCATCAGGATTCTGTTCTGCTTGACTGTTTGCATCTATACGCGTATTTTACCTATAAATCGTTTTATTTACCGTCTATATCATTAACGTTTCGAAATATGAATATTGAATATATTTTACATAAATTAGAGTAACTGAAGTGGAAAATTTGCAATTTATCATAAATTTAAACGTAAGTTCGCTAATGCAATGCACCTAATTAACCCGCAATTTACACGGTACACTTATGTATAATAACTAGGGGTTACCCGTAGCTCCATTCACATATATTTAGATTTTTTTATGCCTTCCCATACAAACTTCAACACCCCATTGCACCCCTTCTTAGGGGTTGTCTTAAAAAATTCTAAAACACGTGTTTTATTATTTGTTTTAAAGAGTATTTATATACTAATTTTCAAGTTGATACACGCAGGGAATACGATTTTCTATACAAATATTTTCACCTCATTTCACCCCTTTAGGGGTTGATTTCCGAAAAATAATTTCTTAGTGCACCTCTACACCTTGTAAGAAACCTAACTTCCAAATTTCGTGTTTCTATATCTTCAGTGGTTTAGGCTGTGCGATATAACACCCCCTTTTGATCCCGTTTGGGATTGAATTTCGAAAAATCCCTTCTTACGTCACAAAAGGAACCTGCTATCCAAATTTCAAGTTTATATACCTTCAGCGGTTTGGCCTGGGCGTTGATTAGTCAACAAAACTCTACACCTCCGTTTTACCCCTGTAGGGGTTGAATTAAAAAAAAATGCTCAAATACGGGTATGCTTATTTTTTAAGAAGAGCTGTTATGTTGAATACAATACCTCTCACTTTAATGATTTGTGAGATATGAACATTTTGTCAAAAAACTCTACACCCCCTTTTGACCTCCTTAGGGATTGAATTTTGAAAAATCCTTTCTTAACGGATGCCTACGTTCTATAAGGAACATACCTACCGAATTTCATGTTTGTAGAGATTTCGTGATGAATCAGTAAATCAGTCAGTCATGAGTCAATCAATTTATCAATCAGTCAGTCAGGACGTATTTCTTTTTATAGTATATTTAGATAACCAACTGTTTAGAATTATTTTTAATAATAAATTGAAAATCTTTTTTTTATTTTCAGAGTAAAACCTGGGTTGAGGGTTTGTAATAGACGGCTATAGGAACGCCATCATAACGATCTCGGCTGTTCTCAAGACTCAAGATCAAACTTAAGGTAAGTGTTAACTCTAAACTCTATCTAATATGTATTTTAATGTACACAATGACAAAGACAATGAAAGAGGTGAGGCAATAAACGCAAAGAGGCAAGTCAATGTCACAATGTGTCGCGGGTTATTGTGATGCGATCAACTTTAACTTTTTGTCATATCGATCAACATCCGCATTCATTTGTTATTATAGCTAGGACATCTTGTTGTAATGTCAACGGACATTAACTTATCAATTTAATTGACAATATAGGATTACATTATTGGATGAATCTACAATCGTATACGGTCGGTCCTCAAATTAAACTCCACTTTTATATTATTTATATATAATATGTGTTTCAAAACAGCCCTTGAAATTCCAATGGATGTGACCATTCAATTATTTGATATTTCCTATATCTACGATATTGTTAGTATCGTAGATATAGGAAATATCAAATTGACATTTCATCACGCATGTGAAAAATTTAGAAATAGGTATATTTTCTTAAATATATATACCTATATGTATCTAATGTAGTAATGGACATTTCATTTCCATTTTCCTTAAGGAAATGGAAGTATGGTGATAGGGTCCAAAAATAATATTCGAGATAAGGTTAGATTCTAATGGTATTACCAAAACATAAAGATAAGTGTCTGTCCGTGGAAATTTCTTTCGTTCACAATAACTTCTACGAAAAAGCACCGAATATAAATGTTTTTTTAATTGTCGCAGTATGGACCCAGAGCTATTGTTTTTGGCCCCAATTGGATTAGTAAACTCAATTTTGTAAATACTTTGCATACGTATCACAATATTGTACAAATTTCGTATAAGAGCTTTCTGGAAAGTTTCAATGTTATCAAATTAATAATTATTTTGAAAAATTATTTTGGAACATGGAAGTTCCGTATGATTTTCCATAACGATTTTTTGATGACTTATTTAACTGAAAAAGTATAAACGTTTTAATTCATCTGTACGTTGCTTTGGTATTTTATAAAAGTTGTTTATTTGAAAATCTGTTATATTCAATTTATCACACAATTTTAACAAATAAAGACAGTTTAGATATCAACGTTTGTATATTTAAACATTAGCATTTAAATTATCTTATTAAAAAAAATTACAAGATTTTAAAATATTATAAATTACTCACACAATCAGAAAAAATAAATTAAAAACAATGCTTCATAGTGAATTCTTTCGAGGTTTATAGAAGCTACCTGTACTTATTTTAAGTCCTGTTTAGTAAATATTTAAAAAACTGACTTTCAAGAATTTGTAGCAACAATGCAAATTGGTTTACCTATAAGAGATTTTTTTAATAAAATAAATCTACTCTCACATAATACCTACGCGACTCTATGCAATTCTAATAAGAGCAACTTGTTAGTGATAAAACGACGAATTTTACTCCCCTCGTATTACGTATAATTGGAAAACAACATACATACATACATTCTCGGTCTCACTCGGATCGGTATATCTATACTATAATATTATACAGCTGAAGAGTTTGTTTGTTTGTTTGTTTGGTTGAACGCGCTAATCTCAGGAACTACTGGTTCGAATTGAAAAATTATTTTTGTATTGGATAGTCCATTTATCGAGAAAGGCTACGACCAATAGGAGCGGAGCATCAATGAAAAATGTTGCAAAAACGGGAAAAATTATTCCTTTTGAGAGCTTCCGTTGCGTGCGCTGCATAAATGGTTAAAGTTACGCAAAAATCATGTATGACGGAATTGTTCCCGGAAGGTTTATATATATAGTGAACGAGCGAAGCGAGTGAGTAATATAATTCCTAAACCACGCAACGAATTTTGATGCGGTATTCACCATCAGTTAGATAATTTTTCACAAAAGGTTTATATATATAGCGAACGAGCAAAGCGAGGGAGTAATGTAATTATAATATTCAAGCGAACGAGCGAAGTGAGTGAGTAGTGTATTGCACCTGGGCAAAGCCGGACGGGGCCGCCAGTAATAAATATAACGTAAAACGTTTCAATTTCATTGCGGAACACCTATAACGTTTCTCTCTTTCTATATTATTATTACCTACATAACCGATTTACTTTTTGATAATGAATAATGACGTCATCGTCGACCATTTTCAGAAATGTGTTTTGGCTGTAGAATAAAAAATAATTTAAAAATAATCTTTTCGAACTTCGACGTATATCCTAGTTGCTGCGCATCTTTTAAGTAAAAAAAAACAAAACATAATCTTATTTCTATATAAGTAAGCACTTTCAGGTGGTAAAAACTAAAAATCATTGGTAATAGATCTAAATTGTAAAAATAATGCAACGTTTTTCGTTGCTATGAAAAAATAGCACTGAAGAAGTGGTAAGAAGAAATCAAATCATGTCAAACGACGACAGAATTTTCAGTAGGTATAGAATAAATGCAGTTCGATGTGAATCGTTTTCTAAGTGCCAATCGAATAAATTATGTACCTAGAAAAATATTCAACTGTCGTTGCCGACAAAAATACATGTTATGTCGTAATCACAATGTGAAACAATAGAGTACCAGTCTGATGTTGATGAGTGGCGTTGAATCCTTGTACTAGATGCCGCGGACTGTGACTGATCGTAGCTAATACCATTTTGCTGAAATGATTATGTTAAATAACGTTACGTAGCCAGGGTTGATAACGATTGCATTTGCATTCAAAGTAACACGTTACGCCAAGAAAATTCACAGTCATAATAATACTGCAGACTAGGGTAATAGCCAATAGGCGAAGCGTTTTCTGCCGACTCAACTGCTGAAACGTCGTCGACTCGGCATCCTTTGTTAGAGGCGCAATCAATTGTCGCACCGTGGAATTAGATTTGGAGTAGTAAGGGCAATAATTATTATACTTGTATATTAAGGGTAAGTTCGGTTTTGCACTCGATTGATCGAGTCGAGCCAACATATTTTTGGTCACGTGACAAGCGAGCAAATCGAGCCATCTAAACAATTCCGAGCGTAATCTAGCAGATTTTTCCAAACGTAAGAATAAAATGGCGCCAGTAAGTTAAATTCTTATTACTAAAGCTAAAATATATTCTTTATTGCTCATCATTTTGATTTAATTCAAAATTGTTATAATAATAAACCATGATTAACATTTTTTTTCGTTTTAGGTATTCCTTTATTTTAAAATTAATAGTACTACCTGTTGTTGATTTTTTTCAACCCATAGATATAATAAATATTTTATTTAATCATTCTGTGCGATATAAACATATTGGTTATTACTATTCTTTGAATAAATATCATTCGTGTATTTTTACCTATTGAAAAATTACCTCATATAAATAAACTTCGAAATTTATCCATTCTCACAACAAGTGTTTCCGCTCATTTTTAAAATGAATGCTCTGAATATGGTTAAATCTGCTTGCTCGCTCGCATTCCTCGGAGCTCATAGAACGTGCTCGATCTCCTCCAGATTTTAAATCCGAGCGCAGAATAGAGATCTTTCAGAGCATATAAATGTTAAATTCGAGCGCATTAGAGGACTCAGATCGATCTGAGCTCAAAACCGAACTTACCCTAAATAATATAAAAAACGCTTCATCTATACGAAGCTGTTTTTGCCCATTTAGCTACCGAATCGAACGTTGACTTGGTCATTCTATGTTAAGGCCGGTTCTCACGGGCCGATTTTAATTGATTCAAATAAAGTTGACCTTAAATTGAACAACTTTTCGTTCCCACGTTTCAATGAAAATGACTGTTTCAACTGCAAAATGGCGCCGAATGCAGTTTTCCACTTTGCTAAGGGAAGAACTAAAAAAAAATTTAATGAAAATGACGAAACAACGCAAATAACGTCGTTTTTAGGTGAGACGGTGAATTTCGAGAAGATATCAAATGAGAGCATCAGACACTTTGCTGAGAGAATTGGCATTAGAAGATACTTTTAATTAGTATCTAATGCATTTTCTCGGCAATCTTTATTTCCGTATGAGTCTAATTTGTGATCCCACAAACAGTAGTGTTTTTGATACAACTCTATGAAATTTAACATTAATTTTTCCGACCATTTCATTATTATAAATTATAATATAACACTTCGGGACAACATAAGTGACAGCACTGACAGGCGAATGAGCTGAAGTTGACTGACAATACAATCGTTCACAGTTCACACGCTTCAATTATGTTTCAAATAGCAGTTTCAACTTATTTGAAGTTGAATATGACTCATACTTGAACGATAAAGTTAGACAGTAGACTCAGACCAACTTTTGTGGAATCAACTAAAATTGATCAACAAAAGTTGAAATATAGGTTCTCACGCTCATTTTCGTTCAATTTTAGTTGATCAACTAGAATCGCCCCGTGAGAACCGGTCTTTAGAAATGTAGTCAATTTTCGCGTCGATATCGACAGCTTCGTACCTTGGAATTCGAACTAGAGTGGTAATTAGAGCAATAATACTGATAGATGAAGTGTTTTTTTGCCAATTTCTATACCGAATCACACGGTCATCCTAGTATAGGTATATTATGTTAGAGACGTTGCGACGACAACTTCGTGCCGTCATGTTATCTCGATGTTTTTTGGGGAATTTATCTATTTCAAAAGCTATATATATTTCTTCATTTGTTTTGAAATGTATGAACAAAAACGAGCAGTTGTTCGTTTTTTACATTCCATTGTTTTGTATTTTAAAATATGTAAAAATTAATGACAGACTAATGCAATTGTGAACCCTGTAATTCGGTAGCTGTCAGGAACCTATTGTCTTGTATTTGATTAGACAAATTAAATCTCTATGAGTCTTTTGTGTCTTAATTAGTAAAAACCGAGACATACAGGTGTTGAAATTCAAATTCTTTTTATAATATACTATTATTGCACACGTTTCAAATATACTGGGTGAATACTCATTTTTATAGATTCAATCAAAACATGCCTATTAGGTCTACGTCATTCGCTTTAGAAATATTAATATAAAAGAAATATATATTTGTTCAACATCCGCAAGAAATATGTAATTTCGTGGCCCTACTGAAGGTGGGCGAAGTAATGAATTCCCTGCCTGTTGACGTACAGAGTGGGTGACAGAAACTTTATCTTATCCTAGGCGTCCTCGAGAAATGCTTTACAAACAGACATTTATATACGCCACCATTCATTTGTCTCGGAAAAATTCAAAAAGCACAGATAGGTAAACTAAAATCCACGGTCGATACAGTTTAGCGAGAAAGTCAGTGCGATGGACTCATACGGTCGTACCATTTATTTAGTCTAAATTGCTCGAAAAAAAAAACGATTCTGTTTTTCCCAATGTGCCTAATAACTTTTTTATAACTCCTGCTTCTAAAGTTCAATATTTGCACTGTGAGGCGGGCGTGAAGAGGCGTATTTTAGTAAGCGTGCGTAAAAGTACAGTCACCGTGCGTGAAAGTCCAAAGCGTGCGTAAAAGTAGGTACAATCTTCTCTACATCTTATAAATTCGAAATTTCCGCATTTTGTACAATACAAGCACTTACTGGCTATCGATCGATGTGTTCCTATATATAGTATCGCGCGTACAAAGTCCACATCATGAGAGAGTCATGTTTTTAATGATTTATACAGAATTGGTATATGATAAAATCAATCGATTTAAAACCCCTTATATCCACACCATATTATTCACATAACAATTAGAAGTGAAAATAATAAATATCTCAGACAGCTAGGCTGCCATGATTTTTGAGCTATATGTAAGAAAAAATCAAATGACCACTGTCGGGACTTGAACCCGAAACCCCCAGTTTCCGGCTAGGTGAGTTACCGATTTCTCCACAGTGCCCGAGAGTGGAAACCGAACTCTTCTTATATATAGCAATTTATACAGAAGTTAATGACTTTAATAAAAATAAACTAAATCGTAACTTATAGTCTGTAATTATAAAGTCTTAAGGACTAGAAGAGCGAATTTTCCGTTTTCATAATTTTTTTTCTCTCTATTAAACTTTAGAAGCAGTCGTTATAAAAAATTATGTTCGATACGTCCGCTTAAAATGAGATATCTAGTAGGCTTAAATTGAGACATTTGCTAAAGGGACTGACGCATACACAACGAGATCTCGTACGCTTACCCCCACTCGGCTAATGGCTCGTGGGGGTATACTGCGCACTCGATCTGGTTGTGTATGCGTCAGTCCCTTAGCTCGTGCTTCAATTTAAGCCTACTAGAATACCTCACTTTACGCACACGTATCGAAAATAACTATTCTACACCCTGTACACGTAAACTCGTTTATAATTTAATACATTATGAATTAAATATTGCATGTTTAAAAATCTTTTTCAAATATTAATGATAATTGTTCGACCCATTAAAACAAATTGTAAATAGGTATGCAAAACAAATTATTTGAATTGAAATTGTTTAAAAATTGTGAAAGAATTACTTATAGATAAACTTTTCTTAAGAGTCACAAAATTGATTACTTAGTCCTCTTTACAATAATTATATTTATTAATTACAGTTTATCAAATACAACTGAAGTTTCACGAGTTTAGTGCTTTTACTTTTTAGGTATAGTTGTGTTGTATATCAATGATGAATTTTAAGTTTCTAATGCTTACCTACAAATGCAATTTCAATAGGTGTCCGTATACCTACACTCAACTCTGTCAAAAAACGCAAAGAAAATATTTTAAGACCAAAAATTAAACAAGCCGTGAGGTGGGTCGTTTATTAGGACTAAAGTGCGACCCTTGAGGTTCACACGACGAACTTCCCAGTTTGATAAATATTTAATAACAATAATTAAATTAGATATTACACAGAAAAGTAATCATTTTAATCATTAAAACATAATTATTATTTATTTTTAATAATAATTAAAAAAAAAAAAACGGCTGAACCGATTTTTATAAAATTTATGTCGGATCAAGATGACGTTATCACGCCTCGATTGACACCCTTACGAAGTCGATATAATTTTTTATTCGCGAGATATTGTGTAAGATCACATATTTACGTTAATACGCGTCGATTGGCACCCTAACGTAGTCGATATCATTTTTCATTTTCGAGATTTCGTCTTAGAAAGAAATGGACACATACGTACTTACGTACGTACGTACACACACACACACAGACATATTTCTAAAAATAGTGTAGTGACCTTGAAACATAAAAATTTGTTATACATTTTAATTTCGATTTTCGGACCCATTACAATAACTTCCAATGGGAAGTTAAAAAAAAGGCACAAAAAGCAATAAGTTATTCAAACCGCTGCATGAGCCATTTTCCTGAGAGAAGTTCTTTCAATTATCCACGAGAGGCAGCACTTGTGGTAGGTACAATCATTATTTATTTCCCATTAGTGTCGCGTCATTTTAGTGGTATAACTTAATTATTTAATTAATTTAATAATAATAATATTTAATAATTAAGTTATAACTTAATTATTTAATTAATTTAATAATAATAATATTTAATAATTAAGTTATACCACTAAAATGACACGACACTAATGGGGAATAAATAATGTTTGTACCTACCACAAGTGCTGCCTCTCGTGGATAATTGAAAGAACTACTCTCAGGAAAATGACTCATTGAAACGTTAATAATAATTACTGAAAAATAAAATAAACTGTTACACATAAAACTGCAATATAAAAATAATTTAAAAAAAATCTTAACCGACTAAAAATGGAATCAAATGCCTCCAAAAAGGATGAACTAATTTTGTTCTTAGTTTTACAATCACCTATTTCCCTATACTTACATTTAATTCGAAGTCGGAACTCGGCGCAAATGAACAACTAGTTAAGGTGGGGCAAGTGCAGTTCCTGCCATTATATTTCACATATTTGGACTGTCATCTGTGAATTCTACATCTAACTAACATATTTTTCCATATAGTTTATTCAGTTTGTTCAGTTGAATTATTTTTCAGCGATTGGAAATCACATTTTTCATTTTTTGGGTCGCATTTGCCCCATCTCACTTAACCTATACTCTATAAGAAAAGAATATAATAAAGTGGTGTCTGCATGAGATAAGTGCCCCAGAAACACATGAGTTTCAAGTACGGAACCTTCCGCGTGCAAAAAGAGTTGGTACTTGACCGATTTTTTGAAGTCGGTTCATTTTTTTAATTCATTTTTTCTACGTGCACCGTTGTACAGTATACAATATCGTTCGAGTGCAAATTGCAAAATGCATCCTTGATGGCGGCCGCGGCATCGGTGTGATGTTATGGCGTTGCACATTTACAATATTAATTAGTATTTATGTTTGTCTAATCACCGGCAATCAAAGTGCATCAACGTTTTTACTTCAACTTTACCTACGTGCTACAATAAGACTGTTTATTAATTATATGAGAAACAATTTACGTGCACGAACGAACGTTTTTTTTGCACATGACGTTGCACTTGCATTGAATCGAACATTCATCGTGATTTACTGACTCTTAACGGTTTCGTACGAGATGAGAGATTTTTTTGAAGTGAAACTTCTTATACAGCGTCACTGTCTCGATGATTTGAAGGGTAAAATGCTGTCTCGAAACGAAAATGTGTATACAAAAATGTGATGACGTGAAAGAATGTTTGGAATGTATCCCCTCTTGTCCCGCGACTGTGCTTTATATGGTGTAATCTGTAAATGCATTCGAACGGCAGTTGTGACGATTGTGATTGGTCAGTCCGCCTACCGGTATATCTATACATTTAAATCCTAAAACAGCCAGTGGCAAGTCATTCAACTGACGACTTCTGACTTCGCTCGGATTTATAATTAATCAATAGTTTTCGCAGCGCACGCCAAATAATGACTTTTGTAGGCAAATTTTTGATACCTTGGGTTACATTATTGTAATTTTCGTAGGGATTTCTAATTTTTTTGAAAATAAAATACAGCCCATGTTACTCGCTGATAATGTAGCTTTCTATAGGTGAAAGAATTTTTAAAATCAGTCAAGTAGTTTTTAAGTTTATCCATTACAAACAAACATACAAAAAATCAAATCTTTTCTCTTTATAATATTAGTATGATAGGTATAATTGCCGCGAGGCGAGACGATATCAAATGTGTTTTTCGTCTCAGAGTTCGAGACAAGATCAAGAAATTATTTGTCGACGAGGCGAGAAATGACTTAGAAAACGTAAACTCAATTTCCTCTACTCGACTAGAGATGGTGGGTTGAAATGTGGCGACGAGATTTTTCGAAAATTCTCACTAACGAGACGAGAAAGGCGTCCTCGATAAAATAACGAGACGAGAGTAGCTAAATTTCCCGTCTCGAAGTACGAGACGAGAACGATAAAACAGCTTGAGAATAGCCGAGTGTGTAGGAATGTCGTTGTTTAAATGGCGTTTCCATGACTACTCTATTACGAGCCCACAGTTCCTGCTAGTTTTTATGCGAGAGCCGTGGATTTTCAAATTAGGTACTGAAAATAATAAATTAAAAATATGAATTGTCAATTGATACAAATCAGATGTGAGCTTTTTACATAATCACCTGTATTGTTGTGTTAAATTTTTTAATTTAAAAATATGTTTTGAATAACACTGATATAGATAAAGGCGTTTGAAATTCAATATAAAAGGAACACATAACCTACCCTATTGTAAATAAAACAATAGTTTAGACACTTCTTACCACAATAATTTTATTCGTGAATGTACATTTCAAGAGCTAAGCTCTCATCTTCAGTTTAGTATGCGCTGAAGATGAGAGCTTAGCTCTTAAAATGTACATTCACGAATAAAATTATTGTGGTAGGAAGTGTCTAAATTATTGTTTTATTTTGTTTAAAACCACAGTGCTCTTAATATTCCTACCCTATTGTATTTATAAGTTATAAATTTGTAAAATAATTAGAAGAGAAAAAATGCAGATATAAATAAAAATGTACCTACAGAATGATCACGCAAATATATATTTATTTCTACTTATATATAGAGGTTAAATCATTTATGCAGTGGGCCTTGAACCTGGGTTCAATCATCTGCACCAGGATCTTTGTTAAAATACAGGACCGGTTCGGTAGTCATAATTTTATATTGTTAAGTTCAAGGTTTTGAAAAAATACCTAGAAGTGACTAAGAATCGACCAGACCCCTGCGTCCCTCATCTCACGTAAAGGCGTAACTGACAAAAATTGAAAAAGTGAGATACACCACCGAACAACCGTTCTTAAGCCTGACTTTCTTCACAAGCGACTAAGCCCTGCAGTCAGGGTTCATTCTGATTGGTCGAATACCCCATCTTGATGTCGTTTGAATTGACACACACACACACACCTAAACGAACGTAACAACTAACTAGAGAACTCTGTATACTAATATGGATAGTTGATAAAGATTAAAAAATGGGTTTTGTATGTGGAGAATGTTCCAACACATATTCTTCAAGACAGGCATTAATGTTCACAAAATTAGAATGAAAATTTCAGATAGGCTTGTATTCTAATTCTTTCTATAAAAGTCGATCAATTTTCTGATGTTTCAAAATAAAACTTAATTAAATTTTTTTTCTATTCCAATTTCTCAACAACACTGTTATTGTGTAAATTTTGGACATCCTAATATCTCAAATAATAACACATATTAAATTAGGTTTTATTTTGAAATGTCAAAAAATTGATCGACTTTAATAGACAGAATCAGATTGCCAGCCTTACCTGCAATTTTCATTCTAATTTTGTGCACATTAATATCTGTCTTGAAGAATATGTATTTGAACATTCTTCACATACAAAACCCATTTTTTAATCGCTATCAACTGTCCATTTAGTATACAGAGTTCACTAGTTAGTTGTTACGTTCGTTTGGGTGTGTGTGTCAAACGACATCAATATGGGGTATTCGACTAATTAGAATGGACCCTGACTGCAGGGCCCAGTCGCTTGTATACTTTTTTCTCACTAAGTGGTGTAAATGGTATTTACGTGAGATGAGGGATGACTAAGAATCGACCTGCAGATCAAAGGTCACTACAGAACATATATTATATATGTAAAGATCACTAAGAATTGACCGGATCACTAATATTTTTTTCGGACTAAATCCATTACTTTCCTACCATAGTAGATGTGGGAAGTAAAAATTGCAGATAGATGTCCCATAAAATTTGTATATGAGTATAGTGATTTCCTTTTTTATATAAAAGCGAACTAGACTGTATAACCGTACGATAATGCTTTTTAAATTTTAATATAATTATAAAAACATTCACCTGCGTCCTGCTGTAAATTGAATGGTGTCATTTTGAATTCACCAATAAAATATTACAATATTCTAAAGTTGTGTTTAGAAAGATTTTTCTTAATAAACGTAACATGATCCCATGTAATATTTTATTATTTTTAGCAAGATTGTCCCCAAATACTATCTTTGTGTAGCGGTTTACCATATATCTCGAAAAATATTTGGCTCCCACAAAATTACCTCAAATTTAATTTTTCAACCCAATGTCGCTCAAAAGACTATTACGATCCTGTACGAAACCAAGTCACTCCGGATCTGTTTTTTTATGATTTTCAAGTAGGTTATTGTACTATATATTTCTACATCTCAATCAGTTAATGTCTTCTACGAAATGGTGGTGCTTTTATTTGGCAATTTGTGTTTTAATTTGTTTAAGGTGTGACGTCAAAGATTCTAACATAATTATAATTATTATACTGTTCACGGATGTGGCTCATTATTTTGAATTTTGACTAATTATCAAAATTGATAATTTAAAAAAATACACGTCGAATTGGTAACCTTCGTTTTTTTAAGTCGGTTAAAAGGCAATGTCATTAATACATAGGCTTGCCAGGCGTCCCGATTAATCGGGATTGTCCCTGTAACAACTTAGTTGTTACTGCGTTTATTTTAATAATACAATTTAAAAATGCATTTCTCTTAATCGCCACCTCTGACAATAATTTCATAATACTTGTTTAATGTAACAAGCCGTTGTCATTGTGTCGCCTTGTACGCCAGATATCATTCGTAAAAATATTTCAATTCAAAAATAAATTCAGTATAATATAATTTGCAATTTCGACTATAAAATAAGTTGTCTGACGACTCCTTCTTAACGGGCAGTCCGAATTGTGGCGAGGTATCATTCCTCATATTAACCACAATCAACCGGACAATTCCACGCGAATGAGGGCAAAATATTATAAGGATCTACTCCAAGACGACACAATAACATTTTAAAATCGACTGAACAGAGTTTATTAAAGTTTCTTTCAAAATTTGACATATGGTTGTTTAATTCCGTCTGTGTGTCTGCTGGTACATATTTGTGATCAAGATTTAGCACTCAATCTTCCACAATTAAACATCTTTGCCATAGTCTGTACGAGTGCGTCACATCCCGATTTTGAGTCAAGGTGTCCCGAATAAACTTTTCGAGACATCCGAATGTCCCGATTTGGCCTATTTGACTTAATTGTAGCGAAATGCACGATTACTTGTTAACTAATAAGATGTTACTACAAAAAGCCAAATCGAATCAAAAGTACAACTAAGTATAATTAAAAATCTGTTTTGTATCAGTGATTTATAAGTTTTGTTCTAAGAATTAAAAGATTATTTTTGAGTTATTTGTTCTTAATGTTGTGATTTTAAAGTTTAGTTATGTTTTTTTTACATTTTTTAACAAAATAATTTGTTTTTTTTTAATAAATATTACTTACTATGCGATAATTCGATTTTTTTACGTAAATACTACTTTTCTGATTTTAGAATTTTTTGTTATAACCTAACCCAACCTAACCTTTCCCGATTTGACCATCAAGATATCTGACAACCCTATTAATACATATATTGATTTTAGAAGGGATCTTGCATCTGTGGGGAGCAGGGCCGTAGCTAGAGCTGAATTCAAAATAGGGCACTGAAAGTTTAAAGTAGGGCTGAAGCAAAAGACTACAATTTATTAATTGGATTGCCCACCTCATCTGGTGATATCAAATTACGAAAGCAAAAAAAAAACGGTGAATAACAATTTAATCAAAAAAAATACAGAACTTGCCATGTTATCAAATTTCCGAAGAACTTCATTTAGATCCAACGAATTTAATCTTGTTTTTCCAAATGTCAGATAGATTAAGTCTGTCATTCTGTCGTGACAGTCTTTGCGGCTTATTTATAATTCCTTAAAGTAGGGCACTGGATGTTTTAAGGTAGGGCATTGCCTCTTAATGCCCCCCCCCCCTAGCTACGGCCCTGATGGGGAAGGAAAGGGTTTCGACTCTATACCATACAATATCACGAACACGTTTTAATTTAGTTTAACATTCAAGTAACTTTTTTTAGAAACTTGACAAACCGAGATATTATAATAATTATTATTTTTAATTTTTCCTGTATCTTGAAAACCACAGAAAATTAATTAAATATTGCAGTATATGTTTACTACATTAAAATCTTCTTCTAGAGATTCAACAGCTCTTTAGAAATGTGAAACCTTATTTTCAAAGGATATCCTCCAGCCTTAAAAACTCAATGTAGGTAATCACTAAATAATTGGCATTTAATTTTGAAACGATCAAATAAATAAATTAATCTTTTGGATACATTCGATAATTACAGTAATTTTATTCAAAATTTTAACCCTAAATCATATAAGTATAATAATTTAATTATCTGCTTGCGAAACTTTAATGATCGAACAAGACACGAACCCAGCGCGCCGCTTATTCCTGAAAAAAAACATTTGGGCGATGAAGGTTCATTAAAAGAAATACATTGTATTTATAAAGAAGAAAACATCGTTTAAAAGAAGTTTATTGTAATTATGAAAAAAGTTATTGGCTAAAATGTAAAAAGTAGTATCTATAAGTATTACCTAAAAAATTTATTAATGTTATTAATGTTTAATGTTGGAAGTGAATTGTTATTTGTTACATAATTACATTTAAGATTCTTTACGAATCCTCACATTTTCAAAATTCGAAATCTCAGAAATTAAGGCAGTAGGTATAAAAAATAAGGCACTCGTACTATATTAAATAATATCAATTTAATATTATTATTTATTTATTTAGTTTACCTACAATTTTAAAATATCGAAAAAATGTATATAGGTATAGGTACACTAAAATATTCTTTTCAAAAGATACTCCCAACCAGAGCTGAACCCACCCGATTTTTTTTAAAGTGAAACTTTATTAGCCTTGTTTTTTCGTTCGATTACGCATGTCGAGTGTCGTGTCACGTCACGTCCTATAATTATATTGTACGACTGCAATCAAGTTTGATGGTAGTCGACCAGACCAGTACTCATCGCAAAGCAGCGACGTTACGTTCATAATTTATATTGTACATCAACAAAACTAATATATCGTATGAATATTCAGTCGACCAGCACATCAAATACCCATTGACCACCAACGATAGAATCTGGATTATTACGTTCGTCTTCATACTGATCAAGGTTCAAATTACATTACCAAAAATACGTAAACAAAATTATGTAGTTTCGGCGATTTTGGGTTAAAATCGTTTAGGGTTATGGCAACAAAGTTTCACTTGCACCGTGGTTTCATAAAACCACACCCTAGTTCTTCTTATAACATATATTTAATTTTCCACAACTTGCTAATGACCTAAGTTGTCGACGCGTCTATAATTTACAATAAATAAATAAAAAACAACTTGCCCAAAATAATAGATCTATATAATTCTTTGACATCTATAAGTAGATATATCTATTTTTTCTGTCTTAATCACGCACCGTATAGGTATAGGTAATATAATAATATGTATATTGTATGTACTATTTATATTTACATATGTCGGTATGTTTAGATGATTATATAACGCTAATTATTCATTCGTCAGTCTTGCGTTTGAACAGTTAAATGGCCTTGCCGATCCAAGGTTGATATACATATAAAACGATGCGCTGACGAACCTGTATTTTATGTAGATAATTTTATATCCACACACCTGATGTAAACACCGTTTACTTTGATTATAGTAAGCCAATGGCATGCTCTTTAACTTTTCACTTCATTTAATACTAGCTTGTGCCAGTGGTTAAATTGTGTTTTAAAGACCGCCAGCAGTTAAGATTATTTGGGCCAATTCATATTTTCAATTCATTATTTTTTTAACTTCCCACTGGAAGTTATTGTAATGGGTCCGAAAATCGAAATCAAAAAGAAAAAAAAATTTTAATGTTTCAAGGTCACTACACTATTTTTACACTACTTTTAGAAAGATGTCTGTGTGTGTGTACGTACGTACATACGTACGTATGTGTCCATTTCTTTCAAAGACGAAATCTCGAGAATGAAAAATGATATCGACTACGTTAGGGTGCCAATCGACGCGTATTAACGTAAATATGATCTGAAAGAAATTTTTTCAAAATCGGTTCAGCCGTTCTTTTTTCTTAACCAAATAACCTCCAAAAAAGTAGATTTTTCACAATATCTCGCGAATAAAAAATTATATCGACTTCGTAAGGGTGTCAATCGAGGCGTGTTAACGTCATTTTGATCCGACATAAATTTTATAAAAATCGGTTCAGCAGTTTTTTTTTTTTTTTTTTTTAATTATTGATGTTTTAATGATTAAAATGATTACTTTTCTGTGTAATATCTAATTTAATTATTATTATTAAATATTTATCAAACTGGGAAGTTCGTCGTGTGGACCTCAAGGGTCGCACTTTAGTCCTAATAAACGACCCACCTCACGGCTTGTTTAATAATAAATTGAGAATCTAATTGACACTTTTACCAGCTCTCGGGCTAGAACCCGGGAACTGGGGACTTGTAATAGAGGAACCATATAGCAACGCCATGTAAACAACAGCATTGCTACACTCTCGGCCATTCTCAAGCCCTTGTGCCAGTGGTCGCGTGAACATCAATATTATGTTCGCACATTTTCTCACATCAATGTCAGTTTTAACGGAAACACAATTAAGACTTTCATATAGGTACCGGAATTCCGAGATTTCGCAATTCTCAAAATTTCGGACAATATGCCCAATTCCAGAACTGAAGTAATTTATATCAGAATTCTGACATTAATGAAAATATATAAAAAATAAAATTATAACATGTTTTTGTTTTAATTTGCCGACCAGAAAGTGGGCCTTAATATAGAATAGAATAGAATACTTTATTTGTTAAAAACCACAATGTGGATAACTTCGTCATAACACACTTCGTCAATAATTACATACAGATTGTATCAGATTAAAGCTGTGCATAGGGCGTTTTGTGTGCAAGACAGAGATCGATATATAAAGTAATAAGTAAAAATGAGGTATGTAAATGATCGCTAATTGTTACTGTGGTTACCGTAAGACTACTGAAATTATTGATAAAATCACAAAACAAAAATGACGCTATCAGGTTCAGAAACCACAGTAACTTCTTATTAGCTATCATTTATCTCATTCTTACTTATTGCTTTATATATCAATCTCTGCCTTACACACAGAACGCCCTATGCACAGTTTTAATTTGATACAATCTGTATAGTAAAATATAGTATTTAGCTTATCTTGACATCCGCAGTCAAAAATTCCTCAACAGAGTAAAAGACCTCTTTTGTCAGATATTTCTTTGTCACGTTTTTTGGTCAGTGATTGACGACCTCTCTAGATTTATATAAAGTATCAATAATTACTATTTAATGTTGATTTTTTTGTGTTTACAAATTTCTGATTCTCAAAGCTTCAGTCAACGTTTTCTATATGTCAATAAATTTTGATTATAAAGAGACATGGTTTCTTCTATATTATGCAGTATTTTTGTAGACCTTTCTCGATATCGAAACTAGTTCCGCAGTTCCGAAACTGATAACCAAATATCGAAACCAATTCCCAAATTGATACGATATTGGATGTCCTAAACCCTGGCTATAACTTATACGTCACATTGCTGCCATATTTAGAGTAAGTTCGGTTTTGCGCTTAGATCGATCGGAACGCTCTAATGCGTACGAATTTAATATTTATATGCTCTGAAAGGTCTCTATCCTGCGTTCGGTTTTAACATCTGGAGGAGATTGAGCACGCTCTATGAGCTCCGAGGAACGCAATCGAGCAAGCAGACTTTACCGTCTTCAGAAAATTCATTTTAAAAATAAGCGGAAATACGTGTTGTGAGAATGGATAGATTTCCGAAGTTTATTTGTATGAGGTAGTTTTTCAATAGGTAAAAATACACGTATACTTAATATTTATTCAAAAAATAGTAAATAACCAATAAGTCTTAATCGCACAGAATGATTGAATAAAATATTTATTATATCTATGAGTCGAAAAAAATCAACAGTCGGTGGTACCTATACTATTAATTCTAAAATAAACGAATAAAACACAAAATAATAAATCATGACTTATTATTATAACAATGTTGAATTAAATCAAAAATATCAACTTCAGAAATATGAATTTAATTTACTGGCGCCATTTTATTCTGACGTTTGGAAAAATCTGCTAGATTATACGTTCGGAATTGTTTAGAAAAAAAAAATTGTGTTTTAAAGACCACCAACAGCTAAGGTTATTTGGGCCTAGCACCAATTCATATTTTCAATTCATTATTTATTTTTTTAGTGATAAATTGAAAATCCAATTGATACTTTTACTAGCTCTCGGGCTAGAACCCGGGAACTGGGGACTTGTAATAGAGGAACCATAGCAACGCCATGTAAACAACAGCACTGCTACACGCTCGGCTATTCTCAAGCCCGGAATTGTTTAGATGGCTCAAACTGCTCGCTTGTCACGTAATCAAAAATCTGCTCGCTCGGCTCGATCAATCGAGTGCAAAACCGAACTTACCCTTAATGTGATGCAAGTTTTTGATTTGTACAATGTAACGACTGTGCAAATATCATATTTACACATATAATATATTATCTCCAGTCTCCACATTCCTATATTCCTATAAATACCTTAAAAATTTCTATAACTCATTTGTTTACAAGTTTATATATTTTTCAATCTCATATTTTTATGATAAAATGCGCTAAAAAACATTAAAATAATATTTTAATTATATATTCATTTTTTTAATTCTGTCAAGGAAGTGATTCTGAAATAAATCTTTTCTTTCGACTTTTAATTAAATTTTAATCTTGTTTATCTATGTCATAAAAATTAAGTTTGCAAATTAAAAATTGAAATTTACAGGATATGCTGATTTCAAAATAATATCCGCAGTCTTAAAACGAAACGGGTTCTGTTGTATATTTTCAGTAAAATATAAGATTCTTTCGGTTAATTTTTTTATCCAATTCTTTATTTATTACCGCAATAGGTATAGATTTTATGCGGCCAGTGCCGAATTTTGGGGGTTGCGTCGCCCGAGGGTGCCGAGCGAGTTGGGCGCCGAACACTATAGCGAAAGTCCGGTCAAAATTGGTTCAGTAGTTTTTGAGTTAACCCAGAACAAACAAGGAAACAAACAGATATAGAAAGGTATAAACATTTATAATACGGTCTAAGCATCCTATAAACTGTAGGCATTGGTAGGTACATTAATTATAAATCGAGAATTACCGAATTACAGCAAAGTTAGGATTTTATATTTTATTTGTATATTGATTATAAATATTGAATATATGTAAGTATGTAATATATCGTTTTCAAGGGGCGTCAAAACTAACGTTTAGATCATTATTTTTGCTGTAATTTATTAGTTAATAGACAGTTGATTTCTAATTAATAATCGATATTTTTAATGTTTTTCCAATACACGGTTTATTTAATAACTATTTAAATAACCTTTCGTGTTACAGTGCAGTTTGCAATCTGTTTCTAGACATAAGTATATCTAGGACAAACGATGCACCACATTTGGGTCACGACATTCAGTGGCGGAATTACGTGCCTTCTAAAACTAAATAAGAAAACTTGCAGTTTATAGTGCTATTTACTTTTCAATTTTATTATTATTTATTATTATAGATTGTTTAATTGTTTAAAGTGTATACTCGACAGGTTAAAAAATGCATTTGTACGAAAGTTTGA
This sequence comes from Mongoloraphidia duomilia, assembly GCA_039654895.1. Taxonomy (NCBI): domain Eukaryota; kingdom Metazoa; phylum Arthropoda; class Insecta; order Raphidioptera; family Raphidiidae; genus Mongoloraphidia; species Mongoloraphidia duomilia. The sequence goes on from CM077522.1 coordinate 12,986,959, forward strand.
TTTGAATTTAAATTGAAATTCGAAGGTCTCGTCAGTGGCGGCACATCGTTCAATTTGTTAAGGGCGGCAAACTTTAATTACAAATTGTTTGAGACAGTGGCGTATTTAAGTTCAGTTCCTCCCCGGGATACTCGAAGTTAACCGCCCCCCACCGCCAGCATTTAATTTTCAAACGAAGAAAATGTTCTCGTATGACTCGTGCCATTTTATCGCTGATCATTTATTTCTTATTGTTTTCTATCATTGGCAATTTAATGTTGTCGAATTCAGGTTGCTGAAAGTCATGCTTGACTTTTGCCTACAATTCTGCCGCACCGGGCTATAGCAAATAGCCCAACAAGTGTGCCTATAAAGTAAATTTATATGTCTGGATTGAGAGGAATACAAAAGAATTGTGAGGTAGCTAACGCAATATAATAATTAAAAATGTAACAAAAATAGATAACAATAAGATGTAACAATTATATCTCAATTCTAATAGTCAACACTGTTTATAAAATAATAACACGAACAGTAATTCTTAAACGAACTGGAGCGCTTTAATAACAATTTATATGCTGTATTTATTTCCAATCGACACTGTCACACGACTCTCGTTGTTGTTTGTCCGGTGACTGCTCCTGCTTATATAGAGCTAGCAGCTTGACCCCCCACGCTCGCGCGCTTTCCAGAACATTCTGATGGTTACCTGTGTCTTCGATATCATGCCACGCCTCACCATTGTTACTTGTTCTCGATGACTCTATTGTCGCCAGCGGCGTAACATCTGGGGTTTTGCTACAATATTAATTACATAGTAATTCGTTATTTATGGCTAGTCTAATACAAAACTCCAGTTCCCAGGTTCCAATCTAAGAACTGTAAAAATAATAAATTGAAATTGCATATTTTTACATATTTGGATTTTTAAGAAGCAGTCGAGGGGAGACCTTGAGTAATTTAGGAAGGGCACGTGCCTCTTTAAGAGTCCGCCCCCTGGCGTCGCCACTGATTCTACATGTTTACATATCATTTAAATATATATTGCAAGATGGTAGATAAGTGTTAAGTTAACACTACGAGTTTCCAAGAAAATCGAAAAATTCATATCTGCGGCCAGGTTCACTCTAACTGTAACTTTTTGAAATTTGCAAATTTTTTAGTTGTGTCCTTTTCCTACTTCAAAAATGTTCGTTCCTGATTTTCGCATTTCCAAGAAAATCGTAAATGGTAATATCTGTATCCAGCTTCACTCTAGCCACAACTTTTTGAAATTTGCTAAATTTTTACTTGGTGCTGGTTTGTGCTGACTAACATGAAGCCGCCTTTACACGTTGGGTCAGCCTGTTAGGCCAACGTGTATACAGGCCCACTTGTATCGGTTTTCGTGCACACATCAAAGGATCTTGGCGCGCAGTGTTCACACATTGGTACTTTGGTCCAACAGGCGCGCCAAGATCCTTTGATGTGTGCACGAAAACCGACACTATTCGGCTGGCCGGCCAGTGTTGATCGTCAACGACCAAAATATCGCCAAGTGGGCCTAACACGCTGGCCCAACGTGTAGAGGCGGCTTAACGATTGAATGTGAGGCTACTATAGTTAGGGGGAAGCGTCGTAGCTGCGACCTCGTAGATCTGTAGCATCTTATTGTATGCAACATCTGTAATGTATTTACCGCGATTGTGGAGGCTGTAACTGACCTTGTTATAATTACAGTACAGTGTGTGAAGAACATGCCGACTCTAGACACACCATACAATGATACATCAATATCATATACCTACAATCTACATGTCTCAATACTCTGCACTTATGACTATAATAATATCAGTGTGCAGAAAGTAAAGCCGCTTATGTCGAATTTGTGGCAAAGTAAGATTAACTAGCTTTCCGGACCGGTCGCATATACGTATTCTACAGACGCACAAGGGATAGCCAAACGATTCGTGAATATTCGGTTAAGATCGGTCTAGAACTTTGCTTGAGACTTGAGACCTGCCTGCGCGTAAACTGAAGATGCAGAAAGACCTTTAACGTCTGCAGAAAACAATGCAGATTTTATAAGCACTAGTTTTGAGTCCTACTTTACACAGCGTATTATGGACCTCATCTTTAACAGAGTTTCTAAAGCTGTTGCAAAAAAGTATTTTCCTGATGAAAGAGATAATGATGTCTATAATATAATCAGTCTTGTAAACATGGATTTTAGAGTTAACAGCTCGAAAGATCTAGATACTTTTTACGACGTAGGTATGTTTGTTTTCAAATGTTCATGCCCAATTGGCTATAATGGCCACCATTGCAAGCATCAAGGAGTTGTTGCCAAAAAATATATGATATATTTACAGCAACCAATATAATACCTTATCGCTTTCCTCCAAGCATATCCTTTATGAAATCGCATTGGGAAAAATTGCAAATTCATCTACTTTTGATACACTGAAAATTGATGGAGTTATTGCAACGAACTCAAATCAGAACATGTCTTCTACCCAAAGTCAACGGAGTCAGCAAACGTTTCTTTATGATGACGTAAACAATGAGGCTATGGAATTAAATGAGAACCCGAATATTGACATTGAAACAATAAAAGAGAAATGGACAGCTCATTCGAATTTAATTAATAATGTCGAGACTTGAAAATGACCCTGAATCTTTTGGACCCGCTATAATAAAATACTTGGACAACTGTAGCAAGTATGCTAAATCAAATCAGTCTTTGATATCAGGCTTGCATTGTGCTTTTAAATATACCGGAATTTCATCTAAAAATAAGAAGCAGATGGTATTAAAAAAAGGAAAAAAAATATCCGTTCAGCCGACATCAATATCAAGACGTAAAGTTACAATGACAAGTAGAAGAGCATCACTAGCTGAACGAAAACCTGGAAAATCTAATAGAAAACAGCAAAAAAGAGTACCGCAAAAATTGCAACATTGTGTAGAGAAAAACATTGGTCTAGGTGATAATAAATTTAGAAAATAGCGATTTTTTGCTACATTAATATTTATAAGCTACTTTGCATTTACATACGAGTAGGTCAGTTTTAGTTGCGATTATATTACCTATGCTTTTTGTTTAAAAAATTAGAATAAAACATTTGTGTTTTTAGTATTCTAGGCTGAGTGATATTATATGAATAATATAAAATATTTTTATATTGTGTTTTATTTACATTTTACAATCAGTAATTAATGGCAGATATACTACCATAAATTACGTCTGCACTGTAGGTACTAGTTGATCGACAATTAGACACGTAGTAAACTGCAGACGTATTAGGATAAACTACGTCTACACTTTACTAGCCTTTTTATTGGTCGGATTAGTCTTAAAAAGCCGAATCGTTTGGCTATCCCTTGTGCGTCTGCAGAATACGTATATGCGGCCCGGTCTCGCCCAGATAGATTTTAATTTGGCAACAAAATAATCAAGAGTTTACTTACCTCGAACGTTTTTAAAAATAAAATAAAAAATTAAATATTAATTTCTAAGACATTTTTGAAAACGGTTAGTCGTAGAGAGTTGTGTCAAAAATTTGTATTATAAAAGCCCTAATAAAGAATCGAATGGTGATAATTTTTTTCCGGGAAGGTCGGCTTCCCTATTAGTTTGATTCAGAATGTCCAGAACTCCGGAATTATAAATAGCACGATAGGTCGAGAGTGGTATTGTTGAAAAGATCTTTAAAAAATAAACAAGTTTTGTAGGGATTTTTTTTATTACTGCCACCCCTGTTAAGTAATATTTGTTTGAAATTACTAAATTAAAATGTCATAATAACGAACTTTTTAAAAATCCGCATTTAAAATCTAGTTACCTATCTATCGATCATTAAACACTGAAGAAGTACACACACAGTATAACCAGAAGAGCTCAGTAGTATGTATTAAAGAGTAATTGGAAGACAGTTTGAACACTTGTTACAATGTCTAAGGTTGCTAGATTTTGAATGCCGACTTCGTTCGTTATTATGAAATTTTAATTTATAATTTCAAACGAATGTTACTTAACAGGGCTGGCAGCAATTAAATAATTTTTCCTACAAAACTTGCCTATTTTTTAAAAAGCTTTTCAACAGCACCACTTTCAACCTATCGTGCTATCTAAAATTCCGGAGTTCTGAACATAAGTTTAATAATTTATACTTATAGAAATTTACAGGGGTGGCAGTAATGAAAAAAATTTTCCTACAAAAATTGTTTATTTTTTAAAGATCTTTTCAACAATATCAATTTCGACCTATAACGTGCTATTTATAATTCCGGTGTTCTGGACATTCTGGAGCAAACTAATAGGGAAGCCGACCTTCCCGGAAAAAAATTTGTTACCATTCGATTCTTTATTAGGGCTTTTATAATTCAAATTTTTAACACAACTCTACGACTAACCGTTTTCGAAAAAAACGACTGGGTGGTCGAACTCACCCCCTGTACCTATATAAATATAATGTATAGGGTCGGTACTAACTTGATATGAACTAATATTCAACATTTTATAAACAAAAAAAAAAACACTGTTTTTTAATGATTTACACTTATAGGTACTTTATTTGCTAATTTTTAAGGTCCTGAAGAGGGTTGAAACGTTGGTCATTAAAGAATTTAGTAAGTCGTATAAAAATAAATCAAAAATTCGACATAAGCAGTTTTGGCGTTTATAGTTCTTGATATTATGTATCTATGTACATTTGATCATACCTATTATGTACTTGTGAATCTCCACTGTACAAGTGTGAGGTCACTTGCGAAGAAGAAACTACAAATTAAATGTATTATGTACTATGATTGCCTGGTTTTTATGCGGATACAAAAACAGGTACCTATTTTAATTATCCGTGCGCAATTTTAAAACTGGCTTGCACCTGTGGAAATCGAGCGTTTAAAGGCACATTAATTTTTTTTTTGATTTAATTTAACCTACAAAAGTTCATCAAAATCGGTAATCCTCCACCTGTTCCCTTATCAAATTTTAGAAGTAGATTTAGGGCTTGAGAATAGCCGAGCGTGTTGTTTACATGGCGTTGCTATGGTTCCTCTATTACAAGTTCCCGGGTTCTAGCCCGAGAGCTGGTAAAAGTGTCATTTGGATTTTCAATTTATTATTAAAAAAAAATAATGAATTGAAAATATGAATTGGTGCTAGGCCCAAATAACCTTAGCTGTTGGTGGTCTTTAAAACACACAATTTTTAGAAGAAGATTTTATCACCAACTGGTCCGTCCCGGCTACACCCGGGTGATACAAAAACAGTTTTTTTTGACAAAACACCGTCATAGTTATGGCATTTTGTACAAAATATTTACAAATTATATACACAAACCTTCCTCGTTTATCGCTCTTTATATTAGTGAAAACCGTTTCAAAATCCGTTGCGTGATTTAGAAGAAGTAAGCGGAGAAACAGACAGAGGCAGACAGCAACTTTGTTTTATACTATTTAGAGATATTCTTCATATTATCTTACTTATTTAAGATTAGATGCAGCATCGTAACTAGAGCCTGATGGTAACTGGGGCTCACGCCAAGGGCGCAAACCCCAGAATGTATAATTAGCGATGTGATTCGTAATATTGAGTAAAGAATTTTATTAGATAATAAATAAAACTAAACTTAAATAAATATTATGAAAATGATTGTTTTATTTGAATAATATATCAAGCAAAGAATTTTTGAGGACGCGAAATCAGAATCTTTCTCAAGGCCTAAGCTCCTGGGCTACTACACTGGTGCTGGGTTGCAGAAAGCATTGTCAAAAAATTTGATTTGACCTTAGATTGTGTTGTTGTGAAACTCCCTGTCATGACGTAGAACACAAAAACAAATGATTGATTTCCATAGAAAAAAATCGTTATTTAAGCTAAATTTTGATCAATATTCGTAGAAAAATGCTGTTTCGAAGTGAATATTGTGCAAAAAACTATGTTAAATACATGTATACACAATTCAAAAACATATATCGTTTCAATCGATCAATTATTTTTCGAGCAGGATCGATTTAAAATTCTACAATGCTTTACTTAAGGAGAAATATGTGTGAACAGTCTAAGGTCATTGTCCAACTAGATTTTCTGACAATGCTTTCTGCAACCCAGCATGATTAGGTATATGGTTTTTTAAACGACAGCTTGCCTCAGAAAAAAAATAAATCATCTTGACAGTAAAAAACAAGAATATTTAAAGTCAACATAACATAAAAAAATACAGTGATTAAAATGCGTTTTAAATAGGTTACTTGTCCAACCACCTGCAATAAAACTGCATTGAATAGAACTGGTGTGATTACAATTTTTATTTTAATCTTAATTTATGGCATAAATTATATCATTTATGAAGATGTTCCAGCTTCATAATGTTAATTGAAATGGACTTGCATTCAGGGGCATGTTTTAAAACGTACAGAAAACCTTCTTTATTGTAGATTTATATGTTTAATTTATATTTCTTCTAGAAAAATATTAATTTAATTAGGTTAACCTGATTAAGGGGAGGGATTTCAACATTAAAATAAAGTAATTCAGGTGAAATCTGTAACCATGTGGCATGTAAACTTTTTAATGATTTTACTTCCATGTTTCATAATGGTACGGGAGCCAGAGATGATTTTCATACGTCATAGTGCTAATGCACCGTTTGGAGGGAACAGAGGATACCGAGCACATAATGTTATAACTCTGGTCTGTTGGCTCTAAGTGATTGCTTTCCGCCCCTATCGATTTTTGAAGGTGACAGAATTTCAGAATCATTTACGTCATATTGCTGATAAAAATTTAAATTGCATATCTATGAAAGTTTAACCTCTACAGATCACAAACTGCCATGTCAAAGCGGTTGCTATCGTCGTCTGTCAATATCGGGAACGACTCGCCGAAAAAACTAGAAATATAAATTAAAAATACAAAAATAAATCTAGTTTTCGATAAAATGTATAACGTGATCATTTTATTATTGTATCGTGAAATAAAAAGAACGTGATTAATATTTTGCCTGTGTCATAAATGTCAAAATTGTAGAAGACACGCGAAAAAGTCAATTAAAAAGAAAAATCATTGCATTCAGGGACATTTTGTTATTATTAATTTATTAAGGTTGGGTTGTTAAATGAACTGTCACGAACATGCTGCAAAAACTGAAGTAGATAAAAAAACTGCAGAATAGTTACAGACATCAGACATGATTCAACCCTTGGCATTTAAAAAAAAATTTTTTTTAATTTGCAAGACAGACGATAATAATTGTTAATAATGATACTTCTCTATAATCTGTATAAATTTCAAGCAGTGTTGAGCCCTATTTGAGATACTGACAACAAAAAACGATAAGAAAAATTAAATAGTCTGCCACTGATTTGATATGTCTTATCATATTATCTGATAAATGCCATAATAAAATGTTAGTAGTGTTGCCCGGTAGACTTTTGTACGGTCAGAGCTTGGACTATAAGCAGCGTCGTAGCTATAGGTTGTGTGTATGAAGCCTACTAGCGCCGCTAGCGGGCAATAGTGCACGATCGAACTCATTTTTATTGTTGTTTTAGACCGCGAATTTTTTTTATAAATGAATACCATTTAATTTCGCTGCGTGTATATAATATAAATAGCATAGCATAAAAGGTAAATGAAAATTATTTATTTTAAGTTTTTTTCTTCTTCGATTTTGACGTATAATAAAAAATAACTAATTAATTCATATCAGACAGACGACAGCATAACCTAAAACCATGGCGCCTGTAATCTTGCGGACCGGGTTTAAAAGTGTCAAATTTATCAGATTTATAGTAATAATTTCCAAATAAGTTAGAAGTAAAATCATGGTTTTACTTACTTGACTTTTTAAATAGCAATGCTCACTGATAATTACGGAAAATTGGAGTTCCGAGGTTACAATGAATCTCACAACAAGCGTTCGTGTCGATATTCTTATAACTCCGCCCCCTGTACACAGTCTATAGGATCAAAGATTCCAATTTCGCCCTCTTTGCTTGAAAATAATCATATTCACGTCGCTGATTTCGATGATTTTCACTGATTGCGCCCTCTTCGGGGTTAGCACCCTTGGCGCGGGCTCCGGTTGCTAGGCTCTAGCTACGACGCTGACTATAAGGCTGGATTTAAGGATAAAATCCCAGATCTCAGTACAGAAATTCCCTCTAAAGATTTCAATAAGCTCAGCCCCGATTTTATGTTTTTTTTAGTATAAATCTGTCATTTACCCTACACTGACTTATTTATGACAACAATTTATGAGATTCAGTAGACACTTTTTCAAAACAGACTTCTTAAAAACGATATAATTATTAGTTTTGAAAATACAGGTTGTCCGGGAAGGAATCTGCCAAACTTCAAGAACTTGTTATATAAGTAATTTTAAACAAAAAAAGTTATATCAACATAGGTCCGATTCAAAGAAGTTATTGAGTTATGGCTTGTTGAAAAAAGGCCAAAACATTAAAAATTGTGCACCTTGGTCGCAAAATTGTAACTCGATAACTTTTTCGAACTAGACCTATGTTGATAGTGATATAACTTTTTTTATTTAAAATTACTTAAATAACAAGCTCCTAAAGTTTGGCAGATTCCTCTCGGGCCACCTGTATTTATGCGGTTTAGTGGAGGGACGGAGTCGATGCCCCTCCCTCCTTCACCCAAGTAAATAGGTATCTATATATTTTTTACCTAATAATTACATAGATACAAAATTATAATACTATGCCTAACATCAAAATTTGCCGCTGATACTAATCCTTATGATACTGCCCTCCCTTAAAATAAATCCTAAATCCGCCCCTGATGTAAATTCGTTTAACGTTCTATGTAAACGAGCCTTCACACAGAAAAATAAAATACTTTAATGTTATTGGTTAATTTAGGTGACTTTTTGAGAATATTTACCTGGGATAATAAATATTTGTACTTCAACATATTTTATTGTTTTGCATATAGAAGATACAAAACAGTAATTGATTTCTGACAAGTTTGTAGTTTTCTCAAAATAGGTATTTGAAAATCAAAAATGTATTCAGTAGAAATGCGCTATGTAAGTGTTTCTTGATTATTTTTTTATATTTCTAATTTTAAAATTAGATAATTTTAGTTTTACATACTATTCTATCAAACTTTTGATATATATTTTCGTATGTTTTTGACATTTAAATTATTTACAATGACAAATGTGTAGTGACAAAATCAAACACTTGACGTCTGTTTACTTTTCGATAGGAATGTACCAATGTACGCAATACGGTAATTTATCACTCTTTTGCATTTTAATTTTTTTTCTGCATCTATTGCTTCTACTCTTTCAGATAGAGTTTTATTTTGAACAAAAAACATTCTGGCTGTACCTATACACTGTAGAATCCCGTTGTAGCGAGTAGGTACGTTTAAAACGAGCATCCACGTATAGCGAATATTTGGCAAATGATTGTAATTTTAAATTTTCACGAGTCTCTTTATGAGAAACCGGCTACAACGCGTTAAAACTATTGAAACAATTCGTTTATAGCGTTGTGCGTTGCACCATGCGTTGTAACTTGTAGTTGTACCTACTATGCGTGGATGCTTCTGATAAGCGTAAGATTCCCCTGCACAGAGACTCAAGCAAGGTTGACTCGTAATTGCATAATATTTTACGGTATTACTGAATTGTAGAAAAATGTAAACCTATTTAAAATATTTTTATTTCATTAGTCTAATTTATTTTTATTTTATGCCTTCCCCTGTGTAGTAGGTACTACTACTTTAATAATTCTTTAACAAATGAAAAGTGTAATGTATGTATAGGTGATTAGATTAAAATGTCTTGTGAAAATCACCTTATAAAGGCTGAATGCATTTAATAAACTCATTGAGATAAAATGCAAGGCTAATAATATCTTTCTCCTTGTTTCCAAGATCAATTTTAATGATGTCTTTAATAGTTCAATAATAATTCCCATCATCAATTTTACGCTTATCTTAAGAACATTTTGTAAACGATATCTTACCAATGATTTATAACCAATTTATACATACAAATCATTACTTAAATTTTACCCAAGGTTTAAGCCTTCGTAAATATTTTCAACTCTATTATTTTGTTTGTTCGCAAATGGTTTTTGATCATTAATCAACTTACAAATGCATTTCATGCATTATAATGTTTATTAAATTGCGTTCAATGTACATTTCAATTTTTTATATGAAAAAATTCTTTTAATTTGTAATCAATATTACATATTATTATTATAATATTTTTTCGTAACAACTTTGTATTTGAAAGATAATTATAATAACAATGTAAAAATTAATTATTTATCCCTGTATTAACATATTGTGTATACAATACTGTAGATAAAGTTGCCTAAAGTGTAGGGAAATAAAAACCCATTTTACTGTCGTGAAGTTGGTCAGTAATTCAATGAAACAATGAAAATCTGCATTGTATTTGTAAATAGCATACAATACATACAAACAATTAAGTAGATGACCTTTTGAATCATATTCTTAGTTTTATAAATATATCGAGTTTATTTTAGTCCCTAAATTGCGATTTCACAAATAAAATTGTGTTACAATATAAAGCATTTTTCATAATTTGTAATTTGTAGCTAACCTCAATTTATTCACTAAATATTTGACAGCTGATTGCTGTCATGTAAAGTATGTTTTTGTTTGATGTTTTTGAACATTAATTTATAAAATATAACAGTAATAATTGTTATATTGTGTTTATATTTGAATTTGGGACGTTCTATTGATCGCTATTCATGTTTCCCTTTGTTAGTGTAAGTGATATTTATTTATTTCTATAATACAATGGATTGTATGTTTGAGGCATATTTGACCCACGAAGCTGGACATTTGGAACCTGATGATATACCATTGACCAACGACCCAGTATGGGTTTTAGGGAAGAAATACAATGCACTGCAAGGTAAGTAAAACCACATTTTCTTGTTCCTGAATATTACATTCTGATATTACTGATAAATATGTTGTTATATGGTAAACTTTGCATCGAAGATTAATCATACTTTAAGAATTGACCAAATCTTTCAAGCTTTTGCTCCCTCCTACTACCTAAGTACTTCTACAAAATATTTTAGGTGTATCATATTTTGAATTTTATTCATACGTGCTAAAATAACAGTGCATTGTTCTAATTTACCTAAAATAAAAAATTTAAGTCGTTAATTATAACTTTAACTCGTTTTGCATTTTAATGTTTATTAAGAATTTATTAAGAAAGTTTATAATGAATGCCAATAGGTTGATTAGGTAGAGAGTCCTCGGCGGCTTGGCTATACTAGTGAGTGAACTTTTTTGGGAGTGTCAGTGAAAATGTATTAAGTAACAATCGAGTCTAAAGAAAAATGGGAATAGCTTTTATGAGATGTGCTGTATTTTCTTCATTGAATAGAGTCCATACACGCAATATCAAATTCCTAAGTCCGTCATCGCATAAGCGCACTTGGGGTTTCACTATCGCAGTGGTTTCAAAAAACCAAAACCAAAAATAGATTTTATTTTTAATGTTACTTCTGTTCTATAAATATGGTAAAATACTAATGAATGAACACACGTTCATACGTACTCTCCCCTTGCGAATTTTACCAAAAATATAAAATTCTTACAGAGAGACCTAAAAATCAGGTTGGGACTGGGAGTCTCCAAAACAGTGGCGGACTAAGCCCGTCGGAGGCCCGGAGCGGCAGAACTAAATGAGGCCCCCGGTCTGCTTAGAAATTGATGTATTTGTAGTGTCAATTTCGTAAAAAAAGAATAATATAGATGTAATGGCCGACAAAAAAAATCAAATATTTATAATAAACGACCTACCTACGTTTATATTTTGTATACGTACGTGGCCTCCCAACTCTAAATTGCCTCTTACTTACTAAACATATTTTGGCCTTGTTTGGGATTTGATTAAGATGGACTTCTCGAGATTTGGAGACCCCCCAGGATCAGAGGCCCGGGGCGAGCCGTCCCCCTCCGCCCCCCCCCCTAGTCCGCCACTGCTCCAAAATCCAAATACTTAATTCACCACTGCGTGAAAACCCCATTTCAAGACAAAACCCTCTTACTATTACCATACTTGTATTTATAAATTCTTGCAAGGGCGTCGCCAAGGGGGGGCAGTTGCCCCCCCTAGAGATCAAATGTAGCTAGCCGCAAAGTGTAACGCTTCATGCTCTCGGCGTTCATATTTTTTATCCTCCATAATATTGCCCCATTGCCCCCCCCTTAGTCATAAGCTGGCGACGCCCTTGAATTCTTGAATTATGAATTGTACACTGTACAGTTCATTTATGTCCAAAAAACTAACATAAAATTATGAATTCGGTTATCAGTAAATATTATATTTTTTAAATACTTAATGCAGATTAGAAAAAAGAATTTTACATACTATAAACAAATACGTATCAGTAAGTGTATACTAATTTTTTTTTTCCTTGGTCATAAAATTTATGCATAGTCCGTAGAGACATAACAGTGTTGAACAGTCTATGAGCTTGTCTATGAGCGTAATACCTACGTTAATAAATAAAACTCGCATGAAAAAATTAAGTGTTATCTTTTATGACCTTAATTTGATAATCGGTTGTACTACGCATTCTGATCTATTTTTATTTATCAATAATAATTTATTTGATTTGTTTGCGTTAAAAATATCAATTCAGTGGCGTTTGTTGAGCACTCGCACTACATTTAAATACTACGCCTTATCATTTATTTTTTATCTAAGTATCAATTTAAATAATCAATTTTTTTGACAACTTTAAAAAGACAGCCATCGAATTTCTTTATTTCAAATTACAGTAAAGTCCCGCTTATTCAACTTCCTGTTATAACTTATAACAGTAAAAACTGAAAAAATGAATTTCTTTGGAGATAGCCTATATCCTGATTGAGGAATTTTTCCAATATTTTGTATAAGGTACTTAGTGCGCGCAAAAATATTGATAATAATAGAATCAATGGTCCTACGTAAGGGACCCCCCCCAAACAATCTACCTCAAGCTGGAGTGAATCTGTAAGATCTTAATGAGATGAGAAGGATATTATTACTGTTGCAGCAGTTGCAGAAGCTTTATTTAAGATGTTTACAGTTTACATATCCTATGAGAGTACTTGGACTCACAACATTTTTTTTGTAGAGCTGGACATGATACGAAGAGACATTCAATCGAAGTTATGGTTTACATATCGGAAAGGTTTTGTGCCAATCGGTGGGAATGGCTCAACATCGGATAAGGGTTGGGGTTGCATGCTTCGATGCGGTCAGATGGTTCTTGCACAGGCATTAATTGAATTACATCTTGGCCGCGATTGGTTTTGGACACCGGAAACTCGTGACTCGACATATTTAAAGATTGTGCGCAAGTTTGAAGATCGTAGACAGGAACCGTATTCGATACATCAGATTGCGCTTATGGGTGCTTCCGAAGGCAAAGATGTAGGAGAATGGTTCGGACCCAACACTGTTGCACAAGTGTTGAAGTAAATATTCAAATTGTTGATTTTACATTTATATTATGTTAACATATTTTAGATACTAGATAAACTATATTATTAATTAATATACATAGGAAATCGTAGGTAAAGAAAGACACTCAACAACTGAAGCCATTAGTGTTGGCAAATCGTAAGCATTTGTGTCAACTGTTATCAACTGATTTGTACAATTGTACTGTACCTCTGTTTGCAATGGGGTTAACTCACGTATTTTTTTTATTTCTTTAATCGACAGTGTTTTTAAATTCAAAGCTATCAAATTTTTAGACTCTGAAAGGTCTTAAAAAAATATTAAGGTTGAAATTTGTTAGTCGGGTGACGTCATAGGACTATGTTCGCGCTTGAATTCTAACAGCCAATAAGAGTAAAATCAGCAGAAATGAAAATACACTGTTGTCGTTTTTTACTGTCAAGCGTCAAGAAGCTTGTTTTAGTGTTTTTTGTTACTTCATACGTTCAAACATCTATAGTGTTATTTTTACGCATTATTTTTAAACGTTTTTGCTGAGAAATTAATACGATTGAGAATTACGGAATTTGACATTTCACTGTCTCAGCCATATTTCGTCATTTCCATGGCGCACGTTTTCTGATTGGCCTTTCAACTAGCGGCAATTTTAAATTACTGTAAAATTAAATTATTTAAAAAATAATAATAAACGCTTCAAAATTCCCACCAAAAATTGATATTGGTTATACACCTAGAGTACAATGATATCCGTAAAAAAACAGCTACTTTCAATATAGTAGGTCAACCCCATTGTTTTCTTGAGAATTTTTTAGGGTATTTTGTGTGATACCTAGACTGGAAACTGGGGTTCCAGAAATTTTGTCTGTCTATTTGTATCAGCATCATTAAAAACGGTTGAACCGGTTTTAAAGAAACCTAATACGCATTTAATTGGTACCCAAACTTAAAGTATACGGTACTTTTTATCCAACTAGATTCAGATTGAGATACGGTTTCCATCAAAATATACATAAATACAAACGAAGCCGCGGATAAAAGCTAGTATACTTAACTACTTGTTTTTAACAATTTGGTATCAAATGTGTTAACCACTGCTGGCAAAATAAAAAATTGGCTAACCGATTTAAAAAAACAAAAATCAAAATTTTAAAAAGTGCTACATCAACGTCAGACATCAAAACAAACGAAAGATGCTCAATTTTCAGTTGTTTTTTTATTATATTTTGTTGGTTTATGTAAGTAGTTAACTAGCTCATTTTACAACACAATACACATATTTGTTGCAGAAAATTAGTAGTATATGACGATTGGAGTTCCATAGCAATTCATGTAGCGTTGGACAATACCATAGTCGTTAATGATATCAGTAAGTTTATGTAATGAAATTTCATCATATGGAGGGTAGAGTTAAGGAGAACACTCTCATATGGGGGAACAGTTGCAAAAGTGTCCAGCTGTAAGCTGTAAATAACAGTTCCAAATCTCTCCAGAGTGGCGCCAAAATAGCAAGAGAGTATGAAATGAACTTAGCAGTTATTGACTGAGTGAAGTGCGCTGAGTTGAAAAATTTAATATTTTTGATGACTAGAGTAGTTATAACAAAACTGCAGTATACAAAACCTCAACTGTTTGCGTAGTCCAAAAGTTCAAAATAATTTTGTAAATATAACCTAAAATAACTACTGTCAGATAACATGGACGGTGATTTAATTTCCAAGATCTGTTTTACATCAGAAATTTCAGTTTTTTAATAATTTTTATTAGAGAAGTCTACTTTTGAAGAAATTTCAAAAATTATTATGTGGAACTTTTATAAAAAAAAATGAAAAGAATATAATTGATTGACAAATTCAAGTATGTATTTGCAGGTGTTTTAAATTTTGCGTTTGTAATTTTTTATAAAAGCAATCATTGTTAAAAAATTAAATAATTTTTCAGGCGTTCATTTATATTGGGATTATCTTTATTTATTATTTTATGCATAATTACAAGTTTACCAATGATATTTGACTGTTTTTCTTTTGACACGTGCGTCATTTAAAAGCGGAAGTTATGCTGTCCTTCTTTACTTCACTGTCCTACTCTAGTATTATTTGGCGCATCCTTTAAAATTTACACTCTTGCTATTGTGGCGCCACCAATTTATCGCCTTTTGACGGACGCTTTTTCATATGCAGAGAGAGTTCTCCTTACCTCTACACTCCATATTTCATCAGATCAAAATACGATATAAATAGGGCTATTGATTTTGAGGTTAATTAATTTTTTTTAGAAAAATTGTGCGCTCACTGTGAAGATGGCAGCAATCAAATACAAAAAGGAGAATGGAAGCCACTTTTACTTCTAGTTCCATTACGTTTAGGTTTGGCTAACATTAATCCAATTTACGCAAATGGTCTTAAAGTAAGTTCTTTTTATTAATATTGGAAATGCATGAAACTTATCGATTATTAACAAACGTGCGTCTAGATTTTCTATTGGCCACAACGTTTGACATATACCTTACTTGCCACTAGTGCTATCTGACGAATAAAAATATGATAGCCCTCATTAGCTGATACATAATTTTTCTGTACGATTTCAGAACTGTTTTAAATATAAACAGTCGCTCGGTGTGATCGGCGGAAAACCAAATCATGCTCTTTATTTTGTCGGATTTGTCGGCGAAGAATTGATTTGCTTGGATCCACACACAACTCAAAAAGCGGGTCTTGTAGAAAATAAAGAAACCGAAGAACAGATTGACATAGATACTTCTTATCATTGCAAATATGCTTCACGCTTACCTATTCTCAGTATCGATCCTTCAGTCGCAGTTGTAAGTTTTTAAATTATTCTTTATTTTAGTGGTTCTCAACAGAAACTTTACAGTTCTCTCCCCCCTCTCTCTCTTACCTCGACCAGCCTTCTTTCGTTGGTTAAACACTGTGTACCGAAAAGTGTGATGTTTCATCGAGAAATGTTGGTGGATATTGTCATTTGTTTTCAGTTAAATGGAGATCTTCATTTAGTTGAAAACAAATGTCATTCTTAAATTTAGATTTCAAAGTGAAAGTCATATCAGAATTTAGAAACCCAGCATTAATCCGCCACTAGTTATAATATAAGTAGTACTCTATTTTTTCTGCTGGTCACATTGTCATATACCTGGTACTTTCTTGTAAAGCAGGGATTCGTGACCTTTTTACGCGACTACAGCGAAGCAATGAAAAATAGGATTATGTGATTGGCACTTGCGTTTGTTGCTTCCCCGCGAAATGAACTTAGTGATTACACCTGTCGTTTTTCCTCAAATTAATCAATGAACTTCAGCGCTAACTTAGTGATTACACCTGTCATTCTCCCTCAAATTAATCAATGAACTTAAGCGCTTGATCCAGAAATGGGAGGCACCTCTTCCGTAATCCCTTTGCACCTTCCCTAAACCTAAGGGTTTATAATCGTCTCATCAAAGTAGACATCAGTTTTGTATCCGATATAGAAATATGTTTTGTTTACAGTGTTTCTTCTGCGCTACTGAACAAGAATTCGATGAATTATGTAAAAAAATTGAAAATGATCTAATTAAACCTGAAAAACAACCTCTATTCGAAATATGCTCAGAGAGGCCACGAATGTGGGTGCCAAATGAAGCAACAGTTAGTAATTTGGGTGAAATATCTTTTCATGGTACGTACTCAGTTAACGGTAAGCTATTCAAGTAAACAAATAATGGTTATCGAATGTTAGTCATTCAAATTGGTTTTTAAGAGTAGGCCAGCCAATTGCGGTATTACGACGTAATCACAGTACATGAACCAATGAATGACTTGCAACGAGTCGCTCATTGTAGTCCGGGAGGCAGTGTTGCAAATTACGTTACCTAGGATTACGATAGCGATATGATCATAATCATAGATAACGTAATTGTCTCAGCTGCTGTCAGTGCAAAAATTGAAATGCGCAATATTTTACGTGTTTTTTTACAAGTTCATGCGAGCAGCCCGACGCATAATTCCCCCTCCACGATGCAGCTGACAATTTTTTTTTCAACTCGCTATGATGTCAACTATTTATAAAAAAAGTTTCAGCAGGCGTACTATTACTTGAAAAACATTTTTTTTTTACCACTTTCGAAGCCTCTTACACCCACACCCACCGCGGGTGCGTCAGCTGACGCTTGGTTTACTTATTAGTCATACCAGATTTATCGATCGGCATAAAAACACTACCTAAAATGCAACGCAAACTCCCGGACTATTTGTTGATCAGATTACATCACGTTTAACGCGAATTATGAGTGCGCTGTTATTATTAACGACTTTAAATACGTTTTCTCACAAAATAGAAGTTTGACGACTATTTAACTTTTACAATATTCTAGGTTAGGTATGAGCTATAAAAAATGCGGGATGGCCTCAATAGCATTTATTTATTGGTTATTACCTGTTTCAGCCTTATTGTTCTCTTGAAATTTCTTCACGCCCTCCAATTTATGAACCAATAAAAGCTAAGATAAAAACTGTTAATGAATTGATATTTTTTTTTTAGAAATTTTGGAAGATTTTGATAAACACTGTGATAATTCAGACGATGAATTTGAAATACTCTGATAGTGTCCAGTTTTAAAACTGAGAATATAATTATTTTAAATCGACCACCAGCTTTCTCACTTTACCAACATTGTTTTATACGCCGTTGCAGCGCCTATATAGTATAAATGTCTGATCGACTACTTGGATATTATGTATTACGTCCTTTTTGTTTTTCCTCAATCAGAATATCTATCGATTGCATTATTTCATCGTTAATACAATAATAAATATTGTAATACTAGCTTTTGTTGTTGCTAGCTCATTGTAGAAATGGACTTGATGTAATTGTTATTTTCTACAATCACATAATAGCTTCAAGTAAAAATATAGGACTGTTCAGAAATTTAGGTAAATTACAGGGGCCATTTGTAGACCTAATGTAGTTGGATTTTATATCTTCCCTTCCATTATTATTCAGTTATCATTATCACACAGCGACATGATTTTCCAGAATCTGTTTCTCAATTGGCTTCCGTACATTTTATTTACTAGACACGCTTTTAAGTTTGTTTTAAATATTTTACAAACCTAAATTTTAACCCAAACTTCATACTGAATATTTGATCTACCATCAGTTAACAAAACTATCCAATGGTAAAACTCAAAATTTAAGTAAAATAGCTTAAACAAAGACACGCTTTTGAGGTTAGCTGCATGCAAAAAAGTCTAGTAATGCAGCTAACCTGAAAAGCGTGTCTTTGTTTAAGCTATTTTACTTAAATTTTGAGTTTTACCATTGGATAGTTTTGTTAACTGATGGCAGATCAAATATTCAGTATGAAGTTTGAGTTAAAATTTAGGTTTGTAAAATATTTAAAACAAACATAATTGTTATTCGTTCATCAAAAACGTTTATAAAACAAAAAAATTTAATAGATTAGCATAATAATTATTAGATGTCAACACGTATGTATTCACATAGAATACGCGTCTGTACGATGTGGGCATATTGACAATCTACATATCTTATTTTACCTGAATTGCGCGCGCATACCGTGTTCACAGATGATCCGGAAACTAGGCAATAGTTTGTCTGTATTGGTTGTCACTGACTGCTGCTGACTAGGTGGCAGGACACGGTATGCGTGCGCAACAATATTTTTTCTCTGCTTCTTGCAGAACAAACAATGACGATTTCTCAGTCTTATTTCGGGAGATAGGTCCATTACTGCCTTTTTTTATCAGCAATTGATCAATTATATTTTATTTTAAAAGAAATACATCACTGAAGTAATGTAATCAGTATAGGTATTATGATAGTCTCATTTTTTTAGGAGAAATTACATTAATTATATATATATGTATATAGTCGTTACTATGTTAAGAGGCCTTCTACATTTCGCAACAAAAGAAAAACAGGCACTGAAATTAATAATGAAGATTTATTTTATAACATTTTTAAATAAAGCAGTCGTTTTTCGTAGATGGTGCTCTTAAATTTGTAATCTCGTTATGTGTAATATTTTGTAATTACATTTTTTTATTATAAGTATATTAATTTTCTTTAATAAATTTTAGTGGTTTTAACTTTTAAATGGTTGTTAATTCTGATGTGTTAACATCTTTCCTGGCACCTCACCAAAATTTCTGCTAGAGAGTAGAGTGACTCAGTGAAATGTCACGGAAATGACGCAAAGCTTTGCTGTCAGCTATGTTCTACCCTCTATTAAACTGTCATCGTATTCGAATCTGAATGTTTACTCGAGTATCGGGAGGCAGGGACTGTTTATTTTTTTTTTTTGTAAAATCCCTTATAACGATATATTTATGGTCACTTAACTATAATATTCTCCTGAATTCCTTCTATTGCATTTAGGATTTGACTTAAATTAGAAATTTATTAACCAGAATACAGAAAGTATATTACATAAATGTATGTAATCCTGCAGAGGTGAATAAATTACCTGTTGCAGGTCCGGAAAAACCTACGTACTAAAACTTAAAAATTACAAAAATTTACAAAAGAAAGAAAAAATGTATCATTCAGTTTCAATGTTCACTGGAGTTCTTATATTTAACAGATAGTTCTAATCCATTTTTTAAATTATTCTTATTGCAGTTTTTATTAAGGTTCATTATTTTTAAGTTATTCGGTAGCCTGTTATATAACTTTATAGCCTTTATTAAACTATTTTTATCGCTAACAGTTTTTGATATGTTGGGTTAAGCAATTGACTTGTGTCTGATTGTACTGTTTGATTCTAAATATTTATGTTTGAGGTAGGTGTAGTGATAATTTAAGCATTCAAAAGCAAATAAATATTTTTCAATGTTTATTTATTTGATATTTTTTCCAACAAACACAATATATTAAACTTTTAATAAATTACTTACATAGGATGTAAAAGTATAATTAGTTAAATTTAAGGTTATTCTCTTAATTTCAAACAAGTCAGTAAAAAATTATTGATAAATACAGCAAATAACATCACAATACAAAATTTAGATTGGCAATTTATCAAGGACGGCATAACTGTTTTTCTCTAAAATCTTTCATTTATCAAAAAATACATGCATTTTGCAATAGCAATTTAAAAAATCAATCTATCGGAAAGTTTTTAAATCTCGATTGTAACATCTATCATCGACTGGATACTAAGGTAGATATCTAATTAAACAAGAAAGACGCAAAAACAAAACAAAACAAATTGGTATCAAATCAACATTTGTAATGTACTTTTTAAAATGCAGTAAAAGCTTAGCCTTATGAAAAAAACATTTAAAATCATTAATGAAAACAATAGTATATTGTGTGACTAGTGGGAGAAAGAGGAGATCCTCCGAGTGCGGTAAAACACATGAGTGGAATCTCCTCTTTTGACCAATAGTCGCACACAATATTTTGTTCAACTACCGCAAGAAATGTGTAATTTCGTGGCTCTGCTGAGCGTGGGCGAAATAATGGGTGACCTGATTGATTGACGAAACTATCAACACTTGCGTAAACGTTCCCCGTAATGAGCGTGGGCGAAATGCTATTTCGCCCACTCTCTACGTCTAGTCAGAGAATTCATTATTTCGCCCACTCTCAGTAGAGCCGCGAAATTACATATTTCTTGCGGGTGTTGAACAAAAATAATTATATATCTGGATAATATTGGAGTAGCTATTTCAAATTATTTTTTCTCACTATAACTTTTTCCATATCAATTACACGTAATAAATAGTAAGTCTACATTTAACTAATTCTTGAATATTTTTTATTAATCACTCTGAAGATTAGTCGTACAAAAATATTAGGCACTGTAATACGGAACTGTGATGACAGACTCATATTGCTACTTTCATAAATTGAAAATAATATGCAAAGTTGCGATAAGACGAGATTTTAACTTTACTGTATAAACCCCAACATAGTATAGAAATATCAGCATAGTCACTCGACTGTTGGCACTGACGTTTCACAGCGAATTTCTAAGACTTTGAACACAACTGCGCCTATGTAATACACGACTCGCTCTTGGCCGGTTTTTTTGGTAAGATCTATTATCATAACTCCATACTGCACGTAGTCTTAGAATGCCTTGAAAGTTGTATTGAGATGTTAAATTTTCATTATAATATGTAATTATCGTACGGCAGGTGTTGTACAGGATTTTTCCAAACTTAATATACATCGATGTATAATAATTATACAAACATGCCTTTAATATTCAAATATTACATTTAAAACATTAGGAACAAAGTGAGCAAACAACACAATATTGCGTCAAACCTATTTGCACGAAACAAAAGAACACTCTCATTTGTTTGCCTTCTGTTGCGTACAAGTAGTTTTAATACAAAGTATATAGAACGATTTATTTTGGCACGCGGCAGTAAAAAAATCAATTTAAATTTTACCTTAGCGCATAAGTATTGTACATTTAGTAATTTATTTAATTTCTTTTAAACACGGTCTTCGAAAAGTAACGCAAGAAAGACCTTAGTTTGATCGGACGGCACTGTCTATTCGAATCAAGGTATTTTTCATTTTTTGTACTATTTTCGACACAATCTAAAATTTTGCACTTTGAAAATAAACCATTAATCCTAGTTGCGATACTTTTTTAAAATCCCGCGTAATTATAAATTTCACTTTCTCAAGCTGCAGTGTAATGTCAATAAATAACAAATGAAAACGATTTTCGCATACTGTTGAGAAATTAGCTGAGTTTTAAAATATCTATTTTTGCAATATTTTGTGTAACTAATTTCTAAATTAATATGGTTGCTACAGTTTCAATCGACTGTGTTGAGTTGTTGATTTTTGTGTATGTGTCAAATAATTTTCAAAAAATATTCAGTAACTAATCTTATTCTAATTAACTAAAATACGCTAAATGGACTATAAAACATATATTCTGTATTTATGAAATAATAGTTTTAAGTGTTTGTTTCTTATTTTTAATAAAAGTGTAGTTTACAATTATTGACTTTTCTCCTTCACCAAAAACCAGATAAAAATAGTTTTTTGGTACTTTACGCTACATTATTGGTCCTTCGAGAGCCGGATTTGGTGAAGTGAGAGTGGAAACGTCAATCGTGAATTGTGAGTTTTGTGGAAGCTTGCTGACCGTGTGCTGCCGCATTGCTGAGCACCTTTTGGACGTTGTGCTGCGGTGGTGGTCAACTGACTTTTATGTGTAGGCTTCCACGATCGCGTGTGCATTCTCTTAGTAAACTTAAACTATTCTATTGTTCCTTTTTCTTTTGGTGATAACTCACCGTGTCTAGTGAGTTATTTTCTTGCGCTTGTACTGCTTACTGTAAACATTTTCTGACGCTGTGTGAGTGACTATTTTCCTTTTCACTTTCACTGTATCGTCGACATTTAAATTATACCTAAACTTATTTATTCATCATCATGGCCAACAAGGTAGAACAGCGCTTAAGCT
Organism: Mongoloraphidia duomilia; assembly: GCA_039654895.1. Classification (NCBI taxonomy): domain Eukaryota; kingdom Metazoa; phylum Arthropoda; class Insecta; order Raphidioptera; family Raphidiidae; genus Mongoloraphidia; species Mongoloraphidia duomilia. The sequence goes on from CM077522.1 coordinate 13,009,861, forward strand.
TGCAGCAGCAACGTCTCACTGCTATCATAAACATAGCGGCGGAAGGAAAGGCTGGAACTTTTGCATCTATCACCAAATACTCACTAGCATTCAAACTGGAGATCTTGGACAAGACCTGGCAGTCTTTCCAGGAGACGCACGTTAATCTTTTCGAGTCAAAGGCCGAAGGGCTACTGGAAGGTGACTACGTGAAGAAAGACCTCTACAACGAGTGCTTAAGACACTACCAAGAAGCCAGGGTGACTCTTCTGGAGCGCAAAGAGGAGCTTGAAGCGCAACGGGACGTGCCTACTGGTGCCTCTCTTTTGGATGCTTCATTCGTTCAGCAGGGGAACTCGCTGCTTCAGAAGCTCCCTGAAGTTCAACTTCCGACCTTCAGTGGAGAATATCTCGAATGGAAACCTTTTTCGCAATTATTCGTCTCTCTTGTCGGCTCTAACGAGGCTCTCACTCCTGTGGTGAAGATGCACTATCTCAAAACTCAATTGAAAGGTGCCGCAGCAGATATAATTACGAACCTACCGATAACTGGAGAAGCATTTGCTACTGCTTGGGATTTACTTGTGTCACGCTACGACAACCCTCGCCTGCTGCTGTCCGCTCATTTTGACCAACTGATTGTTACAAAGAAAATCGCCCCTCGTTCATCCAGAGAGTTGAACGAACTGCTCACGACAACAACCAAAAACCTTGACGCAATCAAAGCTCTATCCTCTACTATTGATCCGTGGGATGCGATGTTGGTGCATCTAACTGTCAGCAAGTTAGATGATGGCCTTCGAGAAAGCTGGGAGAACAAGCTTGGCTCCTCTACTGAGTTTCCCTCCTTTGAATCGCTGAAGATTTTCCTCACTGGACGGGCTCGAGCCAGAGACCATATTGAAATCAGTATTGAATCTTCTCCACCTCGTAGTTCTCCAGTTTACAAAGCTACTGCTAACTTAAGAACATCCTCTTCAAGGTTCTCCTCTTCTGTACATCTCTCATCGACGTCTGCTTCAACTGATGCTCCAGCGTTGTGTGCAATTTGCTCTGAGCAGCATTATGTTCTCTTCTGCCCAACTTATCGAGCCAAGACGCCTGATCAACGAGTTGAGCTAGTGAAACAATATCGTCTCTGCTTCAATTGCTTGGGGAGACATCTTGTCGCTGATTGCAGGACTAAGAAAACCTGTCAGAAGTGTGGACAACTTCATCATACGTCGATTCATCTGGACCGTTCTCATTTTGAGAAGTCCGCTCAATCAACATCAGTTCAGCAGCACACTAAATCTAGTGAGTCTGTCGCGACACAAAAATCATTCTTTCCCGAAACTGAACCAAAACAATGACTATCTCTAAATACCAGTGCTCTCGCTCAAGGTACACTTTCTAAACCTCTAGTGCTACTTGCTACATGTCGAGTTCTCGTTACATCTCTCCAAGGTTATTCTCTACAAGCAAGGGCACTCATTGATCAAGGCTCTGAGCTGTCTTTTGTCTCAGCATCATTCCTCAAGAAACTTAAACTCTCTCGTCAACCAGCGGCAATCTCTCTTCGTGGTATTGGTAACATTCCATCTAGTCATACTCGTGGAGTATGTCAGCTCGAGCTTCAATCTCTCTACTCTAACAATAAAATTTTGGTTCAGGCGTATGTTCTCTCTGTACTGACTGCCCATCTACCATCTTTTTCTCTAAAAGATCCTCATTGGCCTCATCTTGAAGGATTGCAACTTGCAGATCCTGACTTTCTCTCTTCTGGGCCTGTTGATTTAGTACTGGGTGCAGCACCAACTGGACTCATTATCAACGCTGACATTATCAAGGGCACCAGCGATTCTCCAATAGCTCAGTCAACCCTGTTTGGTTGGACTATTTTCAGTGCAGTTAACACTACGAGCGCTGATATACCCGACAATAGTCACTATGGGTTTCACGCTAATGCCGACAATGAAATTCAAGACATTTATGCACTTCTCTCCAAGTTTTGGGAACAGGAAGAGCTGCCATATTCTGCAATTGAATCTCTCAGTCCTGATGAAGAAGAATGTGAAGCGCATTTTTGCAAAACTCACTTACGAGAAGCCTCTGGACGCTACGTTGTACGCCTCCCCTTAAAGTCCTCTGCCGCACAACTAGGCGATTCATTCTCTACTGCCAACCATTGTTTTCAGCGTGCACTAAAACGCCTCTCTGCTAACCCCGCTCTCAATCTTCTATACACCGACTTTATGAGTGAGTATGAGCAGCTTGATCACATGAAATTAGCACCTTCTATTGTTTCAAACTCCACACCTGTCTTTTATCTACCACACCATGGTGTGCTAAAGAAGCAGAGTACAACCACGAAATTGAGAGTCGTGTTTAATGGCTCAAGTAACACCTCTTCAGGAGTTTCGCTGAACGACATCCTCCATTCTGGTCCAAAGATCCAAATTGATCTCTCTAGTGTTCTTCTCTATGCTCGTCGTCACCGCTACGTATTCGCAACTGATATCACTAAGATGTTTCGCCAGATTTTAGTTCACCCTCTAGACTGGGACCTGCAGCGCATTCTCTGGGTTGATAAACAACATCGAGTCGTTCCGTATCAACTCACCACGGTTACCTACGGTACTCGCTGCGCACCTTTCCTAGCTGTTAGGACAATTCTACAGTTAGTTAAAGATGAAGGCCATAATTTCCCTCTCGCTGTGACTCCTCTAACCAAAGGCAGATATGTCGACGACATTTACGGTGGAGCCGACACTCTTCAAGAAGCGTCTGAGATCGTTCACCAACTCATCGATATATGCAACTCTGGTGGTTTTCCTCTTGCCAAGTGGGCTAGCAACTCAGCAGACCTTCTCTCTCTTGTGTCTACAGCTACGCGCTCATCTGAGGAAGCTATCACCTTTGAGGACTCTAACATCAAGGTGTTAGGTTTAACGTGGCATCCAGCACAAGACAAGTTCAAGTTCTCTTATACTGTTTCTGATGAAAATACTCTTACTAAGCGCTCTATTCTCTCTGAAACTGCCCGCTTATTTGACCCTCTGGGTTTTTTAGCCCCTGTAATAGTACGAGCCAAGATGCTGCTACAGGAACTCTGGTTGGAGAAACTTGGATGGGACGAACCTCTTTCCCCAACTCTTTCACACAAGTGGAAACTCTTCCGAGAAGATCTCAATTACCTCTCGGAGTTGGAAATTCCTCGATGGTTGCATCTTACTCAATCATCTACTATAGAGATTCACGGCTTCGCTGACGCCTCACAACTCGCTATGGCTGCAGTAGTTTATCTCAAATCTACTTCTTCTGAAGGTATCTCTACAGTTTCCTTTGTAGCTGCCAAAACTAAGGTAGCACCTCTAAAGACACTCACAATTCCACGACTGGAACTTTCAGCTGCAGCTATCCTCTCCGAGCTCACTCTCCATGTAAAGAAGACTCTTGAATTAGAAGCCGCCCCTACTTATCTGTGGACTGATTCGTCAGTCACTCTGACGTGGATTAAAAGTCATCCATCTCGTTGGAAGGAATATGTGCGCAACAAGGTGAAGAAAATTCAACATCTACAACCTCTGGCCAACTGGTTGTTCGTCTCAGGCAAGCAAAACCCTGCTGACTGTGCATCCAGAGGTCTGACATCTTTAAAACTACAAGATCGTTCTCTATGGTGGCATGGCCCACCATGGTTGATTTATTCTCGTGATCATTGGCCAGTGATTGTTCCTCCAGAGCATTCATCTATTCCGCATGAAGAAGCACCAGGTCTTTCGCTTACTGTTGCTGTAGATACAGATACTAATCCTTTCTGTTCGCTGATTGCACGTTGTTCTTCTCTATCTTTTATTCTTCGAGTTACTGCCATTTGCCTACGTGCTAGCACTCGTTTCAGAAATGTGCAACAATCTTCGCTGACCACTCCGCTCTCTACTGCTAACCTGGAATCCGCTAGACTTCTATTAGTCAAGAGTATACAAAGTATATACTTCGCTGAGGAGATCAAAACTCTAAAAAAAGGTATTCTATGCTCGAGATCGCATCATCTTATTAAATTGACACCATTTATCGACTCTCAAGGTATTCTGAGACTAGGAGGACGTCTAAAACATTCCCTACTGGATCCAGAACAGAAGCATCCAGCCATTCTACCTCGAGATTCTCCTCTGTCTGAGCGATTAATAACTGAAGCTCATTTAAAGACACTTCATGGTGGCACTCAGTTAACACTCTCTTATCTGAGAAGATCGTATTGGATTATTGGTGGTCGCGCTCCAGTACGATCCTATATTCTTCGTTGCGTTACATGTACCAGACATCGAGGTCAACGAGCACAACAGCTTATGGGACAACTGCCCTCTACCAGAGTAACACCTTCACGTGCCTTTCTCTACACCGGCGTAGACTATGCTGGCCCGATTATACTAAAGACTTGGAAGGGACGTGGCTCTAAAACACACAAGGGTTGGATCGCAGTATTTGTCTGTTTTTCTACTTCAGCTGTTCACTTGGAGGTCGTTACCGACTACTCTGCCGACACTTTTCTAGCAGCGTACAGGAGGTTCTCTAGTCGACGAGGTATCTGCCATACTCTTTATAGTGATTGTGGTACCAATTTCTGTGGGGCAGATTCAACTCTAAAAAATCTCTTCAGAGCAGGATCAAAAGAACTTGGAGAACTTTCTGCTATTCTCTCGAATGACGGAACCAACTGGGTGTTTAATCCCCCTGGAGCTCCACACTTTGGAGGCAAATGGGAGGCAGCAGTTAAGTCGACTAAATTCCATCTACAGCGAGTCATAGGTGATACTCTCTTAACCTACGAGGAAATGACTACTCTTCTAAACCAAGTGGAGGCCGTTCTCAACTCTCGACCTATGGCGCCTCTTTCTGAAGATCCTGAAGACATGGCAGTTCTTACTCCAGGACATTTTCTAATTGGTGAAGCTCTTACTTCTATTCCAGCTCCTTCTCTGAGTGAAGTTCCTCTAGCGAGACTCTCTAGATGGCAGTTAATCCAACAGAAGCTTGAACACTTTTGGAACAGATGGTCCTCCGAATGCATACACCGCTACCAGTCAATATCGAAGTGGCATCACCCTTCACATGAGATCAAGGTTGGTTCTATGGTGCTAGTCACAGACGAAAGGTTTCCTCCAACAAAATGGCCTCTCGCTCGAGTGATTTCTTTACATCCTGGTGCTGATGGACTCACCCGAGTAGTTACTCTAAAGACATCAACCACTACACTTACCAGACCAATCTCCAAGATCTGCATATTACCAGTTGCCGTCTCTACCGATCCTTTTGCCAACTCTGTTGCCAAAGGGGGGGAGAATGTTGAGAAATTAGCTGAGTTTTAAAATATCTATTTTTGCAATATTTTGTGTAACTAATTTCTAAATTAATATGGTTGCTACAGTTTCAATCGACTGTGTTGAGTTGTTGATTTTTGTGTATGTGTCAAATAATTTTCAAAAAATATTCAGTAACTAATCTTATTCTAATTAACTAAAATACGCTAAATGGACTATAAAACATATATTCTGTATTTATGAAATAATAGTTTTAAGTGTTTGTTTCTTATTTTTAATAAAAGTGTAGTTTACAATTATTGACTTTTCTCCTTCACCAAAAACCAGATAAAAATAGTTTTTTGGTACTTTACGCTACACATACAAGATAAAATTTTTAAGAAGTTGTATAAAACAATAACGATATTATGCTTAAATGTCAACAATTCATAAAATAATTTAAAATTATTCATTAAATTTACTGTCAGGAATTTTTTTTTATAACTAGCTACAGAAATAAATACTACAAAATTATGTAACATCTCATCAAAATACTTCTTTAAACAAATAAAATGATTGCTCCTAAGAGTGATAAAATACATTCGTTTAGACCTCAGCTGTTGAGCGTTCATAATCTACAATCTATCTACATTCGTTTAACATTTAAAAACCGAGGTTCACCTTTTGTTGTTATTAAAAATTGTCAACTATCAGATATGTTAAAAAGTTAGTTCACAAAAGGTAAACACTAATAATGAGGAATGATTAGTGTCAATACGCAGTATACAAATAACCCGTTAGGTAGCGCTAGTAGAGTTTTATGTTGGTACCACAAAAATATGTAATATACTTGCGCATAAAGTGTATTTCATTTTGTTTATCTCAGAGTTTCAAGGTCGACAGCGTTTATGTTGAAAATAATTTTTCTACAATGACCTACACTATTTTAAATACAATTACTTAACAATCGTCATTCCTCATTATGCTAAAACGTATCGTAACGAGACGTACCGTTCGAAAATTATAATTCAGGAACAAGACTGTTAGAAAAATACAATTAACAATGTTCACAGAAAAATTTACATCGAAGTAATAAATACATTATTTATATGTTTTATAAAGCGTAAAAATCGTAACATACCAGAACACAATGCCATGGACACAAAAACATCACATTATAGGTTAGATTTATATCCAGTTCTTTATTTACATGAAAAATTAAGCACCTGTTTCAAAATTTAAACTACAGTTTCAGACACATAGTTACTGGACAGAAAAAGTCATAAACGTAGATCTTTACGGGAAATGAATATTATATAAAAGTATTTTTTGTTGTTTCGACTAACTTAAATGCCTTTTCTTTTGGCAATGTACAAACGTTTTCTGTTCTGTCCAATAATGTCAACAAACTAAACAATGTTATTATTTACACATAATTTGAACGAATATTCTTAATAGTAAATTGTACCATGATTTTTTTACGTTGAAAAAAAGCATTTGTAAATATCTAAGTAATTAGTACAACCTAACAGTCGGAAAATAACAACCCATTTGTAAATCTTTCCAATTGCAAGCATTTTAAAATTATACTTAATTTTTTTCGACTTGTAACAGCACGTAAACAAAATAAAAAAAATCGTTTGCTTACATCGGTGGCAATCACTTTTCCTGGATTTTTTTCGCTATTTTAAAAAATATCACTTGATTTTTACTTAAAATTATTCTTATGAAATATATAAATACATCATAAAGCTTAAACTTTCCGACTAGCAAAAATAATGAACTATTAACTGTAGCATTTTAAGCCTTGTATTTTTTGAGTTCTTCGTCATGTCAAAGATGTAACATTGCAGTAATTTGATAAATTGTAATTTAATATCATATTGCATTCTTTTTATTCTGTTGATGATGTTCTACACTGTAAAGTGTTGTGGAATTTGATATTTATTTGTGTAATTTCATTTAAATGTAATTTGATAATATAATAGTAATAATTAATAGAACCTAGCAAACTTAAAAATTCATATCGATGATATAAATATCTACTTCATTGTGACGAAAACTTCAAAAAACCAACTTAATAATATGTTTTTTTAAATATAAAGCACCACATGCACTACATTAGTTTTGTATATTTTATAACAGTCAAACGATTATTAAAAATATAGTACAAAAATTTTCCTAATTAGTTTTAAAATACAACTAAAAATGGTGAAATTTTAAAAAATCAAATAAGATTTCATCTTTATGCTTTAAACATGCATTTTTAATTTTAAAACGGCTGCAAACCGTTGTAACTGGATTATCTTCTGCAGGGTTTACCGTGTTACATGTACTATCTTATAAGAAGATGTTACGTGTAAACAATTGGAATTAAATTAAATTTGGTATTTATGTCTATGAACGTATGAATTTTAGTTGTCATAATTTTATATAGGATTTCCATCTATCGCATAAACCGTATTACGGAAAAAAATGCAACCCGACCATTACGTTTATTACTTTTACAGTAGAATCTCACTAAATAAAAATGTATTGAAACTTGTATAGTTATATGCAACTATTTAATCAGAATTAGGCATGTGCGTTGGATTGTATTATTTTTCGTTAAAGAGTCTATACTCTACACGATAAAACAGTTATTAGGTATTATTATTAAAAAGCAAAAATTAATTTAAAAACAATTTTACAAACATGATCTCTCACAGTAACTTTGACTAAACTAAAATTTGTAACCTTCCAAAAAATCGTTAAACCTCCTAGTTTTTCTCAAAACTGTATGGCTTCAGTCAAAATAAATTATGCCATATGAGGCTACATTTTTCTTTGAAGTTTAACGTTAATAGTTCAAAAAAGCATATTTTTTCTCAGCTGATTGTCGTTTCTCCTTACTGAGCTACAAATAACAATGCAGAATATATATAATTTCATATCCACAATGATATTTTAAAATTACACCATTATAAGTACTTTTTATGTCGATAAGATATTCAGGACGGTGAATCAAAAGCGTCATCTTTGAAATTTATAACTATTACAGTTATATTATCTAAAGAACCTCGATAATATGACTGTAATGTAATACTTTTCGCACCATAATGAGGTTCATTTAACCTTTCTTTGATAAATGCGATTGCCTCTTCATTTGAAAATGTATCCCATAAGCCATCCGAAGCAAATATCAAAAACGATGGTTTGTGATCAGCTAAATCGAACGTTAAGATATCGGGATCAGCAATTACAAGTTTCTTATCTTTAAGTGGATAATCGCCAAGAGCCCTCGAAGTAGCTAAAATACCAGCTACCCTCCATACTCCGTTGAATGTTACGAAGCCTCCAGCTTCTTTGATGCGTTTTCGTTCGCGAACTTGCTGAGGTTTGTGATCGAATGACAGAGGTATAGCGTTGCCCTTACTGTCGCACATGACTCCTCTCGAATCTCCAACATTCGCTACGATCAATTTGGTACCTTCTAATAAAGCTATTAAAGCAGTCGTACCCGCTACATCCATGTTTTTCTTCGCTGCTTCGACTAAAAGCCTATCGGCAGCTAACACTTCGTCAGTTAATAATTTTCCATAATTAACATTACCACTATCATCTATATAACTTTTTGAAGGTATTTCAGAAACGGTAGCAGCTCCTGGTAATGATGGCTGCACTTCTCGGGTTATCGGTCTTGTAAGATTATTAAGCTTTTTAAGTAATTCTGGATCTGTAACTCCAGTTTTCTTTTTCATTATATCATCACTCGTACTCGCAGTTTTTCTAAAAGATTTTCTATCGGGTGATTTTGGTGTCACGGGCTTTTCGGGATCTTTCTTTTCTTCTTTCTCATTGTTATCTTTTTTCTGAGATGTATTTACTTTACCCGATGCAATATTTTTAATTTCAATCACCTTATTAAACAAATTTTGGATCAACTTATCTCTAGCATAGTTGGCAGCGAATTCTCCACCGTGTCCGTCGAATATACCGAACAATGATACACCGGTATTATTAATGTTCTCGTTGACGACAAATCTGTCTTCCATTCGTGGTCGCCTGCCTTGTACAGCGTATGCGGCGATATAAGCCTGTTGCAGTTGCCAGCTCTGTTTTTCTCCATCGACAGAACCACTAAAGAATTGCAATTTTTGAGGTTTAGTCATAGCATTGCTTCTCAACGTAATTTGGAGCCTACCTAGCAATGTCCTAGTCCAAACGTCAACTGCTTGTAAATACATTACAATTAAAATAACAACACCCGTAAGTATTAAAACTTCGGGTTTTAAAAGATAAACACGTAACATACGCCATAAATAACTCATTGGTGCAAAATTCAACGGCGCACCAAAACCAATTTTTGATATAATCTTCATGTGGGATATGTACGTCTGATACAACACTTTATCCTCTAATTCATCTTCCATAATGATGACAAAAGCAAATATGGTTTCACCACGACACACATAAGTTCTCGCACTAGATTGAGCTATTTATTGCGCAAAATATGCGTATATCAGACCTGTGAATATAATTTGCACTTAAACCTATCTTTAGTAAAGTCGAAAGTCGGGATATTTTCGCATCACATGCATCAGTGGCGTACGAGCTTATTCTACAGTAAGGGCACAATGATAGAACTTACCTAGAGTTGTGTCTCAGTCGAAACGATTTTTTTCGCGTCACTGTAGTACTCATATCCTCACGCTCGATTTATAATGTTTATTTTTTTAATCTCTTGATAATAAATCAAAGTTATGTAAAACTCTTTTCACAATAAAAATAAATGTGTATTTTGTATTGTTGTTTACAAACTTTAAGTTAAAATCTGGGGTCTTTCACTTTCAACCGTTTGCATATCTTGGCAATTGGCATAAACTAGTCTGTTTACAGCCACCAGACATGTATTATTACTCGAACAACACTGTGTTATATTTAGAAATGGGTACTATTATTAAAGAATACGGTGTTTTCATTATTTTCCTGTGATGTGATATTATTAAGGTGTGAAAAATGAGTGAGAGAAAATTCACAAAAGGCTTAGGGAAGCCGGGAATGGCTGCCCAAGTACGAGAAACGGTTTCTCAAGTCGTACGCGAGAGTACTGTTCATGTATGTAAAATGTATTTTTTCAGGATTTTCGTTTATCATCAGTATATTTCGCATGTCATTAACATAAAACTCAGATACGTATTTATTATTTATCGACATTGTCTTCGTGTATTTTTTTCATAAATGTCATTTTGTAAAAAATCGTTTGACAGAATCTTGTTACACCCACTTGAAAAGTTTAATTTTGACAGTTCTAGAAATGGTGGGCGGCTAGTAACTTTAATTGATATTATTTATAAAATGCAGTAGTTGACCTATTTTATTAAAATAGCCTTGTTCAATAAGCCCTTACTGAATATTTCCTCGGGCGGAAGATGATCTGTTGAGAAACATCATTGATCTTTGCTTTCACATTTTAATGTTGTGTAAACAAATTGATATGCTTTCTATTAGATTTCCTGTCAAAAAAATCGTCCAATTGAAAATAGTTTTTCTATTTATGAACTTTATTTATATCTTATACGTAATAATATAAAGGTGAATGTACTTACCCACTTTTAAATTCATTAGACCTGTCTGTAATGAAAATAACAAGTCGGTCCATACTTTATGGTCGGTCCCAGTTAAAAAGAAAAAACTCGTAATTTGAAATAATCGGTTCATTTTACATATTTGTACACATTTTCATCATCACAGTATTGTTTTACAGAGTTAAAAAATATTAGGGAATCAAATTACATATTTAAAATTTTATTTTTCATACATCAAATTGAACTATTTACCTATTTCATTGAAATATTAATTTTGAAAAATGTTCTTCCATCTGGCTTGCAGGGAAATGTTTCAAGAAAGAAAAGAAAGGTCAATCAAAAATTAAATTTTTATTTTAATATAATTGGCTGTTAAAATAATGTTTCGGTGTTATGACCTATGCATGTTATTTTTTGACGGCATGGATTATTTTTTTTTATTTTTTTAGAAATTCTATTTCAAATTTTTATTCTCATTGGCAATACCCAAATAAACTTCACTTGAGAATAGGTGAATTGTGTTTAAACTTTAATTTAAAAAAAATGTGAACTTTTCTTTAGAAAAATTGCACAATAACGATAACACACAGACAGAGATACACACGCTCAGTCGCCATGCGGAAAACCAATTTTCTTTACGTGTTGAGTGTAGATTTTTTGATCCTATTACCATACTTCCATTTCCTTACGGAACATGAAAGTAATAAGTAATTAGTTTTCCATTAATTATGGAAACAACTAACTCTTATGATGAGTGATAATTGAGGTTAAGAAGTCCATTTTTGTAAAATACAAATATGAACTATGATGTACTTATAATGAAAATTATAAAGCTGTTAACATAAATATTCTCCTCAAATATTCTATTCATGGATTTTTTTATGAAGTGCGTTTCGGTTATGTTTCAATAGATCTGGTTGCCTATTTTGGTTTTGTTAAAATATCACTCGATTCAAAATGCATAATAACTATGCAATAAAACAAATATGCCAAGGTTGGCATACATGCATATAAAGTAGATAATAAAAATAATTGTTTAAATTTTAATTTTTGGTTATAATTTTTTAAGGATTCTGTTGTAATAATCTGGATCATTATAGCTGATAAGATTTCCTCGTATTCTTTTTTTGGCCTTGGCTTATTGCCAATTAAGTTTGAGTTTCAGAAAAGTACACTATCATAAAAATTATGTGTTATTTAACTGATTGAATTAATTTTATGTAATACGTTCGGTCTTTGTTATTTTAATTAAATGAATATCCGTATCTATTTTGTTTTACAAAAGAATCGACTGTTTTGTTTAATTTTATTGGAGTTACATGTTCAACACATGTTTTTTTATGACAGATAATAAAATTTACATTTGCCAGTTGCAACATAGGCCCGTTTAGCCCGCTTTTGCTTAAAAAGTTTTACTTTTTTTTATTCAATGTTTGTACCTAGAATCTTAAAACCCAGATGTCTGATTGGTAAATACAAAATTTAAATTTGCCTTAAAATACAAGCAATAATCGACTCAAACGGGGGTAAAAAAAATGTTTTTTTGTACCTATTCTTGTGGGGAATCGTTGAAAAGGGCCTTTTGAGTAGATTATGAATGTGTTTTTATTTTATTTATTTTATCAAAATTGTAGGTTTAGCATAACTTACATACTTAGTACGCAACCCTACTCTTTTCGTGACCCGACACGCACTTGTCCGTTTATTTATATTTATTTTTTTCTTTTTGCTAAAGGATAGATTTTTGCAAACCTTGTCAGGTTTATATTTCAACTTCTATAAACCTTAGCCTCTTAATTTTTTTAAATATGCTGTTTACATTTTTAATATAGTTTGTTTACCTTGACAAATGGTAGGTAACTTTTACTGTTTTACATACGACCGCAGTGCCATCTCGTGTTGCCAGGACCATAGCCCAGTGGTTAAGGAGGGCCTGCGTGTGGACTAGTCCATCCTGATAATGTAGCATAGTAATAATAATAAATCATTTTGGTTTGACAGATTCCAGTGATACTAAGTATCATAGAGTAGGTACCTAGACTTCTGTTCTGAACGTTGTCTATTTATTTCTCTACTTTATTTCCAACTTTGAGTCTGCTGACCATGGTTACTTAACGCGAAAGAAACATAATTTACTTTTGCCCAAGGCATCATTAGTGGCTTATCAGCGTGGCCCTGTCTATATGGCTATTAAAATCTACAACGGATTACCATGCTTTATAAAAAATATTGTATCCTTTATAGACCAAGAGGCGGGCGTTAATATATGAAGCTCATTTGTGACAGGATGAAATTTTCAGGGAAGGTAGTATTTATTATGACAAAGAAAAAGCGCTAGGGTTGCCTAGTCAAATCCTGGTGCGACGGCCGGGATAAGCCACTTCCGGTGCAAAATGTCAATTTTTATATGTATATGTATATATGTATAAATTCAAACAGCTCAAAATTACAAAGTGGCCCTTAGTCCAGCATGGTAACCATAGTTTTTAAGAAAATGACATTTCGAAAATTATAAATTGTTAATGACTGCTCAAAATTGGATAAAATATAATAGTTAAATCCTGTATCACGGAAAAGAAAAGTTATACATTTTGTAAAGTAGTATCAGTATATGCAAAAATTTAAATTTTTGATGTGAAACATCTTTAGGTACGGGTGTAAAGTCGTTCGAATGGAACGTCGCCAAATGTCATTTGTTATTGCATTTTGAAACTACGTGGTCAATAATTATAGTTTTTTTACTAACATTATCAGCGGTAATGTGTCATGCATCGTTTTTTTTTTTTTTTTTTATTAAAAAACAGATAGATTATTATGTATTGTTTTTTTTCTTATTGAAAAATTATTAATGTGATATTTTTTAGCACCTTAGCTATATTAAAAATGTTAAAAATTCAATTTTCAACAAAAAATATCTCGCATTATTTTCTAATTTAACTAGCATAAAGAGATACCTTTATTAAAAAAAATATATATAATTTTTATTTCATGATTTTCTTGACTTTTTTTCAAAGCAACTACCTTAAACTACGTTTTGTTTAAAAATGTTACATATTATTGTAAAAAAAAATATAAATATTTTAATAGCACGTTAATATAAGTATGCTTAGAATAAGTAATTTAATAATAATTCATAAAATGTTATTGCCTTTGTTCGGAACATTTTTGAATAGTTTAATGTATAGTAAACTATATTGAAACTCATGTCGATCACTCACGTATGTAATATAATAAAATTAAAAAACCGGTTGATTTGTGAATCAGAATTGTCAATAATTGGCAATGTTTGCCTTCTTCAGGCCTAAAATTACATAATTTTAATAAAGTAATTTTAGGCTTGAAGAAGGCAACAAAATAGTTGCTGAAAAGTTGCCATAATAAAGATTGACAATTCTGACTCACAAATCAATCGGTTTTTTCTTTTATTATAGTAAATTATTATTATTTTCCATTTTTTCATTATAGTTATTTTGGTTTTATATTCGCTTAGTTAACTTTATACCTGCGTCTGATTAAGTTGAATTTCAAGAAAAAATATTAATCGAGGTTCAGTAAAGTCAAATGCTTCAATTAGTTTTTAGTGTCAAACCAAATTTAAAATCACAAACAAAAATCAACCTTTTTTCTCTTTTCGAAACAAACTCCAAACCACCTTTTTAAAACTTTTATTACAGGTTACTACGACCTTCAAGTAAGTAATTTATACTAATTTTAGTCGCGTCAATGAAGCCTTTTCCTCGGAAGTCCTCAAGAACAGCTCCGATTTCGATGATTTTTTTTTTGAAAATTTTGTTTTTTTATATTATTTAAAATCAGAAACCTTTTGGAGCGGGGAAAGAATTATTTATATTGTTTAAACAATATCTATGATATTTATATAAAAAATTTACTTTTGTCTCTACTTTTTTCCTAAAAAATTCTTCATATATTAATTTCAGTATAAAAAGTAGATGATAAAAAAAAGTTTTGAACAATAATTCAATATTTACATCATAAAAATTCACTGTATGGGTCAAGAAATACGTATGCATTACGTGTAGTCCGGGAAATAAAGGTTTTAGGTCGCAAATAATTCTCAAGGAGCTGGATTTTTCACAGATGGTAGAATACCTTTAGACATTTATTTTTACAAAAGTCCCCGGTTATCCCCCTTGTGCTTCCCCCGCCACCCCCTTTTGAATATAATTTTGCAAGCTTTACGGAAAACGCTAATATCTCCTTAACCAATGTCTGAAATCAGACGACTTTTTTTTTGTTTTGTTCCTAATTAGTTACTCTAAAAAATTTCCCCTCTTCAATTTTGTGATAAAATCAATTTATGCTTTGCAATTTATTAATAAAGAGAAAATATCAGTTTTTAAAAGAATATTTCACAAAATATTTCCATATAACTTTTTGATGAGCCTGTTTCGAAATATCTCAAAAACGATTCTTTCATTTTAAATAGGATTACATTTCCTACAATTTTCATCCCTACAAATTTTCTGTGGTACAAATAGTAAGCGCGCTACAGCTTCTTGAAAATCGCACGCGCTTTTTGTAGCCTTGGAAACCAATTGTTAAAACGTAATTTCCTTTTCAATAGCTTTATTTATTGTGTTCTTCATCGAATTTTAAATTGAAAATACATATGTTCATAAAGCAACGAACGCTCTAAATCATGATTTTGGTCCCATATCGATATCGTTAAAAATTTAGAAGCTATAGGCAGTCAAAGTTGAAATCATCATAGAGCCTTATTTTTTTTTTTGGACACGTGTTACGAGTACTTTCCATACCGAATAAAAAAATATCCGTCTAGTAACCTATAAAAAATTTAAGGTCCAATCTCACTAACTTGAAAAATTTTCAAGTTATAAGCATTAATGTTCATGTTTTTACTTTTTGACATAAAATTAAAACACTTGACGCGAAGTGCTCTACTAAGAAGAGTGTTCGAGAAATATTAAGTTTACATATAGAAGCTGTAGACCTATTCATGGATTATCTAAGTGAGTAAAAAAATTTAAAAAATTTGAAAGTGGTCACTCTACAGAGCACTTCGCAACAAGTGTTTCAATTTTATGTCAAACACCTAACACTTGAAGAAGATGAAATCTCCGAAACGCAAAGTACATACAAATGACAATTAAATTTGCTTTTTTTTGTATATAAAATAATAAATGTCAGTTAATAAAGATTTCTTAATTTTGTTCTACAAATTAATTTTATGTCATTATTACATAAAAAAAACTTATAGGTAATTGTTTATAAAATTTGTTGGTATATTGAGATATAATTTAAAAATATTTACAATAGCAATATAAAAAAATAAAATAAATATCTCTTTTATCCAAGTTTTCAATGGATATTGTATAAAAAAAATTTCTTTCCTGCATAAATATTCCAATTCTTCATGGTTTCCGGGCTTGTAGGCCGTGGTCCGGTGGTATTTCTACCTGACGTTTCGTCTACAACTGCGGTAGACATTCTCAAAGGCGATGTGGCAGCGGTCGAAGTGTCCTCCTTGGCGGCTCACAGGTTAGTGTGTCGGTGACTGATGTTCTTCCTTCTTTTATACCTAGTGCCAGTGTGTTCTCTGTTCGGTCGTAGTTCGTCTCTCTGCCATTGGTCAACTGCGCAGTGTGTAGTGGTGGTGAGTTCTCTACTCGGTCGTATCCCGTCCTTGTACGATTGTATAAAAGAAGGGAGAACATCAGTCACCGACACACTAACCTGTGAGCCGCCAAGGAGGACACTTCGACCGCTGCCACATCGCCTTTGAGAATGTCTACCGCAGTTGTAGACGAAACGTCAGGTAGAAATACCACCGGACCACGGCCTACAAGCCCGGAAACCATGAAGAATTGGAACAGTGCCGGCCGTGAAAGCTTGCACACTAGCATAAATATTGTTTAAACAATAGAAATAATTCCGTCCCCGCTCCAAAAGGTTTCTGATTTTAAATAATATAAAAAAACAAAATTTTCAAAAAAAAAATCATCAAAATCGGAGCTGTTCTTGAGGACTTCCGAAGATTGCCTGTTTTATGTATTCATTGACGCGACTATTTATATAAGAGGTGCACGTTGAATTACGTTGAAAAATAAAAATAAGAAATTGCTACCCTAAAATACATAAATTCTTGGGAAAATTGTCAATACCAGATTCAGGCAATTCCTGCGTAATTATACGAATATGAGTTAGAAACCAAATGCGTTGAAAACATAAAGTTATAAATAACTAGACATACGTATGAATGTTTGCCAAACACAAGGCCGATAACTCATTTCAGAACGGTTACAATATATAAGTATACATATATACATAATGTTATTTGACAGCTTCAAAAATGTCAAAAAAACAAATATAATTTATAAGTTTTCAATGTGTTACCCAAAATTTCCTTAGGCAACCCTATGTATTTCAATACAGCTCTTCGAGATCTACAATATGGCGTCAATTGTATGCTGTCATATAATGACGAAAGATAATTATGAGCTAATGAAATATGTGTATTTTGCACCGGAAGTGAGCTCCTCCCGGCCTTCGCACCAGGATTTGACGAGGCAACCCTAGCACTTATTCTTTGTCATAATAGATTCTACCTTCCCTGAAAATTTCATCCTGTCACAAATGAGCTATATAAATTTACGCCTGCCTCTCGACCTATTAGAGACTTTAATGTGTCCCTGAGGCATTATTTAATTCAAAATTGTTTTTATAATCTACATGATTTTTTCGCATAATATTATCTTTAATCTGACGCTATTATGTTCTTTGGAATTTTTAAAATAAAGAATTATTATTATTATGGTACCACTGGAACACAAAACACCCACCTATAGAAGGTTAACTTGTATAGGCCAACAGTGACCACGCAAGAATGTGGACATTACTCCGGCAGAAGTGAGGGGAATGTAGTAAAACTATTTATTCATGTTGGTAGTAACAAGTTACTCGATCTATGTTTTATGTTGGCAATTTGATATAAATGACAGCTTCAGTGGCCTCACATGGTCAAACGTCCGTTAAAATTTAAAGTTTAAACTTAATCGTGTTGTCATAACCTGATATTCTATTTTACCAGACTGATATAATATTATTTTTGAATAATTGAATTTTGTTAATACAAATAGAATGTTAAACGTGCTTTGCTCTAATTATAAATACATCAAGGTAAGTGTGTTCAATAAAATATTAGTGTTAATTTATTATTTAGTATACTATCTTTATTCTTTGTAATAATTAAATACCTTAATTACTATCACTACGTTTATGATCGGAAAGATACTTTTTTTATTAAAATTTAAAATGATAATAGGTATATACCGATATAATTGTTAAAATTACAATATGATTAATTTTGTTAAGATTATATATGCTTTGATATTGACTTATGTACATTTTTTTCTAGTATTATTTATTGAGATACTGACGCCACCATTCCAAAATTTCGTTTTCCCAATCCGAAGTTTACTGAACGGCATGCGGTAATGAGCAATGGAATATATTTACAAAAAGAGAGACGTTGGAAACGATGTCATATCAAGACATTTATGAAAAAATGCGCATCTGCAGTCGTCATTTTCAAACTGAAGATATTGTGCGAGACTTCTCAAGAGTGACATTAAAATGGAATGCAGTTCCTTCTTTGAATCCGCCAGAACACCACCTATCATCCTATGCAGTGGAAAGTGTGACATATTGATACAGCGGAAACATTGATACAATTAAAACTTCGGAATCTAAATATCTATATCGGATTCGTTAACACTAGGTTTGTTATGGAGCTTCGTAACCGAAACTATCGGGTATTCGAAACCGTAACCGAATCCGATGTAAATGTTTCGGATATGGGTGGAGTTGTTTAAATAGTGAGTACTGAGTTTTAAATAAGTAGATATAACAATTATATATTACTGCGTTGAATTTTATTGTGAATATAATGTGCTATTCTCAAAAAAATATTGATGTCACAAAAAATAGGTGCCGTTTACTCGTGAAAAAGCGTTTTGTGATAAATCGAAATTTGATTGATGTATCACAACCTTCATTTTTTTTTTGATTTTGAAGTTTCGAAAACGTTCTTGCCACCCCTAAGGGTCTGCGCATACATACAACACGATAGTTGTTCGACTAAAAAATCATAAAACCGCATTGATCGCCTTTTGTCTAAACTATCTAACAACTATCGTCTGCAGCTTAATATGCCCAAAGCTGTGTATGACGTGCGCATACATTCGACTAAACAGTGAAACTGTGGCACAATTGATTGATTGTATGCACACCTCTAACAACTAAATAGTTTAGTTGGGCTGAAATCGCGACACGTACACAACTCGACTAAACTGTTTAGTCGTGAAGCAATTGTATACATGCGCCCGGCCTAATTGTAATGATTTGTGATTTTCATTATAGAGCCCTCAGGAAGTCTAAAATATAGACGAAAAGTTGGCGAAAAAGTAATGATTTCTGTTGTTTAACTTAAATATATGTGTGTATTATTCAATTGTGAACTTTTTATTATTACAAAATACAAAAACAAGGGTCCTGCAATTAACTTCGCACATGAGTCACTCGATTGCTTTTTACGCCACTGTTACCAAATGAGGTTAATGCTCTTTTGTCAATTTTTTCATTTTTTTGATGACTTTAAAAAAATAATTATGCCACATTATACAGATATTTTATGTATTATTTCAAATTCAAATTACAAAATACTATATTTATATAATAAACTTGTAAGTTATGACTTAGGATACAATTTTTTGTTTTTTAATTGTTATATATTTCATGCAATAAAAAAGTAATAGTTAATTTTCATTGTTTATTTTATTACATCCAACAATCATTGAAAGAAAAAGAAAGAAAATAATAAAAAGAATAAAATATTACATATATGCAACCCGCTTAGCTAACCTATTCCTTGCTCTTTTCGGAGTACCCCTCTTGCCTATGGTTGAATTTAGGAGGTTCAAAAGTTTGTACGGGAGTGGACATTCTATATGTAGGTGTTTTGTGCACTGGAATCTGTCAAAAACTTCAAACCAAAATAATTTCTCTATGCGATTTCAGGATGGACTATATAGTTAGGTATATTAATGTTACGCTCAGATGTTTTTTTTTAATTATTTAATAAAGGTGAATTGTCCAACATGAGCGGTGACGAATTCATATTTTCACTTTATTATTGTTTTTAAATTTTAATAGTAAACTGAAAAAAACAATTGATGCTTTCACCAGTTATCAGATAAATACCTGAGAACTGGGGGCTTGTGTATACGGGCCGTGGTATTCTCATGTCATGCAATTATTTTTGTAATCACAAAATATTTCAAGTATTGTTACCTACTTTAGAATACTTACGATCTCGCTTACGATTATAAAAACAAAACAAAGATTAATTAATTAATTAATATTCTTAAATATGTAATCGTGATAGTTTTCACTTATTTTTTCTAGCGGATCTCGGCTAAAATAATTGTTTTATTGCTTTGATTTTTTAAATAATTATAAATGTTGTTACGGTCACACTGGATTACAGTATTAAAAAAATATTTTAAAAAACCACACAACATCCAAAAGTTAATTTTTGTTACTTATTGTGCAATGTGTAAATAGGTACCTATAAATATAAACTTGAATTATTCGAATTTATTTTTTATTTCGATGATATCACTATTTATTTCAAGCACTCAGCTTTTTTTAAATTGATATAATTTGGCAGTAGGTGTAGACAAAGATAGACTGCTAAATAAATCTTCATTTTTATGAGGTCAGAATGCAATTCTGTGTAATATTCTAACTATAATTTGAAATTACCGAGGCAAACAATGACCTTGCATGCTTCTATTGTTTTTAAATGTTGGGATTATATTTTTACAAATAGTAGGTACAGTTAATTATTTAGCGGTAAAATTACAATAGGGTAGATGACTAAAATTTTTTTTTGTGTTATATTAATAGAGTAGTAAATTCTGAACAAAATGACACCTAAATCACTTTATTCTGATTCCAAATAAGCTCAAAAATAATTTTTGAAATATTTGTTAGCCCCGCTCGCTAAAAATCCTTTTTGCTCTAGGCAAATATGACGTCATAATTTTATGAAAGCTCGTTTATATTAGCTACAAATATTATTTAAAGACCCTAAAACAGAGTGTTGAAAAATACCGTTTTGTACCTATGTAAACATGATGTCAGCAATCTAAGCTCCGTTGCTATGGATACATTAATATTTTACATGAATGACGTCACGCGGTGTTTTAAGTCATGTGACAAATAGATTAAAAATCGTGATTTTATTTATTAATTTAAATATGTTTACGAAACTTAATTAATAAAAATAAAAATTCTAATAAATATTTTAGAGCATAAACTTTCATTATAACAAAGTTTTATTTATATTGATCACTGTCCACTGGAACGTACGCTTTTCTGAGCGACGTTCAGTTGTTTTCAGTAACTAAAGTGCATTCAAATGTTTTTATGCAATTGTTTATATTATTTCAGATTCGCTTTAAATCATAAGTTCTACAAAATACTACTCAAAAACTATGTTTTCCCAATCAGCTTCTTAAAAATAAAATAAAAAATAGAAAAAAGTCATTTCTGTGACAAGCACATAAATTGCATTGTTTTTTATTACACCAAATATAATTTTAATTTATTATATTTAATATTTGTGCGAGAGCAATATATTATATATTTTTTAATTTAGAGTGGGGAGACGATGGCAGCATCATAAAACGTAGTCGAAATTTCGAACGTGCTGTCAGTAGATTTATAATAAATTAAAATCATATTTTCTTACACGTTTTCTTGTTAAATTAAGCTTTAATGTGACAATCCACTGTAAATATTGAAATTAATATATTTTTTTCTTTTTTATATCTAGAATAAACCACAACTCGTAGATCCAATAGATTTTGAAAATTTTATTCTTAGAAATAAAACCTTTCTTCAAAATGACACCCATCGTGAATTGCTCTTGTATCCGTCAGATGATGTTTCGGTAAGTAATATTATACAATATATAATATCTACTAGAGTCCGATTCACTTAACCTATTGAACTGATATTTTTTTTGAAATCGGTTCTCTGAGATTACCCCCGATTTTCATCCTGGCGAAACCGGACCGACTAGTTTAAATTATACATCTAAACCTTCCTCGTCAATCAATCTATCTAATCGTGAAAACCGGAACAAAATCCGTTAAGTAGTTACGGAGAAAATCGGACACAGATAAACAGATCTATTATATAATATACAGGTGTCCAAGACTTGCGTTTTGATTGTTAAATACAACGAGGTTATTTTTTGCTGGAATTGTATTCTTTAGGATATTTACAAACACTTTTATTAAGGGTTCCCCATACCTAAATCTAATATTTTCGTATTAAAATATTAGGTTTAGGTATGGAGAACCCTTAATAAAAATAACTCCGAAATTATTGAATTTTCGAGCATGGCTTCCCTTACAATTTCTATTCACATTTAGGTGCAGAATTGAAAAAACAAATAAAAACAGGGTGCTAGGTTAAAAAAAACATAACTTTGATCTGCCACGCTTAAATGGGACAGGCTGTATAATTGAAAATATTTTTAGGTTATACACCATTAAAATTTATACAACTTTTGTATTTAAACTTTTTTTCTATCTTCACCCAAAATCAATATATCGGCACTCTTATTTACAAAAATCCTTTTAAATAATATATTAAGGCCCGTATTCACTGAGCCTAGTTAGTTATTTATTCCGTTGATTTATTCCCCTGGTAACTATCACACGGAATAAATAGTGATAATTCAAATTACCAAACATAGTTAAGTTTACTGCAGGTATAAATCGTAAGAATAGTTATTCTGTCCAATTTCAAGGGTATAAATATTTATCCGCCTAGTTAAATAGGGTGTGCACGAAATGCATAAATTACTTTATGGCATGGCGACCTTTTAAGGTAAATATTAATTTCATATCTTACAGGTAAAGGTTTTTGTCAGTAAAATATGTCAATATTCACCATTTTACATTTTCGATAGATGCGCCATCGGTCGGATCTTTGGTAAACGTGCTTTATTTGACAAAATCTGCAAGGCGTATAGTATATAGTAAATTTTTACCTGCAGTTACTATTCTATCGAATGAATTGCTTGGTGAATAGAAAGTTTATTTTATTCCAAGGAATAAATTTATTCTAAGGTTAGTAACTTCTATCTTTAACAGTGTTTGGTGAATACGGGCCTAAGTCGTAAATAATACAACAGGTGTATAATCTTTCAGATTACACATAGTTGGAACCAGACATGTAATTTCAGTGCGTCCCGAGCGCAACATGTGGGCTCAATAAAAAATTAAGATTGTTTTAGAGTGTCACTGTCAACTGATTGAAGCAATTATTACATAATCACTTTACGACACTTGCCAATAATTTGTAAATAAACATATCACTTTCGAGTTACGGTTTATAATTGACTTGAAAATAATAGAAAATAGTAGATAATAGTATTTAGTTGCGCAGTGACGTGTATTACTGACGAGTAAGTCATAATATACATACGAGATATAAAGGGTTTTCCAATTTGGGCGGGTCGATGTTGAAATGGAATAAAACAAGCTGTGTGTGAGGTATTAACGAAATTCTTTATTTATTTGAAAGGCCCATGTATGCCATTATGTATGAAATATGACATCGTACTATAAAGATCTTTTTGACTTAATTTAATATTATTGTAGATCCTTATATAAAATTAATAATAAATAAATAAAACACAATAAAATTTGATTTAATCAAGACGAGTCTAAAATATGTCTGATCACAACGAAATTATAATTTTGAAATACTTGTTTGTTTCAAAAGCGTAGCTAATAGAAACTGCCAAAACAAAACAATGTTGTGTCGACAATGTGGAGTATTATGTTGACTCAAAATGACACAACATAACACCCCCCTTCGCATGGGAAAATTACAAATGAAAGTGGCCAGTTTTCAAAACTAACTGCAAAACCCACAGGAAGGAACCAAAGAGTAGATGTATAGTTTATTACGCATTAGTAAATACATACTAGTGTTTGTTATGATAAAAAAAATTAATATATCATGGTGATCTTTGTCTGAGAACCATAGATGGACAGCTAGGCACGTTGTAGAAGGCGTGACAAAAGCAGGAATCCACTAATGAAGTTCGTGAAGACGTAATATCAATGAAGTAAAATAAGTCTACGAATTGATGAAAAATAATGGTAAATAATAATTAAATCAGTTGAACATCATTCTGCTTTGAGCTTGCGTAAAAAAAAAATTGTTGAACATAATTCTGCTGAAAAGACAAAAAGTATCAATTCGATGCAGATGATCAAACACAGGGAGAACAGGTAATATCCTGGAAGTGTACAAACATATATAGGAGTGTATCGACCTCAGCAGGAGTAACCTGAAAGAATATAACGAATAAGAACTAGTTGTTCACTTCGTAAAAAATGACGGTAGCATGTCGCTAATCCGTTGCACGGAGGAAAATAAGGCAGCAAACCCATGTCTAAATCAAAAAAGTAAATACTTGATAGACAAAATAAAAAATGTTAAGTACTGATAAATTATAAATACCAAATATCAAAATTCGTAGTGTTAGTGCAATTAGTGCAAATATATATTTGAATTGTTTGATATAATGTTGTGAAATGTAATGTGAATGATTATAAATATATGTTAAAAGAGCATAAAAAGCATAAAATTATTAAAAAATATAAATGTCAAAATTAAAAAATTATCAATAAAGTAAGTTACCATGGATGATAATCTGAAAAAGTAACTTAGGAAAATAAGTAAATAAATTTATTGTACTTAAAAATAAATGAAGCGTTTGCGAAAAAATAATTAAAATGTCACTTTTTATCCGTTTTTCCAATAAAATTCTCCATTTTAATGTAGATATTATTTATGTTTCTTCTAAAGCTTCTGTCCATGATATAATATTTTGAAAAAGTATAAGAAGTGATCACGTCGGGGTCACCAATTATAAAGATCTTTTTGACTTAATTTAATATTATTGTAGATCCTTATATAAAATTAATAATAAATAAATAAAACACAATAAAATTTGATTTAATCAAGACGAGTCTAAAATATGTCTGATCACAACGAAATTATAATTTTGAAATACTTGTTTGTTTCAAAAGCGTAGCTAATAGAAACTGCCAAAACAAAACAATGTTGTGTCGACAATGTGGAGTATTATGTTGACTCAAAATGACACAACAGTACGGTGGCACGGATCCGAGAGGTCCAATTTTCAATGACTCTGCAGTTTACCGCATAGATCCGGCTGAATTTGAGCGTTGGCCTGGGTTATGTTGACTTTGAGGGCATCGGTCGATTGTGGCTTATTGGCATAGACCTGCAACTTCAGAAAACCCCACAAGAAAAAGTATAGCGGGGTCAAATCGCACGACCTTGGTGGCCAATTCACGTCACCTCTGCCAGAGATAACCATACCCTCAAATCGTTCATGCAGAATGACCATCGGCGCGGCGGACATTTGAACGATGTCATATTTCATACATAATGGCAGACATAGCCCTTTCAAATAAATAGAGAATTTCGTTAATACCTCACACACAGCTTGTTTTATTCAATTTCAAAATCGACCCGCCCAAATTGGAAAACCCTATATATGGCCTTTTTACCATACCCACTGGCCACTCTAAAATAGCTCCTTTTTAGCTTCAGTCTCAGTATTTTCAAAAAAATTTGAGTTCATTGTCGCTAACTTCACTTCTATAGTACGCCGAAAGTTTTCTGTCAGTAGGTAATAG
Source organism: Mongoloraphidia duomilia (assembly GCA_039654895.1). Taxonomy (NCBI): domain Eukaryota; kingdom Metazoa; phylum Arthropoda; class Insecta; order Raphidioptera; family Raphidiidae; genus Mongoloraphidia; species Mongoloraphidia duomilia. The sequence goes on from CM077522.1 coordinate 13,035,487, forward strand.
CGGGCGGATCAGGGCGAATAAACATCACTATGGAAATGGTTTGCTTTCCCACACTAGTGCGGGAAAGATACGTTCCCGCACATCGGCCTGTCAAAAGTCACTTTACACGCAATACATGCATGTAAAGTATTTGATAGTGGGTATGGCAAAAACATATTTAAGTTGAAATAGTTGAACAAATCATTAACATTTCACTTCAGAATAAAAATTACGTTGTACGTAACGACACTGCCATACAAATACTTTAAATGGTGTACATCGGCCGCGTAACAACTGGAGGGGAGGTTTTGTTGGCCCACGATCACTTATGAAAACTTACATAGTTAATTATTACAGTTTAAGTATTAAATTTTTATTGTAGTTTATTTTATTTAAAATTTTGGGGTGAACTGAACGCAATTTTGGAGTGGGTTTATCCTACCCCAGCCCCCTCCTTCCGCCGGCAATGAACCAAAGATCAGTTATGTGTAATCTGACAATGTGTAAACTAATAATGTTGACTGTTTTTTGTTTTTGTTTTTTTTTATATATTAAACGCAGTATTCATTGATAAACATTCTTTCTATCAGAAAACTGAAAACTTTCCGTGATAGGATTTATACTATTGAAAATTTGCTTTAATTGAAAACTTCCCGTTATTCTTTGTGGTCCACTTATTGAGCAATATGTAAAATTTTTGTAAATATGTATATCTATATCCAATAGTGTGCTTTTTAAAAATACATAAGCGTGCGTATTGTATAAAATGTGTGCCACTTTTCTCTTACATAATTAGTTGCGAAAATCCATTAAAGTGTGGATATATGCCAAAATAAATATAGTTTGACATTTCTTACAAGTTTTTAAAGGCAGTTTTCCAATTTTTTTATTTGACATTTTTACAAACACATTCTAAAATGAAATTGAAGATTTTTATTCCTCAGTACCTGTGCCTCTTTTGTTTCTCAGTTTCATGTAATTACAGTGGCGTGCACAAAAATTTTGCTATAAAATACTTCAGAAAAATAAGGGGGTATTTTTTGTCGTAGTATTGTCCGTTTCATTGGGGATACACCGGGAATATGGCAAGCATAAAATAGCCAGCGTTATCCAACTCCTTTAATCCGATAAGAAGCTACGAATATCAAAATTAAAGGAAAAAATGGATTTTGGTTGTTATGAAGTATTAGCAATACCTTGTATTATGTCCGTCTATTGTGACTTCTTGTGAATTTAAACTACGCGTTTCAGCAACGAGTTGCCATCTTCAGGTGTGGTTAATTATTTTTTTTAAAACACACATTGAGTATTCATAACACTATATAATATTATGATGCTAAGCACTGTGTATTATGTCGTGGTTTGTGAGGTACTGATTTAAATTTCGAGATTTTATGATTTATATAGTAGGTAAATTTAAATCAGTACTTCACAAACCACGACATAATACACAGTGCTTAGCATCATAATATTATATAATGTTACGAATACTCAATGCGTGTTTTTTAAAAAATAATTAACCACACCTGAAGATGGCAACTCGTTGGTATTTCTAATACTTCATAATATTCATATAGGAGACCCAACACTCTAAAAATGTATCGTATGATTTTGGTTGATTTAAAGATAATTTTCAGAATTTCAAACATTAATTATAATAATGTTTTTCAGTATTTTGAAATGTCCATTTATTACCATCTCGTGAAAAATGCTGCGAATTTAGCATATTTCTATAGAATTTGTAATATTTTTATCAAAAATTTTTCAGTATCCAGCTGCCCGGTAAATTTACTATCTTGTACATTGGTATATGATAAAATCAATCGATTTAAAACCCCTTATATCTACACTATATTATTCACATAACAAATAGAGGTGAAAATAATAAATATCTCAGACAGCTAGGCTGCCATGATTTTTGAGCTATATCTAAGACAAAATCAAATGACCACTGTCGGGACTTGAACCCGAAACTCCCAGTTTCCGGCTAGGCGAGTTACCGATTTCTCTACAGTGCCCGAGAGTGGAAACCGATCCTTTCTTATATATAGCAATTTCAAGTTGAAAACACACTACATGCGAGAGTCGACTATTCAAATAAACTGCAAAGCATAGTACAGCTATTAAATAGTCGAATCACTATACATGCGAGAGTTAACATTTTATAAGTTTTATCAACTTAATAAACTCGTTAGGCTTATCTTGTACATCTCTAGAAAATGTTGGTGGAAAGCTTGCTCCTCGCAGATACATTTTTTCATTGTGCGCTGGTGTATCTTGATTCAAATAGAACTTTTAGTATGTTTAAGGAATCCAACGCAAACGACAGTCCAAAAATAATTTCATTGTGCATGAATTCCATAAATCGGCTAAAAAATAGTTTTAAATTTCCAAACTAAAATGAGTAATACCAGATCTGTTTATATATTTCCAGCAAGTTGTATTACCAAGACGATACAGAACGGTTAATCAGATATTGCCTAGTAAATCGGAAATGGTCGAATGCAATCTCTTTACCAAACAATGCATTAATAGTTATTCATCGAATTGGAATCTCGTACATTATAAATACAACACATATTCATCAACGTATGCGGAACTACCAAAGTAAGATATCAGCATAATGTATTTGTTTTACCAAATTTGAAGTAAGAATTATTCAGTTGGATCTGTAAATCTAATAATTTTAAAGGTCTTTCAAAAAAATCATTTGTCAATTTTTGAAACGTATTTATGTTTTTTTAGACTCGCAAACAATAAGGACCCAATTCGTGAAGAAGTATTTGAAGTCGACGCAGATATAGATAAAGTGGACGAAGAAGAGAAATCGAAAAACAATCGTATAACAAAGCAGGGTTATTTAATGAAGGGACCAGAAGTGGGATCAGATCGAATGTTTGTTAATATTGGATCGAAGTCGTTCAAGAAACGGTACTGTTTTCTAAGACAAGAAGTGGACGGGACGTATATACTCGAATTGTATAAAGATGAGAAGAAAGGAGATGCTAAAGTTACTATCGTTATGGATTTCTGTACAGAAGTCGTACCTGTACGTAACATTTTTTTTTTCCAACTTTGTTAATTTTTAGTGTAGTGATTATCAAAATAACTTTACAGTAAAATCTTTCTGATCAAAAATTATCACTCATCTGAATAAGGTACAAAAAGTAGTTAGTTTTGACGCATTTCCGTCATTAATAACTAGGAGAATATCGTATGAATATTTTATCTTCATTCAAGTCTGACTTGCAATAGCCGAATAAACTTAAATGATTATTATTTTTATTGATATTTTTGGAATGTTGATATAAAACTTCTGTTTTAGAACATAAAACGTGGTAAATATTGTTTCGAATTAAGAATGACGGCTGGGCACAAATCGTATAGTTTAGCAGCCGATAGTGAAATAGAATATAAAGACTGGTTAAGTAAGCTTAGCTCTGTTCTCCAACAGAATAAAATACAGGAAGAAAAGAGGGCGGCGTCTCTTGAAAGAGGTAATTTTCATGTGAATATAGTATTTCCGCAAAGACAAGCTTTTTCTCGTCTCGTTTTGACAAGACAAGAAATCTCGACACGAGATTAACAATTTTCTCGTCCTTTATTTTGAGATGAGATCGGGAATAAATTGTCGTTTTTGAGGCGAGAAAGACACCCTCGAGGAAGTATCGAGACGAGTGTTGTAAAATTTCTTGGCTCGACATACGAGACGAGACGGCAGTACTATGCGAAAGTACGCAATTTGATGTTATTGTATTTTTAGCCATAAGTACGCCGCCACCTTCTCCGAGTCCAGCAGCTCAAGCTTTTGGTACGTTGAAAGGATTAGAACAAAGCATGAATCCTCAATTAATTAAATACGCTCGGGAAACAGATCTGTCGATCGCACATGCCAGACGAGAGAACAGACGTAAATTGTTCGTTGTTTACACTCCGATGATTCAGCAGACGACAAAACCTTTATCGAATACTAACGAACAAAATATAGAACCGTACAAAGAACAGTTCGGTCATCGTATCTTTGTCAAATGCGAGAGCATAAAGTTTCGTCTCCAAGCTCCCGTAGGTGATAATGATGAGTTGTGCCAAGTAGAACCGTATTACACTACGCTGTGCCTTTTCGATGCACGAAATAACCGAAAACTTACCGAGAATTTCCATTTCGATGTGAACCATCCGTTGGTGAGGAAAATGCTTCCGAGTACGTCAGAGAGCGGGGCAGGTGGAGATTGCGAAAGAATAGAAAATGGCGATTCGCCAATGAAAAACGTACCACAAGAATGGATAATGTTTCCAAAACAGTGCATATTAAGTGTGACAAATCCACATCCGGATATATTTCTAGTCGTTAGAATAGAAAAAGTATTACAAGGCGGCATATGTCAGACGACCGAATCGTATCTTAAAGCAACAAAAGACCCTAGACTCGGTCTGAAGTTGCACAAAACCGTTAAGTCGTATTGTCAAAGGTCCGGTAAATACCGTATGCCATTTGCTTGGGCCGCCAGACCATTATTTAGAATGTATAGTAACGAATTAGATACAGCCTCGGATTTTCCGGCTATATATAGACAAGAAAGTAATAGAATAACGGATGAAGAATTGCTAAAATTGTTATCGGAATACAGAAAACCGGATAAGTTCAGTAGATTGACGGCTATACCGGGATGGTTGAAAGTTAAAATCGAATCAATCGCAGAGCTTCCAGAAAATACTTTGACTTCGTCGTTAGCGCCATTAAAACCGTATCCTCTTCCACCCATACACGAACCTACACTCGAAGTGACAGAGTTTGAAGGTATGAGCGAACGGGATGTGAACCCTTATGCAACGTTCATCAATCATCTTTATGTATATCCACAAAACCTTATGTTCGATACTCAGAAAATGTTTGCTCGAGCTAGAAATATTGCTTGTATTATTGAACTCAGGGATTCAGATAATGCTAAAAGTCAACCTCTAAAGGTTAGAATTGTTTCATAAATCATAAAAAAATATAGATACGCAATGTCTAAACATATTTATTTGACATGCAGTTCAGTTTATAAAAAAAGATCAGTTCATTTCCATAATTATATAAAATGAATATAATATTCAATGCCAAGGAATATTTGTTTGACAATTAGTTCATATGTCGTCACCGATGATTTTTCATTTGCCAATATAACCACGATTTATCGGCGACAATATTATAACGGTAAATGAAACATCATTCCATATATTTCTATTTCAATATTGTTATATCAATATATAACAATATTGAAATAGAAATATATGGAATGATGTTTCATTTACCGTTATAATATTGTCGCCGATAAATCGTGGTTATATTGGCAAATGAAAAATCATTCCATATACTTTTGTACATTTATGATGATCCGACATCGTTGCATCAGCGACGACATATTGTTATCCTCGGCCAATAAATCACGTTTTGTAAACATTTGCTTTGTATTTTTGATAAAAATAACTTGTATGCGAATTCAAAGTGGAATTATTTGTGGGGGCCAAAAACCGTCTTTTAAATAAAGTAAATCCAAAAAACCGGAACAACGTAAGCTGTAAATTGGAACTGATCTCTTATGTAAACAATGTTTTTTTGAATTGTAGAATTTCCAACGTTAGAGGCGCTTGCTTTAGGCTATCCATCCTTATAAGACAGTGCTGTCATCTAGTGAGTAAAATCCATTGACTTGTTTGATAGCTTCCAAATCCATTACTTTTGCGTATCTATATAATATTTTTAGTGATCAAAGATTTGAGATCGCAATTAGCTTTTGTGAAGAACGACTCACTTTTTGCTCGTTTTGTAGTGCATTTACGGAAGACCAAACTGCGAAGTATTCGTACCGCGCGTGTCTTGTACAGTTCTCCATCACAGTACGTCGCCACAATGGTACGACGAGGTAAAGATACGTTTGCCAATACACCTGCATTCATCACATCACCTACTGTTCACGCTTTACCACGTATCGTGCGACATTACCAAAAGCAAACAAGCGACAAACGGGGTTGATTCGTGTGTCGGTTATGCATGGTTGCCGCTACTTAACAAAGGCCGACTTCATGTGGAACCGCAGGTTATACCGGTTGCTGCGCATTTACCATCGGGATATTTAGCTATTCAACCACTAGGCTTAGGCAAAGGGGTAAGTTGAACTTAAAGTGAATTTATAAAAAACAACAACAAATATGTAATTCATATTCAGGCTGGTACGAATATAAAAAGCTTCCAAGAGATAGAGGAATTTAAAATGATAAGAAAAGATCATTTGGACATGTGTCCTAAAATGCTTCCTAACAACGATACAGGGTGCTGAAGTTCTAAATTTTTATCCAAGTGTGCAAGCTTTCACGGCCGGCATTGTTCCAAGTCTTCATGGTTTCCGGGCTTGTAGGCCGTGGTCCGGTGGTATTTTTACCTGACGTTTCGTCTACAACTGCAGTAGACATTCTCAAAGGCGATTTGGCAGCGGTGGAAGTGTCCTCCTTGGCGGCGACCTCCCGGAAACCATGAAGACTTCTAAATTTTTGTTTCATTTATTTCGCATATTTTTTTAGTCAATTCAATTTATTTGAATTTCTGACAATTTGTTGGAAGTTCATTACGGAAGTGCACATTTTCCGCTCATACTGTAATTATATTACATAATACATATTGATAAAACTTATAAGCATTTAACTTCGAAACTTGTTTCAAAGAATACATTTATCTTCATAAGTTAGACGAAAATATTTTATTGATAATTTTTCCGATTTTTAGAATGCAGGTCCAGATATAACGTGGATAGATTCACAAAAACCAATCTTCAGCGTTGCCTTCCATTTAGTGTCTTCCGTAAATACAAGAGACCAGCACCTGCACAATTTATTCGCGCATTCCGAACGTTTATTGGATCCGAAGCCTTCGGCGGTGCCGTCGGAATCTGAAACGTGTAAAATACTGAAAGCGTTACACGCTATACAACTTCCTACATTAATAACATTCTTGCCAACATTGTTAAATCACTTATTTACACTATTAGTTAATACGACGAACGAAGAAATCGGATTGAATATTATTAGAGTATTGATAAATCTAATACACATGGTTGACGAATCGAATAGAAAAGATATTTTACAAGCGTACGTGAAATTTGTTTTTGTACCTCCTGAAATAAATGAAAATCGAGCCGGAACTGTACATGAAGAACTCGGAAAACATTTACCTACCTTACTGCATCCGAACAATACAGATTTCTTAGTTGTTAACAAGTTCATGTATCACTCGAGTTTTTTCTTTGATATTATGGTTAAAAGTATGGCGCAGCATCTTTTATCGTCCGGTAGAATTAAAATGCATAGAAACGAAAGATTTTCAACGGAATATTTGCAAAGAATAGAAACGCTTCTTCAAGTTTTAACACCTTATATAACAATGAAACATAAAGAAATGCCAGTTGAAACGCACGAATTGAATAGAAGTTTAGCACAATTTTTAAAGGTAATTATTTTTTTATTTGTAATTCAAATGGTTGTTTTATGCGCCTGTCAATTTGTTTTAGGATTTCCTTTTTTGACTACCTTTTCTGCTTGTTTATTATAATAACTAATAATAATAATGGATGTTTATTGTACATAAAAATGTACAAAAGGCACGGTTCAACTTGCGTTGATCTTCCACCTAGTCCAGGGGTCGGCAACCTTTTGAGACAGAAGAGCCAAAAGTTACAATTTACAAAATTTCCCAGTTTTTAAAGAGCCACTAACATTTTTATTTCAATATTATGGTATTTGATTAGGATTAGGTACTTATATAAATTTGATTTTTGATTTAAAATAATAGCTTTAAATATGAAATAATATTTATTCACATAAAAACATACAAATGTTTCGCACAAAACATATTAAAGTATTTTAGCTAGCTATGCAGCGCACCAATAACTAAACAAACAGAACAGTGTTGCCACATTTAAAAAATGTCAGCTGTCCGTATACTCTCTACTTCACCTATTCTCACTGTTCTCCGTTGAGTGTTTTTATCCTGTTTAAAGTTTTTTTTGCAGTATAATGTTTTTTATGACTTTTGAAAATAAAATAATATAATTATTAATATTTGCGCATGGAACTGGAGAGCCGCATCTTGACATCATAAGAGCCGCATGCGGCTCGCGAGCCGCAGGTTGCCGACCCCTGACCTAGTCCATAAAAATTTGCGTAAAAAATTACAAATTAAAGAAGAACGCTGATTGTAATCAGATCAAAGTTGACTTATATGTAGTTTGATAAAGTGTAAACTCACGGCTTCATTTGTATGATGAAACAGTGCCATCATTTTAATTATTATTATTCATTTTAGAAATGTCTATCATTTATGGATCGAGGAGTAGTATTTAAATTCATTAACTTGTACATGGAAAAGTTTAATGAATGCGACTCGAGAGCGCTTCACGATTTCAAATTTGTGTTTTTACAAATTATTTGCTCACACGAACATTATGTTGTATTGAATTTACCAGTTCAGCATACAAAACTGAGTCCTAAGAGTAGATCACCGGACTATATAAGTGAATATTGTCTGTCGGAAGCGTTTTGTAAGCACCATTTTCTGGTGGCGTTATTGCTCCAAGAAGTTAAAACATCGCTCAATGAAGTTTTGCAGGTGAATATCTAGTAATATAAAAGAGACAAAATGAAATAAATTCCGAATCGAGTTTATAAATGTCCAAGATCGTAGCGATGCCGTGGCTTACATGGCGTTTTTATGACTTATCGTTACAAACCTCCAGTTTCTAAGCTCTAACAGAACTGGTGAAAATATTTATTAGATAGGTATTTAAAAATTAAATATGAATTGATACTCAAATATTGGTGATTTTAAATACATTTTTCATATTGAAGTCTTAAAATATTGTCATTTGTTCTAAAATGTGATTATCGAAAGTCGGGATCTGTAAATCACGTCATAAATAGGTGTTAAACGATGCATAAATCCGCTTGTAGATTCGAAGAACTGCATTATCGACGCTCCGCGATTTGTTAGCAAAGCATGAAATGGACGATCGTTACCAATCTAAAGGTCAGATGAGCCGAATAGCAATGCTGTATGTTCCGTGGCTCGGCGTAGTTATGGAGAATATCAACCGATTGATCGTTATTGAACCGAAATGCGACGACGATACTTCGCATCACAGTGTAATAACGCACGCTCCTTCCAATGTATCGTATCTCAGTAGAACTCGGGAGAACCGTTTGTCTCAACATCGGTTTACAATGAATTTCGATCAACATTCGCCGGCGCATTTGAGGGATTCCAGCTATTTCGCTGCTATTGCTGGACAAAGTATGTATTTTACTAACGTATTTTGTTATGTTTTCCACGTTTATCAGCATAGTACTGCATGTAATACGGTATTATTTTATTGAGTGCTCGGTAAAAAAACGTAAAAATAGGTTTTCTAATCATGGGAAATGTGTCAAGTGGCGCCATCACTAGTGTGTCAAGAAAACTAAACATAATCAATAGTGGCGCCGCACCAAGGTTAACATACTAAACTAATGAACTATAGTCTATTATTGCTAATTTCTTGATTCAAAATGAATCCATTCTAATTTTTTAAATAGATTTTTAGTAATTAATTATATCTGTAAGATGAGTTTTTTTTAGAATTTCTGAAAAAGCACAATATGTCCCTTTGGCGAAGTTCAGATTTTGTCACCAGGTGTCATAGCCATAAACGTCAGATCTGAGTAATCTTAAAATTTTGTGAAAGAGTCTGTAGAACTTGCAATTTTCTTTTCAGCACTAATGAACGGTGCATCATCGATGTCGTTAGATTCCGACATTTCCACAATGTCAGGTGACGGAATATCAACAATATCTCAAGAAACGACCATAATTCGCGACGGCAGCGAAAACGGTCCAAAAGCTGATCCGTACGTCCGTCAACACGGTCGCTCCGTCAGTATTATACAGAACAGTCATCGGTTCGATAAACTGCAACCTGCCGAAGTGAAAGATATGCTCGTTTGTTTTTTGTTTGTACTGAAATATATCGGTGAGGAATGTTTATTAACGTGGTGGCAACAGTGCGTCGATGCCGATATAATAAATTTCTTCACGATTATCGAAATGTGTCTTCATTGTTTCAAGTATGCAGGTAAACAAAACATAATCACGAACTCAAGAACTGGAGTCGGCAATGAAAACAAAACAAAACCGATAAAAGCACACACGCTACCTGCGCGAATGAATCCTCCGGATTTTACGCATGATACGTCTACATTAGTTCATACCACGAATAGGGAAAATTTAGTTAAAACTGAAAATGAATCGACCATACTGCAACAGGCGCAATTAGAAGGAAATTTGGCTTCCGAAGTGACACTTATAACTCTGGATTGTATCGGTTTATATGCTGTGCACTTTCGAGATAAGTTATTGGAATCGGACGGTGATAATATCGCCATGCACAAATTGTTCGATATTTATTTATCGTTTTTACAAACTGGTCAGTCCGAAACGACTTTTAAACATGTGTTCGCTGCTCTCAGATCGCATATCAATGGATACTCGATCGCCTTATTTAAAGGTATTTATTGAATTTAACATTGTAAGAAATTTCATACGGAGATGTTACGGATGTCTTATACTGGAATCAGTTTTTTTTATTGATTATATCGGAATGGCAAATGTAGTTTGTTTTCTGCTGTCTTTTTATACACGTAAAATTCTTATTAAATAATAGTAGTGGTTTAAACTTTTTTTCGCATTTATTTTTTCCAAAACATGACGCGACTGATAACAAAACATAACTGCGCGGTGCGTGAATGTACAACAAAACAATAGTCATACGCGAAAGGGTAAGTATGTGCCATGGGCGAGATTCACTGCTCGCAACAATCAATGGCATCGATGTAGAACATCAGTTATAATTATTTCAGATACCGAATCGGGTGTAAAAAGTATCAGATTATTCGTAGTTTTGGAATCGGAGCTCCGTAACATCTCTAATTTAATGCAACAGCTAGCTTTTAATTGGACAATCATTTAAACAGAATTGATGTTCCGGCGAACGGAGCCATGTGAGAAAAAAAATAACAGCTATTGAAATAATAAAAACACAAGACCACTTACGCAGGGGCATATTTACAGGGGGGCTTAGAGGGCTATAGCCCAGGGCGGAAAGTTCGTAGGGGCGGCAAAAAAAAGAAGAAAGTAGTGTTTTATTTATGGGAGAGGAATTGGGGAAACAATTGGGGAGGGTAAGATAGGATTGGTGAGAAAAATTTAATGAAAAGGCCGGCAAATACTGGTTCAACCCAAGGGCGGCAAAAATCTAAATCAGCCCCTGCACTTACGTGAAGCAGTTACAAGTTCCCGGGTTCTAGCCCGAGAGCTGGTAAAAGTGTCAATTGGATTTTCAATTTATTATTAAAAGAAAAAATAATGAACTGAAAATATGAATTGGTGCTAGGCCCAAATAACCTTAGGTGTTGGTGGTCTTTAAAACACAATTTAATTTCCACTCTCGAAATTTGGCTATCTATTTCGGAAACCTCCGTACTTAAAATTAATTGTTTCTAGGCAATGCCGTGCTGTGCGGTCGACTGTGTTATGAAATCTTACGATGCTGCAATAGCCGCTTGTCAACAATACGTCAAGAAGCCTGCGCGATTCTCTATTTACTCATGCGCAGTAACTTTGAGTTTTCCGGTCGCAAAGGTTTGACTCGTGTTCATTTACAAGTTATTATCAGCGTGTCTCAAATGCTGGGAGATGTTGTGGGACTCAATAATGCCCGATTTCAAGAATCTCTATCGCTGATCAACAGTTACGCTTCCAGCGATAAAGCTATGAAAGGAACGGGTGAGTTTTTTTTTTTCGAAAGCAAAGCTGTAAAATTGGAATTAATTTTTGGACAGCTTATCCGATTTAATTCATTCCAGTTTTATAAACAAGATAGCGTACCTTTCAAAAGCCATTGTACCAATACCTTCAAAGAGTTTCTAAGGTATCTTGCTTTAGTGATCACTACGAAAAGGATCCGAACTTGTAATGTAGAAGATAAGTCAGTCTCCTGTAGAAATTTTAATATTTCAATTAATTTTTTTTCTGCATCATTTAATTCGACAAACATTTGTTATGTTGTTAGAAACCGATAATTCAAATGAAATAAATGACAAAATTATCTTTCGTAATATAATACTGTATTCATGAAGAAATTGGAAACCATAAACGTAGTTGAAAAACTATTCTTAAAGGGCTATTATTTACTTAAAGATTACATTTTTTGATGTGAAACATCTTATGTCGGGCTGTGAACAGCCGCGTTAGGGGAAATATGCAACAAAATGTTTGGTCCGCTCCTTCGCTGCTGTTCTCCCCACCACTGCGGCACTCTCTCTCTCTCTTGGCTCAGGCCTGCACTGTAACACACGCGGTGTTACAGTGCAGTATATAGGATTACGTCAGCATAACAGTTAGTTGCTGCTTTTGAAAAAATATATACTACTACATAGAGAATACCACCGAGTTCAATAACGTTTTCTTTGATGTTTCACATCTGTCGGGGGTCCCAAGACCCACACCCTTTTTTTTATACAATTATAATTAATATTGTAATTATTATTTTTCGGTTGGGTCTTTAAAATGTTCGTTTATAATTTATATGAATGTACTTACTAAAAGTTGCTGTGTACAATTATTAAATAATTAAATATTTGCGTTCATATATTAGCCCGCGAGTTAAATGTTGCACACTTCTAGTGTAAAACCATTGTTTTAATAATGACTTTTGTTTCACTTCACGCTGCATTTTATTGCTGATTAGGTTTAAAAATTGATTCGATTACGTTTTAATGCAAATGATTTTTAATTTTACAACTTTTTTATCGATTCGGTTTTTTTTGACAACTTGTTTAGTTTTAAGTGAAGGAAATCAAAAGAAAACAATATTCACTTCATGTTTTTTATGTGTTTAAAGTTTTTGTTTTGTTGAACATTTTTAATATGTTATCAATTTCTTAAATTAAAAAAAATACTTTGAGTTTTAATTACTATATTCAGGTACATAATACAACCGAGACTTTATATAATTCTGTGTTAAAAAAAATGTTACAGAGATTATTTTTTTAAATTTTCGAATATAAATTTATACGCAGGTTTCCCAGTCGAAGTAAAGGACTTAACAAAACGGATACGAACAGTTTTAATGGCGACAGTTCAAATGCGTGAACATCACCATGATCCAGAAATGTTAGTTGACCTGCAACACAGTCTTGCCAACTCGTATGCGTCGACACCGGAGTTACGTCGAACGTGGCTTGAAACGATGACCAAAAACCACGTTCGAGACGGCAATTATTCGGAAGCGGCTTGTTGTCAATTACATATTGCTGCATTGATGGCCGAATATCTGAAACTGAAAAACATCCACGATTGGGGAGCAGAAGCGTTTACTAAAATTTCTTCGAATATAACAAAAGACGAACGAGGTCTGAAGTTAGATGCAGGTGTTCAAGACGTACAGTATACTGAATATCTACTGTTGGAACAGCTCGAAACATGTGTTGAATATTTAGAAAAATCTGAACGGTACGAATTGTTGGGCGAATTATACAGACTTATAGTTCCTATGTATGAAAAAAAGAGAAGGTATGAATCTTTAGCTCAATGTTATCAAAATTTATCGAAAGCTTATACGAAAATCGTTGAAGTGATTAAATCGGGACGAAGACTTCTTGGAAGATTTTATCGAGTTGCTTTCTATGGACAGGCATATTTCGAAGATGACGCGAATGTAGAATATATTTATAAAGAACCGAAAGTTACTTCGTTAAGTGAGATTTCTGAAAGATTGTTCAACCAGTATTGTGAAAAATTCGGTCAGGATGTCGTCAAGATGATAATGGATTCCGTACCAGTAAGTTTTTTTTTCTATTCAACGTGATTCTTTCAATTTCGCTTTTTTGCTGAAATCTTTTCGTTTCAATGTTGGCATACTTAAGAAAAAAATTCGACTGATGACCAGTCCTATACTTCCCACCTAGTAAATATTTGCAAAAAATAAACACTCTTTTTTTATTCTTTGAAAAAAAGCATGGCCCTCTTTTTTGTTTAGTGATCTAGCTTAATATAGCAAAAATCATGATTACCTTGATTTACGTACAATTTTTATTTTTTTTAGTAAAATATTTTTTTTCTTGAAAACTGTACATTTTAGAGAAAAAAAATATTTACATTTTTTTCATATTATAACATCTAGAATTCATTTATATTTTTTTACCTATGTTAATACGTGATATTGAGAACGTTTTTTTTTAATATCTCAGGATCCACTGAACTGATTTGACTCAAAATCTGATCAGATCTAAGTTAAAGACTGATAAACACAATAGAACAATCGGCATGGCCGTATGTTGTTCCGTTTTTAAGATATCGAAGGCGAAAAATTGACCACATACAGACATCAGTCAGAAAATGATCTTAAACGATTGCTAGGGTCTCAAAACGTGAAAATCTGTTAAAATCTGGAAATATTTTTTTCGGACTAAATCCATTACTTCCCTACCATAGTAGAGGTGGGAAGTAAAAAAATCATGCGTTTATTACTAGTCGCAATTTGTAAATACATTTTTTTAGAATAGTTCGCTTATCCAAATTAAATTGATTTTAATTAATTCGCTTTAGCGAGGTCAAATAATTTTTATCAAATGTTTTTAGCCAATAATATTGATTCATTTGAAAAAGCAAAACCGAAATATTGGTTAATTTATTTATTTACATTATTTTGAAATTTCAATTTTAAAACAGGTTGAAATAAGTGAATTGGATCCTAAATTCGCATACATCCAAGTGACTCACGTAACGCCTTACTTTGAAAAACCGGAGCTGGAAGAGCGCATAACTGAGTTCGAACAAAGTCACGATATCAGTTGTTTCATGTTTGAAACTCCATTTACGAAAGAAGGTAAAGCGAGAGGGAACCCGGAAGAGCAGTGGAAAAGACGTACGATATTGACGACGCAATATTCATTCCCTTATGTTAAGAAACGCATCGTTGTAACCGAACGCAGAAGTGTTGAACTAAGTCCGATAGAAGTAGCGATCGATGAGATGCAAACACGTGTATCGGAAATTGAGGACGTTGTGTTTACGGAACCGACTGACGCAAAGAAGTTACAATTACGCTTGCAAGGTAGCGTTTGCGTGCAAGTAAATGCCGGTCCGCTAGCTTACGCTACTGTATTTTTAGACCCAGCGCTGTCAAACTTGTACCCGGACGATAAGGTTGAAGAACTTAAGGATGTATTTAGGTAAGATAAAACCATCTGACGTATAAACCGAGAGTGTAGCAATGCTGTTGTTTACATGGCGTTGCTATGGTTCCTCTATTACAAGTCCCCAGTTCCCGGGTTCTAGCCCGAGAGTTGGTAAAAGTGTCAATTGGATTTTCAATTTATTATTAAAAAATAAAATAATGAATTGAAAATATGAATTGGTGCTAGGCCCAAATAACCTTAGCTGTTGGTGGTCTTTAAAAACACACACACACACACACACATAAGTGAAATGGCATGATTTACATATCGATGCATTAGATCTTTTAGCTACGCGTCTTTGAAAAGGAAAAAAATTGTGTCGAAAGTTCTCATATGTTTTTATGGCGGCTCTAATAGTGGCTTTCAGCCACCTACCGGCTTTTTATTTTTCATAAGTCAGAAGTTTCATATCTTAATGTCTAAAATTCTGAACCAGATATATAATTTCAGAATGCAGCATATGGGCATGTTACTAACAGTTCTCCGACAGAATCGTGATAATTATTATAACTTTTTAAATTTGTTTGGATAATGTCTACTGCATTTTTGAAGTCGCCACGATCCAAATTTCCAAAAAATAAGTTTTTTCTTCAAAAATCAATATATAAAATAGTTTCTTCAGACTTAAAATCGATTTTTTCAAAATTATTAATAAAAAATCGCCATTAAAGTTAAAGTAGATTTATTTTGACAGGAAATAATAATTCACAGAGTTAAATTTTGTCCTGTTCGGCCATACTGGCAGCTATATTATATAATTTTCTAAGAGCTTCTATATCAGATTTATTTATAACTGATTGAGTTTCAGCCCAGTTGATGCCTGTTTTTAAAGCCTGGCTGGCAATAATATTTGAATTGTCCTCATCAAAACTATCGTCCTCTTCGAGTTCTGAATCTTCTCCCGTTACTTCATTGTCATCTTCCATCGCTTCGTAATCATTCATTATTTCATTGTCATCTAATAACGCAAAATCGGGATCTTTTTCGTCAGTATTTAACCAACATTTGACATCTTCCAGTGTGAGATCGGAAAAGTAATCAATTTTTTTACACATGTCAAAAATAATATCGGATGTTATTATTTCAATAGTTGAATTGTCTGTGTTGTCCGTCAACAAATTTTTCCAGCAGTTAGAAATATTTTCATTATTGATTTCAATCCATGCATCGGCAGCCATACTGCAAGCATCTTCAATCGTTAAACATTTTTGGAATTCATTAATACTGGAGACGTTACTTTCGTTCAATAAAAATGTTCGCAGTAACTTTTTTTTACACGTTCGTTTAAATTGGGATATGATTCCCTGGTCTAAAGGTTGTAATATTGAAGTAACATAAGGTGGGAAAAACATCACGTAAAAGTCAGGGTCCATTCGGTTTAAAATATTCGGCGATAAATGGCACGAAGCATTATGCAAGAGCAATAATATTTTGCCTTGTTTCCCGATTTTTCTCTGATATTTTTTTACTTCAGTGATAAACGTGTTTTTGTACCAGTCGAAAAAAATTTCTGTATTCATCCACGCATCTTGTTGCACTTGGTAACAAACCGGTAAATATGTAACTTTTTTGGTGCAGTGTGAATTTTGAGATTTCCCGATTACCAGCAAAGGAATTTTGTTGTCACCTGTCGCATTACAACATAATAACACTGTCATTTCTTCTTTTGAAATTTTGTAACTTGGTGTCGCAGATTCAGTTTTTGGCAAATCTTTCCAAAGTAATCTCGTTTCGCCACAGTTATAAATATTGTGAAGTGAAAACTGTTCAGTTTGCATAAAAGCTGAAAGACGCTTCTTGAAAGATGCTGATTCTTTATTTGCCGACAGTTGTTCACCTTCGCCTTGCATCGATAATCTATTAATTCCGTGGCGTTTTTTAAATCCACACAACCATCCTGAACTGGCGACAAACTCAGATGAACATCCCAAATTCTTATGAAAAAATAAAGCTTTTTGTTGTATACTGGAGCCTGATATGGGCTCGTTTAACATTCTTTTTTGTTCGATCCATTTATACAATGCCGTTTCAACTTCTTGGTTTTTAAGCGTTTTAATTATTTTTCTAGAATCACGATCACTAAACGTTTGAAATGTTTTTTTAAATTGTCTACTATTTCCTTTGTTCCTTACAATTCGAGATACAGTTGAAGAAGTTATTTTATACTGCTGTGCAATTATTTTTTTAGGTTGACCTTTTTCAACTAGTTCAATTATATGTAATTTATCATTTAAAGAAAGTTTACTTTTCTTTTTCTCCATTATTGGAATTAATTTTATAAAATACACACAATTATCACATAATATTATTATTATTGGAAAGTTACAACTTACAATACTCCACATAACCTTAAATACAAATGTCAAAATAATTTTGCACGAGCAACCTAACCTTAACATACAATTGTCAAAGTAGCTAAAAATGCATCTAGACTCTAGAGTCAAAATAATTTTAATTATTAATTTTTACCTAACAATTACACATCTCAAATCATAAAACTACAGTGTCTTGTTTGTAAAATGTAGTAAAAACAATTTTATTCGCAGGGATTTTATGAAGATCTGCTACACAGCGTTACAAATAAATAGTAAACTCATAACATCAGAACAGAGTGAGTATCAAGAAGCTCTAAGACAAAATTACAAGAAACTGTGTACTCAGTTGTCTGCGATATTCGGAGAACCTTTGTGGCCACACGAAGAAATGGGTAGCTTCAAACGGAACAGCCTCGCTTTGTTCAGTGCTATTAGCGGTGCGTCTCACAACTCAAGCACAGCATAAAGCAGAATCAAATGATGAATAATGTATAGGTAAAATTTTTATTTAATTCTTTTGTTTTTGTACCGATCATTTGTTTCGGGGTATTCAAAATATTCCGATTTTTACGTTACTTCCATTCTGATTAGACAACTTGATTTGTTTTGTTGAGATTTAAATAATTTAATTTAGATAAAATTTGTTGATAAAAATTTTAACTGCCATGCTCTGTGTATTGTAACTCGTGTCTTTGAACCATTCAATTATTTATTTTAAGAATATGCTGTAATAATTTTAAAAAGTATACCATGTACACACTTTGTAACGAAACACTTTGCTTTTCTACTTTTTATTTTATACATGATAAAATAAAAAAAAAAACACAATTTCTGAATCAAATTCCTGTCATCAAATAAATTTCAAGAAATTTATAAAAACGTAATCTTTTTTGTTTTATTGTTTGTGACAAAAAATAGAAATACTAATGACAATTAATTAAAGTTTTAATATCACAACAGTATTAAGGTAGTTGTCGTGTTACAATAACATCCAAAAGTTTCGTTCATAATACGCTGTAAAACAATAAATAAGTATAGTGTTAAATGTAAAAAAATTTTGTTAGAGATTGTACCTAAACTGTTGTTCACATAGTTACACATATTCACTTAGTTTATTCGCTTGGATTATATAAAAATGTCAATCTTTTCTCATAAATTATTAAACTTTGCGTTATTATATCTCAACAATAAAAAGGTCAATAATTTTTGGATTTTATTTTTTATACTCAGAACAAAAACATCAATGAACAGTTAGTTTTTGAAAATTTCTGACTGTTACTTTTTTTTTAATTAAAAAACTTGTCAAAAACACAACCTTTCCTATGCTCTCCGTGTTAATTATCCGAACTTTAATTAAGTTTATCTCGAGTTAGAGATGGTCAATCAACTTCAAATTTTAATGGTATTTGTATTATAGTATCCTTAATGAGTATACGACAATTTAGAATTTTCTGACACTATGCCCATAGCACGACAACTACCTTAATGTGATTGTTTTCAGTAATGGTTGTTAACTTTTTCACTTTTTTTTTTTCAAATACATTTGTGTACATGTATAAGTTAATGAGCTCTCGAAAACGCTAAGCGTTTTCTGTCGACGTACCAAATCAAATTTTCATTAACCAGGATTAATCTGATTGCACATATTGATCGGAGAGTTTTATAATGGGGAAGTAATCTGTTATTCGTTGAATTTGTAGTAAGATACAAATTGAACAAAGGAAAGAAACGGTGTGCGTAAAAACAATTCTGAGTATCATAGTCGATAATCCCTTGCAGTTTTAGAAGCATAATTTGTAACTTTTTAGGTTATTCGCCAGAAAACGCATACCGTTAATTATTAGTATTATTTGTTAGTTGTAATAATACTTGCACAACATGATTACAAATTAATTTCTCATAGATTACAAAATGTTAGATAGATAAACCATTTTCACGTCCTTTAAAATGTAAAATGAAACAATTTGTACTTTTTTAAAAACATTTAAATACATGTGTGATGTTCCAAATTTTTTACTCTTTAAAGACTGGTGAAAAAATATTGCGATCGCTCAAAAAAATTTGTAGTTTCAGTTTGATAAATTTAAGGAAGTTTTCTCTTGATTTTTGAAAGAAATTTATATATTATGAACAGTGCCTCTTTTCACGAATGTTGATGAAATCTATTTTATTTTGTTTAATTCTTTAACAAGTACGCGAGTAAAAACAAAGCAGTTGCAATAGCTGAATCAATAATACATATCTGTAGTTCTTCATAAATGAATGAAAAGCTTTGATTGTGTTTTTGAACTAGTAAGTCACTGCCGACAGAATTCATGTATGTGGTGTCCTAATTTCGATGGGATTGCAGGTTTAACAATGAGTCATATTTCAAAATCTGTAAAACTAAAGAACTGTTGAGAAGATAGTAGTAAAATTTTACATAAATTGCAGGTGTAGGAATGTATTCACAACTCAAAATAGCTGAGAAATAGAGACTTATTATGAAGTATTAGAAATACCTTGTATTTTTTGATGTCCGTCTTGTGACTTCCTGTGTTTTAACACGACGCGTTTTAGCAACGAGTTGCTACCTTCAGGTCTGGTAAATTTTTTGTTTCCTTTTTAAATTTACACATTGAGTATCCGTAACACGTTATACTCAATGTGTAAATTTAAAAAAAAAAATTTAACCACACCTGAAGACAGCAACTCGTTGCTGAAACGCGTCGTGTTAAAACACAGGAAGTCACAAGACGGACATCAAAAAATACAAGGTATTTCTAATACTTCATAATATTCATATAGTGACTTGGAGACCCAACACTCCAAAAATGTATCATAATAGAGACTTGTCGAAATTTAGAAAATTTATAAGATACTTGAAAATTCGATTATAGCGGAGTTATCCTGCCATCTCATCAAAAGTGAAACAGCCGCAATATAACTAGAACGCAAATTATTTGACTTTAAATTTTGAACTAAAATAGTATTTTGCACGTTTTTGTCGGTTTTGTTCATTTATGCCGAAAAAGTGCTAATTCGGTAAATTTTACTTGTGACAATAAAAATATATGAGCACTGTAGTTGGAATGAAAACAAAATAAAATATAGTTACTTCTTACCACAACAGTTTTATTGATGGATGTACATTTCGAAAGCTATGCTTTCATCTTCAGCGAACAGATGCAGTGTTCGCTGAAGATGAAAGCATAGCTTTCGAAATGTACATCCATCAATAAAACTGTTGTGGTAAGAAGTAACTATATTTTATTTTGTTTTTACTTGTGACATTTAAAACTTCTGGAACCCATTCATAAATCTGACAAATAAAAGTAACTATTTAATTTATTAATCAATTTGTAAAATGGATGAAAATAAGTAACACACAACCAGAAAACCGAGTTCTGTAAATCAGCAATAAAACTTGCAAGGCTAGAATGTTTCTCATCGCCTGCACAAACAATTTGTTTGCGTTCTAGTTACATAATTTATCGATATGTTTATCTGAAATGTAGGGTTGCCACCCGTTTTGTATAATACCGTGATAATACGAGATTTTCAATATTGAAGTGAAATATTCAACGTTTAGTATTGAAAGTTAGCAACAACTTAAGGTACTCGTGGAAATTAAAAAAAAATAAAAACAATTTAGTAGTTGCTATTGATCGAAAGCATTGCCCTTGAAATATTCATCTAATAATAAAATGGTTGTGCTAAATTGTTGTTTTTTCTAGAGTTAGAGATTTTATTGCTCAGTATTTATAGTTATAAAAGGTGGCAACTCTAGTTTTAAGTGATTTTAATTGAAGCGACTCGTAGAAATAGCTTGAAGCATCTCAAGCTATAACATCGATTTAATGAACAGTAATTTTTTTCAAGAAATTAAGACAAATTCAATTCAATCAGAACGCTTTGAGATAAATGTAGTCGATGATTTGTGCAGTACTGCTATAAAAAAAAAACTATCTAGCCTGCGGTACTGTTAGTTATTGATAGTTCAATTAAATAGATAAATAAGCTCGTATTTATAACCTTAACGTCCATAAACAGCGACACATTTTTATGCAATTATAATAAATGAAACAAATGTTTAACTAAAGTAGAAAAAAACCTGTAGGTTATAGGAAGTGCATTGAAATTAGCATCTTCTAAACTTCTCTGTGACCGATTGTATTTTGTTTTTATATTTTGACTTTAGTAGTACCTACTGAAAAATGCGACAAAATATTAATGACAACATTTTTTAAGTCCATTATTTTAGTGACGTAAGATTTTTTTCTTGTTAAAGATTTGAAACGTTTAAAATTCTTTTGTTTTATTCCAATTTGTGAATCTCTGGTTTTTTATCTCTGCACAAAATGTGACACTGCTCGCTCTCAGCTTAGAATTTTTAGCAGGAACCTGAAACTAAATATTTTTTTTATGTTTATACATTACATTTGAGACAACGATATGTTTTTTTCAAACACAACAAAGTCTTTTTTAAATGACGAGAGCCGTAATAATTACGATTGTGCTCTAACCGAAGACAGAACTAAAAAAAAGGTTTATTATCCAATGAGCCATTTTCCTGAGAATAGTTCTTCCAATTATCCACGAGAGGCAGCACTTGTGGTAGGTACAAACATTATTTATTCCCTATTGGTGTCGTGTCATTTTAGTGGTATAACTTAATTTTAAATTATTATTATTATTAAATTAATTAAATAATTAAGTTATACCACTAAAATGACACGACACTAATGGAGGAATAAATGATGTTTGTACCTACTACCACAAGTGCTGCCTGTCGTGAATAATTGAAGGAACTACTCTCAGGAAAATGGCTCATTGTATATGTCCACATATATACAGCATATGCACATATACAAGAGAATATCACTTGAGGGGGGTAGCTCCACCATATAAGGTATCTGGCCAGTATCATCAAATATCAAAGCTGGGTCTAAACGACATCACAAAATATCCATAAGCAGAGGTGGGATTCGAATCCACGACAATCTGATTCAAAGGCCTAGCACTCTGACCATTGCACCATACTGTCCTCGACATAGAACTATGTATATTGTTTTATCTTAATAATTTTTAATTCGAAGTTGCTATAGTTAAATAGAGCAATTTGATCCTTGGAAACAGTTGTAGAAATTATTATATCATAAAAATTGTTAAAAGTAAAAAATCTGTATTCACCTCTAATTAATATCCGTTATATAACGGATATTAATTAGAGGTGAACACAGATTTTTATTTCCAATTTTATCAGGCCTCTTTTACTTAGAGACAAAAACCAACAATGTCAACTCCATGTTCATTAATCGCTCAAACAAAATACTGAAAGAAATTGATAGCATTTTGACTCTGAAGATGGTATGAAGAATACCGAAACGTTAGTATAAATGCAAATTTGAAATAATCAGTAGGTATAGCTTTTTATTGATCCTCTGTGCCACGAAAGTGCTCACTTCCAACAATTTCTACAATAATTTTTAATATTATGTAATGAAAGTATAAAATGATGTCAAATCTGTCAAAAAATATTTACATGATGTAGATGATACAAGACAACTGTGGCGTAACTGTAGTTCGTGTCACACATTTTTTGTAACGGCGTAACTATTGTAGATCGCGCCACACATTTGTCACGCATTTTTCGCTTCGTATCATTTTACTCACCTAATATACCGCCAGGAAAGGCCTAGCTCTATGTCAAAAATTGAGTAACATACATGTAACAATTTTGCCAGCAGCAAAATTCGCAGCACAACCTAAAGTACAGTTTACTTCAAAGTATAATATTCTCCCAAAAAAAAAGTGAACAATGATACGAATTGACGTTTTTAGTTCAGTGAATAATTTTTTGTTGTGTTTCAATATGAGAAAGTTAATATCGTTTCAGTTTCATTTTCACTCGAGAAATAGATTTTCGGTTTATGGTGCGTTTCCGGTTCCTGATTTTTTTATTAGTATTTAAATTTGTCAGATAGGTAATCTCAGGCCATAGGTAAAAAGTATCGAATATTAATAAAAATTCTGATAATGTCTAGTTTAAATGTATAATATTATTATAAAATAGTATACAGCTATTTATGTTAGTTCATGTTTTTTGCTTTTTTTTTTGTTGCAAATAATGCAATTTTAATAGTATTCAGAAACATATTGTCAAGTACAAAATTGCAATTATTTAATGCTTATATATTTTGTATTATTACATTGATATACATTCCAGTAATTTTAGCAATATTGATCAAAAAAAAAAAATGGAAACACGTAACTTATATTTTTTTATTTGTTTCTAACTGAATCACTTAAAATTGTATCAAGAAAAAGTAAAAGTTTGGTTGGTTCACACTTGAGTTTTTTGGTAAATTTTTAGAGGAATCAACTATGCTTCACTATAGATTATAGAATGTTAAAGAATCAATTTTGCTTTGAAACACGGAAACATCTTTTCAGTTTTTTAGTTGAATGGGGATGGTTATTTCGTTTAAAAAATAATCAAAAAACCTAGGTGTGGAGATATCAAACGTTTGGCCAAGAAAACTTTTACAATGCAATACAATGATACTATATTTTGTTTTGGTCTATTCTGATTCGCGTTTGTCCAAACAAATAACTACCATTGAACATAGGCTTTTGTTTAAAGTCAGTAGTGTGCAAAAAGCTTTGAATAAATAAACAGTTGAAAAACCAAGTCTTAGGCGCGTATTGAAATAGAACTATATTATGAACTTTTAATCAAATAATTGAATTGGTGAGATCGTCAATTGCAAGAGTCAAAAAAAGAAAGATATGGCCGTATTGCTGTAATTTGGTGAAGAAAGAAAATGAGTATTTCTTCAAGCAATTAACAATATGGTTATATTATAACTCAGTTTCATTATTTTTTTTTTAATTTATTATTTTTTTTTTTGCCTCGTGCAGTTTCTACCTTACTGATTTAAATAACCAAAAGTATTTGATCAACAGCTCAAAATTATACAGCTGTTAAGTAACAGTAAAATTAAATCAAAATTGCCATTTTAACATTGATACAACATGAATAATACAGCGGTTGGTATTTCTGAATACTATCGATAAAAATTAAATGTTGATTTTGTTTATTTAAAAACATTTTTTGTAAATTTCGAATTGAATGTACTTGTGTAGACTGTGATATAAATGTGTGACATAGCTAATGTTTTACAGGGACATTCTTTTTTATTATGTTCTTTTGTCAGTGTGTGGTAAAATCTCGTTATCGACATTATTATGCATTCATTTGAAAATAAAATAATATACAGGGTGTATCACAGGAAACCGAACGTAGGGAAAAGTACACAGTACAAATTAGTTAAGATCAGAGATTGCTTTGCCCTCTATTCAAGTAAAAACCATGATAATTAATTTAGTTAAGTTAGCCATGTGTATCTATCTTTGTCACGCTACTCATTTTGCTTATGTTTTCCTTGTTGCACTCATTACTTTTGTATTTATGTATTCAATCCTGTGATACACCCTGTATAAACACCTTTAAAATAAATGTGCCAGTGAGTATGAGTTATGATAATGAGATTTTATCATTAAGTTAAATTTTTTGCTTTTATTTTATTTTTTTTTTTTTTGTTTTAAAAATTTGAAATTTTATTTATGTAGGTATTAATTTGTTTCCAATATTATAAATTATTAATGAGTTAAATTATTTCGAATGAATAAGATATTTAAAATCTTTTTTGTAATTAGAAAAATCTGTTATGAGTGATTGTTCCTAGATGAGATTTTTATTGAAATATAACAGTGCAATTAACTTTCATTCCATTAATTATTTTCATAATTAGTGTCTGTTAAGAGGAATTTTGTGTCTCGACAACTATTTTATGTATTTGAGAAATAGAACTTCTCTGGTATTCACTGGGTATGTATTTTTTTTTAAGCAGTCCCTGTTGAAAAAGTGTTTAAATTATCGTCCCTTTTTTGTATATTTGTAAAATTTTATTATTATTTTCATATTTTAATTTCTAACAAATTTTCGACAACAACTTTTATTAAAATGGAATACCTGCCATTGTCCGTAATTTATTAGAAATCAAAACGGTATATTATATTTTTTTTAATTATATTACGTAACTTATTGCCATTCTAGAAATGTTTTTAAACTTGCCATTATTTGAGTATTTTAAATTCAAAATAAAAATAAACTCAGCAATGAAATTTATAAGTAAAGTTTATTTTTATTGTTGAGTAATTTATATAGAAAATTATTTGTCAAAATGTTTATTAAAATAACACGATTTATTCTATAATTATTCGATTCTAAAATATAGATGTCTATAATTATAATTTTGTTACATTAACTTTAAATCAAACCTAGTTTCTGGGTAAAAATGTATTTTGTTGCATTTAATGTTAATTATTTGTATAATCTTTGTATTAATAAAAATTGTTATTTCACATGCGGTTCAATATTAATAAATAATTATCCTGGCACGATTTTTTAAATAGGGCTAATATTTAGCGATGGCCAATATTTTATGTATTCGTTATCCAGTAAACGTTAGTCGATAATCGAGAAGATTCGAAACTGCGAATATCCGTAAAGAAAAGACTGTGATAGTAGTAGTCGAGCAATTGCAGTATCTGTTTTCTCGTTCGACTCTTACTATTACCGGCATGACCTTGATATCAATAATTGTTATATCTCCTGTCCATATTAATATAATTAACGCATTGTAAATTCGCAGTTATGTGGACAAACAATAATAAAACAGATGTAATAGTTTACGAAAAGTACAACGTTTCATCTATATAATATTTATTTATTTAGGCTCGTGTCGCAACATCGCGACTGTTATATAATTCGCCACTTACGTCACTTGTTGCGTAAATATCTATTAATCTCCAACAATTTTTGTCAGCTTGTTTATAATTATATTACTGTTAGTAAGCACTTAAAAAAGTCTAAATATAAGCTTACACACTAGTCTAAATATACTTTTGGTAAACTATTACATCTGTTTTATTATTTTTTATCCACATACGTAAAATCAATATATTGGCGGTATGTGAGTTAACTAACTACTCATTGAAGTGTGTAGCCGCTAAAATTAGAATACAAGACCAGTAATCACCAATCTGCAGCAGTTACTCAAAGCAAAAGAACCGATTGGCGATTACTCCCAATACTAAAATGTGATCGTATTTGATATCATTATTTTATGGACACCAGCATATCTGTTTTTTCAAAATTAGCAACAATCCCTATGCAACAATCAATAAATTTGTATGATGTAAACTTAAACAAAATTTCTTGTGATGTCACTAGTAATCGATTGGGTTGAACATCTATGGTTTGGATTGGTTGGTAAGTCAGAAATTTAGAGTTTTGACAGACGGGTAACGGACGCCATATTGGCGTAATATGTCAAAGTATTTTATTTTTCGTTCGATGTTCGTAAGATACAGGCATAAAGTTTAACGTTCATAAAATTTTATAAAAAATGACTACTGCGGCAAGACCAACATTTGAACCCGCCAGAGGTGGTCAAGGACGAGGGGAAAAAGATCTTAGTGCTATATCTAGACAATATTCAAGCAGAGATCTCCCAGGCCATACGAAACTTAAATTCAGGTAATTATTATAACCCCTTTAAAATTTTTTTAAGAGATTAGATGTTAAAAATAACGATTTTTATCATTTTGTAGAGAGCATGGTCAAGGTACAACTGAGGAACTCCGTACTCGTGATTTCCGTAAAGAATTAGAAGAACGTGAACGAGGTAAAGATAAGGAAGCCAGAAGTGGAGCTCGCCCTGGTGATCATACAAAAAGATTGAAGTTAGATCAAGTACCAGCGGCTAGCTTGGATGCAGATGATCCGTTAGATGAGGAAGATGATTCTGATACAGATAGCGATGAAGATGACGCAGCTTCATTAATGGCCGAATTAAACAAAATCAAAAAAGAAAGAGCAGCCGAACAAGCGAAGAAGGTCAGTATTTATTTGTTTAAAATTAAATAGATATTGTAAATTATAGACGCAATCGATGATATTGGATATAATTGTGAGAAAATTAAAATAGAAAATTCTTATTATAATGTGCTGTGTTTAGTGAAATTCAATTGATTTCTCATTTTAAAAACAAATAAAATTGCTTTGCTGTTAATGTTACCGTTTGGTTTTTCACAGGAAATTGAAAGGAAACAAGAAGAGGAGCGTATAAGAATGGAAAATATTTTAAGTGGAAATCCGCTATTGACACATTACTCCGCCGGAGATCCAAAAGCAGATTTAAAGGTGAAAAGAAGATGGGATGATGATGTAGTGTTCAAAAATTGTGCTCGATCCGAACCAGAAAAGAAAACAAATGTATTTATTAACGATTCCTTACGATCTGACTTTCATCGAAAATTTATGGAAAAATATATAAAATAACTGAGGAAGATTTTAGAAATTGTTGTATTAACCGATTTTGCTTTTTTAGTTGTAAAATTAACATATATATAACATACGTATAAGAAATTATTAAATAAACATAATATTTGTAAATAAAGTTTGTATTGATTTGTACTACTAGATGCCTGATCGGGCTTCATCTGGATAATAATAAGTCATGTGCAAAAGTCACATATTTATCTTATATATAAAATTCTCGTGTCGCGGTGTACGTTATTGAACTCCTCCGAAACGGCTGGACCGATTTTGATGAAATTTTGTGTGCTTATCGGGTAGGGTGGAGAATCGGACAACATCTATTTTTCATCCTCCTAAATGTTAAGGGTGGTCCACACCAAATTTTTCTTTTTATTTTTTGGAAAAAATTTTTTGTTTTAATTATTTCATGATTCAGCATTGAAAAATACATACAACTCTAAATTTTCACCCTTATAC
The DNA here is from genome assembly GCA_039654895.1 of Mongoloraphidia duomilia. Lineage (NCBI taxonomy): Eukaryota > Metazoa > Arthropoda > Insecta > Raphidioptera > Raphidiidae > Mongoloraphidia > Mongoloraphidia duomilia. The sequence continues at coordinate 13,063,930 of CM077522.1, forward strand.
GATCAACCCCTGATTTTTAATCGCGATTTTTATATTAAGCTTTAAAAAATACATATATGGCGAGTGAGTAGGCGAAAATATTCAAGCGAAGCGAGTGAGTAGTGTATTAATAAAATTCAAACGAACGAGCAAAGCGAGTGAGTAATGTAATTATAATATTCAAGCGAACGAGCGAAGCGAGTGAGTAGTGTATTTATAATATTCAAGCGAAGCGAGTGAGTAGTGTATTGCACCCGGGCGAAGCCGGACGGGACCGCTAGTTTTTATATAAAAAATAATAGAATAACACGTGTTTCGCCAGCGTGCGAGCAACTACCCCACTATACACCTGTGGCCCTTCGATCCCGATTTTATATAAATTTATTTAATGATTACTCTTCAAAAAGCAAAAAAATAATATCTATTATTTTGTTTGGGACCACTCCTCTAATAAGGAAAGGTGTAAATCTTGACATTATTAAATAGTTAACCTATCAACACAGAGATGTCTCTACTATATGCAGTTTGAATAGGTGCAGTGCTCTGGGCAACTGTGCGGGATTACCGATTGATCAAAAGACAAGAGTGACCGAAAATCGAGGTTTTTCATAATGAAATGGCATGTGAGAATTTGTGTCACTTATTTTGTATCAAAAACTCCCAATTCCAAATAAAAAATAGTTTGTAAGTGACAGTGAAAATGTGTGTAGTGCGTACTTGTGAATATGTTTTAGAAATAAGGCTGAAATATACGTTAAAATAAAAAAGGAAGCTTCTCCGTATACTGTCATCAGCCTTGTATAAGCAGGGCTATGACATTGAAAGCTCGAATTGTAGTTAATAAAATTGTTTTGTTGAATGTGGAGTGCGATTTCAAAATTGTGTACCAAATCGAACGGCACAGTAACGTTAGAAGAAAACTGTGCATGCATTGAAAAATCTGTTGACATGGAGTCGAAACGAAGGGATATGGAGCCCCAGGATACATATGACACCGCTCAGGTAGGTTATCGGAATGTATGTTCGTTTGGTGTTAAATTACACATGATTTGTTTTAACTTTAAATTTAAGTAATGTTCTTTCTGCATACTCTTAATTGATATGCAACTTTCTGTTCGATAATTATTTGTTAATGAATACAAATTCCACATCATCAGAATCAGCTGTTGACAGCAACGAACTATCTTGGAAGACAGGCGGTGTCTCTTTAAATTTTTATTAATGACATCAGTTTTATTAAAATCTATTTTCAGTACGTTCGTCATGAATATTTAGACGTATGGAATTCTCAAAAACGCCGTAGAATTACGCAAATTTGCGGTGTATTTTTACAATTAAATTGTTGGCGATATGTCTGGTTTTATCGTTATATGTATGTCCTTCCGCTGGAACTTATAAGAGGAAAACGTTTTTAAATGTTCATAACAAAATCAGCAGAAATGAGTAACTCTGTAAATTCTGTAATTGATTAATACAATATTATATAGGTTATGTTAAGATGGATCTTATACTGCAACGCCCCCGTTTCCAAGAAGTAAAATATTGAACGGTGTTCCAAATACCCAATTGTACCTAATAGAGTAGGTTTTTGCATAAATATTAAAAATTAGCAATCATTTACAACGCATTGGCAAAAGTGGCTTATAATTTAGAAATTGAAGATCTAAGATTTCATTCTTAGTATTAAAATTGAATAATATCAGAAATCGGTGTGGCAGGAATAATTTTTAAATGTTTAAATAATATATTGTATATTTTATGGGAATAATATACCTATTTACCGAAATTGTATTTCATGATAGGCATATAATATAGTTTTCTAGAGCACTGATTTTTTTCCGCAGAATTTACCTGTACATATTTATTAAATATTAATGGAGCCATAGCATTAGTCGGGTAAAACCAAACAGCGTTGTAAATAAGTATTTCAAACGGTGTTTTTTTGCCAACTGTAAGTTCAAATTGAAAAATATCAACTGTAAATGTATCCCTTTTATTGATACTGGTCCTGAAGGTTTTATTTTCAGCGAAGCATTTTTGGTTGAAAGAAAACATTTTCAAAAATTATTGTTCTTGAATGGCTATAATTAATATATTATATTCGACTTCCAAATTAATCATTAAAAATTTATTCCACCCGTATTTTACGGATACTTAAACAGTCTGCTCAGAAGTAAACCATAGACATTTGTTTTTTTTATTGGCCATTAAACGAATGTCTTTGCGAACGTTCGTATGTTTTAAAATATAGGCGTTCTCGTGTTCTCAAGGTGGGATGTATGTCATATAGCGAAGAAAGTGTTGAGTTTATGGAGAAGAAATTGTTTTGCATATACTATTTTATAACCTGGAGGCAAAATAATTTCATTGACCTTGCGTTTGTTTTGAGGCACTTGTTAAGTGTGTTTATATCGTATAATATTTTTATAGACATACATACTTTTTAATATTTGTTTCTAAAGATTGAAATTTTGATTAGTTGAAGAAAATAATTACATACTTGCAGTGCGCATATATCTATAAGTTATAACATAAATACATATAATATTATATCTATCTATATTTATATATATAATTTCCTCATGTGTGTGTCCGTATTTCCCATAGATATAGAAATCTGGGGATGTACTATGCAGTACAAGCGAGTGGAGAGGCTACTGTTGAGGGGGGGGGGGGTGAGGAAGCAAGTGTGCCCGCATTCTATTGGTTGCTTCAGTTGCGCAAGCGCTGTACGAGCAATTGAGCATGCGCAAAGACGCGGCCAGTAGAACGTGGGACCATGCATAGCATTATAGACATGCCCATAAGACAGGCATGCACCCTTCCCTGAATGGCTTCCCCCCTCATCTAAAGTGGCGCTTTATGCTACATCCCCGGATTTCTATAACTATGGTTTTTCCACGCTCTCCACAAGGTCCACGGTGACCTAGGAAGCTGAAACTTTGGACATTTATAGTATAGGACACGGGACCGGATTTTAGATTTTCTCCCCGGGGACAGAAATAGGGAACCTGGAAGTCAATTATAGTCCTCCATACTAATTTTTTCATTTTATTTTTAGATTTTATTTATTTGTGTAATACTATCTAAAAACGTTTCCATCTCTATATAACATGCGCGTTCTAAATTTAAACTTTAATTCCAAACAACTTATTAACCTTCCAGTGGGTGTATGGCCCACCCATTACCATTTTTTTCGAAAAAAACTCGATCATATGCGTCGCCCGTCGGGGGGGTACCTTCCTGCTACCGAACGTTGCAAACGGCATGTCGGTTGCAACTTGCAATGCATTCACCAACGTACCGATTAATTTTGTAATTTTTAGGGCTATGATTAAGAGTAAAAAAAAGGGTATGGGTCTCGGGACCCCCGACAAATGTGAAACATCAAAGAAAACGTTATTGAACTCTGTGGTATTCTCTTTGTAGTAGTATATATTTTTTCAAAAGCAGCAACTAACTGTTATGCTGACGTAATCCTATATACTGCCCTGTAACACACGCGGTTGCGGCGTTTGAGCACGCCTGAGCCAGAAACGCAACTAAATACACAGCGAAGTATCTATATAACATACCTATACGTGTATACATATACTTTTGCTTTACAGTACGTTCGTATGTATACCTCTCTCTCTCTTCCCGTGCCCAAGCGCGCGGAAGTTGAGAGAGAAGTGCCGCAGTGGTGGGGAGAACAACAGCGAAGAAGCGGACCAGAAATTTCGTTGCATATTTCCCCTCACGCGGCTGTTCACTGCCCGACATAAGATGTTTTACATCAAAAAGGGGAAACTTCCTAATTGTTTCGTAATTTCTATACGCATGTTTATTTAATTTCAAAATATTAATAGGTACATTGGTGAGTCTCGTATAGGAAGCTGCCGCGAGTAAGGCCTCCAATATCGGATCATCATCAATTCCGGAACTGGTTTCGATATTTCGTTGTCAGTTTCGGAATTCCGGACTATAGTTCCGATATCGAGAAAGGTCTGCAAAATACTGCATGTAGAAGAAAGATTGATTTTTTAATGAAATCGAAATATGTTTATTGATATATAGAACACATTGACAAAGTGAGACATGGGGGGCAGGGATAGGTCTAAAAACCACTAAATTTGTGTAAAATAATATATGGACGATAGGTCCACATAATGTAAAAGTTGGTTGTTAAAATGTGCATCTATAAAAATGGAAACAGCTTTGTAATATTATTATCCAATACTTATATCTAATCTGAGGAACGGTAAAAAAGTATTTTAAGTTTTGAATGTATTGCGGCGATAGTGGGTATGATTCCAAATTTCAAATACGCATTTGTATTTTCAAAAAGAGTTGTTCACTACGCGTTTGACGTTTTCGATGGATATATTATCTTTTATAGCATTCCAGGACACCTTCGCATTATACATATTATATACTTACCTTTAATTAACATAATCGAAGTACAGGTGGGATTTACTGAGAATACAGGTTGTTTCAAATATATTTATGTGAACTTCCCCAGTGAACTCGTCAGATACAAGTGAATGTATTATAGATAATCGATTGCTTTTTACAACTTTTGTACTCACAAAATGTCTAACTTAATGTATTTGCCATATATGGCACATACACTATTGGCGTCGGTCGGATGGCGGGACCTAGGGGTCGGACCAAAATTTCCCGACGTTTCATAGCCTCCTGAACAATTTGGCACCATTTTTGGAAATGTTTATGTGTGTGTGTGTTCGCGGCATAACTCTCGAAAGACTTAATTGATTTGAATGAAATTTGGTACACACGTTGGAATCCATCACCGCACGGAACCTATTTAAAATGGGCCCAATCGGACTATTTTAAGGGTGGTTTTTAGGGGGCGAAAAAAGTTTTTGGGCTCGAAAATACCGAAAAAAACTTCAGAATTGTTTCAAAATTGAAATTTAACTTTTTAGTAAAGATCAAAATGTGCTGCTAAAATTTTAATAAAATCGGCCCGACAGGACCGGACTTACACATTTTATGAAATATAGTTTGCGGATAGTGATTTACTTACTGAAGGGTGTATTTAATTTGGTACAGAGGTTGCATTGATAATAATATTGAAATTCAGAAAAAAAATATTATTTTAAGGACTGTATTAAGGGGTTACTTAATGTTTTTATTTTGTCCAAAAACAAACTTAAGTTTACATAATAAATCCACAAGGCCTGTATTAGCAAATACACTATATTGTCGGCAGGGTTTGGCACTGCGACCCGAGTTTTTTATTATTTGCCATTTAATCATGAACATTGAACATGAACATTGAGTCGTTTGTCTCGAGGAAATTATTAAAATATCATCAGGATCACTACAGCTTCTGTTTTAAAAAAAGCAGATTCTTATCAATTATTATTAAGTGTAACTTATGCGAGTTTAACGTTTTGCGTTAAACATTTAACGCCAACGGTGTAACCATATGGCAACGAAAAACAAACCATATTATGCAATAGCATTTCTATAAGTAGCCCTCCGAACGAAACCCTGTTACTGAGCCTATACGATGTCCGTCTGTCACAAGGCTGAAGGCTCTATCTCACAAACTGTAAGAGGCTAGTTGAATTGTTCACAGATTGTGTGTTGTTTTGGCATGAATCCTGGCAAATAATAATTAGAATTAAATAATCAATTAATTTTATTAATGTTTTTATTTTACTACAACACTCGACTCCAGCCGTACATTACTATAGAGCATGTAACGTCTCAGTTGGTAGCATAGATAAGAGTAGATAGTTGGTAGCGCGTTTGACTAAAGATCTAAAGGTCCATGATTCGATCCCGGGTTTCGGACCGCAATATTTTTGTTTTCATCAAATATTCTGTTAATATATTTTTTTAAATTTTAAAAATAATTTATTAAAAAATTTATGCGGAAAAATGTTGAAACACTAAAAAGAACAAAATAAAATATAAGTATCTAAAAGATTTTCATGACAAGATTAAATAATAAATCTGTTAATTTTTTACCCCTACCTAACTCTGAGTCTGCCTCGCACTTGGCCGTTTTTTTTTTTTTTTTTTTGTTTTTATAATATTGATAGCGACGCATGTTTTTTTCAGTGAATGTTAGATTTTAAGCGAAACGATTTTCTCTGATTTTCTGTAAATGTCAATTTATAACATTTTATAGATGTATAATTTTGCGTGAGTATAACTTTCATTTTTGTAGTGTGTAGTGCAAACAGCATTTTACTGTTTGCCGAACGGCAAAATGAAAATTTCGGCACCCTGGACACTTGCCCTACACAGCCCTATCGATTGTTATCTTTTTCAATAAATCTGGTATGACTAATAAGTAAACCAAGCGTCAGCTGACGCACCCGTGGTAGGTGTGGTTGTGAGAGGCTGCGAAAGTGGTAAAAAAATTTTTTTTAAGTAATAGTACGCCGGCTGAAACTTTTTTTATAAATAGTTGACATCATTGTGAGTTGAAAAAAAATTGTCAGCTGCATCGTGGAGGGGGGATTGTGCGTCAGCTGCTCGCATGTACTTGTAAAAAAAAACACGTAAAATATTGCGCATTTCACTTTTTTGCACTGACAGCAGCTGAAACAATAACGTTACCTAGGATTATGATAGCGATATGATCAAAATCCTAGGTAACGTAATTGTCTCAGCTGCTGTCAGTGCAAAAAAGTGAAATGCGCAATATTTACGTGTTTTTTTACAAGTTCATGCGACCAGCTGACGCACAATCCCCCCTCCACGATGCAGTTGACAATTTTTTTTCAACTCATTATGCTGTAAATTATTTATAAAAAAAGTTTCAGCCGGCGTACTATTACTTAAAATTTTTTTACCACTTTCACAGTCTCCCACACCCAAACCCACCGCTACTTGAGCAGCTGACGGTCGGTTCACTGGTTAGTTGTACGAGATCAACTATCGATATCAAAATCAGCCGGCTTACTATGACTTTTTCATTTGCAACGCAAACTCCCGGGCTAATAGTACCTAGATAAGTATATACTAGATACATGTCATGCGAAATGGTTCATACCTTCTTCAGCACAGTATGTTTTCTAATTGGATTGAAACAGTTGAGAGTGCCGCGTGTGGGCACTTGATGTGTTTCCTCCGCAGCCGTCTTTACATACGTACCATAAGTCGGAACGGGTACTCCCACATTTAACTGGACTCGCCGTCTCTCCTGGATTCTTCACGGTTGCACTGGTTGACGAGTCTCGCACTGAATCGTTCGAAATCAAACACAGTGAAATATTTCTTGATCGGATGTCGACTGTCTATAATATTTTGTCCGTTTAATAGAGGTATCTTGTTTAAAAATGAAACTACAAAAATTACAATGCTCCTAGCTTAAATAGTAATTTGTAAGATAAAAGTATGGTAGTTGGACGCCTAGATTTTTTAAGGTGTGTAAATACAGTGATAATTTTGATTAATTTCGAGTATTTGTGGTGTTTTTTGTTGATTCGTCCAAACATTTGCCAAAACAACCAAGTGTCCAACTGTCATACTTTTGGCTAAGTTGGCACTAAAATAGTTTAGAACAAAAGACAATCCGTAGAATTAATGTGAAGATTGATTTGATACCATCAATGTAAATTTTAATTTCTAGATATTCTGAAGATGTCACAAAGAGGTTCGAAACGTCAGTAAATAAATGCAATTATTTATTCAGTGCCACGGAGGTTTCCTTCAATCGTCGTATCATACTTTATTACCAATTGGTAGATCACGAAAAATGAATTTTTCCTTATATGAATGAATTAACTAGTCATTTATCCGCGTTAATATAGGTTCTGACAGAGACATTATTTTAACCTGAGCGCAGCGAGATAAGTTTGAGTCCAAGTTTCATCAGAATCGGTCCAACCATTCTCAGTTAGTTAGTGATGCCTGTACAGACAGACAGACGATAATTCTGGAAACACGTTTTGACGTCAAGAAATTATACAAGATGGCCAAAAACCCGCAAGAAAACGAAATTACAGACAGGTTCCGTTATTATTTAACGACATTCCTAATTTACACTTTTCTATATTATAATATAACCCTTCAATTTCTATAACCCATCAATTTGACGGACCTCAAAATTGAAAACAGTAGATCAGAGGTAATTCTTTTGATTAAATGTTTGTTGGGTTTGAGAATAGCCGAGCGCGTAGCGATGCCGTTCGGTTGTTTATATGACGTTTTCATGACTCCTCTATTACAAGCCCCCAGTTACCAAGTTCTAATATGCAGAGAACTGGTATAAAAGTATGGATTTTCAATTTGTTGGCCTTAAAAAAATAAAATATTTTTGTTACTTTAACTTTTGTCAATTTTTATGACCTAAAGTGCCGAGCTGTCATATTGCTCAGCTGTGTATACCTCCTGTCACTTGTTTTAGGACAATTGATCGGTTCTTTTTGTGATCCGTTCGAATTGATCGAACTACGTTTAAGAACGAAACACGCGCCCTTCCTCCACACATATTTCCATTGACTGAACGCGTATGTGTTTTATTATAGAAAACAAATGTTTGAAGTATTCAGTGTAACAACTTGAACCCGATCATTTAGTTTATATTTTGTTTTTAATTTACATTCTTCTTTTGCAAATGGATATCGCTTAACAAAAAAAAAAAAAATGAAATAAAAACAATTGCTGTCAGGTACAGTCTTACGGACTTATTGTTTATTGTCTGTGGTTTTTTTTTCGCGGTGGTGTGAAATCAACAGTGATGCTTGGTTGTTTAGTGTGTGTGTTTTGTTTCCGAAGTTATAGAATATAGACAAAACGTTTTGTGGTTTGTAGTGTACTTTTTTTGGATTGCCGTTTCGTGCATATAGTTATTATTGTGGATTAGTCCTTGTTCTGAAGGGATGCAGATATTTGATTTTTTGGAAACAGTATTTATAATAAACCAAACACACGAATATATCGGAGAATTGCATATATTAATAGACCTGAAGCGTTTTATTAAAAGCTTCGGGGATATTAAGTTCTACTCACTTTACACTTTTAAACGTTTTTAAATGTGTAAACAGATAAAGAGGTTGAGAAGGTTTTGAACAAAAAATATTCAGATAGATTTTTTATATCTTTTATCTTTTTTTGATTTGTGGAAAAACATCAACATTTTTGAAATTTTGTTTTGGTTGAATGAAACATCTCATTTGAATTTTGTTTTAATATGACACCGGACTTGCTCAAAGATGTAAATAAAATTTTTCAGAACTCGAGTTGTGTTAAGATAATATGGAGAGCCTTCTATAGGGATTAAATTTTTTGATTTTTATTATTCATGCCACAACATACAATCTGAAAATTTCAACTAGCTACCTCTTATCGTTTGTGAGATAGAGCCTTGTGAGTTGTGACAGACGGACGAACGTACAGACATCGTAAGCTCAGTAATAGAGTTCCGTTCGAAGGTACTGAACCCCAAAAAGGAACTTTCAGACCGTCACATAACACTATTTGTCATTTAAAATGTTTGAGCAAGGTAGCACCTTTAGGAATTGAACTGTAAGGAACTGATTCACTATCGTTATTCAAAGCACTTCAAATTAGTTGTTCTATGTAAAATCGCTGGGCTTGAGAATGGCCGAGCGTGTAGCAATGCTGTTGTTTACATGGCGTTGGTATGGTTCCTCTATTACAAATCCCCAGTTGCCGGGTTCTAGCCCGAGAGCTGGTAAAAGTGTCAATTGGATTTTTAATTTATTGTTAAAAAAATAATGAATTGAAAATATGAATTGGTGCTAGGCCTAAATAACCTTAGCTGTTGGTGGTCTTTAAAACACATTTTTTTTGTTATATCGTTGTTAAAGAAGGCCGGGTGGGGGGTGTCTAGTAATGTCGCGTACTGTATAATGACGTATTAAAATAACATTTGGTTTGCGCTTTCGGCGTATTTATACAATGTACTTTACAAGTATATTATCTATCCATAATAGATTCATCATCATCATCTTCATATCGTGTAGAAGATGAACTAATTGTTATATTTAAACACGAAATTGTTACGTATGATGCAATCATTTTATCAAAGTACTCAAGTGTGTGTTTCTGTCAATACTTAATAAACAGATCTTGTGTAAAACTGCCAACTTTCAACCTATTATTTTTTTATGTATTATGATTTTTAATAGTAAATTGATACAATTTATAGTTATATAATATAATGTCCGCTCATATCAATATAGTAATCAAAATGTAAAACCAAGGATTTTCACACTACACCTTTTCCAATTGTATTTCAGAAAAGATCAATTTAATTTCAGAAAGAATCAATTGTATTTCAGATTAGTCAATTCTATTTCAGAAAGAGTCAATTGTATTTCAGATTAGTCAATTGAATTTCGGAAAGCGTCAATTGTATTTCAGATTAGTCAATTGAATGTTTTCGCAACATGGATAAACGGCAAATCGCGCAATTATACATATATCTTTAAGCTTCATTGCAGCTAATAACATGAAGATCAACTTTGTGAATTCAACTTAGGGTCAAAAACATAAATAAAAAAAGTGTTGGTAGGAAAAAAATTAAGCACATTTCATTTTAATTATTTTCTGAAATACAATTGACGACCTCTAAATTACAAATTACGCTTTCTGAAATACAATTGATACTTTCTGAAATACAATTAACACTTTCTGAAATAAAATTGACTAATCTGAAATACAATTGACACTTTCTGAAACTAAATTGACTAATCTGAAATACAACTGACACTTTCTGAAATACAATTGGAAAAGATGTAGTCTTACATCGGGGTCCAAACGATGTTCGACCAAATGGACTGTTACGTTCGGGTAATCAATTTTTTGTCTTGACAATACTACATACAGATAAAAATTCAAGCGGGTTTTTAGAGGTTTAGATATACAATAACCCTCTAGAAAACTAAACCACAGACGGAAGTCCCGTTATAATATGTTAGCAATGATGAGTTATGAAAAGGTCGGAATTATTGTAGAGTTCCCTTTTATAAAACAAAACAACACAGTCATATATTCCATATTCTGCCATGTGTGGCGCAACAGTATAATAGTAATATTATAATATACTGGTGCCAGTCGATTAGCTTCCGTCTTTCTGGTGTTTATCTTCCATAAATGGAAGTGAACATGTAGAAATGCACATTTAAATTATAATATTATATACCTATGTATTGATGTGTTTGTTCAATGTTCTTTATTATAGATCAGACTAATGACGACAAATAGCCGGTGTCCGGTCGACCAATTCAACAGAGCTGACAGTGTTCTGTGTCGACATTAACGATGTCAAAATTGAGAAATAATAGCTTAATAAGGATTGCTGATTATATATAATTGTGCTTTGGTTTTATCCTCTATGTCTCAAATCACTTCAGTTCTGAACCATTTCTCGTAATAAGGGGTGTACTATTTCTGTACGAAATCAGTCCTATCTAAAATATCCTCTCATCAATTAAGGTACGTGCAGTACGCAGCTGGGATTCTAGATGGTAGCATGTATGGTAGATGGTGGCTGAAATTATAAGCGCTTATAGATTTGCACAACGAAGCTTTGATACTAGCATTGATACAAACTTAAATCGCGTTTGATATGTCAGATAGCGAAGACGAATATTTGTGTTCTTCTGCTACAAAGTGGTATATTTTAAATACAAATTTGGGTAGGAGCTATCATGTCCACAAAATTTTATCCAAATCGGTTTTTTGAATATTTACGTATGGAACCTAACACTTTTAAATACGTCTTAGAAAAAACTCAAAACAAATTAAATAAAAACTGGCAAAATTTCATTTATTAAACTTATAGTCACATCCATTGCGAAACTTGTAACGGCCATTTGACAGTTGTCACACGTTGATTGTAGTAGTCAGCGCGCTGAAAGAATGGTGAGATACATTCTTGAATCTAGCAGCTCTTGTAACAGCGCTTATACCTGCTACACTCACTGCTTCGTTGTGTACGCTCGCATATATAACAAAGCATTAATTTAAGCAAGCCCTGCTATGATCTACGCTACCATCTAGAATCCCAGCTGCGTACTGCACGTACCTTTACGCATACAGTACCTATTAAGTTATAAAAAAAGTTTTGTCATGTTACACTGAACGAAAAAATTACATCCAATGGAGATGAGCACATAATATAGATGGCAGCAGGTATATATTATAACCACTTAAGTTATCATTGGTTTTCATAGAAAAATGCGCGAAAAATCAAGTTTTTTCCCTTCTAATAGCATGAATGTGACTGTTTTCAGCTCGCTATGTCGCGCTGCGTTGTTCCTTTCCCGATTTGTTTTATAGTTCGAGTAATTAAAGAAGTTATGTAGTATTACGCTCCGGGCGAGCCGGGTCGTGCAGCTAGTAATATTAATAATATTATAAATGCGAAAGTTTTTGTGCTGTGTGTTTATATGTATGTTTATTACCACTCAGTTCCGTAACGGCTGGACGGATTTTCATGAAATTTGGTATATAGTTACTTTAGGTCCTCGAGTAGTACATATAGGGTACTTTTTATCCCGGAAAAATTTATAGCTCCTGTGGGATAGTAACAAAACGTAACTCTGCATTTTTTTGCATTTTAGCGTATCGGCGGAATCCTACTATAATATATAAACACCACCAGCTGGCTTCGCTTCGCAGGGGGAGAATTTATTACGGAAGGGTTAATAAATCATAAATTCTTAGCACCCGGGCGAAGGCGGACGGGACCGCTATAGTAAAAGATATTTCAAAGCCGAACCTATAATTTCGCGTTTTTCTAGCCGAAATTCCGCGGCTTAGTTTCATGTTTGCGCTGAATGAATAAAAAAAATCCTAACTACTTGTGCATACTGTGGTATGCTGTCACTGTACGTGTGTGGGCTGCTAGTCCATTGAACAAACGCAGCTGTATTCTGTACATGGCAGTACGTAATCTTGTCAAGGTTCGAAAATTATTGTGGGCCGACGTTACCTTACATTACAATGTGTGTGTGTTTTGTAATCAATTGCTTATTCTATGACAGATTAATTTATCTGTCTATGTGCTGCAAACTGTGTTTGTATGTCCTCCTTTAGCTTGTTGTAGAAAATTGGCAACAGTTTATCGGTGCTTGAAAGTAGCCGAGATCGTTGGAACTCCGTGGTTTAAATAACCATACTAGTGTGGGAAAGCAAACCATTTCCATAGTGGGGTTTCTGTTTATTCGTTTGATCCGCCTGCTATTACTGACCTTACTCTCGGCCTACTATAGGAGTGAAGTTGGCGACACAAATGAAATGTGCTGTAAATTTTTTTAAAAATACTGAAAATGAAGTGAAAAGCAGCTATTTTAAAGTGGGTATGGCAAAAAATACCATATATATCTCGTGTGTAATTATATGACTCGTGTGACTGTTAAAACTCGTTATCACTCGTTTTAATATACTGATCACTATACTCGTCAGTAATATGCCTCATTACGCAACTAGAGATACAATCTACTATTACACACTGTATAATACAGAGCTGTGAATTTCAATATGTCAAATCATATACAATTATTATAAGCTGCTCATTAAAAATCATTTTATATAATCTCTGTGATTACATCTATGTGAACTTTGACGTAAAAAACACTGCACATTTAATAGTTTTTACTTTGAGTCGACTCGTCAAGTTTATAAGAACCGATTCTGTATGGTTCTAATTATTTTCATTCCGACAAACTTTTAATTAACGTGCAATCTTGTGTTTTAAATATTTTTAATTAACAGTACAGTCCAGTTATTATAGGTTTGCGAAGTTGTGTGCTTGAAATAATGACCGTGATAATTTAAATGTGTGCCTTGAAAAAAAATTGCTTGTCCAGTTCGGTGAAACGATCTTTGTTTTTATGTTTATTTAAATATTACGGAAATTCGTTAAACTCCGGCAGTGATTTCTATTCGACTGTTTTAATTGATTATTAGTTGTCAATAAATTCAAATTGATTTATGTGGGTAGAAAGTGGAGGCAACTTCATTTTTCACATCATTAATTAATAATAAATGAATTTAATGTTTTCAAAAATGTGGTACAGTAAAATATCGAACTGAAGAAAAATAGCATGCTTTTAATTGTCTTGCTGTTATTGCTATTCTTTACTAGTGAAGGACAAAACTGTTATTTTTTATAACAGGTGTTATTGGTAGGTACTTGAAAATTACTGTTGTAAATAGAAAAAAACCGTTACTGAATAACATGTCTTAAATAACAGGTTATTTAGTAACAGGTCTTTTTGTGATCTTTTATATTCCGACAACAATAACCAAATAAATATTTTTATTTTAATTTTTTGACGTACTGGGGTAGATGTAACAAGAATAGTCAGATGTGGCTGACATCTAAAACAAAATACGGCATGATAACAATGTTAAGGTCTCATCCGCAGTCTGCCATGTTAGGTCATCAGGAAGCAGCATGATTCCGTTTTGTACGAACCGAGGGGGAGGAAGCCGCGACTACTTAAATAAGTAAAACTAGGAATCGTAGAAAAAAAATATTTATACAAAATTTGTAGAGAATTTTATGCTCTACAACGTTTATAATAAATGCAAATACGATTTGAGGCAAAGAAGGCGCGATATTTCCAAAAAACTGATTTTCGCGACCTTTGACCTTCAATATCTAAGGACGCTCACATGTGACCTTATGAAACTTTTAAGACAACGTTTAGAATGCCAAAATAAAGGTTTATACAAATATTCCGGTTATTCCGTTTCATTCCGAGATTGACCCCTTTTTTTAGCTTAAGTGACTGCATTATAAATGGTATTGTCCCAACTCCCGAACTGATTACTCACCTTTACCCAACTTTTGGAGTCGACACTTTAGAGCAAAGCTTATTAATCAATATACGTATATGAAATCAATATTTATTTTGAATGTGATTATCTGGAAACAGTCTATCCATTTTGGATTATACCAAATTTTTTTTTGTTGGATGTGTTTTTATGATAGAACATCATAAAAACATCGATATTGTATTAAATTTGTAATTTGATACCTTCGCAGCTTCCCGTCTAGCTTTCATATCGTGATGTATTATATTTCATAATTTTTTTCCCTCCACGTTATATATCTGCACCTTTCAGAATATTCTCTCAAATTTCCATCTCTTATAAATTTAAATAACCTAATCATGAAATTAATCTAAAAATGTGCGTGCCTGAATAATGTAAATGTGCCATGATTGTACTGTGTGAAAATACCGTAACGCATTTTCCGAACAGCCAAAATTTACTTAAAAATAATGACAGCGATAACGTTTCTGTCGTAACGAATTGTTCGTCATCAGTGGATGCTTCCGATCAATCGATAAGCAGTATTTGTAATTCATCAAATTCTGTTTTATCGAACAATAGTGCGAATGTTCAATCGACGATGATACCATCAGACGCTAATGGTTCTTCAGTTGTGTCGCCGATAATGCCTTCGAGTTTTCAACAGAGTCCATCTGTATCGCCGGAAAATGTACCGAGTCGTACAACATCGCCGGAAAGCGCTTACAACTCGTCAATTTGTTCCGAGATGCGTGCCCTATCACCGAATCCGTCCGAAGTGAAAAATCGCGCCTCGGATGCGAGTCCGTTCAAATTTGATGACGTCAGAAAAACAGTCGCCGATCAGAATATACGAAACAGTCCAACGGATGCGAACTATCAACGGAATGTGCATAGTCCTTTGTTTCATGATGCGAAGGAAATCGCTCAAGCAAAAGTATATGCTAGAAGGAATTCGCATAATCCGTTGCCGCAGGACGATCGTAATTCGTCGTCGTTATCGTTCAGTACATCGAACGTTCAGCGAAGTCATTCGATCCACGTTCATCAGCAGAGCGAAAATAATTCAGCCGGCGTTAAAATGTACGTAAGGAGAAATTCTCATAGTCCATTGATAAAAGACGAAATCGACGTTTTGGCGACATCTCCAACTTTTAGAGATTCTACGACTGAAAGAGATGCTCCCGGAAGAGCTAGCGTTAGGAGACATGCTTCAATGAACGATATTCGGAGATTATCGTACACGAAATTGTTTCGTGATAATGTCGGTGCAACTATTCGTAATTCCACGTACGCTAACGATAACGATGATAATAAATCGAGAGGTATTAAAAGACATGTTTCGATGTATGATTCTCGTAGCAGGAACTCCGAGAGGAGTCTCGAGAATAGCCGAGGCTATTCGATGTTTGACGTACACAACAGGAACTATGTGCAACCTTCGTCGAACGATGACGAATATTACCGACGCAGAAATTCTATTCATGTCGATTTCGATAGAAATTTGCAATCGCAGCAACGGGAACATTATCGTTCAGCTGTCGATTTACGAAGCAGGAATGAAAGAAATTCGATACATTCGCAGAATTATTACGATCTGATCAATAAAAATTCACTGCCAAGAGACTTGTCGAAAAAAACTGGTCGATATCAGAATCAGAATTCGTATAACGATAATTTTTCTTCTCATGATTTGTTGAATTTGAATCAAGCGTCGACACAAAACGAAAATTATTACGAATACGATGGTGAATTGTCGAAGAATAACAGTCAATCATTGCAACGTCAAGAAACGTATACGGTGAATCGTGCTGAACAATTTTCAAAAAATTCGGCTCGAAATAGTTACGATTCTAGTGAGAAAGGTTTCGTTCCCGTGATAAATCCGGCACGCGAAGAGTACCTTAAAAACAAAAATAATATTCAATCCATAGAATATGGTAATTACAATGCTGAAATCTCAGGTATTCAAAGACAAGCACTGAATAAGCAGAGTGCTGACAATTTTGCTCAAAAAAGACAATCCGTCCAATACTCTGGACAAGACGAATTAATAAAAAATAAAAGACATTCGTTGCAGGATTACCAAAACAAACAAGACAATTACCTAACTGAAAATAACAATAATAAAAATTCAGCACAGATGGGACAACATTTTGTCAATAAGGTTCAGACTGTTATTGAATGTAACGACAAACCGTATTCCCAATTTACAATCGAGGACGTCGCTAACAATTCCGTCTTAATTCATTCCCATGAGAATCCTGCTGCAATACCGAAACGTCCGCCGCGTCAGCGCGACCAACGTCGGTTGTTGAATGTAGGTCAGCGTCGCGACGACGAGCGTCTGGAGAGTGAGAAGGACGAAGAATACGAGGAGGACGGACTGCGTCGATTCCTGAAACAGGCGCAGGACGAACGCCAGGACTACAGTCTCAACAATAACAGCTGTGTCTCCGCAGTTACTATTAAAGAAGTGAGTTGATATTTTTCGTTTTTTTCCGCCCTTAACATTGCGTAATTTACGTTGTAACGTTTTAACAATTGATTGATTTAAACATTAATCCTAGTTAGTTACGTATAAAAATGAGTTTTGAATCTGATTTGTAACTGTGCTATGTCTGTATGTACGAAATTTAATTGTGATTGGTTCTGTAAACAAACAAATGATGGACGACACATTGTAGAGAACAGACATAAGGTAAGATTATACTCGTGTCTGGTTTTACTGTAGTCGAAGCTGTGAGTTTACACATTGCCAGATTACATGTGTCGTTTGATACGCATGTATTTGCTCTAGTGTCGTGTCCGTGTATAACGTATAATTACAAACTTTTTATTAACTTTACTTGTCAGTTAATTAGTTACGGTCAAATTTTGTAATCCAATTTTGATTCACTTCCACATATCTGATCGATTTGAAACTTTGCACACAAGAATATGTGTCCGTAGTTCGGATGACAATACAATATTATAGACATGTCTCTGAAAAAAAGCTTGTTTAATTATTTTTTTTTGAAGTTATAATTCTTTAGCGAGGGTAGTTAATCGGATTGACTTCGATTCAAAAAATACCATAGACATAAAAATCTAGGGACGTAGTACAATCGAGTGAGGAGGTTTTTGTTAAGGGGGAGGGTGAGGAAGCAAGTGTGCCCATATTCTATTGGTCGCATCTGGCGCAATTGAGCATGCGCAAAGACGCGGCCAATAGAACGTGGGCACATGCATAGCATGGACATGTCCATAAGACAGGCATGCACCCTCCCCTGAATGGCTTCCCCCCTCGTCTAAAGTGGTACTATATACTACATCCCCAGATTTCTATATCTATGAAAAATACGGACATAAAAATTAATGAAACGCTGACAGGGATTAACGGTTCTAGCGATTTGAATGAAAATTACTGAAAAGGGATTTTAGAGCGCAAAAAAAACGATCTATAGCTATAGGTCTCATCCCAGAAAAAATTCGTTTTCTATTGTATATATTAGCGCCCGAATGTTACGGATTCAAATTAATGACTTATAGGTAGGTATATAGTAAGTAGGTGCAGATTTTTGGATCAGAACGTCAACTTGTAAGTTTTAAAGCTGTACTGTGAGAAATAAAACTTGAGAATGATTTATCCGCCATCTTTTCATATCTCTAATGTTTTATTAATCAAATTAAACTCTTCAATAATAACAAATGAACTCTATTATCGATTGACGTCAGCTCCAATTAACCTCCACTATAAAACAGAGACAATTTAATTCGATCAAACACTTTTGGAGTTTGCATTGTAGTCGCTCTTATATAGAAGTTCTAATTTGACATTTGAAAAATTGAGTGGCCACAAAATCTGACAACTTCAATACAGAAATTGTCATGAATGTCCAGTAAACTGAAATCTCAGATTGAGGATTTAACATAGTAAACAAAGAATCAAAACAAATTCTCCCTCAAAACGCCTTTGTAATTAATATATTGTTATCGTGGTTTAAACTCTAATAAAGACAGTGCAGCAATTGAACCTTACTTAAATCAGTACTAATGTACAAAATATTAAGGTGTCTGTAATTTCGTTTTTGCAACTTTTTTGGAGTTTTTGAGTCTTTTCTCTAACATGTAGACGGAAAAGGTGTTTCCAAAATTTGTCTTGTTTTTTTGTGACTGTACGTGCGTTAGTAGAAAACAACTGAACCGATTTTGATGAAATCATGAAGGTACAGTAGCAGCTACTGGTATCCAAATGTCGAGCGTCTCTAATCTACAATCTCTTTCTCTCTCTCCAAACTTAAAGTACTTTTTATCTGGCTACAATCCGGTTTAAATAAGCTCGAGGCCGCGGGTAATGGCTAGTATGAAAAAAATTGTTAAAATTTGTAATGAGATGAACTGACGGCTGAACATTTTTGTAGTTACAGAACATGAGCCAACATTTTAGTAGAACTTTTCCATTTTAATATGGTTGAAAATTTAGAAAATCACAGAATCTAGAAATTGTAAGTCTCAATAAAAATTACCATAAATTGCCAAGTGAATTTTATTATCATGCTATGTTAGGAATTTGATGTCGATTGGTTTCGCCAATATTTCAATATTATAGTTTTGTTTTTCAACACGTCTAATGACAAGGCCAAAACCGATCTACCAAATATATCCAGACCACTTCATTAATGATCTACCTGGTTCGTTTGGAACATTCCAGTGGACAAAGAAGGATCGGAAGACATTCAAATTAACAATAATTAATGCAGATTTGAGTGTTGGTTTTAGGGTCACTGAAACTAATCTACATAATTTTAAGTAACATTTTTTGGGATGAGGGTTCGAGTAGATAGATATACAGGGTGGCACATCTTAAACAATGCAGTGAAATATCTCGTAAACGGTACAAATCATAAAAAAATGTTTTATACAAAAGTTATAGAGTGTCAAGGGGGACAGAAGACTGTGATATCAGATTTAACATCGGTGGTGCTGTGTCAGGCGAAGGTCAGCTTCGATTTTTTAATTGTAACAGTGCATTTTTATTCCAGAATACGATACAGTATTTAATAGTGAACAGTAAATTATTAAGGTACATATGAGCTAAAGTTAATAAATATTGAGATATTTACAAATTAAATAGCAAATTTAATGTGTCAATTCGGTTCTTTTATGAATTGAATTCAAACCAAAAAGGCCGGTGCGTAATATCATGGCTATCTGCTATTTATCTAATTGTCGTTCATTTTGGCCGTTATTTAATTTCTAAATATCTTAATATTTATTAACTTTAGCTGATATGTACTTTCATAATTTACTGTTCACTATTGAATACTGTATCGTATTCTGGAATAAAAATGCACTGTTACAATTAAAAAATCGAAGCTGACCTTCGCCTGACCTTCACAGCACTACCTATGTTAAATCTGATACCACAGTCTTCTGTTCCCCTTGACACTCTATAACATTTGTATAAAACATTTTTTTATGGTTTGTACCGTTTACGATATATTTTACTGCATTGTTTAAGATGTGCCATCCTGTATATTTATAACAGCTGATATATATTTTAATAATTTGTACCTATTTATGAAAAAATTCTCATCACTTTAATACTGTATCTCGTAGTTTAGCCAGCGTACACCAATCTTGATCGCGTGCGGGATCCTCAACTTCCTTTAAATTTTCACTCACTGCTCATCCCCCTTTCATCTTGGTTTAATAATATATAAGTACCATAATAAGTTATCTGGGAACAAGTAGACTTTTAAACAGTAAAAAAAAAATGAAAACGGTTCATAATTCCTGAGATTACCCGCGACAAACAAACAAACACACTTTTCTTTTTTATAATATTAGTGTAGACGCATAGACTATGCCATTTCAGTTTTTATTGACCAATATAAAAAGATAAGTTTAAACAAATATTTCTATATTACATAGTTTTATTTATAGTTTATATCGGCAGCGCCATTCGATGCACCAAATATATCCAAACCACTTCTTTGTTGACATGTTTTATATAAATTATAAGCAAGTATGTAGGCACAAGCAGTCTTCCAGCTCCACCTCTACCGGCCCACATTGACACCGACTGTTGAAGGCCCACGCGTCATTTCGCATTTTGCTATTTACACTGCCTTATTGGTTTTTTAATATTATTTACATCGACACAACGTGCTATTTGCCATTTAAATTTTCCACGAAACAATTTTGAAATTCTTATATAATAACATAAATCGTTAAAATTTCGTTTTACATTATTATGTCGTAAGAGACGCCGCAGGGGCTTGAGAATAGCCGGGAGTGTAGCAATGCTGTTGTTTACATGGCGTTGCTATGGTTACTCTATTACAAGTTCCCGGGTTCTGGCCCGAGAGCTGGTAAAAGTGTCAATTGGATTTTCAATTTATTATTAAAAAAAATAATGAATTGAAAATATGAATTGGTGCTAGGCCCAAATAACCTTAGCTGTTGGTGATCTTTAAAACACACACACAAAAGAGACGCCTCTCGCATCATTATTATCCTCATTTTAACACATTTTTGAAGTGAAAACTTCTATAGGTGCGTTAGACGATTTCTGGGAGGGGAAAAACTTATGGGTTCACGTCACCGACATGCTCATGTTAAAAGTATATCTATAGCTATGAGTGTGACGTATTTCGCTTGGCCAGCGGTGACAGTAATATACTGGCGCACGCACAGTGACCTATATAGTCGTATATGCACCAACACATTTATACCTGACTGTATAATGTGAGCGTTGGATATTTAAATATATATGTAAATATAAATACTATGTATAAATAATATAAGTATGTTAATTCTTATTTCAATTAAATTGTATTTATATTTTGTACTGGACTTACGTAGCCCGTCGCATGTGTTCACTAATAAATAAATCGAATAAAAATAACTTTAATTTTCGATACAATAATTTATGTGAAAATTGAAAAAAAAAAACAGTTATTTAAAAGTTTTCACTTCTGTCGGCAGTCCCCATGACTGCCAATTTTTTTTTTCAATATTTACTTTTTTTTAATAACAATGTAGGGTCAGATAGACGACTTTGTGAGTATAGGAATTCCGAATTGAAGTACATATTATGTATTATTATTGAAGGAAATTTCCGTTTCTCGTTAGGGGTCGTTCAGAAACTAAGTAACGTTTTTATTTGCGTTTTTTTACCCTCCCCCTACAGGGAACACCATGTTATAGACTTTGGAAATCACCCATCCCTCCACCTAAGAGCGTTACGTAGTCAATGGACAAACCCCCTTATAGGACGCGGTAGGAAAAATCTTCGACTTGCAACCGAAAAGAGTTTTCGAGTAATTGAGAAATTCTTTTTTATTAGCAGCTGTCTTACTCTTGTAGGTAGAGCTCTGCAGATTTTTATTTGAAAAGTGTTTTATTCTAAAATTAATATTTGTTCATATATTTTATGATTTTACGAGAATTAATGACGCCAGGCGAATAAATAAATAAATAAAAGTGGTATTAGAAAACGGCTATTTTAAAATCACTATATTATATTACATACATATTTATTAAAACAATTCACTTTTATTTTTTATTAAAGGAACAATTTGTAAGTAAATAAGCTGTAGGCATGTTTGAAATTGTAAAACAAACCTTAGGTTTCTTTGAATTCGCGACACCGTGTAATTTGTAATGATATAAAACATGTGTTTAAATTGCAATTTAGATAATGGCTGTTTACTATTTCAGTTCTAATCTTATTTCAACAACAATTTGTTATGAAAGTATTGCCGAATAGTTCACTAGAATATGGATTAGTGATGGGGTAAACTGTTATTTTTTTATAACAGATGTTACTGTTAATCGACTATTAAATGACTGTTAAAAATAACAGTCTTATGCTTGTTGACATTATTTTTTGTATTCCCTAGTTTCTTGAACGATTATGTAGTAACAGGTATTTAATAATAATCGATTAAATCATTATTTAATAACAGCTATTTGAAAATATGAATTGGTGCTAGGCCCAAATAACCTTAGGTGTTGGTGGTCTTTAAAACACTCAACACGAACGGACCTTTAATAATAACCAGTTTTTTTATTAACAAGTCTTTAATAACAGTTTTTTAAGCAACAGATTTTTAGTCAGTTAATTATAAACAGTTCTATTATAACAGTTATTGTGTAACTAGTCTTTAATAATATAGGTAATAGGTTATTTTGTAACAGGTATTTAAGACGTGTTGCTAAATAAGCGATTATTTAAGACCTTTACAAAAAAAAAAAAAAAAACGATTTTTAAGACGTTACTAAAATAACAGTCATTTAAGATCTGTTATTAAAGTAAATGATTATTATAAAAACATTTGTTGACCAATAGTACGGGAGGTAGGATTGCATTTTAGGTAGTGATTTCATACCGACCAATTCCTATTTCTAGTAATTGCTTAAGTATCAACAGTAACGAAAGTGTGCGTCATTGTTTATTATACAGGGTGAGTTCGACCACCCGTATCAGTCGTTTTTTTCGAAAACGGTTAGTCGTAGAGAGTTGTGTCAAAAATTTGTATTATAAAAGCCCTAATAAAGAATCGAGTGGTGATAATTTTTTTTTCCGGGAAGGTCGGCTTCCCTATTAGTTTGCTCCAGAATATCCAGAACTTCGGAATTATAAATGTAACGATAGGTCGAAAGCGGTATTGTGGAAAAGATCTTTAAAAAATTAGCAAGTTTTGTACGGATTTTTTTTTTATTACTGCCACCCCTGTTAAGTAATATTTGTTTGAAATTACTAAATTAAAATGTCATAATAACGAACTTTTTAAAAGTACCTACGCATTTAAAATCTAGTTACCTATCTATCGATCATTAAACACTGAAGAAGTACACTCACAGTATAACCAGAAGAGCTTAGTAGTATGTATTAAAGAGTAAATGGAAGACAGTTTGAACACTTGTGACTATGTCTAAGGTTGCTAGATTTTTAATGCCGACTTCGATCGTTATTATGAAATTTTGATTTAATAATTTCAAACGATTGTTACATAACAGGGGTGGCAGTAATTAAATAATTTTTCCTACAAAACTTGCCTATTTTTTAAAGAGCTTTTCAACAGCACCACTTTCAACTTATCGTGCTTTCTAAAATTATCACCATTCGATTCTTTATTAGGGCTTTTATAATACAAATTTTTGATACAACTCTCTACGACTAACCGTTTTCGAAAAAAACGACTGATACGGGTGGTCGAACTCACCCTGTATAAAGAATCACCATACCAAGTTCGGTGCGGTATGAAATAACTTTAAAATCTATTTTTTTAACGACTTTGACACCCTCTTACTACTACATCCACCGCTACTAGCGCAGCTGGCGGTCGGATATCTCATCAGGTTGACGAGAACAAACGTTAGTATAATTATCAGCCGGTATGAAATAATTGACTCATTTTCAACGCTACATCCCGTACTATAATGAAAGATTATTATTTTTTTTAGGTGGTTATTTATAACAGCGACAAAAACATCTGTTATAAAAAATAACAGTTTTGCCATCAACTAATGTATTACTAAATGCGAGAACGCATTTTACAACGCTTGTAAAAATAGCGGCGTGTAATATTTTTGTATGTACACTTAATTGACTTTGCGCTCTTTTTGTTTTATTAAAAATTTAAAATCTCTAATTATCCACACTTTAACTAACGTTTACAGTAAAAAGTTTTAGTGTAAATGCTTTTTAATACGTGAACCCGTGTGAAATTTGTGAACGTGAAAGGTGAATGGCCGCCTCTGTGATTTCTTAATATTATATATAGGTGTTTGTATACTCTTCAATCGTGATTCTCGTTGCCTAGTAATTATACCCACTTCATTATGGACACCTGCTTACGTTACTGACTAAATATATTGATAATAGTTAATTGACAACTGTAATAATGCTTTTAAAGTTATGTCACAACAGACGCTGCTCAGATCTTTACTGTTAATTCCCCATAAGATGACCATTATTAATTCGAAAAAAAAAATTTCCATATCTGCTTCCGCCGGGATTCGATTCCGCAATAGCTTATTTTTTCCAATGTTTTAGTTATTTTAAGCTTCATTAAAAAATTAATTAGTAGGCTTATTTTTTACTTTAGAGAAACCACAGGAGTAATGGCAAAAAGTCGCGATTTCGATGGGTTTAGACGTTTCATGGTCTCTGGATCCTGCATACTGGAAAAGCGAGTTTTGAACGTTCCGTGACTCCGTCCGTCCGTATGTGGGGTGTTCCTTAATGACGTGCTAATATTTCAGGGTGTGATTCCTCAGGTCATTTTATGAAGAAAAGTTCATATGAGCATATGTCCGCCACGGCCTAAATTTTTTGCTACAGGGTGTTGAATTTTTTTTTTGTGGTGCAACAGAATAACTTTTCTAACTAAATTATGTGGTTTTATATCCTATTAACACATACCAAAATTGAAAATAATATTTAAAGTACAATTATTAATTCAACAATGATCTCAATCCACAAGCATTCACGTAACCCGTAGGCAGTGAATAATATTTTTTCTTAACATTATCAATCGGCAAATTACGCCATCATGATTGTTATAGGATATACAAGGAAAAAGCCACTGTCGGGACTTGAACCCGAAATTTCCAGTCTCCGGCTGGTTGAGTTACCAATTACTCACACAGTGGCCGAGAGTCATATAACAATCGTTTGACGCTTAACAATCATGTTGGCGTAATTTGCCGATTGATAATGTTAAGAAAAAATATTATTCACTGCCTACGGGTTACGTGAATGCTTGTGGATTGAGATCATTGTTGAATTAATAATTATTATATTGTTGTCCACAATTAACTCATATATTATGTTTAATCTAAAGTGCTTTCGGAGATATTAAAAAATAACGCTTTAAAAAAACAAAATTCAACACTGAAGCAAAAAACTTAAGCCGTTGCGGACATTTATTCATATGAAATTTTCTTCATAAAATGACCTGAGGAATCACACCCTGAAATATTAGCACGTCATTAAGGAACACCCATAAAAAATTTAGTAATGAAATTGGCGTCGACCTCAACATTTTATTATTTTCCTTTTTTAGTGGCTTTTTTGAAAATTTTTTTTTGTTAAATTTTTTTTATTAATTAAGAAATAACAAGCGGGTATCATAAAGCAGAAAAGCATCACTTTCAGTAAATAATAAGTTATAACAATAATAAAAACATAAGAATATTTCAGAATCCGCAAAGAAATAACAAAATATAGGTACGTTTCTACTGTAATCGGACATTGGCCTCGGTGACGTCACAACGGTCATATCAATATAAGTGTTTAGTCGCCAGAGCTGTTTATGGTGGTGGTGGCGGCGAGATTGATCGAAGCGCTACGCTACCACCACCATTATAAGCTATTCTACAGGGGTATGTAAGCTGTGAATTTCCCTTATAGAATCGGGTCGAGCAGTATCAGGGGAAATCTGTGCATACTGAAAACGATTACTAACATTATTTAGTATCTAATATTTTTATTCATTAATTGCTCGGCTCAATTCGAAAAGAAAAATCGATTATTTATGAAATAGTGAACTCGACGCGAAAAAGAAAAGCAAAGAATCACACCAAGTTGGATATGGAAAGGTTTTGCCGGGCGTGTATAAGCAATGTCGTTGTAAATGACGATGTCAGTTCGGGCATTAAATACCTATACTCTTTATCTTGTACGGTATTTCCATGGCTCTTCTAATTGTAAGCCCCCAGCTCTCAGGTTCTAATTCGAAAACTGGTAGATCAATTGGATTTTCAATTTATTATTAAATAAAAAAAAACGCTCAAGTGCGTGTGGAACTCGCGCTACGAGGGTTCCGTACTGTAGCAATTATATACAACAATTATATTAGGTATATAGACATATTTTGTGAAAATTTCAAACGGCTACGTGTTACGGTTCCAAAAATACAGCTTTTAAAAGGTTTTCCGTTTTATGTGAGGGGACTCCCTTTGATTTTTAGTTTGTGTGATTTTTGGATTTTTTTATTTACTTGTGCTACGAGACCTTGCTTTTTGTCAAATTTCATGATTCTAGATCAACGGGAAGTACCCTATAGGTTTTGAAGAGTGATTTTGCGAATATTAAAATAGGTATAGGATCCCCTTTAATTTTTACTTTTTGTGATTTTTTGATTTTTCCCTTTACTTGTGCTGCGAGACTTTGCTTTTTGCCAAATTTCATGTTTCTAGGTCAACGGGAAGTACCCTATAGGTTTTTGATGAAATGACAAAATGGCCGTATCTTTTGATTGCGTTGACCTAGAAGCTTAAATTCTTTACACCTTTAAGGGACCGTAGACCTTATTTCGTATAAATTTCAACTTGATATCTCTATCCGTTCCTGAGAAAATGGGTCTTGACTGACGGACACCCAGCCAGCCAGCCGGACTAACTAGTGATCCTATAAGGGTTCCGTTTTTTCTTATTCAGATACGGAACCCTAAAAATAATAAATTGAAAATTATTTGAATTGTAAGCTATTTCTACTCGACTCGACAGTCAAGTACTACTCGATCGGTGCTTAATTTTTCTAATACTCGTACACCCCTACTAACTAGCATATTTTTACAGCCCCTGTACATGGCATGGCAATGTAAATAAATCGTCAATGAACAGCTCAAGGCAAAGGAACAGCAATTTAAATGTAACAAAACACTATTCAAGAACGTGACCTATTATTTCGTAGTACGAAGCCTGTTTTAGACAAAAACATTTTAACAATTTGTATTTTATATGAGAAAAGCCTTATCAAGAGATTATTAAACAAGCCGTGAGGTGGGTCGTTTATTAGGACTAAAGTGCGACCCTTGAGGTCCACACGACGAACTTCCCAGTTTGATAAATATTTAATATCAATAATTAAATTAGATATTATCTACACAGAAAAGTAATCATTTTAATCATTAAAACAAAATTATTATTTATTTTTAACATTAATTTAAAAAAACTCGGGTCGCAGTGCCAAAACCCTGCCGACAATATAGTGTATTTGCTAATACAGGCATTGTGGCATTATTATGTAAACTTAAGTTTGTTTTTTGACAAAATAAAAAATTTAACCCCTTAATACAGCCCTTAAAATAATTAAATTTTTCTAAATTTCAATATTAGACATGGATTTCATCAATACACCCAATTAAATACACCCTTCCATATCTAAGTAAATCCGTATCAACAAACTAGTGTTTTCATAAAATTTGAAAGTCCGGTCCTGTCGGGCCGATTTTATTAAAATTTTAGCAGCACATTTTAATCTTTACTAAAGAGTTAAATTTCAATTTTGAAACGATTCTGACAAATTTTTCGGTATTTTTGGGCCCAAAAACTTTTTGGAACCCCTAAATACAACCCTGAAAATGGTCCGATCGGGCCCATTTTAAATAGGCTTCTTGCGGTGATGGGTTCCAATGTGTGTACCAAATTTCGTTTCAATCGATTAAGTCTGTCGAGAGTTATCGTGTACACACATATATATATAAATATATATATAAATATATATAAATATATATATATATATATATACATACATATATATATAAACATTTTTAAAAATGGTGCCAAAGTGTTCAGGAGGCTATGAAACGTCGAGAAATTTTGGTCCGACCCCTAGGTCCCACCATCCGACCGACGCCAATAGTGTATGTGCCATATGGCAAATACACTAAAAAAACGGCTGAACCGATTTTTATAAAATTTATGTCGGATCAAAATGACGATAACACGCCTCGATTGACACCCTTATGAAATCGATATAATTTTCTATTCGCGAGATATTGGGTAAAATCTAATTTTTTGGAGTCTATTTGGTTAAGAAAAAAGAACGGCTGAACCGATTTTGAAAAAATTTCTTTCAAATCATATTTACGTTAATACGCGTCGATTGGCACCTTAACATAGTCGATATCATTTTTCATTCTCGAGATTTCGTCTTAGAAAGAAATGAACACATACGTACACACACACAGAGAGAGAGAGACATCTTTCTAAAAATAGTGTAGAGACCTTGAAACAAAAATTTGTTATACATTTTGATTTCGATTTTCGGACCCATTACAATAACTTCCAATGGGAAGTTAATAAACTCGGAATGGCACCTAAGTCATGCAGAGGACTACAAGGAGAAACTATTTCTAAAATTTCAAGTTTCTACGTTTAAATGAGTCATTCAGTGAGACTGCCCCTTTAAACATAGTGTGGCCTCTTGGGGAGAATATCGCCCACGTTAAGAAACTCTGATCTAAAAAATTAAATTAAATAATTAGCATTATTATAATAGGCTAATTATTATTTGAGAATAGTTGAGAACTGAGATAAACGACAGCGTTACAAGTGTAATCAAATTATTAAGTTTGCTTTGTGGCCTGCGGACATATTGGATTAATTGCAGTGTCACATGTTACTTAATTATTACGTGAGCTACGCAAGTATGACAGAGAAAGAAGAGGCCCGCCTCGACTTTAACCCAGTTTTTCTCATTCCTAGATGCAGTGACGGACTCGCCTCATGCGGCGAATAGATCTTCTCTTCTTGAAATTAGAATTCGCATATTATTATCTTAATAATAATTGTTCGCACTTAATTATTTAATCTCGCGGGGCTCCTACATTCTGAAAAGAGATTCTCTTGTGTATATACCGAGTGTTTCCTAAGTAATGCCGAACACTTCGGAGCTGATTCCTTCCTTCAATTTAAGAGTATTCTCTACCGGAAGTTACCCCCTGCACTCTTCATCTCAAATCCTTTCCCCTCGCCTAAAAACGGTTACAGCTCTCCCGACGCCAAATGAAAGACCAAGAATCACACTACAGATTCTACAGGCGAAAATTTGAAAAACATTTTTCTGGAAAAAGTTACAAACTGTTAAAAATTATGTAGGTAATCTTTCACACGCAGTCAAAACTTTTTTTCAAAAAATTCTGTAGGATTTGTATTTATTTATTTATTTATTTATTGTAAATTATAGACACGTCGATAACTTAGGTCATTAGCGTCTTGTTTCCATCAAATAACAACTCACTTAAAACTAAATGACATCACAAAACATCCATGAGCGGAGGCGGGATTTGAATTCACGACAGTGTGATCCAAAGGTCGCTACGCTAACCGTTACACCACACTGTCCTCTGTAGGATTTCTAGTGGTCCTTTGTTTGGCGGTTACCCGAACCCTTTAACTTTGAAAATAGCGTCGGGAGAGCTGTAACCGTTTTTAGGCGAGGGGAAAGGATTTGAGATGAAGAGTGCAAGAGGTAACTTCTGGTAGAGAATATTCTTTAAGAAAAAAACGCTTCTAGGTATAAACGCACTGTTCACGAGATATACAAGATGTTAAAACTAAAATTTTGCTTTTTTGAAAGACGTTTGAACTCTCATAGCTCCGTAAGTAAATAAAATAGGACCTATGTTCACATAAGATTTTTTATTCTAAACGACCTTTCCAACAATCTATTAAAATTTCAAACGAATTGAATTCATACTTTGTGAAATAATAAAGCAAAGAGTTTTGAGACCCTGTATTTCAGGAACATATTATGTTCACAGGAACTTTTTTCTTGAATGAGCCATTTTCCTGAGAGTAGTTCTTTCAATTATCCACGAGAGGCCGCACTTGTGTAGGTACAAACATTATATTATTTTATTCCCCATAATTAGTGTCGTGTCATTTTAGTGGTATAACTTAATTATTAAATTATTAAAATAATTAATTAAGTTATACCACTAAAATGATACGATACTAATGAGGAATAAATCATGTTTGTACCTACCACAAGTGCTGCCTCTCGTGAATAATTGAAAGAACTACTCTTAGGAAAATGACTCATTCGTCCAAGGAATCAACCTCCTAAGTTTTCGGCATTACTACTGAGGAAACACCTCTATTCTCTATTTTTCACTGCAATGAAAGAACTCCGGACGAGTTTATTTAATTCAAAAAGTAAATGATTTAAAATTGATGTATGAATTTCATTCGAATCATCGTTCGCAACACTCGTGTAAGGCTGAGGCTACATTGGCGCCGTTTCAGACCAGATCAGATCCGTATTGTCGGATGTGAACAAACACCAGTAACCTTATGAAGTGGCTACACTGTTCACTCCAGACCGCGCCAGAATATGTCAGATTACAACAGACACGTTCCGACCGTCGGATGATATCAAACGTGTTTGAAATTTTCGTCAGACTACGGCCGTACATTTGACAGTTTACAACAAACAGTGTTGTATTATTACCAGATTGTCTTATTGTATTGTATTATTTTTTAAAAACGTGTTTGAATATCAATTGTGAATATGGACAAATCACTTTTAATTGATCTTGTACGTGAAAAGCCTCCTATTTGGGACCAAAGAGACAAAAGATACCACAACAGGGACGTGAAAGGTCTTTTGTGGAGAGATATTGGCGAAAAAATGAATCTTTCAGGTATGATTTGAAAATATAATTTATTTATTAATTAATCTATGAGTAGTCCATAAAATGAAAGTAAATTAACTCTGATCGGTTTCAACGCATTGTTGAAGTTTGTTTGTTTTGTTTGTTGTTTATAATAGGGCTCGGTATTTTTCAAATTAAAGTATTCGAATATTCATTTAAACTTCTATTCGAATAGTTAAAATTAATTAAAATTTAGCTGTCTTTTGGATTTTTGACAAAGATCCTGAAGTCTGTCAAGTCACGGCCCTCACAAGTTTCCCAACAATAAAATTTAAATCTAACAATACTGGGCAGTCATGACAGATAGCATAACTGTTAAATGATTAAAAAAATTACATTATATTTCTGAAAAAAATGTTATCTCTATCGCTAATCTAAATCATAAATCGCATATTGAAATCAAAACGTAAACACAGCAATGAGTAATAATTGGCGACAGCCGATACTCATGACAGGGGTCAGGACTCAGGGACGCCAAAAACAAAGAACAGTTGTATAAATGTATAATAAATGTTATTGTTGAACAACGATAAAAAATAATAAAAACAGTGCATTTTGATTTTCATTTGAATCCGGAAAGAAGCTAACTACAGTCTATGACAAATATTTAAATATCCAAATATTCAAAATTTGCACATCAAAAATTATTATTGTTCAACAAAGAAAAACAGTTGTCCGTCGGATATTATCCACTCCCTATGTAGCCACTTCGTCTGAAGTGTCTGATTTGGTCTGGTCTGGTCTGGTCTGATCTGATCGGATCTGGTCTGACACGGATCTAGTGTAGCCTCAGACTAAGTAGGAAGGTATCTTGAGAGACGTGTCGACGGCGAATTTTACGTTTATTCGAAAAACAGAGTGGGCGACCCGCTCATCTACTGGAGAGATAATATGGACGTTTTGAAATGCAGTTTAAATTTAGAATGTATGTAGAGAAGAAGCGTTTTTACGCAGTGCTGTACAAAGTAAAGTTAGAAAATTGTATCTGAAGATGTAGAAAAATGTTTTGAAAAACTTTACCCTTCGCCGTTGCAGTTGGGTAAAAATCGACGTAAGTGGTTTTGCCTCTTAACCACAGATATGTTTTTTCAAAATGCATATGTGAATGAATAGGTATGCTATTTTCCGTATGTCTTTTCGCAATAAGAGGCGGCAGCAGGTTTTCATATATGGTCGGAAAACCTTGATGGATAACAGTTAGGTATGTTTTGATCTTTGTGTTTCTCTTCGAGTGTTTTGCAATAAAATATCTTGACAAATTATACACACATGCTTGATGTATACAGGCTGATATACTAATATTATGTCTGTTGAACAGTAGACACTAGACAATCTGTTGGACAGTAGACACTAGACCAGGGGTTCCTAATCTTTTTGCTTCCCACCTCTACTATGGTAGGAAAGTAATTAGACCAAGAGGCGGGCGTTAATATATGAAGCTCATTTGTGACAGGATGAAATTTTCAGGGAAGGTAGTATGAATTATGACAAAGAAAAAGCGCTAGGGTTGCCTAGTCAAATCCTGGTGCGACGGCCGGGATAAGCCACTTCCGGTGCAAAATGTCAATTTTTATATGTATATGTATATATGTATAAATTCAAACAGCTCAAAATTACAAAGTGGCCCTTTGTCCAGCATGGTAACCATAGTTTTTAAGAAAATGACATTTCGAAAATTATAAATTGTTAATAACTGCTCAAAATTGGATAAAATATAATAGTTAAATCCTGTATCACGGAAAAGAAAAGTTATACATTTTGTAAAGTAGTATCAGTATATACAAAAATTTAAATTTTTGATGTGAAACATCTTTAGGTACGGGTGTAAAGTCGTTTAAATGGAACGTCGCCAAATGTCATTTGTTATTGCATTTTGAAACTACGTGGTCAATAATTATAGTTTTTTTACTAACATTATCAGCGGTAATGTGTCATGCATCGTTTTTTTTTTTTTTTTTTATTAAAAAAACAGATAGATTATTATGTATTGTTTTTTTTCTTATTGAAAAATTATTAATGTGATATTTTTTAGCACCTTACCTATATTAAAAATGTTAAAAATTCAATTTTCAACAAAAAATATCTCGCATTATTTTCTAATTTAACTAGCATAAAGAGATACCTTTATTAAAAAAAATATATATAATTTTTATTTCATGATTTTCTTGACTTTTTTTCAAAGCAACTACCTTAAACTACGTTTTGTTTAAAAATGTTTACATAATATTATTGTAAAAAAAAAATAAATATTTTAATAGCACGTTAATATAAGTATGCTTAGAATAAGTAATTTAATAATAATTCATAAAATGTTATTGCCTTTGTTCGGAACATTTTTGAATAGTTTAATGTATAGTAAACTATATTGAAACTCATGTCGATCACTCACGTATGTAATATAATAAAATTAAAAAACCGGTTGATTTGTGAATCAGAATTGTCAATCATTGGCAATGTTTGCCTTCTTCAGGCCTAAAATTACATAATTCTAATAATGTAATTTTTAACTATTTTGTTGCCTTCTTCAAGCCTAAAATTACATAATTATAATAATGTAATTTTAGGCTTGAAGAAGGCAACAAAATAGTTGCTGAAAAGTTGCCATAATAAAGATTGACAATTCTGACCCACAAATCAATCGGTTTTTTCTTTTATTATAGTAAATTATTATTATTTCCCATTTTTTCATTATAGTTATTTTGGTTTTACATTCGCTTAGTTAACTTTATACCTGCGTCTAATTAAGTTGAATTTCAAGAAAAAATATTAATCGAGGTTCAGTAAAGTCAAATGCTTCAATTAGTTTTTAGTGTCAAACCAAATTTAAAATCACAAACAAAAATCAACCTTTTTTCTCTTTTCGAAACAAACTCCAAACCACCTTTTTTAAAACTTTTATTACAGGTTACTACGACCTTCAAGTAAGTAATTTATACTAATTTATATAAGAGGTGCACGTTGAATTACGTTGAAAAATAAAAATAAGAAATTGCTACCCTAAAATACATAAATTCTTGGGAAAATTGTCAATACCAGATTCAGGCAATTCCTGCGTAATTATACGGATATGAGTTAGAAACCAAATGCGTTGAAAACATAAAGTTATAAATAACTAGACATACGTATGAATGTTTGCCAAACACAAGGCCGATAACTCATTTCAGAACGGTTACAATATATAAGTATACATATATACATAATGTTATTTGACAGCTTTTAAAATGTCAAAAAAACAAATATAATTTATAAGTTTTCAATGTGTTACCCAAAATTTCCTTAGGCAACCCTATGTATTTCAATACAGCTCTTCGAGATCTACAATATGGCGTCAATTGTATGCTGTCATATAATGACGAAAGATAATTATGAGCTAATGAAATATGTGTATTTTGCACCGGAAGTGAGCTCCTCCCGGCCTTCGCACCAGGATTTGACGAGGCAACCCTAGCACTTATTCTTTGTCATACTAGATTCTACCTTCCCTGAAAATTTCATCCTGTCACAAATGAGCTATATAAATTTACGCCTACCTCTCGACCTAAATGGATTTAGTCCGAAAAAAATATTTCGAGATTTTAACAGATCTTCACGTTTTGAGACCCTAGCAATCGTTTAAGATCATTTTCTGACAGATGTCTGTATGATGTGTGTGTGTGTGTATGTGGTCAATTTTTCGCCTTCGATATCGTAAAAACGGAACAACATACGGCCATGCCGATTGTTCTATTGTGTTTAATTTAGATCTGATTAGATTTTGAGTCAAATCGGTTCAGTGGATCCTGAGATATTAAAAAAAACGTTCGCAATGTCACGTATTAACATAGTTAAAAAAAATATAAATGAATTCTAGATGTTATAATATGAAAAAAATATTTAACTAAAAAAAATAAAAATTGTACGTATAAATCAAGGTAACCATGATTTTTGCTATATTAAGCTAGCCATCAGTAGATCACCAAACAAAAAAGAGGGCCATGCTTTTTTCAAAGAATAAAAATTAAATTGTGTTTTAAAGACCACCAACTGCTAAGGTTATTTGGGCCTAGTCAAAAAATAAAAAAAAGAGTGTTTATTTTTTGCAAATATTTACTAGGTGGGAAGTATAGGACTGGTCATCAGTCGAATTTTTTTATTTAGAATTCCCTCCTTGAATTTTATTTCAATAATTCTACTGGCCAACACAAAACATAAATGAATTTTCAAGTAAAAATATGACATGACATGGTTTAAACATAATAACATTAACAATGAAAAAAACATCCTGGAAATGTGCACTGTACAATACCACGAATTTGAAAACATTCTGTAAGTATTATTCAGAAAATTATATATACAACAGGTATTGGTTGTTATTATTATCTCTTACGACATAATATTTTCTACGCTTTAATAGGTAAACACATCTCTGTCATTATAATGTAAATTTTATTAAACCAATGTCACATACACCTATTTAATTTGCTTGTTTAGACGTTTCTTTAGTTCAGCACACCAAATCACCACAAAACCAGACATAAGCTAGTTTTAACACTTCGAATGCTTAATGAAGTCAGTTTCGGGCACATACTCGTATACCTATCATGCAGGGCCAGCCGCAAGCATATGCGAGCGATATTGTAAAATTGTGTGATTTTTTTGCTTCATTTTAAAGGCCCCAAATATAAACCTTGCACGCAGGGTACTTCAAACTGTTTTTTTATAGATGTTAAATAAATGCAAGGAAATGCAGTTGACGAGTGCCTATAATTTACAATCATTCATTCACTCACTGCGAAGAGAATTAGGTAGGTACCTACCTAAGATTATTTTTTTTCGTTTAATTTTAAAAGCTTATTTAAAAGGGCCTCGAATATAAACCTCCGTCTCCCAACCTTGCGCAAGGCCTCTCGAATTTTGAGGCCGTCTATGTGATCTCATATAAAGTATCGAAATTGAGGTAAGACACCCGGCTTTTGTACAGGTTCAGTAAAAATAAGCTGACTGTCTTAACCATAGGATTTTTGATGAGATATAAAATATGAAGTTGGTTAAAAAGAAGATATTAATCACTATATAGGTACCTACTGTACTTTTTAACCGACTTCATATTTTATTAAATTGGCGCAGACCTCAAAATTTCATTATTTTCCCCTTTTTAGTAGCTTTTTGAAGGAGGGGTTTTTTTTTTGTTAAAAAGTTTTTTATTTTTTACTTTTTAGTGTCAAAAAGTGACATTTACCTTAAAGGAATCACACGTCGTTACTTATTTCTATTAAACCGACTTTCTTACGCTGTCTGATGTGTCAAAAAGTGACATTTATCTTAAGGAATCATACACCGTTGCTCACTTTTATTAAAATCAGCCGAACTACTGAACCGATTTTGATGAAATTTCTATGGGACCAATCTGACAGTATATCCTTTCAGATAAAAAAAGAATTTTCCAAATCGGTTTATAAATGACCGAGTTCTGAGGTAATAAAAAAAAAATACAACCGAATTGAGAACCATCTCCTTTTTTTGAAGTCTGTTAAAAACCAAATGTAAGATGGACGACGAAAAAAGATCAAAACGACGAAAAATGCTCTATAGTGAACACGTGCCTTAACCGCCTAATTAATTAGTGTTGGAAGACGAACTCCAAACAAAAGAATATAAAAAAATATATTCGTCGTGTAAATTCTCAAGTCTGTTAAGCTAACAGTTTTCTACATCTTTTTATGTTTCGACATCACAAAAAAATGAAGAAAAAAAACTTGCAAGCTTTTCTTTGCTGTTGTACGCCTGCTTTAGTAGATTTCTTCGATTTCCTGTGCCAATTCATTTTAGTAATGTACCTATTTCATTCATTGATGGAGGCTACAGCCTGTTTTAGACGAAAGAAAATTCTATTATGTGATTAAAATTTTGTGAGCGTGTGAAACAAATTTTAGTCGCAAAAAGAATTTGTGTTAAAAACTATATTTTGCTTTAATTAACTTCCCATTGGAAGTTATTGTAATGGGTCCGAAAATCGAAATCAAAAAGGAAAAAAAAATTTTATGTTTCAAGGTCACTACACTATTTTTACACTACTTTTAGAAAGATGTCTGTGTGTGTGTGTACGTATGTACGTACGTACGTATGTATGTGTCCATTTCTTTCTAAGACGAAATCTCGAGAATGAAAAATGATATCGACTATGTTAGGGTGCCAATCGACGCGTATTAACGTAAATATGATCTGAAAGAAATTTTTTCAAAATCGGTTCAGCCGTTCTTTTTTCTTAACCAAATAACCTCCAAAAAAGTAGATTTTACACAATATCTCGCGAACAAAAAATTATATCGACTTCGTAAGGGTGTCAATCGAGGCGTATTAAGGTCATTTTGATCCGACATAAATTTTATAAAAATCGGTTCAGCCGGTTTTTTTTTTTTTTTTTAATTATTGTTAAAAATAAATAATAATTATGTTTTAATGATTAAAATGATTACTTTTCTGTGTAATATCTAATTTAATTATTATTATTAAATATTTATAAAACTGGGAAGTTCGTCGTGTGGACCTCAAGGGTCGCACTTTAGTCCTAATAAACGACCCACCTCACGACTTGTTTGCCAAAAAAGTTGTCAAAGCATGCGCTCTACGAATGTACGAACAGTTTGGGTATTCATTGTTTTGCTGTTTTTTTTTAGCTTTTTTGCTGACGAAAACCAGTTAGTTTAAAAAAAATCTCACAGCATTCATGCAGCATATTTTCCCCGTTTTATTTATCCATTACTACTCTGTTGTTTTCTTTTTAAAGTGAAACTTTATTAGCCTCGTTTTTTTCGTTCGGTTACGCATGTCAAGCGTCACGTCACGTCCAATCGAAGCGAATACGAAAACGTCAAAATGACAGACATAACCCTACATAAATTTAACATGGATATGTTTGCGGCTTTTTTGCGTGCCCAAATTGCAGGTACCTCAGATCGAATTGTCAATAGAGTTGTTGTGAAAAATAATATGCATTTACTCGGAACAAAACAGCGAATGCAACGCGTGTGAATTGCAGACCTCGTACCTCGGGCAGCAAACTTCACACTAGTTGCAAACGCTATGTTTCGTCCCTTGTAATGCAATATACTATTCAATGTTAACGATTTTGATGTATATCTGAATTGTTTCCGTCTAAAATAGGCTTTATAGACAACCTTAAATAAGATTAAAAGGAAAATAAATCTCTTGGTAATGCTATTAAATGAGCTCGTGCGATACACGTCATGTCAGAAAACAGTAACAGTCCAATGAAAGTTGTACTGTATTGTTCATTTGTTCCCATGCTTAACAAATGAGTGTAAAACATTTCTGTTAAAAGTTGTATTTGACATTCTTTCTCTTATAACGAATATATCAATTGTTTATGATTATTAACTTCCCATTGGAAGTTATTGTAATGGGTCCGAAAATCGAAATCAAAAAGAAAAAAAAAATTTTATGTTTCAAGGTCACTACACTATTTTTACACTACTTTTAGAAAGATGTCTGTGTGTGTGTGTGTGTGTGTGTGTACGTATGTACGTATGTACGTACGTACGTACGTACGTACGTATGTATGTGTCAATTTCTTTCTAAGACGAAATCTCGAGAACGAAAAATGATATCGACTACGTTGGGGTGCCAATCGACGCGTATTAACGTAAATATGATCTGAAAGGAATTTTTTTAAAATCGGTTCAGCCGTTCTTTTTTCTTAACCAAATAACCTCCAAAAAAGTAGATTTTACACAATATCTCGCGAATAAAAAATTATATCGACTTCGTAAGGGTGTCAATCGAGGCGTGTTAACGTCATTTTGATCCGACATAAATTTTATAAAAATCGGTTCAGCCGTTTTTTTTTTTTTTTTTTTTTTTTAATTATTGATGTTTTAATGATTAAAATGATTACTTTTCTGTGTAATATCTAATTTAATTATTATTATTAAATATTTATCAAACTGGGAAGTTCGTCGTGTGGACCTCAAGGGTCGCACTTTAGTCCTAATAAACGACCCACCTCACGGCTTGTTTTGTTTCTATTCGACGTCCCAACCCGTAATTATATAATAATTTATCTGAATAAAAATTATAGTTTTCTTTCACCACGCATGTTTGAATTATTTATTAATGATCATGATTTGAAAAAAAAGTTTTTCACAATTGATGGCAGCAGAATCGTCTCACTTGTAACCAGTTAATTTCTTCTTAATGTTATAATACAATATTGAATATACCATTTTCGAGAATTGTACTATGTCGCGTCGTTATCTCTATGCTAGAGTTCATTA
Organism: Mongoloraphidia duomilia; assembly: GCA_039654895.1. Classification (NCBI taxonomy): domain Eukaryota; kingdom Metazoa; phylum Arthropoda; class Insecta; order Raphidioptera; family Raphidiidae; genus Mongoloraphidia; species Mongoloraphidia duomilia. The sequence continues at coordinate 13,103,378 of CM077522.1, forward strand.
CATTAATTCTCACAATTTGGTGGCCAAATATGGAAAACGCTAATTAGGTATTTAAGTTTGAAAAAAATTATTAATTTTTTAATTTTTTCTAATAATTTAACATAAATAATATTGAAAATCGAAAAGAAAAATTTTTTTTAAAGCTATAGATAAATTACTAAAAATTAATTAAAATGTATGAAAATTTAAAAAATATCACGTGACTTCAAAACGCGCCAGGAATGTTTGTGACGTCGTTATGTTAAAATGTGTCTGCATTTGTTGGTATTTGTGTATATGTATTACACATACTATCAAAAATAATAAATTTTTAACTTGGTAACCATGGATACAAAGACCATAGATAACATAATGACGTCACACGCGTTCGGATTCTTTCGGCGCGTTATCGGAACTGAGTTTAAAAATTAATTTTTATTTAAATATAACTTTTTAATTAGTAAGCAAAAAAATTAAAAAAATCAGTTTTGCTATAAAACTTGTATGTGGTCCATCCATTTAAGTAAAAAAAAAAATTCATTTAAAAACCCAATTGATGGCAGCAGAATCGTCTCACTTGTAACCAGTTAATTTCTTCTTAATGTTATAATACAATATTGAATATACCATTTTCTAGAATTGTACTATGTCGCGTCGTTATCTCTATGCTAGAGTTCATTACATTAATTCTCACAATTTGGTGGCCAAATATGGAAAACGCTAATTAGGTATTTAAGTTTGAAAAAAATTATTAATTTTTTAATTTTTTCTAATAATTTAACATAAATAATATTGATAATCGAAAAGAAAATTTTTTTTTAAAGCTATAGATAAATTACTAAAAATTAATTAAAATGTATAAAAATTTAAAAAATATCACGTGACTTCAAAACGCGCCAGGAATGTTTGTGACGTCGTTATGTTAAAATGTGTCTGCATTTGTTGGTATTTGTGTATATGTATTACACATACTATCAAAAATAATAAATTTTTAACTTGGTAACCATGGATACAAAGACCATAGATAACATAATGACGTCACACGCGTTCGGATTCTTTCAGCGCGTTATCGGGACTGAGTTTAAAAATTAATTTTTATTTAAATATAACTTTTTAATTAGTAAGCAAAAAAATTAAATAAAAACAGTTTTGCTATAAAACTTGTATGTGGTCCTTCCATTTAAGTAAAGAAAAAAATTCGTTTAATAACCCAATTGAAAAAAAATATTTGAATATTATTTCATTTTTAATTATACTTTTTATAATTTTTTTGTATATTACATGACAGACTTACTCGCAGATTTAAAAAAAACGAAAGGATATCTGCCATTCGTGTGCGATTTTTGCTTTGTTTTTGTTTTACTGTAAAAAAAAACGGGTTTGTATACAATTCCAGTGTACGTGAATATAATGTGGGCGTCCCCAGTGGATTACGCAAAACATATTATATAGACATACAAGTTGTTTATTTTACGAGTCGCTTATGTGTATACAGTGGCACTAAATCAGTGGCTCCTGGAATTTAGCTCCATAAGTCAACACTTCTGGATAATATATTCTGTGCCTCAATATTCTCTCTATATTACAGAGTAAAGTAGAAAAAGTGTTAAAATTCCTATACTATACACATCACTTCTATGTAAACTTGCAACTTTACCGTATATTTTCATTTATCAGATTTCTAATATGATGATGACGAGGACAGCTTATGGTGTAACGGTTAGCGTGCTGGCCTTTGGATCAAACTGTCGTTGGTTTGAATCCCACCTCCGCTCTATAGATGTTTTGTGATGTCGTTAATTAGACGCTAATGACCTTAGTTGTCGCGCGTCTATAATCTACAATAAATTTAAAAAAAATATGAATACAAATCAGTACTATGTGCTTGATTGGGAGTGCTCTAAATACTAATAGTGTATTTTACATTGGGTCCTGATCAAGGCCATCGCGATTTATCTTAAAAAGGAATGCCCATGTGAGGTCTGATTCGGCCTTAGCTCATGACGTATTCAGGCTTGCCCTAGCAAATTTCTGCTCGGGATGTTGTTGTATGTCTGTACCAGCATCGTTAAAAAAATGTTGGACCGATTTTGATGAAACTTGGTACTCTATCAACTGATACTAAAATTTAAAGTGTAGACCGTAGGGTACGTTTTTGGGGTTAAGATATAGGATTCATTCACATCAAAACCGGTATTAATTAACATGAGCAACTTCACACGCAAAACCGACGTTCACGCGAGCGAAGCCATTATTATCATAAATTGGTAGCTCTATAGATATATCACGTTAATCTATATATGGTTGTTTTAATGTATAGACGTTTTCTGATCCTCTTATATAAACATTCCTTCTGTATGTTAAACATGACATACATGTCTTGAAATTTCCGCTATACATTATAATAAATGTCTCGTCGTCTTCAAGTTTCGATCGTCTGGGCTTTCCTCGGCAGTAAAAGTTTATAACGTTTCCGCCGATCGTGACTGTCCTGATATTTCCTATACAGAAGATAGTTTTCTCTGTTTGATCGTGTGATGTTTTTTATATATCACATATAAGTTAATATAACTGTGTATAATAAACGACCTGGTATTGCCAATTCTATATCTGTATGAAGTTACATAAACGGAGAATGTTCAATTTTATATTCTGTCTCGTGCACAAATCTTACATCCTAGAGAAAGTCAAGGGCGAATTTACCAATGGGCTAAGTAAATAATTGTCTGAGACGGATACTCGGGTTGAAATGGTACCATCGAGTTTCAAATGCTGAGTTACTAGCTAGATCAGCACAAATACTAGTAGGGAGAACAATAAAATCAAGAAAATGGAAATGGATATCATTCCCTTAGAAAAGAAGAAACTGATATTACACGTAGCGCACTAGAGTGGAACCGCAAGGAAGCAGACAACAAGGACGTCCAAAAAATACTTGGAGACGCACTATGGAGGCCGAAATGAGAGAATATGGCGTCACCTGGCAAGAAGTTAAGAGACTCGCTCTCGATAGACCTCGTTTCAGAGCATTTGTAGAAGCCCTATGTTCCTAAAGGAACCAAAAGAATTTAATATATATATAATATAAGTAGGCTAGAGCCCAGGGCGGTCGCATTTCGAGGAGCAGAAAGTCGGAAAGTTGACGATTGTGAACGAGTGTGACGTTTGCCTGCCAGAGCGCAATGAAGGACGGAAATCACATGAGTCGCAATCGCCAATTCCGCTTGAGTAATGAGTTACACACAGTACTTTTTTTACAAGCTTTTTTTAACTTGCAATGTTTGCATGTTTGTTTGTGTGTTTTTTTTGTTTAGGTCAAATCTTGCAAGTCAATTTTGAACGACTTCCACGTATCCGATCGATTTGATATTTTGTACACATATGTATTTCCGATGACAATACATGATTAAATCGTTTTAGAATTAAATTTAACCCCTAAGGGGTTCAAACGAGGGTGTATGGTTTTTTTTGACTAATCAACGCCCAGGCCAAATCGCAGAAGCTAGAAACTTGAAATTTGGACAGTAGATTAAAACACCGCAAATAGATATTGTAGGTTAGGCGTACTGTCAGATATAGTTTACAATCATCGCGTAAAATGGCGCCACTTTAACATAACCGAAAAGAATTTCCCAAGGGACGAAAACATTTTACTTTTATTTTTCATCAATAACATGCAAAAGCCAACTTTCGTCCCCAAAAACAAGTATATGGACGCACTTTCAATGAAACCTCGCAGTTGTCTAACTGCTAAAAAATTGCTGTCATTTGGATACCTTCGCAATAGAAGGTTTCTGTTAGAAGTGGAAGAGCGGCGTAAATATTCCAAATTTAACAGAACTTTTGAAAAAAATGTTTTCTATTTTTGACCCTTGCTCGTCTTTTGATGAGTCGCGTGTAAAAATCTTATTCGTTTGACGGTCGCCGATCGAAAGCGTTAAATGCGGTTTACAGCACGTGGGTGGCTATACTTGTGTTGTCATTCGACGATGGTACTTAACTCCACTATAACTTCATAAGTGAACATAAGCGGAGCACTTGGAGCCTCCGATGACAGAGATTGGTTATATGTTCCAAAGGAGACTGGATCTATAGTCATCATGAATACGTAATACGCTCAAATGGTTGCTGCAAATGTTCTTTAAAATCACTCACACGTGATTTATTTCTCTTTAACGTCTATATAATGGTAGTTCAACCATAAACCTTGCATAGATTCAGTTCGTTTCGGATCGGAATTGTTGACCAAAAGTAATAAGCATAGAGCTATCAATTTTATTAACCCCATTCAAAAAAGGAGAATATTATGATGTTGTTATCAATGAGCCATTTTTCTTCCTTCAATTATCCAGAGGCTGCACTTGTGGTAGGTACAAACATTATTTATTCCCCATTAGTGTCGTGTCATTTTAGTGATATAACTTAATTATTTAATTATTATTATTATTACATCAATTAAATAATTAAGTTATACCACTAAAATGACACGACACTAATGGGGAATAAATAATGTTTGTACCTACCACAAGTGCTGCCTCTCGTGGATAATTAAAGGAACTACTCTCAGGAAAATGGCTCATTCGACGCGTATGATTACTCAGGAATGGGTCCACCGATTTGAATGATTGTGACGCCGTTGTGCTCAGGAAGATGCGGAGATTATAATTTTTACTGAAATCGGTTCAGTAGTTTTTTTTTTTTATTATAAATAGATACTTAGGTACTCGTATATACTGGAAAGCTTAATTATTTATCTATAAATGTTAATCAAAAATCAACTAAAAATTGAAAAAAAATAAAAAAGAAAAAATTGAACTGCCTTAAAAAAAGCCGCTAAAAAGAGAAAAAAAACTCGGGTCGCAGTGCCAAACCCTGCCGACAAGTGTATTTGCTAATACAGGCCTTGTGGCTTTAATACGTGAACTTAAGTTTGTTTTTGGACAAAATGAAAAATTTAACCCCTTAATACATCCCTTAAAATAATATTTTTTTTTTCTTAATTTCAATATTATTGTCAATGCAACCACTTTACCAAACTAGGTAAATACACCCTTCATGAGTAAATAAATCACTATGCGCAAACTAGTGTTTTCATAAAATTTGTAAGTCCGGACCTGTCGGGGCGATTTTATTTAAATTTTAGCACCACGTTTTAATCTTTACTAAAGGGTTAAATTTCAATTTTGAAACGATTCGGACAATTTTTTCGGTATTTTTGGGCCCAAAAACATTTTTCAACCCCTAAAAACCACCCTTAAAATAGTCCGATCGGGTCCATTTTAAATAGGCTTCGTGCGGTGATGGATTGCAACGTACCTACCAAATTTCATCAAAATCAATTAACTCTTTCGAAAGTTGTAGCCCGTACACACACACACACACACACACACAATATATATATATATATATATATATATATATATATATATATATATATATATATATATAAATAGACATTTCCAAAAATGGTGCCAAAGTGTTCAGGAGGCTATGAAACGTCGAGAAATTTTGGTCCGACCCCTAGGTCCCGCCATCCGACCGACGCCAATAGTGTATGTGCCATATGGCAAATACACTAATAATTAAACTTTAAGGTCGGCTTTAATTTAATAACTAATAATTTATAATGGGCATAATATTAATAGAAAAACGTATTCAAATTAAATTAGATACATTTTGAAAAACATTTTACTTCATGAAAAAAATGCGTTGTATATACTCATGGATAAAGGAATCTGTAGGGACAGAGTATGAAGTACCACTTTAGACGAGGGGGAAACCATTCAGGGGAGGGTGCACGCCTATGTCTCATGGACATGTCCATGCTATGCATGTGCTCACATTCTATTAGCCGCGCCTTTGCGCGTGCTCAATTGCGCCAGATGCAGTCGTCCGCGTCTGCGCATGTTCAATTGCCCGTACAGCGCTTGCGCAACTGAAGCGACCAATAGAATATGGGCACACATGCTTCCTCACCCACCCCTTAACAGCAACCTCCCCACCCGCTTGTACTACGTCCCAAAACGCTTATGACCTCTTGTCGAGCGTCTATAATTTACAATATCTATATCTAACTATGTCCCTAGATTTCTACGTCTATGGTTGTACTGTACCACACCGGCGTGGTGTATCCAAATGAAACAGTGTGTGTTTATTTTATTTATTGTAAATTATAGACGCGTCGACAACTAAGGTCATTAGCGTCTTGATTACATTAAAAACAACACACTTAAAACTAAATGACATCACAAAACATCCATGAGCGGAGGCGGGATTCGAACCCACGACAGTCTGATCCAGAAGCCGCGACGCTAACCACTGGACCACACTGTCCTCGAAACAGTGTGTGTATGAATCGTTGGTTACTTATGTATATATTCATTATAACCATGTCGGGGCCCCTAGGCAATGCAATTCTCGGGCCCCCTTTTCAACCGTTTGAAGATGATCAGTTCTTTTCAAGTTGATGATCATGTGAGTAACTTCCAGTAAACTTTTGTTTATGATACTGTATTTCGACGCATGTTGTCAGTTGATAAAATACTATACTAATAATATGGATACGTTACGTAGCATATTGTATGAATCATACAATACGCTGCAACGCATCCATATTATTAGTTCTACTTCTCGATGAGTCGATACTAGATGGTTCTGTTCTGTAAGTAAGAAGTATTTCATCAACTGACAGCATGCGTCAAAAAAAAAGCAATAATACCTATTGTCATTGAGGTTACAAATTTTTCAATTAAATTTTCACTGTATGAAACATTTTCAATTTCTTTTGTGCGCGCGTGGGGCCCCTATCCGATGCGGGGCCCCTAGGCAGTTGCCTACTCTGCCTAATGGTTAATCCAGCCCTGTATATATTAACAACTTGATGATATACCGAACCAAGCAAAGGAAATTGTAACCCCATTAACAGAGTCATTGAGCCCTCGTGAGACAAGTACGCCGATTTTTTACAACCGACGTAAACCGAAAACACAGCATTATTGTAACGAGACAGTTTTAACAGCGTGCTGAAGGCCGAACGCTTGAGTTTATTTATTAACTCCGAAGTTGTAAATAGTTATTTCATTCGGTACAATGAGTGTGTCGTTTCCGTCCTGCGGGAGCAACAAGACGACGCCGCCTGTCCCCGCGCCATTCTTCATATTATGGGCCCGCTCCAGCAGTGGCAGCCGATGGCAATCGGCGTCGTGGCGCACGGCGCGACGGTGAAAAACGGACGGGTTGTTAAACGCATTCACTCCCATCGGATCTATAAAAACACTTCCACACTATGCAATATATTATTTTGTATGTAGACTGAAGTTACACCAGGTGTGTTTAACCATAATGTAATCAGGGATGATTGTCTTAAAAGAATAAATGACTTTGCGTAAGATATACGAGTCAAAAAAGACTGAAGCTACACCAAGTGTGTTTAACCGTAATGTAATCGAAGGATGATTGTCTTAAAAGAATAAATGACTTTGCGTAAGATATACGAGTCAAAAAAGACTGAAGCTACACCAAGTGTGTTTAACCGTAATGTCATCGGGGGATGATTGTCTTAAAAGAATAAATGGCTTTGCGTAAGATATACGAGTCAAAAACGTGTAACTATAGACTGTGCTCAAGGAGTTTTTTTTGTAAGGTTGTGAAACATGAAGCAGATGTAGTTCTAAACAAAAGACATACCGCGGGAAAACTCTCGAAGAAAACACTCCGTATGAAAGAGATTCTCCTCAAAACTCTCTAAAAGACAGTTACCTACTTAAAGAGAAGCACTGGACCATCACAGAAAGTCAAAAATGTTAAATAACAGTAGAAACGCCTTTTAAGATTTAATATGATGATGAAAAGTTCCATATCCCCCTAACCTCTAGAGGACGTTGAAGAACCCATGTTGATTCCATTTGGTTCTATCCTTTTAAGATAGACATTGTAAATTATAGACACTCGACAGCTCAGGTCATTAGCGAAGCGCGTCGTATATAATGTGTATAGCTGCCTTGTATGCGATTGGCTCGAACAGGCATATTTTTTTCCCGCTACGAGCGAACAAGAGGACTGCAGAGTACAGACAAGGAGGATGAATGCATACGTGCGCAGTATCGCATAGCGCATCCAAGGATCAACGCCATGATTTACGACGTATTTCGTCCCGTCCCCACCACTCGATGTCGGTCAAATTCGTTTTCCTTATCTCCAACCATCGACTTTACTACTGGGCGTACCCTAGTGATTAAAAAGTATCCCTCCGAAAGAAAAAGATAGAATGAGTGTGTGAACCCTGCATTTGCATTAAGAAAAGGATAGAGATAGGCCACGGCCATACTGTATCCTCGTCACTCATGTGAATCCGAAAAATAACTAAATAGCCCGATTACTCCTATAAGAATTACACAGTGTACTGGCGGCAAAGCATCACCCTCACTTAGCAACGGACTGTCTGCTTGACAACTGTTGCCCTCTCCGCTGCTCTCTAATGGTTTTACCATAGATGGCGTGTATTTTCTATTGCTAGAGCCGTTGCGTGATAACCGGAACGATATCCGTAGTCGAATGATGACGTGTCGGTGTTAGTGTTGAGTCTCTATCAACGATATACCGCTAGAGTAGTACACGTCCAGTAGTATGTAAGTCGATGTCTCCAGATGCCCAGCCTTCTTGATGCAAGAATCAAGATTAACGTTAATGGCAGTGTGTAATACCAAGTAATTAGTCGGCGCAGAACAGCTTTAAAAGTTTGGTCACGTCTGGCTGAATACAATGCAACACTCGGAGAATAGTCGCTAGTGTATCGTATATCTTGTATTGTAACAAACGACACGGGGCGCATGAATAACGCCCGAGCTATTTCTGTATTCCAATTATCCGTACACTAATTCACTCTGCTATTGTATACAACGTGTTCTTTAAATACAATCAGAGCTGTGAGTTTACACAATATCAGAGTATAGATACACATAATTAGCCTATGATCAGGACACGCTCTACTTCGCTATCCGATGACATGAGTGCAACTTAAGATACTATTTTTTAGTGTTACGCGCAATTTTGTAGCCTTGCCGTTTTTTGAGAAAATCGCAACTTTTTTATTTTTGTTCATCTGTAAACTACGGGCTTGAGAATAGCCGTGCGTGTAGCAATGATGTTGTTTACATGGCGTTGCTATGGTTCCTCTATTACAAGTCTCCAGTTCCCGGGTTCAAGCCCGAGAGCTGGTAAAAGTGTCAATTGGATTTTCAATTTATTATTAAAAAAAGAAATAATGAATTGAAAATATGGATTGGTGCTAGGCCTAAATAACCTTAGCTGTTGGTGGTCTTTAAAACACATTTAACAATCGCAAATATATAATAAAGTACCTAAATAAATACAATAAATTTATTATTATAGTTTTATTTTTTTATATTTTAAATTGTTATCCAATTTTTTTTCATTATTAAAAAAAATAAATATTACAAGCCTTCGGGAGTCGAAACGGTAGACACGTACTTTTCCGCACGGCCACCTGGCTTACTGTGTCTGAGACCTTAAAATAATTATACTTTTCATCTAATATTTCTAAAATGCCACCCCAGTATGAGACATTACACATTATTCACGTCAATAGAAATTTGGTTTCGATCCATTGAATGGTGGGTCAGCTAGGCCTCTGGCACGCAGGGACCTCTGTTGTCGAGCGTCTATAATCCACAATTCATTCATGAATCCGTCGAAATATAGAATTCGATTTTTTTCGCCATGTCAAGACTTTCTTCACTCCTATATGGTCGCTCGAAAGTAAAAATAATGCAAATGAATTTTTTTTAAATCTATAAATAAAAATTCCGTTCAATTTTTGTCTATTGAAAAGTGGCATAATGCTGTAACTTTCGCCTGACATTCTACCCTATTTCAAGTGCATTTGCGAACGATAAAACTAATAAGCTGATATCGGTCATTAAACAAATTAATTAAAACATTAATATCGTCAGTATCATAATATTCATATAGCAGTGTGTATGCATTTCAAGCGAATAAGTAGAGTATATGAGCCAGAAATCTTTATCCATTTTTATCATAGTAACAACTTTTCTGGATAACACGGGTAGATTTTTGTTTAGAAGCGAAATAATTAAGAACTACAAATCTCATAGTTTAGCGTACACCAATTTAGCTCAGAGATCGCGCGCTGAATCCCCGATTTGTTTTACATTTTCACTCACTGCTCATACCCCTTTTTGCCGTAGCACCTAAATTCCATCCCCCAGGGGGGACATTGGGATGTAGTTGTTAACGCAATTGCATTCCAATGTTCTTTGGGAATTAGCGCTCCCAGGGACCCGAGCTCGTACCAGTCGGTTTGTGTATGCCGGCTGGCGGTTTTTAATACACAAATATGTTATATTTTGTTGTGTTGAAGACGCTAATGACCTGAGTTGTCGACGCGTCTATAATCTGCAATAAATAAAAATAAAAACCTAAATTCCAAAAATCTTCCTAATTTGTATTTTTTAGAGCTTAAAAATTTTATTTTTATAAAAGTTATACAATTTAGTTGAATATTAATAAATGTAAACAAACTGTTTTTTTTATATAATTGCAGTTATAGAATGTAGACATTGCTGCCGCTCTGGCAAAACCTATAGCAAAGATAAATTTCTTCTTTGATTCTAGTTAATTTTCTGAACATATGTCTTAGATGCCACACTTAATTCAACAAGAACACGCACTTCGGTTTGCTTTCTGCAGTTTAGCAACTAGGGACGTTAAAATTTTGTCTCTTTATGCATTTAAGAAATCAAAATAACAAAAGTGTGTGCGTGTGTGTGTGTAGTGACTTTAATATGTCATTTTCAATACCTTACCTATGTCAAGGCATCCTCGATTTGAGGAAATTAAGTTGGTTTTCGATTTTTTTTGTCCAGAATTTTTTTCACTTTCGAAAAATGCAAAAAATGTACATGGTGTTCCATTTAATTCATTTTTTTTTATTTCATTATAGGGAGAACCATGAAAAAAGGGTTAATTTTGCGAATATCTCAGAAACCTGTTGCTCCAGTATTTTTCTGTTTTTGCCAGTCGTACTCCAATAATAGCAAAGTTAGCAATCTAAGTTTAAACATCCTGTATAAGTGTTCCTTGAAAATTAACTATTACTAGTATGGTTATGTGTACAGTAGACCCGCTCCCTCCATGTACAGGATATTTCAGGAGCAATGATACATATTTTAGTATGGTATAATATGATAATATCGTTCATTTTGAGCTAACAAGTTCATGTAAACATGTGTCCAATTATCAATTTTTTTATTCACGCCGAAAACGCTGATATGGTGTTCTGTTACAAGTTTTGCAATGTAATTCAATTGGCTGTATCTCAGTAATCATTGAGAATTAGCCACATGTTCATATGAGCTTTTTTGCTCAAAATGAATGATACTATAACATACCAAAATATGTACCTACCATTTCTCCTGAAACATCCTGTATATATAAAGTTATTTCAACGTAACCGCCCCCCAGGGGGGACATTGGGATGTAATTGTTATCGCAATTCCATTCCAATGTTCTTTGGGAATCAGCGCTCCCAGGGACCCGAGCTCGTACCAGTCGGTTTGTGTATGTCGGCTGGCGGATTTTAATACACAAATATGTTATTAATTGTTGTGTTGAAGACGCTAATGACCTGAGTTGTCGACGCGTCTATAATCTACAATAATATAATATAATCAACGTAACCGCAAAACCATTTACGTAGGTATATGTAAGTCATTCGGTCTATGTTCATTGTTCCTGTCAAATTTCGTTGAAATCGGAAAGACAAACAGAACGAAATGCCAAACTGTTGAGTTAAAACGAGACAACATGTACTATTTAAAATGTATTCAACGATGCAGTCACTCATTAACGCGTAATTTAAGATCATACGGTAAAAAATAGTTGAGTAGCTCTGGTTTTCAAATGACAGTAGGTATATGCGGTGGATTATTAATTTCTTAGATTCGTTCGGAATATTCATTCACGTCTGACTTTAAATGCTTATGTAAGTTACATGTGTTGGTGCGTTTATATGACTATAATATTCATCTTCTTAGTTGCTAAATGGTCCCGAGACAATTAGATATAGAGAAAGTAGGGATCTCTCTCGCTCTCTCTTTATAATGTTTCTTGTTCGAATATATGTACGAATCTGCATAAAGCTCTCTGTCCACGTATATAGAAAAAACGTCCCATTTTAGAGATACATTAAAAACAACTGACAGTCAAATTATAATTTAGTTCTGTCAAACTACGATTTAGTATTAATTTTTCACTTTAAAATTTCGCACTACTTAATTATAATTTGAAGGCAGTTGTTTTTAATGTGTCTCTAATATGGGACGTGAATACTTCCATGGCACGTGACGTAACGTAATTGTCCAAGAGCAACAACGAATTTTTGTGCGCGGGACTTTCCTGCATTATTTCAAAATTTATTTTTGAGCTTATTTGAAATCAAGATGACATTACGTGACGAACTAAGGTACACCCTCTACGAGAAAACGGTCATTAAAATGAAAACAATTTAACAGGGCTATTTTAATGTTCGATGCTTTTTTACCATACAAAATGGCTAATATCGATCAATGGTAGCGTATTATTTAAAACTCGCGAATAATTGAAATCCAGTTAAATGTAATCTCCGTTTAAGTCTATTCCTTTCTGCAGTCGTAATTCTCTAGGAAAAAATTACGTGCACTAATCTTCGTTTCAAATATAATTAGGTGTAGCGCTTACTGATTTGACAAACGGAAGTAAGATAAATATTTTAGTTTACCTATAGCTAATACGGGCGGCGCCTAGCGAGCCTTCACTTACACCGATGATTTTCGGTTTCGAAATTTCGGAAATAGCGACAATTGTACGGTTTATAGATTTCAGATGAGTTTTGGTATGTTCGTCAAGGTACTAAAAAAAACTCTTTTTATAACTCCTGCTTCTAAAGTTTAATATTCGAGCACTGTGAGGCGGGCGTAAAGAGGCGTATTTTAGTCACCGTGCGTGAAAGTCCAAAGCGTGCGTAAAAGTACCGTCACAGTGCGTAAAAGTACAATCTCTATCTCTACATCTTATAAATTCGAAATCTCCGCACATTGTACAATACAAGCATTTACTGACTATCGATCGATGTGTTCCTATATATAGTATCGCGCGTACAAAGTCCACATCATGAGAGTGTCATGTTTTTAATGATTTATACAGAAGTTAATAACTTTAATAAAAATAAACTAAATCGTAACTTAGTCTGTAATTGTAAAGTTCTAAGGACTAGAAGAGCGAATTTTCCGTTTTCATAATTTTTTTTTTCTCTCTATTAAACTTTAGAAGCAGTCGTTATAAAAAATTATGTTGATCGATACGTCCGCTTAAAGTGAGATATCTAGTAGGCTTAAAATTGAGGCACTCGCTAAAGGGACTGACGCATACACAACGAGATCTCGTGCGCTTACCCCCTCTCGCCTAACGACTCGTGGGGGTATACAGCGCACTCGATCTGGTTGTGTATGCGTCAGTCCCTTATCTCGTGCTTCAATTTAAGCCTACTAGAATACTTCACTTTACGCACACGTATCGAAAATAACTATTTTGAATTGGCGCTAGTCATAGTTTTATGGAACAGTTGTATGTTGCATAATTTTATAGGTACAAGAATTGTCTAGCACTCCTCTAATAATTTTACAAGTAGATTACGTTTTAAGTACTTTAAGTATGTTTAGATATATACCCACCTGCATGTCTTATAATTTATTATTAAACGTATCTTGAATAACCTATCTGATCTACAGGTGTTCATAAATTTAATCAACACAATATCGTTTATGACCCAACGACGTCTATAAGTAGACTGCTAGTCTGGGCTGCGCGAGCCAAGTGACGTTAGAAAGAGAGGATGGAGTTTTAATTCTACTCTCTGTCTTCGTCACGCTCAGTAGAGCCTATAAAGTGTGCGGTTTGTAACAAATTTATACGAAAATAAATGGTCGGGTTTATTACTGGAACATTTGTAATTTTTCTGGAGTTTGACAAGTTGACCACTTATTGTTTAAGGCCAAGCCATAGCAACCAACATAGCGACCAGATAACAACTAATAAGAAAAAATCAGAGAGAGATAGACGATTTTCTCCTAATTAAAGTTCATGCCTTCTCTATCCGACGAATTTTTAGAATCGGTTCAATAGTTGCAGAGATAAGAATTGATGCAAGTGTGCAAGCTTTCACGGCCGGCATTGTTCCAAGTCTTCATGGTTTCCGGGCTTGTAGGCCGTGGAAGGTAGAAATACCACCGGACCACGGCCTACAAGCCCGGAAACCATGAAGACTTTTAAGAATTGATGATTTATTATCATCCCCCGCGAGAAATTCTCCTCCTTCGAAGCGAGAAATTAATTAATAAAATATAGCCTATAGCACTCAGAGATAGTGTAGCTTTCAATAATATACAAATATATATATATAGATAAATGTGGTAGAAGCGCAGCTAATAATCACGGCACCTCCACCACATAATTAGCATATTACTTTATATAATTAGTGCTTAAATTTTATATTTTGTAGTTTTCAGATTGTTTCCTTTGTATATACGCCTAATGATCTACCTTGATGCCAATTTTCAAGTTTCTAAGTCACCAATAAGTGGTCTAGGGTTTTGATGAGTCAGTCAGTCAAGTCCAGTGATTGAGTGATAAAAATGACACTTTCAGACCTTAAAAACTCAAGAACTAGAAAGGGTTTATTCATGAAATTTGGGATTCTAGGTGTTCAAGAGGGCCTTATTAGACATGCAAAATTGCAAGTATGTAGGTCTAATATTTTTTGAGTTATTTGGGGGTCGAAAGTAGCTCGATATGGTTCGTGTAAATATACAGTCAGTGTTGCCGAACTTGGCTGATACACTACCGTGTGTCTAGAAATGGAGATTTACAATATCAGTATGTGATCCAAGTCAGTCTTTGCCCGAAGTACCGGTGTGCTGTCCAGCACTGTCAGTGGAAAAATGAACAAATGGCTGGGCATTTGATGTCATTAAAATGCCGAGTATTTGAACAGCAATGGTTTTTTGTACCTATATGATATTGTTACAAAACTGTTTTCTGAGTTGGCGGAATAAATATTTATTTACAATAATTAATAACACAACAACAATAAATGCAACAACGAAAAGTCAATTCTAACAATAAAAAAACTTAAACGGTAATTATTGAACTAAACGAGCCACTTAAATAACACTTAACAAATAACTATATATACAAGGATTATTTATTTGTAATTATTTATGTCACTGTATTTATATCAGATTTATTTCTAACGTTTATTTATGTCGGTCATTTACTCAGTTACTTCAGTACTATTTATTTACATCCACTCCACTATTTATATCACTGTACTGACTGATTCGACCGTTGATTGATTAATATTTATATCACTGCTCCGCTTGATGGCACGACTCACCATTCACTAATTGCCTCCAACACGACACACTCGCCGTTTATATGCCTGCGTGCGGTGTACGCTCAGTGCGTCCTCGTATCCTCTAGCGTTGTCTAGAATCTTCGATACCATTCCACGCTTTACTACTATGACCTTTCTTTCTCGTGGTTTCTATTGGAGGCAGTGGCGTAACATCTTGGGGTTTGCTACAATATCAAAATTATACTTACAATTAGGTATTTAAGTTTAAAAAAAAATATTAATTTTTTAATTTTTTCTAATAATTTAACATAAATAATATTGAAAATCGAAAAGAAAAATTTTTTTAAAGCTATAGATAAATTACTAAAAATTAATTAAAATGTATAAAAATTTAAAAAATATCACGTGACTTCAAAACGCGCCAGGAATGTTTGTGACGTCGTTATGTTAAAATGTGTCTGCATTTGTTGGTATTTGTGTATATGTATTACACATACTATCAAAAATAATAAATTTTTAACTTGGTAACCATGGATACAAAGACCATAGATAACATAATGACGTCACACGCGTTCGTATTCTTTCGGCGCGTTATCGGAACTGAGTTTAAAAATTAATTTTTATTTAAATATAACTTTTTAATTAGTAAGCAAAAAAATTAAATAAAAACAGTTTTGCTATAAAACTTGTATGTGGTCCTTCCATTTAAGTAAAAAAAAAAATTCATTTAAAAACCCAATTAAGTAACAGGATCATCATAATATGACACTTGGCGACATTTTGAGATACCTCCGTAAATGGAGATCGTATACAAGATCGCAGCTGGTGTAAAACGCTCGAGAATATGTTCTCGTCTTGTTTATTCTGTAAAGACAACCGTCTCACTGTCTCAGAGGTGAAGGTCATCGCCAAGGCTAGCTTGGAGCAGATCTATGTAAAAATGCTGTAATAACGGGTAATAATGCGATCGCGGACGAGACCTCGAACTTAAAATTTACTCGACCTGTGCCGGTAGCTAAAATGCATAGCTCTTTTTAATCGTTCTGTGCAGAAAAATTGATACAAAAACAGTTTGGTTCGTATTTGAATAAAAATTATTTGCAATCAAACTTGCCAAGACATCGTTGAAAAAAATCATTTTTAAACGCTTTTATTTTTATTTCATTTAACAATTTTTTATAATTTTTTTTGCAAACTCAATTTTAGCTTGAGAATTTGTTCCATAAACCTGATTAGGTAGGTAGGTATATAAGTTTTTATTATTACGCAGTATAGTCACGGCTTGAACTGTATACGAAAATAAAACATTTGCACTACTAAGGACACAACTTTGTCTGCAAAACTGTGTCACTATGAACTATAAATGGATTTTTTGCGTGTCTTATTATCATACTGTTTCATGAAACTAGTCTCACGAAACGAACGGCCCTCCATTTTTTTATCTGACGTAATATTTAATACTGAATAAACAAAAACAATATCACAGATGCACGGTAAATTATGGAACTAAACACAAGTCGCGTACTCTATGAAATGACATCATCTTTTTTCGTGAATGAGTGACTTTATTATACACTGTGCCCGACAAAAATGTCTATATAAGGTTTTTATTGGAAAATCAACCAATTAGGTACATAATATTATTTTTGCATTATTAGAAAAAACTTATGTCACCTTCGGGTGACACAGGTTGATAAAAACGATTTTTTCTTATAATGCAAAAATAATACCATGTAATTGGCTGCTTTTCCAATAAAAAAACTCTACAGCCGCATTAAACTCATATTTAACAAGCCGTGAGGTGGGTCGTTTATTAGGACTAAAGTGCGACCCTTGAGGTCCACACGACGAACTTCCCTGTTTGATAAATATTTAATAATTAAATTAGATATTACACAGAAAAGTAATCATTTTAATCATTAAAACATAATTATTATTTATTTTTAACAATAATAAAAAAAAAAAACGGCTGAACCTATTTTTATAAAATTTATGTCGGATCAAAATGACGTTAACACGCCTCGATTGACACCCTTACGAAGTTGATATAATTTTTTATTCGCGAGATATTGTGTAAAATCTACTTTTTTGGAGTCTATTTGGTTAAGGAAAAAGAACGGCTGAACCGATTTTGAAAAAATTTCTTTCAGATCATATTTACGTTAATACGCGTCGATTGGCACCCTAACGGAGTCGATATCATTTTTCATTCTCGGGATTTCGTCTTAGAAAGAAATGGACACATACGTATACGTACACACACAGACATCTTTCTAAAAATAGTGTGGCGACCTTGAAACAAAAAAAAAATTTGTTATAGATTTTGATTTGGATTTTCGGACCCATTACAATAACTTCCGATGGGAAGTTAAAACTATGCTTAGAAATTCACAATAATATGAAAAAGAATTCCCGTCCTACCGCGTGACCACCAATTGTGCGCAGAATATGCTTCTCGACTGAAAGCGCCATTTGATTAGACTGACCAGGGATGTCAAACCGGTGGATTTTTTGCGGACCGTCGTCGCATGAAAAAAACAGTACTTTTCTACTTAAACTTAATAGAATTTAAAAAAAGAATTGAAAAATTGTTGCATTTAAATTTCTGATTTTACGCAAAAAACTCAATAATGGTAAAAAGGTTTCTATCAAAATTAA
Source organism: Mongoloraphidia duomilia (assembly GCA_039654895.1). Lineage (NCBI taxonomy): Eukaryota > Metazoa > Arthropoda > Insecta > Raphidioptera > Raphidiidae > Mongoloraphidia > Mongoloraphidia duomilia. The sequence continues at coordinate 13,121,445 of CM077522.1, forward strand.
CATTAACGCGAGTGAAAGCCATCAACTACTATTTAGTTGGGCCTAGTACCTATAGACATTGATATTTTCATTTATTATGTCAGGTGTGTTTGTTGGTAAGTTCTGATTTCCCAAAGTGTATGTCGGCAATACAGAACTCTTCGGACACAACTGCGTGTTTGCTGATCAAATTCTCGGGCTCTTTTCAGACTTTTTGAACCTCATGGTTTTAGCATTTTAGATGAACTTCGAACAGTCTGAAGAGTCTGAGAATGTGATCAACAAACACGCAGTTGTGTCCACGAGTTCTGTATTGCCGACAGACGTTTTGGGAATTCAGAACCAGTTCAGAACTTATCAACAAACAAGTATTATTTTAAATTTTAGTAATAAATTGAATCCTGCATGGTATCTTAACTAATACTTTTACCTGCAGATCTTTGATCAGAACACCAACTTTTTTTATGCATGGCGTATAAAAATACGTAGGTACTTATTATACTTCAACAATTTTTATAACACGTTGAGTAATACAATTGTATTTCACCAGAAAAACGTGATCGCCCACACAGTACACCTTGTATATTCACAGATTCTCACTTTCGAATGTCCAGTAATCGCATAGCTGCTTATTATTATTCAGGTAGCAAACAAAGGTATTTGCTGATTCATATACAAGATGACTGTTTTCGATTTTTTTGTCTTTCATTTTTTCACTATCGCTGTAAAATGATGGTTATTATAAATAAATGATTATATTTGTTTTCTCAGAAAAAGTATGATCCACATTTACAATTTTCTTAGAAAACCACTCTGTATATGCTCGACAATAATTACTGCGGTTTAATCCTCAAAAAAAACTTTTTAACAAAAAAAAAAAAACCTCCGTCAAAAAGCCACCAAAAAGAGGAAAATAATGAAATTTTGAGGTCTGTGCCATATTAATAGAGTTCACTAGTTAGTTGCTACGTTCGTTTAGGTGTGTCAAACGACATCAAGATGGGATATTGGACCAATCAGAATGGACCCTGATTACAGACAAGCGACTAGGCCGCTTGTCTGTAATGGTGCAGTATAATAAAATTTAACCTGAAACCTTCCCACATTATTTTATGTCTGTATTCGTGAAAATCGGAGGAATAGCATTAATTTAATCAAAGTTAGGTTGGGTAAAATTTATATGGGATCCTGCAGTAAATCTAAGTAGACGGTCAGTTTGAAGTTTTATTGAAAGTAGTTGAACAACATTTATGTTTCGCAAATAAGTATAATTTATCTTGTATTTTCAAACGTACCTATACTGAGTTTTCATCGTACCAGTTCCCAGAGCCTCGATCCGGTGGATATATAATATTATCTGATCGTTTACTTTCTTATGTTATGAGCTTTTTCCCGAGTTTCCCGATGACGTAAGCTCATTCAACGGATAATGTATATGTCGGGAATATACTGGTGCAGGTGAAGGTTTTTCCAGAGAAATGTTGTTCAAACAACGTTCAGACTTTCCATTACTAAGAACGGATAAAAACCTATCTAATATTTGTTTTGCCATATCTATACTAATATTATAAAGCTGACGAGTTTGTTTGTTTGTTTGGTTGTTTGGTTGAACGCGCTAATCTCAGGAACTACCAGTCCGATTTGAAAAATGTTTTTTTTTTGTTAGATAGCCCATTTATTGAGAAAGGCTATAGGCTATATAATATCACGCTACGACCAATAGGAGCGGAGCATCAATGAAAAATGTTGCAAAAGCGGGAAAAATTATTCCTTTTGAGAGTTTCCGCTGCGTAAACGGTTAAAGTTACGCAAAAATCATGTATGACGGAATTGTTCCCCTTTAAAAGTTCTAAAAAAAGTCCGCGACAGCATATGTCTTATCTTTTAAGGTTGACTCACTATAACTTTTTTATGGTAATCAAATTTGTTCGTAATTATAATATTCAAGCGAACGAGCGAAGCGAGTGAGTAGTGTATTCATAATATTCAAGCGAACGAGCGAAGCGAGTGAGTAATGTAATTATAATATTCAAGCGAATGAGCGAAGCGAGTGAGTAGTGTATTTATAATATTCAAGCGAACGAGCGAAGCGAGTGAGTCATGTAATTATAATATTCAAGCGAACTTGCGAAGCGAGTGAGTAGTGTATTTATAATATTCAAGCGAACGAGCGAAGCGAGTGAGTAGTGTATTGCACCTGGGCGAAGCCGAACGGGACCGCTAGTCCACTATAAAATAGATTCTTTACATGCATATATTTATGCATGTAAAGTGACTTTTAACAGGCCGGTGTGCGGGAACATATCTTTCCCACACTAGTGTGTCTACAAGCCTACTTCTTGACAAGTAACATAATTTAAATGATCATGAAATATTACAAATAATTTTCATTAATCACTGATTTTACTCGCGGCTTTACTCTCGTGAACGTCGATATTGCCTGCCTAATGTCAGTTTTCGCGTAAAAACTCTCTTTTAACCCGAGTATAGCCGGATAAGTATGCTATATTATGCTATGGTAAAAGAGGGATAAACAGTGAGCGAAAATAGCACTTCGCACTCGGGCGAATCCGAACCGGGCAGCTAGTTTGTGTAGGTATTAGTAGATTGTAAGTATATCGTAATGTGGTATATTACTGACGAGTAGTGACAGTATGTAAAAACGAGTGATAGCGAGTTTTTACAGTCACACGAGTCATAATATCATTACGCACGAGATATATATGGTATTTTTTGCCATACCCTCTACAAAATACGGTAATACATACTTTTCAGTTTTCACAATTCAAATTCAAATTGTTTATTACTCCTGCAGAGGCAAAAGAGAAAATTGGATAGGAGAAGTCAGATTCAATTACAATTAATATAAAAACATAATATACATACAGAAACATAAATGGTTACATGTTAAAATAATCATTTAAGCAATAAAAACATTTATCAACAAGGAAAGCCTTCAATTTTTTCTTAAACAGTAGTAACTGTAACACCCGTTATTGCCAAAAACAAAGAGAAGAGCGCGGGTTAAAGTTTATTAAACTAGAACCGCCATATAAAAAATAATTGTATTATGTTTTTATTTGATGTTTGATGACAATAATTCTTATAAAAAAAATTCTTATAAAAAAAAAAAAAAAAAAAAGAAGTTGAAAACTGGCTATATTTTTTATTTCATTTTGAACCAGATAGAATATCTTGGTGCAACAATACATAGGACTTTTCAAATAAAGAGTTAAATTTGGTTTGATGCTACTCAAATTCATGTTCAGTATAAAATAATTTTCGAGAAACTGCAAACAAGTCAGCTTCTGCTGCATTGACGTTGTGAGTCTACAATGTATTTTGGTTTTACTAAAACGTAGAGGCATTTCTCATGTCCGCAATCAGCACATGCTGCTGCTGATGCCGCTCGGAGAGAAAGAGATGATTGATTTTTTAATACGAATCTAGGCCAACGTACAACCGTCATATCGCTATAATACTATAGGTAGGTAGTAGGTACATCGCATACTTCTGCAGAGTTGTGCAAAGTGCCTCTCAAACTGTTCTCTCGTGGAACGCGTCTGTTTACTTTTACAAGCTGATTTGCATTCGAAACTATTAGGGCAAGATAATCCGATGATATATCCAACTATTCTCGTTGTTCAAACTTCCCCAACGTACAACCAGGGCTTGAGAATGGCCGAGCGTGTAGCAATGCTGTTGTTTACATGGCGTTGCTATATGGTTCCTCTATTACAAGTCCCCAGTTCCCCCGGGTTCTAGCCCGAGAGCTGGTAAAAGTGTCAATTGAATTTTCAATTTATTATTGAAAAAAAATAATGAATTGGTGCTAGGCCAAAATAACCTTAGCTGTCGGTGGTCTTTAAAAACACAATTTTTTTTCCACGTCAGATTTGAAGATTGGAGATCACGACTCGGTGCTTCACACAGCATCGCGTATTCTAGTTTTGAAATTGGAAGATGTTACCATAGTTTTATGAATGGTAACTATGGTAACAACACCCCGCACCGGTACCTTCGCGAAGTTACGTACCTGTCTTTTCAGAAGACGGACAGATTAACATGTTGCGCTCAACACTCTTTGAATGAATGAATTGTGAATTATAGACGCTCGACAACAAACATTCTTTGAGATTACACACCCGGTTTCGAATAGGTGAAACCTGCAGAGAGCTTCGACTGTGTTTATATTTTTAACCAGAACAGTTGAGAATCGCTGGATTAAAACGACCTTCCCAGTCGGTGCTTCTCCTTTCGCGAAAAGCATTTCTTAATAAATAATACGGATGATACATTTATTTATTTTTATTAACAGCGGAAATGGTACAAAATTATCCCTAACTCACTTGATCATGAAATACATCTCCATATATAAGTATGTATGATACATATAATGTCAATCGTGTATTGTTTTCTGACTGCAAGTTGCATTTGTCTTTTTTTGTACTTCCCATTCACCTTGCAAATACCGGAATGATCGGTTTACCGCTGTTTCAAGATGAGTGTTTTGTTAATTAATTGGTATTTGTTTTAATTACCTACAAGTAATTGATTCAAAAATCTTTAAGACAATGCGTCGTACGAACAAGGAAATGATGAGGTTGTTGGTCAAATGTATAATACACCAAGGTCGTAGGCATCGAGGATAGAGAGAAAGGAGACTAATCTACATGCATTCGCCGTTGTCTAAAAAGTGAAAATAAGGGTTTCTAATCGGGCGGTAGACGCGCTGAAGCTATATAAGACCCCAAATAGAGTGGGCGAATATTGCTTTTTGTCTACAAAATAGAAATAAACTGAATTATAAAAAAAAATGGGTGTGTGCTTATGACCACACGACAGAAGTGAAAGGGCTTGAGAATAGCCGAGAGTGTAGCGGCGCTGTTGTTTACATGGCGTTGCTATGGTTCCTCTATTACAAGTCCCCAGTTCCCGAGTTCTAGCCCGAGAGCTGGTAAAAGTATCAATTGGATTTTCAATTTATTATTAAAAAAAAAAATAAATAATGAATTGAAAATATGAATTGGTGCTAGGCCCAAATAACCTTAGCTGTTGGTGGTCTTTAAAATACAATTACAATACAATTGACAGAAGTGAAAACTTCAGATCCTGGGGAGCCTCCAAATCTCGAGAAGTCCTTCTTAATCAAATCCCAAACAAGGCCTAAATATGTTTAGTAAGTAAGAGGCAGTTTGGAGTTGGAGGCAGCCCGTACGTATACAAAATATAAACGTGGGTATAGGTCGTTTATTATAAATATTTGATTTTTTTTGTCAACCATTACATCTATATTATTCATTTTTTACGAAATTTACACTACAAATACATCAATTTCTAAGCAGACCGGGGGCCTCATTTAGTTCTGCCGCCCCGGGCCTCCGACGGGCTTAGTCCGCCACTGCTATGACTTATGTTAAACAAATAATTTTCGTAATTGAAAAATACACATGGCGATGTCATAACTTCCATAAAGAATTTCGATTAATTTTTGGCATTGAACAAGTTCGTTTACAAAAATTATCGTCAACTCATAAAATTAGTAAAACGATGATAAAAACCATGTAGGTGTGTTTAAAAACAAATGTAAAAGTATTTTTTAAGTAAATATTATCATTGGTTGTCGTTTTTTTATGTAATTACAGTATTATATGATGACACTGGACAGAATTGAGAATTGTTGGTATATGTAAATATTGATTATTTATTGATTATTTTTTCTTTTTGTTGCAGTCAAAACAGAGGGCATCCGTCAAGTGGTTGCTGTCGAAGGCGTTCAACAATAAAGTTCCAGAGAATTTAAAAGAACCGTTTTACAGAGATCATGAGGTCAGTGTTTGTATTTTAACTGGGAATTTGCATGATTTTTGAAGTGACCTGTAGCATATGTCTAAATTCTAAAAACACATATTTAGAATTGCCTTTAAAATTTGGAAATAAGCGTTGTAATCCATCCAATAAATGGCGAGTGCCTGTAGGTCATTTTCATGTTTGAAGAGGATAAAAAAATAGGTACCTTTGCCCCACGATGACCGAAGACCGCTTGAACAGCTTAGTTTTATTGTGTATAGAATTATTACTTCTATTCTTAGATTGTGAAAGTTTAATTACAAAATTCGCGACCAGTAAACTAAGACGCAAGAATTTTTTAAACATTGAAAAGTTTTTTTACAGTTTGTTTTTTTTTTATTTTTTTGAAAATACGAGTATGTATAAATATGTATAATATAATATAATATTACCACATGTCAATTCGCTTTTTTTAAATAAAAGAAGGAAAAATTTTTTTAGCGGTCATTAAAATTTTTTCTGTTGGAATGTTCTCAAAATTATCAACAGCCACATATTTTTTTTTTAATTCATTTGGACAACATTTACCGGGGACGACATTTTATTGGTGGCCTAAGGGCGGCACCTAGTGTAAAATCGATCTTAGTCATTTTTTTTTTTTTACGCCTCTCAATCCACTGGTTTCCGCCAGGCTTATCTGGACTTGAAGTCTGGCTCACTAAGATTTTCTGATATACAGGATGTTCTCGATCTACTTATTTTATTTTTAATGGGTAATAGTACAGGTCAAAGGAAGGCGACCTTAATAATTTAAGTTGTACGATCATTTTGATGCACTTCCCGATAAATTAGCATCATGTCAACTAATTCAATATGAAAATATGAATTTAGATTATCATTTTCTTTCTTATTATACAACTTTTACCTTATTTAATTTTTAATGGGTGAATACATGTCAAAAGAAGACGAACACCTTAGTAAAAGAACACCTTGTATTTTAGTGATTACTATACGCCTAAATACATGGTTTCTTTTATAACGTCAATGTATATTATTAATTGTTTTTTGTTTTGCAGAATCAAGAACATCTTAAACCTCAGATAATAGGAGCGTTAGCAAATGCCGAACTGTATTGCTTAGCGTTAGGTCACATATATTCGGATCCGAACTATCATAATTTGAATCACTGGGCGATACTGCAAACGTTGGCGAGGAAAGGAGTTTACGCTCAAGAGGACCCGAGTGCCCAGCTCACCGAAACTGTTCTTATACAGACCAACCCGCTTAGAATGGTAAATATACAGTGTCAGTGTTAGTGTCATGAATGCAAAGGCGGACTAAGGGGGGCGGAGGGGGGGCGACTCGCCCCAGGTCTCTAATCCTCAGGGGTCTCCAAATCGCGAGAAGTCTTTCTTAATCAAATCCCAAACAAGACCAAAATATGTTTAGTAAGTAAGAGGCAGTTTGGAGTTGGAGGCCCCGTACGTATACAAAATATAGACGTAGGTTGGTCGTTTATTATAAATATTTGATTTTTTTTGTCAGCCATTACATCTATATTATTCGTTTTTACGAAATTTACACTACAAATACATCAATTTCTAAGCAGACCGGGGACCTCATTTAGTTCTGCCGCCCCGGGCCTCCGACGGGCTTAATCCGCCACTGCATGAATGTTAAGATTATAAATAGGCCTTCCAATCATATAGTGTGTCATGAGAATTGTGGCGCCATCATTAATGTGTCAAAAAAACTAAACGTAGTCAATAGTGGCGCCGCGCCATGGTTAACATGCTAAACTAATGAACTATGGTCAAATTTTTTGAATCAAAATACATCCATTATTTTTTAAATATATTTGTACTAATTAATTTGAACTCTGTATTATTTTGATTCGAGAAATTAGCAATTATAATAGACCATAGTTCATTAGTTCACTATGTTAACCATGACACGGCGCCACTATTGACTGTTTAGTTTTCTTGACACACTAAGATGGCGCCACAACTTGACACAATTCCCATGATGTGGAATACCTATGTATATGTTACTTTTGTGTTGGAGACGCTTATGACCTATGTTGTCGAACGTCTATAATTTACAAGGATGTTATCATCCTTGATAATTTACAATCTCTATCTAGCTATCTTTCTATGAGTGTCAACGTGTTGGAAACTAAGACTATAGAGCAGTTCTGTTCAATCGCTGTGTGCTTTTCCAAGGGAGATCAATCTTTTTGTGAAGCAATGTCTTCCGTAATGATTAGAATTGGGACATTTCAAGCTTTTTGATTATTTTAGGGAAGGACGAGAGATGTAAACGCCTTTATTTTCCGCAAAAGTGTGAGAAAAAATGTTAAGAATCCCTGAACTTTAGAAGCTAATTAAGATTCAAAGATTTTTCATCAACAACTTCTCGACTAATTAAAACTTTAATTTTTTTTTACAGAATGCTCACATGGCTGTGATAGAATCGATAATGACATTATACGCTAAGGAAGTGGCGAGCGTTGATCAGATAACGGCGGCCGTCAAACGAATCGGCGGTCACACAACATCGGTCGACATTGCTGCCGATCCGGAACGAGGTCTCGTATGCTGGGTGAACTCTGCATGCCGCGCGCTCAGTCAACGGATTCAGCAGGAGCTCGCAAGCACCGACGGTGGAGGCGCAGAAGGCGACAGACACAGAGCACCGGCGATACCGAACGTCACCCAGCTATCCGACTTATGCGACGGAGTGACGTTGGCGGCGCTGTTATCGTTTTATTGTCCGGATGAGTTGCCGTGGACCGATATCATTGTGTCGCGAGGCCCGCCGTCTGTCTCGGATAGTTTGCACAATTTAGCACTCGTCAGAGCGTTCTGCCAACGCAATTTACCGCATTGTACTGTGTTTCATATGATGCCCGAAGATATTACATACATGCGAGGGTTAGTTCCAATTAGTGATGGGCAAAATCGCATTATTTCAATAATCGGTTCTTAGGCTATGAATGATTCTAATAATCGGATGTTTCATTCGAATTATATCAAACAATTCTTTTGAATTATGAGTACTGCATTTCAAATAGATAATAGGCGAGCCTAAAGACTAGTTCACTAGCCAGTATTCAGTGGTGACGGACAAAATCACATTATTTCAATAATCGGTTCTTAGGTTATGAATGATTCTAATAATCGGATGTTTCATTCGAATTATATCAAACAATTCTTTTGAATTATGAGTACTGAATTTCATATAGCTAATAGGCGGACCTAAGACTAGTTCACTAGCCAGTAATCAGTAGCTTCTCGCTGTTGCGTCGATGTCGAAAATGTGTTTTAAAGACCACCAACAGCTAAGGTTATTTGGGCCTAGCACAAATTCATATTTTCAATTCATTATTTTTTAATAATAAATTGAACACTTTAACCAGCTCTCGGGCTAGAACCCGGGAACTTGTAATAGAGGAACCATAGCAACGCCATGTAAACAACAGCATCGCTACACGCTCGGCCATTCTCAAGCCCTGCGTCGATGTCAAACAGTAAAGAGAGTGTAGTTTAGATAATACGTTTCAGTGAAATTTCCAATCATAACAATCTCTTATCTCGTATGTTTCCGATTATTATAATTCAAATTATATGTCATTCAAGTTATATATAATTCGAATTATTTCCATAATCGGATGTTACCGATTATTAAAAAAATTATTTTTAATTCGAATTATCCCATCACTAGTTCCATTTGTTTCATGTCATGCATTTCTCTAAAAGTCCAGTTAGTAATGTAGGGAAATATAGAGTCCCGAGAATCTTATTGCTTCCATTCATGCGAGCGCTATGCATGCTTTCTGTGTATGTGTGTCATATTGCGAAGTGAGTGCCTTGTTTATGGCTGTGGTTATATTCACTATGTGCCTGAAATATGGGATACGCTCATTGTGACAAAAACGAAAAGTTTTGATGGACTTGATAGTTATGCTTAGATCGCGCCTAAAAAACAATAATTCACCATACAGTGACGCTACTAAACTGTGAAGGTAGTGAATAAAATCTCAATAAAATACCCTTCTTAGCTTTTGGTGGAAGAAAGGCTGATGAGCAATCAGTCACTCGAAACGTGACCACATAAAAAGAAAACTTTTTTTTTTAATTTACTTTTTTATTAAAGACCCAGACTTTCTTTTTACGCTAGTTTTTTCTCATTTTTAGGTCAATGAAACAGAATTTAATTGTATTCCTTGCCGATTTATTCAATGTTTTGGAAATCCATCCAGTGAAATGTGTTCGATATTCTGGAATTGACAGGCCATCTAGCGGTAAGAATAATATTTTTTTAACTGTTTTTCTTGCATGGACTTATTCCCCTCTTAATTTCAAAAATTAAATAATATCTATCATGTTCAGCAGAATTTGTCGAACTGGTGATAAGGCTATTTTTGTACAGTGCATGCACAGTTCAACGGTTCAATAGATCAGCTATTTTTTGAGCAGGATCAATTAAAATGCTGTACTGCTTTCCTTATGAAGAAATATGTGTGGTCACAACCATAAGATAACACCAGATTTTCTGACAGTGCCTTCTGCAACCGAGCATCAAATACATATAAATATGTTTCATTGTGAAAGAAACACTGTTTCGTTGTCTTGAAAATTGACCAGAATTATTGTGGAAGAACTGTCAGTGAAGATTCCTTGAAATATATGAAAGTATACCAATATTAGAAATGAATAAAATTGTGCTGTACATGATAATTGTTCCTAATATTGATTAAAGGTGTCAGAAATTAATTTAAAACAAAATAATTAAGTTAATCGATGTAAATATAAAAAGATATATCTAATAATAACATATTATACATGATAATATAACAGTTATGGAATGATTAACAATGAAAGGCTGAATGCATTTGTTTAAAACAAGACAATATCACAAAATACATTGTTTTTTGTAGGTTCTGTCTATAATATTTTTGAAACCCTGAAATGAAATTGCAAAATAACTTTGAGAGTGATTCTTGTATAAAGTAGTGAATTGTTTTTTATATTTTGTACATCCCTTGCATTCAATAAATGTTGCGTGTGCTTTCAACCCCTGGATTTGTAAATTTCTACCATGCTTTTTTTTATAAAACTGGTGATGGAATACAAAGAAATATACTATCTAAATTTGCATTTTGAACTTAAGAAATATTTCTCGATTTTTCTTTTCTATCTTTTGTATTCAACAATATAAACTGATGTTGAATATGCTGAATTTTTCTAGTGACAATATTAATTTAAAAGTATTAAAATACCTACTTGAGTAGTACCTAAATTTGCTGTAAGATTTTTGCTTTTTTCTTTATCATTGCAATGGCACTAGGTAAATGATTTTTAAAATTTAATAAAACTTGTTCATCGAAAAGAACATTTTGTTTAGATATTACTTACAAAAGTGATAATTTTTTTCATTTATTTATTTATTACCAGTAAAATTTACATACGTAAACTCTCACAGAGGCACTAGGAGTTGACTGTATGTGAGACTGGTGAAAGAACTTACAAACTAAACATTAATAGTTAATAATAATGATAATAAACAATTTTTTTGAAAATAAATTTAAATCGATTGTACTTTTATTAAACTGTTAGTTGTTACGAAAGAGTGTTCTCGGTAAAATTGTTAAAAATTTTCGAAATTGGATTCGACATAAAATTGATCAAGCCAGAAATATAGTCAGAGCTATGAAGTAGCACATAACTGACTTTTGACAATATACAGTGGCACCGCCCGTTTTAACTTAAATGTAATGAGCTATTCTCTTGAGAGTAGTCCCTTCAATTATCCATGATAGGCAGCCCTTGTGGTAGGTACAAACATTATTTATTCCCCATTAATGTCGTCTCATTTTAGTGGTATTTCTTAATTATTTAATTAATTTAATAATAATAATAATTTAATAATTAAGTTATACCACTAAAATGACACGACACTAATGGGGAATAAATAATGTTTGTACTTACCACAAGTGCTGCCTTTCGTGGATAATTTAAGGAACTACTCTCAGGAAAAGGGCTCATTGTATTAGGCTTAGACAAGGAAATAATCTAAGGTATTAGGTGTGTTTGTTGATAAGTTCTGAATTGCTAAAGCGTGTGTTGGCAATACAGAACTCTTCTGACACGACTGCGTGTTGGTCAAATTCTTGGATTCTTCGGACTGTTTAAACCTGTTTTTAGCAATTTTAGAAGCCTAGAACTGCCAGAACCAAGTTTGAACAGTCTGAAGAGTCCGAGAATTTGATCAACAAACACACAGTTGTGTCAAAATTCTGTATTGTCGACGGAGTTTGGAACTTAACAATGAACATGACTATTATCTTCAAGTCATTATAATCCATAAGTACTATTTATATTTGCCTATTTTTTGACAAATTTTATTAACTGCTCGAATAACAAACCTTTGTTACACTTTTTATCCCGTAAAACAAATTCTCTCATGCACAACTGCTTATGGTCCCCTATCGCCTCACAAAGCGACATATTTCATTTCGTTGTACCTTTAAAGTTTTATAGTACTCATTAGTCATTAAATGTGTATATAAACAGTGATATTTGAATGACAGATATACCTCACTTGTTAGTGGTGCCATTACGTGGCGGAAAAGATAAACAGTACCTGACATTTGAATGACAGATACCTCACTTGTTAGTGGTGCCATCAGGTAGCGGAAAATATAAACAGTACTGACATTTGAATGACAGATATCTCACTTGCTAGTGGTGCCATCAGATGATAGAAAAAATAATAATACAAAGTGCTAATGCAATGATGCTTATTTCCGACTGTTGGGTGTTTGGTGTTCTAATTTAATATTTGGGGCATATATTGGTTATGGGGCCTTGTGCAGTGGGTCGTAACAGCCAGGGTGTCGCCCACAAGCGTAACCTGCCCCCGACTGTCGTCACACCCATTCCGGATTTGCGCAGTGGCCTGGATGCTAGTCCACAGCTCAACGCATTCACAGGTAACTTCCCTGGCCGCATCTCACTCACTTTTGTTTTATGATTATGTATTTTGTTTTGTTAGCGTGGAAAATTTTAAATTAAAATGAAGTAGAAACCGTTATTTTTATTATTTACGTAAGTTTCATTAAAAGAAATTGATAATTAATCAGATACATCTACTAGACAGCCGGCTTGAGTTAAAAACTGAAGCTAGTCGCCATTTGCAAATTAGGCAATTTGATCAAAATGAATGCGTGTCATAGACTTACTTTATACTTTGTAATGATTTGATTGTTTTAAAATTATCAAATGATAAAACAAGTGATTCCAAATTATATAAATTAATTTTCTATGCTTTTGTGTGTAGTTTTTTCGTCTTACATATAAGTTTATGGAATCGGGAAATTTGTTGTGATGTGAGAAACTCTCCCGTAACATTGCAATTCCTGCATCAGCAGACGCGTATGTCGATAACCGATTTGGTTGATTTATAGTTACTTGACGTAAATTTAGTTCGAAGCCAAACCTGCGTTCATAGAACGAAAAATATTTTAAAATATTATTTTGTAATAAAATTGACACGTCAAAATTCACTATTGTTGCCAACATACCTACCATCTAAGTCTAACCGAATACTGGTATTAGGTCTAACTTAGTGATTTCTTTTCTTTTTTGACGATTGTTTCTTAGTAAACAAAATACAAAATCTTGTCTCGTGACGTCATTATACTTTACTGATTGTAATTGAATATACATGAAATTCTCATTCCATCACTTTCATTGATCTAGAATTTTCTTATTTTTTTCTTATTTTTTTAGTTAAAAATGCATGTATTTAATTTTTTTTATAACAGATATTGCTTTAAGTGAATTAGTGGAAATTGCTGTATTTATATTATTTCTATTGTAAGTTCAATTTTTTTTATTAGGTTTTGAAATACGTTAAATTATTTTTCTTTTTTCTTTTTTTTTTTTAATTTGCAACTTCCACTTGTCGCATGTACCTATTCTATAGGTAATAACATTATTTAAACGTAATTTTTTTATAATTTATTTATTATCATTATTTTTAAAATGATTGTAATTTGTAAACAGATGTAGGTTTATCATATTTCTATAAATGATTTGACATTTGACTCTATGACATCTGGTGGCAGAAAATGGAAATATAGCGATTACACCATGCCTCCATGTCAAATCCTTATAGTAATTTCACATAAATTCTGTATTATTTCTATTATTGAATGCATGATATTTTAATTATTTCTTTTAGTTACATAATTTTTATCATTGCATGCAGTAATTAACTTAATAAATGCTTAACTATTTTTATAGCAAGTAGGTATAGAAATATGAAAAACTGAATTAAAAAAAAACGAAATATTTACATTAAATACATACACAGAGTAATTAATTAAATATTTTAAAGATGGCGACTTGGAACTGCTATTGTATACACTGTGTCCCAGTGACTGTGCAATGTAGCAATATTACATTATAAAAATCTGATATTTACGGTAGAGTTCAAATAGCCGACAAATTACAGCTACTGATCTCTAAACTAACTGAATGACAAATTCATAGAGTCGCCATGTGCTGAATGAAAGGATTTGTTGCGTCTCCTACAAATTGAGAAAGGACTAAACAAAAAGTTTACGCGCATGCGTCGACGAAATTCAAAGTTAATTTTTACACAATACATCCCACAGACTCTTTCTGTATAATAATTCTGTTATCTGCGATCATTGATAACAAATGAATTGTCTATCTTTTAGTAGATTAAATAAATTATTTCCTATACTGTTTTAACTAATAGAGAATGCTATAGTACGTGGTCCTTGGAAAACAAGGTGTAAAAATGTATACTGAAAAAATTCTGACCTTTTGTTCAATTTCTAGTTCCAAGAACTCCAACAACAGTGACGTTGAAAAAGACTGCCATACACGCATCCGACTCTCAATTTAGCGAAGATAGTTTATTCACAAGACGGGACACCGAAGAGAGTTTTGTAGTACATCACAATAGGGGCGTTCCCACTTTAACGTCAGTAGTTTCGGCCGATGAACCGTTGCTGCCTGCAAGGTTGCGTCCGGCCAAAGAAAAACAGAACAACGATAGTAAAGCGGACGAAAGAGGCGACGGCAAACAGACTGCTGCGGGAAGACCGAGTAATTGGGAAGACTCGAAGAAGAACAGCTATGCTGGAAGAAGATCGAGACGGAATTCGTTTTCGGACGATTCGCAGCTTACAATCGAAAATTTCGGTGGTTCGCAGGAGAATTTAAGCTTTATTGGACGCAATCCCGATAAAGATTTCGCTGTCCATACCGGAAGAAAATCGTCTGCGCCGGAACCAAGTGTGCCAACTAGATCAAGCATACAAGATGCCAGAGGTTTGTTAAATGAAAATTAATTTGAAAATATAGGTTAACGATATTTACTAGTGGATTCAGTATATATATATTGTTCGGTTTTACGATCAGATTGATCTGTAGAGTTTGAATTTACATAAATTTAACATTGCTCTATAGCTATCTCTATCCCTCGCTTGAGCGAGGGATAGAGATAGCTATAGAGCAATGTTAAATTTATGTAAATTCAAACTCTACTGATCGATCTGAGCTCAAAACCGAATTTATCCTCTGTCAAAACACGGATCCAGAGTGAAGTTAGCGTTGCTAGTCCATAGTTGTATCGTCAAAGGTCAGAGCAGGATGGAGACCATTTTGACGTGTTAAAATTTCAAGGTCATCCCGCTTTGAACATTACACATGCTGCCACCTATAGTGTGATTTAATTGCGAATAATGAAATCTAGGTTCATTTTGGAGAATAGTTTTTTTATCGCCATGCGAAGTTCTAGTGTCACTGAGTCTGTTTCATAGCGACAGTATTTGGGTGTCACTAGAAATGTCAATCCTTATGTCATTAATATTAAGTGGGGAAATTGCTACAAAGTTTTTAAATTAATAAATGTTATGAAAGAGATAAAAAAGGTATCTAAGTACTATTTGTTGTTTAATTTACTGAGTTGACAAAATGTAGCATATTTATTTTTTTACTTATCGCACGCAAGTTATTTTAATATTATTTCTAGTTCTTCATATTTCTGCCTTTTATAAAATTCAAATTCTACTTTTTAATTCGCCATTTTATTTATGAGTTTTTTTTGCTACAACTTTTTTTCAAGTGATTTTTTTATAGACATTTTTTTATATTAAAAAATTAGTTTGTGTTAAACTTCTTCAATTGGAGTTTGCATTTACAGGTTCGATACAAATAACATACGAGGATAATGAAAAACAGGACACTGAACGAGAAAAGGCAGACAAATCGAGGCGCGGCAGCACTGAAGCTTTAACATACAGACACTTGAGTGCAAAAGAAGACGGTTTTGTCAGAGATATGGTCGACGGTGAAATGAACAATAAAATGGCTAGTTTCGCCGACTTGTCTAAAACAAAATTCGGCGATCAACGAGGCATTCATATTGTTTATATGCAACATGAAAAAGGCGATGGAAGCGGAGATCGATTGTTGCCATCAAAATCTAGTCTTATGAGTAAAAATACGAACGGAACCGGTGAAAAGAAGACAACAACTTTTGCTACATTGCCAAATACGACGACTTGGCAACAGCAAAGTTCGAGTAATCAGCAGCAACAGAATGTCAGCGCGTCGTCCGGAAGTCCCGATGATGTCAACGCGTCGGGAAACGTAATGGCGTCGCAGTTGAATAATATAAGATTGAAACTGGAGGAGAAAAGGCGGCATATTGAAAGCGAGAAAAGAAAAATGGAATTGGTTATGAACACGCAAAGGCAAAAAGTCGGCAAGGCTGCATTTTTACAAGCTGTTTCTAAGGTATGTTTGTGTTCACTGTATTTTTAATTTTTAGAGAAACGTTTAAAGAACGGAATTAGGTATTTAAGTTTAAAAAAAATTATTAATTTTTTAATTTTTTCTAATCATTTAACATAAATAATATTGAAAATCGAAAAGAAAAAAATTTTTAAAGCTATAGATAAATTACTAAAAATTAATTAAAATGTATAAAAATTTAAAAAATATCACGTGACTTCAAAACGCGCCAGGAATGTTTGTGACGTCGTTATGTTAAAATGTGTCTGCATTTGTTGGTATTTGTGTATATGTATTACACATACTATCAAAAATAATAAATTTTTAACTTGGTAACCATGGATACAAAGACCATAGATAACATAATGACGTCACACGCGTTCGGATTCTTTCGGCGCGTTATCGGAACTGAGTTTAAAAATTAATTTTTATTTAAATATAACTTTTTAATTAGTAAGCAAAAAAATTAAATAAAAACAGTTTTGCTATAAAACTTGTATGTGGTCTTTCCATTTAAGTAAAAAAAAAAATTCATTTAAAAACCCAATTGCTTTATTTAACGTCTCTGCTATTCGAACTGATTTTGTTTTGTATGTTTTTACAAATAGCTTTCCTGTAAAATTTTGTCTTAACGGCTTAATATTTTAATTCCTCTAGCTCTTCAATTGTTTACGCTAAAAGGAATGACTGTTACAAACAATATTCTTATTTGATGTATCCCCTTTTGGGTGTTTGAAATAATTTCACCTACATGATTAGCTCTCGCTATTACGATGATTCACATCTACAACGTAGCTATAATTAATAACACTCGCATGTAGTGGAAATCAACTGATTCCTTTGCATATATGGAGAATGTTAGATTGGTAATCATGTCACGGTTTAGTATTGTAAGGTCATTCCGCCGCGATAGTAAAAAAGTTCAGGTTAGATTCCTCACTGTGACTATGGTTGTTAAAATGATTTTTTCCGATATTTATAGGAATCAATTATGTAATTGGCTGCTCTTCCAATAAAAATTTTCAATTGCAAAACAACCGTATAAATCTATTTTTTAATATTATCCTACATGACTTGTACCATTAATACATAGAATTTAAACTAAGTGCATGTAAACGCTTCAGTGCGCATTGTGATCGATGACCTTGATTAACTATAGATTTTAAAAATGCACATTCTGTAATGCGGACTTAGATAGTAAATTATATACCTAATAGGTCAGTAAATTAGAATAAATAATATTTCGATTTTCAACTGTTTCATGTAAAATGCAAGCGCTAGTAGTGCCACTAGTGCACATAGGGTTGCCAGATGCCCCGTATTTTACGGGTTACCCCGTTTTTCAGGCTAAGATAATACAAAAACCTATAATTTCAAAAATAAAATACGGGGTAAATTAATAATGTTAAGTTATCTTGCAAAGATTTTTATATATTTGCTTCTCAAAATGAAGAGCTTTTAAAAGCTGTTTCTTCTAACCATAAATATAAATTTAAAAAATAGATTATCTTCATTAAACATTGCTGTTTTAATTGTCTCCCGAAAAAATATCTAAAACCCGTATTTTTTATACTGGTAACCCTTTAATCAACTAGCGGCAGGTGGCAACCCTAGTGCACATTACGATGACCTTCATTAATATTATTGTTAAAATTAAAAATGTGTATTCTATGGAATTTAAACATAGTAATGTTACTGGACATTTAAATTTCCGAGCATAGACGTGACACACTGAAAATGTGTGGACATTTTTTAGCGTCCAGTTTTCCCTGAAGCATTGTCTAAACATAACCTATAAATCCATGTTTTGTAACATAAACAAAATTGAGGAAATGATTATGGAATTATTACGCAAAAAACACGCAAGTTGCAATTTATTTTAAAAAATTTATCTGACACGATTTCTGGATATTTGTCAAAATGATGAATGATTGGGCAATTCGAATTACTAAAACGTAAATAGTAAATAATTGAAGAGGTCAGTAAATTAGATGAAATTTTCATTTTGAAATAAATTATTAATCGCGAATTTAGATTTAATTTAATAATAAAGTAATTCCGTTTTTTCAACGTAAGTGTGAAGAAGGTATTTATCAAAGCAATTAATTTAGAAATCATACATTACTTATTAATTAAATTACGGTGAAAGTAACAAATATTTATTAAAATAAAATACTCGTGATTGGTGGAGTGTATTTAAATTTTATTTATTTACTCTGTACATAATTATTCTTTTATTCATGTGCACTTATTTTTTTCGCATTTTTATTTTCAGTTGAATGCATTGGTGAGTGTTGTTTTCTGTTCATTTGACTAGTCAATAAAGTTTTCACGTTAAAAATCGATTTTCGAAATATTTATAATACAACTGTGCTTCAAAGTCAAAAGTGTGTTTTTTTTTTTAGTACAACCGATGCTATTTTTTGTGATCGGAAAGACAGTTATGTTCTTTAAGAAGTGGTTGCCTTGCATAAATGTAATTGTTAACATCTATTTCACTTAAATTAGATTTTTAAGTGGCGAATATTCAGCACAGTTTTTTTTTCTACCGTGGATTTGTGTTAATTTTTCCCGTGACAATCTGTGTTTAGTTTTTTCAAAATGAATTTTCCTTGTTCCTGTGATAGTTTATTTGTGTTTAATTTTTGTTTTATATTTTTATCGCTAATCTGGGTAAATACAATATATTCTTTCAAAATTCTTTTTCTATAAACAAATGAATTATTTTCACAAAACAAAATAAAGTAGCGATCGAAACCAAATTAAAACTATTCTAGAAGATCGACAAAACACTATTTCAAAGATTTTTTTTTGTATTTTAATATTTATTTTATTTTCTCTGTAGCGTTTAGTTTAGCACATTTTTGCATGCATTATTTTTTTTTTCCAATATTAGAAAATAGTAAATCGACTTGTCTTACTTTTATTTGTTATCCAAATATTATGTAGTGCATTTGAAACAAAATTTAAAAAATTACTCACCATTGTAAAAACGAATTTTAAATATACAGTAATAGCAAGGTTAGTAGAGTACTCTAATAACCTTGCAGTAATAGGACTTTTGTAAAATATTTAGTAATGGCTCATTAGACGAGAGTTTACGTAACTAAATACTAGTGCAACGCCAACTAGTTGATGTAAATGAAAACAAAACAATAACGAGAATGCACGTACTAACCTAACCTGAAGAAACAAAATATTAAAAGAATTCTACTAACAAAATGTAAAATATCACAATTTATTAGAATGCTAACAGCATGGGTGGAAGTCAGTATGAAATGTTCAAGGGCAATACTAACATGATTACAGAATAAATTGAAAAGCACCGAAGATGGTGACACAAGCGCAACTCAAATTGCTGCACCGACAGAACCCCAGCAGATACAACCGCAGCAATCACAACAGACTGATAAGCCTCAGCGACCATTCACTCTCAAGGTAGCTGTGGTAAATAATCGCTTCACATCATCATCATCATCGATTTATCGTACTCAAAAAGTTGGCGTCCGAAATTACTTTCATTGTACTCTCGTATGAAATATACTGACCACATCTTAACCGTTCTTTCAATTTTTCAACGATTAACCTTTATGTGGCTGCGAAAATGCCTTTTGTGTTTTCAAACTTAAATTTTTTGTGTTTTAAAAGTCGCCACTGTCTGAAACTCCTTGACATTTATAAACTTTTTTAATAGAATATTGTCGAACTTTGATAACTCGAACCATGACTTGCCACAAAAAAAATTCGACTGATGACCAGTCCTATACTTCCCACCTAGTAAATATTTGCAAAAAATAAACACTCTTTTTTTATTCTTTGAAAAAAAGCATGGCCCTCTTTTTTGTTTAGTGATCTACTGATGGCTAGCTTAATATAGCAAAAATCATGGTTACCTTGATTTACATACAATTTTTATTTTTTTTTAGTAAAATATATTTTTTCTCGAAAACTGTACATTTTAGAGAAAAAAAATATTTACATTTTTTTCATATTATGACATCTAGAATTCATTTATATTTTTTTTACCTATGTTAATACGTGACATTGAGAACGTTTTTTTTAATATCTCAGGATTCACTGAACCAATTTGACTCAAAATCTAATCAGATCTAAGTTAAAGGCTGATAAATACAATAGAACAATCGGCATGGCCGTATGTTGTTCCGTTTTTACGATATCGAAGGCGAAAAATTGACCACATACATACAGACATCAGTCAGAAAATGATCTTAAACGATTGCTAGGGTCTCAAAACGTGAAGATCTATTAAAATCTCGAAATATTTTTTTCGGACTAAATCCATTACTTCCCTACCATAGTAGAGGTGAGAAGTAAAAATCGAGTTATCAAGACTGAGTTATCAAGTAATATTAATTTTCACTCTTGACGCTGCTGCCAACCAATTTTGTTCGAGCTATCGAAGTTCGACTGTATTTTAATATAGTTTTTGCATCTCACCTTTTCCACGTGAAAATAACCTGAAGAGTTTTTACATCCTCTGACTTTAATGACGGTGTAGGTGCTATTTTCATTAACTTATTTTTGTACGAAAATCTTAATTTTATTATAGATTATAGACGCGTCGACAACTTAGGTCATTTATAGCGTCTTAATTACATCAAATAATATATCACTTAAAATTAAATGACATCACAAAACATCCATGAGCGAGGTGGGATTCAAACCCACAACACCTTGCTCAAAAGGCCAGCACGCTAACCATTACACCAAGCTGTCGTCTATATGAAAATCACAGAATTGATATTATTCTAACTAAACTCGTTTTCAGAGACATTGCAAATAATTTACTGTAATTTAAACAAAACAAAAATCTTCAGTCGATTGTATGCTTCCCTGTATTCCTACAATCGAACATAAAGTCGTAAAAATCAAATTGATCGTTGGCGTTGAATGCTGTAGAATTTTTTTTTGTGTTGGCAACTTTTTGGGTATATCATCACACCATTTTAATTAAATTTCATGTTACTTTTGTATCTTTTGGTGATTGGTATCATTCTTAATTTTGTATTATTTTAATTATTTTTTAATATTTTAATATAGAAAAGTTAATTTGGCAAATGTAAAATAAAAAAGTAATAATTTTCTTTACTAGGGGTACTTTTGTCATTGATTCTATTTGATTTTTTAGGAAATTAGCGAAGATGCCATGACGGTAGAACACAAATGGCTCGAGTCAGATGGCGGAGCACCGTTCGTTGAGACACGGAAAACGCCCGATATTGAAAATATGGACTTAGAGCAATATCAACAGTCATTAGCTATGTAGGTTTATTTGTCATTTTTTTATTTTATTGATTCATATCTAAAGTTTAAAAGTAAACAAAGTTGTTTAGTTAAGTGAAATAATCAGTGATATAATGATTCAATTTTTCATAAAGGATGAACCATAGTTTACATGACATACAAGCCGATATCCAACGGTTAGCTAGTCAACAAAATCAGATCCAAGCGGCTCAGCATCAAAACATGTTGGTCGCTGTTCAACAGCATCACCAACAACAGATGGCGTTAGCAGCACAACAACAAAGACATTACGCTTCCCAGCACAATATAAATACGCAGCAGCAAGTACCACAGTTGCATCATATGTTCGGATCTGCTCAACATATACCGCAGGTATTATCTACAGACCGTCTTTAATTCTGATTGGAAAAAGATGAGAACTATAAGGTTATGTTTGAGAAGCTTAACTGCTAATTCAGTAAGCTGTATGCTAATTCTATGCGTTTTTGTAAATTAAATAGAAATTGTCAGGTCCTCGTTTTTTCACGATATAATTTCTAAACATTTGACATTTAGCTATTAACATTACTTTATTGTGATTCTTGACTACCTACTGATGGTTTGTTGATTTTGCAAAACTGTCAAATGACTTTTTTTTTTAATTCATTGGGATCCGTGAGATAGGTGGAGCTTAAAAAACATGGCGCAGTGGGGGGGAAATTTCATATACGGGGTATACTTTGCGTGTAATTTTATGATTTTCAAAGTGATAAGAAATGATAAATATAAGTGCAATTTGTGATTGGGTTGGTACGAATCCTAAACAAAGGAATTTCGTTGAAGGTGAACGGATTCTTAATGCCGGGCATATTATCAAATGTCGGAAATATAACGAGAAAAATGCATGCAAAATGAACTGTCAAAAGTAGTAATCTTTACGACATATTGCTTAAAAACATCAAAATTAAAAGAAAATCTCCACGAAATTAATCATCCGCGTTCAATGCGCCTTTAAGGTTGGGTTAGGTGAATAATGTAAACACATAACTGCAACATAATAATAAGTAGGTAAGTTACTAACCTCAAAATATTTGTATACAAAGTTAATCCTATAAATTTCTCAATCATCAGTAATTCAACTATTGTAGTGCAGTATGATAATAAGTACATCTTATTATTAATATAAAATATTTTTTTTAATTCATAAATACAGTTTTTCCACATTTCATTAGAAAATAATTAAAGTAAAGTAAGTTTTACAAGGCAATAACTGACAGTGTTTATTGCCATGATATTAGAAAACGTCGCGAATTTCATTTTCGATAAACTTTTTGTTTATTTTACTTGTTTTATTTTTGTAATAAACAATAATTTTCATGATTAATTTGCACTGTTAGCATGTAAAATTTTCCCTCGTTTTGAGTACAATTTTCTGCCACCAGATGTCATATGCTCATTTGACGGATCCCAATAGTATCTAAATTACATGTCTAATTAAACAATGTTATGAACTCGAATGTATGCAGACGGGAGTGTTCAATAATTGGTATTTTTCAGATGACAAATAATGTAGTAAGTAGTGAACCACAACAATTTTATCTTCATGAGCAACCAAACATCCAGCAGACACAAAGACGAACATGGTCACAACAAGCACCCGTTAGTCTGGCACCTATGCAACAAACAAGAACATATCCGTCTACTCAACAACAAGACCTCAAAACTTGGGGTAGCAAACCTCAAACATACAGTCAGCAGCATGATGCCAGATATCAGAATGGCGATCAAAACACCAGTTATTCAAATAGTCATTACAACAGTTATCAACAGCAACAACAACCACCACCTATGTATATGAACGCTCCGTCATCGATTTCGTCATCTCCGCAGCACCGTAACGCTTCAGTCCATAGGCAGATATCGAATTTAATGTCGGATGCATTGGATGATAGGCCAAGGGGACCTGTCAACTTACAACAACTCGAATTACAGGACAGGACGTTAAATCGTAGTCAAAGCGCAATTCATCATTTAGGGCAACCGTCTACGGCCAGCGGAGCACCAGTACCTATGCCATCTGTCGATGATATGGAACCGCAAAACATATCGTTTATCGGAAATTCCGATGATGCATTATCGGAAGGATTAAATAAGTAAGTACTAACAAAAGATTTACAGTCGATTTTATTAGATCACGTACAGTCAGAATACGATGTGTAATCTTCGAGATTCTTGAGCGCTGTCTGTGAGACATAACTCCTTGTAGTGGTGGCCCTAATTTCCAATTAAGTGAGTGTTCAGACGCTAATGACCTCTGTCATCGAGCGTCTATAAACCACACTTTTGAATATGTTATATGAGCCGCTATCATAATTGCATCATACTAGAAACTAGAAGTTTGAAGGAATTACTATTTTAAATATATTCTTAACAGATACACATAATTCACAAAGCCTTGAGTTCTAGAAATAAATAAAAATTGTGTTAATTCTAGGTTAAATATTACGTCTGGTAGTAGAACATATCGCATTCCATCACCGACACGACCGAGTATTTCCCGCAATTCATTCCATCAGCAACAACAACGAGACATCACTGAATCGCCTAGCATTAGTCAACCGAAATCTCCAGCACCGCCGAGCGAACCGAACACAAACGAGAAAGGTTTTTACATTTCGTTTGATAACGAGCAACCAAAACGGCCAAAGCCGCCGTTGAGGGTTAAACGTATGTCACCGAAGAAAGAACGAACGTTTACGGAAGACGATGTAATTGTGCCAAAGAGAGCTGAGCAGTCTTTAAGCGAAAATGAAAGACAGATATATAGGAACCTCGGCGGAAGAGAACCGTTAGAAAGGGTGCCTCAAAAGCATGAAGAGAAACAGACTTTAAGCGAGAGATATAGACAAGAATCGTCTGATATGGGTGCACAACAGAAGAATCCGAGTGGAGATAGAAGGTCTACGAGCAGAGACAAAAGTCCTTCGGCTATCGTTATACCTAATGATAGCCCTGATCCGGTAAGTGTCATTGGTATAAGTTCGTCGTTACAGTTAGCTCTCTCTAAAAATATGTTACTTCTCCTCAGTTCTTTTTCTAAGGACTTCAAGTAGATTAAGTACTTTGTAAACCTCACACTACACACATCCTCAGTTCATTCTTCCATTCTTTGTGTATGTGTTTGTGTTGAATGTGTATAAATTGTAGGTAATTTCTAAATAAATGAGGGACCTCTTGGTAAGAACTCTTTAAAAGAATAAGTGGATTTGGTCCTGAATATTTTTAGAGAGCGATATCTGAATATCGACTTTCAACCGGGTTTCACTTCAATACATACATTTTGTGAACCTAGAGATCACTGTTTGATGACAATACTGTATTCCATTTATACGAGCGCCACTAATGTCAAGAGGGCTTGAGAATGGCCGAACGTGTAGCAGTGCTGTTGTTTACATGGCGTTGCTATGGTTCCTCTATTACAAGTTTCCGGGTTCTAGCCCGAGAGCTGATAAAAGTGTCAATTGAATTGTCAATTTATTATTAAAAAATAAATAATGAATTGAAAATATGAATTGGTGCTAGGCCCAAACAACCTTAGCTGTTGGTGATCTTTAAAACACACACACTAATGTCAAAAATTGTATAACAACCTCAAAAATCATATAACTTGAAATTGTGTATTAATGATATTTTTTTATAAGCATTACCAGCGTTTCCTAAACGGGGGTAGCAAGTTTATCCGAGGAAATCCGCGGACTGATCTCTGGTGTAAGTAGGCAAAGCTATACAGTTCGGCCAGCGATGGCCGAACTATATAAAAGCCTTCCGCCAAACAGTAGTTCTATAGTTCAAGGGTTCTCAACCTTTTTTCCTCTGCTACACACAATACCGTTTAAACCAGTGTGTGTTTGTAATTTTTTCGAGATTTTCGCAACACACCAGTGTCGCGACACACGGTTGAGAATCGCTGCAGTATAGTTATTGATCTGGAACGCAAAGCTGTACAGTTCGACCGATTACGGCCGAACTGTATAACTGCCGTCCGGAAAATAGTCATATGTTCTTTATACTGCACACTACTGACTACAGAAGTAAATTACTTACGCAAAATCTAAATGTCATAAATTGACATTTCTACTTCAAATGAATTAAATGTCAAAATAAATTACTCTTGATTTGTATTAAAGGGGGTCCGCGATAGTTTTGCTTATCTTTAAGGGTTCCATAGGCGAAACAGTTAAAAAGTTTGGGAAACGCTACTCTAAACTACAGAAATACCTTCAAATCCTGTTATTTTTGCCATCAAAATTCAAAGACAACTTCAAATTTATAAAGCAAGCAAGGCGAAAGGTATCTAATGATTTTTAATGTTTGTTTCAGAACTCGTTAGACGAAATGGAACGCAAAAAAGAACGCATTATGCTTTTGTCTCTGCAAAGACGGCAACAGCAAGAAGAAGCTAAGGCGCGGAAGGAAGCAGAAGGCGCTGCGAGACGGGAACGGGAAAAAGCGAAAGAGGAGGAACGATTGCGCAAACGTGAGGAACAAGCACAGAGACGCGCAGCCATACTCGAACAATATAAACTAAAAAAGGCCATCGAAGAAGCCGAAAGAGAGGTACAATAGTTTGACTTTTCAATTACGTAAAGTGTCCTTGAAATTTGAAACTTCAATTCAAAACTTACTAAAATTTCTAAATCTATAAAAAATTGAGAAATGTGGTATGTTTTTATAGAGAATTTTTCTTTCGTCTCAATTTTTTGAAAAAGTAGATCGCAGATGTGGAACATATGATCTTTTGTAAAAATTAGCGGACACCCCTGTTATAGATAAAAATTAATAATTTTAACATCGAGTCTAATTTTTATTTTTTGTTTCTTTGCGAACAAATTTTAAATTAATGTATATATTAACACGCTTTTATTAGCTTCACTTGTATGTTTGCTTGCTTGTTTGTCAGTTTGTAACCGACTTCTTTGATCTTGATTTTGACCAACTTTGAACGGTCAGATTTAGTTTAAACGTTGTCGACTTATCAAGGACCAGGATCTCTAGGACTAAAAAAAAAAAAAGCAAAAAACTTCAGATTGAACTGAAACTTTGCACGATGACAATACAATAATTCCATAAGTTTGCATTATCCTCACCAGGATCTCCAGGACTAAAAAAAAGCAAAAAACTTCAGATTGAACTGAAACTTTGCACACTTATCAAGGACCGATGACAATATAATAATTCCATAAGTTTGTCCCATTATCCTGACCAGGATCTCCAGGACTAAAAAGCAAAAATAAATTATAATTTAAAAAACCTAAAAAACACGCTTTAATGAACTAAAAAGTAAAAAATAATTAATTTTATTGTAAATAATTAATTTTATTGTAAAAAAGCGTGGGGTAGTATGAAAATATGATACAAAGCACCCCACGCTTTTTTACAATAAAATTAATTATTTACAATAAAATTAATTATTTTTTACTTTTTAGTTCATTAAAGCGTGTTTTTTGATTTTTTTAAATTATAAATTATTATCATCTGAATCTAACAACTTTTAAAAATTTTTACGCAATTATAAACTGTAATAAATACAGATCCTGTACAGATAAATAAAAGACTATCACAAAATAGAAAACAAAAACAAAAGATAGTTTATGTCGTCATTAAGCTGTAGTAAAACAGGATGTTTTGTTTTTCTCTGGTTTCATCGCATAGTTTTAAGTTAAAGAATGATTTTAGTTTTAGTAAAAGGGAGTTTATTATTTCAAAAGATGACAGCTTGAAAGATGTTTGGTTTTCATTATTGTAAACACATGTTCTTAAGTTTCTCTTTACAAATAGAAAAATACACATTAGTCAGTCGCGACAAGAAATAGACATTGTCTATTTCTGGCTCATGCTAACAGCACATTTCCTTTGTTAACTTCTTTTTTACTTTTGTTTTATTATTTTTGCGTATTATTAGTTATTTTAAATTTCGTTAGTCAGTTTGTAACAATATTTGAGAATGTCTTTTATTTATTTCGCTCAAGTAATTTATTAGTTAAATAAACATAAATATTTATTCTCCAATTTCTTTGAATATTACAGTGTATTTATTATAACTGAATTAAATTGCAGTCCTAAATTTTTTGTTACATTTTTTCAAATTAGTTATTTCTAGTTTATGTTAAGAACGGACATTTTTACTATGAAAACAACAGTTTACTGTTGATATCAGACACAAAATAAAATTTTTCTAATGTCGTAACATTAAAGTATCGACATACACATTAAATTTTCTTCTTTGGACGTTTTTTTTTCACCATTCTCCAACTATAAATAAATTTAATTTTTTTTCGATTGCAGGGTAAGATTTTAGATCGATCAGAATTAATGGGTTCGATGAAACCGGCAGCTGCTAAACTTCGAGGTAAACACTCCACTGGTCGACCCAGACCCAAGACAATACACATAGATAGCGGCAGTGTGGAAATGGCCGAAGGAATGTTGACACCGTCACGAGGCAAAAAAGGGTCTACGTCTAATCTTACAGGTACGTACAGTCACTTGTTATTGATTAGGAATGTTTGGTTTTTGTTTGATGTTTTGTTACTAAGATCACTCATTAATTAATTGATTGTTTACAAAGCTATAATATCATAAGCGCCACTTAACACTGAAAAAAATGTTTGTTTTGTTTTTTTTTATGTGAAGAAATTATAAAATAAATTTTTATCGCGTATAATTTAATTTTAAAAAGTGGGAAAAAATTGTACCCCGTATCCAGATTATTCTGCCATCTATTGTTAAAAATACTTAAAAATGGTTTTAGTTAAATTTTTGTTTTCATTGTAACGTTTTTATTTAATGTAAAATTAGTGTTTTTAAATGTTTAATATTTGCATGTGATTTTATATTATACTGTTAATTTATAAATCACATTTAATGTCGCTTATTTTTAACTCGTAACCCTGCCTTTTTTTCGAACGACATATTTTTTTATTATTTTAAAAATTAAGTGAAAATAGGGATTTTTCTAGTTTTTAGTTTTTACAGTGTTGAGATCTGTTATTGCAATTTTAAATATCAAATAAAAAAAAAGAAGGAAACAAAAATAAATCGAAAACAAAATTTCGAAAATAGGCAGAGTTACAGCAGAGTCAATTTGATGTGTTGAGTTGCTTTATTTTTATTTGGCTTTTTAGCAAATGCGTACAACCCCTCATCAATGCGCAGGGATTATTACAGAGGCTCTCACGACAGTTTGGCCGATGCCGGTTCACTTCATAGAGGTGATTATTTTTATTTTATTTTTTCATTGTTTTTTATACTTTGCATTAATTATTATAATTATTTAGAGTTCTTCATTTATTGAGGTTATCCTAATGTTTAGTGATTGTAAATGTCAAACCTCCATTTAATTTAAAAGTTCACCGAATTATTTTTCGTTTAATCATATTTTTATCTTAATTATGTACTAGAATATTTATAGATAGCTCACAATATAAGATTCAAAATTAATATCACTTACAGTATTGGTAACACTGTAACAGAACATATTTTATGGTAGGGAAGTATAATATTGGACATTATATAAAGAAAAAACTATTCATATTTCATGTTTTCATTTGTCATATCGATTCAAGAAATGAATGCATGGGAATCGCTTATATTGTTATTTTTTATGAATTTTGCATGCAGTGATTTATAAAAATTCAGGTGGGTTCAAATGACAATACATTAACTTAAAGAATGTTTACTTTCTTATTTTAAACAATTCAAAAGTTCCAACTCGGCCGTATAACACGTCAATTTAAGAAGCAAAAGAAAGTGGACATTTTTAGGTTAGAATACCACAAATCAATGAAACGTCATTGATCTTTTTATCGCGTGTTTTGTATTAGATTTTTTTTAAACGGAAAAACATAGTTTTTGTATGAATGAATACATTTGGTGTAAATGGTCGCATCACATTACAGATTCCCCCGATGATGGCCGAGGCGCTTCTCCATGCCGCAGTGCCAATCAAACACTCGGCAGACGGGCCTCTTACAAAACCTCTAGAGGTTTGTAACATTACATTCATTGCATGTCTGGACATTTCATGTTTATATTTGATATTAATTTTGTCATCGTTCATTGTTATACATTTCATGTAGGAAACTCTTTGTTGAATTTTGTTGACAGTAATTGGGTGTTGAATGCTTTATTTGTGAAAAACTGTCTTTATTATCAAATTATGTAATAGTAACTATCACTCGATTAAATACAACATTTGACACTGTAATGATTGAGGTTAAACTTCATGTAGTTGTCAAAAGATGATATTTTTTATGTACCGATTGTCCGAAATCAAATCTGAACATAGTAAATTAGTGAGTGCAACAAAGAGGTCATATTTTAATAATTATTTGAATTCACTTTATTCTTTAGTTATTTCCATGAATAGGTACTTCAATTGTTTACTTGAATTTAGTTTGAAATTGTACCTAGCCATGATTGCATTCTATCTTTGTTGCGCTCATCTTTTTGTTTGTATCGTCCTTGTTACACTCATTAATTTGCTATGTTCAGATTTGATTTCGAACAATCTGTATATTAAATAGGTTTAAAATGTGTAATATTTTGTTGAGAATGTTTTTCTATACATCAACACAAATATTTTCAAGATCAGTAGTGCCGTTTTGAGCAATCTGTGCCTTTTAACTTTTATGTACAGATTTCTTAAAAAAGATAAAACTAATATGAAAATATTTTTGTGCTTGTAAATGCAAAAAAAATTTCCTACAAAGTCATAAATTTAAATCTTATTTAATTAGCCGATGTGGAATAAACATAAAATTTATTTTAAACAATATCACCGTAATCTTTTAACACCTAGACCCTTGAAGATTTATAGGCTTAATGGGCAGTGGCGCCTCAAATACCCTATTATTATCATCAATAAATTCTACTAGAGCGTGTTGATAATCTCTCCCTATAGACCCTGTTATTTGTTAGTATCAAAAATAGATATTGTAGATTGTTTAATAGTTAAAAATTTTTTTTTTACAAGTTTTATTAGAAACTGAAAAATTACTTACACATTGTATTTAAAAATCCTCTAACTGTAAATTCTTCTGTTTCAAAAACCTTATAAATAAAATCTACACTTTGTTCCACTTATGTTTTTAGTAACATAGTTTTATTTTTTTTTTTCTAAGTGTTATTTAGTTAAGTTTTTTTTTTTTTCATTAAGCACATTTTCTTCTCATTCCTATTTATTAGAAATATCACTTGTTATGTTTTAGCTCGTTTTAGACATCACTGACTTGTTTTATAGCTTTGCTGCTGTATAGAAGAGTTTGTTTTGTTTTTTCATTGTACTTTTGTTTTTATTACAGCTTTTCATTAAACGTATATTTTATTAATTGAACAGCTCGATTTTATTTACAGAAAAGTTATTTTATTCGACAAAGAATTATTTTTTAAATTAGTGCTCCTGATATTTTGCAAAATAAATCGAACCTTAACTTTCTTTCCTGAGAAACGTTTTCAACAAGTCGGATTGGACGATTATTTATCTTCTATTACTGACCTTGGTCGAAGAAGAAAATACCTTATTTTTCACAGTAATCGATACATCTTAAAGAAAAATTTGACCTGTCAGTAAAATCAAAAAATACTTCAACGACCTATACTACATTAAATACCAAACTATAATTTACGCACCAAGAAAAGATCAAACAGCGGTCGGCTGATGTCGTATCAGCTTACAATTGTTTGTCTGATAATTATTTTTCATCTATAGATCATACGCACAACACCATGGAAGCTCCCTATAATATTTTCTTGGTGCCGCAGACTGTAATACAAAAAAAAACTCGGGTCGCAGTGCCAAACCCTGCCGACAATATAGTGTATTTGCTAATACAGGCATTGTGGCATTATTATGTGAACTTAAGTTTGTTTTTGGACAAAATAAAAAATTTAACCCCTTAATACATCCCTTAAAATAATTAAATTTTTCTAAATGTCAATATTAGACATGGATTTTATTAGTACACCCAATTAAATACACCCTTCCATAAGTAAATCCGTATCAACAAACTAGTGAAAATTTGAAAGTCCGGTCCTGTCGGGCCGATTTTATTAAAATTTTAGCAGCACATTTTAATCTTTACTAAAGAGTTAAATTTCAATTTTGAAACGATTCTGACAAATTTTCCAGTATTTTTGGGCCCAAAAAATTTTTGGAACCCCTAAATACAATCCTGAAAATGGTCCGATCGGGCCCATTTTAAATAGACTTCTTGCGGTGATGGGTTCCAATGTGTGTACCAAATTTCGTTTCAATCGATTAAGTCTGTCGAGAGTTATCGTGTATACACACACACACACACACACACACACATATATATATATATAAACATTTTTAAAAATGGTGCCAAAGTGTTCAGGAGGCTATGAAACGTCGAGAAATTTTGGTCCGACCCCTAGGTCCCGCCATCCGACCGACGCCAATAGTGTATGTGCCATATTATGGCAAATACACTAAAAAGACTTTCTGAATTTCCATTCTTAATTTCGGTTTCGTTCGATTGACATATTTGATTTAGTGAATCGAACTGTTCAATTGAAATGTGCATTTTTATCGTTTGTATTGGCCTGTAAACAGCTGTTATTGTGTGTGTCGTATTGCGCTTATGTGTTTTCAGAAAATGTCCACGAGGCTGGACAGGTTAGAGGCAGACCTAAATACCCCACTTATCAGAACTTTAGAGCTGGTCGCAAATCTAATTCCATGATGAATCTCTGCGGTAAGATAACCACCAACTCTCTGGATTGTATCATGGAATTTGTGCTGGTTTAATTATTGGTGTCGCACTATATTGTGTTGGTGTCATTCATTTTTTTTTTAACATCGGTGAAGTGTTTATTTTGTTTGTCTTTTCGTATTGGTGTCAGAGGTGTTGGTCGATCGTATTTTATTTAGTAGACTTTTATATTTGTAAGATAAACAGTTGACTGTATAGAACAGTCATGTGTAGTGAAGTCAAGCAAGATGCCATTTAATGCACACGAAAGCAATGAAAATTGATTCATTTATTTTTTGCAAAAATGAATTTTAATAATTTTATATAACTTTACCAATTGGTATATGATAAAATCAATCGATTTTTTAACCCATTAACAGAAATTGCAAACTGCTTTTTTGCGTTTTGTATAATAATACCGTATTATTCTCTCCATTTTACTTTAATTTAATGATAAATTTATAGTTTATGTTTAGACTTTGTTGACGGCTTTTGGGAAAATTGGACACTGTCATGCTCGGGCATAACATTTAAAAGTCTGAAAAAATAAGTATGTGATGCATATAAACTTTAGCAATACTGTCCAATCTACAAATGGTGATTTGTTTCATTTCTTAACGCAAGCCAACTGTTTAGTAAAGAATGTAAAAGTCTATTATTGCTATGCTGATGCATTTAAATGTT
Source organism: Mongoloraphidia duomilia (assembly GCA_039654895.1). Lineage (NCBI taxonomy): Eukaryota > Metazoa > Arthropoda > Insecta > Raphidioptera > Raphidiidae > Mongoloraphidia > Mongoloraphidia duomilia. The sequence goes on from CM077522.1 coordinate 13,154,752, forward strand.
CGTTGGATTTGTTTAATTTGTTTATGACTGCATCGAACGAAATGTAAGATGTAAATTTTTTATTTCTTTACATTAGGGCTAAATTGTGTCTTTGATTATAAGAATTATTTTATGTACGCAACTCACAAATTGTAGGATTTTCGCCGCTAGAGTCGCTGGATCATGAACTGCTGCTATCTAGTGCACGACTCCATTACTAGATAGTCCGTTGCAATAATTGCGTAACTAATATTGTTATAATCAAAGTTGATACTGAAAGGAAAATGTTATTTATCGATTATCAATGAAAGAAGTAGTCTTTAATTTTGATTAAGTTTTAAAATACGAAAAATAATAAGCAGAATATTATGTACGGTAATATTAATTATTCAGTGACAAAATAATTGTCAAGTGATAATTTATTTAAAAGTATCCGATATCTAGCCATTTTTCTGAAACCGGATAATGGTTCTGGTATCCAGATTTTTGGAAGAAGAACTTCTCCTTTCCTAATGTTTTGTATATGAATGCACGTGATAATATTTTTTCTAATAATAAATTTAATACTCGAACATTAAAAAATTTATGTCGGGTTTATCGTACATTATTAATCACGCTGTTTTGTTAATTCGCTATTATTTCTGTAGTTACTTCGTATGTTTTATGCATAAAAATTAAACAACGATTAACAAAACAGCGTGTTAAATGTACGATAAACCCGACATAAGAGTTCTTTAAGTTATAAACTTTTAAATTTATCAGTAGAGGTCGGAGAGCGGTGTCCGTAACCGTTCATTTAATTTCGATGGTAAATGTGCAGTGCATTGCTTTTGGTGCAAATTGTTATTACATCTAGAATAGAAATAAGGAGTTAAAATCAGACTCTATAACCCCGATATGATTGATATATCGATCAATAATTCTGGCTCTAGTTAATACCTCGCTATACTGAAATTATATAAGTTGTTTTAGCTAAATGATCACTTAAAAAAATAATACTTTTCTTTCTGTATCACAACTCGCAATACAACAGCTGAGTTTCAAATACTTTTCTAGTATATACTCGAAAGAAATTTGTAAATACGATACCTGGAAGTCCTTAGAAAAGTCTAGTTAATTTGTACATTAGTAGAATACATAAAAAAGTATGGTTGCAAATTGCAATTTAAATTGAACCATAGAATAGAATGTTCGGACGTTACATCTGAGGAGAAAAATAAATAAAAACTTGGTATCAGTTTTTTTACCATTGGTTGATCTTTACGATCGAGAAGTTATAATAAACAAGCTTTTTTCCATTGAATAAATGATAACCGCCGACTACCGTGATTCTAATCTGGAGTTTCATGCTTTCACGGCCGGTAGACATCTTGGTAGCAAATGTTTCTGGGCTAGGTAGCCGTGGTCCAATGGATTTTACTCCGTACGTTTCGCCCAAAGCTCCGTTGGGCATAGCGGCGAAGATGCCCAATGGAGCTTTGGGCGAAACGTACGGAGTAAAATCCATTAGACCAGGGCTACCTAGCCCGGAAACATTTGCTACCAAGGTGATTCTAATCGCTCCATTAAAAGTATTAAAACTTTGACAGTTCAATATTTCTTCAAATTACTTCTTCTTTACTTCTACAGTTTACATTATTAACACTTTCTATAAATGCAACTCAATTATAACCTTAATACTAAAATACCTTAAAATTGGCATATTTTATTTCTTTGTATTTAAAAAAAAAGATTTTAATGTGTTAATCATATTAACACAATCAGTGTTCTCCCTAGAAAATTTCGCCAACTGGGCGGCATTATGAAGTAGTCGAGTAGAGGCAGTGTATTACTTCAGTGAGCAGTACCATATAGTTGGTTCCTCTATTACAAGTCCCCAGTTCTCGGGTTCTAGTCCGAGAGCTGGTAAAAGTGTCAATTGGATTTTCAATTTATTATTAAAAAAAAAAATAATGAATTGAAAATATGAATTGCTGCTAGGCCCAAATAACCTTAGCTGTTGGTGGTCTTTAAAACACAATTTAACAATTTAAGTACCATATAGTACAGCGCGAGTCATTAAAAGTCGGAGTAAAAGCAGCTGGGTAGCACGTTCATTTAGGTTCTGGGGAAAACACTGACCACAAAAATTAACCGCGGACATTTTAAGAAATATATGGATAAAAAATGGTGGTACTGATAATTCACACTGCTTTTTTCTCCTTAGCAGCGCTGCTATGCTTTGAGTATGGTGCTAGAAAATAGATCACTTTAATCAAGCATGTGAAACGGGACAATATTAATTTGCATTATTTTCCCTTTTTGCGTAAAATATAATATTAAACTAATAAACTTACGGTTTTGTTCCACACAGGATCGAGTAGCGATCAAGACAGCATGGTGTACCGATACGGAGACACGGATTCAGGTCTCGGTAGGGCTACTCCACCAAGGCGCGCACCGTCACCCGGAATGGGACCTATGAGACATCTCCCTTCGCCGTCAGGACCCGGTAGCTTGCCACCTGGTTTGATGACCAAACGCAGAGTGTTTGACGATGGATGCAGTGATATTAGTTCTACCCCTAGCTCTATGATGGATTATTCAGGTTGGCAACATTGTTTGACAATTTAAGGTTGTTCGGACATTAATGCACTTATAAGATTAAAAGCTAATTTTTTAATATGTTATTAATTGCTATCACATACGTCTAAAATAATTTTTTTAAACAAATCTGACGAAGGGTTATCGCGTAATTAATTATTAAAAAACGGAAATTTAACATGTAGTCTATAGAGAATGTGGACAAAATGCACATATACCGAATTATGTAGCCTCTCCTGATAAAGATGAAAAAACAAAAAACTTCTATTTTTATTAATCAAATTTCGTAGAATACGTTAAAAATAAAATAAAAATTTTCTGACGAAGGTTTTTAAAAATATCTTAACAAGAATGACAAAAAATTCACGAAAATGTCAGTCCGCCATGCTTAAAAATGAATAAGTCACGTGATTCACAAAAGTGTGGCAACGTCACGTAAAATAAAACGCGCCAACTTTGAATTGTAATGAGTTCTGTTTATTTCTATGGGTCGTTTTTTTTATGAAAAGAAATTAATTTTTTTTTAATTTATAAACTGCGGCAAAATAAAAAAATGAAACAAAAAAAATTTTAACATATAACCAGTTCCCTCACTGGTTGAACTTTTCGCCTGACGTATTCTTTCACACTTAGAACATTTCAAATGATAGACACTTGCTAGTCCACAAATATCTTCTTGTACGAGAAAACGAAAAGATAAAGGCCAATCACATGTCATACATCACATTTCCGCAGCTAATTTTTCCAAATCGACGATTCGTCGTCTACTTGGTAATTATACGTCTAAATTTTTATATTGCGTATGTAGTCCTTTCACGCTCTCACTTACATTTTTTTTTCCAATTTATGATATTTTTTCTCGCAAGTGTCTAAATTGATTTGCATTACTCATTGTAATATTATAGATAAAATACAAATTACAACTGAACACTATACAGCAAGATTTACATAAACAGCTGTCAAACAAACAGCTATTAAACGCGATGTTGCCAGATCTATTTTATGTGAAAAAATACTTGAGTCAAAAGTGATTTATTTATTATTTTTGGTAATTAAGTTATTAAATTAATCCAAATAAAAATAATGATAGTTAACGTCTAAATTATAATAATGAATTTATGTATTAAAATTTTTAATTTTAGTAAAAAAAAAATTTAGATTCTATTATGACTTACGGAGTACTGTCCGAACAACCTTAAGCATTTGTTATTTATTTGTACATGGTTGTAGGCCCACGATTATATAAACAGCCAGCGACTAAATCTAATCGAGGCATAATGTTAAATGCGGTGGAATATTGCGTTTTCCCCGGCGTGGTAAATCGTGATGCGAAACGACGTGTGTTAGAAGAAATATCGAGGAGTGAAAGTAAACATTTCCTTATTCTTTTCCGAGACGCTGGATGCCAGTTTCGTGCGTTATATTCATATTGTCCAGATAGAGAAGAAGTATCCAAATTATATGGCACTGGACCCAAACAAGTCAACGATAGGATGTTTGATAAATTTTTCAAGTAAGTAACAATTTTTTTATTGGTATTATACGTCTTGTTCTAGCGAGAAAAGTTCAAACAAACGTCTTTTTTTATGAATGACTAATCAGTAAGATTATTTTGAAGTAGATGTCAGACAATTTACTACATTTTTGTATTTGTTTCGGTAGTTTACTTTATTTATTTTGTCTATTGTTTGTGTATTTTGTTTTCGATATTTACTTTAAAAATGACTATCGTATTTTTGACTCTATGTAAAATACTATTTTTATCATATTGTGTAAAATACCATTTTTTCACAACGCCGCTATTGAAAATTCGATTTTTGGTACATGAAAACTTTCAGTTGTTGGTTTTCTCTGTTTATAACGTTGTTAAGAGAGAGATAGAGCGATTGAGTCGCGCTAACTTCAATTCACATATAATACTCGAAAACGTCAAAATGACAGACATAACCCCACATAAATTTCACATGGATCTAACAGGTCTAATATTTTTACGGCTTTTTTGCGCGCCCAAATTGTATGTACCTCAAATCGAATTGTCAATAAAGTTGTGAAAAATAATATACATTTCCTCGGAACGAAACACAGTGAATGCAATATGTGTGAATTGTTGCCCTTGTTCTTCGGGCAGCAAACTTCACACTAATTGCAAACGCTGTGTTTCGTCCCTTGTGATGCAATATACTATTACATATCATGTAATAAATACGACAGTCGTTTTTTATATTTAATAGTACGAATTTTATTTTTCCAATTGCACTAGACGTTTACATTTTTTTAAATGAGTGGTTTTATTTACACTTAGATCTTTTCTCGCAAAGATTGCAATTTTAACATTATTTTTGGTGAAGACAAATGAAGTACCTATTAAAACAAGTGAATAAAAATTGCAGATATAATTCGGGAGGAAAGTGTTTCTCGCAAGTGCATACAAAACACCTGACAGTGACCATCGATGCCTTTACGATCCATAATTCACTTTGGCAAGGTAAAAAGGTGAATTTACCAAATAAAAAAGATATGGCACTCGTGATCTAGTACTGCTTCATGTTTTATTTTATATCTCAGGCAACATTATCATTGTCAGCATTCATTGTTACTATTATTCCAGTCATTTAATCGATAATATGGTAAATTACATATTAACTATTGTTTGTTCTCTCAGTTATTACATTTTGTTAATACAAACACTACAAAGGAGTAAAAGAAAACAAGACATTGGCCATTGGTTGCTTTGATTTTGGTTAGGCATTTGTTTATTTTTACAACAACAAAAAAGAATCGATCCACGTGGTTTGCTTTTGTTTTCTTTTATCTTTTGTTTTTACTGTAACAACCTGAATGCAACATTATTTTTTACCTTAATAATTGATACGATGTTAATAATTCATATTTATTAATGTGATTAATTTTATTATATTTTTTTTATTTAATTTAATACCAAACAACTATAACAGTAATTCTTTAAATTAAACAGGATACAGTTGCATAGGAATTCGTTTTATTATTGACAAAACTGTTACTTATTTGTACATTTGGAGCTGCTCTCTATTTTTTATTAAACATAGTTGGAAAGCTATAGAGGCAGACATAAAATTAGTACCTAACCCAACATTTAGTTGTCTAATCCAAAAGTTACATTTCTATTATTTGTCGTTATGCGAAGTATTTTTGACAAAATTTGCGATAACATTTGTTTGATTTTTATTTCAAATAGGACATCGAGTTATGAAAAACAAATTTATTCCGAAAAAAGTATTACATAACTACATTTTTTTAATTTATAATGGACTGCTGACAGAACGTAGCATAGATGCTTTTACTAGTCTAATGTTTCAATAGTAATTTATGCTACATGTGGGATAAGTAGCAAATAATCTGACAGTCGTGTTTTGCGACATGAGCGTAAGGTTTATGGGGCATTCGTATGAAGACGAGTGTGGTTTGTCGCAACGAGCCGTTAGGCAAGTTGCGACAATCACACGAGTCTTCATACGAATGCCTCATAAACCTTACAGCGAATGTCGTAATCACGACTGTCATATTTGCTACTTATCCCACCTGTAGCATACAATTCTTTTTACAACTACTGCTCTGGAAGTTGACTTTGACAGAAATAGGGTAGAAGTACCATTTTTGGCCACCTTTGCACCGTTTTTGGACAGTTTAAATTTGAGTTAATTTATAAAAAATTGCAATATTAAAATGATTTTTTATTGAATTTTCATTTTTTTACACCTAATTTAATTACTATACATGAACGATAAAAAGTAAATTATTATCGCGACATTAGATGGAGTTTCAGTAGTCTCTAGTAAAGTGAAAAAGATAGAGTGAGTTAAGTGCAGATTGTGTTCGTGAGGTTATATTTCTATAGTAGTATAGTTTAGGCGGAATCCGTGCAGTTATGTGATATATAACCGAACATGTGCGTTTATGAAACACATATAGTCAAGTATGCGATTATTGTGTATTTCGGAGATGACATACAGCGCTCGAAAAGTCAACTTCCAGAGCAGGCGTTGTAAAAAGTAAATTTTATACACATGCCAATATTGTATCAGCTCAGTGTTTTGTTTTTGATACAATATTTTTATAACGTTTCTGCTGAAGGTGAATCAGTAGGGTTTATAACCTCTTTTTTATACCAGCGACGATTTTCAGTTATTTGACGATGCTAATTTTAACTTCAGGTATATAGCAGGCAATTGAAAATTCGCAGGAATCAGGCCAGTTACTTATTTAAGCAAAATCGTCAGAATATTTTAAAACATTTTGACTAGTAAATTGTTCTGTCGCCCAAACTTTGCATGACTACAAATGGACGTTTTTTGTTTTCTTTGGCAGTCAAACTGTTTATTGTTGTTTTTGTAACAAAAGGGATAATATTTGTAATATAAAAAAATTAAAATGCATGTGCATAATTATTAAAAAATGTGTGATGGCCTTATAATTGAGTTTTTAAAAATATATTGTAATATGCAAAAAGAATTACAGATTCTGACATAGTCTAATTAATATAAATTGTAAAATGACTATTATTAAAAACTAATAATTTAATTATTAATTAATTAAGAAAATCTCATTAGTTAATATTTATTAATAAAGATGTATAATTGTGTTTTGCAAATATATTGACGGTGCTTCAGTGTCGAGTTGACCACATAATAATTAACAATGTCCTTGAATATGGAAAGAATAATATTATAATATGCGGAGTATTTTTTTTAATGGTTGTACGTACTGCACAAGTATTTACAGTTATTTTTATTTCAACCTAAAAAAGATATGTAAACTTGATGTACCGAAACAAACGAAACCAGTCTGATTTATATTATTCTCTTCGTAATCGAACAAATGATAATGTATTTTACATTAAATTATTTTTCTTTTCCATATTTCATTTTTACTAGTTTTTTTTTTGTAATAATGTGAACTGCAATACGTTTGTTTTTAATTATAATATTAATAAAGCTGTTTTGAAAACGATTAATTTTTTGTATGTGTTGAAATAATTTAGTCGTAAAAACAACACTTCTTTATTCAATTTGTGTGTAACTTCAGCTTGAATATAGGATTACAATTATTTTTTATTCGTAATGTACAATTCACTATCAAATTATTGTGTAATTAAACTGGACTTTTGTAAATACAAACTGCCGATTGCTGATATCTTAAGGCAATTTAAAACCTCAAAATAAACGCAGAGCAATCTAAAATGTCTTCATGGCATTTCATTAGCACGTTAGTAGCTCTAATTACTGTAGTAAGACACTAATAATAAAGCTTTGTTCTCTTTATCTATGAGTTCAGAAATGTGCAATCGAGTGCAGCAAAGTGTGGTTTTCATGCGTAAAACAATAAATTAGAAAATAATTTTAAAACGGCGTCTTTTATTGACCAAAAGGTCGAATAGAGATATAGATTAGTGTACACTTTGTGGTACACTGAATTTATTACACTTTCACCACGAACGGTGATTTATTATACCAAACAACGTGAACAGGGTTGGTGTACACAGTAAATTTACGTTCACTTTTCTTAACGTACAGGCAACGCGAACAAAGCTTATTTTATCAAACAAATTAAATGATTTTTATATATTAAAAACAGTTGACTTCTTTGTAAAGTTTATAGTTCAGTTTACGGAAGGCTCAATGTTTCACTTATGGCTTAAGAGATGCATGTACTTACTTGGACAGATTGTTATTATGAAGTACATAGTGACGGATCACCACACATGCGCAGTAAACACGCGCTAAGGTCTCTGTAATAGAGTCTCAAGAAACCAGAATTAAAACTAGATTTTTTTATTTTTTTTATTTTATTTTTATTTTTTAATTAGTAAAAACTCAAAATTCTAATGGGTGGCCTCAAATTCAGGTGCGCTTGGGATCCTCCAAATACTTAATCCCGCCACCGCATATACGATGTTTTACAAAGTAAAACTTATTCCAAATTTCTAGGTCAGATACCAGCTATCATTTCATTCGTTACAATAAAACTATTATTATTCGACTGCTTCTTTTTTAATTTCTAAATTTGTTCAAAATGTCTGTTAAAAATTGATTGTTTTGTGACATTAAAGTAAAAAATCGAACCATCTTTCATATCGTGAGGTACATACATCCCCTAAGATAGTATTTTTGTTTTGATTTTCGATATAATTCAAAAATTGTAACTGGAAAACGACCTCGACATTAATCCAAAATAGAATCTCCATAAAACGAAAACGTACAAGTCATCTTTATAATAATTAAAAAAAAGTAGGTCATGTTACATTTTTTTATAAAGTTCTTACTAAAAAAAAGGAATTTTACGATAATTATTAGTTAGGTAAATGATAATTATCTTCTTTCTGTTGTGAAAATATAAATGAAAATACATAAACTTCACAATCATCTTGGGCTTAGCGCGTAAAAAAGTGAAAATTTAACTGCTTCAAATAGTTAATGTATTTTGGTTGTGATTTTAGTCAGAATAAAATGCCTAACATTTTTATACATAAATGTCTGAAAACTTCATTCCAAATATTAACAATTTTATCGTATTTAAAAATATGCAAGCTGTTTATAAAGTATTGATCGTGATTTAAAATAAATATCAATTTTGCAAACATTTTGATATTTACTTTTTACGTCAAAAATTATATCTATCACTATCTTTATTTGGTTAAAATAAAATATCGAATTTTTCTAACATGTTAAAAGTATGACAACTTTCGTAATACAGATATTTTAACAATTGGAGACAGAAAGTGATAGATAAATTCTTTAAATATTTTGCTAAGATTAGTATCTGCAGATGATCACTGGTTTTAACAAATTTTTTATGGAATTATCAAAATTGTAATAGGTATCACATTTGGTAAATGAATGGTAAAAATTTATAATTTTTGTTTAAAAAATTGCAATTGTTGAAAATTACTTTCCAATGTGTATGTAATCATCCTTAAATGTGTAAATATTATGTTTTTATACATATGCAAATAATAATTTATTATCTGGTCTATTGATAATTGACAAGGTATTCACTTTTGTTAGCATCCACAAAAAAGTCTTATTAAACTAATAGTTTATAACCCAATTTGCGACTTTTTATTCAGATTGTTTTAAGAAATTCCATCCTTTCAAAACAATTTAGAAGTTTGGTTATCACTGGTTTTTTACTGCTACAGCTGTAGATAATATTCCGAGACGTGATTATTCGCAACCATTTTTTTATAGTTGGCCCTATTTATTTGTGAAATGTCATTCTGATCAGGCGAAGACACTTATTAGTCATCAGAAATTAAATTTGTAAAACATGATAAGGTAGCCTATTTTAACTAATCAAGTGCAACACTTCTTTTAATAAAATTACTAAATCAGCAAGAAAAAATGGGACTGTTTGGATCTTCATCACCTTTTGATGCTGACGTCGGTAAGTGTTCAATCACAATACTAAGTGCATTTACCCGAAGTCCCTGGAACTTACTGAAAACAAAGCGATAAAGAATCTGTTATTTATTTGACTTTTCTTAACCCCTCGCTTTATTATACTTAATTTTGATTTATTTGTTTTGTTTATTGCGTATAGAGCGTATATCGTGTAAATGTTTCATGATAAGAACGGGTGCATACTGAAGAAAGGATGTTTTTATTTCTTATGCTTTGTGTTATAAAATAAAAATACATTTTCTTAATATACGTTCAATGTTTTTTTTTAATTTTGTAGTTTATATACAGATCTTACCTGGAAGCTTGTTGTGTAGGTTGTTTGCGTCAGGTGTTACGTGCAGGTACATTTTTTCAGACGTTTTTTGTTTCGGGAGTACAGTTGGAAGGAAAACGCCATATTTATCATGTAAACGAAAATTTGCTGTTCTAATAACTGTTCAAAAAGAAAAAAAATTAAATTTTTGAGTCAAAATTAACTACTGATGAAAAAACGCATTTGGTCATATCTATAAATATAGATTGAGAGAAAATATTTCAAGTTACTTGAGAAAGTGTTTGTCGTGTTTTGTTTCGCAGCAAAATATTCTGCATTCTGCGGATATAGGCGTATTAATTCATTAAACATTAGATGTATTGCATATGAAATATGTAAAGGCTGCCATTCATTTCGTTCTTTTTCATCCACTCGGACCGTCGATAACCATTGCCGGAACGTTCTTCCCACTCACTGCTCAGATAAAGTTCATTTTGATCGTCAGTTGTATTATGAGACAAGCACATTTGTTAGCAATGGCAGCGGCACCTGCTGTTCTCAGTAAAAAAAACGTAACGTAAATGTTCAGTATTTTGGGCAAAAAAGTGGTTATTACAAAGAAGACGATTCTCCCATATAAATTTACTGACTGAACTTAAGCTTGAATCCAGGAGATTGGTACAATTATTTACGCACCATAATCTAGATAAATCCAGTCTGCTACTGACAAGAAACCGCCAACTTGAATTGGAACTCGAATACATTTGTGATTCGGACCGACGAACCGACGGTTCAAATATCAAGACCCAACAGACATTTTAACCGACGATGCAAAACGTCGGTACTTCACCATACATTGCAGTTTTTGACCGCGAGTTGGATCGCGGCGAGTCGAACGGATAAAAAAGAACGAAATGTATGTCGGCCTTTAGAGACTTATTAACGTTAGAAAAGGTCGGGACGTAACTTATGTATAACAGCTAAGCCTTTTAAACTCCAACCGGTAACAACGAACACAAACAGAATAGAAGACAAAATAAATAATAATTCTTATCAGCGGCGTATTTAATGCCACCTTCATGGCCATAATATTTGTGAAGTGACTTCACCTTAAGGCCTAGAAACTGTGTCTAACAATTATACTTGTAACCTCTTTTTAAATTTTGTTTACTTCTGTGAGAGGAATAAAATTATATAAAAGATTGTGTGTCGCGACACTTGGAGGAAGTGTAACTTCTTATGTAATACTCAAAGGTTACACGGTAAAATTTAGTTTACTTGTAAGACCATGCAGTTTACACTACAGACGTGAAACTTCAAAATCTACATATACGTCCGAGTAACAGTGATTCTAGTTAGTGCCAAAGTGGGCAAACTGTGAACGCAGTACGGCAAACAGTGATATGTTCAAAAAAAACTCGGGTCGCAGTGCCAAAACCCTGCCGACAATATAGTGTATTTGCTAATACTGGCATTGTGGCTTTATTATGTGAACTTAAGTTTGTTTTTGGACAAAATAAAAAATTTAACCCCTTAATACATCCCTTAAAATAATATTTTTTTTCTTAATTTCAATATTTTTATCAATGCAACCTCGGTACCAAATTAAATACACCCTTCAGTAAGTAAAGCACTATCCGCAAACTAGTGTTTTCATAAAATTTGTAAGTCCGGTCCTGTCGGGCCGATTTTATTAAAATTTTGGCAGCACATTTTAATCGTTACTAAAAGGTTAAATTTCAATTTTGAAACAATTTTGAGAATTTTTTCGGCATTTTTGGGCCCAAAAACATTTTTCAACCCCTAAAAACTACCCTTAAAATGGTCCGATTGAGCCCATTTTAAATAGGCTTCGTGCGGTGATGGATTTCAACGTGCCTACCAAATTTCGTCAAAATCAATTAACTCTTTCGAAAGTTATTGCCCGCACACATATATATATATATAAATATATATATAAATATATATATATATATATATACATATATAAATAGACATTTCCAAAAATGGTGCCAAAATGTTCAGGAGGCTATGAAACGTCGAGAAATTTTGGTCCGACCCCTAGGTCCCGCCATCCGACCGACGCCAATAGTGTATGTGCCATATGGCAAATACACTAATAAAGATAGTTACTTCTTACAACAACAGTTTTATTGATGGATGTACATTTCGAAAGCTATGCTTTCATCTTCAGCAAACACTATACATGATTGAAATAATACATAAAGGGTATTTTATACTATAATATTACAGGTAATAAAACAATTAACAAATTGAAAACTTAACTATAGACTTAAAGTACCAGGTGTTTGCTGTAGATGAAAGCATAGCTTTCGAAATGTACATCCATCAATAAAACTGTTGTGGTAAGAAGTAACTATCTTTATTTTTGTTTTTATTCCAACCACAGTGCTCATATATTTTTAGAGTGATATGTTGTTTAATATTTACACTACGTACTACAGTAGTGAGACGCGCAAAATCAACATCAATGGTTACAACGGTAGCGTTAAATATTCAACGTAAACGGCAAATGGTCCGAAGTCGCATAAGAAGTTAAAAAATAGTTTCCAATTTGTCATTGAATATTTCTAATATCGAAATTTGCTTTTTAAAAGAGTAGACAAGGCGATCCTAGAATGTTTGAATTATTTGTTAAAAACGATGTCTTTAATGCATGAAGGAATCCAAAAAAGAAACACAGTTGTAAAATTTGCATTTATTGCTGACGTCATTGAATATTTCTGTTAGTACATTTTGTTATTTAAATAATTTCAACAGAAAAAGCTACTAATGAAAAGAACACGGCTGAAGATTGGAGTGTTATAATGGATATTTGTGATAAAGTCGGTAGTTCTCCACAGAATTCCAAAGATTGCCTACGATCTATCGTAAAGCGGTTAAACAATCCAGATCCACATGTGGCTATTCAAGCCGTCACTGTAAGTGGGACATATTTATTTTTAAATTATGTCAGATTTAATCTACAGAGCTGTATTCATTCGACATATAAAAAAATCCAACTTTTTTTTTCAAAGGTAAATAATATGACTGATGGTACGGAATTCTCGGCGCACGAGTCCAGCTCATACTTATCCATTTTTGTTTGTTTATTTTATTTTAGGTTATTTATTTGATAAGAAAGTAGAACATTTATTCTGAAACCGTAACTGATATGTGATATTTTGTCAACTGTTTAAATCTCAAAACGAAATAAAAAAATTCGATACCATTTCTAACCAACATCAATTAATTTTAGTGTATATACACACTGTGTATACTAATATGGAATTTAAAATATAAAATAGTACTAGGCCTAAATAACCGTGCAGTTGTCGGCATTTTTTTTTAATTCAACAAAAATCGGCTGATAATTTTGGAAATGCAAATAAATAAATATCTATCTATCTATTAACTCAACTAGTCGTCGAATAAGTACAGTTCAGCTGATTAAATTCGAAACTTAAATTTCCAGTTCGAGAATAATAAATTATTTTGAAATTTCAGTTACTTGATGCTTGCGTAAATAACTGTGGAAAAACATTTCATCTTGAAGTTGCGTCAAGAGATTTCGAAACAGAATTTCGTAAACTTTTGAATCGCGCGCATCCAAAAGTGCAACTGAAGTTGAAGAGTCTTTTGCAGAAGTGGTCTGAAGGAGATTTTAAGACTGATCGACAATTAAATTTAATACCGTCATTGTTTTATAAATTACGACAAGAAGGAGTCGAATTTTCATCTGCTCCAGAAGTGGTATGCTATACTTTCTTAATTTATGATTAGTCCTTCATATTACATTGTGTGCTCGGTATTTTCTATCTGTTTCCCCCAAACGGTGCATCAGCACTATGACTAGGGAATGCAATCTCGAGCCAAGATTGGCAATTTGAGATCTCGCGAGATCAGTCTGGGTTCGAGATTGGCAATTCGAGATCTCGCGAGATTGTCTGGCGAGATCTCGATAAATCTCGGCAATATCAAGATTTCGCCTACTTTTAAAAAGAACGTATTATTTTGTATCTAAAATACTCAAACTTAATGAAAACTACTTACTTGGAACAGTGTGACTGTGTCACTATGTACGTGTGTAATTTATTGCGTAGTGCACTGTGCAGATGATTATTATTCATTACTTTCCTTAAATAAACGTTGATTTTTTTGTTCCAAGATTCAATTAAAATTTTGTTTTATTTTCAAAATATAACAGCAATACCCCAACTCACACAGCACACTATATGTCAATTAATTATTTTGGAAATAACTTCTTAGGAGTTATGAAGCATAGGGTAAGTTTACTATTAGTAGCGTTCACGAACATTTGGTTTGAATTGTTCTTAGACATATTCAGTATTCACTTAACTTTGAAATTTGTTAGCCATCTAATGCTTGTTATAAGTTAAATAACTGTCCATTTTACTCAAGAAAACAATATATGCAGAGAAACAAACAGAACCAATTAGCGACCATATCGGGTCGAGATCTCGAACGAGATTTCAAAAACGAGATTGCCTGCCCACGAGATTAAATCTCGAAAAATGGCTCGAGATCTCGAGAGATCGAGATTGCATTCCCTACTTGCTGCCGTACTATTACAGACGTCATCTATCAGATGGATAACTATATTAAAGGCAATTCTAAAGTCTTTAGTATTTAGTCATTATGTTACAGGATATATCGTAACAATAATGAAATCATATCCAAAATGTCAATATTAAGGTTTTGGAGTTGGATCCCGCCATCCAATTGACTGGATTTTTACATATAAAATTTGTTTTCAGCAAACTAAGAAAGTCCCAGTATTAAGTAAAGATCCAAATGTAGTTTCAACTCAGCAAGAAGAAGATGATATTGCCAAAGCTATTGAATTGTCTTTGAAAGATAAGGGCGGCTCGCCTCGCTCAACTAAAGGTGCTACGTCTAGTCTTTATCCTTCGACCAGTCTAGTTGGTTCATCGGCGACAGGGGCTGTTGGTGGTCCTCCAGACGCCAGAAAAGTTAGAGCACTGTACGACTTCGAAGCTGCTGAAGATAATGAGCTTACATTTAAAGCTGGTGAAATAGGTAAGCAACAACAAACAGTCAGTTTTTTTCCCGTATGGCCAACACTAACATGTTTTGTTTTTGTTTTTAGTTCACGTCACAGATGACACTGATCCTAATTGGTGGAAAGGTTATAATCAGAGAGGAGAAGGACTATTCCCAGCAAACTTTGTCACAGCAGATTTATCTGTTGAACCGGAACAATTTTTAAGTAAGTTTTATATTTTCTTTGTTTTTAAGCTTAAACATACTGATTCTTGTCATCCAATTTTTCATAAATACAAACTTTTAACCGTTCCATCAGTATATATTATATACAAAGCAGCTCTTTTTGTTTGGAACAATCGCGGTGTGTTTGCCACAAATTTACATACTTACGGCATGAGACATGCTAAACTATTATATAATAAAAAAATTAACCTCGGTGTATACAGGGTGCTGAATGCTTTACGGGTAATAGGGATTTAACCCGTAAAATCAAACTTTTGCGATTTCCTGCTTCCCTAATTATTTTAGAAAAAATATCTTCAAATAAAAGTTGTTGAACAAAATGATTTTAGAAATTATTTTGACAGCTAAAACGTCATCATTTTGTTCAAGTTCCATGGCTATCGTTATCTGTTTTTGCGGTAATTGTGACATTTTCATATCAAATTTAATTAATTTTGTTTAATGATTTAGATGCGGAATTTTATGTTCTAAAACTTTTATTTGAAGATATTTTTCCTAAAATAATTAGGGAAGCAGGAAATCGCAAAAGTTTGATTTTACGGGTTAAATCCCTATTACCCGCAAAGCAATTCAACACCTGTATAAGATAGTAAAAAATTTATAATAACTGAAATTAGCGTTAAGACACTGTCTTATATTTGGTTTATTATTTTATATTGTTTTCTAAATGTTAGTTTTTGTTTAGAACCAGAAAAAAGGAAGTCTGTACAGTTTAATGAAGAAATTGATATCAAAACAGTGGAAACAGAACCAGAAGTTGTAGAAATTAATGAAGAAAAAATCGACAGGCTGTTGCATTTATTACACGAAGCAGATCCAGAAAGTGATGTTCTACAAGATACTAAAGAAATGTTACAACTGGAAGGTTAGTATTAATGATAAAAGGCTAATTAATCGCAATTTTAAGATTTGTTTAATGATTTTCATTAAACACTTCATTTACAGATCAAGTGAATCGCATGGGTCCGCTAATAGATGCGGAGCTTGAACGGGTCGACCGTAAACATGCTCAGTTAACGCAACTAAGTGCCGATTTGGTCGACGCTTTGAATTTGTATCATTCGCTGATGCGTGAGCCACAGTACCAACCTTTGCCAAAAAGTATGCCATATGGTTATGGTCCACCTATGCCAAACGTAAGTAGAAATTATCAATTATTTAAACTAAATGACATTCGGAGGAAGTATAACACAAAGGCTACACACTAAAATTTAGTGTAATTATAAGAGCATGTAGTTTACACTACACACTACAGAAGTGAAACTTACGCGTCCGACAAACAGTGACCCTAGTCGGCGATCTGAAACGCAAGTTATAAAGTTCGACAGCCTAACTGTACGAACGCTGCCTGGTAAACGGTGATATGTTGTTGACGTTACACATTGCAGAAGTCAAACTTTCGCAAAATCTATATACGTCCGACAAATAGTGATCCTAGTCGGCGATTTGGAACGCAAGTCTGTAAGTGAGCGAAGTTATACATTTTGGTCGGCGACAATTAAAAAGTGATTTTTCTCATTTACAGTCCAAATACTGACTTAACAAGTTCACGTTTTTCTAAATTCATCTGTCTAAGTATTTACAGTATGATTATTGCATCTCACAGATGTACAACGGCATGCCGAATCCACAATTCCAACCGCCAACATCGTACGGGACACTCCCGCCACCAAACTCCGCAGATAGCAGACACTATCTGCCTATACAACATGGAACGTTGCCTCATCCGGGGCACATGTTACCGCAAGGACCGCCACCGGGTCCAATGCCACAGCCCTCGTCAGCTGGACCACAGTCGTTACCACCGAACTTCATACCTCCACCTCAGATGATACCGCCGGGCTCCGGAAGTCGGATGAACGTGCCTCCGATGCAGTCGGTTCATCAGCCTCCACAGCAAGCCGACGACCCACAAAGACGTAGTAACATTCCAAATTTTCCACCTCCGAGGTAAGTAATTGGGAGTTTTTGTGTGATTTTAAAAAAAATGTTTTTTTTTACACGGCTAGTATAGTTACTGTAATTAATTGCGTTTGATTTTGTACTTTTTGAAAATAAATAATCGAACATTATTATTTTTTAATCAGTTTTGGGAATTGCCAGTCATTAATTAATTATTATCTATAGGCTGTGGATAGTAAACTTCCCGATTTCTATTTATAGTGAGCGGCGAATGTAATACAATGCGTTTACTGTGAATCTCTATTCTAATATTGCAATATGATTACATCTGACGCATACTATAAACGATAGATTAGGGAAGTTCACTATCTCAAAGTAATTATTAGTCATAAGAATAAAACGTAGTTGTTATCAGTAAAAACTATAAAGAAATGTATTGAATTGTTATGAATAATAATAAATTATGAGTCATATTAATAATGTAGTGTTTTGATAAAAATAAAATGATGTTTGAATATTTGCTACTAAATAAGGAGATACAGTCGTATTAAATTCGGATATTTATCGGTTAAAATTTAATTTCCTGCTGTCTAGTATTTAATGAAAATTCAATAATTATTGAGTAATGAATGATTGTAAATTATGGACGTTCTTAAAGTACTAATATAGTTTCATAATAGTTTATTGTATGCAAATATTAAGTAACTAATATCACGTATTATGTACTGTTACGTCACCTCTTTTACACGATCTAAAGCGAGCGCGCACTTCATAGACAAGAAACAATACTTAATGACGCACTGACCAAGTTTAGGCATGGATAATCAGACGCAACCAACTGGTTAAGCTGCGCAGATAACCGAGGTTCTACTGTATTAGATAATGGGTAGAGTGCCCGCGGTGAGAGAAGAAGCCATGCACGTCATCAATAATATGCTAGTGAACGCCTGCTTGCCCGCAGACAGTGCCGTGTACACAAAACTGCACATTGGGTTTTATGACGTTAGGTACAATTTTGGCACGCTGCTCATAGATCTCCAAAACAGCCAATAGCAAGCTAGAAGGCGGGCGCAATGCATTCACGTTACTATGACGCGGTGGCTTCATCTTTCGCCGCGCGAGGTCTATAGTAGATACATTTAGAGAAAACTTAACCGCCACATGCGCAGAAACCAGATTTGGTTCAGATTGGTCTATTTTATTTTTGAAGGGATGCGGTGTACATGTCAGTGGCGTCAGTCACAGTGCACTGTTTTTTTTATTTACTTGTCAAATTGTCATTCAGTGTTCACTGTTTAGGTTATATTACCTACATGCTGTTAAAAATCGAGTATTAAATTGTGTTTGAAGTGCATTATCAGTGATGCATGTTTATTAACATTTTATTTCCTTTGTCTTATTGATCTGTTTTGCGTACGCCACTGACTACTTCTCACACCAGTTTTTGTGCGCAGGTTTCCGTTAGGATTTGCTTTTCTCTAAATGTATGTACTCTAGTTATCTGATAACTGGTATGTGTCAGGTGGTGAATAATTATTGACGTCGCCGATTTTAAACTCGGAGAACCAGTACCTGTGCACCCGCTTTTGTTCGGGTACCCGTCGTCCCTGCTATAAGCTAGTTGAGCTGTTATTAATGGTATTGTATTTTATAGCAGTATACCAAACTATGGACAACTAGGTCAACAGCCTCCCTATCCTCCGTCATCGAACAGCCATCTTGCAGGGCCACTTTCATCCAACCAATCGTTACCGCACATGGGGCAACACTTCGTACCACCAAACAGTCAACCGATGATGTAAAGTTAAATAGCCATGTATATTGAGTACCATACACCGTAAAAACTACACTGTTTTCAATACAACTGCACATTTTTTACATTTTCTATAGTGCTGCCAGTTTAACTATTGACGTGGCAAATATACTGACTAAACATTAAAATATTGTTTTGTATGACAATATTATTATTCAAATATTTGTAGTGTTGTAAAAGTATAAATTTGATTTTTAATTCGTTATTAACAACAATAATAAAAAACTGAAAATATGCTACTAGACCCATATAAATATGACAGTTAGAGACGTTTACTAAATTTAGAAAAAAATCGAATTTGTGTGACATCGAAAAAATATTTCACATTCTACCACTTGGAATTTTTTTAAAAATTTCGTTTAAATATTTGTTTAAAATTCATGCAGATATATTAAAACAATAATACCTAAAGTATTGTTAATGTTATTTGGCTAAATCAGTAACAGGGAACAAGTTTTTTAAATTATTCATAGATGGCGTAAAGGCAAATCAAACACGGGTATTTTGAGGAATTTGAAAATTAATACTTGTTAATGAACATAAAACTTGAATTATATTTGGTGACAATTTTTTTTCTGGTTTCCGTTCCCTGTTTTAAAGAAGTGACTCTCTGCTATTGATAGAAATGTTTGTAGCTTCATTTTTTATTTGTACGAAAGGGTGATCAGATTATCAAAAAAAAGTATGGTGAGATACCACTCATATAAGATGTTTATATTATATATTTATGTTACTTCATTAATCTTATGCGTAACTTAATCAATCAAATATCGGATTTACGCATTGCATCTAAAAAACAAAAGAGCATAGTTTGGTCATTGACAAGGTCACGTCTGTATGTAGACTATTTATAAGAATCACTCTTCAATCATTAACAAAATTATAATACCAAATAAGTTATCTCTTTTTACTTGAAGAGGTGTTGAATTAAGCTACAATTTACACATTCAGCAAGGAGACTGTAACGTACACATTTGACTACCGATTAAAGGCAGAAGTTAGGTCATCACAGTTAGTAAGTAAACAAAAATACAGTACAAGTTCGATAACTTAAACCAGCGTAATGTCGGATCATTGGAAGTGTCGGATTACCAGATGTACATAAGAAAAAACGGAAAAAATCTTCTTTTTTACTTCCTTCAATGACTCAACAACATTTTTGATATTAATACCTGCTTCGGTATCTCAAAATAAAACATTGATACAACTGTTTTTATGACATAAGTGAATTTTTTAAATATAGTTTTTAACTATGTCTTTTGACGTTTTGCACCCACAATATGTGATTTTCAAATAAAGTTATCTTATCTTATCTTATCTTATGGTATATCTCAAAGAAACAATGCATCATATTGTATTATCGATCTATTAAATTCATCAATGTGTATTGTGCATCCCTTGTATTGGAGGTCCGTTGACGACATAAAAATGTCGTATTGCTGAATATAGTGAACTATCGGATGATTGATTATTGAGCTTATACTGTGTTAATGATCGATATTAACACCACAGCAAAGTATAGATTAAAAAAAATGTTAGTACGTTGAAGATTGTGTAGCAAGAAAGAAACTGTATTTTGTCCAATTGATAATTTATAAATTATATAATATATGTAACAAAAGTGATAAAGTGTATTCTTACTACTTATTGACTAAATAAAGTTAGGTTAATAATTTAGTCATGGACAGTTTTAGTCAACAAGTAGTGTACATAAATTAGAAATATTATAGTGAGAAAAAAAACGCAAAAGAGAAAATGGAAACGATTAGTGATATAAAACAGGATAAATTAATAAGATTTATACGGCTGAATTGCAATTGAAAATTTTTCGTTGGAAAGCAGCCAATTATATAATTGATTCGAAACATATTGGAAAAAATCATTTTACCAACCATAGTCACAGTCGGAATTCTAACCTGAACCTTTCCACTTTCGCGGCGGAATGAGCTTACAGTACTCAACCGTGACATGATTAGAAAAATATTAGTTTGGTAATCACGTCACGGTTGAGTACTGTAAGCTCATTCAGCGGCGAAAGTGGAAAGGTTCAGGTTTGAATTCTGACTGTGACTATGGTTGGTAAAATGATTTTTTCCAATATGTTTCGAATCAATTATATAATTGGCTGCTTTCCAACGAAAAATTTTCAATAAAATAGGATTATTTGAGTCGCCTTTGTTGAACTCACTAATGTTGACTGAGGTTCTGCAACTGTTACTATATAATTTTGTGTTTACATAATACTATACCCTGTTCAATTTCTATATAATAAACTTAAAAACAACAATAATTGATACATTTCCTTTGTCAGAAAATGCAAAACAACAATTTCTGACAACACTCAAATAATGGTTATTAGATGTTTATTAAGATACACCTACATTGGGTCCGAATTTCTCCAGATCCAACCAAACAGCCTTAAAAAAATTCAAACGGTAAAATCAGTTACACTTGCCTCGAATGCCCGTCACGACCTGACAGAATTGGCCTGGCGTCTGACTAATTCAAACATGTTTGTATTTTCAGCTCATTTTCCATGGAACTGTAAAATTTAATAGTTCCATGGTCTGTTCTGACTAGGCGTGCAGTTAACTTACTTTCTCGTGTTTATTATGTTGAATAAAATCACAACAGCCACAGTGGAATCGCTGTGATTGCTGTATAGAGACCGGCCGATTTTTTTTTTTTAATTAGCCTTTGAGACCCGACCGGGTCTCTTGATTGTTTTTTTCATCTATAGTCGTAGGTTTCTATGAGCAATCTATACTTTCTCAAATGTTCCCGCAACTTGAAACACAGTGAAATACTGACTTTCACTCATCTTCATAATAAACTCATGCTCCCGCGTCCTGTTTCGCTTAGCCATTTTCAAACTTTTATCACACAGTAATAATTCTAAATCATTTTAAGAACCACTCATCTTGAAGTTCTCACGAGATATCGAATCAAACTAGCCATTTTCATACATGTAGGTACAGTGTAGGCACGAGAGTCATGAAAGGTTAGGTCAGATCAAGGAGTCTAGTTGGGTCAGATTGGACGAAAGACAGGTCCAGCGTAGGTGATATGGAACTGGACAGATATTACATTAAAAATAGAAATTTGAAAACAGCGATTTTGAGCATAACATGTACCCGGTAACATTTGGTAGGATTTATAATGCGTTTTATTTTTAACTGTTTTAAATGAATATAATTAATAAAAGAATATAAAATTGTCGTGAAAGAAAATATATTTAGAATCTATATTTAATTTTCCTTTAAAAAAACACAAAGTTTTCTCTAATGTTCTGTTTTCATAAACAAGAGATTCTCTCATTTTAATGTATAACAGTTCATTTATCCAATAAATAATTTTATCAAATGATGCGTTAACATTTTTAATACGTCACGATCAATAAATTACATTTTTCTTGAATTTTAAAGCATTTATTAAACAATTATTCTATGTTGTATTTATTTGCGTATATATGTGTATTATTTGAACTATGATACATGCCATAAACTTATGAACTGTATTAGATGTAGCGCGCATGAGCAATGAAACAAATGTCTGCGCGCGCCGCCGCGCCAACTTGCTTTTTAATAAAATAGTATGTTTTATTAAAGCCTACCATCCGTTATGTACTGAAGCTATATTGTGCCGCCGCTAGTACAGTCGACAAACTATTATTAATACTTTATTTTTTAAATACTAACTTTACCCGCAGCTACACTCTCTCTCGATTCGTACATAACAAGACTCTGCTGCTTCCTGATAACCTAACATAATTAAAAGTTCTGAAAATATCAATTAGATATTTCATTTATTATTAATAATAATAACAATTCTAAATAACAGTTTATATTATACAGTATATCATACTTACCTACTACAGACTCGTGCATATAGCCTAAGCTGCTGCGCACTTTACTTAATAAAAAAAAAAAAACAATTCTAAATATGAAATGGTACTAGACTCAGACAACCCTGACAATAAAAAAATGTCTAAGAACTATTATTATTATTGTAGATTATAGACGCGTCGACAACTCAGGTCATTAGTGTCTTTAACATAACAATTAATAATCCATTTGTGTATTAGAATCTGCCAGCCGGCATACACAAACCTACTGGTACGAGCTCGGGCTCCTGGAAACGCCAGTTCCCAAAGAACATTGGAATGCAATAGCGAGAACAACTACATTCCAATGTTCTTCCTGGGAGGTTGTCTAAAAACTGTATTGCAAATAGTTTGCTGACTTCGTTAGCGGCGGCACAATACAGGTTTGCTCTTAATGGATGGCAGACTTAAGGCAGTGAAAACACCTGCTTCAGTTCGAACTTCTCAAGCCTCAATGACTAAGCCTTATTGATCAGATAACTTGTGGCAAATTATTTTAACCTAAAACTATAAAAGTCCATTTGTAAAAGTTTGACGTAAGGAGTAAGATACGTTAATAATTATTATTGTAAGCTTATTCTATTTATACTTCTTAAAACGATGCAAATGATAATAAATTATTAGTTGAAATTTATTTTTCTGTAAATAAATTATATATTTGTTAATAGAAAGTAAAATATACCATAATATTATGATGTATTAAATTTCTTTAAACTGCAATGGTTCTCTTTTTTTTTGTTATATAATTTTTAATAGACTCGCAGCTAAAATATAAAAGTTGTAGATGTTCTTTTTTTATATATATATTTCAGTTGTTAGTGATAAACACTTTTTTAGGGTTCCGTACCTCCAAGCGGAACCCTATTACTGATTTCGTTTTTATGAATTATATGCAGTTAAAGTATGTATGTAGTATAATATAATATGTCATAACCACATAACACAATTGGAGAATTCATGAACCGTCCAGACATTTCGTGAACTGCAGTCACATGCCGTAATGATTTTGTATTTCTGACCGTTCCGGAAAAGCGATACATATTTTGCATTTGGCGCAATGAGTTTAGTTCTCTGACTCGCTGAACATATGCTGTAACTATGTAAAATGTAGAAATGTGTATTTGCGCTTACAACAACAGTAATAATTGTTTTTTCACTGTTAAAAAAAAAATTATATATTTTGTAGGATGTCAATCTGGTCAGATATCTCAAAACTTGACTCGTTAAGCCAAATGCAAAATGTGTGTTGCTTTTTGGGTACAACTAGAAATGATTGAACAGATAACGTAATATGAAATTATTACAGCATGTGGGTGCAGTTCACGAAATATCTGGACTGTTCATGAACTGTCCAATTATACTATGTGACTACGATATAACTAGTGTAGTATATCTATATAGTATATATATTTTATGTGATTTTATTTATTTCAACAGCGATCATATTTTAGTTAAAAATACCAGCGATGTCAAACAGCCCCATTTATAATTTTGTTTTACTAAGGTTAAATATTCGTGCATTTCTGCTTCAATTTAGGTTATGGAATTTATATTATTATGTACATATTTTAAAGTAATAACCCTAACAATAATAAAAAGTTATGTTGAAATTTTCTGTCTTGATTATTAAAAGCTATTACCGACATGCTACGCTCTAAACGCCGCGCCATTGGGTATCCTGTATCAATCATGCAAAAGAGCAAGATTGCAAAACGGTCGTCACGAAATGAGGATGGGCACTTCCAAACTTGACTACCAGGGGCGCAGACCATGTAACCATCTCGGTCTGTGAGCAGTTCATAGTAGTGTGTACAGAATAGGTTTATTTAAAACTAGCGGCTACCTGTGGCTCCGCTCACGTATATTTAGTATATTGTTAATTTAGCTTCCCCCCCTCCTGAGATCTGGTATAATGGAATAAAGCTTACTTCTTGCGAAGCTTGTGTAAACTTCATGAATTTTCACTATTCACATTGGCTTCTAAAAATTCCCCGAACTGCACTTAGAACTTTTGGACTTATCGTTTATGATCTAATTGCACTATGATGACCGGATGTCCCTGTTAACTCTCATTTGTCGAGAGTCTATAATTTACAATATCTATTTCCAAAACAGGTACAAAGCTGAGGGTGTGCTCACAGCTCACTGAATTTTCAGCGCGCCATTTCCTATAAGCATGTCATTGCCCGTTTTTAAAAAGATCCAAGAGATTTTCCCAACGGGGCATAAAACGCAAAGCTCAGTTCAGATAACGCTACTATCGTAAAGGGTGTAATCCACTAAATTAATTACAAACCGTAAATAGTCCAGCAGTCAGGTACTTTTTACCTTGAAAGTATTCCGAAATTAATGATATTTTCGTATGTTGTTTGTGGGTACTCTGTAGAGTAGAATCTGAGTTGTCGACCTCGAAGACCCTGTGCTAACGGGGGGAGCCGAAAAACCACGAAATTTTACCACCTTTCTTGCTTTTTTCGACATCTCAGAAACGGTCGACTTAAGCAATTCTTTCATTATGTAATATTTTAAAGAAGATTACATTTTCTACAATTTTCATTCCCACAACTTTTCTGTGGTACTAATGGTAAGCGCGCTGCAGCTTCTTGAAAATCACCCGCTCCGCTCTTTGTAACCTTGGTAAACATTGGTTAAAATGTAATGTTCTTTTCAATAGTTTTATTTATTTTCTTCTTCATCGAACTTTAAATTGAAAATACACATGTTACACATTGGTTACCATGGTTACAAAAAGTGGAGCGGGTGATTTTCAAGAAGCTGCAGCGCGCTTAACATTAGTACCACATAAAAGTTGTGGGAAAGAAAATTGTAGGAAAAGTAATCCTCTTTAAAACATTACATAATGAAAGAATTGCCTAAGTCGACCGTTTCTGAGAGATTTCGAAAAAAGCATAAAAGGTGGTAAAATTTCGTGGTTTTTCGGCTCCCCCCACGTTAGCACAGGGTCCTTGAGGTCGAAAACTCAGATTCTACTCCACAGAGTACCCGTAAACAACACACCAAAATATCATTAACTTCGGAATACTTTTCAGGTAACCCCCTTCATTTATTACCTGCCGCTTGGACTAAAACCCCACAAATCACATATTTAAAATATCGGCGATTGTCAAGGTAAAGGGGTTATAAATATGGTTGTCAAGGTAAAGGAGTTAAAAATATTCACAACATCCTTGGACAGAACTTATATTTCACATATTTTGTGAAACCTCCAAGATTTGTATTTGCGCTATGCGCTTGTGGCGTCGCGAGTGGCAAAAACTTGCAGTTTTATGCCTCATTATAAAAATATGGAAAGGTACTTTGCATTGTTAAAACAGTTGAACAAATGCTTTATTTTTAATGTTTTTTTAATATTGATGTTGGTTTGCTCATTGCATGTAAAAAGTATTGTAATTTAGGTTTGTTATTCGAGCAATAAATTATAGAGATATTATTAGTGCCGTTGAAGTAAGCGCACTTTTGTCTTTTACTGATCGCACAACGTTAAAAAGACATTAACATGTGAATACGATGGTAGCTTTGTAGGATCATAACTTACTAGAATTTATAGGCAACAAAATCGTTAAAAAACTAGGCTTAAGGTTAATGTCAGAAATTCATAATTTATTGTAAAATCGAATGTTTTAAAATTTACATGTAAGAACTATCTACTTCGTCATTTTTTGCGATATAAGTATGCACAGCTACTACTCTACCAAATTGCGGCATTGCGCCAAAATTGGAAAATAATTTGAAATTTTGGAAATTACGACCGTAAGACGTAAGGTATATAGGTACACCAGCTTGTCTAAAATAGCTGTGTGCGGGTGCGGGGTATGCCGTAATACAATGCAACCATTTGTCTTATTCACGTTTTCTACTTTTTAAATATTGTTTTTAATTAAACAATTGAATAACGCTCATTTTAACTCCACGCTCTACAGATTTTATCGTGAACTAATAATGTTGTTTTAATTATTTAATAGAAATTCATTACCTATTCGAACCGCTCTGATTTTGTAAAGTGTCATATTTCACTCAAAGAATCGTTATAGCTACATCGTAAACAGATAAATATAGTAAATTATAGACGCTCGACGACAGAGGTCATAAGGGTTTTTTCATCATACATACTATTATATAAATAAAAATATGGGTTATTGGAAGCTATATTTTATGAAAAGTGTGTTTTTCCGTTTTTTGTGTTTCAATTTTTACGATTTTATTACCTGTGTTTTTTATAGGACAGCATCAATGTTTTGTGAAGTTTTCATCTGTAAAAAATGTAACAGGTATAATAAAATATAAATCGAGGGTGTACACGAACTTCCTCACGTTTCAAGGAATTCCCCTCCAAATTCTAAATCCCTAAGGGCATTGTTAGGGCGTTGCACTTGCATCTGTCCAATGTCAAAACCTACCAAATGCACTTTACTATTGTATAAAAACATTTGAACAGCATTAAAAGGAAACAGAAACTCCTGCCCAACCTATGTGCGTGCAGGTTGTTGCTTTCTCGCATAGTTCAACGATTCACAATGTTTACATGTACATTGTTATTTTAGTGGGGGAACTTTCTTATGCAGCTGTTTGTATTCGTAAGTTTTGTGACTTTGTCGTTCACTCAGTCAGTATTGAAATGTGCGTCGAGTTGAGTGCGATAGTGTATAATTTTTTAGTGCCGAGAAAAGCATTCGGATTGCGCGCGTTTTCGTATTTTATTAGTAAAAATTTTGCTAAAAAGTGTTTTTGAATTAAAACTATTACAAAGTGTACTTTAATATTACAAGTTTTGTGTCATATATTGTGTGTTAATAAAAACGTGAAAAGTAATTTTAAACTGCAACATTTTTATTGACTCGTTGACATTGGTTGCATAACCTCCAACTGCATCTTGTGAAAGAATTTCATAATTTGTTTACATTGATTTACACTTACTTGGGTACATTTTTATGTGAAATCGAAAACATAGTTTTACTTTTGAAGTTCTGTTAAAGTAGATCATTTTAAAATAAGTACCTAGTGTTTTTTTATTAAAGAAATAATTTTTGAATTAATTAGTGTGCACGTGAACGCGTTTAGCGTTTTTTCAAAATTTGGATCAATCAGGATTAGTTTATACTGTAAGTTATTTTATTATTTCTAATGTTATTATGAAAATCAAAACTACAAAAATATATTGCAGATAAAAATAGCCAGAGGTGGATTTAAAATAAATGTTAGATTCAGTACGAACCTTGTTATTTGTTTGGCATAAAAGATGTTGTTTTGTTTTTTTTTCATAATGAATTTACAAGGACTTTTTATAGTTTTGATCTACAGACATGGTGGTGTTTTATCCAGGTCACCCAATTTTAAATATGCATACATCGTCTAGGTATTTAATTGACATTTAATTTGCGGTTAATATTTGGAATTGAATTTTTAATTAGGTATAATTTGCATATCGTATCGTATCGATTCATTAAATTTTAAAACACTAATATAACAATTTTTGACGCATCAAACTAGTTTTTGCAACGAGCGTGGTTTTTCGTGATTGTCATTTTTTTAAGTTTTTTGCTAAAGATTTGATTGCTATGATATAATTAAAGGTATGTATAAGTGACTTTATTTGTCGTTTAACATGATAAAAAAACTGAAAACAAAAGATTATCTTTACTTGCTAATAAAGAAAAAGAACTTTGACAAAAAAATGATAATTCTATATTTTTTTTTAATTTTTTACCCGAGATTGATTCGTATGTATAAACATTTTCAAAAAACTATAAGGTAGTATTAAACTATCATACCTAGGTACGCAGTTAGTTAATTGCTGAGATTAGATTAAGATGTTCACAGCCTCTGTATAAATGTTCTGGAATCTAAAAATTGTCGTTCTAAATACTTACGTACTATAAAAAAGAGCAATGAGTAGGTACTATATTAAAATTAATAGCATTAATAACCTTTATTGCATCTGTTTCTTAATTATTTTATTTGTTGACACTATTAATAAAGTTCATTTTACCATAATTAAACTGTCGCTATCACTGTCAATCTTAGCACTACTAAACAGGTCAACTTTAATCTGGCCAGTCCTAAAATAACATCGGAGCCCGTTCAGAAAATCTTTTTTATCAAATAAGGCCATAAGGGTAATACTACCTACAGTTGAACTTTCCTAAATCGATCTTCCATAACTCTAATTTTACCATGTTATAAATCTTGATGTTTGGATTTATTTTATTATACAGGGTGTCTCAGAATCATCGCCTACGGACAGTACAGTTAAATAGAGAAAAACAATCTAAGCAGAAAAATCTTTAGACATTTTTTGATCCGATGTACCTTTAATGAGATTTATCACCAATACATAAAAATGTTAATAAACCACTCCTACTCCCCCACTTATTGGTCATAATTAATTAATATCTCATTAACGGTACATTGATTCAAAAAATGTCTGGGGTCTTTTCTGCTCAGAATTATTTTTTTCTATTTCACTGTGCTGTCCGTATAGGCGTTCGATCTGGGACATCCTGTATATTTCGTAGTTCGTAACTCGCATTTTCTGTAACTATTTTTATATGTGCCTTGAGATTCGACTTAGAGAAGTTCAACTGTATTTTATCTCATTTAAACGTAGTTTTAAAGCGATCAGACAAGGGCCCTGCGCGCTAGAAATATTAAAATGAATATCTACAGAGAGAAGTTATATCAAAGCGATATAAGGGTAATTTATATTAAAATGAATTATGTATTTATAGATGTGAAGAACTGTTTTTAATTAAAAACAGAAAAGTGGTGATCCTGATGATAATGAAAGAAGACAGCTTAGTTTCTAGCTTATAGCACGTAAATATAAATCAGTTAATCTGGCAAAAAAAAACAATTTTCCACAATAAAAAATCAAATCAAATTCTATAAAACATAAAGTTTTCAGTATTTTTGTGTACCTACAAAATCAAATCAATAAAACAACTTTTTTTTTACACTTCAATAAAACCAAATAAAATGTTAGTATGTTTTTTTTTTAAGTTTTTGGACAATTTTACTGTCACGTTTGACGGCATTTGAGCTCTGAGGATGAGAATAAAATTCTCGAAACGTCAGCTAATAAATGCAATATTAACAGTATTTGCTTATTATTTTTGGATCCTTAAGCCATTTCAAAGCTGTCTTCTTTTATGTATTTATATAAATCCAAAAGATTCCTCTAAAATTTTCAAAATAGGGCCACGCGTTTTCTAAGACCGGCCCTGATTACACGGTACACCCATGGAGTATGGTAGGTATAACACGCCTGCTTACAAAGCATGAGTACAAATAAAATGCAAATAATTACGGACTTGTATATTACACGCTGTTTACTAGACTATCAACTTCATAAACATTATGTTTTATCAGTGTGTTGTATAATATTGTATTATCTGTGTTTTCTAGTTTGGCGCAGATTAAAAAATAATAAACATTTGTATATTTGGGAAAATTAAAATCATATATCTCAATGTAGATTGTAGGTATAATACTTACCTAATTAGCAGTGGCGGCGCCAGAGGGTGGGTCGGGTGGTCTATGGCCCACCTTAAACTGTCATGGCCCACCCTGGCCTAATCCCCTGTAATCTCTAGGTTATCATTTAAATGCGTTTTTAACCCTCGAAATTTCAACAATTTTTCTTGTAAATTCTGTAGCAAGTAACTTGGGTTAAAATTTTATCGAGTCTTGAAATTTTGGGAATAAATGTTATTGGCCCACCTTCAGATAAACATGCCCAACACTGGCCCACCCTAACTAAAAACCCTAGCCCCGCCACTGGTTATTAGTAAATACCTATACACATTTCTGGGGCATTATTCATTGCATTTCTATAAGCGTCGTTTTAATAAGTTTTGCAGTGACATAAATTCTGTCATGCCATAATTCACATTTTCTAGGCCTATAAAGAGGTAAGTTTGTCTGTTCGTATATAGACGCTAATCTCCAAACTACTGGATCGATTTGAATGGAACTTTCATCAACGTATTCCTTGGATTATTAGGGTTGTTATAAGCTGTTCAAACCGTTTTGTACCTGAACGAAGCCGGGCCGGGCAGCTTGTTTTTACGTATCATCATAAAATGGAGGTGCGCAACCCAAAAAGGGGAGACGTAAAAGGGCCTAAAGCTTGCTAAAGCTCAACCATCTCATACAATTTGTTCATATTTCACTGTGTATTTGTTTGTTTAGAAATTTCTTTATATATCATTAGTTTATATTTTTATAATTGTTCGTGTTTTGAATGAAAATAATTTATAATCAATGATCAATCAATCCGGTTAAAATATAGGGTTTCTGTCAAAAGATTGACGGCGGGCAGAAGAGTAATAAATGTAGGTACCAACTAAATTTTAATGTAGAATGTACTGTATTGCGTTTTAATGTTTTCTTTGTATAGGTTATGTTCTACGGACTTTCGTATTTGTAAAGATATATGCTTTTATTTAAATAATATTATCATAATATGAGACAAATTTTCGAGGGTCACGGTCACGGTAGATATGATCATAATGATGTACAGAGAGTATTTTTTTCACCGTATTTCATTTATGGTAATCGGCAAAATATATACGCATTATGTCAATGAACGCTTATATTGTTTATCTACTCGCAAACAAACAGCGATTTCCAACAGGTTTCGCATGTGTTTATGACTACGCCGAAGTTAATTTCAGAGTAATGAAAATAAGCAATCAAAACGTTGCTTTTTAAATATAGGATGCGCAGAATTGATTTGAGTATCAATAGGATCGTCCCACATTTTTTTTTATTGAAATCTACATCTTCTTTACATAGTATAAAATGAAGTCGCTTTCCGTGTCTGTCTGTCTGTCTGTTTAACCGCTAACTCCTCCTAAACCACGCAACGGATTTTGATGCGGTTTTCACCATCAGTTAGATAATTTTTCATGGAATGTTTATATACAGGGTGGACCAAGTTATAGTAGCAATAATTCACCAATCGATGGTCCATCGAAAAATAAATAGACATGCATAATTTTATTTTTTTCCAAAACGCTTCCTAAGGGAGATACAGCCCTTCAAAGTCCAGTTTTAAAAATCAATACTGACAAGTGTCATAAATTATCTCAAAACCAAGTATCGCCTACTTTGTTGGTTAGTTTCATAAGTTATTTATTTGTTGTTTTTAATTTAATTAATGAATTATTTATTTAAATTCGTCAAACAGTAAAAAGTTTACAATTGTTGTACAAGATTCCAGACCTATTATTTTCATAGGTGACTATTTTAGAAGTGTTCTAAACTTTCAACTCTGATTATCTCGTAAACGAAGCCTCAAATCGAAATTTTGCAAGAGTGACTCTTTTTTTCTAAATTGAACAGGGAATTCGAGAAAAATGTTATTCTTTAAAAATATCCAGTGACGCAGAAAATAGGTCGGGAAAAGTGAAACAACCCCCCTGTATCTACGCCACTTGACAATTTTGACAAAAGTTACTTACGTCAAGTAATGAGTATATATTGCATAAATACTTGTACCAAATTTGGTCAAAAACATATTAATGACCTGAGAGTTAGGACAAAAAAAAGAATTTTAAAACTGAACTTTGAAGGGGTGTATCTCCATTAGGAAACGTTTTGGAAAAAAATAAAATTATGCATGTCGACTTATTTTTTGATGGACCATCGAATGGTGAATTATTGCTACTATAACCTGGTCCACCCTGTATATAGCGAACGAGCGAAGCGAGTGAGTAATGTAATTCCTAAACCACGCAACAGATTTTGATGCGGTTTTCACCATCAGTTAGATAATTTTTCACGGAAGGTTTATATATATAGCGAACGAGCGAAGCGAGTGAGTAATGTAATTCCTAAACCACGCAACGGATTTTGATGCGGTTTTCACCATCAGTTAGATAATTTTTCACGGAAGGTTTATATAAATATATATAACGAACGAGCGAAGCGAGTGAGTAATTATGTAATTCCTAAACCACGCAACGGATTTTGATGCGGTTTTCACCATCAGTTAGGTAATTTTGCACGGAAGGTTTATATATATAGCGAACGAGTGAAGCGAGTGAGTAGTGTATTGCACCCGGGCGAAGCCGGACGGGACCGCTAGTTAGATACAAATAGATCATGAAACAATTTTTTTGAGGATTTTTCGGAAACTTTTTCTATAATAAAAAAATTCCCAAATGTGTGTATTTTTTATGGAATTTTAAGCATAGAATTGTGGCGCTATAGCCAGTGTTCAAAATTATTAAGTTTTGATATGTGGGAGTGGGACGACCCTATTATTGGTTGTTGCTATAATATTGTCTAAAACCGATGTACACAAAATCAATCAAATCAACGTTTTAAATTCATTGACTGTGTTCAACAAGCGTATAATGAAACATATTTTACATATCTTAACAATTATTATTTCAATTCCAACCGCTTTTTATCAAGAATTGTTTGTTAATTAATAATTATTTATAACAAAGATTTAATTAGTTATTTAAAACAGCTTAATATAATTTCAATTATTTGCGAGAAAATTACATACAGTATCTTATTTAGTTAACAATTAGATTAACAATCAATATTGTTATTACTTCCTATACTGTACAAATTCACTATTTTAGTGAAATTAACATAAGGACATCAGACGAATCGTCTGATGGCCTTATGTTAATTTCACTAAAATAGTGAATTTGTACAGTATAGAAAGTAATAACAATATTGATTGTTAATCTAATTGTTAGCTTAATATAAGCTTCTTTTATATCTATGCATGTTTTCTTCAGGAATTACTTAGCAGTCATTTTTTATTAGTATATACAGTAAATTCTCAGAATGTCAGTACCTTTCGAACTCAAATTTTGTAATGCAAATCGAAATAGCGCAAAAAATCGAATTTTTGAAGTGAAACTTCTTTACGCACGCGTATAGAGTGAATTGTATTCACGTGCTTGTATGCCTAACGAAAAAACCTACCGCGACGTGACGAAAACAGCCTGTTAAAATAGTAAGATGAACCCAGCAATTAGAGTACCTAATATTTTTTAGAGAAGACACCAGGAAGATGGCAGATTTGCGCAGTAGAAGTAGTGGGGAGAGCTGTCAGTGGTAGAATATGGACTCGTCCGGCACGAAATGCGCCTGTCACGCCTGCTGTGTGTCACGCGCGATCCCTTTAAACAGAATATGAACTCGCCCGGCACTAAATTCGTTTGTGCGCATGTATGACGGTGTTTTCTCTAAACAATACTACTCTAGTTATAGCAGATTATAGATGCTCGACAACAAAGGTCATAAGCGTTTTTATTTGATACACCTTAAAGCCCGAAAGCTGGTAAAAGTGTCAATTGGATTTTCAATTTATTATTAAAAAAAAATAATAAATTGAAAATATGAATTGGTCCTAGGCCCAAATAACCTTAGCTGTTTGTGGTCTTTAAAACACAATTTTGATATACCTTAAGTGTATATTTGATAATGACAAAAATATCAGTACAACCCTGTGTCCAGGACAATATTGCGTTCTGACATGAATAAATGAAACTGAGAATGTATAGTAATTTACGTAAATCAGACGCAATATAAATTTTAATATTTAGATAAAATCCTGTAGATATGCGATATGGTTTACATACAATGTATAGCGTTAAGGATGGGAAATTTCAATTATTCTTAAGTTTTCCTTATACTATTTTATGTTCTCCTTATCAACGCAGTATAGAAGTGGATTAGTGGCATGGCATTACAGAAATGTAATAGATAATGATATTAATTGTAAATTATAAACTCTAGACAACTGAGGTTGTAAGCGTCTATCATGTAATTAGGCCTTTAAATGTCCGGATCCCGATTGATTTAAAGTCTGCTTCAGAATCGGGATTACATTAGTTCTGTGATACCTAGACTGAAGTCGGGATGGAGATTCGTAAATACTTTATAGTAATCGGTAAAAAGTATTTGAATACGTAAAACTTTGTTCCAATTTCTAAAGAATAACTTCTGTTGTAATGGTAAAAGTTTAAAGTACGTCTGTACCACATGTGTAATACGAATTAAATCAATTGAATATCGAAAAAATCCACACAAGATAAAATTTAGTGTATTTATTAAATTAAGAAAGTCGACATGTTTCGGCACCCTGTGCCATCATCAGGCCAAATTGTATATAACAAATATAATTATTTACAGAAGAAAAAATGAACATACTTTAAGATCCTTTTTTCTTTTTTGTTTTGTAAAATATATTTGTTATATAATTTTGCCTGATGGTAGCACAGGGTGCCGAAACATATCGCCATTCTTAATTTAATAGATAGGTACACTAAATTTTATCTTGTGTGGATTTTTTTAATATTACAATTGATTTAACTTATGTTTCTATTTGTTCAATAATGGTCAGTTAAAAAACGCTCATTTACATTACAAACATAGCACTTTCATAGAAGATCTTGAAAATATCGAAACTAAAATATTGACATTCGAATTGGAGGTCTAGATGTAATAGATACCAATCTTAAAAACGACTGATTATCAATCTGTTCCGATACTGAACTACACTGTTACAGGGGTAGATCTGGGGAGTAATTTCATGACGGGAGGACATATTATTATACCATGCAATTATGTCTGGGCCGTGGGCGATATGAATTTCCTTTTATTCATTTTGTAATAGTTTCATTCTCTTCAACTGTTTTCTGAAACAAATTTGTATGCGAAAAATCGTATTTTTTGCGATTTTAAACCCAACACGACGATTCAGTGGTAATCTCTATGATGTTGTTTCTTACGGAAAATTAACAGTTCTCAAACGAATTCATAGGTATTATTATTTTTCGAAGTGTAATTCTATTATAGGTCACAATACATTTTTATTTGTGAAGATGTAAAGTCCAAATGCTGTAAGTTAAACCCCGCTACGTCACCGCTCGACAACGGCAGTTGTTCTCGGTTTCCGCCTTCTTAAACTCAGTGGCGTAGTGTGCTATATTCATATTATTTACTAGCGGTCCCGCCCGGCTTCGCCCGGGCGTTAAGAATTTATGATTTATTATCCCCCCTGCGAGAAATCCTCCCACTGCGAAGCGAAGTCGGGCTGATGGTGTTTAATATATTAGTAGGATTCCGCCTATACATGCAAAAGATTTTTTTATTTTATTACTATCCCACAGGAATTATCCCCCCCGCAAGGATTTATCAAAATAATATACTTATAGCCTATATCACTCATGGATAGTGTATAGTTTTCTATTAGCGAAAGATTTTTTAGAATCGGTTCAGTAGTTCCAGAGATAAACATTTATGATTTATTATCCCCCCTGCGAGAAATTCTCCCCCTGCGAAGCGAAGTCGCTTGTCGTTGTTCTCGCTTTGCGTACTTGCCTATACAGTTTATAATATTAGTAAAGATAGTCAAAAATTCCTAGACTCCCGTTTTACCCTCCTTGGGGTTAAATTTAAAAAAAGAATAGCCAATAGCCTTCCTCAATAAACGGGCTATCTAAAGAATGTAAAATCGGACTGATAGTTCCTGAGATTAACGCGTTCAAAAACATACACACACTCTTCAGCTTTATTATATTATAGTATAGATTTAAATAATTATCCTTGGTCAGTCAACGTAGTTTAAAAGACAGCCCGTTGTTAAAGTGAGAGCGCGCTTGACTGCCATTAAGCTGATGACGTAGCAGTGTTTAACTTACAGCGTTTGGACTTCATCACATCCCTGAATTCGGAGTTTCTGGTTTAAACATTTATCGGGAACGGTGACAAACTGATAAAATATTAAATATTTCCTGTTTACCAATTCAAATAACGCACAAACACTTATAAATGTATATTTGCTTTGTTAGTTACAAAGAACTTCTTGTTAATCACGAACCCTACATAATATAACGCCATTTTCATTCAAAAAGTTGAATTTCGATAAGTCATGTTTAAAGAAAAATAGAAATATTTCGAGTTATAGAAAAGTTTCGACTTCCAGTTAAATAAAGTTCGTCTTATTGAGGAGATAGACGATGAAAAAACTACAACCTTCTATCCACTTAAGGTAGTACTTCTATGACTGGACGTTAAAAAGTCATGATATTTGTAGGAGTGGTTCCTAAAGACACTGCAAACACCTGCAAAATTTAGAATTTTTTCACTGAGTGGAAAAAAAGATATTGATTGTTAAAGTTACCTCCTTTTACATTGAAAGGCCTATATCAAGGGTGAATCCCAGTACTAATTCGGATATAGCAAGTAAACCCAACCTTCAGTTGCAATAAAAAACTGCGAGACTACAGACAAATATTAACTCTTTATTATAACTCGTGGTGGAACAAGATTCACTGACTAGGTTTTTTTTTAAATCGCGATGAAAGAGTAAAAATTTCGGCTGATTATTTTGACACGGCAACGTTCCGGAAGTGTTGAACATCGTAGAGCTGCGCACGCAACTGACGGACAATATTATGAGAGAAGGGAAATGTGCGCGGTGAAATTCAAACTGATTTGATAAATTAAAACGTCAAGATGCAAAATATGTAATGGGATGTTATAGTTGCATAGATGAAATAATACTATAAGGCTGTGGAAGTACTACCTTAACAGTCCATTTGGAAAATCACAGTGCTTCGACGTAAGGGTGACAGGTCGCGTTCATGGTGGCAGAAGTGGCAATTGTGCGACAAATGTCGCTTCGGTATATATAATATTCATTTATGGAGATTATTGTTAAAATAAAACATTTTTTTGAATTTTTGAATGATTTTATTAGTTATGTACCTATATAGGTACAATGCATAATTATATATGAATGAGGTCGCGGCGTCGCGCTTAAAATTAATGTAAACAACAGGTAGGTATGGTACTTTTTTGTGTGTGTGAAGAACTAAGAAGGAAGTTTGGTTAAAAAATAAGTTATTATATGTTTAGTTACCTATACACATATTTTTTAAATTAATACATTTTTATGTCATTGTTGTTTGAAAATTGAATATTCATATCGAATCGTTGTCATATATCCGTTACTACATGAATAAGAAAGCGCAGTGATTTTAATAACTTGTCGAAATAATTAAAACCCAACACTAATGGCCGGTTTATCGTACATTTTAATTTTTAATCACGGTGTTTTTTTAATCACACTGTTAAATGAAAGATTGCTATGGTAACGAAACGCAGCAACCAATGAACACGTAGCAATCAAAATTTAACAGTGTGATTAAAAAAAAACACCATGATTAAAATGTACGATAAAGCGGCAATTAGGAAGTGTTCTTTTATTTAAAATTGTAACAAAACTGTTTTCTTACGTGGGTGGAATAAATTATTTATTTCAATAATTAAAAATGTAAACAACAATATACAATAATTCGTAACAATGAAAAGTCAATTTCAACAGTCAACACTGTTTATATAATAATTATAAACACTTAACAAATACAAATATTTATATCAAGTATGTCCACAGAATACTGTCTGATCACGACGCTGATTGTAGACTGATCCCCAATTGTCGGTTCATTATTGTTTATATACCTGAAGCACAATGTTTCTCGATTTTTCTAGTATTGTCTATATTCTTCGCGCGGTTACCAGTGTGTTACAACAAACAAACACATTTCTCGGAATTCATTTGTGACCTGACTTTCTAGTGGTTTCTGCTCAAGGCAGTGGCGTAACATCTGGGTTTTTGCTACACATTGTTACTTGTTCTCGATGCTTCTATTGTCGCTAGCGGCGTATCTCTGGGGTTTTGCTACAATATTAATATTTTGTTTAATGGTTTGTCCTTATCTGCACGAAACACATATTAAGCGAACACTGACTTATTTTTAGTTTTCGCTGTATATAACTGTAAGTATGTAAGTATGAATGTGTGTGGGATTCTTTATTCCCTCGTCGCATCCAAACGGCTGGGTGGATTTTAATAAATGAGGTGTCATTAGATTCGTATTAATCCCAAGAGTGACACAGGGTATATGACATCACGACAAATTCAATATGGCAGACGCTAGATGCTATTTTGTCAGAATGTAAAAGTAATTTTCCTTCTTAATACGTCGATATGGATATCAAAAGAAAGGTCTCGTTGAGACGATTTCAAAAAACTAAAAAGCGTAAATAAAAAATTAAATTAAGAAAATCTAAAAACTCGACTACGTCGAAAGCGAACTAAGAAGATGGACACAAGAGCAAATGATAACATGCAGTCGGAGGCATAGTATACCTATACATGTATATAGTAACGATTAGTTGAATAGAAATATCTGATGCCTCCGACTGCATGTTATCATTTGATCTTATTTCCATCTGTTTAGTTCGCTTTTGACGCAGTTGGGTTTTTGATTTTTTTCATTTAATTTTTTTTTTTGTTCCGTGGTTTCGAGTTACATTTATATACAGGGTTTTCAAAGTTAAGTCGGCACTATTGCTAACTTCGTTATTTTTGGATCTACAAAATCGGTTAAATTAGCAAACTAGAAGTATTTTTTCCGCTGAATAAAACGATGAAAACAGAAAAGCAATTGAACATCGCGTTTTCGAATTATGTCAAAAATTTCTATTTTTTTAAATGAGAGTGTTTGCAAGCGGGCTACAAAATGCTTGGACCAAGAGGGTGATGTTTTTGAGAATCTCATTTGAATTTTGTTTTCTTCCAAGTTATAGAATAATTTGAAATAAACGGTATTTTTCACCTCATGGATATTCTTGTCACTTTCTATTTTGTGGTGAGGCAAAGTTGCCACTAACACAGCTACCTTTAATTTGAATTTGAAAAATCATTATTAACTTAGTCATTTTTGACATAAGGATAGAAGACTATGGGACACTTTTTGTTCACAATTCAACTGTCTATCGATTGTGAATATTGTATACCGGGTGTCTCATTTAAAAAAATAGAAATTTTTGACATATTTCGAAAACGCGATGTTTAATTGTTTTTCTGTTTTCATCGTTTTATTCAGCGGAAAAAATACTTCTAGTTTGCTAATTTAACCGATTTTGTAGATCCAAAAATAACGAAGTTAGCAATAGTGCCGACTTAACTTTGAAGACCCTGTATACTGTCTTTGCTTATATGGCCCATCAAAATTGTCCACTTTTCATCGCCATGGGCGTGGGCACTATATAAGTTATATTCTATATCCGTTCAAAGTCTTTCACATAGCTATAACTGCAAGTTATTTTTTGACGTATATTGAGGTTATGAGAAAAATCTTTGACTTCGAGACAGTGTTTTATAACTCGATTCTCACGCATAGCGACCCGGTCACCCGATGCGACAGTGCGCGAATCGACATTCAACGCTCTCCGAAGCGTTGAATTTAGTCGCGTCGTACTATTGCGTCGCGCCGCTGTTGTGAGAACTACTTCATTTGAGAACATGTACAAAAATATTTTGTCGCGTCGCGTCGTGTCGTGTCGTGTCGCCATGTGAGTATTGAGATTCGAGTTTAAGAGATTAAACTACACTTTTGAAACTATAACCCTTACCTATATGGAAACCCCATCAAAATTTTCAAAAAGTCTAGTAAAAAATTGCAAAAAAATATTTTTGAAACTTGATTAGAACATGACTAATTCGCCCCTGTATTCTTGCTTCATAAACATCTTGTTTACGTACAAAATGCTGATATCCAATTCCAATGTGTTAGTCACAGACTCGTGCTGCAATACTAAAATATCTAAAATAAAACAAGTCTAATACAATCTGTTTGAATTTTATATCTCGAAAGCTTCTGAAAAAGAGCCCTAAACCCTCTGAAAAGCACCCCCAAAACCCTATGAATGGCGTCACGAAAGTCGAAACTGTTTTTAAAACGATCCAAAATCTGGGTATTATACAAAAACGTCTGAAAACATCCCAGAATCGTTTAAAAACGTTTTAAAAAATTTCAAAAATGTCTCAAAAATCTTTGAAGATACTCTTTTTCAGAAGTTTAAGTGAAAAAAAAAGAATAATAAAAGCCCGACGAAATATAGTACCCCCATAGTACCTACCCTAGTTCTGGCTTCTGCAGCCAAGTTGGGTAGAATTATTCCGGTATATATTATTACAAATTAATATGTCTATCTGTTGTGTAAATGGAAATAAACAAAGAAATGAAATAAAAATAAATTATTGTTTGTAAAACTTATTATCTTAAATTTCGCTATTAAAAACCTTTGAAAAAACATCCTGAAAATGTACCAGCAACCATTTTAAAAATTGTTTTAAGTAGTATGTTTTCAGATATATAATGTTCAAGCATTATTAAATTAAACCGTGAAATTTAATATACGTCAACTGATTTTTAAGATTATATTTTTAACAAGCACCCAGTGCTTTTGTACTTACTCTTTTTTTACTTTCCATTGACGTTAAACATGCAAACAGCACGCGTCTTTGTCTGTTTTTTATTAATTTTGTCTTCGTTTAAATTGTATAGAATTTTCCACGTTTCATGTTTAGTTGACACGCGCGACAATAATCATCTATTTATAAAACGACGTGATCTTTACAAAAGCAGAAGTGTTTGTCACAATTAAAGAGGTTTATGTAGACGAATCTCTTATCGTACAGCTCGTTCGCATTTAACATGATTACTAAAAAAATAACTACTGAACCGATTTAAGTAAAATTGATATCAATTCAAATCGATTAACCCCTCGACTTTCGAGAAAGATCTATTAACCTCTCGAGAAGACTGAACAAACATAAGAAAATCATATTTGATTACTTACTAGAAAAAGACTACCGTATCGATTTAAGTAAAAATTATATGCGACCATTCCGGCATTTTCTCTAAACACAACGGAGTCGAAATCATTCAAATCGGTTAACCGCTCGAGAAGTTAAGGCAACAATACGGACATTTTGTTGAGATCATTTCCTGGGCATGCGCCGTGGCGAATTTGAACGCACGCTCTAGAGGTTATTTTTATACGGCGCCAAGAAATTTTTTCGTGTTGATTTACGATTATACATACATCTATACGTGTATATGCGCATACCCCGGAAAAAATCCATTCAAGATGGTCGGACGTTCTATATTGTTATTCTGGTAAATGTCGGAGGGGGGGTGCAAGATAAATTAGAGCAGGGACCAAACAGATTTTGATCAATCATTGGTACACTATCAATAATTGATAAACTTAAAGTGTACTATGGCACTTTTTGCTTGACTTTAGAATTACCATCATAACCGAATAAGAATCTAAAATAGTTTTAAGGAAGCCTGGAGGGCAGTGTAGCCTAGTGGATAGCGTACTTGGTACCAGCTTCTAGACTAGACTGTCGTGGGTTCGAATCCCACCTGCGCTCATGGATGTTTTGTGATGTTATTTAGTTTTAAGTTAGTTGTTATTTTAGGGGAACACAATAGATCTTTTAGGTCGCGGTGGCTTCCTTCGGGCCCCTAACTTTTAAATCTTAAATCTT
Source organism: Mongoloraphidia duomilia (assembly GCA_039654895.1). Classification (NCBI taxonomy): domain Eukaryota; kingdom Metazoa; phylum Arthropoda; class Insecta; order Raphidioptera; family Raphidiidae; genus Mongoloraphidia; species Mongoloraphidia duomilia. Next base: position 13,197,274 of record CM077522.1, read on the forward strand.
AGTTGTTATTTAATGTAATTTAAGACGCTAATGACCTAAGTTGTCGACGCGTTTATAATCCACAATAAATAAATTTAAGGGAGCCTGATTTAGAATTGGTGTTATACTTTTGTGTGACCTTGGATATCCCGCTGAAGAGTTTAATTAAAAATTTAATTTTATCATCAGGATATGTTCGACTTTCTAATAAATAAACGTGTTGTAATATTGTTTTGGCACCCAGCTTGCTTTGATACAAAGACGGCAAATGTTTACATTAAGTAATAGTTTGTTCAAGCCAATGCAAAATCTGCGCCTAGAATTATCTTCAAGTCAGGAAATCAAAAGGTACCACCATACCAAGAGGCTTGTTTAAGGAGAAACATGAAAAATTCATTACAAATTAACATACACATGACTTGTTACAACGGACTATTGTGAACTGCATTATTCAGAATGAGAAAAAATAATTAATGAATATTAAAAAAAACACTATCTCATTCGATTTTGTGATTTCGCCTCGAGGTGTGACCGTCCTGAACACGCATGCAAAATTTGAGCAAAATCGAGTGCGTTTGAAGTTTGAACTCTACGTGCGACCACAGACAGACGGGATATTTTTTAAAAATCACTTTTTTGGCCTCAGGGGTCTTGAAAATGTGTAAGACTCAGGGTTCTTGAAAATGTGTTATAAATTCATCAAAAACTCAAAATCAAATTTTTGCACGATCACAAGACTTCCCCAATATGTAATTTACACTCGTTTCCTTCCTATAAGAATTATTCATACAGTTGCAAATACTGCCGATTGCCTGTATTTATATATTAAAAATTTTAACATTTTTCAGAACCCACATAAGTAAGCTTGGAGTTAGTACCTTAAACCAAATACATAGTCATAATACGTGTCATAATGACTGCTATGTAACACCTCAGCTTAGGCTGAAAGTATTAAACGATGGTTTTATGTTTAGCGCTACTCAATTTTTTATTTATTTATTGTGGATTATAGACGCGTCGACAACTCAGGTCATTAGCGTCTTAAATACAACAAATATCATATAACACTTAAAACTAAATAACATCACAAAACATCCATGAGCAGAGGTGGGATTCGAACCCACGACAGTCTGATTCAGAGGCCGCGACGCTACCAACTGAGCCAAACTGTCCTCCAGCGCTACTCAAGCTTACAACTGTCTACCAACAGAAATAATAAAGAATATTAAAAATCTAAATAAATTCAAAAATGCTGTGAAGACATTTTTACTGCTTAAAATGTTTTATAAAGTATCCGAATTTATTATTATATAATCTGCTTCTCTCTGACTTGTCATATACCTACTGTGTAGTCAAAATGATTAATAAATATTATTATTATTATTGTATATATTGCCCTAATTGTAAACGTGATTCAAAGTTGATATAATATACAGGGTGATTCATGCATCTGGGGAAAATTTCACAGTGTGATACTGAGTAATTCAAATTAAAATCTTCAAATAAACATAGGTATGTGTCCGAAAATGCTTTCTAACAGATTCGTGAGGGCAGTATAGCCTAGTGGTTAGCATGCTTGGTGCCGCAACCTCTAGACTGGACTGCCGTGGGTTCGAATCCCACCTGCGCTCATGGATGTTTTGTGATGTTATTTAGTTTTAAGTTAGTTGTTATTTAGTGTAGTTGAAAGACGCTAATGACCTTAGATGTCGACGCGTCTATAATCTACAATAAATAAATAAACAGATTCGTTATATATCAACTGCTCATAGGTAACGCGATATATCTTTGATTGATTGATTTGGGTTATATTTAATAAACTTTGAGGAGCTACAGTTCCGTTAGAAGCATTTTTGGGCACATTTTTTTTGAAGATTTTTATTTGAATTATTCATAGGAATCACCCTGTAAAATTTTTCCCCGACGTCATGAATCGCCCTGTATATAGGAAGGAAACAATTAATGTCTTCTTATTGACAGTGTGAAATAAATAGCTCGACCAGCGCGAATCTAGGAGTTTCGGGTTCTAGTCCCGGCAGTGACATTCCAGTTTTTATACGTATATAATATAGCCTTGTAACAATCGTGTCCAGGGTCGGCGTTAGGGGGGGGGGGGGTAAGCGGGTCAAAGGTACCCGGGTCCGGACCCCCGAAGGGGGCCCGCCGGCCTGAGGTTACTTATTATATGTGACTACCGTGTTTAAAACTGTGAGCATTAAAACATTTTCCCAACATGAAAAAACGTTATTTGATTTTGTATATTAAAATTTTCTAATTCTGAAAAAATCAAATTTTGGAGTAAATTTTTTTTGAGGGGACAGGGGCCTGAGAACGCTTACCCGGGGCCCGAAAATCCTATCACCGGCCCTGATCGTGTCTACATTGTTCTCTGAAATTTATAATTCGTGCTAATATATAAGTGAATTTGTTTGTGGGTTTGGGCTTTTAATCATTTAATTAATTATTATATAAAGTAACATTTATTGCTATCCACAAGTTAGTCAAATCTCGTAATAAATTCTCTATAACAATAATTAAAAATAATATATATTATATACACGTCATTCGTAACTAATTAATGCAAATTGTCATTAATTAATGTAACAATTTAATTGCTCCAATTAAAAACAGTATAAACAACGAAATTGAACAATACAATTATCACATTCACATCGAAATGATTATTTTATAAGTAGGTACTATGTATTTAAAGAATAAAAACAGCCTGAGGAGATTTTGTTGACAGCTAAGTATTTGCGTTTTAAAATAAAAATATGCAGATACTCCGTAAATTGCAATACACGACTGAAATAATAATGAAACAAAATTTACATCTGCCAAAAAACTATGGTTTATCAGAAAGTGTAATGGCGACAGTTATAAATTATTCTCATTATATAGTTCTGTGAATGAAAGAACTTTCACGTGACGCAGCCATAACCGCGTCTTCAGTACAACGTCAACGGGTCACGCACGCACGAAAATTACGGTATAATTAATGCAGTCTGCAACTGATGAAAAAACTGCATGATTTAAAAACATCAGCAACATAAAGATAATATTATGCTCTATGCGCAACTGGTTCCTCTATTCTACAATAACCATGATAACGTAACATTGCCAAATTATACTTCATCTATAATGAAAACACAGGGCAGAAATAGATACAGAGGACAAAAATAAATGCGCAGAATATTTTTATTTTCGACTAAATGGTCAAGTTCCAAAATTTAATTTAGTGAGTCATGCATAGTTCGTAACAAGGTTAATGAAACGGAAAGCAAAGAAACTATGTAAGCATACGCGTCCCGTGCATAAAAACTGTACCGCTTATATAAATAGTGAAGTATATAAGTGCATGCCTCACTATATTTACATTTTGGAACTTGACTATATAGTTTTACAAGCTTTTATTACATTTTTTACGGTTTTTTTAGATATTTTAATTCCAGAATTCGTGCCGCGCGCGGTCTGTTTTACAATCATCACTTGAGACTAGTGTCTCCAGGTGTCCCGATTTGCGCGGGACGTCCCGATTTTCAGGGGTATGTGGACACGTCCCGATTCACCCTTAATCGGGACGCTGAATGTCCCGATTTAGGGTCAATCGGTAATTATAAAAGGTTCAAACTTCACACATATTGTTTTGTGACTGCGAATAGCGCGATAGACGTATCGCGCTCTCCCGTTCTTTTCTGCCGCCGCGTACGATCCAAAGATAATGATGTCATTATTTTGATGATATTATTAAGACATTATTTTCACCACTTAATAACAAAAATTAACGTTGATTTATGAACACCTTGTTTTTTTCAGTTGTCCCGATTTCAGAACCAAAATCCCGATTTTTTTAGCCTTCTGTCCCGAAATTTGGCAAATTGGACCTGGCAACACTACTTGAGACTGAACTGTCCACAATAGAGGGGTGTCCATAATAGAAAGTTAGCGACGTAACGAACATAGAATTTACATATTATTACAGCTTATGAGAATGTTTGTCTTTGTCGTACAGTCTTTTAAGACTGTAGTGGAACAAGGACAGGTGACCCTATTAACTATATATATCTGTCTTCTTTACCCGCTTTCCACGCATAGCAAGTATATAGGGAGGAAGCTTTCCAGCATTATTTTATTTCAGTGGTGCCACAACACGCTGCGCCGACCTTATAACCATATAGAATTTTGCTTTTCTTAACTGGCTGATTCACGGGTCAAGGCGCCGCGCTAGTGAGCGGTTCCCGGAGCGATCACTCGAGTTGCCCCCCCCCTTCTAAATCCGGCACTGACTACACACAACCTTGCACAAAGTGTATACTTCTATTCGATTGATCCGCAGAACATTAACAAAAAACTCGGGTCGCAGTGCCAAACCCTGCCGACAATATAGTGTATTTGCTAATACAGGCATTGTGGCATTATTATGTGAACTTAAGTTTGTTTTTTGAGTAAATAAAAAATTTAACCCCTTAATAAACCCCTTAAAATAATTAAATTTTTCTAAATTTCAATATTAGACATGGATTTTATCAGTACACCCAATTAAATACACCCTTCCATAAGTAAATCCGTATCAACAAACTAGTGTTTTCATAAAATTTGAAAGTCCGGTCCTGTCGGGCTGATTTTATTAAAATTTTAGCAGCTCATTTTAATCTTTACTAAAGAGCTAAATTTCAATTTTGAAACGATTCTGACAAATTTTTCGGTATTTTTGAGCCCAAAAACTTTTTGAAACCCTTAAATACAACCCTGAAAATGGTCCGATCGGGCCCATTTTAAATAGGCTTCTTGCGGTGATGGGTTCCAATGTGTGTACCAAATTTCGTTTCAATCGATTAAGTCTGTCGAGAGTTATCGTGTACACACATATATATATAAATATATATATAAATATATATATACATACATATATATATAAACATTTTTAAAAATGGTGCCAAAGTGTTCAGGAGGGTATGAAACGTCGAGAAATTTTGGTCCGACCCCTAGGTCCCGCCATCCGACCGACGCCAATAGTGTATGTGCCATATGGCAAATACACTAATTAACAGTGTGGCCTGTATACACCAAAAAAGTTTGTCCATGCCTGCTGTAGATATAGTGAAGTGGTAAACAGCGCGGTAAACAACGTTTTCGAGTCACGAACGCGTGTTTTGCTGTTTTTAAAATGACACGACCGCGACATACGGCGGCGTCTTTGTGATGTGCCACTGCTCTATTAACAAACTAAATACAGAAGTGCCCATACATTTACAGGTAGTTTTTTTTTGTAAAATCCAGCGCAGTAAGCAGTGTCGGACTAAGCCCGTCGGAGACCCGGGGCGGTAGAACTAAATGAGGCCCCCGTTCTGCTTAGAAATTGATGTATTTGTAGTGTAAATTTCGTAAAAAATGAATAATATAGATGTAATGACTGACAAAAAAAATCAAATATTTATAATACGTAGGTTATAGGTAACCTACCTATACGTTTATATTTTGTATACGTACGAGGCCTCCAACTCCAAACTGCCTCTTACTTACTAAACATATTTTGGCCTTGTTTGGAATTTGATTAAGAAGGACTTATCGAGATTTAGAGGCCCCTCCATGATCAGAGACCCGGGCCTTTGGGTGTTTGAAATAAGTTCACCTACGTGAATAGCTCTCGCTACTACGATGATTCACATCTACAACCTAGCTATAATTAATAACACTCGTATGTAGTGGAAATCTATTAATTCCTTTGCATGTATGGAGAATGTTAGATTGGTAATCATGTCACGGTTGAGTAATTGTAAGCTCATTCCGCCGCGATAGTGAGAAGGTTCAGGTTAGAGTCCTGAATGGTGACTATGGTTGTCAAAATGATTTTTTCCGATATTTGAAGGAATCAATTATGCAATGGGCTGCTCTTCCAAAAAAATTTTCAATTATGAATTTTATTACAGATTTTTTTAGATATTTGCAATATTGTCGTGATATAAACTCCGATAAATTGGCGAATAAAATACATTCTCTGTCATAAGAGAAACAATTAAATCGATCCAAATGTTTACCGGACAGCACCCTTTTGGAAATTAAATTACAAAAAAATGTTTAGAAAGCACTGCAATACAAATGAGAAATGACTCGAATGAGAGTGACAAATTCTTTATACTGGTGAAAACGATCAAGAGAGATTATCCGACAAAACTGCGTATTTAAATTTTAACAGTATATAAATGTATTTGTGTGTGTGTGTGTCCGATTATTATAGATACGTAGAAACATTTGTGCTAGTCAATAAAAAAATTCAACGAAAGTCAAAACAACCGGTCCACCGTCTAACTCGATACTTCAATGCGCAGTAATTATCGTGTTAATCAAAGTGCGCGGTTTAGCTGTTAACAAACGTTATGTAAAAATGTTTACACCAAAGTCGCTTTAACACAGAGATTCCCAAACTTCTTTGGCCTACTACCCTTTTTTCAGAAAGAAATACTCAAACCGCCCTAGAAATCTACTAAGCGAACAAACGAAAATCGCGTTCTTTTAATAATAATACATATTTCTTTGCACTGGCGATAAATGGATACAAAACGTCATAAAATTCAAAATTACATCAGTTTATTAAGATCATAAGACACAGATTTTAGAGGATATTTTTTTAATTCTTTTTTGATTTTAATTAATTTTTTTTCTAACACCTTCAGGCAATCTTGTATATATTTTATAACCTATATGTGTAGGGCATTTTTCATAAAATGTTGTTCTATGTTTTATGGCAACATTCTTATTGGGTCGTGTTACCGCGTATCATAGTGTTTCAAATTGTTATCCTTTGCAACAAAGTAATTTAAATTATGCATTTCAGTAATCAGTTCATAAGCAAAATTAATCCCGTAGTATGTTAAAATCATGTTATCTATAAAAAGTGAGCGACAAGATTCAGTATATTTTAGATTAAAAATTAATCTCAAAATTTTCTTTTGAATTTTGAAAACTCTGTTTCGGTCTATTGATGCACCCCAGATAATTAAAGAGTGTTTTATGGTAGATAGTTACAATAAAAGCATCATAAAGTACTTATGAGTAGAGTCTTTTTTATTTATTTATTATGAATTATATAGACGCGTCGACAACTTAGGTCATTAGCGTCTTGATTATACATTAAATAACAACACACTTAAAACTAAAAGACCTCACAAAACATCCATGAGCGGAGGTGGGATTCGAACCCACGACGCTAGCCACTGGACCACAACTGTCTTCTAGAGTTTTTTGGTCGTATACAGTCTTCAGTTCTCTTAGCTGATAATAATAATAATAATAATTTAGTTTTTTGCAAATATTATTGATCTGTAAGACCCATTTTAATAGAAAGAAATAATAATTTATATATAATAAAAAAAACTTCATCAACTTTCAATTTACACATAAAAGACGGCCTGCAATGTTTACAAGTTGTCAAATTCTTTCGCTACTAACCATGCTAAATAATTTAATCAAAATATTACATGCTTTACTCGTATTTCAATTCGTATTCAATTTGTTGGCTACGGGTGAGAAATTCATATACCGCAGGCATTAATGATGACAGATGTACATAAATATTATTGAATTTTAGCGATAATTTCATTTTATGGAATTTTTGTAAGTTTTTTTTTCGCGACCGGGTGTCATCTCCAAACGGGTGGCACTTGGTGCGGGCCGCCCCCCCCCTAGCTACTCCACTGCTGACCACTTTGTTGCACAAATAAAGTTAAGTACATTTATTATAGGTATAAGTAGTTATTTTGCACAATTTAAAACTATTTAGGAACAGACAAAATTATCTAACACAATAGAAAAGATAGCTTATCAATTCGCGATTAAAGTGCAACGTATCGCCACGATGCGAACCTTGATTGAACTAACACAAAATATTGAGAGATTAGGTATTTCCTTGTTTTGTTTACTTGTCAGTTAAAAAGTAAAAACCTAAACAAATAAATATTGTGCCGTACCTCAATGCAAATATTTACAAGATATTTTTTTACGGCATGAAAATATATCACTGCACACAATAATCTAGAAGCGAACAAACTATTGACATTTGAAGTTTGTCCACAAAATGGAACGTTACTGCCATCTCTAGGGAACTTTATTCGTGAATCGTAAATAGCTTTTAAATGATTTAATTTTTTTAGCTATAATCAAATCCAAAATAATTGCTATTACGTAATTGCTGTACTCGGTATGCTTTTTGACCGAGGCGTTAGCCGAGGTCAGAAATACATAGATACTGCTACTCATAATAATTACTATATTTTCAATAATAAACTGAAAATTCAATTGATACTTTTACCAAAGAGTAGTTATCAGTTTTTAAATTAGAATCAGGCAAATGTGGAATATATTGTTTATTTTTTGTTCCTGTTTAACTCTTTTTTCTCGGTTAAAAAAATCAAGGAAGTCATTAATCACACCATATTAATCTTGATGATTTTATTGGTTAAATTACTGTTGGACGAATTCGACTTTCTGTAGTTTTTTGTTTGTTTTTTTTTTTTTTGAATTGGATTGAAAATCTTGGCGCTATTTCCCTACGCCCCCACATCTGGACTCCCGTTCGTCACTGTGTAATTTGGCGACATAGATATTTTTAGGACTTGTGCGCAGTCTCCCTGTATTAGTTTTTAGCAGTCTTGAATTTTTATACGTATGTGAATGTTGATGTAGTTATTAATAAGGCTAGAGGGCAGTATAGCCTAGTGGTTAGCATGCTTGGCGCCGCAACTTCTAGACTGGACTGTCGTGGGTTCGAATCCCACCTGCGCTCATGGATGTTTTGTGATGTTATTTAGTTTTAAGTTAGTTGTTATTTAGTGTAGTTGAAAGACGCTAATGACCTTAGATGTCGACGCGTCTATAATCTACAATAAATAAATATTAATAAAGCTAGAGTGGTTCTTATTCTAAATATGCAACACAAATCATTGATAAGATTAATTTTTAACCATTATTCTGCTAACATTAATTATGTCATACTTACAGAAGAGTTCTAAAAACATATTCGTTTAGTTCCATAAATCAATACTTCTATAAGTATTTTACAAGCTTTTTATTAACTTTCCTTGTTAGTCAGTTTATAAAGGGAATGTTTAGAGTCAATTTTTTTTAATCCAATTTCGATCCACTTCCGATTTGTTTGAAACTTGGCACATACAGGGTGCTGAATTGCTTTGCGGGTAATGGGATTTAACCCGTAAAATCAAACTTTTGCCATTTCCTGCTTCTCTAATTATTTTAGGAAAAATATCTTCGAATAAAAGTTTTAGAACAGAAAATTCTGCATCTAAATCTTTAAGCAAAATTAATTTTGCATGCTTTGTAACGGCAGAAATTTGGTATGAAAATGTCAAAATTACCTCAAAAACAGATGATAGCCATGGAACTTGAACAAAATGATTAGAAATTACATTATTATATTCTAAAATATTGTTATTTTTATGTATGTACTTGAAAAAGTCTAAATCTATAGACGAAACGTCGTACATTTAATTTAATAAATCAAATATTTTGTCCACTATCCTGCGATTTTTCTTAATTTTATTAGAAATTATTCTGACAGCTAAAACGTCATCATTTTGTTCAAGTTCCATGGCTATCGCTATCTGTTTTTGAGATAATTTTAACATTTTCATACCAAATTTCTGCCGTTACAAAGCATGCAAAATTAATTTTGTTTAATGATTTAGATGCAGAATTTTATGTTCTAAAACTTTTATTCGAAGATATTTTTCCTAAAATAATTAGGGAAGCAGGAAATGGCGAAAGTTTGATTTTATGGGTTAAATCCCTATTACCCGCAAAGCAATTTTTCAAGAAGCTGTCGCGCGCTTTCTATTAGTACCACAGAACATTTGTGGGGACAAAAATTGTAGAAAATGTAATCCTCTTCAAAACATTACACAATGGAAGAATCGCTTAGACCGTTTCTGAGATATTTCAAAATAGGCTCAGCAAAAAGTGATATGCAAATATTCAAGAGGAGGTAGCAGGGGAATCACAGGAGGGATAACCGGAGACTTTTGTAAAAATACATGTCTAAAGGTGTTCTACCATTTGTGAAAAATTCATCTGTATGGGAATTAGTTGCGACATTGGGTGATTTTTCCCTTTCATTTACTGGGCTATAAATAAAACTAAAAATAGATATAATATTTCTTTCCATAGCAACGAATACAATTATTTGTTTTTAACGAATTCACGTCACTGTATACGCGATACGTAGACATTTTCTTTTTATAGTGCATTTTAATAATTTTTTTTACAAGCTTTTATTTTTCAATAGTTCAAACAATTTTGAACTTGATGACGTCGCGCCGTATTACTATAAATAATATTGTTCGCGAATTGCACAACTTGTGTTTATGAATATCGTATTATGTTTTCTAATAATAAAATACACAATTATTGTAAATTAAAAACACAATTGACGTCATACTGCACAAAATTGCATTAAAATGTTGATTATTTTTGTTAAATAACTGCATCCTGCAGTGGCGAATGATAATTATATTTTCAAAACATAATATCTGTGGCCATACGGCAAAGTGGCGTATGTCAAAATAACCGTCAGAACTTATTCGCAATTAAAGCAAAGTGGCTGGCATCTAGTGTTAATAATAGATGCCAGCCACTTCGAATTCGAATCCAATGTCGTCATATTAGTCCAAGCGGCAGTTAATAAATGAAGGGGGTTACCTGGAAAGTATTCCGAAGTTAATGATATTTTGGTGTTGTTTGTGGGTACTCTGTGGAGTAAAATCTGAGTTTTCGACCTCGAGGACCCTGTGCTAACGTGGGGGGAGCCGAAAAACCACGAAATTTTACCACCTTTTTTGCTTTTTCGAAATCTCTCAGAAACGGTCGACTTAGCAACTCTTCCAGTATGTAATGTTTTCATTCCCACAACTTTTCTGTGGTACTAATGGTAAACGCGCTACAGCTTCTTGAAAATCACCCGCTCCGCTTTTTGTAACCTTGGTAACCAATGTGTAACATGTGTATTTTCAATTTAAAGTTCGATGAAGAACAAAATAAATAAAACTAATGAAAAGAACATTACATTTTAACCATTGGTTACCAAGGTTACAAAAAGCGGAGCGGGTGATTTTCAAGAAGCTGCAGCGCGCTTACTATTAGTACCACAGAAAAGTTGTTGGAATGAAAATTGTAGGAAATGTAATCCTCTTTAAAACATTACATAATGAAAGAATTGCTTAAGTCGACCGTTTTTGAGAGATTTTGAAAAAAGTAAAAAAGGTGGTAAAATTTCGTGGTTTTTCGGCTCCCCCCACGTTAGCTCAGGGTCCTCGAGGTCGAAAACTCATATTCTACTCCACAGAGTACCCACAAACAACATACCAAAATATCATTAACTTGGGAATACTTTCCAGGTAAAAAGTACCTGACTGCTGGACTATATTATATGTGGGGTCTACGAAAAAAAATGGCGGCTTCCGTAATTGCATTATGTCATTCCTTGGTGCTGTAACCTCTAATGATTGTCGAAAAAATTACAATCAAAAGAGTTGACATAAAAATCTAACCTCAACTTACAAATTTACTTTACTTACAAAACCATTCAAAGCATAATTTCGTCCGAAGTGCTGACATCTAAATTCGCTTTTAATTGCGAATAGCTGTTTTGAGTTTGACGCTTGGGTCTCACGGTAGTTTGTTTTTCGCTGTATAGAAGCTACTGTTACAAAACTGTTTTCTGAGTTGGCGGATTAAATATTTATTTACAATAATTAAAAACACAATAATAATGAATGCAACAACGAAAAGTCAGTTCTAACAATCAACACAAATAAACAGTAACTATAAAACAGTAATTACAAAGCAAAACAAAACAACTATACCTACACAATAACTCGTAATTATTACCACTACACTAGTATTTATTTTATCAGTTTATTTATTTATATCACGGCACTATTTCTATTACTGATTCACCGTAGACTTGAATGCGTGACTCACCGTAGACTGATTCCCCCACTTACTCGTACTGGCTGTTTATATATGCTGCGTGGCGTAAGCCTAGTGCGTTTTTGCTTTCTCTAGAACTTTCGCGCAGGTACTAGTTGTTGCAGTAAGCAGACCCCGTTTCTCAGAACTCTTGCCTGTCGTTTATATACAGGGTGATCCGTAACACTACTTATCGATCATTGCCTCGAAGCATTTTTCTATTCCACCGTCTTGCTTGGAGCGGCATACAAAAACTTGCAAATAAACGAAAATACAGATAGAAATCCCGTTACAATTTTATGCGTTAGTGTTGATAATTATTTGATTATATGCACGGAGTCCACTAATTAATGCTATTTTAATAAAAACTGACATAAACCACTTTAATTGGTGGCTCTGGCTATAGATATATTTAGTGTTATTTGTAAAATTTTTTCTCTATGTTACTACGCACAAAAGATTTAGCACGAGTTCAATGTAATTCATAAATTAATTAAAATTTAAATGATCGTTCATAAAATGATGAAATATTTCGTATAAGAAGAAGATAACAAGTTTTTTAGACTAATTATACGCATATAGGAAATGAATCAACATTATATTTTTCAAATGACGCAAAAAGTTTCAATATTTAAAAATCTAGTACTAGAAATTACACCGTATTTGGTTGATTTTATTTTGAAAATTATGACTCATAAAAAAAACAGTACCTACTACCTACCTATAATTTGTTTTATTATTAATAATTGGGTATACGTATATGTTACATGTATCGCGGGTACAGACAGATGACGTAAATACCGTTGTCATGGAAAGAAATATACATTAACTTTTTTTATCTTATAAAATCTATAAAATCTTGCAAAATATAGGTATTTAATAAATAAATTAATTGTATTTTTTATGTAAGTATTTTAAATTGTTATCCATTAGTCAATGCCTATAAATTTTCATTATAAAAAAAATTATTATTTTAGAATTCTTCGGGATTCGAACCTGGGCTTGGGGTTTGAACTTGTCGGTAGTCTAGTACTTTACCACACAGCCACCTGGCTTATCTCTACATAGAATTTAGGCATACACGTTGTGTTTTGTGGCAACTACTTTCCTTCTATTTCCGTAACATCTCATATTTTTCAAATGCCACCCAAGTATGAGACATTAGACATTATTCACGTCAAAAATAAGTTGAAAGCGTTACAATGGGTGCGTTCCACTTGGCGACCATTGCGCCCACTACGCTCGCGCCTTATGGTCGCGCTCATTACGTTTGGTCGTTGTAGGCGTTGCGATCGCCAAGTGGAACGCACCCATTAGGACCGAATAACATGACTCTGTAATTTTAGTTCCATACCCCGTAAGGTACGGACGTATGCGGTGATCTAGGATAGAAAAATCGTCTTCGAGGTATGACTCCCGAAATTTTATTACATAATACGTCAAAATTGCTAATTTAATAATGAAACGCTTTGGGTTTTTGCTCCTAGTGCAATTTGATCATAAATATTGAAATATATGCTCACCTGATGACCTATATAATATATTATTTAATTAATATATTGAATTTTAACAATGGAAATTTTTTGTCGCTAGTTTTTTTGGTGTTATAATTTTTTGTGACGGCATATTATATTACATATATGTTTGCAGTTTCTGGTAAGGAAGAAGGACCTTTTTTTGTCAGCGTGCGGTTTCTCTACGATTTCTTATATTGTTTATAAATAGATCGGTGATTTATGGATAGCGAGCCCAGTTCCCACAAGTCGTTTTCAATTAATCATATTTAATTGATCATTCTGAGACTGATCAAATACTTTTATAAAATAATGGCCCCGTGTAAAAAAGATGAATTCAATAAACAATCTATATGTTTCCCACTGTTTTTTTAAATTATAATTTATTTTTGCTTTTTAGTCCTGGAGATCCTGGTCAGGATAATGGAACAAACTTATGGAATTATTGTATTGTAATCGGTCCTTGATAAGTGTGCAAAGTTTCAGTTCAATCTGAAGTTTTTTGCTTTTTTTTTTTAGTCCTGGAGATCCTGGTCAGGATAATGGGACAAACTTATTGAATTATTGTATTGTCGTCGGTCCTTGATAAGTCGACAAAGTTTAAACTAAATCTGACCGTTCAAAGTTGGTCAAAATCAAGTTCAAAGAAGTCGGTTACAAACTGACAAACAAGCAAGCAAACATACAAGTGAACCTAATAAAAGCGTGTTAATGATATATTAAAAAAAGATGGACAGGTGCGAAAGTTCCGTAAGGTTGTAACAATTTAATAAAAATTAAGTTTGTCAGATATAGACCTTAGTATTTGATATTAATTTTCAACTTAATAGTTGATACCCTCTAGCCCAGGGGTGTCAAACACGCGGCCCGCCGCCTCTGCAATTGCGGCCCTCGGTAAAATATTAATTTATACAAGGTTGCGGCCCATGTTTAAATAAAGCTCATGTGCAGCCTGGGCGCATGTCATTAGATGCGCATTATGCAGGACTATATCTATACTTGTTGAAGTATAAAATTTACTCAAGACAAAAAGTTTCGATATAATATGTGGCCAGCGGTTAGTTAGCAATAATTTAGTTTTGTTATTGTAAGTGTAAGTGTTGTTCGCGACCCACAATTTCATGTAAAATATCTAATTTGGCCCTCCATTTCCAACGAGCTTGACACACCTGCTCTAGCCGTTCCTGAGAAGAAGTGTCTTGACAGACAGACATACAGACGAACAAAAGTGGTCTATAAGTGTTCCGTTTTTTCATTCTGAGGTACGGAACCCTAAGATGGTAAAAGTAGAACCCCTTTTCACTTTTAATGACCACATGAAAATATAGATACCTAATACCTATACTGTTCATTTTTTTCTGAATAATTAGTATGTTCACATCGTTCATTATTTAATGATATTCATTTTCAATCAATCTTTGAAAATGACTCGCGGGAACTGGGCTTTATTGACCATCTCATTTGTTCCACAAATATTCTAACAATGGCCAAAATTTTCTCATATTTTCTAAAAATATTTTTCCGGGTGTCAAAAATTTTCTCGTTTTTGGAAAACTAATTTGGCAACACAGCAAAATAATAAATAGAATATATTTCGCAATTACAGTAATTAATGGAAATATTGGAAAAAGAAACTGTCTTGAACTTACGACAAAGGTTATCAGGAATATTTTGTGTTAATTTTTGCGTTTTATAACGGGAGTGCGTAGTTTTAATTCTTAATTATTAAAATAACATTGTTCTTATTATTAATCTAATAGACGCAAATCGACACGATACATCCTTACTAATATTATAAATGCGAAAGTAACTCTGTCTGTTTGTCTGTTACCTTTTCACGCCTAAACCGCTGAACATATTACGATAAAATTTGGCAAGGAGATAGATTGCATTTTGAGGAAGGACATCGGCTAACTTTTATCTAAAAAAAACTGAATGGGTGAAATAGGGGATGAAAGTTTGTATGGGGAACCCATCATTTCTCAAGTTAGGAATATGAAAATACACTATAAGTAGGGTTGCCATAATTTGTTATAGAGTTAAGACCGCGGACGGCCCAGCAGATCTGGGGATAAATCACGGCGACCGTGAAGCGCGAGCCGCGAAAATTTTTTTTGATATTTTAATTCAAATGTCGGTTGTAGAAATTGGGAAAACTAAGAATAAGACTATACTGAAGAGTGTCCAAAAGAGGTGAGGTAGGTGGATATTAGTAATTAAAAAACTCAAAATTAACATAATATGTATTTATTTAAATTTAAAACATACAATATTATTATGTTCATGTACTATTATTATAATATAAAATGGCTACTGGCTCGGTGCTACTCCATCCCCAGTTTCATTTTTACGTCTTCGTTTGGATCGTTCTGATTCTGAGTACCTACCATTCGTTGGTACTTTTCAAACGTAAGGCCTTTCTTTAATAAAACTTTGTTTGTTTTTATTTATTAAAAATCCGGACGTAATTACGAGTCTGGACAAAAGTCCGGACATGGATACCAAATCCGGACTAAATTCGGACGTATGGCAAGTCTAACTATAAGTATTAATATTATAAACTGTAGGCAAGTACGCGAAGCGAGGATAACGACAGGCGACTTCGCTTCGCAGGGGAAGAATTTCTCGCGTGGGGGGGAATAAATCATAAATTCTTAACAATATATTAAATGTACGTGAGTGGAGTCATGGGTGACCGCTATTGAATCATAGTTTCATAGCACTCGGGCGAAGCCGGGACGGGCCGCTAGTAATATAATAAAATGATAACTGGTATAGATGTTAGCGCATCACGCAAAAATCACTGGACAGATTTTAATGAAACTTTGCAGCTCTATACCTTATATAGGCTGGATCTTTATCTCAAATTAGAATGGTCACGATGTAAATACAATATTCTGATATTTTGGCAATAATAATATTAATTGTATAAAAGTTTAAAAATGGAAATAAAAAACAGGTGGTGGGAGTGACGGTATTTACGGTGTGAAACGTGTCTCCAGCATATATTATAGAGATATCATAGAGTAGGGGAGTCATAGGCACATCTGTAGATGACAGTGTCAGGTTGGAAAAGAGAGATAGAAAACTGATAGTTTCTATTTTCCTTGTCTTCTGACGCATTTGTTAATTTAAAAATTTATAATAGGTAAGTATTGATAATTTACATCTGCAATGGTTAAGTATATTTCTGAAAAAGATAGAAGTAAATTTTCAAGTGCTATACTTCAAAGACGTTGATTAAACAAAAACGCTACTTTCACCCCTTATATCTACCCCTTGTATCCATTGGGCTGTCCGTCAGCACAGAAACTATAGTGTCCGTTTGTATTGGAACTAGTGATGTGCCGGATATCCGTATCCGCGGATATCCGAGGGAAAAGAAAGATCCGTATCCGTTAGTTTTTTGCGGATCTTTACGGATCTTTTACCTTATCAATTTTCAATTCATAGATAAAATTTTATATATATAGGTGATTAGATAATAATGAAAAACAGTTAAATTCCATTCAGATTATTTTTTATTTTTTAATATCGTGGTCAATAACTTTTTCCCATAACAGATAGTCTCTTTCCAAAGGTCGATGTGCAATATTTAGTATTTACTGCCGCGTACTCTAAGAAAGTTAAGATCCGTATCCGTATCCGCGGATCTTGAGACCAAATATCCGTATTCAGATCCGTATCCGCGGATATACATTTTTAACGATCCGGCACATCACTAATTGGAACATATTACTGTAAAGTTTGTCCATATTCCAAAATCCGAATGGACGCAAACTCAGCTCCAGCTCTCGTACTAGATGTCACCCGTAGTTAGTTTTCGGTCTAACCCAGCTATGCGGGTGAGATCGATCAGGTGGAATATTTTTACTTTTTATTCAAAATAAACATTTACGTTCGTATTATATCATAAATTACAATTTATAATATATTATCTAAACCGTTTGTGCAATGTTTTAACGGTTAAAAAATAAATTTATCTCAGAAAACAAAAAAGCTACATTTATTTTTTCAAAAAGTGGTCGAACTCTCCCGGACATACCTACCCTAATATAGTTTACAATCAACGTGCAAGATGACGCTACTCCACTTGTCAGTAGATATAAAAAATATTAATTTATTAAAATTTATTGATTATTTAATTCTAAATATTATTTGCCAAGTTTCATGCCACAAAAAAACACAATTTGTGAAAATTTCCACTAGCTACCTCTTACCGTTGGTGAGATAGAGCCTTGTGACAGACGGACAGACAGACATCGTAGGCAGGGCAATACACTGTAAAAAATGTATGTAAAAATACTTTGAAAGTTAAGGTAGAATTCGCTCGATTTTCTAAGTGATTTAACATTATTATTTTTTTTTACACAGAAAACTTCTTAAAAACTTGGACTTTTACTGTAAAGTTAAACAAATTTGTGATTTTTACATAAAGTAAATTAAAATTACATAATTTGTGTAATATTCCAATAAAGTGTGTAAAAATTACAAAATAAAATGTATAGTTACATATATAAAATGGATGAATACAAAACAAATTAATGTAAAATTAGTAACCACGCATGCGCAATGTGTTTTTATGGAATCTACGCGATGTGCAGGCGATACCTGTTTGCGACGCCATTGTCTCTTTGTGTGCCTATTACCAGATTAATCGCTGGCTACAAATGGGCCATCGATAATCTAATGTAATCGGCGTTCTCATTTCTTACAGTGTAGGGTTCCATACGGAGGACGGAACCCTAAGAACGCACAGATGTATATCTGCATAATACGTTTTATGTATATTGTATTTGTAGATAATATGTAAACACTCTACGTTATAAAACGGGTGTACAAATACATTATATAAACGTTACGTAACACTGCGGTAACGACTGGAGCCAGACATGTTGGCGCCTTTGGCGTCGTATGAACACTGCGTCACTACGTAAGTATATAACGTTATACAGCCATATCAATGGATTTACACATTGCCACATTACGTTTTATGACATTCGATGTATACTATCGTTTGATTTGCGCGCCACCTTAATTTTTATCGTGAAGTAAACAAATTTTTACTCGCTGTCAAAATATTGTGCTGTATTTTGCCTGCAAAATAAACTATTTACATACTTCATAATAAAAATTGCGTTAATGATGTACCTACGCATTAGATCAAAGGTCGCTTTGACCAGTGGTGGCCAACTTGAATGGGACTGAGATCTACTTTTTTAGGGTTCCGTACCTCCATATGGAACCTTATTACCCTGCCTACGATGTCTGTCCTTCCGTATGATTTATTATCCCCCCGCGAGAAAAAAAACCCTACACCCCCGTTTTACCCCCTTTGGGGTTGAATTTAAAAAACTCGAATAGCTTATAACCTTCCTCAATAAACGGGCTATCTAACAAAAAAAAAATTTTTTAATCGAACTTGTAGTTCCTGAGATTAGCACGTTCAAACAAACAAGCATACACACAAGCAAACTCTTCAGCTTTGTTATATTAGTATAGATTAAATTTGATATGGAAGAAATTAGAAACACTGATGTACGATAAACTCACCATGAAAAGAAAAAAATAGTATAAATATAAGTAAAAAAACTTTTTAAAAACAAATCTGTTAATTTTTATTATTGTACGGAACCCTCGATGCGCGAGTCTGACTTGCACTTGGCCGGTTTTTCTCAGCTCTTGGCGATCTACTTTAAAATATCGTACCTCCAAATTTTTTCACTCAGTCATGCCATCGTTGATGCTCTAGATTCTAGAATAAGTGCATTTTATGCATGTCTTGAGTCACGAGGTAAATAATACAACTTTTATAATTTTGTGGTGGGATTTTATTTGAATTTTGACGTGAATAACCTCTAATGTCTTATACTGGGGTGGCATTTTAGAAATATTGATTGTAACCACAGATGACATATAATACAGATAAGTTGTGGCTGTGCTAACGAGCAACCCACCTTTTGAAGGCCAGATTTGACCGTCGCATCTGTTAGCAGAATTCAAAAGCTTGAAATAAGTATGCAGTGTGAGTTATAGTTGATTCAAAAATAAGAGTGGTTCTGATCCTACACACTTAAAACAATCTCAATTCTATTAAAATGTAGGTATATGTCGCTTTAGTCCCGGGATAATATTTAGATAATAATGTATTCTTTTGCTGGCATTTATGAAACAATCCCCTTAATTTAAACTTCACTGAATTATAGAACGAGAAAAAATGACCATGCCTATTATAATTACTTACATTAAAAATTTTTGTTGACGCATCATTTTATTAGTTACCATTTTTACCACTAAGTGTCAGGAATGGATCTCTATAAATACTAAAGGTTTAGTACTTTATTTTGTTTATGTTTTTAGTTCCATAAATGACACAAATCATTCAATAAAGGCGCTCATAAGACGATCATTTTCTCCCGTAATGGCAAAGTGTGCATAAAATAAATGCTGAAAATAATAGTCTTTAAATCAGACGCGTAATTCCATTGTCTACATATTGTTTTGTTTTTTTGCTTTGTCACCGTTGCATGTAATAATAACAATTGACGTATATATTGTGTTTGCGTCGTAGTTTGTTTAATGCATTTATTGCACTTTTTAAAAAATGCAACTATTCTGTCATTGATAAACTAACTTTTGTTAATGAAATTTGCCTACTTGTTTCGTTGTTGAACTTTGAAACATTTAATTTCATCAGCATGTAAATCACTGAAATAAAAAATAATGCTGGAAAGCTTATACTCCCTGTACCTTACTTTTTTATTATTATTGTAGATTATAGACGCGTCGACAACTCGGATCATTAGCGTCTTTAACACAACAATTAATAATCCATTTGTGTATTAGAATCTGCCAGCCGGCACGACTGGTACGAGCTCGGGCTCCTGGGAACGCAAATTCCCAAAGAACATTGAAATGCAATTGCGAGAACAACTACATTTCGTTCATTTTTTCAGTTTTCCTTGAACATGCCCTATGAAAACATTCGATTAGTTAAAATTAATTTACATAACTAGAGTTTCTCAATTTTGTTATCTAATTTAGTGTCATAATATTAGAGAAGCACCGCTTTAAGATGGGAGGCACGGACAATGCCGGGCTTAATAGCTAGTTCCTGTATAAAATTGTGATCTAATCGAGGTGTCTATAGTCCAGTTCGAAAATTCAAGTCAGTGAACATACATAGTTACCTACTAACAAGCTTAATGGAGCGGAAAAACAATGAAACAATGCAAAGCATACCCGTCCCATGCATAAACACTTGCCGCTTATATTGCGTTGTGAAGTATAATGCTGGGTTGCAGAAAGCATTGCCAAAAAATCTGATTTGACAATGACCTTAGATTGTGACCATATAATTACAGTTTTATACATGCAGGAACAGTCTAATGTCGTCGTCAAACTCCGCCATGTAGAACATTTACTCACACAAAAACAAATGATTGATCTATAGCTATATATAAGCTAAATTTTGATCTAAATACGTAAAAAAAATGGTGTGGGTCTCGGGACCCCCGACAGACGTGAAACATCAAAGAAAACATTATTGAACTCGGTGTTATTCTCTATGTAGTAGTATATATTTTTTCAAAAGCAGCAACTAACTGTTATGCTGACGTAATCCTATATACTGCACTGTAACACACGCGGTTGCCCGAGCGCGAGGAAGCCGAGAGAGTGTCGCAGTGGTGGGGAGAACAGCAGCGAAGGAGCGGACCAAACATTTCGTTGCATATTTCCCCTCACGCGGCTGTTCACAGCCCGACATAAGATGTTTCACATCAAAAATGTTGTTTCAAAATGGAAATTGTACAAAAAAACCGGCCAAGTGTCAGTCTCGCGCATCGAGGGTTTCGTACAATAATAAAAATTAACAGATTTATTTATTTAAGCTTGTTTTTAGAAAGTTTTTTTACTTACCTGTTTTATTTTGTTCTTTTTAGTGTTTCAAGATTTTAAAGTAAAAAATTCCAAAATGTTAACATCATAAAAAAACAAATCAAAAACAAACACGTATCGTCAGTTGAATTTGAAGGTCATTGTCTAATCAGATTTTCTGATTTAGCTTTCAGCATCCAAGCAAATTTATATATTTTTTATATAGACCCCCCCCCCCCCCTTGGCTTCAAGGATTTAATCCCATGTGCCAGACACAAAATGATAAGGATTAAACAGACATTTAATTAAATGTGTTCTATTAATTAAAAACACTATGTTAGTCCCTAAGGGAAAAAATAAACAGTCAATCTTAGGGAGAAGGACTCAATAAAATATTAGAAACACCTGTTATTATTCAACATATTGGAAAAATTGAGCCAAAATTAAAAGAATGTTTTTAGTTGTTAAACCAAATGGACAATAGAATATATAAGTTTAAGTTGCTGAAGAAGTCTCAATTGCAGACGAAACGTTCAAAATAAACTAATTAAAAACCCTAGCAACTTTCAATATAGTCGGTCAACACCAAGGATTAAAGGAACCAACACCTTTTCTCGCCACAGGCCCGTGCACCATTAGGAACCAAAGACAAACACAGGACTCAGACCTTGGAAAAACACACAAAATGACTCTGTTAGTAAAGTTAAGCTCATATAGTAATACTATGTCTAGCACAAGATTCATTCAAAATTTCATATACCTCGAAGTTATATAAGTGTATTAGTCACTGCCTATTATTTTCGAACTGAACTATACATATAATAGATTAGATAATACAACTAATTGAATTGAAATCCTGTTGGGCTACGCCCCCTGATAGGGCTCTGTATTGCCTCCCACACTGATTTACAGACTACAGTTCACTTCGTTACTTTTGAAGTTTACTATTTCAGAGATAACAGAGCCTCGTAATGAGTTATGATTTATGACAAACGATACGCTTTTGAGAATAAATCAAAACATTTTTATAGCAATGTGTGACGTCAGTCTTTATGATATTTTACTTTTAATGCACTATTTGCACAGTGTAAAGAAAAAAAACTCGGGTCGCAGTGCCAAACCCTGCCGACAATATAGTATATTTGCTAATATAGGCCTTATGGCTTTAATACGTAAAACTTAGTTTGTTTTTGGACAAAATAAAAATTTAACCCTTTAATACATCCCTTAAAATAATATTTTTCTTAATTTCAATATTATTATCAATGCAACCTCTGTACAAAATTAAGTATACCCTTCAGTAAGTAAATCATTATCTGAAACTGGTGTTTTCATAAAATTTGAAAGTCCGGTCCTGTCGGGCCGATTTTAATAAAATTTTAGCAGCATATTTTGATCTTCACTAAAAGGTTAAATTTCAATTTTGAAACATTTCTGAGAATTTTTTCGCTATTTTTGGGCCCAAAAACATTTTTCTACCCCTAAAAACCACCCTTAAAATGGTCCGATTGGGTCCATTTTAAATAGACTTCGTGCGGTGATGGATTCCAACGTGCCTATCAAATTTCGTCAAAATCAATTAACTCTTTCGATAGTTATAGCCCGTACACATAAATATATATATATAAACATTTCCAAAAATGGTGCCAAATTGTTCAGGAGGCTATGAAACGTCGAGAAATTTTGGTCCGACCCCTAGGTCTCGCCATCCGACCGACGCCAATAGTGTATGTTGCCATATGGCAAATACACTAAAAATGGGTAATGGGTGAATAAAACCAGCCCAATATTTGTGGGAAGAAATTGTCACGTGCGTAAACATGGTACTAGTCTGTTATTTAACGGTTTGACATTACCATCAAGTTTTTTTTTCACAAATGATATATTTTGTTTACAAACATTTAAATAATTTAAGGCGTGTATAAGATTATATTTCCAGTTGTTATTCGCGAATGCAGATATTTAAAAATGCTAAATGTTCAGACAGCCGTATATATAACGGTAAATGAATTCGAAATTGTTAAATATATAGTAATCTAATATTAATTCGGAGCGAGAAATTGATTTGTCGCGTTTTTTTTGTAGAAAATACTTGAAATTCGAGTATTAAGTTCATTAGAATCGGTTCAGAAGTTTTCAAGTACACAGTCTTGAAACGCATTTTCCTTTGAGATAGATTTGTATATTGTTACGGATTACTCTGTATATATGAACGGCGGGCAAAAATTCTGAGAAGCGGTGTCTGACGTTGAACACACTGGTGCCTACGCGAAGATTCTAGACAACGCTAGAGAATACGAGGACGCACTGAGCGTACACCACACGCAGGTATATAAACAGGAGTGTGTCGTGTTGAATCAATCAGTGAATGGTGAGTCGTGCCATCAAGCGGATCAGTGATATAAATATTAATCAGTCACCGGAGATCAATCAGTCAGTGAAGTATTGGGCGTTTACAAGTACTGAAGTAACTGAGTAAATGACCGACATAAATAAACGTTAGAAATAAATCTGATATAAATACAGTGACATAAATAATTACAAATAAATAATCCTTGTATATATAGTTATTTGTTAAGTGTTATTTAAGTGGCTCGTTTAGTTCAATAATTATCGTTTAAGTTTTTTTATTGTTAAAATTGACTTTTCGTTGTTGCATTTATTGTTATTGTGTTATCAATTATTGTAAATAAATATTTATTCCGCCAACTCAGAAAACAGTTTTGTAACAATATTAGGTATAGGCAAGAATTTTGTACTAATGAGTAACAGTTGAAATCATTTGGTATACAAGTCGGTCTTTATATGAGAATAAATTCTCATCTCACTAATGTAAATAGCAAACATAAATTTGTTTTGATCTGGTGCGTCTATATGGTGGGCCGAACATTGGAATGTTCGCAATGGCCAACGGGCATACATTAATTAAGGCCATTAAGGGCACTTACAGATGTGTGAACTGACGTACTCAACTATTACAGTAAATGGTAAAACGCAACATGGTGTTATTTTTTATTTTCAGTTATTATGGCATCATGACGTGCAGTCTAAAAGAGCTAAAAGATACAAGATACCAAAACAAGATACTGTGTATGGAAGTATCTAAATCAAAGATACAAGATAATTTGCATGAAAGTTTAAGTATGTATCTAAATAAAAAATACTTTCGTATCTAAGATACTTTATAGTTTATACTAACATATACTTCAGGTATAACGAGTCTAGCAGTATTTTACATATTCGTTAGATACCCAGGGCCGTAGCTAGGGGGGGGGGCATTAAGGGGCAATGCCCTACCTTAAAACATCCAGTGCCCTACTTTAAGGAATTATAAACAAGCCGCAAAGACTGTCACGACAGAATGACCAGACTTGATCTATCTGGCATTTGGAAAAACAAGATTAAATTCGTTGGACTAAATGAAGTTCTTCGGAAATTTGATAACATGACAAGTTCTGTATTTTTTTTTTTTTTTGAATAAATTGTCATTTACCATTTTCTTGCTTTTGTAATTTGATATCACCAGATGAGGTGGGCAATCCAATTAAAAAATTGTATTCTTTTGCTTCAGCCCTACTTTAAACTTTCAGTGCCATATCTTGAATTCAGCTCTAGCTACGGCCCTGTAGATACCCCAAGAAACACTGACAATATGAATAACTATCTTAGATACAAATTACAGGATTTTCCTCAGCTCTGGTTGAGAGTTTTGTGAAAATTGATCCCGCCATTTTTAGGGTTCCGTACCTCAGAATGAAAGAACGGAACCCTTATAGGATCCCTCTTGTGTCTCTCTGTCTGTCTGTCTGTCTGTCCGATCTCCCCCCCCCCCGCTTATCTCTGAAACTACTGAACCTTAAATTTTGAAAAAATAGAGAATGTAACGCCTCATTCATAGTTTACAGGAAAACCTAAACGAAAATCCTATTCTGATTGGGGGGGGGGGGGGAGCAAAGAAAAAAACATATTTTCAAATGCATCATGTGACATATCAAATGAAATGACTCGTTATGAGAAATACAAATATATTTTGTTTATAATTTTAAAATGCATAGTTTAAAAGATATTAACGAAAATATATGAAAATCGAGCATTAAACCCACCCTGCCATCTCCGATACTACTAAGCCTAAAATTTTGAAAAAATAGGGAATATAGGGCCTCATTCATAGTTTACAGGAAAATCTATATGATAGTCCCAAGTCTTAATAGTACGGAACTCTCTCCACGCGAGTCCGACCCGCATTTGACCGGTTTTTTATCAAGACATGACCAAATTAGTTTAGAATCTTAATAACCAAACACGAGGTCAAATTAATCATTATTTGGCTAAGTTGAATAACTTGTTGGTGCCAGGACAAAATATTTTTAGGTGGCATATCAAGACATATGAGAAGTTTGTTCGTGCCATGAATTAAATATTTTGGCGTTAATATACCTACGGTTATTTATTCTGGAAAATGTTGGAACACAGCATTAATTAGTGCATGAAAATCCTGTTTATAAAGCGACAATTTATTCTTATGAAGTTACAAATCTTTAAGACTGGATCTACCGCGTATTGAAGCTTGACGACCTTGAAGGCCATCTACCTTTCCACATATATCTGTATAGTTATTGTCTGGTATATAATTATAATAAGTCGCAATACATCATCAGTACCATGACCCGCACAAAAGGGGGGCTGACAGAGTTTTAGCCAGGGGACTCAGGGTTGGGAGGGGTCAGCCGTGGCGGGTCGGCCAACTAAGAGATCAACCGAAAGCAAACATGGAATCGGTAGGTACCGGGCGCGCCAAGGATTCTAACCTGGGGGCCCGCTACATTTTTGATATTAAAAACACCATGAAAATTTTAAACATGTTTCTGTTGTATGAAAAAACTAGAGTGCGCTTTTATGACACCGCGGTGCAAGTGAAACTATTGCCATAACCCTAATCGCTTTTAACCCGACATCGCTGAAAGTATATAATTTTGTTTACATGGTTTTGGTAATGTAATTTGAACCTTGATCAGTATGAAGACGAACGTAAGAATCACAGACAGATGGTAAGAATCCAGACGAGATTCTATCGTTGGTGGCCAATAGGTATTTGATGTGCTGCTCGACTGAATATTCGTGCGATATTATAGTTACGTAAATTTGTACAATATAGCTATGTATATAACCGTCGCTGCTTTTCGATGAGTATTGATCTGGTCGACTATTATCACACTTGTATGCAGTCGTACAATATAGCTATGAATATAACGTCGCTGCTTTTCGATGAGTACTGGTCTCGTCGGTCGCCTCCATTGGACGTGACGTGACGGTCGACATGCGTATCGAACGGAAAAAAATAAGGTTATAATAAAGTTTCAGTTTAAAAGTAAAAAAGTTATTTAAAACTATAATTTTTAACAATTAATGTGAAAAATGATGGGTTTCATAAACGTGATGGGAACTTTGGCGATGTAGGTATCAGTGACGCAACGAATAAAATTTGTTCACCAAACGCACAAAAACCTTACGGTTTTTCGGTTAAATTTTTCTTTTTAAGTGAAATTGTTTAAGCACGTTTTTTTGTTCGGTTACGCATGTCGAGATCATGTCATGTCACGTTCAATCTAAGTGATCGACCAGACCAGTACACATCGAAAAGCAGCGACTATAACTGTATTGTATACGTCTATAACATAACTAATATCGTACGAATATTTAGTCAAGCATCACATCAAATACCCATTGACCATCAACGATAGAATCTGGATTCTTACGTTCGTCTCCATATTGATCAGGGTTTAATTACATTACCAAAACCACGTAAACAAAATTATATACTTACGGCGATTTTTATTACTTATTTTTTAAATAAATGAAGTTTCACTTTTCACTGTGGTTTAATAAAACCGCAACTGTTTTTTTACAAGCTTTTATTTAACTTGCAATGTACATTAGTTGGTTAGTTTGTGAGTTTGTTTAGGTCACAACTTACAAGTCAATTTTGAACGACTTCCACGTAACCGATCGATTTGAAATTTTGTACACATATGTATTCCCGATGACAATACATGAATAAATCGTTTTTAGAAATAAATTCAACCCCTAAGGGGTTCAAACGAGGATGTAGGTTTTTTTTTTGGACTAATCAATGCTCAGGCCAAATCGCTGAAGCTAGAAACTTGAAATTTGGACAGTTGGTTCCTTTTCTGACGTAAGCATTCACTAAGAAAGGATTTATCGAAATT
Organism: Mongoloraphidia duomilia; assembly: GCA_039654895.1. NCBI lineage: Eukaryota > Metazoa > Arthropoda > Insecta > Raphidioptera > Raphidiidae > Mongoloraphidia > Mongoloraphidia duomilia. The sequence continues at coordinate 13,224,851 of CM077522.1, forward strand.
CAACCCCTACGGATGTCAAAGGGGGGTAAAATTTTGAGAGACTAAAATGAACAAAATAAATATTAGTAAAAAAATTTTTAGAGACAAGCTTTTATTTAAATGCACTAAAAAGGAAAAAATAACTTTTAATAATTTAGATTCATAATTATAAAAGCGTGGGTCGTGACAAATAAACTGTCATAGAGTTCACAACCCACGCTTTTGTAATTATGAACCTAAATTAATAAAAATCATTTTTTCCTTTTTAGTGCATTTAAATACAGCTTGTCTCTAAAAAGTTTTTTTACTGATATTTATTTTTGTTATAATATTTCAGTTCGGGTGTCGTATAGTAATGGACCAGACATGGACATTATTTTGCGTTTTAAAGGCGCGGTTGTGGAACCTGAAATTCGCACAGACGAAAAAAAACTATGTATAAAAATATTCTGGTCATAGTTGGTCGCACAAAACAACATTGTGACAACTGACAAACAACACCGCTGTTGAATTAGTACCGAGTCCACTGGTTCAACAATGGTATTGATTCAGCCTATTGGAAGAAAATTTTGTTTATAAAAACCCCGAATACGAATTAGGCCGACGGGCAAACGTTTGACTACGAAGTTTAAAAAAAATTCACAGATTTCGCAATCCTTGCAACCATCGAGGACATTGGAAATGATAACAGCATATATGAAACATAATTAACTGTTTATTATACACACAATATTTATCAATGCACTGTTTAGTTTTGTCAGGAATAACCCTATTTTTCTTCTGTTATATACGCGTTCACTTTTGCTTGATTACTTAACTTTTGCTCAAAAATAACACCGCAGATCATCGCAAATACCTCTCAATTAACTAGACATATGATATAAAACACATTTCGAAAAAATTGCACTTGTTCAATTTTGCATGATTGCTCCTCACTTGATCGCGACACCGTTGTCTTTTGGCCTTGAACGAAAACTCGTAACTCTGCTCCCATATACGAACATAAACATTTCCAATGTTAAAAATACAAATATAAAAATGTATTTTGTTTACTGTCAACTGATTAATTCAGCAAATCTAAAGATTCGGATTCGAATTCCAAATAATATGATTATTTACTGTAGATTATACAGACGCTCGAGAACTAAAGTCATTAACGTCTAATTATGTATACATCAAATTAAATTAAACGGCATCACAAAACATCCATGAGCGGAAGTGGGATTCGAACAGGTATACACCAAGATATCCTCGTAGATGATAGACGCTCGAGAGGACAGTATGGCTTAGTTGGTAGCGTCGCGGCCTCTGAATCAGACTGTCGTGGGTTCGAATCCCACCTCTGCTCATGGATGTTTTGTGATGTTATTTAGTTTTTAAGTGATATATGTATTATGATATTTGTTGTAAGTATTGAAGACGCTAATGACCTAAGGTGTCCACGCGTCTATAATCCACAATAAATAAATAAAAAAATAAAGATAGACGCTCGACAACTGAGGTCATTTGCGCCTTTCATTTAAACGATGGTTGTGCGCATAACTTGTAATTACAACTTGAAAATGAGGGTGTGTTAAATAAGTGATATATCCAGTATCCACAGTCGGAAGTTTCAACTACAGTTGTCTAAACATAATCATATTGCGGTAGAGTGGGGGTAACCCTTATTGAAGTCAATAGTACATTGTGCCACAAGGGAAGAAAGTGCTACATTTCCTCCCGCGTATAAAATTGCCACCCGAGCCGAAGGAAATCCCGGGCATCTGGTAACACTATAGGACCATGGATATTGAATATTATACATCTCAATCTGAATGAGAACTATCGAGCAGTTAAAAAAGAAAACGTTCTAGTGTACGCTGCGCTTTACTGTTGTTTTGATACTTGTTTATAGTGACTAGTATTTTATTTGTAATAATAATATTATAATCAGAAATGCCTCAATATAAAAACATATAAGTACAGCGCGTGCAAAAATGTTTGATTCTAGAGACGATCGTTTGAATATAAAATACATTGCCGAAGGTGCTTTTGGCACGAATATAAATAAGTGGATGTCGCCTAACCCTTAAACTATTGATTTTAGATAATAATTAATAATTATGCCCAGCGCCGACCTTAGCCATCCGAGCGTCCTATAGGCGAGATATTCTTCAGCGCCCTTTGTTTCTTATTTTTAAGTTAACTAGCATTTTGCTTTTCTTAATTGATTGATTCACGGGTCAATCGCCGCACTAGACCCCCCCCCCCCAACCCTGACGTCCGGGTTGCCCCTTAAACTTGCACTAATTATGCCACTGTGCATCTAAATTTTGTACACAGTTCCGTGATCTCCTTACAAAAAAATGTTTTGAGGACAGTGTGGTCCAGTGGTTAGCGTCGCGGTCTCTGGATCAGACTGTCGTGGGTTCGAATTCCACTTCCACTCATGGATGTAATGAAGACGCTAATGACCTAAGTTGTCGACGCGTCTATAATTTACAATAAATAAAAATTAAACACAAAAAATGTTGGTATGCAATTTTGCTGTATTTATAGATTCTAGAGCAGGATGGTGACTCTTTTCACATCTAAGCGCCATATTTTTTCAAAAAATGTTTATTGTGACCATGGTGTACAGCAAGAAACCAAAGAAATTTAGTGGATCTCAAACGCAGATGAAAAGAATTACCTATTTCGATAATATTATTGAGCGCCTTGAAATTATTTCGATTTTGTACCTCAATCAACGCCATGCCGACAATATTCTGTTGCGTGCCATAGGTTCGCCATCCCTGTTCTAGAGCATGGTTCTTGCAAGGTTTCGAGTGATTTTTCATGTATTTATTGTAGTTTTTTTTTGATCTATAAACATCTTGACTGTCCCCACGAAAGTGGGTGAAAGCGTGTAGCGGATGACGTTTGTGGTGGGCAGTTCGATAGATAGATATTTGTATAGATTATAGAAACTCAACAGCAGAGGTCATTAGCGTCTACGTGACGAATTCGAACAATTCCTGTCGTATCCTAGAGCGTGTGATTCACATTTCTGGTTATCTGTCAAATTTTTTTTGAGGTTTTACATATTTTTTGATTGTCGTCATATTCGAATTTGAATGTGTACTTGAGAATTGAGTGAGAGTAGTAGTAACCGATCTCAAAAAAAGGAGGAGGTTCTCAATTCGGCACGTATTTTTTCCCCATATGTCTTTAAGTACCTACTTTATCCCATAAACCGATATAATAAGACTGCGTGATCAGCATCCGATTGGTCACTTGCAACTCAACACAGCAGAGGCAGTGTAACAACCAATCAGTTACTTATTGCATCCTAACAGAGTATGTGCAGCTGACTGCTGTAATAACTATATCTGTTGGTGGGACAGACTATAATTTGTACGATGTAGTATACTTCTCGGAATTGATCGAATTTAAAAACGTAATTTGACTGACCACAATTGTTAAATTAATGTTTTGAATAATATTGTTTGTTTCAAATAGTGTTTTTCATGGAAGTTTAAATTTCACAATAACTATTATTAATAACTATGCTCAACCGACAATAAAATTCCTCAAATTGTTTTAGATAACCAGGTATTTGAAACCGTTCCTGATTTTAAATTATTAGGATTTCAAATTAATGAAAACTGCTGTTGAACTTAGGGTTACTAGATGGTCGGGATTTCCGGAAATGTCCCGGAATTCGTTGGTTTGTCCTGTGTCCCGAAATTTAAGTATTCTATCCCGGAGATACATAAGTTCAACGAATTCGTGCTCGCGATCTCAAGAAACGACACTAAGTTTCATGCTAAGTAGTACTTATTTATTTAGCACTATCTGCAATTTCTGTACATATTATATTATACATTTTTACTTATATTTATAAATTGTATTCTTCGGACTTACTTTATGTCGGTAAAGACAAATTGGGAACAATAAAATGAAATTATTAAGATTCACACAAAATTATGCGTGATTTACACACTCAGAAACGCGTTCCACGACTCACCGTGTACTGGGTGTGTGATAAATGAATAAAATTATACAAGTCTAATGATAAATACAAAAAATAGTAAAATAATAAAACATTTTTTTTCACAATAACTTCCCCCCCCTGAAACAAATTTCCTTCGCCTTAGAAATGTCCCGAAAATCTTGGTTTTTGAACTGGCAACCCTATAAGTTGGACTACACACATCCACCATAATATTATATTATTATGTAAGTAACAAGCTTTCTAAAAATGCGTTTTTAAAAAGAAGACGTAGCATGATCTTTAAAGACCCTATACTGTTATTAAAACAGCCTATTACGCTTTTATTTTTCCTTTTCTAAAGTACGGAATTCTTTGCTGGGGTCAAACAGGGCTAAGTCAAAAAGTAAACAACTAATTGTCATAAGATACATGTTTAATTTAAAAAGAACCGAATCATGTGTTCCCTATTTTAAATTACATAATATAATGACAGTGCCTTCAGCCTTGTATTTGTTTATTTTACGCAGCAGTATAATATTAGAACAAGTTGTCATTCCTTACCCATGGTAGGATACACACATGATTACAATATTATACTATAGGCATGTTAGAGCTCTTAAAAGTCCCAAATGTAACACCACTATTTTTCAAAGATGCCCGATAAATTTTTCCATAGCAGTTTTCAATAAATTACCACTTCATATAAAAAATATTGCACCAATTTCTAAATTTAAAATTGCTCTTAAGCAGTTCCTAATTTCTAATTATTAACATTGGAAATGTTTATGTTCGTATATGGGGGCAGAGTTACGAGTTTTCGTTCAAGGCCAAAAGACAACGGTGTCGCGATCAAGTGAGGAGCAATCATGCAAAATTGAACAAGTGCAATTTTTTCGAAATGTGTTTTATATCATGTCTAGTTAATTGAGAGGTATTTGCGACGATCTGCGATGTTATTTTTGAGCAAATGTTAATAAATACTGTAGAAAAATCCATTTAAAAGTTAAGTAATCAAGCAAAAGTGAACGCGTATATAACAGAAGAATAATAGGGTTATTTCTGACAAAACTAAACAGTGCATTGATAAATATTGTGTGTATAATAAACAGTTAATTATGTTTCATATATGCTGTTATCATTTCCAATGTCCTCGATGGTTGCAAGGATTGCGAAATCTGTGAACTTTTTTTATAAGATTAGTGACTTCCTTTCTTACTGAATTTATTTATTAATTATATTATTGGTACCTATACTTATGTATGTCTATCCAAACATCCTTGTAGATTTTTTGGAAATAAATGATTATTATTATTATATCTTATGTGCATATAGTACTAATGCAGGCGCATTCTAATGCGCAATTTAAAATTCGGGAGTTGCTCAAGGACATATCATAAAGCATGCAATGATGTATTAGTACCTATATATACTGGCTGGTTAGAGAGTGGCTGGCATTTCGATTTAACGAAATGCGACATTGTTTACATGTGCGAAGAAGGTCATGCGCATTGGGCTCTTGGAAGTAGCGTTTCGATACTAAAATATAAAAATTCAACGAGACTTTCGTCTGTATTTATGTTTTTTGCGGGTTTTTGGCTATTTTATATGATCCATAGATTGGAAAACGCGCAGTCTTCAGACATTGACGAGGTGGAAGGTAATATTCAAGCGAACGAGCGAAGCGAGTGAGTAGTGTATTTATAATATACAAGCGAACGAGCGAAGCCAGTGAGTAATGTAATTATAATATTCAAGCGAACGAGCGAAGCGAGTGAGTAGTGTATTTATAATATTCAAGCGAACGAGCGAAGCGAGTGAGTAATGTAATTATAATATTCAAGCGAACGAGCGAAGCGAGTGAGTAGTGTATTTATAATATTCAAGCGAACGAGCGAAGCGAGTGGGTAGTATATTGCACCCGGCGTTCTTAGTACCCGGGCGAAGCCGGACGGGGCCGCTAGTAAATGATAACCATGATAACGGCACCGATACCGTGGCAAAGCTACGATCTACCTGCCCTTTCAGAAGACAAAGTATGCATTTTATCGTAATTTTATGAAACCTAAAATTTAATACGTATTTAATTATAATCACTGTAAATCATCTTTTTATTTTAATAATCATTGTACTTATAAATAAATAATATTTTGATAACAATATTTTCTACGCAAATACCACACTATGTACCGTTATTAGTAATCTTTAAACAATCATAGTGGCAAATATTTCTTAGAAATATGCGGTTTTATGTGTTTAACATATATTTTACGAAAAGGTACATTGAACTGATTAGCTCAGTAAATTACCAAAGAAATTGTAAAAAGCATATGAAATATAAATTTTTATAGCATTAGTTGTTACGTCTATTACAAATTATAATGCTACACCATTCTTTATTTTTTTTTAAATTCTATAAACGCGCGCGTTTTATTTTAGAAAACGCGTTTTCTAAAATAAAAATTCGACTGATGACCAGTCCTATACTTCCCACCTAGTAAATATTTGCAAAAAATAAACACTCTTTTTTTTATTCTTTGACTAGGCCCAAATAACCTTAGCTGTTGGTGGTCTTTAAAACACAATTTAATTTTTATTCTTTGAAAAAAGCATGGCCCTCTTTTTTGTTTAGTGATCTATTGATGGCTAGCTTAATATAGCAAAAATCATGGTTACCTTGATTTACGTACAATTTTTATTTTTTTTAGTAAAATATTTTTTTTCTCGAAAACTATACATTTTAGAGAAAAAAAATATTTACATTTTTTTCATATTATAACATCTAGAATTCATTTATATTTTTTTTTACCTATGTTAATACGTGACATTGAGGACGTTTTTTTGAATATCTCAGGATCCACTGAACCGATTTGACTCAAAATCTAATCAGATCTAAGTTAAAGGCTGATAAACACAATAGAACAATCGGCATGCCCGTATGTTGTTCCGTTCTTAAGATATCGAAGGCGAAAAATTGACCACATACACACATACACACACACACACACATACACACATACACACATACACACACACATACAGACATCAGTCAGAAAATGATCTTAAACGATTGCTAGGGTCTCAAAACGTGAAAATCTGTTAAAATCTCGAAATATTGTTTTCGGACTGAATCCATTACTTCCCTACCATAGTAGAGGTGGGAAGTAAAAACACTAATATATTGTATGTTTCTCATAAACTACAAGGTTAATAGTATAATACTATATATTTTATGAATGTAATGTAGGTGCATAACGATTAACGATATATATACATAAATACATCTAAAAATAACAAATTTATATAACAATTGTATTGTTTATTGATCACAAATAATCTAGCGCTTTTCATGTCAGTAACTTTACTTTTTGGCGCAGTGATATAGCGCTAAACATTTGCTTAGTTTTACAAATCAAAGTGACAAACAAGTGATATGACAAATAAATGGCGCGGCGGTAACAAATATTATTAAAAAAAATTTTTTTTGCTACTTCGAAACTATTGAACTAAATTGGCATTTTTCATAACGTAAATCAAAATGAATGTTGAGTTGGAGATTTGCAATAAATACATGGGTCAAATCATCCTATAATTCTGAAACCGTGCGTTTTCGCTACAGTACCTACGTTGTTTTCTATAATATATTCCATTTCAAGGAAATCTAAAGTGGAAACCGCGTTCATTGACATCTATTTTTATTTTTTAATTTATTTCGGACAATAAAAACCTGTATTTTTTATTCGACTTCAACAGAAAATACGCACACCTGTTGCTAAATAAAAATTGTATTTAGTTATTTCTATATCGTTCGTCAATATCAAGCCTTAGCAGTTGGTACACATTCAAATATTTAGTTGAAGAGTAATATAAGTCTATTTTGATGTTTTGAAACTAATTTCCACGTGTCTGTTCCTATATACTGTCAAAAGAGACTCGCAAATCGAATTAATTATTCACTTAGACCAGTGTTTCTCAATCGATAGATCAGGGCTCTCTGAATCGAATAAATTAGTAAGAAGTTTTGTGTCTAATTTCTTATAGATACTCGTATACTAATTAGTAATTATGATATGAATAGGTGCTTTCTGACATTATGGATTAAATTAGTTCCTAGTGCGATGCCCGAAAGGTGAGAAAATACTGTTTCCTTTGCCGTAAAAAACTTTAAAGTTACCTAAATATTATATTTATTCCGTTAAATTGTTCACACGATTAAAGTATCGCAATTTATAATATATAAATACAAATGAATGCTCAAGTTTGCATTAGTGTTTAAAACACCCATCGAAAATGACGGTAACATTATGATGCAACATTGGAAAATTTCATTTCTCAATGATGTCACCGTCGGGACTCTAACCTGAAACTTCCACATTCGCGGTGACTGAGTTGACAATTACTCTACAATGACACGTTTTTAAACAATCAATTGTTTCCTTATGAAGCAATCAAATCAGCTCTGTCATGTGGTGATATTTTAATTTTCAGTTACACATTTCTTCATAAGGAAACAATTCATTGTTTAAAAACGTGTCTACTGTAGAGTTCCAACTTCCATCAATAGTATGCTATTCCATTAGTATCTCTATTCTATTTTATTTTCTGTTGAAAATTTGATTTTTTTGTCATAGCCCATAATCTCGTTTTTTACTGTCCATGCCGGTCATCCTCCAAGTTTTTATTGCAGATTGTTTAAATTCATAAAAAAATCCCTATTTTTTACCTTAAAAAAATCGTAAATCTGTCAAATTAAGGTGACTGCACACGCAGATTGCAAAAAATGATCTCGGCAAATTTCAAACTGTGGTCACAAAAGTCATTTTAATACTGTTTTTATTAGCTACAATTTAACATTAAGCTTTATAGAAGGGCTCTTATTGCTTAAAAACTAAAAAAAAAAAAATTCTGTTTAAAAAATTGTATCAAAAAACGTGATTTTTATCAATATTTTCTTTACAGTACGACTTATTATTTCAAATTACGGGAAGTGAAATTGACATTTTAAAGTTTTTTCTTCACAAATGTATGCAAAAAATACTAAGGAAGAGGGCTATTTGAACAGTTTTTTTGAAATCAATTTTTTTCTACACATAAATTTGTGTTAAACTTACGCTATTTTTGTCATTTTTACCTGATTTTAAAGCATATATTTAGATCAAATATTATACAACAATCTGGCTCAAAGTCATATGGGAAGAAAGATACACACTTCTAGTTTATTTTGAAAGCATTACCATCAAAGTTTGATTAAGGTTTTTCATAGAAATTAGAGATTTTCGAAATAGTTTTTCACAGGGGTTGTATTAGACTGAAAAGTCAATAGATGTCGTTAGCAGACTTGAATCGAACGATGTTTCATAATACTTTACAGCAGCGGTTCTCAATCTTTTTTGGTGACGGAACCCTTTTGGAAAGCGAAATACTTGACGGAACCCTACAATAAAACAATATAGTTTTTATAAAAGTGTATTCTTTTTGTACGAGGCGAATAAGTTCGACTGCGCCTCATGAATCGTGCTACGCCGCGTCAGGAGTCAGAACGGTCGACCAGGGAGAGGTGTGTTTTAATTTTTTTTCTAAATTCTTGCGGAACCCCTACAGAAGTATCGCGGAACCCTAGGGTTCCGCGGAACACACTTAGAGTATGGCTGCTTTACAGAAACAAATATATTACACATCACACTTCCAGTGTGAACTCGTGAGTCGGGTCGCAGTGATAAATAAAAATAAACATTTTCAATCACAATAACCACTTATTGGATTCTAATATAGTCATTCAATTTTTGGACAGATTTTATTATGATTTTAATAATTTATTATGACCTGCTGGGTTAGAACGACTGGTAACTTATTGACGTCGGTCGGATGGCGAGATTTAGTGATCGGATCAAAATTTTTTGACTTTTCATACCCTCCTGAACAATCTGACTCTGTCTGTTGGTCCGTTTGTACGCTTGTAACTCGAGAACCACTGATCCGATTTACATTATTTTTTTGACATGAATAACTTTTTATGCGATTCTATGCGCGTTTTAAATTATTTCTAGTTTTGATACATCTTACACTTCAGTCAGGCGCTATATTCAGAAAGTTAACGTCACGAAAATTGCAGCGAAACATGCGACGGAAGCCATAATTTTGACGCCGTTGGGTTCAGAATGTTTACGGATTGATATTTGAGAGTTTTACAGGACACATAAAAATAAAATGGCGTCTGATTTCAAAATGGCGGCCATATGTACTTTCATAAAAATTATCGGATCCTTTTAAAAATTGATATTTGAGAGTTTTATAAGATGCAAAAAAATAAAATAGCGTCGAATTTCAAAATGGCGGCCATTATGTACTTTTGTAAAAATTATCCGATCCTTTTGAAAATTGATATTTGAGAGTTTCATAGAGCACAAAAAAATAAAATGACGTCAGATTTCAAAATGGCGGCTATATGTACTTTTTTGCAAAAATGATCCGATCTTTTTGAAAATCGGTATTTGAGTTTCATAGGACACAAAAAAAATAAAATGACGTCATATTTTAAAATGGAGGCCATATGTAGGTACTTTTTTGCTAAAATTATCCGATCCTTTTGAAAATTGATATTTGACAGTTTTACAGGACACAAAAAAAAATTACTTCAGATTTTGTAAAAATTATCCGATCTTTTTGAAAATTAATATTTGCAAGTTTTATAGGACGCAAAAAAATAAAATGACGTCATATTTCAAAATGGCGGTCATAAGTATATACTTCTTTGTAAAAATTATCCGATCCTTTTGAAAATTGATATTTGAGAATTTAATAAGACATAAAAAAATAAAATGGCGTCAGATTTCAAAATGGCGATCAAATAATAACTTTTTAATTGTATTATTTATATCTTTGTTAAGTTCGGTTTTATATACAATGCGTAAGAAGCATAGCTTCTGTCGGGTGTCTTACGACACATCATGACTTTTTTTATTTAGCCGGTTACGAATTACGCTTAATAGTCAACCGTTGCTACGAAAAGTTGTTTAAAAAATTCACTGTACTATTTTTTCTATGTAATCCAATACATATTTATATTAGGTCTTATGGCTCATAACCTACTACAAAATTATAAATCTTCTCAGTGTTATTTTCCCTATGTTCGATAAAGCCGTTTACACACAGTATACCTACATGAATATCGCGCCTTCTAATTCTTGAATTACTTGTATGTTCCAAAATTTTTTCTTAATATATTAGAAATTCGGAGTATTTGAAATGTATTTTCAAATTCAAATATAATTTATAAAAATAAAGCAATTTGAATACAAAATATAATAAATACTTATTACTTATTGTCTGGTACAGTGTTTGCAAATTAGTAAAGAACGCCTACGCCACTGGAATTTCATCTTTGAAAACAACGTTTCAACACGAAATGAAGAACTCTGTCGTAGATGGTCGTGTCATTATAATCAATCAAGTTTAAATGATCCGATCATTCACGAATCAGTTTTCGTCTTCAGTGTACTTTCTTCGACACATACATTCAAATGCCTATAAGATAGACCTCTGCGGGTGAATAACGGGGCATGTACAGAAATGCATATAAATATTTTTTGTGGCTATTCAGTCACCTTAAAGTACAATGATATCATAATAAACATTAAAACAAATTATATTTAAATCGGTGCATTTTTGCATAAATTATTGTGAGCTAAAGAAAACACACCCACAGCCGTCATTCGAAAAAATACTTTTCTTTACATTTTGAAAGTATATTATACAATCAGAATGAGTGAATTGTAAATTATAGACGCTCGACAACTGAGATTAGCGTCTAAAACAATAAAATATGTAAATACAAAACAAAAGCAAAGTCAAAAATTGACACAACAAAATAAAATCTTATAAGTACAAATAAAATGTGTCATATAATATAAAGAAAAACCATAAAGGCTGTAAAGGGGCCTAAATGTACACAAATAAATAAAATCAAATAAACCGTTCAAGACCGGTTTCTTTTAAAAATCGAAACAGCAACAACCGACAGATCACCTGACAATCCGATTTGCTGTCATGTGTCACTAAACTGGACACACTCAATTAAAATATGCGAAACGGTAACACAAGTGTCACACGTCTCACAAAGGGGCGGTTCCTCACGAGCCATTAAAAAACCATGACTTAATCTACAGTGACCGATTCGCAGCCGTGTATACAATCAGAATCTAATACTTCCATTTTCATGTTCCATGCAAAAAAATCTTGAGAGAGAGATTGTAGATTATAAACGCTCAACAGCTGAGGTCATCAGCTCGTCTACGAAGAAAAATTGTAATGTGTGTATGATAACACCAATCACATAGTTACAATGCTTTTGTTTTCATTAGATATAAATGCATGTTTTCCCTTTTTGGAGTTGGTGAATGTAATTACATATTTTGTCGTATCATTAAATTCATCAGACAAACATTCCCAGACAACAAACAGAATTTTCTAAAATACTCTGAATCACATTAATAATTAATTAATACATTAACTGCAGTTTTGTATTTGCAGATAACTTGTTGCATTATATGTGTGTGAAGTTAGCCGCGCCATTTTTTTTTTTTTTTTTTTTTGAAAAAAAGGTTGTGCTGTATTGTGCTCAGGATGTGCTATTATGTGCCGTAAAGAAAAAAATAATTTCAAAAATTGCGATATTTATAAGCAACAACAGTTTTTGATGTGAAGTTAGCCCGTTTTTTTTTTTTTTTTGAAAAAGGGTGGCTGTGCTGTAATATGCTCAGGATGTGCTATCATGTGCCGTAAAGGAAAAAAAATAATCTCAAAAATTGTGATTTTTTTTGAGCCAATTTTTTTTTTTCAAAAAGTCAGCCCCGCCTTTTTAATTGCTCTGTAATGTGTCCGATGTGTGCTACGATGTGTCGAAATAAAAAAAAACTCCTTAAATGTAATTTTTATAAACAAAAATAAATTTTTGAGGTGAAGTTAGTCCCGCCTTTTTTTTTTTTAAAGGAAGGTTGTGCTGTAATGTGCTCAGGATGTGCTATTATATTGGCGTAAAGGAAAAAATCACGCATCCAAAAGAAGCAGGTAAAGATTACACGAAAACTAAAGCAAATGTAAAATTTTCATTGGTCTTAGATTTAGCGGAAAGTCACACACTAGGACGGTGGAACCGTGTGAGTGATGTTATCGTTCATGAATAATTGAGTCAACATGAACGAATCCTTCCAGTGTGGACTGTGTGGTGTTGGAGGGTTACGTAGGTGTCCGCAGAACTCAAAGGTTAAGAACCGCTGCGGCGCTGCCTTAAAACTTGACTTCTTTTTACAAGCTTTTATTTAACTTGCAATGTATGTTAGTTTATGGGTTTGTTTAGGTCAAATCTTGCAAGTCAATTTTGAACGACTTTCAAGTATCCGATCGATTTGAAATTTTGTACACATATGTATTCCCGATGACAATACATGAATAAATTGTTTTTAGAAATAAATTCAACCCCTAAGGGATTCAAACGGGGATGTAGGGTTTTTTTTGACTAATCAACACCCAGGCCAAATCGCTGAAGCTAGAAACTTGAAATTTGGACAGTTGGTTCCTTTACTGACGTAAGCATCCACTAAGAATGGATTTTTTAAAATTCAATCCCTACGGGTGTCAAAAGGGGTAAAATTTTGAAAGACTAAAATGAACAATATAAATATTAGTATAAAAAAAACTTTTTAGAGACAAGCTTTTATTTAAATGCACTAAAAAGGAAAAAATAATTTTTCAATAATTTGGGTTCATAATTACCTATAAAAGCGTGGGTCGTGACTAATAAACTATCATAGAGTTCACGACCCACGCTTTTATACCTAGGTAATTATGAACCTAAATTATTAAAAATTATTTTTTCCTTTTTAGTGCATGTAAATAAAAGCTTGTCTCTAAAAAGTTTTTTTAGTAATATTTATTCTTTTACAATAAACACATTTAAATTGTTAACTTTGTATACTTAATGCAATTTGAGATTTCAATATTCATAATTATAAAAAATTGTTGTTATTGTATGTACATAGATATTGAACTAGATAACGTTTTATTTGTTACAATTTATAAAACAATCGATAGTTATGTGCTGTTGGCTGTTACGTTTGTTTGTTTTAAACGATCAATTTAAAGGTTAGTTCAAGGTGAACTACGGGATAGTTAAATACTGCACGTGGAAGTCATAAAAAGGAATTGAATGCAATTGATAAAATATTGCACATATACTATAATCTTACTATAGCAGTTATAGTTTTATTAGCTATGATCATTGACTTAGAGATCACTCCACAATATTTTTGTCTTATGAAATGCAGTGCGCAAGTCATCTCGTTGTTGACATGCATAAAGTGACCAGATCCTGAATATCAAAAAGCGGGACAAGATCTCTAAAAATCCGACGCAGGCAACCGCCGAGTTCCACGCCCAAAAAAGCACATTGGCTGTCTACTATACCTATAACTTGCATATTGTTACAAAACTGTTTTCTGAGTTGGCGGAATAAATATTTATTTACAATAATTATAAATACAATAATAATAAATGCAACAACGAAAAGTCAGTTCTAACAATCAACACAAGTAAACAATAATTAAACAGTACTAACACTTAACTATATACAATTAACTATATACTATTGACTATATACCAGGACTATTTATTTCTAGTTATTTATTTTATCAATTTATATCACGGAACTATTTATATTTCTGCACGATTTATATCACTGTATTTATATCAGATCAACACTGTCACAGTATAATCTACACTGACTGATTCCCGTTGACTGATTGCCCGACTCACTGTTCACTGATTTATATAGACTGCGTGGACTGGAGCCCAGTGCTTCTCGCGTTCTCTAAAACATTCCGGCAGGTACTCGTTATTCAGTATGCATACCCCGTTCTCGGAACTCTTTGTTTGCCGTTTATATACAGGGTGATCCGTAACAATATGTATTTCTTCTAAAGATACACTAAATCAAACCCTGTTATTCAGCGGCAAAGCAACCGCATATCATTGGCTTAGCGAACTCTATAACGCGCAACTCAGTCCCAGATTGCATGCGCACTCGTCTAAAACAAAATTTGCGGGATGCGGACACGAACATCAAAGGTACCGACAATCTCTGAAGTTTGGGAACTTACTGTGTCACTGTAGGGCCAGGGCCGTAGCTAGAGCTGAATTCAAGATAGGGCACCGAAAGTTTAAAGTAGGGCTGAAGCAAAAGACTACAATTTATTAATTGGATTGCCCTCCTCATCTGGTGATATCAAATTACAAAAGCAAAAAAACGGTGAATGACAATTTTATCAAAAAAAATACAGAACTTGCCATGTTATCAAATTTACGAAGAACTTCATTTAGATCCAACGAATTTAATCTTGTTTTTCCAAATGTCAGATAGATCAAGTCTGTCATTCTGTCGTGACAGTCTTTGCGGCTTATTTATAATTCCTTAAAGTAGGGCACTGGATGTTTTAAGGTAGGGCATTGTCCGTTAATGCCCCCCCCCCCAGCTACGGCCCTGTGTAGGGCCTCTATAGTGTGGCCGCACAGACCGGAAAAAATGTCGCTCAGAAAAAGGATATAATAGGCACTGATGGCTGCCCTCTAGTCTTCGCGTCGTTTTATAATCAGAGTAGGAGTACGGTTTGTTCCGTAACAAGCAACCTAGTATATAAACCTATAAACTGTACGTGATTTACCATCTTCCCAAATCAATGATAGGTATGTTATTTATTGTACACTAGCGGTCGGGTTCGGTTTCGCCCGGGTGCTATGAATTTATGATTTTCACCTATTGAACAGTAAAAAAAATTGAAATCGGTTCAGTAATTTCTGAGATTACCCCCGATTTTTACCAGGACGAAGCCGGGCCGGCCAGTTATTGTAGCATAGGTATGCCCTACTAAAGCAAAGTATCACCTAACGAACAGTGAAAAAATTTTGAAATCGGTCCTCTGAGAACACCTTCGATTTTCACCCGAGCGGACCCGGGCCGGCCAGCTTCAATTATACATTTAAACCTTCCTCGTGAATCAATATCGTGAAAACCGGAACAAAATCTGTTCGGTAATCAAGGAGAAAATTGGGCACAGACACGGCGGGGGACTTTGTTTTATATTATTTATTGATGATGATAGATTATAAATTAAAATGCACTGAGGAACTTTTTCTCTTATTATTACTGTTCTAAGTAAATCAAATATAACTGAAAACAGTCAATAGCGTTCTTAGAAAAAGACAGAGATTGGCAACCACCAACACGTTATTTCATCTTGAGACTTGGTCACAAAACAGTGAACGTTCTCTACTGAAATAAGGACAACGCTGTTCGTTCTTTAAGTCAATGGTTGCCAATACTCATAATTTATTTTATTAGTTATTAATAATTGTTCAGCTGTTGAAGCCGTTAAAAATACATGCATTTGAAAAAATACATTGTGTTTTTAAATTTTAACGGTCGTACGATGGACTGGGCATTTTCAAGGATTTCAGTTTTTTGTTTCATTATATTGTACTTTTCTGATTCAGTTAAACCAGATCCCAATCAGTATTTCCGGGTACACTCAGTGTAAAAATCTAAATTTAATCGAAGCTGTGAGATTACGCATAATGGAACCCGGAAGTGTAATCTCAAAGCTTTCCAAGCACAACGTGTGAAACATAATTATTTATTCTACAAGCAATTTAAAACAATTAATCAACCCTAAATGCAGACATAAATTAATTATTTATGGGTACATACCTAATACAGTCGGACCAAATTTCCGTAACAGTCCCGTCATTTCCACCATAAATGTCCCGTTTCTCACGCCATACGAAAATATTTTCATGCTTCGGAAAAAAACTTGTTTAAAAAAATAACCAAAAACTTTTAAAAAATAGTATTATTACTGTATAAACTATAGTTTTATGAAAAAGTATTTTTTTATTAACGCCTCTTCTCTGTAAAATTTAAAAACAAAAATATTTTTTTGCGTCAATCGATCCTGTCCACGAAGTCTTTCTTCAGCATGATAGTTCAGTAACTCGAGGTATTTTCAACTTCGATTTATCGAGACCCAACTGTATTTCGACAGTGAATAAAAATTTTTCTTAAAATGGCCATGCTCAGTGAGCTCAAATGTTTCTAAATAAATAAAAAAAATGTAGTTACATTTCAAGTCCCTATCTCAACTCTAACCTGTGCTTCAAAGCCCTTGAATTTTCCAATTTAAATAACATACAATTTTTGGCAGTTTGCGGTTAATTTTTTTTTCAACCACAATTTTGCTTTAAAAAATCTTAAACTTGGCAAATTTTTCAGATAACTAGGTGTTTGCGAAAAATATTAGACATTTTTAACAATAGATAAAATATTTGAGTGAACATTTTTGAGCAATTGAGAAAATGATTTTTTTTTGTCTAGCTGTAGTTACAAAAAATGTATCATTAAAATTTTCTAAAATATTCACTACCATGATGTAAAAAATTTCTTAATGCAAAATTGCGGTAGAAAATAAATTAACCGCGAAGTACCAAAAATTAAAAAAATCGTGGGTCTTGGGGCACAGGTTAAGATTGAGATAGGGACCTGAAATTTTGGCTGCATTTTTTTTTTAATTAGGAGCATTTGAGCCCACAGAAACAATAATATTCGAAAATGACCATTTTTAAGACCACCTTAAAAACAATTGTAAATTATAGATCAATTAACATGTAAACTTCGATTGTGACATATGCGAGGAATCATGTGTCGCAATATTTTTAAACAAAATACACTTCAAAAATAAATTTTTAAACATATGTTTTTGAAGCACGTGTCGTTTTTTATTAAAATTCTAATCACAACAAAGTATCCATCGATAACATAAAAATAAATGTCTTTTTTTATTTTATTACTATTGGAAAATAATTGCAACTGCCGCATGTTTTAAATTATTATAGTATAGATTTTTTAAAATAATTTTGATAACAAAATTAAACGGAAAGATAAAACCCGATTTTAACTAATGATAGGTATATTTTGATAATCCTAATTACAGTTACTAATTTTGTATGCATATTTTAGAGATAAAAGCATACTAAATTATCTAAAATATAATATTATATCACAGGACATAGCGAACAATAGCGAGTTTTAACAGTCATACGAGTCCATATAGGTAGTCCTATGATATAGAGTTTAGTACTATATTTATGTTCAACAATTTTCAACCTTCCTTCGCCAAGAGTTATGGTTATTAATATTTGAAATATTAAAATAGTCTCATTGTTATTATTGTGTCTGAAAATATGTTTCACATGAGGAAATTATATATTTTAATTCATCGTTTCTCAATCTTTTTAGTATCGCGACCCCCTTAACCCGTTTAACTAGTCCTACTTTAACCGCTCTTCCTCCGCCGGTATAGGAAGTCGATTGACTTCTGGCTTGCCCAGAGCTACCGATACCTATCCTGCAGTCAGTCGGTTTGGGGATTGATTAACCCCCGGCCTGTTTAGGGTCACCGACTGAGTCCGTCACTAACTGACCAACCGTTCCCCTACGATCCGCGCCCCCTGGCGACCGTTGCGGCACCAGTACGTTGTGCTATCGCCAGGTGTCCTACCGTTATTTCCCCCACCGTTTTAGACGAGGGGTACGCCCCTCCGGTATAGTACCGTTGGATATATTTTTACTGTTTTGGAAACCAGGGCTTTTGATTATATCGAGTCATACCGTTGCTCCCTAAAGTATAGGGATTTATTTTATATAGAGTCATTTAGACACTCCGGTTAACATATATGTACATATTCTGTCTTTCTTTTTATTTTTATCTTTGTTTCTAAATAAATATTATTATAGAAAATACGCTAGTTATTCATTTCATAGACAGTACTCCGTTTCCACTGGCTTCGTACCCTGGATTCCGGCGAGCCATCCGACCCGACGCAAACCAGTGAACCTGTGCGACACATGTGCGCGAACACCTAAAAAGCAACGACGTTGCAACTATATATTTTAATGTTTATCAAAGTTTTACATTACATAAGTTAGTTATACTAACGTTAATTAATATTATAGGCAGTACCTGTATGTAAAAGATAATAACTTAAAATTCATTAGTTAATAAAAGGATTTTTAGTATACGTACCTTATTTTTTTACATATTGCGACCCCCCTATACCTGATCGCGACCCCCAGTTTGAGAAACGTTATTTTTTAATTAGTACCTATACCTACCTGTAGATTTTAGATAATATGTATTTCTACTTAAATAGATCGTAGTACGGCACTGGATCAATCATAAACGATTAGACACGATATTATAAGAAATGTGAAAGGCACTGATATGAACTTAAATGGTATTGTAAAAAAAAACTGTTTCTTGTGACCTGAATTTTTGTGAATATTTTATAAGTTATTTCAAAACTACTGTAATATAGTTTATAATTGAAAGTAATTAGCGAAAAAATAACGTGAACGATTTACAGAGACTAATTAAAATCTTATTGAGTGGGTGGGAAGAAAATAAAATGAAGATTGTTTCTGTTTGAAAATTGAAAGTCAAAAAAGTTCGAGAGAATTCTTCTCATAAATATTTCTTCTAAAAGAATATTCCCATGTCTCAGATTGTTTGTGTATTCTTAAAACATAATTTGTTTGTTATTTAAATAAATTCCAAACAGCAATTAATCCTAGTAAAGCAATAAAAATCCATGTTGTTTATTTCTTTGTTGTTTTTGATTATGGAATCTCTAAAGATACAAATTACATACATTTAAACATAATACAATATCGTAATTTTTCAGGTAGTTTCGAAATGTTTGTCAAAGTAATACTTGGAACTAATTTTAACTCAACAATAACAAAATTTATGAACTGTTGAAAACAATTATTATGATTATGACCTTTTATGACTCAGTTTTCTAGAACAGTAGTGTTTGTTAATTGAAACGAAAGTGAGTGGTATAGAAGTGATACATTTTTAAATTAGTAAAAACTAACGGCCCCGTGCGGTTTCGCCCGGGTGCTAAGAAACCCCGGGTGCAATACACTACTCACTCACTACGCTCGTTCGATGAGCGCAAACTAAACTAAAAAAATTATAATTATTGTCAAAGAAAGAATATAACAAAAATAAAAATATATAAATAAATATCATATAGAATTTAGAAAAAAAAGCCAAAAATTCTACGTTGCCATAAGTTTCCGAACCCGGATCCCTGTGCATAGAGCGCTGCGGTGTAACATCTGCGCTACAAGTGGAACAGTTTAGTACGGTCGTTATTATTTCTAATTTCTAAGGGCACCCAATGGGAAGTTATAGCGTAGGTAGATTAGTTATAAGTTTCTCGTATTGTTCAAGTGTTAAATTTTGGTTAGGTACCTATATAGTATATAAACATAAAATTCTGGTTCCCCGTTGAACAAGTTAAAATTTCGTAGTATTTGGAAGTTTAAATGTACAAAAATAGACGG
Source organism: Mongoloraphidia duomilia (assembly GCA_039654895.1). Lineage (NCBI taxonomy): Eukaryota > Metazoa > Arthropoda > Insecta > Raphidioptera > Raphidiidae > Mongoloraphidia > Mongoloraphidia duomilia. The sequence continues at coordinate 13,245,238 of CM077522.1, forward strand.
AACTATTATAATATAATGTTCTCACTATCATATTGTTGCACTTGGGACGACTATACCTTATTTATTTGTTTATTAAAACAACAAATAACATAATTAATTTTTTCATTATGATGGACTTTACTTTTGTTTATTTTTTTTTCATTCATAACTTGAAGTACGATGTAAATCGTAGTAACATTTTTTTAATGAAGTAATTAGACTCGAGAGTCAATGTTTCATTTATTTGTTTACGTCTCGTTAACTTTCGCGATATCTCGGCAGTCGTTGTAGCTAAATAAATTTTAATTTAAATAATATACAATTGGTATATAACTTTACGTTTTTTTGTTTCAGAATGGAGATTGAGAAGCTTTTAAAATTTCATCTACATCACAGTCCATGCCGATTCGAGAACGGATTTTTAACTTAGTTTTTATGTAAGTATTTTGTTAAATTATGAGATAGTGAAAAATAGCGATAACATTAAAAACGCTTCAAACTCTCGTATATCAGCGAAACAGACACGTGACGTGCTTGGGGCAGCATATTTTTAGTGGCGCCCTGGCAAACGCATGTTACACCATCTACCGCTCGCAGATGAGGCTACCTCAGAAGCAGTCTTTGAATATTTATATACAATATACAGGGTGTTCGAGGTGGAAGCCGCAATAATTGGAGGTCAAAATAAACAAAAAAGTCAGATATACATGTGTCCTAAAATAAGCCATTGCGGAGATATTGGCTTGTTCAAAGTTCGCACTTCAGTACATAAGTAGGTAATTTCATTGCCGAATTAAGCAGAAATACTGTAGTTTCTTCAGTGCGAACTTTGAACAAGCCAATATCTCTGTAATGGCTTATTTTAGGACACATGCATAATCCATTATGCATTTGCATATCTGATTTTTTTGTTTATTTTGACCTTCTGAATACATTCTCCAAATATTGAGGTTTCCTTCCCGAGCATTCTGTATAGCCTAATGATTAGTATAATGTTTGAATAAAGAAAACTCAAATGTTAATGTCAAATGTGTTTATATGATAAAAAAGTAAGTATATATGCTTTTTATACGCCTTATTTGCTAGTTTCAACATACTATTGTGTCAATTAAAAAGCTAAGGGGCTGTTAAATTATTACGTAACGCAGTTTTTGAAGATTTTTGACCCCCCTTTCCCCTGTAACGCGCCGTAACGTTTCGCTTTACCTCCCCTAAATGTTACGTAATACCCAAGTAACCATTTTTACCTAAAAATGTCAATAATGTCGTGCAAAATACTGGAAAATCACTAATTTTAACAGACATAATGTTACGTAACGCGTTGCTTGATCCTCCCCTTCTCCCCCTGTAACACGTAACGCGTTGATTGACCCCCCCCCCTTTCCCTCTAACGCACCGTAACGTTTACAAGACCCCCTGTCCCCAAACTGCGTTACGTAATACTTAAACGGCCCCTAATTCCCAAGGCATATAAAAGTAACATAAGCAGAGACAAACCCAAGAAGCACTGGCTTTGGGGTCTCAATATCGCAGGGGCCTTTAAAACCTAAAATCAAGCTATATTTTCTTTTTTTTTTAAATTTTACATTATAAAATAGTACTATCTTTTTTAGCGGATTGGTGGTTGGTATTAGTTATTTATGAAAAAATGTATAACTTTGTTTTACTATCTTTCATTCAATTGTTTTGTGATGTGGTCCTATTAGCCCAATTTTAGGGTAGTCCTGAATAGAGTGTGTTGTTAGGAAGAGCTGACTGTATCAGTTCCTATAATTATTGTTTTCATATTTTTATTTTTGTAATATTAAATTTTGAAACTGTGTAAGTAAATGATTTGAGTAAACAATAAAACACAAAAATATTCACTTTATCATACATTAGTAATAAGAATAATTAAACGAAAAAAAGAACGCAAAAAGGTCACATTTTTTCAGCCTACACATTTGTCGTTAGTCATATTTACCCGCTTTTACTAGGAGATAAAAATAGCATTATGCAAACTACGACCTATTAAACAAGGTGTACCTACCTAATTGACTGGGACTGTGTATTGTGAATACTTAAGCGATTGTGCATCAGTGTATGAGCTGAGCGAGAAACACATTTTATTGGTTTTTAACTAGTCGCAAATTTGTAGTAAACAACTTTTTGTACGTAGTACTAGTAGGGTAAGGGCACCAGTTTCCGACCACTTACTTGTACCCAAAGGGTTCAAACGGAGCCCTATTGTTGTGGAAACTTTGTCTGTCTGTCCGACCGTCCGTTCGTCAAAGGATTCTAATTTCTGACTTTTTCACAGATTATGTATTGCTATTTGCTTTGTTCCAAAATTGAAAATCGTGTTTAAAATGTTGAGACTTTCATCCTGAGGGGGGTTTTATACATGTAAAAGGGAAGTCGCAAAAAAATTTTTTTTTCTACCTAAATATTTTTCGGAATCTGGGACGATTTTAGTAGTGGTTGAGCGGCCTTACTTTAATATTACTTCCTATATCGAATTGTATGTACTGAACTAATTTTCAATACTGACAACATTATCTAACAAAAATACAATAATTCACGGAAAAATATTAGTGTTGATCGGAATAAATATCCTTGTTGAATTAATTTTTTTCCTGGTTCTTTATTAATTTAAGCAATTTTTCTTTATGTTTGCAATGTTTTCCTTACTAAGATTTTTTCGTATCCTGTTTCCTTTTTGGTGGCCACCATAAGGTTATTTTAATTTTGAAAACCACAATGTGATGCAATTCATCAAATGAAAATAAGTAAATAAAATACATTTATAATTATGATTTTAAATTATTGACATCGACATGCGTCTAATAAATACATTGTTTAGTACTGGGTATGTGAGAGCACATGAATTTACTGACTTTTTTGTGGGGGAGAGACTAGAGAGTCTTCTCTGAATAAATAGAAAAACTTTGGATTTGTAGCCAAAAATCTATAATTTCGGTTGCTTTGTCAATATATAATTTAATTCTTCAAAAAAAAAGAAGAAAATGCGTCAATATAATTTTTTTATAGAAGCGTCAAATAAAATTGATCAGTTTTAAATTGAAACGAGTATAAAACTTAGAATGGAAAACATGTTGAAATAGTTATTTTATTATATACCTTGCCCCTCTAGAGATTTTAGAAACCCGGCGCCTATGCCTACGTTTCATAATAAAAAAGTTGTGGTGTATTGTAATTATTTATATTTGATTACTTATTTGTTGATTTTTTTATTTGATTTAAAATAAAAAATTCAAGGTTTTCAAAGCTATAGCATAGTGTGTTTGCCCACGCTTTGGCGTTGATAGATTCTTGACGTTTCACGTCATTTTGAACAACTTGACGCAGAGGCGCGGATCCAGAACTCAAATTTGGGGGAGGTCACATTGCTGTGCTCGTAGGAGCCATATGCATTAGGAATTTCCAGAATACAGGGTGTTTCAAAATTGCATGGCATCATTGTAGAGATGTGTTCTCTATCACAAAATAAACAGAAAAGCTCATATAAACATATACCTCAAAGTTAATACTGCATTCAACAAAACGGAGGCCACTAATATCTTTATGCCTGAATATCTCGACAATAAATCAATTTGAGATATACCTACCTACATTAATATGAGCTTTTTTGCTTATTTTGTAGTGGAGAAAACATCCTTACAATGTTGTCGTGCAATTTTGAAACACAATATGAATATACAGATTGTATCAAATTAAACCTGTGCATAGGGCATTCTGTGTGAGGCCGATACATAAAGCAATAAGTAAGAATGAGATAAATGATCGCTAATAGGATGTTACGTGGTTACTGTAAATAAATAATATTTATACAACCTAATAGCGTCATCTTTGTTTTTTCGCTCCTTCTATGCTGTAAAAATGTAAATCTTTTATCAGTTTAATTTACAGTAACCACGTAACATCCTATTAGCGATCATTTATCTCATTCTTACTTATTGCTTTATGTATCAATCTCTGTCTTACACACAGAATGCCCTATGCACAGGTTTAATTTGATACAATCTGTATTAAACCTATTGAAGATCGGTTTGTCAAAGTAAGTCATTACGTAAATCTACATAGAAGGCCCCGCGGAAGTGAAACAAATTGGGCCCCGCATAGGATCGACCCTGAAATCAGTAATAATTTGATATATATAACTTTTATAACTCCAGTTAAATCGATTCGTCAACAAAAAAGTCAGGAATTTATTACGTTTTATTTATTTTATTTATATAAAAATTGGTGATAATCTCTTTTGCTTGTTTCAGATGCAGTCGTTCGTGCCAAAGCATTAACAATGAGACTTGTTGAGACGTCTTTGGCATCTGCCACTTTGTTTTGTCTGCTTCTCGTTGTCACATTTTGTTATGTGAATTCCTCGGGACGATGTTTAAATAATACGGAAGGTGTGTACGCGGAAATCTATTATAATAGGAATTCAAAATTTATATTTTATTGAGTGGCGTAGCTACCGTAGGGAAACAAGCTTCTATATTTTAGATTTTGATAAATATGATATTTGTTAGGAGCTCCAGTTTACTCAGGGTCCCAAAGTTCAGGGGGCCCTTGGATAACCCTAAAGCTTCTATATAATTTATATTTTTATAAAGATAATATTGGTTATGGGCCCCAGTTAACCTAGGGCTCCAAAGCTCAGGAGGCCCTTGACCAACCCTAAAGCTTCTATATTTTATATTTTGATAAAGATAATATTGGTTATGGGCCCCAGTTTATCTAGGGCGCTAAAGTTCAGTGGACCCTTGGCCAATCCTAAAGCTTCTTTATTTTATAATTTTATAAAGATATTAGTTAGGGGCCCAATTTAGTTTTTTCTTCGGGACCCTTAGATCACCTAGCTACGCAACTGGAGGATTGGCTCTAGGATGGTGCGAACTGCAGTGACTACATAAGTTTTTCCAACGCTTTTATTTACAATTTTGATTTTTTCTACACATTCCAAACCATATTCTTTCTTCCAGTCCCGTTTGGGCCTCCAGGAATTATGGTCAACCTATCTATAATGTTTTTCGTATTTATCTTAAAACGCCTGTCAGACCGCAACCTATATTACAGTGGTTTATTAGTTGCGGTCTGACAGCTGATTTATTATACAATATGTCGAATGATTTATTATTTAAGACTTTTCAAAGTATTTTCACGAAACTTCAATTGATTGCTATTTAACTATAATTACAAGTAATATGAGCCTATTCCGATTAAAATTGACCACCCCAATTTTGAGAAAAACGATGTCCATATTTCTGATTCTTTCTTTATAAAAAAATCTTATCCCCGAATTTATGGCTCTTTACTTAAATTTATATTTTCTGCTTAATCTGATATTTTCAATATTGATATTTTTAAAAGAAGTTTACTTTGTGTACCTTGAAATATCTTTATGGCCTGCGCTGTTCTTGAGTAAAAATTATAAAAAAGTAACGGAAAGCACGATCAAATTTTACAAAAAAATTGAAATTATAATCCAATTTAATGTATTATTTATTTAGTTAATTTTCTTTAATTGCAATAGAAACTTAATATTTTATCAATTTTGTTCCCACATAAATTGTCATTGTTTTTTACTTTTGTTTTTTAGAAAGCCAAGCTAAAAGATACTTGCACTTCGAAGGCAATTATCTAAACTTGACCTTGGAGGTTTCAAGAAGGCCAACCCATTTATTGACAACACATATTTTCAAAATTATTCTTCAAGAGCTTCTCGAATACCAAAATGTTGAGATTGTACAAACGGATGACGATTTTAACGTCGAATCTACGTTTACAAGATTGTCTGGAAACAAAGATACAGTTAGTTTGTAAGTATATCTACACTAATATTATAAAAAGGAAAAATTTGGCTGTTTTTTTGTCACTGGGTTTCTGATACGACTTTCAGCCTTAAATCTAGATTTAAAGTCATTTGTTTTCAACTAAATGGAGCTCTCCATTGAATTGAAAACAAATGACAATCTTAAATCTAGATTTAAAGCTGATTTTACAAACAATGCCATATGTTTGATGGGTTATTAATTTCCAATTTTTAAAAATAACAATAAAAAGTGGTGGAACCTTTGGTGTAACGATACGAAATGTTATAATTACCACAAAACACCAAACCAGTTTTAATCATCTCCTGATGATGCCAACTTGGTTGGCAAAACGTACGTCGAGAGTGTTTGTTATGGTTTGGTGTTTTGTGGTAATTATAACATTTCGTCCAATTTTTAAAGGCAATTTTAAATTTCTATCTTTAGTATTTATTCATAATAATATGATAAAGAACATAACAGTTCCAGATTTTTTTATGCCACTTAATTAAGAGAATGGAATTCCACCCACAGTAATCGAATATTTTGATAGTGAAAGTACCTATATCTGTACATTCTCCATTTACATAAATTAATTTTAAATTCTTTAGTTTTTATCATACATAAATTATCATATGATTAATTACTCTGCTAAGGTATGCACTTCAAATCATTGACGCTGGGTATGTAACAGCATCGGGGTGCATGCAACCACTGAAATTTTTCTATTGAGACACTGCCCCTTCTAAATAAATCGACAATTATTTTTTTTAATTTTTGCTAAGTAATCAAAATTCAATCGGTTCAAATCGATAGCTTTTTCGTATTATGACGAGAGTGTTCACTAAAATGAAACAAGGATGCTAACAGTTAATGTTTGTTCAACACCCGCAAGAAATAAATCATTTCGTGGCCCTGCTGAGCGTAGGCGAAATAATGAGTTCCCTGATTGTTGACGTGCAGAGTGGGCGAAATAGCATTTCGCCCACGCTCATTACGGGGAACGTTTACGCAATCAATCAGGTCACCCATTATTTCGCCCACGCTCAGCAGAGCCACGAAATGACATATTTCTTGCGGTAGTTGAACAAAATATTGTGTGCGACTATTGATCGAAAGAGGAGATTCCACTCGTGTTTTACCGCACTCGCTATGCTCGTGCGGCAAAATCCACACTCAAGAAATCTCCTCTTTCTCCCACTAGTCGCACAGTATACTATTGTTTGATGAATGTAAAAATATCTTCATAATTTTGATTACAGTTTGCCTGAAGAAGCGAACAAACGTTCGCGAAACGTCGCAATTATTAAAAAATTTAGCGTCTAATAATTTTCTTTAGTCCCAGTTCCCGCTATTTTATACATCTAAAAATAATATTTGGTGTAATTCCAGAATTCCAAAAGCTATGATGAATCTCGAAGTATGGGTGCCGCCTCACGAGGACACAACACTGTTCACGGATCGTTATCATGTTAAAGAATGCGGGTCTGTTGGCCCACCTGGAAGATTTGGATGGTTTATACCCATTCAATTGGCAAACCGTTTACCGACAAGTTTCCGCAATGAACGAAAAATGCCTTATAGAGATATTCACTGGAGTACTTTCTTGAATGAATCGTGGGCCGGCTTATTTGATATCAATGAAAATTATTTGAAATTCGTACTTCAAAACACAATTGATTCTCAAACAAAAGAGTAAGTTAAATAATCATAACATGTTTGTGATTTACTGTAAAGCAATATGCAGTCCACGCAGTTAGTTTAGGAGTACACATTGTTTTTTTTTTTTTCAATTTTCGTGTCCGATTTAAAACATATATTTTTGTTGGCTCTAATTATAAAGTGCTTATAGTATAATAATAATAATAATTTGTTTTACACATTGTGTTTAATAAACTTGGTCGTGGCTATGTGTAAACTGACAGCTTAAAGTGTAGTTATAAATAGTAAAATTAAATGTTTTATTACTCCGTTTTTTGATAATGCATGTAGTTTTCGTATTTAGAATTAATAGATCATTTTCTGTGTTTTTATTTTATCTAGAACACGCAGTATAATTTTTAATTTTGTTTTTTTAGATACTTTTGTCTTAACACCATTTGCAACCAAGGCATGTATATACCGGAACAGTGCAAATATGGAAAATGTGCTTTGTTATTGGCTTCCTATTATAATGAAACAAAATTCGTCGTCAATCAAATAAATGAAATGCGTTTGTATGTGAAGGTTATATGGCTTGGAAGTAATCTGAAAAATGTATTTGATTACTTAACCGCGAATTATTTGCAAAAAATAAAAAGCAGTCAAAGTGTTTTAATACTGAGTCGATCGCCTAGTGAAATAATATTCGATGAGACAAATTTCGTCAGTGTTTCGTTTCAAAGTTGCAGTTTCGGATTAAATCGTATTGGATGCAAGTATGAGCCAAATAGACTAGTTAAAGTGTCTTGGTCGTTACTGGAGAAAATTGCATCTCCCGCATACAGAGCGCTGCATGAATTGTCATTCAAGAAAAACAATTATAAAGATTTGCTTGAACGTTATAATAACGAAGTAAATAAATCAATAGAATCGATAGCGTGTGATTGGTTAAAAGATAATTCGAATTTTACTATAAACTGGAGTTATTACCATAAAGAAAAAACAAAACTGACTATCGGAGGAATCTTTCCTTTATCCGGACATACCGGAGTAGCTTATACAGCTAGAGGAATTTACACAGCCGCTAATATGGCTATGGACGCGATTAATGAAAATGATAACATATTGAAAAATTATGAATTAGAAATTTTAGGCGCCGATGGACAGTGTAAAGCCGATACAGTGATGAGAAAATTCATTGACTTCTTACAGTACGAGAATCTTGTAGGAATATTAGGACCGGCATGTTCAGAAACGGTCGAACCGTTAGCGGGCGTGTCGAAAAATTATAAAATATTGGTGATTTCGTATAGTGCCGAAGGCGCAAGCTTATCAGATCGGACCAAATACCCGTATTTCTTTCGAACAATCGGTGAAAATAAACACTACAATCCGGTGTATTTAGAATTATTTAAGAAGTTGGGATGGTCGCAGATTGCGTCATTGACTGAAGACGGACAGAAATATACTGAATATATTTCGCATTTACAGACTTTATTAGATACAAACGGAATCACTTTCATTTCAAATGCGAAGTTTCCACGAGAAAGAACACAGCAGCACGCTTTAACTAAAGTAAGTGTATGTTTTAAAAATACGCTAACAAAAAAAATAGAGAAGCCGTCCTATACTTCCACCAGGCAGAGCAAAACTATTAAATAAATTTCTAACAATATCATTTAATAATCGAATTGTCAACATAATCTAATCAGATTTAAGTTAAATACTGACAGATACAATGAGCCATTTTCCTGAGAGTGGTCATTTCAGTTATCCACGAGAGGCAGCACTTGTGGTAGGTACAAACATTATTTATTTCCCAGTGTCGTTTCATTTTAGTGATAACTTAATTATTAAATTATTTAAATTAATTAAATAATTAAGTTATACCACTAAAATGACACGAAACTAATGGGGAATAAATAATGTTTGCACCTACCACAAATGCTGCCTCGTGGATAATTGAAGGAACTACTCTTAGGAAAATGGTTCATTGAAACCGCAAAACAATATGTGTTCCTTCCCTTCTAGAGGACAACTTGGTATAACGGTTAGCGTGCTCGCTTTTGGATCAAGCTTTTGAGGGTTCAAATTCCATCTCTGCTCATAATTTTGTGATGTTTAATTTAATTTTATGACCTTAGTTTTCGGGCGTCTATAAGCTGCACTAAATAATTCCTTCCCTTTTAAAGAAGTTCATTGAACAGAGTTCTTCTAAATAATTCTCTCTATGGACCACAAGTAGAAGAAGTACTATAGCTCCCATTACACAGTACACACACCTCGTAGTTAATTTTCCTTTGTATATGTGTGTATGTATGTAAACTCTTTTAAGAATTATTTTTTGTTAAGAAAGAATGGTAGTCCCATATTAGTTCAGAAAGTCGACTATATTATTTTATTTCTTTGCAGTATTTAGAAGATTTGAAACGAAAACGCGCCCGGATTGTGATAGCAGACGTTTATGACGATGTCGCTCGAATTGTCATGTGCGAGGCGTATAAACTGAATATGACCGCTCGACATGGCTACATTTGGTTTTTACCGTTGTGGTTGTCAAGTTCATGGTATAATACTACATATTATAACCGTATTCAAGATGAGAAAGTCAACTGCACTGTCGAAATGATGTTTGAGGTAAGCAAGGACACTATTTGTGTAGGTTTCACCGCAGTCCGCCATAATTTTGGTTCGGAGTATCGACTTGATATACTTTTGATAATTTTGCGAAAGAACGAGTTATGTCACGCTTGTCGGTTCTGTCAAAAAACACGTTTGAGTTGCAAGGCTATAGGTTTTTGTAAATTTTGATCATAGAAATAACGTGTTCGATTAACAGTACCTAATTTATTTTTGTGTTGGATTCGAGGCATTTTTTTTTATAAATAAACTTCTACTAAACATTATTTAATTGTTTTAGGCAATAAACGGTCACTTGTCTTTAACGCATGCGTATTTTGCACAAAATGATTCACTTATGCAAGAAAATGTAACTGTCGGAGAATGGCGTGAAAAATACGAATCCAAATGTAAAAATCCAAACGGTGGAAATTACTACTCACATTTCGCTGGCTATGCCTACGATGCTGTGTGGACATTTGCATTGGCCTTGGATAAGCTAATTAAACAAGATCCTGTTGCTATTTCAACGTTACATACCACCAACACAACACAGTAAGTTATTTTTTATTATACGTGCATTGAAAATTACATAGGTACTTGTTTTCGCGGAATAAAGTTGATTTTATCATTCCAATGACGTAAAGGCTAAGTTCGGTTTTACGCTCGATTGATCGAGCCGAGCGAACAGATTTTTGGTCACGTGACAACCGAGCAAATCGAGTCATCTAAACAATTCCGAACGTAATCTAGCAGATTTTTCCAAACGTCAGAATAAAATGGCGCCAATAATTTAAATTCTTATTACTAAAGCCGAAATATATTCTTTATTGCTCCTCATTTTGATTTAATTCAACATTGTTATAATAATAAATCATGAATCACATTTTTTTTCGTTTTATTCCTTTATTTTAAAATTAATAGTAGTACTGGTTGTTGATTTTTTCGACCCATAGATATAATAAATATTTTATTTAATCATTATGTGCGATATAGACTTGTTGATTATTACTATTCTTTGAATAAATATTATTCGTGTGTTTTTATCTATTGAAAAATTACCTCTTATAAATAAACATCGAAATTTATCCATTCTCACGACAAGTGTTTCCGCTCATTTTTAAAATGAATGCTCTGAAGATGGTTGAATCTGCTTGCTCGCTCGCTTTCCTCGGAGCAAATCGAGCGCGCTCGATCTGCTCCAGATCTTAAAACCGAACGCAGGATAGAGATCTTTCAGAGCATATAAATGTTGAATTCGAACGTATTAGAGCACTCCGATCAATCTGAGCGTAAAACCGAACTTACCCAAAATAAAGTCGCGCATGCGCAGATCGAAAGTAAAATGTTTTCGTCTCTTGAGAAATTCTTTTCGGGTTGGAAGTAAGCGAAAGTGGCGCCATCCTGCGCGGTGTTTATAAACTATGTCTGACAGTTCGCCTAACCTGCAATATCCATTTACGGTATTTAATACTTTTCTCTCAATGCACTTATTTCTAAAAGTACTCACTGGCTTAGCTACCATAGGGCAAAGTGGGGCAGTGTCCCAGAGCACCAAAATTCAGGGGGCCCTTGGCTAACTCTAATTTATGGTTACATATTAAGTTTCCAGCTTTAAAAAAAATTTTATTTTTTGATAAAGATAATATTGGTTAGAGAGCCTAGTTTATTTTTTGCCTCAGGGCCCTTGGCTACTTAGCTAAGCTACTGAAAGTACTATGCATTACTCGGGCGAAATTGGCAGTTGCGACTGGTGCTTGTCGCCCTTCCTGCGATCTGGCGAGCAAACGCCATCCTTGTTCGCAATCACCAATTTTCTGCGTACTATTGTTATTTCGAAGATTTAAACTTTCAATGGAATTTTTTTATTTCGAAGGTTTAAACTTCAGATGCAGTTTTGTATAGTCAAAGGTGTGAATTTCTACATTGTCAGATTACACATATGTGACATTTGATGATGTGTACAACATCATTTTTATTATGAAGTGACATGTTTAATTTACTTTCAAAATATGTTTACTTCAGTATGAACATGTTTTTTTTCTTGTATTATTTTCATCTCTATTTATTACTTTTAAATAATAAGTACCTAATATTTTCAATTCCTAATTGACAATAAGTGTTATTCTAACGCTCTGAGTTTACACATTTTTACTCTAATAGTGAGATTGATGCCTTCTTAGTGTCAGTGTTTTTAAAATACATTCAATGAAAACGTTATGCAATTTTTTTCTAATATTATAAAAAAAATTTCAGGAGACTAGTGAACATAGTCGAAGCGACGGATTTTCATGGAGTTTCTGGAAGAATAAAATTCCTCGGAGGTCCATCGCGTCATTCAGTTATTAATGTCGTACAATGGTTGAACCGAAAAACACGCATCGTTGGATCATTTTATCCTAACATATCAGTAGACAGTGCCGAGATTATCGGAGGTAAGCTTTATTTAAACGAGTCGGCCATTATTTGGTTGACACGAGACGGGAAAAAGCCCGAAGATGGACGGGAACCGCCTCAGAAATGCGTACTCGAAGGTTTAGCCGAAACATTGGATGTCAGTTGTGAAATAGCCATCATAATTGTAAACGTAATCGTATTTGGAATCATCGGTATTCTTTTGACGATTGCAATTATTCGACTGAAAAAAGGTTATGATCAAAAGGTTATGGTTACACAGCAATACATGCGATCGCTCGGAATAGATTTGTTAAATACGAATCAAATGACTTTAGACAAATGGGAAATACAACGGGATAAAATTGTAATTAATCGTAAAATCGGAGAAGGTGCTTTCGGTACTGTTTATGGAGGTGAAGCGTATTTCGATGATAAAGGATGGGTTGCAGTTGCAGTCAAAGCTTTAAAGAAAGGTTCGACGACAGAAGAGAAGTTAGACTTTTTATCGGAAGCTGAAGTGATGAAACGATTTGAACATAAAAATATTGTTAAACTTTTGGGAGTTTGTACTCAAATGGAACCTATATACACCGTGATGGAATTCATGTTGTACGGAGATTTGAAAACATTTTTATTGGCAAGACGGCATCTTGTTAAAGAGAAACTGTCTGAAGAAAGTGAAGAAATATCAAGTAAAAAACTAACCTCGATGGCGTTAGACGTTGCTAGAGCTTTGAGTTATTTAGCTCAAATGAAGTTTGTTCACAGAGATGTTGCTTGCAGAAACTGTTTGCTCACGGCTCAAAAAATGGTTAAATTGGGGGATTTTGGAATGACAAGACGTATGTACGAAAACGATTATTACAAATTTAACCGAAAAGGTATGCTTCCAGTGAGATGGATGGCACCAGAAAGTCTAGCATTTGGAGTTTTTACACCGAGCTCAGATGTATGGTCATTTGGGGTACTTTTATATGAAATCATAACGTTTGGAAGTTTTCCGTTTCAAGCTATGAGTAACTTTGAAGTACTTGAACATGTCAAAAATGGAAATGTTCTAGGTATACCTCCAGGCGTCAAACCGCAATTGTAAGTTTTAACATTTTTATTTTGTATTATTCATATAGATATAGCAGCACTGCTTTTCATATTAAAAATCAGTAATAGAATCACGGTTTCAAAAACAGCAGGATCGATTTGGATAAAACTCGCTACATTATTAATTGGTTTCCAAATCGAAAATATAGTATACTTTTTATCATCATCACTCAGGTTAAAATAGGCATCGGGCATCCCCTCAAAACTGACTTTAACTCGAACTAATCTACTAGCCAAATTGACGGTCATAAGCCATTCATTTATATTAAAAAAGTGGGTGCGTGTACTTATGTACGAGCGTTAGAAGTTATATTTCTTTGCTTCTTTGGCGTGATTAAAAACTAATTTTTAATTTGCGTGCAAATAATTTTTTGAAATAAAATAATAAGACAAGATTTGTTTATATGGTAACTATGAAAATGGTTTAGAGGGCAACTTCATAGTGTTAATTTTGATGTTACAGTGTGCGCGCGCATCGTAAAAATTCACATCATTTTTTCATAACGCACCAAAAGAAAACTTCAACAATTTCAGTAGGGGTTTGAGAATAGCCGAGCGTATAGCAATGCTGTTGTTTACATGGCGTTGTTATGGTTCATCTATTACAAGTTCCCGGGTTCTAGCCCGAGAGCTGGTAAAAGTGTCAATTGGATTTTCAATTTATTATTAAAAAAAAAATAATGAATTGAAAATATGAATTGGTGCTAGACCCAAATAACCTTAGCTGTTGGTGGTCATTAATACACACACACACACAAATTTCAATTCCTTGAGATGCAAGTACTTCATAAATATTTTATTTTTTAAGTAAAAAATTTCTATTCTTTATTTTCAGAGAGGGTTTAATAAAATCGTGCTGGAACAGCGATTATAAACGACGTCCACATGCTTCAGAAATAGTTGAATTCCTAGCAAATAATCCACGTTTATTAACACCATGCTTGGATGTTCCTATAGCTTCAGTTCAAAGGGATGACATAGAAGAAGATTTCACAGGTCCACCTTTTACGGAAGAGTTTAGAAAATGTTCTGTCGCCATTCCTGCATTGAATGAAGTATCGTTAGAGGCGAACGCACATTCACTGAATATTTCTCAATCGGTGAAGACGTCGTGCCAAGTTCCGTCATCGTCTCATTTGAATTTGACAGATCTAACGATACCAAGTTCTTGTTTGAACGATTTAGCAACGTTCGATTCTGAAATTGATAATTGTTTTTCGATAGATGAAGTGGATAATATTCCTCTTGAACATAATCATGCGTCGGAACCGTTATTGAGGCATCATCTCAATCCAAGTGTAACTCCAAATTCTCCATCTCAATATAAGACTGAAAATGAACATAATAAATACGTTACATTGCAGAGACAGATTAGTGATGATGATTATTTGCATTCGGATGCATTCGGAGTCTACCAAACTGTTACCAGTGTATGAGTTCGTAAAATTTTGTAGTAAAATTTCAATCGATTTAATTAATATGAGAACTTCTTCGATATAAAAAGTTCTTTATACACGCTGAATGATGCGGCTGAACGTGCGACGAAAAGATGTTACAAAACGCTGCACCATCACTCCTCTACGCCGTTGATGTATGGATATGCGTGTGTGTGTACGCTGCGCTCCCACTCCTCTGTACCGTTAACGTATGGATAATATGTGTGTGTGTGTACGCTGCACCCCCTCTCTTCTACGTCGTCAATGTAATATGTATGGATGTGTGTGTGTCTATAGTCGACGTGCCTTTTTTTTTAAATTTATAGCGGTCGTAGAGAAGTTCCGACTAATTTACATCAATTATTGATAAATTTTGTCGTTTAACAAGCTCTATACACATGTTGTTGTGAGAAACAGTCAAAGTGTACAAGTGCATAATGCACATTATTATGTAAACGTAACTTTTACCTGCCACTTTCAAGACCTTGACCATGCTGGCGTACCATCGAAATAAAAAATTCACAGATTTCGCAACCCTTGCAACCATCGAGGACATTGGAAATGATAACAGCATATATGAAACATAATTAACTGTTTATTATACACACAATATTTATCAATGCACTGTTTAGTTTTGTCAGGAATAACCCTATTATTCTTCTGTTATATACGCGTTCACTTTTGCTTGATTACTTAACTTTTAAATGGATTTTTCTACAGTATTTATTAACATTTGCTCAAAAATAACACCGCAGATCGTCGCAAATACCTCTCAATTAACTAGACATGATATAAAACACATTTCGAAAAAATTGCACTTGTTCAATTTTGCATGATTGCTCCTCACTTGATCGCGACACCATTGTCTTTTGGCCTTGAACGAAAACTCGTAACTCTGCCCCCATATACGAACATAAACATTTCCAATGTTAAAAGCCGTACCTATTCTAATTTGACGAACAAATTCAAAGCGAAGTAATCGATAAATGGATTAATTAAATGCCAGTTAAATTCTATATATTCAAGTCAACGTTATTTTCACAATTCACAAAATAAATTATCATAAAGGTTTTTTTCTGAAAAAGTTCTTCTTTTGCGTACCACCTAAAATTGTGTACCTAAGTTTGGAAAACACTTCCGCTGTGCATAAAAAATTATTCTTATTATTTTTTTTTTGTAAAATAAATATCAAAGTCAAAATACACAAACCATAGATAAAATAAGCAGTATAATAGTCGTTAGATGTGCAATGCTGATAACTTGTCTGAAGTTAGTAAAGTTAGTATCAGTATGTGTCATGTGATTTCTTTATCCAATAGCAATAGTAATTGTTACTATGATTACGTCCATCACTCACAGAAGAGAGCGTTTATTTTGATCTGTTCTGGGCGTAGGAAGTATAAAAAAAAATTTTTTTATAATATCGTGACATTGCCTTGATTTATGAAGCTATTACATCAGACCAAAATATCAAATGGTAGCTTTTAATAAATGACTAGTTGTCCCATTAAAAATGTTTGAAGCTTTGAACAAGAAAATGACACAATATAAAAGCTATTTTATAAGAAAAAAACAAAGGGAAAAAGTAACGTATTATTTATACCGAGATTTCATAACAGCTTGGCTATCTATTTTGTTACATTGCATTCAATTTTTTCCAAATATTGAATACATTATTCAGCTTCAGTTTGTATCGTATTTGCTTGCAATATTTTAATGTTGATAAGACTTGTTACAGCACAATTTTTTGAAGAGTTTATACAAATTTTAAAGTGTTACAGAAAATTTTATATAAACAAAAAAAAATGTTCATTTTTTAAAGATTAATAAATCAGACTTTTTAATGCGAACTGCCAATGAAATATTTAATTGTTTTTTATTATTTATAGTTTTTCAAAGAAAAAATAAAATTACCAAAAAAAATGAAAAACAATCGGGCAGCGAACATACCTAGATAATTATTATTTATATACATGTAATTTTATAGCTTTAATTTTTTTTTTGTTTTTATATACCTAGTTAATTATTTTTTATATTTATTTTAAAAAGTGCATGACATAAAAATCGAATACGATAATATTTTCTAAATTACATATACCTACACATATTTATTTATTTTTTTAATTCGATCGCATGTTGCGTCTCTTGTCGAGCATCTATAATCAACACTATCAGACTATCAAAATTTGAATTCTCATTTTGACCCCAGTTGTAGTAACAAATTATTTTGAACGAACGATTTATGCTTTTTTTAAAATTAAAAAATATTTTATTACTAAGTAATAGTTTTATTTATTTATTAAAGATTTTTAAAAGACTGATAGACTATAAATTTGTTATTTATAATTTATCACTGAACAGAAAATATTTTGTTAATTGCGTATACAATTCTTATTATCTCCGAGTACCTGCAGTTACAAGGCTATGTAAAAATGCAAACATAAAACAAATTTTTGACCATTTTTTAACTATATAATTTGCAAAATATTTTTTTGTTTTACAGACTTGCCCAGTTTTTTTCTGTTTGTACAGAGTTTGTAAAATGGATAAAGTTGATTTTTATTAATTTAAATTATTTGTTTTTTGATTAGCAAAGTTGCATTTTTCTGGTACCAACACGTTTTCTTTTTTGCAAAAACTTTGTTCATTCATAAAATGCATGTTTGTTTATTTATTTATTTATTTGTTTTGTACCTGAGCATAGATAAATAATTTTATATTATATTTATGTTAAAAATAGAAAAAAAAATAGTTCCTATATATTATAGGTTTAAAAAAATAATTAAATTTAAGTATTTTAAACTAATCTCGAAAATTGTTTTTGATGGTTTTCAGTTGTGTCCTTTTCCTAATTATTCCTTGACATTATTCTAATGCACCTATCGATTTAGATAACGTAATCATTCCAGTTTTTACCTATAATTATATTTGATAAAAACATTGATTTTTTGTCGTTTTTAGATTTTATTGGCTCACAGTTCAAAAATTAACTAACCATATAACATTTATAAATAGGTAAACAATATACAAGAACATAAGGATGGATTGATAAACTAAATTGTAAATTAAAATATTCCATCATCTGTCGATTTTAATAAACAATACCTATATTTGCTTAGTTAATCTGTTAAGAATATCTAGTTTGGTGTTATTTTGTATTTCTGCAGATAGATCCTTGCTTCAACTAATACACTTTCATAACAATAGTTGCAGCCAGTTATATAATATAATTAGCCAGTGAGCGTGTTACATAACATCTGATTAATCTCTTCTCTATAGATTTATGTGAATTTGATTTCACCAAGTTTATCGACAAACTCGAAGATTATTCGTTAATAATGAAAAGTGAGTGCGCTTTTAATATGACGTCACCGATTTTATCTGGTTAGCTACCTACGGAAATTTTGTTTACGAAAATTAATGTGAATATGACATCAAGTTGCCAAGTTTAAATCAAAACTGATATAAATTATCAATTAAATTATTAGTTGAAATAACTAAAATCAAACGATTCTTTTGTTTTTCCCTTAATTAAGTCCACATCTTCTTCACTTAACAATTAAGTAGTGAAAATATTCAGACAGCAAAGCTGCAGCTAGAAAAACTCAAAGCCGCTCGGGATTTGGACCCAAAACTCCGGCTGGATGAGTTACCAGTTACTCCACAGTGCCCAA
This sequence comes from Mongoloraphidia duomilia, assembly GCA_039654895.1. Lineage (NCBI taxonomy): Eukaryota > Metazoa > Arthropoda > Insecta > Raphidioptera > Raphidiidae > Mongoloraphidia > Mongoloraphidia duomilia. The sequence goes on from CM077522.1 coordinate 13,263,892, forward strand.
AAGTAGAATTTTAAATAGTCGTATTAAAAAGTTTAAAGTTTCAAGAGATAATCTTTGCATGCAAAAGAAAAATTATTTAGATGAAAAAATGTTTAGTGCTGCGTGAGTAAACGACAAATTTTTGACAATGATCAGAAGTTGGCAACGAGGTAACAACAAAATAACCCTATTTTTATATTATATTGGAGCCAGTGTTGTGGTTAGTTTAATTCTGACGGAATTTTCGTACGTTAATAAAACATATTTTTATATCATATCATCATGTATAAATTATTAGATGAACCGAGTAATTATTATTTAAGTATTTATTGATGGATTCTTAAATATCTAAACTGTGAAAATGTGTTATTTATAATATTTTTAATGTCCTAGACATTGCGAATTTTGTATGTATTTGTATAAAGTGAGTGCCTGCATTCATGAGTAAATTGACAGAAATGGATGTTGACTCGTCTTCAACTCAAAGTAATCCAAGTTGTTCTTCGTTGAAACGATGTAGTAGTGCACCGATGATAAATGAAATCAACAACAAAATGAACACATCACCAACCCCAAGCCCATCATCGAGGTATTTTTGAATGACAGTTGATAGGGAATAAATGACAATTATCAGTTTCTTCACAAGTCTTGTTCACTGTTACAGGGAACCAGTTTCATTTAATCATTTCACGCCTAGTTGTCAACCAAGGACAAGGAGATTTAGTGCCAGTTTTAGTCCATTGTCAGCCTCACCAGTAAGAACAAATTTTAATATTAAATATATAGACATTCAGGTGTATTCACATTCCAAGATTCAAATTACATATATGTTTGCCAAATTCTCCATCATTTTACAATTCAACAGTCGTAATGCAATCCTTGATCTAAAATGGAGATTTTAATTTATAATTCGCATTTTTTAAATTCACAGAGGGGTCTGTAACAGCTGTATTTGCTCAACATGCGAGATCAGATCCAACCTGCACTGTTGCACAACTTACACTTAAGTTTCAGTGTCTATTCTTTTGGATACGGTTTATTTTTAAATGAGAGGATAAACGTGTTTATTTTATTTGTCTGCTCTCTAAGCACCAGTAATTGTTAAATGGCCATTGTTATTTTGAACTCGCGCAGGGGTTATTATCAAAAACAAATTTATCGCTCAGATATTGATTAAGACTTGACATAGCCAGTATTTTCAAAATATGATTTATTTTTAGCTTTTTTTTTGCACAATAAGAAATTATTACACTTCATTTAGGTATTAACTGAACCAAGTACATATTTGGTAAACAAATAAATATATGTGTTTTCAGTGACTTATATAGTATAGTTTTCAAGAAAGTTAGGATTGAATCAATATTTTGTACTTTTCAGAATTCAGGGCCCCGACTGACACCTCGCGTCAGTCAACTGCGACAAGAAGAATCAGCCGATGTATCAAATATTCGCGAGGTAGCACATGAGAGAGAAATTCATTCGGCTATGCAAATGTCACAATCGTGGGAAGATTTGACACTCGTAGGAGATTGTAAAACAGAATCAACATCAAAAGATAATAATTGCAGGATGCTCCCTCTTCATGTAACTCTTCCTACGGGTCCTCCACTCTGTTCTTCACCGTCGCCAACACGGCCAGGTTTTACCAAACAAGTTTTTTCGCCAGGCGTTCACATGTCCTGGAAGCCTCTAATGTCGCCTAGTCCGACAAGAAGGTCTTTCACACGCCGTAGTCTTAGCCCTATTGCGATGAGACCCAGTTCTTTGGGACAAGTTAAACGCAAATTCGAACTCGATGAGGACAAGACTGATCAATATTTAACCCCTCCCACAAAAAGAATAACCACATTTCATCCGGTCGCAGATCGAGGCGGTTTATTAATGGCACATAATAATACTTCAAGTCCTTTACCAGGGTCTTTGAGTTCTATTGGCACACCTGAATCTCTTTCGAGTGCGGATTCACCAGGATTCACTTTTCATTCTGTTGATAGTCCATCACCTAATAGACATTTATTAGGTAATGGAGATGAACCAATGAATGAGGATAGGGCTATGCCTGATCTCAATAATAAATCGCAACAAGCAGAAGCTATGGCAACTACCGACAATCCCAGTTAAATTTCTCAACATAATGGAAATATTAATAATTTTGTCCGTTTGAATTTATCTTTGCTTATAGAACTGTAGTTTAACAATTTTATGGACCTATGTAGTATCCAATATTCTACAGTCATCTCTATAATAGCTATAGTCAGATATCGGTAAAAAATGATCACAAACTATATGACGTAAGCGAATTATGACTTTAGAATTAGAAATACGATTAAAAGTTAGGGGCCCGAAAGTAGATACAGCGACCTAATTGATCTGTCGTGATCTCCTAATAACCTGCAGTGTTTCACACATTTCGTGAGTACCTACTCACATCTTTCTTTTTTTTTTTATGAATCAACTAGTAGGGTTCTGTAAGCAAAGGTAATATTATTTTTTCTTGAACATATACCGTTCATTTTAATTAAGCACCACTAGTTCGCGTTCAGACAAAACAAGCATTCGAAGGTAGTGTCTCGCATAAAGCTAAGCACAACAGACACTGCTCATTCTGTAAGCTCTTTTTCTCAGTTATTACAAGGCATGATATAAGAGGTCACAATTTGTTTTGTAATTCATGTACTGTGCGCTTTAAACTTGGGTCTTTTCTAATCAAGCGCGGACCTAAAATTTAATCTTGTGACGAGTTTATTTTTAGAGTATATTAAATTATTCTCGTTATAGTACTATTAGAAAATATTTGTTTAAGGCTACATTTCAAGATCTTAGTTGAGAAAAAGATAGTATGCTCAATTATGTATTTTTTGGCATAAATCTGACATTAACTGCAAAAAAACCTAAGTAATTCCTTAAAAACCGGAAGTTTAAAATTTGTTTCAATTCATGGAACGCTGTGTCCGCTAGGCCTTTGAATGGGCAGACATCCAAAATTCGTTTTTTCGGTATGTAGGACCATGAAACGTTTAAATCTAAAATAGAATTCTACAATATAAAAATTTTAATTTACTTTTTTGAAATTATTTTTAAATTAGAACCCTGGTTTTTGAGGTACGAGGCCGATGGTGTAACCACTGATCTATATCGTCTGCGTTTCGACATCCTTAGACTGGTGTAGATTGTACATAACACATAAAAGCTTTGTTCCAACCACTCCGAAAACCGCAATATTACTGTCACGCTCATGCGCAGTGAATAGAACGCGTTCCAACCGAACTTGTGATCAATAATTGTGAACGATTTTTAAAGCGTTCCAACCGAATTTGTGATCGTTTGTGAACGGTTTCCGAACGATCATTTTGGTACATGGTCTAGACATGAAACCAAAATGAAACTGAAACTGACATGCGCATTAAGCACTTTGTTATGTTTGTCATTGTTCAATACCAACTGGAGACAGCGTATTCATTTGTGATTTGTTTTATTTTTGTATCTGTATTTTTGTATCTGTTCAAATACCTCTTTATTCTTCATTTGAGGTTTGTTCTGTTTTTGTTTGATTTTGCAAAATTATTAATTTAAATATTTATATTTTGATTCCTAGTTAATAAAATATAATTATATTTATATTCGTGTAATTTTAAAAATTTAAATAAGTAAATGTTAGACAACAATACAATTAATGAAACGTAACTAGCATATTTTATCAAAAAATGTTTTTAACAGTTAAAACATTTACGTTTATTTATTTATTTATATTATTCTTACAACTAGCCATCAAATAAGCTATTCATTTGTTTTTTAAATGTTTTTAACAACAAAAAAAAGCCTGAAATGAGTAATTTACATTTGACAAATGGAGGCCATGATTTGATGCACAAAACGGTCACAAAAGCTTTCCAACTAATATCTACGTTTGTATCGTCACAGAACTGTGCTAAATCGACGCATGCGCACAGAACCGATACAAACAGTTTCCATTGCCGTTTCAGAACGATCCATTTATAGGAGGTTGGAACAAAGCTATAGTAGATTGTATAATAATAATAATAATGCGTTTAACGTCCGTTTCTCGACATTATGTCATAACAGACGTCATTCGCACCATTACTATTTTCCATTTTACCACTACCCGTTGTTTTCTACATATTTTAAACTTCAACTGTTTTTTTTTTTTTTTTTTTATTAGCAATGTGCGAATGGAGGAATTATAGGAAATTAGGATAAGGTATAGGCAACTTTGGGAGCATAGGAGTTTGACAGGTAATCGGCCATGGCCTTGAATAAGGAACCATCTCGATATTCATCTGGAATTATTAAGGGAAACCATGGAAAACCTCAAACAAGATGGCCGGTACAGGAATTACCGTTTCTCGGCGTGAGGCAGTAGGAAAAAGTCCTAGCCACATCTGCCTCCGCCGGGATTCGAACCCAGTACCTTCTCAATGCGAGTCTAGTGCTGTACCACTAAGCTACATATGTCTAGATACGTAATGGGGCATATTACGTACGAGACATATATAGTATTTTTTGCCATACCCACTACAAAATACCTACTTTTAACGTCATTTTCAAAAAATTCTGACAGTTCATTTACGTCGCCATATTTTCTTCTAGTGTGCCGTGAAATTCGTGCAAGTAAGTATGACAGGCGCACGCAGGCGTATATAGCGAATAAACAGAAGTTGCTATGGTAACCATTATTTTCTGCGCTAGTGCAGAAAGTAAATCATTTTCCGCACACCTGCCTGTTAAATGGGTTATTAATGGCCGCTATACATGCATCGAAAGTAGCTATTTTGTAGTGGGTATGGCAAAAAATATATTACTGATAACTGACAGCGACTTCATGGATGAAGCATGCGCATAAGTAACTTCCTTGCTCACATTTCCGTGACAGAAAATTTTGCGCTACTGCGAGCTAAAAATTTTCAACTATCTTTTCGCAACTAGACACTTGAGTCTAGCCTTAAAAGAAGTAAACTTGTAAAGTATCTGCTTTGTTATTATAATGACTAAATAGCATTTGTTGCGGTTTTTGTCGTCTCTCTAGTCGTTTTCCTTAGCCATGATCTTAATTATAGTTAGTAGTATTGTTGTATTATTGAAACTAAACCAAATGCGTTTGATGGTATTGTTTTAAAAACAGCTAAATCTCAACCAGAGATTTTTTATTTGCTTCTTTTGTCTCAAAGATTGAAGAGGCTTTTTTTTCATCATCAAATGCGGTTAGTGTAATAAACGTTTCTATTGTTTTTTAACACTATAAACAATTTACAACTAATGAAAGCCAAATATATAAGTGTTACGTTGAATTTATTGTACATTTTACACATATCGAAAAATGACGTTATAATAATTTCTTAGACTTATAAATGGTATCTGTTAGAACAAGCATTATCGAAAATTCAGATTGCACATACTTGAAATTGGATGTTTAATTTCAAAGGTTCGTGAGTTCAGTGTGTGATTATTGTACGAACACTTGCGAATAATTAGCAATCACGGACAGTTTATTATGGGTATGAAAATAAAACAAAAACATTTAATATGAAATAGATTGACAGGTAAATATACTACATTCGACTCCATTGTAAAAATTACATTGTATGACACAGTCACACAATTATTGCATTGCAGGTAGAGATAATAGGTTATTTATGTATTCTTAATTCTGTGTGTAAACTCATAGCTTTACATTAGAAAGATAGTTGTGAATTAAAAATAAATTGACTTCTTTCGTTCTGCAGCTCAGTTTATTGGTTTAAAACTGCTTCGCTATTTTATATTAAATTAACTAATTAAGTCTTTAAAAATTATGTAAAATTAACCTAAACAATTTCCAAAAAATTTACTACTGGCGCAAAAAATATAAACTTTTTTGACGCTATTGTACATTTTATTTATTCTTGTTCAATACTCAGATTCATGAATAGACAAAAAATATTACAAAATGGAATGTTCTAGATTGTCAATTTATTTTGAGAACTCATGAACAATTGAACAATTTTAAAATAATTGATTGACATTCAGTTGTCAACTGTAAAAAAGCAGTTGAATATAGACTGTTGTAGATTTATTTTTTGCTAACATCTGACAGATACAGCGTAATTGCATTAAATTTTCAAACATTTTTAAAAGTGTTTGCAGTATAATTATTAATTAATATTCATTAAGTTTCATGCTTTTATTGGGCGAAAATTGCAAATGGCGGCTGCCTTACTTTCATACAGAATCGGTTGTTTTACTTCCAGGCATTAAGTCTATGATCATTGTTAAAATTTTTTGGCAATTCATAATGTTCAATTGTTATTTCTTTCGACGTTTTGTAACCTTGCTTGTTATGACGTAATGTATAAATAAATTCAAATTTTAATGTTACTGTCATGAGATTCTGTTGTACATAGAAGATTGTACAGCTTTAAAGTAAACTGTGTTGTTGATATTCTTTTAATTAGACATTTCTTCATAAATTGATATAAAACACTAGCTATTTTAAAGAAATCCATTATTTTTTAGTTTTTTAGTGCAATTTATTATAAGTAATTGTATTTGTTATAATATGATACATAATAAAATTTAAAAGGAGAATATTTTTAGATACAAATACATATGAATGTTTAAATATTGTTAGGAATATGTTAACATTATGTATTAAAATAGTTAAAATATTTACTAAATATGATTTCAGTGTTTTAATTTTGTTACCGGAATACAGGCCACTGTTGATAATTATTTTGAGGCTTGTTCCACTAGGAATGAAGCTTATGGGCCTTTTATAGCGCAGCGGGAAATATTTCTGTATCGTACATCATCATGAGCGAAGCTGTGGTGTGCTTCTGCCCAACAATTCGGAGTCAGTAAACTATAATAAATTGTTTTAAATAGGTAATATGGTTATCTATTTTAAAAAATGTGGATGGTTTTGCGGGTGGCAGCATGGTACCACTTTGTTTGTAGTGCACAGCAAACAGTAACGATTTAATATTTAAACAATATATTATGAAATACAATTAATGAGCTATGCCGATTAATATATTACTTTCCTCTTACGGTCAATAGAGCATTGCAAAAAATCGAAATAGATTCTTCCCGAAGTGTGCCTACATGTCTCCTATCTTTATAGAAGCCAAATATATATTTTCTGAAATAACTTGGAATTTTTAAAATATGGGTCAGGAAATTTAGGTAAAATAAAATAAAGTTACCATAGTCAAGTAAAAAAAGCTGCTGGAAAGGTATTTGTATAATTTTTGCGTATTCATATTTGCATTTTGCAGTAAAAATGGTTATAGAATATAAGTAAATATTTTGACTAACGAAACGCTTCTGTGAACAGTTTTTAATTAAAACTTGAATTTTGCAGTGACATTTAATAAAAAAATATCTAATAACTAATTAATTCAGTAATCTCGTCTGAAGTTTTGTCGAGTTAAATTTTAACAGTAGATTAGAGAAAGTAATCGATATATTATTTTGTTACTGTTTAAATAAATCTAGCCAAATAGAATGATTATATATATCAGAACACTGTACCATTTTAATTCAATAAATACTTGAAAGAACGAGGTTATTTTATAACTGTAAGATAAACTACTGTGGATTGTTGAAATTTTTTTAAAAATTATTCAGTAGAATTCTTTATAATTTTGCGTATTTTATAGTTTGCAATTTTCATTATAGGAATGAAGAATAATATTTCTTGAAAATGATATGAATTTTATCAAACGAGAAAACTAATCGTTTCTAGAAATAGTTTTCAAACGAAGTAAATTTCCCGCGTTTTATCTGTTATTTATTTTAGTGTACTTTTTATTTACATAGTTGCTTGTAATGATTTAAAACTCAAATACCATTGACAGCTCATTTCATAATGAACCGTGAGTTTAGTTAGTTCGTGTACATAATCAATCATGGGTTCGAATACAAATAAAAAGTGGCTACGTAAAAGAAACAATGAAAATAAATCGAGCGATGAATTACATTATGAAGAATTGCGTGAATTTGCTTCGGAAAGTTTAAATAGATATTGTTTTGATTGTAATCAACGGGGACCTACTTATGTTAATATGACTATTGGTTCATTAGTGTGTATGAGATGTTCTGGTCTTCTGTAAGTTTCATTTTTCATTATTTTTTTATTATAGATTTGTTGAAGTATTGTTGGATGATTATAAAATTTAAACACAATTTATTTATGTGTGACATCCGTAAACTTTGTTAGTTTTAAATCATTTGTTTGACATCGTCAATTTGCTTTGTTTTGGTAAATGAATCACTGGCAGACAAGTAATGTACCTATTTCTTGTGTGTCGACTTTCGTTTTATTGGTAATATCAAAGTGCAAATAGTTTTATTTATAGAATGTGCGTTTTATTTTACCTTACACTTACAAAAAATGTTTTTCCTTTAACTGTAAAAATATCAAACCATAAAGTCTTTTATAGACCATTTTTATACAGGAAATAAAATTATCTTTTCAACATTCGTGAAGCCAGAGGCATGTATTACTATAATATAGTTAGATTATATTATAGAGTACAGTAGGGTCAATATTTATTACGAAACCCTTGCATCCTGTTGTTACTAATAATATTTTATGTCCAACTTATTTGTATAGATTTCATATTTTTTATTAACCTGTTCTGAATTTAACTTAATTCACACAACTGACAATTTATTTTATGAACTGGAACGAGTTAACAGTTCCAATAAAACATCTGTTCTATAACAGTGAAAATAATGACAGGTGTTTCGTGAACTCTGTTTGCATTTTAACAGTGCATTTGCTCTCTTGTATTTTTATTTTATTAGTTCGTTTTATGTAGTTAACATTTTCCGTTTATGTTAAACGTAATTTTTGTATTAAAATCACGTTTCCCTGCTTTCTCTTATACACATTTTTTTACCTGTTTATAAAACATTAAGTTTGGGTCTTATTATTTATGCAAATAGTTTTTTTTCATATAAATTAAGAATATCATCATCTAATTGATTACTTAATATTAGATATAGTAGGTATATTGACACAATTTCCGTTTACGTAAATGTTTATCAGTTCTGCAGATTTTTAAGTATCTCTATATAATTTATTTTTGCATAATATGTGTTATTAGAAGTAACTCGAATTGCACACAAACAATAATTAATAATTATCTAACTTGGTTACTAACTGTCAGTATTGGCAAGAAAAAATATTTAATTGCAACTGAAGCTGCTAGGTACAGCGCAACCGTGTCCGTATTATTATAATGTGGAGCATATTATTATTATATATGCACTTTATAACACCAATAATTATTATTAACAAATTTAAATCTTGCATGCGGTTTATAATGATTAATGAATATGAAAATAATACAAAAACATAATATTCAAGTTGATACCTATATTGTGTGGGCATAAGGGAAAACATTAAACATATGTCGAATTTGCAGTAAGTTCTTCTAAAGATCCTGCAATTCTTCACTTTTCGAAAAATTGAGACCTATGATTCGTAGACAAAAAATGTTTATACGAAAGTTGTAGAGAATTTCGTTCTCTACAAGATTGATGATGTTCATTTTTTACTAAAAATGGAACGGAACCGTGAAATTTGCAAAAAATCTTTTTTGTGAACTTGGACCAAGAAATTCGCAAAAAACCTTTTTCATGAACTTGAACCTCGAATATCAGGCAACGCCGGCGCGATATCAATGGGGACTTTTTTCACGTTTTTTAAAACACCAAAACGAAGGTGTATACAAAAATTGAGCTAACTGGGAATTATTTCCCAGATTGATCGTTCTTATATCTAAAATGACTGCAGGCTATTAGAAATATATACGTATACTTTGCAGGAAAACTATTATATTTTAAAAAATTCGACTGATGACCAGTCCTATACTTCCCACCTAGTAAATATTTGCAAAAAATAAACACTCTTTTTTATTCTTTGAAAAAAAGCATGCCCTCTTTTTTGTTTGGTGATCTACTGATGGCTGGTAATATAGCAAAAATCATGGTTACCTTGATTTACGTACAATTTTCTTTTTTTAGTAAAATATTTTTTTCTCAAAAACTATACATTTTAGAGAAAAAAAATATTTAATTTTCTTCATATTATAACATCTAGAATTCATTTATATTTTTTTTACCTATGTTAATACGTGACATTGAGAACGTTTTTTTTAATATCTCAGGATCCACTGAACCGATTTGACTCAAAATCTAATCAGATCTAAGTTAAAGGCTGATAAACACAATAGAACAATCGGCATGTTGTTCCGTTTTTACGATATCGAAGGCGAAAAATTGACCACATACACACACAAACATCAGTCAGAAAATGATCTTAAACGATTGCTAGGGTCTCAAAACGTGAAGATCTGTTAAAATCTCGAAATATTTTTTTCGGACTAAATCCATTACTTCCCTACCATAGTAGAGGTGGGAACTATATAGTTTTCGAAATTCAAAGGCAAATAATGTTGATATAGAATCCTCAACACGCGAGTCTAACTCGTGCTTGTCCGGGTTTTTTTGTTGTCATTATATGTTATCTACACATTGATTCTGTAGTTTTTATTTTAATATTTTGCGGTTTAAATTTATTATTTCTATACAGTTGTGTAATGTTAATTATAATTTTATAGCACATTAAATTAATTTACGATTTCAAGGTATCTGTACAGCAATTAATGTATTGAAGTTAATTAATTGAGTAAAATGCGCCGTCTAAAATTGCTTCGTTCAACACCCTGTTTATTTTCCACATTTGTTTATTATTCGAAGTTTAAAATTGAAAAACAGATTTGGCAATTTGCCTTGTAGGTCAAGTTTAGCGAAAGAGAATTTTGATGTTTATTAGAGTTCGCTAATCAGAGATAAATTATTATTAATTGATATGACACATTTTGAACAGGCATTCCTGTAACGTTAAAGTCGGAGAATTTTATTGACTCGTGATTTTTTTCTGTCTAATGCTATTGAAACACCAAATTTTCAAGATTTAGTGCAGCGGCTCCCAACCTTTTTGAGGCTATCGCCAATAAAGAGTGTTAGATATTAGCAAATACCCCCAGTAAAGTTTAGTTTAAAAAACAAATTAGCTATTGCATTTTTTTTCATTAAATTACGAAAAATAAATAATATTTTTATTTAATCATCTTTCAAACAAAGAAAACACCTGTTTTTTAGCAATTTTTTATTAAATCAAGAAGTAATGTAAGTTTGATATTGCTTAGTTCGAACAATTTGTATAATATTCGGTGCAGTTCCGGCCACATCGTAAGTCGTGCTCCAAATTCAATCGATTCCTTGTTTTTGTTTTGTTAATAATTTTGTTTTGTGACTGAACGATGATCCATACCTTGTCTTTATCCCTCAGAAAATCCCATTTTACCCCTGAGGGAGTAATTACTCTCAGATTGGGAACCACTGATTTAGTGTTAAAATGATCCCACTAGAGAGAATAAAACGTACAATATTAAAAAACAAGTTATTAAAAAACAAAAATATATCCCGACCTACGACTACTCAGAAGTATAAAACAAGTTTCTAATATGAAAAGGTGTTAGAGTTTAAAATAGGTAGATATGTCCTTTAAAAAATTCGACTGATGACCAGTCCTATACTTCCCACCTAGTAAATATTTGCAAAAAATAAACACTCTTTTTTTTATTTTTTGACTAGGCCCAAATAACCTTAGCTGTTGGTGGTCTTTAAAACACAATTTAATTTTTATTCTTTGAAAAAAGCATGACCCTCTTTTTTGTTTGGTGATCTACTTATCTAGCTTAATATAGAAAAAATCATGGTTACCTTGATTTACGTACAATTTTTATTTTTTTTAGTAAAATATTTTTTTTCTCGAAAACTATACATTTTAGAGAAAAAAAATATTTACATTTTTTTCATATTATAACATCTAGAATTCATTTATATTTTTTTTACCTATGTTAATACGTGACATTGAGGACGTTTTTTTGAATATCTCAGGATCCACTGAACCGATTTGACTCAAAATCTAATCAGATCTAAGTTAAAGGCTGATAAACACAATAGAACAATCGGCATGCCCGTATGTTGTTCCGTTCTTAAGATATCGAAGGCGAAAAATTGACCACATACACACACACACACATACATACATACACACACACACACACATACAGACATCAGTCAGAAAATGATCTTAAACGATTGCTAGGGTCTCAAAACGTTAAGATCTGTTAAAATCTCGAAATATTTTTTTCGGACTAAATCCATTACTTCCCTACCATAGTAGAGGTGGGAAGTAAAAAATAATTTGTCGTGGGTCCTTGGATTCGTACTTTGCTATTCAGTGCGCAGGGTGTGAAGCTAAAGTCGAACCCACAGATACAAGACAAATTATTTTTTTCTTTAAGAGCGTATGTCGTTTTTTTTTTTAAATTTTAATTTAATTTTTATTTTATTAATTTTTAAGTGACGTTTTTTTATTACCAAATTAGCAATATTTTATCATTTTATTATTGAAGGTGTTATTTGTGTTTCAATAGTTTTTTTTTGTATTCTATAACCTCGCAAAAATGTTTTGTCATATAAAGATAACTGCATCTAAATCGGCCCACCCATTGAATGTGATGCCACAGGCAGGCAGACAGATACACAGACACACAAACATAAGTCCCAATTCCCAAATATATAACACATCGTTTTTGTGGGTAAGGGGTTAAAATTATGTCAGTTTTGAGTTCACCATTTTTGTTATTGCTTGGCTAAAACATAATATGCATAAATATCAAAAATAATTTATATTGTGAAATGCTATATATTATGTATATAGTAATTTTGATAACGAACCTTTATTGGCACATAAAACTGGCAAATAGTAAAATATTAATACAAATTGATGTGTATAATGTATAACAACTTAATCTTGTAGCGATAAATTATGACGATATTAGTTTACTGTTATTATTTTAAACAATTAATAAAAATGCACGCGACAAACTAATAAATAATAATAAATAAACAATTGGGAAATTATTTTATAAATGATAAAAAATAATAAATAATTAATTTATTCTCATTTAAGATTCACCACACAGTGGCCTCCAATATTGAGCTTGCCGTTTCATTATTTTTTTTGTAAAATGGGATTTTTTTTGAGGAAAATTGTTATATGTATTTGGGGTCATAAGGCAAAACGGCGTATGTCAGATTTACAATAGAATAAGATAAATAATGGCAGTTCTCACATTTTTCCTGCAATGAAAAGAGGCAACATTGCCAATTACGTCTCGCGAATCACGATACCTTCTTAGTTCAGGGGCGGCCAATTTGATTGGGACTGAACTTTGCTTTTTTCTCGACTCCTAGCGATTAAATTTCTTCCTCCAAATTTTTTCACTTAGAACCCCTTCGTTAATGTCCTGTAGGTAGAACCATGTGGACTTTATGCATGTGGTCGAGGTAAATAAAACAACTTGATTAATTTTATGAAATGATGCCGCGATCGATATTGCTCTAGTCGAAGACTCAAATGTCTGTTTTAAATTCTTGTAATCAGCCAAATAAAAAAAAAATCGTTGACAGCGCCAAAAGTGTACACCCGCAAAGTTTTGCCTCTGTATGATACTTAAATCATAAAAAATAAATAAGTACAGAAAATATAAAAAATATTTATAAACTACAAACAGAAAATATAAACGATTAAAAACAAACAATAGAATTCTAAACTTGCGTATCCGTTTGCTGAAAAATTCTTTGTTCACATAAAAATAAATAGAAACGGTGAATTTACGCTCTCGTACAAGGCGGCTGAGTATGAAACTTAAGAAAAAGTTTACCTAATAAGATTTTAGTTGAACTCGCATGTGTAAATCTCATATTCATATATTTATTTCTATTGTAAAAATTTCTAAATAATTTGTTTGGCTACTATTGTTGGATGTAAAATAATAAAATTGCATCATCAAGTCCTTAATTATTTTATTGTAATGCATTCTGCAATTACTTGCGTGTATTTAAAAAAATAAGAAGAACGCTTAAAACAGGGGAATACATATTTTATTTGGGAGCTAGAATACAAAAATTGTATGAACCAATACTCAAAAAAGTTAATATTATAGATTATAGGTGTGTTAGTTGGCCTATACACACTCAATGTTCACTATTAAAAAAAAATAATGAATTGAAAATACGAATTGGTGCTAGGCCCAAATAACCTTAGCTGTTGGTGGTCTTTAAAAACACACACACTCAATGTTCACATTTGTGGGGGGGGCTCTAATTTAATTTTTAAACAAGTTGTTAGTGGCATAATATTTTTTATATAACACATGCACGCTTTTAGTGTTTTTTCGTATCAGTTTTGCGGACTTTAAATGGCCGTTTATTGACAAGTGACGTCATGATCCATTATGAAACGCTTTTCGATGAATAATGGAAAAACATTTGAAAAACCCGTTATCTAATGGACATTTTGTACCTCTTTTCGGTGTTATAAATGAAATATGGTTACTATGGTAACGAAGTGATTAAATATTGTATCGAGCCCAATGTTTTTATTATGAGATGTACTTCTGTCAGTGACATAAAATTATTCAATTAAAGTCTAAAAGCGTGCATGTGTTATATAAAGTATAGTGTGCAACACGTATGCTAAATATTTATGCGTCAGGCGCGATGTTTTCAGCACTCGTATTCGGTTCGCGATGCTCACTCGCCAAGGCTCGTGAGCGCTCTCCTACTACTCGTGCTGAAAACATCGCGCCTGACGCATAAAGATGTATTTAGCATACTAGTCACACAATATACTATTTCCTGATAATTAGGTATTTAAGTTTAAAAAAAATTATTAATTTTTTAATTTTTTCTAATAATTTAACATAAATAATATTGAAAATCGAAAAGAAAAAAGTTTTTAAAGCTATAGATAAATTATTAAAAATTAATTAAAATGTATAAAAATTTAAAAAATATCACGTGACTTCAAAACGCGCCAGGAATGTTTGTGACGTCGTTATGTTAAAATGTGTCTGCATTAATTGTTGGTATTTGTGTATATGTATTACACATACTATCAAAAATAATAAATTTTTAACTTGGTAACCATGGATACAAAGACCACAGATAACATAATGACGTCACACGCGTTCGGATTCATTCGGCGCGTTATCGGAACTGAGTTTAAAAATTAATTTTTATTTAAATATAACTTTTTAATTAGCAAGCAAAAAAAATAAAAAAAAAAGTTTTGCTATAAAACTTGTATGTGGTCCTTCCATTTAAGTAAAAAAAAAAAATTCATTTAAAAACCCAATTTACGCTACATATATGTTTTTATGGCTTCGGTTATTTTAACACACGAGTTAACGATAAATTTATTTGTGATAAAACGATGTTATGCAATAAGGATTACAACAGTGGCGTATCGTGAATGTTCTGTGATAAAAATCTAAATAAAACTAGATGCCCTATCCGGCTTCGCTCGGGTGCACCTGTTTCCCTCGTTCGATCGAAATTATAATTAGTTAATGTTAATGCATTACTCGCTTCTTTCGTTCGCTGAATTTATAATGCAACTGCCCGCAACTTACTATTATTATTGGGTCAAATTTTTTTGAGGTATTCGATTTTTAATGTTTACACATTTCTTGAGAGTACCGGGGGACTCGTTTTTAACACGCTTATATTAGTTACACCTGTAGGTATGTATGTTTGTATCTAAGTAATGGATTCTTTGAACGCGATTTTCACCCACTTCAAAACTTCAGATTGAACTGAAACTTTGCACACTTATCAAGGACCGATGTCAATACAATAATTCAATAAGTTTGTCCCATTATCCTGACCAGGATCTCCAGGACTAAAAAAAGCAAAAAACTTCAGATTGAACTGAAACTTTGCGCACTTATCAAGGACCGATGACAATACAATAATTCAATAAGTTTGTCCCATTATCCTGACGAGGATCTCCAGGACTAAAAAAAGCAAAAAACTTCAGATTGAACTGAAACTTTGCACACTTATCAAGGACCGATTACAATACAATAATTCCATAAGTTTGTCCCATTATCCTGACCAGGATCTCCAGGATTAAAAAAATAAAAATAAATTATAATTTAAAAAAACTAAAAAACACGCTTTAATAAACTAAAAAGTAAAAAATAATTAATTTTATTGTAAAAAAGCGTGGGGTAGTATGAAAATATGGTATAAAGCACCCCACGCTTTTTTACAATAAAATTAATTATTTTTTACTTTTTAGTTCATTAAAGCGTGCTTTTTAGTTTTTTTAAATTATAATTTATTTTTGTCTAAGTTCGAATGATTTCAGAAGTGTGAAATTGGATTGATTCGTTTTTGCAATCCGGGAGATAGGCAATAGCGGTACTATTAGTCCCAGAGCCGACCGTCTGATTTCTTGTATGTAACGAATATACAGACTTTGTCTGTGTGAGTTAGCAATGGGGCAGACAAATAGGGAGCCACAGTATTATTAAATTTATTTTGCCGGAAATTGAAAAATGGGGTTGCCAAAGGATTGCATCGCATGATGATGATATGAAAGTACTCGTTGAGACTGGCATTTTGACGTAAATTTTATTTATGTAGTCGATGACATAAGAGATTATCCGAAAAATGACCGGAAGAGCCGTCGCTATGTTTATTTATTTATTGTAGATTATAGACGCGTCGACAACAATAAGGTCATTAGCGTCTTAATTACATTAAATAACAACTTCCTTAAAACTAAATTACATCACAAAACATCCATGAGCGGAGGTGGGATTCGAACCCACGACACTGTGATCCAAAGGTCGGCTACGCTAACCGTTACACCACATTGTCCTCGCCGTCCTCTCACACAGGCATATAACATAGGAAATCTGACGGCGGGCTCTACGTCTGTATTGTCAGTCGTGAATTGGTGAGGTACGAAGATTTTAAATGTTCCGCTTAAATATTTCTACGCCTCTGATTTTCCATAATAATATGCAAGGTGTTTTTCTCTTTACTTTTTCTATAAAAAAATTATAATTAATTCATGATGAACATGAAGTATGTTACGGATAGAATTTCCAAGCGTTTTAATAAAAACATGTTTAAAAGCTTTTATATGGATTCATATAATAAGAAGCGCACACGAGTTGACCCCCCTGTTTTATTCTTGCTTGTCTTCAATTAATTAATCACTTTAACAATATAATATCAAATCAGTGGCTCACTGCGAAAAGATAATATGTCAGTTTAATCGGATTACTACTTGTAAACCTTTAACCACAGCTTATTGAAATACATCAAACGAATATAGACATAAATTTGATCGAGCTGCCAACTGCAGGCCAGAATCTCAACTAATGGATAGAAAAAATGCAAATGATTTGAATGTAATTTTTATGAAAATAATTTTTATATTGTTTGCAAAACAATGACTGTTTTTAAATAATTTAAAAAAATAACAGATGACATTTAAACATAACAGTAAAAGTAATTCCTCAAACGAGGATTTGAAAAGCTCACTATACCGTTGAAACTACCTTATAACAACTGCAGGTGGCAAATAAATACCATCACCATAGACATATAGTGGACCCAGTGAACAATATACGTACCACAGACATATGGTGGACACATAGTGGTCAAGTAGTGACGAAGTGTTGGTCAACAAAAACTGACCAACGGAAAATAGACAAAAAACTCGGGTCGCAGTGCCAAACCCTGCCGACAATATAGTGTATTTGCTAATACAGGCCTTGTGGCTTTAATACGTGAACTTAAGTTTGTTTTTGGACAAGATAAAAAATTTAACCCCTTAATACATCCCTTAAAATAATATTTTTTTCTTAATTTCAATATTATTATCAATGCAACCTCTGTACCACATTAAATACACCCTTCCATAAGTAAATCCGTATCAACAAACTAGTGTTTTCATAAAATTTGAAAGTCCGGTCCTGTCGGGCCGATTTTATTAAAATTTTAGCAGCACGTTTTAATCTTTACTAAAGAGTTAAATTTCAATTTTGAAACGATTCTGACAAATTTTTCGGTATTTTTGGGCCCAAAAACTTTTTGGAACCCCTAAATACAACCCTGAAAATGGTCCGATCGGGCCCATTTTAAATAGGCTTCTTGCGGTGATGGGTCCCAATATGTGTACCAAATTTCGTTTCAATCGATTAAGTCTGTCGAGAGTTATCGTGTACACACACACACACATATATATATATATATATATAGAATTGAATTGTGTTTTAAAGACCACCAACAGCTAAGGTTATTTGGGCCTAGCACCAATTCATATTTTCAATTCATTATTTTTTTTTTTTTTAATAATAAATTGAAAATCCAATTGACACTTTTACCAGCTCTCGGGCTAGAACCCGAGAACTGGGGACTTGTAATAGAGGAACCATAGCAACGCCATGTAAACAACAGCGCCGCTGCACTCTCGGCTATTCTCAAGCCCCTATATATATATATATATAAATATATATATACATACATATATATATAAACATTTTTAAAAATGGTGCCAAAGTGTTCAGGAGGGTATGAAACGTCGAGAAATTTTGGTCCGACCCCTAGGTCCCGCCATCCGACCGACGCCAATAGTGTATGTGCCATATGGCAAATACACTAAAAAGCGAACAGTGAATAAAGTGAGGAACAATAATTGTCCAAAGCATGTAAACGGTTGTCACTGTTGTGAAAGAATAGATAAATAAAATATTTACCAAAGTTACCAACGAGTTTTGTTACAATACAAAGCTGTGGTTCAAAATGTCAGAATATCCAGTAAAGCGATTCGCGAAATTGCATGATAACAGATGAGGATACTTTTAGCTGATCACTTTATTTCGTGATACGGCATTTCATTTTGTAAGCTACCTAATAATAGAAACAGTTCGTGAACCTAAAATTGGTATTGGATCAATAATAATATGAACATTAGATGGTGTCTGCAGGAAATCGAACATTTTGTAGCTTCGTTTTTTTATACAATGTTTTGCCAGTTTCATTTGAATAATTGATTCTGCATAACAATTTATTTTATGACACGATAAGAAAGCATTCGAGTGTTTTTGATTATTGATTTCTTTGTTACTGGTTATTAAACCTGAACGAGGTCATTTCAAGTTTTTTTTTTTTAGACAATAAGTTCGATTTTTTTGATAAATTCTTTAATTTCAAACACCAACTCCACACGTGGGGAATGGTACTAATTTAAGTCGAAATTAACTTTTCACAATATTTTCCCCACTTGAGGTCCCCGAAGTGCAAAAAACCTGTTTTTGCAACGGTTCTACCCAAACGGCTAAGTGGATTGAACCCAAATGTTGATAGGATTTTTGGTACGTAAATAGGAAGAGCCGTAGGCATTGTTAAAAAAATATATAAACCTTGTAGTTTTGAAAATAAAAAATCCGCTGTTTTTTGTTCTGGAATAATTATTGATCTGCCAAAAGCTGACGCATTATTTGGTTGATTTTTACTACACTGAAAAAAAGGATCTTTTGAAAGAAATGAATATGACTTTCATTGAAAAGATTCGCGCTTTTGAATAGGGCCAAGAGCGATGTTTCTTCATGGAAAGCATTAACTCTCTTCCTATAAATTTTCTAAAATTACTTCAGGGGAGAGATTAATCTCTTTGGCAAGGGTATTAAATCTTAGCTCAAAACCAATATGCAAGAGATTTCTTTATACAAGAACCAAAATATCTCTTTAGAAGATATTTGTCTTTTGAATCAAAGAAACCTTTTTTTGACGCAAAGACTTGGGGTTTAACAAGAAGACAACATCTCTTGATTGAAAAGCCTTAGAACTTGCCTAGAGAGAAAGTTTTTCTTTATCCAATAGCATATCCTATTGATCTAACAACATTTTATATTGGTTAGAGAGCAAATCTCTCTTGGTCCAAGAGTATCTATTGCTTCATCCAAAAACTTCTGATCTTCACTGAAACTACAAGTTGTCTGTTTTTTTAGCTGTAAAAATTAAAATGTGTCAATTTGAGAACACTTGATACTATTGGCAATTCTGTACCTAAGAAGCAAAGTGGTGGAAGTCCATCATTTTCTTATTAGACTACCGCCACTCGGCTATACAGAAAATTGATCTTATCATAAATCAAATCGATTGCAAATAGCGACAAGTGTTCATCAAACAAATAGTTGGACACATTTCAATTTTTTCAGCTAATGAAAAACAGGCAACTTGTAATTTCTAGTGAATATCAGAAGATAGTGAATAATGTTTTTAAAAATAAATGTGACCCCATGTCCACAAATAAAGGAGGTTGACTCTGAAAGGAAGTTTACAAAAAAAACATTAATTCAAAAAATTAAAAAATTTATTGGTTGATATAAAATACAACATATTACTTTCACAACAAATGAACAAGTAACACTAAACCTCAGTTATGTTACGAAACATAAATAAGCTGTTGTATCACAAAAATTAACATGTACCTATTTGACTTTTTTATAAATGTCTTTAAATTGATTTTTTTTGCTTGCTCAATGTCACCTGGTGTCAATACGTAAGCTAAAATACCTTCTCTTGCTTCGGTTATGGGAGGCTTCCAGTGAAGCTCGTTACTTTACTTCTTTCTTTTGGAGGCACCAGTAGCCCCAACGCCGCCAACAGATCCAGCTGGATAGTCCTTCTTGAATCTAAGTCCTAAGACAAGGATAACTTTATTTGTAACGATACTAACAATCTTTTAAAATTTAATAATTAGGTATTTAAAATACAGCAACTTAAATGATTTTTTCCCCTAGATTTGATAGAATAATTATTTTTAAATTACAGTAAAAATATTTTTTTTATTAAAAGGGTAGCAATTCCTACTTACCAGTCGTTATTTTCGTATCTAGCAATTGCAAAATTGTATTATCAGCAGGGTTCAACAAGGATTTTCTGTGCTTGACTATCACTTGAAAGACATTTTCAAATTCGGCCTCCAGGTTGAAATTCTGTAGCACTTCATGAACTTGCGCAAAATCATAATTTATCTGAAATTTCAAAGCAATTAAAATTGTGTATTTTTTCGTGAAGGATAAAATAGATTCCAATGCTGAAGAAATTCACACTGCGGCTCTGTATTTCTCCGCAGTCATATTTAGCTGTCTTTTTCTAATAAATATATTTAAATATTAATAAAATCATTCTGAAATTGTTTTAATATGCATTATGCTAGTTTATTCGATTCTAAATGAATCCGAATGAATTGCTACTAAATAATCATGCTGCTTAATTGGGTTTACTACTTGACGGCAGACGTGTAAGAGAGATGAAAATGATAATATTGTTACAAAGTCTTATTCTTTTTGCTGAAAAGAAAATATTCTAAACTGAAGAAAACTCGATTTTGATCCATAAACAATTCTGCTTTAAACCAAGACCCTATGGTTTTAAGCAAAATTATCTTGGCTCAAAAGTTAAAATGCTTGGCTAAAATATAAGCCTAAGATGCCAGTCGATGAAATTTAACAACGCCATTTTTATTAATTGGGTATTTTAAAAGAATATTATTATGGCCAGGCAATAGATAATATAAGAAAGAAGTATAGGTAATGAGCATGTAACATTTCTATTTTTAATACATATTTTGTTTAATATCTTACCTTCAAAAAAGATGTTGAAAAAGTGAATTAGTTTCCATATCTGTAAAAACACCTTTACAGCCATTATATACCTCCATCTTTAAGAGACAAAAGAATAGACTGTATAGTGCTTATAATCTTATATGATTGAAGCACAAAATATTATGTAGGTATATAATAATTAAAAAAAATAGAATTTAATTTATCGCACGCGACTTAAAATCATAATCGTTATGAGAAAATTCTTGCACATTGCACATGGCCACAAACTACTGAACGATAAACTGTGATACGTTCCACGTTCTGCATCCCCTCCCCATGTATCGGTAGCGTCGTAATTTTGGTAGAAAATTGACATGCTATTGGGATAATAGCGATGTCTCTTGAATGAATTGCGTAAGTATCTATAATTTTCATAGCTTTTCAACCAAAATAAATTGCTCTTGTTTGAAAGAAGAAACATTCAAGAGAAATTTGAATTTGTTTCAAGAAAACTATTTTACTTGAACTAAGAACTTTTATCTTCAAGCAATAAATATTCTTTTGTGCTGAAATATTTTCTCTTGTCGCTAATCATTTCTTGTCAAGAGAGTTGACTACTTTGGTTCAAGGATGCCTTTTTTTTCAGTGTAGAGATGCGCCGAATATTCGTTTGGTATTCGGTATTCAGCGTATTCGGCATCTTTTTCACTATTTGTATTCGGCCGAATTATTCGGTTTTGGTGCCAAATATATTCGGTTCGAGTATTTCTATTTTCTTGGCAATATTATCAATATTTTTGTAATAATAAGCACCTTTGTTCGTATTTTTAACGTAATCGTGCGATATTTTGAAGCAAAGTGATAGCGCGGTGTGCGCGGATGGCGGGCGGTGAGGAATGGCTTGCTTGTCAACTAGCCAGCAGCGACACGTAGCGTACATGTTAGAACCTGTTTACGCGGCAAAACAATGAAATGGTAAACCGAATAATTCGGCCGAATATCCGGTTCGGTAAAGGTTAAACCGAATAGTATTCGGTTATTCGGTGAAACCACTATTCGGCGCATCTCTAATTTTTACATATGAAGCATCATTGATCTCTATACTTACTAACTGGTTACTGGATAGCTGATAGATATGGAAAAAATTAAAAACACGAAACCAATTGATGTGGTATCCAGCGCCACACAATATCTGGCCGAGAACTAAAATGAATCTAAGTGTGCGTATAAATAAGCACTGATGTCCATCGCAATAAAGTACATTTTTGCTACTGACCCGATATTGTGTAGCGCTGATTACCCGTTCAAATTGGGACAATCGCGGTAAGTATACAGATCGATGGAAACCATCTAGGCTCTAGGGTTTCACATGGTTACTTACAAGTAACCATGGAAAACGAAAAATGAATGTCGTAGATCTGTATTATATTATTCAAATCGCAGTATTTTTGAAGTTGGAATGGTCCCGTCGTAAAAGTGGATGGATATTTTAGATGGTTTAATCTGATAGGTCTAGTATTACATATATAAAGTTCATCGTCCACAACACTGACTAAAAAAAAATAATAATAATAAACACGGTTTGCGAAGGCTTGACGTTGTTTGTCTGTGTCTGCTTTAGCGTGAACACCTATCTTTTTATACGAGTATATACAGGGTGAGTTACTAAGAATTTCTCGGGCGATATCTCATTTATTATGAGCATTAGAAAAAAAAGTTTTAGATAAAAGTTGGATTGGAATAAGAGCACTATACTTTAAAATTATTTTTAGCTTTACAGGGTGTACGATGTAGTCATGGTACAACTGACTTGTGGTTTTATAAATAGAACACCCTGTATATTTTTAGGCCATCTCATTGTCCATTCGGAAGCCTACATAAAATTGTGCCATGTATCATGACTACATCGTACTTCCTGTATAATGCTGGGATGATATGGAAGTGCGGTAACGCGAATTACCATAGCAATCTTATAAATAAATCAATATGGCTCATTCTGAACCATTCATTTTAATGGAAATGTGGTGACGCGAATTACCATAACAGCCCTAAATAATTCATACATACGAAGTTTTACTTCGGTCGTGTGTGCCGCGATGCATACCTTTTTTAAATTGATAGGCGATGGCCTGACTCTTTGTTTTATGCGAGTAGCCGAATGTATAGGCTCTGAACTGGTTCAAGTGTTCCAGTTAGGATTTGTCCGAAGAGTTCTAGAACTTCCCAACAGACACCTATTATGTCAGATCCTTACATCATACACTCGAAGGTCAGGTCCCAAAGGTTTGAGGAGATGACATGCACATTTTGATAGTACAATCAACCGTATAAATTTTACGTTATGGATAATGAATATGGCTTATTTATTCCAATATGCGCGCCTTCACTGTTTTTGTATTGTTTTCATGTCTGTTGTAACTCGTAAACCATAACTATTATTTTTATTTGCTTAAACAATAGTCTAATAACACCCTCGAACACTCACAATTCACTCTTTAATATGCGGATAAAGTGATGGATGATGGTAGAGGGCAGGAAACTGGGGACCCATTGTGCTGCCCTAATAGTAATCTAGGCACCTGAACAGGCGTATGCCTTGGTGGTAAGCGATCAGCCCATTCAGAGTAAGGTTGTGTATTGTATAAGTAATTTGGTTCCAAAATATGCAGCAGCAAACTGTGATAGGAAAATTCATCCTCCTGACCATACTTCCAACCAATCCGAAAGAAATTTTGGTAATTTTTTTCACTTACGTATGTTAGTGCCCTAGATATATATCCAAACTATAGCTTTCCGGTCCGGCAACCGGCATTGAAAATAAGGAGTTTGGCGACGAAATTATAATCAAGAGCAACAAACTCATTACTTCACTCTATCTGTAAGTTTAGCCAACGTACATCAATCCCCGACTTGCCTTAAATTTTCGCGCACTATTCATCCCCCTTTTGTCGTAGCCTAATAATATAGGTATAATATTATTATAGCCTATGTCACTCGGAAAGAAGTAGGCTTTTAAACTGTGAAAGAATTTTTCAAATCGGTTCAGTATTTTCTGAGATTACCTGCGACAAACAAAAAAAATGTGTGTGTCAGCTCCGACGCACGACTGGAGTTTACTCTGTTTTACTCTGTTGAGGAATTTTTGACTGCAGATGTCAAGATAGGCTAAATGCTGTATTTTATGTAATTATGACGAAGTTATCCACATTGTGGTTTTTAACTAATAAAGTATTCTATTCTATTCTACTCCTTAAGTACGATTGTCTTTGACTATGCAGTAGGCAAACATACATACTTACATGCGTCAGCTGTCGCGCAGCATACCCTGTACATGTCGGCTGTATTATATACAAGTATACACATACATTGAAAAGTGCGCAAAGTACGTTGCGCAGAAAAACGTAACGATTTTTAGTTAACGCTTGTATAAATTTTACTCCTCATAAAATTTCCATACCGGGGGCCTCATATGAAAATCGATTCTTAAGGAGTAAACTCCAAAAACTAGGGTGCGGTTTTATGAAACTTTAATATTGCCATAACCCTAAACGCTTTAACCCGAAATCGACGAAAGTATATAATTTTGTTTACGTGGTTCTGATAATGTAAATTAAACCCTGATCTGTATGGAAACGAACGTAAAGAATCCAGATTCTATCGTTGGTGGTCAATGGGAATTTGATGTGCTGCTCGACTGAATATTCGTACGATATATTGTTATGTAGACGTAGGTACAATATAGTTATTAATATAATGTCGCTGCCTTTCGATAAGTACTGGTTTGGTCGATTACTTCGATAGGACGTGACGTGACGCTCGACATGCGTAACCGAACAAAAAAAAAACGGGACTGAAAAAGTTTCACTTTAAAAACAAACATTTCCTCTTTATAATACTAATAAAAATATATATGAGCACTGTGGTTGGAATAAAAACAAAATAAAATATAGTTACTTCTTACCACAACAGTTTTATTGATGGATGTACATTTCGAAAGCTAAGCTTTCATCTTCAGCAAACACTACATCAATGTAGTGTTCGCTGAAGATGAAAGCTTAGCTTTCGAAATGTACATCCATCAATAAAACTGTTGTGGTAAGAAGTAACTATATTTTATTTTGTTTTTATAATACTAGTATAGATTGTGTAATAATTTGTATTATTTTGTGACATAATATTAGGGAGAGGGCTCACAAGATGGGGAGAAGAGGGGATCAAAAATATCGTGACGTGCTGTGTTTATGGAAAGCCCCGTGTATAATATTTAGGCCTCACATTCAGTACTCTGAGATATCTATTATCCGGTCTTGACAGCTTATTGCACGTTTAGTTACAAAAAGTGTTTATTCGATAATAATTCGTAGTTATTGGAGTGTTTTCTATTGTTTGTTTATATCAATAGAAAAAACTCGGGTCGCAGTGCCAAACCCTGCCGACAATATAGTGTATTTGCTAATACAGGCATTGTGGCAGTATTATGTGAACTTAAGTTTGTTTTTTGACAAAATAAAAAAATTAACCCCTTAATACATCCCTTAAAATAATTAAATTTTTCTAAATTTCAATATTAGACATGGATTTTATCAGTACAACATCTGCACCAAATTAAATACACCCTTCCATAAGTAAATCCGTATCAACAAACTAGTGTTTTCATAAAATTTGAAAGTCCGGTCCTGTCGGGCCGATTTTATTAAAATTTTAGCAGCACATTTTAATCTTTACTAAAGAGTTAAATTTCAATTTTGAAACGATTCTGACAAATTTTTCGGTATTTTTGGGCCCAAAAACTTTTTGGAACCCCTAAATACAACCCTGAAAATGGTCCGATCGGGCCCATTTTAAATAGGCTTCGTGCGGTGATGGGTTCCAATGTGTGTACCAAATTTCGTTTAAATCGATTAAGTCTGTCGAGAGTTATCGTGTACACACACACATATATATATATATATATATATATATATATATATACATACATATATACATAAACATTTTCAAAAATGGTGGCAAACTGTTCAGGGGGGTATGAAACGTCGAGAAATTTTGGTCCGACCCCTAGGTCCCGCCATCCGACCGACGCCAATAGTGTATGTGCCATATGGCAAATACACTAATAAACAATAACATCTAAACTAAAATTATAATAATTGCATGTTATTATTGTATATAGCGTTTAGCGAACATTACTATTTATGTTTACTGTGTAATGTTTTTGTTTGGTGACGGCGTAAGAGTATTGATCAGTGTGCATCATAGCAAGCTCATTTACATTTTTAGTCCTGGATTTATCATTTTATTTTTATTCAAGTGATGTGTGATTTCCAAAGGTCACGACAAACAAGTCTGCCGAGTTAAGATTGATTCACAATCGAAACGTCTTTTCACCGACCATAATAAACAATTGTGTGTGTTTTAAAGACCACCAACAGCTAAGGTTATTTGGGCCTAGCACCAATTCATATTTTCAATTCATTATTATTATTATTTTTTTTTTTTAATAATAAATTGAAAATCCAATTGACACTTTTACCAGCTCTCGGGCTAGAACCCGAGAACTGGGGACTTGTAATAGAGGAACCATAGCAACGCCATGTAAACAACAGCGCCGCTACACTCTCGGCTATTCTCAAGCCCCATAATAAACAAGCTTACATCTTGACAAAATATGACGTATCATTTTTGACGTGTATAACGTCTAATGTGTCATACTGGCGTGGCATTTTAGAAATATTAGATGTAACGGAAATAGTTGAAAATGGTTGACAAGTGAAACAAAACACAGCATGAATATCTATGTTAAGACCTCAAACACAGTAAGCCAGGTGGAAAAGTACGAGTCTGCAGCAGGTACAAACGCCGAGCCCCAACTCGAATCCCGAAGGCTTTTAATATAAATATATTTTTTTAATAATGAAAATATATAGGTATTGGATAACAATTTTAAATATAAAACAAGCCGTGAGGTGGGTCGTTTATTAGGACTAAAGTGCGACCCTTGAAGTCCACACGACGAACTTCTCATTTTGATAAATATTTAATAATAATAATTAAATTAGATATTGCACAGAAAAGTAATCATTTTAATCATTAAAACATAAGTAATTATTATTTATTTTTAACAATAATTAAAAAAAAAAAAACGGCTGAACCGATTTTTATAAAATTTATGTCGGATCAAAATGACGTTAACACGCCTCGATTGACACCCTTACGAAGTCGATATAATTTTTTATTCGCGAGATATTGTGTAAAATCTACTTTTTTAAAGTCTATTTGGTTAAGAAAAAAGAACGGCTGAGCCGATTTTGAAAAAATTTCTTTCAGATCATATTTACGTTAATACGCGTCGATTGGCAACCTAACGTAATCGATATCATTTTTCATTCTCGAAATTTCGTCTTAGAAAGAAATGGACACATACGTACTTACGTACACACACAGAGACATCTTTTCAAAAATAGTTTAAAAATAGTGTAGTGACCTTGAAATAAAAATTTGTTAAAAATTTTGATTTCGATTTTCGGACCCATTACAATAACTTCCAATGGGAAGTTAAAAATAAAAATAGGTAAAAAAGTTAAACGGTTTTATAAATGTACTAAAAAGAAAAAATAATATTTAATTTAGGTTCATAAGTATAAAAGCGTGGGTCGTGACTAATAAATTATCATAGAGTTTACGACCCACGCTTTTATACTCATGAACTTAAATTAAATATTATTTTTTTCTTTTTATAGTACATTTATAAAACCGTTTAACTTAAAAATGTTTTACCTATTTTTTCAAAATTCTAGGTTACCTATACTTTGGGTTTGAGACTTTTGAGTTCCCTGAATCCTGATTATAAAAAAAACTCGGGTCGCAGTGCCAAAACCCTGCCGACAATATAGTGTATTTGCTAATACAGGCATTGTGCTGTTATTATCTGTTATTATGTGAACATAAGTTTGTTTTTGGACAAAATAAAAAAATTAACCCCTTAATATCCCTTAAAATAATATTTTTTTCGTAATTTCAATATCGTTATCATTACTGCATCTGCACCAAATTAAATACACCCTTCGGTAAGGAAATCCGTATCCGCATACTAATGTTTTTATAAAATTCGTAAGTCCGGCCCTATCAAGCCGATTTTATTTAAATTTTAGCACCACGTTTCAATCTTTACTAAAGGGTTAAATTTCAATTTTGAAACGATCCGGACAATTTTTTCGGTATTTTTGGGCCCAAAAACATTTTTGAACCCCTAAAAACCACCCTTAAAATAGTCCGATCGGGTCCATTTTAAATAGGCTTCGTGCGGTGATGAATTGTAACGTGCCTACCAAATTTCATCAAAATCAATTAACTCTTTCGAAAGTTATAGCCCGTACACATATATATATATAAACAGACATTTCCAAAAATGGTGGCAAACTGTTCAGGGGGGTATGAAACGTCGAGAAATTTTGGTCCGACCCCTAGGTCCCGCCATCCGACCGACGCCAATAGTGTATGTGCCATATGGCAAATACACTAAAAAGAATGCGGGATGGGCCCATCGTTCCTTCGTCTGAAAAAAATTGGACCGATTTTGATTAAGTTCCCCCTAAAGTTCAAGTTTGAGGAAATCATCAAATCTGGTAACACTGCTACAGTACGTTAATGGGTATTTTAATCAGTTCTCAAACCAGCGTAAATTTTACAACACATTTCTCGTAAATTTCAAACATGCAATTTGTGTGAATCGATCTTAATTGAAATATAAGACGGATTAGTCTGCCGCAGCTTCTTTGAAGACGTGATAATCTTATTTAGCGCGTAAAAACCACCAGTTTTATTTCATTATCAATGTTGTATTTTTATTCTCGGAATTGATTTTTTTTTAGGAAATAATCTGCACGAGCTGTTATGTTTCGGTCTATGAATTTACTTTATAATTTAGGCGACAGTTAGATAATACTCGTACTTATTAATTTAAATTAATTAAAGTATAAACAACTGATTGTTTGAGGTCACCGAGCAAAAATGATTTTGTTCTTATCGGCCGCTAAAATATTCCATATAATAGTTTTTTTTTTGTTAAACTACTTTAAATTGGTTTTTTGTTCTGGTAGTTTTTTAAAGTGACACTTTATTAGCCAGTGCAGGCTTTTAGCGCCTGTGAAGTATCCAAAAGACCATAAATTATAAGAATGTGCATATTAATAAAATTGAAAGTCGCTTTCTCGTAATGGTAGGTAGATAATAGATATATATATTTTTCCTGTTTACTGAAAGTGTAAAAGATAAAGTTTTACATGCATTTTGTTGTGCGCCGAACTATAAGGATGACGAAACGCACTGATTTTTGGAACCAGGTACCTCAACCTGAAATGATTACTCAATTTTTACTCGTTCTAATAATTACGAAGTTTCCATTCGACGAAAATACTAATTATGATTCTGTCACATTATTGTAATGAAGATAACTTTAAAAATTCTAAAAGAATTATTTTGATATGTTTAATTTCAACGGAGAATTGCATGTACGTGGGGTCGCAAACGAAACTGATTTATGAATATGACGTCACGCGGTAAAAGTTTGCTGTTTTTTAGCTTTGTGAGTAATTAGAACCGAGGTTACTTTAGTAACTATTTTGTTGTAATATAGACTTTTCTATTTATAAATTAATTAAAATTAACTGTCAAAAATTTAGATATGTCAATATTTTCCGTCATCATCTGGTTTGTTTTTAGTGTTTCCATATAACAATTTACGAGTTTAAAGAAAGAGATTTATCGGAAGTTACCATGTTAAATTACCACACATACAAATTGAAAATAACTTTTAAAAATATTGTACCGCGTGACGTCACCCGGACTGAAAACTGAATTTCTTGGAGAATTGTCAAATTTAAACTTTGAAATAGCATAACTTTGTTGTTTTTAAAGATATTTCAAAAATTCTTCCGCCATTAATTTTGTTATTTTTAGAGCTTTGATTTAGACTAAAAAAATAAAAAAGGGAAACTTTCTAATTGCCAGTTATCTGCCCGATGCTTATAACTTAATAAATACGTGGAGATACATTTGCTACCTGCAATATCTCTGCAAGGGAAACCATCAACCATTTAGTGTTCTAGGGAAAAATTTGCTTCGACGCTCGCACAGAGTTGCAGATATATTGCAGACAGTCAATCTTGTGCAGGCCTGCGCCATACTCTTCACGACCATCTGATGGTTTCAAGGTTACCCTGGTTTCATCAAAATAAAACATGCTTCCCATCCAATTATTTCTTCAACACTAAAATTATAATTAAATGAATTCATAATGACTGCAAACAGTATATGAAGACACCTGTTGTAAGAACAATGCTGTAATCAGGAAAAATTCATTAATTCAAACCTATGTCACCGTAGGGATTCTAACCCTAAACTTTCCACTCAGTCCGCCGCGATAGTGGAAAGTTTAGGGTTAGAATCCCTACGGTGACATAGGTTTGAATTAATGAATTTTTCCTGATTACAGCATTGTGTTACGTCATTGTTCTTACAACAGGTGTCTTCATATACTGTTTGCAGTCATTATGCATTCATTTAATTATGTATTTGGTCACGACTTACGTGTTAAATTTGTATTTACTAAAAATATAATCATTGGGGCGAGCTATATTATAGACCCATGTCCCATAATCACTTATATAAAAGCTTACATTGTAAAGAGTATTTTGGGGGGATTGACGCTACTTTTAGGGGGCGAGTCTACTGTTTTAGTATTGATTGTATAACTGGTAATTATCGGGTACTTTAATCGGGTGTCCGTCGTCATTTACCTATATGATGGTCATAATATTATTATTATGCTGTACTCTTGTTTTTATTGGTTGTAGGTATACTAAGAAATGTTTTCTTATTTGGTAAATTTGACGTTCTTGTAACCGCGTCACGTCATTTATCCATATCAGTAAATGCCAGTTCCTGTGAATACATCGACGCCGGAGACAGGCAGATGTCGTTGGACATTCGCAGGAAACAGAAGTGTTTTTTTTACAGCGAAGTCGATTACTGAAACCCGTTTTAGACGGAAGCAGTTTTGTTATCGAATTTGTGATCAGAATTTTTTAAAGCAAACGTTATAAAAATTGTTGAATGAATGTTTGTAATAGTAGATTGTATATCTAGATGTGTATTAGACAATATTACGACGAGTGATGACAGTATGCAAAAACGAGCGATAGCGAGTTTTTACAGTCACACAAGTTGTAATAGCTGTTCTGTTGCTAATCTTAACTGATGACGAAATTTGTGAAATTAGAACGTATTGTATTTAATTTTCATCACAGTTTTATTTTGTAAACAAAATTTATTTATTTGATGTAAAATATTCATGCACATGATAATTATGCATTAATGATTATAATCAGATGCATTAAAGGTGCATTTTCATGTGACGCTTGACGCTGGTTTCTAGTGTCAAATGCGGTCACGTGATTCAACATGAACGCCAACTCGAAAAATGTAGCGTAAAAGCTAAACAATGTTTAGCTTTTACGCTCGAGTTCTACTGGTTCTACAGCTGTATTTAAACCATAGACAAAGATTAGTCTGTATGAATATATTAATATAATTTATCTCAATAATAAAACGGATTTTAAAGAAATTCATCGAAAAAAAAAATCAAATGTTGATTTTGAAATTCAATTTTCATCTTATTTCCCTAAATTTATGTTAAAAATAGCGCTATTTAACCCAAATGTGTTCAAAGTATATAAATAAAAAAAAATTTTGATAATGAGAAACCAGTTGACCTGTCAAGGACTTCATAAAGAAATGTTACTTAAATCCTAATAGTTTGTTAATAATATTAGGATTTCTGCAAAACTTTACATTTATTTATTAAATTTGACGCTACATTTTTTCGAGTTGACGTCTATGTTGAAATTATCCTACGTGACCGTATTTGACGCTAGAAACCAGCATTAAGCGTCACGTGAAAATGCACCTAAAAATATTTTTTTGTCAGACAGAATTGAACATACATCGTAACATCATATTTTATAGATAACTGCGTCCTATATAAATTTAAAAAAAAGTTTCAGACTGTATACTATCAAGGACAAATAGTGGTCAGATTAAAATTAATTTTTTTTGTAATGAAATTTACTATAATCGCTGGTATTGGACAACGGAAATAGTGTGCAACCACAGAAGATAATCCATAATTGGAAATAAGAAAGAGAGAGAGATGTATTTCCTTAGTGATTAGTCTTCGTTATATAATATAGTGCCTTATATCTTCAGTCATGCCCCATTTAAGGCTCGGAAAAAGTCATAATGACACGCATTAATCAAATTTAAAATTACAGTCGAACTTCGATAACTCGAATTCTTGATAACTCGAACAAAATTGGTTGGCAGTAGCGTCAAAAGTGAAAATTAATATTATTAACGTCGTACTCCAAATAAGAAATTAATCTTTTGTAAAGGCTGGGGTCATTTCTTAATTTTGCTTAGGGGCCCAATGTGCTCTTGCGCCGCCACTGACCGGTGTTAGGTGCATATTAGCGAAAGGGAAAGATATTTCGGAAATTTGTCATATTGAACAATGGCAAACAGAGAACATTAATTTATTTCTTATTTTTCTTACTACTTGCGCCATAATAGGTACTATACTTATTACTTACCTGTTACCATACAGACTACAGACATGAATTTCACTGTTTCGTATTGTTTATTATTTATGTTTCTCATTGTTTTAACACCATTTTTCCTAATTTCTTTACTATTGTGTTGATTCACTATTCCGTAATTAGTGTAAATTTAATTTGACCGTTTTTTGTTTCATGTCTTTTTTTAAACATTAAAATTGATATTACAAATATTTGTCACTTTTTGAAGTGAAACTATAGTGAGGGTAAATTCGTGAGGCGAAGAA
Organism: Mongoloraphidia duomilia; assembly: GCA_039654895.1. Lineage (NCBI taxonomy): Eukaryota > Metazoa > Arthropoda > Insecta > Raphidioptera > Raphidiidae > Mongoloraphidia > Mongoloraphidia duomilia. The sequence goes on from CM077522.1 coordinate 13,297,324, forward strand.
ACGAAAAAATGACATTGTGTAGAGATTGAGAAAGAAAGAGATATAGAGCACAATCAACCACTGACGCACTACTTATGAACGCGTTTGGTTGGAACTGTCATCTATGGTTGAGTAGGCAAAGTAGTCGAGAAGTTTCACTTCTAGCGTGTGGTCTTAGCACATACTCTCCTTTTTATTTTTTTTATTTTTCACAAGACCGTTGGAAATGTAAGGCATCTTGAATGAAAGTTGTGACAGCTGACCCGATTAGATTCGTTTCGATTTTGATCACAAGATAACGTAGTATAGCTGTAAATGTCTTCTATACCAGTACTCGAGCTCGTATTTTTCACAATATTTTCGTAACTCTTAAAAAAAAATAAAATCAAGTGGCACAATTACATGCGTAGCCATAGGGCGTAACGGGAGCGGACTGGACGGCTCCAGCCACCGCGGCCAACCTCAATGGGGGCCAAATGGACCACATTATTTCAATCAATATTTTTTCTTTTAATTTACTTTCATTATCTTAAAAAATATGAAAATATGTTATATAATATGTTGAAGTAAAAACAACATGTATAATAATTAGGGACCAAAAATTTTGGTCGCCACCGGGGTCATTCTACGCCAGTCCGCCCCTGACTATCAATAGACTAGAGTAGGCAATGCGTAAGGGCCCAACAAATTTAGGGACCCTTGGCCGAACCCCAAAATAAAATTCACAGATTTCGCAATCCTTGCAACCATCGAGGACATTGGAAATGATAACAGCATATATGAAACATAATTAACTGTTTATTATACACACAATATTTATCAATGCACTGTTTAGTTTTGTCAGAAATAACCCTATTATTCTTCTGTTATATACGCGTTCACTTTTGCTTGATTACTTAACTTTTAAATGGATTTTTCTACAGTATTTATTAACATTTGCTCAAAAATAACACCGCAGATCGTCGCAAATACCTCTCAATTAACTAGACATGATATAAAACACATTTCGAAAAAATTGCACTTGTTCAATTTTGCATGATTGCTCCTCACTTGATCGCGACACCGTTGTCTTTTGGCCTTGAACGAAAACTCGTAACTCTGCCCCCATATACGAACATAAACATTTCCAATGTTAAAAACATTTTTTTCGAGTCTTGAGAACAAAAACTCTTTGAAAACTGAAAACAAATTTTTATATTTGGAAAAGATTTCTTTCTCATTTATATTTATTGTTTCGCAACATGAGTTCCCAATGGATAAAATAAGGACTAAAGAGACCTCAAGACCATCAGCGAAATTTAGTTTGCTGAATGTTAATGTTGTACAGTTGTTTCAGAAAACATACTTCTTATAATATAGGTATAGTACCTGTGTACTTTATTGTCTCAAAACAAAAATTACCTGCAGCGCTGGCGCTTCAAAATATAATTTCGTAACAACAATTATTATTATTAGTATTATTAATTACATATTCCGAAAAAATTTCCCGCGCACAGGGCCCGAAAAAATGTCTGCGTAGGGGCCAAAAGTTTCTGGTTACGCCACTGTACGTAGCTCGGGCCAAGGTGTGGCGTCACGTGCCAAAAACACGAATTCCCTCGAGTGAATAAAAATCGCGAAAACTGCGCGTTCGTTTTTTCTAAATCCAATCGGGAATCCGGAACCATGAGACAGAATGAAATGAACGTGCTTCCTCTTTTGTTCCGTGTCGAATTTCAGCGTTTTAATACGAATTGGCGATAAGTTTATCGTGAATTCGACGTAAGGTCGTTCATGATTTTATTGCGTATCGCGAATGAATAATTACACCACCGTCGCGTTAATTTCGATAGCGCCACCACGTGTTCACAAAGGTCGCAATTTTCGCAGTCATAACGCATCGGTATAAAAATGACGGGTGCTTATTGAATATTTGAATGGTAGGCAATAATCCAAAGAAGCTAATTTCGAAGTCGACGTCTAAACTCCTAACAATGGCGTATTTTTTCGTCATAAGAGTGCAGTGTGACTTCGTTACAACAGAGAATGAATTAATATATCGGCTAATGATTATTATGGAGAACTAATAACCAAGTCCAACTAATGCGAAATGTTACAATTACCACAAAACACCAAACCATAACAAACACTCTCGACGTACGTTTCGCCAACCAAGTTGGCATCATCAGGAGATGATTAAAACTTAGTTTTAATCATCTCCTGATGATGCCAACTTGGTTGGCGAAACGTACGTCGAGAGTGTTTGTTATGGTTTGGTGTTTTGTGGTAATTGTAACATTTCGTATCTTTACACCAAAGGTTCCACCATTTTTTATTGTCCAACTAATGCGATTACTTCATAGAGAGTTTTCGTGATAGATAGAGTAGGGGGGAGTCATAGGCACAACTGTAAGTGACAGTGTCACGTTGGAAAAGAGAGATAGAAAACGAATAGGTTCTCTTTTCCTTGTCTTCTGACGCATTTGTGTATTTAGAAATTTATAGTAGGTTTAGTAGGTGATAGAAAAACACATCTATTCTCCATCTGTATCTTTTGCATCGACACTTTTTTGGGTGATTTCCCCTCCTCTATCTATGATATTGAAAGTTTTAACTATTTATAAATAGTGCACCTAAACTATAGGAAAAAATTCTCAAATTCTTAATCCGAAGAATGTGAAGTGGGTGTTGAAAGGACACGTGTTTTTGCGATACTCTTTTCTACCATCAGATATAGTAAGTGCTATAATCAAGTTCCAAAATTTAAGACAGTGAGTCATACATAGTTCGTATAACAGGGCTTATGGAGTGGAAAACCAATGAAACAATGTAACCATACGCGTCACATGCATAAAAACTGTACCGCTTATATAAACAGTGAAGTATAAGTGCTTGACTCACTATCTTAAATTTTGGAACTTGATTATATATTAATCATGGGCGTAAATATCTGTTGGTGGGAAAGACTAGGTATAAGTCGCTGATAAAAATCTTAATTCACCGTGCAAACAGCAGCTGTTATGTGTTACATTTTTTTTTTGGTTATCGCGATTGTACTGTATTCAGTATCGGTCAACTGTCGAATGGAATGTCCTTTCTGATAATAAATTGACAGATTGTTTTTAAATATCATCACCCATCGCCGCGGAAATATGATAAAAATAGCCGCGCACATGTTTTGATAAACAGTTTATTAAACAATATTAACATGAACGTCGTGTATATGAAAAGAAAATAATATTGATTCGTTTTTTTTTTTTTTGTTTGATACACAAATTGCGCAATTAATTTGTTAATCGCCACAAATTATTTTGACAATAAAGTTTTCCAGTTTCCAAAGCAGTCAATTTTTTTCTCAGACAAATTTGGATTTAATTTTGTCCTCCTTTTTTGTCATATTCGGGATATCTTTTTAATTAATAAAAAATGGACCGTGTAGTTTACACTACACACTACAGAAGTGAAACTTCTAGTCGCATGAGTCATTACAAACACGAGACTGAAATGCGAATGGGTTGAGTCACGACAAATACGCTTGTATCTTGTCAATGTGTATTATGTAGGGACACTCAATGACACTGCAAATGTATTACTCATACTCAACATGCTTAGCGTCTCGCCAGTCACTGAGTCACTGCGAACTACAAACAGAAAAAAGCTTCTACAGACAGACGCGTTCAGCTCGCATAATGTTACACAGCGCTGTTATTCCTTTACATGTATTGTCTGCGAGGTGAAGAGGGGGGGTGTGTTTGTGCGACGGGGGCAGAGTTTCCCGCGAGGTGGGTGTTCGTGCGACGGTTTTGTCTGCGAGGTGAAGGGGGGGGGGGTGTTTGTGCGACAAAACCGTCGCACAAACACCCCCCCCCCCTTCACCTCGCAGACAAAACCGTCGCACGAACACCCACCTCGCGGGAAACTCTGCCCCCGCAAGAATTGTACGGTCCTGATATTCAATTAATGTTCCTATGTGAAAGAATAATTTTTTAATTTTTTCTGCGACGCCTCCACCTCCCCCCCTCTTCATCCCGCAGGCAAAACCGTCGCACAAACACACCCCCCTCTTCACCTCGCAGACAATACATGTAAAGGAATAACAGCGCTGTGCAATATTATGCGAGCTGAACGCGTCTGTCTGTAGACGCTTGTCAAACAGAACACTGGTTTTCGAGACAAGCGTGGTGGGGATCTAGTCGCCTCGATTGTAATGGCTTGTGAATAAATTGGTCCTGCATAGGCCTGCGTAATGCGTTTTAAAACAACAAAAACTGTAGACATTTTTGAGGAATGCATTGTTTAAATCTTACTTACACGTTTAAATGATATCGTTGTTGATATAATAAATGTTAATCTGATGAAGGATTGATAACAACTATAGCGATAATAAAACAATACAGCAGATGTTGTTGAACTTAAAGTAAATATTTATACACCTAACTTCTTATTTCCTAAGAAATATATTTTTTAGACCTGATGTGTGTCAATAATCTATGTATATAAAAGAAAGTCGTGTTAGTTAGTTACACCATTTATAACTCGAGAACGGCTGAACCGATTTTCATGATCTTTGATTTTTTGGATTTGTCTCCGCCCTGGCTAACAGAATAACTATTAAAACATCGGAAAAATTCACCCGGGAGGGAACGAGCGAAGCGAGTGGGTAATATATTATTCTGTATAATATAAAACAAAGATTTTGTATATAAATCATACCACCCGAGAGCGAACGAGCGAAGCGAGTGAGTAATGTAATTATAATATTCAACCGAACGAGCGAAGCGAGTGAGTATATTGCAGTTCGGGCGGAGCCGGACCGGGCCGCTATAGTTGTTTATAAAAATGATGAATCAGTTTTTATAATATGAAGTTTTATACGGGTGATCGTTTCTTGAATCACTTCTTTGCATCTTAACTAGGGCATCCAAGTCCCCGGACTAAAGCGTAAGTCGGGACTGCGAGACCTAACTGAGAGAATCCTTGGACTTGTCCTGAAAATACCAAATATTAGAACAAAACTTCCCAGAATTACAAAATAGCAGAGCAGTCAGAGCACGGTGTTACGAGCTACAACCTACGACTGCTATTATATATTAAAATTATATTTCACACCGCTTTTTACATAAACTTGATTTCAGTTCAACTTTTCACCCCAGCAAAGCCGGGTCGGGCAGTTAGTATAGACGTAAATCTTCCTCAATAAATAAACTATCGAATGGTAAAAACCGCATTCAAATCCGTTCAGTAGTTCTCGAGATTAGCCGGTACAGACATCCAGACAGATAGACACCTACCAAGACTTCCTTTTCTGTTATGTAAAGATGAGTCCATATCAGTATTATAGAGAACCCCATACATGACTTCCGGGTGCAAATCGAATTGAAATCAAGTTTGTGTCAAAAATTGTAGGTACCCATCATAGACATAAAAATCTAGGGACGTAGTACAATCGAGTGGTGGTTGCTGTTAAGGGGGGGGAGGAGCGATGAGGACGCAACCGTGCTCACATTCTATTGGTCGCTTCAGTTGCGCAAGCGCTGTACGAGCAATTGGGCATACGTAAAGACGCGGGCGATTGCATCTAGCGCAATTGAGCATGCGCAAAGACGCGGACGACTGCATCTGGCGCAATTGAGCATGCGCAAAGACTCGGCCAATAGAACGTTGGCACATGCATAGCATGGACATGTCCATAAGACAGACATGCACCCTTCCCTGAATGGCTTCCCCCCTCGTCTAAAGTGGAACTTTATACTACATCCCCAGATTTCTATATCTATGGTGTGAAAGCTATATTATATCTATTATCTGTACATATATTAAAGCACCCGGGCGAAACTGGGACGGGCAGCTAGTTCTAAGTATGAAATCGTTTGCTATTCGCACTATATTGTCCGGTTTATTATCGACTTCTTGAAAATATTTACTATACTTATTAATTATTATTAATTTTGCAACAAACAACTGACACACACGACTCTGGTGTATACTTATTACGTTTCCGATAACATTTCATCTGAAAATGATATTCAAAATTACTTCTAAATGTGTGACGTATTATTTATTAATATTACGCGTTCGTTTTGTTGATAAACGAATAAAAACTCATGCGATAAAATTTAATTGTCCAGTTTTTGAATTACATCGTGAATTTATATTGTTAAAATTTATCGTAAGTAGCATTAATTAAAAAGACATGGTTTTTAAAGTCGTTAGTTCGGTTTATTTAACTAATTTAATGGGTTAAGTTTATTGCTAATTAATTTATATATACATTCGTTATTACTTTTAAAACGTTAACCTTGTAAATCAATCATCAATAGTCATAAAATCGGAACGGAACCTGTCAGTAATTTCATTTTCTTGCAGTTTTTTTTCTTTTTTTTTGTATTCAGTCTGACCCTATAGTAAAATGTGTTTAAAATTTTTCCATATGTCTGTCTAAATAGACAGACAGATGGAAAAATCGGTTCAGTCGCCCGTACAAATGTACGGGCGACTGAACCGATTTTAATGAGACTTGGTACACTATCAATTGCAGTGCTCAAACAAGTATAGGATAATATTATAGAAAAAGTTCCCCGCCGCGTCTGTCTGTGCCCGATTTTCTCCGAAGTACTGAACGGATTTTGTTCCGATTTTCACGATTAGATAGCTTGATTCACGAGGAAGGTTTAGATGTATAATTAAAACTGGCCGGCCCGGATCCGCCCGGGTGAAAATCAGGAGTAATCTCAGAAGATCGATATCAAAATTTTTTCACTGTTCAATGGGTGATACTTTATATTTTATTTGTTTGCGTTAGCGAGTGAGTAATGTATTAATAAATCATAAATCCATAGCACCCGGGAGCGAACGAGCAAAGCAAATGAGTAATGTATTAATAAATCATAAATTCATAGCACCCGTACGAAGCCGGACCGGGCCGCTAGTAGGATATACTTTATATATAGCTACTAGCTGCCCGGCCCGGCTTCACTCGGATAGAGCTAACTTACTCTAACATAAATCGGGAAGGAAACGACGTAGCGAGCTGAAAATAGTCACACTCATCCGAATTTGCCAATCACAATAAACTGTGTAAATTTCATGGTGCCAGAACTCACCATAGGAGAGTTTTTGTGTGACGTCCAGATACGAGTACCTATTTTCTATTTTATGTTATTTATGCTCCTGTCAAAATCTATATTAATGCGAGCAAATCTGCAGACAAAATTGACATGCACGCGAACAAAGCCGTAGAAAATAGACAGTTATTAATAATTTAATATATTGGACATTGTTACATTTTTATATAAAAGACTCACTAAATTTTTCATTGTTACAGTCGAGGGTTGACACCTCCCCATCGCGTCAAGTCAATGTCGATGGCAACATATTCAATGGAAGAAATGGAGTTCATCAAGGAACGAGGTAACGATTACTGCAAGCAGGTGTGGCTGTCACTATACGAAGGAACGGGGTTGTCTGATTCGGCGGACGAACAGGAAATCAAGGATTCCATGATACAGAAATACGAACGTAAACGTTATTATGTCGATCCGAAAACGAGCGGTGTAAAATTCAGAAGCGAAATGCTAAACACGTCAAGATCATCTACACAGAGTGAATTAAAATCGCCGTCCGATGCGAGATCGACTACGTCTTCCGATGATGGATTTGTTTCGTCCGATAGTCTGTTTGAAAAGTGTCCGTCAACTAAAGTATTAAAACAACAAAATAATAAAGTGTCTTCATTGGACAATACAGTTAAAATTTTGAGAAATACGTCAATTCCAAGGTCGACACCCTCGAATACAACGACACATGACGAATTCGTAGCCGATTTTAGTAAAGCTGATATATTTGTAGCTGATCAGGCCAATTGTAATAATAGTTTTAATAATCAACCGTCATTCGCTAACTTCGAAAATAATCCAATTTTCAACTCATCGAGTGAGTATTCTCATTTTATTATTCACAAAATACACTAAAAAGTAGCTGAGGAATACTTTCGATTATGTGACGTTTCCTTAGCTTGTTTTAAGTCAGAGTGGTGTAGTTGACAAATATTTGCCACGTCGTGGGAACGGGTGTACTTGGACAAATGTTTGCCGCTTGTCCTTTCCCAAAAATAACTGTTAAAGAACGACGATAAATACCTGTCAAGTCTACTACTTTTTTCTTCCGTTTACCATCCATTTTATTATGGCAGTATTGGCTACGTTTCCTCACAAGCGTTAAGTGAATCACTGCCAAGATAATCTTAAAACAAATGTTTGACATCCAAGCACAAATATTTGCCAAATACATCTGTAGCCGTTGCATAATTATTTACTTCTGATCTTTCCTTAACAATGCACAATTATTTGTTTAGAGAAGATACCAGCGTCATACATGCGCACAAACGCGTTTACTGCCGGGCGAGTCCATATTCTGTTTAAAGGAACGCGCGTGGCACATAACACGCGTCTTTCGCGCCGGACTAACCCATATTCTACCACTGATAGCCTTCCCTATCATTTTTACCGCACAGATCGACCATCTTGCTGGTGTCTTCTCTAAACAATACTACTCTACACCAGTCATATTCCGGCTTTAGAAACCCCCTTTGTTCACAGATCAAGTGTACTTTCAGTTTATTATTAAAAATAATAATAAATTGAAAATGCGAATCAGTGCTAGGCCCAAATAAGATTATATATAATTAAGTATGTCAGTCACGCAATGCATCATGGGAGTTGTGTCAAGTTGTGACGCCATCATTAGTGTGTCAAGAAAACTAAACATAGTCAATAGTGGCGCCGCGCCATGGTTTACATGCTAAACTAATAAACTATGGTCTATTATTGCTATCTTCTTGAATCAAAATAATACTGAGTTCAAATTAATTACTAAATTAAAAAATTAGAATGGGTGTATTTATTTTGATTCAATAATTAATTAGCAATAATAGACCTTAGTCCATTAGTTTATCATGTTAACCAAGGCGCGGCGCCACTATTGACTATGTTTAGTTTTCTTGACACACTAATGATGGCGTCACAACTTGACACAATTGGAATACCTATAATACATATAATATATTATTGTAGATCCAGATAGCCAGATAAATATAAAAAAAGAGTGAGTGACTAAGAAATTACAGACTCCCAATAACTGTGAAATATTCTTGGCATTGGGTTGATTTTCCTACAAATCTTAATTATTATCCAATCAAAAAGTTTGTTGAATAGCGTCTCTGAATTTGATAGAACTTTTTATTAACATGTAATTAATTTATTTTCAGCAATGAAATCGACTGTACAGTCAAAATTAACCAGTCAGTTGGCAACTCCTCCTTCAGAAGATCGATACGCTGCACTGAAAGACCTTGATAATGCTCTCAAACAAGAACAACAATTTGAGTGGGGCTCGGCTGGTCATTCTCCTCACAATGGATCGATGTTTTCCGTTTCCCCGCAAAGTAAGCATTTAGGTTCCCAAAAATTACAATAAAGTAGTCATCTGTTTTGAATGTAATCTTTTTGCATTTCACAGTACATATTTTAATCTTGAAGAAGTTTAATTTTTTTTAAATTATTTATTTATATTGTAAACTTCCTTATTTTATCACAAATGATGCATTGACGATTTTATAATTGGGGCAGTATAGCCTAGTGGATAGCGTACTTGATACCGCAGCCTCTAGACTAGACTGTCGTGGTTTCGAATCCCACCTGCGCTCATGGATGTTTTGTAGAGATGCGCCGAATAGTGGTTTCACCGAATAACCGAATACTATTCGGTTTAACCTTTACCAACCAGATATTCGGCCGAATTATTCGGTTTACCATGTCATTGTTTTGCCGCGTAAACAGGTTCTAACATGTATGCTACGTGTCGCTGCTGGCTAGTTGACAAGCAAGCCGTACCTCGCCACCCGCGCACACCGCGCTATCACTTTGCTTCAAAACATCGCACGATTACGTTAAAAATACGAATAAAAGTGCTTATTATTACAAAAATATTGATAATATTAACTTTATTGTGTTTGAAATATGAGTGGGCGTAAAAGATCACGTGCTTGGAACTTTTTTGACGAAATGTAGCCAAGAAAATAGAAATACTCGAAACGAATATATTTGGCACCAAAACCGAATAATTCGGCCAAATACAAATCGTGAAAAAGATGCCGAATACGCCGAATACCGAATACCAAACGAATATTCGGCGCATCTCTAATGTTTTGTGATGCTACTTAGTTTTAAGAAAATTGTTATTTAGTGTAGTTGAAAGACGCTAATGACCTGAGATGTCGTCGCGTCTATAATCTACAATAAATAAAGATTTTATAATTTTTATTATCAGGTTCGTTTGGTTCACCATTAATGGATAACCCTTTAAATAAGGAGCCTACAGTTTGGAATCCGTTTTCGGCCAATCATTTCGGCACAGCCAATCAGTGGGGCCAGCCTGCCGAGTCAACACTTCAGAACGCGGGAGCATCAATGTTCAATGCTAACCCGTTCAGAACGGTAAACGGAACTAACGGATTCAATGGTAACATGAACGGAGGAGGATATCCAACACACAACTCCGCATATCGTCCAACTGTAGTTCAACAACAGTCCATGTTTGCTAGTCAGCCTATACAGATGAATAATTTCGATACCGTCAATCCATTTAAGGTTAGTATTTTTTCTTTTAACTTTTTTTTGTCAGTGGATGACTTTTACTTTTTCCAGTTACTGTTAAAACAGTTCATGTTTATCCACTTTCAACTGTTTAACAACCCTCAATTATTTTTATTCTGTTAAACTTGAAGTTAACAACAGTATAAGAATACTGTTGCTAACTTCCAAGTTTAAAACAATTGAAGGTTTTTTTTTAACAGTTGATTATGTTTAGTGGGGTTTTATTTAAGTTGTATACTGTTTAAATCTGAATACAGAATATCTGTAGGTTTTTTTTACGGTATTATAATTAATCAAGAAATTATTAGTCCTATCCGTAAATAAATTCACATATTAGTGAATAACGCAATATATCAGACGACATATTATCGCCATGATATTTAATAGAAGGCTATAATATAAGAAAAATGTAAATGCCACTTTCGTGACAGTGTATTTTGATTTAATAAGGCGTCCAGCCATTAATAAAAATAGCTCCCGCAGTATGTGCTTTTCTGCGGTACACTGTGCATATATAAGAGAAATTAAAATTGTCTACTGTTGGCACTGTGGAGTAAATGGAAACTTGCCTGACGCGTAAACGGGAGTTTCGGGTTCAAGTCCCGACAGTGGCATTTACATTTTTCTTATATTATATTATTTTATAAATCTGGTTTTGTGATTTGTATTTTCATATTTTTTACAGTTAGGCATAAGTCCAGGAGCAACAAACGGCGCCTTTTCATCGAACAATCCATTTTTATGAAGATTTTAGGATTTATTTAATGTATAAAAATATAAATATTAGTTATTGAAATTATCAATGCAGTTCTGTATACCTAATATTTTAAACATTTTTTTTTTAAGAGAAAATATTCGTATTGTGCTTCGTATATTATTTATACGTCATTCGGAGGCTGATCTTTAATTGAAATGAACTTCGTTTAATACCTAATTAGCGATTTTAATTTTAAATATGAAGCAGTCTTTACGGAAAATTATTTAATGGTATATAATTATCGTTTTTACTTAGCAAAAAAAAGTTAGTCTCGGTATTCTCAAGAGATGTCCGACATAATAACATCACTATATTATATAGGAAATGTACTACGTATAGTTAAAAGAAATCCAATCAGATGAAACACTGTCTGGAATATAGATAAAAGGTTTTCTATTATGTCCAGCTAGGCAGCTGACCAAGGATATTTGAATATAGCTGACATAGAGAACCTGTGCTTTACTTGTGTGAGGAGCGATACTTCTCGCCATGTAGTATAGATATGATAGAGCCTGTAGAACTGTCTGAACTGGCCGCCACAATCATCACTTCCGCGAAGCATTTCCATACACTCCGTGACGTTTCACTGAGTCCACTCTAGCAAAAATTGTGGCAGGACTATAGATGTTACATATTAAATAATCGATGATGTGATATTAATAACCTGTAGCTTTAAAAAAATGCGTGTCTTGAAGTCAGCTGTTTATAATTTATGATAGTTCATTTTAAGACATCCTTAATATACTTATTTTTTTTGGACAACACTCCCATGTAGTTTCAGTTAATGACAGCCTTTGAAATTCGTTGTTTTTTTATGTGTATATTTTATATTAAAAAAAAATGTTTAATCGAGTTTCATTTTGGCGTTGATCGATGTAATTATTTTTTTGTTAATTTATTGCCAATTTGTTCTCGTTTTTATAACTGAAATTTTAGATTGTTTTTAAAATATCTTGTGTTAATTAACCCTGGATCTTAGGTGCTTTTCACATAATTTGAAGTAAATTTTAAATCTTTAAATTTGTTGAACGTTAATATTACATTTAATTCGGAGGATGTTATAATTAATTTTAGGTACAATAAAATGTCCAAATTTCATTTGAATAGAAATAAAACGTTACCAGATAAGACCGCTCGATCACCGAACAAGCAAAACTTTTATTTTGTACACATTGTAAAAAATTGGTCAAGTAGCAAAATATCTGCCAGTCCAAACCTATACCTCAAAAATTTGTAGGTTAATTTTAAACAGTGATTGAGTAATTAAGCATAATATTTCATATTATGAATGACATATGGTCGCAATTTGTTATCAGCTATATTTAGACAGTTAGAAAAATGCGCGTTAAAATATCTTGTATTTTAAGACCGTTTTTTACCGTTCACATTAGTTTTTAATAGATGTAATGTGGATTATAGACGCTTGACAACAGAGATCATAACATTAGCTTTTAAAGACAGCGATACTTTAAAATTATGTCTATGTGAAAAGCACGTGAAGAACTAGGAGTGTGTTAAAAAAATAATTCTCGAGCTGTTTAGAGAATATAAATGAAATTTTAAATTTCCGATCAGTAAACGTTGTATCTTTTAATATAATTCGCTTTAATTAGAAATAATAATAATTATTAATATTTGCTTACGTTTTTGCTTTCTCATTTTGATGTAAAATAGTTGAATACTATTATTGTTAAGAATTACTCTCTACTATTATTTAGTAACTAGTTACTAGAACAAAGGATGTAAATGATTTTCCATATTTATTTTCGTAAAATATGATGATTTTTATTCACTTTACGCTTTTTAGACACAGTGGTGGCTTGTAGTTGGGGTTGGCGACAATGACGTATACTAATAATTTTTATTAATCTGTTTCGGTATTAATATCAAAACATATTTTAGCATATTTAGTAAAAAAAAAAGAAAAAAAAGATGAACGCTGAAATCGATTATGAAAAATATAAGCTTTGATCCTGCAGTTAGTTTGGGATCGTTTAAGATCTGTTTTTATTGCGCACCCACCGTTGTCAACTATCCTCAAATTGTTTGAAATTGTTCCCCGCAGGAACGGACAACGAGTGGATGTTGGCAACACTCTTTAGTTTTTGAATTTAAAACAAAAGTTGTGTTGTGTGCAAAGAAGTAAGAATATATCCACTCCCTGAATATATCCATGGAGTATAAAGAATATATTATCCTTGCTTATTTGGTTTTATGTAAGTGTAGTCTCTAACCTCAAAACAGAGGTGACCTAGCAAATGACAACGCATTCATAGACTGCGCATGACAGTAATCAGTGGAAACTGGTTTCAAATGAATCAGAGAAAGTGCTGGCACATCAAAGTATTTGTCCGAATTTGTGATTTTCCCTTCTGAATTAATTATCTGCGCATGTCACTGATGGTTTTAAATCATTGCGAACTACTGCAGGAACAAACCTATAAGTATAAAACAAACAGGTAGATTACAGTCGACAATCGACTCCTAACAATGGCGGTGTGAGACTGAAATTATTCTTACGAAAAATCCCTCTCTTATCTGCAAACTAGTGAAAAAAAACCCTTTCTTCATCGCACTTGTTTTTTTAACATTCTTTGAGTTAAGAAAATTTTTTCTTATTAGTTTAGAAGCACTACAAATATACCAAATTTCGACTCTCCAGCTCATCTGGAAATGGATTATAATTTTCAGACATGAAATTTGTACTTTTTAATATTAACATTACGCGAAATTTAGATACATATGCAGCACACACACACAAAGCGGAAAATGAATTGCGGGATGAGTATAGTGGGGATTATAGTGGTTCCCCTACTTGCAGTTTTTAGTAAATAGAGCTTGCTTCTAGAAAGGGTCGGCTCCAGTTTAAATCAATCGACACAGCAATGATAGGTGTGATTCTTCTGTTTGATTATTTCCATCAAAATGATGGCGGCGCACGCGCACAGACTAGATTTTCTGTCACAGAATAGACTGCGCGTGTGCTCCCATCATTTTGATGGAAATAATCAAAAAGAAGAGACCAACAAACACACCCATAGTGTGTAATCACGTTGATTTTAATATTCTCTAATTTTTAAAGCAACGATTTATTTTTAAGTTCACTCTTTCAAGGTAGGCTGCGCCTATCTTATGTACCCTTAGGCCGGTTGTCAACGGCAAGAATTTTCACGATCCGCCGTCATGGCAAATTTGCCGTATTGTACATTGTTTTATATACGAGTCTGTCCACGAGACGGCAAAGTCGCCGTCAGTGAACAATGTTTATACAACAAATAACTTGTAGTTATTTGTTATATTCAGTATAGATTTCACAGATTCATTAAGACTCCCATCTCCGTGGACAAAGCCACACGTTTTTTTCTACCATCCGGCAGATTTACCGTATAGCAAAAATGCTTGTCGTGGACAACCGGCCTTATAAGCTGCCACTGTTTTTAGTTATTTTAATTTTGTAAGACACTAAAATTCCCTTTCACGTGAGAAATATATTTTAACTGTGAAACACTAAATAATAATATTAAAATATAATGCCTTGGAAGATATTTATATTGAATTGAAAGAAAGGAAGGAGTATGCAAGTTTTTCTTTAATCCTTTAATGATCAATCGATGTCCATTTTGAATTTTCGCTTTGAGAAAATGTGTATTAATTTTCACTTTTTCCAAGTGCAGAACTATTGAAAGCTTGATCATGAAAGGTTTGTTTAAAAAAAGGTATTTTTAGACGCTTGTTTTAAATTTATTTCTGTGTATTCAGGAATAAACTGATATTGTTTTTTTTTTTGTCAAGGATTCACGACGAATGTACTGCAATAGATTTTACATTGATTTGAAATATTCTATACAATTTTTTTACAGTCAAAACTGTCAGACAAAGTCGCAACCAGATGTGTATTCTCAGAAAGTTTTGAACGTTGCATGTGGGGAACGATAAATATTATACAAAACTAACACATAATAGAATAATCATGAAAATAATTCAAAAACATTCAAGTTGAGGTAAATGTATTTTGTGAGTCAAAAAAACATTTCACCTTGTGATATAATGACACTGGCGCACAAATACACATGTGTATACTGTGTAAGTGTGTATAAGTCATTTGTGTACAGACCCGTAGCAACATACGGAGAAGAGGGGGCATTTCCCCCTGACGCGTTTTTAATTACTACCGCCTATTGGACTATGCTGAATAGTATAGATAGACTGATAGACACAAGAGATATTTAAAAAAAAAACGTAAAATTCATAACTTTTATTTACCCCCTCACGGAAAACAGAGTTGCTACGGATCTGGGATCTGTTTGTGTAATCTAACAATGTGTCAACTCACAGCTTTGACTGTATAAATTCAGAAAGAAAAAAAAGAGGTAGTTGTGTCGCGATATTCCTGCGCAAGAATATGTCCCCTACCATCTCCTGTCGCATGGAAACCCGGAACCTACCTGACTCATGGAGTCAGAACTTTTGATTCGGTACAGTCATTACCATACTCAACCATCCTTTGCCAGGGTATCTAGTTTCGGAGACACAACTACTTTAATATTGACACGTAATTTCATATACATATTATGTTTTATATGTACGGAGCCCGCCGGGCCAACCGTTTTTTATCCAATTATGAAACAAAAAGCCGTCCCAATGTAAAAAGAAAAGTTTTGTATGATGTTAATAATTACGAATTGAATATAAATACAATGTCGGGATTGGATGCTTTTGTTTTCAAGTGTTTGAAATTTTTTTGCTCATTGGTAATGATTTTAATTTAAAAATATGTATCTCGCAGCCATTTGGTGTAACTGATCATTTCATTAAACGCTGAAAAATTGTGTAACTCAAATAGCTTGGGACGCGACGGCCCTACACATAACTTTGTGGTTTCCCAGGGCGTCGTGACGCATTGTTTGAGAACCACTGCTTTACAGTAATCTCACCTTGCAACACGATTTGTTTACGGCTGTTTCGCTATTGCGCAATTTAAATTGAAATCGGTCCATCGATTTTCATATTTATTGCTTTCAAGTGTGAAAAGGAGACTTTACATTATATGAAATAAATGCATTGCTCGCTTAATGTTCAATGAGGGCTAGCATATTTTTATTCATCAGATGGCGCTATTGGCAAGTAATGTGCATACTTCAAACGCTTACGTTTTTTATTTGTCAGATGGCACTAGTGGCAAGTAAGGTATGTCAAACGTTTAGAGATTAACGGTTTGTGTTTAGTTATTCTACATTTATCCATTATTAAGGAGTAAATAATTAAATACAAAACTGAGATTTAGCCGTTAAATGATTGAATGACAGATACTTTACTTGCTAGTGCCGTCATCAGGTGACGAAAAATATAAACAGTACTGACATTTGAATGACATCAAAGTGACATATAGACCCAACTTGCTAGTGGTGCCATCAGGTGGTAAAAAATAAGTCTGGTAGCCCTCATTTTTATGGAACCAATTAACAACGCTAAAGGGATATTACTGTATTTTTCGGTTGTTTCTAACATTTCGGTCTAAAAACAATCTGTCCGAAGATCGCCTCTTTTTTCCGACATTAGTATGGTGTGTAACGTTATAGAATTTAAAATAGTCTTATCAAAATAAATAAATATATAAACTTATAATGAAATCTGTCCAAAAACTGTGTCATTTTCCATGTTCATTTTGTTTATTTAGTGCCGATAATTTTTAAGATAGTGTTTTTTTAAAATAACTACATCAGAGTTTGAAACAACTGCAGACTGTCTGTTGTTTATGATAAACAGAAAGGTTAGTGAATTTAATTTGTTTGTTAATATCTTAAAAATTGTTTTTCCAAAATTTATTGTATTAGGTGATTCCTTTTAGTTTGCCGCTATTAAAATGCCCGGTTTCTGATACGACTTTTAGTTTTAAATCTAGATTTAAGAATGCCATTTGTTTTTCAACTAAATGGAAATTTAAACCTGAAAGTCGTATCAGCAACTGAACATAAGACTCGTAGTCGGTGCACAAGACTTGAACAGAAATTAAATTGCTGACTAAGCTATTCATTCTTCTGACAGGAATGTTTAAAATTTTTGCGATGTTGCAGATCCAAAAAATTTGCAAGTTACACCATAAACGTTTTTGATTTTTTTTTTAACTATTGAAATGTGCAAACAATTTAATAAAGGGAAAAAATGATTATTATTGATGAATTTTGAAAATATTTTAAAATCGAGTCAAATAAGTATTGGATTTTTGAGTTATACCATAAGGGAAATTTTGCGTACCTACTCTAAAATTTTAAAAACAATTACTATTTTTTTTTTAATTTAGATGCTTGTTTGGGTATTCCTTTTACTCGCGTCGACAATCAAATAACTTTTACTATTGGCAATTTTTCTTGATTTTTCAAGGACACGCACACAGGTAAAATAGAATAGACTCTTTATTGAAAACCTGAGTAGGTATAATAGCGTCATACATACTAAACATATTTAAAATTTGGTAAAATAGAACGGCTTAAAATTATACGCGGCAATCATATGGACAACTTTCAATCAACAATTTTTTAACTCGGCTTTTGAATATTGTGATACTTTTAATAGATTTTATATCAGAAGGTAACATGTTGTAGTAGTGCATCCCTTTGCAAAGCGGGCTATTGTGCCATGATGATCATCGCAGTAAAATTTAGACTGGATGGGTAAAAGTTTTGGAAAATCAATTGTTATAAGCATAAAATTCAAAAACGTCCCCGTTTTCTGATGTACCTAAGAAACGCCTTTTTTATTAATTAACTATATAAATTCCTTATTAATATATCTAATAATGTACCAAGTTGTCTTAAACTGCCCGAAGCGCCATTTAAGCAACTTGCCACATCATTTTGAATATTGTGTAGACGATAATGTATAAATAGTTACAACTGAAACACTAATATATATATGATATATATACATATTTTTTTATCTTGTAATCACTGATCTCTATAATATATCGGTAGTTGATAGTCAGCTAGTCCCTGTACAACGTCTGAAGCCTTTTAAAAGCATCGAGACTGAAGAAGAGGGAGGCTTTGAGTGACAACACCCGCTACGTTATGGATATGTACCTGCAAGAAGACTAGAGACTCGGGAGAAGAAAGTCAAGTGAAGAGGGTGGGACGAAATACGTCGCACACAGGTCTATGGTCGCACATCATGGTTTCTCTCGATAGCATGCATGTACTTCTTAATTAACAGTACAGCTGATACGGGCGAATATCTTATAAAGACGATTAGCGTGCAAGCATATAGTTCCTTTTTTTTTGCCGTAACAGCTCAATAGGTACCCTGATCAGTTTGAAGGATTTCGTTAGCTCTGATTGTGTACTGTCATAAATAAATACATACGAGCCCCGTTCCCACTTCAGTTGGCCCACTTACCAAAAAACTCGATTATTAGTCCTCAATTAACAGAAATCGAAACAATAGTGTAATATAGGTATTTTTTATTTTGTACCAAACATTTTACAGACTTTTTGTCATAACCTAAGCCTACTAAGATAATTAAAAAGAAAAACGAAAAAAATATAATCAGAGAAACTAAAACTCCAAAAATATTTCAAAAGTTAGGGTAACATCACCTTTAATGGTTATAGCATTATTCTTCGAGGCATAGTATTAACGAAGTTGAAATACTTTTCGAGTTTTAGTTTCTCTGATTTTACCTACATTTTATTCGTTTTTCTATTTAATTTATTATTTTAGTAGGAATACATTATCTTAGTAGGCTTAGGTTATGACAAAAAGTCTGTAAAATGTTTGGTACAAAATAAAAAATACCTATATTACACAATTGGGTTTTTAAATGAATTTTTTTTTTTACTTAAATGGATGGACCACATACAAGTTTTATAGCAAAACTGATTTTTTTAATTTTTTTGCTTACTAATTAAAAAGTTATATTTAAATAAAAATTAATTTTTAAACTCAGTTCCGATAACGCGCCGAAAGAATCCGAACGCGTGTGACGTCATTATGTTATCTATGGTCTTTGTATCCATGGTTACCAAGTTAAAAATGTATTATTTTTGATAGTATGTGTAATACATATACACAAATACCAACAAATGCAGACACATTTTAACATAACGACGTCACAAACATTCCTGGCGCGTTTTGAAGTCACGTGATATTTTTTAAATTTTTACACATTTTAATTAATTTTTAGTAATTTATCTATAGCTTTAAAAAAATTTTTCTTTTCGATTTTCAATATTATTTATGTTAAATTATTAGAAAAAATTAAAAAATTAATTATTTTTTTTAAACTTAAATACCTAATTGTTTCAATTTCTGTTAATTGAGGACTAATAATCGAGTTTTTTGGTAAGTGGGCCAACTGAAGTGGGACGGGGCTCGTATAACTTTTGATAAAGAGAGGTATATTCCATGCTAACATTTTGTCTGATTGAAATAGAGAGGTATCTTTATTTCAATTTTTGGTTCAGATGGAACGCGGAAAAAAGAGACATAGATATATTTTTTGCTCTGTTTGTGGCTTAACACCGCACATTGACGAAATAGAGAAAGCTTGCGCTGTGATAGCATGCACTACGCATGCGTTTGTCTGATTTTCTCGCTTGCCCCTGAACTAAATCAGAAGTAAAACCTAACCGGTGTTTCTCTTCACTTCGATTCACACGAAATACGGTGAAAGTGCCCATCGCCAGATGGCAGTACCGTACCGTCTGTGCGTGGGACGTACGAGTGAGTATAGCGGTCCATAACGTTGCATAGTTTGTAGTAGCGAGTTTCACATCCTATAACAGTTTGAAAAATGTCAGCCAATCCTGCTGTGCCAATCACTCGCGCGCTGATTTCATATTATCGCCGACATTTACTATTCATGTAAGTAGAGATCAGTGGTTGTAATTAGAGTCCGACTGAAGCTTCGGCTTCGCCAACATTCGGCTTTGGCCAAAATCAGATCGAAGCTAAGTGTTGAATTTACTGAATAATCAAGTGAGTATTAATTTATTGTAATCACACACACACAACTCGGCAAACAAAGAATATTCACGTCAGAAGTTATACTTCTTTTACGTAACAAAACAAAAATAACCAAAAATTTTATCCCGCGTGCCAGTACTAAACGTTTGTAAAAAGTACGATAATATAATAAAATAAATATATTAAATAAATTAATTTAATAAATTATTAATTTATTAAATATATTTATTTATTATATTTATATCTAATTATTTAATAAAAAAAAAGCATGTTTGCGTTGAGATTCGAACCTGGAACCTATTGCGTATGACGCGACGACGCTACCATTGCGCCACGGTACGTCTTTCATAGCTGTGCTATATAATAGGCTATTATAATCATGAAAAATAATAGTATAAACAGTACAGATGTTGGGAGTACGGACTCATATTTAACGAAAGAGGCATAAACGAGCGTTTGTAGGTATAGCAATTACTTTTATTAATGTTTTTCAAAACTGCAAACGCTCTTGTCACCTTCTGACTGGTGTAACGACTAATTTCATCATGTTACTTCCGACTAGTTTCATGGTATTAAATCGTAAAAATTCACTCTCATCCTTTTTCCATAACGCGCCAAAAGAAGTATAACTTCAAAAAAAAACAAATGAAAAAATACTTCTCAACTTTAACGCAATTACAACGATAAATATTTTCATTCGCTTTTTTCGCATTATACAACCTTGGGCTTAGGCCGAAAATAATGAAAACACCGAAGTTCGGCTTAGGCAAAAAAACAAGGCCTTCGGTCAGACTATGTAATGGCTTGGTTCGCGCTACCAGCATAGTTTAGAGTGTTTAAACCTTAGAGAAATGTGGAAATGGAACAATAGCGTAACCATTAGTGGGGTAATTACGTTACTGATGGCAAAGCCATTAATCAACTTCTACACTACACTGATAACGCAAGCAAGCCTGTACCAATATTACAATCTGTCTGCATAGTTTTAACAAGCGTTGGAAAAAAATGTACATCGAATGTTTATTAAAAATGAATTGTGATACCAAAATTTTCTTTTAATAATGTATTATTTACAAATGAACAATAAATAGCGTATGTACTGAAGACTACAATTTGTGTATTTAATATTGTTGCAAAACTGTTTTCTGAGTTGGCGGAATAAATATTTATTTACAATAATTAAAAACAATAAAAATGAATGCAACAACGAAAAGTCAGTTCTAGGTCGATTCTTAGGTATCAATATGGTCGATTCTTAGTGATCTAAGTCGTTTCTTGAATGATCATTAAAAATCGACCTCAATCATTAAGAATCGACCTCGATCATTAAGAATCGACCTAGATCATTAAGAATCGACCTCGATCATTAAGAATCGACTCGATCATTAAGAATCGACCTCGAAAATTAAGAATCGATCTAGATCATTGAAAATCGATTCTTAATGATCGAATCTGATTCTTAATGATCAAGGTCAATTCTTACGTATTGAGGTTGCTTCTTAATGAACGAGGTCGATTCTTAATGATCATTATGAATCGACCTCGATCATTAAGAATCGACCTAGATCATTAAGAATCGACCTCGCTCATTAAATATCGACCTCAATCATTAAGAATCGACCTCGATCATTAAGAATCGACTTCGATTATTAAGATTCGACTCGATCATTAAGAATCGACCTCGATAATTAAGAATCGATCTCGATCGTTGAAAATCGATTCTTAATGATCGAATTTGATTCTTAATGATCAAGGTCAATTCTTACGTATCGAGGTCGCTTCTTAATGAACGAGGTCAATTCTTAATGATCATTATGAATCGACCTCGATCATTAAGAATCGACCTAGATCATTAAGAATCGACCTCGCTCATTAAATATCGACCTCGATCATTAAGAATCAACCTCGATCATTAAGAATCGATCTCGATCATTAAGAATCGATCTCGATCATTAAGAATCGATTCTTAATGATCGAGGTCAATTCTTACGTATCGAGGTCGATTCTTAATGATCGAGGTCGATTCTTAATGATCATTATGAATCGACCTCGATCATTAAGAATCGACTTCGATCACTAAGAATCGACCTAGATCCAGAGCCGGATTATCCAATAGGCCCCGCGCCGCCTAGGAGCCCACAACCCGTGAGAAAAATAAGTCATAGTTAAATAAAAAATAGAGAAAATAGAAATAACAAAATAAATAAACTAACACACAAACACAATATTATAATCGATGAAGAATCGTATGAAGAACCTATCACAGTTATTGAATACGTCTTCTGACAAAAATCATACAGTATTAAAAAATTCATCTTGTGAGTCAAAACAGCCATCATACAAAAATCTTTTTAGAGTTCCTTTAAAGTTAACAATATTATTAATACTTTTTATACTATTTGGTTGTGATCCGTGCGCAATAATATTGTAACATGTGCCTTTGATGAGCATTGTCAAGTTCGGTTTTGGCAATAAAAGTAAATATTTATGTCAATATATATATAGTTTTCCCTATTTGTATGAATATAAACTGCAGCCTTATAGATGTAAACTGCTGCCAAAGTTAAAATATTATTTTCTTTGAAAACATTACGGCAAGAGTCACGCGGCTTTAAATCAAAAATTGTTCGTATAGCTCTTTTCTGCAAATAAAATATACGTTTGCTATCTATGGAATTTCCCCATAGGAGAACACCATAGCTGATGTAAGAATGAACGAAGGCATAGTAAAGTGACAGTAAGTATTGATTATCCATCAATCCCTTCATACGACGTATTAAGAATATACTTTTTTGTAGTTTTTTGGATAGAACATCCACATGATAATTCCACTGTAAATAATTTGTTATCTATGTAGACGCCAACAGTGGCGTAACTTCACTTCGCGGGGCTCAGGTGTAAAATTTTTTTTGGGGCCCCCCTCCCCTACTTTACCCAACTAAGAAAAATTTCCAATTATTCATGACATCATCATCCCATCTACATTTGATTGTATTCTCAAAATGTTCTACGTCATATAAACGACTCTGTAATTAAAAGAAGTTCTACTGGTATTCTTCAGATAATAATATTGCGCTCTTTTATATTTAAGGATAAATAAATTTCATATTAAAAAGCAATTGATAGAAACAATACTATTTGAATCTAGAAAGTAAATGCAATCTGCGCTTAGATCATATATAATTGGACTGAGAAAAAAATCGAGTGTAAGGATTAATTAATCAGTAGTTGACCCAAAAATTGGGGGCCCCTCGAGGTTAGGGGGCCTCGGTGATTGCCACCTGGAACACCTGTGGTAGATACGCCACTGGACGCCAAGGTAATTGAAAATCTGAACATTGTCAAGACGGTCCATCTGCATACAAATAGTAGGTGCGTTATTGATATTGTACGACTGTTTAGTGTCAAAGTACATATTAATTAATATGTTTTGTTTTGGCTTTATTTATTTAAGACCGCTAGTGTCACACCATTCACATATGTCTATGATAGATTGATTGAGAGCAAACGTTAGGTTATTTAAACAGTTAATCACTAGGCGGCACTAGTGCCGCCTACTTTGTATGTTATTTTATGCTCTGGCTAAGACATATTAATTAAGTTAGTCAAAACATTTTTAAAATGCACATAAAAGACTGTTTAAAGACATTAACCGGTATACTGTCTAGCCCACTTGACCAGCTAGATTTCATATAGGTACTTAATTAATTGTGTTTGAAACTTCCCAATGATCAAGCATTGTGGCTTTATTAGGTGAAATTAAATTTGTTTTTGTACAAAATAAAAAATTTAACCCCTTACTACATCCCTTACAATAATAATTTTTTTTTCTTAATTGCAGTATTGTTATCAATACAAAATCTACACCAAATTAAATACACCCTTCAGTAAGGAAATCCGTATCCGCAAAGTAATGTTTTCATAAAAAATGTAAGTCCGGTCTTATCGGGCCGATTTTATTTAAATTTTAGCACCATTTTAATCTTTACTAAAGGGTTAAATTTCAATTTTGAAACGATTTGGACAATTTTTTTGATATTTTTGGGCCCAAAAACTTTTTTCAACCCCTAAAAACCACCTTTTTCTAATATGAAAAGAAAAAAAAATTATATCGGTTCTGCCTGATTTATAAAACGCGTAATATTAGTAAGTCAAAGTGAGAGGCCTATCTTCCGGAATATAGACATAGTCCTAGGTAAAAAATAAGTAAACACATATTCCACAAAACTCATATTTATAATTTTACTTAATAGTTAAATACATAATAAAGTTTTATCCAAATGCATATACATTAATATTTTTCTATATCTGAATTATACTATCATAATAAAATTAATTTTTTATATAAAATTAAAAAAACAAAAAAATACTGTAAATAATTTATAAATATACATTTCAATAACTACAGAAATTATACATATGTACTATTGTATTTATTAAAGACAGAGTTAATGCTGGGTTACAGAAAGCATTGCCAGAAAATATAGTAAGATTAATTATGACCATACAAATGTCTTCATAAGAAAAGCATTGTAAAATTTTAAATCGAGACTGCTTGAAAAATAATTGATCGATTGAAACGATTTTTTTCAACTGTGTATACATGCATTTAACATAGTTTTTTTAGTACAATTTCCACTTCGAAACAACATTTTTCTACGCATTTTGATCAAAATTTAGCTTCAAAAGCGATCTTTTTCTACGTAGACCAGTCATTTGTTTTTCTGTGAGTACATTCTAATGTTTTACAAGCAGAGTTTGACAACGACATTGTCACATTAGACTGTTCCTGCATAAATATAAAATGTGATTATATGATCAAAATCTAAGTTCATTGTCAAATCAGATTTTCTAACAATGCTTTCTGCACCCCAGCATAAATAAGGAGAAACGTCATTGTTTCGACGCCATTTTATTATTATTATGTCTGAACAGCAATTAGAAAATCAGTTTTGTTTTATGTTACTTTTATACAAACGAAATCAGCATGAAAAGTCAGAAAGTACAATTCAGTCTCAGAACACTACACTGGGGTCCAATGAACCCCAGCAAGAATCATGAAATTAGTGCATTTCTTCATAAGAATCGATGTTTAGTGTACTTCTTTCTATTATTTATTGTTATTTTTACATTAACATTTTCATTCCTTCAAACAAACCGCAAACGAGAATAAAATAGGGAGAAATAACATGTTAAGTGATTTTTGACAGGCCGGTGTGCGGGAATGTATCTTTCTCACACTAGTGTGGAAAAGCATACCATTTCCATAGTGATTTGTTTATTCGGCCTGATCCGTCCGCTATGACCCACTGACGTATACGTAATTGCATTAGTGTCTGCTTGCTCCCTATACCACTCTGTGCGTGGGAAGCAGGTAAACAGACATAGTTAACTGGGCCACCTGTCTTTGTTTTACTTTTCTGCGCATTACCTTTAAAATAACGTGATGTACACTGTATGACAAAGACAGGAGGCCCAATTGTTTTTGTCTTTCTCGGCTCGCTAGCAGCGCGTCAGTGCACATTCCAGTATTAGGGTGCAGACAGACACGGCGGTTTTAACCGAAGCGTTTAATGAGTCGGTCGCTTTCTAACAAATCACATTGAGCTAACGAATCACAAATCGCTTATTAAAGCGATTTGTGATTCGGTGCGGTGTGCACTATGGATGGGAGATCTGCGGATTATAGACGCTCAGGCACTATGGATGACGTTATTTATTTGTCGCTGGTGTATTTGTAATGGAAAATTAATAAGAAAAAAAAAGAAAACGGACAATGTGGATACATCCAATTATTAAAGGCAACAAAAAGGGCATTTTCATACGTTGTTTGCTGAAGTACAAAGAGATGAAGAAATTTTTTTTAATTTCATTAGGAAGTACTATTTCCTCCCAACACTTTCTTTTTAAAACTCTATCGCTGTATTCCTTCTCAAAGTGCCAGTCGAATTTTTATTTCGCTTATTAGCTTTTTCTGTATCGAATTTTTCTTCAGTCATTTCTAAACAAAACGAGCCATTTTTCCGTATCGAATTTTTCTTCACCCATTTCTAAACAAAACGGGCCAAAAAAACTGAGCTATCTCAACACATTGAAACACCCTTTGCTTCAAATGAATGAAACCGATTCGATTCCTCAGAACAACTACTTACCGAAGCTGTTTCAAAACAGCCGCACGATACGCACCGCACGGAACCGCTGTGTCTTTTACATCATTATGTTATATTACACGACATATTGAATTGGGAACCAACTCGTTAAACGCTTCGGTTACAACCACTGGTCTGTCTGTACTCTTACTGTATTTCAGTGGCGAAACACAACTACTTACAATAAATGTATACATCGTAAGAAAAATTCATTACATAACATATTTCTTTTTATATTGCACCAAATATTAGGATATTAGCAGTTTAAAAATGATCGTATAAAATGATCTTTTGAAAATAAACTTTTAGGTTAGAATACCTAAATGATTTCTTGATTGAACCAATTTGAATTTTGAAATTGTTAAAACCAAAAGTGATTTTACTGAAAGCTATTTTATGCTGCCGACTTTTCATACTGAAACATTAATGTTCAATGCTATATACATTACAGTTATAGATACTGAAAATTTCATCTATTATTATTACATATTTGTGTCAATTTTCAGTGAAATACAGAAAAAAAGGTGACTAATTTTTTATTCAATAATCTTTTTTACAAAAACAGATTGTTTTTAAACTAGTATAGTATATTTCATGACCAGTGGCGTTTGATAGATAGATTATATCATAAATATAGAAATCCGGGGATGTAAAGTACCACTTTAGACGAGGGGGGAAGCCATTCAGGGGAGGGTGCATGCCGGTCTTACCGTGTCTTTGCGCATGCTCAATTGCGCCAGATGCAGTCGTCCGCGTCTTTGCGCATGCTCAATTGCACCAGATGCAGTCATCCACGTCTTTGCGCATGCTCGTACAGCGCTTGCGCAACTGAAGCGACCAATACTTGCTTCCTCAGCGTCCCCTCCCTCCACAACATCCCCAGATTTCTATATCTATGGATTATTATATACGCTCGACAACAAAGTTCATATGCGTCTCTAAGTGGACTTTTGGGGGGTTCAAACTGCAAAATACATATTACAGAAAGATAGTCTTCCTACAAAAATGCAACTTTTAAGCAAACTGACAAGATAACTGTTTATTATTTTTATATTTATCACATATTTGTCTCCGGGGAGATTCTTTCTCGAATTTCCTCGTAAATATAGATAGATATAGTGGATTATTGACGTTCGACAACAGAGGTCATTAGCGTCTAGCTTTCTCGTATAGACGCCACTGTTCATAACTAATGAAAGCTTAACAGATTGAGGCCGTTCATATTTGTCCTAGCTTTGGGGTAGAATGCTGTTTTTTATATACATATAAAAGTGTTGAACCAGAAAAATTTTAAATTGAATCTAAGAATAAAAAAGACTACTTTAAAAAGTCTAAATCCAATTAAATGAGACTAAAAGACATCTCCAGTATCCAGTTATCTCTTGGCAATTTAGCCTTAAAATGTTTCAACTCATATTTTATATCATCAAACAATAAAAATTTCAGTTTTCATGTGTCGCTTCAAATATAAATAAAAATGTATTGTTTTTGTCTTTACAGTAATGAATTAAACAATAAAACTTCGAAAATTCAGGTACTATCCCTTTATTTAATTCTATCACAGACGAGATATGCACAGACTGATTGTCCCTGTTAAAGAGCTTTTGAGTTTTAGGAACATATAACTACGACATCAGTTTGTTAACTTTCGTCCATGATTATAATAAGGTAGTCGCATGGAATTTTTGTATTATGCATTACGAAAATATAAGGCCATTGAAAGAACACTTTAAAATCTGAGAAGCATTGAACGATTCGATGAAGCGAAATAATTTATAAAAGTTCAATCGTTCAACGTTTATAACATTTTTGAGTTTCGTTCAAATTGATGTATATTTTCGTTTTGTATAATAAAGAAATTCTACGCAAGTATCGTGTTCATAAAACAGTGTCATTCGGTTATTTTCGGTGCAAATACAATTGTTACAGTATGATGCAACACGAACAAACCAGGAGTGTGTTTCGGTAAGTTTTTAAGTAGGAATGTTACGGAGTTTTTACTTCGAATCCGAAATGCCGGAACCTACGGTTCTAATTGTAACTCTGAATCTGACTCCAGTTCCGATAGTATCAAAACGGAGATTTAGCGGAATTTAGCAAACCGCCGACTAACGACGAACAGTACTTGGCCGCCATTAAGTCTTATAGGAGTTAGTTTGGTAAGTTTGCTTTTTCAATTTTCATTACTTAATGTAACTTTATTTTTTTTTCCTATTTTCGAAATAAAAATTGTTTTCTGCAAATTTCACATTTGATTTTGTGACTCCTTACTCCGATTCCGCGGGGATCACTATGAGACCTCCGCCTCCGAGAAAACCACCTCCGTAACATCCCTATTTTTAAGTCTTTCAGAAGCCTGGGTACCTATTGTGTAACTCATTTCTAGTGATATCACTAGAAGTGAGCTTCACAATAGGTCACCCTGATTGACGTATTTCTTCGCACTAGTGAAATAGAACGATTATGAACGTGAATTTATTCGCCAGCGGATTTGTCAGTGCCGATCGTCGAGTTGAGTAATAAAAGTACTCCATTGTCGCACTGAATAGAAAAAAATATTCGAAAGAATTCGAGTTGGGTAGTAAACAGAGAAACAAGTTTTGTCAGCTGCTCGATCTTCGAGAATAAGAAGCATAACAAAAGCGAACACCCACGGGTTAAGCCCGTGACCACCCTTCTCTGGTTGGGGGTTAAAAAACATTTAGTCCAAGCTCTGGCAGTACAAAAGTCTACTGGACAACACTACTGAACACTGTTAGTATTGAATTTAACAGATAATTGATGAAAAACAACAAATTGGTGGCAGACTAATTCAATTTTTTTATCATTTTTTGTTGTCAGTATCTGGAATACGGCTTAACACTATTTTATGGAATTTATACAGATTATAGAGAAGTAGCAATTATTTACAATTATCATCGTCTGCCTTGCAAATTTTTCTTGAATACATGGCAGACTCATATTGAACATTTAACCATTTGAAGTGAGGTATGCCAGGCAGGGCCCTCGCGCCCCTGAGTGCGATGTGTGCGATGCACGCGGGCGGCACATCCAAGGGGCGGCAAATGGCCTAGTTGAGTTATGTTTTTTGTACTGTATAGAAAAAATATACAACTGATATTATATCAATTTTATTTGTATACTCAAGCCTACGTGACAACTCTTACGAGTAGTTATTTCTTTCTTAATAAAATTCAAATTCGAATTCGAAATATTTCGCGCGCAGTTTTCGATTCGATCGTTAATTCACATCAGCGCGTAGACAGGGCGCCTCTATCGAGAGACTCTCGCGTATGTTTATATCTTGAATTTTCCTGTCGATTCCTGGCAGGAATCGACAGTTTATCCCCAATAAGGGGCGTCAATTATGAATCCACACGCGGGCGGCGTGAGGCCTTACGAGGGTCCTGATGCCAGGTACAAAATTTAAAAAAAATTTGCAAGGCAACGATTCATCAAATAGTGTTGAGCTGTATTCGAGATACTGACAACAAGAAATGGTAAAAAAAATTGAATTAGTCTGTCACCGATTGGATGTTATTCAACATAATATTATCTGTTAAATTATTATAAGATTTTAGCAGTGTTGTTCAGTAAATTTTTTGGACTAATTGTAAAAAAAGTGTCCAATCGTTTCCCAGAAGATATTGTCGCATCGCAGACTTGAAATCTATTTTTAAAAAATGTGTAAATACCCTTATATTTCATTCTTCCTATTCTGTAAATGATTTGTTTTTTTGTATTTGGCATGCTCCACACTGTAGTCTTATGTATATATATTGTAAATTATAGACACTAGACAACAGAGGCCATAAGTGTCTGATAGTTTTATGGAATAAATACATTTTAATTTATTTATAAACTACAATATAACACCACTAAATGAACACATTTTATGATAACACAAAAAAAATAGGAATTTAATATAAAATCATCAATTATACATGTTTAGTAAAAAAAATCCTCTATATAATATTTAAATATAGGTACTAATAGAATAATATAATATTATAATCTCAAAATATATTTTAATAAAAAGACTGATTTTAATTTAAATGAGATCCAAAATTATAAATAAAAGATAATATTTTATGTAATTTAAAAATTAAAGTGCAGTTAGAGCCATTTTTTATACAAGTACTAAGAAATTAAAACTTATATTCGAGAATACATAATACAATTCACATATTGTTGGGAAACCTATGACGTGAAGTTATTTTTATCATACAAGTAATTATTAATAAAGAGGTCTCAACAATTGTTCTATCTATAGTAAGCCAACCGCTAAGAGCGCTGGTAGCAATTTTCTGTTAACCCATACTGCACTCATGATGTATGTCGAATTTTACAGGCAGTGCCATCTAGCGGATGGATTTCTATACTAATTTCCAATTTTAGAGGTAATTCTAAATATCTGTCTTTAGTCAATATGCTTTTATATAACCAGCTGAAATAAAAAGATCATTTATTGCTAGTCAATGAAAAAGCTATAAAGTCGACTTCACCGTTTTGCATCGGATATGTAATTTCTGAGCATCCACGTATACACGAAGTCTTTCTACAATTTTTGTATTGTTAAAAGACGATAACGACACTATCCGAACAGGTGTAAGAGAAATCGGGTAGGCTGTATCAGGGACAGTTATGACATGAATACTTGGCCCTGATGTCGGATTGTGGAATGAAATGAAGTAGACATTAACTGTAGCGCAGTTCGTTAGCTTTCGCATGATATTACTTTCGTAGGCCTCACTCGAAGCAATCCAAAGTTACACAGGACCGCCGAGCACCATACAATTGCGTTATATTGTGGTTGTGCACTCGGTCCGAAGGTCATCTCAGGACATCCTTTGTCTACTCAACGCTATACTTATCATTTGGATGTTGTTTTTAGTTTTGAAATTATAAGACGAAACATCTATCATCCATTTCCGTAACGCTCGACTGTTCGTGCATACTCCCAGGTGTTTCACGATAAAATGAAATTTCAATTTCTAAAGCTAATGTAACACCCGGTACTGTTCCGATTTCAAAGACGTATTCACGTTAAAACTTTTGCTTTAGCACCTTTGTCAACTCTATTTTCTACAATCTATCAATCACGTGTTTGTAGAAATGCGTTAGCCTCATATGCGTTTAACCTTAGAATTTACATATCCGGAACTAAATTTTTGCGAAACGATACAGTTAACCGTAGCAGAAGTTCAGAACGTTTTTTAAAATTGGATATAATCTACATCGAAGTAACAAAAGAACGAGTGCACAAATTTGTAACCTGAGTTTCCATTTAACTGAGAGGGCAACGAGCCATTTTCCTGAGAGTAGTTCCATTAATTATCCACGAGAGGCAGTGCTAGTGGTAGGTACAAACATTATTTATTCCCCATTAGTGTCATGGCATTTTAGTGGTATAACTTAATTATTTAATTAATTTAATAATTAAGTTATACCACTAAAATAACACGACACTAATGGGTAATAAATAATGTTTGTCTCTTACCACAAGTGCCGCCTCTCGTGGATAATTGAAAGAGCTACTCTCAGGAAAATGGCTCATTCCATGTAGCACAGGGTAACTTCCATCTGACAAAAGGGTGCTCCATTTTGTTACTTCTAAATTATACTTGATCCACTTTTACTTTTCTGTCTCCAGGAAGCACATTCTTTTTAGAAAGAGTAACAAGCATCTAAGTTCTAACATGTTCAATTTAATAAATTAATCGAAACATAAGAATACAACAATAAATAAATAGAAAGAGTGTCTTAATGTATCCACGAGTTGCTATTAGAGCAGCTTGGCAAAACTAACTATAGGCGGCAGCATAATCTAATACGACTTTATAATTACTTCGACCATACATTAATGGACTGCGCAAGCCCAGTCGTGCCGTGTAACCAATATATCAATACACACTGGTTCAGTCCTGATTAGTGTACACAATAAAAAATGACAAATTATACGAGAGAGATAACAACAACCCAGCTGCCATAACAATGCACAGAACGAAACACAATAGACCTATCCAGTTAGAGCAAGCAAGGGAAATAAATACAACACAGCTCAAGTTGAAGGAGAAAGTGAACCGGTGCGTGTTTTCTTCTTGCGCATTGTTGTGGCAACTGCGTTGTATTTATCTCTCTCGCTTACTCTAATAGGTCTATTTTACTTGCTAGTAAGTTAATTAATTAACTTGTAACTGTATTTAGTTACTTTCAGACGGCAGAACAAGAAATTAGGTTCTTTCGATTGTCATTTGTTTACATTTATTTGCAATATTATTAATAATATATAGTATAAATTTCAATGCATGCGCATTATTGTCTATTGAATCAACTTCTATTGATATTAGACGAGATACGACTTGAGCAGTTCATACTGGTATGATCAAATAATAATTATTATAATCGTTTAAGTTAATTTCAAGGTTATGTAACCATTTTTTATTCAATAGTCATGTGTATTATGGAGAAAAATAGCGCTGTAATTTAGTATATTTGTTACTAGCTGCTCCTGTTTACTAGATATCACGTAAAAATGAGCCTGTTCATCAGTTCATCTAAAAGTGAACGTTAAATAGGTGGTATGTTACAGCAGTGTAGCATTGTGCGATTTTGTACGCATGCCAAATTTAACAATTGTTTAAAAAATGGTGACATACTATGATACTTCAGGTCCATTTCTGCGTGGTACTCTAGTTACTAGTAAAGAAAAACAAACAAGAGAACTAAATAGGGACTTCACATGGAGGCGTGGCCTAATCGCGTAACCACACTTTGCTATACTTTCTTTTCTTGCCACCAGATGTCAAATCCCTATAGTCTGTAATTACGTAAATATCTAATCTGAACAAATTTGAATTTTTAGCATTACAAGAAGTTCAGAGAAATATCTTTGGGAAAAACACATATAAAAAAATCATGGCACTATTTTATTTTTTTTTTATCAATGACCTAAACCAATTTACCAGATGGCAGCCAATTTGTTTAAAACATTTTTATATCTGTACACTTTCAATATTTATTTACATTATGATAATAAAAAAAATTATATATTTTTTATCCACAAAAAGAGATGATATCCATTAAAATCTATGTGTAAACAGTTTTTTAAAAGTATTTTACATTTTAACTTTATTTCTCACATCAAACTTAATATCAGAGCTTTTGTTAATTTTAAGTTCAAGCTTTAACAATAATTCATTATTTGTATGTATATATATAATATTATCTTTTGTCTGACTACAGTAAACCCTCATGAGGCAAGAAAATGTCGCTTTTAAGAATGGTTTCAATGCTTAAAAAACGTAGTTTGTTTTTTATCGATTGGAAAAAAAATATTGATTTTGAAACTGTCGAGACTGATCAACTCAAATTTTATAAATAAACAACAATTTAGTCACTCCTTAACCACAAAAATTTTATTATTAGATGTACATTTCGAGAACGATGCTCCCATCATCAGCAAAAACTGAACCGTTCAGTTTTTACTCATGATCCAATAATATTGCTGTCCTAACCTGAAAATCCGCATCTCCATTTTTTCCTTATTTTTGTAGTTAATTCTTTCCTATGTTTATTATGGAAATATGCTATCCCACAACGCTATAAAGCTGTAAGAGCACTAGATTAACACAAAATATCTCGTGTATCTTCAATTCCTAAGCTATAAGACCCTTTAAGAAATTAAATGCGCGTTGTCTTGAAACTAACAATTTGGCGATATTACCTTTTAGGTTAGGACGACAGAATAAGAAGTTAAGACATGTCTAAATTGTTGTTTGTTTTTTTTTTTTTTTTGTAATCTTGAACCACGGTGTTCTTACAGTATTCTTTATTTATAGATGTGATAGTTTAGCCTAGTGAATTTTTGGAAGAAATTGGTTCGGAAAAGGCTGTAGAAATAATATTCAGAGATGTTCGTTTAATAGCCGACGATTCGAAAAAAAAAAAAAAAACGTCGGCTATTAAACAAATTTGAACATCTCTGAATATTATTTCTACAGCCTTTTCCAAACCAATTTCTTCCTAGTATTCTTTATCAAATTTTATCTGAATTTAAGTTTTCTTTTTTTTAACGCAAACTACGATTTTTTTGGTTCTTTAAGGTTCATTATAATAAGGGCGTACTGTATTTTGAAATGTTAAGATCCACTCAAATCAATGCGAGATGTCGGGAGCGAACACGTCTTAAGACGATAGATAGATATTGTAAATTATAGACGCTCGACATCAGAGGTCATAAGCGTCTGACGTCTTAAGACGAGAATAGCGGGATATAGGCATTTACATTAAATATGTTATTTGGAATAGCAGCTAAATTTTTCTGATTGTCCAATCTTTAAAATTTTTTCTTTAAAAAGTATAAATTTTAAATAAAATTGGATATCGTCATTTATTTAAAATTTATACTTTTTAAAGAAAAAAGTTTAAGATTGGACAATCAGAAAAATTTGGCTGCTATTCCAAATAACATCTTTAATTGGTTGAGGCTTTCGCGGCCAGTTGATGAGCTGGTGTTGTCCTGATTCGGGTCTATAGGCCGTCGTTGGTTGGAATTGCAACCAACGACGGCCTATAGACCCGAATCAGGACAACGCCAGCTCAACATCTTTAATTCAAAAATTCAGCCGTACAAACAAATTGCTTATAGGCATTTACATTACATCCACAATGTATTATACTCTCGTTCTGAAGCGAATTTCTCTCCATCCCGTGTTGGTTTGAATAAACCTTGAAGGAACCCTAATCTTTACAGTTTGAGAAACACTGATTTAATTTGGAACACAAAATAAAAATTATCATATATAGTCCAGTATTTGCACGAAAAAAACGGGCAAACCTGGCAATTCTGCCAAACAGCACCAATTTGCACCAAAATTTGGATTTGGGTTCTGCTTACTCTATATTTCAAAGTTGTCAATGTGCCGAGGGTCGCTTTTTATTTTTTAGGGGTGTAAACTACCCCTATTCGAAAATAATTGTAGAATTGTAGATTCAAGCGTTTAATCGATGGAAATTATCATTACATCACGAATTACAAGTTGCAACCCTTATAAAAACAAACCCTATAAAAACCACCCCTACTGATTAAAATTTGATTTAAAAAATAGGACAAATAAAAATTTTATTTATTATGGATCTCAAGTTTTTAATTAAAAAAATAAATATATTTTTTGATATAAAAAACACAAAAAAATCAAAAAACATAATTAAAAATCATTTTCTTCTTCATCCTCATTCGAGTTTCATCAGCCATCTCTTTTCCTCTTGTACTAGACCGTTCTTGTACTCAGTGTGTGTGTGTGTGTGTGTGTGTTGTGTATGTGTGTGTGTGTGTATGTGTGTGTGCGTGTGTATGTGTGTTTGTGTGTGTGTGTGTGTTTCCTCTTTGTACTAGATCGTTCTTGTACTCAGTGTGTGTGTGTATGTGCGTGGATGTCTCATAATGTGTGAAAAGATGAAGGAATCAGTGTTGTAATATACGTGTTTTGATAACTGTAGAAATTTGTGATTGGGTATTTTTACCATAACTCGCTTAGTTTTTGAGCTATCAAGTTCAACAAAAAACCTTTTCTAGGTTTTTTCAAGAGCTATAAGCTGATGTAAACTAATTTATTTTAAGCTCTTATTTCTTAAAAGGTTTGAGCTGAAAGAGCTTGAAAACGTTACTATTCGCGAACATATGCAAACTTGAAACGGCCATATCTTACTCAATTTTTATCGTAAAGAAAAAGAAAAAAAAAACAAAATTTTTAGAAAAAAAAGACCTACAATTTTTTACTCTTCAAAATTTTGCGTATCTTTCATAGTTTTTGAGTTATTTGTAAAGAAAGGCAATTTTTTGCAAACTTGCAATAAAGCTCTCTTCACTTCAAGCTCAATTTTTTTCAAAACTAAGCACTTTAAACCAGTCAAACTCATAGGGCATATTACAAGTACATAAATAAAGTAAATTGTAAAGTGGTAACGATCATTTTTAATTGGGGTGGTAATTAGGGGGTGATTTTCACATTTTTTTGCCACCAAAAAAATAGGAACCAATTTTGTTTTTGTCATAACTCGCTTAACTTTGATACTAGGAACTTCCGTAAAAAAAATAATAAAGGGTTTTTTAAGCACTTCAAAAAAAGTTATAGTTTTCCCCCGAAAAATGCATTGTTTTTTGGATATATCACGTTGAAACTTTCGATTTTGACGTTTGATGAAGAAGAACCAACCTTTAACAAGCTATTACTCCGTTAGTCTTGGGTCTAGTGATATTTGAAACTCAGTATTTTTTTTTGTTTTTTTATAAGCTACATTTTTACTCCGAATGATTTTTTTCATAAAATACTTATTTTCAGAGTTATTCATGAAAAACCGCCTGAAAACGTGGTTTTTTTTGTTGAAAAATTGACGTTTCCACTCTCGAATAAGTCGAAAAGTATTGACTTTCAGTAAAAACTTTATAGAACAAAAGTTGCTTAGAATTAGTAAATCTATCCATTCCCATACTTATTTTTATTAAAAAATGTTTCATCCCCGAGAAGGGGTGGCGTCCACCCCCAGGGTAAAAGCGACCCGCGGCACATTGACAACTTTGAAGTAGAGGGTAAGTAGAACCTACAGCCAAATGTTGGTGCTAATCGGTGCTGTTTGGTAGAATTGCTAGGGAAAACGTGCATTTACTGGACTAATATAAGTAGACAGTGAGGAGACCTAAATGTGACAATTTATTTACAATATTTACAAAGTGTAAAATAGAGTTAATTTCGTTGTTTTAAAAGATTTTTTTATATTTATAATATACTATTTTTTCTGTAACAACAATTCTTAAAATTGATATGTGATAAAACTGTATGAACAGTTTGTCACCATAAGTACTTATTGAGTCATTCGGAAAAATCTCCTATGCCAAGCTTACAGCGAAATTGAGTTAAAGTTGCAATTTTAGTTAACAGAATGCGCTCTATCCGTTAGTACAGCTATTTTAAATCAGATGTAATCAGCATGTGTTCTAATTTCACGACATACGACCAGAAATTTTCGTTGCGGTAAAAAAGAGAAACTGGATTTATATTATCCGCACTGATCTAGAACATATCAGTTCTATATAAATCACTCAACATATATTTTTTTAATGCGTTGGCATTTAACGGACTTCATAAGTTCGGACACTCATATGCAAATACACTAAAAAATACGATAATTGTTTTCCGGGCTATAAGTGCGGCAACCATCTCTAGTTATTGTGTTAGTCGAGTTGAGCGTCTCACTGCGTTCACTATAACTGGTACATCTGCTGACTGGTGCAGTGTTGTCGAGTACCGTTTTCTGCACGGCTTTGACTCGGTTTCTTTGTCACGTCTTTTAAAACCATACGCCATATTTTATTAACTTTTAAACATCTCTTTTTAGTTTTTTATTAAAATTATTTTTGTGTAAACAAAAAAGAGGAATGTTTAAATGTCAATAAAATATGGCATACGGTTTTAAAAAACGCGACAGACACCGCACCACTAGCACCAGATGTATCAGTTATAGTTAACATTGCGAGAAGCTCAGCTCGACTAACATAACTCACTGAAGATGGCTGCTGCAGTTGTAGCCGAAACGTACGAAGATCCTACGCTATATTAAAAAATTTTTGCTGAACTGATATGTGTCTGAGCCGATAATATGCCCAGATCTTTAATATTATTTTACAAAAAAAAAAACTAGCATAGTTCACTTACAGGAGCTTTTTCTACAGGAGCTTTTTCTACAGGAGCTTTTTCTGAACAACGACGATTAGGTTACACATATATAATAGAAAAAGATATATATGTATATTATATTAATATTTTGTTTTTTAAACTCAAATCTTATAAAAACGTTTAAAATATTTTACGATAAAAATTTAAAAAAGTCAATCTCTATACAGTATTTTCACACGAAATCGATTACTAATTTTTACATCAGTACGAAAATTAAAATTCGAATGAAAGATAATACTTCATTTTTAAGTTTCAGTGTTTGCCAAACTTAATTGTTTTATAGCTGCACCGATATAAATATTACAAAGGAAAAAACAAAAACAAACTTAACTGAATTGTGCATCTGACCGTTGCTTTAAGGTACCGGTTTCGGTGTTTCCGCTTCAGCAGTTGCCGGTCTGTGCGTGGGACTCAGAAGTTCTTGACGGTCTCGTTCCCTCTCTCTGCCGGGTCTCCACGCTTCCAACAGAGCTTCGACTCTTTCTTCCGTCGGACCCCATTTTTGCTGACCGGCAACATTCTGCAGCCACACGACCATTGTACTATGTGGGCAGCGAATATTTAATTCTGACCTGTTAGAAAAACAAAAACAAATTGATAATAACTAAAAAGTATAGTTTTCTTCAAAAGTTTATTCAAGAAATATAAACAATGAAATAAATAAATAAATAATAAATATATGTTTATTGTTCCTTCTATGAAACAAAAGGTGCGGGATTTAAACATAATGTTTGTTATTCCAACCGTTCATTTACAAAAGACATATAGGTACAGACACTTTAAAAATATTTAAGCAAAAACACTTAAATTTTTTTATAAACAATCGGAGATTAGTTAATGAATAATCTCGCTTATATTAGGCTCGAATTTTTTAATGTTCACACTAACGTGGGTCTATCGTATAAAAAATTCAGTTTTTTATCTTATTTTGAACTACGTACAATAAAAATAGCACTTACTTGCTAAGTACGTGTTGCAAGCCATGTCTTAATTCATGCTCCATGGCAGGTACAACAACTTGTCTCCGTTTATAGTGGCTCGATTCTATCCTAAGCATAGCGGGAGGAGCCGGATCAGCCCATTCACGTACAAACAAAATAAAACTTAATGGTTCGGCCGTGTCTGCGAGTAGTCGTTCCATATGCTCAATAGCGGCTTCTGTCAATTCGTCACAGCATGGCGGATTGCACTCGAACGATCCAGACACCGCTTTTAGTTCAAGGAAAGGGCTGTAAAAACGATCTATGTATTAAAAACTTTTAAATAAAATAAACACTTCGGTTTTGATAATTTTTTTTTCAAAAATTTCATACTTTAATTGTTTCACGTAAAATATTGAAGTTAATTTAAAAATCTAATAATTATAATTAGAGATGTGCTGAATAGTGGTTTCACCGAATAACCGAATACTATTCGGTTTAACCTTTACCGAACCGGATATTCGGCCGAATTATTCGGTTTACCATTTCATTGTTTTGCCGCGTAAACAGGTTCTAACATATACGCTACGTGTCGCTGCTGGCTAGTTGACAAGCAAGCCGTACCTCACCACCCGCAACCCGCGCTATCACTATGCTTCAAAACATCGCACGATTACGTTAAAAATACGAACAAAGGTGCTTATTATTACAAAAATATTGAACTGAATATATTTGGCACCAAAACCGAATAATTCGGCCGAATACAAATAGTGAAAAAGATGCCGAATACGCTGAATACCGAATACCAAACGAATATTCGGCGCATCTCTAATTATAATGAATTTTCCAGTTTTCCGAGATGACAAAAGAGTACAATTTAATATCTCGCCCCCGAATGATACTAAAATAAAGATGCTCAACAACAGAGATCATAAGCTGTCTATTCAAAAAGTAATACAAAATAAAACTCACCCCCGCGATCCAAAATAAGCATCGGTGTCTGCAAATGCTGAACAATATTGTTTGAAGTAACAATTTAATGGCGAAGCAAAACATTCAAAAGTTACTCCAAACATTTTGTGTAAGCATTCGAAAACAGTAGCAGGAAGAGCTGCCTGCGTGTCGTGAGCATCGCCTATAGTGGGACCTCCTCCCGAAGTGGGACTTCCAGGCGTTGTGCCTCCAAGAAAGGTTGAGTAACGTTTCAAAAGACACCAGACTCTTGGAATAAACAATTCAAATTTTTTATCGTCAAAACAACTGTGACGGTACAGATGTTCCTGAAAAACAAACAAAATTCAAATCGAAGCGCTCACAGATTTATTTTTAAATATTTTGTTATTATTATGACTTTGAAGCTTAGGTGGATTTGAAAATTTTGGTATTTTAAAGTTATTTTGAATTTTTGCCTTCGTCAAAATAATAAAACTATAAAAATTCTTAAAGATAACGGATTAAAAAAAAATAGGCAGTTAACATATTTAATTAACTTCAAGTTTATTTAGTTCCAAAAAGTTCAAATTGTAATTTTATAAGAGTGAACAGTCGGGGTGCATTCCACTTGGCGATCGCAACGGTAGGGTGCATTCCACTTGGCGATCGCAACGCTTACAACGACCAAACATAATGAACGCGGCCATAAGGCGCGAGCGTAGTGGGCGAAATGGTCGCCAAGTGGAATGCACCCTCGGTGTAACTTCATTAACAACAAAGCAGAACATCTGACTGATTATATTCAAAAAACAACCACTAGATCACAACACTAATTTAGGCGTACTTAATCTTTGAGGCGTACCAAATATTCCGTGAATTTATTTAGTTATATGAAATAAATCCTGAAAGACCACAAGAAAACTGTTAAGATATTATTACACAGAAGGACTAACGGACGTTGGTTTTCCACAATGCTTGGTAGTTTGGGTTTCAATATAAAAGAACGAATTTATTTAAACATACCAGTTTTTGCAAATGTGTAGCATTGATGGCCATTGTGTCTCCTTGATACCGTATTAATGCTTGATCTCTCTCGGGTATGTAGTCTACATTTGGTAGTCTTGGGCACGGAATACCTGTGTTTAAATTAATATTACAACACTATAAAAATAGTTGGCAAACCAAAAGTGCACATCTCGCTAAGTATGATAAAAAAATTGAAAAAAATATTTAATTTAAAAAATTTTTTAATTTTTTTTTAAATATAAATAAAAAAATTAAAAAAAATATAAATAAACGAAAAAAATAAATAAATATCAAGTGAAATAATAATATGGAATAGGATGCAAAAAAAAGTTATGACGTCGGTCGGAATCGAACCGGCGTACTTGTCCGCAAGAAGCAACAGCCTTATCCATTACTCCACGAGCTCGACGGATGATCAGCTACTTTTATCGTATAGCAGTGTAGTAGCACTTAGTTTTTCTACAATAATTTATACTGTACATTGTACAATAAATATATTATTATTAGCTGTCAAAAATAATAAAAAATTGTTTATAAAAATTAAAAAAAGATAGACAAACTATTTCTCATTTTTTTTTATTTATGTATTATATGGCTATTATTTCAGGCGACTTTTAAAATAAAACGTCCATAATGCTCCCAACATCCAAACAAATCAATAAATTTGTCTTACCAAACTGCACCGGATAACACCAAACTTTTCGTAATGGTTGTACCGGAACTGACGATGGCATTTCAGGTATATTAGAATCTCTCAACAGTGTGCCATGTTTTTCTTTCACTTTTTTCGCATAATCTGCCGACAGATGATATATTTTTAAGCAAATTCCTTCAACTGATTTCTTTACTGTTTCAGTTAAATGCGGCTGGCACTGTCGCTGTAAAAGAAATAAAAATGTAAAGCATGCGAAACTTTTTACAAACAATTTTACAATAACAAAATACCTTCAAATGTGCTAATCGGTCTTGAAAATCATCGTAAGTTGCGCCGACTGTTTTTCTCAGCCATTGGAATGTATCTTCAGCATTCCACTTAACGACTTTGCGACTTTCAGACGATGCGTTTCTTGATTCAATCATTTTCGTTGCTGCTTCTGCGTACCGCGATAGCTGTTTTCTTGCATCGCCGGTGTATTTGGGTCTAACCAATTTTATAGGAATGTCATTCATAATCTCTCTGTACATTGACATTGATATTTCGGGATAACAATTACTGGGTAAGAGAGGATCTGTACCACAATCTATGACTTTTCGTTCCATTAACCAGCGATTAAAAGAGTCTTTCGGTGCGTCTATACCTTGACGAGAATGACATAATTCTTGATAACACTGTCGTAATTTTGTTGCGAAGCCGCATCGATAAGCTTCAATTTCTGGATGCGGATGTGGGAAAATAGTGGGTGTACGTTCAAATATTACAACATTCGTGTTGACTTCTAGATCCCAAGGTCCCGCCAAAACAAATTTCTTCAAAGCAGGCCCGCCGCAATCTTCCGACGCCCTTCTTTTTACAGCAACCGGAGTCGGCCCGTTCGGTGCTGGGCTACAAATCCCCAACGGATCGGTCAAAGGATCAAACTGACTTTTGAGCACCGGCGTTTCCCATAAAGATTCTCCCGTAAGTTTATTCCAAAAATACGGTCGATTTTCACGCTTTGACCAATATTTGCGCCAGCCTTGTTGAAGCAATTCGACTGGTAAATCGTGTTCCTGAAATCCAGGAGCGACTGGGGTTCCTTGAGGAATTTGTGGTATGCTTGGAGTTGCTACTGGCCGTTGATTTTCTATCGGAACAGACATTCGAACTGGCGTTTGTATTAGCATTGTCATGTTTTCTTGAGTATGAGGGGCAGTTAATTGTTCCCATGATCTATCAGACCCTTCTTTGCTTGTGAATTCACTCATCATTTTGTTATAAATAAATAGATTACACTGATATAAGGAAAATTAAAACATAAACAACCTTGCATCTGACAGTGTTCATAAGAATTTGACAGCACTCATATTTGTTGTCATGTAATACGGAAAATGCTTGGAAATAAGTCAATATAAATGGTATTACA
Organism: Mongoloraphidia duomilia; assembly: GCA_039654895.1. Lineage (NCBI taxonomy): Eukaryota > Metazoa > Arthropoda > Insecta > Raphidioptera > Raphidiidae > Mongoloraphidia > Mongoloraphidia duomilia. The sequence goes on from CM077522.1 coordinate 13,340,478, forward strand.
TGCTTAACTTAATGAACATGCTTGTAAGAAACATAAAACAACCTTAATTTTAAAAATTAAAGCTGACAATAATGATTATTTCACATTTTTTAATGACTTCAGTCACAATTTTTTAAAGACGGGCAATCGAAACCTTCCACTACGACTCCATTACGTATATCAACTGACGAGAAATTCGCACGTATCAAATCAAATAAAGCCACACACTAATAAAAAAAAGATTCCTAGATGCACATTGCAATAAGTAAATAATGTTAAGAAGGAACTGCATCGTTTGAGGAAGTTTACTCCTTTTTTTTCAATTTTTCTAACCTATTTTGTTGCCAAATATTTGATAACTTCTTTAATTGAAAATAATTGAAATTATGGAAGATTTAACTCCTGAAGAACAGTTATTACAGAAGCATAGAAATGAACGAAAGGAACTGCAAGCTAAAATTCAATCAATAAAAAAAGGTGACGGAAAAGCTGACAAAAAGAAGAAAAAGGAATCGCTAGAACTCATTTCTCGACTAGAAACTGAGCTTAAAGAACGACAGCAAACTGAACTAGATGAATTAAAAAATCAAATAGACGAATTAACAATTAATCAGGATGATCAAAATTCAACAGAACTTCATCCAACTCTTACAGTAAACGAAACTATTATTAGTAATTCAGTCAGACCAGTTCGGTTAACGAAGGCACAGAAACGAAGAGATAAAAAAGTCCAGCAAGAAAAAGAAGCTCAAGAGAGAATAGCCGCTCAAGAAATTGAAAATGAAAACGGTCCCCGTAATTTGGAAAATCAAGCGTTTAGTAAAATTTTAAAGGATAAGCATTTGTCCTTACATTTAATCCCTTCAAACGGAGATTGTTTATTCCAAGCTGTAAGTCATCAATTAGGATTAACTGGACGACCTGAGATGAGTGTCAAAGATCTTAGAATGAAAGCGGCTGAATACATGAGGAAACACAGGGAAGATTTGATACCGTTTTTAATCAATGAAAGTGATAATGTAATAAGCGATGAAGGGTATCATAAGTATTGTGATAGTATCGCGAATACGAATGTATGGGGCGGGCAACTAGAACTTGTGGCTTTAACGGAATCGCTTCACTGCCCGATACAAGTGTTGCAAGCGTCGGGATCGCATACACTTCTAGGTGAAAGTTTTTCTGGCGCTCCGCTGGTGCTGACATATCATAGACATATGTATGGTTTAGGAGAACATTACAATTCTACCATAAAAAAATAATTAATGGGAATTATATTAATAATAATTATTATCATAAGCACACAAAAAAGTACACGTATAAATAAAATTAATGGGATTTACAATATTTCAAATAATTTATATTATCAAGCATATTCTAGTTACTTAATTACTATAACTTTTAAATTAACTACAGCAAAAAACAAACATTGTAATAAGCGTGCTAAAAAGTCAATATAAATAAGTTTTCATTTATAATCCATCGATAAACCGCAAATAAAACTTAACACTTTTTATATGAAAAATGTGTTTAACTTGTAGAAAATCATACCTATTTCTCATTGAACTATTTTCAGTCAGTTTTATTTTTGAGTTAATTTTGTTTCTTATTTATTTATTTTTTAATTTTCAGTTTTTTGACTCCATTAAAAGCCAAAAATATTGACGATTTTTAAAATATTTATCGGTAATTTTCGCATTGTAAATTACATACCGCTTAATTCTGTGTAATTTTATTAAATTAAAAATTACAATCTGGTACTAAATTTTTGGTGTCTCTATTCATGACGGCGTATGTGTGGATATTTCGTAAGGATATTAAAATCTTTTCCCCATAACCTTTCTTTTATGTATGTATTTTACGCAAATGCTCTATATATTAAACTGCAATTCTAAACTAAAAGTTAAAACCAGTAATTACAAGCAATTTTATTCTGCAGCTAGAATATTTAGAAAAATACAGGACTAATTTTTACCCAACCTGTGTGCATTCATTATTAAGATCAAAAAGATTTACTGAGGTCAATTACAAAAATTTTCAGATTATGTAACCATGGGTGCTTTCCATTTAGTGACACGATTTGACACAAATAGACTTCTGAAGTGTTTTCCAATTGATCTGTAGTTCAGCGATACAAGCTGACAAAAAAAATTAACTGAGAAAAGTCGAGCTATGTCAACATGGAGACAAAATACACGGTTAATTAATTAAATTCGAGATACTTCAGTCTCGACCCAAACATTTATGTAAGTAATTATTGTTAGGTAAAAATTCACAAGTAATTTATCGCCTCGTTCCATTTGGCAATCGACACAAGTCAACTCCAGACACGCTGGAAGTCGGGTAAATGGAAAGCACTCAATGCACTTTTGTATAGCTGCTAACTAAAGTATAAATTCTAATTAGTAAAACAAAAGAATCAGATAGCATTATTATCGCATTTTGATCAATGCGACCATCAACGTCCAAAAAAATTGAAACAAAAATCCTTTAACCTATCTGAAATGATTTCTCGTTACATTTAGCACAGAATACAAAATACACATAATGGGTCATAATACAGAAACTCACCTAATATTATCGTTATTTGTACTCTGTCATACATACATTCTGTCAAAGCTATACCTACAGAGTACAAAAGTAAAAAAAAGTGTTGATTCAACATCCTCTTGAAATAATATTTAAATTTATTTATCTAATAACTTATCGATTTGTAAAACTAAAAACTCGCTGCGAAAATATAACTTCTCCGTTTGTATTTTATTTATTTTTTTTTTTTAAATTGTCCCATTGAATTGGCTTTGATCAACTTCTTCTTGTTTATTCGGTTCATCTGGTTTCATTGCAGGGAACAACAAAACCTCCTGTAAGAAAATACGTTTTTTTTAATATTTATTAATCACAAACTATCATTACGTTTATATGCGTGCTATTTCCGAAAGTAATCAAGTATTCATTATATTATTATTTATGTAAAATAATTTTCAATGCACATTTCGTATTTCGCGTATTTTTTTAATCCAAGTTGGCCGATAAGTCTAACTTTGAATCCAGTACACGGATGACACGGTTCTTGCCAAGTAACTTTACTCGGCATAAAATAGTACAAGTACACTGTATACACTGCGTCCACGTGTTGCACAGCTATATAAATACCCGGCGTCAAACTTGTGCCATAAATAGTTGGTAAACAGTCCAAAGACTGTTTACCAACTACGAGCGGGAAGTAGTAACATGCCGAATTATACGCACTACTCGGTACTTGTCAAATACTGTGTAATGAATAGCCGGCTTGAGAGATCATCTGTATCGTAATATTTAATATGTCAAATACGAGAGTAGTGATATTTTGCGTTAGAATTGCAAACAAAATACTGTGTTTATACTTGCAGCACACTTCATGCGAATTAAGACTAAAAATTGAATAAAAGTGCCTGCAAACACTTTTGTACGCATTATGGTGACTTTGCTTAACTCTTGGAAATACAAATGTGCATTCTGTAATGCAAAATATGCGCGCACATAAACGTAGAATATGATTATTTTCGTTAAACAAAATATTAACCTTAATATTGTTCGAATCAGTTAGGAACATTGTAAGTCTGTCAATACCCAAGCCCCATCCGGCAGTTGGAGGTAACCCATATTCTAGCGCTGTACAAAAATTATCATCGACCATTTGTGCTTCATCGTCTCCGGCAGCTTTGTCTTTAGCTTGCTGTTCAAATCGTTCTCTTTGAACTAAAGGATCGTTTAATTCCGTATAAGCATTGCAAATTTCTTTTTTCATAATGAACAGTTCGAATCGTTCTGTCATTCCTGGGGTTAAACGGTGCCATTTTGCCAACGGACTCATAATTTGTGGATGGTCAACAATATATGTCGGATTTACGCAATCTTCTTCAAGGTACTGTCCGACCAGTTTATCCAATAATCTCGCACTTGTTCTCGGTGGCGGGCATTCTACGTTGTTTTTAATACATAGATCATTAAGAAATTTGTTACCCTCCGGTGTACCTAATTTTTCTAGTGGTGGGAACTGTGTATCTAACATAAGTTCTAACGTAGGAATCATTGGAATCCGTTTAAATGGTGGTGTGAAGTCAATTGTAACTGCTTCACCTTCCGGACCATCTGGATGATATTCAACCTGAAAAATTAATGCAAGTCTTTTTGATATAGGCACGAAGAAAAACATATCAACTCGTGACTGCGCGACTTCAAGCATGGCGAAAGGATCCTTTAAGTTTTGCAATTTGTGCAAGCACAAAAAATTTAAACAAATTAATTTTACGAAAAACCGCAGTTTTTGTAAAACTTTTTAACAGTAGACTATTTAGTATTGGCATTGCACAAATTTGATAAACTTGCGGTACATTTGGGTCCTACAACCTAAGCAAACCTTTTCAGAATAACAAACACTAAATTTCCTGCAACTTGTGAATATCAAACAAACCTAATAGTTACTATTGAGTATTGTATACATAACTTATTTTTTATATATTAGTATTATGATTCTATTAAGGTTGTTCGCAATTGCGCATTAAAGCAAAGTAAAGATAACGAGCTGAATTTTTAATATGTTATTAATCGATATTAAATACATATAATATCATTTTTTGAGTAAGATCTGACGTGTAGTTTTTGCGTAAATAATTTTTAAAAACTGAATATTTAACATGTAGACAATAGGCAATCTCATTTTAAACGCACATTTTTCATATAATTCAATTACAACTGCTAAAGATTAAAATCTAGAAAACTGAAGTTTATATTAATCAATTCTCGTAGATTATGTAAAAATTATTTTCGGTTTTACGCTCAGATCGATTCGAGCGCTCTAATGCGTTCGAATTTACATTATATGCTATCTATCTTTTTCTATCCTGCGCTCGGATCGATCTGATCGCAAAATCGAATTTAGCCTTGCAAATAAAGTCAAATGAGATTTACTTTTTATTGCTAATAAATAAATAATTAAGTAAATCCAATTATCAGGTGGTCTTAAGTAACAACTAAATTTAAGTTATTAATTTACAGGTTAACACTTTTTTATTTTAGTACAAAAAAATTTAGATTTTTTTTCGACTCACTGGATAGTGCGCAAATAACCTTAAAGATAGAACAAACATTGAAAAATTATAATTATTTAAAATTTACCTTGTATGTGCCATGAATGCTCTTCACCATTCCAGCTAGCAAGTCTTCAGTAATATTCATAAGATCGTAATAATCTGCATATGCCATATAAAATTCGCATGTTGTAAATTCAGGATTATGGGACATATCAATTCCTTCATTTCTAAATTGTCTACCGATTTCATAAACTCGATCTATTCCGCCAACTATAAGCATCTTATGGTATAATTCTGGTGCTATTCTCATGTACAAATCCATGTTTAATTCGTTGTGATGTGTTACGAAAGGTTTGGCAGTAGCGCCACCAGCGATCATATTCATCATTGGCGTTTCTACTTCTAAAAATCCTAGTCCATCCAAAAATTTTCTGATATAAGCAATGATTTTAGCACGGTTATGAAATATTTTACGCACGTTATTATTCAAGATAAGATCAAGATATCGTTGTCTGAAGCGCGTTTCTTTATTTTTGAGACCAAAATATAAATCGGGCAACATATGTAAGCACGGTGACAACAACACTATTTTATTTGGAATTATAGAGAGTTCTCCTTTTTTTGTTTTACCCGGATAGCCCGAACATCCAATAATATCACCTCGACGCAGATTCAATAAATCGGTTTCAAATGATTTCTCGTTTTCATAAAATTTAGCGTTGGCCATAACTTGAATTTTTACGCCTTCGCCTCGGAGATCATAGAAAATTAATTTTGAACCTGATTCTCTTATTGCGTGAACTCTACCAGCGAGGCTGACGACTTCATTTTCAAGTATTTGTCCATCATCCAATTCCGAATATTTAGATATAAATTCTTCTAAAGATATTGAAACATGATATTTATGTGGATATGGTATGCCACCAGCTACTTTCATTTGGGCGATTGCTTGCGTTCTAAGTCGATAAAAGTCATTGGGAGATATTTCTTCTTGGGTATTTTCGACTTTTTTTACAGCCTGTTTTGGAGGAGCCGCTGCTGCCTTTTCAGCCTTCTCTTTGGCTTTTTGTTCGGCTTTCAGACGTCTTTTCTGCTCGCTGAAAATAATACATTTCAAAATTCAAGTTGAATCGTACACGGAAAACTGAATAACCTATAAACAAAAAATCTACCATTTGCTCAATGCGACCGTCGACTTTGAAAACCTTCTGAAAGCTAGTATTGTGTCAAACTTGCATATTGTACGCAAAAGCATGTTTAATTGCACATAAATCAAATTTAATTAATTAATTGTTTACAATAATTTTAAAATTTAACATGTGTTTGCTGACTCAATCTCAACGTGGCCCTAAATCTGCATTTAATAAAATACCGATAGCACTTTTAATTTAATATTACCTTTTGGATATTTTTTCGCTATTTTCATCGGCCATCCTTTACAATAAATAAATAATTTATAAAAATTATGCAAAAACTACAAAATATTTTCTATATTATATTTGCACCTATATAGCGATTATATATAATACTGTAACTGTATCGAAGCTGAACGCAGCCATGAATAAAAGTTAAAAAGTAACACAAAAAATTAAGGAATGGTAACTACAGCGTATGTCGCTAAATGGGTCGAATTAATTAACAAAATAAAAATGAACCCAAAAAACTTTATAATGAATTTTTTAGTTTTCCATAATTTTCCATTTTTTTGTTGACATAAAAAACATTAGCTTTGTTTCAACAGCAAAATTTCATTGTAAACGTATAATACCTAGCTAAATAAAAAATTACGTTAGGACCATGAACAGCTGATACACGGTAGGACTATCACGTGGTCAAATTTCCCCTGAATCATATTGACATAAATGGTTAATTTTTTCGCTGTCATATTTTGCTTATGTTTATCATATCTTTGCGCTGATCCTTTGAATAGCAAATTAAAATTTGATAAATAAGACAAAAAACCGTGAGTCTACTCTCGTCTCAGGTAAATATTATTCATTTTCGAATGCAATGACAGCGACTTCGTAAAATAGTGCATACCTAAGCATACAACTTCAAAATATTTTTACCGCTGACAGTTTTAACTTTTAAGCGAACATTTTCGCGTCAAAAACTACTCGGCCTAAAATAAAAAGAAATACCGTTGTGGAACTGTAACATGCACTTTCATATGATCCTTGACCGAGTTAACTTCAGCCTAGGTGCAGGTATTACGCCAAATTTTAAGTCGATAGCATATTATGACGTAGTACTTGAGAAAACCAACTATAACGTACTGACAGATAAGGAAGTCTCACCATAAGCTCGATCAGGGTTCCATTCTTTACCATTTTGATATGGAACCTTTAAAAGATATTTAACTAATATTGAAATATGTAATATTAAAAAGACATATTTAGGAGTTAGGTCTAGGATTTCGCCTAAACGCTAAAATGCAAAAGAATTTCAACGTTAGGTTTTGTTACTATCTCACAGGAACTACCCCCCCCCCCCCTGGCGAGAAATTTATCAAAATAAAACATAGCCTATATCACTCCGGGATAGTGTAGCTTTCTATTTAGATAATTAGTGAAAGATATTTTTTAGAATCGGTTCAGTAGTTTTAGAGATAATAATTTATGATTTATTACTCCCCCCCCTTCGCGAAGCGAAGTCGGGTTAGTGATGTTTATAATATTAGTAGGATTCCGTCTATACGCTAAAATTCAAAAGAATTTCAAAGTTACGTTTTGTTACTATCCCACAGGAACTATCCCTCCCCCGTGAGAAATTTATCAAAACAAAATATAGCCTATATCACACAAGGATAGTGTAGCTTTCTATTGGTGAAAGAATTTTTAGAATCGGTTCAGTAGTTCCAAAGAGAAGAATTTATGATTTATTACCCCCCCCCCCGCGAGAAATTTCCCCCCTTCGAAGTGAAGTTGCCTGTCACGGGCTATCTACTAACAAAAATTTTTTTTTTCATATCGGACTGGTAGTTCCTGAGATAAACAAGTACAACCACATTAGTACAGATAGAATAGATAAGCAAAAATTCTACGTCCCCGTTTTACCCTCTTTGAGGTTGAATTTAAAAAATCTCGAATAGCCTATAACGTTCCTAGATAAACGGGCTACCTAACAAAAAAATTTTTTTCCAAATCGGACTAGTAGTTCTCGAGGTATAAGGTAACAAACGGACAGACAGACAGAGAGGTTGTATTTTATATGTATTTTTTTTCAAATCGGACTGGTAGTTCCTGAGATTAACGCGTACAAACACATCAGTATAGATAGAATAGATAGGCAAAAAATTCTACATCCCCGTTTTACCCCCTTCAGGGTTGAATTTAAAAAAAATCGAATAGCCTATAACCTTCCCAGGTAGAGCTACCTAACAAAAAAAAATTTTTCAAATCGGACTGGTAGTTCTCGTAAAGTAACAAACGGACAGGCAGACAGAGAGAGAGAGAGAGACATTGTATATTATAATATGTAAGGATGAAACAATCGTTTTCTAAAATTGTATTGAGAAATAAAAGATTAAATTCAAATATTCATACAATAAATAATCAAAAATTATCTCAAACCTGGAATTTTATTTCCGTAAATTAATATTGTACTTTAATCTTCCTGTATTTAAATATTATAAATAACATTGTGTTTATTATTCCAACTGAAATAATGAAATCAATTGTATAATATATACCAAAAAATTTAACAATATTTTTATATTAACCTAGTCAAAAAATCAATATAGTCAAAATATACATTTTGAAGTTTTTGCATCAGCAAGTTGTGTCGATGGATGATTTAAATTCTGCATACTGCTAGCTAACGATTCTAACGATGTTGCTGTCGATTCAGCTGGAATTTTCATGCGAGCTCTTTGAACATCAACGACGTCTTCTAAGCTTGAAACTGTAGTAGGCGATGTAGGAGCTTCGGCTGCAGCGGCAGCCAGCGCAAATAATTCACTTCTTTGTGATTCCCTTGCTTCTATCATGAAAATGCTTTCCTTGACTTCTTTGCTAGAATACTGATCTATTTTATCATATATTACACCGTGCAAACCCAATTGTTTTAAATATTTAATTGTAAACGGATCGTTATTGTCATCGCCCCAGCAGAATATAACAAGCCCAGCGTCCGTTGCAAGTTTCACTTGCGAGCTGTCCCTCAAAATATCTTCCGTATGAACGTTGACACCCAATAGGCCCATACACAATGCGTGCTGCACTGCTGATTCGATACTGACACATCTAGGATCGTGATAAGTCGGATACTTGTTTGTTTGACCTTGAGTTAAAAACATCACAGGATACTTATTTTGTTTAAGACGAATCATACTGCATATGTCCGGATTGAAACACGAGAAAATAATTCTTCTTGAGCCGCCATATTTCAATACGACGTTTATCATTGTGTCCAGATACATGTTCAAATCAAAAGGATGATACAATTCGTATGAACCATCTTGCAGTTTCATCGTCCATTTAATTTCAATATTAAATCCAACATGTGGATCTAACACTTCTAAAACTTGCTGTAATGTCGGAAAAGGCTGATGTTCTTCCAAATGTTCATCAAAAAATCGAGGATTCTTATCTTTTCCTTCAGCGAGATGATAAACCTACAAATTATAAATCTCAAATTAAATAATAACAATTTGAAAATAAACATCCGATATGTAAAGGCAATGTTTCGTAACATTAACAGAATCCATTTTTCATCTGAAAAGAAACTATAAGAAAGAAACACTATCTACAAGAAAGGACATTCACAATGCATATAACAAGCTAGGATAATGCCGCTGCTGGCACACTGGACGTTCAAATTTTGGTTGTCAAATTCCCGCGGAAATAAAATAACTCTTAATAAAATGCCATCAATTTAAAAACGAATAAAAAATATTTAAACATGCTATCTAACAGGGGTGTCAACTAATTTTTATATAAGATTTATTTTTTCAGTAAAAATTCATCCATGATCTACTTGTCCGAAAATTGAGACAAAAAATATAGTAGGTACAATATTCCACATTTATCAAGTTTTTGTAACCGGAGATTACTTATATTTAATATATCAAAATTGATTAGTCTGGCTAGTAACAGATATATATTTGACTCTTGACCACAAATCATTACAAGATTGACCTGTAGATCAGGATCGATGTTTTTGACACTTTTGCTAGAAAGAAAGAATTGTAGATTATAGACGCTCGACAACAGAGACTTTTGCTAGATATATATATATTCGATAACGCACTTGCCAGTGGATAAAACCGGAATCGCACGACTAGTGTACTTGATAAATATTTTTCACTTACAGATTGCTTTCCATGTCGTATATGTGTTTACCACTAGTTCTTTCCTGCAAATAATTGTCAATGGACGGGAAGTAATTGTAAACTTGACATGTCGAATAGTTTTTTCTTCCAATTACTATTCATTTTCTATAATCCATAATTAATTGTGCATTTGTCAAGTACCATCTGTCGTAAGATTCCGGCGTGATATTACCTTTTTAAATGAACTAGTATCGCATGTGGTCGAAATTGGACCAATTGTTTCACATAATTAATTGGAATTTATTTGTATGTCCCATTCGGCTTCGCCCGAGTGCTAAGAATTTATGATTTATTATTCCCCCCGCGAGAGATTCATCCCTGCGAAGCGAAGTCGGGCTGGTGGTGTTTATAATATTAGTAGGATTCCGCCAATACGCTAAAATGCAAAAGAATTTCAGAGTTACGTTTTGTTACTATCCCACTGGAATTATCCTCCCTCGCGAGAAAGAAATTCCCTCTTCCAAGCGAAGTCGAACTGGTGGTGTAATAAATTGTAAAAAAGTGTACCACAACTTTCGGTGTTTACGTATTAATATATAGGTCGAAATTCGAGGAATTTTCGTATTCTCCCGTGTAGAGAAGGCAATATTTTTTTTACCTGCCTTAACGGCAACATTCCCACATGATTTGTTTCTGCACATGTATGGCACAGTACCTTTCGAATGATGTTTCATTCCCGTCCTTTCATAATAATTAATAAGTAGTAAAATGAAGAACGGGAACTTTCGGTGTTTACGTATCAATATATAAGATTTCAATATTAAAACAATCAAAGAGCGAAATTGTGAATTTGATGAATTTCGAGAAAAACATAATATATTACGAGGCTATATTATTTATTTATTTTTGTGATTATTCCGATTTTTGATAATTTTTTCCGATCAGTGGCAGATCAGTGCAAAGACGGAATAAGCGCGCGTTCGAGGCCTCAGTTGGTGTCCAGAAAAACAAAAAGACAACTAGATTATTCTGCTTTTAACTTTTAATTGATAAACAATTTTAAGTTTTCAGAAGGAGAGGCCTCAAAATCATGTTGCGCTTTGGGAGCCTTCAAATCTGCCACCGGTTTAGATAGAAGTCGTATAATAACTGCGCCGAAACGCTTTATTTTTACATAAATTTTCAAGTTACAGGTGGTAACTGACAGGGCTCCCTCTAAGATACTGGGGACCCACCTCAGAAATTCCAACTTATATAAAAACTTAGAATTTTTTGTCCTGTGGCGAATTACCTTGTTACTGAACATATCACACTAATAATTATTATTACATATACGAATAAATTTACCTACTCATATTTTGGTTTCATGGATTATTAAACTTACGATTCATATTTGGGTGAAGTAAAGTAGAAGACATGATACTAAGTCACAGTATCATAAGTAGAAGATGAGGTCCAGACACCCTCCCCCCAGACAATAATCCTAGTTACGCCAATGTGGTCAAGTTCAAATTTCTAGTTGGAGATTTGAGGCTTTGTAATTGAAATCGGTGGGCCATGCAATTGAGGATGTCATACCGCTACTTCTTGGACTGTGCATTTAAGCATAAACTTCTTTAAAAAGCCATACAAAATGCTTGAAAACCTTTATTTTTTTGTGTAATATCATCCTTAACACTCTCATCAATAAAATAGATTGTTAGATGAGTTAATGTGATCGGTTAATATATAAACACAACTTGGTAAAAGAAACTTTACACTCCGTCAAAACAAAATCAACAAACGAATATTAGAGACATGACTTCAAAATTCAAAGCATAGTGCAGTGCGTTCAAGAAATCAACAGGTTATATAACATGTTTTAAAATGTATTTTTTTTTAATTCTGGGCTAAAAAAGACTAATTCTATTTTGTGGGCATATCAGTTTAAAATTTTTGTTTGATATTTTACAAAACAAATAAAAACTTGCTCTAAGCGATTTACGTGTAAAATGGGGAGCTCGTAAGCGCGGTAAATCTTGAAAACAAGGCTATGGCGAGTGCCGGCTTTAGAGAGTAGAGGCAACCGGGGCGATCGTGCTGGACGCCAGGGTCTCAAGAGGGTGCCGCACGCTAGTGCAGCGCTCTGACCCCCAGTTAGTTAATTTATAATAGGGCGCAGAAGAATATCTCGCTCGGGGCGCCCGGATGGCTAAGGCCGGCGCTGGCTACAGCAATAATTACTGCGCTATGCTATAATAAAATAGCGCTAAACGAATCACATTATACTGATGTATTACTGTACTTGTTAATTATATCTTTCTTAAATAAATCAATTTATGGCAGTTAATTATGAGTTATAACATTTCACACTTTACAAAAGTGAGTACAAACTTAATCACACGCTGTAGTCTGGACTAGTGATGTAATGAATATTCGCATCTTTTTTGACATTTGCATTTGCAAAATTCAAAGAAAATACAAAGAAACTCGGCTGAACTTCTGCCGAATGTCTGTTTTCTGAACCAAGCATTAATTAACCGAATGTCAACTTCGGCCGAACTTTGAGCCGAAAATTTAACCGAATGTCAACTTCGGCAAATTTTGAATCAAACATTTAACGGAATGTCAACTTCGGCAGTTTTTTAACCAAACATTCGGCCGAATCGACATTCGTCAAAATCCACATTCGGTGCATCACTAATTTAAACAAACAAAAACATTGGAAACTGAAAATTCGCATTCGCAAATATCGGCGACAGATACTCGCATTCGCGAATGCCTAAAAATTGATATTCGTTACATCACTAGTCTGGACAGTGCATCCGCAGTTTCGCTTGAAGCAAGCCAATGAGTATAAAACAATACATTGGCGTGCGCAATTTGAACGGCTATTGTGCTGATATTTTTATTCCGAATAACACGGGATGCAAATTTCATTCTACGTATCTTGAGTGTACAAAAGTTGAGTAAGTTTGCATGTATTTAAGTTCGCATTCGTTATAGATTGACAAGGCTGTTGTAAAAAAGATGGATTTTTCGAATCAAGAGTATTTATATTATATTCAACTGCCGCGATGGCTTTGTATCATAGTTTATCATTGTCATTTGTAACCATGCTGATTATCATTTTATTCAAATACACAAAATTATCATTTTCAATAATAATCAACCAATAATCAAACGCAGTGTGCCAGTAGCTTAATGCGTGTTATTGTTATAATTAACAAGCACCAAGCAAAATCTTACCAAGCCTGTTAATCGGTCTCTGTCGCAATAATGCAGAACACGACATGAGAAAGGTGGACTCGTTATGTCCTATGAATATACACACATTTAAATGTACCAAGAATATATTTTCAGGTTGATTAGTGAATAGTTTGCTACTGCGAAGCAATTGTTATTTAATTAATAATACATTGCATTAAAATTCGGATAACAGTAAAATAGAACTGGACAGAACTTAAGAAAAAAGAAAAAAATCTATTTTAACAGTATCCAATCATTTCTGTTTTAATGAAATTTTTTTTTGTGATAAAATTTTGTTATATAATAAAGACGATTTTTTTTTGTTTTCAAAGCTTAATTAACAAAATCATTTTCGCAAACAATTTTATCTGTTTTCGTTTGATAAAAAAACTGTCACTTTAGTTACTTTATCATTTATCAGAATATTTGTTTTGATCCAACTAAAGTTTGTCCAGTTCTTGAAAAACAAAAAATAGATGAGCTAAAATTAAAAATCGACAATGTACCTTAAGCAGATGTAGTTGTTCGACAGTGAGCTCCTTGACTGGGAGTTCGAGCATATCTGTCTCCTCGAGTTGTTTTTTCTTCTTCATCGAGATGCAGACATGGAAGTCATGGTAGATGACTGGGACGTGGTCCTTGCTGAGCTGAACATCAAATTCCACGAAGTCGGCCCCGTGAGATGCGGCCGTCTTCAACGATGCGATCGTGTTTTCCCGAACTTCAGCGCACCTAGAGTGAAGCGAGAGAGAGGTCGATTGATGTGTTAGCTCACATACGAGCCAGAATGGGGTATGCGACAGCATTGAGAACAAGTATGTTTACGCGCTAACCGCTACTTGGTAAACTTGAGGGCTCACCCCTTCGTTTCCACTTTAAAGCTGGTGCCTAGACCCCGATGTCCCACGTCCAAACCCGACCAAGACGACTTCCAGTGACGGGCGTAAGACACCTGAAGATCGCAAGTTGAACCGACAGAGGGATGAACCACAATGTATTCGAGAGACAATTGTCCCAATGGCCGCTGCTTCACACTAGTCACCGCGAGTATCATTTGACCTTCGGATCCTTTTAAAGCACTCGGTAGAACGTAACTGAAACCAATGTGATTTGGTGGATCTCCGTCCACAGCATGAGAACTGTACACATATAAATCTATAAGGTACGCCACATTGGCTGGATTCAATACGCTCATTTGGAAAATTAAGTAATCACATGGTTTATAATCTATTCCAAATTGTTCCTGTTGATGAAAAGTACAGTCTTCAGAATGAAGAGATGCTACTTCAGTGACGGTATGGGCTGGAGGCTCCACAAATTCTTGAGTATCAGTGCTTAGCGACTCCTCTAAATTGTCTACAGTGCCTTCGGTCATATGTCGAGTTAAACAGACCGGTGTTACTTTGATGAACACCTGGCGATTGGCAAGTTTCGGGCGCCAAATTGTAAGTGGACTATTGAACAATTTGAACTGGATTACTGTATCTCTTGATAGCCAGCCTCTGTCGATTCTGGTGACGTCATCAAGCACTCCAAACTCTTCGGGTTCGGATTGTTTGGTGGGACTGGAATTGATTCGATTA
Source organism: Mongoloraphidia duomilia (assembly GCA_039654895.1). Classification (NCBI taxonomy): domain Eukaryota; kingdom Metazoa; phylum Arthropoda; class Insecta; order Raphidioptera; family Raphidiidae; genus Mongoloraphidia; species Mongoloraphidia duomilia. Next base: position 13,355,612 of record CM077522.1, read on the forward strand.
ATTCTTCGAGGATAAAGATGTGTTTCCCATCGTCGTACGATGACAAAATGCTGAGGTTCTATTACTGTACATATACAGTAACGATATTCGAAATCATCATGGAAAGGAATGTTTATTGTTTTACACCAAAGACCTCTGTCTTCCTCTACAAGCGGTACGACTTTATCTGTTTGCCAATTACCTAGTTGTTCACAGCTTCCAGTTACACACATTACCTCTGTGGAACGCAAATCATCGGCATGTACTTGAAATAGCCACGGACGAGTTTTTGAAGTATCTATAAGTGATGCATGCCTTGATGTTTCTGAAGGTGTTCCACCGATGTCTTCACCTTCCGCTCTCAGCCTTGCATTTTCCTCAGTTTCAGTAAAAAACCACTGCTGCATTTTACCGATCCGTTATTGAAAATAATAAAAAAATAACTGAAACAAAAAAAAAGAATTGTCACGCGGGCACTTAACCTGTCAAAATTCTTATTATTTGGTAATCAATTTTTTTTGGTCGTTATATCAGCATTTTATTAAACAATTATTGTTACGAGTTCAATTTAACTGATTTAACACAAAAATGAACATTTCCTGAACCCCATTAAAAAATCAATAATGCTGACAAACTGACACAATTATTTTTTAAACTTCCATCCACAACATAAAAAATCATTTTACTTACGATAAATATTTTTGTGGATCGTGTAAGTAATTATTATAGGCACACGCGCTCGCGCAACCTTTCTGTACAACTGTCAACACATTTCTGCAGTCTAGTCCCTAATATTTATTATTTTTGTCTGATTTTGTCGTACACAAGACACCTGTATACAAACAAAAATAAAGACCTAGACCCTGGCCTGTTAAAACTTATACAGCCGTACCCCCCAACAGATATACTAATTACTCAACTGTACTTTGACTTGTCATATTTTTCAGCTGATAATTTCCTGTCCTTCAAAGAAACGAGGAATTGCACTATTGATTAGGTACTGTACTACTGATATTGAAAAATACACGTCATGAATACCTACCAGTTATATAAAAAATAATGCTCTATTCACAATTAACGTTAGATTTTTCACTTCTCCATGCTGTATTGCTACTGAAAAATAATTTAATAAATTGTACATGATTATTTTATTTCCTTCCTTCACTCCGCGTCGCTAGAGAATAGAATAGTGACGTCTGAAATATACAATATACATGAATCTGACTGCGATAAATTACTTGTTGGAGGTATAGCGATTTGTCCGGAATTAATCGAGGGGGAAAACTGATACAAAACGGAATGTGAACGGACTTTGTACCTATGGTATACGCTGTCGCCGCGGTGTAAAATAATTAATATTATGACTTGGCATAAATGTTTACATGCCCCACTACATCGAGCAGTGAATACCAGTTTGTCTCAAGAATACCAAATTGAGCTTCTCACGTGAGCTGATGGCCTTTATGACGTGATTGCTGAACTAATTTCGTATAGATTTGATCCGTAGTCAGCGTGGTGCCCAACAATAAACATATTTTAAATATTTTCAAAAATAAATATTACTTATTGTTTTGTGTTGGCATTTGGGTAATTTATTTATATGTATCACTCAATTATTCAGCGCTTGAATATGGCTGTAACTAGGGCCTGGCTATAAGGGCCCAAACCCCAGAGTGATATTTTATATTATGTAATGATATTGATCATTTTATTTGAATACCTATCAAAGAATTTTTGAGAGCGCAAAATCAGAATCTTGCCCTGGCTCCTGGGTGCCGATGACTCTAGTTACGGCACTGATTTCAATCATTAAATTTGGTTTAAGAAAATGGTAAAAAATAAAAAAGTAGTAAAATCAATTAATAGTCACTAAATATAAAATTTATTTTGCATGTTTATATTAATTCATAATAAACATTTTTAAATATTAACTTGATCACATAAATACAAAAGTAGTATAAGATAATATCCTATTATAATTATATACAAAGGTAATTTAAATTAGAATAACTTCAAAATAATGTTATAGGTATGATATAACAAAATATTTACAAGTCTCATGTACTCATAATCAATTTACATTTTTAATAATAATATATATTTACAGTTAGGAAATTTAAAAGTCTTTCTTAAATTAATAACCTAAATTATATCACAGATTGTTTTCTTAAAAATGAAATTAATGTTTCTTTTTCACTCAAAAAGGCGGGCAATTTTGACCTGGATGCAAGAAAGGACATTTATCGCCTTGCCTACAATAACCACTTCCTTTCCAATGTTTGCAAATACGATTGGTACCCCAATTACCACCTTTCCAATTGTTTGGTCCATTATTTCTAAACCAAGGTCCGTTGCCTGGTCCACCACGACCTCGTCCTCTACCTCCTCCTCTTTCAGGAAATCCACCGAACAAATTTGGTGGTCCAGCAGGTCCTCCGGGGCCACCAGGAAAACCGTGTGGCGGTGGAAAAGGTCCATTCATATTTGGCGGCATATTAAATCCGTCTGGACCAGGTTGTCCGGGGAACATGTTCGGAGGCATATTTGGTGGCATTGGACCGAACATTTCGGGGGGAATATTTGGAGGCATATCTGGGGGAATCATAACTCTACCATCTCCTGATCTCCAGTCACCACCTAACATCGGACCGGGAACGAATCCGGGTTGTCCAGGGAACGGTGGTACCGGCATATTTGGCGGGAAAGAACCGGGTGGTGGTATAAACGGAGGTTGTATTCCTGGAGGAAACGGTGGTAAACTTTGATTTTGGAACTCTTTCAAGTCAGGTTGATCACCTTTTGGATCGGGCATCTGAATGTTGGTGTAATCTTTAACGTTATCTGATGAATTAGACACATCATCAAGTGGAATTACAACGGGATCTTTCATTTCGTGATGCTCCACATCGGGTTCTGTTGGAGAATCAGGAATCATAGATTTGTGGAAATAAATAGCTTGCAATATAACTTTTTCACGAGCATACTGAATGTCTTTCTCTCTACTATCTTTTCCTGGATCTGCCAGTTCCGGAGGTAAGTCCACAGGTATGAGTGGCCTCCACTTTATTCTCTCATCCATAAAATCTTCGTTTGGCAACTTTCTTGACATTTCCAGAGCTTCTCGTTCTGAAGTCATTTCTATTTGCTTCATATCGGTGAAAGTTTTGGTAACATTCACACGTTCAGTTTCGTCCAGTTCAAAATATTGTATTTCTTTTAATTCACTATCAGTTTTCCATTTCACACTTTTCTTGGGACCTTTTCGTTTATGATACACTAAAATTCCTTTTTTACCATCCGATGATTCATTTTTAACATCGATTATTGCATCTAATTGTACAGTCGTACCAGAAGATTCAGTTTTAACTTCAGCTGGATTGTTTTCTGTTTTGATTTCGTTTTCTGGAATGGGACTAGTTCTTTCATCTTTGATTTCAGTCTTTATAGGCGAAGCTGGTGCTGCGTCTTCATCCGTTTCTAATGTGTCCTTGTAGAATTTAGGAGCAGTTGATTTGGGAATGACAGGCGAGCTTGATGGTGACGACGTCGCTGTTGTTGGGGAGCTTGGGGGAGAACCGGATTTGTTACCACTAGTTGTAGTTGTGGTGTTGCTTGCCGATGTCTCTTCTTTAGAAGAACTCAGACGACGTTTTCGTTTTTTGGTATCTTTTTTACTGTTTGTTGAAGCCGCCATCATCGCATCCATAAACATTCCACATTCTTGGAGACCAACAACTGTAACAAAATATAAATAAATATTAAAAAATAATGTTACAAACAACGCATCAATAACAAAAGAAATATATATGGAATCTGGAACTGTTGAGATCACAATCTGTAATAGAAGAGATTTCATTATAGACGCTCGACAACTGAGCCCTGAGGTCATTAGCGTCTATCCTGTAATAAAAATTTAACTATTGTAATAGTGCCCACAAGTACATACACTTAAAATAAACAATGATAATCAGAAATTTTATAACATTATTAAAGCTGAAAATAATGTTCTATCGTAATTAGATAGGTACTGAAAAAATACAATACAATTTTAAAAGCATACTCATCTATAATTTATCGTAAAGGTCTTTTTAGTTTTCCACTAATTGGCAGTGCCACTACACTGTAGAATAATTAATAAATTTTTTACCTATTCGGTATTCCTATCAATTTTGAAAAAGTAGGTATCAAGCTAGAAAAATCTTGAGATTCTGAGCGAAAGAATTTGGGAGTCCGCAATATTAAAGACTTAATAGAAACTTATTTTTTAGGTAAATTTGTCCGTCGTTGTTCTTTTGATTTTTTAGTTGGGTAACAGAAAAAGGTTTTTACATAAATGTATACTATCTTAAATTTCTTCTGTTGTTTTCATAAATAAAAATATCGATGACGTCGCCACCGCTTTCTGTTCTCGAGCAGGTATAATAAATAAGGGCAATATGCCAAAAGAAATACTCTTATGAAAATGTCGCTTCCGTATTGACGTCACGTGACAGTACACTATATGAGATAAAAAATACGTTTAATTTTAGCTCAAAAGGTGTAAATCTCAAGGCAAAATATGCTATAGTGTACACACACATTAACAAAAAGCAATATTGTTTAATTAGTTCGCTACATTGCAAAAGAAAAGATTTGTTATTTTCACAAATTTTTATATCGCTCTTCGTCAGTTATTTTTTAATTGTTGCGTTAATATAAGGTTCAGCGGTCTTGATTTCATCTTGCTAGTAGACAAATGGATCCAAGGGCGTACGCAGAATATTGTTCGGGGGGAGGGGTGTCTAGAATTATGAAAGTAAACATGGACATACGGTTATCATATATTAGGTCATAAACGGTTCAAACGTTTTAAGTTCAATTCAAGGAATTTCAAGTTTAATAACGGAAAAAAGAGATTAGTATGAAGTTAGCTTAATGCATCTTCACACTTTATTCCGTTATTCCAGGTCCCAGGGGGGCAGCTGTCATCTCCCGTCCCCCCTTGCGTAGCCTATGAATGGATCAATTAATTATTTTAATGAGCCATTGGCTTTGGGCCATTTTTACACTACATTGGCAACGCGAACAAAGCGAATTCAAAAATCATCGTGTTTGTATTTCTATGTACGACGTACTCTGGCTGCTAATTCGAACTATTATATTTATTAAAAAAGCACTTCTGAGTGAGTATCTGGCATTAAAAATAAGGTATTTTCATTTATCTACAAAAAATAATTAAAAGTTAATTTTTAACACAAACATCTGAATGCCGAAGATTTTTCATCCGCCTGCAATTTTCACAGAGCGATATATCTATATATTCACTAGCCAGTAGCTTTATCCGCAAATAATGTCGGTTTTGACAGGAATCTTATTTTAATTAGATCGTACGCGTACCTGAACAAAAAAAATGTACACTATCCTGTAAGTTCGGGTGCCTGAAAATAATGTATAAAATCATCCAAATCCGTCACACTTAGATCTCCAGTCTTGCTGGTGCAAACAGACAGACAAAAATTCTAGATATATTTTCCCGTCTAAATGTCATACAAAACCTGCAAGAAAACGAAATTGCAGACATGCTTTAGAAATCTCGCTATTCAGCGGCGTATTGGGCCCGTGTTCCGCGGGATACAGGATTTAGGGGCCCACACAGAAGTATGAACATAATAATTTAAAATAATTTGTTCATTCATGTAATTACGGTAATTTAACTCAAACTGCGCTATAATAACCAATTTTTTACTCCCGAAGAAAGGGTTAGCGGGACCTCACATTCGTCGATCTAGTATGACCCATGTTGTTACGCTACTCCCGTAAGCCGTTACTTTTTTGTTTCTATAAAAATTAATACGAGATTCCATTAAAAAGTATTCCACATTTATGGCGAAAATGAGAAAAAAATGTGGGATAATTGACGCATATTAACTTAAAATCAATATTTTATACTTCAATTGATTTTATATGATTTCAAATATAGCCTATTTTTAAAAGATTTCATCTCTTAAACTGTAGTAAATTTACGTAATTAATTTAGGTAGTTATAGGTAGGTACTTGAAAGCTTGAATACTAGTTTTGTTTCTATCCTCTTTGTATTATCCCGATGAATTATCAAGGCCGTGCGAAGGGAAAATTTCAACCGGGGCATAGCATTAATCTGACGTCCCTGGTCCGTCGTAATCACTAATCAAATCATATTTTGATTGACTCTAGCCCCCCAGAGCCGGCATACGGGGCCTAGACTCTTTTCGCACCCTCGCACGGTCCTGCAAATTATAATAGGTAAGTAGACAGAGCGATATTGTTTAGTAAGAATTCAGGTAATTTATGTATTTTTTAAATCTTTATTTAACCGTTTTCAAAAGTTTAGAATATTATTTTTCAATTCGAGTACCTATATATTACCAGAAAGTAAATAAAAATACTGATTGCTGATAATAGTCATTGATAATGAAACTAGTTTCTCATTGTTATGTAACTTAAACATTATGATAATCGACAAATCTAATAATTTCAACAACATTTCGGAGACAAAAACCGCTTCTAAATTCGGAATTTCTTAAATCTTAAGGCATATTAGGTACTCTCCAAATTCTCGATGTTATTTCTGAGAAACTTGTATAGGACTTTTCTTATACAGGCGTGATATACTAAAAACCAATTTTGGATATTAGTAAAGCCGGATTTCGGTATAGGTCGGTACTCGGTAAGATTTGGGTGGCTGCAAAGAAGTACCTACATAAAAAACAGAAATATGAAAAATACTAACTGTGTGAATATAATGGGCATTTTGACTATTATTCTTGTTTTATGTAGTAGGAGTAGCAAAGCGTTTTAAAATTAATTCGAATTTCAATTAAAACAGATAATAGATATTCCCTATGGATAATTTCAGTAGAAATTTTAAAATCTTCAATTTTATTGCTTATAAGTGTTTTTTGTGTGGCATTAACCAATAATTCCAGCTTCAAGTTTATGATCCACTTAAACATTGTATTGTTTGTCGCAAAATTTTAATAAAAACAAGATTAAAATGATTATTTTTCAAGCACTATGAAGAAAGATAATATAATAGGTATAAATAAGATACTTCACGATCTTGAAAAAAAAAAATTTACTGATGTCGAGTAGAATACTCGAATTAAATAAAATTATTTTAATAGCTCGAAGAAACAGGGCTTAGCCTTTTCTTAAATTCTTAGATCTTGGTTATTAAAGTACTACAGTTTCTGTTCTGTGACTGATACGTTTACGAACGATATTGTAGATTATAGACGCTCGAGGCATGTTTAGTTCGTACAAAGAAGTTAAATTTTACACGATCAAAAAAACAATACTATTTTAAACGTTGTTTGTACGCAGTGCAGTAGTGAGGTAACCTATTTAAATAATCAATAGTAAAGATGGCTGACAATATTACAAATCTGATATCGAACTATCTTAAGTACTGACCGAGTTACAATAAATATTACAGTAGGTAGTCCCAAAATTGGACAAAGTTGTAACTTCACAAAAAAAAGTAGCAGAATCTTCGTCAAGCTCCTGGGCGATGGACTTTTAAGTTGTCGTAAGAACAATCATATGCTATGAATTTTTGACTTTCAGCTATCGAACAGTAAAAAAAAAATTTGAAATCAGTTCAGTAATTTTTGAGATAACTCCCGATTTTCACCCGAACAAATCAGGGCCGGGCAGTTATATTATAGCCTATTTTCTAAAGCAAACTATCATCTATCGAACAGTTAAAAAAATTTTGAAATCGGTTTTCTGAGATTAGCTCTGGTTTTTATCCGGGCCGGCCAGTTTCAATTATACATCTAAGTCGAAAACCTTCCTCGTGAATCAATCTAATCGTGAAAACCGGAACAAAATTCGTTCAGTAGTCATGGAAAAAATTGAGCACAGACAGACAGACACGGTCGGAGACTTTGCTTTAGATATTGTATTGATGGATGATGATATTGTTGATTGTAGAACGTATTACATCTCTAGTTTTTAACCTCTGCACTAATCGAATACTGTGAAAAAATATATGAAAACTTAAATGAATAAAACGCGAAAGAAAAACATTATTGAAAATAATTTTCAAATTCCTCGACTCATAAAGTGCCTATTACCTACTCATTTCTCTTTATGTCAAAGACGCTAGGTTTGTTTTTGAATGTATCGTTAATAATCTTGTAAATGTAGACAAGTTTGTAAAATGATACGATAAAAATTGGTTTTGATAAGATTACATAAATTTATCGCGTTTACAGTAATTTTTACAGCCGTGATTATGGAGAGAGATAATTTATAACATGCACGTGTTTCATATCAAATTTCTAGTCTGAAAAGAATGACCTCGAAAAATAACTCCGGTAGGCGGTAGAGTCGTCGCATGAAGTTATTATTTGATCTGAGAATTTGTATACTTATTTAAAGTAACAGTAATGTTAACGCCGTACTCGTATATAAAAACAAAATTTCAATTTCTTTCTTGTTAAAAATATTGGGAGAGTGCTTTTATAAGATAATCTTTGAATAAATTACAAACGCTAGATAATTTACGTCATAAGTCTTTGAACATCGTTAATTTATATAAGATTAGCGAGGCTAATTTCAGAAATAGGGATAGATTTATTATTTTTATAAATTACTAGCGGTACACGTCCGGCTTCGCCCGGGTGGTATGAAATTATAGATTTAATAGCGGTCACCCATGGCTATGCTCACGTATATTGTTAATTTCTTATCCCTCGCGAAGCGAAGTATGATTTATTTTTACCCCTCCCCGCGAAGCAGTCGGGAAAGTTTCATTAAAATCTGTCCAGTGGCTTTTACGTGACGCGCGCCCGACGGACGCTATCATTTTATTTATATAGAAGATAAGAACATGCAGTTATTGTTATAAATTTATTATTGGAAAACTGCTTTGTTCAAAATATTACAAACTGTTGTAGAAACGTTGACAATATTAATTTGGCATATAACAGTGGCCTCCGTTTGGCCTAAATTCCGACGACAATGGGCTCGTTACCCGCATTGAACATACTTAATACCAAACGCCAGATTTATTTTTAAAATAGGTCTCCTATTCGTAAACCGAACTGAAAATAACAATAATTTTTACTATAATTTTTCATGAGATATCATCAATCAATAAGTGATTACCAATTACATAATATTACTTTGCAATGCTAGAAAAATTCATTTTTATCAACCTATTACAATTTCAGTAATTAATCGTGTCACTGTTGAGTAACTAAAAACTCATCCGACGCGATAGTGGAAGATTCGGGTTTGAGTTCCAACAGGGACACATATTGGTATATGATAAAATCAATCGATTTAAAACCCCCTTATATCCACACCATATTATTCACATAACAATTAGAGGTGAAAATAATAAATATCTCAGACAGCTAGGCTGCCATGATTTTTGAGCTATATCTAAGAAAAAATCATATGACCACTGTCGGGACTTGAACCCGAAACTCCCAGTCTCCGGCTATAGGGACACATATGTTGATAAAAATGATTTTTTCTAGTATTACAAAGTAATATTATAAAGTATTAGAAATATCTTGTATTATGTCCGTCGTGTGACTTCTTGTGATTTAACACGACGCGTTTGAGCAACGAGTTGCCATCTTCAGGTGTGGTTAATTATTTTTTTAAAAACACACATTCAGTATTCGTAATATAATATTATATAGTGTTACGAATACTCAATGTGTTTTTTAAAAAATAATTAACCACACCTGAAGATGGCAACTCGTTGCAGAAACGCGTCGTGTTAAATCACAAGAAGTCACAAAACGGACATAATACACGGTATTTCTAATACTTCATAATATTCATATAGTGACTTGGAGACTCAACACTCTAAAAATGTATAATATTATGTAATTGGCTGCATTTCCCATAAACCTAATCGTTGTATAAATTCCAGTCGTATAAACTCATACGTTATTTAAGCATGCATACAGGCGATTTTAAAAAGATTTCATGTCAAGTAAATTAAAATTGCAACAGAACAAATGTCGGTACGCTGCACTGTCTTTCCTTATAAAACATATAATTAATCAATATGTACAAACTGCAGAAAATAATACTAAATTAACAACTGCCACATAATTTAATCGTTCTCGCGCTTATATAACTTTCCATAGTAAATTCCCTAATCAATATTCCAAGAATTCATTGTTTCCTCATGCATTTAAAAGTGTCTTTTCACCTATGGCGTTTTGAATTTACATATTATTATGTTGTGGGATTTATGTGATAAACAAACTGAATAAATTAATATTATGCATTGATTCTGTGAAAAACTTTGAACTAAAAATTACTTGGGATTTTTTTAGCTATATGAATAAATCCAAACTAAAACAAATTTCTTTATTCTTGAAGAATCATTCTAGTTCATGCGATCATAATATGTCCAGCTGTAAAAAGTAGTCTACCGTAAAAAATGAAACAGCACTGACTTTTTTCATTCAACTGTATCGACCACGGACTTTTTTCCGAAATAGTAGAAAATTGTAGGGCCATTCATGATTTAGATTTATGAAATATGAACAAAATTACTATGGTTCCAGATTATGACCTTTGTTGTCGAGAGTCTATATAATCTACAATATTTATCTAGATTATGCAAGATAAAAGGATAATTGGATGAACGAAAATGGCGGATGTGGGATGAAAAAACCATAAAATAGATGGAGAGAGACAAGAGATAATATAGACGCTCAACCATGTCATTACCGTCTATCGGAAAAATGAATGAGTTCAGTTTGGATTCTCTGTAGTATTTTTAATGTTGCAAAACAAAAATTAACATTTTTCGGATAGTTTTGTATCTGTAACAAATTTTATACTAGCACAGACGAACTAACAGTACGTAAGATGAAAAATTTCGGATAGTTGACTGGGAATTGTGGATTATAGACGCTCGACAGATAGTTGACCGGGACTGTACTGCAAATTGTAATCTATATATTCAATCAAGAACATAACCTTAATGACGGCAGGTTTGGTGGGGTATAAGATATAAACTACATTTTAGTACGGTTTACAAATTGAATTGTGTTTTAGAGACTACCAACAGCTAAGGTTATTTGAGCCTAGCACCAATTCATATTTTCAATTCATTTTTTTTTTAATAATAAATTGAAAATCCAATTGACATTTTTACCAGCTCTCGGGCTAGAACCCGGGACTTGTAATAGAGGAATCATAGCAACGCCATGTAAACAACAGCATTGCTACACGCTCGGCCATTTTTAAAGTATGGTTTACAAAACGGATATACTATAATAGGGACCAGCTGTAACACTAACATTATAGCCCGAGAGATGGTAAGCGTCAATTGGATTTCCAATTTATTATAAAAAAAATTAATGAATTGAAAATATGAATTGATGCTAGGCCCAAATAACCTTAGCTGTTGGTGGTCTTTAAAACACAACACTAACATTAGAATCGTTTGTAAAGATTTTTCGAAATACGGAAGAAAACTGTCGAATTATTTTGTTTTTTACTAATTTATCAAACAGAAAAGATGTGATATTATATGAGAGATATAGTAGATTTTAGACGCTCGACAACTCAAGTCATTAGTGTTGTGGTGACAATATGTATATATATCTTTTTAGATTTTTTTTAAATTTGCCGCTCTGCGCTTGGGCCCACGTCTAAATCCGGCCCTGGGCGCACATATTCTCAAAAGGACCAATTCGCTATTAAATTAAGATAAAACCTTTACTATTATCAGACAAAAATAAAATCATGCTAGGTGCAAATCCAACAAATTTATTAAGATTCCACAAAAACACCGACTAATGAAATATAGGCACCTCTTGTTTTGAGGAAATATATAATTTCGCGAGTGTGGTGTGATCTCATCTGTCCCCTTGTAAATGGAGTCCGTGTGCGGGTAAAAAATAATTTTTTGGATTTGAATTCGAAAAATTTCATCTCGGTTACATTCTATTTTTTCGGTATATTGTATTTTAAAGACCACCAACAGCTTCTATTTTTTCGGTAGCTACATACTATGAAAGTAGGGAAGTAGCTTTTTTTCACTGGCTCCTTACATCTTTCTTTTATTCCGACTTGAAACAATACTTGAGTGCGCAAAAGTTATCCCCTTTGATCAAATCTAATTTCGTAAAAGTGGATACATTTTTCAGGTTGCCTTTTCTGGATATCTTTTTTATCGGATCAACTGAACTTTCTAATAGTTTGTAACTAAATACTATCGACATGATTAATTAATATTTCTGTATTAACTGGTCGCTTATCCATTTTCATCGAAACGTTTACGAAAAAATAAAAAAAATGCTTAATATATATGTCAATTATTCCAAATTTACGTCGGAAAACATCGCAGATTAGGAGACAAAACCTTTGTTCTCAAAAATACACCGACGAGAAAAACGTGAGCATGCTCTGTGCCCAGTACGTATTGAAGGTTTAAAGTCCAAATGAACACACTAAACAGGAGTAGGTTGTCACGTCATGAGTCATGACTCAGTATCACGCGTTTTTCCCAATGTCTATAATTACTATAATCACAGAAAAGAGAATAGCGTTCTGTGGCTATAATGGTGAGTGGTGTCGTCCCCAACACTTCACGTATGGAACACAGATCGCAGCTTTGTCCGGTACTGTTTTTGTAAAGCTGCGTTCACACGATTCTCTTGCAAATCATTTCGAATTGATTCGCGCACAATCACTAGTCACTTGCCATTCACACTAACAATAAAAATATGTATATCACTTTTATTCACACACAATTATAAAATTTTCTCCAAAACATCAACGCTACAAATTACAAACTTGCCTCTCTAACGTTGTTAGTGACAAATTTATTGCTGACGTTTTTGGAGAAAAATAGTCTGTTTTGTGAATCATAACCAATGCCAATTTTATTTTTAATCCGGTGGATTGTCTTCTAACAAAATTAGTTAATTTACTTTATATTAAAGATTGCTTGTAAATTATAGACGCTTGACAGTCTATATGAAAGGCGTTTTATTAATTCCCAATTTTTATATTAATTTAATTTATCGGACTCGTTGCAAATTTTGTTTTTCAGTCTTTTTTTCTACGGAACAGAAGCCAGAAATAATGTTTGACATACCTACATCTGTGTCTTTTTAAAAATGGGTAGTTTATAGGCATTAGGCAGATAGATAGATTATAGACGCTCGCCAGTTGCGGATTAAAATAAAAAATAAAACAAAACCGACATTTCAAAAAATAATAATACTGCTCGTGTAAGTATAAAATTCCGTGAAAATAACAGAAAACTTAAAATGAAACAACACAAAAATGATTTTTGTAGCGAGTTCCTATATAAAAGCATAATTACGAAGTCGTTGTTAATTCATTAGCAAAAATATTTTCGTATGCGCGAAAAAAAAACACATTACTCTGTAATACTACTTTTTGTTGATGATAATAATAGTAAGTTACCGAATTTTCAGGAAGACCTAACACGCAGGCAGAAATCCTCAATATAAATTTAAAATCATGATTTGATCCAAATCAGAATACTTAATATTTTGATCCTTTTTTACGTTGTTACTGTAAATTAATTTTTGCTAAATTGCAAAATAAAAATAGATCTAACGATTCGCTGAAAATTAAAATTAACTCGACGTAATTTTGAAAATGAGTTTCTTGACCAACTAATTTCAATGCTATCATATTCCACTTCTACTTTTACCAAGCAGTCAGGTTGCATAAAAAGTTACCAATTTTTATTGAAATCGTGTACAATTAACCCATTTAAGTTTCCTGCAATTCGTTCTCTTTAAGTATAGGTACTTTATCGTTCTTACTAAAAAACCAAAATAAATTGTTGCGCAAAAATTTGAATTACTCTCATTGCTGTTATTTTATATTTTGAAAAGAAAAAAAACTGTACGGCCCTGACACACTGTTTTAAAATAATGCAATAAACGGGGTTAAGGTCAAATTTAAACGCTTGCACGTTTTAATAGTTTTTGCATATTGTTTCTCACGTCATTGGTTTTTAAGTAAAAAATCTCATTAGGCGGCGTACTATCATTGTAACAAATTTCGAAATTCGCCAGTACTTCTCGAGCTTCCATTCGCGGTTTTGAAAATCAACATATCACAATATTCTCGATTTGAATAATTACCAGCCATTACATATTTTGCAATTCGGAATGATAGAAATATTAGGTTTTACATGCGAAAATGGAAATGCCAAACCTTTACAATAAATTGCTTTGAACTCTCTTATTTTATAATCAACTGAGATTTTCAGATTTTCATTATCGCGGTAGTTCGAAAAACCGATCTGAACAAAAAAAAAAACTAAATTGATTTTTTTGTTCGGTTGTCGTCGCGTAACACCATCCTATTGTCAGCATGCGTGAATTTCGAAACACTCGGTATATTAAGACTTGTCCTATATTGAACAACTGGATAAAAAAAAAATAAACAGGATTATGATAGATATTTTCAAAATAAAATTTATAAATTCAATGTAGCGCAGATGCTTGAATTAGCTTTGTCCTAAAATATGAAATCGTAAAAAAATTGGATTTGCAATTTCTTCAAATTTGAAAATACAGTTATTAAATCTGACAAAGCCTCAAATTTTCAATTTTAAATAAATGCAATACTATATTGTACACGTGATAGAAAAAACAAAATTCATAACGCGGCATTTTTTTAGTAATACGCAATTCGCTCAACATACCTAATAATAATTTTGTAGGTTTGCAAAAAATAATTAGCGTCAGGTGTAAGAATTTAAATTATTAGGACTGAAAACACTTCAGTGCAAACTTTGTTTAAACAACAATAATAATAATAAAACAAATAAATAAAATTAACAATGGGAGTCGCTGTAATTAAATGTAAATAAAACGTCAAATCTTTGTTGTAAAAACAATAATGTAATATTTTATGTTAATTTTATTCAATTTTCAACCAGCCAAGATATATTTGTATACCGGCAGCGCATGCGCGCAAGTCAGTAGCCTGTTTGAAAGCGTGTTGTCCACTATAAATAAAGTTGTGCTGCGACACCGCTAGCATAGTTTGTTCGCTGATTGCTAGCGGTGAGCATAACTTGGTTCAGTCTCTAACCCCTTATTTACAGTAATTACTGGCGGATGTAAATACAATGTAGTATCGCTATTGTCGTAATTGTATCTACGCACACTACAAAATAAAGGTCTATCTTTATACTATTTGCACGGACACGTATCCGTTCAGAACTGATAAACATTATTGTCGGCGCTGATGACATCTGCTGTCGAGCGTCTATATTCTAGCCAACATTATTGTTGTGTATTTGCATTGGAGTGTCTGTATTGGAATTTTGGAAACGATCCGTTTAGAAAAACTGCCAATGCAAATATAATAATTATTATCTGAACGGAGATCCACTAGGCTAGGCACGCATGATAAATTTATTGGCTGATCTACTATCGGATAAAACGACAGACTTCATGCGCACTTTTTCGTATAACAATGTTGTCAATTGTCGTTATTATCCGATAATTCGATTGGCTTATCATGCCTAGGCTTAGGAGCGAACAGAAAGTGGACTGATTGATTTTTGAACTGATACGTTCCGTGTCTGTGCGAATAGTAAAAATCTTCCTAAAACTACGCTTATTCCCCCTCTATTAATATAATTAATTATATATCAATTTATTAACTTTCACCGTGAAAGATGGCTTTGGTTAAATTTCAATCTGCATTAAATTATTATATAATAGCCTTTACCCGCGGTTTCGCGCGCGTTAATGTATTTTTTTTTGTTTCTGTTCAAAGCTAGACGATATTATTACCTATCCTATTAGGCTATTCCCTAACGCATAACTAAATACTATTATACTACAGTGAAAGTTAGATCAAAATCGGTTCAGTAGTTTTTGAGTTAACCTACAAATTCTGAAAATGGTTAATTCGGTCTAACTTTAGATTGTACGTCTCAAGTCAAAATTTCGCTAAAAAGGATTTTACTTATTTGTTTTGATTATTTAATAGTCACTAAATCGAACATACTACAGACTTATAAATTTCGAAAGTGGTTGTAAATCTCATGTAATTGTTTACTTCTTGTATAGCCACGTGTAAAATTTTAGCGTTGAAATTTTTTATAAATGGTTCGGCAAAATATACTAATTTTATTTATAGTAGAGCAAAGAACAGAATTTTTCTTATAAATCGATAAATTATGAATTTTACTCAAATCTTGTGTGCAGTACACAATTCTAGATTCTTATTAAATCGTTTAGTGGGCGGTTTCACACGCTTGGCATATTTTGACTAAATTACGTCATTATTTCATCCGTTATTCAGCAACACTTAAAATAATAATATAGATGCCAGATTTTGTTAGTGGGCATTAGACACAGACGGACATAACTTAAATGCCTTGTCGAGCGTCTATAATATCTCTCTCTCTCTCTCTACTTTATTGTCTGAGGAAACGGAAGTTGAATTAAACATTGATGAAGGGACTCATTCTGGTCACTTTAGGTATTCTTGTATATTAATTACTGTGTTTAGTACACTACTGTTTTTGCTGACGGATGAGTTTAGAATCTAGTTTTGTCCTGTTGCCAGTGCAAAATGGACCAATAGTTTCGCTTTATTCATGGAATACGATACGACTGATCACCATTTAGTTTTCGTGTTTTTTTTTTTAATTTCGATATTTATTTTAGTAGCGTACGTCTCGTGAACATTGCAAATCACTTATAGTAGATCATAAACGCTCGACAACAGAGGTCATTCGCGGGTTTACTTATTCAAAGTAAGCCTGAAACTGATATTTCTAACTGAATCACTATTTTTACGCTACTGGATTTTTATTGTATCAGTGAATCTTATGAACACAAAAAGCAACGTAAGGTTATAAGCTGATAGTAAACAATAACTGGCGTCTTTACCCTACTTCATAGTAAGTTTAAATTTTGTAACGTCACGTTTTACTTGGCGCTACTGTCAGCACTTCAGATTTCTCATCTATTTACTATTATAAACCTAAATCAATGCAATCCTGAACATTTAACTGATTTTGTTTCATAATAAAAATTAAATTAAAAAACCCTGACGCGAACAGCAAACCTTTTAAAAAGTTATTTCTGCTACATCTGGCTCCACGCACAGAGTATTTCTTCATTTGGGTGGAATATTTAATACATAAACGCATCGGGGACTACTGTAAAATCAAAAATACGAATGTCTCAGCGACCCCGACGCATTTATGAATTAAATATTTCATCCAAACGCTTAAATAGTCCGTGCGTCGGGCCACAGTAGAAATTAATTATTTCTTACTTTTTAGAGGTTTGCTTTTTGCGTCGGAGGTTTTAAAAACAACTACTTAATGAAAAACTGAATACTTGAGTTCAAACTTGTAGTTTCTAAGATGTAATAGTGGTCAAGATTTTTACACAAACTCTGATGAGAGCTGAAGATCTTGGAAACAGCTGAACCGATTTCAATCAAACATGGCTAACAATCATCTTGCAAATACCTGCTTTCAAATGTCTAACATGAAAATCTTGTAATGGGATATCTTATGATGTTTGACCTATTTTAGATGATAAATAAATCTGGATTTATTCAGTATTAACGAATGATAAACATTTTCTCCGCAAAATACCTTTTTTTTGTTTTGTTGTGTAGTTTGAAAAATTCTTTGTTCGCACGTGTAATCTAATGGAAAATTTTATTTTAATAATAAATCCGTTGTGACAATAACAAGATAAACGGGTAAAGGCTCTATTAATTAAAACTGTTTGAGCGTTTAATTATTTTAACAACTTGTCTTAAGATAATTATGCGTTCATTTGTCAAGAAACAAATAGAAGAACATTGAATGCTTTTTTAAAAAATATTTTTCACCTGGCGCTACTGATTTCTTGCACAGAACGATTGACTAACTAGCGAAGACTGGTCTGAATTTAGACGAGTACACAAATGTTTCTATGAATTTTATTAGTTTAATGCATTGCGTTTTATTTTACTATAACTTACTTCTATAGCGCTTATTTTTAACCCCTTCAAACGCGCCATTTTACGATTGTTTTAACTTAAAAAGCAATTTATGACGAAAATAACACGCAAAAATCCCCAGAAAAATTACGTCAGAATAATTTTCAAAAACCAAAGTGGTGTTTAATTTTCTCAGTAAAATCCACATACCGAATATTTGGGGGAAAAACGTTTTGCTAAAGAAAAAAAACTGTCTAACACCATAAATTAAATAGAAAATTAAAAAAATTGTACGCCTTCGTTTTTTTTTGTTTTTCTTTTTTTTTACAAAGCAAAGAATTGAGCTGAGGAAACAATACGTTTATTCTCTGTAGACATCGGACCCTTGGCTCACATACTGCGCTGTTTACAGTCACGTACAGTAGAGACGATCGTACCCCTGCAATGTCCAAACGGAAAGTGTTCGGCCACATCACTACGGTTCACGAACACACTTTGTCGGGCAATAACTATTTCAAAAATCATCGACATTTTCCTCTGAAAATGCTGTAATTAATCAACTATAATCAAGTGTAAATTTTCAAAACCCTAATTGATTCTATATGCATTGCAACTGATCATAGACCCAAATGCTTTCTTTTCTACACAAGCATCCGCTTTTTGTTTTCTTTTCAATGCTCATTTTCACTGCTTTTTTCAGACTAGGATGGGAAAGAAGGCCTCAATCCTAGGTGTAAAATGTATTTTTATTCATATATTGTAGTATACAAACAATTACACTTTGACTACAGAAGATTTTCAGTGGTATCGCTATTCAATCAACAGTATTATCCCTAAAAAAAAGCTTTGAATTGAATGCGTGGTGCGGCAAAAAAATTAACCAAATGTTTCAAAGCCGCAGTCCCTCTGTAATCAGTGACATGTGGTATTTACCAACTGACAAAACAACATTTCATGAATGTTTTAAAAAAGATTTTTTAGTCAAGTAAATATTGAGTCCCAACGGATAGTTCGTCAAATTCAAATTGACTAGTTATATTTACATATACAGTGTTGTCAAAATGAAGTGCACTATATGAAAACGCGTGCTGTTCAAAATCTCTAATTTCTTTTATGATTATAAAGCTTTAATTTTGGTCGGAGAATAGTAGTTATCACTTACTTGTTGTTTATGATGTTACCATGCATCATCTTACAAACCTCCAGTTCCCAGGTCTCTAATTTGAGAACTTGCGAAAGTATTTATTATCGAATAATAAATACAGTTGAACTTCCCTTAGCCGAACTTCCATAGCTTTATTTATTCTCTCAAAGTCGAATTATTACCTTGAATCTTGATGTTTGACTTTATTTATGTATTTTTTTCTCCATAATTCGAATATTTCTATATCTCGACTCATTCTACGGCTTACGCATACTTGAATTTTCAGAAATTTTACGTTGAGTGACTAAATCGTCGTTAGACCATACATCTTTTGCTCACTAATGTCAAAAAATATGTCAATTTCTGAAGGGCAGTACCGTCTTTACCATAAGGGCACGCGGGGCACGTGCCCAAGGCCCCCATTCTCACGGGGGCCCTGAAAGGTCGATATATTCGCTTACATTACACATTTTTTTTCTATTTTAGGGGCATTGTTAGCGACTTTCTGGCAAATACTGAACAGCGATAAGCCAATGAGATTGTCAAGTTTGACAGAAAACGTGGCATTGCCATGTAGAAAATATTTAGTTAGTTCAGCATTTCGCCACCGTCTAAATTTTTTGTCGGGTTGTACTAAGAATATTCCCGAATGCAACCCTAATTATCTACAACGCCATCTAGCTATCACCTACACAAACCACTTTCTTTACTTTCTTAAAGGGCCTTAAATTCTTGTGTGCCCAAGGGCCCCGGCATGGTCTAAGACGGCCCTGCTGAAGGGTCTGCTGTGTTAACACTGAGTTACTATTGTCTTTGTTATAATTTAAAAAAGTACCAAAATGGAGAAATAAAAGTTAGTATTTATCAGTCCAAGAAACAGAATAAAAAATTCGCTGCATTTGGCCAGTTTTGCTTCCCGTCTCCTCTAATGTCATAGGGCAGAAGAAGGGGCGGCTAAAAACAATAGCCGATATACCACACTTAAAAATTTTGTCGCCTTCAGACTTTGCTGCCTTTAGGCCGTCTATTGGCTGATTCTGGTTTTCATGGGCAAAAAAAGTAAACCGACATTGGACCTGGTTAACACCTTATTGACAATCTTAGAAAACAGGGATATGATTTTACAAAATAGGGATATTTTTGACCGTAAACGCAAGAACCTTAAGTTTTTTGAAAAAGAGCAATGGTCCTGTAAAACTCAAAAGAAAATAAACAATTTACTTTAAAAATAAAGAATGTTTATATTTTTTCAATAACTCGAATTTTTTTGGAGGTCTCTCAATATTCGACTTAGAGAAGTTCAACGTTATTGTATATTGCATCTCTGAAAAACTTTATCCACAGATCACAGTTAAATAAAATAAAAAAAAAATTAATGACAATTATTATCAGTGCAGTCACGTGCCAGGTAGAGCATTAAGATTAAAAAATCAATTTTTAATCTTATTTTTATAAGTAAAAAATAAGTTAGGAGGTCGAAATTATATTATGGCGGTTGGTGGCCTTGTATTTTAAATAACACGTATTTTCATATTTACAGCGCTTGAATTTAGTTGCGGAATTATTTTTGCTCTTTTAATTTGAAATTATAAACATACCATTCGATTTTGATCGATAAGATAGATCAAGTGAGATTTGCTTTAATATAATTTAGTTAGTTAAATTTTTGTCACCACATAATTAGTGAGACTGCCACCTTATTTAACACTGTTAATTGTATCAGAAGAAGTTTATACAAAACAAAGCTAATTAGACCCTCTTTAAAATTTGAGTGTTTTTGAATGCAAATTTTGAAAATATTTAGATTAGAAATCAGAAAAATAACTAATGCGACACCACTGATACAAAATATAACTTACCATTGACAGCTCAGAAGACTTAATCAGACCATTACTTCAAGAGAATGAAAATAATATATAAAAAAAAGTAATAAAATTGAAATAATCCAATACGCTGCTGAAACATTACTAGAAGGAAAACATTAAAACACTTTGTAACAATGTCATAAAATCACTTAAGAGATACAAATGGGCACTATTACCACAAACACTAAGAACTGAAGACACTGTTCAGCCGATGAACTTCTTTCAAGCCGACCAAAGCAGGAATATCCGGCCGGAAACATAGTCGATTGCCATTTTTCAAATCTCCTGAAAAAATCACAGAATATATAAAATACATATACAATAAACAAATACTTACGCTTGGGTTTTGGTGAAATTAGTTTTATTCCACCGGGTCTATCAACATCGGGTGCATCTGTAATAATTTTAGGTCTCTTCTCGGGAGGCCCGGCTGTGTCCTTCGAAGGCGATGGTCTTTTCGTTGGCGGTGGGATTTTAGTCGGTCGTGCCACCGGTCTCGGTGGAGGAGGTTTTACTTCTTCTTCTAAACCGGTCGATCTCATTTTCGAATTGAATACTTTAACTGTTTTGGGTCTATTTTCTGCATCTTTATTTCTCACTTCTATCGAAATAGACGGTTTCTTCGATTCAGGTTTACTACTGCTACTAGTAGTTTTCTTGTCTTTATCATCGTCGGAAGATGTTTTCTTTGGAATTCTTCCCATTTTACTAATACTTTGCGGCTGTACTTTGGCTAACGTTTGTTTATCCTTTTCAGCCTGCTTTTCTTTACTTTCTTTGTTACCGCTGCTACTACTAGATTTTTTCACCGAGCCGTTAGCCTTATGCTTGTCCTTATCTCTGTCCCTATCTTTATCTTTACTACTAGAACTAGACAAAGAACTTGAACTCCTTTTATCCCTATCCTTATCTCTACTTCTATCTTTATCTCTGCTTTTGTCTTTATGTGAACTACTACCACTACTAGATTTTCGTTTTGAACTAGACGAGCTAGACTTACTAGAACTGCTAGAATGCTTGCTACTAGAATATTTTGAAGACGACCTATCTTTGTCTTTATCGCGATCAGAACTTTCCTTCTTTTCTTTTTCTGTTTTTTCTTCTTGTATTACAAGTGCTTGGTCTACTTCAACATTACTTGCAGTTGGACTTTCATTGTCAACCTTAGCTATTATTTGTTTTCCATCCCTAACTGTGATTTTGTAAACTGGAACTGGCTCTTCTTCAATTTTCTTTTCTTCACTCACATCTTCTGTCATTTCAGAGTCAACAATTTCCACTTCACAATTTTCTGTTTCTTCAACGCCTTCTTTTACCAACTCTGTTTTTTCATCAGAAACTATTTCCATCTCTGTCACAGGCATCTCTTGTTGTGGCATTGTATTAACAATTGTAACAAACTGTGTTGTCGATTGGCCTTTGACTATTTTCAACCATTGTTCAACTAGTTTACTGGCTAACACTCGAGCTCCTGCAAATAAATAAGAATGAGTAAGACAGTTACTTTTTAAAACTATCAGTTATTAATTTACTGATTACTTATTATGTACATACCTTCTGGACCTTCTTTGGATAAACCTTTCACCAATTTAGGCATTGTATTTGCTTTTAACCTGCCAACATCTACTGGACACATTAGCATCAGTTCCAATAATTCTCCTACAAGAGCCCAATTCTCCGAGTATATACCGTCTTTGAGCCACGAATGGGTTAGCTGCCAACCGCCAGCCGACATGAACTGTCCAAGAAGATCTGTTTCTGTATTTTTTAAGATGAGAATGTAAACACATTTACTGACCAGCTTCTTTGAGAACTTTGTCATCAAACTATAACAAGAAAATAGTTATTAATTTTGCGAAAATTACAAGCATTGAAGAAAAATGCGACACCTAAACA
Source organism: Mongoloraphidia duomilia (assembly GCA_039654895.1). Classification (NCBI taxonomy): domain Eukaryota; kingdom Metazoa; phylum Arthropoda; class Insecta; order Raphidioptera; family Raphidiidae; genus Mongoloraphidia; species Mongoloraphidia duomilia. Next base: position 13,378,455 of record CM077522.1, read on the forward strand.
ATTCTAAAGCTGAAAGATTTCGATTTTAAATTAAGAGTTGATCATTATAATTAATTGTTCATATGTAGATGTTTTCACTTATCCAAAAATTATATGGTGTCTTGTTTGCACAACTGGGATATGTGGATACCCAGGATTAACAATAAATTAATTCCTTTCTCATGTTCTTTGAGAAAGAAATGAGAGTATTGTAGATAACTGTAATAGATTTAAATAAAACTGAGGTTTATGCTATTCTGAATGCACAACATTGTACTCGCTTTATGCTTTAGGCATACAATTTTGGCTATAAATTGACTGAATTATGTAATTTGAAGTCCGATTCGACATTTGTAACCAAATATAACATTAGAATATGCTAACAGTGTTATACAAATTTTATCAACAACATCTAACAACATTTATCTTTTTTAAGGTTCCGTACCTTAGAGTGAAAAAAAAAAATGGTACTCTTATATTATTCCAAATAATATTTAAATTATTGTTGTTTATGAATCTGACGGATATTAGGTGAATTTTGTAGCTTACAGAGGTCTGACAATTGACTTGACATAGCTTAGTGTGGTCATAACGCAATGAGCTTTAAAATATTTTGAAAACTTGAATATTTATTGACATTCAGAAATCAGAGAATATCTGCCAAATCAATCAGAGATAATAATTCTAAAAAAAAAAAAAAAAAAAGAAAATGGAGGACACATTTAAGTATACTTTCGACGTCCTTTTGGCCATATAATTTTGTAAATTTAGTCTTTTTAATTAAGTGTTCTGTAAAGTGCGGTAGCAAGGTCAACCAACTATTTGTAATAAAGTATTATACCACTGTGGGAATCAATTATTTCCATTTAGGTAGGTACATTATTAAAAAAAGATCCAGTCAATTGGGCGACGGTATCATCCCAACTCCAGAAGCACCGACGTCTGGCATTCGCCTTTCGTTTGCATGATTAATTGTTGAAAAAACAAAGTTATACTTAGTACAGTAATACCCCGACTTACGCTACCCCGTCTTACGTGTATCCAGTTACGCTATTTCTGAATCTTCCGATCCATCATAAAATTATGGTGTGATAATCAAGGAAGTGTGAAAAATTTCTGCTACAAAACAAGGAATAAAAAAATTATTAGCGTGCTACAAGGAATTTTTGCGTGAGAAGAAAAAATCGTTGATCCGTCAGACGACTTTGTTAGATTTTATGAAGCCTAACTCAGGTCATTAGCGTCTTCAGCACAACAAATAACATATTTGTGTATTAAAATCCGCCAGCCGGCATACACAAACCGATTGGTACGAGCTCGGATCCCTGGGAGCGCTAATTCCCAAAGAACATTGGAATGCAATTGCGATAACAACTACATCTCAATGTCCCCCTGGGGGGATGAAGCCTTCTACTTCAAAATAACTTCGGTTGACGTTTTTGCAATTCATAATAATATAATTTGTTGTATTATCTTAGATTTTATTAAACATTTTCCTTCTAAATTATTGTTTTTTTAGTCTCCGATCCCAATTAAACATAATTTTAATTTGTATTGATTTATATGCAAAATTGTAACCTGACTTACGCGAATTCGACTTACACTGTTATCGCTCAGTCCCACCAATCGCGAAGTTCGGGGTATTACTGTACATCGTATCATTTAGTCACTTGAGCGGAATCATGCTAACAAACTTTAAAAAAACACGTTTTTTGTACACCGGGGACAGACCTTAAGTAGGGAAAATATAAAACTGTGAAAGGTGAATTCTGACGTAAAATAGTAACATTCACTACTTCCGGCAGAACGATTTGAAAAATTCTTTCACTGTTTGGCTTACATTTTGGCGAGTGAGTTTATTAATTTATGACAAAATGGGGATAAGCAGTCAGCGAAAATAGTGATTTGCACTCTGATGAAGCCGGACAAAGCAGCTAGTATTCTGAATAAAAACTGATTTGCGCGCGTGATAAACACGGCGTGTCTTTGTTGTCGAACGTCTATAATTTACAATACTATCTACAACGAGTATACAGCGGGACAACACAACTCATAGTAGACATGTCTGTCTATTGTTCAGTTCGGAAATTGTAGTTTCTAACAAGCATAATGGAGCTTAAATACAATAACACAAGTGAAAGGATACCCGTTCTTAGGGCTATGCCTTACCGAGCTATCAGAGCAGCGCAACTAGTTGAGATGCTAACTGCAACCAAGCTGCCAGCCCGACCGACTGGAAGTCTGGGGCACACTTCATATAACTAGAGTAGTATCATGTAGAGAAGATAGTGGCGTTATTTTTGTGGGTCGAATGGATCTATGTTTTCTAACGAGGGATGGCGCTATGAATATGGTTATTTAGTTGTTCGTCGCTAGTCGAGAGACACCATTGACCACCTTTTGTCAGAAAACATAGATTCATCCGACCCAAAACTCGTTTGTGCGCAGAAATGACCCTACTATCTTCTCTAAACGATACTACTCTACATGTATTTTGCTGGCACCTCAATCAGTTGAGCTGCCACTGGCAGCTAGGGAGGCACAGCCCTTACATTTTCCCATGCATAAAAACTGTGCCGCTTATATGCATTGTGGAACTGTAATTATTAGCCACTGCCTACAATTTCTGAACTGAACTATAATTACCGGAGTCATCAGAAGCAAATTGTATTACTGTTCAAGAGTAAACATTGCTTAAAAATTGAATTCTCTGTCAATAATATTTGTATATTTTTTATATATTTTGTATATTTTAGTATGAGCAAAAAATCTGAAAGTAATAATTCCTGAGCACTCTGTACACAATACAAATTACTGTGCATTCCAATCGATGACATAATATGGTGGGATTCATTTTAGTCAAAAATGAGTAACGTTATTTATTTAGATTTTAGATAACTAAAATGTTGAACAAAACGTCAATTTTTTGTATTTTCTAAAAAATAAGTAAGTAGTAAAACGATTTGATTATTTTTTTAAAATTTGCTATTTCAATGAGCCATTTTCCCGAGAGTAGTTCCTTCAATTATCCACGAGGCAGCACTTGTGGTACGTACAAACATTATTTATTCCCCATTAGTGTCGTGTCATTTTAGTGGTGTAACTTAATTATTAAATTATTATTAATATTAAATTAATTAAATAATTAAGTGATACCACTAAAAGGACACGACACTAATGGGGTATAAATAATGTTTGTACCTACCACAAGTGCTGCCTCTCGTGGATAATTGAAAGAACTACTCTCAGGAAAATGGTTCGTTAGAGATGTGACTGCCCGTCCACTATACGTAATTAGTAACTGGTTACGAATAATCACTTGAATCTAGATTTAAAGTAAAAGTCGTGCCAAAAACCTAGCAATAATGCCATATGAACCTGAATATAGCGCGACTTTTTGACATTATTCCTTTATTAGGGTTCCGTAAACAGGAATTAGAGAAGTTCGTTTTTCACCAAAAAAAATTAATGGGTCGCGTTTAATTCGAGGCAGCGCTATATTCTGGCTGTATGTATGGATGTGTGTATGTAAAAAATCTTGCAACTTGATTTTCACCCACTTCCCGTTAACCGATTGGGTTGAAATTTTGCACAAATGTGTAGTTCCGTTGACAACGTTAACTAGCTGACCGGCCCGGCTTTCGTTCGGGTGCAAATCGCATTTTAAAAAGATATAAATAAAATTGAGTTCAAAAATCTAAAAAACACGCTTATATCAACGCACTAAAAAGTAGAAAATAAATTTCTTTCCCTTCTATAATGTTGAGAAGCGAGATCCGTAATATAATGGGTTTATGGATTCCGGTGGTAAAGTGTTTCCTAGCTTTCTGACGGAATCTGGTTTGTCTCAATGAAAGAGGATTGTATCATATGAAGCATGGCATAATAAATGAGAGAAAGGTGACACTAAAAAAAAATTAGCTGTCTCTTTTTAATCAGTGATCAGTATCATAATAATAAGCCTCGTTTAAAACTCCATAGCGTTTCAGTAATCAGTAATTGAAAGTTAAATGATAGTTCTAAAGTAATTGATTTTTGATAGTTCTACAAATCGAATTTACACTCAACTATTAAAAAAATATTTCAAGATATGTCATTTCAGTTTTGTAACCAATGTTTCTTTTTCACCTACATGATTAGCTCTCGCTATTACGATGATTCACATCTACAACCTAGCTATAATTAATAACACTCCCATGTAGTGGAAATCAATTGATTCCTTTCCATATATGGCGAATGTTAGATTGGTAATCATGACACGGTTGAGTATTGTAAGCTTATTCCGCCGCGATAGTGGAAAAGGTCAGGTTAGATTCCTGACTGTGACTATGGTTGTTAAAATGATTTTTTTCCGACATTGCGGGAATCAATTATGTAATTGGCTGCTCTTCCAATAAAAATTCTTAATTTACTTCTGCCCACTTTTTCAGCGCGCACACTTGGGATTGATGTCAATAATATATCAATTTGTTGTAACTAACAATTCAGATTCGGTTCTATAAGTCAAGTCCGGATTGGGCGAAGAGTTCTAGAAACGCTTTAGGACTTGTCCAACACACAAACCTTACGTTTACTGCTTTGTAAAACTATGATATTCAAATGTTGCATTATTTTTTTAATTGGCCATTTTTGCGATTTATAAATATTTGAGGGTGAATAAGATTCACACAAAATGCCCTCGGACGAAGGACGTATCAATTTAGTGTTTATTTAAATTAAAAACAATGGGAATTTGAGCATACGGGCATAGTTGAGTGAACATTTAGTTTATCCAGGAAATTTTAGAACATAATTGACACACTGTGAAATTTAAGCATGAATAACAAAACCAATTATAAATCTATTATGTCAGTGTAGCTGAGTAGAAATGAACCAATTATTTAGCAACATTGATGTAAATTCCAATGACTGTTTTTATGACAATGAATACCATACGAGTCTAATATTATAAACAGATGAAAAACCTTTCCCACAGTAAGTTATTTTGACTGTTACTTCCAACATCAAAAAGATAATTTTGCCTCAAATTTATTGAGTTTTTAGGATCAGTAAATTTTAGCTCTAAAGATGAAAATCTTTTTTTAAAATTTATTACGTGTTACATTTATAAATTTTTGTTAAATTTTAAATGAGAACAATCATTAAATCTGATATGGGTTTAGTTGTACCTGTTTTCTACTCTATAGTGTTAATTATTTGCTCCCTTAATTGTATTCAGTATTCGCGAAAAACAAAAACGCCATCGAACCTACACCCCCCGCGTAGGGAACGTCGAAAATGTGCAGCAGGTGAAATTTTAATCAAAAAGAAAATAAAAATACGGACACCAGCGGACTTTGTATGCGCGGCGTCATTCATATATCGTAAAATTAACTGATTTTTAAAGCAAAATTGAAAGGAAAATTAATTACATCTTGAAAATATTGCCTATTTAAAATAGCGAACCTTACGATCAAGCTATGAAGTGAAAGTCGTTTTTTCTCTAATAAAAAAAAACTCATGCCGATACATCAGCCTGTATTTCTTGTCACAATGCTTGGGAATATGTACTTTTAAATAAAAAAAAACTGAACTGTGTTGGTTCGAAGTCATTACTGGAACTTCGTATTAGAAAGAAATTATCGAGAATGGACACACGATTTTTGGTGATTTTTAGGACGAGTCCTCGCGGCGCGCAGAGCTTCTCGCAAGAGGGGTTTCTCGCGGACTCGGCTCGGGAGAAACTCCCCCCTGCGAGGCTCTGCGTCCTAAAAATCACCAAAAATCGTGTGTCCATTCTCGAGAATTTTACCAAATCTAATAATATGAAAAAATAAATAACAAAAATAATAATATATACCCTTCAGATTCAACGAAAAATTAAATTCACAAGTCAAACAAAAAGATAACGTTATGAATTCTTAGAAATAACAGTGACGTTTCTTAAAAATGGTGATAATTATCGTTATTCTTAGAAAATATCATGAATACATAGTAATGAGATCTTTTGTTGAATAGCTGCAGGCCGAAGAGAAAGTGAATAAATTACTGTTTCGCCACATTAATATTAATTTAATTTTTGTTCAAGTAAAGAAAAATCTGGTAGGCACCTAATTTGCTGTTAAAAAATCTTTGGATTATATCGTTTCATAATATTTGTAAGCAGTAAACTCATTTCTTTTTCAACATGTCACGGGTGGTCCACTTAATAAAAAAAAAAAATGGTGGCTGGCGACCATAAGTTTCAAAGGTCACATCGGTAATACTGATAATACGTAATAATAACTAATCAATAATGAAACATGTTTAATGGCCCTCAAAACACACGAAATAAATATTCAATACTTTCAGCATTTAGATTCGTTTTTGTTAGCGAGCAAAATTTGGAGCAACGTACCTAGCTAATCTTTGTACTTCATCTTTTGACCGAATACCTCCTGTAGGGGTTAACAAAACCCCTAAACACCTGAGAAGCTGCTGGGGATCTATTCTTGGCTGAAAGGCAAACATTGTTATATATTTCTATATGACGCCCCAAGAATTAATGTCTATATAGATTAGTAAAAATTAAAACCGGATACTCACCATCTTGAAAATATCTATGTACGGGATTAGTCAGCAGAAAATGTCCTAGAAACTATTATTACGCAATTCAAAGAAAACCTCACTTTTACGCACAAATTTTACACTAATGGAAAAAATAACAGAAATCACGTTTTCTATTCACAGAATATATTTCAGTTTATGTCTCTTAAAATATATAATTATATCCATGCATTAGTTCTTAGCACATTAAACATTTTTAATCCTGGTATAAAGCCCTTATGTAGGTATGCAAAAGTCTATTTCATAAGCCTTAAATACTTTACTGTTAATAATAATATGTTTATTCTTAAAGTTTAACCCATATCAATGTTCCTAAATATCAAAATAATATATTTCACTTCAACGTTTGTCTTTCTATTTCGATGCGTTGGCATTCAATGACAAAATTTACGATAGGTGGATACGGATATAAACTCATTGATCGCCCATTCATAGACGGGCTACGTTTACTAGCTACGATTTTTCACCATAGAGTTATTTCTAACACACCCTTTTGTTACTGCCAACATTTAAATGTTAAAAGTCCATCATTATTATTGTTTGTAAATTTTACTTTTTTTATAATTTAATAATATATTTTAAACACATTCACAATTATTAAATCTAACGATTACGAAATTTAATATTATAGTAAAAATATTTTGACCTTTCAGTATGGAAGTTCTTTTTCCGACATTTTGACACATTCCGTTTACACATGAAAATAAACTGACGTTTACGGTTTACGTCTCAATATTACATATTCATTGTTTATAAAGCTTACTTATAATAGTATTTAACAGTAAATATATTTTTAATTCCAAAAAGAAAAAATAAACATTTTACAAAATTCACAGAACAGCAAATTACTTCTCCTTTTGATTAAACGGGTCGACGTTGAATTGAACAACAAAGCCAATATGTAAAGGACGGAAGCCGGAAATATAATTCAACAATTTATTTCGTAGACCATATTCAAGAAGGAAAGAAATTTAAAGTCTCCAATCGTAGCTTTTCTCATCCCTATGGAGGTTTAATTTGTAAATTGCTTCAACCATACTCCATAGACATTAGACACTTCAACTTGTGTGTTGACTTGACATTTTAAATAACCTATATTTACTCTTTTCACAAATACATTTACGATTTTTGAAAATGATGTCTTTGGTACGTTTATCTTTTGTAAAAGCAAATTGGAGTGAAGTAACTAATATCAGATCAATTTTTACAACAAGGTTTTTGCCGTGTGAAAAAACTCCAGAAGTTCGTCCTGCTAATCGAGAAATAACAAAAGACCGAACTCAAGTAATACCGGTGGAAACAAGTATTCGATATTTAAAAAGCAAAGCATTTAAAATAACTTATGGTGATGATCCTGTTTGGGTACCATATCGACGTAATTTCAAAGGCCAATTTCCTCCTAAGAAAACACGTAAGCTTTGCATAAGAAATGGTGTTATTTCAACAGGAAATCCCTGCCCTATATGTCGCGACGAGTATTTGGTACTGAGTGAACACAATACAGAACTATTAAAGCAATTTATATCACCGCATACAGGAAGTATAATTAGTTTTCAAAAAACAGGACTTTGTCAGAAAAAACACAATGAACTTTTAGTTAGTGTTATGAGAGCAAGAAATCGCGGTCTTTTGACTTACGACGTACCTTTTCGACAGTACGATTACAGTGAATATTATAAAGAAACTAAAAAAGAAGAATAAATATGGAAGCAACTTTTGTAGTTGTCGGCGGAGGAATTGCAGGCGTATCGTGTACAGAAACATTAGCTTATTTAAATCCTAATGAAAGCATTATTCTTATAAGTAAATCAGCACTTATTAAGGCAGCAACCAATATAATACCAGTATCAAAAATGTTGTTTGATTTTAACGTTGAAGAAAAAGAAGCAGAATCTCTAACTCAAAAATATAAGAGTGTCACGATTGTGCATGATTCATTAAAACAGATATGTAGTGCTTCCAGCAAAGTATTAACAATCGGTAACAAACAAATTAAATATCGTTTTCTCTGTTTATGCTCGGGGGGTCAACCGAAGTTGATACCTGCAGCAGAAAAGTGTCCTTACATTTATGGCATTCGTGATACAGATTCTGTCGTAAAATTGCAAGATCGAGTAAAGTCTGCTCGTAGGATAGTAGTTGTAGGAAATGGAGGCATTGCTTCAGAATTAATTCATGAGATTAAAAATGTTGAAGTATCATGGGTTATCAAAGACAAACACATATCGGCAACATTTGTGGATCCGGGCGCAGCCGAATTTTTTCAGCATAAATTAGTAACAGCCGAAGATCAGCCTGAAAAAAGTATTGTAAAACGTATTCGTTATTCTGAGGAAAATGTTTCAAATCCTGAAGGTGCAGCATTAGGACCGGATTGGCAAAAAGGACTTATTATTTCAGGTAGTCGTACTATGCCACGTACAGTCACAGTTCATTACAGTTGTGAAGTGATATCTGTCGATACTGTAAAAGATTCCGATTGGCCAGTAATTGTCAAATTAACAAATGGAACTCAAATCGAATGTGATATGATCGTGTCAGCTACAGGCGTTACTCCTTGTTCGCATTACAAATCTGATCAAGAATTAAAATTAAGCGATGATGGGGGTATTTCAGTGGATTGGAAAATGCAAACGTCATTACCTAATGTATATGCAGCAGGTGATGTGTGTACGGCAGGGTGGGAACTAGCTAAACATTGGTTCCAAATGCGTTTATGGTCTCAGGCACGCCAAATGGGTATTTATGCGGCGAAATCCATGTCTTCACATATGAATAATGAAGAGGTTATACAAGATTTTTGTTTTGAATTGTTTGCACATTCAACAAAACTGTTCGGTTATAAAGTCGCCCTTCTAGGTTTATATAATGGACAGAAATTGAATAATAAATACGAATGTCTCTTACGCATGACGCCTGCTCTAGAGTATATTAAATTAGTTATCGTCGATGGCCGAGTGCAAGGTGCTGTTTTAATTGGTGATACTGGTTTAGAAGAAACGATTGAAAATTTAATACTGAACCAATTAGATGTAACGTCTTATGGTGATGATTTACTTAATCCTGATATCGATATTGAAGATTATTTTGACTAACACTAACTTAATTATTAGATTTGAAATGTCAGTGTTTAAATATTATAATCATGTAGATTTTTAAATAAAAATGCTTTTATGAATCAAATATAAGTACGTCTAACTGGCAATTTTTTACAATAGTCTTTTCAAAATCAAAACGAAATAACAATATTACTGTAAAACGATAATCCTGTAATACCATTCAATTTTAACAATAAATTAAACAACTGTTTTCAGTGTAAACAAACAAAAAATGTATTCAAAAATATGTGATAAATAGTGATGTAACGAATGTTAATTTTTAGAAATAAATACAAATTTAACACGTAAGTCGTGACCAAATACATAATTAGATGAATGCATAATGACTGCAAACAGTATATGAAAACACCTGTTGTAAGAACAATGACGTAACACAATGCTGTAATCAGGAAAAATTCATTAATTCAAACCTATGTCACCGTAGGGATTTTAATTCTAAACTTTCCACTATCGCGGCGGACTGTTGTTTGTCTAGCAGTGGTGTTGGAATATTGACTCTCGCATGTAGTGGTTTTTCAGTGACAGAATGCTTTAAAGGGAGAAATTCGATCGTTTGAAAATGTGTCACTGTGTGAGTAATGTCAACTCAGTCCGCCGCGATAGTGGAAAGTTTAGGGTTAAAATCCCTACGGTGACATAGGTTTGAATTAATGAATTTTTCCTGATTACAGCATTGTGTTACGTCATTGTTCTTACAACAGGTGTTTTCATATACTGTTTGCAGTCATTATGCATTCATCTAATTAGTTAATTTTTAGGCATTCACGAATGCGAATATTCAGTTTTCCAAGCATTATTACCTAATGTTAAAGTAAAGGCTGATAAAAGAAATAATTGCAAGGTTACCTTAGCGTTAAAAAACGGAGTAAGAAAGAAACTTTTCTGATAAAATGCTGAGAAATTAATATTTTTGTCTATTAAACAAAAATATGATTTTTTTCTGGTATTCATATTCGCAAATATTTTGTGAATGCGAATGTCCAGAAATATGCGAATCATTCGTTACATCACTAGTAATAAATAAGTACATTTACATTACATTTAATTTATAAAAATTTAACAGATTTATTTGGCTTCTTTAATTTACAAATGTTATCTATAGCTTCAATGGCACTGTTCAAATTTTTCAAAGCTTCAGTTGCATTTTCGTCAGTTTTAAAAATATCTTTCAGATTACGACTGGTTTCTTTCAGTTGTATTAAATGTTTTTCAGTACCATATTTTTGGATAGACTTCTTAACTGGACTTTTATTAAATATCATTTTAATCCGTGGTGAAATAAAATTAGACACAAGTGGTGTATTTTTCGTTGTAAGAACGTTTTCCAATTCTTCAAGAAAATTTGAATGATACGGAGGTGACATGTTTGGAGTATCTGGTGTCGAGTTAGTTTTGTTCTTAGATTCTAATTCATTTTGATATTGTTCTAAGATCATAATGCTATTATCCAAATCGTCTAGGTTTATATTTCGTTCTGTTACATTTAAATTATTAATATCGTTTTCGATGTCATTTTCAGTAAAATCTTCCATTTTCTCTATTTTGAAAGAATATCCTCCATGAATAACTAATCTTTCTCCAGACGATATGCATATATCGTTTTCAATAAATGAACTGGTACCACGTAAGACATGTAGAAGAACTTCACCGTTTCGATTCTCTATATTGTATTGATGATCAGGATTGGTGTTTTCTGCATTTTGTTCAATTCTTGTGTCTAGATTTACTGTTTGAGGTTCATAATCCAAATTTAAGCTTAAATTATTTAAAGAACGTCTTTCATAATTTTCTCTTAAAGCTCTCAATCTTTCTACTTCTGCTTTTAATTCACGAATTAATTTATTTTGTGGATCTTCATTGACACGCATTCTGTTCACGATTGTTCTAGCTTGTGAAGCATATCGAAGTGTTGATAATGTTTCGTCGACATGGCAGCTAGCTGGTGTAATTGTTGCTAACATAGAAGTTCGAGAATTCCCTCCTAAGCTTTCTCGTAGCAACCACGTAAGTACAGATTCGCGATAAGGTATGTGAGTGGTACGTTTCTGTTCAGCTAAAGCAGCGATGACTTTACCAAGTGTAAGCAAAGATTTATTAATACTGACACCTTGTTTCAACCGTTCATCTGTGTTTTGTACATTACCAAGTCTTTCGCTTCCGGCTAAATCAACTAAATTAATTTTGCTTCTTCGACTTATCGCATCGTTACCGTCTTTATTTCCGGACACACTTAAAACGATTGTGAAGATGCTGTGAGATCTCGACGATTTATCATTCATAATTGTTGAAGCGGTAGCACGTTGTTTATTTCCAACGATTAACCAATCACATAGTGTATTATAAGAATTAATTGGATGAACACTTAAATCAACTACATATGGACCCAAAATTGGATGTTCTCGTACTTTAAGCGGCATGCTTCTAGTATTACCGTCCGATGGACTTGATAATAAGTCGTGAATTTTCTCGTTGTATATTTCGAAATAACTGATATCAACTATTGCTTTTAAGTTCGGATCTAACATGTTTATACGGTTGAACAATTCGAAACAAAAACGAGGGATTATACCTGTATTGTTTTCGATTTTTAACAAATGTGATAGCAGTAGCTCTGTACCCATCATACTGTAACTTTTACCGGATCCGGTTTGCCCATAAGCAAATAAACAAGTATTATAACCTTCAAATGCTTCGTCTAGAAGTGGCTGTCCGACTGTAGTATAAACTTCTTCTTGTCCAACGAACATTTCATCGTTTGGATTGCATGACCATAATATGTTATCGTATTGAAAGCAATGACTAATTTCAGTTGACTGATCGCTTGAAGAGGTAATTACTTTCAGTTCCTTTCCTGATATCTGTACAGCGTTGGTTACACCAGTTGTGTTTAGTTCTCTGTTATTTAACGGCCTTATGCGCACAGCTACATTTAATTTTGCTACTTTACCATATTTGTCTTTAGTTTTAGGAGTTTCTAACGTAACTGCGTTGTAACATTCTGGAGTTTCAACAGTTGGTTGAAATAGTGATGTCGGTGTATGAGTACGATACAATATCGGAGTGTTGTTCGAAGATAAAGAAGGCAAAGATGTGTTATCAGGCATCGAAAGACTTCTATTTATGCGGCTAATGCTTGAATCGCTAAGATTATGAACTGGTGTATTTTGATGACTTTGGTGTCTTCTAAACTTCGATATATTTCGTGTTGGCGTATTTACTTTAGGAGTAGCAGTGCTGCTTTGTTTGTACATTTTGAACTTTAATTATTAATTAACTTACTTTTAGGTTACTCACGTTTAGTTTATTGCAAATGCGCGAATAAAAATGTTCTCACAAATAGTTTTTAAACTTCCATTTAATTTAAGTACTAATGTCAAAACTCAAATGAACTATGAGGTATGAACTATGCTGCGAAGTGCGAAATGCTATTGGTTTAAAACCTAACGGTTTGGTAGTTATGACGCTACAGAATGAAATAGATGTATCTGACTTGCATAATATTAAACAAGGAAAAATAATAATCATTTCATGGTGATTAGAAATTTAAGTTGATCTGTTGATGTCTAGTTTATTTCTCTTTGGCATAAAAAAAGTTTTTTTAATTTATTTTTAATTATTAGTACCATGGACTAATTTCTATAATGTAGGTTTTATTAATATTTAAAATAACTTTTCATTAAATTAGTTTCTTCATTCATCGTAAAAATTGACCAATCAAATAGATCTACGATTTACCTATTTACACGCATGCGTAATAACGTCAACTTGACATGTTTGTGTAGGTTAGAAAATTGTCGTAATAGCTGTCTGAAATGTTTTCGTTTTTAAAAAATAAACGATTTGTAAAAGCGGTAGTTGTATTGATATTTTTTATAATAGTGTTCCTAGATTTACCGTTATTGTGCGGGAGCCACGGACATTCTCATGATGAATCGCCGTCATTCAAGTATTCGAAGGAGGCAAATGCACATTTAGAAGGAAGTCATGAAGATTCACATAATGACCCTAAAGAGCATATTATTCATAATAAAAAACCAGCAAAAGTGATAAAACTCGACATAAATAGTTTATGGATAAATGCTATGGGCTCAACATTGCTGATAAGCGCAGCGCCGTTTTTTATTTTATTTTTCATTCCTCTTGACAGTACTGAGGCGAAGCGACCCTTCTTAAAAGTATTGCTTGCGTTCGCATCAGGAGGTTTACTGGGCGATGCATTTTTGCACCTGATTCCGCATGCTTCCCTTGCTGTAGACAGTGGATTAGAACATTCTCATTCTCACTCACATTCCTTTGAAAAAGATGGATCTCATCATCATGGACATGATATGACTGTCGGTTTATGGGTCCTTGCCGGAATCGTAACATTTCTAGCAGTCGAAAAACTTGTAAGAATACTCAAAGGTGGACACGGACATTCACACTCGAAATCAACCGAAACGAAAGGCAAATCGAAAAACGTAGAGAAAAAAGAGATACAAGTGGCCGGCTATTTGAATTTAGCTGCAGATTTTTCGCATAATTTTACAGACGGTTTGGCTATTGGCGCATCGTATTTGGCCGGTCAGAGCGTAGGCATTGTCACGACAATAACGATATTACTTCACGAAGTACCTCACGAGATAGGGGACTATGCAATTTTGATTCAGTCAGGATGTTCGCGTAAGAAAGCTATGTGGCTTCAGTTGAGTACAGCTATTGGTGCATTAATAGGGACGGCGACTTCACTTCTAACACAGGGATCTACGGGAGAGCTGAGCACATCGTGGATACTACCATTTACAGCAGGTGGTTTTATTTATATTGCATTAGTGTCTGTAATTCCAGAACTTCTCGAAGATGCAAAACCAACTAAATTATTCCAGTCTTTACTCGAAGTGTTAGCTCTTTTGGCTGGAGTTTATATGATGGTTTTAATTGCAGAATATGAATGAATAAATCATCACAATTTGTTTTGTATGCCCTGTGAATTGTATTTTTAAGATGTTTATGAATGGTTTTTGTTCACTAATAAAGTTAACATAATTCCAAATATTGAATTATTAATAATGAATGACAGAAATTATTGCTAGAACTATTCAGATTATTTTTAATATAGCAAAAACTGTATCGCATTTTAAAATTGTTTTTTTTACATAATGAATTTTGTATAAATGTGATCATTAGAATTTTTCAATATTCCTATCAGATAAAGAAAAACACCATTGTGAAACTAATTTTATTTTTTTGAAATATTATATTTATCATAGTAAATTGTACTTATGTGATTTTTCATAAAATTTAAGTTTTATCACAGTTAATACAATAAATAAATACATAAATAAATAAAATTATCTTTTATTGCTAAATTTTTTCAATTCATCAAGACAATAATTCGCTTGATCCAGTGCATCGGAATTATCATTTTCCTTTGCGATGTTCAATGCTTGTTCACAATTGACAGTGGCATCATCGATTAATCCTCGCTGAAGCAATAACATGCCTAAATTAGCTTTAATAACGCTTAGGTGAGTTTTATCAGGCAATTTATCACTTTGCGCTTCAGCATCTCGGAGATATTTTTCAGCTTGATCTAATTCTCCCGCTCTCCAACAAGCTGTACCTAGATCGTTCAATAACATAATTGCTTGAACTGTATTGGCACCATCCACATCGGCGCATGCCTTATACGCTAATTTTAATTCTGCTAACGCATCTTTTGGTCGATTTATATCCAGAAGCAATTGAGCATACCAATCATGTGCTATTCCACTCAGCAATACAACATCTGAATCGTTTTTCGCAGCTATTGATTTTTCAAGTTTCTTCAAACACCAATTAAATCCGATTTCAGAATTTTCAGTTTCTCCTAAACGATGCTCCAAACGTGCCAATTTTAAACTGATGTGTATTACCTATAAAAAAATAATTTAATAATAAAAAACGCAATGGCGCCGTTCTGTATTTTTTAATAGCATCAAAGAGCTCATACCCAATCAAGAATATTGTAAATTCGTCAATAATAATAGCGAATTTATTTAAAGCGCGCGTTATACGAAACGTAATTTCACGAAGAAATAAAAGCCTAGTTCGCACGTAATTAATTGGTTTATGCTATATCGTGGTAACGTCATAATAGCACTGCGGCTGTTGCCGTTGTTGGCTGTACTGCTCGAATCAGATATGTCACAATAGATATCAAAAGATAGTGTTTGAAGTAAACATGTAATTTTAATCTCACATAAATTGTGATTTTCTTCTGCCTAATATCCATCATGTACCTTAGCCAAATAAAAATACCTGGGTTATATTAGAAACGTAAATTTAAATTGAATTAAATCAAATGCTTACTTTCAAGTCATCTTCAGATATACCATTTTGTAACAATCGCTGAAGGACACTGATAAACATTGTTTTCGATTTCTTTAATTCACCGCGTTCCATTGCCAAGTTTGCCATCAAATCATAAATATACGTAATGCCCTGTTGATTGTTCTGATTCTGGGCCATTCGTAACGAAAGATGAAGCATTTGTTCTGCTTTAGAATATTCTTCTCGTTGAGTCAACAAAATTGCTCGTTTCATTGTCATGATAAGTTCCTCTTCTGGATCAAATTTCTCCTCTTTTTCAAGACCAAGTAAACCCAGGATACTAAATCCCAAACTTAAAGGCAATGCACAACTAGTACATTTTAAGGGCTGTCTCGTTGGTACATTCCAATATTTCACTTTTGATACACTAACTACGTTTCGAATATTTTTGACTCCGAATATAAATCGTGGTTGTTTCATTTTGAAACTTGTCAATATAGTTTTAAACATTTTTAATACGCTGAAAATATTTTATACACAAATTCAAATGACAGATAATTTTTTGGTTAAATGAACTCCATTTTTAAATTGTTACCTCCATGATTTATTTTGACGTTTAAAAACGTCGATTACCTGCGCCGTAAACGCATCTTTTTGACTTTAAGGTAGTTATCGTGCTATGGGCATAGTGTCAGAAAATTCTAAATTTTCGTATACTCATTAAGGATACTATAATACAAATACCATTAAAATTTGAAGTTGATTGACCATCTCTAACTCGAGATAAACTTAATTAAAGTTCGGATCACGGAGAAAGGTTGTGTTTTTGACAAGTTTTTTAATTAAAAAAAAAGTAACACTCAGAAATTTTCAAAAAACTAACTGTTCATTGATGTTTTTGTTCTGAGTTTAAAAAAGAAAATCCAAACATTTTTGACCTTTTTATTGTTGAGATATAATAACGCAAAGTTCAACAATTTATGAGAAAAGATTGACATTTTTATATAATCCAAGCGAACAAACTAAGTGAAATATGTGTAACTATGTGAACAAAGTTTAGGTACAATCTCTAACAAAATTTTTTTAGATTTAAAACTACTTATTTATTGTTTTACAATGTATTATCATTGTTTAACATATTACTAGAAGATTTTGATCCTTATGAGCGTAAATGAGGCCACTTTTAATAGAGGCAGCTAGACGTCGCACTATTGGCCATCTGTTGACTAGCATCCTAAGTTTTATTATTTAATCTTTGAGTACAGAATAATTGTAGAGTTTTCAGAAGTGAGTTGTGTTGACAATCGTTAGGCCATCTGGTGACTAGCATCTTAATTTTATTTAAGACAATCTTGCGTCATTGGTTCATATTGGATAATATTTCGCGGTGACTATTAATAGACAACCCCTAACGTTCTTTCGAAACGCCTCTTTTTTGAGATGTTTATATTCACGAGGAATATTATTATAAGTATATAGAGGCAGAACCATAAGTAAAAGATTTTTTATAAAAATTTGTTTCATGCAAGTTTATTGACAATGTTGTATCCTGTGACATCGTATTTTTATTATTATTATGATAATCTGATAAATATTTTAAATTGCAATTTAGATAATCTGGCTGCCCGGTTGTGATCAAGTTGTCTACGAAGTATGCGATATGTAAATTTATGTTGTATACAATATATCTGAAGCATATATTTTAAAATTTTTGGATAAGCTGCGATGTTGACTGGTTTATACATGGTCCGTACACAATATCACAATAATTAAAAGATGATAAAATGAGCGATTCCACTAAGTATTTGTCTATGTATAATCCTAAATTTTTGCAGTAGTCTACAGAATTAGTTTGATGACCAGACAGCGTTACAGCACTTTAGCCAACTGATTCCGGCTTTCTATAGACATTATATTGAATTTAATTGGATTTAACATTAGGGCAAGACTTTTGGACCATTCTGATATTTTATTTAATTTTAAACTTAATAATGTTAATCATTATTATGTCAAACTAAAAATATTCATACATAAGAAAATTAGATAATCAAATTCATTAAAGGGGCCTACACACGATCAGTTTAACTGCGCAGTTTAACCCTTGTGGCGTCATGTCTGAGCGATAAACTGAGATAACTGCATAGTTCCGACAAATTTTAACGCAGGCTTTTGGCCTGCGCATTTGACTCTACTTTGCACCGATAAACTGCGAAGTCAGCTCAGTTAATTGAACAGTTGTCACAGTCATGTGTAGTCTTTGGGTAAGCTCTTCAAACTGAGAACAATTGAGGAGAAAACTGAAATAGCCCACACACCGTACAGTTTATCTGTGCAGTCAAACTGCACAGATAAACTGCGAAGTTAAACTGATCGTGTGTAGGCCCCTAACGATTGGAAAAATTGTGAAAGATTTATTTTAAATTCTTTTATTTAACAACAAATTTTACAATCTTAATGAATTTGATTATCTAATTCTCTTAAACTGCTTGCTTTTGTTAACTAATTAGTATAAGTTGCTATGATAGACTAAGAGCGGATAACACTTTTTTATGTGTTTTTAGAAGACTTGGAACTTTTTTTAAAAGATAACTTTTAAATATCTCTACAAGGGGTAAATAGTCTGTCATTCCAAACGCGGGGCAAAACTTTTTCTAGACTTTACTAATGATAAACACATAAGTCTTTTTTCGCAAGAGTGAACAAAAAAATATGGGGTGGTTTTGCCCCGCGTTTGGAATGACAGACTATATACCCCTTGTAGAGATATATAAAATTCATCTTTTAAAAAAGTTCCAAGTCTTATAAAAACACATGAAAAAACTGTTATCAGCTCTTAGCCTATGAATACATCAAAATATATTTTACGAGTGTTTGAACAATTTTTATTCAGAGACAAAGAAATATAAAATCAGATAGCGTTTACAGATAAATTATGTAACTAAACTAAGTTCACTTTATATAAGTTTTATACAGTCTCAACAAATTTCAAAACATTAAAATAATGTCAGCTGCGGCAGTGATGTAAATATCTTATATCATTATTTAGGATCAGTTAGAGGTAGCATTGACAATATCTGAGCTGTTAGTTCAACAATAATATAGGTGGAAGCACAAGTCAACATTGAGTTTGTGGGCCAGGGGAATGAAACGTAAGCGGGCAGCTATAGTATATTTTTCAGTACATGGAATCACTATCTTCCCATATAATATGTTAATCAATGGTATTATGAACGAAACTTTTGGATGTTATTATCACAAGACAACTACCTTAACCTTTTTACTTTATTTTTGTGGACAGATTCAATACTGTTCTCTTTGCACAATGCACAATGAAATTAACTGTGCGCGCATATACAGGGTGTATCACAGAAAACCGAACATAGGGAAAACTCCATTGTCAAATTAGGTAGGATCAACGATTATTTTGGCCACATATGAGAATGGGTACCATGGTAACGCTGACTAACCATTATTTAATAACAATAATAGCTAATAATGAATAATTAGAAAAATCAGTTAAAATAAATTCTTCAATATTAAATGAATGTATTTTTATTAATGAAACAATTTTTTATTAAGAAAATATTTTTTTAACTAATAATTAAACAAAACAAACAGTTAAAATAAAAAATTAAAGCAAATGTTCAAATAAACCTCCATTTTGAATTAAGCAGTGGCTTAATCGGTTACAAAAACTTTATCTCACTTTATCTAACATTACAGGAGTCATATTGAAACATACTTCGACGATTTTGTCTTTAAGTTCATCCAGATTTTGTCAAATGAACAGCAATATGCATTTGTTACTGTATACGTACACCATGGTAACGACCTCTGAATAGAGGGCAAAGCAATCTCTGATCTTAACTAATTTGTACTGTGTACTTTTCCCTATGTTCGGTTTTCTGTGATACACCCTGTATAAATTACGTATAGGTTGACTTTAGGTACATCAATCTGTCAAAATATCTTTACAATATTACTCAAGTGATGATCAAAAGGCAAAAAGCGAAGCGTGCTGTGTGCATCACCACCGTTGCATAAAACTGAGATGTGCAGCGAGTGCGATGATAATTCAATTTATAATTAATAAGTATTTGATGTATTATAGCATCAAATTGATTAGAAAATGTAGGTACTTCCTTTATTTTGTCTTAAGTCTGATGATCTGATCTTCATATCATGATATCCCTCCGAATTTCCAGGGGGGGGGGAGCGTTGCCCCCCTGCCTCCCCCCTGCGGGCGCCCATGATTTAAATGCACTTTGTGTTAAATTACTTATGTTTTATTTTGGATAAATAAAACTTATGTGACAGTTTAAAATTATCAATAATGTATAAATTTAAAAATTATTTAGCAAAAAAAATTAGGTAGGTAAATGCGTTAAAAAAATTACGGGTTTTGTCAGAAAATTTATGAAAATTAGAGATAGAAGAGATTCATATACATACTTAATTTGAAAAATGTGTTTGCAATTTTTTTTGCATGGTACCTACCTATAAAAATTCTACTGATAAAAAAATTATTACGTTCGATTTTTTTATTAAACAAATACAAGTGTATTAATACTCAGTAGAAATTCTAATGAAAATTATAACATTTCTTAAAAATAATTATATTTTGACAGTATACCATTTTAGACTGTCAACTGTCAAACAGTTGATTAATAATTATATTCTGATGAAATCCTACCAGAAGTTTGTTTTAAATGTTTCGTCTTCTTCTTTTTGGCGCACACAGCGGACAGACACAGTAACCATGTTGGATCGATTTTTTGGCGTCGCTTAAGAAAACAGATAATCCACAGTACCTGTGAAAATAAATTTAGTTAATAGTAAACAATTGTAATTTAATAAGAACAAATGCAAATGCCAATTTAAATAAATAAATTAATAATTATATACCTATATACTAAAAACCAAATCTATGTGGAATTTTAGTGACTTTCCTAGTAACGAAAATACACTCTGTAATACACATAAATCTTTTTTGAGCAATCTGTAGATTACTAAAAGCAAAATTATTAACTGTCAGAAATATTTCTATAAATATTTTAATAATTCTGGACGTGTAAACTGTCAGTTTAAATTTCTTTTTCAAGATTTTCTTTAAATACTCTTGCAAGTTATAATAAACTAAAAAGTGTTGTTATTTTTTTTTAATTAAAAATGAACTGTTTTAATAATTTCTTAAATTTTATTGTCAAAAAAATTAACATAATGTCTTAATAACTTATTCACAATGATAATATTAATAAAAAAATATACAGATATAGTTTATTAACAAAAATAAGAACTGTCAGTTTAAAATAATATACCTAATTATTGCACTTGCACATTAATTAAGAAAATATCAGCCACTGTAAATTTACCGAAAGCAACTTATTATTCCATATTTGTCTTTTCATATTCTGTACTTATTTATAAACGCTTTAAACCAACTTGAGCTCAGTCGAGGTACGCAAGGATAGAGTTGTGTAGTTTCTAATATGTATAGCTCCAGGAACCATATCCTCTCTATCTTTACGCAACTTAGCATGTCCATACTGCGTATTATTATAATCAGATTTCCATTTGTGTATTACTAATTCACTGTTTAAATAGAATACGTGCATACAGAAAATATTTTCGCAATTTTTTTTTTTGAGTTCACCCGTGTGTTTACCGTTTTTTAAATATTGATTTTTAAACTGCGAAAAACATTCAATAACAGCCAGTTTTAATTTTTTTGTTAATAAATTTCTGCTCTTCGGCATTTTTTAATTTTTTTTTTGTGAATATTTTTTGACGAATATTTTTAATGACAATAAAAATCTGAAATTTACCTTACCTGTTTGAATGGTTTCCATAACAATTTTAAATTTAAACGAAAAGATCTATCGGAAATTTGTATTAATTAATTACCACACATACAAACTAAAAAAAACTTTTAAAAATACTTAGTGCTGCCAACATAAATCAGTTACTAAAATGTAACTAAAATTCCACATAGATTTGGTTTTTAGTATAGTATAATATAGGTTGATATACTATACATTTACATTTTTTTAACATATTATTTTTAATAATAAATAAAGAATAAAACAATAAATTTAACAATTCATATTAGGTACTCCAAGTTGTCGCGAACCTGCATTGTCATACACGGCCTACACTAATATGTTTCGGTCTAGAGTTGTTATACAATATGCGCATGCATGTTTGGATTTTTGTGTCGATATTTTTTGTGTCGAGGTCATATCTATTCACTAGTCTCGCTAAAGAAGTTTGACTTCAAAAATAGTCTTAAGCTTTAGTAGGTACCTACATTATAGTGTATCCAATCGCTACTGGCTGGAATTCTTATTTGAACTCGATCGTACCTGGATATTAAGAAGCTCTGTTGTCTGTATCCTGTTTAGACCAAATCGAGGTGCCTTTCGATTTGTCTTAATCACGTGAGTGCTATAGGCTACTTATAATTTTTTCTTGTGAATTCAAAATGGCGGCCGTAAGTTTGAAAAAATCTTTGTCAAAATTTTTTTGTCGGTCAAATCGATCAAGTGGGGTATAAAATGAAAGAGAATTTTGTGGCGATTCCGAAAAAATATACTTTTTAAAACTCCTGCCTCTAAAATTCAATATTCGAGCACTGTGAGGCGGGCGTGAAGAGGCATATTTTAGTAAGCGTGCGTAAAAGTACAGTCACCGTGCGTGAAAGTCCAAAGCGTGCGTAAAAGTACCGTCACCGTGCGTAAAAGTCCAAAGCGTGCGTAAAAGTAGAATAACCTTGCGTCTCTACATCTTATAAATTCGAAATTTCCACACCTTGTACAATACAAGCACTATTTACTGACTATCGATCGATGTGTTACTATATATATCGACACATCATGAGAGCGCCATGTTTTTATGATTTATGCAGAAGTTAATAACTTTAATAAAAATAAACTAAATCGTAACTTAGTCTGCAATTGTAAAGTTTTAAGGACTCGAAGAGCGAATTTTCCGTTTTCATAATTTTTTTCCTGTTTTTCATAAACTTTAGAAGCAGTCGTTATAAAAAATTATTTTCGATACGTCCGCTTAAAGTGAGATATCTAGTAGGCTTAAATTGAGGCACTCGCTAAAGGGACTGACGCATACACAATGAGATCTCGTTGTGTATGCGTCAGTCCCTTAGCTTGTGTCTCAATTTAAACCTACTAGAATACCTCACTTCACGCACACGTATCGAAAATAACTATTTTATGATTTATAATAAATAGGTTACATAAAAACGACTACGTAAAAGAAGTAAACAAGCTTCCAATATGAAAGTTAAGTTAGTTATTGTACATTATAGACGTTCCGATAACTATCATGGTCATCAGCGTCTAATCCAATATGTAAGGTGACCAGACGTTCTCCTTTGGTGAGATTTGTCCTCCTGAATGAATGAATGAATTGTGAATTATAGACACTCGACAACTGGGGTCATTAATTTGTCCTCCTCAGTGATAGTGTCCTATGTCTTCCTTTTGAATGATAACGTGATAACGACCCCATTTGTCCTACTTTTTAACGATTTCAACTAATGTTTTTGTGGCTCTGTACTATGGGTAGACAATCTCACAACCGGTAGAGTAGTCACAGGCCACAGCATTCTTTAATGATTATATTATTCTTTATATTAAAATTAAGAAAAATCGCAGGATAGTGGACAAAATATTGGATTTATTTAATTAAATGTACGACGTTTCGTCTATACCGGGTGGTGAACTGCTCAGGTGTATATAGGGATTTAACACGTAAAATCATAAATATGCAGTTTCCTGCTCTCCTGATTTTTTTAGAACAAAAATTCATAAAACTAAAAATGATCACTGTTAAATTATCTACATGATATGGCACTTAGTTACAACGAAAATAATTTTTATACAGCGTGGTTACAAAAAATGCATATTTTTGACCTTTTGACTATTATTAATTTGTCAGAAAAAATTATTCTTGATAAAAATTTATTTATGCTCTAAAACCTAAAAGGAGATAATTAGAATCGATATAACTCTTCTCGTGTACAGGGAGGATCTGAAAGTTTGATTTGGTCTAAGAATAGAAAGACCTAGTTGACATACCTTTAGACGGATTGAAACCAAATTTAAAACTTAAGGTTTTTAGGGGATTCCTCAAGTAGATTTTTCTCATTTCCTCCCTACTCCCTTAAACAGGGGTAGTTTATTGATGTGCAAAAATAGAAAATTGAGATATTCTCCCATTCTGAATTTTTACAAAACAAATGAATGAAGGCATATTGTACAGTTATTAATGACGTAACGATTTATGAAATATGATGGAAATCGGTTGAGCTGTTTTCGAGAATATTCCAATTTTCTATTTTTGTTCGTCAATAAATTACCCTTATTTAGGGTAGTAGGAAAGAAATAAGAAAAATCTACTTGAGGAATCACCTAAAAACCTTAAGTTTTAAATTTGGTTTCAATCCGTTTAAAGGTGTGTCAACTAGGTCTTTCTATTCTTAGACCAAATCAAACTTTCAGATCCTCCCTGTACACGAGAAGAGCTATATCGATTCTAATTATCTCCTTTTAGGTTTTAGAGCATAAACAAACTTTTATCAAGAATAATTTTTTCTGACAAATTAATAATAGTCAAAAGGTCAAAAATATGCATTTTTTGTAAGCACACTGTATACAAATTATTTTCGTTATAACTAAGTGATATATCATGTAGATAATTTAACAATGATCATTTTTAGTTTAATGAATTTTTGCTCTAAAAAAATCAGGAGAGCAGAAAACTGCATATTTATGATTTTACATGTTAAATCCCTATATACACCTGAGCAGTTCACCACCCGGTATATTTAGACTTTTTCAAGTACCTACATAAAAAAAGTTTTTTTTTTTTATGTACTTGAAAAAGTCTAAATATATAGACGAAACGTCGTACATTTAATTAAATAAATCCAATATTTTGTTCACTATCCTGCGATTTTTCTTAATTTTATTATAATCACGATGGACACGATTTCTAATATAAATTCTTTATATTATTATACAACAAATACGAATACGGCTATGGACTGTTAGATGGCGCCACTCCTGTGTGTTTCACTCTTAGATTATTAGGTCTAGAATCTAGATAATAAATAGATTGCAAAAGTATTTTTTTTGGTGTCCAGGTCTTGAGCAATTTTAAAATTATGATCACCTTAAAGATGAAAATTAGTCGGACATAAAGATATTACCTGAAGTTTAAGTATGCTAGCAATGCGAGACTCTGAACGAACATCTTTTTCCAAGTCTTCATAGTTTCCGGGCTTGTAGGCCGTGGTCCGGTGGTATTTCTACCTGACGTTTCGTCTACAACTGCGGTAGACATTCTCAAAGGCGATGTGGCAGCGGTTGAAGTGTCCTTCTTGGCCGCCAAGGAGGACACTTAGACCACGGCCTACAAGCCCGGAAACCATGAAGACTTGGAACAATGCCGGCCGTGAAAGCTTGCACACTTGGATAGAACATCTTTTTGCCCGACTACTTTTCATATTGGATTAGACGCTAATGACCATAGTTATCGAATTCGAACGTCTATAATGTACAATAACTAACTAACTTTCATATTGGAAGCTTGTTTACTTCTTTTATGTAGGTATAGTCGGGTTTTAGTTTTTTTTAACTTTTATTTTGTTCATACTTATATGAGTTTTGCTTATATAGGTAGGTATACCTTAATAATCTGATGTCAATCATCCGTGTGCCATGCAAAACAATGAGAAGAAAAAATGTACTAATAAAGTAGCTAGTTATTAACGCCATGGGAAGACTATTAAGAATGTTACTTATGCCAAAGTCAGTAATTTTTTTTTTTATGTTTTTGTTAGCTAAAATAGCAACTTGCAGGACGAAGTTTTCTATAGGGAACCAGAAGTCATTCACCAGATTTTCCATTATAAATGATGCTGCGAAAAACTGGAAAAATTAATATACAGTTAGCAAATAATCAAATATCAAAATATCGGTAGAGTAACAAATATTTTGCAGGGGGAGGGGTGCATGACCTATATCCAAGAGTAAATATTTTTTATGTAAGTGAAAATTAAACAAAAATTGAGTCTGTTGCGACACTCGGAGGAAGTGTAACTTCTTATGCAACACTCGGTTACACAGTAAGTTATAAGACCGTGTAGTTTACACTACACACAGAAGTTAAACTTACCTACTTACGCAAAATCTACTTGTAAATGCTATAAATTGACATTTACAAAAAAAAAAATAATATCTCTTATATACATCAGGATGGTCTATTTAACAAACCAGTAAAATATCTCGTAAACGGTAGAAATTATAAAAAAAATGTTCTTTACAACAGTTGTAAAATGTCAAGGGGGTAAGAAGATTGTGACATCAGATTGCAGGTGGTGCTGTCAAGGTCAGGCGAAGTTCCGCTTCGATTATTTAATTGTAATAGTGCATTTTTATTATGGTTGAATTAAAAATAATTTAATACTTAGAAAATGTACTCTCTGACTGATTTTCGTATATTTTCTTTAATATATTTTAAACTACGCATTTTAAAATTATAAAAAAATTAAATTATTTGTATTTCTCATAACGAGCCCTTTCACATGATGCGCTTGAATTTTTTTTTTCATTTTATAATTGGCACCCCAAAGTTAACCCCCAAAATCAGAATTCGTTTATTTACGCTATACGTCCGTGATTGGGTTACCTAACTCTATATATGTACCAAATTTCAACTTTTTCGTCTCGTAGATTCGGAGAAAATAAGCTGTGACAGACAGACAAACACGAAAGTGATCCTATAAGTGTTCCGTTTTTTCATCGGATGTACGGAACCCTAAAAAAGGATCTTTTAAGTGGAAATCTAAGCGGGAATTTGGCATACTGGCTAGATTTAATATCAGCAACAACCTACAAAAAGATTTGAAATCCCACCAAAAACAATTATTCTTGTCAAAATAAGGCCAAGTCTCGCGATTGCGTAGCAGTAAAAAGTTATGAAATCTAATAGAGCCAAGTCCAATTAATTGTAAGTGAAAAGTTGTGAACTCTAAAACTTGGCTAACTTCAAAGTTTTCTATAAGAGAATAAGACGAATAACTAAGTAATTAAGGCTTTAGGTCTTGCAGTGGGAATAAAAAACTTTAATTACTTATGTAATAATATGTTAGCGAGCTTTGCAGTTAGCCAAGTTCTAGATTTCACTAATTTTCATTTAGGTAAATTTACTTGGACTCTATATTAGAACTTTTTACTGCTACGCGATTGCAAAACTTCGCCTTATTTTTACAAGAATTGTTTTTGGTGGGATTATATTTACTACTGATGTCACATGTGACATATTATGTGACATGACAGCATAGCAATTTTATTAAATTATTGCGCTTCAACGAATTGTTCAATGTTTCTCAGATTTTAGAGTTTTGTTAAAATATACGTACCTACCTATATTTTCGTTCTGCATAATAAAACAATTCCATGTGCAAGTACCCTATTGTGACATTTACCTCTTTTAATGAGTTAAAAATTAGTTGGATAAAATAATGAATTCAGCGCTCGTCAAATTTAAACGTGTGTGTGAGAGAGAGAGAGAGATTATTGATTACAGATGCTCGACAGCTAAGGCCATTAGTGTCTATGCCAGATTAAACCTGAGATTTTTCAATTATGCCAAGTACTACAATTAAAATTAAATGCGGTTCATTTGACCAAATTCAAACTACAACTGATTAAATTAAAAAAATACTATTAATTAAATTCAAGATATAATTACCAACAAAACAACTAAACATACACAAATTTATGATAAATAGCCATAAATCGTCACCAATCCGTACTATCGGTTCAAAAAATTGGATAACTATAATAGTTATATTGTGTTTCAGATTGAAATAAATATGTTCAATTTGTCGTTCTGTCGCAAATTTTCAAATTTATCTATATTTGCAATTATACAAATCGATGGAATGTATTTTTTGTGTCAGAGAAAATATCTTACATTAAGTAATTCAATTATTCTTAATGGTCAACAAAGGGCGTAATTTTAAATTAGATTTTACATTAAAAAATTGTAGTTATTTTGGACGACAAATCGTTAAATATTTTGTCAATTCATTTTAGATTGGTGTAGGTCTATGGCTATTATTAAACATAATATTTTGTTCGTCAATATATAACAATTTTAATGAAATATAAATATAATGGTATTTTGAAACTAGCCACAACATTCACGGTGTCGTAGTCTTGATCTGGGTCGAAACAAGCCCATTAATCTATATTTCGCCACATTTAAACTTCTGACAATATCCTGAATGAAATAAGAAGGTCCACACCTGTCAAGATAAATAAAAAAATAGGATAAAACGTTTTTATTGTTTTACGTAGTAGTTCTCTTGCGGCAGAACTTTTAATTTAATATTGATAAATTATAGGTGTGTTCGTTGTTACAGTTCTGAAGGTTCTATCAGTTCTATACTTTGAGGAAGAAAGAACATAACATTCCCATAATACAAAGAAAACAAAACAAATCTGTACATTAAAACTACAAAGTTTTCCGTTACAAGAAAAAATGTCTACCATTGTCTAATAAAAATTTATAATGCTGTTCCTCCTGGAAACATAAAAGAATTACTAATTTTGAGTTATAAATTTAACAATGAACGAATTTTGGAAGGTCAGCCAAGTTATATAACATTACTATGCAATATAGAAAAATTCATTTTTTTTTCAATCTATGTCACAGTCGGGACTCAAACCCGAATTTTCCACTTTTGCGGCGGATGAGTTATCAGTTACTCTACTGAGACGATTCAATCGTATTGATTTTTAATATAGGTACATTTCGGTACTGTATTTCAATAGAAGCTATTTATGGATTAGAGACGGATTTATCTATTGCAATATTTTTATAGCATATTTGACAGTTTCGTAATTATTGTTATTTTTGATTTAAGTACCTATATGTGTTTCAAATTCTAACAAAGTTCTCGGTTGAATCGACATGAATGCACTGCTTCGGTGGAAAAAAAACGCGCTGCTGTTCACCAAAGCAAAAAAACTTTATAGGTCGTTTGACGACTACGAGTACCAGCCGCGGCATTTGTAGGGTTGCTCAAGCACAACGGGTTATCAAAAAAATTGGGTTGACAATGGCATTGGAATTTCACCGAACTAATTATAATTTTTATGTATAATAGACCTAGACGGAGAGCTAGCTACGTATTTTTTAATTGACTGGTACAAGACTGACAATTTGCGTACATATTGTTGTGGAGCATAATGTATCTTCAAAACGCCAGAAGCCTAAGTGGAGGCGAAACCTAAAAAAATGGGGTCCAAAGTGCGAGAACCTCGACGAGAATGCCTTAGGCGAGCAACAGATTTTCTCTGGATTTTCACATTTTATATCGTTTAATGCACACAAGTAATGAATTAATTGTGGATTATAGACGCTCGACAACTAATGCACACAAGTAATTTAGGCTGTACGAGGTAACAAAGTATCGACTGTGCGAGTTTATTGCAAAATAATTTGATTATTACAAATCATTATTTTTACTTCCCACCTCTACAATGGTAGGGAAGTAATGGATTTAGTCCGAAAAAAATATTTCGAGATTTTAACAGATCTTCAAAAAACGATATGAAATGTAAATCTTGATCTCGAAGTACGAAACGAGAAAAACTTTTAATGGCGTGTCGAGATTTATCGTCTCGAAGTGATTAGTGTTTTGTTTTTGCTTTTTGTGGTTTAAAAGAAGTTTTAAATTTGAATACCTGAGAAGTCTGAAATCGACAGCTTTCGTTGCATGTAAAGTACATAGGAGAAAGAAGATACTACACAAATAACTGGTCACTATACATATTGGAGGTAGACTTAGGTACTTCGCAGCAGTGCAACCGCCAGTACATCCGAATCCTATTTTATTGGACACAATTACTATTGCAGTACCAACGGCTCGTGGAAATTGATACATCATGTATTCCATTGGGAACCAAAAGTCAAGTAATGTATTTTCCATAACGAAGGCGACAATTAGAAACTACAAAAAAGAAGCACTGTTTTTACACTCTTTTTTTGCAAATAAGTCAGTGGTGGCAAAAATTTTATTGGCGTAGTACAACAAAACTCTTTATTTTGTTTTCAAAGTTTAAGCGTTTGGTAACATTTTTTTCTATAAAATCAGATTCCTGAAATTTCCTATAGATTTTTTAAATCAGCACTTCTGTATAATAGGTTTGGTTGGGAGATGATTTATGTACAAAATGTGTTCGGCAGAATGAATTTTTCAGTCGCATTTCTTTTAAGTATTCTCAAACATATCTTTGGTACCAATAATCTACGGTATAGACAAGCCCACCGTCAGTTTCCTATGTTTCGAATACACAATATGACAAATTTGTCTGCGTGCAGAATTAACATTGGGGCAGACAAACAGGGAGCCACAATTATAATTATTATTTTTGTTCTGCCGGATCATGGGCTACTGACGTCACTTTCAGTCATTTTTTTGGATTGTCTTCTTATGTCATCGACTATATAAATAAAATTGGCGTGAAAATGTCGGTCTCAACAAGTACTTTCATATTATCATGGGGTGCCAGAGTTCATCCAGCCACAATCCCTTGGCCAGCCCTATTTTTTCAATTTTCGGCAGAGTTAAAATAATAATAATTATGGTTTCCTATTTGTCCCAATGCTACAGACAAATTTGTTTATGTATTCGATATATAGGAAATTCAAAGGTTGGCTCTGGGACTAGTACTTGCAGAAATTTTTTTATCGCATTTTTATTATTCAGAACAAAAATATACGTTAATTTAAACAAATCTTTAAAATCTGGGAAACATAAATAGTTCATTGAATGAATTGGTGCTAGGTCCAAATTTAATAACCTTAGCTGTTGGTGGTCTTTAAAACACAACAGTTCATTGAAGCACAATAATTTATTAGAGTTTCTGCGTATTATTTAAACATGCGACGTCACTTAACCATATTTTTTGTGAGGATCACTTTGATCTAAGTATGGAGAAGTACATAACCAAGATATCTAAGCACTTTTGACGTCACAGTGCAGATCAGTGACGTCACGTGTTGTTTAAATTGCACATGTTTAATAAATTATTGCGCTTCAACTAATTTCAACGTTTCTCAGATTTTAGAATTTTTTCAAATTGATGTATATTTTCATTCTGCATAAAAACAGAAAATCGTGCAAGTACCCTATTTTGCTATCAACTATTAACTAATTTTGAACGATGACATCCTAAGAAGTCATTATATTTAGGCATACTGATGCCACTTATAAAAGTAGCTCGATAGGACTGATGCAACGAGAATAAAGATTGCGTGAATTTTTTTATCGCAAAAAATGTCGCCATTTTGCGATATTATGTTCGAGTCAGAGGATTTTAAAGAGTTTCATTGTTTACTTAGTTTAACAATGTAACGATTTCACCTTAGAGGAAAGAAATTTTTCGATAAAAGTGATGTTGTATATTGAAATATCCAACTCAATAATTGGACAAATTATAGGAAAAATAAGTTTTCTATTGTGTTAATTAGAGATCGTTACGAATGGCAAAAATATAATATAACAATGAACTGAAAACCTACCTACAGTATTTCAAAATCCAAAAAAAAAACTTTTTATATGCACTTTTACTTTTTCCAGAAGCACTATTTTAGCCACCACTAACTTGAAAAAAAAATGTTATCGCGATAAGTATAGCGTAAAACTAAATGAACACAACAATTAGGAATTTTTAATAATTTCTTTGCAAAATTTAGATATGAAGGAATGTGAAAATGGTTTCTTGATTTTTTTAGGTCTAAATTTACTTGTTAAAACAGTATAAATACATCATTTTTAGTATAAAAAAATACGATCAGTGGGTACTAAAAAGTAAAAAGTACGAAAAAAATCACTCCTAAAAGATAAATTGTTTAGTTATATTTATTTTTATTCATATTTTTAAAATTATTTTAAGTAATGGCTGTATTTTGTGTTTTAATTTCCTGATGTAAAAAAATCACTAAAAGACGCCTAAGACGAGAAAATGGAAAGTACCTATGTTTTTGGAAAGAATTAATTTTTTTAAAATACCTACAAATAAAATCTATTATTACAACTCTGATTTAAAAGGTTTTGCAAACTCACATTGGAGGTAAATAAAATTAAAAAAAATTTCAGAAACTGGTACGAGGATAACCTTGACGGAAGAATAGATACAAAACATTCATTTTGCCGAGAGTCAATGGCCTTTCTAAATTTCCAATTTTAATGTTTGTTAATTATTGTGTTATTGTCTTTTAAAATAATCATACAGGTACTTAATGTTAGCGTTATAAATGCTCATAAAGACTTAATTCCCAATAATAACCTATGCAGATACAGGGGCATTTTTTGGTAGTACAAGTACCTTTGCATCGCATATAACATATATTTTTTGACAGAGATGGCAAATTCGAGATCAATCATTCTTTCGAAGAATTATCGAACGTTTGTTAGGTAAGGAACTTAGCGGATCTTATCAAAATGTCGTTTAAACGTGAAAAATATGTTCTTTCTGCTTTCAAACGGTGTGAGAACCAAACTTGAATAATTTAGATAAAGTAAAATGACATATCAACAATTTTAGAGAGTATAAAATGTCCGATTAAAAAATCCGCCATGGCAAAATATATCAAATGCCACTTGTCTCTTCTGTCAAAAAAATACATTATTTTGCTGTGTGTCTATATGGCATGTGTGCTACGTGTCACTATAAAGCACAAATGATCTGTTACCAGAAAATGTCCAATAATGATTTAAAACGCCAGGCAGAAAACAGGAAAAGTAGATATATTAGAATTTATTAACCGATGTAAATTTCAAATCATATTAAAATCATAATTTTATTGTACTTTAGAACAAGGACTACATTTTTAAAAGATAGGGTTGCATGACGAAGTTTAGAATCTATAAAGTTTTTTAAGACAATTATGAATTAAGTACCTATATATAGAGGTATTGGATCAACAAAACCGATTCCATTCGTACATTAATTAACTCTTAATGGCATCTCATATTAAATACTTTTGAAAAATGAACTCGATGTCTCGTCATGACTGGTAATTTTAATAATGATCTTTTTGTTTCTGACCGTTGACTCCGTCGTTTTAATTGATTCAATAATTAATATAAAATATTGAAATATATATTGTAATGTGCATTTTATTGTTCACATATCTTTAGACGAATACCATTTTGATGACTTGTTACAAAAACTTATCTGACAGTAAATTTAATTTGGACAGTGTTTTGCAACAACTGGTTAACCCTCAGTGTGTTTAAAATTGAGTTTTTCATATTAAAACGTTTGTCAGAAGCAACAATGCTTTAGCCTAGGCCCTAGATTCTGCATTGTTGTGCCAAATTATAAAATATTTTTTTAAAAGCAGTTCAATATTTTTGTTAAATTCTTAGACATGTGAGTTGTTACCGAATGTGGTTCATTTAGTACATCGTTGATACAATCAAATCAATATAGTTCACTGAACTTCTTCAGTTGTATCAATTGAATTGTCTAAACGTCAATTACAACTTAATTTGAATGATTTATAAGAGTAATTGTTTAAAAACATACCTCGTAAATATGACCAGGCATCCAATGTAGTTGTCTGAAGGAACATGGATATAGTTTTACGTCCAATAGTAGGAAAAATATAGCGAGAGCGAATATAACGCTTGAAAACAAAGGTGGATCAATTCCTTTTGGAGGTGGTATTGGCGAACGAAATATATAAACTCCAGCACAATTCAGCAAAAATACTGTGAAAACTGGAAGAAACCTAGCCATTTGAATGGAGTTACACAAAAATTACAAAAATAAATTTAGCTGTTTCAAAAGAAAAACAAAACAAAACATATTGACATATTCGAAAAAAACAAAATTATAACAGCTTTTCCGTTGACAGGATATTCACAATTCTATGGTTTTTTTAACTATTTTAATATAAACTTGATCAATCAAAATTACCGATAATTTTTTTCAAAATAGAAAATTAATATAGGGTGAT
Source organism: Mongoloraphidia duomilia (assembly GCA_039654895.1). Lineage (NCBI taxonomy): Eukaryota > Metazoa > Arthropoda > Insecta > Raphidioptera > Raphidiidae > Mongoloraphidia > Mongoloraphidia duomilia. The sequence continues at coordinate 13,412,492 of CM077522.1, forward strand.
TAAAAAATCGCGCCGGTTTTTAATCGCTCGCCATTTTGTTGTTTGTTGCTTAGCAACACTGTTTTGTATAAAGTTGCCAACATTCCGATTTCATTCTGTGTGCCATCATGGAACGCTTTTCAACTGAGCAAAAAAATAAGGGCCGATGACACCACCCGTCCAAAATCCACACCAAACATTGCGTTGGTTCGTGATAGTGTCAATGTTAGTCCACTGAAATCGGTTTGACGTCGTTCCCAACAATAATATTGGGCATAGGGTAGTCTTCATTGCGGCGAATTCTTGTGCGCGATCTTCATTACCAGCCCTACAAAATTCAATTAACCCAGGAACGGAAAGTGCTCGATCACCAGAAGAGACAAGATTTTGTTGACTGGGTTCTGAGAAGACAACAGGAGGACGACGGCTTTGCGAGGATAATCATCTTCAGCTACGAGGCACATTTCCACTTAAATGGATTTGTCAATAAGCAAAATTGTCGTATTTGGAGATCAGAAAATCCTCATTCGATTCATGAAAGGGAAATGCATCCGCAGCGAGTGACGGTTTGGTGTGGATTTTGGCCGGGTGGTGTCATCGGCCCTTATTTTTTTGCTCAGTTGAAAAGCGTTCCATGATGGCACACAGAATGAAATCGGAATGTTGGCAGATGGCACCTTTATACAAAACAGTGTTGCTAAGCAACAAACAACAAAATGGTGAGCGATTCAAAACCGGCGCGCTTTTTGAAACACCCTATAAAATAAAAATGAAGTTTGAAAATTAATTTATTATTATTTTTAGCTCTGATTAATTTTTTTAAAGGCATCCTTTGAGGCAGCGCGTGTGGTAGGGACAAACATTATTTTTTCTCCATTAGTATCGTGTCATTTTAGTGGTATAACTTAATTATTAAATTATTGTTATTATTAAATTAATTAAATAATTAAGTTGTAGCACTAAAATGACACGACACTAATTGGGAATATATAATATTTGTCTCTACCACAAGTGCTGCCTCTCGTGGATAATTGAAAGAACTACTCTCAGGAAAATGGCTCATTCATAGTAAAAAAATCCAATTTGATTCGTTCACCAGTTTTCAGATTAGAACTATAGGAAACTGGGGAATCGCAAAAGACGCAATATAGATATAATTATTAATAACATTATAAATAAATTCAAAATTATAAAACAATATTCTCGGACACAGTACATTAGAAATAAGGTTTAAGTCGGGTTCCTCTTTTGATGGATGCAGACGGCACGGCAATCGCCACTGTCTATGTAGGCGATGAAAAGCTTTGAAAGTGACTGACTGAAATAATGGGGTGCGGAGAACGAGACCACTTTACGCTTGAAATACAGTTAAAACGATAAAGCTCTAGTGTAAATGTAGCTCTGTTCTTTACTCGCTGCACATTATTCAAAGTACAGGAAGACAAAGACAGAGGGCCTTGGGAATGCTACCCTTCATCCCATTCAACATCGAGCTTTGGAGAAACTCTAACGCTGGTTTCACACAGAACGGTTTTGGACGTACGTAAAAAAGACGTACGCCCACATTCCATTAGTGGAGTGAAGAAGTGAAAGAGACTTTTCAGACAGGATGGCAACGGCACGGCGCCGTGACCTTACCGTTCAGCAGCCGTCCATGGTCACTACAATGGATGGCGACCGTGCCGTTCCAAGAAGACAGTGGCCTACGCGGCCAAATGCAGATTTTCACATACAACAAATTTTAGTCGTACGTCAGCTGCCTGAAGTACTGATTTCTCTGATTGAACGCAAGCATTTTTTCCCGATTCATTGCAACACTCTGTCATTAATGACGTCAAGAGAGCTCAAACAACGGCAATTAATCGTTGTGTGTGAAAACAACAGCGTCTTTTTTACGTACGTCCAAAACCGTTGTGTGTAAAACTAGCATCGTCGCGAGCACGAATTTTGAAAGGCTATCTTAGAAGCTTCTACAAACCAACGCAGGAGCGGCGTGGGATTAAATTATATTGCGGGATATGTCAGCATTTACACCCGAGAGATATCCCGCTAACTTATCCCGCCATGTAACTTGATCCCGCGTTGCTCCCGCTGCCGCAGTCCCACGTTGGTCTGTTGGATTAATATACACAAGTATTTGGATATACGTATGTCAGTATTAAAATATTTGGAGCATTGTAATACAAAAAAAACCATTATTTTAAATAAAATATCCTTTGAATCGTTTAAAAACAAACATAGCGTCTATACAGGTTGTCCCAAAAGTCGACTATCAAACGAAGTGAGCTGATGAGGGTGTGGTCATTTCCAATCAAAATAACCATATATGTAGTTATTCAATTGTTAATGGTTAAAAGTTATTAGGTACCTATAATTTTTTGCGACCGAAAGGTGTTCACAAAACCATGTTTTTTATTTGACAAATGATAACAGAGCTCATGAAAATGCTTTTTTTTTGGAAAGGTAGACCTTCAGGATCATATTAAAAAAAATTAACCAAACAACTCGTATATTTTTCAAAATTAATTTTTTAGCGGAAGCACGGCGATTTCAGAGCAAAATACAAAAACTGAAATAACTTTTGAACCGTCAACAATTAAATAACCACATAATATATGGTCATTTTGATTGGAAATGATCTCCCCTATCACCTCACTTCGTTTGGATATCGACTTTTGGGACGTCCAGTTGAAGCACTAGGCGATTTTAGAGCAAAATATAAACAGTGAAATAACTTTTGAACCGTCAATAATTGGATAACCACATATATGATTATTTTGATTTGTAATGGCTTCCCTCGTCACCTCACTTCGGTTAATCGTCGATTTTTGGAACTATAGTGCTACGAGGCATTGCTATTGCGTTGATTTTTCCCCATATAGGTATCTCAAAATATTCGTTGTCGAGAAGTTGTAAGTTTCTTTGGAACTGTTCATACTGAACTACCAAGCAAATTTTTTCTTTAAGTACGTCAACTGCCAAAGCTATCTGAGCCTTGTACTGATTCATATTTTTAATTTGTTATAATTTTTAATAACAAACTGAATTTTCTTACCAGCTCTCGGATTAGAACCTGGGAACTGTGGGCTTACAGTAGAAGAGCCTTGAAAATGACATATAAATAATGGTATCGCTACACCTTCGGCAATTCTTGAACACTACGCCTTATAACTAGGATTTGGTGGGGATGGCCTGAGCCAGGGGCGTCCGAAGCAAAATTACGCTGTTTTGTCTCTTTTAAATAGTTATAGAGGGCGCCAAGGCCTTCTTTCGTTAGGGGCGTCAAATTATCCTTTAGTCAGGGGCGCCAAGTCTTCCCTTCGCCAGGGGCAGCAGGACTCTTAGTTACGGCACTGGTATCCTGATATGAAATAAATAGGATAGAGTAGAATATAAAGCGCAGACTTTCCTACAGGCATTATAGAAAGACTGGAGACGAAGCCAGGACGGCACGTAGGGGTGAGAAAATTAAATAAGATGCTTCAGGCGTCACGCTATGGATGTCGGTATTTAGAGAATTATTATTGTTAGAGTTTTTATTTGTGAGGATAAAAACAGTTATTTATCGCAAAAATATTGAGGCTTGAGAATAGTCGAGCGTGTAACGATGCAGTTGTCTAATCCGAAAACTGGTAGAAATATCGATGGAATTTTCAATTTATTACCTGTTAAGAAATAAAAAAAAATATATAAATTGAAAATATGAATCGGCACACTGTCCAAATAACCCTAGCTGTATTGGTGGCTCTAAAAAAAGTGAAAACCAGGTTGATCCTGCGGGCCAATCCGAAAACTTCCCGCTATTTTCGAGCTAATTAAGAGCTCTAAAACGTTATTAAAAATTAATTATATATTTTTGAGCTCTTCGAGCCAAAAATATTGGTTATGAATGTCATTTTTTTTATTATTAAAAGATAAAAAAACGTAAAAAAAATATTTTTTTAAGTTTTCGATGTGTAACTTTCAAACCACTCGTGCGATTGGGCTTAAAATTTAATCAGATCTAAGTTGTGATAAACCCTTTCGATTACCGCATTGAACATCCAAATCGATCGTTTCGTTCCAAAGATATCTTATGTTTACATACATCCATACACACATATATTATATATACACACACACATACGAACGTCCATCCCAAAATGATCAGAATAGCTTCCTAGAACCTCAAAACTTGAGATCTGTTGAAAACTCGATTTTCGAAAATCGGACTGAAACCAATAACTTGCCGAATTTTTGAAAATCATCAATTTTCAATAGCAGGAAGTTAAAAAAGAAAGAAAAAAGGGTACTTCCACGTGTGTATAATAACAATTAGTGATGAGTGTTCATCTTGCCTCCAAGACTCTTGTAGTCTTGCAATTTATACATTTTATAATAATTTGTAACTTATTGACATGTATTTAGTAGTTTTTTAAATAATCAAAAATTAGTGACTTTTGTAACTATTTACACCATGTAACAGCTAAAAAACAATTACTTCAAGCACTCAGGTTCAATGCTTTTCCCATCTCTGGTCTTGGTCTTGCAAGAAGTGCATGACCAAGGTCCAAGACCACGATCCAAGACCAAATTGCTCATCACTAATAACAATAATCCTACCCTTTGTTAATCATTTCCACTTTTAAATTCCTGCTATAAGTAGAAATAAAGAAAAAATGACAAGGGGCACAGAAATTACGATTGTGCCGCAACCGAAGACGCAGAACTACTTCTAAGTATAGTTTTATCTTACAATTAATAATTTTTAACATTACATAATCAAAGTATAAAATGACGTCACATGTCAAACAATTTTAACATGACATAATAGGTGCGTTTGGTATCAAGGTGTAGTGTAGTGTAGTGTAGATAATTTTCCACTGAAAAGTGTAAAAAGTTCACCAAAAGTGTAAACTAAATGTACACTTGTAACAAACGGGCTAGTGTACATTCTGAGTAGATTGTACATGCGCATTACAAAATAAATTAATGACAGATTGGCTGAGTTCATTATTTCTAGTTTTTACAGTTTTTTTTGGTCGTAAAAATGTTAAACTCACTGCCATATTTATCTTGTACCATTACATTTTGAAGCTCATTCATTTTTAAGAGACAAAAAATGTAAAAAATTGAGTACGAAAAAAGTATCAAATCTGTCAAAGCGATTGTCAATTCAGACATATATCACGTGACCTACACTACACTACGTGCACCTGCTCAAAAGTCAGGACTATTAGTTGTTACACTTTTAGTCCCACACTGAAATAACAAACAGATCAGTTATTTACACTTTTGTATAACAAACGTAATATACTAAAAACCAAATCTATGTGGAATTTTAGTGACTTTCCTAGTAACGAAAATACACTCTGTAATACACATAAATCTTTTTTGAGCAATCTGTAGATTACTAATAGCAAAATTATTAACTGTCAGAAATATTTCTATAAATATTTTAATAATTCTGGACGTGTAAATTGTCAGTTTAAATTTCTTTTTCAAGATTTTCTTTAAATACTCTTGCAAGTTATAATAAACTAAAAAGTGTTGTTATTTTTTTTTTAATTAAAAATGAACTGTTTTAATAATTTCTTAAATTTTATTTTGTCAAAAAAATTCACAATGATAATAAATATTAATAAAAAAATATACAAATATAGTTTATTAACAAAAATAAGAACTGTCCGTTTAAAATAATATACCTAATTATTGCACTTGCACATTGATTAAGAAAATATCAGCCACTGTAAATTTACCGAAAGCAAATGAAAAATTAACTGTTATAAATAGGCAGTATTAGAAACCACTCGTTCCCGTTGTGTTTTTAAGTTACGGAATTTTAACGTAAAAAAAGTTCGAGCCTCTTTATGACGTTTTCATCAACTTATTATTCCATATTTGTCTTTTCATATTCTGTACTTATTTATAAACGCTTTAAACCAACTTGAACTCAGTCGAGGTACGCAAGACTAGAGTTGTGTAGTTTCTAATATGTATAGCTCCAGGAACCATATCCTCTCTATCTTTACGCAACTTAGCATGTCCATACTGCGTATTATAATCAGATTTCTATTTGATTTTTTCCATCAGATTTTCCAATACAAATTTGTGTATTACTAATTCACTGTTTAAATAGAATACGTGCATACAGAAAATATTTTCGCAATTTTTTTTTTGAGTTCACCCGTGCGTTCACCGTTTTTTACATATTGATTTTTAAACTGCGAAAAACATTCAATAACAGCCAGTTTTAATTTTTTGTTAATAAATTTCTGCTCTTCGGCATTTTTTAATTTTTTTTTTGTGAATATTTTTTGACGAATATTTTTAATGACAATAAAAATCTGAAATTTACCTTACCTGTTTGAATGGTTTCCATAACAATTTTAAATTTAAACGAAAAGATCTATCGGAAATTTGTATTAATTAATTACCACACATACAAACTAAAAAAAACTTTTAAAAATACTTAGTGCTGCCAACATAAATCAGTTACTAAAATGTAACTAAAATTCCACATAGATTTGGTTTTTAGTATAGTGTCAAAAGTGCTTACACTTTTTACACTACACCTTGATACCAAACGCACCTAATATGATACAAAACACAAACAAACTATGGTGTAACTATGGTTCACGTCACACATTTTTTTTGTAACGCATTTTTCGTCTCGCATCATTTTATCCCCCTTATATACCGTCGGGAAAGACCTAGTTTTACGTCAAAATTAATAGTACGTCAATGTTATTGAATTTTGTGACATTTATGTAAACATAATATTGTTCGAGACATTTTTCATTGGAGTACCCTGACACTTTTCTACGACGTCAAGAGCCTTTTTATCTTAGCTTTCGAAGCTCCCAAATAACGGTTTATACTTGGGTGAAGTTGGTGAAAATGGCTATTAAAAAGAATACTCATTTTTATAAATCCGATCCTGTGCAGTCACATCCTGTTCTTTCTTTTCTATTCAGTCAACAGGTTACCAGGGTAACGGCACAACTCGCACAGGCAATCGTTTCAAAGTTCTAGATGTTGCAGAATTCCTTACACACAATCTATATAGGCTGATTGTTGAGACGAATTGTTAGCCATCAGTCGTAGAATAGTGACTAAATAGTAGATGCATCATGATAAAATCGTATTAATTAATTATTCTATTTAATTCAGCTTGGTTTTTTGGGATGCCTTTTGCGTTTGAAACGGGGTTACAGTCGTTACAGGCATAGATTATACAGTGTGTCCCAGGACAGATGTAACAAGAGGTGTAACACACCGTGTAGAAAACCGAATCAATTCATTTTTGGTATACCCTAGTTTTACATCAACCAGGACTCGATCCCCAAATGCCATTCTGAAATTCGATTTTTTTTTGTTCATTACACCTCTTGTTACATCTATCCTGGGACACACTGTAGATAGATTACAGGTCTGTTTATTCAGATTGCAAGTAAAAAACAAAATGAATTGGATTTTATATTTGCTGTACCTAATATTTCTGAAATGTTCGATATGAACGCGAAGTACTCTAGTAAAAAGAGTGTTTAAGAAATATTACATTCCCATACTAGGATTATGGACCTATTCATGGGCTATCGAACGGCATCGAAACATTTGGAAAATCTGGTTGCGGCCACCCTACAGACATAATTCCAGGTGGTATTTTTTAAAGTGGAATTGGAACACTTGACGCGACGTGCTCTAGTTAAAAAGTGTGTTCAGGAAATATTAAATTCTCGTATGGAGGTTATAGACCTATCCATGGACTATCTAACTGTGTCGAAAAAATTGGAAATATTAAAAGGAGCCACCCTACAGAAGCAATTTTTAGAATATTGTGCTTTTTAAATTAAAATTTGAATACTTGACGCGAAGTGCTCTAGCAAAAAAGTGTGTTCAAAAATAATAAATTTCCATATATGGCTTATAGACCTATTCATGGGCTATCTGATAGTGTCGAAAAATTTTGAATATTTGCAAGCGGTTACTCAATTTTTCCAATATCTTACTTTTTTACCTCAAAAACTCTATCTCAAAAAATTGCTTCTGTAGGGTGGCTGCTTTTAAATTTTCCAATTTTTTCTATACAGTTAGATAGCCCATGGGTAGGTCTATAACATCCATAAGGGACTGTAATATTTCCTGAAAATAGTTTTTAACTACAGCACGTCGCGTCAAGAAAATTCGACTTTAGGAATGTGTTTTGATGAATTAAGTTGTGTAACAGATTTGTTTTCTTTTTTGTCTTTTTAATTATTTATTCCAAACATTTTAAAGCTGTATTTGATTTATTTAACAAGACCTTTATAACTGATCATAATTAAATATCGTTTGTCTTAAACAGATGTTTTGTAAGAAGTTAATTATTAAAAACATGTAATTATTCTTAATGTAGGTGTGTTTAATATTTTTTAAATTTCTGTTAATAACTTGTTTCACATAAATTAATTCTTGGGTAGATTATGTTCTTCTATTATTCTATGTATCGAGTTTTTTTTCTATTCTGACATTCTAATTGAAGTGGCCTGAGGAAAATATCTTTCAGCTGGAAAATCATTGTCAACTCATTCGTAACATTGTTGTTGTCGTCGCCGTGGTGTCTATAAAAACTATAGATAGACTATTAATCACTAACTGTTTGAAATTCTATAGATTATGGTTGTGTCATTTATTTACAGTTAGTTTTAACATTTTTATAGTAAGTTACCCATGGCAACAATTTATTTTATTGTTAAAGGCCATTTCTAGGCCTATAGGTCAGTAAATTTAAACATAAATAAAGTAATTTGTTGACGTAGTAATGGTTTTTTGATGGTTCATAAAGTTGGCACTCCTAGTCAAGAATTCGATGAGATCTATTAAAAAAGGGGTCGGAACAAGCCATCCTTTTTGTTCTTTAGGGAGCTGAAAACAGTTTTTGCGGAATATTTCCTACACCCGCTTGATTTTGAGTATGGAAGCCTCACAATATGTGCACCGAATTTTACTGAAAAATAGTTTAGTCGTTTGTTAACGTGAGCGAAGCAGAACATAAAGTAACCCCATTTTTTGAGTTGAGGAGCCCTACATACGTGTACCAAATTTTGAAATCGGACCAGAGGTTTAAGAGTTATGATGTAACCGACAGACAGACACACAACCTCCCTTTACAGTTTTATTATTATCTAGTATTTACAAAGAATATGAGTTGTGGGTAGTTGTCGGCTCTGATTGCCATCAAATATATTCTAATGATATTATATAGTATTGTACCATCTGCAATTTCTAATGTAAGTATTTATACGTAACTGAAGTTCAAAATTCCCGAGATTAAAAGAATCAACAAGAATGTCAGTCAGTGGAAATATTTCTTAAGTTTTACAAAGAATTAGACCACAAAATATTTTTGCTTTTCATACTCATTTTAAAAATTTGTAAAAATACATTATAAGGATTTATTTAGAAATTAAAATATCATATATATAAAATTCTCGTGTCGCGGTGTACGTTATTGAATTCCTCCGAAACGGCTGGACCGATTTTGATGAAATTTTGTGTGCTTATCGGGTAGGGTGGAGAATCGGACAACATCTATTTTTCATCCTCCTAAATGTTAAGGGTGGTCCACCCCAAATTTTTTTTTTTTATTTTTTGGACAAAATTTTTGTTTTAATTTTTTCATGATTCAGCATTGAAAAATACATACAACTCTAAATTTTCACCCTTATACGATCAACCCCTGATTTTTAATCGCGATTTTTATATTAAGCTTTAAAAAATACATATATGGCGAACGAGCGAAGCGAGTGAGTAGTGTATTTACAATATTCAAGCGAAAGAGCGAAGCGAGTGAGTAGTGTATTCATAATATTCAAGCGAACGAGCGAAGCGAGTGAGTAGTGTATTTATAATATTCAAGCGAACGAGCGATATATAAAATTCTCATGTCGCGGTGTATGTTATTGAACTCCTCCGAAACGGCTGGACCGATTTTGATGAAATTTTGTGTGCTTATCGGGTAGGGTGGAGACACGGACAACATCTATTTTTCATCCCCCTAAATGTTAAGGGTGGTCCACCCCAAATTTTTTTTTTTATTTTTTGGACAAAATTTTTTGTTGTAATTTTTTCATGATTCAGCATTGAAAAATACATACAACTCTAAATTTTCACCCTTATACGATCAACCCCTGATTTTTAATCGCGATTTTTATATTAAGCTTTAAAAAATACATATATGGCGAACGAGCGAAGCGAGTGAGTAGGCGAAAATATTCAAGCGAACGAGCGAAGCGAGTGAGTAGTGTATTAATAAAATTCAAATGAACGAGCGAAGCGAGTGAGTAATGTAATTATAATATTCAAGCGAACGAGCGAAGCGAGTGAGTAATGTAATTATAATATTCAAGCGAACGAGCGAAGCGAGTGAGTAGTGTATTTATAATATTCAAGCGAACGAGCGAAGCGAGTGAGTAGTGTATTTATTATATTCAAGCGAACGAGCGAAGCGAGTGAGTAGTGTATCAATAAAATTCAAACTAACGAGCGAAGCGAGTGAGTAATGTAATTATTCCTGGAAATAACGTATATGGCTAAACAACGTTTGCCGGGCCAGCTATACTAAATATACGTGAGCGGAGTAATGGGTGATCGCTATTAAATCATAATTTCATACCATCCGAGCGAAGCCGGACCGGGTCCGCTAGTTAATTTATAATATTCTTGTTACGTTTTATAACTATTTATGCCACATAACAAAATTGTTGAGTATTGTTATAAAATAACAACAAAAATAGGTAGGCATTTATACGAGAATTCATTTCAAAAGCAAAACAAATGTAACTTCGGCAAAAACTGGTTGGATTTTCGGACATTCCTTAACTCGTTTTCGGTAATTATGTTTTTGTTTAGATTTTTTCATGTAACTACATAATATAATGAAATGGAACATCGCAAACAGATTTTTAAGTATCAATAATTATGTGCTGTGGTCAGGTATTTCCCAAACATATTTGACTTATCTGACGTCATAGTAATAAATTAACAGAATGAGTTGTATTCGACGAAAGGTGAGAATTAATGAAATGATTTGAAATAAACGTCATAATCTTTACAGCCGAGAAAAGGAATGAAAATAACAAGTTTTTAAGTCAAAATTATCGTAACATATCATATATAAGTATACCTAACTAAAATAAATAATTTAATTATTAGTTACCGATATCTGTGCCCACATGACAAGGCGGTTTATGTTAGTTTTTTGATAAAATAAGATTAATGAAGTTTTAACTTTTAAAATATTTGGATTAAAAGAGTGATTTAGTTGTCTATTTTTCATTGCAATAAATAGAGAGAGCATCGCTAAGATGAATCTTCCTGAGGAAGTCAGTGCAAGTCTATTAAATTTAAAATATTTAAATTGTGTTTTAAAGACCACCAACAGCTAAGGTTATTTAGGCCTAGCAACAATTCATATTTTTAATTCATTATTTTTTTTAATAATAAATTAAAAATCTAATTGACACTTTTACCAGCTCTCGGGCTAGAACCCGGGAACTGGGGACTTGTAATAGAGGAACCATAACAACGCCATGTAAACAACAGCATTGCTACACTCTCGGCTAGCAAAGAATTACCTATTGCTTAAAGACCTTTCTTAAGATTGATAGGTATAAAAGGGCTAGAATATAAATAGAAAGAATAATGTGTGAATCGATTGAATCACACTTGGTAATTGATGAATTAATGAATGTTAAAAAGCCAGATAGCAGGAACGGAGGGCGATAGGGTCGAATGTGTAGGAGAGGCTGGACGCGGGATTGCTTTTAACGTAATGTACTCTACTCGTTCTGAGTTATACGGGCGATTTTGAAATGTACGTAATCTAGGTTTGTTTCTACCATAGGATAGGTATAAGAAATAATGTCATCATGGTCACTCGGCTGTCGGTACCTTTGATGTTTGTCTGCGGATTTCTAAGATCTTGAAACATGTTATCGGCAAAGCTGTCCCTAAGCTATGTATTAATATACATATCAACTGACCTGCTAAAAACATGGTGGAGGACAGTGTGGTCCAGTGGTTAGCGTCGCAGCCTTTGAATCAGACTGTCGTGAGTTCGAATCCCGCCTCCGCTCATGGATGTTTTGTGATGTAATTTAGTTTTAAGTGTGTTGTTATTTAATGTAATCAAGACGCTAATGACCTAAGTTGTCGACGCGTCTAAAATTTACAATAAATAAAAATATGGCGGTCGCGTGCGCAGCATGTATATGCGCGAATTAGATTTTACACGAGAATGAATGCATGAATTGTGGATTATAGACGCTCGACAACAAAGTTTTACACGAGATAATATTCAGTTGTCTAAGTTGTGGTTCCTACTTCCTATAGAGTATAGAGGATAGACAATCCCGGGTTTGACTATCTATTGATGCCGACATAGCTTGACTACTTAGACTGATTATGATGAAACTACTATCAATAATGGTACCCAGGTCACTTAGCTAAGATGTGGTTCCCTTTAAAATCGACATTAACACAAGCAAATCTGCGGTAAAAATCGACATTATTGCGATCAAAGCAGTGGACAAAAGCTATAGTAAAAACCTATTGAGCAAATCAGCTGATCATTCTATAGCAACCCAGCATCATCTAGATCAGGGGTGTTAAACTCATTTGAACCGCGGACCATTTCCCATACAGATCTTGCCATTGTTAGGTCTAAAGACGCTTTTTCTGAGCTGTTTGTTTGTTGAAATCAATCGACATCACTTCAATATTATCGACTGGAGTTTTCGCGGTGACATTAAGAGTTAATTTACGACAATTGTGTATTCTTTTTAGTCGACTTCAAAAACAGAGGTTGTCAATTCGACATGGATATTTTTACTTCCCACCTCTACTATGGTAGGGAAGTAATGGATTTAGTCCGAAAAAAATATTTCGAGATTTTAACAGATTTTCACGTTTTGAGACCCTAGCAATCGTTTAAGATCATTTTCTGACTGATGTCTGAATGTGTGTGTGTGTGTGTGTGTGTATGTGTGTGTATGTGTGTGTGTGTGTGTGTGTGTGTGTGTGTGTGTATGTGGTCAATTTTTCGCCTTCGATATCTTTAAAACGGAACAACATACGGCCATGCCGATTATTCTATTGTGTTTATCAGCCTTTAACTTAGATCTGATTAGATTTTGAGTCAAATCGGATCAGTGGATCCTGAGATATTCAAAAAAACGATCTCAATGTCACGTATTAACATAGGTAAAAAAAATATAAATGAATTCTAGATGTTATAATAAGAAAAAAATTTAAATATTTTTTTTCTCTAAAATGTATAGTTTTCGAGAAAAAAAATATTTTACTAAAAAAAGAAAATTGTACGTAAATCAAGGTAATCATGATTTTTGCTATATTAAGCTAGTCATCAGTAGATCACCAAACAAAAAAGAGGGCCATGCTTTTTTCAAAGAATAAAAATTAAATTGTGTTTTAAAGACCACCAACAGCTAAGGTTATTTGGGCCTAGTCAAAGAATAAAAAAAAGAGTGTTTATTTTTTGCAAATATTTACTAGGTGGGAAGTATAGGACTGGTCATCAGTCGATTTTTTTTATGTTTGTTTAGCCATAACTTCTCGAGGAGTTGACCGATTTGAATAATTTCGACAGCGTTGGGTTCAAAGTGTTTACGGAATGGTCCCATAGAATTTTTATTTAATTCTGTTCAGTAGTTTTTTTTTTTAGTAATCAAATATCAAGAAAGAAGCCGGTCAAAAGTGCAAACTACGTATTACAGTCACTAAAAAGTAAAAAAAAAAGATTATAAAAAATAAGAACCTCCTTCAAAAAAGCCACTAAAAAGAGAAAAATAATAAAATTTTGAGGTCGGCGCCAATTTAATAAATTAAAAGTAGATAAATTAAAAGTTTAAATACATTTTTTAATTATTTTTTAGGGACTTTTTTGGTACTATACATTTTAATATTCACAAATACATCAGAAGACAAGGAAATGAGAAACTATCCGTTTTCTATCTCTCTTTTCTAACCTGACACTGCCACCTACAGTTGTGCCTATGACTCCCCTACTCTATCTATGATATCTCTATGCTCGCGGGCCGCTAGTTTGACAGCCTTGATCTAGACGCATAATACTATGTTTAGTGCACTAACGGCTGTATTCATAGTAATTAACCCTTAAGTAGTAAGGGACACTTACTCATACCCTCAAATCGAATATGCGTTTCATAATCAAAATTGACAGCTGTAAGGGCCCTTACATCACCCTCACCTTAAGGGTGGATAGTATGTCCCTTAAGTGTCGAAAAAGTAAAAACAGTAAAACACATGAAAAACACGCATTTATATCAAAAATGACAACTAAACACAATCGGTCTGCAGTATGACCAACTGTTCTAAAGGAAAAAATCATGGAGGTTTACTATAATTCTTCCCTCATTCAAGGAAATGACTATGAAACGCTCCTTTGAATAAGGTGCCCTCAGCACTTAAGTGACCCTCAGCGAAGGGACCCTTATCACTTACCTTAAGGGTTAACTATGAATATGGGCATAAGTTAAGTCATGTAACATAGAAAATATAGAGGCTAGGCCACTAGGGTTACTGCCAGTACAGTGCCAGCAGCACTGGTTGTGTGACGACAATGATCGATTTCTGGGGATACATACGCTCTGCGAGAGACTCCCATCTCCCATCATCATCATCGTCGCTTGTGTTACTCATTAATTATACGGGGATGGGTCAAACTCAACATAAAAGTCACACAATTGTTAGAAGGAAATATGATTTTAGGTCATAAGGTTTTTTAAAATTTACATAATATTAATGTAATAATGCTGTTGTTAATTAATATCTTTTTTCTGTTATACTACAAAGTGCTATTTTCGCGCCTGTTTGCGATAAACTTGACGCTAATGACCTCTGTTGTCGAGCGTCTATAATTTACAATTCATTCATTCATGCGATATACTTGAAAACCGCTGAACCTATTATAATTTGGTTTTCACGGTTGCGTAGACAATAGAGTAATTATCCTGGGAGTATTTAAGCTTTATATAAAAAAAAATATTCAATTTCGTGCTTAACAGTTGGTAAATTTTAAACGTTAGTAATAGCGTCTGTTTGTGGACATAAATATAAATAAAAAAGTAATATAAAAATCTAATTATAGCCAAATTTAAATTGGAATAGGTCAGGGTGTGGCGTCGGCTGCAAAAAAAGCAACATGAACAGATGATTGTTTATAAACTTGATATAATATGAACAAAAAAAATAATGTAACAAGAGAAAATTAGGTCACCTTGAATCCGGTAACAAGCCCTTATCGCCGATACTACTGTACAATATTTAATTCATTATCTATTTGATAATTTTTGTACATATTAATTAAATAAAAACACATTTTAATTTATTTACACTTAAGGACTTTATTTTGTAACAATTGTTTCACATAACACAGTTGCCTCGTCAGACAAAGATCTTTGTCTGACGAAGCCACTTAAAATGTATAACGTCAATTTAAATCAAGTAACGCCTAACGGCCGAATTTATTATTATTATATATTGATAAATTTTGATTCTTGTTTTAGCTTCTATAGGTTCTGTATTCGTTAGTTAAAGATTTTTAAGATGAAGTTTTTGAGAATTCAAGCAATATCATTAAATTTTTATTTGCAAACGTCATTAATTAAATATTAACAAACATCTATTTCCTTTATAATAAGTAATGCTTATTCAAAGTTCATTAAATCGGCAGATTCCGCGTATTATAAAAATCAAATACGAGGTACTTTTACACCAAATTAAAAATATTTTCGTGTGAGCGGAGACAATTTATGCATAAATAGCATGTTTTCAATTATTTCTGGTGTTTTTTCCAAGTATATGTAAATGATTAACAAAAATTTAAATAATTTATCATTTCGTTAGACTGGCCTTACAAGGGTTTTCCCAATGCAATTTTCAAAATAAATACTTTACCGTAACATGTATATATTGGTATCATCCACTGATCTCTAATTAATTGATTGTGGATAGATGGCTAGTTCCTATAATATTAGGTGTGATTATTGTACGACGCATTCCATACCTTTTCGGTATCTACGGAAAATAAAGCTATTACTATTACTAATATAACGCCTGAAGTCTGTAAGGCTGATATTACACTATCAAAAATCTTTGACAGATATTTTATAAAATTGTTAGTAGTATGTATTAATGATTGAATAGAAAATACTCGTATCTGTCCATCACAAAAAAACTCTCCGACGGTGAGTTCTGGTATCATTAAATTTACAAAGTTTAATGTGTTTGGTAAATCCGGATGAATATGACTATTTTTTGTTCGCTTCGTCGTTCCCTTCCCGAGTTACGTTAGAGTAATTTAGCCAGGGTCCAGAGTAACTACGGAAGAGGGCTATATATATATTATTACACTCCGGACGAAGCCGGGTCGGTAGGTAATCTTTTATAAAATATACATAGTTATACTATTATTTATTAGTCATTACTAAAATATACTTATAGTTATTCCCTTATATTTTATAAAAGTTTTGACGATACCGGCCTTGTGGCAGGACGTCGCGTCGGCAAAATGTGTTAAGGGAGATGGGAGCTTTGGGTGACAATTTTAGCTATCTCTGTTCTGAGAGCGGAACAATGTAAGCTTATACGAATTATATAAATAGTGAAATATAAGTGCATGACTCACTATCTTACATTTTGGAACTTGACTGTAGCTGGTTTTACACAACGGTTACCATTCATTCTCAATCCGTCTATTAAAGATCACTGGTATCAATCTAGCATGTAGGTATATAAGTGCTACAACATACATACATACATACATAACTGTGGAGGTATATAGTAGCGTTGAAGTAACGGTGGGTGCTTTAAAAGGGCGACTCTGATATCAGTTGGAATCATTTTATGTTGGTGAGTGTGCGAGTGACGTAGTTACGGTAAAACGGAAGGATATTATCTACTGCAGAGGGCATTATCAACAGGTGCGTTTGACACGAGAACTGAACGAAGCGCTCTTTGATTTGATTTGTCAAACATGAAGTGGTGTTAATTAGCTTGAGTAAATGTGATTTACCGTATGTTTTTGTTGGGAATTGTGCTAATTTGAAATTTGATTTGATTGGCAGATACTTAATAATTAACTTAGCTAGCATTTAAAAGACTATTCAAATTTAATCTAGCTTAAAGTCTTTTTATTTTGTGTGTATTAAAAGTATTGTTATTGCTTGCTTCGAAATTTTATTAGCTGAAATTAAATTTTTACGGTTATTAATTTGAGTAGAATTAATTTTTTTAACTATTGTGTGCATTGCAGTGCTCATTTTTTGTGATTCAAACTTTGATTTTGATAATTTGGCTGAAATTTTATTTGATGTACTGTTAATTAAACAACTTTTAATGCTAATGCTAGATTTCTGACACGACTTTTAACCCTAAATCTACTTTTGATTTTTAAAGTACTTTTAGCAGTGATTTACAATGGAATTCACTGTAAAGTTCAGTGCTAAAACGATTTTGAAAACATTTTTTTGCTCGATTCCTTCCGAGGTTCAGTTGTGCCTGACGTCGCCCAGTTTTTGAAATTTTGGTGTTCGACTCGAGGGGAGCAAATTAAATAAAAACGGTGTTTTTGCTTAATTAAAGTCAAATTGAGTCGAAACCTGTCTTAAACGAAAGAGGAGAAATTTCTACGTAGATTTCGTAAATTAAAATGTGTTACAACAATTTTCTTAATACATATTTATATAAGCAATTTGTTTCGGTTGTATTTGTCTGTTACAATAAAACATTAGGGCTTCGCCGGAGTGGGGGCTGGGGTTTAGGGAGCCAGCGTTTTGCTCATTCTAATTAATGATGGTAAAAACTTCCGTTTATACCTGTTCGGGTTTCTACTTCCGTTTTTACCCCCTTAGGACGTGAAAATTCGTCTAATACTCATATTATGTCGTCAACTTTCGTCTTTATAATTAAAAAAACTCGGGTCGCAGTGCCAAACCCTGCCGACAATATAGTGTATTTGCTAATACAGGCATTGTGGCATTATTATGTGAACTTAAGTTTGTTTTTTGACAGAATAAAAATTTAACCCCTTAATACATCCCTTAAAATAATTAATTTTTTCTAAATTTCGATATTAGACATGGATTTTATCAGTACAGCATCTGCACCAAATTAAATACACCCTTCCATAAATAAATCCATATCAACAAACTACTGTTTTCATAAAATTTGAAAGTCCGGTCCTATCAGGCCGATTTTATTAAAATTTTAGCAGCACATTTTAATCTTTACTAAAGAGTTAAATTTCAATTTTGAAACGATTTTGACAATTTTTTTGGTATTTTTGGGCCCAAAAACTTTTTGGAACCCCTAAATACAACCCTGAAAATGGTCCGATCCGGCCCATTTTAAATAGGCTTCTTGCGGTGATGGGTTCCAATGTGTGTACCAAATTTCGTTTAAATCGATTAAGTCTGTCGAGAGTTATCGTGTACACACATATAAATATATAAATTTATATATATATATATATATATACCGGGTGGTGAACTGCTCAGGTGTATATAGGGATTTAACATGTAAAATCATAAATATGCAGTTTGCTGCTCTCCTGATTTTTTTAGAACAAAAATTCATTAAACTAAAAATGATCACTGTTAAATTATCTACATGATATGTAACTTAGTTACAACGAAAAGAATTTTTGTACAGCGTGGTTACAAAAAATGCATATTTTTGACCTTTTGACTATTATTAATTTGTCAGAAAAAATGATTCTTGATAAAAGTTTATTTATGCTCTAAAACCTAAAAGGAGATAATCAGAATCGATATAATTCTTCTCGTGTACAGGGAGGATCTGAAAGTTTGATTTGGTCTAAGAATAGAAAGACCTAGTTGACACACCTTTAAACTGATCGAAACCAAATTTTAAACTTAAGGTTTTAGGGGATTTCTCAAGAATATTTTTCTTATTTCTTTCCTACTCTCCTAAATAAGGGTAGTTTATTGACGAACAAAAATAGAAAATTGCAATATTCTCGAAAACGGCTCAAACGATTTATATCATATTTCATAAATCGTTACGTCATTAATAACTGTACAATATGCCTTCATTCATTTGTTTTGTAAGAATTCAGAATGGGAGACTATCGCAATTTTCTATTTTTGTACATTTATAAACTACCCCTGTTTAAGGGAGTAGGGAGGAAATAAGAAAAATATTCTAGAGAAATCCCCTAAAACCTTAAGTTTAAAATTTGGTTTCGATCCGTTTAAAGGTGTGTCAACTAGGTCTTTCTATTCTTAGACCAAATCAAACTTTCAGATCCTCCCTGTACACGAGAAGAATTATATCGATTCTAATTATCTCCTTTTAGGTTTTAGAGCATAAATAAACTTTTATCAAGAATAATTTTTTCTGACAAATTAATAATAGTCAAAAGGTCAAAAATATGCATTTTTTGTAACCACGCTGTACAAAAATTCTTTTCGTTGTAACTAAGTTACATATCATGTAGATAATTTAACAGTGATCATTTTTAGTTTAATGAATTTTTGTTCTAAAAAAATCAGGAGAGCAGCAAACTGCATATTTATGATTTTACATGTTAAATCCCTATATACACCTGAGCAGTTCACCACCCTACCTACATAATATATATATAAACATTTTCAAAAATGGTGCCAAATTGTTCAGGAGGCTATGAAACGTCGAGAAATTTTGGTCCGACCCCTAGGTCCCGCCATCCGACCGACGCCAATAGTGTATGTGCCATATTCTATGGCAAATACACTAAAAATCCTTTCTTGTAAACGCGTACGTCATGTAAGGGACAAATTTCTAAAATTTCAAGTTTCTCAATAAGGACAACTATTTTTTTTGTATTTAGAGATTTACTAATATTTTTTGATCGTGTTGTAGCGAAGCCGTGTTCAAGTAATATCGTGTTATATGAGGGTTGTCTGTAGGTATAGCAATTTACGTGTTTACTGATAACACAAACATTAGATTACTCAGATGCTTATAGTACTAATTTATTGCATCAAAAAAAATATTTTTTCGTTTTCACTTATCTATTATTCAATGTTTTTGTGTCTTTTTTGCTACATATATAAACAAAAAAATATCTTAATTAAATAATACCACAAAAGACATAAAATTAAATCAGTATGACATTTTATTTTTTGTTTTTGATTTATCGCTTTTATGACAGTTTTCTGTAAAAAATATTACTTGCATATTAAATTAACAAAGGCATCAGAATGTGTCCCATTATTGTATATTTACAAGACACACGTATACTGTGTTCGTAATATTTCTACAGCAATCGGTCATAGATCCGATATCCGATTTAAAATTGATACAAGGAAACAAGTCAGGTTTTTGCAAAGGATTTTTAAGTTGAAATCTTTTAAAATTCAAATGAAATTTTTACCGATTTCTTTGCTTGGGGCTTTAGAATGCTTTTTTTTATCTAGATATAAAATTTATAACGAGTATCAATTTTCTAAATTTTTTTTTTGAAAATAGATAAGTCTTATATATGGCAGTATAATTTTTAGAATGTCTTATACCTTTTGACACTTAACATGTTTTTATAAAAACACCTTTCAGTATTTTCAATCGCTTAAAAATATTTTTTTGTAATGACAATTATATAAAACGATTTTTTTGTTTACAGAATTACAAAATGGAACCTGAAACATTTAAGGAGTTTGCAAAAGAAATGGTGGACTACATAGCCGATTACTTAGAGAACATTCGTGACAGGTGAGACATTTAAAAAATGCATACTTACATTATAATATTATGTGATTTAATGCAGCAACAGTAGTGCATGGTGATAAAAATATGGTGCAATAACACTTATTTCAAGGCTGGATATTTTACTTTCTGTTTTGCTTTGGATTTAAAATTAAAGATTTGCTTGAATGAAACAATAATAATAAACATGGCAAGAGGTTATTGATAGAAAGAATACTTAACGTGGAGAGAATATCCGGGCTCGGGAGGATTTTTTTAAGCAAGTTGAATGAAGTTTTACAAAAATAAACAAGCCTTCTGAACTCCTATGGTCGCTCGAAAGTAAAAAAAAAAAAACTAAATTGCGAAAACAATGCGGGACGTAGGAAAATCTGGGCCCCTAAAAAAGTCTGATCCCCCTCTCTTTGGGCCTGCCTCTGTATTTAATTTATTGCCGTTTTTTATGATTTCGGTTGTTTTGTTTGATACTTAGACGTGAGAACGCGGCCGCCCGTCGGTTGAAATTTTTTGTCTGCTATCGATTCTAGACGATTCTGACGAACAATGCATATAAATAAAATTGAATTGGGACTACTGTCTGTAATTTCGTTTTCTTGCTGGTTTTTTCGGTGATTTCGGATCTTTTGTATAAAACTTTAAACAAGAGAACGCGGTTATATTTGTGCCTAATCACTATAATATTTTAAGTTTATAATAATTAATCTCACAGTAACCTTAACATGGTCAAGGTAACACTTTTTTATATATAAACGAAATGCATGCAAGTGAAATCCTTAGAATACACAAGACAAAATATATTTATACGGGTGATTGGAAAATATTTTAACGTAAGTGATAGGCTGGGGGTAACTAAATAGTCTCGTTTATTTTGAAATGTGCATACAAATTGTCAGCTAGACCAGCATTCTTCCATCTTTTTACATCTGCAGACCGGTGAAAATAGGAGAAATATTTCGCGGACCGGGTCATGGCTAAGGCAGAAATAACAACCAATGTAGATAATGGTATTTTATTTAAATTCAATATTATAAAATTACAATGCAGCGCCCGAATCATGTTCGGGCGAAATTTTTCGCGGACCGGCGGGATCACAGGCTAAAGAACACTGAGCTAGACAACGCAACATTTCTTGTCTCCCTTAATTTATAGCATTATAATTTATAATTACATTAGATCGAAAGGTGTAAATCTTTGCAGTGCGATTTAATATACTATTTTTCGAGTTGTATAGTTTAACTGTATGGTTTAACCCAAAAAAAGTTTCGCGGGACAAACGTAAAAATATTTATATATAGATATTTTAATGTACATCTGTACAAAAATTTAACTAATGTTGCCGACAAGTGGAGATTCCTTACATGGTTTCATGTTCCATACACAAACAGACCCTGAATTTCCTCACTCGATTCCTATAACAGCGGAAATATTTTGCTGAATATCTATGAAGTACTGTGATACTATTGAGTGTAAAAATGAAACTATAAATTGTCCATTAAATATAAATATTTTAATTAGTTGAAATACAGTAGAAAGCAGCAACATACGACAAAATTTTTTTTCTTTAGAACAAAAAATTTTTTTTCTTTAAAACAAATTAAAATTTTTTTTTCTTTAAAACAAATTTTTTTTTTCTTTAAAACAAAATAAAAACTGCGTGAATTGTGGTGCGCAACGTGCGCTTGATGAGAACAATATAGTCTAACCGGGGGCAGTATAGCCTAGTGGTTAGCATGCTTGGCGCCGCAACCTCTAGACTGGACTGCCGTGGGCTCGAATCCCACCTGCGCTCATGGATGTTTTGTGATGTTATTTAGTTTTAAGTTAGTTGTTATTTAGTGTAGTTGAAAGACGCTAATGATTTTAGATGTCGACGCGTCTATAATCTACAATAAATAAAATAAATATAGTCTAACTAGTGAAGAGCCTGGGTTAGAGCAAATTTTCATAACTACTCTTTGATTAGTTTGACTATCTATACTTGCATAACGCTGCTGACCCATTATTTTTTGCAATGAAAAAAAATTTATTCCCGGGACAAACTGCGTCCCGCAAGAATTTTGGACGGGACGGCTGAAAATAGCCCTAGAAACGGGACATCACGCGAAATCCGGGACAGTTGGCAATCCTAGTTGCCAACTGTAAACTTAAGGCGTTGTAGCTGGTCACCTGGTGTGCTGGCTTTACTAGCGGCGGTATATTACATCACAACTTCGTCTTTATTACTGAAAGAAAGGCTTGTATAGTCCTGATTATGAACGATATTGTTTATTACGTAAATGAGTTAATGGAACTTTCATTTCAAAAAATTACTTTGACACCATTTTGTCGAACTATTTAATTCAATTTTGCGAAAAATAAAAAATATTTGATACTATTTACGTCGTAAAATTGTTTAAACCTTACCTAGGTAATCAGCTTTCTTTAATCCATTTTGGGGCAGAGGCTAGTAAACTGGAAAAATGTCACTATAATTTCGTCACATTTCACTATAAACAATACACAATACACCGAGAAATATAGTTAGTTTTCACACAATATTAACTTAAGTGTTCATTCACAAATTATGTTCATTCACGGATTAAAGAACACTGAGTTAGACAACGCAACATTTCTTGTCTCTCTTAATTTAAAGCATTATAATTTACAAGTACATTGGAGCGAAAGATATAAAATAAAAATAAATCTTTGTAGTGCGATTTAATAGACTATTTTTTGAGTTGTAGTTTAACTGTGTGGTTTAACCCAAAAAACGTGCAAAATTCACGACCGTTTTTAAACTACTGAAGCATTAAACTATCAAAATTTGACCTGTCTTTACTTCTTACGTGAAGAGGTCTATAATAGTTACATAACACTTTTTGTTAAGGTTGTACCTACATATATTTTAAGTGTTCATAATGAATAAACATATTATATTAAGATATTTTAGACTAAAAACGTTAAAACCAGAGTTGGACTTAGATATCAACAATGAACTTACTTTATCTGACTATAATGTTGCAGATTGTGAGAAGATACATAACTATCCACGCGAAAACTGTCCACGGATTTTATTATTTTTTGAGTTAGATTTTGAAACTTTGGGGGTTTTGATATCTGATAGGGAGACACAACCTGACATAGGTGTACGCTATAAGCCCTATTCTAGTCTTCTTCAAAGTCACTCACACAGCGAATCAGTATGAATTATTTTCCTTATGGAAAATCATTTTCTTTTTTGTAAAGCTTCCATGGCATACTTACTTGTATTTCGGATAATTCGGATTGTTTGTAAAATTTTTTAAGTGCTTTTGTTTAAATATTTTTAAAGTGTCTGTACCTATATGTCTTTTGTAAATGGACGGGTGGAAGAACAAACATTATGTATGAATCTCGCTTCTTTTGTTTCGTAGAAGGAACAATAAACATACACCTATTTATTTATTTATTATTATTTCATCATCAGTTATTTTTTCTATTAATTTGAATATATATGTGATGTAACCATTCAATTGTTTGCATAATAATTGAGGAGGGTACAGATTTGAACCTATTTGCTGTGAATTTTGAAAGAGGACAGCACGCGGTGTAATGGTTAGCGTGCTGACCTTTGGATCAGACTGTCGTGAGTTAGGATCCCACCTTTGCTCATGAATATTTTGTGATGTCGTTTAGACCCAGCTTTGATATTTGATAATATTTGATGATACCACTTAAGGTTGTACGTGCATTAAGGCAAAGTAATGATAACGAACTGGATTTTTAATATGTTATTTAATCGATATTAAATACATATAATTAATTTTTTGAGTAATATCTGACGTGTAGTTTTTGCGTAATTAATTTTTAAAAACTGAATATTTAACATGTAGACCAGGGGTTCCCAAACTGTTTTGATCATGACCCTAATTTAAAACTGCAAAAGCCTTCGCGACCATTAAACATTTTTTCCCTACAATGTACAAAATAGTCTATAAAAAAGATTTTTTATTAAAAAAAATGCAGCAATTCAAATTTAAGTCGTTTATTCAAGAATATAAAAAAGTACAGTAAAAGTAATATAGAAATTGAAAATTGGGAGGGCTCACTCTCTCTTTATTACCCCAGAGACCCCCCTTCCGCCTCTTCACTCCGTTTTTATTTGATTTCGTGTTCTTAGAATTTTTTTTTCTATTATTCAAATTTAATGGTATAATCACAAGAGTTATAAATTCTATAATCACGGAAACAGGCCGTGACCCGAAAAAATCAGCCCGCGACCTCACTTGGGGTCGCGACCCCGACTTTGGGAACCCCTGATGTAGACAATAGGCAATCTCGTTCAGAACGCACATTTTTCATATAATTCAACCACAAATGCTAAAGATTAAAATCTAGAAAACTGAAGTTTATATTAGTCAATTCTTGTAGATTATGTAAAAATTTACTTTATCGGTCTTAAATAACATATAAGTAATTAAAATATATTAATTTATACCTGTATTTTTTTACTTTAAAAATAAAAAAATTAGATTTTCATTGGACTCACTGCGTAGTGCGCGAATAACCAGGAATTGAATGATTAATGTATGAATTAATAATTTGTGCGAATCAAGGAATTAGAAATGTTCTCACAAATGTTGCGAGCATACATATTTAGAAAAATCCACGTACCTATGTGTGTTTAATCATCGCATGTACATTCAAGTCTGCACCCACCTTTATTTATTTTTTATTTTGCTCTTTACATACAATTGTTTACTGTTATAATAATTTATCTATTTTTTTAACGGAATTAGAATGCTGCTATAAATATGTCACTGTAATTTTTTTACGTGTTGAGGCTTGAAGATTGAACGAGGTATACAGTTATACACACCCATTTTAATAATAATTAAATAGGATGTACTTATATTATATAGTCTCCACGCAAAAAAGTCAGACTAATACAGCTATTCCAAATCTTCATGGTTTCCGGGCTTGTAGGCCGTGGTCCGGTGGTATTTCTACCTGACGTTTCGTCTACAACTGCGGTAGACATTCTCAAAGGCGATGTGGCAGCGGTCGAAGTGTCCCCTTGGCGGCTCACAGGTTAGTGTGTTGGTTACTGGTGTTCTCCCTTCTTTTATACCTAGTGCCAGTGTGTTCTCTGTTCGGTCGTAGTCCGTCTCTCTGCCATTGGTCAACTGCGCAATGTGTAGTGGTGGTGAGTTCTCTACTTGGTCGTATCCCGTCCTTGTACGATTGGTCATTGGTTTTGTATGTCGGAGTGCTGGTGTCCCGGTTTTACACTAACCTGTGAGCCGCCAAGGAGGACACTTCGACCGCTGCCACATCGCCTTTGAGAATGTCTACCGCAGTTGTAGACGAAACGTCAGGTAGAAATACCACCGGACCACGGCCTACAAGCCCGGAAACCATGAAGATTTGGAACAATGCCGGTCGTGAAAGCTTGCACACTTGGATAATACAGCTATGCTAGTAAACGTATCGTTAATATCCAGAAATATTAGTTACTGGGCCTTAGTTTTTTTCTAATATTAGCATACTTACAGGTGATTTACAGCATGAGGCGAAAAATGACAATTCGTGCTTAGAATTGAATTGCAAACATAAAAATGTAAAATTACTTTTTTTGATTGTATTGAAGATTTCGATGCATGGCATTTTTGAAATTCTTTAATTTTTGACCATAAAACTAATAGTAAGCCATGAAAATTGCTTGAATACAAGATTTATTAACAAATTGTTGGCAATTGTCACTTACTTTGCGTGTTACTCCTAATTTTTAGTGTAAAAAAGAAATTTTTTTCTCAAGAATGCAGTTCATTGATTTTACTTTGCCAGACTTGCCTCGCGGCTGGCATAGGATTTTTTGAACATGTGCTGTAAATTAAAGTTAGGCTTTTCTCTTTCTGTACAACTAAAAAAATAAAGTTCTCATATGGTATACCATTATTTAGTTTTTTTACGAAAATTACATTTTTCAAAACTTTGAACCTCGATATCTCCTAAACAAAGGCCGATCGGAAAAAAGTCAATTTACATTTTATGCTTAGAATCCAATCCCTAAAACGAATTTTCATTTTTCACCCCCTGGTGTAAATCACTATCATTATACAATATTGTACATTCAGCACAACAGACAAGAACAAACTATAACAATTTTAGTTGGTAGTAGAACCTTCTCACTTGTAACCAGTCAATTTATGCTCCATTGACCAAAGGCGGATCTAGGTGGGGGGCGCCCAACCCGTCAATTAGAAAAAACACACATTAAGTTCTTAAATCTGTCCTTTTCAAGGCCATAATGTGCAAAATCCGAGCGCGCAACCACCCCGCGGTGCACATCGGATAACGCTAACGTTGCCGGCGCCAAGGTATCTTGCTTTTTTAGGTTAGACTAGTTTGGATGGTTTTTCGCCCCCCCCTCCCTCGAATAAATCCTGGATCCGCCATTGGCGTTGTGAGTCTATAATGTACTTACTTTATTATAAATCTACCAAATACTGGTATGCGATTGCTACATTAAATTTGTTATTTTATTATCGACATTGATGCAAGTGGTTATTAAAGTAGGAAGCTTTTCATATGGTTGATGTTCAGCTATTTAGTCCATACGCACAGCTCTTCCTTGAAGTCATCGACTGATTTTGAGTAGTCGATAACAGTTCACTTTAGCATGCGTTCCCAATAGCATAAAATCCAAACAGGAATCATGATTAAAAAGAAAAAAAATTCGACTGATGACCAGTCCTATACTTCCCACCTAGTAAATATTTGCAAAAAATAAACACTCTTTTTTTATTCTTTGAAAAAAGCATGGCCCTCTTTTTCGTTTAGTGATCTACTGATGGCTAGGCTTAATATAGCAAAAATCATGGTTACCTTGATTTACGTACAATTTTTATTTTTTTTAGTAAAATATTTTTTTTCTCGAAAACTGTACATTTTAGAGAAAAAAAATATTTACATTTTTTTCATATTATAACATCTAGAATTCATTTATATTTTTTTTTACCTATGTTAATACGTGACATTGAGAACGTTTTCTGTAATATCTCAGGATCCACTGAACCGATTTGACTCAAAATCTAATCAGATCTAAGTTAAAGACTGATAAACACAATAGAATAATCGGCATGGCCGTATGTTGGTCCGTTCTTAAGATATCGAAGGCGAAAAATTGACCACATACACACACACATACACACACACACACATACAGACATCAGTTAGATAATTATCTTAAACGATTGCTAGGGTCTCAAAACGTGAAAATCTGTTAAAATCTCGAAATATTTTTTCGGACAAAATCCATTACTTCCCTACCATAGTAGAGGTGGGAAGTAAAAATATTCTCGTATGATGCGCGTGGCATCTGCACTGCAGTTGTTCGGAAGTTCAACCCTAAATAAAGTTTAAGTACGTTTAGAGTAACTTAATTCGATTTTCTGTACTACAAATTATAGAGTGTAAAGTTGTAGTGATCTTTTGTCACAGCCTTTAACTAGTTGTTAATGAAACTTTTAATTAGAATGTGTGTTACACAACCTTGTACAGAGTCACAATATTGATCTGCTTATTGAAATGTTAAATATAACTTGCTTTAGGTACTGAGTAGTAGCAGGGCAGTGAATGCAATCGGATTTATTAATTTAATTGTACCGGTTATAGTTGTATTATATTTATTGATTCATTATTAATTATTTTTTTCTAATATTTCATTGATACCCACTGAAATAGAGTATTGCTGGAATGTGCACTGACGCATTGCTAGCGAGCCGAGACAGACAGATCTAAGTGGGCCACCTGTCTTTGTCGTATGACTATATTGGAACAAGGACAGGTGGCCCTTTTAACTATGTCTGTCTTTCCATACACAGAGTGGTATAGTCAGTGTACATTCCAGCATTATTATTTTTCAGTGTTGATACCTAGTTCTTTTCATTAGAATATTAATTAAGGTTAAGCGGCGCATCGCTATTCTTGAATGAAACTGTAAGCTCACAGCTGCTTTCCTGGAGAGTCAACTGTGTCTAGGGTTACCATACATATAAGCGATGGGATGCCTGTCTAGGGTGCCTGGAATGCTCGATTTTTCAGAAAAATACAATAATATTAAAGACGGTTATAATAAGGTGTTTTATTTTCAAATAAATTTTTGCACGTGTTTTTGCTCCCGTGAATGGTAATTTTGTCTGGAGATTTTGACGGAACCTTATCTCAATGCGGGCATAGCCGGGTGAAAAGTACTCCACACTTTGAGTATCAAATGCAATTAAAATTGGTCCAGATACTTTAGAGTGATGCCTGCACAAACAGATAGTTATAATCCTGGAAAAGTATTCTTCTGTCTTAAGTATAATACGAAATACACGAAAACCTTCCAAGAAAACGAAATAAAAGATATAGTGGTCTTATTCAATGTTATATATTTAGACGTTAGTATATTCAAATGTCTGATTAAAAAACTAAAAAAAAAAAAAATACTGGTTGCAGAAAAGGACCCCCTGTCCCCATAAAATAACGAAGTTGTCAATAAATGCATTATGTCGCTTCGTTTTTGCTCCAAAAGCAGTACTTAGTTTAAGTGTTGACAATTAGTCTGTTAAGTATTCTCCAAGACTTTTAATATACCGTTACGTAAGTATAAATTAGTTGAGTAAATAAGGTTCCATGACTAAACAAAGAGTTAACTAAACTTCTTTATCCTGAAAAATGTCTGGTTCAGCTTGTATATTATGCACTGAGAGGTTTGCAAAAGGATATCCTGTATACATATATTACATACTGTTCGTTCGCTGATGTTTTGCAGAATGACCTTACTATCATATTATGATAATGAAAGTTTTTTTTCTGATATACATTTATAAAACGAGTTTTACAAATCATATTTTGTTCTTGTAGTAATTTCTTGCGAACGGTTAATAAGGTCAAGATTAATGGAACAATGACAATTCTCTCAGTTGTCGAGCATTTATAATCTACAATCTCTCACAATAATGACAATGGACATTTCAATTTTTTTCAGGCGAGTTCTACCTACAGTCGAACCTGGATATTTGAGGCCGTTGATTCCAAGTGAAGCACCGGAAACACCTGACCAATGGAAGGATATAATGGCTGATGTTGAAAGGGTTATTATGCCTGGAGTAAGTATCGATTCATCATTCAATAATTATTGTAGAACATTAGGCTGTACTCACAGAAAAACAAAATATGAGAGATCTATATTAATTAATAGATTTTTTACACGGCTGAGTTGCAATTGAAAATTTTTGTTGGAAAGCAGCCAATTATATAATTGATTCCAAACATATCGGAAAAAATCATTTTACCAACCATAGTCACAGTCAGGATTCTAACCTGAACCTTTTCACTTTCGTGGCGGAATGAGCTTACAATACTCAACCGTGACATGATTACTAATCTAACATTTCCCTTATATGCTTCGGAATCAATAGATTTTCACTACATGCGAGTGTTAATTCAATATAGCTAGGTCTACAACCTAGCTATATTGAATTAACGCTCATATAAGGGGTTAGATTAGTAATCATGTCACGGTTCATGAGTAATGTAAGCTCATTCTGCCGCGAAAGTGGAAAAGTTCAGGTTAGAATCCTGACTATGACTATGGTTGGTAAAATGATTTTTTCCGATATGTTTGGAATCAATTATATAATTGGCTGCTTTCCAACAAAAATTTTCAATGATAGATCTATAATATATGGTTTTCTCGGTCTACCTATTTTATTTTTAATGGGCGATAGAACAGGACAGGTCAAAAGAAGATTAGTGTTAAAACATTTTAGTAAAAGTTGTATGATAAGAAAGGAAAATGGTTATCTAAATTCAAACTATTGAATTAGTCGATATGATGCTAATTTCTAGGGAAGTGCAACAAAATTATCATACAACTTTTACTAAGGTGTTTTAGCAATCGTCTTCTCTTCACCTATACTATCACCCATTAAAAATAAAATAGGTAGGTCGAGAACATTCTGTATAAAAATATTGTCTTTACAAAAACTCCTAGAAAACTGTTAAAAAAAGTATATTAAATAAATGCATACACAATTTAGAAAATGCACGTATCAGTTATTTTTTGATCGAGACAATGTAGTGTAAAACCCAGCATCGGAGTTTTTGTGGTTATTTTTACCACATATGAGTTACGAGTTACGATAGTTTTCTTTAGAACCGTCGGTATTTAAACATTTCAAAGAATCATGTAAACTAAATTGCGGAGAAAACTAAAATTCGTTTTTCGCGCCTGTCTGTATGTCTGTCTGTCTGTCTGTCAGTATGCTTGCGATAAACTTAAAAACCGCTGGATCGATTGTAAATTATAGCATTATCCTAGGACTTCTTTATGCTAATATCACGGTATAATATTATGGTATGGGACAGTTAAGGCTTAACTGTACATAGGTATAGTAACGACATTGGGCAGAATTTATTATAAGCTTTAAGCTTAGCATTCGGCCGCTGTCACTTTATTTTGACTTTGATCATTTTAATAGATAGATAGATATTTATTTTGTCAATAATTGAGATATCAATCTATTTGACACGTATGGGAATCACCCCAAGTCATGGGCGACATCGGACTTAACAGCTAGTGTAATATATTTGAAGAAAATCGGTCCCCTGAGTAAATTTAATTAATTATCACTAATGGCGATATGATGTTGTTTACAGGTGACACATTGGCATTCCCCACGTTTCCATGCTTATTTCCCGACGGCCAATTCTTATCCAGCTATTGTAGCCGATATGCTGAGCGGTGCCATTGCTTGTATTGGCTTCACATGGGTAAGTTATGGGTCAAAAAATAAATATCTTAACTATAAAATAGAAAATATTCGTGTCTGTCCGTCATACAAAAATTCTCCAACTGGCGTCATAAAATTTACAGTTTATTATGCTTCACATATCCGGATGAAGGTAACTATTTTCAGCTCGCTACCTCGTTAACTCTCTACCTGGGAGAACTCAGAAACCGGGCCGGACAACTAGTTATTTAAATAAATACATACTACAGTTGTCCCTATGCAATTTCAGTAATTAGAAAACACAGGTAAAGCTAAAACAATTTCAAAGCTACTTGCTATGATATTCCGCTTTTAAAGTACAATTTTCATAATTTTTAACAAATATAGTATTATCAAATGTTAGGTCGGTACCTACTATTTACTTTAATTGTGACAATTAACCTGAACTTTATGAAAAACGCCCGAGCACTTCAATTTTATTTGTAAGGAGGACACGTAAATTGACTATTGTCATTAACTTACCGTCAACCCTAAAATAGGGGTGAATTTTGAATGGTAAGGATTGTCAGAGTCCGTAAAATTCTATTTACAATAGTTTCTTTTAAATATCACTTTTTGACAGTAATTGTGCCAGTAAATATGTTAATGGGATTTAAGACAAGTGTGGAGAGTCTAAGACCGCCCTCTAAGCCCGAAGGTAATCTAAATAACTATAAAATATTTTTGTAGATTGCTAGTCCGGCTTGCACTGAATTGGAAGTAGTAATGATGGATTGGTTGGGTAAAATGCTTGACTTGCCAGAAGAATTCTTGGCCTGTTCTGGCGGCAAAGGAGGTGGTGTAATACAAGGCACAGCTAGTGAAGCTACTCTTGTCGCTCTTTTGGGGGCGAAGGCTCGTGCGGTGCGACAAGCTAAACAGAACAATCCCGAGTGGACCGAGGCAGATATTGTTGCCAGATTAGTTGGATATTGTTCAAGTAAGTATATCGAATTCGAGTATGTAATTATAGCTACAAAGTAGATCTGAGCAAAGCACCGAACCTAAGTGCTTGAAGCACCGATCATCAAGCACTTTAATAAATGCTCGATTTAATTAAGCAACAAGCACTTTCTTTTTCAAAAATGCTTAAAAGCATCGATCACTCACTGAAGTGATCGAAAAAATTAAGCATCAATTAAGTATTTTAAAGTAAATTCCTAACTTCCAACATTATAGTACAAAATTCTAAAGTTCAAAACATACATTTTGTTTATCAAAGACAAAGATGAACGAAGTATGTTTTAATAAATGTTTTATAAAAAATGCTTATTAATAAATTAAAAAGCTTGTTAAGCATTTTTAATGCTTACGTGCTTAAGCCTTTGTGCAAGTGCTCTAAGCGTCATGAATCGAGCATCTGTTTTACAAAGTGTTTAGTGCAAAGTGATTGAAGCAATATAAGTGCTTAAAGCATTAGCAAGCACACTAAGTTCTCAGTATTGTCCAGCTCTGCTACAAAGTTTGTACAGATTGTGATCTAGTAGTCAACTAACGTAAATAAGGAAGATGATGTCTTCGTGGCTTAAAGATCAATAATTCTTGACATTGTACCCTGAGGATGGCATGAAATTTCTGCCAAAACGCTGGTATTAAATGCCTTTTATTGATTCTTAAGCCACGAAGACATCGTCTTCCTCATTTACATTATATCGAGGATTTTCAGTTGTTTTACCCGCACACTAATTCCTCTAAAAGTGAACTTAATGCTTACCTTCCGTCCTTCCCTAAATATTCAGTATTTCTAAGCGTACTCTTTCAAAATTATTTTAGCTAAATTGCTAATTTTTTTAGGTTTAACCTTGCGTCATACAATGTTTTAAATAATTTATTAACAACGCAATAATTCTTAATTATATACACGTTTTGAGAGACGAATTTCTTGGCCTCGCGTGAGAAAAAAGACAAAATACGTTCAAAATTTACTTGTTTAACAGCTTTATATATTAAAATAAACCTGTTTTTATGAAGTGGAAATATATACAGAAGATTAAAACGTGAAAAATAAAATTTTACCTGCTGCTTCGCTCACGTTAGAGTCGTCTTTTTGACTACTTGCTCAGTGCGCACTATATTAGGCAGTGAAAGTCCGATCAAAATCGGTTCTGTAATTTTTGGATCAATCTGGAACAAACAGACAAAAATAAACATGACAAAAATAATGAAAATGTCTAATTTGGTCTAGGTTTTCTATAAACTATGCGCATTTAAGTAGACATTCTGCTAGAAACTTTCAATGGCAGACAAAGTTACGGTTTTATTTATTTGTATTGATGAATGTACTCGTTTTATTTTTACATTGACCTTGTAGTAAATAAATAGTGAAATTAGAATTATTAACAACAATAATGTGAATGACACATAAATAAATGCATTTTTCGTAACAAATAGCATATACTAATTATTTCCGTAGTGTTTTTTCTGTGGCCGGGAGTTTCCACATCATTATAAAATTATGGGTACTTGATAATGTTTGTTTTCTTATAAGTGTTGCAAGTTATTAAAAGAAGGTTATTACCATTTTTTATTGACGGTTACGGAACTTATAAATAAAAATGAAAAGATTGTTAGCACACTTGTCCTAGTATTCATTATTCAATAATATTACTAAGGGTCATTCAATAAGAAATAATGAGTCTATAAACGATTTTCTTAATCTTTGGCATGAGCTCTGTCTACTTAAATAATGCCGTTGGATTTTTTTGGTGTAGCATTTAAAACGACTTGAAGTTGGTTAAAATAGACCATACCTCTATTTTTTCGATCGAGCGGTTGACGTCACTGACGCCTATTTGCTTAATATATTACGACGCACTACACTACAGCCACGCGATCGGCGTTAATGACGTAACAGGATATTAAAAAAAATTTGTATCTCTGAAAATAATTAACATATTAAAATAAAATTGGTGCCACTGTGTTTGTGCCAATGATTTCTAATAAGAAACAATAATATTTTTTAAAATTTTTTTATAACCTCATTTAAAGTCACTGTACGGACTGTTTTGTTTATTTGTTTGTCGACGCTAATATCACAAACTATTAAAGCAATTCGTAAAATTATTTTGCTATTTAAAAGTACATCAGTGCTCTATCTACGAACCTGGCACCCCTGGCGAAAGGAGAACCTGGCGCACTCTTATGCCATAAAAATCACACAAAACAGAACTAGGACTAGAATTATTTAGTAAAATACAAAACATCGTAATTTTTATTTCGCGCTGTTTGAAATTTATATTTTATAATAATATTGATTTTACTGTGTCACCCTACGCCTCTTTGCGTCCCGGCGCTGGGCTACATATTAGTATATTATTATGTAACGATAAAATAAGGATAAACTGTAAACTGTAAGCTTAAAGAAGTAAAATATAACACGAAACGTCGCGATTTCGAATATACAGTTTTATTTCAACTTTTGTCTCAACGATTTCAAACTATTCGTATTACGTCGGGCGTCTATAATCTACAATATATCTATCAAATTGTTTGGTGATTATTTGTATAATTCTTTGACCTAACTAGCTACTGACAATCATTCTAAGCGAAACAAAGCATAATACTTATAAGACTTTCACTATTCTTGTAATATTTTAATAGTAGACAAACAGTATGTGGTAACAATTAGTCGTAAACATGAATTTAATCAGTATTGTAATTTCAATATCTATATGAGTCTCAAGCTAACGTGAAAATAGTTTTTCCACTGCTATCACGCGAATGATGACACAATTTAGTTAATGAAGTCACTAACGTGAATTTAATATACTGTTTCTTCTTATAAAAGTGTCAATTCAAAGGACGGGAAATGTCGAGTTGCCCAGGGTACCTCTGAATTATTCGCCTATAGATACTAGTAATTAAATTTTATATAGGCTGAAGCAGACCATCCGTATCAGCCTTTTTTTCAAAAAAGATTAGTCGTAGAGAGTGGATCAAAAATGTTATTATAAAAGCCGTAATAAAATAATTTTTCCTACGAAATTTTCTTATTTTTTAAAGATCTTTTCAATACCACTTTCAACCTGTCGTGCTATCTAAAATTCCGGAGTTCTGGACATTCTGTATAGCGAACTATTCGGGATGCCGGCATTTCCGGGAAATAACAATATGTATCACCATTCGAATTTTTATTTCGGCTTTTATAATAAAAATTTTTGATCCAACTCTTTACGACTAACCGTTTTTGAAAAAAAAGACTGATACGGGTGGTCTGCTTTAGCCTGTATATACAATTTTTAATATATTGTTTTAACTTCTAGATCAATCACATTCTTCTGTTGAACGCGCTGGCCTGCTGGGTGGCGTAAAATTGAGACAATTATCAACAGATAAGGAACACAAACTTAGAGGTGAAACTCTACAAGAAGCTATCAGAGAAGATAGAGATGCTGGATTGATTCCATTTTATGTGAGTATAAGATATAAACTTAGTAGCGATCCGCCCCGGCTCGCACGGTTATTGCGGGTTATCTTTTAAAGATAAGTATATACTATATGCTGTCACAGACAGAGGCGGATCAAGTCGCTCTGTTCGGGGGTGGCGTTCTGGGGTATAATTATTATAGCAGGTAGCCGGTTCTGAGAAGAGAACAAACAAATAAAAGTTGCTCCACAGTTTTATGATAGACAATTGCTGCATTAAAAAACGTGTAAACCTGGACTAGCTTTTTTGTTCCAAGTAAAACTTTTTCTATTCCCGTGTCTAATTAAAAAAATATATCCAAGATTTCGGGGGTGGCGATCGCCACTGGCGCCACCCCGTCGATTTGCCACTGGCCACGGACTTTTTTTTGTATAACTTACATTTAATAATTCTTATTATATATTTGACGGTTTAGGCAGCATAAGCCAAGAAAGAGCTCGCACGATCGGTTTTTTCGTCAACCATGGAGAGATGTTTTATATAATAATGTAAACCGCATCAAAATCCGTCCAGCGGTTGTCGAGATTAACCCGGACAAACAGACAGACGACTAGCAGAAATTTTATTTTATACTATGTAGAGATAATGAGATAAATTTAAATTTAGTCTGATTTCTAATTTGTTGTAATATTACGCGCAATCGTGTATACCAATAAGTATCTAATGTATTTCGTAGTGGTCATTTAAACTAGGTCAAGAATACGTACTGAAAGTGTTTCTGCATTTTTATAATTTGAATGTCGTTTTTCTGTCACTCAACAAAATACTAGGGGTGTACGAATAGTCGAAAAATCGAGTACCGGTCAAGTAGTAAAAAATACTCGAAAACAATCGAGTCGAGTAGTTAACAATAAACGGCCAAGTGCGTGTTGAGCCACGCAAAGAGTAGGACTTCGTACTATGTAATTTTGATAAAATAGATAAAATAAAAACACATTCAAAATCTACTCAAAAGGCCCTTTTCAACGATACCCCACAAGAATAGGTACAAAACACATTTTTTTGTCCCCCGTTCGCATGTATAGGAGCTTTCTTTTTTCTGTTTTTAGTATTAATTGTTGATTGACTAGAGGATATAAGTGATACTTGACGTGAATTACAGCTTTATAGGAAATGGCGTTTTTAAGATAGAACTGGGAACAAAATAGGTCTAAAAATTGCAACTTTGACGGTCTCTAAAATCTACAATTTTGATAAAAAAAGAAAAAATAATAAATACAGATTCATAATCTACTCAAAAGTCCATTTTTAATGATATCCTACAAGAATAGGTATAAAAAATTTTTTTTTGACCCCTTATGCATGTATGTGCGCCCCCCTTAAATAAAACTTTTTAATCTTTTATTATTCTCTTCGTCTTTGGGCCATGTAATACATATTATTTATTTATTTATATAAATAACCTACAAACAGGCCAAGTCCCTAACTCATTTCGTTTAGAAGTTAGAGGCCTGTAACAGACAGACAGACAGACATCGTTGGCACAACAATAGGGTTCCTTTCTGATACGGAACCCTAAAAACTGAGATCCGTAAATGAATCGAAATGATTGAAATTGTTTCAGATAGATCGATTGTAGATTATAGACGCTCGACACGAACTGTTTCGAATGAATAATTATTGCAAATTACTTGCCAACTGAGGTCATAAGCGTCTAAACTGTTTCGAAGGGGGGTTAAGTATTTCAGGGAGAAAAATGTTACGTACTGAAAAAAGTTTAAGCGCAAATTGTTTGGCTGACTTCGATTTTCCATTTCGAGTAGTCTAGTACCTATTTGATAAATAATCTACTTTTCTAAATCAACTCGAGTCGTATTGGGAGAAAAAATTATTCTGAAAAATGTTAAGAACTTTTGTCATTGTAATAGTTTGTTTCTTCTTATTACTGGACTCTACTTAAAAATTGGGTATTTAATACTCGACTTGACTCGACAAGGAAAATTCACTACACATTGCTACAACTTATATTAAGTACTGTGATCCTATAGTAATTGTAGATTATCTAGATTCTAGAAATTTAAGAGCGTAAATGTCAGAACCCTCATATATTAGTGTTCAATTTACACACAATATAAATGTTTACCCATAATGTTTCACTTCAGACGCGTGTTTTTTTTTTAAATTATGTAAATTTCTACAGGCTAGAATTAAAAAACACCTTATTTTATTAACAGGCTGTGGCAACTTTGGGCACGACCTGTTCCTGTGCTTTTGATCGTCTCGATGAAATCGGCGAAGTATGCAAAAAGGAGAACGTTTGGCTTCATGTTGACGCAGCTTATGCCGGTTCGGCATTCATTTGCCCCGAATACCGTCATCTGATGAAAGGAATTGAAAATGCTGATTCGTTTAACTTCAATCCTCACAAATGGATGTTGGTCAACTTCGATTGTTCAGCAATGTGGTTGAAAGAACCCGGCTGGGTCGTCAATGCATTCAACGTTGATCCATTATATTTAAAACATGAACAGCAAGGTTCCGCACCCGATTATAGACATTGGCAAATACCCTTAGGACGTAGATTTCGTGCTTTGAAATTGTGGTTTGTATTGCGACTGTACGGAGTACAGAATATGCAGGCTCATATTAGAAAGCAAATTTCATTGGCGCACAATTTCGAAGATTTTGTAAGATCTGATTCGCGTTTCGAAATTGTCACTGAAGTAATTATGGGTTTGGTTTGTTTCCGACTCAAAGGAGACAATGATCTTAATGAGAAGCTATTGAAGCGTTTAAATGGACGAGGAGTGATCCATTTGGTTCCATCTAAGATTAAAGACACGTATTTCTTACGTTTGGCTATCTGTTCAAGATTTACGGAAAAGGAAGATATTGAACTGTCATGGAACGAAATTAAAGCGACAGCTGATGAAGTTTTACTCGAAAATTAAATATTGTCAAGATTCTGGGAACAAGAAATAATTAAATAATTTTAATACAGTCCTGTCAGCCGAAGTTGATATATGATTTTATTTAGATTTTAGAGAGCACGTGAGAGAACATCTTTTTTGAAAGTATAGTGTAGTGCATTTCCCTTAAAATCACGAATTACTGTAGATGAAAACAACCCATTTCCGCCATGCTTAGACTCTATACACGTCTATTATATGCTGCTACAGTACTTTTTTACATTGTATAATACTGTTGAAATCAGTTTGAGAGAGATGAAGGCACAAACATATTTTTTGGGGAACACAAAAAATACATTCTTTTGTCTGTATTTATATCCATTTTTAAAACGGTTCATTTTATGCCACGTTTGGGAATTAATCTTTTGCCGTGTTCCTTGTTCAACAGTATATTAAGTAGTAATTAAAAATTACAAGCAAAATTTTAACACCACAAAACATTTAAAATTGAAATGTATGATATAAATACGAATATTAATTTGTGTCTATGCTGTAATTTTTCGAAAAATATTAATCATAAATCATCTTTACGCACAGTGACAATCAAACATATTTTCCATGAAAACTTTGAAATTTAAATAAGATGTTGTGTATTTATTTTTTTATTAGATTTTATTTGTATATAATTTTATATTTAATATTCCTATTAAATAAGAAAATAAAATAAATATTTTCAATGTGTAGGTACAATGAATGTGTACCATACAATATCTTTAGTTGTAGCAAGAATTGTTAAAATACAGCAAATATATAATATATAATATTTATTTAATGTGAATGAAAATAGTGATACAAATTCACTGAATAAAAAAAAATACAAATATTTTACAAAATGTTATGATCATCAGTTGGTGGCCCGTCATATTCCTTTGTAAGTTGTACGATGCGTTCAGCTTCTCTTACTCCGCTGAGTCTTGCACCATGAACTGTAGAGAAATGTCCAGGACATGTGGCTTCGCCTGGAGGTAACGGTTCACAAGTTCCTGGAATAGGCTCCGCAAGAGTAAACTGGTGC
This sequence comes from Mongoloraphidia duomilia, assembly GCA_039654895.1. Taxonomy (NCBI): domain Eukaryota; kingdom Metazoa; phylum Arthropoda; class Insecta; order Raphidioptera; family Raphidiidae; genus Mongoloraphidia; species Mongoloraphidia duomilia. Next base: position 13,452,368 of record CM077522.1, read on the forward strand.
CCAACCACTGTATTCAAACCCATATAACTATAACCGCCTCGAAAATGGGGATTTGAGCCCCATTTTGATCTTAGTATACTGGAGGGATATGGGAGACAGTAATCACCAGTGAATTGTCGTAAAACTTGAGTTATTTTCACAGCAACTTCTTCATCGCTGCATTGTTCCATCATTGTAGCTTCTTTCCCGGAAATCCTTGCACATAAAATACGCATACTACCTTCTACTTCATCAACTGATGCTAAACCAGTCACCCAGTCCGTACTTTTTGTCAATTCTTCAGCCGACCACGCAAATTTAATATTCGATTCACTCCAAACCCAAAACGGTTTATCGTATTCCAAAAATATTTTATTACAGTTTCCGTACCCAATATTATTTATTGCCTCAATTTTTTCTTTCGGAAGCCCTGGACAAAACATCTTATCCGCATGAGATTTCAAAACACCCAATGGTACTGTGATAATTACATAATCCGCTTTGAACTCTTCACCATCGGAACATTTTACAATTGCTCTAGGTCCTGTATCGGTAACTGATCCCCATTTTATTGTCTCTACAGGTTTCGAATATCGGACGGCATTTTCTGGTAAGTCGCGCAATAATGGCGCAACGACTCCAATGAATCCTATAGGGATTGTCAAATCTCCACCAGGCATTGCTATGTAGCTTCCAAATCGATTTGCACTTAGCAATGATAAGTCTTCATTCCAACGTGTTTTAACCTCATTTACCAACCCGTACATCACTCGATCAGCATCGAACCTATGTACTGCCGGGAAGTTCTTTAATTCCTGTTGGATTCTTATACCAAAAAAATTTAGCAAACTGCCCTGTCTATTGGAACTAAGAGTGAAAAGTGCAGCAGCTTCGTCTCTAATCTGTTTGAATGTATGAAATGCCATTTTGCTGGTCGACGAGTCAATGGGTCGGCCCTCACTGGTGCAGAATACACCTTTGCTGGGATCAGAACGAACCACTGGATGTTTCAGTAAACCTTCTTCGCATGCCAGGTTATAAATAGGATTGGAAACACATCCGCCTTCAATGAACTGAGCACCCATTTCGGCAACAACATCTCCAAGCCAACGGGAATGGATTCGACCTCCTGGACTGAATGAAAGATTATTTACGCAGTAATTGCTCTAAAGTAGTCTGAGATTTGTTTTTTAAAGTAGGACGCGCATTGCATTAAATCAATGTTCTACTCATCCGATGAAGTGGACGGGCTTTTGTTTATTCTGGTGTATTTTAAAGTGTCGAACTGAACCGAGTCGATTCAGTATGTGTCCTGCTTTGTTGTATTTTTTTCAGTTTTGAAATTTTACTAACCGTTCAGTGGCCTCCAAGACTGTAATTTTGGAGATTCCGCAATACGCTAGACGTTGAGCAGCGGACAGTCCAGCAATTCCTGCACCAACTATAACTACGGTTGGACCAGGTTTACAAGGATCGCATAACGATGAATCCACTGTCAAGATTTCATATTTGCCTTTACATGTGAGCTCTGCACAATTAAGTTTCCTAATCGATGTAGAAATATATCTGAAGAAGTAGATAAGTTAATTTAATAACTATATTTGGCAGGAAAATTTCTTATATCATAGAAATTACGTCAAATGCTTGTTGATGGTATTTTAAATCTATATAAGTCTTTAAACTATTATGGCTAAAATTATACCTACTGAGCTTTCAGCTTACCTTATAAAATTTGAATTAGGCTTAATATAATTATATAATTTTTTTGTATAAACAAGCATTTTGAGTAAATTTTTGACGTTTTAAAATTCTAAGCATTTTGTATAATTAATTAATTAAGTTCTTTTTAGAACTAGTTTTTGTTTCCATAGTACGTCCACTCACTTCGTTCAAATTTTTAGAAAATAAGTGTGCTCGTGAACCGAGTCGATAGGTCGAATTTTTCGGTAGTAGCACATTCGAGGATGTGCTTTTTTAAGGCCACCAAATACCAGGGTTATCTGAGCTTAGCACCAATTCATATTTTCATTTTATTATTTTTTAATAATAAATTGAAAATCAAATTGATACTTTTACCACTTCCCGGATAGGAATCTGGGAATTATCTGGGAACTGGGAGTTTGTAATAGAGAAGTCATGGAAATGTCATATATACAATAGTATCGCTGCAATCTCAGGTATTTAGTCCACTGAAATATAGTAGTGGAACCAATCACTCGTTAACCACTCTGTGCGTGAAAAGCGAGTAAAAACAGTCGTAGTTAATTGGGTCACCTGTCTTTGTTCCACTACAGTCAAAATAGGCTGTACGACAAAGACAGGTGGTCCTATATTAACTATGTCTATTGTCTGTCTTTACTCGCTTGCAGCACGTCAGTTTACGTTCCAGAATTTCTATATTTCTGTGATTTAGGCTGAACTCCCACTGTAGAAAAGTCTACTGGACAACATTACTAAAATTTTATTGCTGAATTCAGATAATTATGACAGAAAACATCAAATTGGTGGCAGACCAATTCGATTTTGTTAATCATTTTTATTGTACATTTGATTTAAAAAGACAGTATAATAACTGGATAAAACAGAACAAATAAAATTGGAAATGTGATGGCATTTTACGAAAAAATAATTTTTATTCTTGCCTTACATCTGAACATAAATATTTTTAAGGTATTTTATTAAATTAACACAAAAGCTACAAAGATCACTGTTATTTACTACCTTATATATTTTTTTAAATAATACTGAAATTTTGAACGTCAAAATTTGCCTTATACTATTTTATATAAACTTCTTACATTTTGCTACATGACGTTATTTAACTTTAAAATACTTCTCATATCTTCGGTAATCTCATCAGTTTGTGTTCTGATTTCATTCCACGCATAATCAATATCTTTCTTTTCACATAGTCTACTACAAACAGCAAATCGTAAAATGATATGATTGTTCAGTTGACCTGCTACTAAATAAATATTCTTTCTCGACATTAAACAATCCAACAATGATTTAGTGATTGAATTGCTATCTCTAATTTTAAAACAAACAAGACCCATATTAACTTCAGTTACAATTTCAAATCTTTCATCGGCTTTAATTAATTTCTCAAAATATTTAGCAAGCGCTATTTGTTTTCGTATATGATTCTGTATGCCTTGTACACCGTATATCCTCAAAACGAACCAGAGCTTCATAGCTCTGAAGCGTCTACCTAACGGGATTTGCCAATGACGATAATCTGGCGCTATTCCTTGTTTATCATGAGACAGATAAATACGATCAACGTTAAAAGCATTGATCAAATGATAAGAATTTTTGACCCACATTGCTGAACAGTCAGCATTTACTAACATCCATTTATGAGGATTAAAATTAAATGAATCAGCAAACTCAACACCCCTCATAAAATGACGATATTCAGGACAAACAAAAGCTGCGCCAGCGTAGGCTGCATCGATGTGTAACCATAATTTATATTTCTGACAAATTGGACCGATTTCTTCTAGGCAATCAAAAGCACACGTTCCGGTTGTTCCCAGAGTAGCTAGAACATAGCAAGGAATAAATCCAGCATCAATATCCTTTTCAATGGCCTCTTGTAAGGTATCACCCCGAAGTCTGCATTTGTGGTCGGTAGGAAGCAATCGCATTGGAACTGAACCCAAAAGGCCTGCCTTTTCGACAGATGAATTTGATTGATTAGATGTATAGGCTACCAGTTTTGATTTGATGATTGATTCGTCTAAATCTGGCCACTGGCTGCGTATATTTCTCACTGTACGATCTTTGGCAACTAATAGTGTTAAGAATGTTGTTTCACTGGCGGAACACTAAAAACGACGATGAAAAATTATTAATTCGTTCTTCCAGAAGAAAATGTGTTCATACTGACTTGTATAACACCTCCACCACGACCGTTTCCGGTGTTCAAAAATTCTTCAGGTAATCCTAACATTTTTCCAAGCCAATTCATCATCATCACTTCTAGTTCTGTGCATGCTGGTCCAGAAATCTTTAATTGTAAACAAATTTTCCAATCATTACATTGTTACAATAATATAGATTCAAACTTTTTAAGAGAGTATCAACTATTAAATATTACCCCTTACTAAAGTAAAAGTCAACGTTTAGATTTTATTTAATAATTATTTTCGAGGTACAATAAAAAGCTCGTACAAGTAAATAGTGACAAAAAAGAAATAAATACATTTAAAAAAAATTTGAGAAAAATATATATTTGGATTCACGAGCCTTCAGGCCCAATTGTTTCAGAACATTAATTAATAATATAATTTAATATAATATTTTCAATAATAAATTGAAAATCAAATTGGTACTTTAACCAGTTACCAGATTTGTAACCTGGGACGTTGTAACAGACATGGAAACGCCGTACAAACAACGGTATCTCCAAGAGCTTAGTTATTTAAATCTATTCCCAAGAAAACTGAATCATCAATTAGATTTAAGAGTTTGCGAAATAATTTGGCAATTCATTAATTGACACTTACCCAGCTGAAACCAACAGAGGAAAGGCTGGCACTTAATATTTCACCAACGATAGCTGGATATGAATTAGCTGTTGGATAATACGCATGGAAGTGCGGAGAAGTCCAATGGGTCATCTGAAATTTATTCCGTATAATGTATATGATTTCTAGCATACGCTTTAGTAAGATTTTGGTAGCTTAAGTTTCAGTCAAAGTGCATCTCTCCAATTGACATAAGAAAATCAATATAAATTAACAAGTGACTTTGGTTTTGCTTTGTATGTTATTTGGCCTAGAAAAATGTTGTAAAAATAAAGTAGTGTTGTGAGATTAAGTTAGCAGACTTACACCTGGCATTATAACTCTTTCGACGTCTTTTAAAACTTCTTGCCATGGTTCTGGGCGTTCTGGAGCTGATGACGGTATTAATGACTGAATGTATCCTGGCTCAACTGATGGCAATACCGGTCTAAAATGATTGTTAAATATTTAAAACAATTTAGTGAAAACTAAATGATTAATTATTGGAAGTTCTTTACTATGAAGAAATGTATTCACTAGGGCAGGGGTTCCCAATCTTTTCTTTACAGGTTGCAATTTTTTGCGACGCCCTTCTAAAAGAGATACCTGTGTGTAGCTCCAGCAGACAAAAAATTACTTTAATATTCAAAGAAAACTCCAAAGAATATAGAATCTTATTATTATTTATTGGATTCTAATTCTAATAATTAGAAAACAAAAAAATTACAAACAATATAATTAATGAGCAGGATGAACTTGCTTTTCTGAGCATAACTTCTCAAATCGGGACTGAAGTTCTAAAATTGTGACTCCCCTAGGATAGCCCCAGGGCGTCGCGACGACAGCTAAGGAACCTCTGCACTAGGGAATTGTTAGCAAGTGCTGTTAACGTATGAAAGCTGAAGCGATTTCACTTTTAGATCTATAGATTTTGAAATAGCCAAAATTTATAAACTCTCTATAGCCAGAAAAATAGCAAGCCAAATAAATAAATATAGAATAATTGAAAATTATTTTTTGAACATGTTCGGTTTAGCTTATTACGAATTTATAAAAACGTTCTGATTCTATAATTTGGACACAAATATTTAAATTCCAAGAAGAAAATTAAATAAGAAATGTCAATTTTCTTAGGACTGAGGATCAAATTATTTTAATGAGTGGTAATTATACAGTGTGTTACATATTTTCAAAAATATACAAAAAATATCTTACCTTTCACGAATATTGTCAATATAATCACAAACATAATCGATTGTTGTTTTAGCGAATTCACGGAAATTTTTTGTATCCATTTTTGAATTTTGATGTACAACAAACTTTTTAATTATCCCATGATACACTTTAATTGTTTTTTAATTCGTCTCAAGTTTTAGAAGTTCGAAAGCACATATTGAGTTATATTTAAAATGCAAATATTACTAATCTTACATACGTGTTGTCACTATAACAAATTGATAAAGAGTACTAACACCGCGAACTTCTAACATTAGTATTTATATTGTGATCTTTACAAGACTAAAGATGACAAAAGTACATGCAATATTATATAATTATTTATTATACAATTCAATACAGACTGATCAATTATAAAATTCACAAAATAAGTAGGTACCTAAGCGTTTAGGTCAAACGCGTTTCGTTTGCAGCAATGTTTCTCAGCTTTATGGCGTTACGAGCTATTAAATCTTTTTTTTCGTCGTCCTATTAATTTTTTATAGGTGAGGGCACACTACAGTTACAATAAAAATATGGTGATTCCTGCGTTTATTATTTACTAAACTTTACCTGCGGCTTCACTCGCGTTAATGTCGTTTTTAGGGTTGCCTACGATGTCTGTCCGTCCGACTGTCATAGGGCTCTATCTCACAAATGGTAAGAGATAACTAGTTGAAATTTTCACATATTGTGTGTTGTTATGGCATGAATCCTGGCAAATAATAATTATAATAAAATAAATAATCAATTAATTTTAATAAATTAATGTTGTTACATGTTCACAATACATTCGTAGTATAGAGAATATTATTACTTATTAGTAACTTTCTACTATGACTGCACTGTACACTGTATACTTGCATTAAGCGCGCGTACTAAGATCGCCAGGCTAGCTTAGTGGTAACAGCGTTAGGTTGAAGATCGAAAGATCCCTGATTCGATCCTGGGTTTCGGATCACAATATTTTTGTTTTTTTTTCTTATTCATCAAATATTCTGTTAATATTGTTTTAATACTAAAAGAACAAAATAAAATATAAGTAAAAAAACACTTTAAAAACAAATCTGTTCATTGTTTATACCCCTGCCTAACTCCTTATTTCTATTATTGCACGGAACCCTCGATGGGCGAGTCTGACTCGCACTTGGCCGGTTTTTTTTACTATTCAATAATCGCGATGATATAATATAGGCGTGTAGCCTATAGTCTACCATAACCTGATGTATAAGCATACATTATAATGAAATAAAATTTGTTGTGTAGTTTTTGAGTTAACCCGGAATAAAACAAGCAGACAAAAAGATAGACACAGATAAATAGACAAAAATTCTGAAATTGGCTAATTCGTTTTAATTGATTATATTTATCTTTAAATTATTATTATTATACATTATATGTAGGAAGGTTTAAAAGAATTAAAAATAAAACTATTTATTTAATGTAGTAAATTCGCAGGTATGTGGACAGTAAATTTTAAAAGTACGACGTTTCGTTTACTGATTTAAATTTATATATTCTTTGTTCAAATAGTACCTACCTAGTTCAAAGGCATTTTTTTAGACACACTGTATAAAAAGAAGCCGGTATTACCAACAAACCATTTTATTGATGTTCCATAATACTTAAATTTTATTAATAAAATTATTACTTGTCATCGAGAATATAAAAGTAATATTTTTATAACTCGTCTTAAGGCTTAACTATACAACCATCGCAATTTTCAACAGACATAACACTTCGTATGAAAGAAGTAAGTCTACAGGTTGATTCAGAAATAGTTCGGTCACTAGAGTAAAAAAAGGGCCTTGTCTTGCAAACGGTGGGGTAGAAGATTTTTTTTTTGAATTTATATACAGGGTGTTAAAAAAATGTTCGGAAATTTTAAGGGCGTATAGTATAGATCAAAATAAGTGAAAAAATCTAATAAACATGGGTCCGCAAATTAACCGTTTCAAAGATATGGTTATTGGTTAGGGAGCACTTAAATCAAAGGTACAATAGAAGATGGATAGAACGAGGAGGCACAGTGGCATGGCCTCCCAGGTCTCCTGACTTAACGCTCTTGGACGTCTTTGCTTGGGGATATTTAAAGAGTTTCATTTATTCTACTCCAATTAATAATATAGCGCACTTACGCAAGAGCGAATAGAACATGCCTGTGAGATAATTCGAGTAAAACCGAGAATTTTTGAAAAGGTGCGGAACTTCTTTCTTATTTTCTTAGATAGTACATTTCTGAAAATAGCTCATATCTTTGAAACGGTTAGTTTGCGGACCCATGTTTATTAGATTTTTTTCACTTATTTTGGTCTATACTCTACGCCCTTAAAATTTTTATTTTTAACACTCTGTATATTGGTATGCCAACATGTAAAAATCAAGTTATTCAACATGGCCGACCCCGGGGCAACTTTTGGCGACCGAAAAACCATGAAATTTTACCACTTTTTTGCTTTTTACGAAGTATGTATCTCAGAAACGGGTTCATTTCCACAACTTTTAGTTTTACGTGTTATTTTAACACGCGATACGAACACCATACACCTTCCATACCGAATAAAAAAAAATCCGTCTAGGAATCCATAGGAAAGTTAATCTCCTCAACGATGCTTTTTGTTCCAAACTCTGAGCAACTTTGACCTTCAGTAATTTAATGTATTTTTACCTTTAGTTTTATTATTGTAAAGTAATACATAATGGGTATGTACTTACACCAAACTTTGGAAACTTTATTAAACAATGGAATTCACAGACTCACAAATGTCTAGTTTTATTAAAACGTGCTTCAGGGATACGAAAACTGGAAGCATACCGTGTGCGTGCTTCCGTAGAATATCCGCCAGCTTCACTGTATAATAAAACCATGTCTGTTTTTTAACAATATTCGTAAAATGTGCCATACTGTTTTATAAATATCACGGCAGAGCAATCGATAATAACTGATTAAAAAAATATGCATTTTATCTAAATTTTATAAGTTACATAATCAGCGAGGAAGATTTGAATTTAGTTAGTCCTTAACGAGTGTATATTGTGAAATTCAATTCGCCAGTAGCGGGTACAATTTTTCTAATAAAACTTTTTCTTTTTTATTTCTCGAAAATGGCCTTGGCGATTTCTTTCATATTTTAGGATAGTGATTATTTAAGCCTATTTGATTTTCAGCCTCTATTTCTGAATCATTCTGTTAAAAAGAAATTTGTATAAATAAAAACATCCAAACCATCATTGCAGTGCAGTTTGTTTTTGAATTTTAAATGCAAAACTGATTTTTTTAATTCAAGGTTCATTTAACCTTCATTTAAATTTCTTTTTTAATTTAATAATTAATAGAAAAAACTATAAATAAATACTGGGTCCAGATAAGATTGCAAAATTGATGTAAATCTCGATTCAAAAATGTAGGTAAGTGATCAAATTATTCGCATTGTTATGAAAAAATCCATACGTAATTTATCACGTCGTTCTATTTGGCATCGGCAGTAATCGACACAAGTCGACTTCAAAGTCGCTGGGACTGTAGTGTCGTAGCTAGGGCCATCCAGGACAAGAGTTTGATTTCGCGAATTTTTTTTGCTTGATATTACATAATATAATTAATACTATGAATCGTATCGCTGATTGCGCCCTCGGAGGTTTACGCCCTGGCGCGAGTCCCTGTCGCTAGGCAGTGGCATAATACGCTTAGACAGGGTGTAGAGTGTAGACGAAAGATATACAAGACATTTCATATTAATGTTTGTTATACATAAGCAGGTACAGATCAGCCTTAAGAAATTATGATAGTGATTAATTTACGTCATATATTTTATAGACTTCTCAATTTGCATATAGTAAAATAAGAATTATTATTTATTATTATTGTACTTGAAAGATTGTCGATTGATGTTTTGATTTTCTCTAAGACGTTTATTATATAATCTTGCGCTATCATCTAAACGTATAATTATTTCACCATCCGAAAGTTAATTCTTCAATAATTATCTACAAGAGTTTTGTCTTGATTTTTCCAGGCAGGTATGGTTTTCAAACCGAGAGTTTTTTACATTTTATGAGCAGCTGAGCGATAACTTTTTTTTTAAATTAATTATTATAATTTTAAAAGTTAAACAAAATCAGTTTGATTGAAGTGGGTGAAAAATTGATTTCAAGTTTTGACTCAAACAGGCAGATAGACAGCCTGTTAAATAAAATCGTCTAAAAAGCGATTTGACAAAAATGTTTTGAACGATTCTCGATTTAAAATTGTGTTTTATAAATTTGTGAGTATAGTTATTTGGGAATCAATAAATGAACATAATTATTTACATATTATTGTAAATGCTTTATTTAAGAATAAAAAATATTTTATAAAAACGACATATAAATAAAATTATTGTAAAATACAAATATATTATTTGTACATTTTCATTTTTATGAACGGTGGAACAGAATGGTATCAAAATTTTCATTCATAATTATTATCAAATTATCGTTTAAAAAGTTTAGTTATGTTCCGATACTTCTTGTTTTCAGAAAGTTATATTTAATATAAATGGCATAATGAGACCATTATACTATTCTTATAGAAGTATTAAAATATAAATATTTTCTTAAAACTTAAAATATATTATTTTGATTTTTCACAAATCAGTTCCTTTTTTGTATTTCCATTACATTTATCTGAAATTCGGAATTTTCCGTTGGTAGCACCGTTTGTCTGTTTTGAACAACACTCAATCGACTTTTCATTTCCATTTGAAATACGGTTTGCGCTTTCCTCAGCCAAAACCAGTTCAGCTTGTGATTTTATTTCATTCCACGAAAAATCAACATCTCTTTGTTCACAAAGCCGACTACAAATTGCAAATCTGAGAATAAATTTATTTTCAAATGTAGCCGCAACTAAATAAACAACTTTTCTTTCCATCAACTTATTCAACAATTTTTTGGTCAATGAACAATCGCCTATCATTCTAAAACAGACAAGTCCCATACTGATTTCCGTTACAATTTCAAATCTTTCATCGGCTTTAACTAACTGTTCGAAATATTGTGCAAGACCAATCTGTTTACGAATATGATCTTGAATACCTTTTATACCATAAATTCTCAAAACTAACCACAACTTCAGAGATCTAAATCGTCTTCCTAATGGTATTTGCCAGTGACGATAATCAGGAGCAACGCCCTGTTTGTTATGTTTCAAATATATGCGATCCACACAGAACGCATCTATTAAATTCTTAGCATCTTTAACCCACATAGCTGAGCAATCAAAATTAACCAACATCCATTTGTGTGGGTTGAAATTATAAGAATCGGACATCTCAACTCCTTTCATTAAATATCGATATTCGGGACAAACGAAAGCTGCGCCTGCGTACGCCGCATCGACATGAAACCATAAATTGAATTGTTGACAGACTGGACCTAATTCTTCTAAACAATCGAAGGCACATGTCCCGGTCGATCCAAGAGTTCCTACGACGTAGCATGGGATCAGCCCGTCAGCGATATCCTTTTCAACAGCTTCTCGCAATGTGTTACCGCGTAATCTGCATTTTTTGTCGGTAGGAAGGAGACGCATTGGCATTGAACCTAGAAGACCTGATTTTTCTACAGAGGAATTTGACTGATCTGATGTGTATGCTACCAATTTAGCATTTATTAACCCTTCTTCCATTTCTGGATGTTCAGCGCGTATTCGGTTTACGGTACGTTTTTTAGCAGCCAAAAGAGCCACTAATGTTGTTTCACTAGCTGAACCCTAAAAACATTTTTGAGAAAAATTAATTCATAAAACCGACATCTTCAACATTAGATATTTATGAAGATTGGTGAAAAACCCCCTTGGCACGGTGTCAATAATTGCAATACTGATATTTAAAATAATTGAATTTGTTTATTTATTGACGTTTCGGTACTCTTTGTGCCATCTTCAGAGTATCAATGCTGTCTATATGTTAACAGTACTTTGTGCGAAAAAAAGGAAACAAATTTAACGTCATGATATAAATTAAAATCGTCACTATGTTTTAACAAAGGACATTTTTTTTAAACCCTATAATTTTTTGGTTTTTACCTCTTCAACATTAAAAACTTGTTTGCATCAGATAATTCAGTTTTATGTACCCCACTATGATAATATTATTTCTAATGTTCACCATGATGACATCCCGAGTTAAAATTTTTTTAATGTGGGGGTTCTGTGTTCGAACGGGTTAAATGAAATATCTTTATAATTTCGATATAAACCATTTATTTTCAGAAATATAATAAAGTTGTAAAATATAAAAAAATTACCTGTATAACACCTCCTCCAGGGCCACCCGAAGAACTTAGAAATTCTTCTGGTAAACCCAACATTTTACCAAGCCAATCCATCATGACCACTTCGAGTTCTGTACATGCTGGACCGGAAATCTACAATCATTTAATAAAATCAACCATTGATCTAACATCTAAAGTTAATATACTGGTTGTTCTTAATTATTTTTAGAATTTTTGTGTCTGTAAATTTGTTTTTTCCGAGTTAAATCAAAATCCACTGAGCCAATTTTGATCTGATTTTTACTATATCTAGTATACATCAGAGAAATATAGGATAGACTAATATTATATTATCATCGCTATGCTACTGAAAGGAGCTGAATAGTAACCAAAAAAAACTGACATTAACGAGAGAAATGAAGCAGGCAAAGGCTTATAAAAATAAATAGATAAAGAATACAAACCCAGCTAAATCCAATTGTAGCGAGACTTGCACTTAACATTTCTCCAACAATGCCCGGATAAGTACATGCTGTTGGATAATATGCATGAAATTGTGGGGAATTCCAGTGTGTCATCTTAAAAAAGAATTAAATAAAATTATCGTAGATAATGACAATTTATTACAGTCACGACCCACGCTTTTATAATTATGAACCTAAATTAAATATTAAATTATATTTATTAAAATATTTTATACTTTTTAGTTCGTTTTAAAAACGTGGTACCTAGATTAAAAATATTTTTTTTATTTAAATAAGTAATTATTTTCTGCTTTTTAGTCTTGTGCATGTGAAATTTTGCAATTTATTTTCTTTTTTCATTCGGGCGAAGCCGGACCGACCAATTATTATAATTCAGAAACCTTTACGGGCGTGCGCACAACAACTCACTAAAGATTCATCGCAATCTGATGAGTAGTTTCTGAGATCACTTTTTCACTCGGGTGAAGCCGGACCGGATAATTTTATAATTTAATATTGCATTGTCATCCTGTTCTCAGCTATGTTTAAAGTTTTAAGTCTCTAGCTCATCGGGAAGTTTGTTTAAAATCGATTGCAAAATTTATACCGAACAGACAAAAAAACAATCAGACAGACAAGAGACAAGAAAACGAGTTAATAAAAACGTGGTTAAAACAAACATTTTTAACCTAGTAACCAGTTAACTTTTGCTCCATTGACGCTATCAATTTATAATAGTATATGACAATATACTTACTCCGGGCATTATAACTCTTTCCACATCCTTCAGAACATCTTTCCACGATTCAGGTTCTTCAGGAGCCTCTTTTGGGATAAGATTCTGAATATATCCTGGTTCAACTGAAGGTAAGACAGGTCTGAAATATGTAATAATTTTTTAGGATTTAATCCTAGTAGTTTTAAGTTAAATGAAGAATTTTAGTCTTAGTTGTCTTCCTATCAATAATAATACTTATATAAAATTGTAGTAGTTTGTAATGTCGTTTTCTTGCAGATTTTTGGGTATTTTGCGTGAAATCTATACGGGAAAATATGTTTCCTGAGTTTTTATCAATCTGTCTGTCTAATTGCATGAGCATCGGAAAACTTAGTTGACTGTAAACTGGTACTTAAACTTAAAGTAGGTATAGGGTACTTTTTATTCGGCTTCGCTCGAGTTAAGGTAAGGTTTTTTGTCAAAACCGACATTAACGTGAGCGAAGCCGCAAGTAATTATTTTCACAAAAAAGTATGAAAGGACATTTGGATTTACAAAGGAAAGCAAAATCAAAACTTTAGTTATATTTTTCACGAAAATATTTTTACAGGCAAATTTTGTCAACTTTTTGAATTTTTAAAAAGGTCTCCCGATGAAACGAGAGACACAATAATTCTACATTTTTTTTGTTTCTAATATTTTTTGTACAGTTGCACGTTGTTAATAAAAAATTGAAAAATCATTATCAATGATAATGAATGAAAGGAAAAAAAGAGCTCAAGGCTCTAGCAAACAATTTTACTCAAGGATTCTGCCAATCCTATGTTTCATTGATTGAAAGTTTTTGCTGTAATAATAAAGCAATTACATTGTTTCATGATATTTTTATATAATAATTATCTATTATTTTATCATTTTAATTTTATATAATAAATACAATATCCGTCAATAGGTATGTCTGTCAAAACTTCATAAGCTAATAGTCTTGGTCAGTTGACGTTTAAAAGTGGATTCTTTTTAACCGACTTCAAAAAAAGGAGGTTTCTCAATTCGACCGTGTATATTTTTTATGTTTTATGTATGTTCGCGGATAACTTCGTCGTTTATGAACCGATTTTGAAATTTTTTTTTTATTTGAAAGGATATATTTTCAGATTGGTCCCATAGAAATTTCATCGGTTCATCGGTTCAGTAGTTCGGCTGATTTTAATAAAAGTAAGTAACGGCGTGTGATTCTTTAAGGTAAAAAATAAAAAACTTTTTAACAAAAAAAAACCTCCTTTAAAAAGGCACTAAAAAGAGGAAAATAATGAAATTTTGAGGTCTGTGCCAATTAAAATATGAAGTCGGTTAAAAAGTATAGTATAGTGATTAATATCTTCTTTTTAACCAACTTCATATTTTAATTGGCACAGACCTCAAAATTTCATTATTTTCCTCTTTTTAGTTCCTTTTTGAAGAAGGTTTTTTTTTTTGTTAAAAAGTTTTTTTAAATCCTTTTTAAGTTAAAAACTCTATAACTCAAACTTTTTAACGTTTCCCTTGAACTTTAACTTATCGAGGACCGAAGTTCTACTGTATAAATAAAGTGTTCTTCATACACAGGGCAGTACAGTGACCGTTATCTAATCAATCAGCTAAACTCAAATTGCAAGAAGAAAACAACGGCTTCATGGAAAAAAGAAATTTATCATAATGAATTATTAAAACATATAAATCTTACTCACCTGTCTCGTATATTTTCAATATAATCACCGACATAATCGACAGTGGCCTTAGCAAATTCCTTGAACTCTTGGGCATCCATTATCCTTCCACAAAAAATAATTTGATTAAACCTTCTTCCGTTTTGAACAGTTGAATGAATTCGGTTAAAACAAAGATTTACTAATTATATTCTATTTATTTCCGCATACAATGAATATGAATGAATTATCTATTGTTAGACAGTATTATAAAAACAACGTAGCAAACGAAATGCACCTGAGTCGAGAAATGAATAACAATTGTTCGCAAGGGCACTTTCTATATGACTTTTTATAACTATCTATAACTATTTATAACTATTTCTAAGACGCATATCAATGTAATTATGTACCCTATACTTTAAATTGATAATATTATTATGAACATTTTCTTTTAACAGGTGAACACAAATTATATGCCCATTTTTACCAGACTGCGAAAAATAAAGAGAATAATATCTCGCTTAGGCGTCGACAGTCTATACTGTTTGTTTTTAAAAGAAATATTAACGAACATATAGCGTCTGACATTAAGGTCGAAGCCCTCTATTGGGCTTAGTCGCGAACTACCCGAGGAGGTCGTAGCAACGGAACAAAGCGTTGAGTGAAGGTAAAAGTGCACAAAATATATGTTTTTCACGAATGACATTATACAAATGTAAGCATATTGCAAAAAGATACTGTTCAGTGTTCACTTGAAGTTTTGTAATAAATAATTCTGTCGTAATACGACTTTTGAATGAATTGTGAATTATAGACGCTCGACAACAGAGGTCATTAGCGTCTGGCTGAAAATATCGAAATTAAATTTCACTAAAAATGTTTTGTTATGTCAGCACAAATGTTGCAATAGGAACTTACGACGCGGAAAAAAATCATTGCCGTTAAAATGATCACTGCATGAATTGTAAATTATAGTCAGACGCTAATGACCTCTGTTGTCGAGCGTCTACAATCCACAATCCATCCATCCTGTAAATTATAGACGATCGACAACAGAGGTCATTAGCATCTGAATGATCACTGTACAAAAGAGTGCTTTCTGTTATAAGTCTTATTCCAGTTAAACCCATCTATAGCTTCCTCAATTCACTATTTTCAGGAAATTTGTGATAGGAAAATGCTGTCGAAGTATTTCGGCAACAAGGATTTGAACACATGTAAGGCATTTCTGAAACTATTTAATACAAATCACATGTAAGCTAATGTAAACAAACAACGGTTAAAAGTCGTATTGCGACAGAATTATTTATTACAAAACTTTAAGTGAAAACTGAACAATATCTTTTAGCATTATGCTTACCTTTGTAAACTGTCATTCGTAAAAAACCTATATTTTGTGCACTTTTACCTTCATTCAACGCTTTGTTCCGTTGCTACGACCTCCTCGGGTAGTTCGCGACTAAGCCCAATAGAGGGCTTAGTCGCTTAGTCGAAATGTTGATTGAAGATGACAAAAGAGATACTGTAAAACTGTAGAGACACTGTAGGTATAATAATCGGCCAATTCGTAAAATGACAAGGAACCATTAAGTACTAATATTATTATCGGAGATTATTAATAAGAAATTTATAATCATAAGCTTATGAGAATTTGATTTTGAGTTTTGTCACCTTGTTGTTGTATTGACAATTCGTGCTCGCAAGTGACTGAATGAGGTTGCTTGGGATAGAATATAATGATGATAATAAGGACCTCGAGTTCGTCCTGATATTTTCGGGACTGCCCGGTTTTATGAATATTGATTATTGGTGGAGGGCAGTGTAGTCTAGTGGATAGCGTATATGGTATCGCAGCCTCTAGACTAGACTGTCGTGGGTTCGAATCCCACCTGAGCTCATGGATGTTTTGTGATGTTATTTAGTTTTAAAAAAGTTGTTATTTAGTGTAGTTGAAAGACGCTAATGACCTGAGATATCGACGCGTCTATAATCTACAATAAATAAAATTGATTATTGGTGTTCTAACAAAGCATTAAAATTAGAAGAGGTGTGCACAGTAAATAGATATTAATTGATATTAAGGATCCCTATTGACCTTAGCTGTCGAGCGTCTATAATCTATGATAATAAGGGCGCATATTGATTGAAAATTATTTATCAAGATATTCTGTTAATATCTGCAGTTGACAATATTAATTCGTGTCTATATTAACGGTCAGTCGCTGTTTTTTGTGCAAAATCCTGATTTCTTCCAATTTAACTACTGCTAATGAATGCTGTTTTTTTTCCGAGTGGAATCGTATTTTGGAGTATAGCTGTAGATAAATATGTGATCGCTAAGGTTGATGGCAAGATGATATTATTATAGGTATACCTGTATAATAACCTCAAAATTATACAAGCTCGTATGGATTATATTATTTATAATTTATAGCGTTGTTATAATCACGGCATCATAATTATTATGTTTTATATGTATGAAATTGATTCGAGATTTAAATCACTATGAATTATCATTGATTTGGATGTTGTAAAAATTAAATTATTTTATTGTTAACGTTTTGAAAAATATTTTAGACGCCTATGACCTCGATGTTGATCGTCTATAATATATCATCCTTACATATTATAAAACGTTTGTCTGTCTGTCTGTCCGTTTGTGGGCTTATAACTTGAGAACTACAAGTCTGATTTGAAAATTTTTTTTAGCCCGTATATTTGGGAAGGTTATTACAGGTTATTCGAGTTATTTTAAATTCAACCAGAAAGGAGGTAAAACGGAGGTGTAGGATTTTTTGACTATCTATAGTCTATATACTAATATACTATACCAATATTATAAACTGTAGGCAAGTACGCGAAGTGAGAACAAAGACAGGCGACTTCGCTTCGCAAGGGGAGAATTTATCGCGGGGGGGGGGGTAATAAATCATAAATTCTTATCTCTGGAACTACTGAACCGATTCTAAAAATTCTTTTACTAATTATATAAAGCTACACTATCCTTGAGAGATACAGACTATATTTTATTTTGATAAATTTCTCGCGGGAAGGGGTAGTTCCTGTGGGATAGTAACAAAACGTAACTTTGAAAATCTTTAGCATTTTAGCGTATAGGCGGAATCCTACTAATATTATAAACACCACCGGCCAGACCTCGCTTCGCAGGGAGAGAATTTCTCGCGGGGGGGATAATCATTCATAAATATTCTTAGCACCCAGGCGAATCAGGGCCGGGCCGCTACTTCATTCATAAAAAATATCTAGTAATCTTTACATATGCAATTTAATGCGTTTGTCAAATTGAACTTTAATGTAAGTAGGTATATAATTATATAATTAATAATTAATAATTTTAGAATTAATAATTAAGTAGGTATAAATAAATAAGCACATTTGGTAAAAAATTATTTTATAAAAACTTAAAAAGATGATACCAGCTGTTTATTCTTGTAAAAAAACACGTTTAAACAGTTTTTTATGCAATTTGTAAGTAGGTACCTGCATAATATATCTACAAAAATCCACTTGCATCAATGTCGATTAAGAAGATAATCAGAATTTTATCTTTCTGATCTAAATTCGTTTTCAGTTTTAAAAATCAGAGACATGCCCGTTTTCTGAAAAAAGTTACGTGCCCTAGTCAAATAGATTCATAATTAGGATGGTTTAAAAATGAAATAAAATAAGCTTTTTGGAAAAAGCTTATCTCAAAGTGAGTAGGTAATTATTCTGATATATTGTTATCATAGTTTAAACGTTGATGATGATAATAATAAACATATTTATTGCAGAAATAATTTACATAAATCTACAAAAGGTACAGAATTCAGTTTAGTTCAAGCAGCTTTAAGTTAGTTTATTTTATATTAAATATGTTTGGAGAATGGAGAGTTCTGTTTGTTGGTAACTTTACTTAAATAAACAATGGCACGTACATTCATTGGGTTTTACTGGTAGCTATATCCATTAATGCATTTATTACTTTATTATTTTTTAAATTGATAGGTAATAACATATTACGTAATCGTCAATTTGAAATTTATAAAAGCTTCAACATTGTAAGATTACCATCTTTTCCTTATAAATAAATTATAATGTGGTTGTTTTAATTAAACATAGGTACGTAATAATTGAGACCACTTGTTTTGCAAACAGGATTTTTTGCGGTAAAAACAAAAAAAAATCTCCTTTTGTTTTGAAATTTCCAGTTTGTATCTATTAATAAACAAAGAGTATAAATTGACTAGGAAAAATTTCGTTTCAAAGGTAATACCGATTGCAAATTGTATTGTAAATTGTATTTTAAAGACCACCAAATACCGATTGCCCTAGGGCCTATAAAGCCTAGGTCATGTGCAATTTTTTTCTAAATTATGCTGTACGCCTGGTACAAAATTGACACAAACAATTTTTTTCGTAAATAGCATGTCAGCCATGAAATGCATTATACCTACCGCAAAAATATTTTTTTGAAATTAATTTTTTTCCATTTAATTTTTAGTTGAAAATTCAATTCATAACTATAACAGTTTGAAATAGGGGTTTGAGTAATTTGTTTTTTTTTTGTAGCCCAAATTTTTTTATATGCTTTTTGTAAATATAAATATTTTGTGATGTTCTGTTTGAAAAAAAAAAAAAAAAAAAAAAAAAAAAAAAAAAAAAAAAATTGTTAAATTATCTGCCGCGGGATAAAGAATTTAGGTAGGTACTTATTAATTAACTATACCTATGTATTAGCATAGCATAGTTTTTCAATTGTTCCATTAAGGGGGTATCTAAATTAAATCTTTCAAATGGTCAAACGTTATCTCTTTCTAAAGTTCTAAACTCCTTGATTTCAAAGTGCGCTAATCAGCTACATTATTAACTCAAGTTGCAGTTTGAGGCTACATACATCGGACAGATTGCAATAATACGAAATTATTTTTCATTTAAAAATCACCTTTTCAATTGGCGACACAATCTTAATAAAAGAAGTCGTCTATTTTTGTTTTAGAATGTGCGCCACAAGCTCAAAAAATAAAAAAAAAAGTAAAAAACGATATAAAAATATTTTTTTAATTTCACTAATTTGAGTTCTTTGTGCAACTTGTCGTACCAAAAAGAGTACATTTTTAAAATTTCAGACAAAAATTCAATCATTTGTTATTTATGAAAAACGAAATAATTCATTTAGATACCCCCTTAACTAGACAATTTTAGCATGGATTATAATGACCTTACTTTTGAAACACCTTTTCATATACACACCTTTTCTTATTTTTGAATAGTTATGTTTATTATTTTTATTAAGTAATTTGCTTTAATGACAATTTTTTTGTAATCTAATCAACTGTTATATAAAAGTACTTACACCATAATAAGTAAAAACAATTTATTTATACGCAGTGGTGGAAAAGAAAACATATTGGTCCATAATAATTCACAATTGTAATTATTCATGGTGAATTTAATAAGTCTATCTTGAATAGACGACCTTTTAGAATTTAGATAATGGGACATTGACAGACGATCAGATTTCTCTTCCTAGAAAATTTTGCCAGTCGGGCAGGGGCTGTGCCTGTGTAATACGTCACAAAAATTAAATTTGTGTTGATGACTCTGCCGATCATTGTAGAAACTTTTTTCTATTATTGTAGTTTTTTTGAACTTTAAGATCATTGGGTGCCACTTAATAAAAAATAGATGTAAACAAAAACACTTTCAAAAATACACGTAGTGGTAATTTTATATCAAGCCACTTGAAATTTTCAATCAAAATAAGAAAATATAGAGTCGATATACAGGGTGCTGAATCGTTTTGCGGGTAATATAGGGATTTAACCCGTAAAATCAAACTTTTGCGATTTCCTGCTTCTCTAATTATTTTAGGAAAAATATCTTCGAATAAAAGTTTTAGAACATAAAATTCTGCATCCAAATCATTAAACAAAATTAATTTTGCATGCTTTGTGACGGCAGAAATTTGATATGAAAATGTCAAAATTACCTCAAAAACAGCATAGCGATAGCCATGGAACTTGAACAAAATTATTAGAAATTATTCTGACAGCTAAGACGTCATCATTTTGTTCAAGTTTCATGGCTATCGCTATCTGTTTTTGAGGTAATTTTGACATTTTCATATCAAATTTATGCTGTCACAAAGCATGCAAATTAATTTTGTTTAATGATTTAGATGCAGAATTTTATGTTCTAAAACTTTTATTCGAAGATATTTTTCCTAAAATAATTAGGGAAGTAGGAAATCGGAAAAGTTTGATTTTACGGGTTAAATCCATATTACCCGCAAAACGATTCAGCACCCTGTATATGCTTATTTTATAAAACAAAATTATAGGAATTATTTTGAATCGATGTAATAAATATCTGTTTTATCTACAAAAATATAATCGTGAAACTATAAGCAAATAATTGTACGAATAGAGTGCGTAAGTGATAAGAGAGATTTGTGAGTGTATATACAGAGTCGGAACTAGATATGTAATGTTAGAGCGCACCAAGTGGGTACAAGTGGGTATTATGCAAGTACTTTAATCAGCAAACAAATATTATTTATGATTTTAAAAACAGGTACATGAAAAATTTTATGAAGATGAAAGTTGCGGTCTATGCCTGTCACACTGGCAAACACTGCTATGTTAAAAATTTAACTTTAGAGGGTAATTGGCGCCCTCCAGTCTGTGTAAAAATTCTAAAAATTCGCTGCTTACTTTTTATAGATTATAGCACCGTTAAATCAGACAAAGGACCGCGGGTATTTAAATATAAGTAAAACTATGAATCGTAGAGAAACAATTTATACAAAAGTTGTAGAGAATTTGATTCGATGGGGACTTTTGAGAGAAAGTTTAAAATAGTACTTTTAAATTGCGTTAATTAGAAGTTTGATGAAATTTTAATGGTAGATAGGTGGTGCCACTAGAACACTCCAGCCATGTTTCCCCCCTTGGATTCTGCAAGGGGTGGCCGCCATCTTGAATTTAAGGGATGAAATCATATATCTTGGTAAATACTGCTTGTACGTGAAAAATTACTATTACAAAAATTGTTAAGGAGGATGTATCCAACAACTTTTGTTTGGAATTTTTTTTTTAATTTCTTATTATTCAAAAGTTATAAATTCTCTTGGGGGTGGAAACGGTTTTTTCGATTTTACAACAAAACGGTCAATCGGGGGCGAAAAATGGTTATGACAAAAGTTGTAGCTTTTGAGTTTCTCTACAATATGTGTGTTCAACATTTTTTTAGCTTGCTTGGTACGAATATAGAGGGCGCCAAAAGTCAACCGGCGCCAATATTTCTGAAAATGTTTGAAATTTGCACATAACATTAATTCAAGTCATCGCATTTTTGAGAATTTATAACTTTTGAATAATAAGAAATTTCAAAAAATTTTCCAAACAGAAGTTGTTGGATACATCAGCTCCTTAATAATTTTTGTAATAGTAATTTTTCACTTCCAAGCAGTATTTACTAAGATATATGATTTCAACCCTTAAATTCAAGATGGCGGCCACCCCTTGCGGAATCCGAGGGGTAAACTTGGCTGGAGTGTTCTAGTGGCACCCTCTATCTACCATTAAAATTTTATCAAACTTCTAATTAACGCAATTTCAGACTATTTGACTGGTCTAATGTTTAGTCGTATACAAAAATCCAGCCGGGTGGGAATTTTTCCGCAGACGAAAGTGAATCTGACTACTTAAGTTTTTTAAGTTTTAACAAATGAACGTATGGGGCACACCCACAATGACGTGTATATTTATTTGAATGTTAAGTTGAAGGTCTTAGGTATTAGATTGTTTATAAAAACAGTGGACATTCCAATTAATGCATTCACTCTAAAATATTGATTATTAATTAATATCTCCTTTTTGGTTTTGCCAAAAAAAATATTGCAAATGTAAAATGTGGATTCATATGACCTAAGAATTCATATTATTGGGATCTGATTTATTTTATTGTAGATTATAGACGCGTCGACATCTAAGGTCATTAGCGTCTTTCAACTACACTAAATAACAACTAACTTAAAACTAAATAACATCACAAAACATCCATGAGCGCAGGTGGGATTCGAACCCACGGCAGTCCAGTCTAGAGGTTGCGGCGCCAAGCATGCTAACCACTAGGCTATACTACTCCCTATTGGGATCTGACATAATATGTGAGGAGTAATTGTATTCTGGTAATTGGGAAATTGTTAAATTAGTGCTATAGGAAGCATAATATTTTTTGCCATACCCACTACAAAATAGCTACTTTCGATGCAAATATACCGGTCTATATTGGGTCATTTAACAGGCAGGCGTGCAAAAGTTTTTCCATTATACATTATTACATAGCAAGTGCAGTAAGTAAACGGTTGCCATAGCAACTTCTGTTTATTCGCTTTATACGCCTGCGATTACATACTCACGACCTTCACGTCCTACTGTAAAAGTAAAGATGGTGACACAAATGGACTGTAAAAATTTTCTGAAAATGAAGCGAAAAGTAGCTACTTATTTTGTAGTGGGTATGGTAAAAAATACCATATATATATCGCGTGCGTAATGGTATTATGACTCCTGTGACTGTAAAAACTCGCTATCGCTCGTTTTTACATATACTGTCACCACTCATCAGTAATATACGCTATTACGCCTCTAGATATACAATGTATTATTCTCTTTAAATATGGCGTTAAGAATAGAATTTATTCGTCAGTATGACATACGCAACTTTCTCACAGAAATTTCATAAAAACAGAAAGAATTGCGAATGCGATAATTATTACTTTATGCGGAAAAAATACAGAAAATACGAATAGTGATACACAGTGAAATTACAGTTACAATGAAATTATTTGAAAATATGTAATTGCACTAGGCCGAGGTAACTCTATGAATTTGGAGTCTTTAATATAGTTTAACAAACACACACAGTATCACTATTATTATACGCACACTGCAGCTATGTGGCACGTAATGATACCTTTGGAAGGTTCAACAATATGTCACCAGACGTAAGACGTTGTATGTTAGATCCTAATACTAGCGGACTAATCAAATTGAGGAGAACAGTGTGGTGTAATGATCAGCGTGCTGGCCTTTGGATCAGACTGTGGTGGGTTCGGTTCCCACCTCTACTCATGGATATTTTGTGATGTCGTTTTGACCCTGATTTAATATTTGAAGAAACTAACCAGATATCTTATATGGTGGAGCCACCCCCCAAGTGATATTCTCTTGTATATGTGCATATGCTTTATTTATGTGTATTGACTTCGGTAATTGGGCTATGCTTGTAAGAAGTTTAAATAAATAATTAAATAAATATGCAATTGGATATACCTATAAAAAAATCAAATTGAGGAGAATCTCGGGCGGATGGTTTGTGCAATTCAAGCGACTATTCGCGTCAATTTTAGTCCAAGAGGCAGTGACGAATTTTCTTAAATATCTACGTAAGGCAAAATAATCTCACCAATCACTGTATAAGTGTTCTCCATTTGAGAATTTGTAAGTCTGGCAGCCTTTCTCCCTTGCGTTTTACGTGGCAAGTAGAAATTAGATAAATTTTACATATAATAATGTATCACTATTTTTTGTTG
Source organism: Mongoloraphidia duomilia (assembly GCA_039654895.1). Classification (NCBI taxonomy): domain Eukaryota; kingdom Metazoa; phylum Arthropoda; class Insecta; order Raphidioptera; family Raphidiidae; genus Mongoloraphidia; species Mongoloraphidia duomilia. The sequence continues at coordinate 13,476,799 of CM077522.1, forward strand.
TAATCTTTAAATAATTTCGTCTCCATGGTACCCAATTAAATTTCGTTTGTTATATTGTTTATTATTAGAAATAGTGGATTTTCAATAATTTTTTTCTAAGTGCTCGCATCAACATTTTGGTCTAGCATTTTAGAATCTCAATAATATATATGTCACCCTTTATGTAAAAAAAATATGCTAGACCTTACGTAGCTACATGAATTTTTTTTAATTATAAATAAGTCTAACGACATGATAAGAATGACCAATCGAGCAGGCAATATTATTTTATGTATTCTAAATAATTACTCATTAAGATAGAATAAAAAAAGTGTTAGATTATTAGATACATGAAAAAATCAAATTTTAACAGTCTAATTTCTACCTGCCACCTAAACTGCAAGGGAGAAAGGCTGCCAGACTTACACATTCTCAAATGGGGAACACGTATACAGGAATTTTTTATAAGTATTATTTTGCTTAACGTAGGCACTTAACGTCTTCGTCTATTTGAGCACGTCCATACATTTGAGCACGTCCACTATTAATATATATTGTAGATTATAGACGCTCGATAACTATTGTCATTAGCGTATGTTTATTTAAAGGCAAAACTATACAAAATACATGACAACTAAATACGACATCTGTTAGCACGATTAATAATTAATTATAAAACAACTATCGTTTAATACTTAATATGTACTATCCGATTCGTTCTTTGCGCTTTGACCCGCCAACTAAATTTAAAAGTCACCTGCTGTAAAATGTCGCCCCCTAAATGCCATTTTTATAATTTCGAACAAAATTGTTAGCAAGTACTTATATTTGTATTTGCCTAACAATTCTGTTAGACTGAATCCGTTATTTTGGCAAAACACTTTTAAATCACTTCACGTCTTGCTTACTGAAAAAGCGTTGTGTAAGCTCCATGATCATTAATTGAATAATTATTATTTATATAAGGGTTCATGTTAATAATGGGACATAGAAAATCTTTTAGTACTTATTTTTATAAATACGATAACAGCAGTCATTAAAATTACATTCGGGATTCGAACTCGAATCCTCAAGTTTCCCGTTAAATATGCTAAGCACTGTGCCACAATTTAGATATTGCAGGTTATAGACGCTCGACAGCTATATAGCTTGATAGCGTCTATGTCACAATTTAAATTTATAATTAAAAATATTAGAATTTGGTATTTAGAATTGACTTACTTCTTAATAATTTAAAATTTAATTTGAATAAGTAAGTATTTTTCACTTGTAGGTAAACAATTGCACTTGAAACAAAATACGTTCGCACAACAAAACCGATGGAATCAAAAGTGATGAACAATAAAGTACAAATTAAACATTAAATTATCAATCAGACTAAGATGCTTTAGGAGTGGGAGCCGCCTTTTATACAATACTAGTGCAAATAAGAGGTATAGCCTAAAAAATGGCAACCTTGAACGTATCAACTAAAGCGTATCACACGCCATAACTATAGATTATTTTATATATATTTGTTCTCTGCATCAGATACTTAATATAAATAATTAATAACAATTAAAAAAACCATTGTTCATAATAATTTAATACAATTTACAAGTGTGAGAGATTATGCAAGCATCATTGAGATTCATCGCACCTTCGAGACAACAGCTGTAAATTTCCTCTAGAAGCTCAATTTGTAAAAGTTTGAAACTATTGATAATGCAGTCACTTAGGCTAAAATAAGCGGTCAAGTGCGTGTGGAACTCGCGCTACGAGGGTTCCGTACCATTACAACAATTATATTAGGTAGACATATTCTGTGTTTTTTTCAACCGACTACATGTTACGGTTCCAAAGATACAGCCTTTAAAAGGTTTTTCCGTTTTATGTGTGGGGGCCCCCTTTAATTTTTACTTTTTGTGATTTTCGGATTTTTCCCTTTACTTGTGCTGCGAGATCTTGCTTTTTGCCAAATTTCATGATTCTAAGTCAACGGGAAGTACCCTATAGGTTTTTGATGAGATGACAAAATGCAGGCCGTATCTTTTGATTGCTTAAATTCTTTACACCTTTAAGGGATCGTAGACCTTAGTATTTCGTATAAATTTCAACTTGATATCTCTATCCGTTCCTGAGAAAATGGGTCTTGTCAGACGGATACCCAGCCAGCCGGACAAACGAGTGATCCTATAAGGGTTCCGTTTTTTCTTATTGAGATACGGAACCCAAAAAAGGGGTCAACCTCGGAATGAAACGGAATAAGCAGAATATTTGTATAAACCTTTATTTTGGCATACTAAATGTTGTCTCAAAAGTCTCATAAGGTCACATGTGAGCGTTCTTAGATATTCAAGGTCAAAAGTCGCGAAAATCAGTTTTTTGGAAATATCTCTCTTCCTTTGTTTCAAATCGTATTTGCTAATTTGGTAATTGTGTTTTAAAGACCACCAACAGCTAAGGTTATTTGGGCCTAGCACCAATTCATATTTTCAATTCATTATTTTTTTTTTTTAATATTAAATTGAAAATCCAATTGACACTTTTACCAGCTCTCGGGCTAGAACCCGAGAACTGGGGACTTGTAATAGAGGAACCATAGCAACGCCATGTAAACAACAGCGCCGCTACACTCTCGGCTATTCTCAAGCCCAAAATCGTATTTGCATTTATTATAAAAGTTGTAGAGTATAGGATTCTCTACAACTTTTGTATGAAGATTTTTTTCTACGATTCCTAGTTTTACTTATTTAAGTAGTCGCGGCTTCCTCCCCCTCGATTTGTACAAAACGGAATCATGCTACTTCCTGATGACCTACCATAATGATTTGTATCTTTCATTTTAAGTTGGACTTCAAGCTAACGATTAATAATAATTTTATCGAAATTAATGCAGTAGTTCTCTAGTTATAAGCAAACAAACATGCAAACAGACAGACAGACAGACAGACAAATTTTTTCGAAAATGCGATTTTTCTACTTGATATCAATTATAAAGACTATTCGTAAAGAAATTTTGTAACAAAAATTTACAGGGGTTGAGAGCGCGCGCTGAAAGTATGGCTATATTCATAGTTGAAGTCCAACTTAAAATGAAAGATACAAATCATTATGTTAGGTTATCAGCAAGCAGCATTATTCCGTTTTGTACGAGCCGAGGGGGAGGAAGTCGCGACTACTTAAATAAGTAAGACTAGGAATCGTAGAAAAAAATCTTTATACAAAAGTTGTAGAGAATCTTATGCTCTACAACTTTTCTAATAACTCCAAATGTCATTTAGAGCAAAGAAAGCAAGATATTTCCAAACAACTGATTTTCGCGACCTTTGACCTTGAATATCTAAGGACGTTCACACGTAACATTATGAGACTTTTGAGACAACATTTAGAATGCCAAAATAAATGTTTATACAAATATTCAGCTTATTCCGTTTCATTCCGAGGTGAAACCCCTAAGGTGACTGCACTATGATTCAAATTGAGTTTAAACGATCACTGATTGACATTTTTTAAACGTTTTCATTGAGTACAATAAATAAAACAAAAATGCCCTAAATGGGCTTAAAAATCCTCCACCTATCACTCGACACAAAATACAAAACACAAATCTGACTAGGATCTATAGTATGGATCCTAGTCAGATTTGTGTTTTGTATTTTGTGTCGAGAGATAGGTGGAGGACAAAATCAGAAGAAGTTGGAGTTGGACACAACCTTCGATGGAAATATCGTGAGTAAAACTGTAAAACCGACTGAAGATTAAAGGGCGCCAGGACACAATGACCGCAAGACTCAGATAGTCCAGACTAGGAAGAAACAAAGATTGTAGATTATAGACGCTCAACTGCTGAGGTCGTCAGATCAACGTCTATTGGTGGGAAGAGAAATTAGAAAATACTAATTTGCAAGTGATTAAGGGCCGGCGCATATAATCAATTTTTAATCGCACAACATTTTAGTTGTTTGTAGGGATGTAACATTGAGTAAAAAAAATCGATTATTTAATAATCGATTTTTCTCTTTTCAATATAAATCGATTTGTAAAAAATCGATTTTTAAGGAAATAATCGATTTTTTCTATTATTCGAAAAATTGCATACTTTTATAATGAATGAAAACAATTGGAAGGGTATCGATATGAAACTATTTTACATAATACATACAGATGGCGCCATTTCCCGACTGATTAGTTTACGTTTAGTGAACTTATTTTACGTTTTTTCATCCGTCGCACAGATGGCGTTGTTTACAAAAATCGATTAAAACGTGTAATTTGTAAATGTTGGCTGCATTGGGTTTCCCAAAGCCTATATTCTTTCTTAATATTAATATAAATAAAAAAAAGTGTAATTTATATAAGCGATTTAAAAGTGTAATTTATATAATCGATTTATAAAAAATCGATTATTATTATTTAAAAATTAATCGATTTATAAAAAATCGATTATTATTATTTAAAAATTAATCGATTTATAAAAAATCGATTATTATTATTAAAAAATCGATTGTTAAAAATCGATTATAAGAAAAAAATAATCGATTAATATAAAAATCGATTATTTTTTCACATCCCTAGTTGTTTGTCAAAAGGCTATGGGATTAGACGGAACTGCGCATACCATCGACACGATAGTTGTACAACAAAAAAATCATAAAACAGCATTGATCGTCTTTTGACTTTTCTGTAGAACAACTATCGTCAGCAGTTGTGTAATAATTTTACTATTAAACTAATGGGTCGCCGAACAACTATATTAGTCGAGAGTATGATAGTTTTTACATACCGTCATCACGCGTCGTAATATAGTCCATTACACATCTAGATAATATACAATCTACTATTACGAAACTTAATTAATAAAAATAAAATATAAATATTTTAGACTTTAGAGCATAAACTTTCATTATAACAAAGTTTTAAATTAGTTTGTTCACTGATAAACAGCCTATTACGTATGCCGTACAAGTATATAAAATGATTTTTTCGTAAATCTCAGCTACGCGGAGATAATATGTAGTATTTACATTTATAAGAATTGTATAATTTTGTTTTCTGCGTCTATATTATTTGAATAAAGTTTTTATCACAAAAATCATTCTTGATTTATTTTAATGTCATATTAAAATTTAAAGGTTCGTAAACTACAGGTATGAGCTCCGCGATCTTTGCAAAATTGTGTATCCTTAACAAAATAAGTTTGTTAACACTATCCCTACTTTGGTGTTCCATTAAATGGAATATTTTCGTAATGAATGCTTACTACATTTTTTAAGGTTATTTGTTACGTAAAAAAGATTTGTTATTAAAATTGAAAAAAAAAACCACAATAGACAATTTAATACACTTTTTTTTTTTAATTTCTGAGAAGAACATGGTACTTTCACAAAGATTCTAAAATCAAGGTTAAATAATTTTAAATCGCATAATGAGATTTTTTAATGATACAAATGTTATAAAACCAATTAATAGCTTAGTTTGATAGTTTAATAGCTTAGTTTGAAAATTGATAGTCGTTTTCTAGCAATGCTGTGTTGTATTATATGTAAAAAAAGACAGTAATGGGGATGATGAATGTCATTTTTTGTAAAAAAACAAAGTTTTATCTTTGAGACATCGCGTGTACGATGCGACAATGTAAATTCGATAAATTAGCACGTATACGGCCAGTTCATTACGGACGCGATTATTATCTACTTTCTATATGAATGGTTTTTCTGTGGTGATTCTTTTCACAACGCCGCTTTTAAAAATTCGATTTTCGGTACCTGTTTAACGGGTTGAAACTGAGCGTTTTTATCCCTAGGGATGAAAATTTTCAGGTCGGTTTTCTCTGTTTTTAACGTTGTTAAGAGGGAGACAGAGCGATTGGATCCGCATATAATTTTCGAAAACGTCAAAATAAGAGGGAGATAGAGCGATTGAATCCGCATATAATATTCATAAACGTCAAAATGACGGACATAATCCCACATAAATATGACAGCTCTAACATTTTTGCGACTTTTTTGCACGCCCAAATTTTAGGTACCTTTAATCGAATTGTCAATAGAGTTGTGAAAAATAATATGCAATTATTTGGAACGAAATTTGGCGTTTACAACACTTGTGGTTGCTGCCCTCGTACCTTAGGCAGCAAACTTCACGCTGGTTGTAAACGCCAAGTTTCATATCTTGTAATGCAATGTATACTAAACACCAAATCTATCTGAAATTAATTACCACACATACAAATTGAAAAAGACTTTTAAAAATGTTTAGTGCTGTCAACATAAATCAGTTATTATTATATAACTAGATTTGCAGATAGATTTGGTTTTTAGTATAGTATACTATTATACGCCGCAGTTTCGTATTAACCTAGGAGTCTATGACAGGGAAATAATCTTAGCTTTGATGATTTACTCAAATAATTTTTATTACAAAAAATTATAAAGACTCATATTTTATGCTCGGTTTTCATTGCTATGCTGAGTTTCAGCTTTAAATCTAGATTTAAGAATGTCATTAATTGTAATTTTCTACTACCTATTAATAATCATAATAATAAATAAAAAATAAATGGTATTTTAAAACCAATGACCTTCTCTAGATTTAAAGCTGAAAGTCGTATCAGAAACCGAGCATAAATCTCCTTACAAAGTAGATTTAAGCGAAAAAGTATAACTAAAAATCGAGCATTTGTCGATATTTCTATTTATTTATAAGTATAACCATTTTCTTTTTCGTGAATATTAGATCGACATATTTATCTGGAATTGGGTTTTTAAACGAATTTTTTTTTACTTAAATGGAAGGACTACATCAAGTTTTATAGCAAAACTGTTTTTATTTAATTTTTTTGCCTACTAATTAAAAAGTTATATTTAAATAAAAATTAATTTTTAAACTCAGTTCCGATAACGCGCCGAAAGAATCTGAACGCGTGTGACGTAATTATGTTATCTATGGTCTTTGTATCCATGGTTACCAAGTTAAAAATTTATTATTTTTGATAGTATGTGTAATACATATACACAAATACCAACAAATGCCGACACATTTTAACATAACGACGTCACAAACATTCCTGGCACGTTTTGAAGTCACGTGATATTTTTTAAATTTTTATACATTTTAATTAATTTTTAGTAATTTATCTATAGCTTTAAAAAAAATTTTCTTTTCGATTTTCAATATTATTTATCTTAAATTAGTAGAAAAAATTAAAAAATTAATAATTTTTTTTAAACTTAAATACCTAATTGTTGAACAAGCGAAACGTTAGTTTGTAGTAGTTTTCTAGCCAAACAGATTAGTTTCGTTTTTTTCGGATGTTTTGTATGATGTTTAGATAAGAGAAACTGTTCTCAGAATAATTGCCTGTCTGTTTATAATTACTCGAAAACGGCAGAACCAATTCTAATCAAACTTGGTACACTATTAGTGGGCACCCAAAATGAAAATATCGGGTATTTTTTATCCTGCTGCGTGCGGGTTAAGTTGGGGTTAAGCCAGTGTCGTATCTAGGGGCTGCTGGGGATTACCGCGTCAGGAATATCCAAACAAAAAGGGGCGCTAGGTGGCATACTAAAATCTGTGTTATTGTAAAATGCAAATTTCAAACAACGATTAACATTTTAAAACCGTTTGCCAAAATTAAGCTGTTTTGTGTTTTTTTAAATAGTGTTAGTCTATAGTTTTGTTTTGCATCAATTTGTAAGACACGAGAGAGCGCCAAGTTCTCCTTTTGTCAGGGACGTCAAGTCCTCCCTTCGCCGCCATAGGGACGCCTGGACTCCTAGATACAACACTGGGTTAAGGTAGTAAGCAAGTAAATCTGCATACAAAAGCTTAGTTTTTAATTATTTTATAAAAAAATCATTAATTGTTTAAAATGTAAGTACTTAGTTAAATTACACATTGAAACAAATAAATAAGTAATAAAATATGCAATTGGGTTTTTAAATGAATTTTTTTTTTACTTAAATGGAAGGACCACATACAAGTTTTATAGCAAAACTGTTTTTATTTAATTTTTTTGCTTACTAATTAAAAAGTTATATTTAAATAAAAATCAATTTTTAAACTCAGTTCCGATAACGTGCCGAAAGAATCCGAACGCGTGTGACGTCATTATGTTATCTATGGTCTTTGTATCCATGGTTACCAAGTTAAAAATTTATTATTTTTGATAGTATATGTAATACATATACACAAATACCAACAAATGCCGATACATTTTAACATAACGACGTCACAAACATTCCTGGCGCGTTTTGAAGTCACGTGATATTTTTTAAATTTTTATACATTTTAATTAATTTTTAGTAATTTATCTATAGCTTTAAAAAAATTTTTCTTTTCGATTTTCAATATTATTTATAATAAATTATTAGAAAAAATTAAAAAATTAATAATTTTTTTTAAACTTAAATACCTAATTGTCGTATACAATAATTATTTATACATTCATAAAATATACTTTTGCGTCAAATGTACATTATTTATTGTTTCACTGTAGCCTTGTTGTCGCCATTTATCTTTCGTGATTTGATAATTGATATCAATTATATTAATTATGTAATAAAACTGCTATTTGGTAAAAATTTTTTTTATTTTTTTTATTCAAATGCAAGGCAACGGTATATTGAACCAACACACTTTTTGGTGATTATCGTTCATCACTTTGTTCATCAATGTCTATTCACTATTCTTGACCCCTATGTACTGTGTCCTTGACCACTATGTCCAGTGTCCTTGACTACTATGTCTACTAGGTACACTAACTGTTATTTATCAGCCACTTATTCGTCTGTCACTTATCTGTCACTTATTGTTCTGTCACTTATTTATCTGTCACTTATTTGTCTGTCACTTATTTATCTGCCACTTATTTATTTAGCACTGTTCGTCAATCTGGTCTCGTTGACTTTCCAGAGTAGACTCACTTATAATTATCTATCGCTGTTATTTATTTCACTGTTTATTTATCTTCACTATTCGCGCATCTTCTCTAGTCGATCCTCCAGAGTCGAATTCTCTCTCACATACCAGCCAATATGCTTGCTGGTCTGTGTCCTCTGGCTTCTTCTTCCGCCGAAGTGGTCTCCTGAGGCCCTTCGTGAAGTTGTTGCAGCACATCCGGTATTCAGCTTCTCGGTATCACCAGTTGAGGCCCCACGTCTGTGCCGTCTTCACTTTCCAGGTATTCGCTCCAGGAGGCCGTCTTCTCGATTTCTTCTTCCGCCGAAGTGGCCTCCTGAGGCCCTTCGTGAAGTTGTTGCAGCACATCCGGTATTCAGCTTCTCGGTATCACCAGTTGAGGCCCCACGTCTGTGCCGTCTTCACTTTTCAGGTATTCGCTCCAGGAGGCCGTCTTATCGATTTCTTCTTCCACCGAAGTGGCCTCCTGAGGCCCTTCGTGAAGTTGTTGCAGCACATCCGGTATTCAGCTTCTCGGTATCACCAGTTGAGGCCCCACGTCTGTGCTGTCTTCACTTTCCAGGTAATCGCTCCAGGAGGCCGTCTTCTCGATTTCTTCTTTCGCCGAAGTGGCCTCCTGAGGCCCTTCGTGAAGTTGTTGCAGCACATCCGGTATTCAGCTTCTCGGTATCACCAGTTGAGGCCCCACGTCTGTGCCGTCTTCACTTTCCAGGTATTCGCTCCAGGAGGCCGTCTTCACGATTTATTCTTCCGCCGAAGTGGCCTCCTGAGGCCCTTCGTGAAGTTGTTGCAGCACATCCGGTATTCAGCTTCTCGGTATCACCAGTTGAGGCCCCACGTTTGTGCCGTCTTCACTTTTCAGGTATTCGCTCCAGGAGGCCGTCTTCTCGACTTCTTCTTCCGCCGAAGTGGCCTCCTGAGGTCCTTCGTGAAGTTGTCGCGGCACATCCGGCACTCAGATTCTCGGTATCACCAGCTGAGTCCTCACGTCTGTGCCATCTTCACTTTCCAGGTATTCGCTCCAGGAGGTCGTCTTCCACCGTCAGAGATACTGGTCTGTGTCCTCTCTCGTTTACTTTCCCGAGTAGAATCTCCTCGATAATCGATGGACTTGTATTTATAAACTTTTCAATTCATTGTCAGCCCAGGGTGGCTGTTTCTCCATTATTGCCACCTTAGAATGTTTCCTGCGCTCAAGACTGCGCGAGCAAATATTCTCTAGAATGTTGGTTGACGTCAAACGGTGCGCTAGATCCGTTACAATATATAAAATAGTAATGGGACATGGGGCTTTTGTCTGCAATTCTCTTTTCTTACGGGATTTTTTTTGGGAATTTTGTATGATAACAAAACGGGAAAACATGTTTCAAGCTTTTTTGTCTGTCTGTTTTTACTGGCGTCATACGAAAGTGGATGGACCGATTTTGATGAAACGTAGTGCATTGTCTACTCAAACTTAAACTATAGGGTTATTTTTATCAGGCTACGATTGGATTAAGAGAAGATTTCTGTTAAAACCGATATTACTAGCCATTACTTTGATTATTTTGTATTATCAGAACGAAGGTTTTATCTTAGTTTTCCTAACATTTTTTTATTATTTTGAAAGAAAATGGTTATGGAATTTGAAAATGTAAATACGGCATTGAACGCATTTTGAAATTCTGAACTAATCATTTCTTAGGGTTGGCTAGACTTCGAGGGTGTAATTGCCAAAAAATGGCAGTACCTATGCTGTTGCTTGATACATGAATTTGGCATTTATTCCACAGTGACGTATTAAATGTATATAATACTAATAATGTAGATTGTAGACGCTCGACAACTGAAGGTTAACGTCTATTAATCTTATTTAATGGGATTACCTACAGTTTCCAAAAATTTGTAGAGCATATTTTTACCAACACAGAAATATTTCCAAAATTTTGTTTGGTAAGAAATTTTTACAGATTGTGAGTACGAATTTATTAAAAATGTTACAACAGCTAATAATAGTTAAAATATTTGTGAATTGGTGTATAGAAAAACATTCCCTACAAATTGTCATAATTAATTTTATTTTTTTTAACTAATAAACCAATGTGGAATAAATTTCAGAATTATGGTAAAAAATATCTATTGAATATTTGGTAAGCAGCCTAGATTTTTGATACGACTTTCAGCCTTAAATCAAATTTTAACAAGCCGTGAGGTGGGTCGTTTATTGGGACTAAAGTGCGACCCTTGAGGTCCACACGACGAACTTCCCAGTTTGATAAATATTTAATAATATTAATTAAATTAGATATTACACAGAAAAGTAATCATTTTAATCATTAAAACATAATTATTATTTATTTTTAACAATAATTAAAAAAAAATAAACGGCCGAACCGATTTTTATAAAATTTATGTCGGATCAAAATGACGTTAACACGCCTCGATTGACACCCTTACGAAGTGGATATAATTTTTTATTCGCGAGATATTGTGTAAAATCTACTTTTTTGGAGGTTATTTGGTTAAGAAAAAAGAACGGCTGAACCGATTTTGAAAAAATTTCTTTCAGATCATATTTACGTTAATACGCGTCGATTGGCACCCTAACGTAGTCGATATCATTTTACATTCTCGAGATTTCGTCTTAGAAAGAAATGGACACATACGTACGTACGTACGTACACATACACACACACACACACACACACATACACACAGACCTCTTTCTAAAAATAGTGTAAAAATAGTGTAGTGACCTTGAAACATAAAATTTTTTTCTCCGTTTTGATTTCGATTTTCGGACCCATTACAATAACTTCCAATGGGAAGTTAAAAATGCCATTTGTTCAACTCAGTGAAGATATCTACGATTTGGTTAAAAACAAATGACATTCATAGTCCTTGATTTAGAGCTGAAAGTCGTATCAGAAAACGAGCATGTTTTTAGTGTATTTGCCATATGGCACATACACTATTGGCGTCGGTCGGATGGCGGGACCTAGGGGTCGGACCAAAATTTCTCGACGTTTCATAGCCTCCTGAACACTTTGGCACCATTTTTAGAAATGTTTATATATATATACCGTGCGAGTTTTTTCAAAACGTACATAGGCTGTTTCACAATTTGAAAACGTGATATAGATATTGTTAGAAACTATGGAAACGAATGTTTTTATTTACAATTTATTATTATTGAGTTGTGATAATACATTTTATAAGTTCAGAGATTAATTTAATATTTTTTCTATAAAAAATGTACACCGTGGAAGAAAAGGTTCTTATGTACAATTTGTGTTCTGGTGGAAATAGTTGTCGACAAGTCTCTGCGTTATTTAGTGTGCAGTTTTGCAGGCAGACCAGATAGATACCAACAATGTCTATACCACGATTTTAAATTGTGAAACAGTCTATGTACGCTTTGAAAAAACTCACACGGTATATATATATATATATTATATATATATATATATATATATATATATATATGTGTTCGCGGCATAACTCTCGAAAGACTTAATTGATTTGAACGAAATTTGGTAGACACGTTGGAATCCATCACCGCACGGAACCTATTTAAAATGGGCCCAATCGGACCATTTTAAGGGTAGTTTTTAGGGGTTGAAAAAAGTTTTTGGGCCCAAAAATACCGAAAAAAATCTCAGAATTGTTTCAAAATTGGAATTTAACCCTTTAGTAGAGATTAAAATGCGTTGCTAAAATTTTAACAAAATCGGCACGACAGGACCGGACTTACAAATTTTATGAAAACACCAGTTTACGGATAGTGATTTATTTGCTGACGGGTGTATTTAATTTGGTACAGAGGTTGCATTGATAATAATATTGAAATTAGGAAAAAAAATATTATTTTAAGAGATGTATTAAGGGGATGAATTTTTCATTTTGTCCAAAAACAAACTTAAGTTAACATAATAAAGTCACAAGGCGTGTATTAGCAAATACACTATATTGTCGGCAGGGTTTTGGCACTGCGACCCGAGTTTTTTTTAAATTTTAGAATAAAAAATCCAATTACAGAAGTGGGTTTAAAATATTTTTATAACAATTTCGGCAACTATTTTTTTACAAATGTTATGTAATATCTTCTATATTCGACCTTATTGTCTGACATAATCGTAAGATAAAAAGGTTCTAAGGAAAGTACATGCGTTGGAATGTTAATGAAACCATATTCCCGTACGTTGTTTATCGTTATCGAATTACGTATCAGAACGATATCCGGACGATCAGTAGTTATGTTGTAAGACACTTTTGTTTTGAATATGTGATCCCTTTGAATGGTAGAGCCATACACTTGGACTTCATTTTCAATTATCCATTCGACTAATCTTTGACCAATTTTGGTATCTGTAGACAAAATTTATGATGAGATTATCTTCAAATATATTTCTAAAATAAACTCTCCTTGCTTTCATCACGCTTTCATCCACTATAAACAAATTTTTATTATTTAGGTCAAAAAATATTTTTTGTTTTGTTTTTAGGGTCGTTAACAACTGTAATAGGCTTATTTGGGTCTCTCTGCGGATTAGAATCTGGGAAATGGAGGCTTGTAATAAAGAAGTTATTGAAATTGGAAACGCCGTATAAAAAATATACTATATTCTCAATTCCAAAATATTTTTTTTATTTAAAAAAAAAAAAACGGTTTCTGACCAAGGTGGCTTCAACCACGAACGGAAAATGGCGCAACAATAAAAAATTACTAATTCACTATTTGAGTTTACTGTCGTTGAACAAACGGACATAGTACAATAGTACCTCGAACTGGCGAACTTAGTAGTGCAATATTATTATACCGTTCGCGGATGAAATAATTTTAGAAAAACGTAATAATAAACATACGGAAATGTTTCGTCCAAAATTTTTTAGATACTTCATCTTCAAGACTTCTAATAAATTGTAAAAAAAATGTCTGCCATAAAAATTCATTCCTGATCGGTATCGGCAAATTGATGACAAAAGGACACGTCGGAGTTTTATTTTCAGCAGTACAGATGCAAAAGTCGCTCACGTTTTGCTCTTTGGAAATTCTTGACATTGGCCACGTTATCGGTATTCTTACACATATATCATACAGTTTTGTAGTTAATTCAATTTTGGAGGCAACAGAAATATTAACGATAAAATCTCCAATTGGACTCGTAAATATAACCCAATGATTGGATAAACAAAACAGGGTACACGTCACATTTAAATTCAGTTTTCCAACAATTTCGGGCTTAGACTTTTTGGGCTTTCCTGTCTCAACGGTTACACATCGTAGAGTTTTATTTTCGATATAAGGCCGTCTGGGAATTTTGACAATTTTTAATTCTCTCCACGAATACATGTTTAGACTTTCAAGTGTTTCGGGTTCAGTTTGTGTATAATGTATATCGTATTCGGATTCTTGAAAATATGGCGGATATATATCGAGTGTAATCGAGTTGCTTTCGTAAATTGGTGATGGAAGATAAAATGAAGACGTTGGAGTCAAGGGATAGGGTTCTCCTTGTAAAATAAATACCATGCTTTGTGAAAAGGTGCCTGGTTTTACATCACCACAAAGAATCATGACGACCTTGACACGGAGGAGTTTTTTAGCCAGAAAACAAATCGGTAATACTGTTTCTTTTTTCGGAAGCAGGCGTAGTACATTTTGAGATTTATTATTGGTGCCAGTATCGACCTTGAAATATTCATTTTCGTTTCCAATGAATTCTATTATGTAACTTGCTGGTCGTGAAATCATTGTTGATAGGTTGATGTTTTTTGTTACAGTTTTTGATAATTCACCCGTGAAATTAATAATACTTTGCGCTAAATATGACGGTAATGTTTCGTACAGGAAGTTAACAAGAAAAAGCATACGAACATTGTTAGGATATACTAATTGACTAGGCGTTATTGTGAAACCTAAACGGATTTTTCGCCACGCTTCAACTAATTTTGCAGCATTATGGTACGCCATTTCTACGCTCGTCACGTGCATGTACAGATTTGAAAAATAAATATTTGTCAGATAGGAACAATATGTCGCTGTCACAGCTATTAAAACTAAACTGTTGTCTAAATCACTAGAAAAGTTTTTTACTTTTACAGGCGGAGGAACATCGTTCCATAATTTCTCCCTTTGAGTTTCGTAATTACTATTTAGCCAGGCTAATAAGATTCTTTCTGGTGTACTGTATACGTTGCTTTGTAATGGATTTATCTTAACAGCTGGATTAGGTAACTGTGTTCTATCTTCCTCGAAAGATTCTGAATTGCGATTAACTCTTCTATGATTATATAATGATTCAACAGTGACCCTCGATAGAACCAAAGTTTTGTATACTTGGAGAATTACAGTTGTCCAATAAAGTTTTGATAGGCTTTTCATTTCTTTATCAGATAAGATCTCTATTTCGCCGACGTATAATAAATCCTTTTCGGGTACTGCCCGTTTTGTTCCCATAATGTGAGTTTTGTAAGTTTTAAAATCTTCATAGTTTAATAAGAATAAAGGAGATATATGTGCAACCATTCCGTTTTGCACATGAAGGAAATTCAATAGTTGTGCAAATAGTCGCACATAAAAAATCACTCTTTCTGTGTTGTTATTCTTGTTTTCAGCAGGCATTCTGGAAAATTATCATGTATTGGAGTGTACTGGAATGATGGTAATACATTTTAGAAAATTAAACAGAAAATTTTATGAAATAGTTAACCCTAATTTTTTAAGTTTTACATAACATTAGATTATTATTAAGTTGTTTTTCAGGGACGCAACAATCACAATAAATAAAAAAATAAATAGGTACATAATTAACAATGTAAGTACGTACTTATTTTAAACCACAATATTATGCATAATACATAATATATTGTATAATGTGTTCTATAAAGAAATGCACAAATTTTTGTTGTAATTAGAACTGGGATAAAAAATTTGGGGCAATTTAATTATTATATACGCTGTCGGCTGTTCTAGCATTGATTTCCCAAGTTGGGTAGTAAATTATTTCATAGATTTGTACCTTATCTATTATTTTTGTATTTCAAATGAGAAATAAATAAACTTAAAAAATGTATTTATTTGATTAACTATGTTAGACCTACAATTAACTTAATTATTTTAACGCAAAATTATAGTAATAAAACAAAATTTTTGAAAATGTTTATTATTATTTCATTAGAAAATTTTACTAGTGGAGTAAAACTATTAAAAAATAAAAAACATAATTTTCGTTACACATACCGGGTGGTGAACTGCTCAGGTGGTATATAGGGATTTAACATGTAAAATCATAAATATGCAGTTTCCTACTCTCCTGATTTTTTTAAAGCAAGAATTCATTAAACTAAAAATGATCACTGTTAAATTATCTACATGATAGGTTACTTAGTTATAACGAAAATAATTTTTATACAGCGTGATTACAAAAAATGCATATTTTTGACCTTTTGATTATTAATAATTTGTCAAAAAAAATTATTCTTGACAAAAGTTTATTTATGCTCTAAAACCTAAAAGGAGATAATTAAAATCGATATAACTCTTCTCGTGTACAGAGAGGATCTGAAAGTTTGATTGGGTCTAAGAATAGAAAGACCTAGTTGACACACCTTTAAACGGATTGAAACCAAATTTAAAACTTAAGGTTTTTAGGGGATTCCTCAAGTAGATTTTTCTTATTTCCTCCCTACTCCCTTAAACAGGGGTAGTTTATTGATGTACAAAAATAGAAAATTGCGATATTCTCCCATTCTGAATTTTTACGAAACAAATGAATGAAGGCATATTGTACAGTTATTAATGACGTAACGATTTATGAAATATGATGGAAATCGTGTATAGTGAGACTTCGTTTTTTGCTTCTTGTTCAATACTTAGTAGAATGAAAATAGTACAACACTAAATTTGCTTCCAGAACAAGATATAAAACTCTTTATTTAATAAAAAGAGATGGACGACATGTTTCGAGAGCTTAAGCTCTCATCATCAGGTCAATTTAAAAACAAGATTTTACAATAATTGAAAATTGTGTGAAATTGTGTGAAAGTTCTTTGTTACTTTAAGCATCTTGTGGTAGTAAATTTAAAATCAAAAAATGGTGACATTCTGAAGTAAAAATTAAACGCGTTTAATTTTTACTTCAGAATGTCACCATTTTTTGATTTTAAATTTACTACCACAAGATGCTTAAAGTAACAAAGAACTTTCACACAATTTCACACAATTTTCAATTATTGTAAAATCTTGTTTTTAAATTGACCTGATGATGAGAGCTTAAGCTCTCGAAACATGTCGTCCATCTCTTTTTATTAAATAAAGAGTTTTATATCTTGTTCTGGAAGCAAATTTAGTGTTGTACTATTTTCATTCATGATGGAAATCGTTTCAGCCGTTTTCGAGAATATTGAAATTTTCTATTTTTGTTCGTCAATAAACTACCCTTATTTAGGGGAGTAGGAAAGAAATAAGAAAAATATACTTGAGAAATCCCCTAAAACCTTAAGTTTAAAATTTGGTTTCGATCCGTTTAAAGGTGTGTCAACTAGGTCTTTCTATTCTTGAACCAAATCAAACTTACAGATTCTCCCTCTACACGAGAAGAGTTATATCAATTCTAATTATCTCCTTATAGGTTTTAGAGCATATACAAACTTTTATCAAGAATAATTTTTTCTGACAAATTAATAATAGTCAAAAGGTCAAAAATATGCATTTTTTGTAACCACGCTGTATAAAAAATATTTTCGGTGTAACTAAGTGACATATTATCATGTAGATAATTTAACAGTGATCATTTTTAGTTTAATGAATATTTGTTCTAAAAAAATCAGGAGAGCAGGCAACTGCATATTTATGATTTTACATGTTAAATCCCTATATACACCTGAGCAGTTCACCACCCTTCAGTTAGCTAAAAATAATTTTATAATATTTTATTATGCAAGTTGAAAACAACCTGTAGTAATAATTACAACGCGAAACAATTTACTTTCAATATTCACCTTGACAGTCACCTGTGTAACAAATCAGACACGATTTTTGAAGACACAAATAAGCAATAAATACATTGATGAGTGACTCAGACTTGAGACTAGTTTAGTTTAGTCGGAAATATTTTTCTTTTATGCACCAATGTTTTTTATAATGTGCATAATGTCGCTATGAAATTATTGTCTTACCAATTTGCGCGTCAGAGATGAATCTATCGCGTTCTACTTTTTTCTTTTTTTATAATTTGTTTCTATTTAAAATATTTGTATGCCACGTTATGTGCTACGCTGTATGCGAGCTATACGCTTTCTGTCTGAAGACGCCTTTACGGAAAAAAATTGTTGCTCAATCATTGTTAAACTTACTTTAAATTAAAATATTTGAGAACTTCAGGTCCAGCCAATCGTTCAAGAAGTCGTGTAATATTAGTTTTTATCTTTATAGTATCGCTATCAGGTGCCGGTTTCAGTTTAAAAAATTGACTTTTTTCAGGAGTTTCAACAAAGTCGTCCGGTATTGTCAGATACGCTTCACCTTTCAAGGCAACTTCATACATCCACATTTGTAAGGTTTGAATCATGTCTTTAAAAAATTCGTTTGATTCGAGTTCATCCGAGGTATAATGAAAACTGAGGCCAACTACTGGGTCATCGCTTAATTGGTTACTGAGTTCACTTATACTTGGAAACGCATTACTCAATTTTGGCATTGTCAGTTGAGGAGCTGGATCTATTTGTAATCGCTGGACAGAAGTGGCTTAATATTAATTATTTAAATTTAATACTAAAAGACTTTGTGCTTGTATTAATTTCTAAGAAAAATTTAGATTACCTATACAAACTATAGGTACAATCAATAGAGACAGAGTGCGGCAAAGAAAGCAGACGCTTTCCAAATTTGAATTTTTTTTGACATAAATGGAAAGATCACACAATTTTTATAGCAAAACTATTTTTCAAAACACAGATTAACTGTAAGAAATTACTACCTACGGTATTTTTATACCAACAATGAAATTAACAATAAATATGAGACTCATTCCCGTAAATATAAACATTTATTTATTTTATTTATATTTACGGTAAGGAGTCTAATCATAATTGTTAATTTCACTGTTAAAACTATTATTTATTTTTTTTACTAAGTAATTATTATTGAAAAGTTATTTTATCTATTAGTAATTTGATGGGAAAGATGGACAATTATTCGTATGTAAAACTTTTTTATTTATCGCCAACGTTTCGTCAACATTGCTGACTTCCTCAGGGCTCAAAATTGGACGTTTTACATATTAGTCAATGTCAAAAATATTAAATTGAAAACATACGGTTGGCATAGTTGTTGCAACCACTTCCACATCAAATGACTAATATTAAATTACAATGGACTCAAACATTAATATGTTATATTATCTATTTAATTAAAAATTAATTTTAAAGTTCCTATGACACGCCGAAAGAATTATGACACAAATAAATCCGAACATTAGGACGTCACAGACATTCCTGGCGCGTTATATTTTTAGTGTATTTGCCATAATATGGCACATACACTATTGGCGTCGGTCGGATGGCGGGACCTAGGGGTCGGACCAAAATTTCTCGACGTTTCATACCCCCCTGAACAGTTTGCCACCATTTTTAAAAATGTTTATGTATATATGTATGTATGTATATATATATATATATATATATTTATATATATATATATGTGTGTACACGATAACTGTCGACAGACTTAATCGATTGAAACGAAATTTGGTACAGACATTGGAACCCATCACCGCACGAAGCCTATTTAAAATGGGCCCGATCGGACCATTTTCAGGGTTGTATTTAGGGGTTCCAAAAAGTTTTTGGGCCCTAAAATAGCGAAAAATTTGTCAGAATCGTTTCAAAATTGAAATTTAACTCTTTAGTAAAGATTAAAATGTGCTGCTAAAATTTTAATAAAATCGGCCCGACAGGACCGGACTTTCAAATTTTATGAAAGCACTAGTTTGTTGATACGGATTTACTTATGGAAGGGTGTATTTAATTGCGTGTACTGATAAAATCCATGTCTAATATTGAAATTTAGAAAAATTTAATTATTTTAAGGGATGTATTAAGGGGTTAAATTTTTTATTTTGTCCAAAAACAAACTTAAGTTCACATAATAAAACCACAATGTCTGTATTAGCAAATACACTATATGTCGGCAGGGTTTTGGCACTGCGACCCGAGTTTTTTTTTGATTGTTATAATTTTTAAATAATTTGTTATTAATTATCTAAAAAAATCTTTCCATTTTCCAATTTACGTTAGTAATGATTTAAATTCCATTACTGAACATTGTGTGACAAAATAAGCTATGCAGAAGGTCCAATCATTCTAGTAGCCGGGAAATAACTAGTAAATACATCAAATAGCCTTAAACAGTACATTCAATGCCATCTGCCTCTGCAACCCTTGAATGAAGCCGTTAAATATGTATATATAGGTAGTATATTATTATGATATTACCTTCCCAAGTAATGGACATTCCATTTCGTTTTTTATGTCAGAGTCTTCAGATTTGTCAGCAATCATTTCTAATGTGTACGCATCTTCTTTAGAACCCAAAAATAATAGTGTAGTCAGTAAACAATTGTCAGCTCTTGCTAACAGTGTGACAACAAACGTATTACCATAACCATCTGTAAATTCTACACGATCTTGTAAAGCGATAGGATGATGACTGTTGAAACGAAATTTAATCAATATAATTTGATGTAGTAGTCCTCCTTTGATGAGATCTCCATTTGGATAAAGTATTTCTATATAAGAATTTTGTGTATGAGAATGAGTTAATATTGAATCTGCAGTATAGTTGTATGCATCGAGAATCAATGTTTCTGCTGCGGTGATAGTCAATGGAACTGGTTCAAACAATACCACACGAAATTCTGATTGTAAAAATGGTTTTGGATATCGTCCTTCAAAACTTAAAAAATTATAAATGTCGCCAGCTTCATACTTTTCCAAATAAATTGGGACTTTTATAGAATATAAACCAGGTTTTTCAGGTTGAAACGTTGCTTTCAATATGAGTTTTTTATTGGGTCTTATTGAACAAAACATCACTTCTCCATGGATTTTTATTTTAGGTCCACTTACATATTCTAGCCCAAATGGTTTATTATGTAAATCATCAAGTCTTATTCTGAAATCTTCTTTAATATTGTTTTGATTTTTTATTGTTAAAGTAGTTTCTGATACTTCACATCGATCACTTATAGGTAAATAACAAAGATTTAATGTGATTTGCGAAAAATGCAATCTATTACCGGAGACTATTGATGTCACTTTTAGCAGTGGTAGTTTTTTTGGAATTTTTTCTAAGAAGACATGTGACATTTTTTCATAATTGCTATAAAAATGCATAATAAGTTAAAAATCTACTTGCAAAAACGTTAATAAATTAATACAGGGTTGTTTAGCTGTGGTTTTTCTATACTAGAGCTTTTTTAAGAGTACAAAAAAACTAACAAAAATAAAGAATTATTTCGAAAATTAGTAAAAAATATGAACGAAGAAAATATTAATATTACCTACGCGAAAAGTGTCGCCCTTGTTAGAGTTTGACTCACCGTTTATCTCTCATAAAATAACATTTTAGATGACACACAAGCATTCAAAATTTTACATTATTAACATTTCAGAACTGAGGGGACACTTTTGACTAGTATTTTTGTGCAAGGTGTACTTACCTAGCATATTTAGATAAATAGTGCACTGGT
Organism: Mongoloraphidia duomilia; assembly: GCA_039654895.1. Taxonomy (NCBI): domain Eukaryota; kingdom Metazoa; phylum Arthropoda; class Insecta; order Raphidioptera; family Raphidiidae; genus Mongoloraphidia; species Mongoloraphidia duomilia. The sequence goes on from CM077522.1 coordinate 13,498,413, forward strand.
TTTAAAGTTTTTGGTGAATGATAATTGGGTGGTCCAATAATCGAGTTAATAATAACAGGTAAATAAAATTCATATGCTGCTAGATCTATTGGCTTGAAATATAAATATAATTTTTGGATTTCGCCTGGCAACAACGAAATTATTTTTAAGTTGGGAATTTCATTTTCTTCTTCTTTTGAAAAACATATATTGTATTCTGGAAAATCCTTCAATTGAAACTGAATGTGAACTTCAGTTTTTCCATAATTTTCTACAACTAGAGCCATGGCATCAAACGAATAAGGACTTATTCTTCTATATTTCAGTATATCCGGATGAACTCTAACTTGAGGCCAGACCACTCGACCGGTAACATTGAAATGTATTTCAAAATTTCGTTGTAACTGTGCTTTAATTTTGCAATTGAATGTCATCGGACATTTTAGTTTAACATACATAAATAGTTGGTAACTAGATTTACCGAGAATAACGCCGTGAATAGGACTTATTTCCACTCCCGTTATAGGATTGGGAGTTAAGATATGAAATATAACATCGTTGTTTCCTTCGTTAACTAAATATGTAGGCACGATTTTTTCTATATTTAATGAGAGCACTTTAAGTTTGATGGTATTTTCCAAAAAATGTACTATTGGTTTCGCTAAGTTTGCTGTAATATTGACTATCTGTATTTCATCCGATTCCGCTGAAAATATTGCATCTGTTTCAAGTTTTTTTAGAGGATCTAAATAAATATAGACAAAACATACTAGTTTTGCTCGATATGATACTGTTCCATGAGATGGATGGATTTTATAACAGCAATCGGATGGCAAATTCCATTTAAAGGAAGTTAAGGAATAAGATGGATTTATTATTTCAATCGGTAATGATTTAGGAGCAAACAATTCATTTGGATTATCGAAAAAAATTCTATTTGTAGATAACACTAGACTTTTCTGAACAATATTCGCTAAAATATTAATTTCACCCTTGTGAACATCATTGATTAAGTAAGTTAACACTCTGCTAAATCTTCCCAATGATTCAGCTGTGCATGTCACTTTTACACGTTTGCAAATTCTGCTCCCAATTATATACGTCAAACCATTTTGCAGGGTAACCTGTGAGCTATGCACTTGAAAGCCAACTTTAATTTCGAACGGATTCATATTTTCAACTAATAAATATTCGGAACAAGCTGTGTGGGCAGCTATCTGCAAATTAAAAAAAGTTAATTTTTAATACTAAATTTAAGAACTGCTGTGGTTTTATTTAAATCAAATAAATAATAATATTGCCGTTTCGTTTCGTCTCGTCTCGTCTCGGCGAGACGGCAGCAACACTATAAATTGGAAGCTCCTATGAGAAATCTTAAACCATAAAATTACATTTTGAAATATTCTTTTAGCAGCTGAAAGAACGATAAAAAAACAATGACATACTTTACCAAGGTTGATGGTTTTGGGAATGATTCTTATATTGTATAATTGGTAGGGATTTAGAGCGATGCAATAATAATCTCTAGGAATATTCAAATCAGCTGTTTTATGTTCATCTCTTCTTGGCGTTTTTACGATTGTTTTCTCTACGCTGTTTTTACATTTTTTGTAAATATCGTAATCAAGGGGTAATTTTTTTTTCCTTATTGCCAATTGTCGATTATCTAATATTTCTTTTGCTTTATTTTGCGTATATTTCATATAATAAGTATAATTCCGTTTTTTTGCTTCTCTTTGAGCAGTCGAAAGATTGTATTGCAGATCTGGTGGGTAAGTATAACGAGTAATCCCAGTAAAAATTGTTTTGAAACTGTTAAAAGAGCAGATTTGGTTTATAAATAAATAGTTTTTTTTGTGGTATTAGTAAGTAAAGTAAAAAACCGTGCTTTCTAAATTTTGAGTCTGATGCATCTACCACATCTTGTTATCGCAGAAAATGTGAAAAAATATCCTTACCAAACAAACTATATACACTTAAGGAGTAACATTTTACCAAGGCATGTTAAATTTTGAATTCTACTGTTTTTCTATGGCCTTATTCTTTACGAAACCGCCTGTATGTTGTATCACCTTTCTGTAGGTCTGGACTGGCCATCAATTTAAATACTTGGTAGGTACTTAACTTATTTGACTGACTTCAGTCCTCTGTCCAGTTTTTTAAATAACAACAATAAATAAAAAATCATAGTTTTAGTAATTATAGCTTTTCGTATTTTTTGGCGGTCCTTTAGTTTGATAGTCTACCGACCCAGTGAAAGACTGCCCGGTTACCCGCAACGCCGGTCTAGCGTTCCTTTCTGTACCCGTCCAATTTTTTTATAGCGCAATTTGTTTACTTACATTTTTTCAGCATTAGCTGGTCTCAGTGACGATTGCCTATCGTTTGGGAAAGCAATGTAGCATTCATCTGCTATGTTCGAGGGATGCTTTGGACAAAGTTCTTTATGTGCCATCGTTGTTTTTGGAATATCTAATTCAGGTATATTTTTGAACTTTACACTACTGACACATATTCCCACTTCATTTGTAATTAAAGGCACTATTCCATTTACAAATTTAGGTTTTGGTGGAACACCTTTTCTTAAAAACATGTTAAAAAATGCAGGTACTTTAGTGTATCCCACTACGACATTCTTGACTTCGCCTTCCTCATTGATGGGGAATAATTCGAAAGTGATAACAATTTTTTTTATTTCGGATGAAGTTGGGATAAACCTTACACCAACTTCGATGCACTGACAGGGTTTCAATGTGTGACAAACCGGGTCAACAAATATATTACATGACTTTTGATATTTAAAACGAACAGTCAAAGCTGGTGAATTATTTTGTAGACATAGAACTCGATGAACTGGGACGTTCATATCGACGTGTCCGAAATTTAGTTCATCGGGGACGGAGCTTACATTGGTACTTTCTCCATCACCGTATAGGCAAAGGTGAACTGTTTCTGTTACATTTTTTGGCACATTATTTAAGGTATCTGTAAATACGAATCTTTGTATAATATTGGCAACGTGAACAACCTTGAGTGGCTATAGAATGGGAGATTTATATTATAGCATACATAGGCGGGATTCAGCGACATGAAGCACGGGACCTATCTATTATCTATGCACCGGACCCTTATAATTTTGGGGAGGGGGGTCAAGAGGTGGTGTTTAAACACAAAGATAATATAATACTATTTATTTTGAAAAAAAGAATCGTATTAATTAACAATGGTAGGGATAACTTAATCCCTCTTGCTCCCCTCTGATCCCGTCTATGATAGCGTCGACGGCGGCACTATGTGAAAAGGTTATAATATTATGTATAATATGAAGAAACGCGAGGGAAATTACAATTTTTGTTGTCTTTACATAACGCATTTTATATTTTCCTTTGACATGAAAGAAAATTTTTTTTCAGCAAGTATCAGATTGTTTCCATACATGATGTAAAGTAAAATATAACACAGATAATAATATATTATTGTGAAATATGTACGAGTCCATCAAAAAACGCAATAATTCAGTAAAGTGCGCCGCGACTCTACTAGACTCTGTGAATGTAGCGAAAATTCGACATTTAAATTTCGGCACGTATTAATGTGTTCCTGCTTTACAGGATTCATTTTTATACATACAGTGCCAGCTGTAGGCGTAGAATGCGAACTAGGAAAACAGTAGAAAAGCGATATCTAACTGACTGTCAACTAACCGGTACTGTAATTTCCACTAGCGAGCGCTTGGGTTTCATTCAACTCTTCTTCAACGTTCGGGTTCATCACGAAGTTTGCCAAGGTCATGTCGGCGCCGATTCGCAACGACTTTACGTACGATATCTCGCTTTTGCGCTCCGCTGTAATCAACGCGTATGTATACTGTACTCGATCGTTCTTTGTTCGCGCCTCGCGCTATATATCGTATTTACTACAAACGACTCTACAAAAGTTCCTTTCCATTCTACAAGTACACTATGTTTCATTCAAGCTTACTTGTGTACGAGTAGTATATTTTCCTTTTCAAGTTATGTAGAGTAAATAAATACTCGAATTTCGAGTCTCGACAAATAGCACAGTGAGAAAATTTATACTGAAAAAGGTTTTTAATATTTTTCAACATCTAACATTTTTCATATTTTTCAGCCTGCAGTGACTCACCTGCTGGACTCGCCCCGAATAGAAAATCCATTAGAAAGAATATCAAACTAACGAATGTATTTCTCCATGCGGCTATTCAACAACAATTTAGTCACTTTTTAATCACAAAAATTTCATTAATGAATGCACATTTCGAAAGTTTAATAGCTGCTAATGCTGGGAGTGTGCTCTCGAAATTCATTAATAAAATTTTTGTGAAATTTTTTTGCAAAACAGCTTTATAAGCTGAACTTTACCTTTTGGTGTTAACAAAAAAAAATTATTATTATTATTAAAAAGTAATTAAAAGTGTTGTTTTCTAGTGTTCCCATACGCCCTTCTCTATGGTAACTGCTAAGCATCAATATAATACATCATAGTAAATAATAAAATATAAAATGTGACAGTAAATTTCATGGATCATAGGAAGCCACTTGTTGTTCCGGTCAAAGCTTTGGATGAATTATAGTAATCGAAGAGCGTGGCTCTTGTCTGGTGTTAATTGTTAAAGACACCTAATTTTGATATGTATTTGTGTGATAAGAAACTTAATAAAACTTGATTTTTTCGAAAGTTTATGAAAAAAAAGTCAGCTGAAAATGTATGCTATACCATTCAAGTGCGGCCATCATTCCGCCACACTAGCTCAAAGTCGACCTTTTTAACACTAATTGTTTTGGGTGACAAGAAGCGGTATGGGACTTACCTACTTTTTCAACACCAGACAAGAGCCACGCTCTAAACCCGGCATACCAGGAATTTTCGATTACTATAATTCATCCAAAGCTATGACCGGAACATCAGGATATTTATTATAAGTATTACTTAATTAAAAATTACATTTCTACGTAAGAAACTTAGCTTCTGTCGGGTGTTCCATGACACCTTATGACTTTTTTCTTGCACGGGGTTCCCTACTATTATCAGTTATGTAATATGTAGTATATAGATGCATATTTATCAAAAGAGACTTCAAATTATTATGTAGATAAAAATTTTGGATTAAAAGATTTGACCCTAACAAGTGAAGACACAATATGAAAGCTTGTAATAATAATAAAAATTCAACCTGTTTCAGGTACATTAACGTTGATGATTCGTAAAAATAAAATGTGATCAGTTTCATCCTTATTCGTACTTTTCCAGCCTTCTTCTGTTTGAGCTTTTTTGGGTAAGAATCTAAACAAGAAACAATTTTTATCAAAACGATATTTTTACCGTTAAAGCATATTTAAATATATGCGTTAACGTCGAGTTTATCAAGAATATTGATTAAATATCACACAAAATGGTAACGAGACCTCTGTCGGTAAATTGGTTTTCCTGGGGGGTTTTCAAGAACGGCTGGATCGATTTTGATAAAACTTAGAATACGGTTTATACTGATACCTAAACTTAAAGTATAGGTTATTTTTTATCCGATTAAGATTGGGTTAAGATAAGGTTTCTGTTAAAACCGATATGCGAACAAAGTCTAGGATAAAGGCTAGTTGTAGATATAATCTTGATAATATTATAAGGTTAGGAATTTTTCTCAAGTTCACTCGAGAACGGCTGGATCGATTTTGATAAAACTTAGAATACTATTGGGTAAAGATAAGATTTCTGTTAAAACCGATATGCGAACAAAGTTGCGGATATAATCTTGATAACATTATAAGGTTAGGACATTACCTTACTGTAAATATTTTTCCTTCAAATGGTTCAAGAATTCCGTCTGTAGGTGTCAACGTAAACCCGTTTAATGATGGTTTATTACCCATTACTTTCTCAAAAGCCTGAAATATTATTCTAAGATTATTTAATATTTGAGTTACTGTCACTATTTAGTATTAGTGAAACGGCATTCTAACAAAAAAATTACAGAACCTCTGTATAAGGGTATATAATAAAAAAATAATAATATTATCACTGTTGGAACCTTAATTAAAAACTCTCAGTATCGCGCTGGATTTACCTATCTTTTACATCATTTTAATTTACATCATTTAAATTTAAATTGTGTTTTAAAGACCACCAACAGCTAAGGTTATTTGGGCCTAGCACCAATTCATATTTTCAATTCATTATTTTTTATTTTAATAATAAATTGAAAATACAATTGACACTTTGACCAGCTCTCGGGCTAGAACCCGGGAACTGGGGACTTGAAATCGAGGAACCATAGCAACGCCATGTAAACAACAGCATAGCTACACGCTCGGCTATTCTCAAGCCGATTTACCTATCAATTACTCAACTGTGTCTGCAGTGGCTGGCATTTATTTCTTTCATATTATAACTGACGTTTGATTTCGATACGTGTGAGAGCTATTCTTATTTTCTTGTGGTTTACCTTAAATGTTTTATTGATATCTGCCAACACCAAAAACGTACATGGGCGCGAACTAATATTCTTTAAGATAAACATTCTTTCCATTTGATCGTCGCAGAAAACTGGTGGAAACGATATCAAAGCCAAATCACCCAGTGAATTCGGATGATATAGCATCAGTTGCGGACGAATTACTGTTAAATGTGCTACAATAAACAATTGCCATTAATTTTCTATGAAACGGAGATGAAGAGATTTAGTAGAGTAGATCCTATGTCCATTGACCACTCTCGTAACCTCACCACTCCTGAACATCGACTTAAGTCTCATGGAACCAAATTATGTGCTAAATGTCTTCTTTCATCTTCAACCCAAAGACTGATAAATGTTCTTCCGGATTTCAGGAATTACTTACAAGTGTGTGAGAATGTGATTAAAATATCAAATAATCGTAATATTGTTCTATCGTCATCAGAGAGAAGATGTAATATCTTATGAAATACATTTTAATATACCTTGAACTCTTAAAGGTGGCAGAGTTTTGATCCAAAACTCTTTTAGTAATACTCCCTCTTTCGTTCCGCAAGCCTTTATGTTAATTTTAACTGACGATTTAGCTGCAATATCGCCTTTCACAGGATCAAATTGTAAATTTAGTTCATTTCGACCGGCGTCAATATGAAACGATGTCCCTTTTGTTCCATCATTTTGTATTTCCAGGACACGTTGTTCAGATGATATACCCAAATTAACAATTCCAAAATCCAATTCTTTAGGGCAAAATAGGAGCGCTTTCGAAACAGTGCTTAAAAAATTACAATTTTTTTAGTATTCCGTTCGAGTACTCGATTATCTACTTAGGCTCGTGTTCAGCGAACCCAATAAACCTAATAATGATTCAGGAATATAATGTTATAAGTAGTTAAAAATCATTCTAAATCCACCAAAGATCTTGATACATTCTCTTATCTGGTTTAAAAACAAACCAGATAATTTAAACGGCTAAACATAAAATTTGAACTTAGGACCTCAAAATAAGAAAAAAAAATTTCATAAAGTATACCCGCAAACGCCTCGTTTAACAGATATTGACTTCTGAATTGACTAAATATAGGAATCAATAATTTCGAACTGATCTAGGTGTGATAATAAATTTGAATATTGATCTTTAATGTTTAAAAATAATCAAAATTTAAATATTTTGTTCAAAATGATGGCCCCCAGTGCAGACACTTAGCGTTGGACTTAACAATTTTATAAATTTTGTGACTATAGACGAGTTTGACTAAATATTCTAGTAATTGCTTTATTCTGTAATTTCAGAAGCGATTTTCTTGTTTTGAGATCCTAAATTCATATTTTAAGTTCAACCCTGAAACACGCTGCGTAATTCATAAAAAAATATAATTTTTATATAATAATAACTGATTTGTCCCTTGGCACTTAGAGCGATGACACACACAGCAGTTTCACAGCGCTTTTGCGTCGACTATAGCCACCTGAGGCCACTGCTGTCTCGACATGACACACACAGCGATGTGTCGAGGCGGCGCTCAGGTCGGCAGGTAATTCTCGCAAATGTGTGTGTTTTGCACCATTGAAAAACATTAACTCGGCAACCGCCTCGCCACAACCCGCTGACAAACCATTGTGTGTGTCATCGACCTTAGACTTAGTAGAAAATGATTAAATAACCTCTGATATGTGTTACTAATGTTTTATTTACTCAGGAGCACCACAAAATAAACGGACAAAGGAAATAGCACTGTCATTATGGAGAAAAACGAATATTCTACAGTAATGAAAATGATGTTAGGAGCATGCTTTCACTTATCAATTACTGAATAAAGATTTCACTTCTCAATTTCAAAATCGTAGTAATAGTTTAATATCCCAGATGAGAAGAAAATCTCATCGACGATGATATTGAGAAACAACTAAAAACACACAATGCAATACTACCGAAACTTTATGGCTTGGGAAGGTCCATAAACAAGGTTGCAAATTTAAATCAGTGGTGAATTGTAGATCGTAGAGTACTTATTATTTACTGTAAATTATAGACGCGTCGACAACTTAGGTCATTAGCGTCTTGATCCAGAGGCGATCGTAGAGTAAATAAAACGTTAGCAGAACTTACGCAAGTGATTGTTTTTATCATACATTTTGACAGCCGATTAAGAAAAGTATTTATATTTTTCGGTTTTTAGAATCAAATGTGTTTGGTTCATTCACGGAGTGTTTTATTTTTACTTCCCACCTCTACTATGGTAGGGAAGTAATGGATTTAGTCCGAAAAAAATATTTCGAGATTTTAACAGATTTTCACGTTTTGAGACCCTAGCAATCGTTTAAGATCATTTTCTGACTGATGTCTGTATGTGTGTGTGTGTGTGTGTATGTGTGTGTGTGTGTGGTCAATTTTTCGCCTTCGATATCTTAAGAACGGAACAACTTACGGGCATGCCGATTGTTCTATTGTGTTTATCAGCCTTTAACTTAGATCTGATTAGATTTTGAGTCAAATCGGTTCAGTGGATCCTGAGATATTCAAAAAAACGTCCTCAATGTCACGTATTAACATAGGTAAAAAAAATATAAATGAATTCTAGATGTTATAATATGAAAAAAATGTTAATATTTTTTTTCTCTAAAATGTATAGTTTTAGAGAAAAAAAATATTTTACTAAAAAAAATAAAAATTGTACGTAAATCAAGGTAACCATGATTTTTGCTATATTAAGCTAGCCATCAGTAGATCACCAAACAAAAAAGAGGGCCATGCTTTTTTCAAAGAATAAAAATTAAATTGTGTTTTAAAGACCACCAACAGCTAAGGTTATTTGGGCCTAGTCAAAGAATAAAAAAAAAGTGTTTATTTTTTGCAAATATTTACTAGGTGGGAAGTATAGGACTGGTCATCAGTCGAATTTTTTATTCAGAAAATAACTTACACAAAAATACCATAAGAAATATTTGTATTATTTATTGACAATTGAAGATGTGATCTATATACTACGTCATTCGAATTGTAGGTATACGTCATCTTGCGTGAAATGGACAACCCTGGAGCAAGTTCAACCGGCCTTGTCACTGGTTTGATTTTAAATGCCTAAAATTTTTTTATTTTTCATGCTCAGATATATTTGATTATAGACCAAGAGCCAGTAACGTATTTCGGGGACTCATTTCAACAATCGTGAAAATTTAGGAACTAAATTTTATATATCTGCTGAACAATAAAAGTCGATTTTGCCAGCCCCCTGCGACCGGGTTATACTACCCCAAAATTACAAAGAGGGTGAGAAATAAGTTTCAATTTACTCAAAGTACCTAACAGTCATGAAATTTCAGGAGGTTATTTTCGATACCTAGTATTTTTTATTCATAAAAATTATTGGCTGTAAAGTCCACTGAAAGAGTCGGTCGGTAGCGAAACAACAAGATACGCTGTTCAAACCTCCCGTTTTCGAGGTCGCTGATTACAGGAAAAATAAAATCATGGACGACCAAGATCGGCTTCAGCCCTTTATGGGGTGCAAAACACCCCTAATTAACGTTTCTCGAAAAGACGCTTAGCGACCGGTGAAAAAAAATTGTAATGTTTTTTTGGTAGAAGGTGATACGCAACGAAGGTCCACACCCCTTATTAAGTAGCTCTAGCGTGCCGCAGGTGCTTGAAACAACCCTTAAAAAGGCGAGAAATATTGGTTTCGTCTCGAAGGGACAAAACCATCTTGACCCCTGTTTTCGAGTGCTCTGATCATGATAAAATTATTTTCTCGTCCGTCCGATCCGTCTCCCACCTCCAAACGGAGAGAAAACCATCCTTGATTAGCGTTTTTTAGAGGACGCTTAACGACGGGTGAAAAATTGGAATGTTTTTTTAGGAGGTGATACAAAACGCAGGTCCACACCCCTGAAGCAGTTCCAGCGTTCCCAAGGGGGCTGAAAAAACCCTTAAAAAGGCGAAAAAAATTGGTTTCGTCTCGAAGAGACAAAACCAACTCCATGTATAACTTATAAATTGATTTAAGATTCATCATTAAAAGAAAATAAAAATCAAGCTGTACAATTTCTTTTTCGCAAATCCCATGATAATTAGCGCTACGTGCCGTAATCATGACAAACCACCTATACGAGATGGTTTTCACTCCGTTTGGGGATGGGGGAGGGGTCGGACGGACGCGAAAATAATTTTATCGTAATCAGCGCCCTTGAAAACGGGGGGATGGTTGGTTTTGTCTCTTCGAGACGAAACCAATATTTTTCGCCTTTTTAAGGATTGTTTCAACCCCCTGGGGCACGCTAGAGCTACTTTAGGGGTGTGGACCTTCGTTGGTATCACCTTCTACCAAAAACCATTGCAATTTTTTTTCACTCGTCGTTTAGCGTTCTCTTGAGGAATTAGGGGTGATTTTTACCCTCTAAAGGGGTGAAGCCGATCTTGGCCGTCCATGATTTTATTTCTCTTGTAATCAGCCACCTCGAAAACGGGGGGTGGCCAAGTTTGAACAGCGTGTTTTGTTGTTTCGCTACCGGCCGACTCTTTCAGCGTACTTTACAGCGTTTTGCCAACATTTAGGAGGGGGGGAATGTTCTGTCAACAATTTTTATGAATAAAAAATACTATCGAAAATAACCGCCTGAAATGTCATGACTTTTACTTCAAGTAAATTAAAACTTATTTCTCACCCGAGTTCTCACCCTTTTTGTAATTATGGGGTAGTATAACCCGGCCGCAGGGGGTTGACAGAATCGACTTTTATTGTTCAGCAGATATATAAAATTTAGTTCCTAAATTTTCACGACTGTTGAAATGAGTCCTCGAAATACGCTGCTGGCTCTCCATCTATTATATTATTAAGTCAGCAAAGAAATAGAAAATTATGCAATTTTTTCGTAAGAAATCAGAAAAATGCGATTACCACACTTGTAAGTTTAAGTGGGTAGCAGGTAAATGCACAAAATGAAGATTACAAAAGCTGCAGAGAAAAAATACAATACGTAAGCGGTTGGTGATCCGATTTTGACAATAGCCTTATATTTTCCGATATTTTTAAGCGTCAAAGTTTTTTCAAACGATTTTCCGTCAAACGCATTTCTGAAGATCATTGATTTTGGCGTAATCATAATATCTCCAATAATCATTGATGCCATGTCCATTCCCGAATCTAACGTAAGCATTGTTGAACTCATTTCACATACCGATAGAGCTGTAGAAATATTATCACGATTTGTAAACAAAGTGCTATATAATAATTAATTAGTATCTAATATAATACACTAATACTTACATTCAGGGTAAAACTATATTGTCTTATATTATAGTATCTAAGTATATATATGAATAAATAATTGTAAATAATTTATAGACGTTTGACTATCCTAATATAATCAAGGGGCCATCCCGCATTTTATTAATAGCGATCTTAAAACGCGAGTTGACGATGACGCAATCTGACGAACAATTAACGACGCCTAGTTGCACACCGTTCATTGGTTCATATTTTAGCGATGACGGCGTATTTATTACCGCTATTCGATGGACCCCTCGAATCAGATTACGTCACAACAGATGTCGAAAGTTAGTGCTTGAAATAAACATGTAATTTTAATTTCTCATAAAATTATGCTTTTCGTCTGCCTAATCCTTATCATGGTAATTAAACTATATCCAAGCCAAATAAGAATGGCTGCGTTATATCAGAAACGTGAATTTGAATTTAGCGGGATGGCCCCATTAAAAATCAATATCATTCGACAAGAAATCGTATTCATGGATTTTCAAATTTCATTGATAAAAAATTAGGTTAAGCAAGAAGCTGATTAAATAGTTTTTACCCTGCTTTACTCTACTAAATTTTACAATAAAGTATAGTAATTTACCTCCTGACATATTTTCAGATTTTGTGCTTACATTACTCGACTCGATTGCGTCGATACTTTTTAAAGAGAACATTTTCAAACATTTTAAACTATTATCCCCATCCCAAGTTCACCATTCAAATTTTTAGATTTTGATTTTGTCTTGATGTATATTTACAAATTTTTCATTTATTGTATACTTTTTTATTTTAAATAAAATATCTATAGCAACTGAAAGATAATAGGAGCAGTTGATCAAGAAGAAAGTTATTCATCTTCTGCAGTATAACATTTAAAACACAATCCGTTTTCTTTCGACAGTACGTCAGCGATTCCTAGAGATGTGCAAAATAGTTTATTAAAAGTATTTAAATTCAAAATGCAAATACTTCGTTACTTTTCTATACCAAATAGTTTTAAATAAAAGATTTAAATACAAAATGCAAAGTAGGTATTTTCAAAATAGCTTTTTTCAAATAAAATACCTTTAGTTAGTTACACATCTCTAGTTACACATAGAAAAAAATTATTGAAAATTCATTGATAAGTGTAGGCTCAAGTGGGTATTTCAGGGGTATGAAGGTAGCTAAGTAGAGAAGGATAAAAAATAACAAATGGAATTTAGGTGGCTAAGTTCATTGAAATGTTGGGTACATTTTTTAGGCTAACCTTGCATTTTGGGTTGGACAAGGTTTTTTTCGTTCCATGGGGGGAGGGGGGGGTCGGTGAAGTTTAAAATTGAGTTTTCGGGGTCGTCGGCCACCAAATTTGGCCGCTATCTTGAAAAAGGAGTGCTAACAGGTTTTGCACTGTATCTCCGTAACGGTACATCTTACAGAAAATTTGTAGTTAGGTTTTTTGTTTAGAATCGAATTCTTTACAACTTTACTAGATATACTTTTTGACTTAAATTGAATAATTAAAAAGATATGCTTTATAGAAGATAGAATATTTTTTGTTTTTCTGTTAAAATTGAAAGAAAAAAAAGTGTCTATACTAAAAACCAAATCTATGTGGAATTTTAGTGACTTTCCTAGTAACGAAAATACACTCTGTAATACACATAAATCTTTTTTGAGCAATCTGTAGATTACTAATAGCAAAATTATTAACTGTCAGAAATATTTCTATAAATATTTTAATAATTCTGGACGTGTAAATTGTCAGTTTAAATTTCTTTTTCAAGATTTTCTTTAAATACTCTTGCAAGTTATAATAAACTAAAAAGTGTTGTTATTTTTTTTTTTTTTAATTAAAAATGAACTGTTTTAATAATTTCTTAAATTTTATTTTGTCAAAAAAATTCACAATGATAATAAATATTAATAAAAAAATATACAAATATAGTTTATTAACAAAAATAAGAACTGTCCGTTTAAAATAATATACCTAATTATTGCACTTGCACATTGATTAAGAAAATATCAGCCACTGTAAATTTACCGAAAGCAAATGAAAAATTAACTGTTATAAATAGGCAGTATTAGAAACCACTCGTTCCCGTTGTGTTTTTAAGTTACGGAATTTTAACGTAAAAAAAGTTCGAGCCTCTTTATGACGTTTTCATCAACTTATTATTCCATATTTGTCTTTTCATATTCTGTACTTATTTATAAACGCTTTAAACCAACTTGAACTCAGTCGAGGTACGCAAGACTAGAGTTGTGTAGTTTCTAATATGTATAGCTCCAGGAACCATCTCTCTATCTTTACGCAACTTAGCATGTCCATACTGCGTATTATAATCAGATTTCTATTTGATTTTTTCCATCAGATTTTCCAATACAAATTTGTGTATTACTAATTCACTGTTTAAATAGAATACGTGCATACAGAAAATATTTTCGCAATTTTTTTTTTGAGTTCACCCGTGCGTTCACCGTTTTTTACATATTGATTTTTAAACTGCGAAAAACATTCAATAACAGCCAGTTTTAATTTTTTTGTTAATAAATTTCTGCTCTTCGGCATTTTTTAATTTTTTTTTTGTGAATATTTTTTGACGAATATTTTTAATGACAATAAAAATCTGAAATTTACCTTACCTGTTTGAATGGTTTCCATAACAATTTTAAATTTAAACGAAAAGATCTATCGGAAATTTGTATTAATTAATTACCACACATACAAACTAAAAAAAACTTTTAAAAATACTTAGTGCTGCCAACATAAATCAGTTACTAAAATGTAACTAAATTTCCACATAGATTTGGTTTTTAGTATAGTAAAGTTGTAGAGAATTCGATTTTAAACAAAAAACGTCTCTACTAATTTTCTGTAAGAAATACCGTTACCGCGGTAACCATTTAAATTCCATTTGTAATTTTTTATTTTTTACTTATATTAAGTATAAAATAGTAATGGGACTTTTGTCTGCAATTATCTTTCATTGCGGATTTTTCTGGGAATTTTGTATGATACAAAACGGCAAAACATGTTTCCAGTTTTTTGTTTATCTGTTTTTACTGGCGTCATACGAAAGTGGATGATGGATCTATTTTGATGAAATGTGGGGCACTGTCTATGAAAATATAAATACGGCATTGAATGCATTTTGAAATTGTGAACTAATCATTTCTTTACGCTAGACTTCAAGGTTGTAATTGCCAAAAAATGGCAGTACGCTGTTGTTTTACCTAAATTTGGCATTTAATCCACAGTGACTTATTAAATAGGAATATAACTATTATGGGATTACCTATATAGATAATACTAATAATGCAGATTGTAGACGCTCGACAACTGAAGATAAACGTTTATTCAAAATAATGAAACTTATTAAATGAGATTATAGTTTCCAATAATGTATAGGGCATATTTTTACCAACACAGAAATATTTCCAAAATTATGCTTTGTAAGAAATATTTACAGACTGTACTAATTTATCAAAAATATTACAACAGCTAATAATTTTAAAAATATTCATGTTTTGTTGAATAGAAAAACATTCCCTACATGTCTTATTAATTTTAATTCTTTTAATTAATAAATCAAATTGAAATAAATTTCAGAATTATGATAAAAAATATTAAATCTTTGGTAAGTAGCCTAGGTTTTTGATACGACTTTCAGCCATAAATCTAGATTTAAGTATGCCATTTGTTTTCTGGAAATATCCAATGAATATCCATGATTTAGTTAAAAACAAATTACATTCTTAAATCTTGATTTACAGCTGAAAGTCGCATCAGAAACCGAGGATGTTTTTTTTTTAAATTTTAAAATAAAAAATACAATTACAGAAGTGTGTTTAAAATATTTTTATATCAATTTCG
Organism: Mongoloraphidia duomilia; assembly: GCA_039654895.1. NCBI lineage: Eukaryota > Metazoa > Arthropoda > Insecta > Raphidioptera > Raphidiidae > Mongoloraphidia > Mongoloraphidia duomilia. The sequence continues at coordinate 13,513,975 of CM077522.1, forward strand.
GCAACTATTTTTTTACAAATGTTACGTAATATCTTCTATATTCGAAATCATTGTCTGACATAACAGTAAGATAAAAAGGTTCTAAGGAAAGTATATGCGTTGGAATGTTAATGAAACCATATTCCCGTACGTTCTTTATCGTTATCGAATTACGTATCAGAACGATATCTGGACGATCTGTAGTTATGTTGTAAGACACTTTTGTTTTGAACATGTGATCCCTTTGAACGGTCGAGCCGTACACTTGGACTTCATTTTCAATTATCCATTCGACTAATCTTTGACCAATTTTGGTATCTATAAACAAAATTTATGATGAGATTATCTTCAAATATATTTCTAAAATAAACTCTCCTTGCTTTCATCTACTACAAACGAATTTTTGATATTTTAATCGACTTCAAAAAACAGAGGTTATCAATCCGACATGTATACTTTTTTCAGTCATAATTTTTCGAGGGATTAACTGATTTGAATAATTTCAACGCCATTGGGTTCAGAATGTCTACGGATTTGTCCCATATAATGTTTATAAAACTCGGTTGAGGAATTTCTTTATTTTCTAGTTATCAAATTATTTTTTTAATTATGTTATGCTAATTATGTTATGATATCTACTGCATTTGTGAACCGATTTTGATTATGCTTTTTCTAATCAATAGGGCAAACCTTCAGGGTGGTCCCATATAGATTTTACTTATATCGGTTCAGTAGTTTTTTTAAGTTTAGTAATCATATATCAAGACACACGTCGGTTTATAACGTGTAAACCTCCTTAAAAAAACCACTAAAAAGAGGACAATATTAAAATTTTTAGGTCGGCGCCAATTTAATATAATAAAAGTAAATATACATACAGAAAGTTTTAGTACCTACCTAATTAAATTGTCGCTGACCTCAAAATTTTATTATTTTCCTCTTTTTAGTGGCTTTTTTTGAGTCACTTTCTTGGGTCACTAACAGCTATACGGTTATTTGGGCCCACCGGTGGTTTAGAATCTGGGAGCTGAAGGCTTGTAATAAAGGTGCCATGGAAATTGGAAACGCTATACAGTGTGTCCACAGACTCATCCTCAACATGGGGATCTCCGTTGTTATGGGAGATAGAGATTTGGTTAAATGAGACAAAATGTGCAGAATTTCCAGTACTACTACCCTGCGTAGTCAAACTTTCCATATTTTGCTTGGTTCGCGACCGACAGTTGAAAAACGAGATTTACCCATTTTCGTTTTTTGTTTATAACTCGCTTATTAAGTAAGTTGGAAAAAAAATATTTTCACTTTCTTAAGGCCATTTTTTAAGAAGATTTCAAATCTCATTTCATATTTTTATTTACTTTTATAGTTTTAGAGATACTTGTACTAACTTTGTTTTTTTAAATACACGTCAAAGATGGCCATGACACCATTCGAAAGAGATTTTTTTTCTCTTTAATTTGATATGAGGGTTGATAGATTTATTTTCAAAAATAACAGAGTTATATGTAAAACACTGATTTTTAATAGTAGGCTATGCTAAATTAATTGATAAAACAACAGAAGGCTTAGCAAACAGTTGAAATTCGCGGTTGGCTTTGTAAACGGCTGTTTTGTTTTAGCTGTTAAAGTGTAGTTTGTTCCTAATTTGCCAGTTTACTAAGTGATTTATTAAATTCACTTTTGTTATCATAGAACCATTTTGTAACAATGAAAAATAAGCGATTTTCAACAATTGATCTTAAAACAGTAGTTTTGTCTTCTTCACTTATTCGCGTTGACTTAGTAAACGGCTTTTTAAATGATCCATAGTTTATTAAATTTCCTCGTAAGTTTAAGTAAATAGACGAATGAGGTTGTCTTCGTTCTAGATACTGATCGAAGTACATTTCTGCAGCTCTGGTCGAATTTTTGTGACATAGAATGTAACAAGATAACATATCAAATTTTTCATTGTTACAAAATGGTTCCATGATAACAAAAGTAAATTTAATAAATCACTTAGTAAACTGACAAATTAGCAACAAACTACACTTTAACAGCTAAAACAAAACAGCGCGTTTACAAAGCCAACGCGAATTTCAACTGTTTGCTAAGCCTTCTGTTGTTTTATCAATTAATTTAGCATAGCCTACTATTAAAAATCAGTGTTTTACGTATAACTCTGTTATTTTTGAAAATAAATCTATCAACCCTCATATCAAATTAAAGAGAAAAAAAATCTCTTTCAAATGGTGTTATGGCCATCTTTGACGTGTATTTAAAAAAACAAAGTTAGTACAAGTATCTCTAAAACTATAAAAGTAAATAAAAATATGAAAAGAGATTTGAAATCTTCATAAAAAATGGCCTTAAGAAAGTGAAAATATTTTTTTTCTAACTTACTTAATAAGCGAGTTATAAATAAAAAACGAAAATGGGTAAATCTCGTTTTTCAACTGTCGGTCGCGAACCAAGCAAAATATGGAAAGTTTGACTACGCAGGGTAGTAGTACTGGAGATTCTGCATATTTTGTCTCATTTAACCAAATCTCTAACTCCCATAACAACGGAGATCCCCATGTTGAGGATGAGTCTGTGGACACACTGTATTCTCAAATCCCAAACATTTTTTTAATTAGAAAAAAAAACGGCTTTTGACCAAGGTGGCTTCAACCACGAACGGAAAATGGCGCCACAAGTTTTGTTCAATTAAAAAAAATTACCAATTCACTATTTGATATGTTCACTGGCGTTAAACATATGCGGACAGATTAATATGTTTGTGTGAGCAAGTACCTCGAATATTTAAGTTGGCGAACTAGTAGTGCAATATATCGTTCGCGGATGAAACCATTTTAGAAAAACGTAATAATAAACATACGGAAATGTTTCGTCCAAAATTGTTTGGATACTTCATCTTCAAGACTTCTAATAAATTGTAAAAAAAATGTCTGCCATAAAAATTCATTCCTGATCGGTATCGGCAAATTGATGACAAAAGGACACGTCGGAGTTTTATTTTCAGCAGTACAGATGCAAAAGTCGCTCACGTTTTTCTCTTTGGAAACTCTTGACAGTGGCCACGTTATCGGTATTCTTACACATATATCATACAGTTTTGTAGTTAATTCAATTTTGGAGGCAACAGAAATATTAACGATAAAATCTCCAATTGGACTCGTAAATATAACCCAATGATTGGATAAACAAAACAGGGTACACGTCACGTTTAAATGAAGTTTTCCAATAATTTGGGGGTTAGACTTCCCGGGTTTTCCTGTCTCAACGGTTACACATCGTAGTGTTTTATTTTCGATATAAGGCCGTCTGGGAATTTTGACGAATTTTAATTCTCCCCACGAATACATGTTTAGACTTTCAAGTGTTTCGGGTTCAGTTTGTGTATATTGTATATCGTATTCAGTTTCTTGAAAATATGGTGGATATATGTCGAGTGTAATCGAGTTGCTTTCATAAATTGGTGAAGGAAGATAAAATGAAGACGTTGGAGTCAAGGGATAGGGTTCTCCTTGTAAAATAAATACCATGCTTTGTGAAAAGGTGCCTGGTTTTACATCACCACAAAGAATCATGACGACCTTGACACGGAGGAGTTTTTTAGCCAGAAAACAAATCGGTAATACTGTTTCTTTTTCCAGAAGGATAATGCTTACACTTTGAGATTTATTTGTGGTGTCTGTGTCGACCCTGAAATACTCATTTTCGTTTCCAATGAATTCTATTATGTAATTTGCTGGTCGTGAAATCATTGTTGATAGATTGATGTTTTTTGTTACAGTTTTTGATAATTCACCCGTGAAATTAATAATACTTTGCGCTAAATACGACGGTAATGTTTCGTATAGGAAGTTAACAAGAAAAAGCATACGAACCTTGTTAGGATATACTAATTGACTAGGCGTTATTGTGAAACCTAAACGGATTTTTCGCCACGCTTCAACTAATTTTGAAGCATTATGGTACGCCATTTCTACGCTCGTCACGTGCATGTACAGATTTGAAAAATAAATATTTGTGAGATAGGAACAATATGTCGCTGTCACAGCTATTAAAACTAAACTGTTGTCTAAATCACTAGAAAAGTTTTTTACTTTTACAGGCGGAGGAACATCGTTCCATAATTTCTCCCTTTGAGTTTCGTAATTACTATTTAGCCAGGCTAATAAGATTCTTTCTGGTATACTGTATACGTTGCTTTGTAATGAATTTGTCCCAACAACTGGAGTATGTAATTGTATACTATCGTCTTCGAAAGATTTTGAATTGCGGTTAACTCTTCTATGACTATATAATGATTCAACAGTAACCCTCGATAGAACCAACGTTTTGTATACTTGGAGAATTACAGTTATCCAATAAAGTTTTGATAGGCTTTTCATTTCTTCATCAGATAAGATCTCTATTTCGCCGCCGTATAATAAATCCTTTTCGGGTACTGCCCGTTTTGTGCCCATAATGTGAGTTTTGTAAGTTTTAAAATCTTCATAGTTTAATAAGGATAAAGGAGATATATTATGAGCAATTAATGCGTTTTGCATACCAAGAAAATTCAATAGTTGTGCAAATAGTCGCACATAAAAAATTACTCTTTCTATGTTGTCATCCTTGTTTTGAACAGGAATTCTGCAAAATTATTATGTATTTGAGTGTACTGGGATGATAGTAATACATTTTAGAAGCGTATGAAATAGTTCACTCTAATTTTTTAAGTTTTACGTAACATTAGATTATTGTTAAGTTGTTTTTCAGGGACTTAACAATCAAAATAAATACAAAAATAAATACACAACTAACAATACACCGACTTATTATAAACCACAATATGCACAATACATATTATATTGTTATATACCTACAGAGAATTTATTTTATCTTGCAACATAGTCATAGATAACAGTAGATATAAGTAGATGTAGTAGATATAGATGTAATAACTTACTACGCTTTTAACTGTCTTATAATGTTTGTTAGTCTGTTATCATCTATATCTACTGTTATCTATGACTCTATGTTGGTAACAAGCGACATGTTATGCTATCATATGCGTCTGGATTGCGCGTTGAATATTTTCATTTCGATAGACATGAAGACTCGATAGCAATGCGTTTTGACATACACAAAAAAATGTGAGTTGTCGTGGGACGCCTGGCAGATGTGAAACAATTTCATAGCTTGAACCATCTCGCGAGAAATTTATCAAAATAAAATATAGTCTATATCACTCAGGGATAGTGTAGCTTTCTATTAGTGAAATAATTTTTAGAATCGGTTCAGTAGTTCCAGAGATAAGAATTTATGATTTAATAACCTCCTTGCGAAGGTATTAAAACACCTCACCAAAGTTTCATCGCAATCGGATGAGTAGTTTCTGAGAACACTTTTTCACTCGGGCGAAGCCGAACCGGCCAATTATTATAATTCAGAAACCTTTGCGGGCGTACGCACAACAACTCACCAAAGTTTCATCGCAATCCGATGAATGGTATAGGAACGCATAGAAGAAAATTATTAATAAGTAATAATTTTTATAAAAAAAAAATAATTATTATGAATATATCATTGAAGATTATTATTTATATCTATTATTATCTATGCATTATTTCTATATACAAAATTGTAAATGTTCTCAATGTTATTTTCCCTATGTTCGGGTTAACCGTTTACACACTGTATATTACATTTTAAAATAGATGCTTTGATCAGTTGTTTTCTATGGAAATGATTAATAGTCCAAGTAATAGGAGAGCTAGCGAACCATCCGACTAGCCCGTTTCCCACAAAGCTAGAAAATTTTTAAATGATGTTTTATTATCGGTCAATTAAGAAAGTACCGTTCTGGCAGGCATCTCGCGGTTGCGTCATTATCTCTTAAATTTTTGAAAATGTCAAAACATCATTTAAAAATTTTCTAGCTTTGTAGGAAACGGGTTAGTCGGATGGTTCGCTAGCTCTTAGACTAAAGCTCTATCGCATAAAAAGGTACCCCATCGAACACCTCAAATTTAAAAGTTGAAAATGGTTGGAAAATATGTAAAGTAAAAATTTGTTAATTACTATTTTTAATGAATTTTTGAAATTAACTAAAAAAAAATGAATTTACTTTTTTGAAACACGCTTGAAATTTACACAATTTGTGGTAAAAAATGCATTATTTTTGTAATATCTGACAGACCTTTTGTTATGAATGACTTTTTTCATAACACCTCCTTGGTTTTTGTTTTAAAATGAAGTTTGAGATCTCCCCTATCTATTAAAACTTGTCTGGCTGAAAATTTTTGTTAATTACCTTGTCAGACTTAATTTCGAATGCGCAGCCTCCATGTATGAGATAGATATGTCAGGCTCAACCGCTGGCATCTAGAGTTGCTCTAGTAAGAGTTAGGACAAAGACGCCATACTTAGCCAAAATAATGGAAGAAGGGAGTGTAGTGAAAATATGTGCGTACTTTTGAAAACCTTGGAAACGTAACAAAAAATATTGTGTGTTTCACTTTTTTGCAGACAGCAGCTGAGACAATTTATTAAGTTGTCTATCAACTTAAGTAAGATATAGTATATTTTATTTAATTTTATTAATATATTATTTAAGCAAATGTATTTTACCTCTATTTATACCTTTATATTAATAAAATTCATTATTATTATTATTTTAAGAATTGTTAAAAATGAGCACTTCCGTGGCACAAAGGATCAATAAAAAGCAATACTGATTTTTTTAAATTTGCATTTTACTAAAAAAAATCAGTATTGCTTTTTATTGATCCTTTGTGTCACGGAAGTGCTCATTTCCAACAATTCTTAAAACTGTTTCCAAGGATCAAATTGCTCTATTTAAATGTAGCAACTTCGAATTCATTATTATTATTATTATTACCTAGGAAACAATCATGTTAATTACGCTTTGAATGACGTCAAATTAAATTTTGGCTGAAAAACATGGCGGATCGAATGAACCAATCAGAAATCGACAAGCCTTTGTCCTAACTCTTACTAAAGAAACTCTACGTTGTATGCGCGCTATATGCTTTCTGTCTGGAGACGCCATTACAGAAAAAAATTGTGAGTCAATTATCGAGAAAACTTACTTTAAACTTACTTTAAATTAAAATATTTGAGAATTTCAGGCCCAGCCAATCGTTCAAGAAGTCGTGTAATATTAGTTTTTATCTTTATAGTATCGCTATCAGGTGCCGGTTTCAGTTTAAAAAATTGACTTTTTTCAGGAGTTTCAACAAAGTCGTCCGGTATTGTCAGATACGCTTCACCTTTCAAAGCCACTTCATACATCCACATTTCTAAGGTTTGAGCCACTTCTTTCAAAAATTCGTTTGATTCGAGTTCATCCGCGGTATAATTAAAACTGAGACAAACTGTTGAAGTGTCATCGTTTTGTACACTGAATTCGCTTATACTTGGGATCATTTTAGACATATTTGACATTATCAGTTGAGGAGCTGGATCCATTTGTAAACGCTGGACAGAAGTGATTTAATATTATTTATTTGATGTTGAAGAACTCTATGATATAGATTATAGAGAAATGGTGATCCGTAGATGATGTAGAAATTAAAATTATTATTAGGATTATTTATTTGGATTTAATGCTAAAAGACTTTTTCTTAAGTAAGTAGATTACAAAGTATATAGGCACAATTTGTACAGAGTGCGGTAAAGAAACCTGTCTTTTTCAAATTTGATTTGTCAGCTATCTCATGCCATTTTAATAGCAATGAGACACTGGATAGCTTGGATAGCTTTGGTAGTTGAAATGAGTTCTAAGAATTCGGTTTTTGAATGAATTTTTTTTTGACATAAATGGAAAGATCACATACAGGGGATTTCAACCAACATATTGATTTTATAATAAATTTCTCCATTTGAATTACATTGAACTCAAGTTATAGACCGAGAGCTAGTGACAATTTTTTGGTGTTATTTATTCAAGGCCTTATTTTTGTGAAGATGTTGAGGGAGGAATATTAAAGTGTCCTGAGTAAGTGATTTTGCTAAATAGCGGTATGGGAGGGATGCAGACCGCCCCCAACATTTAACAAAAAAATGGTCACAATTATTATTGCTTCAAGGCTGAAACTGTTTGGATAGCTTGTCGGTGACCCAATAATGCCATTATAATATTTACAGATCGATTGGTCAATATTAAAGGGGTGGCAGATCACCCTAAACGTGTCATGTACCCGACTAAATTTATATTATTAGTTCAAGGTTCAAATTTTAATATGTTGTTACGGCCACTGTTTTAAGCAAATATTTCAATTTGTAGAACAAAATATCGGTATTAACCCCCTTGCAGAACGATAAAAACATCTAAGCGAGCAAGTTTCCCTCTAAGAGAGAGAGTTAATACCGACATTTTGTTCTGCAAACTGAAATGTATGCTTATAATAGTTGCCGTAACAACATATTAAAAATTGAACCTTGAACTAATAATACAAATTTCGGCGGGTACATGACACGTTTAGGGTAATCTGCCACCTCTTTAATACTGACCAATCGATCTCCAAATATTATAATGGCATTATTGGGTCACCGACAAGCTATACAAACAATTTCAGCCGTAAAGCAATAATAATTGTGACAATTTTTTTTTGTTACATGTTGGGGGCGGTCTGCATCCTCCCCATACCGCTATCTAGCAAAATCCCTTCCACAGGGAGGCATATTAAAGTATGCCTCCCTCAACATCTTCACGAAAATAAGGTTTGGAATAAATAACACCAAAAAATTGTCACTAGCTCTCGGTATATTATATCAAATAGCAAGGTTAGATCAAATAGTAGGCCCAGCTCATAAAAACCGTGGAAAGGTTATTTTTGCCGTGCTTGTAGATTAGATAGATTTCAGAGTTAGCCTACTATTTGATATAACTTGAATACAATGTAATTCAAATTGAGAAATTTAACATGTAAAGTCAATATGTTGGTTCAAATCAAACGCACTGTATATGTTTTATAGCAAAACTATTTTTATTTATTTTTTATTTATAAATTGAAAAGTAATATTTATCTAATTAAAAATTAATTTTAAACTAAGTTCCTATGACGCGCCAAAGGAATTATGACGTATGGTGATAAACCATTAAAAAAGAAATAAAAAAAATCAATAATTTTTTAAATTCAAATACTCAACACTCAATACTTTAACACAAAAAATAGCGACTATTCGCAAATATTTCAATATCACTCATCACGGTTCGGCTCCTAGCCGTAGTAATACAACAACGTTAACTTAAGAATATCCAGTCGAATCCAGCACAAAAAAGATCGCAGATTCCACCAGTACAAAATAGCGGTCGTTTAAGATTAGATTGTAGATTATAGACGCTCAACAGTTAAGGTCATCAGCGTCTAGCGGTCGTTTAAGAAGTGAGTAATTGCAATATGGAAAACAAGGTCTAGTGAACGATACGTTATGAATTGTTGGATGACGTAAAGAAGGAAAATCAGAAAAAAATAAAAACATTGATGATCGCTTTGAAAAATAAATGCAGGGTTCCACAGCGTTCAGTATTGAGACCTTTATAATTCATAATTTACGTTAATACTGAACACTGTGTGACAAAATAAGCTATGCAGAAGGCTCAATCATTCTAGTAGCCGGCAAATAAATACATCAAAATATGATAAACTCTACTTCGTCTGAAACAGTACATTCGGGGCCATCTGCCATCCTTGAATGAAGTAATTAAATATGTATATACAGTGAGTTCGTAAAAAAATATGGAAATAAAACTTTAACGGACGAATCAGTTTTTTGACTGATTTGGATAAAGTTTGACATTCTGAATACAACCCTATGCCAAATTTTTAAGTTGAAGGTCACACATTTTGCATAGGGCTGTTATCAGAATGTCAAGCTCTATCCAAATCAGTAAAAAAAACGGTGGGTTGTCATTTAAAAAAAAGTTGATTACGTCATAACTGAAAACCAAATACCGTCACAAAAAGTTATTCACCTAGAAAGATGCCCCTTTTAAAAATAAAGTTGACCGATCCGAGGATTTTTTCTGAAAAGCGTCCGTTAAAGTTAAATTTCCATAATTCCATACTTTACGAACTCTGTATAGGTAGTATATTATTATGATATTACCTTTCCAAGTAATGAATATTCCATTTCGTTTTTTATGCCAGAGACTTCAGATTTGCCAGCAATCATTTCTAATGTGTACGCATCTTCTTTTAAATCCAAAAATAATAGTGTAGTCAGTAAACAATTGTCAGCTACTGCTAACAGTGTGACAACAAACATATTACCATAACCATCTGTAAATTCAACACGATCTTGTAAAGCGATAGGATGATGACTTTGGAAACGAAATTTAATCAATATAATTTGATGTAGCAGTCCTCCTTTGATGAGATCTCCATTTGGATAAAGTATTTCTATATAAGAATCTTGTGTATGAGAATGAGTTAATATTGAATCTTCAGTATAGTTGTATGCATCGAGAATAAATGTTTTTGCTGCGGTGATGGCCAATGGAACTGGTTCAAACAATACCACACGAAACTCTGATTGTAAAAACGGCTTTGGATATCGTCCTTCAAAACTTAAAAAATTATAAACGTCGGCAGCTTCATACTTTTCCAAATAAATTGGAGCTTTTATAGAATATAATCCAGGTTTTTCGGGTTGAAACGTTGCTTTCAATATGAGTTTTTTATTGGGCCCTATAGAACAAAACATCACTTCTCCAAGGATTTCTATTTTAGGCCCACTTACGTATTCCAGCCCAAAAGGTTTATTATGTAAATCATCAAGTCTTATTCCGAAATCTTCTGTAGTATTGTTCTGATTTTTTATTGTTAAAGTATTTTCTGGTACTTCATATCGATCACTTATAGGTAAATAACAAAAATTTATTGTGGTTTGCGAAAATTGCAATCTATTACCGGAGACTACTGATGTCACTGTTAGCAGTGGCAGTTTTTTTGGAATGTTTTCTAAGGAGATATGTGGATTTCCTTCATAATTGCTATAAAAATACATAATAAGTTAAAGAGCTATTTGCAAAAACGTTAATAAATTAATACAGAGTTGTTTAGCTATGGTTTTACTTTAGCCCTGGGGTAGGTGGGTTATAGAATAATATACTATAGTATATGGTTATGGTGAACTATGTCAAAACATCCTGTTTACTTTAGTGCATAGGTAAAGGTTTGACGAACTGTTGAAAATACCTCAGATCTAATAATATTTATATATTTATAAGTAAAAAAGTCGCTAAGTTGTAAAAAAAGTCTTATTATGAACTCACATAAAATGATTCTAATTCCATATAAATAGTGTCCAATTGTTATTAATAGAGCTTGAAATTGGAAAAAATGAACAAACATAAAGAATTATTCCAAAAATTAGCAAAAAATATGAACGAAGAAAATTTTAATATTGCCTACGTGAAAAGTGTCGCCCTTGTTTAGAGTTTGCTCACCGTTTATCTCTCAAAAACTAACATTTTAGTTGACACACAAGCATTCAAAATTTGGCAATGTGATTTAACATTTCAGAACTGAGGGGACACTTTTGACTAGTATTTTTTGTGCAAGTGGTACCAACCTAGCATATTTAGATAAATAGTACGCTGGTTTTAACGTTTCTGGTGAATGATAAATGAGTGGTCCAATAATCGAGTTAATAATAACAGGTAAATAAAATTCATATGCTGCTAGATCTATTGGCTTGAAATATAAATATAATTTTTGCATTTCGCCTGGTAACAACGAAATTATTTTTGAGTTGGGAATTTCATTTTCACCGTCTTTTGAAAAACATATATTGTATTCTGGAAAGTCCTTCAATTGAATTTGAATGTGAACTTCAGTTTTTCCATAATTTTCTACAACTAGAGCCATGGCATCAAACGAATAAGTACTTATTCTTCTATATTTCAGTATATCCGGATGAAATCTAACTTGAGGCCAGTCCACTCGACCCGTAACATTGAAATGTATTTCAAAATTTCGTTGTAACTGTGCTTTAATTTCGCAATTGAATGTCATCGGACATTTTAGTTTAACATACATAAATAGTTGGTAACTAGATTTACCGCGAATAACACCGTAAATAGGATTTATTTTCATTCCCTTCATAGGATTAGGAGTTAAGATATGAAATATAACATCGTTGTTTCCTTTGTTAACTAAATATACAGGCACGATTTTTACTATATTTAACGAGAGCACATTAAGTTCGATGGTATTTTCCAAAAAATGTACTCTTGGTTTCGCTAACTTTGCTGTAATATTGACTATCTGTATTTCATCGGATTCCGCTGAAAATATTGCATCTGTTTCAAGTTTTTTTAGAGGATCTAAATGAATATAGACAAAACATACTATTCTTGCTCGATATGATACTGTTCCCTGAGATGGATGGATTTCATAACAGCAATCGGATGGCAAATTCCATTTAAAGGAAGTTAAGGAATAAGATGGATTTATTATTTCAATCGGTAGTGATTTAGGAGCAAACAATTTATTTGGATTCTTGAAAAAAATTCTATTTGTAGATAACACTAGACTTTTCTGAACAATATTCGCTAAAATATTAATTTCACCCTTGTGAACATCATTGATTAAGTAAGTTAACACTCTGCTAAATCTTCCCAATGATTCAGCTGTGCATGTCACTTTTACACGTTTGCAACTTCTGCTCCCAATTATATACGTCAAACCATTTTGCAGGGTAACCTGTGAACTATGCATTTGAAAGCCAACTTTAATTTCGAACGGGTTCATATTTTCTACTAATAAATATTCGGAACAAGCTGTGTGGGCAGCTAGCTGCAAATTAAAAAATATGATTTTTAATACTTAATTATTTAGGAACTGCTGGGGTGTTATTTAAATAAACAAATAAATAATAATACTTCTTTTCGAAATCTAAAACCATAAAATTACATTTTAAAATACTCGTTTGGATGTTGGAAAAACGATAAAAAAATAATGACTTACTTTACCAAGGTTGATGGTTTTGGGATTGATTCTTATATTGTATAGTTGGTAGGGATTTAGAGCGATGCAATAATAATCTCTAGGAATATTCAAATCAGCATTTTTATGTTCATCTCTTCTTGTCGTTTTTACGATTGTTTTCTCTACACTGTTTTTACATTTTTTGTAAATATCGTAATCAAGGGGTAATTTTTTTTTCTTTATTGCCAATTGTCGATTATCTAATATTTCTTTTGCTTTATTTCGCGTATATATCATATAATAACTATCATTCCGTTCTTTTGCTTCTCTTTGAGCAGTCGAAAGATTATATTGCAGATCTGGTGGGTAAGTATAACGAGTAATCCCAGTAAAAATTGTTTTAAAACTGTTAAAAGAGCAGATTTGATTTATAAATAAATAGATTTTTTGTAAGTAAAGACAAAAACTGGGCTTTCTAAATTTTGAGTCTGATGCATATATCTTTCTAAACAAACTATATCTTCTTAAGGAGTAACATTTTACCAAGGCAAGTTAAATTGTGACCACTACTGTTTTACTCTGGCCTTATTCTTTACGAAACAGCCTGTACGTTGTATCATCAGACTTATGCCTTTCTATAGGCTCAGACTGGTCATCAATTTAAATACTTGTTAACTTATTTGAATGACCTCAGTCCACTGTCCATTTTTTTAATAACAACATTTTGAAAATATCATAGTTTTAGTAATTATAGGTTTTCGTATTTTTTGGAAGCCCTTCAGTTCCATTGTCTACCGGCCCACTGAACAACTCCCCGGTTACCCGCCTGTCTAGCGGGCCTTTCTGTACCCTTCCAATTTTTTTTTATAACGCAATTTGTTTACTTACATTTTTTTAGCATTAACTGGTCTCAGTGACGATTGTCTATCATTTGGGAAAGCAATATAACATTCATCTGTTATGTTCGAGGGATGCTTTGGACAAAATTCTTTACGTGCCATCGTTGTTTTTGGAATATCTAATTCAGGTATATTTTTGAATTTTACACTACTGACACATATTCCCACTTCATTTGTAATTAAAGGCACTATTCCATTTACAAATTTAGGTTTTGGTGAAACACCTTTTCTTAAAGACATGTTAAAATATGCAGGTACTTTAGTGTACCCCACTACGACATTCTTGACTTCGCCTTCCTCATTGATGGGGAATAATTCGAAAGTGATAACAATTTTTTTTATTTCGGATGAAGTTGGGATAAACCTTACACCAACTTCGATGCACTGATCGGGTTTCAACGTGTGACAAACCGGGTTAACAAATATATTACATGACTTTTGATATTTAAAACGAACAGTCAAAGTTGGTGAATTATTTCGAAGACATAGAACTCGATCAACTGGGACGTTTATATCGACGTGTCCGAAATTTAGTTCATCGGGGACGGAGCTTACATTAGTACTTTCTCCATCACCATATAGGCAAAGGTGAACTGTTTCTGTTACATTTTTTGGCATATTTAAGGTACCTGTAAATAGGAACCTTTGTATAATATTGGCAACGTGCACAACCTTAAGTGGCTATAGAATGGGAGATTTATATTATAGCATACATAGGCGGGATTCAGCGACATGAAGCATCGGACCCTCATAATTTTGAGGAGGGGGCTCATGGGGTGGTGGTTTAATACTATTTATTTTGAAAAAAAAAAAGAATCGTATTAATTAACAATCGTAGGGATAACTTACTCCCTCTTTCTCCCCACTGATCCCGTCTATGATAGCGTCAACGGCGGCACTATGTGAAAAGGTTATATTATGTATAATGCTATGAAGAAACGCGAGGGAAATTACAATTTTTGTTGTCTTTAAATAACGCATTTTATATTTTCGTTTGACATGAAAGAAATTTTTTTTCAGCAAGTATCAGATTTTTATTGTTTCCATACATGATGTAAAGTAAAATATAACACTGATAATATATTATTGTAAAATACGTACGAGTCCATCAAAAAACGCAATAATTCAGTAAACCGCACCGCGACTCTACTAGACTCTGTGAATATTCGACTTTTAAATTTCGGCACGATATAACGAATTCCTGCTTTACAGGATTCATTTTAATACATATAGTGCCAGCTGTAGGCGTAGAATGCGAACTAGGAAAACAGTAGAAAAGCGTTAACTAACTGTCTGTCAACTAACCGGTACTTACTGGAATTTCCACTAGTGAGCGCTTGGGGTTCATTCAACTCTTCTTCGACGTTCGGTTTCATCACGAAGTTTTCCAAGCTCAAGTCGGCGCCGATTCGCAACGACTTTACGTACGATATCTCGTTGCTGCGCCCCGCTGTAATCAACGCGTATGTATACTGTACTCGATCGTTCTTTGTTCGGGCCTCGCGCTATATATTTACTACAAACGACTCTACAAAAGTTCCTTCCCATTTGACAAGTACACTATGTTTCATTCAAGCTTATTTGTAAGGGTGTACGAGTAGTACATTTTCCTTTTCGTCATGTCGAGTATTTAATAAATACTCGATTTTCGAGTCGCGACAAGAGAGAAAATTTATACTGAAAAATGTTTTTAATATTTTTCACAACATCTAACATTTTTTATTTTTCTCAGCCTGCACTAACTCAGCTGTTGGACTCGCCCCGAATTGAAAATCCATTGGTAAAAATATCAAACTAACGGATGTATTTCTCCATGCGCCTATTCGACAACAATTTAGTCACTTCTTAATCACAACAATTTCATTAATGAATGTAGTACTTTTCCAGAGCAACTACTAAAGTTTAATGGTTGTTAATGCTGGGAGTGTGCTCTCGAAATTCATTAATAAAGTTGTTGTTGTTGTTAAGAAATAATTAAATTGTTCTTTTTAGGGTTTCGTACCAGAAAGGAACCCTATTGTTGTGCCAACGATGTCCATCCGTCCGTCCGTTTACAGGTCTCTAACTTCTAAACGAAATGAGATAGGGGCTTGAATTTCACACATAATATGTATTACCGCGGCCCAAAGACGGATAGAATAACAAAAAATTGAAAAGGTTTATTTAAGTGGGGTTTCCATACATGCAAACGGGGGTCAAACAATTTGTTTTTGTACCTATTCTTTTGGGTATCGTTGAAAAGGGCCTTTTGAGTAGATTATGAACGTTTTTTAATTTTTATTTATTTTATCAAAATTGTGGATTTCAGAGATTGTCAAAGTTGCAATTTTAGACCTAATTTGTTACCAGGTTTATCGTAACAACGCCATTACCTATAAAGCTGTAATTTACGTCAAGTATCACTCATATCTTCTAGTAAATCAAAAAATACTAAGAACAAAAAAAGCGCTCACACATGCAAACGGGGAAAAAAAATTTTTTTTGTACTTCTTCTTGTGGCGTATCGTTAAAAAGGGTCTTTTGGGTAGATTATGAATGTGTTTTTATTTTATTTATTTTATCAAAAATATACATGCAAACGGGGGGCAAAACAATTTTTTTTCGTTCCTATTTTTGTGGCGTATCGTTGAAAACCGAGTTGAAAACGGTTTTATGAGTAGATTGTTAATGTGTTTTTTTTTAATTTATTGAATCAAAATTGTAGATTTAGCATAGCTTACATAGTACGGAACCCTACACTTGGCGTGGCTCGACATGCACTTGGCCGTTTATTTTTAGTTTTAAACCACAATGCTTAAGTACAGCGTTTCCCAACTTTTTTTTTGCCTTGACCCGGTTATTTTTATGCCTCCTCTTCGTGACCCACTAAAAGATTTATTAACTATCTTAGTTAGCCCGGGAGTTTGCGTTGCATTTTAGGTAGTGTTTTTACGCCGATCGATTGTTATCTTTTTCGATAAATCTGATATGACTAATAAGCGAGCCAAGCGTCAGCTGGCGCACCCGCGGTAATTGTATTGTAATTGTATTTTAAAGACCACCAACAGCTAAGGTTATTTGGGCCTAGCACCAATTCATATTTTCAATTCATTATTTTTTTTTTTTTTTTAATAATAAATTGAAAATCCAATTGACACTTTTACCAGCTCTCGGGCTAGAACTCGGGAACTGGGGACTTGTAATAGAGGAACCATAGCAACGCCATGTAAACAACAGCGCCGCTACACTCTCGGCTATTCTCAAGCCCCGCACCCGCGGTGCATGTGGGTGTGAAAGGCTGGGAAAGTGGTAAAAAAAAATTTTTTTTTAAATAATAGTTCGTCGGCTGTAACTTGTTTTTATAAATAGTTGACATCATTGTGAGTTGAAAAATAATCGTCAGCTGCATCGTGGAAGGGGATTGTGCGTCAGTTGGTCACATGAACTTGTAATAATATCACGCTACGACCAATAAGAGCGGAGCATCAATGAAAAATGTTGCAAAAACGGGAAAAATTATTCCTTTTGAGAGCTTCCGCTGTGTAAACGGTTAAAGTTACGCAAAAATCATGTATGACGGAATTGTTCCCCTTCAAAAGTTCTAAAAAAAGTCCCCGACAGCATATGTCTATCTTTTAAGGTTAACTCACTATAACTTTTTTTATGATAATCAAATGTGTTCGTAATTATAATATTCAAGCGAACGAGCGAAGCGAGTGAGTAGTGTATTGCACCCGGGCTTTCTTAGCACCCAGGCAAAGCCGGACGGGTACCGCTATATTATATATAAATATATAATAAATTTTTAAAAATATAGAATCATCATCAAACTCTCTTAAACTATTATTTACCTCTAAAATAAAGGTTAAAAACCATCTTTTAAAAATAAAACCAATTTTGGGATCATTTCATACACCCAAACGTGATGATGATGATGATGATGATAGTGAATTATAGACACTCGATAACTGAAGTCATATAAGTGTCTATACACAAGGCGTTTTTTTCAGCGACTTCCTCAGTTTAGCTGATCGATTTTGATAAGTGTTTTTTTTGTTTAATTAACCATAATAAGAGCTGCCAGCTCTACCTTTTCTGTCATTTTTAATTTTTTTTTTTGCGCTGGGTTCACTACTATTATGTAATATGTACTTATAGATGTATATTTATCAAAAGAAAGTTCAAAGTTTAATGTCAGATATGTGAAAGTGGATAAAAATTGTGGATTAAAAGATTTGACCCTAACAAGTGAAGTCAAAATATAAAAGTTTGTATTAATAATAAAAATTCAACCTGTTTCAGGAACGTTAACGTTGATGATTCGTAAAAATAAAATGTGATCAGTTTCATCTTTATTCGCATTTTTCCAGCCTTGTTCTGTTTGAGCTTTTTTGGGTAAAAATCTAAACAAGAAAAAACATTTTTTATCAAAACGATATTTTTATCGTTAAAGTATCTATATTCAATTATATGCGTTAAAGTCTATTTTAACAAGAATTAACACAAAATAGTGACGAGACTTCTGTCGCTAAATTGGTTTTCTTGGAAGTTTTTAAAGTTTTTTTGGGTATTTTGTATGATGGGAAAAAGTGTTTCTAGAATTTTTCTCAAGTTCACTCGAGAACGGCTGGATCGATTTTGATAAAACTTAGAATACTATTGGGTAAAGATAAGATTTCTGTTAAAACCGATTTGCGAACAAAGTTGCGGATAAAGGCTAGTTGTGGATATAATCTTGATAACATTACAAGGTTAGGACATTACCTTACTGTAAATATTTTTCCTTCAAATGGTTCAAGAATTCCGTCTGTAGGTGTCAACGTAAACCCGTTTAATGATGGTTTATTACCCATTACTTTCTCAAAAGCCTGAAATATGATTCTAAGATTATTTAATATTTGAGTTACTATCACTATTTAGTATTCTAACAAAAAAATTACAGAACCTCTGTATAAGGGTATTTATATAATTAAAAAAATAATAATATTATCACTGTTGGAACCTTAATCAAAAACTCTCAGTATCGCGCTGGATGTACCTATCAATTACTCAACTATGTCTGCAGTGGCTGACATTTATTTCTTTCATATTATAACTGACGTTTGATTCCGATACGTGTGAGAGCTATTCTTATTTTCTTGTGGTTTACCTTAAATGTTTTATTGATATCTGCCAACACCAAAAATGTACATGGACGCGAACTAATATTCTTTAAGATAAACATGCTTTCCATTTGATCGTCGCAGAAAACTGGTGGAAACGATATCAAAGCCAAATCACCCAATGAATTCGGATGATATAGCATCAGTTGCGGACGAATTACTGTTAAACGTGCTGCAATAAATAAATGACATTCATTTTCTATGAAACGGAGATGAAGAGATTTAGTAGAGTAGATCCTATGCCCATTGACCACTCTCGTAACCTCACCATTCCTGAACATGGACTAAAGTTTCATGAAACCAAATTATGCGCTACATGTATTCTTTCATCTTCAACCCAAAGACAGATAAATGTTCTTCCAGATTTCAGGAATTACTTACATATTTGTGAGAATTTGATTAAAATAGCAAATAATCGTAATATTGTTCTATCATCATCAGAGAGAAGATTGCTTATGAAATACATTTTAATATACCTTGAACTCTTAAAGGTGGCAGAGTTTTTATCCAAAACTCTTTTAGTAATACTCCCTCTTTGGTTCCGCAAGCCTTTATGCTAATTTTAACAGACGATTTAGCTAAAATATCGCCTTTCACAGGATCAAATTGTAAATCTAGTTCATTTCGACCGGCGTCAATTTGAAACGATGCCCTCTTTGTTCCGTCATTTTGTATTTCCAGGATACGTTGTTCAGACGTCATACCCAAATTAACAATTCCAAAATCCAATTCTTTAGGGCAGAATAGAAGCGCTTTCGAAACAGTGCTTAAAAATACAATTTTTTAATATTCTGTACGAACCCTCGATTGTTTAGTTAGGTTCGTGCTAAGTGGACACAGTTATCGCAATAATTTAGAAATATAATAAATAACGTCGTTAAAAATAAATCGAAATCGACCAAATTGAGATCCTAAATTCATATTTTAAGTTCAATCTTGAAACACCCTGTGTAATGCAAAATAAAGATATAATTTTTATATTATAATAATGACAAAGAATATGAATAAATAAAATAACCTCTGATAAGGTCTCTGTTCTACTAATGTTTTAGCAGAACAAACTTATTAAGTTGATTGTGTTTCTGATAATCGATTAAAATTTCGAAACGGTCGTAGAGTAAATAAAATGGTATAGCAGAACTTACCCATGTGACTATTTTAATCATAGATTTTCATAGCCGGTTAAGAAAAGCATTTATATTTTCCGGTTTCTAGAATCAAATGTTTTTGGTCCATGCACAAAATGTTTTGCTTTTTATTCAAAAAATATTAGTAAAAAAAAAACTTTTTAGAGACCCACTTTTATTTAAATGCACTAAAAAGGAAAAAATAACTTTTAATAATTTAGGTTCATAATTATAAAACCATTGGTCGTGACTAATTAACTATCATTGAGTTCACGACCCACGCTTTTATAATTATTATGAACCTAAATTATTAAAAATTATTTTTTCCTTTTTAGTGTTATTAAATAAAAGCTTGTCTCTAAAAAGTTTTTTTTTACTAATATATTATTTTGTCCATTTTCAAAATTTTACGCCCCTTCGACACCCAGCATGCTCATAAATTGCCCCCAAAATGGCGGCATTCAAGTAATCGTGCATTGTCACGAGAACCAAACCTGTGTGCCAAATTTCAGCCCGATAGCTTCAGTGGAAGTGGGTGAAATATTGATTACAAAATTCCAGGACATATATACATACATATATACATACATACATACATACATACATACAAGTGAAGTTAAATAAAAGCTTGTAAAAAACTTACACAAAAATATTATAAGAAACGTCCGTATCATTTATTGACAATCGAAGATGTGATCTGTGTACTACGTTATTCGAATTGTAATTATATGTCATCTTGCGTGAAATAGACATGCCTGGAGCAAGTTCAACCGACCTTGTCATTGCTTTAATTTTAAATGCCTAAAATTTTTTTATTTTTCATGCTCAGAAATATTTGATTGTATTAATTCAGCAAAGAAATAGAAAATTATGCAATTTTTTCGTAAGAAATAATAAAAATGCGATTACCACACTTGTAAGTTTAAGTGGGTAGCAGGTAAATGCACAAAATGAAGATTACAAAAGTTGCAGAGAAAAAATACAGTACGTAAGCGGTTGGTGATCCGATTTTGACGATAGCCTTATATTTTCCGACATTTATAAGCGTTAAAGTTTTTTCAAACGATTTTCCGTCAAACGCATTTCTGAAGACCATTAATTTTGGAGTTATCATAATATCTTCAATAATCATTGATGCCTTGTCAATTCCCGAATCGAACGTAAGTATTGTTGAACTCATTTCACCTGTAGATAGAATTGCAGAAATATTATCTCGAGTTGAAAAAGTGCTAAGGCTGCTTATGTCGCTAGTAATACTGTGATGATCAGAGTTAGTTATAAAATATTTATTAGAAAACATAATATTGCAATTAAAAGTGAGTAAAATTATAAAATCAGCAAAATATTAATTCTGCATTAAAAACAAAATAAATATATTTCGTCAACTAAATTGTATTCATAGCTACAATGATTTAAGTAAACGAAAAAAAAAATGAAAGCTATAAGATGAAGACTGTGTCATTCTTAATAATTGTTTTAGTTTGAAAAATTCACTGTTGATTGACCATGTTACTTGAATACCTAAAAAAATATAAATAATTTCTCAAGATACAAAATCATTCATTATTCGTATATTTTGGTAACAGTGCAGTGGCATAGCAAAATAAGCAATTTGTCACTTCTGTACAAAAACATAAAAAATATTTGACATGATCAAAAGGCATGCGCACTAGAGGTCATTTTAAGATATAGAGCTACTTCAAATTTTATCCAGGGCTTTCAAATTCCAAGATGGGGGCCTAATCGTCCAAGAGGCGATGACACAAAAGGCTCCGTGAAATGTTAGAAGATTATTTTCCGAATTTCAGATACAACATGGAAAGGCAAGGGTTGTCGGGTCGAGCTATGCAGAGGCTAACAAAAAGCCGAATTTCGCCCCTTCTAAAATGCTTTTTTTCCCCTTGCCAACCGCGTTTTAATTCACGCGCACGGAGGTAAACTGACTAAATCATCACAACATCTTATGAACTATAAAGCCCAATAATTTTAGATTTTTTCAAAAGATTAACTGTCGGATTAAAACTTTTGAGGCAGTTAGGTGTCCCCCGCAAAGTATAGATGAAGAAATCATATTTTGGCCCATTAATTAATTATGGAAACTGTCCGCCACCTTGGATTTTGTGTTTTTGTCGATTTGCACGCGTATTTTACATTTCTCGATAAAAAAGGCAAGTAACAAATTTGTAGGCAATTTAATTCTCTACAACCCTCATATAGTCAATATTTAAAAAAAAATTATTTATTGCGAATAATAAGTAAACAGTCTGAAAAATTAGGAGAGTGGCGCAGTTTTTCAAACTTTTGGACCATTTTGGCAGGTATAGGTTCCTTATAGGACGTAGGCATCGCCTAAGAAAGGATTTTTCGAAATTCAACTCCTATATAAGGACGTGAAATCGGGATTCAAAGTTTGTATGGATAGAAACAAATTTTGGCTGAAAAACATGGCGGATCGAACGAACCAATCAGAAATCGACACCCCTTTGTCTTAACTCTTACTAGAAAAACTCTGGGTTTCCCCCCTTTTGACCCCCTTAGTGGATGCTTATTTCACGGAAGGAACCTACTGTCCAAATTTCAAGTTTATAGCTCCAGTGGTTTGGCCAGGGCGTTGATTAGTCAAAAAATCCTACGATCCCGTCTTACCTCCTTAGGGGTTGAATTAAAAAAAATGCTCGAATATAGGTTTGCTTATTTCTAAAGAAGAGTTAGTATGTTGAATTCAATACCTCTCACCTTAACGGTTTGTGACCCCCTTTGTGACCCCCTTTTTGACCCCCCCCAGGAGTTGAATATTGAAAAATCCTTTTATAAGGAACCTATCTGCCAAATTTCATGTTTGTAGAATTAAAACGCGGTTGGCAAGAGAAATGAAAGGGAAGGGCCCGACAACCTTTCGTGTTTTGGCATCTAAAAATTTATACCAATCTTTAAACTAAAAAAAATCCTTTAATACACGCCCAGAAGCGTTTTTTGACGGGGCGAAATTTGGCTCTTTTCTCCATCTTTGCATACTTCGGTCCAACAACCCTTAACTTTCCATGTTTAGCGATGACTCACTGCACCTGAGATTCATCAAATAATCTTCTTAACAGTTCACGGAGGCTTTTGCGTCACACCGTTCATTGGTTAATGTTTTAGAGTGATAACCGCTATTTGATGGACTTTTCGAATCAGATTATGTCACAACAGATATCGAATGAATGAATGAATAGTAAATTATAGACGCTCGACAATAGAGGTCATTAGCGTCTGAAAAGAATAAATGTAAATAATGCAAAAGCAAAGTCAATAAAACAAGAGCAAAATCAAAAATTGACACACAACAACAGATATCGAAAGTTACTGTTTGAAATAAACATGCAATTTTAATTTTACATAAAATTGTGATTTCCTTTTGCTTAATCCTTATCTTGCAAATTAAACTGTATCTAAGTCAACTAAGAATAACTGCGTTATATCAGAAACGTGAATTTGAATTTAGCGGGATGACCACTTTACAAATCAATAACAAGAAATCGTATTCAAGGATTTTAAGATTTAACTGATAAAAAATTAGGTAAAGAAGCAAGAAGCTGACTGAATAATAATTTATATAAAATACTTTTTACTCTGCTTTATACTAAAGTAGTTATTCACCTGCTGACATATTATCGGAAGTTGTGCTTGTACTACTAGACTCGATACCTTCGACTGTTTTTAAAGAGAACATTCTGAAACATTTAAAACTATTATCCCCAGTTCACCATTAAAATATTTAGACTTTGATTTCCTCTTGATGTCCATTTACGAATTTTCCATTTATTATATACTTTTTTATTTTAAATAAAATATCTATAGCAACTGAAAGATAATAGGCGCAGTTGATCAAAAAGAAAGTTATTCATGTTCTTACAATATAACATTTAAAACACAAGCCGTTTTCATTCGACAGTAATCAGTGGTTCTTACTCAACCGATTTACATATTCTTTTTTTTAATTGAAGCTTTTTATCCATAGATCTGTTATCATTCTTTTTATTATTATCGTTTACAATATTATAAAAAAAATAATTATTCTGGACATATTATGCTGTCTATGAATCGGGACCGGGTTTCATTAGAACTTAGAACTAGGTACTCGGAGAAATCCAAATTATCAAGCAACTTGTAATCCGGTTTTCATCTACGCTCAGCGTGGCGAAAACATGAGCAACCAAGCATGTTAAAAGAGAGTTTTCTTTACAACATATATGAGCTTTTAATCCGGCCCGCGGAAGATTTTGAAATCGCGCTCGAAAAAGTTCAAAGAATTTTTGGATGACCTCTCTTCAGAACATGGTGATGTGACATATTATTGCGAGGTAAGGTGGTTAAGCAAAGGCAAAATGCTGAAAAGATTTTACGATCTATAGACAGGAAATAGCCGGTTTTATGGAAATTAAAGAAAAACCATTGTTTGAAGTTAGTGATCAGAAATGGTTACGTGATTTAGCATTTCTAGTTGACATCACGGGTCACTAAAACGAGTTGAATTTGAAGCTTCAGAAATAAGGTCAGTTGGTAAACGAATAATTACACAGCCATCTGAAAGCATTCCAGAACAAATTTCGCTTGTGGGAAACACAAATGCGATTTGGAAGCTGTTATCATTTTTCAACACTATCAAGTCACGATAATATTGATTACACTCAATATGCTGTAACTAAAATCACTGTCGGAGCAATTTTTTAATAGATCTTCCTACTTCGAAAACATAGATAGCTGCTTTAACCTTTTTGCTACTCCAATAAAAAGTGACGTAGAGAAGGCTCGGACACACCTGCAATTAATGGAGTTGATCGAGCTTCAGGAAGACACACATTTGAAGTGAGAATTTGAAAACGTGTAGCCAAGTGATCTCTACTGAGTATACCTAGCCGAACAAAAAAAAAAATAAACCGTGTATCATTATCATTTGTATGCCAACAAAAATTATTTTTGGACCAAATAACAAATTTAACCCCTTAATACATTCCTTAAAATAATTATTTTTTTCTTCATTTCATTCTTCGGCGTACATTTTATGACAACATCTGCATTCTGCACAAAATTATGTTAACTTTTCAGTAAGTAACTCACTATATGTACACTAATGTTTTCATAAATTTTGTTCGGCATATTTAAAAATATTAAATTTAGATTTTTTAACTTTTTTTAATAACACAATTCAAATTACATTAAGTAAAGATTATTTTAAAATATTATAAAATTAGATTCTTTTGGAATAATAAACCCTAGAGCGATATGTGGGGGAGAGAGGAGCAAATATAGAACAGAGATAGATTGGAGTAGGTACACCGGTATGTAATCAATCAGAATGTGCACGCCAGCTTGATGCTTACCTTAACTTAACTGATGTGTAGTGCCTACTTCTTTCCAGGATCGAACTGGGAGTATTTTTAAAATGAACCTTTTTAACTTCCCATTGGAAGTTATTGTAATGGGTCCGAAAATCGAAATCAAAATGTATAACAAATTTTTATGTTTCAAGGTTACTACACTATTTTTAGAAAGATGTCTCTCTCTCTCTCTGTGTGTGTGTGTGTACGTACGTACGTATGTGTCCATTTCTTTCTAAGACGAAATCTTAAGAATGAAAAATGATATCGACTACGTTAGGGTGCCAATCGACGCGTATTAACGTAAATATGATCTGAAAGAAATTTTTTCAAAATCGGTTCAGCCGTTCTTTTTTCTTAACTAAATAGACTCCGAAAAAGTAGATTTTACACAATATCTCGCGAATAAAAATTATATCGACTTCGTAAGGATGTCAATCGAGGCGTGTTAACGTCATTTTGATCCGACATAAATTTTATAAAAATCGGTTCAGACGTTTTTTTTTAAATTATTGTTAAAAATAAATAATAATTGTGTTTTAATGAATAAAATGATTACTTTTCTGTGTAATATCTAATTTAATTATTATTATTAAATATTTATCAAACTGGGAAGTTCGTCGTGTGAACCTCAAGGGTCGCACTTTAGTCCTAATAAACGACCCACCACACGGCTTGCTATAATAGTGAATTTGCATTTTGTCTATACAATACATATAGTATACTATATTATAGTATATGGCATATTATACACTATTGGTGTTGGTCGGATGGCGGGATCTAGCGCTAGGACCATCAAATCTCGACGTTTCGCATCATTCTGAATAAACTGGTACCATTTTTAGAAATGTCTATTTATATGTAAAAATTACAAAAATTAATTAATTTTAAAAAACGTATTAAAAGTTTTGCACCACAATTTACCATTTGAAATTTTACTAGCAAAATATGTTTAAGTGATCTGTTTTTCTCGTGTGAAAAATAGAAGCTCGGATAATTGCTGATCTGCAAGCAAACAGACACAGAAGTCTCGTTAATATAGGATTGTGTATTTACGACAAGGAACCCTCAAAATAAAAAATAAGCGCACGGTTGACGTGAAACTTCTTTCGTCTTTGACAACCATGCGAATTTATATAAATAAATTAAATACAAATAAATTAATAATTATAATATGTACCTATACATTTTTCATTTTTACAATTTATTATTTTTAAAAATACATAAATAAAAAATAAAAAGAGTGTGTGTGTACTATGTACGCACGTCAGAAGTTATACTGCTTTTAGGTAACAAAACAAAAATAACTCCAAAAATTTTATCCCGCGTGCCAGTACTAAACGTTTGTAAAAAAGACGATAAAATAATAAAATAAAGATATTAAATTAATTAATTTAATTTAATAAATTATTAATTTAGTAAATATATTTATTTATTATATTTATATCTAATTATTTATAAAAAAAAAAATGTATGTTTGTGTTGAGATTTGAATCCGAGACCTATTGCGTATGAAGCCACGACGTTACCGTTACACCACAGAGACGTCTTATAGCAGTGCTATACAGTGTGTCCACAGACTCATCCTCAACATGGGGATCACCGTTGTTATGGGAGATAGAGATTTGGTTAAATGAGACAAAATGTGCAGAATCTCCAGTACTACTACCTTGCGTAGTCAAACTTTCCATATTTTGCTTGGTTCGCGACCGACAGAGATTTACCCATTTCCGTTTTTTGTTTATAACTCGCTTATTAAGTAAGTTAGAAAAAAAATATTTTCACTTTCTTAAGGCCCTTTTTTATGAAGATTTCAAATCTCTTTTCATATTTTTATTTACTTGATAAGAAGATCTGTTAAAATCTCGAAATATTTTTTTCGCACTAAATCCATTACTTCCCTACCATACTAGAGGTGGAAAGTAAAAAGCAGTATGTACTTGCTTAAATTTTTCTGTAAGTACGCACCTATAGGCTTTGGTATAAACCAGTATTGTACAATAAGAGAGCGCGTGTAGAGTTTGAAGAGTGTATGGAGTTCATCCCTAGCGGCCACAGTTCGTATCCAGTGATGGGGAATGATTAATGAGACCGGAGTCAACAGTCCCCCCCCTGCCGCCCTCATTCTAGCGTCTTCATGCCATGCTTTCATTTCCATCGCGATGTATAGTTCATCCCCTGTTTGTTGTAGCTTTAGGAGCAGCTTAATCAAACGTAAACAGCGTGTGTATTGAGAATTTATAATATTGCACATGCACAGGACTTGGAAAATACAAAAGACGAAGAGATCATTTCAGAATGAATGAAAAACGGAACCATTAAGGTGACCAATAACATCACACATTTGAAGGATTTCATTCATTGCTTTAGAGCTGAGTAGACCATACACAAATATGACAAAACACCCTGTCGAATTGGAAGATGCGTAAGAAGTGTGACGGGTTATTATTATTAATTTTTTTTTAGAAGAATTTGAGGAAAATCTCATTTTGTTTTTTTTTTTACATTTTCATGTAGGTAATTAAAAAATGAGGTTTTTCTCAATTTCTAAAAAAAAAAATACAAAAAAAACCGGCTCACTTGGCGCTTCGTGTTCACCTCTAAAACAACATTTCGTTTAAAGTTTGACACCTCTTTCCTTATGACGAAGGGTTTATTGCACTGGGCTCTTATAAATAAAATTGAACTTCTTTATGTCGAACTAAAGAAAAATTCGAGTTAATAGGAATAAAAATACATGTAATAAAATGATTCCAACCACCAAGTTTCATGGTAAAAACTTAGAGAATAATAATTGAGTTAATATGGAAGTTCGATTTAGAAAAATTCAACAATATTTTTAATTCTATTTACAAAACATTTTACCGAAATTGAATTTTCTGAAGAGAAAGTAGGTTATAAGAAAACCGAAATAAAGTTATAAAACTAGAAAAATACTTTTAGCATAGGAAACGGCGATAAACTAGTAGGTACTAAAGAATATTTTTTCCGTGTCGATTAAAATTGATATTTGTTTTTTTATTGATGCTTCTCTAACCATTAATATATATAAATAAAAATTAATAAACAAACACTTGAAAAATTCTACATATTTATTCATCTCAACGATCGTTTCGGCTTTCTAACCCATCATCAGGAGTTTACTTTAAAGTAAACTCCTGATGATGGGTTAGAAATCCGAAACGCGCGCGATCGTTGAGATGAATAAATATGTAGAATTTTTCAAGTGCTTGTTTATTAATTTTTATTCAATCATGTTCTACCAAGTGCCTAGCGATAATTCTATAGAATTTATAATATATAAATGTTCAAATTTCAAGTTTTTGAATTGTCGCCAGTAGAAAGTTAAATTGAGTCAACAATAAATATTTGCGAATCGACAAATACTTTCATTGTTTCATAAAAACAAAACTGGCACATAATCACGTTTTACATGTCAGATTTGTGACACACTGTAGTTACGTAAGTCGGAGAAAGTAAGTATTACAATATGCATAATATGTGTGAAGACATTGTGAATCAGCGGCTCTCAACCTTTAAGGTAATCTTTCAAAACTTGCGACCGCAACGGGAGATAACGACACAGCGTCTCGCGCCGCATTCCACAGATGCGCAGACCCCGATGCCTCGCGTGACAAGACCTCTCATATGGAACTGATTCAATTTAATTTAATATGTGTTTTTGAGTTCTGTCACTGACGCGCCATGTCTCTGTCGCGCGTCGTTGTTTCCCGTCGCGGTCGAAAATTTCGAAAGGCTATGCATTTAAACGATTCTCAATTTACGAACATATTTCTTTGGAATGCTATGTGGAAATTATTTTCTATAAAATCTTTTCATAACATTCGTTGATATTGCATCGTCTATAAAATAAATTAATCGAAGTTTTGGGTTTAAATCTCGACAGTCAGTTTAATTTTTTGTTCTTATGAGGAACTTTCATGTGATTTTTAGTGTATTTGCCATATGGCACATACACTATTGGCGTCGGTCGGATGGCGGGACCTAGGGGTCGGACCAAAATTTCTCGACGTTTTATAGCCTCCTGAACACTTTGGCACCATTTTTAGAAATGTTTATATATATATGTATATATATATATATTTATTTATATATATATATATATATATATGTGTTCGCGGCATAACTCTCGAAAGACTTAATTGATTTGAACGAAATTTGGTAGACACGTTGGAATCCATCACCGCACGGAACCTATTTAAAATGGGCCCAATCGGGCCATTTTAAGGGTAGTTTTTAGGGGTTGAAAAAAGTTTTTGGGCCCAAAAATACCGAAAAAAATCTCAGAATTGTTTCAAAATTGAAATTTAACCCTTTAGTAGCGATTAAAATGTGTTGCTAAAATTTTAACAAAATTGGCACGACAGGACCGGACTTACAAATTTTATGAAAAAACTAGTTTACGGATAGTGATTTATTTGCTAACGGGTGTATTTAATTTGGTACAGAGGTTGCATTGATAATAATATTGAAATTAGGAAAAAAAATATTATTTTAAGGGATGTATTAAGGGGTTAAATTTTTCATTTTGTCCAAAAACAAACTTAAGTTCACATAATAAAGCCACAAGGCCTGTATTAGCAAATACACTATATTGTCGGCAGGGTTTTGGCACTGCGACCCGAGTTTTTTTTTTGGGTTGTATTGTGTTGCGGCACACCGGTTGTAAACCGCTGCGGTATAGTGTAGATCTTGCTACAGACATATATTCAAGCGTGAGAATTTGAAGCGTAATTGTTGAACTAAGTGGATAATTAAGCCACCGGGGAAAACAAACTCTCAGTGTCCTAATAAAATTAGGTTGGACAAAGAAACACGTTGCAAGGGGTAGCAAGTCATCCCCGAGGGTACAATACCGTTACACTCTCTGTATAATATGAGTACACTCAACACTGTTACAATCGGTTTATGAATACTGTACGTGTACAAGTCCCATGGAAACGAACGATCGTAATTTACTTTGCTACCATATTCTACCAATATGAATACTAATATATAAAATAACGGTATGGAGAACCATGCATGATTTCCATGTTCCAAAATAATTTTTAAAATGAAAAATTTCAGTGGATTTTGCCAGAATGCTTTCATACGATACTAAAACGATATTGTTATAGATACAAAATATGGACAAAATTCAGTATATTTCCAAAATCACTGATGTGATTGGTACCAAAATTAAAAATCTTGGGTCCTTACTGAGATAAACACTTAAAAAAGTCACTGAAATCGGTGCAAATTTGCACAAGCTGTTGTGAACGAAAGAACATTTCATATCGACATATATACACATAGGTACACACAGCCGCCTTGCGGAATACCACTTTTCTTAACGTTTTGAGGGTAATACAATCAATCAGACTTTATCTCGAGCACGACATTTCATTTCCTTACGGAACCTATTTTTTACTGTAATAATATAAATAGGTTTTTGGTTAAACGAAATTTCTTTTAAACAAGATTTTTGGGAGATATGAAAATATTGTCTTGTAATAATAAACAGAACTCTGTCTCTCTGTTTTCTTATGTGGTTTTTTCGGGGCTCCTGAGTATTTACCAAATTTTTGTCCGCCGTCTGTTACCAGCATCACACGAGAATAACTGCATCGATTTTGACGAGATCAATTAGTATCTGAACTTGAAGTTACTGATACTTGTTATCTCGTCAAAAGCGACATTAATTAGAATAAAATCGGGCAAAATTTTTACGTGACCAAATACAGTATACAATAATTATTTGTATAGTGAGTCTGCTTGTTGACTGAAAATAGTCCAGTGTAAAAACACCCATAGTTCTGGTCTGTAATTTAACTTGTCTGTTTAATGCTGTATGAAAGATCTGTGCTCATAAGACAAAACGGCTCATGTAGAGTTTTCATTAAAATAAGACGAAAGATGATTTAATAATCCAGTTCTTGATCTAGTTATTCATTTTTGGCTACAATGGGAAGCATCGCCGTTCACATATCGAAAGGTAGTACCTTCTAACACACAGGAGCCGAAAGAAATTAAATTACTAACAATATTATACAATATACATTTTAAGTCTGGAAGTTTATTTTGATTTTAAATTTACGCACATACCTATTATAGTTCTGATGACAAAAACTTATTTATATTGTTACAGTAAAAAATAGGTTATTGAGTTATCAAATTTAATCATTCACTAGACGGTTTGAAAGCGAATTTAAATTTAGAACTTATTGGGTAATAAAGACGAGGAGTTTTTCTACATTTCAACATAAGTGATTTTGTATTTTGACCACAGATATGTACATCTGTGGGACAGACGACATGATTGCAACAAGATCGGCGTTGTTAGCCCGTATAGTGCTTTGCCTCGTTTGTATTGGGTCCCATCAGGGAGCTTGACTATGGATAGTGTCAATTTTAAACACGAGAACTGTCAAAAATTTTACATGATCTCATCAGGGCGGTAGCTAGAGCTGAATTCAAGATAGGGCACTGAAAGTTTAAAGTAGGGCTGAAGCAAAAGACTATAATTTTTTAATTGGATTGCCCACCTCATCTGGTGATATCAAATTACAAAAGCAAGAAAACGGTAGGTAAATGACAATTTATTCAAAAAAAAAAATACAGAACTTGCCATGTTATCAAATTTCCGAAGAACTTCATTTATTCCAACGAATGTAATCTTGTTTTTCCAAATGCCAGATATATCGAGTCTGTCATTCTGTCGTGACAGTCTTTGCGGCTTGTTTATAATTCCTTAAAGTAGGGCACTGGATGTTTTAAGGTAGGGCATTGCCCCTTAATGCCCCCCCCCTAGCTACGGCCCTGGATCTCATATGAAATTTGTTATTCAGTGCAGTGTAACTACCGGCGTACCGCGGAACACGGGCCCACCGATTTTTGGGGTTCACACAGAAATATGCGAACACTAACAATAACAAAAAATCTATAGACTTTAACTTGTGTAATATGTATTGGGAAAAATAGCATGCAAAAAAATAATTGGATGTTTATTGAGTCATAACTCATTCTGATCCAATCATTTTTTCCCAATACTAAATGTCCTATGTACAATATTACCTGTTTATATAGTTATTTTTGATAATCGGTATGACGATTCTTTTTAAACATAAGTAATAAAAAACTATTTTTAGAAGGCGTACGTTAAAATTTTTTTCTGGTTTGATTGACTTCTAAATTATTCCAATTGCTAAAAAATAACTGTAAAAAAATCAGTCTGGCCGCAAGCTGTTAATGGGTGTCACAAAGACCTTAAAATTACAAAATTATTGTCAATTACTGCCCACCTATGTAGATTAAACTAGCTGTACTCTCGGTTTCGCTCGCCCTCAATTCTTACATAAGTAACATAACGGAATTCTGCTGCTTCCTGACAACCTAGTAAAATGATGCCAACGATTAACAATAATTAGTTCTCGAAACAGACAATTTTTTTTCAAAAATACAATATTTCTACTTGACATTGATGTCAAATATCGCATTTTCGAAAAAAAAATAAATTTTGTGAAGATGCGAAAATTGCAGACAAATTTTCCTTTTCAGTTTTATTATAGCTATACTTATGTCTAATTCCTGATAAATAGATAACTATATTATATAGATTCTATATATAATATACTTATAGTGATCTAAATTAATCAGAAATTCACTTACGACTGAAGACAATAGCATAGCATAATACCCTCTTTTGAAGTCCGGATGTGACGAAATCTGAGGATAAAAAGTTACATATTGGCGGTAGTTCAGTGGTTATAGGTAACTACTGAAGTATACTACTTTTGATATGCTCCTCGTATACTATTACTGTCTTTGTCAAGTAATTGTTTAATTCAATTGTCGCTGCCGTTTCGTTGAACCAAATGCAGAAATGGGGTGGAAATGACTATATGCAACTTTCAGCATTTATACGCTGCCGACTTCAACAAAGGCACGTTTAACCACTTGCAATACGGAATTATGTTTGACTTTTCAAGATTATTGTTAATTTACTTGCTTATTGCTGAAGGTAGTTATGTGAAACATAAATGCATCTTATTTTTTAATACCATAAAATGAACATATTGTTACAAAACTGTTTTCTGAGTTGGCGGAATAAATATTTATTTACAATATTTATTTACAATAATTAAAAACACAACAATAATAAATACAACAACCAAAAGTCAGTTCTAACAATCAACACAAGTAATTAACACTAAACTATATACAATTGACTACACTAATATTTATTTTATCAGGTGAATTTATATCACGGTATTTATATCAGATTTATTTCTACCGTTTATTTATGTCGGTCATTTACTCAGTTACTTCAGTACTATTTATTTATATTCACTCCACTATTTATATCACTGTACTGATTGATTCGACCGTTGATTGACTAATATTTATATCACTGATCCGCTTGGTTGTACGACTCACCATTCACTGACTACCGATTGCGTGACACCGTCGACTTATTGCTTGATCGCTTCACTCACTTGTTTATATACGCCGCTTGGCTTAGGCACAGCGCGTTCTAGCGTTCTCTAGAATGTTCGTGCAGGTACGAGTTGTTCGGTAAGCAGACCCCCGTTTCTCAGAACTGTTGCCCGCCGTTCATATGCAGGGTGATCCGTAACAATATTTAGTTTCTACTTTCCACCAAAGCGATAACAAAGGACTTTTTATCGTCGTCCATTTTACGTCGTATTTATTTTTGCAGGACTTCACTATAAGGTTGTAGAATTGAAAAAAATGAGCAGAATTTTAGGGATTAGTTGTAACTTTGCGCAGTGTCAGCACTGTATTGAAATAAGCCAATGGCTAGGCATTTTACGTAATGATGTCATTTCCGGTGGCACCGCTTTTAGTTAAATTTTATGTAAAGCTTACGTATTGTCGGGATTGAGGCTAAGATAAAGTTAAAGCTGAACATAAAGTTACAGTAATATTGAGGCCACTTAATTTAAAAGAAATACGTTTTTAAAAATTTCCTTCCATTAAATCGCAGAAATAAATAATAATGTATTCCATAATTTAAGATGCATTACATTACAGAGACCGCATACGTTAAATATTATATTAGGAAAATAATAACGAAGTACTAATGCGTGTTCTTAGAGTAGGTACTTGTGTTCTAGGTATAGTTAAGCCTTAAAAGTATATTTTATTAAGAAGCATGCTGACTTTTATAACAACAAAGATGATGCCATACAAATTCTCTACTGTTGTGTAAGCATGATCTGTTTTGGGGTTTGTGATTCGACAGGTGGTGTCCTCCGGAGTGCTGCACATATGTGACCCGAGTCAGTCGTGGGGTTGCCTTACAGGGTTTATGTTCATGTAGGGTCGGCGATGATGTTTGGAGCCCCCTGTTGAGATTCTCTGCGGGTGGTAGTATATTCATTGCAGCCCTTCTAAGCGAACAGAATTGAGAACGTTCAATTACTACAGGGCAGGTAAAGTTTGATTAAAATTTTGTACGATTTTTAAATGTGATAAATATTTTTTTTACAAAATATTCAAAAAATATTCAGTTTCTTTTTTTACATAATAATAGTACAGAGCTGCAAAAAATTTAGGAGGAATTTAATTACACAACTTGGAAACCGTTAATCGTTCAGCGATCTATAATGGCCATGGCAAGGACGGACGTCCTTCTCAAATTAATACCTAGGTGCGATCCACTTGGCGAGTGGCGATCGCAACGCCCACAACGACCAAGCGTCGTTCCTTTTATAAGGATGTTTGATTGTTGTAGGCGTTGCGGTCGCCAAGTGGAACGCATCCATAATATGCTCATACGTTTTCTACTAGCCAAAGACAAGTCAGCATCACCTATTAATATAAATATTAGTAAAAAACTTTTTAGAGACAAGCTCTTATTTAAATGCACTAAAAAGGAAAAAATAATGTTTAATAATTTAGGTTCATAATTATAAAAGCGTGGGTCGTGACTAATAAACTATCATAGAGTTCACGACTCACGCTTTTATAATTATGAACCTAAATTATTAAAAATTATTTTTTCCTTTTTAGTGCATTTAAATAAAAGCTTGTCTCTAAAAAGTGTTTGTGCTAATATTTATTTTGTTCATTTTAGTCTTTCAAAATTTTACCCCCCTCCCCTTTGACACCCGTAGGGGTTGAATTTCGAGAAATCCTTTCTTAGTGTTTGCTTACGTCAGAAAAGGAACCAACTGTCCAAATTTCAAGTTTCTAGCTTCAGCGATTTGGCCTGGGCGTTGATTAGTCAAAAAAACCTACATCCCCGTTTGAACCCCTTAGGGGTTGAATTTATTTCTAAAAACGATTTATTCATGTATTGTCATCGGGAATACATATGTGTACAAAATTTCAAATCGATCGGATACGTGGAAGTCGTTCAAAATTGACTTGCAAGTTTTGACCTAAACAAACACACAAACTAACTAATTAACATACACTGCAAGTTAAGTAAAAGCTTATAAAAAATGCTCATATTCCATCTAATATGGCCGTTAGTAAGTCTCTAAGGTATACGACGTAAGGAGAAAAGGACAAGTTCATAGAGAAATGTTCTGGGACCGGCTCTGACATTATTCAACAAAAACAAAACGTATAAATATAACCGCTTCTAATTCCAATTGCGTTGGCAGTATCAAGTAGTGTCTTCAGAATAAGCATCCAAAGGACTTGAAGAACTTGTTTAGTATTTAGTGCTAATTTCATTTTTTATAAAGTATGGTGTAAACATTGATTTAAGGCTCCGTTACACCGCTTTCAAAGATATTTTTGCCATACCCACTATAAAATAACTACTTTACATGCGTGTATGTATGCATGGAATGGGTCAGTAAAAGATAGGTCTGTTGAAAGAGTTTTTCAAAACACACTAGTGTAGAAAATAAAGCCATTTCCAAAGTGATTTATGTTTATTGCTACTATGACGCTCTGCGACAGCTCACGGCCTACTATATAAGTTGGTGATGCAAATGAACTGTCAACATTTTTTGAAAATACTGAAAATGAAGTGAAAAGTAGGTATTTTATAGTGGATATGGCAAAAAATACTATATAAATTTCTCGTGCGTAATGATATTATGACTCGTGTGACTGTTAAAATTCGCTGGCGCTCGTTTTAACATATTGTCACTACTCGTCAGTAATATACCTCATTACGACACTAGAAATACAATCTACTATTCCATCTTATATACTAATAACACAAACGATACCGAAAAGTTATTGAAGAAACAATATGCATATGGTTACATTGCATTTTTTTAATAGTATCCCATCAACATAAGTTGTAAATTCATTATGCTTCTGAGTCAAATTGATTTTAAATACATTTCATAGCACTAAAATATTCGATGTCTAGTTATAAAAGATCGAGCGTTTTACTTCATTCCGAACGCAGCCCAGAAACTCAAAGAAAGCATGCGGAAACAGCGGCAAGTTATCGGAAGACAACATAGCATTTATTCAAATAAATCATATTCGTCTGTATAGGTACAGGATAACCCCATCGGAGTCATTTGTTCCAGTAGACGGCTTATGTAATGAAAGTAACGCCCTCTTCCAAACGACAACATTTTGTTTTTCAACAGTTCGATACAATAGTGTTTTGTTTTATTGTTACGATATTGTCAAGAGACTAAACACATAATAAAAAATAATGAATTCAAATTTGTATAAACGAATCTATGATTTATCTTGATGTTGTAACATTTTCATAACCCAAAACTTTTCAACAAATAAACTAGGTTAGAACATTTTCCATAAAAATATACATAATGCAAAATACTTATATTACACGTGTTTTATATATTTTACAGGTTAAGTTATAAATTTTCTGTCACTAATACAGTTTTATGTGACGCTAGATATTTTATGTCGGAACATCAAGCTTTTTTGTAAATTTGCTGATTTTATACATGACGTGCTTTATATGGAAAAGACATGACCATTGCAGAAACCAGTTACCCTGCAAATTCGAATTAAGCGTCTCTGTATCTCTTTTGGTTTATGAGATATGGACGTAGCTTTTTTTATTGAAAAATTTTAAAAGGTCCTAGAACTTTTAAACTAAAAGAGATATGGATTTAATCGAATTCCCGTGCTTTTTCTATAAGTATACCTATATGGAAATTAAATTTGAACATTATCTGTGAGATTTCTGAAGTTTTTAAAAATGATAATTTTTCAAAATCTCTCAGGTTCGTTTAATACTGAGACTATACTCATAGAAAAAGTAAACAGGATTTTTCAAGAAATCTTGCTTTCGAGACGAGACCTCGTCTCGAAGTACAAGATAAGAACAAAGAAAGCCACTTCTAGACGAGACGGAAACTACCTAATTGACGTGACGACACTTTGTTTTAGTTATAGGCTTTGGACAAACAATTTTAAAGTTTTCCGAATACGAATGTAACGCTCTCACCCAAGACCCCGACAAGGATAGGGCTGATAGGGTTCTAGCCTTGGGGTCCGGGGTTAGGAGAGGCCCGGCGCGACTAGGTGATTCAACGGAACTCCCACGAAAAAAATTATAAAACATTTAAACATGCAGTTCTTTCAATTAATAAAAATTACTTCAAATAAAAACACATATTTCCTTGCAACGATTCAAAGAAAAATGTCTTCGGTTCAACTGAATTTTGTAAATAAAACTATTTTTTTTCTCAATGCAGGAGGAGTCGCCAATGTTCTTAACCTGTAGGCCCGCTTCAGGATTTGGGGGTCATGCTCTCGCGACTAGGCTGCACTAATCAGTCGAATATCAAAAACATCAGAAAAATGTTCGGCTCTTCTGAGCCACCAATTATAAAGAATCTATTGTCCTTACAACATTTAGTTTTAATTTTCAGAATACAATTTTTTATTCAGTTTTTCAGCGATGGAAACATTTTGAGCGAAACGAAAAAATAATTTGAAAAATTATCAGAAAAATGCCCATTTCTGCGAGATCACCAACATTATAAAAATAGTTAATATAAATGTTACAACGTTGTAAAATACATTGTGAATATTATCTACTTTGTAATAAGTGCATTGTAGAGGTTGGACAAACAAATGCCTGTGCAATATGCAGCAGCAGCGACTGTTACAAAACAAAACACAAATAAACAATAACTTGTGGTACAGGAGGACACTCCACACGTTATATTTTACGATTATTTTGTTTCATGACTCCATTTATATGAAAACTTTTCAATTGTTTTATACACAGCAGGGATGAATGATTGCATACGAAACAGGTCTACTACTGCAGAAGTAGCTTTTACGCACGGATTCGCGTGTGTTATTGTCGATTTTTGTAGGAAAATTATCTTAATCTGGGCGTAACCGGATGAAAAGTACGGTGTAGTTTAATTTTCGTTATCAAGTTTGCTAAGTTTCAATATTATTGGTGTACCGTGTAGCCGGTTGTTGGTACATACCGAGGTAAAGATATGACGGCAAAACTAAGTACCCCATGTTCTAGATAACATGTTATGTTGAACCGAGCATTTTTAATTTAAAATCACCTCAAGAATACGATCCCGAAGTTATACGATATAAAGTCGCGGGAGATCCTGTTGTATTTTTTTAGAAATCTACCTTTGATACGTTTTCCAAAAAGAGGGATGTGTCGAAACCTGGCTTGTTTTTCCGCCGAAATTAATTTTTATTTTCTCTGACAAGGTTTATCCTAGCACGGTATTTGTATGTTTACTTTATTATTCAAAATATAATAATAAATTGCAAATATGAACTGTTACTTCGCTCAAATATCCCTAGCAATTTTTGATTTAAAAATATAAAAATAAATAAATTTGATCATTTGCTTAAAAAATTCTTTCAATCACAAGCAACCAGTTTTTAGGTTCTAATCTGAGAGTTGGTGAAAGTCATAATTAGATTTTTAATTTATAAAGTTATAATAATAAGAAACTAAACATATGAATGGTTACAAGGTCCAGATAGTCCTCAGAAAAAATTTTCTTTCATTTCACAAGAAAAAAAAACAACAGAAACATCGAATTTACGCGCCCATTATCCGAAGTCATTGAAAATGAGCCGTTGAGCTTTGCCCATCCTCACAAAGCTTGTAGTACAGTGCCAGAGGGATGGTAGGCATTATAGGTGGGTTATGAGGCGAGCAGATCCATCCATGGGTGGTGGGTGGTTGGTGGGATGGTTTGAGACGACTGTGAGCTGTTGGGAATATGTGTACGGTCGACTTTAGAGCTCGGTCGGTTGCTTCGAATAGGCGACGGTCGGAGTTAGGAATTGACGTGCAGATATTATGTCGTCGTTTGCGAAAACGTGAAGATTGCTCAAGCTTCATGTCTATCT
The DNA here is from genome assembly GCA_039654895.1 of Mongoloraphidia duomilia. NCBI lineage: Eukaryota > Metazoa > Arthropoda > Insecta > Raphidioptera > Raphidiidae > Mongoloraphidia > Mongoloraphidia duomilia. The sequence continues at coordinate 13,553,732 of CM077522.1, forward strand.
ATATACAATACAACTGTATTGGAAGTTTCCAACTGTTCGAGACAATAAATGTAACATTTTCCTTAACTCTATACAAGAAACTATTTTGACACTTCAGTTCTTTACAAGGTCGCCAGTCGCCACACAGACGTTATTGGACTTGTACTGAACTTTGGGATTCCGAGCGCTTAGAAAATACACGAGTCTACATATAAGTACAAGTAATATTATTATACCAAACAGTTTTATAAAGATTTTTATCATTCCAAGTCTTCATGGTTTCCGGGCTTGTAGGCCGTGGTCCGGTGGTATTTCTACCTGACGTTTCGTCTACAACTGCGGTAGACATTCTCAAAGGCGGAAACCATGAAGACTTGGAACAATGCCGGCCGTGAAAGCTTGCACACTTGGATTTTTATCATTGTCAACAATAATAACGTTCACTCATCGTCATAAACTTATGATTTATCAATACATCTTTATAAAATTTTAACGGGACCTATTACATTCTCTTTCGGGTTTTTGGGAGTTTCAAGCTTCGTCAAGAATCGAGACTTTTAGAAATGCTCCCATATAAATATGGGTTCACGTTAAAATAGGAAAAATGTAATTGAGTTTTCGGATGTTTTTCAATTTTTTTCGATTTTTTTAATCAAGAATCGACACTTTCAGAAACGCTTATATCTAAACATATACAACGATCTAGAACGGAGTGGTTTTTCGGTACTGTATAGTTGTATTCGGCTGGAGCTATATACAGAGCTATATCGTATCGGAGTGTCAATGCTACCGTCGCCGCTCTACATGAAGTCGCCTTGCCGTATGTACGTATAACACTGGTATATCCACACAGCGCCTGTTGCCATGGATACGATGCCATTCGCGGTCTGATATTATACACAACCTTCGTGTACAGATACTGCGATATACTTTGTGAGTGTGTGTGTGTGCAGTTTGTTGGAGTTTGTAAACTTCGGTTGTTTTAAAATCTTCGACTCAACGGCCATTGAAAAATGTTTGTTAAAAGTCATGTAGGTCAGGGGTCGGCAACCTTTTGAGACGGAAAAGCCAAAAGTTACAATTTACAAAATTTCCCAGTTTTAAAAGAGCCACTAACATTTTTATTTCAATATTATGGTATTTGATTAGGATTAGGTATATAAAAAAAAGTTCTGACTGCGACCGTTGACGACACAGTGCACCAATAACTAAACAAACAGAACAGTGTTGCCACAATTTGAGTGTTTTTATCCTGTTTAAAGTTTTTTTGCAGTATAATATTTTTTATGAGTTTTGAAAATAAAATAATATAATTATTAATATTTGCGCATGGAACTGGAGAGCCGCATCTTGACATCATAAGAACCGCATGCGGCTCGCGAGCCGCAGGTTGCCGACCCCTGATGTAGGTACACTTACTGACAAAAAAAAAAATCGGTCATTTTTTTAAAAAAAGTCCCCCTAACCGCATATATCGCCTCATATTTTATTTCCACAATGAGAGCTTAGTTGTTTTTTAACACGCTTATATATTAGTTCCACCTGTATGTATGTATTTAACGGATTCTTTGAACGCGATTTTCACCCACTTCAAAACTTCAGATTGAACTGAAACTTTGCACACTTATCAAGGACTCGTGACAATACAATAATTCAATAAGTTTGTCCCATTATCTTGACCAGGATCTCCAGGACTAAAAAGCAAAAATAAATTAAAAAAACTAAAAAACACGCTTTAATGGTAAACTGAACTAAAAAGTAAAAAATAATTTTTATTGTAAAAAAGCGTGGGGTGCTTTGTACCATATTTTCATACTTTATAACAAATGATATCGAGCACCCTACGCTTTTTTACAATAAAAATTATTTTTTACTTTTTAGTTCAGTTTACCATTAAAGCGTGTTTTTTAGTTTTTTTTAAATTATAATTTTTTTCGTTATTAATGCTTTTAGATGTGTACCTTTAGTTTTAATTTGAACATTTGACATACACGTTATTAAAAATTACTGGAGTCTATTAAAAACAGCCCACTTTAATTTTTTTACAACTAAGACAACAATCTTATAATTTGCATTGTTTCTGTTACTTTTTTAATGAAATTTTTGAAGTGAAAAGAGGGCAGTATAGCCTAGTGGTTAGCATGCTTGGTGCCGCAACCTCTAGACTGGACTGCCGTGGGTTCGAATCCCACCTGCGCTCATGGATGTTTTGTGATGTTATTTAGTTTTAAGTTAGTTGTTATTTAGTGTAGTTGAAAGACGCTAATGACCTTAGATGTCGACGCGTCTATAATCTACAATAAATAAAATTGAAGTGAAAACTGGATACGCCCATATACGGAACCCTAAAAACGGACTACAATGCACCGCCGCAATAATTACATCATCATCGATGAAACTTTAAACATTGTTATATTATCTTGATTTTTTTAAACGTTATAGTGATCCGCCTGTTTGATAGTTCTACGTCAAAATGAACGATCGAGTGATGTTTAAAAACCAGGACAGCAATGTCTACGGACGGCGAGCATTTATAGGGAGCGAATATAGTTGGGTCGTTTTTCTATATTATACACAATATTCTGTCTGAACCATTGAACCACACCCAGTTGGATTTCACAGATATTAAAAAAAATATGTACTTCCACATAATGTCGTCGGTCAAGATATACAAACTGATGTTACTCAAAAAGTCTTAAATTGAAAATTTTCATTGAAAAAAATAGTGTATTTTCCTATAAATCCATTATCTCGTTTGTGTTTTAAAGGTATCGGGCTCTAGCTGATATACAGGGTTGGGTAGTTTTTTTTGTGATTGTGAGAATTATGCAAAAAGAAAGGACTATTTTGATTATTTTAAAACAATTTTCATTCAAAATCTATCTTGACATTTCGACAGATATCGTGCCTTTTTTACGACCCATAAATTAGTTATTAAACATGTTAAAACATGTTTCATTGTTTTCTTCTTCAATTGGAATCTGGTTTTTTTGATTTTTGGAGCTTCAAGCCTGTATAATAAGGTTAGACTAAGCTTATTTTGAAAATAACGGTTACGAAACAAACACACTACTGTAATAATATATATTATGTAAATATGTGATGGTGTTGACAGTAATGAAATATGAAAAAAAAAATGATTTTTTTTCTCGATAATTCGAGATTCTTCAAACAATGCTTAAGTAAATTTTTTGGTAATTTGATTCACTTCATTCCTGTCTAAGGTGTAAAGTGGATCACTTTTTTTTTAATTTTTTAAAAAAGTTGGTTCTAAACATTTCTTCATACAACAAAAACGTAAAGGAAGGATGAAAGAAAACTCAGATTTATTTATTTATCCTGGATGCCCAAAATAAACTGAATGACGAAAGTTTCTAAAATTGGTTCTTTAATGGGCTTTGAAATATCATAATATTTTTTTGCCTTTACGATCGGTGAAAATTTCTCAATTTAAGGAAGTGACAATCATTTCATCAAATTATTAACATATTTGCATCATATTATACTTAAATACAATAACTAAATGATTATTCGAAAAAACCCTCTACGTAAAATGGATTTTTTGTTGAAAGCTCGAAAAAACATGATAGTTTTACTGAAGTAGTAAAAAATTGGTCAAAGATAGGGTCTAAAAATGGTAAGGTAGAATATGGCTTGAAATTCATTTAAGTTGAGTAGTAATACGTAATACAGTTAATTGTTGATGTTTTGTTGTTAGATCAATTACTGTAGAATTTAGACGATTGACATTGTTAATATTAATTTACTTTTTTGAACGGTAGACGAAGCCACGCCTTGGCTTCTTCCAATTTTAATACTATTACGTATAACGTGTAATAAGTTTCGTTTAAGAGGATTTTCACGGAGAAATATATATTGCAGATAATTATGTCATCTAAAATATGCGTAGGAAGTTTAAGTGATGGTTTCAAGGAAGTGCTTGAGGAAAAGACATTTAATTATTTCTAGATGATATTTATAAGCACGGCTGGGAATTGCTGGATATTTTTAATATCTTCAATATCTAAGAAATTTTAAAAATCGAAATTTATGATAGGTATTAACAATCTTTAAAAAATGAGAGTAATAAAAATAATAGATCAATATTTAATTGAAAAGGTAGCCAAATTTTTCATATTAGAGAAAAAATCATTTTCATCTACCTACGTCACAGTCGGGACTCAAACCCGAACCTTTCCATATAAAAATAATGTATTATCTTAAACTTGAAAGTGTTAAAAGAAAATCTTGACGTGCGTTTCGGTAAGTACCTACCTGTCATGAAAAGAATCATGTTGATTATTAGTGTATTTGCCATAATATGGCACATACACTATTGGCGTCGGTCGGATGGCGGGACCTAGGGGTCGGACCAAAATTTCTCGACGTTTCATAGCCTCCTGAACACTTTGGCATCATTTTTGGAAATGTTTATATATATATGTATGTATATATTTATATATATATATATTTATATATATATATTTATATATATATATATTTATATATATATATATATATTTATATATATATGTGTGTACACGATAACTCTCGACAGACTTAATCGATTGAAACGAAATTTGGTACACACATTGGAACCCATTACCGCAAGAAGCCTGTTTAAAATGGGCCCGATCGGACCATTTTCAGGGTTGTATTAGGGGTTCCAAAAAGTTTTTGGGCCCAAAAATACCAACAAATTTGTCAGAATCGTTTCAAAATTGAAATTTTACTCTTTAGTAAAGATTAAAATGTGCTGCTAAAATTTTAATAAAATCGGCCCAACAGGACCGGACTTTCAAATTTTATGAAAACACTGGTTTGTTGATACGGATTTACCTACTTATGGAAGGGTGTATTTAATTTGGTGCAGATGTTGTACTGATAAAATCCATGTCTAATATTGAAATTTAGAAAAATTTAATTATTTTAAGGGATGTATTAAGGGGTTAAATTTTTTATTTTGTCAAAAAACAAACTTAAGTTCACATAATACTAGCAATAATAATTAGCAAATACACTATATTGTCGGCAGGGTTTGGCACTGCGACCCGAGTTTTATTATTAATATGATAATTTTCTTGCTGATTCTAACTTGAATCCCGAAACGATGCATAGATTTTGATTTAATGAGTTGTTATATGGGATCGATTTCTATTTATTTTTGTACATAATTATCATAGAGTCCAGATTTCTTATATTAATTATTGATACGTCATATTTTACATGACATACAATTAAATATAAGAAATCTGGACTGATACTGTGAAAAAAGGAAAAAAAAATCTTAAAACATCTTCAAATTTTTCAAGTACGATATATATGTATACGAATAAAAAGACTGTTTATAATTATTAACTTAAATAGCCAATTATCAGATTCCTCGCAAGAAAAAAAGAAAACAATAAATTAGCCGACGTCATAATATTATCCTATACTGATGCAGCGACCGTCGGAACAAAAATTATTTTCAAGAAAAGCTTTTTCTGCTACTAAAGTTTGAAATAATATAATGCAACATACTTTAATGGTTTAGAACGCTCTTTTACAAAAAAATCATCATGAAAATATATTTAATAGGAAAAAACCCTTTTAGTTTTGTACTTCGACTTTTCGTAAGTTCCTGCTATTTTGGCTATAAGTTTATTATTATTAATTAATAATAATTAATTTATTAATATAGTCAGAAGATTTCAACATCAAGGTAAGTTTTGATCAATCCACGGTAATAATATATAAAAGAAGCAAGGTCCTTCAGCATCTAGAACGAGACCCATCATCAGAAGAAGTTAACAGGGCAAACACAACATTCATTCACAGTCAACAAACTGCGTCGACGCCGAGACGTTTTCTCTCCTGATGGGCGTGTACCGGCATCCCGACGCCACGTTCTGGTTGGACGTGACGTCATATGTTCACATAATCAAGACTGATGGTCAATAATGGCGTCTGTATTATAATTTTACACGGGAAGAAGTTCGGTTGTACGCTTGCCAACACTGAGTTCGGTTGAATATAGGCTGAATCTCGGGCGGTAAGGTTTTTGGTTCGTGTTATAGCGGACGTTTAAGGTTCAACAGTGTTGCACTCTCGCAACCACTTAGCAAAATTAAACGGGTAAACGGTTTGCGTGTGTTTTGTCGTGACGTGTTTTGTGTGTGTAGTATATCGCAGACTTCAGTTTATGTGTTGCGACGGTGTTTTCATCTCTGTGCGAGCTTTCTTATCAAAAGCTTTGTTGCGTGTTCCTTGCTCTCGTTTTGTCCCATAATTAGCACTAATTACAAATCACTACCCTGTCGCCAATTAACGGTATTTTTTACTTTTCTAAAACCATCACTTCCTTTTTATACATTTCTTCTAATAGCCGTCAACTAGTCAGAGGCACTTTAACATTATAAGAACATGCACAGGGCGCTGAAATTTAAGGGGCGCCGAAATTAAAAAAAACTGTCATTTGTAAAAAATATAGAGCTATCAATTCGATAACAGTATTCTTAAGCAAATAATTTACTTTCAATTCTCTTGTTTATTGCAAACGTTCAGTGGCGTCAACGAATTTGTATAGTGAATATAATTTGGGGCGCCTTTATTAAATTTACCTCTGGGCACCAAAAACGTTAAAGCGCCTCATAGTTGTTTACGCCTAGTACCAATTTATAGTTTAATGAAAATGTTTACCGAGTGAACTTTTTAATATAGTCTAGAATTGAATTTCTTGAAAACGAATACAATTATCTTTATAGTCGCAGTTTATTTATTATGATCAATAAAACTAACATTTTAATGATAAATTGAAAGGACCATTGACTGAATGAATTGTAAATTATAGACGCTCGACAACAGAGGTCATTAGCGTCGGGACCATTGACACTTTTCCCGCTTTTCAAATTAGAACGAGATAATTGAAGCTTGTAATAAAAAAGTTAGGATAACATCATTAAACAATGAAATTCCGACGATCTCACTGATATATTTTAGTAACCTTTCAGTGGACACGTGGTTCACCCACTAATTTACTTTTTGTTACAATGGAAGGCGACAGCACTGTCGGTTACATTTTTTACGTACCTTTTGCGACCGACGCGACGCATCAGATATTTAGCAATATTTGAAATCTATATGAAATCACAAAAACAGAAAGTGTACCGATTCGAGAAGACCTTATTATACTTGTAAATCAGGGAAAAAATTAATTAGACGCATCGTTCTTATTGTATTTAAAAATCTGTGATCGCCAGGTCCGTAAAGAAAAAAATAACTGGTTAGCAGCTCCACGAACCTACTCAAGGAATAATTTATTATTAGATATTATTTAAAGTCTTCGGTATATAGTAATGTTGACCCAATGAATGTTAATAATTGAAGGAAGGTTTGGTTGAGGGTCAAAATAATGAAGCTTTACCAAAATATCGCTTGTGCCCAACGTTTCGAAATATTAATATAAGATAAAATAAAAATATTCTTTATTGTCTTATTTGTTATAAAAGTTTTGTACAGAACTTAAAAAATTATGGTTTTAAATAGCGTACCCGGTGATAAATATTTCGAAACGTTGGCCACAAGCGATATTTTGGTAAAGCTTCATTATTTTGACCCTCAACCAAACCTTCCTTCAAATATTATTTAATATTTAGTTATCTTGAAGTTAATTACTAGAATCTGTGTTCGCTATTTTTGCTAAATCAATAGTTTTACACCAGAAATAATTTAAGTTGTTAAATTTTAAATCATTAGCTTTGTTATTACGATAGTTATTATACCACAGATTAGTTATTCTTAATTCCATTGAGTACAGATTTACGGCGAAAAATTATTTTTTCTTTTTAAATTTTATGTAGAATAATATTTAAAAAAGCATGATGAATACATATTGCCATGAAAGGCTGCACTTGATTCAATGCAATTTTAAATTGTACTTTTGCGAACAATTAATTTGAAATAACATATTATGGCATATTTTTTATCGTCAATGCATATTTGTATGGTTTACACTACTTTAAATTGTAAAATATTTTTAATTAATGAATTTGACCACCTTGTACGACTGATTTTTGAAAACAAAATATAAATTATTCCTATATATTTGAGAAACAATATTGTATTAAACATTATTTGAACGTTTGACGTAAAAACTGAGTTGGTGAGAAGTAAACGCGCACCGACGGTCTTAAAAAGTCTAAAGTCGATTTGGTTAATTTTGTATTCGAAAGTGTACAGAAAATCAAAAGTAAAAAAATTTTTCCTTATGTGTTTAGAATCCATTTATCGTGGTAATACCTCTTATCTCTAATTTTCAAAAAAAATTAATTACACAGTTGTTATTTAATTCTAGTTAATTTTCTGAATTCACTGGCGAATTTGGCTTATCTGCTAAAATTAGTTGCTAGATGAAAATGACTAATGCAATATCTTCTACCTACTGGGCGTTCATGTTTCACAACATTAAAACGTGTTTTATCTTTCATGTAATATATATCTGTAATTTAAAGAGATAGGACGTGTTGGTATGTTGTCTACGTTACGCTATTCAAAAAGAACCTAAAATACCTTATTTCTTATCGATGTTTCTCATTGTGAAATAGACAAAATAATCATACTATTCTTGTAACTTCCATTATAACAATTTAAAATACTGCGTCTTTTTGTATGTTTTCTTATACTTGTTTTGAATTTTACCATCGAAAATTTCAAATTCAGTTTCAGCCTTAAAATAATAAATTAATCTCCAAAGATTCGTGGACCAAAGTTTGAGGTTATCAACAAAAAAATGCATTATTCAAATGTAATAATTATTGTTGTTTAAAAATCAATCGATAAAATATTGTAAGAATTTTTTTATGAGCGATAAATTTATATCTAAGTAAAATTATTATTAACAGCGGTTTTATTCCTTTAGTAAGAGGTTTACCTTTCAATTTAGCGGTAGTGCGTGGAAAATACGGTTATAAAGTTAATTTTTGAAAACTATTGAAGTTAATTAAAATTCCGCTATTGGTTTTTTAGTTGCAAGTGTACAAGCGTGAATAATATTACAAAGGTAATGGATATAATAATGGGAAATCGCATACTTATGTTTAGCATTTCAAAATAGCTAATATTTTTTATGAAGTAGAAAAATAATAAAATATAAGTCCACTTAAATGTAATCAAACGAAAATTAAGTCATACAAATCTTTCAGTGATTCACTTTGTAAATTGCAAATATAGGTAATATTTTTTGTCATACCCACTACAAAATAGCTACTTTCCATGCATGTATACCGGCCTGTATTGAGTCAATTAACAGGCCGGCGTGCCGTAAGTATTTTCATAAACGGTTGCCATAGTAACTTATGTTTATTCGCTCCATCCGCCTGCTATTACCTACATACTCACGGCCTGCTGTAAATGTAAAGATGGCGACGCGAATGAACTGTCAAAGTTTTTTAAAAATACTGAAAATGAAGTGAAAAGTAGGTATTTTGTAGTGGGTACGTCAAAAAATACCATATATATAGCTCGTTAATTTTACATACTACCTGTCACCACACGTCAGTAATATACCCAATTACGCATCTAGACATACAATCTACTATAACAAAATTATTCGGATTATCCAATATAATACGTAATTTATATTAGAAACGTCGTACATTCAATTAAATAAATCAAATATTTTGTCCACTATCCTGCGATTTTTTTAAATTTTATTATAATACGTAATCATATGGATAACCTTTATTTATTTAATAATATGTAATATTTGACTGTTTTAAAAAAAATAGTTGGGCTTATTTTTCTTCATTCGAAATTCCTAGTTTATTTTAAAGATAAATATTTCAATAAAAATTTATAGAGTGAGATCCCAGTCACCCCAGACTTACGTGATTTTAGGAAAGATGAAATTTTTAGGATTGCTAGTATAACATAAACTTAGAAAGGAATGGATAGTCGCTAAGCTGAAAGCGGGGCCGTTTTACAGGTAGCAGGTATCAAAGGTGGAAAAAAATCATGCCAACTTACGTCATTTTAGGAAGGCTGAATTTTATATATATTATTAAGTATAATATTTAAAAATATTTCCCAATGAGCCAGACAAATCTGACGGGCCAAACATCCCCCCAGACTCGTTAAAAGTTCCACTATGCGAGGAAGCGCGAGAGCATTATTCAAGCGCATAAGTACAACTCGTGGCTGCTCTAAGTTAGTGTGTTGTCATAGTTTTTAGTCTATATCACTGACATACATCTGATATTTCGGTTAATTTCTAACCTCATATTCGTGAATGAAAAAGTGAATAAATACGTAAAAACTATTTAATTATATAATATAAAAATAATCATATAATAAAAATATTTATAATAATAGTGTAAATAGTAGTGTTACAATAATTAAAACTTTTCATAGTGTTAAAGTAATATAAAATTATTGTATTTTAATTAAAATGGCAAATGTATGTCAGTGATATAGACTAAAAACTATGACAACACACTAACTTAGAGCAGCCACGAGTTGTACTTATGCGCTTGAATAATGCTCTCGCGCTTCCTCGCATAGTGGAACTTTTAACGAGTCTGGGGGGATGTTTGGCCCGTCAGATTTGTCTGGCTCATTGGGAAATATTTTTAAATATTATACTTAATAATATATATAAAATTCAGCCTTCCTAAAATGACGTAAGTTGGCATGATTTTTTTCCACCTTTGATACCTGCTACCTGTAAAACGGCCCCGCTTTCAGCTTAGCGACTATCCATTCCTTTCTAAGTTTATGTTATACTAGCAATCCTAAAAATTTCATCTTTCCTAAAATCACGTAAGTCTGGGGTGACTGGGATCTTGGACTATTATAGGTACCAAAAGAAAAAAAAAATAAAACAAAACGTTTGAAATATTTTGGATAACGCATACGTTAGTGTACTTGAATCTGCCTCGAAAATAAATAATTTGTAATCTTTTTGAGTATTTTTTAAAGAAAACAGTACTTATAGGTACTTTTAAATCTTTAAGCTTTACTTTGACTTCAACAATATTTTTTTTTGTTTCTACAGTGAAAAATAAATCACAAGTCACCTATTGCCACATTTATGGAAGCATTTTTCTGACAATTATTGAGTGTTTGCAGTAACAATTTCAAAATTAAAACAAATATTGATACTGATTTTAAAATACCTATAATCTCCTGTTAATTTTGTAAACGATAAAGTCGGCTCAACTGATAATAGTTAATATGTACGAGATTTTAAGTAGCAAATAAAACGTAAAATTGTTAAAATAAATTATAATTTAAAAAAACTAAAAAACACGCTTTAATGAACTAAAAAGTAAAAAATAATTAATTTTGTTGTAAAAAAGCGTGGGGTGTTTTGCACCATATTTTCATACTACCCCACGCTTTTTTACAATAAAATCAATACTTTTTTACTTTTTAGCTCATTAAAGCGTGTTTTTTATTTTTTTTAAATTATAATTTATTCTTATTTTTTTAATCCTGGAGATCCTGGTCAGGATAATGGGACAAACTTATGGAATTATTGTATTGTAATCGGTCCTTGATAAGTGTGCAAAGTTTCAGTTCAATCTGAAGTTTTTTGCTTTTTTTTAGTCCTGGAGATCCTGGTCAGGATAATGGGACAAACTTATTGAATTATTGTATTGTTATCGGTCTTTGATAAGTGTGCAAAGTTTCAGTTCAATCTGAAGTTTTGAAGTGGGTGAAAATCGCGTTCAAAGAATCCGTTACTTAGATACAAACATACATACAGGTGGAACTTAATATAAGCGTGTTAAAAATATTACAAACCAGAATTCCAAAATATTACATCGGTTATTTTGATTTTCATTAAAAAGCAATTATTTGAAATATTTTTAGTTGCAAGAAAAAATGTTAAATATTAAATACTATTTATAATATGATTAATATGATTAAACATAATGTTTATTAGAAATTTTAAATTATTATTTATTTATATTTAAATCATTCGTCGCCATTATAAGACAATGTTGTTACAGATTTTTTTGGTTGAAGAAAGAACAGTCACGTGATATCTACGATATAAAATTTAAATTATAAAGGCAAACTATAAGTGATACCTGTCATGAAAATTAGAAAAACTAAATTAAACATTAACATCAACTACTTGTAAATTAATAAAGCAAAAACTGAAAATCGAAAAAATGAAATTGTGAAAGTGAAGATAGAAACAATGCGTCACAAAATCAAAAAATAACAAAATGTGTAGTTGCTGATGACTTGATGCATTCGTACTTTTTTGAGAACTGTGGACAAGCGTTTTGTCAGTTTGAATGTCTTCACTTGCAGCGATGGCTCATCTGCCGCCTCCAGGGCTCCTTCCTCCACATGTCCTGGACGCATCGGCTCCAAATCCTGACGTCTTACTGGCGCTTCTTGCAAGAAACAAGGCCCTTGAAGGTAGGTCACAATTGAAGCTGGTCTGTTTTTATACTGGCATATGTCAGTTCAGTAAGGAATGGATTGACTCTTCATAATATCATTATATCAATAGTTCATCTTTTACGCTTGCAGTTCTGGGATAAGTAAAGCAAACGAGCTATTTGACCCATAATTCTTAATTCAAAAACGAATCGATGGCTTCGTGTCTTTAAGACATCATTATATCAGTAGATAATATTAAGCCAATGCCTAATTTTTTACACTGATAATTTTGGAACAAATACACCAAACAGAATAATTTATTGATTTTCCTAAGTGTATTTGGTATATTTGTTCTTCAGTGTTTTTAATAACGCATATAGCGTTTAAAAAAAATTCACAGATTTCGCAATCCTTGCAACCATCGAGGACATTGGAAATGATAACAGCATATTATATGAATCATAATTAACTGTTTATTATACACACAATATTTATCAATGCACTGTTTAGTTTTGTCAGGAATAACCCTATTATTCTTCTGTTATATACGCGTTCACTTTTGCTTGATTACTTAACTTTTAAATGGATTTTTCCACAGTATTTATTAACATTTGCTCAAAAATAACACCGCAGATCGTCGCAAATACCTCTCAATTAACTAGACATGATATAAAACACATTTCGAAAAAATTGCACTTGTTCAATTTTGCATGATTGCTCCTCACTCGATCGCGACACCGTTGTCTTTTGGCCTTGAACGAAAACTCGTAACTCTGCCCCCATATACGAACATAAACATTTTCAATGTTAAAAACTGAAGGAAAACTGTTTAGAAGATGGAAGATATGATGATAATGATGATGATGTTGAAGATTGTGCAGATGATGGTAATGACGATGGTTATAGAGTATATTATGCTTAGTTATTTTTTATTTGGTTAGTTTTCATTTTATGTGTCCAATTTTGTTTCAGTAATATTTAGATATACGGCGTAATAAGTAAATTGTCGTTTTGAAAAAAAATCTATGAACATTTCACTTGACCTTGATGACATGAATAATTATTGATTTTATTAATAATAAAACGTATAGTATGGAATATCTGACTGAAAAAAATCAGTCAAGCAAACAATTTCACGCACGAATCAGAGATTTGAGCTGATATTATAACCGTGCCCCTGGTTTGAATTTTTGCTTTAATTTTTAATAATGCTTTTTCTGAATAGTGTTAAATGGATTAAAATAATAATTTATTTTAACGGTATTTCTAATGATATTATAAATTAGTTTGTATTTTTATTGTAAAGCAACACATTTATTTTTTTACTAGTCTTTACCCGCGGCTTCACTTGCGTCTATGTCGGTTTTCACAGAAATTTAATCGTAACCTAATCGTATACAGATAAAAATATATGCCTTAGGATTACCAGTAGAAAGTATATCAAGTTACATCAAAATCGGTCTAATCCTTTTCGAGTGATATTGGTACAAACAGACAGACAGGTAGACCAAAATTCTTAACACACATTCTTCCGTCTAAAGTGTCATCTAAAATGCCCGTAAATATCGAAAAAAAAAACAAAAAAACTAAATTACAGATCAAAGTTTAAAAATTATGAAAAAAGTTCGTATTAAAATAGGCTGTAGCTACATTTAAGTCACATAACTAGAAAATACGGTAAGGTTAATTCAACATGGTTTCGTTCAGTGCAGTGTTGCCAACAATTTAATCACTTTATGGAGGTTTCTTGACACGCTTTGTGACACTAATCTAATTGTTTAACTCGATGAGATCGAGATGCTCCTACGGTTTGGTCTGGAGCAACGTCGCATGTGTGTTGGACACTTTCACATGTTTGCTAAAACTCTATACGAGGGATACTAGACAATAATTTACTGATCTGAAAAACATTTTTTAAAACAGTTTAGATCAAGGATTCTCAAACTTATTTTGTCAGAGAACCCATGTATGAATCTTAACCAGAACTGTATTTTATGAACTCCCCCCAATTTTAATATTACAATAAATAAAACAAAAATCATGGTCTTAGCGACATACATACTTTATTAAAAAATTAAGAGAACATATTAACGATCATAAAAACAAGAAATACAGTTGGTAGACTTTTTTTTGTTACATGTTGGGGGCGGTCTGCATCCCTCCCATACCGCTATCTAGCAAAATCCCTTCCACAGGGCACTTTAATATGCCTCCCTCAACATCTTCACAAAAATAAGGCCTTGAATAAATAACACCAAAAAATTGTCACTAGCTTTCGGTCTATAAGGATTGAGGTGTCCCCCTTGCACATTAGTAGTGTTCAGTGTTAGAAATACAGAAGGAAACAATGCCATCATTCCTAATAACACGGGCTGTTTATTCTTACCACAACACTTAAGAAGCTTTTGAAGCCAACATTTCGCTATTGCAGTCTCTGGCCAAAGTAGCACTACGCCAGAAGTTAGCGCGACTTCCTCGTGAAAACAATATCTGAAGATTTCGTCTGGTTATTAAATAAGTTCGCTAGATATATTTTAATTATTTACAAAATAACTAACCGAATCTTGAAAAAACTACAAGTGGAATGAGATTTGACAGTGATTTTAAATAAATAAGTTTAAAATATGGACATAGAAAAAATGAGAATATTGTTAAATAGGTATATGTTATTATGTGATTTTATGCACCTTTGAGATACAAACTCAAGTTAAATTAAATCACAAAATAAGTAATTTCTTTCACGATGTTCTTCACTTTCTTATATCTCTTATTTTTTCTTTTTCTTGGTAAAAATAATGTTTGTGGGTGTTTTTAAAATCTAAAAAATTATACATATTATAATGGAAATCGTTGTTCCTGGTTTAATCAACATTTAGCTGGAATCTTTTAGTTAATATATTGTGAGTTTTGGATTATTAACCCATTATTTTCTAGTTACCAGTAAGTTCATAATTTTATACTGTAGATTATAATAATTTTATAGTTTATTTAAAAGGTAACATTTCTAAAATCTACTTTTTTAAATATTTACACAATTTGTAAACGAATGCTGCGAAGAGATTTCAAAAAAGTAAATTAAAAGCAAAACAAATCATTTAACAATATGTGTAACCCGTAAATAAAATTTGAAAATTTTGCAGACGCGATTTATGGTATATCCCAAGTAACACAATAAAAGCTTCTTCGATTTATAAGAGTTTTATTCAGTTTTATACGGGCATTTTTCCAGGTTACTAGTTGTATGAAAGTTTTAAATTATAATGAATGGTTTTAATTCTGATGAGATTTATCCCAGGTTTTAAAGTTATCCTTAAGAGCAAATTATAAAACTGTTAACTCCTGAAGGCTGATTGGTTTTATAATTGTTTTACTAGGACTTTTAATTCCATTCTTATAAATCTCTTCAGATTTTCTGTAGTACCTATATGAGGTTTGTAGGTAGTTTTAAAAAATATATAAAACCATGAGACAAAACTATCTTAGAACTAAAGTTTAAGTTTTGTTCAAACAAGTCAAGGACTTTCTTAAAACCACTATAAACATTTTAATATTTTCAACAGTAAGTTGGTAAAAAATGTTACTCTTATAAAACTATTTGTTCTGACTGTTTACTCGAAATGATGTTTACAGATATCTTTTAAAGCCACTCTTTCGTTTACAAAGAATAGACGCCATTTCGGGTAATTTGCTATAAATTATGCAAAATAATACGAAATGTTACAATTTATTTTTTTAATGCAAAATAATGCAAAATAATTGCTCTTTAATACTAATACTGAAATAATCGTGCTTCGTCCATGGGTGCTTCTCAGTTCTCACTTTAGACTCCCACTCAGGGCAATATTCCATAGGTAGCTTAAAACCTTTCCGGAAAAAAAACACAAATACAAGAAAGTGTTAAAAGAGAGTTCGTACGTCAGGTATATTTGTGAATATCGGGCGAAAACCTTTTGCATTACATATTTAATCACTAAATTTCCAATATATTTAAAATATAGTTTTTTTTGTCGGTATTTTAATTATAATAAATATTTGTAAATAAAATGTTTAGCATATTTCTGTCGGTATTTATGACTTTTTGTAGTAACTAGTGATACGTGATACGCTTATCAGTTTTTGAATATCGTTTATGAATTCTATGAAGACTTATCAAACTTCAAGTGGGCCTAGTGGGAGCCCCGATAAGAATAGATATTTTTTATGTTAATGTCTGCTGTACAAATGCAATACGGCTATCTGTATAAAAATGATCGATCAATTTTATTGTAAATATATTATAACTGTAACATACAGGGTCGGCTCTATAGGTTTGCTAACGGCTCAGGCAATTAGCAAAGCTTTAGCGCCTCTTTTAAACATATCATACATTTATTCTCTCGCCTGTGCTGTTAATTGATTCAATGAAAATGGAGTTCTAAGTGCGAGATACGTATTTATCACTGAACCAGAAAAAAACGTTGTATTAAGGTCGATTTATATTATCCGGTCAGACACGGTGCGGGAACGTAGCGTTTCCGGCAAGACAAACATTTTTACATACATTTTAAATACGAATATTTATACTTAGCGGATCTCGTCCGTTCAGACACGTATCAATACTCGTATTTGTAAGAATGTCTGTCTTGCCGGAAACGCTACGTTCCCGCGCCGTGTCTGACCGGATAATATAAATCGAGCTTTAATGAGAACGTTAATACCTATACTTTTTTTAGTCAATAACATGAAATAACAAGGGAATGGTTTTGATTAAAATTAAGTTTCCTTCGTCTCAACGAATTTTTCATAGACACAATGTATTTCTTTCAATTAACAATTAACTGAATTTTTTTCAGAATGAACGTAAAATACTGGCTTATATTCCAAAATGTTCACACGTAGAACATTATTTTCAATCAAAACAAAAAGCAAATTTCCTCATTAAAATGTGAATGAACAGACTTTTTACTCATACAAAAATTATATCAATAACAAAAAAAGTCGGGCCTCGCGCAATGAGTGTTTTCTACAATCGTTAAATATAAAAGCCTTATGGAAAATTAATGGTAGTTTGCTTTATAAACTATGGTCCAAAAATGTTCCGTTACGAAAATACGGGGTGTTAAAATTTGCGAAAAAAAAGCAAATTAATTAATATTTTCGAAACCGCTTGAGATACTTCAGTGATATTAATTAATACGTACTACGTAGTGCCAGTTAATAAAGGCGCATATTTTTCCATACAAACGTAATTTTCAGCTTTAGCAGTGGCGTGTTAACGAGCATTGACTTTGATATTTTTAAAGAAAAAAATGGTAATAATTCGATTTGCCGGTACTTTGAGCTGGCCCCAATACTGTAAGATGTTTTTTGATATTGACGTTTACTGATCTAAATTAATCAAATAGAAATATTTCATTTTTGTAATGTCGCTAATTTCAAATTATATTTCAGATCGTTTCTGCATATTTAGTAGATATTTTTTAGAATTAATTTTATCAATTTACGTACTCGAAAGAAATTTTATTTGTTCACAATTATCTATGTATTTTGATTTAGTTTTCGAAAGAATAATTGTAAATATGATGTTTAGAACGCTTCTTAATCTTTGTCCTGGCTAGTTGCAATTTTAAAATTATTCACTCAGTTTTTTTGTGTAGGTATTTAGTTTGTCATTTTTGTAGTTAATAAACTTGGTATATAGATAAGTGGGGTATTTGTTAAATGCTTGTAAGTATATATAATTTCCAGAAAATCTCTTGATCTTTGTCCTATGATGCGTACATTAGAATAATAGAGAAAAGAAAACAAGTCTTCTTTTTTTATTATGAGTGGAAAAATATCACATGATAGCGGACCATATTTTCATGATATTATGATAAACAATATTATTTTTTCACAACGCCGCTATTGAAAATTTGATTTACGGTACCTGTTTAGCGAGTTAAAAAACGTCAAAATGAGAGACATAACCCCACATAAATTTCACAAGGATCTGACAGATCTAATATTTTTGCCTCTTTTTTGCGCGCCCAAACTGCAGGTACCTCGAAAATCGAATTGTAAATTGAGTTGTTGTAAAAAATAATGTGCATTTACTTGGAACGAAACACAGCGAATGCAACGCGTGTGAATTGCTGCCCGCGTTCCTCAGGCAGCAAACTTCACACTAGTTGCAAACGCTGTGTTTCGTCCCTTGTAATATACTATTCCATTATTAAAAACAAGGACTAAGATTTATTATAATTTTTGTTGGAAAGCTGAATCTAATACTTTTTAATATACCTGTGCGTATACAATGAACATGATGAGCAAGAAATAAACAGGTACAAAAACGAGTCTGCTGAAGACCACACGGTAGAAGTGAAACTCTTTTACTCACTCACTCACCGGCATACTTTCACGTCCTCTCTCGTTCACACACACTAAAAACAATGCAAACTTTTTAAAGTAAGCGACATCTGGGACAATTTATTGAAACAGAGGAAACGCCTTTTCATTAATTTTTTACTGCCATCTGTTAGCGAGTTGACTAATTCCTCTATACTATATTAAGTACCGCGGTTGTATTCCTTTGTCTTTAACTCCACCACTACTTCCGTTACACTTTTTCCTTGCACTGCTCAATCGAAATCACTCCTACCTACCGGGACTAAGGTAGTTTCGCTTAAAAAAATAATACAATATAATTATTACATACTAAATTATTATATATACTAATAAATAAATATCAAAATATATAAAATATGTAGTACTGTTACTTATACATATTCTATATAAAAAAATAACTATTATCACTAGTGCCAAATAATATATTATACGTTTGTCATCTAGTAGAGATGTAATGGTGGCCCTTAGCTCTTATTTATGTTAAGCGGCATTTGCTAAGGAACGTTTTTAGTACGAGCTACTATCGTAATTACATCTAGTAATACAATCAATAGCTAAGTTCCAAAATTTAAGAAAGTGAGTCATGCATTCATATCAAGGTTAATGGAGCGGAAAAGCAATGAAACAATGTAAGCATCCGCGTCCGCACACGTGTCTCATGCATAAAAGATTGTGCCATTTATATATAAATAATGAAGTATAATCTTAAGAGATTCCTTAAGTGTAATCTTAAATTTGGGAATTTGACTACAGAAACAAAAAGTTAGAAGCTCTGAGGGCTCCATGAGCTATTTTTAAACCCAGTGATAAATCACCAATATCCATCGCTTTAAACTTGATGAAAAAATTGACGAGTGGTCCGTGGGTGTTAAATCCCACGAATTTATTATTCGTTCATATGCGGTACACACCCCAAATTCAAATAATTTCAGATACATTTGTTAACACGCGAATAAATTTATGTCAAATACAACAAAACACAAATCTTTATTAATAGTATGTACAAGTTTTAAGCCTTGTTCACATTAATAAAACTTTAGAAGGTATTCGTTTCAGATACACAATGCAACTACGTTTCGGCGCAAATCTTTATAAACTTGATGAAAAATCTACAACGAATGGATCGTGTGTGTTTAAATATTGTTGTGTCCGTTCATATGCGGCACACATGTCCACAATCAGATAACGCACGCACAAATTAATGTCAAATACAGCATAACAAAATATTTTTTAACGTGGACGCTTAATGTTGTAAGATCAGTCATAAATATCTTTTTATCGGAGCCCCTCAGTAGAAATTTTGTAGCATTTGAATCTGTGATAATTTTATCTGCGTATTCCATGGATAGCATTCAGTATTTTTGATTATTCTAAGTCAGTGAACATTATCTCTCTAGGTCGTCAATATATAGTGCAAAAATGATAAAAAAATAATGCAGAGTTAAAAATAAATCTACACTTTCCTGTGCCTATTGAAATACTTTGTTTAAATAAATAATAGGGCAGATAATATGATCTATGTATTTGTAATTATACAATGATATATTAGACAATTATATATTAGATCTTATCAGAAATTGAAAATCAATTTGTATTACACCATATTATTGATATTTTTTTATTTTCTCGTATTTTGAAGAACATTTTTAATGCAGATTGCAATATTATAATCTAGGAATATAAAAAGCTATTGTATAATTTAAAATGGCGTTTCTAATTATATTAGGTATACCTAATAATAGAAATATTAATTGTTTATATTTGAAATGAAAACAATATTAATTCATTATTAAAACTGCTGAAGTAAATTATTGATGTCTTATACGCTCAACGAAATATTGACATTTAAACGCCGACTCCCGACATTGTATTTAGAATGGAAAAGAAAAGGTGCGGTAGTGTAATTAACAGATTTTGATCTATAACTAAAAAACTAATAAATTTGGGGGAAAACGCACACGAGTTCCCGGGGAATTTTTTAGTGATTTTCTACTGCGGATCTATGAGTGTCGAAAGGCCCTGCTAATTATTTTTGGTAATAAGTCCCCATTCAATGACTACCGAGAGAATCATTTCACATTTCCTGGAAGAATCTCATTACATGAAAATGAATGATCGACTTTTAATTTCACTCAATGCGTTTGAAGAACCCTCAACTTTATTTTGTTTTTTTTGTGCTATAGTTAGTTTTCAGTTAGGTACCAACCTTATTTTTTATTTTTTACTTAATTAAATATTAGTTTAGTTTGTGTTTTGTTTTTGTTTATTTCGAGGTTAATTTTATTTTCAAATTAAAAAATTGCTTGGAACCACTTTTATTTTACTGCGGAGCCTATTCGAAGGTCTGCGGATCCATTTGGAACCGCAAAAGTACCTTAAAAATGTCCTGCGAGTTCCTAAGTTGTGGAACGATGTTCTCATTATAATTTGGAGGTGCAAAAAATTAGTTAAATCGAAACCTTACTTAAAATATTGCGTTCAGCGTTGCATATTTTTATTTTTTTTATATCTTACTTTTTAAGTACCTACATAGATAAACTTCAGGCGGTCATTCTATGAACTTTTTAACTTTAAGAGAGCTAGAGCGCTCTGAAGAATGTCGCCTAAAAAAACTTTAGGCGCTATCTTTAGAGCGCTCTAGCTATACCTTAGGAAGTAGCATATGATGATATGACATAGCTTTTTTGAATTTTTCAGTTTAAAATTTACCATAGAATCACCTCCTGAACTTTGTCTTAAGAAACACCCTTTACTAGTCTTTACTCGCGGCTTCGTTAGTGTCAGTGTCAATTTTCACAGAAACCTTATCTCAAACCGAGCGCAACCAAATAGCATCCCATATAGTTCGGGTACTAGTAGATAGTGTATCATTTATATCAAGTTTAATTTAAAATTGGTCAATTTTATTTATTGTAAATTATAGACGCGCCGGCTACATCACAAAACATCCATGAGCGGAGGCGGGATTCGAACGCACGACAGTCTGATTCAGAGGCCGCAACGCTAACCACTGGACCACACTTTCCTCATAAATCGGTTTTCTCATAATAACTGCGAAATTTCGCGGCACACTTTTTATTATTAGCGCAGCGGCATTTCGATTGAGAAGTTACCCTATAGAAGAAAAACTGTATTTAGACAATACATAAAACATTCTGTTCACCGTTAATTTTAATTATAATATGATAATGACATACAATTCTATTAAAATGTTTTAATTTATTTATAATGTCATTCAGGTTTTTATACACCGAAATATAAATTTAATGATCGTCAAACTAGATAAATGTCAAAATTGACTCCTTTTTTTCTAGTTTTTTTTGTTTGAATTATTCTTAAGTGTTCTATGAGCCGTATTCGAGATAAAAAAATCGAATCAGTCTGCCATCGATTTAATGTTTTTCAGCACAATATCTGTTAAATTCAATAAAAAAAATCTTAGTAGCGTTGTTCGGAAGACATTTTTACGGTCAGAGCTTGGACTATTACAGATTTACGTAAATTAAATATAGATAGATGACATATACAATATAGTAAGATCGTAAAAGGCATTGTAATTTCTGATTACAAGTTTGATCTACAAACGTATTTATTGATACTCAATGTCAATTGTCACAACAAAAACACGTGGACAGAGCGGAAGTTCAAGCAAGGCTAACGTCAAAAAAAAATTAAAGAATTCGATTATGTAATTATAAATATTTATACATTGTATTGAAACACTTTTTTCTGTTGTTAACAATAATTCTTGACATTGATATTTTCTTTTTTATGTAGCACGTTTTATTATAATAATTTATTTTAATACTGCGGTGACGTACATGAACCATTTTGTCATTGAAGTTATGTCAGTGTCAATCAGACATAATAACTTTTATAATTATTACCATTATGTAATTTATAGCAAAGATAAATAACTAGTATGCTTTTGCGTTAGAGGATTTTAATTTCAAAAATTTGTCCCAGTGACCTAAAATATTAAAGTGACCAGCATTTTAAAATTGCTCAGGAGGACACCAACTGGACACAAAAAAAAACTCGGGTCGCAGTGTCAAAACCCTGCCGACAATATAGTGTATTTGCTAATACAGGCATTGTGGCTTTATTATGTGAACTGTTTGTTTTTGTGTAAAATAAAAAATTTAACCCCTTAATACATCCCTTACAATAATATTTTTTTCTTAATTGCAATATTGTTATCATAACAGCATCTGCACAAAATTAAATACATCCTTCGGTAAGGAAATCCGTATCCGCAAACTAATGTTTTTATAAAAATCGTTAGTCCGGTCCTATCGGGCCGATTTTATTTAAATTTTAGCACCACGTTTCAAACTTTACTAAAGGGTTAAATTTCAATTTTGAAACGATTCGGACAATTTTTTCGGTATTTTTGGGCCCAAAAACATTTTTTAACCCCTAAAAGTCACCCTTAAAATAGTCCGATTGGGTCCATTTTAAATAGGCTTCGTGCGGTGAAGGATTGCAACGTGCCTACCAAATTTCGTCAAAATCAATTAACTCTTTCGAAAGTTATTGCCCGCGCAAACACACACACACACACACACACACACACACACACATATATATATATATATATATATATATATATATATATATATATATATATATATATATATAAACAGACATTTCCAAAAATGGTGCCAAAGTGGTCAGAAGGCTATGAAACGTCGAGAAATTTTGGTCCGACCCCTAGGTCCCGTCATCCGACCGACACCAATAGTGTATGTGCCATATGGCAAATACACTAAAAAACTACTTTTGCCGAAAGTAAAACATTAGACCTTATTTAATCTAAGAGTGAAATACACAGGAGTGGCGCCATCTAACAGTCAATAGCCGTATTCGTATTACTATTTGCTGTATAATAATATAATCATTAAAGAATGCTGTGACTACTCTACCGGTTGTGAGATTGTCTACCCATAGTACAGACTACAGAACTACAAAAAAATTTGTTGAAATCGTTAAAAGTAGGACAAATGGGGTCGTTATGACGTTATCATTCGAAAGGAGGATATAGGAGGACACTATCACTGGAAAGGAGGACATTATCACTGAGGAGGACAAATTTCACCAAAGAAGGACTGTCCTACTCAAAAAAAGGACGTCTCATGATCACCTTAAAATATAGGGTATTTTGATTTCAATCGTCGCGGTTGCGTCATATTGACTTTATCAAAAGTCGCATTTTTTAAATATAGGTGCCTTAAAAAATAACAAAAATCAAAATCTATCATTTATTTTTTTAAATAGGGGACCGTTGAAAAATATGTTGATTCCAATGAGAACAAGCAAACTTCTGTATCTCTTTTGGTTTAGAAGTTATGGGCACTCGAAGAGTTTTTTGCGAATTTTGAGGAACTTTAAATGGATACAATTTCTAAACCAGAAGAGATACAGATATTTGCTTGTGCTCATTGGAATCAGCGTGTCATTTTGTACAAGCATACTAAAGTTTGAAAAAGTTCTGAGAGATTTCGAATTTTATCAAAAAATCACACAATTCTCTGATAGGAGGCTTAGAACGAATGCTTGTAGAAAGTTTGAAGCAGTATACTGTGTCTCTCGTAAAATATTGACGAATCTATCGACACCTCATTTAACAAAATCTATCAAGCCGATTAAATTTCTACGCAGGAATAAAGAATTTCAGCCACATTTATACAAATAAACTTTCAAGACAAAAAATATAGGTAATTTTCTCTTCTTTAAAAGAGAATAATGGACAAATTTTTGCTACTATTTATCAGAAAAATGTGATATTTAAAAACTAATAAAAGTTAAAAAAATTCGTGGTTTTTTGGCCACAGAAAGTTTTCCGGATGACTGCCGAGGTCGAAAACTCATACTCCTCTTATTACTAGCTATATTTACAAGATAAAAAAATTCGACTGATGACCAGTCCTATACTTCCCACCTAGTAAATATTTGCAAAAAATAAACACTCCTTTTTTTTATTCTTTGACTAGGCCCAATTAACCTTAGCTGTTGGTGGTCTTTAAAACACAATTTAATTTTTATTCTTTGAAGAAAGCATGGCCCTCTTTTTTGTTTGGTGATCTACTGATGGCTAACTTAATATAGCAAAAATCATGGTTACCCTGATTTACGTACAATTTTTATTTTTTTTAGTAAAATATTTTTTTTCTCGAAAACTATACATTTTAGAGAAAAAAAATATTTACATTTTTTTCATATTATAACATCTATAATTCATTTATATTTTTTTTTACCTATGTTAATACGTGACATTGAGGTCGTTTTTTTGAATATATCAGGATCCACTGAACCGATTTGACTCAAAATCTAATCAGATCTAAGTTAAAGGCTGATAAACACAATAGAACAATCGGCATGCCCGTATGTTGTTCCGTTCTTAAGATATCGAAGGCGAAAAATTGACCACATACACACACACATACACACACACACACATACACACACACACACACACACACACATACAGACATCAGTCGGAAAATGATTTTAAACGATTGCTAGGGTCTCAAAACGTGAAAATCTGTTAAAATCTCGAAATATTGTTTTCGGACTGAATCCATTACTTCCCTACCATAGTATAGGTGGGAAGTAAAAATAAAATCTTCTACCTGACCTTTTCTAGGTAAAAATTACATATTTACTGAACTATTTGCTGTAATTCATTTTTTAAAATAAATATTGATAGCGATGCATGTTTTTGTTCAGTGGATGTTGCATTTTTAATGAAACAATTTTCACTAAGTCTATTTACATTAATGTTTTTCATAATTACCAGGTAAACAAAACACGCCTATGTTGCGTCTTAAGTGAAATTCACTGTATGAATGCAAACTGCTAATGACGTTTCTTGGCCCTGAAAATGTTCAAGGAATCAAACAATACGCAGAACAATTAATATTTTAATGCACTGAACCGTAACAATTAATAGTACGTCGTAGTTACGTTAATCATTTATACATTACTAAATAGCATAATTATATAAATAATTGTAGTTTTATGCAAATAACAAGGTAATTAATAATTAATTTTTGCATCTTCTTATAATCTGCGAATATTTCAATATTCGCAGATTATAAGAAGATGCAAAAATTAAAGAAGTGCAAATATTAAAGAAACTGATGTCATTTGCAAATTATAAACGCTTTCAGGCTTCTGTTTAAAAATTTGTGGACATATTAGACTATTATCCATACATGTTATGTTGAGGGAATAAATAAATAATAATAACAACAACAAAATAACAACTAAGTAATATTTGGTTTAGGTTAGGGTCGCAATATGACCGGATTTTTCCGGACATGTCCTAAATTTTTACACTTTGTCTGGAATGTGGGCGGAATTCTGACGTGTCGTAAATATGACGGAAAAATAAAATATCAATCACTTCAGTAAAAATATTTATTAACAGATTTGCAACAGTTAACACTTCATTAGGCACTATATTTTTCACAGTTTGTGATTCTGCGCAAGATTTTTTATTGATTTGAAATCATATTATAATTAAAATTTTCACAAGAAAACACGTGCTAAACTATCGCCCGATAGATAAATGAGAAAAATTCCGTAAATTTTTTGGGAAATCAGGATTTTTTTTCGGAAATCATTTTTTTTTTCATTCTAGTAAGTAGCCCTAGACTCTAAGTTCTTAGGACATTGTTCGTTCAAGAGATGTGCTTATTCAACGAGATTTCATTGTGCATCGGCTTATCAATCATCACCTTATGTGAATTAATTATTATCTTAGATTAACAGCTTCCTACTGTTAAGGTTTTACTACTCAATGAATCTATATAGAAATAATTTAATTATATAAGATTAAGAATTGTATAAAGGGAGACAAACTAATGTTAATAAGCTGAATAAATACATATTGCGTTTGTGAATTATAAAATAAAAATGTCTAGTATATATGCGAACATTTTTCCATTATTACATTATTGTATGCATGTAATTTTGGTCGGTATTAAAAACGTGAGTACATATTTACAGTATAGTAGCGCGCTGATATAATTTAATATTAATAATAACATAAAACATTAAAAAGCCTTCAAGCGGTCTTATCCACAAATCAAATAATCGCAGAGCAAACCGTGCGGTAATTCATTTATACCGGAGAGATCGAGTAGGCTATATTAAGGTTATATTCATGTTCCGATGGGCGTTTGTTTTACTTTTTAACGGCGCGTGTCGCTCCGCCGGTGGTGAAAAGGGCAACTGTATAATGTTATGGTGTAGTAACGTTCGCGGTAGTCAAACTTGTTCGAAGGGTAGCTCAAGCAGCAGAAGGGCGCAATATGGACTACGTTTACATTGAAGAATTGTGTTCTTTTTTAAGGTAGTAAAACTCCAGGGCTATCTGGGCCTAGTATTTTTAGCGCATTATTATTTTTAATAATGAATTGAAAATCTAATTGATATTTTCATCAGTTTTCACGTTAGAACCTGGGAACTGCAGGGAGTTTGTAATAGATGAAAATCTGTCCTAACGATCTATGACACCAACTTATAGGTTTATCTGGGTTTAGTACTTATATACATATTACTTTACGCAATATTTTTGATTAAAAATCCATGAAGTTATATTGTTCACCTGTTCTTAGATTAGAACTTGGAAACTGTGGATTTGTATTAAACGAAATATGGTAACTATGGTATATATGTATAACATCAATAAATTGCTAAGGTTATCTGGGCTTAGTAGCATTTTTAGTATATTATTATTTGTGATATTAAATTTAAAATCCATTTTTTGATTTACCAGTGCTCTAATTAAAGCTTGGTACCTGGGGATTTGTTATAGACGAACCCCTAACGATGGAAGTCTTCCACTATCCCAAATAGTTTAACACAAAAATATCTGTTCAAGTAGCATAGCTTTTAGTGACGTAAATACAAATTTGGAACCCCTGGCGTTCTGGCGAATTTGAAATTAATTAATACTTTTGTTGACTGGTATACTTCTTGTTAGCTGCCACGGGACCCCACGGCTTTTTGCCAGTCGGGCCATCTTGCATCTATGGTGTATAGTGATGAGCAAAATAATTTGGTCTTGGTCCAAGATCAATATCTTTAGAAACTAATCATACCTAGAATTCACGTTTCTTTGACGATATATAATTTTATAATTTGTTTTTTTTTTTTTTGTTAATTTATATACGTAGTTAAATTTTGGGTGTCTCTGTAGTTACAATGTAAACACGGTATATTCTGTCTGTTCATATGAAGTAAATGTTCGCAGCTAAGTCAAGCGTCAGAGGAGTTTAGTAAAGCGCAGGGCTTCACCAAAGGACACGCGTTCATCAGGATCGGGATCAAGTTACCGTCTGTAGATTCTGTTACCAATTGTTTAAATTGTTTTCGCGTGGGAACTTTATTTTGCGCTATGTACCAACACAAAACACGATATATTTATATTGATAATCCTGTAATTATATGCATGTACTTGTGTTGTAAAAAGGGATTAGTGTAGCCAAAATATTATTCCGAATTCTTACAAAAAATAGTGCCGGATTTAGGTTTGTAGTAAGTCTTTGGACTGCCAAGTCGGTTGATGCCCTTTACACAGTTTTTTGTTTTAATTTTCATAAATGTTGAATACAAACATTTTTGAGGAGGCCCCTAGGCAGTTTCCCAATCCTAAATCCGGCACTGGCTTGGACACGCACTAAACCGCGCAAGGGGCTCGCGATTTTGCGCCTTACAAAGTGAAATTAGAGCCAAATTCAAATTTTAGGAGTTTGGCACTTCTAGGGTCTGGGTTTTATATATAGTGATGACAATAAAACTACGAAATAAGCTTAGCTGATTACAAGTTTAGCGTAGTACTAGTCGTTACCTGCGGTCTCACATAGGTTAACAGAAACTTATTTTATTTATTATAATATTGTCAACGCGAACGAAGCCTGTTCTTTGAGTTGAAACTTGAGGAGATCTATGTGCCTTTATACGTGTACCAAATTTTATTGAAATCGAATTAGGGGATTAAGAGATATGGTGGAACAGACAGACAGAAAGAAAAAAAATCCGAAAATGATCAATTATGGCTTGGTATCATGCAAAATGTCTAGAAAGGATGAAATTTCTTTATAAAGAGCCCTTTATAGGTACCTACTGTGTGGTGCACACGTTGTGGTCGCACCTATTAAATGCCCTACGGCCTACACAAAGCGTCCACAATTTACATTTTTCTTCATTTTATCATGAAATGGCAATATTTTATATTGGCAGTTTAGTTATACCTTACCTTAAATTCTATTTTATTTTACAAAAACTGAAGGAGAATGGATGTATATATTTTAATTTTTAAGTAAGTAATTAAGGACACTTTTTACATGAAGCTTTTTACGTATTTTAGTCAGACAGGCTTTTTTAAAAAAATCCACAGTCTGGTTCAAAATGCTAACGAGAATTGCACGTAATAAAGTACATGGATACAGTGGCGGCGAGCGTGTTTAAATATGTGACATTCAAAGAATTTTATACAACGTAATTTTAAAGCTATATAGTATATAGGTTCATTTTTTGTCTAAATAATATTTCAGATTCGCTATATATAACCGCTAAAAGGGTATTTTAAAGCGAGCATAATATATTTTTTTAAAATTAATAAACAAACACTTGAAAAATTCTACACATTTATTTATCTCAACGATCGTTTCGGGTTTCTAACCTATCATCAGGAGTTTACATTAAAACTTTAATGTAAACTCCTGATGATGGGTTAGAAACCCGAAACGATCGTTGAGCTAAATAAATGTGTAGAATTTTTCAAATGTTTGTTTATTAATTTTTATTCAATCATGTTCTACCAAGTGCCTAGCGATAATTCTATAGAATTAATATGTTTTTTAACTGTGGCATAGCAATTTTACAGTTATATGGGTTTATTATTTTTCTAAATAATATTTTAGATTCGCTATATTTATGATGTATTGAAATGAAATTTAGCTGCTAAAAGCATATATTTTAAATTTTAACGATTGGAATAAGGAACATGAAAAATAGAAATAATTAATTCATTCTTCATAGTACTATAAAATGCGTCAATTTAGTTTTAAAATGGTTAAAAAATGTTAGTTTGTGAAACTTCGATGTGTTAACCAATTACGAGCATAACCGTTGGTAGTTACGATCTGCTTGAACAGGTCCTCGTCTCATTGCGGGCGGGGGCTTACATAAATATTTCAAAATATAGATGGATTTTTGTATACGGCTAAATATTGCCATTTTAAACTATTTCCCAAAAGTCTCCATCGATACCACCTGTGCAAAAAATGTTACAATTTCTACAATGGCAAAAAAATTAAATAATTTAACAATGAAGGTTGCGTTCTAGGTATACTTAAGTCATAAGGCTCCGCCTCTTTTGCATTTGTTTCGTTTGAATAGCCGCTACTGATTATTAACGATCAAATAGAATGGCCAACACGTTGACCCCGAATTAATCTTAAGAAAAAACAAAACAAGGTAACTCAAGAGCAATGACGTTTACACATATTATAGTGAATGTCGAACGCAACAAAAACTTCTCAGAACAAAAAAGTTATGTAATCGCTAAATTAAAAAAAAAAAAGATATATATAAAC
Source organism: Mongoloraphidia duomilia (assembly GCA_039654895.1). Classification (NCBI taxonomy): domain Eukaryota; kingdom Metazoa; phylum Arthropoda; class Insecta; order Raphidioptera; family Raphidiidae; genus Mongoloraphidia; species Mongoloraphidia duomilia. The sequence continues at coordinate 13,584,064 of CM077522.1, forward strand.
ATTTATTCATTTGTGTATAATAAGAATGCTTAATTATAATTTATAATGTTTCGAGTAATTTCAAAGTTAAAACAGCACGTTTCTATACACATGGCGACAATCTATCACTGATTAACTTATAATAAGTTAAGCTATTAGTATTTTTCAAAGTTAAGGTTATGCATATCCGGTTTAATTTGTCTGACTTATCGTGAGGTAACACATTGTCAGTTTACACATAAGTTTCCTTGGATCTGTACATCGTTAAATTTGCAGATAATATGTATTATACAGATTGTATCAAATTAAAACTGTGCATAGGGCGTTCTGTGTGTAAGATAGAGATCGACATAAAGCAATAAGTAAGAACGAGATAAATGATCGCTAATAATAAGTTTCTGTAGTTACTGACTACTGAATTAAGAAATTATTGATAAAGATGACGCTATCAGGTTGTATGGATTAGTATGGGTATTATTAATTATTTACAGTAACTATAGAAACTTCCTATTAGCGATCATTTATCTCGTTCTTATTTACTGCTTTATATATCGATCTCTGTCTTACACACATAACGTCCTATGCACAGCTTTAATTTGATACAATCTGTATATTGTTTTCGTATTATTTTTATTTTAGTTGTAAACCAAAGGGACCTCAGTTGTCGAACGTTTATAATCTACAACAAACTGAAGTAACAAGATAAAGACACCAGTTTCCAACCGCTCACTTATATATTTTTAACCATTTTCAAAATTTATGAAAGTAAGTTGAACTTTTTTTATACAGAGAATTCTCGATCTACTTATTTTATTTTTAATGGGTGATACTTAGTAGGTATTTAGGCCAAAAAAGACGATTCGTGTTAAAACACCTTGGTGAAAGTTGTATGAAAATTTTGATAAACTTCTCCATAAATTAGCATCATATCATATTATTCAATATTTATTAAAATAAGAATTTAGATAATCGTTTTCCTCTCTTAACATATGTCATATACAACTTTTAATAAGGTTTTTTAATACTAATCATCTGATACATTTTTAGAGTGTTGGGTTTCCAAATCACTGATTTAAATTTCGAGATTTTATAAAATCTCGAAATTTAAATCAGTACTTCACAAACCACAACATAATACACAGTGCTTAGCATCATAATATTATATAGTGTTACGAATACTCAATGTGTGTTTGTTAAAAATAATTAACCACACCTGAAGATGGCAACTCGTTGCTGAAACGCGTAGTGTAAATTCACAAGAAGTCACAAGACGGACATAATACAAGGTATTTCTAATACTTCACAATACTAATCGTCTTCTTTTGATCTATAATCACCCATTAAAAATAAAATGAGTAGATCGAGAACATCCTGTATAATATTCAGTTAAACAACAACTTATATAACAGACATATTTTATTGACAACTCATCTTGTTTCTTGTTCTTTAGAGAATATAGATTATAGTATATTAATGTTATTTAAATTTTCCGCAAACTCATTTTATTTTATAATGGCAGATGTGTTTCACAATCACGCCATAATTAAAAGTGGTTTATGAATGTTTGTTCCGGTTAAACGAAAAACGAATAATGAACCAACATGATTCGAAAGAAAGATAAAATCATAGCCTAAATGGAATTGTTCACTTGGAAGCAATTTCAAAGTTCCTTTTAAGTTTTGTCACAGCGGGCTTCGCTCACATTATTTTAGAAGTGGTTTTTATGAATGGCCTTTACAATAATTTACAAAGATACAATAAATTATTATAGTAAGTTGTAAGAGAAAAGACTTACCGCGGCAGCTGGTATAGATGGACATCTGAAACAATAACATTTTTATAAATAATCAAGAAAGCTGATATTCGATTTTTTTAATTTCTATTTAGGGAAATTTTTTGTAAATTCTATAGCAGAAAATAGCGTTAACCAACTTGCATCCAAAGTAACTTTGATTCGATATTAATTGCGTGTTCAATGTTTGTTTCGAATGGATTTGTGTTTTTATGGAATTAATCAGAGCCCTTTTAGAAATACAAGTTGAGCTGCTTAATTTTCCACTATAAGGTTTTGTACAATATTTTTTCTCTCTCTCTTTTTTGGCCCTGGCTTTAGCCTTCAGCCAGTATTTGAACTTAAGAGCTTAGAATTTGATATTAGATGGATTAGGTAATTAGTAAGAGTACTTAAATTGATGAAGAATTCGATTGTAAGAAAGGAAAAAAAACATATAGATTTAGGTTGTTAGTTTTTGTACAAAAAATGGGCATCGATTGTACTAAAAATATTGTTGACCAGCAGTCAGATACTTCTTAGCTGGAAAGTATTTCGAAGTTAATGATATTTTGGTATGCTGTTTGTGGGTACTCTGTGGAGTAGAATATGAGTTTTCGACCTCGAGGACGCTGTGCTAACGTGGGGGGAGCCGAAAAACCACGACATTTTACCACCTTTTTTGCGTTTTTCGAAATCTCTCAGAAACGGTCGACTTAAGCAATTCATTCATTATGTAATGTTTTAAAGAGGATTACATTTCCTACAATTTTCATTCCTACAACTTTTCTGTGGTACTAATGGTAAGCGCGCTGCAGCTTCTTGAAAATCACCCGCTCGGCTTTTTGTAACCTTGGTAACCAATGGTTAAAATGAAATGTTCTTTTCAATAGTTTTATTTATTTTGTTCTTCATCGAACTTTAAATTGAAAATACACATGGTACACATTGGTTAGCAAGGTTACAAAAAGCCGAGCGGGTAATTTTCAAGAAGCTGCAGCGCGCTTACCAATAGTACCACAGAAAATTTGTAGGAATGAAAATTATAGGAAATGAAATCCTCTTTAAAACATTACATAATGAAAGAATTGCTTAAATCGACTGTTTCTGGAGAGATTTCGAAAAAAGCAAAAAAGGTCCTCTAGGTCGAAAACTCAGATTCTACTCCACAGAGTACCCGCAAACAACACACCAAAATATCACTAACTTCGGAATACTTTCCAAGTAACCCCCTTCATTTATTACCTGCCGCTTGGACTATTACGGGTAATGTGTTTGTTTCCAGAATGCAGGAAATTAAAAAAATATATTGTAAACTGATAAATTGTTATTTTGTCATTTTCTATTCGTCATTAGGAATGTCAGTCAAAGATACGGATCATAGAAAATGTGTAAATTCATCATTCATAATAAAGTCCACTTTGTTTTCTACAACATTAGATTCACTATAAATATGAATTATTAACAAAGAAGTTAATATTCATAATGGATTTTCTTAGGGCTTCTAGAACGTTATTTTTAGTACACAATTGTCACCTTTTTTCACATTTAAAACACGTTTTTTGTGATACATATTTTACTAAGAACTACCTATATTTAATATTATGCAAATTTCAGAAAATTATATTATTTCAGCTGTAATGCTTCAGAAAATAGTAGATTGTATATCTATAGTGACGTAATGAGTTATATTACTGACGAGTAGACAGTCTGAGTCTGTTAAAATGAGCGATTTAGCGAGTTTTGACAGATGCCCTATATTCCCTATTTTTTCAAAATTTTAGGATCAGTTATAATTTCGAAGATAAGGGGGGGGGGGAGATCGGACAGAAACGAGAGTGATCCTATAATGGTTCCATTTTTCATTCTAAGGTACGGAACCCTAAAAATATTAAAAAGTAATAATACATAAACAGTATGCTGAATTTTACAGGCGGTGCGATCTATCGGATAGACTTACTAACTTTAAATATTCTTTAAGGCAATTCTAATTATTTATATAATGTCTATATAGTATTTATATATTCGTATAGTTGAAAATATTTGTTTATTTTACTCGCTAATGACCTCAGTAGTCGAGCGTCTATAATCTAGGATATCTCTTTTATTTTAGTGTATTTTAAAAATGCAAATTATTTCGTGCCTTTCCGGGCCTAACCGAGGCGATTCAGTGCGCGTCCTGCATTAAATTTGGATCAGAATATTACTTCTCTTTGTGCCAAATAATGTTTGTATAACGGTGTGTTAAATTTGAACTTTAGTTAGTGAAATATACTATACTCGTATATTATTCGAAATTACGTTTTACAGTATCGTATATAATGAATTAAAGTGTATATATGACGATCAGCAGATAAATGATTATGACCACGCTATGCTGTTTGGGGTTGGAATGAATATGTTATGTACAGAGCGTGTTTGAAAAATTTGTCAAAAAATTTTTTCGAACTGAGTAGAGCTGGGAAGTAATGAAGGGAGGTTTTCCTGTAAGTTACTTTCTTAATGAAATTTTGTTCTCTTCAGGAATTTTGCATTATATACCAAGTCATAATTGATATCAGTTTCAGATTTTTTCTGTCTGTATGTGTGTCTGTTTGTTCCGCCACAACTCTTAAACACCTAGTTCGATTTCAGTGAAATTTGGTACGCGTGTATAGGCCAGGGTTCCTCAACTTAAAGGATATGCTACTGTATATTCGAATTCGCTTGCGACAAGGTATTATAATTAATAAAATTAAGATTCTATGAACGCGATGCCGTGGGGAACGGTTTGTAATTATAATATATAGCTTGATGTCTTTTTCCGCATTCACCTAATATTACTAGAATAAGCAGAAAGCACAGGGCCGGATTAACCATTTTGGGACCCCTAGGCAATGCAATTCTCGGGGCCCCTTTTCAGCCGTTTGAAGATGATCAGCTCTTTTCAAGTTGATGAAGGGATGTGAGTAACTTCCAGTAAACTTTTGTTTATCATACTGTATTTCGACGCATGCTGTCAGTTGATGAAATACTTCATACTTACAGAACAGAACCATCTACAATACGCTACGTAACGCATCCACATTATCGATACTAGATGGTTCTGTTCTGTAAGTATGAAGTATTTCATCAATTGACAGCATGCGTCGAAAAAAAGCAATAAACACCTACTGTCATTGAGGATACAAATTTTCCAATTAAATTTTCACTTTATGAAACATTTTCAATTTCTTTTGTGCGCGCGCGGGGCCCCTAGCCGATGCAGGGCCCCTAGGCAGTTGCCTACTCTGCCTAATGGTTAATCCGGCCCTGAGAAAGCATATAGTCACCTTACAGTTTTGGTGATTTTATTTCCCAATTTAACTTTAGTAAGAAAAATATTGATCACATTTTTCACAATACATCTGGTATACATTTGAATGACCGGCTGGTATCGCACATGATGTATGAAACAAATAACAGCTGGACAACAGCGCATCGTTATATAACAGTGGAGCATCGAGTTTAACTTGTATGGCGTCACGCCAGGGGGTGACGCCGCTCTAATTATTATCCAGCGTACTCTAGATCTATGTAGATTACTGGCAAGCGATAGCGGAGTAAATACAGTCACGGAAGGATCATCAGTATGACCAAGTACTACTCCTCGACCCTACTGATACTGAGTCGTCATTTGTTTTTCATTTTTATTGTTATATTATGCATAATGTTTTATAAATAGTGCGCATAATATTTAATAAACAGAACAAAGCAATTTTTTCATGTAAACTAGGAGAGGTATTTATATTTACTCCTTACGTAAATATCTCTTAGTTTTCCAAGAAAAAATTAGTGTCATCTATTAGCATATTTCTGAACTAAAAATAACTTATTACCAAAATACTAATTTATCTAAACGAATTTTTTAGTGTCAGCTATTAGCGAAATCATAAACTACAACTAAGTGTTTATCAAAAAAGGTTTTTTGGTGTCATCTATTAGCGCATTTATGAACTAAAAATAATTTATTACTAAAATACTAAAATTATGTTTTTAATTTATTCCACCTTGGTTTAAAAAAATTTATAATTATTGTCAAAGAAAGAATATAACAAAAATTAAAAAATATATAAATAAATATCATGAAGAATTTAGAAAAAAATACGTCAAAAATTCTACGGTGTCATTAGGTTTCGAACCGAGGTTCTTATGCATACAACGCAAAGACGCTGCCTACTAAACTATCGGTGCAACTGTACGGTGTGCCGTTTTTATGATATAAGTATCTCAGCTTTGGTATGAGAACGGCTTACTTTATTTCACTACCCAGGCAAAGAGTGCCTAACGCGCCTAAAGAAGTTTTCACTTCAAAAATAAATTTCAGTCGACAGTCCGTCACGATCAGGTCATATTGAATAATAGATATCATCCTATGCAACTATTTAACCAGTAAATGGTCTTTTGAATTATAATTAAATTAATTAGTTTTTGCACAAAAATATACATAAACGATTCTACAAAATAATGTATACTTGTTCGTTTACTTGTCTATCAAAACATCTTTTTACTAAAATTTATTGTGTACATACGATTTTTTTGGAACGAAAAATAACATTATTTATATGTATGTAATTTTTTTTTATAGGTGCCAGGTACCTAAACGTACCATTATTAATTTCAATGAATAGAAAAATATTTTTTCATGACGCAACAGTTTCCACGCTCTGCACAGGTCACAGTAAAAGTCAATGCATAACAATACAAAAAGGATACCGGAAATAGACAATAGACTGTGCCGGAAATAGTCGATGTCCGCAAGCGCGTGCAGGACATGTACAGACAAATTAGTACATTAGAAATCAAATGCGATTCTGATCCAATGGTCGATTCAATAGTATTTCGAGTAGAGAATTTATTAGGGGAAGCGTTAATTGTGATTTTAAGTTTCAAAATAATATGTTGATATTTTTGTTTGATTTCTCTTATAAATGTAATGCATTTTTGTGAGTTGATTTTATAATAAAATACATCTATAGTCACCCCCACAACTAAGCATAACATCTCATACTAGTACTAAGGTAGTATCTATCAGTAAAAAATAAATAAAAAAATACTTTGATCCGTTTTCCAGTTTCACCGGTTTTCGAGGAACCACTTCTACCACATTTGACTTTTGAACTAGGACCGATTTTGTGATTTCATCTCGACAAGTGTGACTGTCCTGAAATTGCAAAGTTTGGTCTAAGTCGGTCCAGGCTCTAGGTGAAACCACAGACAGACAAATGACAGACCACTTATTTGAATTCGGTGGACCTGAAAATGTATAAATTCACGAATACCAAATTTTTCCCTATATATTTGTCTCCATATAATTTTCCCCTCTATACTCCGTATATGGAAAAGTAAAAATCCTTTCTTATAGGCGTAACGGCCTACCAGGGGCTCGCGGACCCTAGTTTAAAAACCGCATAATTCTTTTAGGAAAACTTTGTTGATTATTGGGAACTTTGAAATTTTTTTAGTATCGATTAAAAGGTTAATGACTGTATTGATGTTTTCTCCTATAAAAAAAAATAAATATCTACTCGAATGTAAACGGACGTAAGTTTAGTAAGGCGTGATTAACGCCTCAGCACGCTTAGCGTGTGCCGCACGCGCCACTTCAGCTGTTTACAATAATCTGCAGCCCTTTTAGGACGCTCTTCCGTTATTACAGACCACAAAATATCAACGAAGTTTTAACAAAGGGGACGAAAATTATTGTGATGCACTATTGTTGATTTTTGATTTAATGAAAACAAAATTATATGAAACGAAAACAAAGTATTACAACGTATGCACGGTTTCGCTGGTAGTTGGAAGAATATTTATTAAAAAACATCATCCATGGTTTTATTATTAAATAATTTTTTGCGGGCGAATCGTTGAACCCCGATTTTGCCTACAGATATCATCGCGTTAATGCTGCTTTTGACGGAAACCATATCTTAACCTGAGTTTAACCGAATGAAAAATACTTGATACCTTAAGTTGCATCAAGTTTCACCAAAATCAAAATAGCTGTTTTCGAGTAATGCCAGTACAACTAGACAGCCAAAGATTCTATAACTGGCCTCTCTGGTCTAAGTATCATACGAAATACTCGAAAAACCCGCGTGAAAGTCAAATTAGAGACAGAGGTCTCGTTACTATTTTATATTTTAGTAGGTATTAATCAATATGTGATTTTTATAAATATTGAAAAAAATTGACATACACAGGGTGCTGAATTGCTTTGCGGGTAATAGGGATTTAACCCGTAAAATCAAACTTTTGCGATTTCCTGCTTCCCTAATTATTTTAAGAAAAATATCTTCGAATAAAAGTTTTAGAACATAAAATTCTGCATCTAAATCATTAAACAAAATTAATTTTGCATGTTTTGTAACGGCAGAAATTTGATATGAAAAAACAGATAGAGATAACCATAGAACTTGAACAAAATGATGACGTTTTAGCTGTCAGAATAATTTCTAATCATTTTGTTCAAGTTCCATGACTATCACTATCTGTTTTTGAGGTAATTTTGACATTTTCATATCAAATTTCTGCCGTTACAAAGCATGCAAAATTAATTTTGTTTAATGATTTAGATGCAGAATTTTATGTTCTAAAACTTTTATTTGAAGATATTTTTCCTAAAATAATTAAGGAAGCAGGAAATCGCAAAAGTTCGATTTTACGGGTTAAATCCCTATTACCCGCAAAGCAATTCAGCACCCTGTATAATATTATGAACAATATTAACATAAAGAAAATAAAAATGAAAACGTATAAATAAATCTGTTGAAGCAAAGTAATGTTAAAATTTTAGGATATCTTTTAAATTATTCAATAGCTTTTAACCGAAATGAGTAAATAATTTGCGGTGATTTGATCGTAACCATGAATTATATAATAAAAAACATATCCCTCCTCTCTATACATAATAGCTACCTTATAATATCAGTGCATCATTAATAAAGTCCCCTATAGTATTAATGCCGTACCTGATGTTACGTAACTCGTAACAGCATGGCTTTTAGAAGCTATATAAGATAATTACAGGTGACTTCTTTCCCCTCGAGGTAGATGACTATGAGCCATCGTTGTACATCGTTCACGTTTGGTTTAACCTCAAAAAATATTAATGTTTACATCATATATGTAATACTCCTATATTGCTAGCGCCCGTAAGTGGAAGTATCAGGCCGCAAGTGAGACAGCAAATGACTGTTTCTATCTTTGTCGAGAAATCCATCTCGCTGTGCGCAAGCGCGTTGCAACTCTCGTGGGGGAATTGGCAAGTATAGTGGGGAAAGCCTCCTTTACTCGAAGCTTAAAGCCTAGTTATAGTATACATTCTCGGACATGCGTATAAGACTCGACGTCTTGCGAGAGAGACAGACATGTATATCTGCACCGTAGGCTTTCGTCCGACTCCAGACCACGGCTAGCAATATAGGAGTATTACATATATGGTTTATATATACATTCAATATTGTGTTGTGGAGGTTGTTGTTCGTCAATTGGTTGCTTTCGATGGCAGGATGTTTAGTTGTGCAGGGTGACAGAATCGTAAGCTAACGTCAACACTAAGTTTTACTAAATGTTTATTGAGTTGATATGGTGATGGGTTTATTGATAAGATGAACAATAAATCCCAGGAATTACTGAACCAATCAAAAAATTCCTTCACTGTTTAAAAGCTTACTTTTTCTCCATGGACACACCTAGGCTATATTATAATATATATTTTAAGAGCATGTTCTTACGGATCGATTTTAATTGATCAATTAAAATTGAGCATGAAGTTAAAGTAGACTTGGAAACTAGGCTTATATATGTATACACGCTTTTTAAGTATACGTTTCAACTTGACAACGAATCAAGGTTAACTCATTTCATAAAGTTAGACTAATGCCGTGTTTATCGTACATTATTTAACACGTTGTTTTGTTAATTCGCTGTTATTTCTATGGTTACTTCGTATGTTTTATGGGTAATACGGTGTAAAAATGTAACAGCGATTAACAAAACAGCGTGTTAAATGTATGATAAACCCGACATACGCCAAATTTTTGCTGATCCACTAAAAATGGATGTCAACTGAATGAAAACAAAGGAACTCTCACGCTAATTTTCATTCAATTTTAGTTAGTCCATTCGCAAAAACCCAAAAAATGTAAGGTATATCTAATTTCTTTTAAAACATAATTTTATTAGTTTGAGTGAAGCAGATGTGAACACGAACTTGCACTAAAATAGAATTACAAAAACGCACGTATTTTTAGCAAACGATATTGATCGATGCTGAAGCGAGACCGTGATATAGTTTTTGTACAGTAACTATATATAACATCTCTTTGTCATACGAGTGTTATCTAAACGAAGGTAAGCAACCACCTGGGATTGTATATATTACCTGTGGACTAAAAAAGGGTGGATGAGGTGGACGTCTGTTTAGGGGAATGGACGCGTGGCGTCGTTTGTGCATACACCTGTGACGCTTGGAACGGATGAGTCTTATCCGTGTTTCAAATGTTTGTTGCACACGTGGCTCAAATTTATCCGTGATTCCTCAAAGTTAATACATTTTTTACCCGACTGCGCACGCAAAGGAGTGGTAATGTGTTTAACAGCCTATGTATGTATGTTTGTATGTTCCTTTGAAGCACTATACAGACCAAACGCCTGGGCCGATTTTTATGATTCACACGTCAATCGATTCCCCTTAGTCCGGCGAGTGTCACTAAAGACATGACGTTAGCGAAAATTCAATATGGCGACTACAGGACGCCATATTGTGAAAATGAAAAAAATGAAAGTCAACAAACTATGTCAAGTGAGGTATCGTTGAATAGGTATTTAAAAATCATTTTTAGTTTTCCCTCAACATTTTTCGATTCGACTGACTGTTTAGGATCTATATCGATTTATTTTTAATTAAAAACATTTGAAAAAATCACATAAATTCCAGTGCAATTGTGATGTAGTACTGATGCTGATAGGAAATCCAGTCTGGTAAATAGCTAGCTAGGTACTCATAACTAAAAAGTATAAAATAAAAAATTTATTAAAAAAACAAAAAACCCGACTGCGTAAAAATCGAACATAAAAGATGAAAACAAGATCAAATGATAACATGCAGTCGGAGGCATAGTAGTAACAACATGCAGTCGGAGGCATAGTAGTAACAACATGCAGTCGGAGGCATAATAGTAGTAACAAATTGGACAGAAATACCTGATGTTACTACTATGCCCCCGACTGCATGTTGTTACTACTATGCCTCCGATTGCATGTTGTTACTACTATGCCACCGACTGCATGTTATCATTTGATCTTGTTTTCATCTTTTATGTTCGATTTTTACGCAGTCGGGTTTTTTGTTTTTTTAATAAATTTTTTTTAACTACTTATATTTTTGCATAAACAGCAGAGTCTGGTTTTATTTTAACAGCAAATTATTGACAAAAAAACAAATAGATCAATCATAGCTCATTTCAAAGATTTAATTTAAAAAAGTCGTTCTCATTATAGATTGCCCTCCCTTTTGGCGAGTTTAGAGGGTCGCATTTGGCCCGCGGGCCGATAATTGCTGGTCTAGTGTAATCATTTGAAGTGGAAACCAATGTACAGTTATGTGAAAACTGTACAGTACAATAATTATATTTTGCGTAAGTCTCATAAAAACACACACATACTTGTAAATATACACATTCAAACAGAACTAAAATTATTTTCGTATTCCCTATGGACGGGAGGGATTCTTTATGAATATTTTATGAAACAAATATGATAAAGTTAAACAACAAACACTAAATTTAATAAAATCAACTTGGAACGAAAAACGGCAACCGCAAACAGAAGTGCAAAATATATACACATTAAACAAGGGTAAAAATAAGTTAGCGTGTACATAATACACCAACTGAAAGGTTTGTTTGCAATTCATTTGTTTCTGAAAACAAACGCCAGTGTGTAAGAATCGTAATTTTGTGACAGTCAGTTGTATGGTCAAGCAAGGTGGTTCAAAAATTTACAGAAGAAGTTAAACCTAATTTAGTTTTTAAGTAGAATTTTATATTGGTGATTCAGCCATATTACATAATGGACTCTGCACTATAAGGAAAAAATCAATTTATCAACCATTGTCACAGTCGGGATTCAAACCCGAACTTTTCCACTATCGCGGCGGATTGAGCTAGTGGAAAAGTTCGAGTTTGAATCACGACTGTGACAATGGTTGATAAAATGATTTTTTCCTAATAGTGCAGAGTCAATTATGTAATGTGGCTGAATCACAAATATAAAATTCTACTTATATATTTCACAGTCGTACTTCACTCTTTAATACTAATTTAGTTTGTTTTGCTGATTATAAAATAAACTTGGAGACTTTTTTAAAAGTACTTGCTAATGAATGAACTGAAACGTAAGAAATTAGAAGTCAATCAAATAAATAGCTACAGAGATTATTATTCAATCTGAAAAACATAATATAGAAGATAGGTACCGATTTTTGAAAAAAAATGTCCATGCGCTTGTACAGAATAAATGCCCAGAACTTCTGATAAAAGAGATACAGAAGTTTTCTTTTACTTATTAGAACTACAGTGTATTTTTCTATAAGTAGGCTGAATTTGTAAAAAATCCGAACAAATGGTTTTGTGCGATTTTTTAAGGTAGGTATGTACGAATTTTGAAATTTTGATTTCAAATTTGAAATTAACGATTCCAAAAACCGTTGAATATAATTCATGTCAGTTTAAACATAGAAAACCCATTATTTATTTTTGTTAAAAAGTAGGTAACATCAATTAATTTTCGCTCACCCGCGGTGAAACAAAACGGTCTAGCTGTTCGCGAGTAATGTATGTATAAACAGAACAGTCTGGAAACGAGTTCTCCCGTCTAGATATTATACAAAATACCCAAAAAAAACGAAAAAATCCCCAAGAAAACTAAATTACAGTCAGAGGACAGACGCTAATGACCTCTATTGTTGAGCGTCTATAATTCACAATTCATTCAGTCAGAGGTCTCGTTGCTATTGGATAAAATTGTATATTTAATTATGATAATTTTAAAAGGTTATATTTTTTTTAAATTGGTTAATGACTTTTGAATCACCTGAAAAATATAAATGTAAAGCGTTTCATTACGGAAGCAAACAATATTATGTATTAATTGTACTTGGTGACAAACTACAAATAAATTGCTTTCATTAATTAAGCTAAGGTGAATATTTTCTCTCGACGGTATCATAAATTCTAGATAAATTTTTAATAATTGAAATAGTAACAAATTTAATTACTCTTTGGTATAAGTAATTATTCAATTCAAGTTCCATTGACATAACAGAAAAAATAGAGCACAAAAGGCATAACATATTCTTCTAAATTAATTATTGGACTGTTTTCGTGTTCATATAGTTTTTTTTTATTAAGTCCGAATTTTATTTTTTTTCGTTTCATAAAATTGTTATTAATTGTTATTAATTTGTTAAATGTTAATTAAAATTATTACCTAATTTAATAAAAATCTAATGCAATTTCGGAGTAACTAAAAAAAAAACAATTTTTCAAAAAAATGTGTACATGAACTTTTTGCCTTAATAATCATGCACTCCCTTCAATATTGACATTCAATTATGAAACACCCTGACAAGGGCCGCACATTATGCTGCCCTTTGAAACTACTATTTAAATTTCGGTGAAAATATGAATATGTATGGCCATAAAAATAATATTTTAAAGAATTTTTCAATGCATCTAAAAATTGGGGTGATCCTTTTTAAAGAAAGGATTGAAAAAACCGTTGTTCATATGAACTTTTTTTAGTTGTTTTGGCTGAGAAAGGTCGTCAATTCGTTAAGTACATCAATGAGATACTTCGTATTATTTCAAAATAAAAATTGCTTATTCAATATGACAACCAGTAATAATATCATAATATAGCTATCATTTATTTCAAATTACTTTTACCTGGATATATTTCAATTTCTAATGCTGAAGAAGCCATTAGTCTCTATCTATTATATAAAAAACTATTCATTTGGGATTTGAATAAGTAAATAATAAAATACGTTCCGTGAAACCCGATCAAAATGGATTAGAAGCGAAATGCATCAATTTTATATGTTTAAAGTCAATTTTTTAATATCCTAAAGAAAAATTGACTCTATTATATCTACTTTAGTCAATATAGTTGTCAAGATACTTAAGTAGGTAACTAAAGGGTTGATATTTTTTAACTGATATCAGTTTCTTTTTGGAAATGATATTTTCTTGGAATAATATATTTTAACTAGGTATACCATGCAGTTCACTTGCTAACTGAATTTCCATTACTGACTCCTCCCTCCCCAAAATTCTTCTATACTGACTTAGTAAAATGTCACGGAATGTTCCGGAAATTACATTTTTGTGTTCGAACAGTTCTTAGAGCGTATGCCATACATTCTACTCTCCGTGATCAACTGTCAAAAATTTTTGACATTACATATAGCTAGGTATTCGAATATGTTTTTATTGAAGTGAAAACTTCCTTAGGCGCGTTAGGCACTTTTTGCCTGGGTACTGGAAAAATGTGAAGCGTTTGCAACTACTTCCGTAAGAATTCGCAACCCGACCGTAAGAATTCGCAACATACTTATATCATAAAAACGGCGGTGTACACACTGCCACCCACAGCGCAGTTGGTTTAGTCTTTGCGTTTTATGCATAGGAACCTGGGTTCGAGACCTGATGGCAGCGTAGAATTTTTGGCGTTTTTTTCTCAATTCTACATGATATTTATTTATATATTTTTTCTTTGACAAGAATTATAATTTTTTTGAAACCAAGGTGGAATTAATTAAAAATATACAATTTTGGTATTTTAGTAATAAACTAGCGAACCCGGTCCGGCTTCGCCCGGGTGCTAGGAATTTCTCAGGTGCAATACACTACTCACAGTCACTCGCTTCGCTCGTTCGCTTGAATATTATAAATACACTACTCACTCGCTTCGCTCGTTCGCCATATATGTATTTTTTAAAGCTAAATAAAATAAAATCTGTGGATGGAACAGAATAATATAAAAATCGCGATTAAAAATCAGGGGTTGATCGTATAAGGGTGAAAATTTAGAATTGTATGTATTTTTCAATGCTGAATCATGAAAGAATAAAAACAAAAAATTTTGTCCAAAAAATAAAAAAAAAAATTTGGGGTGGACCACCCTTAACATTTAGGGGTATGAAAAATAGATGTTGGCGGATTCTCAGACCTACCCGATAAGCACACAAAATTTCATCAAAATCGGTCCAGATAGATTATTTTAAGTTCATAAATGCGCTATAATAGATGACACCAAAAGTTAGAAAATCTGAAGTTTTCACTTCTGTCGTGTGGTCATAAGCACACACCCATTTTTTAAATATATTTTTGCCATATAGACAGTGGCTCATAGAGTACCAATTTCTATAAGAGGCGACACTTCTACGATTGAAAACCTTTAAATTGAAAATCTTTATATTGAAAACCTTTAAATTAGTTGTGATCGTCGAAAATTGGCTTCCTTGTTGAAATGTCGCCTCTTATAGAATTTATTTATTCTTTTGGTCAACCGAAAATGTGCTAATAAACGATTCGTCTATTGAAATATCAATAAGCCGCTGGAGAGTGGAGACTACACGTGAATAATGAAAGCATGTCAACGCCGCACTCTTTTCAATTTGTGTAAAGGAAAATGAAACGCAGCGCATAAACAAAGACATTATTTCGAGAATAATGTGAGGTTTTTCCGAGAACAGATGGCGCATGCAATGCTTGTGTTCTCTGTGTGCATAGTAAAGGGCAAAATAAGCTATACACTATACAGGGTACGATAGAAAGTTTTATATATCTAGATCCAACTATTTTTTATTTAATTATAAGTAGAAGTTATTGGCTCTAAAATAATTGTTATGAATGGTGTCTATACTATAATAAAAAATAATTAGAGAACTGTGGTTTAAAACTATAAAAAAACACAATTAACCACATTAATAAGTAACTAAATTGTTGTTTTTTACAGTGTCTATAAATTAATCATATTTATAATGATGAAATAAAACGTATTTTGTGAAAAGTTCCGAACGGATTGTCTATCTTTTTATTTTTTGTTTAGTCATGTGTCAGGGCTAGGTGGGTCTAATAGTACAATTCATATTTTAAGTTCATTATTATTTTTAAAAATAACATAAAGTTGAATCAATACTTTCTCTTTTGCAGATTAACGTGTATTTTTACCTAAAACAATAAAACATATTCCAAGTCTTCATGGTTTCCGGGCTTGTAGGCCGTGGTCCGGTGGTAGAAATACCATCGGATCACGGCCTACAAGCCCGGAAACCATAAAGACTTGGAACAATTCCGGCCGTGAAAGCTTGCACACCTGGATAATGAAACATATTTGTCAAGAATAGAATAAAATAATTCGATTTTATTTTTTAGAGAGCAAGGTGTTTAACCTCTCTTTTTCAGTACACTGTATTGTATTATGAAACAGAAAAAGAGAATAACAAAAAAAGAGATAAAATAAGACGTAAATAAAGGGAGATTTATAGATGACTGTAAGATACAAAAATTGAATTCACTACAGAAATACATAATTATTTTTTCAACTATAAAAAAATACCAATATTATTGAGGTTAAACTTTCCATTACACCCGGTAAGAACTAATGGGTACTATGATCTATACACAAATACACCACCCACACTATAACCCTGTGTTCTGTCAGCCGGGGATTCCCTCGGTTATCTCTCGACCATAATGATCTGCTACTCGAACAATTATGTTTGCATCGATTAATGGTGCAGTGCCGTAGTGGGCTTACTACGTTTGCTGTTTGATACAAAATAAAATTTGAAAAAAATTGTCCTTTTTGTAAAGGTAACAAATAAAATTTGAAAAAATTGTCCTCCTTTTTGTAAAGGTAACAAATAAAATTTGAAAAAATTGTCCTCCTTTTTGTAAAGGTAACAAATATAATTTGAAAAAATTGTCCTCCTTTTTGTAAAGGTAACAAATAAAATTTGAAAAAATTGTCCTCCTTTTTGTAAAGGTAACAAATAAAATTTGAAAAAATTGTCCTATTTTTTGTAAAGGTAACCTAAATTTTAAAAACACACTTTTTTAGATATGGTGGCAGTGCGTATCATAAGTGGTGGAAGAGACGTGACACAGTATCAGAGTTGCCAATAATTTTTAGAATATCAGTGAGGTTTTCGATATTTTTATGTTCAATTTTAACAGATTTATGTAGAAATTTCTTTAAGAATACAGTAATATGCTATTAACTTCCTATTTTATAATACTTATAAATAATTACACAGCGTGTCCAGGGGGAACCCTTAAGTAATTTTAAGGAAAAAAAGCTGCATATTACGGAATTACGGATTATTGAAAAAAAACAAAATTATGAATCTTAATCACAAAATTTTGATGCTTGAAAAGAATGCAACAAACTTCATATCTCACCGTGTTTAAATCTGTAGTCAAATCGCAGGTGGTCATCTTGAGAAATTATTGTAGCTTATTTTATAACTCGTTTAAATTTTCATTTGTCTTTAAATGAAAAGTGATAATATAGTAACATTTTTATAGGACCTACGTGGATATAACTTTTTTTGATTAAAATTACATAAGTAACATGTTCCTAAAGTTTGGCAGATTTCTTCCGGAACATCCTGTATAAATAAATAAAATTCTTTTAAATATAAAAACCTATGTTTGTTGAAAAATCATATGAACTTAATAAAAAAATATAGACGACTGCAAATAAGAAGAAATTAAATAGGAAATTTAAAAAAATGTATTATAAAATAATTGACCTTACAGTTACAAAAATATTCCAAATGTTCATTGTGCGGAATGAATGAATGAATGAGTGAATTGTAAATTATAGACGCTCGACATCATTGTGTGGAAGCAAGTGCTATAAGGAAAAATAATTTTGTGTTTGAAGAGCAAACAAAAATATTTTAAAATTTCAGATATGGTGGGGTACGTATCATAAGTGGTGGAAGAAAAGTGACACAGCCTAAGAATCGACAATAGTTTTCAAAATATTATTTATTAATACTTTTAGGGCTAGTTCAGACACGGTGAAATCTCCGCGGAGCTTATTTACATTAGCATAAGCATATTCATACATGTCCGCGCGGCTGTCGTCACTTGACCACCGGATAATAGAACCGTGTGACGTTCGCGCGGTCTTATTACTATCGTGCCGTGACGATATTCAGTTGCTTTACGGAGGCCGCACGTTTCGGACGTGTGAACAAATTCAAACACATTGCTTCTTCGACTTCCATCTTTGAAATGAGGTGTATATGTAACCTCGCCCCTCTCCTGAATATCCGCAAGCTCACTGCGGCTGTCTGAATACAGTATATTTTTCTGCGGTTTAAAACGCGCGGTCGCAAACGCGCGGATTCCGTCGTGTCTGAATGACCCTTTGTCTGTGAATGGAAATTTATAGGACTATAAAAAGTAGACTTACCTTATAGATACAGAAGCGAATTATAGATACAGAAGCGTAACCTGAAAAAATATTGTATTTATTATTTGATGTGCATTAAGAAAACTTCAAAAATTAAAAAATATATTTTTACTTCCCACCTCTACTATGGTAGGGAAGTAATGGATTCAGTCCGAAAACAATATTTCGAGATTTTAACAGATTTTCACGTTTTGAGACCCTAGCAATCGTTTAAGATCATTTTCTGACTGATGTCTGTATGTGTGTGTGTATGTGGTCAATTTTTCGCCTTCGATATCTTAAGAACGGAACAACATACGGGCATGCCGATTGTTCTATTGTGTTTATCAGCCTTTAACTTAGATCTGATTAGATTTTGAGTCAAATCGGTTCAGTGGATCCTGAGATATTCAAAAAAACGTCCTCAATGTCACGTATTAACATAGGTAAAAAAAAATATAAATGAATTCTAGATGTTATAATATGAAAAAAATGTAAATATTTTTTTTCTCTAAAATGTATAGTTTTCGAGAAAAAAAATGTTTTACTAAAAAAAATAAAAATTGTACGTAAATCAAGGTAACCATGATTTTTGCTATATTAAGTTAGCCATCAGTAGATCACCAAACAAAAAAGAGGGCCATGCTTTTTTCAAAGAATAAAAATTAAATTGTGTTTTAAAGACCACCAATAGCTAAGGTTATTTGGGCCTAGTCAAAGAATAAAAAAAAAGAGTGTTTATTTTTTGCAAATATTTACTAGGTGGGAAGTATAGGACTGGTCATCAGTCGAATTTTTTTTTAGTTCAATGAGCCTATGCCCCCCATTATTCAAAAATAGGTTCTTGTATGTCCAATGGGATATAATGATCATTAATAAAAATGTATGAGCACTGTGGTTGGAATAAAAACAAAAATAAAAATAGTTACTTCTTACCACAACAGTTTTATTGATGGATGTACATTTCGAAAGCTATGCTTTCATCTTCAACTGTTGTGGTAAGAAGTAACTATCTTTATTTTTGTGTTTATAATGATCATTAATTTTCAAATCTTCAGATTTGTCAAAATTTAAAAACGTAATTTTCAGATCATTTTTATGAATATTAGGAAAAAAATATCAATTTTGTAAACAAATATGCACGCCCCTGGCAATCGTACACATTTTCACTAATCCTAGCATTATGTGCAGGATAATGCTTTTCATGATCAACAGTAGAATGTGCACATATGTATGTGCGTATATATAGAGTGATTGTTAATTAATATTACGTGGGTACTTTTACCTATAATAGGTAACGATATCATGTTGATTTAATCTATGGTTTCTATATATTAATTTCCTTTTTTGTTAAAAATAATTGATAAAATTTATGTGTTGCCCACATCAATTTTAAAAATTATTTTTAACAAAAAAGGGAAATTAATAATATAACACGGAACCCTAAGAACGATAGATTACATACATAATATCACAAAATTTTGAAATTGTTCAGATAATAATGGATAAAAAAACTTATTTGCTTATTTTTAAGGTACCTACTGAAGAAGGCAAAATTAGAGTCATTAAAGAGTTTAGCAAAAAAAATGGATGCGTGTACTTTTTACGCTCGTTAGAAGTTATACTTTTTTAGCGTGATTAAGGACTAATTTTTAATTTGAATGCAAATAATTTATTAAAATATAAAGTAATAAAAGGACTGGAGTGAATTTATTTATATTTGTTTATATGAACTATGGAAATTATTAATGCTGCAACTTTATCCTGTTAAATTTTTGTGACGCGATGCGCGCGTGTCGTAAAAATTCACTCTCATCATTTTTTCATAACGCGCCAAAAGAAGTATAACTTCAAAAATATTGTTATTATTTTGCCTTGTATACCGTTCTCTCAAAACAATCAGTAATAACGCCCTATTTCAGTTAGTGACTGCTATAGATGACAGGGATAAATTAACGTTTAGTTATTGAAATACTATTTTGAAGGTCGTCTGCTAGATAACACCCTATGATCAGGTAAGATAAGGTTTCTGCCAAAACTGATAATAACGCGAGCGAAGCCTGTTTAAAGGCTAGACGCTAATATTAATATAAACTGTTGAACGGTTTTAGTATTACGTATAGTCGGTCACCCGGTATGTGTACACGTCACATATAAACAGACGTATCTGGAGCATTGTGTTTGAATGCTATTGTGCACACACCTACACACATGATCGGGGTGGGTTGGCTTTGTGACGTGATGAGAACAAGTGAACCATTCAATACATTCATTTGTTTAGTAGGTACGTGTAAATGTCGTGCTAGGCTCGCATATGTAAACCATTGACTTTAGATAAAGAAAACAAATGTCACCCGAAAAATGTGAATGACGTTGAACTGTTTGTTTATCAGCTAAAATAATTTATTGTTTTGTTTCAGTAACTATAATAAATAAAGTAATATTAGTAGATGAAATCAAACTGTCATCTTTTTAAATGGATTTCTATTTTTGATAATGATGATAGGAAAAAGGTCTAGATCAGTATTGTTATTTAGCGAAGATAATAAAAAAAATTAGTCCCAGTATCAAAAAATATGAACATTAAAAAAATAAGGTTGACCTGTCCTAGGATTTTGGCCGCAGATGATTCACCCCGATTTTCGAAAATCGAATTTTCATCAGATATCGACGTTTTGTGATCCTAGGAAGCTATTCTGACTATTTTTACGATGATGCCAGTATGTAGTCTCTCTCGCTCTCTCTCTCTCTCTCTCCCTGTGTGTGTGTGTGTGTGTATGTAAACCTCTCATAACTTTTGAACGGCTTGACCGATCGAATCGCGATTTGCGGCATTCAAAACGGTTCCACTGAACTTAGATTTCTTGAAAATTTGAATCGATTCGGCCCAATAGATTTTGAGAAATTCCAAAAAAACAAAAAAAAAAGTTGTTAAAACGATGTTTTTTCAAAATAACTTCTAGAATAGTGTACCGATTGATTTCGTAATCTAATCAGCTCTTCTCCTCAGAAAACTGCGTCGAATGCCGCTAAGCGGATCAAAATCGGTTAATCTGTTCGAGAGATATCGTAGTGAACAGATTTCGAAAAAAGTGTTCTTTCAAAATAACTTCGAGATTTCTCAACCAATCGATTTTGTACCTCTTACAATATTTTTAGAGCTTGAAAAACTGCGTCGAATGCTGTTTTAAAGATCAAAATCGAACAACGCGTTCAAAAGTTATAGCTTTTCAAAAATTAAAATAGTGTTGTTATCAGCAATTTTTAGATTTTTGAGCTCGAGTATATTATCAAGTGCTTCGAAAAGCGCTTGAAAATAGCGGAAAGTTCCAGGGATGGCCTGCAGGGTCAACCGATTTACAGATTTTTTTTTATATGGATTATTCCACAGTAAACTTACGCACTGTACTATATTGTTCCATGCTTTAGAAACAACAGCGTTACACTATTCCAAAAGGAAGCTTTACCTTCACAATTATTATTGTTTAAAACAAAACACTCTCTGTAGATATAAAAGTTCCGATGTGTTTATGGCAAACAGATATATGTACATAATATTACGGGTCGATATAGCTACGTGCGGTGCCTATATAGGGTACAAAAGGGTGAAAGTAGGGGAGGTGGGTGCGGCTGAAGGGTCTGATAATCAAACAGAGTGCTTGGCTGGTTGCATTGGCCGCACCACGTCGAGCCGCCATTTAACCATTCCTATAATATATCCTCTCAATGATCAGGGCTGGACAAAAAAAATGTATTTACAGGGCTTGCATTTATAGATTTTATAAAGTAAATTTTAGACGGAAAGAGTCTTGACCAGAAAGAACTACCGAAAAATTAGTATTTTTTTGCCCGTTTTCGCATATTAGAACCGAATTATGTGTCAAATGATTAGTTTATGATGAGACAATAATCACGGAAAAATAATACGTTGAGCAAATGATTGAGTTTAGAAATACAAAGGCTAAAAGTGGACACTCTCCATTCGGGAAGTATCACTATTAGATTTTTCATCTTACAATTGATCCATCCAAAAAAATATACCAATGTACCAAATAGCGCGTTCTTGGCCGATATATTGATTTTGGATGAGGATAGAAAAAAGTTTAAATACAAAAGTTGTATGAATTTTTATGGTGTATAACCTAAAAATAATTTTGTTTATACAGAGTGTTCCAGAAAAGTGGTGCTGCCTAAAACTTTGTTATTTTTGGATTGTATTGATAAGTTTACATATCTTTTTTATTCATGACTTTTTTTTGACAACATAATATCTGAGAATGTAATTTTTTAGACAAAACGACAAATAGGTAGTATCTGAAAAATTGTTAGATTTAGGTGTATCAATACAATTCAAAAATTCAATAATATATAGGCTGTTCCAATTAAAATAACAAAATTGTACACAAGATTACTTTTCTCTGGAACACACTGTATAAAAAGTATTTTTAGGTTATACACCATTAAAATTCATACAAATTTTGTATTTAATTTTTTTTTTATCTTCACCCGAAATCAATATATCGGCCGAGAACGCACTATTTTGACACCCCGTATAAAATTAAGATTATGGTGGTGTATGGTCGCCCACAATAAGCTTAAAAATAAATCATTGACCCAAAAAATCTTTACATACTATTAGAGACGTTTGTTCAGCATGACAAATCTAAAAGTCATATACTTACTGAATGGAGGTGACCATTTTGACCGTCTGTTAATAATATGTTCAGTTTAAAAATTTCCTGTGATTATAGTCCCATCATAACTATTGGTTCTAAATTTGAGGGCCCGAAAACGGGCATTTTTTCGGCAGTTTTTTCTTTGTGATGAAATTTTGTGACAATGTGGAACAGAAATTCTGGTCACAAAACATATTTAGGTTAAATTTATGCTCCTCTGTGAGCGTATAAAAAAAATGGTTGTATAAACTAATGTCGTAAGTCGTAATGATAAGAGTGACTTCCACAAAACTGAAATTATGATCACATTTTTCAAAAATTTGGTTAGACGCTTATGACATCAGTTGTCGACCGTCTTAGCTATTCGAAACATATTTAGGAAATAAAAAACAAAATTGGGTGGGTTCAGCTCTGTAGGACTACGTCTTTTGAAATAAAAATTCCAACGTAAATTATAGTTGAACTGGATTTCTTTGGCTTTCAAATGACACCTTCAGGCTTAAATTCTACCTATTTTATAAAAAGCGATGCGTGAGTAAGTCGAATTGGTATGCCGGTGAACATAGTTGCAGCCCATCAATAAATGTATTTCAGTTCTGGCTATACGTTCTATGATAACGAATACGGACCTATAAATTCAGCTTTACTTTTGCTAAAAAAGTGTTTTCAGTTTTGGGTTTACAGTAAACGTATATTGAGAAAAATACCCTTCCATGACGATTCAATTATTGTAAAACGTCTTCCATCCCTGATGATATAAGCGAAGTCTTTGTGTAGCTCACGCACACTCATGCATTAAAGCTTCAACACTGACGCACAAATGGAGCTTCGCATAACCTATCTCACAACACACATGTACAATATTATATACAGACTGTATCCATCCATAACAATTCTCTATCCAAGCTAGAGTGCTTACATTCAGAGAAGGACATTGATGTCATCATGCGCACAGACGAATTTGTATTTAGACCTGTCTATTCTACCTGTGAAGGGGTCGTTAGGTGAGCTGTCATTGTTTATTTAATTTATTATAGATTATAGACACGTCGACAACTTAGGTCATTAGCGTCTTAAATACATTAAATAACAATAATTCTCTTAAAAGTAAATGATATCATAAAACATCCATGAGCGGAGGTGGGATTTGAACCCACGACAGTGTGATCCAAAGGCCGCTACGCTAACCGTTACACCACACTGTCCTCAAGCTGTCATTGTTTATTTGTGTTCATTGTTCACCGTTACTCTACAGCCTACGATATCTATGTGTCAGATCTGTTTTGCGTACACCACTGACGGCTTTTCCATCCAATTTTTGTGCGCAGGTTTCCATTACGATTTGGTTTTCTCTAATTGTATGCATTCTACTAGACTTGGTCAGCTTCGGACAAGCAGCTATTTTATTGTGGATATGACAAAAAATACGATATATATCTCGTTGGTAATGATATGACTCGTGTGTTTGTTAAAACTCGCTATGCTCGTTTTAACATAATGCCACTACTCGTCAGTATCTAATGTACTTCATTACGCCACTAGATATACAATCTACTATCATTAATTTTTAGATTAGAATCTGATAAACCGAGATGCGTAATAAACGAACGATGAGTAAAACGCATCTTGAAGATCTCGGTTATCTCAAGCCAATTCTGTGAATTTTGTTACACCCTGTATTGAGTATAGACCCGTGTGTTGATGGATATATACAGGGTTTTATTCAAATGGTATGTCTAGGACGACTCTACTAGCTTCTCCAACCAGTCGTCACCGACCGATATTACTCACCGACGCCGATGTACTCTCTTTGGTTTTAGTTTGATGAATTTATTACCATGATGCTACGAAACTCGATGAGTTTTTTTCAAAGACGCAGAATAATATAAATGCTTTTATAATTCCCACAATGGCTGACTCACTATATTGAAAGTGGTTGTTTTTTACGGATATCATTGTAGTATTGTACCTACTATAGGTGTATATTGTATGATCAATATCAGTTCTGGTAGGAATTTTGAAGCGTTTATTATAAAAAAAATTTCATTTCACAGTAATTTAAAATTGCCGCTAGTTAAAGGGCCAATAAAAAGACAAGCGCCATTCAAGTATCGAAATATGGCTGAGACAGCGTTGTCGTGTTGTTGTTGTGATAACATGTCAAATTCCGTAATTAATTAACTAATTAATTCCGTATTGATTTCTCAGCAAAAGCATCTATAAAAATAATGTGTAAAAATAACACTATAGATATTTGAACGTACGAAGTAACAAAAACACAAAAACACGCTTCTTGAAGCTTGACAGGTGCTTGACAGTTTAAAATATGACAATAATGTATTTTCATTTCTGCTGGCTTTACTCTTATTGGCTTTCAGAATTCAAGCGCGAACATAGTCCTATGACGTCATCCGACCAATAGTTTTCAGCTTTATTATTTTAAGGCCTTTCCAAGTCTAAAAATTCAAAAAAAAATGAAAGCCTTTAATTCAAAAACACTGCGATTAAAAAAATTAAAAAAATACGTGGATCAACCCCAATGCATTGTTTTCACAGAAATTATTGTATGTGCCAGGCGTATACAAATATTGTTAAGGAAAATACACTTATAAAAATAATTAAAATAATATTCTAAATGGTAGTTTATAATAATAAATATTTGTAGCTCCTTTCCACAATACAAATTCACTTTCATTAACGAATTACAGTTTCCAGACAAACTATGCACCATTAACCATGCTACTTTTTGTATCACGACGATTGTGCAATTCAGCCGCTTGTAGATCGTCAGGCTCAGCTACCAACAGTGTAAGCTCGCACACTACTCGCTGAAATACACAATCGATTTATTGCGAACGCGCGATTATTGAAAACACATACACACTAAGTCGCAGGTTTTCGCGACACCATGCCATGGATTCCTATGAGGCCAAAGAGCGAAAGAGCTGATGCCACATCGCGCAATCGAACGAGAAATTTCGTGTAGCTGAGTAATCGTCAAATCTCGATGCAGTTGCTAAATCGCGCGTTTTCAATACAAAAACTACCATGTGTGCGCGGACCCTAAGAATTTTTTTAAATTTTTACTTCCCACCTCTACTGTGGTAGGGAAGTAATGGATTCAGTCCGAAAACAATATTTCGAGATTTTAACAGATTTTCACGTTTTGAGACCCTAGCAATCGTTTAAGATCATTTTCTGACTGATGTCTGTATGTGTGTGTGTGTGTGTATGTGTGTGTGTGTGTATGTGTGTATGTGGTCAATTTTTCGCCTTCGATATCTTAAGAACGGAACAACATACGGGCATGCCGATTGTTCTATTGTGTTTATCAGCCTTTAACTTAGATCTGATTAGATTTTGAGTCAAATCGGTTCAGTGGATCCTGAGATATTCAAAAAAACGTCCTCAATGTCACGTATTAACATAGGTAAAAAAAAATATAAATGAATTCTAGATGTTATAATATGAAAAAAATGTAAATATTTTTTTTCTCTAAAATGTATAGTTTTCGAGAAAAAAAATATTTTACTAAAAAAAATAAAAACTGTACGTAAATCAAGGTAACCATGATTTTTGCTATATTAAGTTAAGATCACCAAACAAAAAAGAGGGCCATGCTTTTTTCAAAGAATAAAAATTAAATTGTGTTTTAAAGACCACCAACAGCTAAGGTTATTTGGGCCTAGTCAAAGAATAAAAAAAAAAAAGAGTGTTTATTTTTTGCAAATATTTACTAGGTGGGAAGTATAGGACTGGTCATCAGTCGAATTTTTTTCTTATATAGAGCTTTGTAACGTTAATGGCAACATATAGTTGTCTGGATCAAACAACTCTGGCTGTTGGTGAACGGTGGTCTTATAAACGTTATTTTAAAAACCAAAGAAACCTTTCCAACCGATTGTATTTTTCCTGATTTTTCGATAATAATAATAATAAAAACTCGGGTCGCAGTGCCAAACCCTGCCGACAATATAGTGTATTTGCTAATACAGGCCATGTGGCTTTAATACGTGAACTTAAGTTTGTTTTTGGACAAAATAAAAAATTTAACCCCTTAATACATCCCTTAAAATAATATTTTTTTCTTAATTTCAATATTATTATCAATGCAACCTCTGTACCGACATTAAATACACCCTTCCATAAGTAAATCCGTATCAACAAACTAGTGTTTTCATAAAATTTGAAAGTCCGGTCCTGTCGGGCCGATTTTATTAAAATTTTAGCAGCACGTTTTAATCTTTACTAAAGAGTTAAATTTCAATTTTGAAACGATTCTGACAATTTTTTCGGTATTTTTGGGCCCAAAAACTTTTTGGAACCCCTAAATACAACCCTGAAAATAGTCCGATCGGGCCCATTTTAAATAGGCTTCTTGCGGTGATGGGTTCCAATGTGTGTACCAAATTTCGTTTCAATCGATTAAGTCTGTCGAGAGTTATCGTGTACACATATATATATATATATATATATATATATATAAATATATAAATATTTATATAAATATATACATACATATATATATATATATAAACATTTTCAAAAATGGTGCCAAATTGTTCAGGAGGCTATGAAACGTCGAGAAATTTTGGTCCGACCCCTAGGTCCCGCCATCCGACCGACGCCAATAGTGTATGTGCCATATTATGGCAAATACACTAATAAACCGTCTTTATTTCATGGTGACAAAGAAAGGTGTATGAAACAAGTCAAAGGTACAATGTTACAATACATTTAAAAGAGCACTGAAAACTAAAAAATTTTAATAAAATCATTAATTCTATAGGGAGCCTTATATCAATAAGAATTTTCTTTAGTTCTTTTTTAAATTTTGGTGCAGGTAGTTCTCTTATATTTTTTGGTATATTGTTGTATATATTTGTTACCATGCTATATACACTTTTATTTATGAAAGTTTTTTTTGAACTAAAACTATAGCTCTTCTTTGCATCATGGTGCAAAAACAAACACTCAACAGGCACAATCACAAAAATATTTTCAATTGAAGAGGGTTGTTTGCATTTCTGTATATTATATCAACACGGTGGTCGTTATAATTGCTAATATGTTTATTTTGTTTCCACTCATATGATTACACAGCAATACACGTATTTTCATATACCTATATTATACATAATATTATATAGGAAAATAGTAAATACACACCATGATATAAATATTGCAGTACAATAAGTGATTAACTATTTTATTTTATTTATATCGTTTTTTCACTCAGCCAATTTCATTGTTAATGTTGAGTTCTAGTAGTTTATTACCATCTACAAAATGTATGTCTTTTTATCGGCTCTCAAATTATAACGTGGACATTTTAAAGCTTATGAACCATAATAACATCATATAAACCATAACATAACATTTCGGGGTTTTCTCTAAAAATATTTTTATATTTTCAATTTGAAAGTTTGAGTACAAAGAAATCTGACGCACTTACAGATTTATTCAGATGATTGTTTTTATTAAAAATTATAAAAAAAACAACTCATTTTATGTGAATTTTTGGACATAAGTTTCTCAGGAATCAGTGAACTAGCAAATCGTTATTTTGTTGAATTATAATGAAAAAAATGTTTGCATATATGGTCTGTCATAGTTTTACGAAACGTAATCGTTATTTATTGACAAGTCATAAAAGCAATTTGCAAAATGACGTATCCGGCAAACTGACGCATTTGCAAAACCCTCCAAAACCAACGGCACGTGTCGCAGGAGTGCAGGGCATTATGCTCCCGCCAGATGGGTGTGTATGCACTGGGCCCAGTGTTACCATATTCAATCAGCGAAAGGGAAAGCCCATACACTACCAACTTTATAAAGATTGATTTACAACTGAAAGAAGAAAATAGGAATGCCTCAAAGAATCTGAGACATGCAAGAGAGGTTAATAAGTTGTGAGGACTGTATATCGAAGATACTGGAGCTTGCGTATTGAAATCCTGTATTAGCTACAATTTTTTCCGACTATCTAATATTATCAAGAGAAAAAGTTTGTATGTTGTTTGTTTGTTGAGAGTAATTTCAGGGACGCCGACTTGACAAATTATTTCACTGTTCTTCTTGAGAAACATAGACTATATATTACGCTAAGACAAAAGGGGGATAAGTAGTGAGCGAATATGTAAAGCAAGTCGGGGATTCCACACGCGATTTTTGAGCTAAATGACAATCTAAATTTATATCCATCTTTATGTATTGTCGCATGCTGTTAATAGTAAAAGGAAGGATATATTTATGGTATTTGATCAAGATTAAACCTCCTACAGGACAATGCGATAGTATTTAACATGAGTTGTAAGTCACGTGACCGGCACAAGGCGTGACGTTGTTCTGTTGCATGCGTGATGCACTCAAAGGCGGGCAGGTTTTAAAGGACGACACAACTCCGGTGTCAACAACTGCTTTTGGGCACCGTTTGTTCAAGTTGTTACGATAATGTAGTTGTTTGTTGTATATTATTGTTGTTGAGATTTGGATTTTAGATAGGGATAATGCGTTCTCTAAATTAGAACTCTTCAAGGTCTGATTAGGATTTGGGAAATGCTGGGAATTTGCTTGACGGCACGTTCCAAATTTATACTTTATGAGATTGAGTTATTTGTTTGAGACAATACACTGAAATTAAAACTTATAATATATTTCGTTTACAAAGCTAGCATTATTAAGTAGGTACTTGAATGAGGTACACATTATTTAATTTCCTTGACGATGGTCGATGAATTATATCTTAATCGACTCTTCACTTCAGATACATTGTTAGTTGTAATCATGATATCAATATATTAAAGAAAAATGTAACGGGACCGTTGGAATTTAGTTTTTTTGCGGGTTTTTCGAGTATTTTATATGATACTTTTACGGGAAAATTCGTTTCCAAAAATTTTACCTGTCTGTTTGTATTTATTTTATTTATTGTAGAAGACGCGTCGACAACTTAGGTCATTAGCGTCTTAATTATCACAAAACATCCATGAGCGAGGTGGGATTCGACCCACGACATCTTGCTCCAAAGGCCAACACGCTGACCATTATACCAAGCTGTCATCTGTATACCGGTATCGAATACGGTTGGATAAATTTTGCTGAAGTTTGATGCACTATATTAATTTATTATAGTAGCTATTTAGATTTAAAGTTTAGGGTATTTTTTAATCGGCTATACGTTTGAATTAAGATTTCTGTCAAAACAAACATTAACTCTAGTGAATTTGTAAACAAAATCGACATTCACGCGAGCGAATTCGCGGGCTAACTAATTAAATAAAGATGAATAAAAAAACGAGAAATGTTCTCCAAAATAGCTTATTCATAGACCTTGACCAACTAAATACCTAAATTAATGAAAACGTCATTTTGTAAATAAAAAATGTGAAAACCGGTTGATCCTGCGGGCCAACCCGAAAACTTCCTGCTGTTTTCGAGTTAAAAGAGGTCGAAAATGTTATTATTCACGACTTAGATTTGATTAAATTTTGGGTTTAATCGCACAAGTAGTCTTCAAGTTATTCAAAATATAAATTTTTTTTAAGTTCTTGATGTATAACTCTCAAACCACTCGTGCGATTGGGCTTAAAATTTAATCAGATCTAAGTTTTTATAAACAAACGTCCAAATCGATCGTTTCGTTCCAAAGATATCTTATGTTTACATACATCCATACAAACATACATACACACACACACACACACGGTGTCCAGCCCAAAATGGTCAGAATAACTTCCTAGGACCTCAAAACGTCGAGATCTGTTGAAAACTCGATTTTCGAAAATCGGACTGAAACCAATGACCCCGAATTTAGAAAATCTTCAATTTTCAATAGCGAGAAGTTAAAAAACTCAAAATTATCAATTAAGCACTTATACTTGACACTTTGAACAACGTTATGTCTAAAAAAGAAATTAAATTAGTATAGTGAATATTCAATGCCGGATTTAGAGGTCTGGAGGCCCCGGGGCCACAAAGGAGTGGAGGCCCCCTGGCCCCAAATTATTTTCCAAACAAGCCGTGAGGTGGGTCGTTTATTAGAACTAAAGTGCGACCCTTGAGGTCCACACGACGAACTTCCCAGTTTGATAAATATTTAATAATAATAATTAAATTAGATATTACACAGAAAAGTAATCATTTTAATCATTAAAACATCAATAATTAAAAAAAAAAAAAAAAAAACGGCTGAACCGATTTTTATAAAATTTATGTCGGATCAAAATGACGTTAACACGCCTCGATTGACACCCTTACGAAGTCGATATAATTTTTTATTCCGAAGATATTGTGTAAAATCTACTTTTTTGGAGGTTATTTGGTTAAGAAAAAAGAACGGCTGAACCGATTTTAAAAAAATTCCTTTCAGATCATATTTACGTTAATACGCGTCGATTGGCACCCCAACGTAGTCGATATCATTTTTCGTTCTCGAGATTTCGTCTTAGAAAGAAATGGACACATACGTACGTACACACACACACACACACACACAGACATCTTTCTAAAAGTAGTTTAAAAATAGTGTAGTGACCTTGAAACATAAAAATTTTTTTTCCTTTTTGATTTCGATTTTCGGAACCATTACAATAACTTCCAGTGGGAAGTTAATAAAGTGGACAATTTTTTTCAGTCGAGTTCATGATTACTTATTAAAATTATTAACGCGATTTAGCAAATTTTCAACGACAAAATTTAATAACCGAGAATTCAGAGAATTTTTTCCCGAAGTCTCTATTGTGGGGCCCCCTCTTTTGTGGAGGCCCCGGGGCTGTAGCCCCGGTTGCCCTCCCCTAAATCTGGCCCTGAGAATATTTGATTTCTTTTGAGCAATAATTTAGTATAGGTAATCAAATAATAACCAATAACCATTATTTTTCCATCCATTGTTCGTTTTAACAAAACACAGAGAATAAAATCTTTGACAAAACGTTTTAATATCGACTTCGACATACAGACACAAAGAAACTGAAAGTCTTCTGTAGCAATTATCAAAGAGATAGGGCTTCACTGCTGCAAGCGGTGGGGAATATGAGGCAAGACAATGTGCGTGAAACAGAGGGTAGTTTTATCCTGTTCATCCCCTTACTAACCTAACTTATCCTAGTGAATGTCCCGAGGGAATGTGAGGCAGCGGATTCACTTCACTTGGTTTGATTCCTTTCTTTTTGTACAGCTGACTGGAAGAAAACAATAAACGATCCAAACCATTCATAAAAATATGTTTTCAAATTGATTATTGACGTGTATGCATTCACAAAAACTAAAGTGAAATATCTTAAGAGTTTAATTACTATTTCATAATTATTTAAACACTATAATAGCTTTCCGGTCTGACTTCGCCCCGGTAAAATTTGGTTTAGCAACGAAATAATCAAGAGCAACAAATTTCTCATAATATATCACATTACTGTAGATACTCATCTCTTATAGTTTAACCAGAGTACATATCAATTTAGTTCAAAAATAGGATTGGGGATCCCTGACTTGCTTTACACTTTCGCTTACTGATCATCCCCCTTTGTCATAGCGTAATAATACATAGTCTATGTTATCCGTAAAGAAGTACGCTTTTAAACAGCGGAAAAAAATTAGTTCAGATTACCCGTGACAAACAACCAAATTTTTCTTCTTTGTAACATTAGTATAGGACATGGTCTTAGAGAGAAAAAGATTGTAGATTATTGATGCTTGACAGCTGAGATCATTGGCGTCTGTGGTGGTCTTTTGGATCAGAGTTATAGCAATATATTTAATTTACTTTTAACATTGTGTTCAGTCATAATATACCGTGTTTTAAAATGGGTCCTTCCCGTATTTTTTTATTGAATCATTAGAGGGAATATACCATGTGTTTCCGGATCGGATTTCCAATAGAAAAAACTTTTTTATTATGCGCATTATGAAAACAAATCAGTCTTCATAAAAACTGCTTGTTTAAAAAATGAGATTCCCATAAAAAAATGTCGAATCAAATGTATAGGGTGCTTAGAAATTAAGAAAACATGAAAATGCTTCAAGAGAGAAGTTATTTATTATTTTGTTGAAAAATGTTATAAGAGCAAGTCGTTGACAATTCAAATTGAAGTGAACTTCGTTGACTGCTGCTTGGATCCGTTGCTATAGTATTGAACAAAATAAATACTTTTGTTTTTACATTCATAATTTGAAATTAAAAACGTCATGCTTTCAAAGGAAGAGAGACAAGGGTAGGTACTTATCTCACGAACTAATTTTATGTTTTCTTAATTTCTAAGCACCCTGTACATTCGATTTCAAATTTTTTTACGGAAATCTCATTTTTTAAACAAGCAGAGTTTTTATAAAGAATGACTTTTTTTCGTAAAACGCATATCTAATAAAAAAGTTTTTCCTATTTGCAACCCGATCCGGGGACACATGGTATACCCAGGGACGGATAGGCCCACCGGAATATCGGGATTTTCCCGGTGGGCCGCTACTTATATTGACGAAAATGGGCCGATGAAAAATACTGCTATTGTACATACATACAAATATTCATGGTCATGTGGGCCGCTCGATTCTATTTTTCCCAAGCCGGTCAGATCATGCCTATTCGCCCCTGGAGATACCCATGACCCAGAATATATGTAAAACTAAAAATTATATACTCGCCGAATTCTTATTTTGAAAAAGAAGTGGTTTTCATTAATTATTTGTATTGAGGAAAAATTTCAGGTCTAAATAATATTGATGATGTGGTTAAGGGTAAAAAACACCAAAATAAAGTTAAAGTTAACTTGTTTCTATTATCAGTTCACACAACGTTTCGTTAGTTTTATTCCATCTTCGTTAGATGTCTTGAGATTAATACTTACTTATATATTGGTATTTTCACCCTTAACCACATCATCATTATTTGTATAAAAGAACTTTATGACAAAATGTCAGTTAAAGTACCTGCGTACCGTTATCTAGTATAGCTAAAGACTAAAGTGTATTATAAATTATAATCTAGCGATAAAATCACCACATCTATCTAATTGTCTCATTTATATTTTACAAGTGCATTACAATAATTTGTATGAGGGCGTGGCATCATCATGCATTATGACATACGTCACGTGTCAAACACGTCAACTATAGTCGCGCTATCGGTCTGTCTCTATGTCCCTGACGTACTTACGTATTAAATTATACAAAGACATTGTAATGTCGATCAAATCTTTAGTCAAGTACACTGGAGAGCAAGGAATCAACAAAATTTGAATTTTCACGGGTTTTTGATG
Source organism: Mongoloraphidia duomilia (assembly GCA_039654895.1). Classification (NCBI taxonomy): domain Eukaryota; kingdom Metazoa; phylum Arthropoda; class Insecta; order Raphidioptera; family Raphidiidae; genus Mongoloraphidia; species Mongoloraphidia duomilia. The sequence goes on from CM077522.1 coordinate 13,618,236, forward strand.
ATTCTAAATTAAGTACTGAACCTAGACGCGAATTTAGGAATGTAGGTACGTGCGGATAACTTGTATACTAATTAATATTAAAGATGATGTAAAGATAACTAGGTACATAACATAAAAGGAATGTACTATTTTCAATTTTCATTTAGTAAAAAAAAATAAGTCGCATTGCAATAGAACCTCAGATAAATACAATGGAACCTTTAGTAACCTTTTCTGATTTCTGAACCTATTTTCCTATCATATCTGATTACCTGAATGCGTAATCGACAGTTTAAGAATAAATTTAAAAAGTATTTAGTGTAATCATAATATCGTAACATACCGTACCGAAATGTACAAATCAATAATGATGTTAATGACCTTGTAGTCGAACACCTTTTATCAAAATAAAAAAAAAATTTAGTATCTAAAGCTCACTACAAATTAAATGAGTTTTTATCTTTTTCCTTTTTTTGACACTACGTGCATTAGTAGTTAGTACTATCCCACCCAATTTTTTACAAGCTTTTATTTAACTTGCAATGTATGTTAGTTAGTTTGTTTGTGGGTTTGTTTAGTACGGCAGCTCAACGCTTCCGTAGTTTAGGTCAAATCTGGCAAGTCAATTTTGAACAACTTCCACGTATCCGATCGATTTGAAATTTTGTACACATATGTATTCCCTATGACAATACATGAATAAATCGTTTTTAGAAATAAATTCAACCCCTAAGGGGTTCAAACGGGGATGTAGGGCTTTTTTGACTAATCAACGCCCAGGCCAAATCGCTGAAGCTAGAAACTTGAAATTTGGACAGTTGGTTCCTTTTCTGACGTAAGTTTTTTTTACTAATATTTATTTTGTTCATTTTAGTCTTTCAAAATGTTACCCTCCTTTGACACCCGTAGGGGTTGAATTTCGAAAAATCCTTTCTTAGTGAATCACTAAGAAAGGATTTTTCGAAATTCAACCCCTTACGGGTGTCAAAGGAGGGTAACATTTTGAAAGACTAAAATGAAAAAAATAAATATTAGTAAAAAAAACGTAGGGGTTGAATTTCGAAAAATCCTTTCTTAGTATTCTCTAAGAAAAGATTTTTCGAAATTCAACCCCTACGGGTGTCAAAGGGGGGTAAAATTTTAAAAGACTAAAATGAACATAATAAATATTAGTAAAAAAAACTTTTTAGAGACAAGCTTTTATTTAAATGCATTAAAAAGAAAAAAATTATTTTTAATAATTTAGGTTCATAATTACTAATAAACTATCATAGAGTTCACGACCCACACTTTTATAATTTAGGAACCTAAATTATTAAAAAATTATTTTTTCCTTTTGGATCCGCGTCTGACAGGACACAGTATGCGTCATATAATATGAAGACACTAAATATGCAGCACTTTAAAGAATGATTATAATTTATAAGTAACGTATGTAACTAATGATAGTGTTGTATAATGTATACAAATCAATGCTGCGGCATTGCAGCAACACCTGCTACTGTATGTACCTACTATTATAATATATCTACAGCGAGTTCCCCTCACAGCAATCGGTTCGTATCAATAATTAATGCATCGATGTGCTGCAGAAAACGGCGGCATGGCACGGCTATACCGCAATCCGCATCGACCTAGCCACCATTAACTCTGTTCAGTTTACACATGCTTCATACGTGTTCACTTACTAATTTATTTATTCACTAGCTTTTACCCGCGGCTAAACGGGAACCGTAGTGTAGAGTCGGATGTATCTTATACCTTTTTAACCGACTTCAAAAAAAGGAGGTTTCTCAATTCGACCGTATATATTTTTTATGTTTTATGTGTGTTCGCGGATAACTTCGTCGTTTATGAACCGATTTTGAAATTTTTTTTTATTTGAAAGGATATACTTTCAGATTGGTCCCATAGAAATTTCATCAAAATCGGTTCAGTAGTTCGGCTGATTTTAATAAAAGTAAGTAACGGCGTGTGATTCTTTAAGGTAAATGTTACTTTTTGACACTAAAAAGTAATAAATAAAAAACTTTTTAACAAAAAAAAACCTCCTTCAAAAAGGCACTAAAAAGAGGAAAATAATGAAATTTTGAGGTCTGTGCCAATTAAAATATGAAGTCGGTTAAAAAGTATGGTATAGTGATTAATATCTTCTTTTTAACCAACTTCATATTTTAATTGGCACAGACCTCAAAATTTCATTATTTTCCTCTTTTTAGTGCCTTTTTGAAGGAGGTTTTTTTTTTGTTAAAAAGTTTTTTTTATGTATATTCTGTAATTTTGCTATGTAACAAAAGGTCAAAAGGAAGATGTTTGTTTGTACCGTGTATGTACGTTACCTTAAAACTCAAGAACCACTAAACCGATTTATACAATTCTTTCGGTGACGAATAGCACATACTTTTAGGAATAATATAATTCATAGGTTTTAATGAATTATTACGCTACTAAAAAAGTGGAATGAGCAATGAGCGAAAAAATAGAAATTTGCACCCGGGTGAAATTGGACTTCGCTGCTATAAGTAAATAAGTTGATTTCACTAACCAAGTTAACGTGCGGAGTTAGGAAATATAACCCATCGTTGTAATCCAAATTTTACACTGATGAAAACTTTATGGATGCCTAAAACGGTTATGGCTCTCCCGACGCTTTTTTTAAAGCTAAATGGTTCGGGTAAACGCCAAATTAAGGATCAATAATCACACTACAGATCCCTTAAGCGAATTTTTTGAAAAAAAGTTTTGGTTACGTGTGGAAGATTACTTAATTTTTAAAAAGTTACACGTTATTCCAGGAAAACGCTTTCCAATTTTTCGCCTGAGGGGTCTGTTGTGTGATTCTTAGTCCTCCATTTGGCGTTTACCCAAACCCTTTAGTTTTAAATACAGCGTCGGGAAAGCCATAACCGTTTTTAGGCGAGGGGAAAGGATTTGAGATGACGAGTGCAGGGAGTAGCCTCCAGTATTGAACGCTCTTAACATAAAATTACAAATGTGTCCGGAAGTGATTTTTGCACGGAATAGAGGTATAAATCTGAAGTAACACCGCTGGGTAAGAGGATTCGATGTCATGTATTGTGACGACGCGCCGACGACATATGTCTGACATGACTGTCAGACAATGAAGCACCTCTACACAGAGCAGCCAACATAAACACACCCTGATAATCTAACTATAATGTACACCTACTGTTATTCTAGATCGCCGGACATATACACTTCCGCGGGACTGGTCATCAATAATGTCTACCTTTGTCCGGTATTTCCGCATCATTAACTGATTACCCTGACGATACAATGTGCTTGTATAACGGGCAGGTATGGTCTATAACTATATTATTAGATACACAATTAATTAATGATTTTTAAAAAAAAATTAATACGACTTCAATTTATAAACACTTTAATTACAAAATAATAAACTTTAGAAACAATGAGATAAAAAATTATGAATTATAAAGAAAAATTAACAATATTCGGAAACTAATAAAATAAAAAAAAGAACAAAAGACAAATAATTAAAATTATGAATTTACAAAATAGTCAAAAAATAGAGTATGCGACAAGTTCGACTCGTGGCTCTGATGGCAATGTCCCGCTGTGAAGGTACTCCAGTCTTCACGTTAGTCTTCCTGCCCATTCCCCTTGCCTGTCTCCCGTCTTGTGCCTGTCAGCGCGTCAAAGTATGTGATGCGTTCGCTTTATACAGGTGATCCCTGTATGCTGTTACTACATGTTGCTAACAATATAGTATTGCCGTCAAGACGAGATTAACAATTTTTATCGTCTAGATTCTAGAATTCCGAGACGACATCCACATTAAACTAGGTATCGAGATTTTGCTGAGACGTGAAACGAGATTCTACAAACCTCGACAAAATTGTGGAATATCGAAATAAATTATCATAAAAGAAACGAATTTATCATAAAATTATCATATCATAAAATTATCATAAAAGAAAAAAAATGTTCTAATTTTTGAAGTGAAACTTCTTTACGCACCGTAGAGTGAATTGGGTTCATGTAATTAAATGGCTATTGAAAAGATCTAACGTGGCGAAACGGTGCAACGCTGTATGGACACACACGTCGTCCATACAGCGTTGCAGATACTAGATCTCCACCACGCTTGTCTCAAAAACCAGCATCCTACTACAGTCGACGCGGAAACCAGTTGTCTGTTTGTATAGTTGTGTCCATTCTTATAATTATATAAATTATAAAAGGTCTTATTAAACATAATAATAATGAATGGTAAACATGAATTGGTATTAAGTCTAGATTACCCAAGCAGTTGGTGAATATATAAAGCTTTTCCAATTTATGTATCAAACATCCTGCCAAAATTTGGTTTCGATCCGTTTTGCCATTTGATCGCAATCGTGCTGACAGGCTTTTAAATAGTGAAAATATGAAATTACGAAAACTGAATTTAGACTTTAAATTATAGTACCACTTGTGGAATTTAAATGTTAAAAGTTTATTAATTAAAGATAGCGTTCGAAACATTAAAAATGGCCGGCTGAAAGTGTTATCTCAACAATCCTTTGAGATAAATTATTAAACAGAATACGGCGTGGGCATTTTTTAAATAACATAAGCTGTCTCTACTATTTGATACAAATCATTTTTGTTTGTTCATATTATAGTTTTGTACCCGATTTAATCTACCTAAAATCGGACGGGAGAAGATCGACATAATATGCAAATAGATGCTTCAGATGTCAACTTGATATTGTTTTGAAAGGTTTATGACAGCCAATATAATTGTAAACGAAGTTTTGATAATATTATTGTTTAACAATATTTTTTGTTCTGTCAAAAAATTGCACAAAATGTTTGAATGCAAATCTGATTAAATTATAAAATAAACCGATAAAACAAAATGATTTATTTATAACTGACAAAAAACAAAGATTTTATCAAATTTGTCAAGTTAAATACATACTTAAGTTGAATGTTGTATAAGTATTTATGAAAAATAGACAGTGAGATTAAAGTTGTCAAAAGTGTAAAGTGGTGTGATTGATAAATTTGAATGCTCAATATGAAAAGAACAAGAAAAATAAAGTTGTTGAATTGATGAATAAAATAATTGTTGATACTGGTAAGAAAAAATGTACATTGTGTGATCAATACATAACATATAGGTACCAATCTACAAAGAGGTAAAGTTTGTTTGTTTGTTGCTTGTTTCTCCAACTACTAAACCGATTTGAGATTTTAAAATGATGATATATAGCCTAAAGCATTTCCAACAGATGCGATAGGAGGACAAAAATAGATTTATGAACTAAATTCAGTTAACAATTTGTAAAATTTTAGCTAATACCGTTAAAGATATTTTTTAAACGGTTTTATTTAGCTTGACCCTGTATATTTGTTTGTTACTATCTTTGTTTCAAATCTTGCTACAGCTTTTTCAACTACTTCTACTTAACCGATTCTTATGAAACTTTGCACACACACTAAGTTCCCGTGACAATACAATATTATGATAATTTCAACTTGGTAACGAGGGTCTGATGATGGAATCAGGAGGTGGACAGTTGAAAGGATGAGGAGTTTGCCTAATGAAATCAAACTAAAAAATAAAAATAGGTAAAAAAACTTTCCAGTTTAATGGTTTTATTTTAAATCATCAGTTGTACCAAAAACTAGAAAATAATTAGGACACAAACCAAGGGGCACTTTGGGTCGCTGCGTCAGCGGAATAAGTAATAAAAACGTAGGGCGCATAAAAATCTGTATAAAGACTGTATAAATTATTAAATAAGAACGACTTGTCTAGAAAAATGTGTTTCCAAGCCCACCAACAGATATATTACAAATGCGCCCCACGTTTTTATTACTTATTCCGCTGAAGCAGCGACACAAAGTGCCCCTTGGTTTGTGTCCTAATTATTTTCTAGTTTTTGGTACAGCTGATGATTTAAAATAAAACCGTTTAACTTAAAAGTTTTTTAACCTTTTTTTCAAGTTAAAATTATCAATTACTTAACCTACTTTTGTAGGCAATCATTAAGATCGTTATCAAGACTATCTATGAAATCTACACAAATAGACCTATTATGGAACTAACATGTGAACAGATAAAATCAGTCTGAAAAGCGCATATCATGACTATTTCGTCACTTAGCTGTCGAGCTATCTAATCTGCAAAATATGTCATTTTCAGTCCTACTTGCATTGATGGTATTTTTATACGTATTTTTTTATAGAATTATCATAACTAAATTATAGATATTTATGCTGCACAATATAAAAAAAAAAACTAGGTTAAAAATAGTCTTAAGGATAGCCGAGCAAATTTAATAGAATTTAACACCAAATAATATGTATATAAAAAAAACATTTAGATTGGTATAAATTTTTTTGACTGAAGACGTATTTTAGATAATCCCTTTAAATATGCTACCCAAGTATTTTTTTTTCAATAAATTATTCATATTTCTACGAATTTTATGAAATAATCGAGAATTCGTGCATTGCTCCACTTTCAAGTGATATATGCAATAATTAAAGTACTCGAAAAATTATTGCAACACTCGTAATACTTCGAGAAAATGTTACTTTTTAATGTTCAATTGGTTTTATATCATTTGCTTTTGCCAATCAAAAGTTATAGTCACTTGTACAGCACGCGCGCTCCCGTAAACCTATTCTAGCGAGCGAACGGCCTACTCACGTAGGGCAACATGGAGCGTTAGTTAACAAATTACTCGCTCAACTTTAATTCGAAAAACACATGTCATACCTATATGTTTCTTTAGTAAAATTTTCTGTTCTTTCCAATGGTGCTGTCAGTTTTTTCATACAAATTGAATTTAAAAACTTATTCATGAAATATCTTATTTTAGCACCTACATTGTTTAATAAAAAATTTTCCGCACAATTTCTCACGGTGGCATTTTGATATTTTGTTCTCCACACCTTTCTGAACACGTTTTAACAAAAATCATCGATCGAGGAATAACTGTTTTTTAATGAATATGTCACATGCTGGTCAAAATTAAAAAATAAATCTCTGAAGATGACAGGAACAACTGTCGAAACGTAAGATAAATGGAATAAATTCAACATTAGTGTTGCATTTCTATTGACCCATATACGCGACGCCACGGAAGAAATTCTTCAACCTTTATAAAAAACTAATATTATATTGTTTAGAGATTTAAACTCTGAGTTCTGACAGTAGCTGGTAATACAACAAAAGCAGTTCTTTGGAAATCATATAGAAATAAAATTATTAAAATATAGAGCAGCAGAATTTCCTCCGTCATCGCGCATAAATTAATTTATCGGTGTCGTGTGGGTGATACATTTGACTAAATACTGCCGTTTTATTGGTCTTAAGCACGATATTCCCAGTTCTCTGGGGCTCTGTTCCTTGTTCGATGGGGGTGAATAAAGTAACGGGGAAGGAGAGCATCAGGTTAAGTGCTCTGAACTTGGTGCCGCATCTCATGAATTAAATATTAGATAAACGCTGTATACGTAAACAGATCTTGGATTTGTGAAACGATGGAATATGTCTTTGTACACTTATTGTTATACCTATGAAGACGCGTTTATACTTAATTTTAAATAAGAAAACAAGAATAATTGTAAATAATAATACGTCATGTTAACAATTGCAACTCCTTTCTCGCAATATGAAATCACTATAATTAGTGAATTACTATTAACACATTGATGTCGCAACGTTGTACAGGGAAATTTTTTATACTTATGTATAAAAAAAAATCCTGTATAGCACTGTAGCGTTAATATGGCAGTGTCGGGAATCAAACCCGAAACTCCCAGTTTCGCGCTGGTTGAGTTTTCAATTACTATACAGTGAACACGGGTAACGGCTAGTGAAAATATAAAACTGTAAATAGAAGCTATAAAATGTCCACCACATAATATTCATTAATTGAAAAAAAAGAATCAAGCATGCGGAAATCCAGTTGAAATCCAATTATAACATTCAACTAACTTCGACACAAAAACCGAGTCAACAGGCGCTTTCATCTAATTTGGATAATACATTGATTTCTTTTTTCACAACAAGTTTGTTCCAATATCGCTTGAACTGTAGACAGGGCCGACTCTATCTTTCTATCGTCTCAATTAGCTAATAGTTTATTGTATTACAAGGGTCTAAACATTGTTGGACTAAGGGCCACTTAGTAATTTTGAGCTGTTTCAATTTATACATTTATACATATACATATAAAAATTGACATTTTGCACTGGAAGTGGCTTATCGTACCTTTGGTACCCTCTACCTGCCAAAGTAACCACCATCCAAACTTCTTAAGTCGATTATCGTTCTTACCTGTGTTGGGTACATGCGCAGAGAAACTTTCAGCTTTTATAAAATGACGAAGGTCTGGCTGTCGCGGGCTCTTGCTCTAATAGCGTTTGCAACTAGTGTGAAGTTTGCTACCCGAAGTACGAGGGCAGCAATTCACACGTGTAGGTACCTGCAATTCGGAAGCGCAAAAAAGCCGCAAAAATATTAGATCTGTCAGATCTATGTGAAATTTATGTGAGGAGGTTATATCTGACATTTTCGAGTATTATATGCGAATTGAAGTTGGCGCGACTCAAACGCTCTATCTCTCAACAACGTTAAAAAACAAAGAAAATCGACAACTGAAAATGTTCGTCCCTAGGGTTGAAACAGGTACCGAAAATAGAATTTTTAATAGCGGCGTTGTGAAAAAATCATTTGCCGTGTTTTTTCTCTTGAATCTCTTGAAAATCGGTTTCAGGGAAACTAATAATTTGGAAGGGGAATTAAGTGATTCTTAAAATGCTTAAGTTTCGGTTGGTTATGGTGTTAAGTATATTAAGAGTAAAAACTGCAGATTTAAAAGAAAATTCAAATCGCTCGAGATTAGGATTATAGGATACAAAACTTTATCTCTGGCAATAAAGACCCGTCGACCTTCTTGAATTGACCAATGGATAGTTGTAAGATTTATACCAAACATTTTGAAAGAAAATGATAATTATTTATAAGTATTGGAATAGAAAAGCAAGCCGAAACCTCAACTATTCCTGAGCATCCAAGGTTCTCAACAGTGGACTTTTTCAGACTTGGAGTTCCTCAAAGTCTAAATTAGACTCTAGAAATAATATAGTTTTATTGAAATTTATCCAAATTGAATGAACTAAATGTCGCCCGAGCGTCCCTAAAATTATGTCTGGTCCTCAGAAACGGCCCTGACTAAGGGCTTAAAATAATATCAAACTTGTGAATGTGTTCCAAAAGTTTTGTACATTACTGCATTAGAATATAAGGTTGAGTATTTTTTGGAATCAATATTTCAATTATAAAAATGTAATTTTAATAGAGTTAATTTATTCTCCATTAAAACTAATTTGATAATGGCAATTATTTTTTTCAATTTTCGTTGTAATTTTATTTTTTTAATTTTCGAATTGGCCTCTGCAGTCTGCTTATCATTTCATTTTTTCGGTTTCATTGTTACCTAATTGCTAATTCAATATAGAAATAGCTGTGGAATTGTTTAATAAAAAAATTCATCTGTAAACAATCACCAATTTAATTTTTGACACGCTAACAAATTTAGTAAAGTTCACCAAGTGGATCATAACATCTTTTAATTTTTTGTATCTATTTGAAATTAAATTGAAGAAATGAATAGTCAAAAATGATAAGTCTTTTGATGATATTTGTTAGCGAAAAGCGCGTCGATGACTTAATTTTGTGCGTGGGTATTTTGGACAACATATTATTTATTTTTGTTCATCATCATCAATGTCAATTTCAAGAATTTTCATTGTAGCAGTAGTCAAAGATTTGGATTTAATTGAAGAACAAAAAGTAAACCTTAGTTCATGCAATCTTTGCTTCACGTGCAAAATTATTTTATGCGTGTTTTCAAACCTTTTTGTTTAATTACAAAAAAAAGTGGGTGTGTGCTTATGACCACACGACAGAAGTGAAAACTTCTGATTTTCTAATTTTCAAATATATATATATGTTTTAGTGTCATCTATTAGCGCACTTATGAACTACAAAAAACTTATTACCAGCATACAACAAATAGTGTTGGTTATCATGTCCATCGTAACTATTCTATGATACAAGAGATTAACGGGAACTTGGACCGTGGGTTGATTGAAACTCAGTTAAAGTTTTAAATCGCAACGTTTCGTCTATTTATAAGAAGTCTAAAAAATAGAATTATAGAAGAAACGTTGCGATTTAAAACTTTAACCTAGTTTCAATCAACCCACGCGGGTCCAAGTTCCCGTTAATCTCTTGTATATACAATAAATAGTTACCTTTTCGTTTTTGAGCCGAGTAAACCCGATTCAGCGTCACCGACCCGAAGCGTGACGGTTCACTTTCGTTCACTACTCAGGCAAAGTGCGCCTAAGGAAGTTTTCACTTAAAAAATAATTATTAATTTATAAGTAGGGTACTATATTATAGTAGGTACATGCGTATTTATAATAAAAATATTATTATTTTATTATGTGCCATTAATTATAATGAATTTCCTACAAAATGATTGTTACTGGTCTGTAGTGCGCACATCCCTAGAATAATGCAATAGCATAATATATATAGTAAGAGAGAGAGAGAGAGAGAGAGACGAATCATTGGCGAATTGTCGCCAGATTGTCGCTAATCCGGCGTGATAATTGAATTCGATGCAGCTATTTAGCGTACCACAGGGCTTCACAATAGTCACTCAATGGACTGCATCTAGCGTGATTGGCACCAAAATGCTCGTGAATTATTAGTCTTTTTCTTTTTACATTTTTATGTGTGTACAAATGAGCTCAATTGTTTGTATTCTATTTAATATTTTTGTATTCTGTTTACGTTTTAATCATGAGAATTAACAATTAACAAATTATGTTTAAAATATTTTTTGTGGATCACTTCGCCTCATATTACATCTACAGTCAAATTTCTTACATTTATTTTTGATGTGCAAACATCTTTTACCACATTTAAAATGTCTTTGAAATCATAAATAATTCCATATAGTTTTGAGAATTTATAGCAATAGAAAATTTCATTTTGTTGAAATCTAATAAAAGATAATCCAGGGTTAATCATACATTTTATACTACAGACAACATATCAATTTTGATTTTTTTTATTAATCGTTAACTCGGCTGTAGAGTTGCCAGCTCTACTTGTTTTGCCATTTGCACTTTTTAAGCAGACTTTGTCCCGGGTAGCACAGCTCTTTTAAAATTGAAAAATTAGTGTTAAAGTACACAAAAATAAATATTATCTAGGTGATATCTATTTTTGATATTTCAACTACAGTATAAATATCTTAGCATTATCTAGATTGGAGAGCCCTTTTCAAAGCTTCAGTATATGTAATTATGTGATGAAATCCGGTTGTATTTTGTGTATTGTGTTACTAAACAGGGGTTGTGGGGTGGTTTAAAGTAATGCCACCCCTCAGTGTACACAGATAGATCATACATGCTTGTATTACCCGATTGTCGTAGCCAATAATCCCCATTTCCATTTACTAAATGTCCCTGGTAGGTTTTATTGGTGTGGATTTATGACATAGATATATGTATGCTAATGCTAAAGCACTCTGTATGTCGAACTTGCTTTATCGCAAGCAGTTAAATTTTAACTCGAACGTAAAATTGCACATATGCATTCGAACGCTTCGATATTTTTAGTGATTGTTAAGTTTTTTATTACCGTGTAAAACATCGAAGGTGCTATTGATTTTTTTTAAATACGGTCAGTGGCTGGAACGATTAAAGGGAAATTCTGGCAAATGTCAAGTGGTCTGTAAAAATTAGTTTGGTTCAGAAAAACTGCGGTTGGAAAACTCAAGTGAACAGAGAAAACTGTGATTAAAACTTTTCTTTTTTCTTTTAAGGTTAATGCGCTATTTTTTACCACAAATTCGACTCAAATTGTTTTGTCCATTGACATTGAATATAGATTATAGACAACTTAGGTCATTTAGCGTCTTAATTAATAACATATCACTTAAAACAAAACATCCATGAGCGAGGTGGGATTTGCACCCACGACAGCTTACTCCAAAGGCCAGTAGGCTGACCATTACACCAAGCTGTCCTCTCGAAATCTAATTATATCTATACTAATTAGAGGTGGATTTAATTTATTTATTGTAAATTATAGACGCGTCGACAACCTAGGTCATTAGCGTCTTGTTTACATCAAATAACAACTCACTTAAAACTAAATGACATCACAAAACATCCATGAGCGGAGGCGGGATTCGAACCCACGACATAATTAGAGGTGGAAAACTATGGCTGTGATGAGTTTAGATACATCGATAGTGCTCTTAAAAAACGATCGATAGGATGCAACTACTCTATTTACTATTTGTCAAAATCGTTGTGACATTACTGAAACAGATTGCAATCGGCGCTTAAGTGTTTATGCATTATTATTTACCTACGCGGTATGAGCACTACAGTACAGTATGAATACAAAGCGGCATTAACTTTATATTATGATTCTGAATTTAAATGACATGTAAATGGGCATTAATGTATAACACTTACATACATGAACACAACTGTCACTGTACAGTCAGGTTGGGGAGGCTGAAGGATTGTTGCAGTATAGGGATAAGTGCTGACTGGGTGTATCCATGTCTATTATTGTGCGTATTAATACAATATACTACATCCGACAGCTAAGGATGGATTTTTTACCCACTGCTTCACTCGTGTTAACGTCGGTTTTGGCAGAGATCTTTTTGCGTTGTATAGCGATGGTATCTTGCAGACGACATTAATTACCCGCCTTCTGAAAGGACAGGTATAAAACTTCGCGACGGTACCGGTCGTGTTATCATAGTTTTATGAATAGTAACTATAAATATAAACAAGCCGTGAGGTGGGTTGTTTATTAGATCTAAACTGCGACCCTTGAGGTCCACACGACGAACTTCCCAGTTTGATAAATATTTAATAATAATAATTAAATTAGATATTACACAGAAAAGTAATCATTTTAATCATTAAAACATAATTATTATTTATTTTTAACAATAATTAAAAAAAAAAACGGCTCAACCGATTTTTATAAAATTTATGTCGGATCAAAATGACGTTAACACGCCTCGATTGACATCCTTACGAAGTCGATATAATTTTTTATTCGCGAGATATTGTGTAAAATCTACTTTTTTGGAGTCTATTTGGTTAAGAAAAAAGAACGGCTGAACCGATTTTGAAAAATTTTCCTTCAGATCATATTTACGTTAATACGCGTCGATTGGCACCCTAACGTAGTCGATATAATTAATAGTGCAGTGACCTTGAAACATAAACATTTGTTATACATTTTGATTTCGATTTTCGGACCCATTACAATAACTTCCAATGGGAAGTTAATAAGTATCTGCTTTTGAAGCAGAAAAAGTAGTCATCCTGATGATGGTATCTGAGAATTTTCTTGAGACAAAAGGAAGTCTCCAATGGCGTAAGGATTCAATAAAATAACGCAATTAATGTTGATATTGCATTTATTAGCTAATGTTTCGTGAGGTTTAATTAATCTTTAGAGCTCTGATATATAGTAGATACTAGCGGCCCGGTCCGGTTTCGCCCGGGTGCTATAAATTTATGAGGTATAAGTACATTACTCACTCGCTTCGCTCGTTCGCTTGAATATTATTAATACATTACTCACTCGCTTCGCTTGTTCGCTCGAATAATATTAATATATTACTCACTCGCTTCGCTCGTTCGCTTGAATATTATTAAAACATTACTCACTCGCTTCGCTTGAATATTATTAATACACTACTCACTCGCTTCGCTTGTTCGCTCGAATACATTACTCACTTGAAAAAAGTTATGAGTTATGGTCTTGAGTTTATACAAAAATCCGAAGTGGCGATTCCGATACAAAATTACTAATTTTGAATTTTTAGATTTTTCAGCCGTTCTTTACGATTTTCCCTATTTTTTTTTAAACCACCCCTGTATTAGAGCGAACAAAACAAAAAAAAATTATTCAAATCGGTCAAGCCGTTTTTGAGTTTTAGCGAGACTAACGAACAGCAACTGATTTTTATATATATAGATAGTACACATATCAATTTTTCATCAAAATCTGTCCAGTCGTTTTCAAATGATATTGGTACAGATATACAGATCGTTGATAAGGCCAGAGTTTTTCAGGAATTAAAAACTATGTCAATGAGAATGGTTTAAGTTGTGAGGGGAGTTGCAATATATTATGGTTGATGGATCAAGCATTAGTGATGGGCAAACTTGGTGTTACTGTTACAATTGGCGTTAAATTTTGTTTAATATGTAAGAGGCTGTAGCAGCCAAACAAAAAGTGTATAGAAGTTCGAGTTTACTCATATTGGCATCAGCATTTGCATAAAAAAATCAAATACCAAATAACTAAATAAAAAAATTTAAAATAATGTATTGCAAGTCTTATCGCACATCCCTAGATTTAAAATATCAACTCGCGCATCTCACGAGGGGGTTGTGAGGTCACTAACGCGCAAATTGAACAGAAAAACACACCATCTGCTTACAACTACAAAAATCTTTCAATCGAACGACTTTTTATGATACAGTGATGATTTGATTAATTTTTATTGCTCTATATTATGTTTATAAATGTGTTGAGTTAATGGGTGGGCTTTATTTTTTATTTATATACTATAATAACTTAAGACAGGTTTATTGCATTTTAATTTGTAATATTTTGAAGAAAGAAAATGCAAGCGAATTTTAAATTTTCAAAAAAAAAAAATTTGTAAATATGGTTGATTTATGCAACGGTTTTTAAAAATATTTAAAAACAAAATATTGGATAAAATTTCACAAAATTGTAATCATTAAATGAACAAAAAATATGTGTCAAATTTTTTTGAAGAAAGAAAATGCAAGCGAATTTTAAATTAAAAAAAAAAATTTGTAAATATGGTTGATTTATGCAACGGTTTTTAAAAATATTTAAAAACAAAATATTGGATAAAATTTCACAAAATTTTAATCGTTAAATGAACAAAAAATATGTGTCAAATTTTTTTGCTTATATATACTCGTAAATGCAGGTGTCTTATCATCCACAATAAAATATTCACAGCTTTTGTATGAAGTTCTTAAGTAAATTAGAATTTAGGGTGTGGCTCGGGGTGTGGTTATGTTTTTAATTCAATTTCTATCAAAAATTATCACATTGATTTTTTTAGTTTCATTCATTTTTTATAAATTCAAAGACGAAAACACTCTGCCTTTGAATTAAAAAGCAAACAAAGTACCGACTCTTTATAAATTGTGAGCGTGTTTTTTTTCTTGTTAATTTTGTAGAATTGCGACGGAGTCTAAAAGAAGGTAAAAAGGAAAGGCGCCCGGGTAAAATGATGTAGCTTTACCGCGCAGGGAAGCAAAAATAAGTCGTTTTCTTCTGAGCATTAATAATAAATGAGACACACAGACTATAATTTGGTTAGCTGCAAAGAATAATTTATAATCGCTATATGTACGGAAAACGAACACAGATTTTTCTCTTTGTTTTATTTCTTAGCTGCATTGCGAATTAATCTGAGAAACATGAAATATACTTTTTAATTTGCATTTTTACTTAAATGGAATATTTCTTTGGTACATGACGTTTATTTTAAAAATAATCTTTAAGGTCTTTGCATACAGAACATTCACGATTTTCTCATTGTAGTTATAGATTTAATTTTGAGACTTAAGATACTGGAAATTTCCCCCAGAACTCTTCATCTCAAATCCTTTCTCCTCGGCTAAAACGGTTCTGACTCTCCCGACGCTATTTTTAAAGCTAAAGGGTTTAGGTAAAAACCAAATGAAGGACCAAGAATCACACTGCATTTTATCGTTGAGTGAATCCTATAGTCACTGATTTTATAAAAAAGGTGCTTGGATGAGCAGCCAATAAACCAGTCATGATAATCCCTGCATTTTTAGAAAGTAGAAAAGATCGGGTTCGGCTCCCGACTGTGACATAGGTTGTAAAATGATTTTTTCTTTCTAAAAATGCAGAGATTAATCATGACTGGTTTATTGATTGCTCATCCAAACACCTTCTTAGGTCATTAGCGTCTTGATTACATTAAATAACAAATAATTTAAAACTAAATGACATCACAAAACATCCATGAGCGGAGGCGGGATTCGAACCCACGACAGTCTGATCCAGAGCCCGCGACGCTAACCACTGGACCACACTGTCCGCAATCAAATCACACTACAGACCTCTCAGGCGAAAAAAAAAATTAAAAACACTTTCGTGGAAACTTCCAACTTTTAAAAAAAATTGATTAATTAATCTTTCAGATGTAAGTAAAACTTTTTTTCGAAAAATTCGCCTGTCTTCCATTTGGTGTTTACTTGAACATCTTAGCTACAAAAATACGATCGGGACGTCCATAACGCCGAATACTATACCTAGAATACAATCCTCAATACACATGAGGCTAGGCGCGCCTGAAATATGAATTATAAATCAATTGACCAATCGAACTATCGGATAATAATGACAATGATTTTTTTAAAACGGTTTTATTTAGCTTGACCCCGTATATTTGTTTGTTACTATCTTTGTTTCAAATCTTGCGACAGCTTTTTCAACTACTTCTACTTATAACCGATTCTTATGAAACTTTGCACACACATTGAGTTCCCGTGACAATACAATATTATGATAATTTCAACTTGATAACGAGGGTCTCATGATGGAATCAGGAGGTGGACAGTTGAAAGGATGAGGAGTTTACATAATGATACGGGCCAGAAATCAAACTAAAAACTAGAAAAAATAAAAATAGGTAAAAAAACTTTAAAGTTAAACGGTTTTATTTTAAATCATCAGCTGTACCAAAAACTAGAAAATAATTAGGACGCAAACCAAGGGGCACTTTGTATCGCTGCGTCAGCGGAATAAGTAATAAAAACGTGGGGCGCATTTGAAATATTTCTGTTGGTGGGCTTGAAAACACATTTTTCTAGACAAGCCGTTCTTATTTAATAATTACACAGTCGTTATACAGATTTTTATGCGCCCCACGTTTTTATTACTTATTCCGCTAACGCAGCGACATAAAGTGCCCCTTGGTTTGTGTCCTAATTATTTTCTAGTTTTTGGTACAGCTGATGATTTAAAATAAAACCGTTTAACTTAAAAGTTGTTTTACCTATTTTTTTTATTATTAACAACACAAAACATGGTGTGCATCGACCTTAAGAGTTTTATTATATGAAAAAGCGCGTATGATCCGATACAAAATGTGCGCTTTTTCATATTATACTGTTATCATTACTATGCGATAGTTCGATCAGCCGATTGATCACTCATGCGCCTAGCCTAATTATTAGTAGAATATATTTACTAGAAATGTTTGATGTTTCGATAAAAAATGTAAGTTGTGCAACTATACATCATTACATGTTTTAGTGAACTCCTTGAACTACGAAACGTTACGTCAGACTAAAAAATATCACGGGTGTGGCTGCTTCTTAAGATTAGCAGCGACCCAATAAAACAAACATCTGCAAAAGTAAAAAAAAATATAACTTAACTTTTTTTTCTCAATTTGATTATCATTAACAACAAAACATAGCTTAAGATCAGTCTTACAAAACAAATGATACACGTGTTTCTAAAACAAAAGTAAGTAGGTAGGTAGGTACAAACATGCAACCTTGACTACTTAAAATTAATCACAATTATTTGATTAACAAATTTGAACAGTTGATAAGATTATAATTAATATTTGCAGTTTCAAATAAACATATCATTATGAGAAGGTTTTAATTAATGCTATAAAATTCTAATAAATTGATATTGTTATTTCAGGAAGCTAATACAAATTGCAAATTATTTACATGCGATTTGAAAGATAATTTATTTGCCAACAAAAAATATTCCGATGGTTCGAAATAATGTATAGCATGTGACTCTTGTAGGTACTTCGTTTATATTTTAAACTATTAACAAAGTTTGTCCACTCTAGCAACGATGCATGATTTTATAGAGGGGAAACTTTAAATGTCTCCAATTTTTACATTTAAAAAATTATAGAGATTACACGATTAGATTGTCTAATGATATCTAAAAGTTTGCTCAAATTATCTAATATTTTTCTTTAATTTTCACAGGACACAATAGTGACACTTTTATATCATTTTTTCCATCTTATTTTGCAACAATTTTTTTTGGTTTGTTTAAAAGATGACTGCTCTAGATATAGACGCATGAAAACTGAGGATATTAGATCTGTGATGTATAAAATAAAGTACTACTAAAATATTCAATTCTAAGAAAGGAAAAATTGCAATATTTTTTGGGAAAAACGATATCATCCTGCAAATAAGATCAATTGTTATTGATGAATAATTTTTTATTCAAAAAAAGATATCCACCCACATAATTAATAACGCCCAAAATATTGCATAATATACAAGGTGTTTCAAAAATGTCTGCTAAAATTTGTAGGACGGATAGTACATAAAAAATAAGTGTAGTTTACTCAATAAAACTATTTCCGAAAATGCACCCCCAGGGAGCTACAGCCCCTAGAAGAAGACTCAAAAATAGTTCTTTGGCATTTTCTTCAAAACTATCAAGATAACTTAAAAAAACTACGCCACTGGCCAAATTTCATTAAGTTAGCCTTAATAGTTTTGAATAAAACGCCAAAAACCATTTTTGAGAGTCTTTTTCTAGGGGCTGTAGCTCCCTGGGGGTGCATTTTTGGAAATAGTTTTATAGAGTAAACTACACTTATTTTTTGATGTACTATACGTCCTATAGAAACTTTGGAAAACATTTTTGAAACACCTTGTATATTATTTCTCCCCATGGAAATTTTTTTAGTGGCGTCCATGCTGTCTACTAGTATCTAAACTTAATACAGGCCCTTTTTATCTGCCTATGCTCATGTTAAAATAAGGCTTCTGTTAAAACCGACATTAACTTAAGCATAACCGCGGGTAAAGGCTAGTAATAATAAAAAAACTGATATTGACGCGATGATAGCATAAAGATGTACTAAATATGCGTCTGCACTGTATAATGCGTCGCTTTTATAGGATGACCGCGTATTGTACATATATACAAGGGTGGAGTCGATCGTATCATCGCGACGCCGGCGTCCAATCATGTACGACGCCCTCTAGGAGTAGGGGGAGTGCGTCGATACAGCCGTACAATATCGTCGATGTTGACATACGCCGACCATATAAATATCACCCTTATCGATAAACTTATAGGCGTGGTGTTTGTCTCTACTTTTTTCTCTCTCTCTATCACACATACAACACACACACATAAAAACATCCACCCTCTATTTGCGTATTTGTGTGCGTGTATGAAAAATACAAAGTGGGTGTACTGAATTGACATTGGCGTCTCGTCAATCCAGGATATTAGACTTTTTCCGTGAACTATTTTTTAGTAAATCTATCAGATTAATTTTGAACTGATTTATATGTTACTCTTAGATTCGTCAAAATAAGTTATGTCACATTTCCTTTAAGTAGGTACTTGCTAATTTTTCGGTGCGACCGTTTGGCATTATTATTTGCTACAGATAAATTGACTGATCAATTAATAGATATATCTAAATAACTCGTTTAATACATAAAAAACTCTTGAAAAATATTGTGAATCGATCTCAAAACGAATATTTTTTATGCGACACGTTTTTAGTACAGGATAAGATATAACTCATTAACACGCTTATATTAGCTTCACCTGTATGTTTGCGGGCTTGTGTGCTTGCTTGCTTGTGTGCTTGCTTGTTTGTCAGTTTGTAACCGACTTCTTTGAACTTGATTTTGACCAACTTTGAACGGTCAGATTTAGTTTAAACTTTGTCGACTTATCAAGGACCGACGACAATACAATAATTCAATAAGTTTGTCCCATTATCCTGACCAGGATCTCCAGGACTAAAAAGCAAAAATAAATTATAATTTAAAAAAAATTAAAAAACACGCTTTAATGAACTAAAAAGTAAAAAATAATTAATTTTATTGTAAAAAAGCGTGGGGTGCTTTGTATCATATTTTCATACTACCCCACGCTTTTTTACAATAAAATTAATTATTTTTTACTTTTTAGTTCATTAAAGCGTGTTTTTTAGTTTTTTAAATTATAATTTATTTCTAAAGTTGGGACTGATCAGTTAAATTTTGAGCAACAGATTAGAGATATACACTATACTGACTTTACGAGTTAATTCGTTCTAAGCTTGAAGTCGTAAGTCGAAAAATCGTAAATGGAGAATTTATGAATGCGTGAGTTTAGTACGGCTGAAGATAATATAGGATTTTTGGAAAAAAAATTTGCAGCCATATTTAGAAATACTTTTATTTAGTTTAGACGTTTCGTCTTTTTAGGCATCTTCAGTAATTCTAGAATGATACATGTTAAAGATATAATATACGAGTACATTAAATTGGATCCAATTTAATGTATACTTATATCTTTAACATGTATCATCCTAGAATTATTGAAGATGCCTAAAAAGGCGAAACGTTTAAACTAAATAAAAAAATTTCTAAATACAATTTGGCTGCAAAAATTTTTTCCAAAAATCCTGGAATTTTTGTGTTTAGTACCTATTTATTTATTGCGATTAATGTTCATATTTCCGCTTTTTGATGCTTGATACTAGAGACCTTACAGAGACAAAGAACTCGTAAATCAAAAATTTGTAAACCAACCTGAATGCATTATCTTAACTTTATAAACTGGCGTTTACGGTACTCCGATATTTCCGGTAATCCGGCGGTGTCCTGGAACGTACGGGACTTTATTAGTGAAATTCTACCCTTATTATCATAATTTCCAAATGGAAATTAATTCTGTGACTATATTTCCCATTGTGCCCAAGTTTTATAATCCGCCAATTTTTTTGTACCTAATTAGAGAAAAAAAAGATTTTAATTAAACTAGTAGCACATGAAGCAATGCCTCAGTGTGGTGATACGCCATTGAATTAGAGATGTATATTTCAATAAATTTGTTCGTAATTTTTTGTGCGTGTAACTGTGTGCGTGCAATTGTGTGTGTGTACTTCAAATGCGCGCGCGCGCGTATCTCACACACACAATATCTGGATCACCTACATGTGCTTTCTATAATATGACGCCGACAGTCATTTGTTTGGTACTGTGCGTACTGTGTATTGATGAAAAAGTTCATCGTGTGCGCATTCGCAATATACGTTTTACGTAATTCGTAAAAATGTTCTTTCTTTTCTTTCTTCGAACCAAAATGTGCGGTGAATACGAGAATATACTATATTAAATAAATATTGATAAATGTGCAATCGTTAAAACAAAAACAAACAGTTAAATCAAAAGTACTTGCCAATTATGTAAATGATTGTTAATCTAGTCGTATTTTGAAATTTATTAAATAAGAGATAAAAACAGTGCAATATTATTTTTATCATTTTCTGTGATTGTCGAGTACTCTGCTGATTTTGATATTTTATCATAGAGTGTCAATAAATAGATGTAATTTTTAAAATAAATGTCATTTTGTTAACAAATATGATTGGTTTAGTTCGTGACTTGGTGTGATAATTAATATTGCGTTGAAATGAAAATGCAGTATAATAACATCTTCGCAGAGGATCTGCGCGTGCCACCAATTTTATTGGATCATTTACCGGAAATTATATTATGTAATAATATATATTTATTTTTACGTAAACTTGAGTCTCGAATATAGAAATAATATTACAAGACCGTTGCTTCATTTGCATAATAAAGAGCAGTAGTTTAAACAAGTGCAATATTTACAATAGACACTATTAGATTAGATGTTGAATAACCGTTAAGTTGTAGTTTTTGCGTACAAGCCTGTAAATTACCAGTAACAAAATTTGAAGAGGCTGATGCGCGTGGTTTCGTTCGCACAAAAAAGCAGAAGCTGATCTTTTAAACATATGAAATATTAACGAAACTGAATAACCGTTAACGTACCGGTGATCCTAATGCGACATTCAATGTTATATGTTTATGCAAATAAAGCCACGCACTGTCGTCTTTAAATTTTATATTGATTTAAAAGAGAATTTTCATAAACAAATGTGAGTTGAAGATATAGTAAGGAAGATATGTTAAAACTCATTTCTAAAATTTAAAATTAAGGATTTGTTTTGTGTTATTCTGGCAGGAAATTTTTTATCGAATTCGTTACAAGAAAATAATTGAGCACTGAAAAAATCTAAAACTGGCGACTATTTTAGTTGTTAGGTTGATTATACAGGGTGCTGAATCGTTTTGCGGGTAATAGGGATTTAACCCGTTAAATCAAACTTTTGCGATTTCCTGCTTCCCTAATTATTTTAGGAAAAATATCTTCGAATAAAAGTTTTAGAACATAAAATTCTGCATCTAAATCATTGAACAAAATTAATTTTGCATGCTTTGTAGCAGCAGAAATTTGATATGAAAATGTCAAAATTACCTCAAAAACAGATAGCGATAGCCATGGAACTTGAACAAAATGATGACGTTTTAGCTGTCAGAATAATTTCTAATCATTTTGTTCAGGTTTCATAGCTATCGCTATCTGTTTTTGAGGTAATTTTGACATTTTCATATCAAATTTCTGCAGCTACAAAGCATGCAAAATTAATTTTGTTTAATGATTTAGATGCAGAATTTTATGTTCTAAAACTTTTATTCGAAGATATTTTTCCTAAAATAATTAGGGAAGCAGGAA
This sequence comes from Mongoloraphidia duomilia, assembly GCA_039654895.1. NCBI lineage: Eukaryota > Metazoa > Arthropoda > Insecta > Raphidioptera > Raphidiidae > Mongoloraphidia > Mongoloraphidia duomilia. The sequence goes on from CM077522.1 coordinate 13,640,950, forward strand.
ACAGCAAAAGTTTGATTTTACGGGTTAAATCCCTATTACCCGCAAAACGATTCAGCACCCTATATGTATTTTTAACGGTGGTAAAATGCAGTTAATGTAGATTAAATTGTACCGTTAATTTAAGATTAAATCTAAGATGTTCTAAGCGAATCTATTTTTTTTATTTTATGACTTTTAGGCGTAGAATGCGCATTTTAAGGCGACGTTGCTTTTGAGAAGGAACGTTTTTGAATTACCTTTATAGGTAACTATCTGAAGTTAAAATCGAATATTGACAATCAATAGAAACTGTGAAGAATTAAGAAAATTGAGCTTTCTTAAGCTAAGAAACAGATTTGAAACGATTTTGTTAAAACATTTCTGGAATCGCAGAAAAATCCTAAGAGCTATAGAATAAGCAATATTTCAAATTCTCCAGGAAACTGTAACTCTAATATCAGCTCTTCTTCAAATAATTTGTTATCTCCTAACAATAGTAGATTAATACTATGTTACTATAGAGTTATAGCAAATTTTTGTACGTTCTGTTTTTGTGTGGTTACAGCGACGATACCAAAATGTGGTGGCTGTCACGAGCTGATCCTGGACCGGTTTATCCTGAAAGTTCTCGAAAGGACGTGGCATGCCAAGTGTCTCCAGTGCAGCGATTGTCGGGCTCAACTTTCTGACAAATGCTTCGCCAGGAATGGACAATTGTTTTGTAAGGACGACTTTTTCAAGTAAGTATCATAATAACGATCTAGAATTCGATATTATTTTAATTCGTAATTGTAGTTGAAAAACTCTCGAATGTAAACTACTCTCAAATGAGCGATGGTGATTTTTTTATACGACAGAGTTTAGAGGCTAAAATTATATACTTTCTTATTAAACTTTTTTGAAGGAGAACATTTTTTTCATTGGAAATAATATTCCCATTTAGAGTTTTTGTTATTGGGATGCCCAGGGACCTCCACAAAAATGTTCATATTAAACATTTTTGAGTACGTAAACCAGAGTCACTGTAATACCTAATAAAAATTAAATGGCCTTAACCCTAAATCCGACAATGTTTATACAGGGTGTTTCATAATATATACGCAGGATTTCAGGATGTGATAGCTCGTCCAAAAATATGAAAAAAAGTTTTCTGTACGATAAACGGTTCCGGAGATATTCGCAAAAAACGAATTTTTTTTCAATTTCAACACCCTGTATCTCTAAAATGGTGCATTTTAGAGATACAGGGTGTTGAAATTGAAAAAAAATTTCGTAATTTGCGAATATCTCCGGAACTGTTTATCGTACAGAAAACAGCTTTTGTAAGCATTTTCTACTCATAATAAGCTATGTTTTGTGCGGAATTTTTTTTTTAAGTCATAATTGGTGAAGGTTTTGAAGGGGTAGTGGGTGTAAAATGGTGCATTTTAGAGGGTAAGTTAATAGAAACTTTTTTTCATATTCTTGGACGAGCTATCACATCCTGAAGTCCTGCGCATATATTATCAAACACCCTGTATAACCTATTGTGAAGTTTAGGTTATGCGAGTTGCTAGTCATCCTAGGCCTTAGAGAGTCGGTTGGCCCAGGTAGTCCTTAAACATTTCCACTATCCAAGCTATCATATAAAGTAAGCTGTTAACTAGCTGTAATAAGCTGCATTGTTATAATGTGTGCATATGTGCGTGCTGTGGGCACAGACGTTTCGGCACAAAATGCGCTGGCTGCGAACAGGGCATTCCGCCCACCCAGGTCGTGCGTCGAGCTCAAGACAACGTTTATCACCTGCAATGCTTCGCCTGCGTCATGTGCGCCCGCCAACTCAACACCGGCGACGAATTCTATCTGATGGAGGACAGAAAGCTCGTCTGCAAACCCGACTACGAGGCGGCCAAGGCCAAAGGTGAGGAATGTGAGTAGACGCAAACACCAAATTATAATCACAACTCGTTAATTTCATCTTCAGGATAATCTGAACCAGCTATCCATATGGCATAACTATACTTCTAGGTGCAATTTTGAGAATTTTTAGGTGTCAAAGTTAAATAACGAGAAACAAAGGGATTAGCATAAAGTAAGCTTAATTTCGACAAATCATTCCATTATTCCAGACCCCCTTGCGTACGTCCATGGTGACGCATTACATTAAAATACCTTGATGAAGATGTAAATTTAATTTCGATTAAGCGGTCTTAACAAACTTGATGATGAATTTAATTGTTAAAATTAAAAGGTTCAGTTAATGTTGAAAGCTATGTTTATATTGATTTATTAGAACGTCTGCTTACAGCGGCAGATGGCAGTTGTCTGGACGGTGATCAACCAAATAAGAGACCTCGCACAACGATAACAGCCAAACAGCTGGAGACATTGAAAAGCGCCTACAACAACAGTCCGAAGCCTGCGAGACATGTCAGGGAACAATTGAGTCAGGATACCGGCCTTGACATGAGGGTTGTTCAAGTCTGGTTTCAAAATAGGTAATTAAAATTTATTATCTATTGTTTATTTATCTGGATAAGTCTTTTTTTACATATTACAGAATTTTCCACGTTGGCGGTATTTAGAGAGACAAGACCTTTATCATTTTTGTCTCCAAAATGTAATTAATTTGCTATTAATTATTAAAGTTCGTTTTACGCTGTTGTCGTCCTTGTCTGTGCTGAATTAGCAGGACCAGAAAAGGTGATCTTTCTCATCTTGCACTTGTGTTCTTTGACGAGAACATGTTGCGACAGGTCTTGAGTAATCTTGAGACTCAATCAAGATTGTTTCTCAATTTTGGTGAAGAGTACATTCAGGACATTAAAAAACGATGGCCAGCCTGAGAAGAGGCAGTAGGGGAAAAGGATGACGATTTTACCTGTGCAGCCGGTGTACGGAACGCTGCTGAAATTATTTTTATATTTTTCTGAATATAATTACTCTTAGTTAATAAATTGTATCTTACCTTACGACGGTAACAACATAGACGACAATGTTAACGAACTTTAATAATTCAAAATTTGACAATACACTTTGAAAGCAAATATGACAACGGTTTTTCAATTGAAATTTTACAAGAAATATTACCTTAAAGTCGCCGGCGTTATTTGTAGCTGTTGTTATCATTAGTAACGGTAAAAATTAATTGCATTTTCAGAAGAGCAAAAGAAAAGAGATTAAAGAAAGATGCAGGAAGAACGAGGTGGAGTCAATACTTTAGATCAATGAAGGGAGGATCTTCACCGAGATCGGATAAACTGCTTGATAAAGACGAACTTAAAGTCGATTTAGATTCTAGTTTTAGTCATCATGGTAAGACATTAAAGAAACTCTATTTTTATGAAATTAAAAGAGACGACATTTTTGTATCAGTTATGAACTTATGATCTGCTATGAAAATATTAATCTTTCTGAAACAATTTTTATCATAAGCAACTACGGTTTCATTAACACCGAATTAATGTTCAATCAATTTTGATAAAAACTAAAACTCCATAGGGTAAAAAACCGACCGTTAAAACCATTATTGACCAGTAAAAACAATGGATCTAATAAAATATTTTAAGAAATAAAACTCGTTTTGCGTGGAGTGGCCTATTATTTAGAAATTCGTTTATACGAATTTTTGTGCTAACCTAGCTTGTATATTAACATTATTAAAGAATGTATAAATCACAAAGAATTTTTTTCTAGATCTGAACAGTGACGACAGTTACGGTACAGTAGTGAATCTCGGAATGGATCAAGACGGCGCGTCGCCTCATAGCGGCGCAGGTGGAAGGAGCGGAAGTTACCTCCACGGTCCAGGATCGCCGCCCTATCTGTCGGGACATTCACCGCCTTCACACGCTCACCATTCCTTCCCCTACCCGGATCAGTTATCAGTCTATAATAGTTTAGGTAAACATTCATTCAAAATTTTCTGAACGTGGGTGGCAAAAATATAAAAATAAATTCTCGTAAGATTAAATAAACAAATCGCTACTCTCTAATTAAGATTTTCATTTCTTGTAGAAAATATAAATAATTCCAAGTCTTCACGGTTTTCGGGCTTGTAGGCCGTGGTACGGTGGTATTTCTACCTGACGTTTCGTCTACAACTGTGGTAGACATTCTCAAAGGCGATGTGGCAGCGGTCGAAGTGTGAGCCGCCAAGGAGGACACATCGACCGCTGCCACATCGCCTTTGAGAATGTCTACCGCAGTTGTAGACGAAACGTCAGGTAGAAATACCATCGGACCACGGCCTACAAGCCCGAAAACCATCAAGACTTGGAACAATGCCGGCCGTGAAAGCTTGCACACCTGGATAATATAAATAATTGCTAGTAGGTAGATGAATTAAAAAAAATATCAAAAATTTAAAAAAACGGTCAAGCATAATGTACTTTACGGTCAACACACACGACACAAGCTACTTTTTGTATTACGATTGTGCGATTAAGTCGCTTGTAGATTGTCAGATGTAGCTACCAACAGTGTAAGGCCACACACTATTCGCTGATCACAAACGCGTGATTGTCGAAAACACATAACACACTTAGTCGCAGATTCGCGCTATTCTAGACCATCGATTCTGATGAGGCTGCACTCTTCACGCTCAGGCACGCGAATTTGAAACAAACGCAACGATCGCTAGATTGAGCGAAAGTGCGATTGAGTCTGCATGCTATTGCCAAATCACGTGATGGAACTAGAAATTTCGAGTAGCTGAGTAATCGTACTGTTGTGTCATTTTGAGTCAACATAATACTCTACATTGTCGACACAACATTGTTTTGTTTTGGCAGTTTCTATTAGCTACGCTTTTGAAACAAACAAGTAATTCAAAATTATAATTTCGTTGTGATCAGACATATTTTAGACTCGTCTTGATTAAATCAAATTTTATTGTGTTTTATTTATTTATTATTAATTTTATATAAGGATCTACAATAATATTAAATTAAGTCAAAAAGATCTTTATAGTACAATCGCGATACAGTTATTAAATCGCGCGTTTTTCATACAAAAAGTAGCGCATGTGTGCGCCAGCTTTTATGCGTCGATGGTTCTGTACATCATTCATTATAGCGTATAATTTTCCTGTTTGCCTTCAAGTGAAAGCGTAGGCACTAAGCCACTTCTAGTGGAATACTATACGTAAACATTTATTTTTCAAATTTATATATTTTACTCTTAGAAATTGTTTGAAGTGAGCAATTCCGTGGCACAGAGGATCAATAAAAAGCAATAATAAAATTAAGAAAAATCGCAGGATAGTGGACAAAATATTTGATTAATTAAAGTAAATGTACGACGTTAAATGTCCACTATCCTGCGATTTTTTTAATTTTATTATAATCACGATGGACACGATTTCTAATATAAATAAAAAGCAATACTGATTATTTCAAATTTGCATTTATACTAACGTTTCGGTATTCTTCATGCAAATGCAAATTTGAAATAATCAGTATTGCTTTTTATTGATCCTCTGTGCCACGGAAGTGCTCACTTCCAACAATTTCTACAACTGTTTTCAAGGATCAAATTGCTCTATTTAACTATAGCAACTTCGAATTCAATAATTTATTCTTTTTATTTTTTAAGGACCTGCTGGTATTGGAATGAGTCATGGAATGCCCCATGGTGCAGATACCGACGTCAGCAATGACAGTAGTCCACCTCATGGCTATCCCGACTTCCCGCCGAGTCCTGATTCCTGGTTAGGTGAAAGCGCAACAACTCATTACTGACCCAGATATCATCATCAAGTATCATTGAAACCGATTCTGTTCTGAAGAACTGTAACTGAACTGAACGACCGAGTTCACAGCTTAAAGTATACATCTTAGTTCGAAGAACGATTCAGTGTGAAAATAAACGAGATTGGAAATATTCCAGTTCAAAAAGAACGAGTCAACGTGAAAATGAATGGAAGATAATAATAAGAACTGATTTAAACTTTTGCTAACTAAGTAAAAAAAATGAGCTGTGGTTAACTAGTTCAAAGAACCAGCTAACACGAAAATCCACGAGAAACTTTACTAAGCAAAGACATTAAAAATTACCCGAAACTATTAATTATGGGAAGATTACTTTTAAGTTTAAATAATGAAAATGAACGAGCCAGTACTTAAAATGTAAAAGATATGCCGTAATTATTCACTAAAAGTATACTTCTCAGTTCTTCATCGTGAAAATGAATGAGATTAAAATGTAAATATTAAATGTGAATCAGATTTAATTTAAAACAACTCTTTAAATGTTAGGAAGTATGAAGAATTGTTCAAGTGTCAGTATGTTAGAATATTTTGCATCTCGTTGCAGTTATAAAATTCAGGGTGAATTTTATTTACAGAAAAAAAACGATTTATTACGTCTATAGACTGATGTGTACAAAACTAAACTGAAAAGTGTATATAAAAATATTAAAATGAAGCTCTGAGTCATAAAATAACGATCTTCTTGAAGTAACATTTTTGTACAGTAAATATTAATATAAAATCTTAACCAAGAATTTAAATTTAACAAATTGAAAAATGAAAATGTCGAAAAAATTATTAATATAAATAATCAAATGTGGGGTATTTAAGTACATAATATTTTTTCAGTGTTTAAAACTATTATCTAATTTTATATCTACTGCCTATAAGAATAAAAAACTTGTGGGGAATCTGATACACAAGTTTAAACCGAAAACTATATAATGTATATAAATTTATTCGATATTGCAAAATTGTAAAAAAAAACAACATATTTATTTTAACCGGGAGAAAAGAATAACCTATTTTATTTATTACAAATTAATTAAATTTTCGACGTGCAAACAAGTTGACGCTGTCAGATTACACACAGTTCGGATCGATTACGCAATCTTAGAGTGTTTTGATCGCAAGGGGAGATATTTATAAGCAAATTATTCGCCAATAATAAGCAAATTCATACAATGTGTTCCAGGATAGATGTAACAAGAGGTGTAATGAATAAAACATTTTCGAACTTCGGAATGGAATTTGGGGATCGAGTCATGCTTGATGTATAACTAAGATATACCAAAAATGGGTTGATTCGGTCTTCTACACTCTACAGCGTGTTTTAATTATTATAAGCAAAGTTGTAAAAATGACCAAGAAAAAGTACCTTTATTTTTCAAAATATGAAAAAATCCACTAAGAAAAGTTGTTTAGAATGCAATTTTATAACCCCATACCTAATTTCAGAAATATCAAAAAAAAAAAATTCGTTGTCACAACACAAAATTACCTAACGAATTTGATTTATTTTTTGATATTTCTGAAATTGGGTATGGGGTTATAAAATTGCATTCTAAATAACTTTTCTTAGCTGATTTGTTTAATACTTTGTGAAAATAAAGATAGGTAGGTACGTACTTTATCTTGGTCATTTTTAGAAACACCCTGTAGAAGACCGAATCAACTTATTTTTGGTGTACCTTAGTTTTACATCAAGCAGGACTCGATAACCAAATGCCTTTCCGAAATTCGTTTTTTTTTTTGTTCATTACACCTCTTGTTACATCTATCCTGGGACACACTCTTTATTATTAAGGTTTATGAAAATAATATAATGTTTATTTTGAAAGTAAATAACACTCTTCACTTTATGATAAAAATTACTGTTTACGAATACATACGTACAAATTAAACGCTGTATGTGTAAAACATCCCTTATGTGTAATCTGACAAAGTGCAGAAACACAGTTATGTAAAGCCCTTGTCCCACCAAAGCGGCGCGTTATCGACGCGATTTCGACATGATACAAGCAGGCGACATGGAGTAGTCTCACCAAAGATGCACCAAAGCAACGTCTTTTCTACATCCGTTCAGTCAACAATGTCATCAAGTGAAGACGACGGTGTGATTGCAATGTATGAATTGTGAATTATAGACGCTCGACATCAGAGGTCATTAGCGTCGATTGCAATGTACCACCGCAACACACAGCTTGAATGTTGCTTCAAAACTGACATGTCGTGTCGCTCGGCAACAAGAAGCCGACACGCTGCTTGAATGTTTCTTTGTCGGAGCGTTGGTGGGTATACGGTGTATATAAACCATGGGTTAAACGCGAAAGATACACGCTGGCGACATCGTGTCGCTGTCGCGTCGCTGTTGCTCCGCTTTGGTGGGACAAGGGCCTTAAGCCAAACTGACCTAAAATCTTATTTATTTTTCGATGTACCTATCAGATGTCTTATATTTTCAAACTCGTAATTTGTATTTCTATCTAATATCGACTAAAATACTTATCAAAAATTCAGATTTTTACAGTCGCGTGTTTATAGGTTGACTTTGGAGTGCCAATACCTAATGTGCAGCAATGTAACTTACTTAATGTCTCATAAAATGATTCAACAATACCTAACCCAAAAAAAATCTGACAACAAAAATTCTGATTTGTAAACAAATTTCACAATAGTTTTCGAGGGTTTTCAAAGAAGAATTTCCCTGGGGCCTGGGCTTGCTCCGTAAATACGCCACTGGATTCCCAATACACATGAAAACAAGGAATTGCACTGTTAAATGGAATTCAAAAGAATTTTTCACTTTTTTCGAATAACTTTACAAAAATGTTAACGTCTTCATTAACTGATATTAAATAATTATAATTAATGGAAGATTTCTAATATAGGTACCTAATGTGATGATTATTTTATTTATTCTTACGAGTATTATGCACAAATTATATATAATTTATAAAAAATATTATTTATAAACAAATTCTTATATACATGTAAATGTGACATGCTGTATTTAATAAGTGATACGGAATTAACTAGTCCTCAGAAATGTACATGTTTAACAAATACAAATCTAGTCGTCAAAATTACTATAAACATGGTGTATTTTTTTATTTCTCACAAAACCTGAGAAAAGCAAAGTTGACTAAAATAGTCGATAAAAAAATGCTTAATATCCCTTTGAATTGTTTGGCATATCCTCAATATAAATCGATTTGCAATTTTCATATTTTAATTGAGGAGGTTTATTTAAAAATATGTTTACCTGTGTGAATAATTATTGAGTTATTTAGGTCGGTACTAAATTAAAAGAAAATAATTGCTAAAACTGTGTCATAGCTAAGGATCATTGGCACTAAATGTCTGGTGTCCCGATCGCTGACTATAGTAATTTCATTTTAATTACACCCTAAATAGTAAATACTACCTAATCTCAAAATAATAGCCTTTACAAAATTCTTGCAATTTTTGACCTCGAGCTCTTGGACTATAGTAACTAGGGTGATATGAAAAATAATAAACAGTTGATGTTAAATTGGATGGTAATTGGTAAATTTGTTTTGTTTTTTTGATTATTGCAGTATTTTTGGAGTAGTTGTTTATTAACTATAGGTACTAAACGTGCCGATGTATTCGTAATTTATATAAATAAGAAATACTATAATAAAAAGAATTAAGACTCTTACCTTAGCAAATTTCGGTGGAGAATAAGGCTCCGGTTGACAGAAAGTAGGGTCGGTCACACAAAATACACTAATAATTATTGTAAAATGGAACACTACAGGTTTAAAAAAACACTTAGGTTCGTCCCGATGTTTATCACAAAAAAAAGCACGATTTGCAAATCATGGCAAAAAACATTTATCTATAGTTTGTAAATTAAAAACAATGGTCCATTTTTAAACAAAGTGCACTTGTTTCAATAAATAAGTATAAATATCTCTAGGTATATTGTTTTTGCAACACTTTCTTTTAAAGAACAGCTAAAATTTGTATCATTCCCAATATCAAGATTTAACAAGAAACTTAAAATTTATGTCGTCATTAACTTGTTTCATAATGGTTTCATAATTCATTTGCGAACACTGGTCAGCATTTTATGAGTTAAAGTTATATTTATTGATATTAAATTTATAATATTAGCCAAATTATTTTCAATATAAGTAGACTAAAAGAAAATTTAAAATGAAAAAATAGCCCATTTTTAATAAAAACACAAACCGACACTTACAAATTAAACTATCTGGTGCTATGCGTCGTAAATGACTGACTATGAAAAGACAAGCAATAAAATAACTTTTGTAATTTGTAAATCTTATGCAATCGAATTGTTAATTACATAATAAAATTATATTGATGCTTACTGTGAATGACCTCGATAAATGAATGCGAACAACTAGAATATAAGTACAAAATTAATACATTAAAGGCGGATCTACAGCAGTAACGCAATCCATCTTAAGCTATCGCATAATAATAGAGGCACCAAAGGTTAGGAATTATTCTTAAATTTGGTATACTATTATAGGTTATGTGTACGAAGCATACTAGACGCTGGCGTCGCTAGCGGGCACTGAGGTAAAATCTATTATGTATGTGAGTTACGATAATAACATAATATAGGTACAGATCGTCCGAAGTCAAATCTGTGTGTTTTTAAAGACCACCAACAGCTAAGGTTATTTGGGCCTAGCATCAATTCATATTTTCAATTCATTATTTTTTTTTAAATAATAAATTTAAAATCCAATTGACACTTTTACCAGCTCTCAGGCTAGAACCCGGGAACTGGGGACTTGTAATAGAGGAACCATAGCAACGCCATGTAAACAACAGCATTGCTACACGCTCGGCTATTCTCAAGCCCGAAGTCAAATCTGATCATAGTAAATTAATGAGTGCAACAAGGAAGATATATACAAAATGAGTAGCGCGACAAAGATAGAATGCAATCATGGCTGGGTAAATTTTCAAACTAAATTTGAGTAAACATTAAAGTATCCATGGAAATAACAAGCATATAAATATATTGAAAAATATGACCTCTTTGTTTCATTCATTAAATATGTGCCTATACTTACCTCTTTGTTGCACTCATTAATTTACTATGTTCAAATTTGATTTCGGACAACCTATACAGAATATAAAATATATAGATACAGAAAATCACTTTAATTTCAATGAGGTTGATACCTATACTCAAGCCAGATCTTTTCAAATTTGATACCGATAGAAAATGTTTGTTCACAGCATGAAAATCACAAAATTTAGAAAATAACAGTGTGTTGAAATACGATGTTGTTTCTAATTCTAATTAGGAGGGGCGTGCAGCTGTGTCCCTTCCCTAAGTTTATTTTTAATTTATTGTAGATTATAGACGCGTCGATATCTCCGGTCATTAGCGTCTTTCAACTACACTAAATAACAACTTTCTTAAAAACTAAATAACATCACAAACCATCCATGAGCGCAGGTGGGATTCGAACCCACGACAGTCTAGTCTAGAGGCTGGTACCAAGTACGCTTTCCACTAGGCTACACTGTCCTTTTCCTAAGTTCGACAATGTCTATGAGGTTCAGAGGAAAACAACAAATTTGCAAATATGCTATGTATCTATTTAAAATTTATTTTTACATTTAGAAATATAATGTTCAAAATAATATCCTTTTGATAATATTGTATATCAATTGAAGTAATATAAATCGGGCGCAAACTGATAAATGTACCTTTTAAATATCTCATACATTTTTTCAACATAAATCATTTAAGAACAATTATTTATTTACATAAAACTATTTACAATACGACATTTAAAATTTTGAAATAATCAGAAGCACATCGTTAACTTTCATTATATCACAATTTTCATTTTTATTAAAACAAATGTTTTTATAATTCTGTAGTGGCAACGCCCCAATATTGCTGCATTCTTGTATCAAAATCCATTGAATCATGAGCACCCCTTTCCTGCATTACTGCAAAATCATATTCCAAATTATAAGGCATTAGTCTTTGCAAACTTCCAAAATATGCTGCATGTGGTCCACCATTCAAATAATTTCCAATGCTTCGGCTGTGAGATTTATTCAGTAGTGGATTGAATGACCGCGCACTTCCAAAATGTTTTGACAAAAACGGTGTACTTGTTGACGGATTAGTTTGAGTGTCTCCCGCTAAATGAGGACTGCTTCTGGACAAAGACATATTCGACAATCGACTTCTTGGATTTCGTTTAAATCCTTTCGTTGATAATGTGTTCAACTCCTTGTCAAAGAGCAATTGAGTATTTTGTTCTAGCATGTATTCCCAACACTTATATTGTTCTTCAGATAATCCCGTATCACTTTCTTCATGTTCCCTTCTTTTTTCAGATTCTTCAATCCTCGCCCTAACTGCTTTCGCAACGCCACCTCTACAACTGCGCCTTTCAGCAGATATCTTCCGTTGACTATCGTACGTCGAACGTGTAATGCCATTGGTGAAAGTTTTAGGATTGTTCAAACGCATGTTTTGAAACGATTTAGCTGAAACCGTCAATTCGCTAGAAGCTTGATCACTTTGACCACTCGGTGATGACCTATCGCCGCTGCTACTTCGTTTAGAAATAATCTGTGGACAATGAGTACAAGTTCTTTGGGAATCACAACAGCACCCGCACTGACAAACGTCTGAAATAATACTATTGGTGTTCAGTTCACAAGCTTGCTTATTTTTACGTATCGTGTGTCTCAATTCTCTCATTAACTGATCTACACCCGACCCTTCCAAATGGAACCTTATAACTATAATACTTAAATTATCTTCAGCACCATAACTTTGAGCTAAATCTTGAAGTCTTTTAGCAGCCAATATTGCGTTTCTTTGAGCTTTCACTTCTTCCACTGCTGCTTCCATGCTAATGACTTCCCATAAATGCTTATTCGCAATGATAATAAATTCATCATCTTCATCCAAATGTATCTCGGTCACTTCTGGATCTGGCACCACCAGAGGATACTGTGAACTGTAACCTAGTTGACGTCTTGGCGATGCAGGAGTTAAACACATCGGTCCTGTTCGCCGATATAACACAACTTTAATAGATCCAACACTTGCTAAACGAAGGACATATTTCCTGGCACTAGGAATAAAAGTATTGGTTGTGTCCTTTGTCCGACAAATATGAGCTACAGTTGCGCACACGCCATGTCGTTGTCCTTTTTCACGAAGTTCCCGATGCGCCGACAGCATGGTATATTTCATATATTCACAAGCCGTTTCTTTCATTGTTCTTTCTTCGAGTAAGATTCGTGGAACTGTCTTTTCTAACATAGAAGGAATCACGTTATTATTTTCACCATCGAAAATACCAAACAATCCTTCCGTGTTACAAAATGCCGGAAGGCGTAACTGTGTTATGTACAAGCGTGATTTATTTCCCGGTGTTTCTGAAAACCCTATTTTCCACGGAGGTTCTAATATTGAATCACCCCCTTCGTTAAATGGTCTTGGAGTTGACGGAAGACTTGTTCTGTTTTGACCTGAAACGTCAACTAAACTCATTGCTCTCTGTGTTCTATAATTCTGGAACTGATCCGAATCTACATGCAATTTAGAGTTGCATGACAAATCTAAGAATTGTAGTTGATGCGGAACTAAAGTCGATAAGTTGATTCGATCCAATTGATTATGAGCTAAATCAAGAACTCTCAATACCAGTAAGTTGGCAATCGCTGGACAAGCTTGAAGTTGGTTTGAATGTAATCGAAGCACTGATAAATTTTTCAAATGAATAATATTATCAGGTATCGTTTGTAATGAATTTCCAGACAGTACGAGTTCTTCTAGATGTTTCCATGCTGTAATACAACTTTCAGGTAGATGATGAAAGCAGTTGTAAGCAGCATGAAGAACACGTAAACTGGTTAACTTTCGCAACGTGGTCATTGCCTCATCAACAAGACAGTTCGCTGTTATGTACAGTTTTTGTAAAGAAATGCAATTGATTTTCACTGAAGGTAATTGGCACAAACGATTGTTCGATAAATTTAACACACAAAGTTTATTAAACGCTGTGAAAAAATTTTCAGGTAGAGAAGAAATGCTGTTGTTTTGCAGGAAAAGTTCTTGCAGCGGTAAGTGTCTCGGTAAAGGTGGCAATGACGTAAGTTTGTTATAGCCAATTTGTAATGTCCGTAGATTTGTTTGTTCGCTGCAGAACATGTGTTCCGGAAGATTATGTAGATTGTTGTGAGTGGCGAAGACGCAGCGAAGTTGGGGACACGCGCTGATCCATTGAGGAAGATTCTCCAATGCGTTGTGCGACAAGTCTATGTGTTGAAGAAACGCAGGGACTGGATTCACGTTTATTTTTTTCAACTCTGTAAAAATATATTGATGTATCAGCGGTGAGGCCTCTTTCTAAAAATCTTATAGTTTTTAATAAAACATTAAAAATAAAAAATCTAATTTTCGTTATGGTTTTCTGAGACCACAAACGCGCGTTTCTTGCGTCTGTGAGGTGACATATACGCATTTGTGTCAGAGATACAGCTTGTTAAAAATTAGTATTAGTGTCAGAAATTCATAGGAACGATTTAAAAAATAACAATATCATTGCATTTTTACACTGTGTACATGAATAAAGTCAATGGCCTATAATTAGCAGGTAATACAGTTAAATATTTATTAGATTCGTAATTTAATCGCCTATTAAGTTTGTATAAGTTATTACAAAAGACTCTTAAAAACCAGAATATATAAATGCAAGATAAACTTAAAAATATGTAATTCTGGTAATAATAATTTATTATCATTTCTCGACTGTTCGTCAACTATAGCCAGGCTTACTTTTTCACACTTTTCTAAAAAAATATTTTTCGGAAACACAAGAACAATTAATTATCTTATCCAGGCGTGCAAGCTTTCATGGCCGGCATTGTTCCAAGTCTTCATGGTTTCCGGGCTTGTAGGCCGTGGTCCGGTGGTATTTCTACCTGACGTTTCGTCTACAACTGCGGTAGACATTCTCAAAGGCGATGTGGCAGCGGTCAAAGTGTCCTCGAAGTGTCCTGCCACATCGCCTTTGAGAATGTCTACCGCAGTTGTAGACGAAACGTCAGGTAGAAATACCACCGGACCACGGCCTACAAGCCCTGAAACCATGATGATTTGGAATTAATTATCTTATTACTTAATTGATAATACTTATAGATTTTATTTTGAAACATAATATTTACCATTATTTCCAGCTATTATCGATGTGATCGATTTTCCATTCATCGATATTTCAACGATTTGATTCCTGGAACATTGTAGCACTTCGAGTTTATCCAATGCACTAAGATCAAGAGTTTCAATTCTGTTTTCACTCACGTCCAAGTGTGTTAGGTTTTGAAAATCAACCTGAAAAAATAAAAACAACAACATTATTAAACATGAGAACATATTATTACCTGTGGAAGATTTGTAGAAATACTAACTCCGTAATTTCCAAGAGTGATGCAGCCTTTCAGTTGATTTGCCCGTAGATTTACTTTGGCCAACGGAGTTTTGCTTAATCTTTCGCTATCGGACCCATTGTCGGGATAATCCTAGATTAAATTAAAACACAATAAATAATATGTTTTTTTCAAATTTGTGAAGGCCAAAAGGACATTGATTGATTGGGGTACAGGGCTTCCGCAAGAGATCGCCATCTCATGCTGTTTTGTGCGATGTGTTTAAATTCCACCTTGGACTTCCCATGTTGGACACCTCTGCCTCGACAGTATGCTGCCAGGTCAGAGCTACATGGGAATTATAAATTTCATTTTTGAGTGAAACCCAAGTAGCTCTGAATATTAGCGGCCGTTACAAAGTTTAGTAGCATTTGTTGAATGGTTCAAAATCATATATGATATAGGTACCACGATACAGTACTTATATAATAATTCTAAATAAAGGAAAAGGATTTACTTACTGAAAGATTTGTTGCTCGCATTTTCGTCAGATCAGTAATTTTATTTTCAGCCAAATGAACACGTAATAGTTTCGGTAGAAGAAAAATGATTTCAGGTACTTTGGAAAATTCATTGCGGTCCAATCGAAGCTCTTCTAAACTGAAAAATAATATATGTTATTTACTATTATGGTCCATTAAGTTCACTATAAATTACAGTAAAAAAACAGTAACTTTTAAGTTCTAATTAACAATTATTCCACGCGACTATTCAAATATGTTATAGGTAAGCGCTTGTTAGTATTAAGTCTTTTGCGAACCCCTACAAAATAAATTAGAAAGAGGTGATCGCTGATTCTTAACTTAATTGAAAGATTGCAAACTTAAAAGTCAAAAATGACCAATTTTTCTGTTTTGATTGATACGTAAATACTTTTACGAACCCCTGAAACACCGCTAATTACCGCAGTTAAAGAACCATTGCTATGAACTATCAGAGATGTACAAAATTGTTTTAAAAAAGCATTTAAATACAAAATGCAAAATACTTTTCAGATTTACTATTTCAAATGCAAAATACCAAATAGTTTTGCGTTTTGTATTTCAAATGCTAAATGCAAAATAAGTATTTTCAAAATAAAATACCTTTTTACCAAATTTTAGATATTTTTATTTATTTTAGGTATTTATCATGAGAAATAGAGACACAATGCCGAGCCGAACAAAAACGTCTAATAACATGACACCTTATGCATGACATTTTGGTCATATTTATCAGTACCTACGCGTATTAATAAATTCTGTTATGTTATTAATAATAATAATAATACTCACTTAAAATAATTCGGCAATACAAGCGTCATTCGTTCATTTCATTTTGTTTGACTGGTGATGTTGGCTAAACTCAATCACAAAGTATTTTGCATTTTGAAATGAATATTAAAAATGCAAAATACATCTCGAAAGGTATTTCAAATAAAATACAAAATGTTTTTTACTAAAAGGCATTTAAATGCAAAATACAAAATAGGTATTTTGCATTTTGTATTTGCATTTTAAATAGAAGTATTTCAAATAAATCGCATCTCTGTGAACTATAGACTGTAGGGTCTCGATATATTCACTTCAAAAAAATTGCCAAATGTGAATTATATTGATTTCTAATTTAAAGACTATCTTAAAAACCAACGTAAAATTTTACCTATTAGGTATATAGACAATTTTAATTGGATCTAATTATCTAAATAATAAGTATAATAACAAATTGAAACTGCAACCGTTTAAATTGTTTATATTAAAATTTCACATCTTACTTTGATCACAAACACATCTTCCGATGTACCAATCTCGTATTGACGAAACCGTTAACGACATCAAGCTTTTATAACAAAAAACCTCATCCTATTTTCATACAAGCAAATATGTTCAATTTAAATGTTATAAATAAATTTAAATACTAATAACAGTTAGGCAAATACAATAATTTAAACAATTAAGAGATCGTATCTAAAAACATGACACACAAATTTGAACGGCCCTAGTAGCAAATAGCTAATAGACACGGAGGATGAGTAAACAGGCCACACAATATTATTATTGCAAAGAATAATTAATTGTTACTGAAGGACATTCACAATATCGCATTAAATAACTCAATTTCACTTTATTGTTTGTTGTATTAAGTATTATTTCTGTAGAAAAGCAGGTGAGACGAATCCAACAGTCTCGAGAAAAAAAAAAGACCGCGACGTTAAGACATTATCGTTTCGAACACGCAGGCGTTGACATTTTCTTGTCAAAATAGCTGTTTATAAGTAAGCAGTGGAATATTTTTTAACCGACATCTTGTTAAGTCACTCCCAGGACGCTTACTGGACCTTCTGGCCTCAACACAAAGATCGAAATTTCTAGAATGTAAAGTTCAGCCTTTCTCGGTCGATTTTAGTGACAGATTTTAATTTTGGAATAATTTCGCTAATTTTCTCGGTATTTTTGGGGTCAATTTATTTCAATTCCTAAATCCAGATCTTAATATGGTTCGATTTGACTTTCTCTCATACATAAGTCTCCAGGCTTTAGCCCGGCTGGCTATCCCAAAAAATTATAATTATTGATGTAGAAATAAGGTTTTCATATACAATGTTACACAAAAATTAAAAAAAATTTTATTTGATTTGATACTTAAAAAAACATTCCAAACACTTCAGTTCGATCGAATTCGAGTAATTTTGGATTTAAATTGTTTGTTTATAGTTGCAGAGGCCATAGGCCCATAACACACAATGCGTCTTATTTTTAAATTGATGCTAACAAGCATCTAATTAAGGTCTGCGAAATCTATAATTTATTTATTATTATGAATCATTCAAATACAAAATTTAAGAACACACGTTTATATTTATTTATCTATTGTGTTCAAACGTATACTCATGGGCGTAGAAGGACATGATTTCTTTGCAATACCAGTGTTGAAAAGGACTAAGTAGCTGGCATCAATTACATCAATAAAGCCGTTGATCTATTTTTTATGCTGACAGTTATGACGGTTTTATATTAATTAAAATAAAATTGCATATTTTCATTCTATGGTCACAAAGCAAATTAGTTACGTCGAATTTCACATTTTAGTTTTTTGGCAAAGTCAAATTTTTAAGAGAACTTTTCAAAAAAAATATGAAGAATTAAAAAAAGTTTTTTCTTCAGCGCCTGTTATTTGCAATATTTTCAGTAAATCGGCTGAAAAGTAATTTGTCCTATTGGAAAGTTGTCCAACAACAGTCCTCTAAAATAATCCTAACATTCTACTGACATAGTTAGAATCTACCTGGTGAATCCAGGGGCTCGTATCTCATAAGTATCCTTGTTTTTCGGCTATTGTCGAGTAGTTTAGGTTAGGTTAGAAAAGGGGTGTCAACTAATTTTTACATAAAACCTATATTTGATTATTTTCAGTAAAAATCTATCCGCGATCTACTTTTTCAAAAACATTTAACTATTACTTAAAATAACAAATAATGGTGTTGAAAGATGAAATCATAAAATATTTTTTATAATTAATATAAATAAATACACAAACACTTGAAAAAATTCTACTAAAACTTTTTCAAGTACCTCGCAATGAATCTGTTCAAGTGAAAACATTTTCTGTAATAATAATTGAAATGCGATATCCTATGTCAAGATGCAATGATATCTGAAAGTGCCACTACGCCACTGAGGGTACCGATTTTGATACAAAGATAAGTACGGTAGCGGTTTCGCTAGAGCAAGAGTCCGTGGATGAAACAGCGGAAGTTCAGGTGCTTCGCCGAGGCAATGTGGATTTTCTGTTGATGTTGGTCGGTTGGTACATTATGATTTACAATGAAAAATTTAATGATTCAAAGTGTGCGACAATTAATATACAATATACTCGCACGGGTGTCAACTAATTTTTACATAAGATCCACCACTTTTCCAATAAAACTCCGTACGTGATCTATATTCTTTTCAAAAATTATGGCAAAAGAGAATTTTTCTATAAAACATTGTAGACATAATATTCTACATTTCGAAACATTTAATTATTATTTCAATTGAAGTAAGTTTTGAATTTCAAGTTTGAATAACATATTATACACACACAGCTCTTCCCCTGGGATCTGGAATAATGGAATAAAATGTGAAAATTCATACAGCTTACTTCATATTATACCCTTTTATTTCACGTTATTGAACTTTGGCGCCTCAAAATCCGAATGGCACTACAGTTTATGACCTAATAATAATTTGTAATACGATAACCAGATGTCCATGTTTACTGTCATAACTATTGCCCTCCCCCTGAACGAAATTCTGCGTACGCCTTTGTTACCACACATGCATTCTGATTCTTTTTCTATATATTTGGCGACCAAAAATCATTACGCGATAAACCAGTAGATTGTGATTGACGTTATTGTCACTTGCTAGTATTATCTTAGATGTTTACATCAAATCGCGTAATACATAATAATACATAATATTGTGTATGAAATATTAAATACTACAGCATGAACTTATGAATGGTGTGTATTAAGTAATGTTAAACGTACATAAATGAATTATAAACTACAAAATGTTCAAAACAAAAGAACTATGTAAAGTGAAAAGCTTTCTATTTCACAAATTTAAAAGTCCATTGTTTACATTAATCGTTAATCTAATCAGATAATAAATATTTTTCTTAATTGTTTCAAAATCGCTTATTGTAAAGTCGGATATAGTTTTCCAATATGATTCTTCCGTTAAAAATCTATCGTCAGTTAATAAATCAATCTTTGAAATACCGAGATACTTTTATTTCCTTTAACCCTTTAGTGGGCACCTAGTTTCTTTGCGATAGAAACAACACTGCCGATCACATGACGTTATAAGATACGAACGCCGTGAAGAACGTACCGAACCAAGCTTATCCGTTACTGGCTTTCCGGCCCGGCTTTGCTTGGGTAGATTTTAGTTTGGCAACTAAATAATCAAGAGCAACACATTTCTCACTTATAAATATTACTAGCGGTCTCCGTCCGGCTTCGCTCGCGTGCTAAGAATATATATAAATTTATTACCCTCCCGCGAGAAATTCTCCCCCTGCGAAGCGAAGTCGGGCTGGTGGTGTTTATAATATTAGTAGGATTCCACCTATACGCTAAAGTTAGAAGAATTTCAGAGTTACGTTTTGTTACTATCCTACAGGAATCCCCCCGCGAGAAATTTATCAAAATAAAACATAGTCTATATCACGCAGGGATAGAGTAGTTTTCTATTAGTGAAAGAATTTTTAGAATAGGTTCAGTAGTTCCAGAGATAAAAATTTATGAGTTGTTACCCCCCCGCAAGAAATTCTCCCCGTGCGAAGCGAAGTCGCCTGTCGTTGTTCTCGCTTTGCGTACTTGCCTACAGTTTATAATATTAGTATCTATAGATAGTCAAAATCTCCTACACCCCCGTTTTACTCCCTTTGGGGTTGAATTTAAAGAAACTCGAATAGCCTATAACCTTCCTCAATAAGGGCTTCCTAACAAAAAAAATTTCAAATCGGATTGATAGTTCCTGAGATTAGCGCGCGCATTCACACAAACAAACTCTTCAGCTTTATAATATTAGTATAAATAGATTATAGTTTAGACTGCAACTTACACCCATTTAGCTCAGAAATTGCCGACTTGTTTTAGATTTTCGGGCACTGCTCAGTCCCTTTGGAAGGGGGGTTTTAAACAGGGAAAGAATTTTTCAAATGGGTTTAGTAGTTCTAAGACAAAAAAACGATCAAACATGCAAAATTTTCCACTTTATGAAATTATGTTATTACCTATATTTATAGAATAGATTCCAAATTTTAAATTAAAGCGATAAGTCCATTTCTGCGCAGTGTGGTGTTTAGTCGTTTAGAGTTAATTTAGATTTAAAATGCATGTTTTTTTTGTTTTTTTTAAGACCATTAACAGCTAAGGTTATTTGGGCCTAGCACCAATTTATATTTTCAATTCATTATTTTTTAATAATAAATTGAAAATCCAATTGAGACTTTTATATCAGCTCTCGGGCTAGAACCCGGGAACTGGGGACTTGTAATAGAGGAATCATAGCAACGCCATGTAAACAACAGCATTGCTACACGCTCGCCTATTCAAAATGCATGTTGATGTGGGGATCTGTTTTTGTGAGGTTATTTAAAAAAATAGTGAGAAGATTTTATTTAGACCAATGCGAGGTAATTTAAAAATCAATAATATAAAATTTAGTTCACTAAAAATTAGTGGGAAGGTACCTAGGTTTTAGTAGCGTCTCTTTCTATTGCATTGACTCAACCTCTGTTGTAATCAAGGCGCCCACAAACTTAAAAATCTATCAGATCATAAATCAATTTTCAACATTCTTTTATTTCATTAATTGTTTCAAAATAATGCATTGTACACAAAAACGGATATGATTTTTAAATACGTTTCTTCCGCTAAGAATCTATCATCAACCAATTAACTAATATTTGACTCATGCTTTTCAGTAAAGAGATATTTCCTGAATGATTGCTAAAGATGCTAAGTGATTCGTGAATATACAATTCTGCTAACAATATTTAAAGGTTTATTATTTTCGAAGAAAAAATACAAAACATTAAAATAATAATAATCTATATAGGCACATACTAATGTTAAGTTATATACGGTGTGTTCACTAGTTAGTTGTTACGTTCATTTAGGTGTGTGCGTGTGTCATACGACATCAAGATGGGGTATTCGACCAATCAGAATGGACCCTGACTGCAGGGCCTAGTCGCTTGTAAAATTATCTCTTATGAATAAAACCCCTTTATTGTGTAAACAAGACGTACATTAAACCGTTTTATAGAAATAGTGCAGACTAAATCATTTTTTTATAGTGAACTAACATTTCTGACTAGCTGACCATTTTTGTTACGTACTGCTCCACGCCACTGACTTTATTGCTCATCGCGGAGTTTCGTTCATCAGTACTCTTATTTGAAGGAAAATAAAAAAAGCCCTGAGGAATCCTCTAGTTTGAAATTTGGTTTCGATCCTTTCAACAGTATGTCGGTCAGGCTTTTGCACCAGCGTTGCCAGATACGGTGATACCTAATTATTTTACCAAATTGGAAATTTTAGCTTGTGAAAAAAAATATCGGGATTTAGGCGTAAAAATCAGGACAAATATGAAAATAATAATATTAAACAAGTAGACCTACTTAGGCATTTATTTTTCGAGGAACTATAGTCTACATTTTTGTACTTGGCTAAAGATGTTACCTCTGGAGAGTTTCTTTCTGCTCCTTACTGTATTGAAAAATCGTGAAACTAGCTATCCCCCGCGGGAAATTCAATTTTTGCTAAAAAATCGAGGCGTCCCGCAAAATTCGGGACGTAAATCGGGACGTCTGGCAACGCTGCTCTTTACATACGGACGAATAGATATCTAAAACTCGCTTTTTCGGTTTGTGTAGGAACTATTCATGTAAATCTCGAATTTGATTTCTTTCACCATTTCAAGATTTTCTTGGTCGCTTGAAAAATAAAAAGAAAAACTTGTTTGTTAGCGTTTGTAACTAATTAATATACGAGCCATTTATGCAATTAACTGAGACGATATTAATAAGCAAACGGTATTCTACTCTAAATGGTTGACCACGAATGCTTTACCTACATCTTCATGTTTTTTTGAAACGCTATAATTGCATTTATCAACGTTTTTGGGTTGAATTTTTTTTGTAAGCAGAACTATTTTTCTACTTTCAAAAATACCCTGCATACATTTACATATTTTAACATTTTTATTATCGAACATATTTTGTCGTTCTAGGTTGCTTGCTTACTTCATCATTGAAATTACAGTGCAGCTGTGACTAAAATTAAATTTCTGAAGCAAAACTGAAGGGTTTTATGATTTTTTCGAATACTTACAATGTTTTAAAAATTGTTTCATAATAATACACTAGAAGAAAAACGAAATTTTCCTTTTTTTAAATTTAATTATTATAACTTTTTTTTTATCCCTTTAATAAGTTTTGACGTTGACAGAGAATTTATCAAGACCCGCTTGAACCGTATTGAAATACGTAGCCAGTGCAGGGTTCGAATTCTAGAATACCGCTACTGTCGATTAGCTAGTGCAGGGTTCGACATATACATAATATGTATATCTCGGATCCAACAAAACAAAATCGACGTATTATCCGAGATTTGGATCTGAAGACGTTGTCAGAGAACTCGGTACACGCCATCGATAGTTTGTGAAAAATATTGATGATTTTCTCTATTTTTTATTTGTTAATATTTAATGGAAAAAATGTGCAAATAATATAAAATCTGTAATGCGCAGTAATTCACCAAAACCACTCATTTATATGCACGATTTCTGGTACGAGTTCCCCATCTCTATAGTCCCTAGGGCCTGCTCTGTTTTATCTCAAGATCAAGCTACAAAAGTTACAAAGATAGACAAATCGTTTTTTACAAAATATTGAAACTATTGAGAACTATGGATAAGAATCGATAGTTTGGTCACTGACTATCGATAACTATCGATAGTTCTCCGCCTCTAGTCCCTAGAGCCAGTTCTAGTTAATCTAAAGATCCATTTGGTGAAAGTCACCAAAGTTGTTCTTTTACAAAATTTTAAAACTATGGATAAGAATCGATAGTTTGGCCACTGACTATCGATAACTATCGATCTAAAGATCCATTTGGTGAAAGTCACCAAAGTTGTTCTTTCACAAAATTTTAAAACTATGGATAAGAGTCGATAGTTTGATTACAATAGATAATTTTCCGGCTCTATAATCCCTAGGGTCAGCTCTGCTTAATCTAAAGATCTAGTTGTTGAAATTTCGTAGCGGAAATTAGTTTCTAACAAGCAATAGTAAATCGCAAGATAATACAATGTTATATTATCAAAAGTTAGATCTAAATAATTACAGTTTACAACTAGCTGCTATAGTTGATCAAAGTCTACATTCACTTCAATAAATTGATTCCAATTCCATTGAGCACAGCGTTTTACGCCAGTTGGATGAATCTAAGGTGGCAATTTTAACAATTAAATTAAATAAATTGATGTCATGTCGGTTAATGGTGTTAATTGACGAATAAAATAACAATTGGCAGGTATATCAATTAATTAAATAATATTTACGAATTTCTGGGTCATAACACGTAATTGTTCTCCTTGATATTGACAGCAATCATAAGAATTTTTGTTTATTTAATAATTGAGTTTTGTAATTAGATTTATTTTAATAATAACTGTTTTTAAAATTTTTTATTTGAAATGTTAAAAATGTAATAATTAATTTAACAATGACAGTTGGGAAGGAAGAACTCGTGGCTACAGAATAAGGATTTGAGGATCGCAACTTACTCTAAACTCTAAATTAAATTTGAAGTGAAATTTTCTTTCGCACGGCAGAGTGAATAGGATTCATACGGCTGAACGTATAACGAAATGCTGCACTCTTCACTCTGCGCCGTTGAGCTAGATTGGGATGCAGGCGTTAATACGTAAGGATGTGTGTGCAATGTCTATACAGTCGACGTGACTAGAAGTTTTACTTCTGTAGTGTGTAGTGTGAATTATACGATTTCATTTTTTTTATAAAAAAACGGTTATGTCTGTATCGCGGGTACAGACAGATGACGTGAATACCGTTAAAAACAAATAATTGTATTAGTTGTCATGGAAAGGTATACATCCACTTTTATTTATCTTATAAAATCAAATGTTTGTAAAACATGATTAAAGAAAAAAAAAATGATTTATGAAATATAGAGGAATCCTAGGAAGTAAATATCTAAGATTCTTCTATATCAAATAATCATAACGGTTTTCTTATTTCTTCTATACACCCGTTACTTATGACGAGCACAAAGCAAAAATGCAACTAAATTTTTTTGATAAACAAAGTGTTGAAAACTGCCGATAAATTCATTATTGTTCATTGTTTTGATTGTGATACATATATAATTTGCGCCATTTTTAATTATAGACAATGATAGACACGCATTAGGCATGCGTACAGCTTACGTAATTCGTAAAATTTCACTTCCAGGTCTGAACATTATTACCTATACAAATTATATAGAATTCATAAAAATAAACAGTGACGCGGATCCAAAGTTGAAAGGATCCCCTTAAATATTTCCTTTATTTTTATAATGCTCTAGCTCAGGGGTTTCCAAACTTTTTTGATCATGACCCTAATTTAAAATTGCAAAAGCTTTCGCGACCCTTAAACACTTTTTCCCCACAATGTACAAAATAGTCTATAAAAAAGATATTTCAGTTCTTGGAAGTGGGAGCGAGTGAACAGGATAGGGGCACCAGGAGGCAGGTGGGAGGGATCACTTTTTTGTTTATTACCCCAGAGACCCCCTCCTGCCACTTAACTCCGTTTTTATTTGATTTCGTGTTCTTATTTAGTTTTTTTTTCTATTATTCGAATTTAGTGGTATAATTACTAGAGTTATAAATTCTATAATCACGGAAACAGGTCGTGACCCTAAAAAAGAGCCCGCGACTCCACTTGGGGTCGCGACCCCGACTTTGGGAACCCCTGCTCTAACTATAACTGTACTCATGACTCCGCTTTAGTGTATTTCCTGTTGCTCAGTTATTTTTGACATTTGATAGGTTCCCAGGGAATGACAACCCCCGTATATAATTAAACAACATGAAATTATTAATACGACTGCTATTGAATATCGGATTGCTTAAAAATAAACGATACTTTTCTTTGAGCGAGATGGAACAAAGTGCAGATTGTGACCTTTGATAGCCTCTATAAACATGTAAAAGAAGCATCAGTACACGTTCAACAGACAGGCAGATACAAATTCTGAAAACAGTTGTTTATGCTTAGGTATCATGTTTCGATTTAACCAGTTTTCATTAAGAAAAAAAATGTTGCAGGAATATTTTAACTATTTTAATTTATTTATAAATTCAAAATTATTTGCGTTACACAACTAGTATTTTTTCAAACACTTTCTATTTTTATGCTGCTTATTTTTAACCCTTTATTAGCCAATCTTGTTAGTAAGATGTTGGAACGTGCACTGTTTTGTAAAAAATAATTTTCTTCGAATAATGGTTACTTTTATAGTGGAAGGTAAAATGTTAACTTAAAAGTTGCATTTTCACATTGCGCTAATTCTTTTTTTATAAATTAAGATTCACGAACGTAAATTTATATACCTAGGTACTGGATTTTTACAATTTTTTTTTATATTTGAAGTTCTAATAACGTCGTACAACAAAATAGCTACTTTCGATGCATGTATACCGATTTGTAATGGGTCATTTAACTGGCAGGCGTGCCGAAAGTGTTTCACTTACCGTACTAGTGCGGTAAGTAAACGGTTGCCATAGCAACTTCTGTTTATTTGCTCTATCCGCCTGCTATTCCATATACTCACGAACTTCACGGCGTACTGTAAATGTAAAGATGGTGACGCAAATGAACTGTCAAATTTTTTTGAAAATGAAGTGAAAAGTAGCTATTTTGCAATGGATATGACAAAAAATACCATATATATCTCGTGCGCAATGGTATTATGATTCGCGTTACTGTAAAAACTCGTTATCGTCCGTTTTTACATAGTGTCACCACTCGTCAGTAATATACCCCATTACGCATCTAGTAATGCAATCTACTATTATTGCATTTAATGAATGCACTATTTCAAAAGATTTTTAACTACTTATATTATTAATAACGGTCAGTTATAATTAAAAAGTTTTGAAATACAAAATGACCAGTTATTAACAAGTAATTTTAAATTTTATATATAGATTAAGAAAACAATATAACACCATAATCATGATATAGACGCTTCAGTTGCCGAGCGTCTGTAATTTACAATAATTAATTCACAGTACCCAATGAAACTGGCCAAAAAGAAAATGTGGAGTGTGGACACTATGTTAGCAGGAAGACTTGAATCACCACCCTTCTTCAATTCTTCAGAATTTTTTTTAAATTAAAATTCAGATTTTTATCATTACCTAACAGTCAAGATTTCAGACCACATGAGGGGAGGTCGTAGGGTCCTATGCGTAAACGATTTTCATTAATAAATGCACCTAAAACTAAAGAAATTTAAAAAACAAGTTTTGCGTAATGTCGCCCCTCAAATGTGATTATTAAATATAAGTAGATACTTAGGCAAACAATAAAAAAAATGAAATTCGATCCTCTGGAAGTTGAGAAATAAATATCGAAAACTCTTCTAAGTATTTTGAATAGTCTAGGTGTATAGATTTTACACACAGTTCCGAAATGATATAATAAGTACCTACAGTTTTAAATAAGTTCTTAAAACAACACAATCTTACTGTTAACTATTTATTGCTAATCAACGTGACGTTTCGTATAATTTTAATACTTCCTATTATAGTAAGATTTATCATAGGACATAGGGTCTTGACTCTTGAGGAAGTACTACCTAAATGATTAGAAATGTCGATATATCTAACTAACTCGATTGTATTTTTTGTTCAAGATTCTGTTTGAAGTGTTCACAAATAAATACAGTTGTTAGATCTGTGTCGTAACATAGACTTCCTTATTTTTGTTACGTAATGCATGCCTACCTATCTACCAAAATAAAAAATGTAATGAAATTGAGCAGACTTACTTTTTGAGTTTCAATAAATCCTTATGTAAATCCACAATATTGTTATCACTCAAATCCAGAAACACTAGCGCTTTCAAATCGAACAAACAGTGAGGTATTGTTGTAATAGCATTGGCGGACAATCGTAAACTGCGAAGCGTTTGTTGATGGCGCGAAAGCGATTCGAGCGCACTTCGATCGGCAAGTCGATTGTTGGCCAGGTCGAGTTCTTGTAGGCCCGTACAAACGGCAGGTGTAGTGGTTGGTGAAGCGTCGGAGGCGCTGCCGCCGCTGTTGTTGGTCTCAGGCGAGAGTAACAACGCATTGTCCGGCAATTGGTGGAGTGAAGATCCGCTCAAGTCCAGTTTTATCGGACTCGCTGCCGTTGTTGTTGCCTGTAAAACCAGTGGCGTCTCAAATACACTCATGCTGGGTTTCAGAAAGCATTGTCTGAAAATCTAGTTTGACAATGACCTTAGATTATGACCATACACACTTCTTCATAAGAAAAGCAATTCGAAAAAAATCTTTAATATATTTTTTAAATTGAAAACATTTGTAGAAAAAAATACGCTGATTCCAATGAGCACAAGTAAATTTCTGTATTTCTTTTGATTTAGAGGTTATGTACATTCGAAGATTTTTTTCGTGAATTTTGGCAAATTTCAAATAGACATAACATCTATACCAGAAGATTACACAGACGTTTGCTTGTGCCCATTTAATCAACGTGTCTTTTTGTATAAGCATGATGACTTTAAAAAAGTAGATACAGTGCGAGATCTAGAATTTTATTTTTAAGTTAGGTATATGCCTTAAGCAAGTAGTCGGATAATTAA
The DNA here is from genome assembly GCA_039654895.1 of Mongoloraphidia duomilia. Lineage (NCBI taxonomy): Eukaryota > Metazoa > Arthropoda > Insecta > Raphidioptera > Raphidiidae > Mongoloraphidia > Mongoloraphidia duomilia. Next base: position 13,669,560 of record CM077522.1, read on the forward strand.
TAATAATAATTTATCAAAATCCATCAAGCCAATTAGATTGTATGTGAGAAATGAGAATTAAGAATCTCGCTCACATACATAATGTTGTGCCTTTTTGAATCAACATTAATACTCTACATAATCGACCACAACATTGTTTTGTTTTGGCAGTTTCTAAGAGCTACGCTTTTGAAACAAACAAGTGATTCAAAATTATAATTTCGTTGTGATCAGACCTATTTTAGACTTGTCTTGATTAAATCAAATTTTGTTGTGGTTTATTTATTTATTATTAATTTTATATAAAGATCAACTATATATTAAATCACGTCAAAAAGATCTTTATAATTGGTGACCCCGACGTAATATGAACACGCCTACACATGAAAAACAAAACCCTCTTTTGTTTTCGCTCAGTCGGGTAAAAAGTATCCAGAGGAATGCTCTGCTCGTAAGTAGTTATCCACCAGTAATAGATGTACTAAGTATAAATTAATTCGAACGTGAATAAATAAGAAGTAATTTGGAATTTTTACATTTTTCTCCAATTTACAGATTTTCTGGTTTATGATAAATTTTACAAAAACGCAGAAATTGAAGGCAGAAAACTCCCAAATTATTTTAGTATATATAAAACATATTGTAAACTAAAAATGCGTAGTTTTAACATATTTGAGTGAGTAGTTAAAAACCGTCCCTAATGTTCGTCGAAAATATACGGTTATTCGACACGTGACCTTGCAGAAAATTCGGTATTTGATTTGGTTGCATCTCTACGCAGTGCCGTATCAAGAAGTTCTGGCGCCCCTGGCGAAGGAAGGATTTTTGGCGCCCGTGCAGAAAGGAGTATTCGATGCCCCTGACTATAAGAAGACTTGGCGCTGTCTCTACGCACTGAGGTAAAAGGTATAGAGGAGCTATAACGTATATACAACTGCTTATACTAAGTTGAAGCCAGGTCTGACGTCACAGGGCCGAGTAAACATGGCGGCCAAACACAGAATGGATTGGGAATATTATTCTCTTCTTCTTCTTCTTCTCATATATAAAATGAAGTTCGAGTAAATATGGCGACTGGCTTCACTTTTAAATGCTTGTAGCGCATGTACATAAGAAATCTGTACTGCTGATAGATCAAAAATCGTGAAGCCAACATACGTGCGGGTATATATTTCTGTCTTTTTTTATGGGAACCCAGCTGGCAGGTTCCTGATTAGCTACTTCCATAGACAAAGACAGAATTTTTAAAAGAGAGCAGGTATACTTCTTTGTCTTCATATATTACGTTTCAAGTGGTGTTTATACTTCAGTTCATGGAATACTTCAGTTGATAGTGATATTATTATGCTCAAAAAGATCCGAAACCTGTGTTTACTTCTTATATCACTATGAATTTCAAGGAATATGAGTAAAAAAACTGTTTTTAAGAAAATTAAACTAGGTTACGTTATAATGACAACAGCTGTCAAGCGTTTTGTTTACATTTTGTTGAAATGAAAGATATCTTTATTTCAACATTTTGTTCAGATGGAACGTCCGTACATCGACCAATGACATGATCGGAATAAATGCGGAATAAGTTCGTCAAAAAAGACAGATATATTTTTGCTCTCTTTGTGGACTTCACTCACCGCACATTGAGTAAATGGACAATCCGCGGTATATAATTAAATTATATGTTGTAGCGTCTCTATAACCTTTTAACTCAGTGTCTCTACATAAGACACCGTTATTATTTTCCCCACATAACTACACCACTGCTGAGTAATTAAATATGATGCAATTAATTTTCTTAACAATTACGCCTCTCGTGCTCATAAAGGAACTTAGAGATTTGTTAGCAAAACATGGAGATCAAGGTTGAATAAAAATTGACTAATTTAGAAAAAAAATATTTATATTGCGGTCATTTGCGTATACCTACTATTCTTAATATGCTGCATTGTTTACTTAAATTGGGTAAATTTTCATTTTCAAATCAACGTCTTTGCAGCTTACATTGTTATGAAAATGAAAATTTGTGCTCGAAGTTACTGATAAGCAATAATTAAAAAAAAATAGTGTAATATAAAATCTCTCTACCTATCTGAAATAATAAATTAGTTAGAGAACTTAATGTTGGAGTTTTCCAATAGGCAAAATTAAATTTTTCTTAATTTCAACCTTCGAGCTTCGGTGTGAATTTTATCAAACTTACATCTGCACCAGACTATATACTCGTAGATATTTCACATCCAAAAACTAGTGTTTTCATAAATTTTAGTCCCAGTTCGTCCTATTTTAGAGGTAGATTTTATAATGTTAACTAAAAGGTTAAATTTCGGTTTAGAAACCAATCCGATAACTTGTTCAGTGTTGTAGAGCTCAAAAATTGTTTTCAACTCGTAAATACAACCGTTCAAATGGTATTTTCGAAAATGGTACCAAAATTGTTTAGGACGATGTAGGTATATAGACATAGATATATATTTAACAACATTTGGTACAGTTAGTACAATAGTTGCAAGTCTAAATATACAATTAAAATGTATGAATTAAAAGCTCTTCCACATAATAGAAGCAATTATCAGGTCGAGATTTTATGCTCTATAGGTCCCGTCATTCATGATTCAGCCAACATCAAAATAATTGTATGGCCATAATATATTGTGGTATAGACAAATACACTAAAAAATTATTTATTGGTTAAGAAAGAAAATATGAAATTAACATTTCAACCAACCTCTTTCTTTTTAACACATTCTACTTCTAAAGAATCCAACTCTGGAGGATCATCTGATTCTACATCCTCGGTAATAGCATCAGGTTGCTTAGTTGCGTTAACGGCCTGCCATGATGTAACACTGGCCATTATCACCAACGGCATAATTATACACATTTACACCATGAAACTTATCTTTAGTAACTATTTTACACAAAACAATCCAGATGCAGTTGTCTAGTCAATTCCACACCAAACTTTAACGATCCATAATTATTTTACTTGCGAAATTGATCATCAATATCACCTTCATATAGTTTTAACTTAGGTTGGCAATAGTTAAGTCTACGAAATAATTGAAACACGCACAAAAATTTTATTTGAACCACAAAAGACAAGCGTTGCGATACGTCACATGATTCGGATAAAACGTTCAACGACTGTTTTCTTGATAATTATTTCCGCAGATCACATCAACTTTTTGATCAATTTTTTTTAGTTAAATTAATTGCTGTAAGATACAAAAGCTGAACACTGAACAGGTATCAGTAAGATCAAACACTAAAATGACACAAGTGAGAGAGTTTGCTGCAAAAGAACTGATTCATGTTTTAAAAGCAGAGTTCCTCAGGTGAGGTAAGTTCCTGTGTTGTCTACGATTTAAATTGTCACGGTTAAGATTGCGGCTCAAATCAGATTCATGTGTGTGTTTCTGTGACATACAGAATGTTCCAAAAATCTCTTCCAAAATAACTGAATGAAAACATTTTCATATATAGTAAACAAGATTCGTAAATAATATCACAGGAAACTTTTCTGAATGTCAGTAAATGGATTTACGCAGCTGTTTGGGCAACTGAGTAGGTATAGTAATCGGCAGTAATAAGAGATTTTTACTTCCCACCTCTACTATGGTAGGGAAGTAATGGATTTAGTCCGAAAAAAAATATTTCGAGATTTTAACAGATCTTCACGTTTTGACACCCTAGGAATCGTTTAAAATCATTTTCTGACTGATGTCTGTATGTGCGTGTGTATGTGTGTGTGTGTGTGTGTATGTGGTCAATTTTTCGCCTTCGATATCTTAAGAACGGAACAACATACGGGAATGCCGATTATTCTATTGTGTTTATCTCCTTTAACTTAGATCTGATTAGATTTTGAGTCAAATCGGTTTAGTGGATCCTGAGATATTCAAAAAAACGTTCTCAATGTCACGTATTAACATAGGTAAAAAAAAATATAAATGAATTCTAGATGTTATAATATGAAAAAAATGTAAATATTTTTTTTCTCTAAAATGTATAGTTTTCGAGAAAAAAAATATTTTACTAAAAAAAATAAAAATTGTACGTAAATCAAGGTAACCATGATTTTTGCTATATTAAGCTAGCCATCAGTAGATCACCAAACATAAAAGAGGGCCATGCTTTTTTCAAAGAATAAAAATTAAATTGTGTTTTAAAGACCACCAACAGCTAAGGTTATTTGGGCCTAGTCAAAGAATAAAAAAAAAGAGTGTTTATTTTTTGCAAATATTTACTAGGTGGGAAGTATAGGACTGGTCATCAGTCGAATTTTTTTAGACAGATTGTCGATTATATTTTTATTTATTTATTAATTGTAGATTATAGACGCGTCGACAACTTAGGTCATTAGCGTCTTAAATTACATTAAAAAACAAACTAACTTAAAACTAAATAACATCACAAAACATCCATGACCGCAGGTAGGAATCGAACCCACGACAGTCTAGTCTAGAGGCTGGTACCAAGTACGCTATCCACTAGCCTACACTAGCCTACACTCGACGCTCGACATCTAAGATAAGAGATTTAGGTGAAACGGTTATTGGAACAGTAAACATTTTACTGCTATCACTTCTGATGTCCACGGAGAGTTTTGTATTTCTGAAGAAATATTCTAATTAGTCTTAATAAATTCTACTTAAAACAGTTGAAAGTAATATTTTCTTTCATTTATACTTCAAGGGTGTACGATTTTAAGCCGGAAATTTGTCTAATTAAAATTGAAATGTTGTTTAAATACTTAGTATGGAACTATAGTCGGTATTCTCTCTCTCCCTCTTCTCCCTCTCCCCCCCTCTCTCTCGCTCCCCCCTCTCTCTCTCGCTCTCTCTCTCTCTCTCTCTAAAGGTGTTCAGAGTTCCAAGATTCCTATTAGCATGTTTTTAGGTATGCAAAATAAGATTGACTTATGTTATTGTTCTCTCATTTTGACTTTTGGTGGGGAAATAAATCGGCCATTTTCAAACCCCGAACAGCGGATCGGCAGGTGTATTATTATTGATGATTTTGAACCAGTCTGTACGCAAAATACATGTGTATAACTCTGTAGGTATTACGTGTATGTATGACCAAAATATCTGAGCCGTGTCAACAATACACGCTACGTCAATCTCACGCGTTTAACATTCGCTCTATATTGCTGTTCTGATCTTAAATATAACAACCATGGTGCAACACATAATTTAAATATTATGAAGTATTAGAAATACCTTGTATTTTTTGATGTCCGTCTTGTTGTTTTAACACGACGTGTTTCAGCAACGAGTTGCTATCTTCAAGTGTGGTTAATTTTTTTTAAATTTACACATTGAGTATCCGTAACACGTTATAATTAAGCACATGCGTATTATGTTGTGGATTATGGAGTACTGATTTAAATTTCGAAATTTTATTATTTATATAGTAGGCAGATGAAATGGACGTGTGAGTGTGTGTGTATTTAGGTAGACGATTAATGAGTATTGGGTGTTTGTGTGTTGTTAATTATTGTGTTAATTATCCTGTAATCATCGACTTATACTACTGGATGTGCCCTAGCGGTTATAAAGTGTCCCACCGAAAGAAAAAAGATAGAATTAATGTGTGGCCAATCTCTATTTCTCTCAAGTCAGGCGATATCAGGAAAACCGAGAGCCAATCGCTTGTACAGAAAAATCACAACCATACTTCCCACTTATATGTGAATCCGAAAAATAACTACAACAATGTACCGCTGGTAGAATATAAGTCGATGCCTGCAATAGTTGCACCAAATCAGACCACTGGAAATCTTTGCATCATGAGTTATTTTGAACACTAATCAAAACGTTATATTTCATATTATTAAGTGAGTCGCGTGGCAAGAATGATGTACAGTAATTTGAGATGCTTGCAATATATACATTGTATCACTGCTTTAAGACTAGACCTTATGCACTGTATTGTCTAATAATGTCTCAAAATTGCTTTAAGTATTTTTACTAGATAGTAGATACAATGCTTCAGGCTAACCTATACAGCAGTTCTATAGAATAGAATAGAATAGAATAGAATAGAATAGAATAGAATAGAATAGAATAGAATAGAATAGAATAGAATAGAATAGAATAGAATAGAATAGAATATATTTATTGTCCAATATAGCAGTGAGCAGGATTCGTCGTACAAAAAAAATGTAATAATTATAATTAATTGAATAAAATTCATTAACTGAATACAAACATGTATTAATTAGAAGAGTCTTTAACTCTCTTTTAAATTTAGGGAAAGGAAGTGACTTCAGCTCAGCAGGAAGACTGTTGAAAAATTTTAAAGCTGAATATTCTGGGCTATTGCAAAAGAGACTTAAGTTCGGTCTAGGGAGTAAAATCAGGTTATTATTACGTGTCTGATAACTATGCAGTGTACTGTGAGTGGAGTACTTCCAAAAATATTTCCGAATGTGACAAAGCGAGTAATAAATGTAGATAGACGGAGCAGTTAAAATTTTATGTCTTATAAAATAATCTTTGCAGCTGTCACGATATCCAAGATTGAAAATAATCCTTATGGCTTTTTTCTGCATTAAGAAGACTCTATGGAGTTCCGATGTGCTACAACCCCAAAACATGATTCCATATTTAATATGCTGGTAGAAGTAGGCATAATAAGTTGTAAGGCTTAAATTAGAATCATAGCAGCTGTGTTGAATTTTCCTCAACGCAAATAAAGATTTTGAAAGTATAATTTTGTTTGTTTTTCAAAAAAAGGCTGGACCTATCTTAAATATCTTAAGATAGTTTAAAGAAGAGCCTACTGGGAACGGGTCCCTTTCAAATGAGAACTAGAAACCTGAGCAATAATTATTTATAAACATATAGTTATAGCTACTTATAGGCATGTTTTTGTATTGTGTAATTTTTGATAGAACGGTTCGTGAATTGCGTTATGTACGATAATCCACATCCCTCGTTTTTCGATGCTCTGAATTACTTTATTATTATTATTGTAGATTATAGACGCGTCAACAACTCAGGTCATTAGCGTCTTAAACACAACAATTAATAATCCATTTGTGTATAAGAATCTGCCAGCCGGCATACACAAACCGACTGGAACGAGCTCGGTCTCCTGGAAACGTCAATTCCCAAAGAACATTGGAATGCAATTGCGAGAACAGCTACATTCCAATGTTCCCCTTGGGGGAGACTGCTGTTGAAAGCAACAAACTTTCACAGCGGATAGAAAAAGACCTACTTATAGAAATTTCATTTCGATGAGCAAATTTCAATAAAAATACAGTTTTATTTTTGACGCAGATTTGTAAATTTGCAAAATATTCGCGCGTATTTTCCCGGAAATTTCGATGCTGTTGCAAGCGACGAATCTTTACTGTAGAGTGTAAACTATAGGTGGCCAAATTATTACGAACAGTACAGCTTTCCTGTAATTTTTAAGTTTAAATGAATTTTGTGAGCAAATATCAATTGGTTCTAATTACTTAATTTTTCTTCTGTAGTTTTGTTGCTGCTATTTTTATTATTGTTGCCTTATTTGCCAAAAAAGTGAGGTTATTTTTCATTTGGCTGTTAATTGGTGAAAAGTGTTGTTGGCTCAACTATTAATTTATGGAACCATTTTTTGCAAGTTTTCTCAGTCCAAGACTATCAAAACATACGGGTGGGTGAGTGATGGCATTACTAAATATTAAGATTTTTCTGAAATGTTTCAGTCATCCACTTTTTACGAAAAAATAAATAGATATGATAAAGATTATATTTTGTTTATATATTAACTTATACATGACCTAAAGCCAATTATTTGCTCATTAAATTGATTTAAAATTGAAAATTACGAAATTTGTACTGTCCCTAATAATTTGGCCACCTATTGTAGATAGGAAATAGATAGGTAACTATTTAGTATCTATAGAGAAATTTCAAATCGTTGAGCGTTCAAAACCAAAAAGATAACAATTTTATTTCACAGGCAGCTTTTAAGGTGGGCATTGCCCCTCTATGCCTCTCCCTCAAGCTATGGCTCTAATCTAGGTCCAGATAATGGACATAAAAACTGCATCTTGGTTAGCCTTAACAACATTCATGTACACAATTAGAGTAATAAACAATAATAGACAACAATAGTAGATGCTTAAGTTTGTGATATACAGTCGAACAGTTTTACTATGATCGTGAATATATCGGTCAGTGATGCCATCTTGACAGATATAAATGTTTGTCCCGTAGCAAATACCGCAACACCGCAGATTTCGATTTAAAAACAATTTATAATAAAATATCGTTTCTGTGAAATACTTATAAAGCAGGGGTGTCAAACTCGTTGGAAGTGGAGGGCCAAATTAGATATTTTACATGAAATTTCGGGACGCGGTATAATAGTAATAATAATAATAATACCAATAATGTCATTAATACTTTAATCATTTAATGATAATACTAGATGCCGTTGATAGCATCTGTTAACATAAACAACAGTAAGTAAAAATAATAACAACAAACATTTATTTAATTTTTTATGTAAGTAATGTAATTGTAAACTATCAATATAAATTTATAAAATAAAGAAACAAAATTTAAATTCTCAAAAACATAAAATAATAACATACTTATAACAATCAGAATAATTAGAAAATAGTAACAAAATTATAATGATGACATGCGCCCAGGCTGCGCTTGCGCTTTATTTAAACATGGGCCGCAACCTTGTATAAATTAATATTTTACCGAGGGCCGCAACTGCAGAGGTGGCGGGCCGCGTGTTTGACACTCCTGTTATAAAGTACCCACATGCATTATTTTTTAACCCGAGAATAGTCGTATGCTATTACTAGTCGCAATTGGTATTTTTAAACCGGTACATCAAAATGCATAACAAATAGCGATAAATAAACTTTAAAATTTTATTCATGTAAAAACGTTGCTATATTGGCCGCCTCTGTTCTTTGATTCCATTTCTAAACAGCATTAATTTTTTTTTGTTTTATACCCCCTATAAAATTACTGAATTCCATGCATGTATACCGTCCGGTCGTAAAGTGATACATTACAGGCTGGTGACGAGAAGCGAGCTTTTTTTATAGCCCGCCGGGCTATTAAGTCAAATTCAAATGTTTTTCAATTTATTATTTTTAATAATATCTAAATAAAGAACATATCAATAAATTTAATATTTCATATTACTCCAAGCCAGGGGCGAACCTGGAATCTTTACCCTCACGGTCACTGGGGGGTCGATTTTTGTTAACGCTTAGCATGTACACTATACAATGCCTACTGACTTAGACTAGGTACCTATAACCTGTTAGAAGTAAAGTTTGCCACACAAGTGAAATGTCAAAAAGCTGCGTTCGTTTAAACAGTCACACGAGTCAAAATATATCATTGCGCCTTAGATATACACAGTATTTTTTGTCCTACCCCCTATAAAATAGCTGCTTTTGTCTCCTTTTTGAATATTTTCAAAATGTTTACTACTCGTCAATAATATTCTTTAGTACGCCTAATAATGATATTATACAATCTACTATTACTATACATATACCGACTTTGTGGAAATGCCTTTAATAAAGGGGCCCCTGCGAAATTCAATGGACCAGAACCAGTCTGTGGGATTTCTTACAAAAGTGTTCAACATACTGTTAGGAAATGGACCAGCGAGCAGCATCTCTCTGAATGGAACCTGGTTTCAGGTAGCGTTGGGCGAATACGAGATGTTTTTACAATCGAAACAATCGCAATCGTTCATAATAACAATCGAGTCCACAATCGACTCGGAGTTTGATTTTACAATCGAAATGTTCGACTGCTCAAGTCGATTATTTGCCAGCGAATGAGAATACATATAATCGCGATTCAAGGTTATATGCTGGTCGAATGAAGTCTGACGTTTACGCTACTCGTTCATCGTTGATTCACTATTCACACTGTTCAGTCGGTCTCAGAGCACACGATTACTGCACAATCGACCATCCATCGACTCGACCACAGTTGTTGAGTGATGAACGATTATATATTATGTGGCTCTCGACAGTGAATATCGTATGTACGATTTAGTACTATGCAACTTGGTCTCGGTGAAATATGAAACAACAACAATCGAGTCCAAGTGAAAACCATCGAGAGTCATCGAGATGTTTGAACAATCGAGACAATCGACTAAAATATCTCGTAATCGCCCATCACTAGTTTCACGTAATAAACATGGGAAGAAAATGATCGCAGGTTCCTCCCCCAGGCTTACTGAGGACCTAATCAGACTCAGCAGACCTACACTTAGAAAGGTGATTGGACTTTTGACCGGTCACGCTTCTCTAAGAAAACACCTACATGTGATGGGGATACGACAGGAATCAACACTATGTAAATTCTGCGAAATGGAGGATGAAACAGCCACCCATATCGTATTCGAATGTGAAGCATTAGCCTACAGAAGGACAACCATCTTTGGTTACATAGATGAGGACGGAATTATTCCACAGGATAATCTAGTGCCCAATCTTCTGGAGCTCATAAAAAGATCCAGGTTATTTGTGGACTACATCCAGCTATTGGGGAAGCACAAAAATTCTTTTAGGATGAGGTGCACTTTATGGGTCAATCAGGACCACCCCTAATTGTTTTTAATCTTAAAGGTACGTTTGGGGCCTACGCATCGCGGAATGCTAAACGGCTCCGGTAATATAATCGTATGGCTAGACTGTTAATAGTTTGACTTACTTCAAGTAGCCAAGTGAACCAAAGGTCGCGTTCCCAGGGTCGAGTAAAACCAAAGAAGATGTGTTTAGGCGTGTGTCCGCGTTCATCCTGGGCTGTTGGCTCCACGTGAAGCACTTGACGACCGCCACGTGTCTGGGACTCGCGCGCTATTCTGGCAGATCTTAACTCGATGATTTCTGGAGCGCCATCTAAACTTCCTGGTGACATAAATAAAGTACGAAAAATTAGAGCAAAAAGTTAATTTTTTATTCATATTAATCCCTCTCAATCATTTGTATTTGAAATTATTGTATTTGAATAATAAAAGTAATATCAAACAAGCATTTTTGGCGAAGAACGTAAATCCCCTTGTCTTCGCATAGTCGAGTAAAAATAGAAACAGTGTTCCTGTTTGCAATTTCGTTTATTTGTGGTGTTTTTGGGTATATTTGGATGATAGCTGGACGGGAAAATCTGTTTCCAGAAATTTGTCTAAGTCCTGTTTGCACCAACATTACTCAAGAAAGAACTTAAAATAAATGGGGATACTTTTTATTCGGCTACGCTGAGGAGAATGTTAAGATAAAGTTCTTATTAAACTAACTGAGCCTGTCTAGTCAGCAGTCGGTAGAAGTTCCAAACTTTTCTACGGACTGCTGACTAGCTCGGGGTTATCAAAATGAGATCTGACGGTTGTTTGTTTTTTAATTATATTCACCAAATTAATCCTGTACCAAATTTCAGCTTTTACAAATCATTCGTTTTTTTACATCTTTTAAAGCGTCCCGACGCCAGGTTTTCCGACCGTTGACTTGCTGACTGTAGTATATTCATAATTTTATTATTTAAATTCATTTAATTTTTAAGCCAAATTACATTGTAATGTAAATCAAATAATCTACATTCAGGCGTAAACTTTCATTATATTTACAACTTTCAATTGTTTATATAGATTTTATAATAATGTGAACTCCTGTTCTTTCTTTCAATTGTTTGTACTTTATGCAGTATAACAATCGTACAATAGTGTACAGCAGATAGCCTATATTCAGGTGTTTATAACGCTTTTTCGATTATTGTAGTATTTATATTACATTTTACAAAATGAATATATTTTTTTAGAATCTGAATTCTAAATGATTCACTGAAAAAATATTCATAACAATGTAAGTTTACGTAAATACTGTTAACGTCACAAAATCGTTTTTAAAAGTAGAATACGCCTATTTTGTGATAAACAGCTTCTAACGTCTACACGAAAAATGATTTGAATTAAGTCGAGGCCAGGTCTTGATACCATCAATTTAGAAAATAACTTGGGACGTCAAGAACTAAAGGGCATACTATTGCGTTTGGAATCTTTCAATATAATACGTTTAAAACATGTTATAAACTTATAAGAGTGCCAAAGATTTGTATGTTTAGGGCACCGGAACCTTAATACTGGCTGTTTTTAAACTGGGAATGGGCATTGCCCGTGTCCCCAAACCCCATGACTTAGCGTAATTCCCATTTTAAAGTGGCCTAGTATGTCAAAATAAAGTGACAACGATTGAATGACAAGCTAAGAGTTTATAACAAATTCCCTCCGAGAATGTAGTTGCGTTAAGTCCGTAGTTGTTTGTGCCCCTTTGACATAGCCTGATGATATATAGCCTAAAGCACTCCCAGGCATAACAGTGAAAACCAAATTGAAATCGGTGCGGTGGTTTTCAATTCATATACAGATATAGGCTAAAAGAGAACTATAAATAATAAATTTTTCGTTGGAACCTTTCCACCAGATTGAAAAGGTTCGGGTTAGAGTCCTGATTGTGACTATGGTTGATAAAATGATTTTTTCCAATATGTTTCGAATCAATTATATAATTGGCTGCTTTCCGACGAAAAATTTTCAATTGTAATTCAGCCGTATAAATCTATTAATTTATCATAAATTATTGTTATTTGTTTTCTGCAAAACAAGATGTTAATGTTAAGAAATCTATTAGGTATTTAAATAAAATTATACCCACTGTGTTTTTCAATATAATTTCCATAATACAAAATCTTGCGTAATAAAATATGACAAGTTACTACATAATTTTGAAATATCCTCTTTGCAAAATGTTGGGTTTATGCATAGATATATATTTAAATTTCGTATAAATTGTCATGTCTGGTAACTACCGTGTTTTATTTAAGGTGTGTTTACTTCTTTTATGTAGTGTCTATTTATTACCTGCGTATTCCGTATTCATTGTCAATTTGTCACAATATTTCAGAATTTAATAGATAAATACTTAAGTTGAATTTATAATGGCACCTGACTAGGGTCGTGTGCTGATATAATTTTGCAAGTTAAGCGATCTCTTTAGCGCGCATAATTATTGAATTTAACTTCGTATGTGGGCCCAGGCCGTTTAACGTTTACATTCAATATTAATATTTTTCTGGAGATTAAAATTTATTTATACCCATTCTTTAAACTTATTTCCTTAAAAATCAAACCCCAATGTTTATTACAACTGTGTATACCTGGATAAACGAATAATTTCGATCCAAACACAGCAACCGGTCTCAATTTCCACTGCGGAAAAACCAATCCCTTTAAAACATTGACGGATCCACATTTTTTGTACCCGTCTAGCGATTTGAACGGTACAGCTGGACCCAAATGGAACCTTATTAAATACGATAAATCCGGATCAATTCCCATCCGATTTCTTCTGGATTCATCCTTGTATCCGATTCCTTTGAGGTATTCATCTTGTTCACCCAAAGGTGTGGCATTCTCATCCAGACGCTTGCTTTCGCCTCCTCCGATTTGGACACAAATAGTCAGCTCGGACGGAAGACATAAAAGGGAACTAAGATCGCCAACAGTTGTGTTCAAGGACAACTCCACCAAGCTAGATGAACTGTTATCTTGGGTACTATCAATGTGCGGTCCTGCATATAAACGTATCCATCCTGTATGCTCTGTCAAGTATGAAGGTTCAGTTGTTAGGATCTCAAGGTCACAGCTACGCCATTTTATTCCTCTTGTTGATGCCAAGCGTCTTGAACGACGCCGCTTCAAATTACCGTTCGATGAACCATTGATCGATAGTTTGTTATTTATGTTGTGTTTGTCAATGTCCAACATGTTTGTTTAATCGATGTCTTTGATTAATTGCATTTTACTGTTATTATTGATCTGGTTTGTAATTTTTAAATTTCTTCAGTGAACAATCGGCACTTATGTTACATTTTTCATTTCAAATTAATAGCACACATTTTAATTAATATGTATTGTTTTTTAATGTTTAATAATTTGTATTCAATACATTAATGATTAATACTCAATTATTAATAAATGATACATTTATTAATAGATTTTTTGATCTTAACTGCCTTTCCCATTCCGTAAATATTTTAGTTATCTCTGACATATTTACAGTTTTTTAATTACTGATTTGTTCATAAGTTAATACATTTTTTATTTTAAACTTTTACCTATTATTTGGCACTTTTTAACTATTCTTGTTGTATAAGGTGTTATATTACCGTTTTTTTTTTGTTTTTTGTAATTTGAGATAGCATTTGAAAACACGTTAAAGTATGTTAATAATTCTCAAGGACACGATTTATATTGCGTGTTTTTAAACTTTAAAAATGTTCGTTCCAATATTAATTTAGAGTTATTAAACTCATAATCTTTTGAATTTTACAATTGAAAAACGTCGAAACGTCTTTACTAAAGTAATTTTAAACCACCACTAAAAATTTGCATACACTTTCTCCATTTTATTGTTTTTAAAATATTTTATGACTAAATAAACAAGGAATATTTATTTTTTTAATAAAATTATATTGCACTGTAAAACAATAAAAGTTAAAAATTCATGTTTTGGTTCTAAAAACAACTGTATAAACATTGCCAATATAAAAATGTAAACAAATGAAGAATGTCAAAACAGTTATTTAAATAACGTAATATACATAAATTTTAATAATAATATTATTCAATACTAATTTATTATGGTTTTTTTATTATTTGGAATAAGAATAGAAAACAAAAACTAGCGGCAAGGAAGTACTAAAGAAAACTTGACATGTTCAGTTGTAAGTAGGTACTAAAATATTCATAAAATTAAATTCTTATTATCGATCTAACAAATTTAAATAACTCCGTAACTAATTGATTTAGATGATAGGATTCTACCCGGAATTTGTTGATACTATGAAATTTTGATTGTACATAAACGATTCTTTGTGCATCTGAATTTAGATTTTTTTTAAACAATGATTTTGTAAATTGTTTATTGTTATAATGTTAATCTACTTATATTATTTTAATTAATTCTTAATGATTAATTAAATATTTCATGCTCATTCGTAGGAACTAATGACCGACTTAGAATATTCATCTAACAGCCCAAAAATTGAAACCGCCAAAAATTCTTTTGAGAAAGGAAAATACCTATCAATAAGAATCGACTTCATGTATAAATTTAAGGATTTACATTTAAAAATATTAGATATTACTGAATTGCTTTTAAAGATACCAGTGGCGTAGATACGGGGGGGGGGCCAGGGGGTCTGGACCCCCCCCAGAACATATTATATTATACACTTGTTTTTAACTATAGATTCTCAATTTAATAAATTTCATCTTTTTATGAGTATCTAATTTTATGACACAGTAATACAATAGAAAAGCAACACATGTTTAAATAAAGAACAGTCCCCGAATATATCGCAAGTTAGGTATAAAAAAAGGTCTTTAAGTTACGGTATTTGTTTAGTTTCAAAAAATTTTTAAAAATCATCTGAAGACAGAATAAGTAAGAATAGGTTAAAATAATTTAGCTTAAAATGTTAGGGCCTAAATTTTGATGCTTATCTCGTCAAAATGTTGTACTTATTTTAAAAAAATTACGATTTTTTTCTCTAAGTTATATGAGTTTGAAAATTAATGATTTTTGACTTCGTAAAAGTTGATTTCTTAATTTGTTTTCCTTGGGAGCAATGTATTATTTATTACTGGAAATAAAAATTCTTATTCTTAAGTTCATAATTTGAAACTTTATTAGTCTATTCTACATATTATCATAATTTTTGTCAGCCAATTCAATATAGGTATAGGTACTTATATCGTCAAAATGAACGGACCCCCCCAGAGCAAAAACCTATCTACGCCACTGAAAGATACCTACTACGTGGTCGCATGTTAGCATAAAACACGTTAATTAATCAACAGAAAATACATTTACAAAATACAATAAACGAACAGTCAAAATTCTTATTGCTTGTCAGTGTTACAGATGAATAAATAGTAAATAGCCAACGAGAATACTCAATTTTAAATTTAACCGATGAATGAGTCGTTCTTTTTATAAAACTGAAGGACAGATTAGTTTAAGCTTCACCAGTAAAAAGTAACGATGATTAAAATATTTAAATAAAATTGTTTATATGACATTTTTTCAAACCGAGATCAAAACATTTCAAACTGAATAACCACTAAATTTTAAAATTGAACACATTTCTTTTTGTTTACATTTTTGGAAACTCAATCGATATGTGATTTTTAAAAACTACGAACAAACATAATACCTGAGCAGATATTAAATGTTTTTTTTTTTTGAATTCACGATAAAAACGTATAAAAATTAATAATAACTAAATTTGAAAACTTGTCACTTGTATTTTCTCCTTCGTTCTCCAAAGAAGACACTGTCCACATTTCATCAGATACAATTCCGCAAAAACAGGTGCAGCTAAGATTGGGTTTTTATAAAAACTGTGCACACACGATTTTAAAACAATAAACATTATGTAGGTATTCAATACTACCGATATGATATGAATACTAATAAAATACTTTACATGTGTTCATTAAATATTACATGCGTTATGTCTTTCTATGGATGCATTATTTAATGCCCATACCTGCCGTTATAACAATGCACCCAAAATGCTTTGGGATATTTACAATAATTTTCAACGTTGAGTGATTTAGAAAAAAAAATTGTGGTGGGGGATTATAATAGTGTTTAAGAAATTAATTCACAAGAGCAGCATGTCTACAGAAATCCATCACCCATGACCCATGTGTGGGTAGGTTCATACCATCAAGATCAGAGAAAAATGTTGTTAGAAGAACAACACTCTGTTATGAAATTATGTTTATTTTATGGGATTGCAGGATATGATAAGAATAACTGTATATCCTCTTTGACAGTTTCGGTTACACAGTAGTCTCTTTTTAAGTCCTTTCGCGTTAATCAGTGCATCCATTTCTTCCCTTCCTGCGCATTACTGTTTTCGACCGTTACAAGTCCCTATTCTTGCAGTTCTCTCTTGCAACCTCAGAACAGATATCTATTTAAGTATCTGTTCTGAGCTTGCAATGCATAGCGTGTGAACGATCTAAGAAGTAAGAATAATATGTCTGAAAGCTTGTTTTCAGAGTGGCTTATTTCAGAGGACCGGATGACGTATATATATTATATTTGCGAAAAAATAGTCGAGCAGTTCGCTTTACTTGTTGACATTGATCAAACAAATATATACCTGCCTAATGCCCTTGTTTCACCAACACAGAAAAATTATTTCTTATATGAAAAGAATCTGACAAGTCACAAGTCAGAATCTAATAGTGTCTATGGACATGGCTTGGGTCATCGGTTTACAACTAGAAGTTAAAACTTAGAAGTCCATAATATGTTTGGTTTGGATTTTCCTCCCTAACTGACTTACTTACGAGAAGTTTACTATAGGTACTTTCTATTATCTAATTTCTCAATGGTATAGATACAGGTATCTACTTCATAATGACAAACACCGGATGTAAAAAAGCATGAAGGGGAAACAGAAGGGTGTCCCTATTCTTGTCTGCGATGTATAATAATGTTACTATACCGTGAGTAACAGAGTACTTGCCCAACAGACACTGTTTTATTGTCCATATCGGCGTCACAAATAAAATACCTCGTATGAGAAACGCCTGATCAATAACACAAGAAATAATCATTAGGTAATACTTTATACTAAATACAAATGAATGCTTAAGTTAGTTTTTCTTTTAATATTAGGAATAGTGAACACCCATCTATTGACGTAACGTTACAATACAATATTTGCAATATTAGAAAAAATGATTTTAAACCTATGTCACCGTCGGTACTCAAACCTGAATCTTCCACTATCGCGGTGGCTGAGTTATCATTTACTCTACGGTGGAAAATTCGGGTTTGAGTCCTGATGGTGACATAGGTTTAAAATGAATTTTTCTAATAGTGCATTGTAACGTTACTTCATTAGTTGGGTGTTTCTAATGTTAAAAGAATGGCGAATTTAAGCATTCATCTAAAGTAATCATTTTTCAACCCAATGTTTTCCAATCGCAGATTTGTAACAACGAGTTCCTTTTAAAATATTTATACCATAGATAAGCCATAGATAAAGATATATATAGGCATTATTTCTCATTCGTGATTTCAAAGTAGATTTAAGATGAAAGTAGACTCTTGTCTTAAATCTACTTTGAAAGTCGTACCAAAAATCAAGGATATTAATAGTTTATTTTACATGTTAATATGTACCTAGTCCATAATTATTACTTCCCTAGTCATCTGGATTTGATTAAAATTAAATATTGAAGTAATTTTTCAGTCATATTATATTAAATAACCTAAGTCTATGAAAGAAGTCATCCATCAGATGTGATGTCACAGAAAATTAGAAATGATGAAATTTAGGTGGAAATAATTACTAAAAGGGTTAAACACGGAAGAAACTATTGTGAATCACCTTGATTTGACCTTAAATTTTTTTTTCATAGATAATTTCACTTAAACTATGAATATTCATCTGTACACTTTATTTTAATATATTGATATTTTCTCATCATTTTAACCTAACAATGTTTCATACTCTTATTCAAAATGTAAATTAAGTATTCTCTCTTTATTCCATTACATCCATAAGCGTAGAAAATTATTTTTTTCAATAGGTATTATAAGCATAGAGATATCATAGATACAAAGAGAGATAGAAAACGCATCAGTTCTCTTTTCTTTGTCTTCTGACGCATTTGTGAATTTAAAAATGTGTAGTAGGTATTGTTAATTTACATCTGTAACCATGGTTGTGTATTTGTGATAGAAAAACATAGAAGAACTGCTCTCTTCTCCATCTCTATCTTTTGCATCCACACTTTTTTGGGTGCCTTTCCTATTCTATCTATGATATTTCTATGACTATAAGAACCAGGACTGCGCAACACATTTAGCCCAGACAAAACAGGTGCCTATGTAGTACCTCAAAAAATTAAATATTGTTTTTTTTTTTGTACAAATGTTCCTTAGTACCCTAGGAACTAACTCCTTAAAAGATCCCCGGGGTAGCTCCAGGTACTAAGGAGCATTTGTGCCAAAAAAAATAATGCACATATGATTTTTCGAGGTTTCCCTGGAAATTTGTTTATAATACCTGGACTAATTATCAAAAAAAAATCTTTGTGCAATAAGAACAGTCTGAGGTCGAGACAAATTTTATATTTTATAAAACCTTTCCTAGCTAAATTTTGACTAAACTGTCTAGAATTGTAAGGAAAAAATTAAATATGTTATTTTTTAAAATCGGTGCGAAGAGAAATTAGGAAATATTAATTTTCGATTTACATATCAATCAACAGACATGTAACTTATTGCAAATTAATATTTTCTAATTTTTCTAGGCACCGAGGGAATATATTGTTAATAAAATCTGAAACTAGAGACAAAATTTAATAAACTACTTAATACTTATTGTTTAAAATGATTTAGTTTTATCCAATAAACGAAATAGGCATTAATACAGGTTAGTTGCTTTGCATTGATAAAGTTTGAGACGACTTACAAAATTCTTTCTGCATTTCTTTTGCGACGC
Source organism: Mongoloraphidia duomilia (assembly GCA_039654895.1). Lineage (NCBI taxonomy): Eukaryota > Metazoa > Arthropoda > Insecta > Raphidioptera > Raphidiidae > Mongoloraphidia > Mongoloraphidia duomilia. The sequence goes on from CM077522.1 coordinate 13,689,119, forward strand.
GACGTCTATGATCTGCATTGTGACTGTGTGCAAATGAATGCATTCGGATGAAAGATAGTACAAGGTCTCTAGAAGTATTGTGTGTCAGTTCTTTTACCTATAGGTAGGCAGACGTAACGCATAGTTAACTATATACATCCAAAGCCATTATTTCTATATTTTACCATAATAACATAGTACAGTAGCCTCTTTAAAGTCGTTGCTCGATAAGTCAGTGCTTCCTGAGGCTTACTGTTTCCAACCATTAGGAGCTCCACTCTTGTTATTCCGTGATGAGACATGCGGTAAATTAGATCTTCACAGTATGTTTGGCTTGGACTAAGAAGAAATACAGAAATAGTACATTGTGCGACTAGTGGGAGAAAGAGGAGATTTCTCGAGTGTGGATTTTGCCGCACGAGCGTAGCGAGTGCGGTAAAACACGAGTGGAATCTCCTCTTTCGACCAATAGTCGCACACAATATTTTGTTCAACTACCGCAAGAAATATGTCATTTCGTGGCTCTGCTGAGCGTGGGCGAAATAATGGATGACCTGATTGATTGACGAAACTATCAACACTTGCCTAAACGTTCCCCGTAATGAGCGTGGGCGAAATGGCTTTTCGCCCACTCTCTACGTCTACAGTCAGAGAATTCATTATTTCGCCCACTCTCAGTAGAGCCACGAAATTACATATTTCTTGCGGGTGTTGAACAAAAGTTTAGTTTTCGGTTTTATTTCTTAACAGTTCCGGAGGAACTGATTGAATGAAAGTCTACTCATCCTACCATTGAATACACATAATATTAAGAAAAATAATTATGAACCTACAGAATGGCAAATTTAGAATTAGGCAGTGGCGGATTAAGCAGTTTAAAGGCCCTTAAGCGAATTGCTTGTAGAAAAAGTCACGCTGGTTCCAATGAGCATTCGCCCGCCTTAAAAGTTATGGATGCTCCCTAAATATTAAACCACAAAACACCAAAACATTGACACTTTTTTATCAAATAATTAAAACTCTGTGGACCCTTAAAAATTAAAAATCAACGCTTTTTTCCAAGGCGTAGGCAATTTGTTAGCTTTTCAAATCAGGTATCGAAGAAAACTTTTTATATTTATAAAAAAAAGTTCTTTTAATCTCAAATTTTTAATTTTAATACCTACCTATTTTAATAATTTGGTGACTACTGACCTGTCTTATTAGTTCCCATTCTTATAGAATAGTAAAATAAAATAGTAAAAATAACACCTGACCACTTCAGTTGTTTCAACTTAAGAAAATGAAACAAAAGATTAGCGGCTTTTGTTTGGCTTTAATATTCTAAACATGCTTGAGAGTTGAGGGTTGCTGAAGAAATGAATTATGAAAAATAACAATGCAGTAAACTCTTAAAACAGGTCTTCTAGACTTCTACGCTCTTTACACTAAAGTAGGTCTGTAGAACCTAGAATAGTTACGGGTCAAAATTAAACACATTTTGCGGATCGTAGTGGCAGCTAATTTTTGTTTCTAAACAAAACACTATCATGTTTATTTAGAATTGTCGATCCAACAAAACGTAATTGTTTACGCACGTATACCCTTTCTTCACGCGAATCTCCTATGCAATCTTAATTCTAAATTGCAATCTATTATTAAAGATTATTGACCTCAGAAACAAAAATACATAAAAAGTAGGGCCTAATATACCAATCCTAAGTAGACTCTTAGAGCCTAGGGCGGCTAAGTAAATGTGTACTTTAAACGTCAAAACTCAAACATAATTTTTTTCATCACAGTGCGCACACTCGAGACAAAAGGCTCCCACAGACCAAATGGAACTGCGGAAGTGGGACGGGTGCGTTCGGGATCAAATTATATGGCGGGATATGTAAGCGAAATATCGGTTGAGTGTAAATGCTAATATATACCGCCATATAATTTGATCCTGCAACGGTCCAACAGTCCAGCGTTGGTCTATGGGAGTTTTTTTTTCAATAATAAATCCATTTGTTGGGAAACAATTTTAACTACAACTAACAATAATCTGATTTGATTATATAAGTCCAGTCCGGAACGTTAGAAAAGTTCTAGAACCGTTCTAGCACTTGACCAATAAGCAAACAAAATTGTATGTAGATGGACCCGCGAGACGTAAGATGTACAGGCCTACGTAAGACTATACACTGACTCTATTGTTATGATCGTGTTATGGTCTTTTGATGAAGTTGATGGCAAACGCATTCAACTGTTAATAATATGAAAAGAAAACAGATGATTTAACAGGTAATTAGTTTTTATTTATTTATGTTCATATACGCAGAACTAGTAAGCAATTAAGAATGGCTATAGTTTAAGTTTTAGAGCATGGGAACAAAAATTATGAGCAAAGAAAGGTGAATGTTTGTAGTGGATGATGCGAAGATTATAATTTGGCATCAATAGCTTTTGTTTTATGTTTAGCCAGTAGAATTCTACCATTGTGAAAAAAATAACATATAAATTATATTGTTAACTTCCCATTGAATGTTATTGTAATGGGTCCGAAAATCGAAATCAAAATGTATAACAAATTTTTATGTTTCAAGATCACTACACTATTTTTGCACTATTTTTAGAAAGATGTCTGTGTGTGGGTGTGTGTACGTATGTGTCCATTTCTTTCTAAGACGAAATCTCGAGAATGAAAAATGATATCGACTACGTTAGGGTGCCAATCGACGCGTATTAACGTAAATATGATCTGAAAGAAATGTTTTCAAAATCGGTTCAGCCGTTCTTTTTTCTTCACCAAATAGACTCCAAAAAAGTAGATTTTACACAGTATCTCGCGAATAAAAAAATCGACTTCGTAAGGGTGTCAATCGAGGCGTGTTAACGTCATTTTGATCCGACATAAATTTTATAAAAATCGGTTCAGCCGTTTTTTTTAAATTATTGTTAAAAATAAATAATAATTATGTTTTAATGATAAAAATGATTACTTTTCTGTGTAATATCTAATTTAATTATTATTATTAAATATTTATCACACTGGGAAGTTCGTCGTGTGGACCTCAAGGGTCGCACTTTAGTCCTAATTAGGGCATGCAATTCGAATATTCGAATATTCGAATAAAGCGAATATTCGGCTGCATTTATTATTCGAATAGTAATTCCTATTATTCGAATATATTCGAATTATTTGTTAAGAATTAAAATTGTTTAAAAACGGTTTACGGCGGCGCTAAAACATCTTACAAACGCTACACTAGCTCTAAGTTCGCGCTAGGGCGTGGGAGGGGAATCGAAACGGGGCGAGAAAAGTTTTTTTTTGTTAATTATTGCATGTTTATTTGATATAACCATTTACTTACGTTACGTTACGTACGTGTACTTAATTGCTTGATTTGCTCTTCGCACGTGCTAATAGACGTATTATTTATTTGTGAAGTATTTTTTTTATAGGGGAGCAATACCCCATACTTTTGTTGTACTAATTAATAAAAATGCGTCTTAGATGCTCATTTAATATTTTTGTTTGAATAGGAAAAACAGAAAGAAAGAATTTTGAATTTTTTTGATTACTTAAATATGTTCATTTGATCTATGGTTCTCGGAAGCTATGTGCGCTCTAATATTTAGTTGATTTGATCTGAATTTTTACGTAACTAAGTAAAGTAAAAATGATTATTTGATCTCTTTTTAATTAGAAGTAAGCTGCTTTTGTTGTTAAAATATTGATTGGATTTATGGACGTGCAGTAGGCGTGTTGATTTTAAATAATTAAAAGTCATTTATTGAAGTTCCAGTGTCTTTATTATTTTTACCAATTATTCGAATATATTCGAATATATTCGAATATTGGCTAAAATTTGAGCGAATATTCGAATACCTGAAACATCCGAATATTTGCATGCCCTAGTCCTAATAAACGACCCACCTCACGGCTTGTTTTCGGTTTTGATTGACGCCAAAAAGAAATAAAAAAGGTGTTAAGTGGATTATTAAAGTTTGAAAGAGTAGGTACCTAATACAATAATTATTCTTATTGTCTTTTTTCATCAATTGGTTGTTAACTGAACATAAGTACTCAATAATTCATATATTAAGTTATTAATTTTAAATAAGAAACTGACATATTGATACTTTTATATTGTCGAGCGTCTATAATTCACAATTCACGATACTTTTATACTCAGATTAGAACCTAGGAACTGGGGTCTTGCAAAAATGAATCGTGGTGACGCCATGTAAGAAATGGCGTTACACCGGACCACATCAGTATAAGTGCGCACCAGTGAAATCTCACTACAAATACGTCTGTATTACACCGCTTTAGTTGTCCATAAAAGGTATGAGAACAACTGATACATATGCATAATAATAGAACACCTGTGCCCAGGAAGTTGGTGCTAATTAGAAGTAGATATAACTGATCCATGACGAGGTTACTAACCAGCAGGGCCAATTCAAGGAGCATCAAGGGTACTTGGAATTAAATAATCAACATGTTAAAACTTACCTTAGGATATTTTTTCCACAGAATATAATAGACCATCCAGCAAAATTACTTTTTTTTAGGTGAAGAATATCGTATGCTTCTTGTGACACGAAGAAACATTTATTGACTGGCATGCGCGGTAGTACAGTTGATTGCACTTACAACGCTATTTCAAATTCATATCAATTAAATTGTAACCGCATCTTCTATTAAAATGACATTTTCTTTCTCTCTCCTCTTCACCTTAAACAGTGCTAGTTGGAAAAAAGAAAAAAATAGAAAAATGTGTAGATTGCAATTTATATTTTGCAATAAAATTTTCCAGACAGGTCGTTAAACTAGCTTTAAAAATAATATGAACTACAAAATTTTATTCTAAAAAATAATCATTCCACACTTTTTCGTCCTTTAATTCGAAATTATTTAATAAAAAATATAATCTTTTTATATTAATACTTAAATGCAGGAACTTAGTGTATAATAAAATTATACAATTAACTATTAAAACTTATTTCAAATATTAAAAATAAATGTTAATTATAATATTATTACTATTCTTTTACCATAACATATTCATCCAGCTCTTAACCATAAGATCACAGCCTTAACCAATTATATTATAATTTTAATTTTTAGAGTTTTTATTTAGAATATTTGCGTTTTTTTGCACCTATACTTTGGAAAAATTATTTCAACATAAATAATTTGCTATTCATAGACATGCTTTTTCATACAGAATAATACGATAACTAATTTATTTTGATGAACTATGAGTTTTTTAGTATAAGTATTATATTGTTTTCCAAATATAAAACTCAAAATTTGAGCAAACACAATAAACATTTTCCTTTTTGAGCTACTGGAGGATTTTCCATTATTTATTTATTTTGGATACAGTGGCGGACTAAGGGGGGGAGGGGGCGGCTCGCCCCGGGCCTCTGATCCTGGGGGGCCTCCAAATCTCGAGAAGTCCTTCTTAAACAAATCCCAAACAAGGCCAAAATATGTTTAGTAAGTAAGAGGCAGTAATTTTGGAGTTGGAGGCCCCGTAAGTATACAAATTAATATAAACGTAGGTAGGTCGTTTATTATAAATATTTGATTTTTTTTGTCAGCCATTACATCTATATTATTCATTTTTTACGTAATTTACACTACAAATACATCCATTTCTAAGCAGACCGGGGGCATCATTTGGTTCTGCCGCCTTGCGCCTTCGACGGGCTTAGTCCGGCACTGTTTGGATAAAATGGTTCTTTCATTCGATTCGTTGTTAGCGAATCTAAAATAATATTTCAGTCAACGTAAAAACAAATCAATCAAACATATACAAACATATTCAAAATGCAGACAGATAAATAAAATTCATATATGATCAGCTGTTTGAAGTTGATCAACTGATTCAGAAACTTTAGCTCAGAATTCATAATATGTTTGTGTACGATATTATACTCTTATGTTTTTCTTCAGTTTTACCATAATGTATAAGAAGTAATGCCTTTTTTAAGCAATTGATACTGAAAAACTGCATACGTCATGGCAAACTAAAAAAAAACTACACTTTATCGAAACAAATGAAACTTGAACACAAATATTACCTAATATATTTTATCTTTACATAAACACGTCGCCCTGCAGAATTTGCGTCGTTCTTTGCCCTGGTCAGTATTGGTATGGCAAAGCCAGGCTGGCCACGTCGCGTGAAGCTCGGCGCAGTTGGCCCAAAAGTCGGCGTAGGGACACGAATTCGTACAAAGTTTCTTGGCTCGACAGTGACCATTACACGAAGAACACGGAGCACCTCTTTTGTAGGGTCGACCTAGTCGTCCTGATCGATTACCACTGAAACGTAAAAAATTTCTTTGTAATGAAGACATTTAATTAAACATAATCAAAGGTAGGAGTGATAAATCCTGCCGATGAAATAGAACATTTGCTAGATTATGCATTTTGGCAGAGCTGCACGTCCCCTTTTCAATGGACAGTGCCGCTTTTTTGCTAGTTATTTGTATGATCTCTGATATTCGTAATTTTTATTTACTTTTCTCGAACAACATTTCTTCTCATCGTCCTGTTTTATGATCAGCCTAATTGTATTTAAATGTTAAGCCTTAAAATGACACATTTATCAATACATTTGCGATTAAGGTTTGGTAAAAAAATATATTTTCAGTAGAATTGACTCACATTGGGCAATAATTGCAGACATAATTGTAATAGATTTTTTGCTTTCCAGTTGTGCTGTTCTGAAGACATTTGCTGAAACCGCAACCTACTTTATGAGTTGAAGACCAGACCATCTGGGTATAGTGACCGATCACCTTTAGTTGATTCTTTGTTGATCCATACGTGAAATTATCTTTTTCCAAAAACCAAGTCTCCACAGCAAAAAACCTGAAAATAGAAAGATCTATTCCTAAATCAAGAGCAACATTTCTCAGATATGAAGAATATCTCGCCCGGGTCGCCCGGATGCCTAAGGCCTGCGCTGGCCCTAAACATTCAAGTACATAACTTGGGTTCTACAAAGGAAAACACTTTTAAAAAATTACATGCAAAAAATGTTAAATGCTTCAACATGAGAAAAAGATTTATTGCACAATTGTGAAAAATAAACAGCTAAGTTGATAATATATTGTTGTAGTTTTGGGAATAATGATTCCAGACTCGTCATGTTGACAGAGTCAACAGATGCAAATCTAATGCGAATTGCGAATACGCCTTCTTTATAAACATGTGACGTACTGTTTTTGGCATTAGAAAACTTTTACAGTGAAACATCAATTATTCCAAATAATCAAATGTATATTTGTAAATTTGATGTCTAAGCAACGAAATGTTGGTTTGAAATGGGTACTTTTTGATGTGTAAACATTTTACTCCCTCTCCAAAAATCTAAACTTAATATAATATAATATTATAAATTGGTAATGTCCGCACTTTGTACAATACAAGCATTATTTACTGGCTATCGATCGTTGTGTTCCTATATATAGTAACGCGCCTACAAAGTCCAAATCATGAGAGAGTCATATTTTTAATGATTTATACAGAAGTTAATAACTTTAAAAAAAATAAACTAAATCGTAACTTAGTTTCCGTTTTCATAATTTTTTTCCTGTTTTTCAAATTTCAATCAAATATAGGTACTAATATTATAAAGCTGAAGAGTTTGCTTGTATGTTTGGTTGAACGCGCTAATCTCAGAAAATACTGGTTTGAATTGAAAAATTATTTTTATTTATCGATGAAGGTTATAGGCTATATAATATCACGCTACGACCAATAGGAGCGGAGCATCAATGAAAAATGTTGCAAAAACGGGAAAAAATATCCCTTTTGAGAGCTTCCGTTGCGTGCGATGCGTAAACGGTTAAAGTTACGCAAAAATCATGTATGACGGAATTGTTCCCGGAAGGTTTATATATACAGGGTGGATCAAGTTATAGTAGCAATAATTCACCATTCGATGGTCCATCGAAAAATAAGTAGACATGCATAATTTTATTTTTTTCCAAAACGCTTCCTAAGGGAGATACAGCCCTTCAAAGTCCAGTTTTAAAAATCAATACTGACAAGTGTCATAAATTATCTCAAAACCAAGTATCGCCTACTTTGTTGGTTATTTTCATAAGTTATTTATTTGTTGTTTTTAATTTAATTAATGAATTATTTATTTAAATTCGTCAAACAGTAAAAAGTTTACAATTGTTGTACAAGATTCCAGACCTATTATTTTCATAGGTGGCTATTTTAGAAGTGTTCTAAACTTTCAACTCTAATTATCTCGTAAACGAAGCCTCAAATCGAAATTTCGCAAGAGTGACTCTTTTTTTCTAAATTGAACAGGGAATTCGAAAAAAATGTTATTCTTAAAAAATATCCAGTGGCGCAGAAAATAGGGCGGGAAAAGTGAAACAACCCCCCTGTATCTACGCCACTTAACAATTTTGATAAAACTTACTTACGTCAAGTAATGAGTATCTATTATATAAATACTTGTACCAAGTTTGGTCAAAAACGCATTAATGACCTGAGAGTTAGGACAAAAAAAAGAATTTTAAAACTGAACTTTGAAGAGGTGTATCTCCCTTAGGAAGCGTTTTGGAAAAAAATAAAATTATGCATGTTGACTTATTTTTCGAATGACCATCGAATGGTGAATTATTGCTACTATAACCTGGTCCACCCTGTATAGTGAACTAGCGTAGCGAGTAAGTAATGTAATTCCTAAACCACGCAACGAATTTTGATGCGCTTTTCACCATCAGTTAGATAATTTTTCACGAAAGGTTTATATAAATATATATATATATATATATATATATATATATATATATATATAAATATATATATATATATATATATATATATATATATATATATATATATATATATATATATATATATATAGCGAACGAGCGAAGCGAATGAGTAATGTAATTATAATATTCTAACGAACGAGCGAAGCGAGTGAGACGTGAGTAGTGTATAGCACCCGGGCGAAGCCGGACGGGGTCGCTAGTAAACAATATATCTCAGGCTAGAGTGAATTCGTAAGATCTTTCTACAAACAGTGAGACGCTGACCAGGTGCGCCGCCAGAAAATTTTCCAAGCGGGGGCAAAAGTAATAATATGCATGTTCTTATTTCAATTTTACTATACGCTGACGTCAGCGAGAAGTGTCTGCGCTCATGGTTAAATTATATACTCACGAGTATGCTGTCATCTGTGAAAATAGTATCTATGAATTATAAATGGCCATTGACAAAATCAAACCCAGTATCGATAGACAGAATTTAAGGGACGTATTAATATACCAATTACCAACACATGTCGTCGGTAATACTGCAAAACCGCTAAACGTCACTCTGTAACACCGCGTAAGTGTTTAAAATAAAATTTTACTCACGAAAGCAAACAAATATTCTATCGTACGATTTTAAAGTTCCTCTGATTAGCTAATTCAAACGATCACCGGTTCATTATTCCCATGATTATGCGCCAAAGAAGTCTTAGATTACGTTTGTACAAAATCTCAGTTTTGATGCTTCGCGCAATTACTCACGCGGAAGTGCAGAATGGCATTTCGCATTTCCGCGGTTTACACCCTTGGACTCCCATTGCTACGCCAACGTTCGATGAAGAAATTAATTATTGTTATTTGCTGATATTAATTGCTCCTGTCAGATCCACAATATTCCACTGTAAAAATTGTTGATAATAAATTATCCCAGTTTAATATGTTACATCGTAATGTCTCCGACACTCTCATTCACAATAATTTGTATATTTCTATCTTGTTTCACAATGCTTCATGTTTACAAATCATGAACATTAAAAAAATACAGCAGAATGACTTTCAAATAAAACAATGAACTTTTAATCATTTTAATATCAAGGCTATTCGTTCAAAGTTTTTTGTAAGCTTTGTGGTTGATGCAGGACCATATTTTACATCTGTACAAATTATTATTACTAATAATCAATAATGATATGTCATCGGTTTTGCAGAAGCTGATTCTTATAGAAAGATATCCGACACTGATTTTATCTATATTAACTTTTAACAGAAAAAAATTAATTTGCATTAAGGCTGACCTATACCACAGACTACAGGTAGAACGCAACAAGTAATGCATTTGTTTTACAGCATTAATTAAAACATTCGATTTCTCATTCACATTTTATTAAATTTAAGCCGGTTTACGTTTTCTACGATGTGGTATGAATGAATGAATTGTGAATTATAGACGCTCGACAACAACTACGATGTGGTAGTTGAAATCATTCATCTTTGTAAGATTGACAAATACATTTTAAGAATAAATAAATTTAAAAGTTTGAACCTATTTCAAAAAAGTTATCAAAAGGAATTGTTTTATTCAATTTTTATTCAATTTGAAGTCGGCGCAAATAAACAATTACTAGGACAACAGAGAGCGAAGGTAATTGTACAATAGTAATAATAATAATTTATTGAATGGCCACTAATGTAGAAACAATGATTTTAACCTGTTTAGAGGCATTGTGCTCTTTTTTCAAAATGTACGAAATTATTTTTATACCACACTTTTTAGTGTCGTGTTTTATTTTGTTAGCAATTACTAGTTTTCCGGCCTGGATATTCCCAGGTAGATTTTTGTTCGTCAACGAAATTCGAATTAATCAAGAGCACCAAATTTCTCATATTATTTCACTTTTCTGTCTCTTATGGACGAGTGGTCAACAGCTGACCAAAATGTGTACACCAGAAATCCAGACATCCCAGAAATCCACGGATATCCACAAAAATCCAAGGACATCCACATTCCACAGACATCCACAGAATCCACATGGATGTACGTCAGAAATCCACAGCTGTTGACCCCTCGCTTATAGACTATAGTTTAGTCAGCGTTCACTTAATTTAGCTCAGAAATCGCGTTTGGGGATCCCCGACTTGCTTTACATTCTCGCTCATTCAAATCGGTACAGTTGGCTCTAAGATTACCCGCGATAAACAAACAAACATAAAAACTTTTCCTCTTCTTAATATTATTGATTATAGTTAGATGTCTTTTGTGATTTTATTTCCTATTTTTGGGTCCAATTATTTCTCTCGCGTATAGAGAGTGCGCTGTGCGAGGTAATTAATGATTTTAATGGCTTATTACCTTCTCGTAAAGGCGCTCAACACAACCCAACGGTTTTGGTTACAATCGGCTCAGCCAATCCTAAGTTATGTGCGTAGTGACGGGCTTTCCATAGGGCCGACTAGGCCCAGGCCTAGGGGGGCCAAATATTAGGAGCTGCCAATCTGCGCCCGCAGCCTAGCTCAAACACGTGTGGGGCGCGGTGAGCGCGGCACGACGTGGTGGCATGCACTGAGAAAGCTTTATATGGTCTTATAACTATCAGAGACAGAATTTGTAGTTCCTCTAGCTATATGAATATGGTTGCCTTACTTTGTCTCTGACGATCAAAAAATATAACTATGATATAGTCAAATAAAATCTCCAAACTTAGAAATAAAAATATTTCTAGCGGGTTGAACCGAACGCAATGGCATTATTGGGTTCACCGACAAGCTATACAAACAATTTCATGCTCCTTGCTCAGGGCACTTTAATATGCCTCCCTCAACATATTCACAAAAATAAGGCCTTGAATAAATAGCACCTAAAAATTGTCACTATTAGGATATACTTTATACTAATCTTGCAATTAAGCCTGGTGAGCCTTAAGCAGTCGCTTATAGATTCTCAAACAAGTCTGATCATTTTACGCTTATATTTTTTGTTTTCAGTTACATTCTGTGCAATATACTAATAAAAAAAAACTTGTAATGACACTATTTAAATATTATTATTTAAATTTATTCAATTTATTTATTATCCCCCCCGCGAGAAATTCTTCACCTGCGAAGCAAAGTCGGGCTGATAGTGTTCAGAATATTAGTAGGATTCCGCCTATACCTACGCTAAAATGCAAAAGAATTTCAGTGTTACGTTTAGTTACTATCCCACAGGCATCCCTCCGCGAGAAATTTATCAAAATAAAATATAGTCTATATCTCTCAGGGATAGTGTAGTTTTCTATTAGTGAAAGAATTTTTAGAATCGGTTGAGTAGTTCCAGAGATAAAAATTTATGATTTATTATCTCCCCCACGAGAGAAATTTTCCCCCTGCCAAGCGAAGTCGGACTGACAGTGTTTATAATATTAGTAGGATTCTACCTATACGCTAAAATGCAAAAGAATATCAGAGTTACGTTTTGTTACTATCCCACAGGAATTATCCCCCCTCCCGCGAGAAATTTATCAAAATAAAATATAGCCTATATCACTCAGGGATAGTGTAGCTTTCTATTAGTGAAAGAATTTTTAGAATCGGTTCAGTAGTGCCGGAGATAAGAATTTATGATTTATTACCCCCCCCCCCCCCCACCGCGAGAAAATCTCCCCCAGCGAAGAGAAATCGCCTGTCGTTGTTTTAGCTTCGCGTACTTGCAGTTGCACACAGTTTATAATACATATTAGCATATAGTATATCAGTATAGATAGTCAAAATCTCCTACATCCCCGTTTTATCCCCTTTGGGGTTGAATTTAAAGAAACTCGAATAGCCTATAACCTTCCTCAATAAACGGGCTATCTAACAAAATGTTTCACTTTGTAAGGTATATTTAACAGGGTTATTTTATTTGAGAGATGATTAATTAAGGTAAGGAGCATTATTAACTCAATAATAAAAAATTAAAAAATTCCAAGCAACTGCACTGCTTCATGGATATTTGTTTACCGCATATTGCGATCTGTCAGACAATAATGTAACGCGTCCATATATGGGAATCTCATTTTGCTTCCTTGATTCAACCAAAATCGCACTCAAGGATTAAATTCATTATTTATAATAGGTATCTCTATTGAAGAAATTCCAAATCCTTTTTCACTTAATTAACTTCCTTATCGTGTCAAATAAATTAGCATATGAAGCAAATAACTGTTACCATTGCTAGAGGCACCGACAGGAATCGTTTTTATTTCTTAAAAGAATTTAATAATAATCTGTAGGTAAAAGCATTCTTTGAAACAAATATGGCTCTTACTTATAGTTATATATGTATATACAGGTCTCAGCAGAATTAATTATACCCCGTGTCCGGTCTCAAAGGTGAACATAGGGATTTAACATGGTATTGTTCATTTTTGCTGATTCGTGTTCGCCAATTCAACGTACAAGAAAGGTAATCAGGGCCGGCACGTGCGCCTGGTCGGACAGGCGATCGCCTTACGGCGCCATATTTTTAGGGCGGCATATTTTTGTAGCAGCGAATTTTTCGTGCGGTATTCTACTTTTTAAAAATGATTATATTGTTCGTTTTTTCACCGATTCTTAGTTCGACCTTCTACTACTAGATAAAAGATGTCGCATGTCGCCCAGCCGCTCGGCGCAAATACCATAAGTTGTAAAGGGGGTATTTACAAATTACAGGCAGCCAGGCAGCGTTTATTAGAATTATATTTGTTTTTTATTTGTTAAGTAAATAAAATATATCATCGGTTTATTAATTTTTTTAATATGTGAGGGGGGGGCGGCAAAAGTTGTATTCGCCTTAGGCGGCATATTTTGACGCGCCGGCCCTGAATGTAATGCTACCTATCGAAAGATAAAATTATTGCGCATCAAATGATTCTAAAAATAAGACCAAACATAACATTTTTACTTTAAAATACCAATCTGAAATTTGTCGATTTTGCAGTAATGATGCCAAAGTAGGCGAAAAACAAAACACTGAAAGAATTAGCGTGCTGTAATAAAATTGTCAAAAAACTTTTGTACTCATAATTGGTGTACGTAAGCATTTTTACAATAATTAAAGTAAAAATGAATAATTACTCCAATGAAGACAGAGTTTTTATGGTAAAAAAGTTTTACAGCGGTGTTAGTTTGCGGAGAGTTAGAGATTTGTTTTCTATTAAGTTTAATGACACACAACGTTAATTCCCTATGTTCGACTTTGAGACCGGACACCCGGTATATTAAACTGTTTTTTGATAATTTTATGATAATCATCCACCAATATTCTTATCCTTTTGACGTTCTGAATAATGCAAAGAAATTAGTATTAAGTACTCTCTTTTCATATCCGATCGGAATCAATACAGTTTTTCTACTGATCTTTTCAGTCGTCATGTCAACTTCAAAATTCGGAAAAAGAAAACAACGATGTTACAAAAATTACTGTTTCAAAAGAACCGGCAAAAATGTAAAAAAGAGTGTGTGTGTACTTATGTACGCACGTCAGAAGTTATACTTTTTGGCGTAACAAAAGAAAAATAACTCCAAAAATTTTATCCCGCGTGCCAGTACTAAACGTTTGTAAAAAAGACGATAAAATAATAAAATAAAGATATTAAATAAATTGATTTAATTTAATAAATTGTTAATTTATTAAATATATTTATTATATTTATATCGAATTAATTATTAAAAAAAAGCACGTTTGTGTTGAGATTCGAACTCGGGACCTATTGCGTATGACGCGAAGGCGCTACCGTTACACCATGGTACATCTTTCATAGCTGTGCTATATAATAGGGTATTATAATCAAGAAAAATAATAATGTAAAAACAGCACGGTTTGGTGTACGAACTCATATTTAACGAAAGCGGCATAAACGAGCATTTGTATGGCAATAGCTTTTATTAATGTTATTCAAAACTGAAAACGCTCTTGTCACATTGTGACTGGTGTAACGACTCTAGTTTAAACTTTCGTGGCGCGATGCAACTTCATGGTGGGTTAAATTTTCGTGACGCGATGCGCGCGAATCGTAAAAATTCACTCTCATCATTTTTCCATAACGCGTCAAAAGAAGTATAACTTCAAAAAGTCTGAGAGGAAATCAAGTTTCTCGTACGTAATCTTTAAAAAAAATTTACAATTAATAATATAATCATAACCTCATCTTGTTTTTACATTTCTTAACAAAACTGCGCTTTAACATTTACGTCTATTGTTAACATGATAACATCTATGTATTGCAAGCATGCGAAGATTGCGAAGGTTAACAAATAGTTCATAAATCTACTCATGTTTAACAGCAATTACATCAATTGACAAATTATATTCATCATCGCTTGCAATCTTGCAGATTCTATATGATTAAATTCAACACCAGCGCGAGCGCCTTGAACCCAACAATCTGTTTATGTGTAGTACTCCTGGAATGCCTCTTGATAAGTTACTGGCACCGTGTTCTATTTTTTGAAGTCTACATAATTGGATGACTGAATTAAAACACTGTATCAATTAATTAATTATAGAAGCTTGTATTTTTTTAAAAACAAACTTTTGTTAAGATGTACTAAAAAGGAAAAAAACCACGTGGAAATTCCTCGCCATGCTAAGCAAAATGAGCATAATCACGACCCTGTTGTTCACCATTGAAAGGTTTCGATAAGTATCCGCTATTCTGACTCCATATCATCAGGTCGGAGACAAGAAAATATTGTATTGTCATCGGATTGTATGTGTGCAAAGTTTCAAGTCGGTAGGATATTTTTTTTAACGGAATGGCTTTTGCTTTGACCAGCAATTAGCCAGTGCGGGTTTAAAAGTTTGACAATTAAAAATCATATAAGCGACGCGATAGAGCACAACATAAACGACAGGGACACAAGGGGGACGAAACGTAGGGATGTTAGGATAGGGGGCATGGATTAGCCTCGGGCCATGCTCAGCAGGTAATAGACAAACAAGATGGCCAGGAAGAAGGACGGCATCCGGTAGGTGACTCTTACAACGAACATCGGTAGGATTAGATATCCTACCGATGGGAATGAACCATATTATAGAAATATCGGTTCTTTCCCATTTGATACCATGCACTTAATCTGCAGATACATAGATCAAAATATGTCCAAACATATACATAATACTAGACTGAGCAAACAAAAATTAATTGTATTTTTAATATGTTTACCCTAACCTATGTTTTGTCATCGAATTGAAATAATAAAAGTTTTCTGAGAACATCAGTTGAAAAAAAGTTTTAATTATTATTCGGTTTAATTTCCTCAAACGTAGATTATTTCTTATGAAATAAATTAACGTCTTACCATAATTTTTGTTGAAGTAATCTAGCATGTACAATATACTAATTTTTAATGAGTTAAATTAATTTATAATGTGCAATTTATTAAACTGATTAAAAATGATGAATCACATTTCCTCGGGTTTTAAGAATCTCCTTAATTTTTATGATTGTACGGAACCTTCGATGCGCGAGTCGGGCTCGCACTTGACCGTTTTTTTTTTAATTTTCCAAAGGATTCCGGAATACATTATAAAACTAGTGCTTGGCACAAAAAGTCATAATTTAAAAATATTGTTTAGGTTAAAAAAAGCTTAATAATTTATTGCTTTCACTAATATTTGGTCTTCTGGTAGAGCATAAAAAACGTGTTATGAACTTAGTCTGCAAGAGTTTTAAAACAAATGCTCTAACTGTAGAATCCAATAATATTTATTGTTGATTAAACGTCAGTTTATAATGAAGAAAGTGGATTTATTTCTAGTTTATGTGTAACAAATTATAAAGATGTAATAATATTTATTTACATATATGCCTGGAGGATAGCTTGAATGACTAATACGGTTTTAATATTTCATAAATATGTCTGTATATGATATTATATCACTACCAACGATCTGATTGCTTTCGGCTACAAATTAAACATTTTAAACATAATATATCAAACCATAATAATCACATTTCTTGTATTACAAAACTAAATTTCAACGTTGTCTACTTTAATTCAAGTTCACAAAACTTGTATTGTTTATATTCGCTCTAGAAGCAACAGTGAGAAATGAATCAAATCCGAACTAGGGCTTCGCCTGAGACCGAAATTTCCTTTGGCAAAACAAGACCGACGCAAAAACTGTCTATCAACATCAAGCGCGGATCCAGCCCTCTAAAAAGTTGTGGTCACGGCCACCCGAAAATCGGCCAAGTGCGAGTCGGACTACGGACTCGCTCACGAAACGTCAAACAGTACAAACTACTAGACTAGTATCCAAAATAAAAAAGTCACTCGCGTTCTTACCCGCACGGTTCGTTTTTTTTTTAAATTTTGTTATGGCATTGCAGATATAACATCAGCCTATCGACCTCAATTAGGATTGTGGGTTTGCCCACCGTGCCCACAACGGTGGATCCGCGCTTGATCAACATTGAGGCAACATCGAGTCGATATCCAAAATATTATAAGTTAAAAGTTTCTCGTTACGAGAATATCGCCAATACTTTTGGAAAAGCGAGAACGCGATGTGTCAAGGCGAAACGAGAAAAGGCGAGACGTTCATTAATGAAACATTACCGAAACCGAGACGATATTTTCAAAAATCTCGTCTTGTTTCGTCTCACTGACACTCCTAAATTTAAGAAGTTTTTGCCGTTGCCGCTGTGTGGTGCGATCATGCACCAGCAAAATAATAATAATAATAATAATAATAAATGTCTTTATTGAATCGAACGGGTACAATCCAATAGGCGAAGTTCAGCGAAAACGCTGCTTTTCAACTTAACCCGGAAAACTACATATTATATAAAGTACACATATTGTTACAAACATAAAAACATATAAAAATATACATATTAAAAAGAAAATACATATAAAAAGAATATACATATAAAAAGCATATACAAAAAATCTTATATAGATTGCTTGGGGAAGATTTCTCTTTCCTTATAGGGAAAAGCAACTGTCGGGGGGCTGCTTCAGTCAGATTTATTAGGATCACATAAAACTTAAAAAAGAAAAGGGATACATAAAATCATAATATTGTCAATTGAAGAATTTGTCAACAAAATGAGTGCAAATCACTTGAGCTAGATCTTTCCAAAAGCCAATCCAGTGAGATTTATGTGAAACTGTTTTGTTTGGCCTTCCCTCATTTCTTTTCAGAAAAATAACAAAATGCAATTAAATACTTACCATGGCACCTGATGAGATGCAACAAATATGTTTTGTCCACACGATCCAAACTCATCTATCCACCGACCAGTCTCGTTGTCATGTATTAACAGAGAACACTTGTCCGCCCATCGTTGTGCAGCCCGAGCCGCACCCTTATGCCAACTCTGGAATGAAAATTATAATTACAATAGTATTATATTATGTGACCACAAGATAAAATTGATTATGTCGAAGTTTTGATCATATTTTCTGCAGCTTCAATTTGTTTTAAATACCACCAACATTCAGTATTCTTTGAGCCTAGTACCAATTCATATTTTCAATTTATCATTTTTTCGGGCTTGAGAATAGCCGAGCGTGTAACAATGCTGTTGTTTGCATGGCGTTGCTATGGTTCCTCTATTACAAGTCCCCAGTTCCGGGGTTTTAGCCCGAGAGCTAGTAAAAGTGCCAATTGGATTTTCAATTTATTATTAAAAAAAAAATAATGAATTGAAAATATGAATTGGTGCTAGGCCCAAATAACCTTAGCTGTCTTTAAAACACACAATTAGATTAGAATCTGCGAAATGAGGACTTGTAATAAAAGCGCCATGGGAACGGCATCGCTACACGCTCGACTGTTCTGTTTTGGCTATACCATTGTATACCTATTAAAAGTGTTTCATCTTTACACACATTTTGAAAAGCAAAATGGCTTACTAAATCTTCAGTAGTTATCCAAGATTTTATTTTTTACTTCATTAAAGACACAGAATTGCCGATCACATGCCTCGAGAATCTTTTTTTCTGCGAGGAATCCAATTAATTCAAATTACGAAAGTATATTTTAAATAAAATATTTTTTTAAAAAGATATTTGGGTTCCCATAATTTCAAATTTATTTAGATTTTTGACGGAGTGACGTAGTCAACATTTTTTTCTGCATGGGCCAGGGTTGGGTCACATTGATGTAGATATCTTTAACCCCATATAAATCCAGGACGCCTTGAGTTCCGTAAAAATGACAATGTAAAACCACAAGCATTTAACCTCACTAACCTATTGTCTGCTTGGGGGGGGGGTTGATTTTATTGCATGGGCCATGGCCCACCCTGGCCCATCCGTAGCTACGTCCATGATTTAGGAAGGTGTCTTGAGATAATATATGTGGTCACGAGATATCTTATTTCATTACAGAAAAAATGCTCAACCATAATTTAAATCAGTATAGATTATAGTAATTCACTCATCACTGGTAAGAAAATTTTACTCTTATATCTGACATAAACTGCACTGCCCCGTGACCGTAGTTACCTACATTTATATTGTTATGTGCAGATGACCAGACATTGCAAACCACTCCTCCATACCAATTTCGGGCATCAAAAATGTCTCGTATAAATCATATTATTATTCTTATAGATTCGAAGAAACCTGTAATTAATTTTCAAAATTACCTCCACCATATTTTATTCGATTCGTGATAACGCACGCAGCTTTTGGAGCTTTTGTATTTTTTATTTTTAACGATAGTGGTTATTAATTACTCAATTGTACAAGATGTAAGAGATCATAATATAGAGAAATTTTTAGCGAGTGATTTTTTGAAATAAAGCTTGTAAGAAAGATATCTTAAATTTCGATCACTGCGCTTACATCTAAATGAATAGAGTCTAATTTATTCTGTATATTTTGTTGTCTTTAGTTTTGTGTGAAACTTGAATTGTAATTGTAATTGTATTTTAAAGACCACCAACAGCTAAGGTTATTTGGGCCTAGCACCAATTCATATTTTCAATTCATTATTATTTTTTTTTTTTTAATAATAAATTGAAAATCCAATTGACACTTTTACCAGCTCTCGGGCTAGAACCCGAGAACTGGGGACTTGTAATAGAGGAGCCATAGCAACGCCATGTAAACAACAGCGCCGCTACACTCTCGGCTATTCTTAAGCCCTGTGAAACTTGAAGCAGTATGGATCATTCTTGATAGCATTATTTATTTGGCGGTAAAATGCGAAAAAATGTGAAAAAGAAGATTGTAGATTTATAAAATAAACTACCGGTCCGGTCCGGCTTCGCCCGGGAGCTATGAATGTATGATTTATTAATAAATTATACCCACTCGCTTCGCTCGCTCGCTCCAGTTATTATTACGTATGTCCTAAAGTAAAGTATCACATATCGAACAGTGAAAAAAATTTTAAATCGGTCTTTTGAGATTACCCCCGATTTTAACCCGGGAGAATCCGGACCGCCCAGTTTCAATTATATTATTATATATCTAAACCTTCCTCGTGAATCAATCTATCTAATCGTGAAAACCGGAACAAAATTCGTTCAGTAGTTACGAAGAAATCGGTCTTCTGAGATTATCCTCGATTTTTACCCAGGCGAAGCCAGTTCCAATTATACACCTAAACCTTCAGCTCGTGAATCAATTTATCTATAATCGTGAAAACCGGGAAAAAAATCGTTCAGTAGTTACGGAGAAAATCGGGCACAGAGAGACGCGGCGGGGGACTTTGTTTAATATAATATTTATTGATTTAACACGAAAAAAAGTGATTTTTTTAGACTGTTCGATTATCGATATTCAATTATCGATAAAAATCGTCGTTTCGATTACGTTCGATTAGGGATGTGAAAAAATAATCGATTTTTATATTAATCGATTATTTTTTTCTTATAATCGATTTTTAACAATCGATTTTTTTAATAATAATAATCGATTTTTTATAAATCGATTAATTTTTTAATAATAATAATCGATTTTTTATAAATCGATTATATAAACTACACTTTTAAATCGCTCAGATAAATTACACTTTTTTTTTATTTATGTTTATTTTTTTTTATTAATATTAATATTAAGAAAGAATATAGGCTTTGGGAAACCCATATGCAGCCAACATTTACAAATTACACGTTTTAATCGATTTTTGTAAACAACGCCATCTGTGCGACGGATGAAAAAACGTAAAATAAGTTCACTAAACGTAAACTAATCAGTCGGAAAATGGCGCCATCTGTATGTATTATGTAAAATAGTTTCATTTCGATACACTTCCAATTGTTTTCATTCATTATAAAAGTATGCAATTTTTCGAATAATAGAAAAAATCGATTTTTCACAAAAATCGATTATTTCTTCAAAAATCGATTTTTTACAAATCGATTTATATTGAAAAGAGAAAAATCGATTATTAAATAATCGATTTTTTTTACTCAATGTCACATCCCTACGTTCGATTCGCTTCGACTAAATGGAAGTAGGTAGGTTTTTATGCTGAATAAAATCAGATAATGATATCATAAAATGTAACTATAACCGCAAAACTTTTTGTAGACAAGCTATTCAAATCAAAAAGATTATCTTTAAAACACACATCTGTATAAATGACTAAATTTACACGAATGATATCACTCATTTTTTGCAAAAAATGTTGGTATTAAATCAGATAAGGTTTAGGCAAATATAACTGACATTTTCATTAACTACATTAATCAATTGCAGTTTAAAAAAAAAGTTGTTGAAATGTACAATAAATTATGACGTCTTGACCAAGGTCAATTCGCAGTACAACCAATAAAAGATCGATTAATCAAATAATTAATGTTTCTCTGAATTTTAAATAGTATTAATAACAACATTTTATTGCCAAATGTAAAAATAGTGTGTTGACTAACCAATAGAAGAAGTGCATTTCATATACAGACTGTGGTCTCCTATTTTGACACTTTACGCAGCGTCTGGCGTCTGTTGACGCAGCTACATGCGTCTGGACGTCGCACGCAACGTCACGGAGAGTCTCTTGTCAGCTGACGCTGTGCGTTGCGTTTAGGGTCCACTATGACTATTGACTACAGAGTACAGACACAGGCGCACAGCGTTTTGACGTCGTACGCTGCATCTAAACGTAGCCTACAACGTCAAAGAAGTCCGTTTCTATTTAGCATTCTGACGCTGCGTACGACATGACGCTTGACGCAACTGACAGTGTTTATTAAAGATCGCCTTACATAAAAAATCCATTTAGAAGAATTTGAAAAAGATATTTTTGGTGCATGAAGGGCCGAAAGTATATCGGTGAGTGAGTGAGAGAGTTTCGTTTCTATTATGTGGGTGTCGACTTAACTCTTAAGCACATACTATTTTTTACACGAAGTGGGGTTAAGTTTGGGGGTCTTCAAATGTTTAATTCGACTTGTTAAAAAGAGCTTTCAATTATAACTGTGACCCACTTTATGGTGCGCTATAAGAGCGCTATATCCAGTTCGACAGTTTGATTATATTAAGATTAAGTAAAATAGACATTACATTTTATTAATTTATTATTTACTATTTATAAGGATAGATTTTCAAATGATTTTGATCATAAAAATTAAATGTCAATATTTAAATTTATTTTATGTGAAATCAAATAAAAAATAATTTATTACGCTTTAAAGATTATATACAGGTAGGTACCTTAAATGGAATCGCGAATATTATCAACCTTTAAATTTGATACACTGCAGCGTTATACTATTCTGAGCAGGATTATTGTAATAAATTTCTCAATATAATTTATAGATAAACTATGTTTTATTTATTTTTTCAATTGATAAGTCATAAAACATTAATTGCATAAAATTTCACGAAGGTTACAAAAAAATTTAGAAACAACCATTCCTGGAATTTAAATGTGTTGTTCGTTTTGAAATAAAAAACACACAAAAATATAGGTATATATAGAATGTCGTTATTTTTGTTGAAAAAAAAAACGATATTTAAATTCTTTTAGCAGATTCTTATCCTGCTTGCAATCCCATCCAAGGAAAGGAGTGATCGAAATTAGAAGAAGATTTATAAGAAGATTTTAAAAATATTGAAAAGTTTTTTTCCGTACAGTTGACATAATAAAACCATTCAATATTCAAAAGAGCGTTATGCAGCCTGAAATCAAATTGTTTAAAATTGGTGTGAAGTCCTTCAAGAGGGAACAATGAGATGGACAGTGGGCACTGTCAAACTTGATCGTTAGGGGCGCCAGCTATATAATATCAAAATAAAATATAGTTTATATTACTCAGGGATAGCGCAGCTTTCTATTAGTGAAAGAATTTTTAGACTCGGTTCAGTATAGTTCCAGAGATTACCCCCTAGATACAAACACACAAACAAATTTTACCTCTTTATAATAGTATTGGGATCCGTCAGATGGGTGGAGCTTAAAAACATGGCGGATATCGGGGGAAATTTCATACACGGGGTATACTTTTGCGTGTAATTTTGAGATTTTCAAAATGATTAGAAATGATAAATATACGTGCCATTTGTGATTGAGCCGGTACAAATCCTTAACAAAGGAATTTCGTTGAAGGAGAACGGATTCTGAAAGCCGGGCATATTATCAATGTGGAAAATATACGAGAAAAATGCATGAGAAATGAACTGTCAAAAGTAATAACCTTTACAGCATATATTATATTGCTTAAAAACATTAAAATTAAAAGAAAATCTCCACGAAATTAATTATCCGTTCAAAGCTCCTTTAAAGCTGGGTTAGGTGAACAATATAAACATAATTTATATTAGAAATCGTGTCCATCGTGATTATAATAAAATTAAGCAAAATCGCAGGATAGTGGACAAAATAATTTGATTTATTAAATTAAATGTACGTCGTACATTTAATTTAATAAATCAAATTATTTTGTCCACTATCCTGCGATTTTGCTTAATTTTATTATAAACATAATAATTGCAACATTTTTATAATATTATAATAAGTAATTGTTAATAACCTCAAAATATTTGTATACATATTGTTAGTGCTAAATTTGTCAATTGTCAGTGATTTAACTATTGTAGTACAGTATGATAATGAGTTCATCTTATTATTTATATAAATATTTTTTTAATTCATAAATACAGTTTCTCCATACTTCTTTAGAAAAAAATTAACTGTAAAGTAAGTTTTACAAGGCAATAACTAATAGTGTTTAATCATTAAATGATATTAGAAAACGTCGCGAATTCCATTTTCGATAGAGTTTTTATTTATTTTACTTGTTTTATTTTTGTATTATTACGATAAATTTGCACTGTTAGCATGTAAATTTTTCCCTGATCCGAGTACAATTTTCTGCCACCAGATGTCATATGCTCATTTGACGAATCCCATATTATGATTAGCATTTTTTAATTGCTCGCCGTACATCACATCCCCTCCACCCAAGCATACAACTGGTTATTACGGTTAAATGTTTGTGCTTTTAATTTGTCATTTTTACGGAACTCACGTCTTGGGTTATATGGGGTTGAAGTCTGAAGATATACATCAGTGTGACCCAGCTTTGGCTCATACAAAAAAATGCTGGCTACGTCCCTGTTACAAAAGGTCTCGGACGTATTACCGATATCGGAGTACCGTAAACACCGGATTATAGATTATATAATACATTTAGGACCCTAAAACGATGAATTATTGGCCGGATTAGTGAGATTCTACTGAAATTAGAGATTATGTTATGACGAACTATGATTAGGTCTGTTAAAAATAGATATTGCAGATTATAGACGCTCGATAACTGAGGTCATTATAGCGTCTGGATGATTGGTTAACAGATAATTTAACTATTTTCTATTGAAAAAAATGCTTACCATGGAGAGCATATCAGATGCTGGAGGAACCACTCGTGTCCTGTAAAAGTTGTGAAAGAAGACAATCTTTTTCTGGACTCGTCGATTGCTGGTGATCAAGTGACGTTTATGAATTTTGTCTCCATAGTATTTTGGCTCTGCAATTAAAAATTTGGGATTATATTCATTATTGGCACAACAGTTTAGCCATTTTTTTATATAAAGATATTGTAAATTATGGACGCTCGACAACAGAGGTCATAAACGTCATTTATAAGAAGACCGAAAAAAATAATAATTGTAGATCAATTAAACTGGAAATATAGCATTTTTGCTGTAGTACTGGAAATTTAGAGACACCACAATCATGGCCGTATTACTTACATAAATTTTTTAAATTATTTTTTACTTACTTCTGTCAACTTTCCAACACTGTACACCTACGCACGCGCAGACAGCTAACAAAATAATATTTGAAATTGTAACCATCTTTTTTTTGACGTCCTGAAACAGAAAAAAATGAATTAAATTTAAAATAGTTAGCCACTAAAAAACTGATAGAATGTTGTGGATTAAAATAAAAAATCATGACACTATTCCTTGTAAAAAAATGTTTCCGATAAACAAAAAATATAAAAAAGGAAATTCAGATAATAAATAGTAACGTATTTCTCCTCATAGTTCTTCATACACCTTGTAATTTATCTGAGAATAGTCATGACAGTAGGGATGCCATTGTTTATATGACGTCTCTATGGGTCGTCTATAATAAAAGCCCCAACTTTCAGGTTCTAATCTTAAGAATAGTGAAAGTATCAATAATTGAATTTTCAGTTCGTTATTATAACATTAAAATAATAAAAAATAAGTGGTTTGAATAGATGATTGATTTCTAAGTAATCAACTTTTAAGGTCTACATTTATTTTATCTAATTTATATATATTTAGGTTTTACTTACAAGAAATAGAAAGTAAGAAAATTAATCAGGGTGAACGAGTTATGATAAGAACCATAGATAAAGAGAGGTATAAGAACAATAATTAATCTATTTGATCATTTATTACAAACCACTAATTCACGCTATTTTTTTATTATAAGTTTTCTTAACCGCCTACAAGTTTAACATGATCTACATTTATTAAGTACTATCTTATAATTTTCTGGTTGAATGTGAACACTATTACAAATAAATTATACCTATAAATTAAACCAGAACCGTATTAAAGTAGTTTTCTTCATAGTCATATAATAAAAGGACCAAGCGGCACAAAGTCGGTAAATAATAATAATATATTATAATGGACTATTTCTAGTGTTCCCCGTATATGTAATAGACTATTTCTAGTGTTCCCCATATATGTAATAGACTACCCATTGGAATTTTCAAATAAAATTATAAGTTGAGTAAAAATGTTTTTATTACATAAACTAAATTAAAACTAATTCTTGGGGATTTATTATAGACTACAATTAGGTATTAAAATTTTAAAAAAATTATTAATTTTTTAATTTTTTCTAATAATTTAACATAAATAATAGTGAAAAACGAAAAGAAAATTTTTTTAAAGCCATAGATAAATTACTAAAAATTAATTAAAATGTATAAAAATTTAAAAAATATCACGTGACATCAAAACGCGCCAGGAATGTTTGTGACGTCGTTATGTTAAAATTTGTGTGCATTTGTTGGTATTTGTGTGTTTGTATTACACATACTATCAAAAATAATAAATTTTTAACTTAGTAACCATGGATACAAAGACTATAGATAACATAATGACGTCACACGCGTTCGGATTTTTTCGGCGCGTCATTGGAACTGAGTTTAAAAAATAATTTTTATTTAAATATAACTTTTTAATTAGTTAGCAAAAAAATTAATGTATGTGGTCTTTCCATTCATACCTGAGTTCGACCTGAGTGATATAGGGGATAGACTCTATTTTATTTTGATAAATTTTTCCCGGAGGCGAAGTCCTGTGGGATAGTTATAGTAACAAAACATAACTCTGAAATTCTTTTGCATTTTAGCATATAGGCTGAATCCTACTAATATTATAAACACAACAGCTCAACTTCGCTTCGCAGGGGGAGAATTTCTGGCGTGGGAGGGTGATAATAAATCATAAATTCTTAGCACCCGCGGGCGAAGGCGGATGGGACCGCTAGTATAAAATAATTAATTAAACTAGTTTGTGATAAGCGCCGACTCGCTTAAGAGTAAAACATAGGTTTGTCACAAATCATAAATGACATTTTTATTCGAAGGATGAAAAGTAAAGCCGATTGGGAATAAATATTAGGGTATTCACAAAAGATCTCTCAGGTCGCAGTGATTGTGAGACAAGTTGCCTTACTGCCCCATGTTAAATCGAATCTAATTTAAAGTCGGACCTTAACATTTATGTCATTAACACTCTGTATTAATTAGCATACAACTGTTACAGTATTTGTATGCATATTCGTAAATTACATATAATAAGTAATGTTATATTTGCAATGTCTGTAAACACAGGTGTTCGCTAGTAAGGTTAATTGATTCGACCCCTCTAATATAACTCTTAACACATAAAATCAGAAGGAAACTTACGCAGTTTAGTTAGAAGCAAGCACTCAACTTTTCTCTTTTAAATTATTTTTTTGCAAATGACTACGATAATATGACTTAATCGTATCCTTCGATAAACTAAAATAAAAATAATTATTACTTTATTGATATTTGCAAATTTATGTACTTAAAAATATACAGTAGTCTCCCTTTTGCAGGGCCAGGCCCTTACGGGACCGGAGTCCTAGCCGGTCAACAATTTGGTCGCTTAATCAGAAGAATATAATATATTACTTCTCTGTCTTCCTATAATACAAATTTTAGGTATTACTGTATATAGGTATAAAATTAGGAGTAAGATAGCGTTGAAGAAGATTATAGGTTATAGACGCTCAACAGCTGAGGTCATCAGCGTCTACGTAAGATAGTGTTAAAACTAAAAATGTGTGCGCATTCAAATCACCGATTTTTAATTAAATAGTTTCTTCTCGCTCATCACAAACACGTCTTATTAATTAACAATCAATTATTTATTTCCTTACTGTACCAATTAACTATTTTAGTGAAATTAACATAAGAACATCAGACGACATTATTCGCCATGAAATGCACTTATTATTATAGAAGGCCACATAAGAAAAATGTAAATGCACCGCCGGGACTCGAACCCGGAACTCCCAATTTCCTGTTACTTCACAGCATACACCTAAATCTTCCTTATATAGCAACGATACACCGCAGATCCACAATCTGCGAGAGCTATTATTATTTTTATTTTTTTAACAACATCACAATGAAAGCTGGCTTTCTCAAATCGGCCGGACATGCCTATAATAATTTTCAATTACTTGCGAGAAAAATTACTTACAGTTAATTTCATTGTTAATAAATACTCTGTAATACAGTAATACAGTAATTTTTCTCGCAAATAATTGAAAACGTCTTATTAAGTTATTACTCATCATAAAACAAAATGAAACATCGTTATTTTACATTTACACTTCAGTATGTAATTGTAATATAAATAATGTATTACATAAAACAAAGTTTAATTTTCAGTAAGTCAGTTTTAAGTTCTGTTTTCTTTTTTTTAAATTAAAATCTCTCCAGTTAAAGCGGTGGTCGATTGATTAAGAAACTGTTAAGAGGGAGTCTACTGTAAGGAACATTATTTGCAAGCAAACTAATATTTACTTTGAAGATAAAGCAAGGGCGCGACGAGGTATATTCGAAAAAAAATGAAATGATTATTTCATTTATTCAAGTGCGTTTAATAATATTTACAGGGCATTTGTAAAACATTTTGTTTTTATACAGTATTTTTAAATTTCAAAGAAACAATGTCCTTCCCGATCCAAAGATTTATTCAATTATTGAAAAGTTAAACTCTCTTTAATTATCAACGTTTCAACACAAATAATTTGTACTTCTTCAGGAACTTAGAAGGTGTTTTGAGAAAATTAAAATGTTCTGTGTTTGTAAATCTGTAGTGAAATGTGTACTACTATAATATGAACAACTACATTTAACGAACATGTTTGTATATGAGAATTATGACTCGAACTAACATCTCCGGTATGGTCTAGTGGCTAGGATACCTGGCTTTCACCCAGGAGGCTCGGGTTCGATTCCCGGTACCGGAATTTGTTTTTGCTTTTTTTTATAAATGTAATTTTAAAAATATATTATTTATATTTATTTTTATCTATATTTTTTTAACATTATTTATAGTAACAATTTTTTGTATTGTTATTTGATATTATTTTACAGATTAACCTTGGCAGTGAAACAATTGATACAAATCAATTGATATGAATTAAAAAGAATGCCAGACTGCATTCATTCATAAATTATTACGCAATCGTTAAAGAATATGGCAAATAACTTCCACGCTATAATCAAAATTTAGAAAGAAATATAATAGGTGATTGATTATCAAAATTTAAATTCAAAGTAGGTATCAGTTTAATGTTTTTTTTCTAGTTTAAATTATTTAATTGTAATCGGAATCTTATTGCGTGTCGTCAGTCAAATTAAAATATACACTGATACTACAGGTGTTCAAATTTTTTATAAGCTTTTTTACAAAAAGTTCACTGTTTATCCGATGGGCTAAAAAAATTATTACTAATTTCGAGTAAAGACCAGCCTTGACATTAGTTTGGAGTTGATTGAAGACACGATAGTCGGTCAGATGAAAAATCCGGACCTTCTGATATAACAAGTCTTGCATCGTGTGAATTTTAGATACAATTTGATTTGAGAATATATTTTTCATTTTTAAAACTGCAACCCAATTTACCATACTATATACTAGGTCTGCAGTTCAAACGTATTTTTGACAGAACCGACAAGCGCGAGATAACTCGTTCTTTCGTAAAATTATCAGGTCAGGATACCCTGGACCAAAATTACTCAAAATTTACTGCGGCGGAACCTCCCCAAATGGCGTTCTTAAAACGGAAAAATAATCGTTAAAAATGTGTTTTTCCAGCTCTTACTCCAAATAGTGTGAGAATCATGCTAGATAAAGACACAAAATTGCATATCAGCAGTTTTGTAAATTATAAGATTTCCTATAAAAAAGACCACGGCAGCATAATATTATGGTCTAAAGCTATAATAGCTTAGAAGTGCGGGGCGCTCGAAATTATCGCACTAAATATTTCTAGTGCAGTAACTTTGGAGAATTTTGGTCCAGAGTATCCTTACCTGATATACTTTTGATAACTTTGTGAAAGAACGACTTATCTCGCACTAATTGGTAATTTGTGTTCTATAAGACTAAACTGCAGATCTATTACTTATATTACATGTTTTTAACAGATAACGGAATTGCAATTTGCTGGCGACATACTCGATTCAGTCATAGTGAACAGCCAGCTTTAATGTTGCCGTTGAAATATCGAGACAATGTTAACAATTTTTCATCATATAGGTAGGTATCTCAAATTTAGCCTTATAACTTCATGGAGCTTATAGAGTGTCACCAATTCACATACACGCCATTAAGCACAGCATGTTGTCTTTAATGTCGAATTGTGATCAAAATAAATCATCTGACGGCTTTATTAATTACTCATTTATGCCAAACTCATGTATACGATGTGTGAATGCAAAACACATAATTAAAATATTAAGATATCTGTTTGTGTGATGTCAGGCTGTCAGCGGCGTAACACATCGGAGCAAAAACACTTCGAAAGCATTGTAGGTAAAATTAATAAAATATTGCTTTTTTTGTGTAATTTGGCATAAAACTAGTTTATTAGACGTTAATGATCTCACTTGTCGAGCGTCTAAAATCCACAATCTTTCTCACAAATTTAATAATTCGATACTTCACACAAAATATAAATGGTTTTTCTAACTTTTGATTTTTGCGTTTTGACAATATGGCGTTTATCGTGAGTCATCTTGAATTTTACGTGATGCCATATACCCAATGCTACTCGTGAGATTATGACAAATATATCGACGCCTCAATTATGAAAATCCGTCTAGCCGGCTAAGTGCTAACTGCTACAGTGGCACAAACATACCCACAAAAAATATAGATACCTACAAATTTAGTGAACACATTGCACTCCGCAGTCAGGTAAAAAATAATAATAATAAATAATAGAAAAATAAACGTTACGCTACTGTCTAATGTTGAGTGTTAACAAACTGATAAATCGAATTCATTGAACCGTACAGTTTCCGCATTATTAGTGCTGTATTTGCCTATAGATAGTACACGGCACATACACTATTGTCGTCGGTCGGATGAGGGGACCTAGGCGTCGAACTATACGCGATAACTCTCGAAAGGCTTTAATCAATTTAAACGAAATTTGGTACACACATGGGATGTCATCACTGCACGAAGACTATTTTTGGCTCAAAAACACCGAAAAAATTATTAGATTTATTTTCAAATATAAATTTAATCATTTAGTAAAGATAAAAATGTGATTTTAAAATCTTATCAAAATTGGCCAGATTGTGCCGGAAATATAACATTTATGAAAACACTAGTTTGCGGATAGTGACTTTACTGAGATATGTAGATATAATTTATTTGATAAAATGCATTACGAATTTTGAAAATTTTGGGGAATATATTGAAGGGTAATTTTTAGTGTATTTGCCATAATATGGCACATACACTATTGGCGTCGGTCGGATGGCGGGACCTAGGGGTCGGACCAAAATTTCTCGACGTTTCATAGCCTCCTGAACACTTTGGCACCATTTTTGAAAATGTTTATATATATATATATATATATATATATATATATATATATTGTGTGTGTGTGTGTGTGTGTGTGTGTGTGTGTGTGTGTGTGTGTGTACACGATAACTCTCGACAGACTTAATCGATTGAAACGAAATTTGGTACAGACATTGGAACCCATCACCGCAAGAAGCCTATTTAAAATGGGCCTGATCGGACTATTTTCAGGGTTGTATTTAGGGGTTCCAAAAAGTTTTTGGGCCCAAACATACCGAAAAATTTGTCAGAATCGTTTCAAAATTGAAATTTAACTCTTTAGTAAAGATTAAAATGTGCTGCTAAAATTTTAATAAAATCGGCCCGACAGGACCGGACTTTCAAATTTTATGAAAACACTAGTTTGTTGATACGGATTTACTTAGATATGGAAGGGTGTATTTAATTGGGTGTACTGATAAAATCCATGTCTAATATTGAAATTTAGAAAAATTTAATTATTTTAAGGGCTGTATTAAGGGGTTAAATTTTTTATTTTGTCAAAAAACAAACTTAAGTTTACATAATAATGCCGCAATGCCTGTATTAGCAAATACACTATATTGTCGGCAGGGTTTGGCACTGCGACCCGAGTTTTTTTTATTTTGTCCAGATACAAATTTAAGATCACATAACGATACGTTTAAATACCAAAATGCATGTACACACCAATAAATACACTATTTTGTCGGCGCAGGGTTTGGCACTGCGACCAATGTTTTTGATTTATTGAATTTATACCACAAACCATCAGTTTTTTATGACATTTGAAGTATGTCTTAACGTTTACAAGATGTAAGGAAATAAATTATAATACTTGATACATGACAATACAAGATTTTTCAAACACACCCTTACTTTTTCAAGGAAATTTTTTTTTATTTAATAGCGTAAACAAAAAAATTCGAAAAATTAGCAAGAAAACGAAATAACAAACAGTGCTCTCGTTAGTATTTTAAATATTTGTGTTGCCATTTTCAGATTTTGAAAATTACCGATTACGGCACTTGACTCAAAAATATTGGTTGAATATTATTGAACTTTCTTATTTCGATTTCCTTAAGGTTAAAATATACTACTCGTTACACCTATTGTATCTAACCCTACCCGGCCGTCCTTCTCCCTGACCATCTTGTTTGTCTATTACCCGCTGAGCATGGCCCGAGGCTAATCCATGCCCCCTATCCTAACATCCCTACGTTTTGTCCCTTTTGTGTCCGTCATTTATGTTGTGTTCTATCGCGTCGCTTATATGGTTTTTAGTAATCAAACTTTTAAACCCGCACTGGCTAATTGCTGGTCAAAGCAACGGCCATTCCGTTAAAAAAAAATAATAATACTCGTTAAGAATAAAAATCAATTGTTACACTTCTGAAGATAATATACAGGTGAGCCAGACCACCCGTATCAATAGTTTTTTTTTTCAAAAACGGTTAGTCGTAGAAAGTTGGGTCAAAAAATTTCATTATAAAAGCCGTATCGAAAAATCGAATGGTGTTATTATTATTTCCCGGAAAGGTCGGCATCCCGTTGGGCTCTTCTGGTTATACTATGAGTGGCTTTAAGTATTTCATCAGTGTTTATTATTGCAGTAATTATTGACGTGACATTGTCTACCTAGGTAGCTAGATTTTAAATGCCGACTTTTAAAATTAAGTTCATTATTACGAAATTTTAATTTTTTAATTTCACGTATGTATTTTATTTTCTTTTTAAGGATAGAATAAAACATTCATCTTCAAAGGAGAAGAAAATTCATTATAATTTTTAACCGACTTTAAAAAAGAAAGTTATAAGTTCGACGGACGACGCGTATGTTTATAATTTTTTTTTAAATGTTTGTTCAGCATTAATTTCTCGAACGGTTAACCGCGATTTGACTGATTTCGACTCGGTTATGTTCAAGAAAGTTCCGGTATAGTTCCATATAATTTTTACTTAAACCGGTTAACTAGTATTTTTTCTAATTTAGTAAATTATAGCTTTTTTTTCAAAATTTCTCACCTAAGATTTCCAATTGCAACACAGCACTTGTTTTGTCCAAGGAATTATCAAAAGATCGCGTGCCAATTTCGCAATACCACACGTGCGAACTGTTCAGCCGCGATATCAGACGGGTGCTACGCCAATTGGTAACAACCAACGACCGACCAAACGTGAAACTGGCAGAGCACTGCCTCTGAATGCTTGCTGGACCAATGTTCGGTGGTCACTTCCACGATAATTATCACTTGACATCTTGAGGAGGAGTAGGGACTAGGGATGTTAACTATTTGATATTATTTATGATTATAGACAGTGGAAAATTGGCTATTTATGCAAATTACCAAGTGATTTTTTTTATTAGCCTGAAAAAATAAAACCATATTATATAAAAATTATCATGTAACTACCTGACTGCCTACCCGTCTATGAAGGGGAGTTTTTAAATGGATTCAACATTAAAAAAACGATGGAATAGAAATCTAGGGACCTTGAAACGTGAAGATACGTCAACATTTTTCATTTGCAAAATCGGACCCATTACAACAACTTCCAATAGGAAGTTGAAAATGGCGCTAAACAAAGTTGACCTGGCAGCTCTACAGAGACGATTAATTTAAAAAAAAAATATCAAAATTGATGGAAGCCGCTGAAAGTTCCTGAACAAAAAAAAACTTACATGTCATGAGTCTCAAGCCGGAGCAAGCAAGCTTTAATTTTAATTCTACAGATAATTTTCGAGTAAAGTGGACACACACTAAGCTCTGTTAAGTCTAAAACAGCACAACAGTTGAAACATTTTTTAAGGTTACCAATAGTCAGTTATTTGGCCCTAGCACCAATTTTTCTAGTTACTAATTTTTTTATAAATTGAAAATCCAATTGAGAATTTTACCAGTTCTCGGATTAGAACTTGGAAACTGGGGGCTTGTAATAGAGGATCCCATGGAAAAGCCATATAAACAATGACATTGCTAATGGCTCAGCTATATTCTTAAGCCCTTGAGACATTTAGAAAGGAATAATAAAAGAAGGCCCGCGAATTATATCGAGTCGGTTCTGAGCCTATATTGTTCTGCGCGAACCAAAGCCGAGTAAAATTTAGGCTCCCATTTAACGAATTTTGCAGTTCAGTAATTAAAGATTTATTATTACTGTAGGTATATGAATTTAAATATTTGTTGTGTATTTATTCAAATAATTGGTGTCAATTTAATGTAAAAATACAAATGTATTTATAATTGTTTTGCTTCGGTCCTTGCACAGCTTCCTTGACACCCACTAAAGATATAATTATTGTCGTTTATGTTTGCATGTTTGCTCTTAAATCGGGATCAAAATCATCAACGCATTTTATCGTTAGCATCACAGTTAATTCATAATATGTATATCTAGTATATTATTAACAAATAACCTCATTTTATCAGCCAAGATCACAGAAGTCAAGATTGGGAAAATGGAAGCATGACAGCGGATTAATGCCTTTGGAAATATATTCAATTTTCTAACGGCTTTCGCAGTCGCATGATGTCATCATGTTGTAAATGTTCTTTTCATGTCTGTAAAATAATTTTTGAGCAAAATAATTACTCAGAAAAACTATTAAAATAATTTTTGAGCGAAATAATTACTCAGAAAAAGCAGTGACTATAGGATTTTCACTCAACGGAAAAAGTGTTAAACGAATTTATTTTCAATAATTCAGTTTTTATTTTTTCCTTGTGATTTATGAACAGACCACCCCTAATTAAATTCAGTCTGGGTGTCTGGCAAGTGGCAACTACATTATGCGTTGTATTGTTTCATTTGTGCTATAAAATATTTGTGAATCTTTAGTCTAGATCACAAAAGGTCTAGTTCTCCTTGAGAATACAAGAAACCAACAAACAATTGGTCCCGCTTATACAAAGTGGTCCAAAAAATAGATGTCGAAATTCCGGGAGACCATTTCAGAGCCAGTAATACTAAACAAAATATTACTTATCTTCTATACATATAATAAAATCGTTGACGCTTTTTTGTCTGTTTATCTGTATGTGTGTGCACGTTGATCTCCGCAATGGCTGAACCAATTTGAATGTGGTTTTCAGTGACGATTGACATAAGCTTGGGCTAACATTTTGTGTTTGTTTCACTTAAATCGGTTGACAAATAAAAAATATATGTCAATTTTAAAATTCGTCTCGCGCGCGTTATGACACCGTTAATACAAACTATATCCAAGTGATTTTAAGCCCGATTTCGCTTCGCAGGGGAAGAGATTCTCGCGGGGGGATAATAAATCATATTTCGCTTCGCAGGAGAACAATATCTCGAGGGGGAGGGGGATAATAAATTAACAATATACTAATTTACATAAGAGGAACCACGCAAGTAGCAGCTAGATCAGAAGCTACCAACTATTTTTGATGAAGACCCGTTTTGAAAATTTGTGAGATTTTCGCGTTGCGGAAAGCTGTAATAGCAACCAAATATCAAGTCTTGTACCTACATCTACGGGCCTATATACTAATTAAAAAAAGGAATTTTAATTCCTTTTGATTATTTTACAGATTTATTACCTAATAAAAACAGATTTTCTAACATTTTTAAGCTCTAGAATCACATCTGAAATCTTCATAATATTGTAAGTAAAATTTATACCCATAGAAAAAATTAATGATATTAAAATGACCCTTATATGAATAGTCCGGTCTTTGAGATTGCATCAAGTTCCAACTGTGTGTGTCATAATTAATAGCTTTACTTTTATCCGTATAAAAATGATAGGGTCTTATTAATGAATTCAAAAAAAGTAACACGTACCTACCTACTTAATAGTATTCGTTTCACAAGGTAATAAAAATTGTTTACATTATTATAACAATTACTTAGCACAAAACTTTTTGAGGCACAATTGAATGAATGAATTGTAAATTATAGACGCTCGACAACTGATGAGACACAATTAAATAACAAAAATCCTATATATTTTACTATTATTAGGTACATGGATTAAAATTTTACAATTATTTTTTATTCATTTTTATTTCAACTTTAAATCAAGACATAAATTCGCAACTGAACGTCCGATTATTTGGATTAAATAACAATTTATGACTACTCATCGTCCACTTTTGAGGTCATATCTAAGTATCTAACGTACATAATAGGTACTAAGTTATGTCATGGATTTATCATAATATAATAATATTATAGGCATCCCTCATTTGGTGCTGCTCTATCTAACATTATTGTTTCGGCAATATTAATAATAATTGTGTACCCTCGGTGTACCCATTAGTGATGTGCCGGATCGTTAAAAATGTATATCCGCGGATACGGATCTGAATACGGATATTTGGTCTCAAGATCCGCGAATACGGATACGGATCTTAACTTTCTTAGAGTACGCGGCGGTAAATACTAAATATTGCACATCGACCTTTGGAAAGAGACTATCTGTTATGGGAAAAAGTTATTGACCACGATATTAAAAAATAAAAAATAATCTGAATGGAATTTAACTGTTTTTCATTATTACCTAATTACCTATATATATAAAATTTTATCAATGAATTGAAAATTGATAAGGTAAAAGATCCGTAAAAGATCCGCCAAAAAACTAACGGATACGGATACGGATCTTTCTTTTCCCTCGGATATCCGCGGATACGGATCGGATACGGATATCCGGCACATCACTAGTACCCATATACATGCGTCGTTGATAAAAAGCGACATTTATTTATTGTCATTGGTATTCCAAGTCAAAAGACAGATATTAAAGGATAAAAAAGAACTTTTTTCGTAGGTACCTATTTATTTTTCAAGTTCAAGTGCAAAAAAAGTAATTTATATTTGACTTGCCATTACCCACGGCTTCGCTCGCTTGGTGTCGGTTTTGAAAGATCGTATTAAGTAAAAAGAAATAGGCAATGCATAAACAGTAGGTACCTATATCGAATTTTTAGACAATGCAATCTATCGAATGGGTTATTAATTTCCAGTTTTTAAAGACCATTCTAAGTATCTGTCTAGTTTTTAGTATTTAGTCATATGCTATATAATACAAAAATCAACAATTAAATTCTGAATTTATACCAAGGGCAATAAAGATTGAGCAAAGAAATAACACTGGTAGATAATAAGAATATATCATTTAGATACGTACCTGTTTAAAATGCCTAAAACATTAAATAAATAACCAATGGCTAGTTTTAGTCATAAACCTAATTTGCAAATTACAGTAATATATTTTATGTCTAAATACCACCGAAGATGATGTCATCTGTAAATTATTTCTAGCAAGAGATTTTGATTCGCAGACAACGTAACAGATCTTATTATTTGCTTTCTGATCTTTTTCCCAACAAAAACCTAAATTAGGAACTTGACCCTACAGGCAAAAACAAAATGAATTGCACTTCGAGAAGCGACTCAAAATAATGATAATGTTGGCATAATAAGTATATTATACATGTGTATTTATATGAAAAACCATGTCAAAAATATTTTTTCCACAACGCCGCTATCGAAAATTCGATTTTCGGTACCTGTTTAGCATCTGAATAATGAAAAATGTACACGTTTGACACATACCTTACTTACCACTAGCGCTATCTGACGAATAAAAATATGATAACCCTCATTGAATAAATATGATGTAGGAAAAAAATTGTAAGATTTTTTCGAAAAACTCAGTGAGCCAGTACCTATAAGTAATAATATTCATAAATTATTATAAGTGCGTATAAACATATACATAGGTATAGGTACTCTATTATTAGTAATGTAATGACCTCGGTTGTCGAGCGTCTATAATCTATATATTATCAATCTATTGGTCACACCAAAAAATGAAAAACGTAATATAAAACTAATTTTTATTGTAAATATAGTTGCTTGATAAATATATAGTGTCATATAAATTATTCTTATTATCAACTGTAATTATTCGCATAAAAAATTTAAATATTATCAAGTTACGGTCATTGAACGTTTTCCATAACTAATTAATAAAATAACTGATTAAATTTGAACACCCATTACGCATAAAATATACGGAATGTCTAATTAATTATTTATTGATGTGATTTCTATCATCAATACTAAGTACGAGTAATTTAAAAATTGTAATAGGATCTCTGTTTGTAAAATTATTGTTTTATTGAGGGTTTTTGGTATTTTGTATAACACCTAGACAACAAAACGTGTTTCCAGAATTTTTGTCTGTCTGTTTGTACCAGTATCATTCGAGAACAGCTAGACACATAGTCATGGGCGCCGCCAGAAATAAAATCAGGGAGGGGCTGTATTTTTTAAAATGTCTTCGACGATTTTGATCGAGGTACAGTTGAAGTATTTGAGATTTTAGGAAGTTCATCAATATGATTTTTTCTGAGATCAAATTTACGTTAACTCCAATTTATCAAAATTATTTTGTTATTCCAGGGGAGCAGCTGCTTCCATCTGCCGGCGCCCATGTATATAGCCCTAGAGTCGATCGTCTGATTTTCAATGTATCGAATACACAGAAAAATCTGTCTGTGTTAGCATTAATGAAGACAAATAGGGAGCCACAATTATTATTATTTTTATTCTGCCGGAAATTGAAAAATTAGGGCTGCCAAAGGGTTGCGGCAGGATGAACTCTAGTATCCCATCATGATATGAAAGTACTCGTTGAGACCGGCATTTTGACGTCAATTTTATTTATGTAGTCAATTACATAAGAAGACAATCCTTAAGTGAAACTTCTTTAACCGCGATTGGAGTAATTTCGTTCAATAGCGTAACGAAAAACGATACCGTCAGGATTGGGGGAAGAAACCGATTGACTGGCGGGTAGTCGTAGTTTAGGTACGAATGCGTTTTAGGATAAACTCGATCGACACGCCCCTTTCTGTTTAGCATTTACTAGGTGTTTACACATAAATATAATACAAATGTTTACCTACCCATGAAGTTTCACATCAAACATGTGAGATTTGCACGTGCAGGGCCGGATTAACCATGTCGGGGCCCCTAGGCAATGCAATATTCGGGGCCCCTTTTCGACGCATGCTGTCAGTTGATGAAATACTTCGTACTTACAGAACAGAACCATCTAGTATCGAGTAGTAGAACTAATAATATGGAAACGTTACGTAGCGTATTGTGTGATTCATACAATACGCTACATAACGCATCCATATTATTAGTTCTACTACTCGATACTAGATGGTTCTGTTCTGTAAGTATTTCATCAACTGACAGCATGCGTCGAAAAAAAGCAATAATACTTATTGTCATTGAGGATACAAATTTTCCAATTAAATTTTCACTCTATGAAACATTTTCAATTTCTTTTGTGCGCGCGCGGGGCCCCTAGGCAGTTGCCTACTCTGCCTAATGGTTAATCCGACCCTGTGCACGTGCCCAGTTTACATTAGTTAAGATTTTAGTCGACTAAACTAAATTTTTATATATTTTTCTATGAAATGAGCATCATAAATATCGATTTTTTGCAATCTGAGACTTGTAAACTTCGGGATTTGTTGGTTTAATGCACCGATTGCGCTCACATTTTTTTTTAAATGTGTGAAAATCTACTTATGGTTAGGCAACTAAACATACTCACAGGCTATGCGTGTATATATTTTATTATGCTACGGCAAAATGAGGATGAGTAATAAGCGAAATTAACCACTTTTACTACCAATAAGTTAGAAGAAAATTTATATTATTATAATAAAGTAGCCAGGGAAACTAAAAAAAAATTAAATTTTTATTAATTTGACCAAACAAGCAGGCGCGGACCCAGGTTTTCGCTCGGGGGAGTAATTTTTAGGAGGAGATTCATTTTAATCTCATGACGTGTGTATAAAACCAAAAATTGGGTAAAATATTATTATTTAACTATAGTCTATAATATAATATAGTCAAGGCTCAGGGGTGGACAATTGCCTCCTCGCCTTGAAACAAGCGAGTGGGTTCCATATTAACTCGATTGAATGAACAAGGTGAATCAGATCTCGCAATAGACGCTTATTTAAAGGCAGTTGTAAAACACCAAAATAAAATCTACATGGACAAAGGCGGACACAGAAATCTAGTATTTTATAAAAAAGAATAATGAATTTATGTAAAAAATGTCATTATTAAATTCACAGTATATACAATATTAGTTTACTATTTTATAATTATTCTAAACTATAAATTTTTGCTGTCATATCGTCTGAACTTGTAAGTAATAATTTAAAATCCTTAGATATATCCATATCTAAAATAGAATGCACGTGTCCTGTTATTTTTTTAATCGATTCTCCATTTCGACCATCCAAAACATGAATAACTCCTTTCCAACTTCCTCCAACATACAACGTTCCATTGTTTCCCCATATCATGCGAGATACACCTTCATCATTTTCCAATTTTATTGAATGTCTGATGCTTTGTCTTTCAATGTCAAAGAAGTTTATTCTTCCGCAACCGTGTCCTAAAATAAAATAATAATTAATAAATCATACATTTAAACCTCAACCTGCTTTTTAAGGTCAAAAAATGTGTTCTTATAGAGAGGTTTCCACTTGTCATCAAATCAGGCGTGAGGTGGAGCTTAAGTTTACCTATTTTCGCCAATAAGTTTATACAAGGGTTGGATAGGTTGAAGAATGGAGTGAGGAATGTGTGCAGTTCGGTTTACAAAACGTTTCTCAATTGCAATACAGTAAATACTGATAAGGAATGTTGTTTTTAAAGAACGTGTTCTTAGGGACAGCTGACAGCTATTGATAATAATAATAATAGTTTTTATTCCATAATGCCATATAGCGTAGAACAAGTCAAAAAATTACATATAGGTAAAATTTACATTGAGGTAAAATCCTTTAAAGAGTAATGACAACTTTCAATCAGTAATAATTTTAATTTAACTTTAATAGTGGGCAACTCCCTCAAAGAAGTGGGAAGTTTGTTATACAGATCTATGCATTGTTTATAACACGTTAATGTACTATCGATTTTGAAGTTAATGTTTTCACATAAATTGTTTTTGTGCCTGGTATGGTGCGAATGCTCTGTACGAAATTTACTGAAAATCTCGGGTTCATTTGTCATAAAAAAACAAGTGAAAGAAACTTACCTGTTACTAATATGCCGCTAACAGGTCCAGTCCCAAATTTAACGCATTCTACACATTCTCCATTTGTCGAAAGTGTATTAAGAGTACCTCTCGCACTCGGTTTTCCAAGTGCTACATTTCCATCGTAGAGACCCGCTGCAATAACATTATTGTTGCTATGAGCATCTATATTTAAAATTGCGCTCTCTGATGCTGTTTTTATATCAAATAACATTTTAGCTTTATTAAAATCCCATATTTTTACATGACCATCATCGTATCCGACAGCTAATTTTTGACCGTCTGGAAATAGCGTACCGCTGATACTTTCCGAACCGCACCCGAATAAAACTTTCATATCGGTCATATTTGGTATTCTCCACATGTATGTCTCACCACTCTTGCATCCAGCAAACAAAGCATTATGACCGTGATGCCAGC
Source organism: Mongoloraphidia duomilia (assembly GCA_039654895.1). Lineage (NCBI taxonomy): Eukaryota > Metazoa > Arthropoda > Insecta > Raphidioptera > Raphidiidae > Mongoloraphidia > Mongoloraphidia duomilia. The sequence continues at coordinate 13,730,958 of CM077522.1, forward strand.
ACATCCATAAAATGTCTGTGTCAGTACAATATTCGCAGATTAGGGCCTTCGTAGATATCTTCCATACCTTTAAGTTCCCTTTCATATCCGCTGTGGCTACGTAACTACCATCATAATTAAAAGATACTTCTATTACAGAATCTTCATGGCCTGTGCATTCAAATAATACATTACCAGTTGCGGTTTCCCAAACATATGCAATGTCATCTTGACCTCCAGTCACTGCTAATTCTCCGTTAGGACTTAATTTACCACAAATAACCGGCGCACTATGTTTATCAAAACTGACTTTTGACATGTCAACGACATCTTCAGCTTCTGATTGTGCTTCTTCATCGGACTGCGTCTCATCTAGTACATCATCTAAGTCTCCAATATATTCCAAATCGTCTTCATCATAAATTTCTTCTTCAATTTCATCATCATTAAATTGAGGTTCCATTCCTGGAGACGACGGTGGCGTATTTGTCTTCATTGATTTTGAATTTTTTGTCTACTATTTGAGTAACTTTCTACTTTATATAGATAAAACAATATATTATATAAACTTACAAGCACTGTCTTCAACAAAATTGTTCCCAAATGAACACGTTTCCAAGAATACTCTTTTTGCACGTTTGTGAAGTTTTGAGGTTATAATGTTATGAAATATTAAATTTTTGCGTATTTTTCACACTAGTGAGCCATCTCACGTGAAAATGACAGTGAATTAAAAAAGGACACAATACGAACATAACCTACAATTCGTGCGGAAAATGGTGAACTTTGTTCTTGATAGACATGAAAGAAATGCATGAAAATAAATTCTCTTTAATTTTTTAAACATAATTATAGGCAAAATACATACAAAATATAAGTAAAAATATAAGGATATTATAAAGCTTTATGGTAGTTTACTATATTTATATTTAAAATAAGTAAAAAAAATGGTCACCCATGCTACGTATTCCATAGTCAAGAATAAAATTAATAGAACAATATATTAAAATTTTAATCGCGGTTTTAAACCCCAAATCTAATATATACAGAACCTAGAAATTAAATGACACCAAATTGGAAGATATATTGCACTGTTTTTAAACGATGGGGCTAGTTAAAGAGATCCAGAGAACAGATATCTGTAAATTTTTTAATAAACAGTTATAAAGTATAAAGGGATATTAATGAATATTTCAACTGAAATATACGAATAATATTGTACTTTAAAGCTAACGTCATCGCTTATTATAAATTTGATAAAATTTCAAATAGTAATTAGTTTACCAGAACACAGCGCACAATGATGGAAGGTTTCACAAGTAGTTACATTTTTTGGCTCAACTAAATTACTGCTATTGATTTCTCCTAAAAGTTCAATAATTTTATTTGCAGTATCTGTTTCATTTCCAACACTGATTTGTGTTCTCGCATCGTTCGTAAATTCAACATTTTTCGTTGCTACATTTTCAGTTTCTTTTTCATTAAGCTGTTTTATTAACGTCGCTGAATTTGTTTTTCCTGCAATGAACGCTTTGATTAAACTATTCAGATTGGCCAATTTTCTTTTCATTTCTTCTCTGTCTTTGTTTAGCACTTTGAGCAGTTCGTCCTTTTCTTCCGAACGCTGCTTTAATATACCTCTCTGATACTGATAAAGAGCGACGTATTCTTCTATAGTTTCTGTTTCACCTTGCAACTGTAGTACTAGATGTTCTAGTCTTTGTTTTTCTTCTGTCAGTTTGGCAACTTCGTTCATCGTCTTAGTGAATCTCTCTTCTAACTGTTTCATCGCGTTGCTTTTTTCAGTGAACTTTTCATTTTCATTCGATAAACTGTTATTTTCAGAAGGCACTGTGGTTTTAACTACACTGATTACGTTTGTCTGAATTGCTTGGTCGTATATACTTGCACTCTGTTTATTAATTGCTTCAGTTACAATCTTTCTATCGTTATCATTTACGGAGACGTCCACTGCTTCATCGCCACTCTTCTTTTGCTGCATTTCCTCTTGCTTCATTCTAAGTAACAACATTTCTTCATCCCTGGCTTTTAAGAGATTTTTTAAGTTTTCTAGTTCATTTTCGCGTTGTTTTAATTGTTGCAAAATTTCTTGACCCAAATGTTGTTCAGCTTCGAATTTTTCAGTTAATTCCAGTTTCATATTACTCTGAAGATAAAAAAGGCGAATGATTTTTTTAATTTGAAATATGTTTAAAAAATAATGCAGTTTTTGAAAATGTGAACTCGGAAAATACCCAAACAAGTATTAAAAAAACTTATACCTACTTATTACTGACGTCACATGTCGTGTGTTTTAAAGACCACCAACAACTAAGGTTATTTGAGCCTAGCACCAATTCATATTTTCAATTCATTATTTTTTTTTTACTAATAAATTGAAAATCCAATTGACACTTTTACCAGCTCTCGGGCTAGAACCCGGAAACTTGTAATAGAGGAACCATAGCAACGCCATGTAAACAACAGCATTGCTACACGCTCGGCCATTCTCATTCTCAAGCCCAACGTCACATGTCATTTAAACAAATATATTATCATTTAAATAGCACAACAATTAACCATGCAAATACAATCAATTTGTTATTATGTTTAAAAACAAATTGAAAATCCAAATGATACTTTAATCATGCTTTAACCAGCTGTGAGACTAGAAAGTGGGAACTGAGGGTTTCTAATAGACAAGTCACGGAAACGCTATATAAATAATGTCTATTCTCAAACCCCCAATTATTGGTGGATGAAATAAAATATGATACTTACGAATTTTACAAACTGATCTTGCATTTCCTCTAGCTGTTGTTTAAGCATAATGTTTTGTTTAACGGCTTGTGCGGCGGCCACCTTATCGCTTTCCATTGCAGCGACGAGCTTACTCATGTCGGGCTGATCTTCTCTAAGTTCATTAAGATTAGTTTCTAACTCCGAAATACTTATATCTCGCTCTTTGAGCTTCGCTTCAAGCAACTGGTTTTCATCTTTGATCTGTGTTATTTCTTGTAATTTATTATCAAGGACACTTTGTAAATTATTTACGTCTTCTTGAAGTTTATTCAATTCTGCACTGTCTTTAACTCCGCCATTGTTTGTGTTTCGTTTAACGTTTTGTAAGCCCTGCAATTCTTTTTCTAAAGAACTCACATGTGAAACTAGATTTCTCTCGCGTTTTGTTAATGACTCGTTCTCTCTCGTTAATGTTTCCACACTGTTTGCCGAGTTTTGCAGCTGGCCATTCAATTGTACAACGTATTGTTGATATTGTTGACCGATGTTGTCTTTCTCAGTGTTTAATGTTCGGACAGTTTCGGTTAATTCTGCCACTCGAAGTTCCAATTGTATTTTTTCTTTATTTAAATTTTCGATTTGCAGTTCCATATTGGAATTCTCCACGCTGGATAACTGTTGTACTTTTAACTGACTAAGCGAAAGCTGCGATGACTTACTGTGCAGTTCTTGTTGTAATAAAACACATTCGTTCGCTTTTTTTTCATATTTTTGTAATAGTTCAGATATCTCTTCTTTATTATTTTCAATATTTATTTTAAATTCTTCATTTTCTAATTTTAATTTTTCAATTTCTTTACTTAATTCCGATTCAGTTTTGGCTATGTCAACTTTGAAATTTCTTAAATTGTTAATTTCTTTCTCTAAATCAGAAACTCGATGCCTCGATGCTTTCAACCTACTTTGAAGTTCTTCACATTCGGCAGCTTTTTGTTTGGCCAAAATCTGTGTCTTGTCTAAAGACGACGTCAGTTCGGTTTTCTCACCTACCAAAATTCCTATTGTTTGAACATGAAACTGCAACTGTTCCTTTAAAGGGTTTATTTCTTGTCGCAATTTTGTTTCCTGTTCAATTAGTTTATTTTTCAGTTCTTTTTCCAGCTGACCAATCCTGTTCAGATATTCGTCATTCTTCAATTGTAATTTTTCGGTTTCTATTTTCTCTTTCGCCAATAAACTTGCCAATTCTTGATTTCTTTGCTCCAACTCTGAGACTGTATTCACTGAGTAAGCCGTATCATTTTCAATCAAATGTTGAATTTGTGAAGAAAGCTGACTAATATTTTCGATGTTCGACGATTTACAAATGAAATCTGTTTCTTGTGACGAATCAAACATTTCCTGTTCAGCAGTTGTAGATACGTAATCTTTATTTTGTGACATGCAAGCATTTTCAAATGTATTATTGAGTGGTGTTACGTAATTATCAGGTGACGTAACGTTTTCTGGAACATTGTCCAATATAATATCAGTTTGATTAACACTTATGTTTTCCAACTGATCGTCTTCCATTATCGTATTTTGCTGTTGAGTAAAAACGTCAAATTGATTATAATTGCTTTCAGAATCTAGGCCTCTTATAAAAGGATTTTCTATTGAATCGGAAATAAGACTGCTGGGAAATAAACTGGTAGGGATCAAATCATTTTGATATGGTCTAATATCACGGAAATATTCATCTTCAGGACTAAGAAAATTTTGTGCACTCTCTGCAAAATAAGAATGTAGAGAATTCCCACTGTTCTCAAGATGTCGGGAAAAATCTGCTGAGATACGAGCCTTATCATCATCCGTAAATATACTGAATTGATCCGGAAAGCTTTCAATTGGTAAATCATTTTGAGTCCTGTCTGAAAATAGATCTGTCGAATGAATTGACTGATCTCCGACAATACTTAGTTGATTATCATTTAAAAACCTTTGATTTGAATTTTCGTTTGGAATTTCTTCGTTAAAAGTTTGATTTTGATAATGATTAGATCTGTTCAATAATGTATTATCATCGGAATTTGGACTTTCTGACAAATCAATAGTACAATTTATATCGCTCAACTGATTTGAATTATTCTCTGTAATATGAAAACTTGATGTAATATTTGTTCCGTATTGAAGTTCTGTCTGCAGATTTGCATTTTCAGAAATATTCACAGATTGTTCTTGCACATTAACACCCTCTTCAAACTGGGTGCTTATTGGATGATTAGAATTTTTTTGATTTTTACTTGTCTGTTTCTTATCGGCGTTACTTTTTTGTTGGAACTGCTTTAACTGAAAATAATGAATACAAAGTAAACTGGTCTGCTATAAACCTTCGGACAAGGTTATTTTAATAATTGCTTACGGTTATGTACTATGTTATTATGAATACTAATGTTGTAGGTTACAGTACAATTTTTATTAATTACATGAATAGGACAATATAATTTGTCGAAACGTCGACCGCCATGTAAAAAGAGGTTGTAATTAATAAAAATAAAAGTTATTTTAATAGTTCTTAATTTTATAAAATGTATGTATCAAGGTGTATCTATTATATTCTTACTTTTTTGCGAGCGGCTGCTATCTTTTCAGCTTTGGTAATATCTGCCATTTTTATTATTATTTTAATTTTAAAATTTTGAAATAAATATAAACTGACAGCTGCCAAATGACATTTGACTACATAACGTTTCTGCCAAGCTGGCAATGAAATATGAATTGCCAAATAGTCAATGAGCTGTCAGCTGAAGTGCAGCAGAAAATGATACACTAAATAAAAAAATCTTATGTAAAATGTAATGTTTTACTAAAGCACTATAATTCTTTAGTTTTACTAATGCATTGATGGTATTAAGTGCACGGTGCACCTATAGATTTTTTAAATTAAGAAATCGAAATATTTCCACCATGGATATCTTTATGTAGTTTTCTACCAATATAATATAGTACTTAATATACACTAAATACTATTGCATTTAATGAGTTCATTTAAAATATGTACTATTAATTATTATAAAAGTTTTATTATTCAACAAATCAAATCCACAATGTCAATGACCATCTCAACTTTCCCAGGCGGCAGGCGTCTACAACCCCTAAAACCAACGGCATTAGGCAACATTACTCTCTGGGCAACCATGATGTGAACGCTTGTACAGGTTACATGTTTGTTTATTTATATTTGGAAATGTGTTTTGGTCCCTTATTTTTAATGTACTAAAATCTTGAAATAAATGATCTACTAACAAACAAAATGAATGATGAATATAGTAATATATTACACCCTGAGCTAATGTCAGACCAACAGATGAGAGATATCCTTACTATGGTAATTATATGTTATATAAATATAATTGACGCTAAAAATATGCCATGAATACATTTCGGATTTTTTGTTTTAGAGATGTATTAAAATAGATAATATGAATTCACTTCAAAGATCACAATTATTAGATATTTATGTGCGTGTTGTACTTCCTCTACAACAACGAGAAAGCAGAAATGAGAAGAATCGTAATATTGCAATTGAGAAAGATATATTAAAAAGAAAATGTGAAGACATGACTATTGATCAAAATAAACGATCAGATAATTTAAATAGTAGTTTTAGAAAAATTCAGATTCGAAGTACACTGTGCGGAAATGACATTGATAATCAAAGTTTGAGAACTCTTGGATCTAAAAGAACCCTTCATCCTGAAAACAAAGAAGCACCGCCTTTGAAAAAACAAAAGAAACCAATTACATGGCCATAATAGTATGTGGGTAATTTTTAAGTGACATTACAAGTATTAAACTGTGATGAACATGACATCAACATCAAACAATCTGAATTGAAAAACTGCTAGTATAAAAAAGTGAATAATGTATACACTGTACACAGTAGTAATTATTGGATTTTATTTTTGTAAATAGTGTAATACCTACATTTTTGTATTTTTTTTTTGATTGATAAAGAAAGTTAACATAACTGCCTTATTTCTAAAATTTAAAAAAATCGAAAAACTATTATCGTAGGCACTATGATTAATGAGATTGATCCTGCACCATGGCATTTTAGAAAAAAAGTTTATAAGATATAAAGTAATTTATATCGAATTTTGGTAAAATAAAATTACTGACAATTTACATCTAAAATTTTAAAAAATGTGACGAGATGAATGGAATAAACTTCAGAGATTCAGCTCTTAACAGTTCTATTTAATGCGTTCTCATTTCACGATTAAATGCTAATAACACAGTCTAGTTGTCGGACGTCTATAATCTATAATAATCTAATCTCTCATATCAGAAGCCATGGAAATGGTCATGGACTGCAGGAAAAAATACGACAAAAATTTGTTGCAGGAATTTATTTATCACATATTACATATATACATTAAATTATCATTGTCTTATACCAGTCTCGGGTCAAGATAAATAACTTTTTTTCTTAAAAATAAAAATAATATCATTGGATGAGTAAACGTTAATATCAAATATCCAATTTGCACACAAGTAATATGTAATTGAAAAATTGTCTTGCTACACAGTTACACCCAATACTGCGCCCCGGGGATCAATACTGTTAAACGTTAAACATGTCGTCATGGTCTGGTTTTTATTTGTACAATAATATTAAACATTAAATATTGCTTTAATATGATCAAGCAGCATAATATTATTATATCTAACAATCATCCATAAAATATCTAAACAGAGATAGATTGATCATTTATGTTTATTCTACCGTAAAAATAATCTCAACAAAAAAAAGTTTTTACGACGGTGGCAACGCATGAGTGCTGCGTCGTCTTAGGAATGCTCTGCTGCCGGGAGGATAGTGTCGATTGAGAAGGATGAGCGAAGAGGCTAAAGCTATTCGGACGGGTGCCGCTCGCCCACCAGGAAGTTTAATAAACACTGTAGCAATCGCAGCCACGCTGTCGCCTGTAGGCTCGATTGCAACGGGTCGAATTTCCGCGCCGGAAAATTGCCGTGCTCTGCTTTTGGCACGTCGAGACGCCACAGGCGTCCGCGGCCCCAAAAGCAAAGAGACAGTTGCAAATGGTCTTTTAGCCATGTGCAGCATTTCTACAACGTGTCGACGTCGAGCCCTTCGTATATCGGCGGCCTGTTTCGCTTTCCAAGCGACCACACAAGCTGCCAAGAACAAAAAGAAACACGAAAAAAATACAGAGAAAAACACAAAAAGATCAATGTGTAATTGATCTTGTCTGAAAAACACCATTCCGTAGCTCGCTCGAGTTGTTAATAATTGTTCTGATGCAGTGGCCTGTAACACCAGATAAAATTTGGTTGTGCTTAGTTCGTGTTGATGCTGCGGCAATGTCAGTACCAATCTGTCGCGCAACCCTCTAACAACCAGCATTGTGTTACGTCTTTCTATTGTTATATAGGTACTGAGTCCTCGTATTTCACGTTCGACCCAAGGTGAATCGGATGAAACAGCTCTTTCAAACGTATTATTTTCGTAAGCAGTCAGTTCAATGAAATTTTCATTCTTCCAACGATATCGTGGATCTAACACCACTTCTTGAGCATTTTTCGAAATATTGTAGGTCACGACAAATGTATCTGACTGTGGACTAAGATACAAATCTAAGCTGCCTTGTGTAACATCAATAATAATTCGTATATCAACATTCATAAAATGTGGTTGAACTGCAAAGAACACAGTCTCGCCAGGATATAACGGTTTGGTTTCTTTTTTGCATTCATCTGTAAATGAAAATATTTTCAAGACTTTCTTTACACAAATTATAAATACTATTTTTTTCGATTAAATGGGTTTGGGCATGAAGTTCCAACTAGAGTTTGATCAAATGATCAGTTTTGGCCATCTTTGTCCAAAAATTGTACTTTAAGCAAAACAATCAGCTTTAGCCAAAAACAAGTCAAAGATTTCACCGAAACCAAAGGTCCGTTTAATGCCTATTGCCTACGCGAGGTCGATATCAAGCATGTCTGTCTGTTTTGGCACATAAAATAAAATGTGAATTTTTGCTTAACACAGTTTTTTCAACTTCGACTAAAAAATCACCTTTGGTCAGACTCCGATTCTCACTATTGCTTGGTTAAAGTTACTTACCGATTGGTTTGGCATCAAAGCACATTTTATTGTCGGCAGTCATCGTTTTGTAGCATTGGTGACCACCTGTTGGAGTCCCAACATAAGAATCCTTGCATTTGGCGCACTGCACCATCCAGCACTGCTGGGCTGCATTCTTACTCGCTTGATTTCTGCAACCCAAATCACTTTCAGTATTGTTTTGGCAATTACAATTTTCTCCAGAAACGGGGTCACAAGTATTTCCATGGCCGTGACATTCGCATCTAAAACAAAGAATATAATTAGGTATTTAAGTTTAAAAAAAATTATTAATTTTTTAATTTTTTCTGATAATTTAACATAAATAATATTGAAAATCGAAAAGAAAACATTTTTTAAAGCTATAGATAAATTACTAAAAATTAATTAAAATGTATAAAAATTTAAAAAATATCACGTGACTTCAAAACGCGCCAGGAATGTTTGTGACGTCGTTATGTTAAAATGTGTCTGCATTTGTTAGTATTTGTGTATATGTATTACACATACTATCAAAAATAATAAATTTTTAACTTGGTAACCATGGATACGAAGACCATAGATAACATAATGACGTCACACGCGTTCGGATTCTTTCGGCGCGTTATCGGAACTGAGTTTAAAAAATAATTTTTATTTAAATATAACTTTTTAATTAGTAAGCAAAAAAATTAAATAAAAACAGTTTTGCTATAAAACTTGTATGGGTCCTTCCATTTAAGTAAAAAAAAAAATTCATTTAAAAACCCAATTATTGGTGATCACTCTGTCATTTAGTTTTAATTATCATTTATCAAGGCGTATTTTGTTACTGGTTACTATTCCATCATGAAGATCAGCAAAAGGCCAGTAAACAAACAAACTTACGGTCTACAGGGATCCTTGTGATTTTCAGAGCCTCGGAAAGTTCCCATTTCACAATCTTCGCACATATTTCCGCTGGTACTGTTGGCACACCTCACGCATCTTGCTTGAGCCTTCGGACCTTCTCCGAGATACGTTTCTAAATCCGACACAGCCATATCAAGTGGCGGATCTGGTAAAGTACTGTTTTCATCCATGCATATACTGCTATGTCCGTTACAATATTCAATACATGGTACGCATTGTCTACCATTACTAGGGTCACCCACAAACAGTGGTTTGCACTTGTCACATTGAAAGCCCTACAAACAAGAAAATAAATATGTGATATCCGCTTTTTTATTACGAAATATGTTAACACTCAAAATATTTTTAAATGATAATAGCTGCATTTGCTCGATATTTAAGATCAGATCCAGAAATTTATAAAATTTATTTTATTTACCATAGTATTGTTATGACATTCCAAGCATTCATCGAGCTTGTCTGGTCCGGCGCAATTAGCATGTCCATTACACTGGCACTGTATACTGCAGTTAACGCCGACATATCCGAAATCACATCGACATATGTCCGGTTCAACGCAGAGTCCTCTGACACAACCTTGCGAACACACTGGCAAACAAGATGTTCCGTTTGACTTATAGCCTTTGCCGCACATACATTCGAAACCCTTCGGTAAATCCACGCATACTTCTGACATTTCGTTACAAGTATGATGCCCATTTATGCATTCATTTTCCGGAGGACATTGAATATAATTCCAACTAAATGTTGCATTTGCCGTGATATTTGCATCTTCTTTTCGTTCTTTATAAAGCACATCGCAAGTCGATAAAGCCGGATGTTCAACGGGACTATCCAGTGAACCTTCAGTACATATTCCATCACCTTCGTCTCCTTCGACAGCGCACCATCCACAGTGGGCATGACGGAGACAAGTTGAACATTGTACGAAAGAAGAACATGGTTCTGGACACTGATTTTTATCGTTTTGATCTAAAACTAAACCGCAAATCCCACCGACGCAATATAGCGGCTGATAACTCGGCGAAATACATTCCATTAATTGTGTTGACCAGTGACAGTCAGCTGTTCCACCTTCACCGCTTATTGCTTCCAAGCAGGAATGACACGATTTGTGTTCACTGCAACGTTTAGGACATTCTCGTTTTCCTGTATGTACTTCTTTATCTTCTTTGACGCAGCCCCATTCTCTTGGCTTTGAATCACCCGATTCCGATTTCTGAACCCAAATACAACCTTCACTTTCGTGACAATGCTCGCAATCGGTCGCTATACATATTCTTTCCGGACACTGTTCGATAGTAGTTATGTTCACTTCGGCGTGCAAACAAGTGTCCCTGATATTTATGCAATTATCGTGACACCATTGACAAGCCGTAACCGTTTCATCGTGTACTGGCCATGTAGCGAGGCAAGACGTACACGTTTTAAATTGTGAACAGTCGCGATTCAACATCCATTCTTTGTCGCATTTTATTCCCGGACGGCTAGTTTGCATTTTATCTAACATATCTGCAGCCGAACAATCTTCTTGATTGATAACAGCGTTTGAATGACATTTAGTAATGTTGCTGTCACTCGATGAATACAATCCACAAAAATCGCAGCTTGGATGTTGAAGACATCTAAATTTACTACGATTCCACAGATTGCATAGATCGGCAGGTAAATGTATTTGAGTGACTTGACAATGGAGACCACTTCCCCAGCCTCCGACGACATAAGCGAGCGTGTTTTCCATGTCTAACGTCATTGCATGTGCATATGTTGCGGGCGGCGGATGTCCTACTCGCTCCACATCTAAAATACGTTTTCGAAATTAAATTATAAATCAAAGATGTGACTTTACACATTCATAATATTTATATTAGAAATCGTGTCCATCGTGATTATAATAAAATTAAGAAAAATCGCAGGATAGTGGACAAAATATTGTTATTTTTATGTACTTGAAAAAGTCTAAATATATAGACGAAACGTCGTAAAAAATTATTAATTTTTTCTAATAATTTAACATAAATAATATTGAAAATCGAAAAGAAAAATTTTTTAAAGCTATAGATAAATTACTAAAAATTAATTAAAATGTATAAAAATTTAAAAAATATCACGTGACTTCAAAACGCGCCAGGAATGTTTGTGACGTCGTTATGTTAAAATGTGTCCACTTAATTAAATAAATCAAATATTTTGTCCACTATCCTGCGATTTTTCTTAATTTTATTCATAATATTATTAATAAAGGGCTGAAAAATTATATAAATTAATAGTTTTTTAAGTCTGAAAAAATAATATACTGGTCGTTAATTTATAATCAATTTATACAGAATCAGAGGTTAACACAAGATTAGTCAAATAATAAAAGTACTTATTCTAACTTAAAAAACAAAAAATATATTATATACAATAGAATAAAAAAAGAACGGTCAAGTGCGAGTCGGGCTCACGTGGAGATAGTTCCGTACTATTCCGTTTTCCGTGAGAATTTAAAGACTTGGATTTTCGTGTAGGTTTTCCTGTAAACTACGTGTGAGGCCCTATATTCCCTATTTTTTCAAAATTTTGGCTCAGTAGTTTCGGCGATGGGGGGGAATGCTCTATTTTCGTATATTTTCTTTAATATCTCTTAAACTACGCATTTTAAAATTATAAAAAAAATATATTTGTATTTCTCATAACGAGCCCTTTCATTTGATATGTCACGATGCATTTGATTTTTTTTTTAATTTTCTACTTTGCCCTCTAAAATTAACCCCCAAAATTAGAATTCGTTTATTTATGCTATACGTCCGTGATTGGGTCACCTAACTCTACATATGTACCAAATTTCAACTTTTTTCGTCCAGTAGATTCGGAGAAAATAAGCTGTGACAGAAGGACGGACAGACAGACACGAGAGTGATCCTATAAGGGCTCCGTTTTTTCATTCTAAAGTACAGAACCCTAAAAAAGAATAAAAAAAAACAGTTTCTCGTAATTATTCCATTCCATTGGTAAGGCAAGATTTAAAAACGAGATACTGGAATCTCCAAACATAAATTATTGAGATTTTCCCAGCTTTACTTTTACGGTACACTTTAGATATAGCGGCAATTAATGCTAAATTAACTGATTTACTTTTTGATAATCTAGATAAGTAATGAATTTTCATATTTATTATTATATTTACCGTCTGATAGAAGCCTGATCCATACATTACAGGAGTACAAATATGCAACTAAAATATCTGTTCCGTTATGTGGCTTCGTTCTTCCGCCAAACACTAACATATAATCTCTTGTTGACACAGCTGAGTGTAAAAATCGGGAACGGGGCTAAAAATAAATTAATAATATATAATTATATTTGGCCAGAATTGTGAAACTGCAAGAATATAATATAGGTACAATTATTGTATTGAAGTCAAATTTTAATGTTAATATAGTTTACTCGAGTTAAAATACTTACAAGCATTTGTTCTGGTGGATTAAAATCTGTAAAAGTTGATAACAGACTCCATGTTCTTGTTGGATAATGTAATGAATACAGTCGATTTGAAAGCTCCGTATTAACTTCTTCGAACGAAAAACCTCCGAACACAAATAAAGTTTGTGTCTGCGAATGAAATACAGTGCTGTGACCGGCTAATCCTTTTGGAGTCGCTCCACTTGTACTTACAACTTCCCATTTACTAGTTTCAAGATCCCATTCCCAAATATCGGATAGAAAACCAGCTGACGGTGAGAAACCTCCAATTAAAACCATTTTCTTCAAATCAGAATGTAGAACGAGAGTTAATGTATGACCAGCTAAAGCCGGAGGCCTAATTTGATTACTTTCGGATGTAGTAACTTCACTCCAACGTTGGTTGTGTAAATTGAACATCCAAAAATCATCCAAAGTATTATTTTCATGTGAACCTTTACCAGTCAAACCACCATAAATATAAATACTTTGTTGTGAAATGTCGATTTCAGCAGCATGAAAATATCTTCCCAATGGCATTTTCGCATCTGGTGTCGACTCCACGGTTACTTGCATCCACGTTATATTGCGAGTATCAAATAACCTCAAATCGTTCAACGGTCCATGAGACAAACTATATCCACCGAACATCCATAAAGATCCTCTTCTATCCGCGACTAAAGTATGACCAAATCGTGGTAAAGTTTTTCTCAAATGTTCCAAATTATCTGCTAAACGCTGTGTATCAAAAAGTTGTGTAAAAACTAACTGCGAGTCTGAAAGAGCTTGAGAACAATCGGATCCACCCCAACCTTTATTGCAAAGACATCTGCCGTAGCCTAAATCGCATACGCCTTGAGATAATGAAGTGCTACAGTTATTGGGACACAATTCCTCTGTACATTTAACGCCTCGGAATCCGTCAGGACAAACGCACTGGCCGTTACTGCACTTACGTGGTTCCACACACTGTTCTTCACAAACGGATATTTCATAAACAGCGCTAAAACCTTCTTCCGGAATACTCTGTTTGTAATGTACCGTTAAATATCCAGAACGAGCTTCTACTAAGAGTGGCGGCTCTGCATCTTCGCTACAAAACACGCCGACCAGCAAACTCTGTTGTACTCCGATGCCTCCAGTTAAATCTGGCAATCCGTCATAAACATAAATTGCGTTTCTCCCACAGGTAACGTTCAATTCACTAACGTTGATGCTTAACTGTATTAGCGTAGATCTGGGCGTTTCCGATGAATCTGGACTTACGACCCACAGGCATTCTTTAGTAGACTCACCTCGAAGCGGTCTGTACGATTGTCTCGAACCAATTCCTTGACTCTGTAACCCACTTAACATGCCGCGAGCGTTGCATTCATAATAACATTGTCCGCCGTTGCGAGGATCTCCGTAATAATTATTTTTGCATCGTTGACATCGATCGCCTTCCGTATTACCTTCGCAATAACACACGCCCGTAATCGGATCACATACGCCTTGATCTGCAACGCCGTGACCGTTGCAATCGCATTTATGGCAACCTTGTTCGGTTGTAGCATTACCGTAACTCCCGGCAATACATTCTTCACAGTAAGTACCCGTGGTCCAATTTTGGCACAAATCGCATATTCCAACGCCTTGACTGCAGAACGAATGATTATTACAGCCACAGTTTATCGAACAATCGGCACCCGTCCAGCCTAAGTCACAACTGCAAGTATAATCGGGAGCCTCCAAACATTTTCCGTGGACGCAAACGTTATAACAAGTCCGAACACAAGATACTTTACCGTCACCGATAAAGCCTCTTTTACACTGGCAACTGTACGATCCGTGCGTATTTGTACACTCGGCTTCTTCGTGACAATTATGTAAGCCTAATGTACATTCATCTACGTCGGGACATTGAGCATACGACCACGATGTTTCCGTTACATTCAATGCAGTTTCGCACGGCATCTCCGGGCGATTAAAATCGCCTTGTACGCAAACTCCTTGGATCGGATTGGTTCTACTATAACACCAACCGCAACTTAAAGATCGTAAACACGTTGAGCAATTAGTGTTGTGTGAGCAAGATTTACACTGTTCGACTGACCTCGTTGTTAATGATGTGCTATCTTGTGAACTTGTCAAAAGGGCTTGATCTAACCATTCGCGACACAATCCGAATTGATACTCGCTCGTGTACACCGAAAAACTGAAACACTGTTGAGTGGCTTCGCACCAAACGCATCGTCCAATTTCATCTAAACAAGCCGAACATGTGGGACGTGCGTGACAAGGTGCAGGGCATGCATCGACGGCTGTAACGGCACGGGGTGCTCTGCCTAATCTGGCACATAAAGCATCTTCAGCCCACCATTCGCATAAACCTGACGATACGCAGCGTTCGCAAGATATGTAATTTGAACAGTTAGCGCATAAACTCGGCTGCAAGGTCAAATATCTCCAGTCTTGATCGACCGAGCACGATTGCATTTCGTCTTCACTGCGAGGCAAACATCTATTGTTCAATTCACACCAGCCGCACAATGAATCGGTCAAACAATGCAAACAGTTCTTGTATTGGTGACACGATCCGTTCGCGTACGGTTCTAAATATTCGAACGTGAACACTTTAGCATTTTCTTGTCCTTGAAAATGTAACAATTCCATTTTACTTTGTTGATGTGTGCTGTACGGACCAGATTTATGAGATTCAAAGTCGACCGTAAAACGGCTAGATTCTAAATTATTCCATTGAGGCGGCCAAGAATCGTTTTTGCATTGATTCTGTTCGGTAGTGAGATTCACAGTAAATGGAGATGTCGATTCTTCATCAGACAGTCGTAAAGTTGCACTTGAATAGCTGACGCATACTCTTAATTTTTCAGAATTTACCTGCCACGGTGATGGAGGTCGGAGGAAACCCCGTAACCGAGCTACCATTTCGCCGCTAAGTGCGAGTTCGGTACGAGTAGCAGATTTTGAAGCAACGTTAAAATCAACAGTTGTTGCGTTTATAATAGCGACATGATCGGGTTGAGACCAATTCGCTGGATAAAGATATTTGAGAAATGTTAACCCGGGCCTGCGATCTAGTTCTCTGCACTGTTCAGCTTGTATAACTTCTGTTCCTTTCATGCCCCACCAACCTGGAACTTGGGTCGGTGTATCGTCCCTTACGCCACAAACTCCATAATTATCTGAAAAGAACCATAAATCAGCATACAGTAGAACCTCGTTTATCTGAGGTAAAGTGGGGATGAGGTACCTCGAATAACACGGAAGAAATAAAAAATTCGAAAATTTTAATCATTTTTAATTACTATAAAGTGAAACGTGCAACTTGTCACTAAGGCGGCTTAAGAAAGTCCATAATAGAGCACTGTTTCAACCTGCTCATTCATTTTTTAGCTGCAATATCTTGCTACCGTTTCATCAATAAGAGGTCACTTGCATTACTTTCCGGCTGTTCCTCAATATATTTAAGAGCTAATTGCCTCGGATAACGCGGAGACTCGGTTAATCGAAGGCCGGATAAACGAGGTTCTACTGTATACATTAAATTTAAAATAAACAAAAAATAAAATACCTACAATTTTAGTTTTTTTAAGCGACATTACCTTCCTTATGATGACATCTTGCGTTCTGAACGCACCACGTGCACTGATTTAAACCTAATTTATTGGCGATCGATAGAGAAACCATATTAGAACTTCCATGGACCAAACAAGAATGACAATCTCCAAGTGCAGGACAAACGCCCGGACACCTTGTGCTTTGTAAGTTGGTAGTACAATTCGCTCCGACAGTTCTGCCATAACAGATTTCATCGGCAGAGCACCATCCGCACTCCGGATCAGCAGAACATTCAGCATAATTTTTGTGCCTCGGACACGCGGCCTCCCAGTCAGCTGATTCTCCAAATCTTGTGCCGATACTCGGCGGCACAACATAAGCCAACAGATCTCCGTTAACGTTTCCATGATATCCGCCAACTGTAACGATCAAATTCCGGTTATATGCAGGAATAATAACTGATAATTTTAATGATAAATAAAACGTTTCGTTTCATAATAAAAATATATGCATATAATTAGGCTTTTTCAGATGCATCGATAAAAATATTGACGTATCAGATTACTGAATTATATTATGCTTTTTAAAAATATCAATATGTCACCAATTTGATATATCGATATTTTGATTTAGTTGATAATTTCGATTAAGTATATTGGCTTAACGATATTGAAAATGATGATTATTTTAGAAATTTACCTAAGAGAAGTGTGTTTCCGTTTCTTACGCTTGCAGCATGCGCAAACATGCCCTGCGTTTTTGGATATATAGAATCGGTCTGAGTTCCAAGCACGTCAGGATTTACCCAAGCATGGCAGCCCAGATGATATAAATACATTTGATTGTCATAGCATATTTCTTCTTTATTGTGACGATGAGAATAACCTCCAAATACAACTAAATAATTTCCTGTAAAAAATATTTCAATAAAAATTATAAACTGATAGAGCAATTTTTTGTAAAAAAAATTTTTTTTTTACAAAACTCGAACATAAAAAACTATTTGGTTTAAATCGTGCGAATTTGAACACGGTTCAAATAAAACATTGTATTTTTTTGTAATTCGCAGCGTTTCCAAAGGATAACTACAGACAAACTGGACAATGGACACGTCGGTTTCTTGGGGCCACGCGTAATTAGAGGCTTTCGAAGAAATTTATGAACGACAACATTTTTTAATGGGTTTATATGTATGTCCTTATATCCGGCTTCAAAAAATTTGAAATTTCCCATATGACCAATATATACCCAGAATGATATTGGAGGAAACACGCCAATATTTAAGAGCTTAATTTTTGTGAAAAAATTTTTTTTTATCAGAGAAAATTGTGGTTAAAAAAATTTAGGTTAAGGACTCATTTTTCTAGTTAAGTCTGAGGCTCTTAGATGTTTAATTGATTTGTCATAAAATCTAAGAGCCTGTAGAAGTTATAAATATATGACGAAACGTTACGAACAGTGTTTTTATTTGAACCATGTCCAAATTTCCACGATTTCAACCAAATTGTAATGATCATGAACACGACAAACAGAAATTGTAAACTATTTCCTATGAATATCAAAAAATAAGAATTTATTAAAAAAAATCCAGTATAATAAATTCTATAAAGTTAATAAAACTAAAAAAAATGTCGTACAAATAAAAGAATACGAAAGATCGCATTTGTTTTTGTTTTTTTTCTTTTAGATAAAATATTATTTTGCTTTTTTCTCAACACATCTGATTTACTTTGCTCTTAAAAATAAATTGTATTATCGTGAAAGTAAAAAAATTGAATTATCATTTGTCGTATAAATAAATGAATTCTGAAGATTGCATTTGTTTTTTTCTTTTAAAATAACTTTAAAACATTATAAGCTCGCACTTGTTTTTTTTTTCTTTCAGAACAGGAAATTTAAAGAATTATTTATAACAACCTGAAATTAAAGTATGCGTCAAGGAATAATACAAAGATTTAAATGCTGATTAAGATAATTATTATAATTAGTTATTCACCAATGAGAAAAATTAAACAGGTATTCTTTATATTTAAATTGCTATTTGTTGCTAATTGCAAACATAAAGGTAAACAATTCAACAAATCACATGCGTCACGTTAATAAATAATACAAAACATTCCATCAAAAGATTTTAGTTATTATTAAACAAAACAATAAATGTACGTGACATGCTGAATTTCTTTTATATATACACATGTTTAGTTTAGCGAAACTTTTTTAATATTACCATTTTGAATAAAGCTTCTATTTATAATTTATTATTAACTAGCTGTACCCGCGGCTTCCCTCGCCCACGATTCATATATAACGGAATTCTTCTGCTTCTTAATGACATAACATAATGATTTTTACTTTAAATTTTAAGTTAAACTTTAAGCTAATGATTAATAACAATTTTATCGAAATTGATTCAATAGTTCTCGAGTTATAAGCAAACAAACATACATACAGACAGACAGATTTTTTTTGAAAATGCCATATTTCTATTCAATTATAAATTTTCCTTAGTTTTATTATAGGTATAGATGACGCTGTTTAGAAGTGAACGAGTTAACACATACGTTTTTTTTCAAAAACATTTTTTTTGGAATGATCATGTTATTTGTTCATTTTCGTGGTCACGCGAATTAATGATGACGTTGTTGACTCAAGTTTATGCAATACCACAACTGTCATATTATAATTACAATTGTTGTACCATGGTCACAGTACGGTAAAAAAATCTGATTCTTTTTTGTTTAAACTTCCACAACCATTAAACAATATGGGTCCTATAGCGAGCCTAGAGTTAATTGTATTTTTAAGCAGACTTGTCTTTTAATTGTATTATTTAAAGAAACATTCCCCCAGGGGGAACATTGGAATGTAGTTGTTCTCGCAATTGCATTCTAAAATTCTTTGGGAATTGGCTCGTACCAGCCGGTTTGTGTATGCCGGCTGGCAGATTTTAATACACAAATGGATTATTAATTGTTGTGTTGAAGACGCTAATGACCTGAGTTGTCGACGCGTCTATAATCTACAATAGTAGTTAAAGAAACATAATTTACCTATAATGCTAGTAGTGTGAAAAGCCCTTTCCCGAGGAACATATCTTTCTCTGAGATGTTCCTTTGGATAATGCAGCTCGCTCCAATGTCTATTTTCCAAATGAAACGCAAACATTCGATCTGAAAGCTTTGAAAACCTTGCAACGCCGGCAGCGACTCCGCCATACACAATAAGGGAATTAGTTGGCGCATAATAAACAGTGGTATGTGCGACAAGCCTCACATCAAGTTCTTTGCCACCTCTAGGATGAACTTCTTCCCATTGCTCTGTTTCTTTCGTGTCATTCAGGGAAATGCGGAAAAGCTGTGATGAAAATTCACCATCCGCTGTACTCCCTCCAAACAAATAAATGTATTTTCCAGCTCTGGTTAATGTATGTCTTGTCAACGGTGGTGGGGTTACTGTTGAATTTTGTGCTCGCAGCGACCATTTTCTCATGTTGACATCATAAAACCATAACTCGTCCGATAGAGTCCCTTTATCGGTTTTACCTCCAAACAATGCAAAACCTTCCGGGACTATACAAGCAGCATGACCGTACCTAGGTGACGGCTTTTCGGTAACATCGCGTGCAAGTCTTTGTCGCAAAGCATGGGAGTTGTTGAATGAATAGAGTATAGTGCGTAAAAATGTATTTGGACCTATACCCCAACTTTGTTCAACATCAGGACCGACTTTATCAAACAAAGCTGCTATCGATGAAGGGTCGGGATGCTCTAGAGCTGTAGTTTTTTCCAAGCTTTCACCGTTTTCATTTTCCCATCTGCTAGTTGTAAAGTTATATATTTCTAGCGAATCGAGTATATGATTCAAATCGTAGCCTCCAAAAACATACAAAGAATCAGTCGTATTGATGTAAACTGCCGAAAGAGCTGCACGTGGGGCTAAGCCAACTCCGGATGAAGATAACCAATGCCATTTATTTCCAACAGACTCGGATTTGTTTAAACTGCACGCCTGACCGGAATATCCATTATAACAAACGCATCGTGTGTCCGTACAGTGTCCTCTACCGGCATTGTACCCGCAATCTTCGGGGCACACTTCTCGAGAGCAATCATCTCCACCCCATCCTTTGTTACAAATACAGGAGTGTTCGAAACATACTCCATGATTAGAACAATTGCTTGGACAATCTGTTACTGAAAATTCGGCTCTAAAACCGTGCAGTGCATAATTTGTGTCACTGTATAATAAAATAAGCATCTACAACAAAAATCAATTTTCAATTTTTTTTATATTCAGAGGATTAAACTCTCGTTAATCTGAACTCGATTAATTTGAACAAAAATATTTATATTATATCCCTTAAACAAGTATTAATGAGCTTAAAAAAGATGTTTTCGTTAAATTAGAATCAACCCCCAATTTCTTAGTCCCTTTAAGTAACGTGTTAAGGAGGGTGCTCTATAATTCTTTTTGATTTATGGGCGCTCAAAAAAATTTGTCTAATGGTGCAAATAATTGCCTAACTAATAAAATATTAAACTGATTAATTCTAGATTTTGTTTTAACAATTTTTAGGCTTGATTTGTCTGTGATTACTGGTTGTATTCAGTGTTAGTAGTCAAACAAATCAACTACAGAATATCTCAAGGTTTTATAATTTGACTCTCTAAAATTTAACATCAAAACTACATAAAAAGAAAAGCGTAAACAAACATTATATAACATGTTAAATGTATTGAGTAATTAATAGACTCCATAATAAAGTGAAATCGTAATTTTAGTGCGGCTTTGTGGCAATATTTTTGCAAAATTAAAATAAAAAATAGAGCCTAGGAAATTTAATAAAGAAAAAAATTGAATTAAGAAAAATATTATTAATATAAACATAAGAACGACTTACGTATCCAGAATTAGCTGTAATTTTTTGAGGATCCGTTTTGCCACTAAAACTTCCCAGCAACGGAGACTTGAACGAATCACCATCGTACACAAAAACATAATCATACGAGCACTCGGTGCCCATATTTTGAAAACTTAGAGTAATAAACTGTTGGGTATTGTTCGTTTTGATTAGCCATTCACAATGTGAATTTTCAGTATAATTAGACCCGGTGGGTCCATCGGTGATGACACCCCAAGTATCCGTATATACACGTCTTGATTTATCACAAGGTGCTAAAGCAACAGCAGCGCAGCCCGCTACTAAACACAAACATGTTGCTAGTCCAACCCCGGGCACACCCCAATATTTACGACGAACCCTGGGGCGCATAATGTTCTAGCATTTAATAATCTTAAAATACACTTTTAAAAAACATTAACCTAGGTATATTATAACATTTATACAATATAGATAAACACAAATCATTATTCGTCATTTTGTTTGTAACACACACATTTGTAAACATTACGATCGCTTAATTTATAGAAACAAAATAATATATTGAAGAGTTTTGACATTTTTTTATTATTTTACTTTGACATTAATCAAACAGTACAAATTAATAACAGCAGATAGCAGCAGCAATTTAGACAAGGACGATTGAAAGAGGAGACGTAATCAAGGGACAAGGACGTTAGATCAGTGTTATTCAAACTTTTCATATCATATCTTCAATCCGCACAAAGACATTTTTAGATTCTAGATCGCAAAATATATTATATTTAGAATGTATTGAATTATATTATTATACTGTTTTCCGTTAGAAAGACAGTTCACCTGAGTTTGCTGATTATTAAAAATAGAAAAAATATATTATTTCCAAAGAAAATAACAATAATAATATAATTAAGTACATAAATATGTAGGTCATTTTTACTCTGAATTTAGGCAACCAAAAATACATGTTAGTAATAGAATAGGAGATAGTTTCAGGGATATGTTGAATTTATTACTATTTAACTTCTGCATCTTTTTTTTACATGCAGTAAATGTCATGTAAACGTACTATGTTACTATTTCTTTACGTAACTATCTTCTTTTCTTTATCTTTATTACATAGTATAAAATGAAGTCGCTTTCCGCGTCTGTCTGTCTGTTTAACCGCTAACGCCTCCTAAACCACGCAACGGATTTTGATGCGGTTTTCACTATCAGTTAGATAATTTTTCACGGAAGGTTTATATATATAGTGAACGAGCGAAGCGAGTGAGTAGTGTATTGCACCCGGGCTTTCTTAACACACGGGCGAAGCCGGACGGGGCCGCTAGTAATGTTATAAATACAAGAGCACGACAGACAGACCCCAGTTCTCTGTAATCAAGTCGTCAATAAAAGCTATTTAAAATATTTAAACTATCAAGAACCACGAAACGCTACAGTAAAGAGTATAACTATAAAGAAACTATGTATACTCAAGTGTACAAAAATATTGACAATTATAATAAAAATGATACCGACGGAAAATATTTCAATCCGTTGATATAGATAGTAATCCATAGATTATAATTTTTTACGAATATTTTAACATTCTAACTCCACAATGGGATTTGGGAAATGGTACTAATTGGTATTTGGGAAATGGTACTAATTTAGGTCAAAATTCACTTTTCAAAATTTTTCAATATTTTCCCTACTAGAGTCTGTTCGTCTGTCAGCATGATTTCGTTCAAACGACTAAACTGATCAAAATCAAATTTTGGTAGGATGTTTGCAAGAGAGAGATTTCATTTTGGCCCAAACGGCGCCTCATAAGTAAACTTGCGTTTAGGTGTTTGTTAAACATACTCGTAGCATGAACGCGAATACAATTGTTACTCCGATAGTTGTGTTACGATAATGAATATTATCATTAAAAATAATTAATTAATAATCACCGAGTGCAGTACAGTTTTATTAATACTCTCCGACTCCAAGGTTGACTACACAATGTAAAATTTAATATCAGACTGTATTTTAATAAATAGGCTATCAAATACAAACTATATTATATTAAATTTATGCTCGGTTTCTGATATGACATCCAGCTTTAAATCTAGATTTTATCTAGATGTCATTTTAGTTCAGTCAATATAGCGAAAAAATCATGAAAACTTCTAAGCCCACCATAACAGCTCCGATTTTGATGATTTTTTTACAATTACAAAGTCTCCACCGAATTTCCTTATACGCTAGTGTCGCATATATTTGCCGTTTTACAAATAATTATTCAATCTCGACTAAATTTTCTATGCTTATTGCGAAGTGTTTATAATACTTATATTAGGTAGTAGGATTCCGCCGATACGCTAAAATGCAAAATAATTGCAGAGTTACGTTAGTAACCCCCCCCCCCCCCGCGAGAATCATCAAAATAAAATATAGCCTATATCACGCAAGGATTGTGTAGCTTTGTATTAGTGAAAGAATTTTTATAATCGGTTCAGTAGTTATAGAGATAAGAATTTATGATTTATTATCCCACCGCGAGAATCTCTCCGCCTGCACCCACGCGAGAATCTCTCCCCCTGTGTAGCTTTCTATTATTGAAAGAACTTTTAGAATTGGTTCAGTAGTTCTAGAGATAAGAATTTATGATTTATTATCCCTTCCTCGAGAATCTCTCCCCCTGCAAGTGTTTATAATATTAGTAGGATTCCGCCAATACGCTAAAATGTAAAAGAATTGCAGAGCTACGTTACTATCTCCCCTCGCGAGAATTATCAAAATAAAATATAGCCTATATCAAGCAAGGATTGTGTAGCTTTGTATTAGTGAAAGAATTTTTGAAATCGCTTCAGCCGTTTCGAAGATTACCTCGGGCAGACAGACAGACAGACATTCAATTTTTTTTTAAATATACTTATAGATAATCCCACTATCCCATCCCATCCCACTAGTCTATACATTTTTAATCCGCCATATTGGATTTTTATTGATTTTTGATTTTTATCGTAATTATCACTTTAATTTCAAAGCTCTTGCTCGATTAGAAGTAGGTACCCTAGATTTTTGATCTATCAGTTAGTCAGTCAAATTGTGATTTTTGGACAGTTGCATCCTGGAAACTATTCCACCTAGACGTATGAAATTTGGAATAGTGCTTCTTTTGATAACCTTAACCCCCCTGAAAAAATTCAGTCCTGCAACATAACTAGTCTCGGAGCTAAAGAGGGATCGAAAAGGGCTCGAAATGGTTCGTGTAAATATTGTTTGTTGCGAGAATTTAGCCGGCGCACTCCGTGCGCTTAGATTTATTGTACTTTTGTCAATAAAACCTTTTATCAAAAAAAATATTTATTATACAAAATGACAAAATTTATTTCAAATATGCACAAACATAAACACATGAACAGGAAAGAGTTCGGTAAAACAGAAAAAAAGTAAGAATAAACTTAATGCTGTTTAACCGACAGCCACAGAGATAATTATTTTAATTTAGACCAATGAGGATTTACTAGGAACTTGTCCTGATAATTTTTATCGGTTGGAAAAAAACCGTAAATAGACCTACATGAAAGTAAAATCTTGTGGTTTAACAGCGGAAAACTGTAGATCAAATATTACGTACATATTATTAATTTTAATAATTTTAAAATCATAATGAGGCTGTAAAAATAAGAAAAATAATTATTAATATATATGACTGTTTTCTATTGAAATTATTACCGGAAACACAAAACGTTTATGTAATTTCGATAAGTTAAGTATTATTATGGATATACAAATTTTAAACTTTAATAGTAGCTTACGTCACAACATGGATATGACGAAATTAGTGTTGCCGTCTAGACAAGACAAGACAAGACTTTCAAAGTCTACAGATATTTTTAATATTATTTTAATATTTATATACAGTGCCGGATTATCCATATAGCAGGAGTAGCAAATGCTACGGGCCCCGCGTCTCTGGGAGGCTTGCGCCCGGACAGAATTAAACTCAGAATTTAAATATTTCGTGCACTCGCGCACATATCCAAATGTTCGCTCGGCCGCTGACCAAGCGCGTCTTGCCGAACGAACTGGACCAAATTGCAAAAAGAAAAAAACATTCTGGCAACCTAAGCGGCACAAGTGAACATAAATTGCTAACATTAAGTTAACAATAAGTTGATGTTTTCAAAAATCAACTAAAAGCTAATTAACTTAAAGTCAGCAAAATTGTCCACTTGTACCGCTTGGTATTACATTGGTGCTCGAGCGGGCGGAGAGTGGCTCGTCTTTAAAACTACTCTACTACGCTCGATGAAGTTGTAGAAAAACAAATGCCTAAACAAAAGTTTTAAATTCAGGTGTTTATTGTCATAAATTATTGATTATACCATTTAAAGGAAAAGGATGAATGAAAATTTTTAGACACTTGAGTGAAAACGTCACCAGCTCTTCGTCTATAAAATTACTTTCCATAAAAACAGCAAAAAACTGAAAAAAGGGAATATTTTTCAAAATGGCGTCGCTTCCCTTAGGTCTCTGAAATACATTTATCTAGGTAAATAGGAAGCCTAAATAAACATTAATTCCACAAACTGTCAAAAAACTATCGGATTTATTCTGAACTTTAAGGCCCTAAGTTAAGCTTTATCGTTCGATTTTTTTGCTCGCCAATGCAAAAGAATAAAAATTAATTATCTTCTTAGTATTATGAAGTATTAGAAATACTTTGTATTTTTTGATGCCCGTTTTGTGACTTCCTATGTATTAACACGACGCGTTTCAGCAACGAGTTGCTATCTTCAGGTGTGGTTAAATTTTTTAAAAAAATTACACATTGAGTATCCGTAACACGTTATAATATTAAGCACATGCGTATTATGTAGTGGATTGTGGATTACTTCTTAGGTAGGCGAACACCCTGTATACATTCATTGTGATAAGCAAATTTATATTTATACATATAAATACGTTAGGCGACGCAGTTATCGGTTAATTTAAAATTAAAACTTATCGGTGCATTTAGAAACTTTTCGTCAATGAGAGTAGTACAGCCATCGCAAATGGATTCGAAGGCTTATCGAGCTCCTTTAAAGTACTATATTACAAACAGTTTATAAATTATTTTTCGAAAAATAAATATATAACAATAATTAATACATTATTTAAATTTTTTTTAATAATTGTGTTTTGAATTGAGTAAATAAGCAAATTCAAAATGGTACGAGGCAATTATAACGTGAATAATGTTGAAATGGCAAAAAATATTGCCGCCCAACGGGACACATCTTATCGAACGATGATATGTGCCTTGGTAATCGTTACTGTGATTTGTGCTGTGTTAATTCTTTGTTTTACAATACCAGATTTTATGAGAAGTAGTTATAATGCTCCTAGAAAACAGGTAATCAATTTACTGCAATATTATTTATACTATAAAATAGTAACCGGGGCTTGTCTGCTGTTTAATTTTTCGGGGGTTTCGGGTAACATGCATAACATATAAGTAGGTACCTACGCGGAATAGTATATTGTGCCACGAGGGAGGAAACTGCTACATTTACTCCCGCGTATAAAATTGCCACACGAGCCGAAGGCCTCCCGTGTTGCGCATACTATTTTTTCTCCTGCCAGGCCGAAAGTTCGCAAAATTGAAAAAAAAAATTATTAAAATTATTATTTTTATTTTATTTTATTATTAAAATTAATAAAAAATAATTTTAAACGAAATAATTTTAATGTGAGGAGACAGAAGTAGGTGCGTGAGAGCCGGCATAAGTACTATTGCGCACACGCATCTTGTCCGTACTACGGGAATAAAGAGCGACTTTGTTCCCGCTTGGCAGGGACGAAAGTACGAACTTTCGGCCTAGGTAGGAGAAAAAAGTTTTTTTCCAGAATTTTTTCTGTATGTTTGTCTATTTACATGGCATAGCAGTATTACTCGAAAACGATTGAACCGTATTTTATTATAAAAATTAGTAGTAGGTACACGTAACATTGAGTACGTTTATGCGAGAGCGTTAACCGAAGTTAGGCTGCCTTAACATGGGTCTTCTCAACATCAGTTTAGATACGGTAAACGCGCCTAATATTAGTTAACTAACCGCAGTTAAGCCTAAGTTAGTTTTACTACTCAAACTTTAAATAATTTCTATCTAGTTGCAATCGGGCTAAGCTAAGGTTTCTATTAAAACCGACATTAACGCGAGCGAGGCCACGGGTAACGACTAGTACTATTATATAAAATAGTAACGAGACCTCTGTAATTTCATTTTATTACGGAATTTTCAGGTATTTCGTATAATATATAATGACAGGAGAATGTACTTTAAGAATTTTTGTCTGCTTGTTCCGGCATCATTCGAGATTGAATATCCGATTATAAATTTAGTATTCAGATTTTAGGCATAAGACAGTTTTTAATTTTTATCCGGCTGAAGCTAGAGTTAAGATAGCTGGTTCCATTTAAAACCAACATTTATTATTAGAAAAATTTTTTGTTAATTATTATTTTCACAACAAATTATGCTTTTTGTCCTATAGTAAACAAAAGTTAAATTAATTAAGCAAATTTTGAATAAAAGTGAAAAAATAGGATGTTTGGACATATTTTGCTATAGCCCCACTTTAATAAAATATAAGTATTCTTATTCTTTGGCTTTTATGCAGGGCAGTTCCGTGTCGGGTATAGGTAGCGGTGCACAAGGGCGCCAACAGGAAGGAGCGCCAAATAGGTGCCGAGAAAATACAGTAGAGTCCGCCTATTACGACTTCGTTTATAACGGCTAACCGTTTTTAGCGAAGTAAATGCAAACTCAAGTTAGGTTTCATACAGACGTACCATGAAAGCGTATCCGTATAGTACGACTCCGGTTTAAGCGACCAACTGCTTTTAGCGACCTAATTTTATAATAATCGTCCGATTAGAACGAAATTACAATACATATTGTTCCTCTGATCTGTAGTACACACATAATATGTGAAATGTTTAATTTTCATTAAAGTTACATAATACACAAGTACATATTATCTATTTAGAAATTTTTGTATTTAGAAATTAATCTATTGTACACTATATGCATTATATAAAACAAGCTTAAATTATGCGGTCGCTTTGTGCGTCGTCCGGTTAATACTATATAATATCGCCGGTCTCTTGAAAGTCGTTCTATCCGGATTCTACTGTAGCAAAATATATAATAAAAATGTAATGTGAAAAATACCTTAAAATTTCATAAACCTAATTTTTATAGTATGTATTATGTGGGGGAAAGCAAAATAAACAAAAATAATATAATTATTCTAAGTAGTCATTATCACGAAATTGTGACAGAGTTTTATATTATCACATATATATAACATTTTTTTTATTTAACCCTAGGAACGGTCCTGCTTTTATGAAACCTATTTAAACTCGAACATAATTTTGAAAAAATCTATTATAATAGGTACGCAGTGTAATCGCTTAATGCTTTTTATTTTTTTGTTTAGACCGGAAATGGGGAATATCGCTTTGATCCTTCTGCAGTCAATAGGCAGAAAGAATTAATCATTACTACAACTGAAAATCAGCCAATAGTTGAAACAGTTTATGTTGTGGTACATAATAAATCCACAGAGGTTAAATCTTCAGAGGATAAATCTGAAGATATAATCGATTATTATGATTTAGGATCAAAAGAAAGCGATTCAAAAAGTAAAGAAAATGTCTGGGATCCACTTTGGGGATATGTAGTTACTAAATGGTACTCAACTACAGAATCGGAAATGCCAACAAGTATTGAATTTACGAGTACAGAAGCAGAATTCCCTACAAGCACTGATTTCATAAATGCAGGAACAGAACTCTCCACAAGCTCTGACTTCACAAGTACAGTAGCAGAATTCCCTACAAGCTCTAACTTCACAAGTACAGGAGCAGAATTCCCTACAAGCTCTGATTTCGTAAATGCAGGAGTAGAATTCTCTACAAGCTCTGACTTCACGAGTACCGTAGCAGAATTCCCTACAAGCACTGACTTCACAAGTATGGAATCAGAATCTACGAGTTTTGTCTTAAGTACAGATTCAGAATTTTCTTCGAGCTCTGACTTCATAAATATGAATTCAGAAGTTCCTACGAGTACTGACATCACCAATTTGTATTCAGAATTCCCCACGAGCTCTGAATTCACAAGTACAGATTTTGAACTGACTCTTGCAAATACAGACTCAACTCTTTTAAGTATGATGAGCACAGAACCTTCTAAGAGAATTAATAGGGACGTGAACACGAACAATTATTCAGAAGATAACCTAAATGTCTGTATGACTCCGACATGTAAAACGACAGCTTCCAGTATTTTGAATTTAATGAATCTTTCATCCGATCCGTGTGAAAATTTTTATCAATACTCATGCGGTGGTTTGAATCAATATTTATCGCCTCAAAACATCCTGAAAAGACGTGTAAATGATCAAATTTTCAGTCAGCTTGAAAACAGTCTCGATTCATCTTATGCTTATGCACAATTTAAACAGTTTTATAACAGTTGTTTGGAATTTAATCCATTTGATTTTTCGACAAAAGATAATGTTGCGAAAGCAGGTATGTATATCAGTTCATTATCTAATATAAAATTTAAAAAGAACAGGATGTGGTTTCATGCACATAAAAAGTTTGTTTCAACAAATGGGCTATTAATAGCAGACAAAATTAAGTTATAAGCTCATGACAACACTACAAAAAAAAAAACAACATAAAATTGACAATATTTTTGCAGTGACACTTCTTTAATGGTAGACTGAATTGTATCCATGACGTAGTAACAGTTGAATGGCTAACGAAAAAATCTAACGTCGTGCAACTGTACTGTTGACGCAAAAGCTAATATTCTGTTTGTAGTTGTGTCTGGAAGCTCACTTCTGTAGTGTGTAGTATTAACTACACGGTCCATTTTTTTGTTTACACAATTTTTTTTCTTCTTCTGGATTTGACTTCAATTAATATTATATTAAATAAATAATATTATACTCCATGATTAAACAATAGTTACATTTCTTGACTTCAAATACATAATATGTATAGCCGAACTGCGAAGTACGCTATTAATGATAATGTCTAGCTCAATAGTTAGTTGTGGGCGCTCAATTTTTTTCAGTCACTGAAGTCTAAGAAATGTTTTTTCTCAAAATTTTCAAAATCCATAGAGACATTATTGACAAAATATGATTCTGAAATCTAATTTTGTTCAACATCCGCAAGAAATATAATATGTAATTTCATGGCCCTACTGGGGGTGGGCGAAATAAATAATTCCCTGACTGTTGACGTACAGAGTGGGCGAAATGCCATTTCGCCCACGCTCATTTCGGGATAAAATTACGCTGTTGAATATTACGACCCAAAAATCACTGTTTTACACTGTTTTGCGATAGTTGAACAAAATATTATGTGCGACTATTGGTCAAAAGACAAGATTCCACTCGCGTGTTACCGCACTCGCTACTCTCGTGCGGCAAACTCCACGCTCGAGGAATCTTCTCTTTCTTCCACTAGTCGCACAATATAAGTACTATAGTTGTACAAACTACAATTATTACATTTATTTTTACAGTGAAGCAACTAGTGATTAGAATATCTGGAAATGCTGAAGGCGAACCGACATCAGAACAAAACACTGATTTACTAACTGATATGATACTAAATGGTGTTTCTCCGTTTTTCGAAATCGATTTAACTTTAAATTCTAACAAATCTTTTGTTTTTACGGTAAGCTAAAATAATATATTATACGATTATATTATTTTATTTGCCTATAGTATATTCATTTTCAAGATAGAGTGACCTGTGTGTGTGACACTGAGGTAAAAGTACATGGAGACGCTACAAGCATTTAAAAGCGAAGCCAGTCGCCATTTTAACTCGGCCCTCATTTTATATGTGAGAAGAAGAAGAAGAAGAAGAAGATAATAATATTCCCAATCTAACCCATGTTAGGACGCCATGTTTACTCGGTCCTGTGACGTTAGACCTGGCTTCAACTTTGTATAAGCAGTTGTATGTCTCCTCTATTACTTTTACCTCAGTGGTGTGTGATCAGCTCGTGTCCTTTTGTTTCTTGAGTAGTTGGTCGGTCGGGGGAATTTCAAATTTTGTAAATGTACTGGACCGTGTTTACCTATTTATTTTGTTGTAAGCTGTAGGTAAGTAACACTGTTGGAATGTATTTTTTCAAAATACTCTATCTTGCAAATGAATAGACTATAGTATAATATGGCACATACATCAATTGACGTTAGTCGAATGGCAGGATCTAGGGGTCGGAACACATCATTTGGAACAACTTGGTATCCATTTTTGAAAATGTTTAAATATACAGTAGAACCTCGATTAACCGTAACTGGATTATTAATCATTTTTTATTATTCGTTTATGACACTATAACCTTGTGTAAATAGACAAATAGGTAAAGCTAAGAAAACTGTAATACCTATATAAAATGCAAGGAGAAAACCTATATGTAGGCATAGCCGGGCAACTAGTGGACTTAGATTATGGTGTAGGTATAATAGACGCCGGCGGCCGGAAGGCATCGAAATAAGATAACAAAAAATAAAACAACAAAAATACAAATTACAGATTATTTTAAAATACATATTATACAGGGTGTTCCTTAATGACGTGCTAATAATCTTCATGGTGTGATTCCTCAGGTCATATTATAAAGAAAAGTTCATATGAACACATGTCCGCAACGGCTTAAATTTTTTGCAACATGGTGTTAAATTTTTTTTAAAGCGTTATTTTTTAATATCTCCGAAAGTACTTTAGATATTATTTTCAATTTTAGTATGTGTGAATAGGATATAAAACTGCATATTTTAGTTAGAAAAGTTATTCTATTATTAAAAAATTTAACGCTTAAAAAATTCAACATCCTGCAGCAAAAAATTTAAACCGTTGCAGACATATTATGCTCATATGAACTTTTCTTCATAAAATGAATTGAGGAATAACACCCTCAAATATTAGCATGTCATTAAGGATTACCCTGTACAGCGTGTCCAAGCGAAAACTTTCCACACATTTCATTATTTTGCCGTCTGAATTAGGTTTGGAAACTTACATGGGTTGGACACACAACTTTGTTATTTTAAGTGGCATCCTGTATTTTTTCGACGGATAAAGAAAAAGGGCCCTATTTTGAGCATCTTTCTTGTAATAAAATATCAGGCTAAAGCGAATGGTTTCTGAAATATCTAAATTAAAAATTCATGCGCATGATGTGAAATATCAGTTACATGCTTTATAATGGAAACAATTTATGATTGTCTTGTGTCGCCGTAGAGTAAATGATAACTCAGCCGCCGCGATAGTGGAAGTTTCGAATTTGAGTCCCGACGGTGACATATAGGCTTGAAATGATTTTTTCCAGTATTGCATTGTAATGTTACGTCATTCGATGGTGTGTTCCTGACAGTGATGCTAACCAAGCATTAATTATTTGTACTTTAGAATACGGTTGAAAAATACCAAAAGAACTTAAGATGATTGCTATAATTTATTAAAACAACTATCCTATAAATTCCTGACGTTGTTTCGATTACTTTTATAGATAATGCCACCTTCCGTAGAGCAAACTTTACTAAAGGATTTTCAAAACGGTCAACGCGTCAAGAAATGTGAGCGTAATTTAAAATTACGCGTCTCTAAAAACAATGCTAGCTTATTTGAAGCTTATAATGAATATATGAACTGCATTAGAAGTTTTGAAAAATATGAAGATACACTTTACAGAGCTGCAAAATATTTTAACATTCCTATAGACACTTCTATGAGTACAAAATTGTTTGATCTTTTTAAAGTAAGTATTTAACAACCATAAAAGGAGCAAATCGATTATTGGTTAAAATAAAGTTATCTTATTTAAAATGGGTAATTTAAAAATCAAAATAATGAAAATACATTTTGAAAAGTATATAAATAAATGAATCGTGTGTGAAAACTTGCCAAGTAAAAACTTGACATCCAGTTAAATCTCAATTATTTTTTCGGCAAAGCCGACAAACTCACTTGTTCTTTGTACCGAACTTTTTTCACATTTATGTTTTTGGCGAGGTGTTAAAATTAGCGATATTAGGATGTCAATATTTCGGGAACTATTTGAGCTTCTCTTAAAAAAATCTGGGATTCTTGGTAATTAGGTAGGAGGGCTTAATAGACAAACAAAATTACAAGTGTACAGGTCAAAATGACTTTGGGTTATAGGGGAGTCGAAAGAAGTAGCTCGAAATTTTTTGCATTGCCGAACTTGGCTAGTACACTGGCGTGTGTCTAGATAAAGAGAAAAGAAACGCTAACAGACGGGAACTTAACTAAAGTCTACCCATACTTTGATAATTTAACTATAATGATTATCTATGTCCTAACTTCCCGTGGCATTTCTAAATATTTTAATTGTTTGTAAAAAAGTGCAACAGTGAACTACCCACGCAATAATTGAGATAAGATTTACCGTTCTACATTAAATATGTGACCACCTAATTATTTCATTTCAGACTATTCCAAATAAACATGACAAAATATTAAAAGTCAAAAATAAAGAAGACACATTAATTGAAATTCGAGAATTGGAACAGAAATTTCCAATGATAAAATGGATTCAGTTATTGTCAAAACTAACTTCAAAAACAGTTACTTTAAACGATACTGTGCAGTTTTATGATTATACAGACGAATTTTTTGATGAATTGTCAAACAATTTAAAATCTCCGAAGTAAGTACAAAATAAGAATCATGAAAATAGTGTCCATATTTACAAAACTTTTTTTTGTAAAATTTAAATTCCCCCTAGATATCAATTTTTTTAAATCAATTTCTTATGTGTTGAATGAAATGTGCTTTTTGTTACAGAGATTTTCATAATATTCTGTTGTCAATGTATAGCCTTAGTTTATACACTGAATTTATTGAACCAGATTATATAACCGACGAAGAGTTTTGCAAACAAATAAGCATAGATTTAATGCCTGACATAGCGTCTCAATTGTATTTAAATTCTCTGACATCGTTTGAGGGCACCAAATCTGATCTTACAAAATTATTTTCTATGTTGAAAATGACTTTGTCTAAAGCTTTAGAAAATGATACAGTATCTAGACTGAACGTAGAAGGCATTAAGTTAGTTTTACCAGATGCCTGGAAAAATAATGATAATTTAGACAAGAAATATCATACAAACGATTTGAAGCTGACGAATAATTTTCCGAAAGATATTATCACATTATTACGAGAAAAAAATAAACTTAAATATCAGTTTTGGAGCATATCTAACTTTGATCAAAATGAAAATATGTAAGTAAGATGACTTTTTTTAATTATTACTACGAATTTGGTGAGAAGTGCTGCTTGTTGAAAATTATTACCTACTTTAAAAATATAACATGATTTTGTAAGGCGGTAAACAGATCAAATTTTTAATTTTATTTTTAATTTCATAGATGGTTATACTTTTTGAATCCATTCGACACAACACCTCGTTCAATAAGTGGATTAAATATAATTTGTAAGTATGAAAAAATCTAAAAAAAGTTTTAATATAAATTGAAAAGTTAAAAATAACCTGTTATAAACCTGTTATAAGTCTATGTCTTTAAAAAAACGATATTGATTTACATTTTTCCTTTTCAGTAATACCTATGGGTATGTTTCCAACTGATCCAAACTTACCGGAAATAACCTACGTATCTTTAGGAAAAATGGGCTATACTTTGGCACAAGAAATAGCCAACTTGCACGT
The DNA here is from genome assembly GCA_039654895.1 of Mongoloraphidia duomilia. NCBI lineage: Eukaryota > Metazoa > Arthropoda > Insecta > Raphidioptera > Raphidiidae > Mongoloraphidia > Mongoloraphidia duomilia. Next base: position 13,766,338 of record CM077522.1, read on the forward strand.
TAGCTCGCAAAGAATAAACGACCAATCTTGCTGGGTACAACTGATGAACCATACAGATTGGATGTCTGATGTAAGCAAAATAAATATCTAGGACTCAATATTTAATGTTGTATTAACGTCTGATTATTATTTAAATTTAAATAAAATTAATGAAACATTTAATTAAAAAAATAATGAAAAATGGCCAAAACGTCATATAAATAAATTTTTATAATAATGTCTGAAAAAATACTGATCGTTAATTTTATTTAAATATAAATAATTAGGGTTAGATTAATTGTGGTCTCTCTGAACCGCTGCACGCGACCGACGACGTGCAGTGACGTCACGGCGTGTGCGTTAGACGTCGCCGGTGACGTGCCTATGGTCTCTCTGAATTGGCAGTCTCGTCAGTCTGCCACGCGCGTTTCACTTATCATTAGGTTTCTCTGCAGTCAAAATGAATAAAAAAATATGAACTTTTTTACTTTTGGGGGAAGAAGAAGACGATGAAGTTATGATTTTGTCAAAAAAAAAGATAAAAAACTCATAAAATGTTCCAAAATAGAGAAGAAGAAGGAATGTTCCACAACTATTATTTATATTTATATGTGACGCATCATATAAAACCGAACTGCTTTGGACTAGTTTGATCAGCATCTCATCATTTTATTTAGTAAAAACCATTGTTTATTCAACTACACGTCGCGCGTCTACACGTCGCTTGCTCAAAAATGATAGCGACTGACGCGTGCAGCGGCTGACTTTCGCCGGTCGAAATGAACGTCGCACGCGACCGGCCAGACAGACCAGCCCTGTGTATTTCCCATATATCATACGTACGTCGCGCGCGACTTGTCCGCGTCGGTCGTCGGCGACCGGCAACGGCTGTTCAGAGAGACCAGCGCCTTAGCCAAATGGCGGTTTATCAAAATACACACTTTCGGTCATTAGCGTCATCGTATTGCAGCTACAATAATGCAACGGTCTACGAATAACTCTCTGTATCTATGATGCTACGACACTGGTGCTGTTTGTAAATTATTCCGTCTGATGTCGTTAGTACAAAAAATACGGGTAAAATATTTTCCGGGCTTTATTTGTAAAAAAAAATAATTAATATAATTTTTAGTTACCAAAACAATTTGATATGCAATGGACGCATCAAACAATAATAGATCAAATAGCGATAAGCCTGATGTACAATACTTTCATTGCGCAACCAGATAACCTTTTAAAGCTGCCTTGGATTTCTCGAGAGTTCTCGAAGGAAAAACTTTTATATATCATGATTGCTCAACGTAAGTACTCAAATTTTCTATACAATAGTTTCAATCAAAAGTTTCAGACTGTAACTAATCCTGTTTTTCTTAGATTTTTGCACCAATGAAGACAAATCAAGGTACATTAACTTGTATGAAAATGTCAAAACTCCCGCTCAAATCAGAGTGAATCGTTTCATAACAAACGATGACCGTTTCTCCACCGTGTTCAGTGAATGTAAGACAGGTTCATTGATGAACTCAGGTTACAAATGTGGATTTCCGCCGTACGAATTAGAAAGTGACGGGGAGTATTACGACGATCCAAACGACCGATCTACAGCTGGTGAAGTTTCGTACACAAACTTGCCGTGAAACTAATTCGTATCTCGCTGTGATCAGTTATAGTATTTTTTTGTGAGTGACCAGGGACATGTATTAAGTAATTTTTGTGATTTTTTTAAACATTTAATACGCCTAGGGATTGCAATTGCTGGATCCCTCATCCAGCAATCCAGCTGGATCCAGCATATTTTTCGGCCTGCTGGATCCAGCGCTGCGGATCCGCAAGTAATTAACTTTCCAAATAATGACGCAAATCAATTGTCAGTTTGTATTCACACAAAAGCAAATGATTGATCTCAGATCTACAAAAAAAATTGATGCAAATGCTTGTAAAAATGTTGTTTCGAAGTGAAAATTGTTCAATTGTCCATTGCGCATTTTCAATATTACTATTCCATCTCCGTTGCCAATCTATCTATAATATATTAATATAAATTAATTAGTAGAATTACATTTGATAGTATATAATTTATAGATTACCTACATTATATACTAACTAAACATGTAAAGTTAATTATCTCAAGTGTTAAACTGAACCAAAGTTAGGTTTACTATCTAAATGTGTAAGAAGTTTTACTGATTTGTAGTGACCAGCCGAAATAATAAAAGTTTCTTAAGTATTTTTAAAGAATCGATAAATTGCTGGATCCGCGCTGGATCCAGCTGGATTGATGTCGATCCAGCAAAAATCCCGCTGGATTGAAAACGTTGCTGGATTGCAATCCCTAAATACGCCTGACTGAATAATGTAGTTAATAAGAAAACTTTGAAAATTATCTAACGTATTTACCTAAAATCAGCGTTATAATTAGTTGATACAATTAAATGAGTTAAGGCTTTGTAAAAACAGCAGCATTCTAGTTTTATATTCTTCGTTGATTTTGCGCGATTGTGTCCACACGTCGCGTCTTCTAATGTAACATATCATGTAACTGCTTGTTGTAAAGGCAGATTTATATTGTCCGCATAAACACGGAACGTATGTGTTCAGCTACACCGACCAGACACATATAAATTAATAATATATTTGCATTTGGAGCGTGTATGCTAAGTGTAGTGCATCAGTTCAGACACTCCTATAAAAATACCCTAAAAAAGTCTGTTCGGATAGTATAACTATTTACTATACATAATACTGTTGTACAGAAATTTAAGGAGTAACTCATGCACTTATAAAGGCACAGTTTGTATGCATGGGACGCGTATGCCTTATACGTATACAACTTTGTCTATATAAGTGCATGACTTACACCTCGAATTTTGGTATAACATTATAGACCTATCTTCAGTAGGTACTATACTTTACCCGCGACTTCGCTTGGGTTAGTATCAGTGTTTTGGCTACTAGTCAGTCCCTTTTATTAGAAACGCGATTTTATATAGCTTATCCCTGATGTATAATAAAGTCTATAATGACAATCTGATTAAAAACGGCTTAGTAGTTTTTGAGTTAACTTGACACAAATAGATAGATGGACAGACAAAAATTCTGAAATGGCTAGTTCGGTCTCGGTATCTTATAAACTTACTGTACATCTAAGTCGAAACTTCATTAAAAAAAGTGATCAAGTTTTGATATTATTTATACGTATTGATGAAAATGTTTTTTTTTTAATTTTTGTTATGATGTATTTTTGTTTATGTTATATATAAATATATGCAGTAATTAAATTGAAATTCTTTTTACTAGAATTATAATTCTGTGAACAGTAGATTTCGCCTCTTCCATGTTATTATATTAAAGAAATTTAACGCCTCATACAAATTGATAGAGTGCCCGCGGTGAGAGATGAAGCCAGGCACGTCATCAATAATATGCTAGTGAACGCCTGCTTGCCCGCAGACAGTGCCGTGTACACAAAACTGCACATTGGGTTTTATGACGTTAGGTACAATTTTGGCAAACCGCTCATGGATTTCCAAAACAGCCAATAGCAAGCTAGAAGGCGGGCGCAATGCATTCACGTTACTATGACGCGGTGGCTTCATCTTTCGCCGCGCGAGGTCTATCACATTATGGTCACATCAATAAGTATATCAACCAGTGGGTAGGGGGCAGTGGCGGATTTGATCGTGATGGCACCCTAGGCCCGTACTGATATGCCGCCTTTCTTGCAACGTCAAAGTATATATATTATTAAGAAGGCGCCTGAACCTAAACATTTTTCCCGGGCGCTGGAAAGTAAAACGTCAACGAATAATATATTTTTATTTTTTATTATAACTGAAGTAAGTTTGTCATTAATATGTACAAATTAGTGATGTTTACTCTAAAAATCGATGTCGAAACATGTTTCGGCATCGATTTTTAGAGTAAACGTCATATACATCAATTTTGACTTTCCAGCGCCTGGGAAAAATGTTTAGGTTCAGGCGCCTTCTTAATTTTGCCGCCTCTCAAATGTTGCCACCCTATGCCCGGGCCTCGCGGGCCTAGGCCTAAATCCGTCACTGGTAGGGGGCCATAATATGGGAATTTAATATTTCTTGAACACACTTTTTGCTAGAGCACTTCACGTCGAGTATTTAAATTTTAAGTCAAAAATCACTAAGTATATTGAAAAAATTGCTCATTTGGAACATTTGAAAGCAGCCACCCTGCTTTCAAATGTTCCAAATTTTTCGACCAAATTAAAAAAAAATTGAGGCTAGGCCACTCAACGTTAGATGTTTCTACGTCAGCTGTATACTGAAAAACTTTTCAATAATTTTAAAAAGTGCCCTGTAGCGCGTCTAGACGCCATTTGCAGTACAAGCGACGCACAGTATTATTTTTTGTCTTTGTCAGTTGAATTTATACCTTATAAGGTACATTTTATTAGTCATTTTATAATCTGAATTTTGTGTTTATAGTGTCAACCGAAAGAATGCATTTGGTCATCAGTGAGTTTTTAATAAATACAAATTACTAAAGCTTAATAGAAATCAACTTTCCATCTATAGCCTGTCTAAATTCAATGGGATCCCAGCCTCAGGGGAACTCCATCTCGGATAGCGGCAATAAAAACATCTGTGTTCACCTTGCAACTTTGCAAATTTTATTGTGGTGAACACGTATCTATTTTTTTATTAATTATTTTTATGATAAAAAGAAAGTTCTCCATGGCTGACACTAATAATATTACAACATTGTATCCATTTTTAATCTTTAATTTCTAACAATTTTGAATAATTAATTGTCAATGTGTATTGAAAAAATGAATAAATTAATTTATGTATGATATTTCATATATAAGTTCCTAAATGTCAACTGAATCAAAAACGGATTTTCCTTGATTGAATCGATAAAAAAAAACGATATCGATGCAATCAATGAAAGTGAACTAAAATGAAAACCACAATTATTGTGGTTTTCATTTTAGTTCGCTTTCATTGATTGCATCGATATCGTTTTCTTTTATCGATTCAATCAAGGAAAATCCGTTTTAAAAAAAAAACGATATCAATGCAATCAAGGAAAATCCGTTTTTGATTCAGTTGGCATTTAGGAACTTATGTAGGAAATATCATACATAAATTAATTTATTAAAAAAAATAATTATGGCTTTTCATTGTTAGCAAGTTTATAAATTATTATCAAAAACATATTTATAAGGTTGCCAACCACCCCAATATGCCAGAACTGTTACCGTTGTTGTGTCTTTTTGAGTCAACATAATACTCTACATTGTCGACAATGTAGAGTATTATGTTGATTCAAAAAGACACAACACCGTTATTGAACTCCGTGTCCCTAGAAAATCTCCAAAAGTCCCGACCGCGCGGTTTTCTCAAAATTTTCACCGCACACAAGATATTGGTGTTCGCGCTCTGCGCAACTCAGTGTCTGTGAGAGAAGTTTAGTGATGCATAGCGTAACAGTCATTTAATGCTTCCAGAAATGAGCAATTTCATAATTTTTCATTTTTAACCATTGTTTCCAAATTAAAAAAAATTATTACTTGAAAACTATTGACTTTACATTAAAAAGTCATTGCACATTTTTTATTGTAATCAGATTAAAGAACGTAAAAAAATTCCGAAATGAAAGCCGGCCAATGCATAATATTTATTATGAGTGCTTTATCCTGACTATTTTATATTCTTCGTTGATTTTACGTGGTTATATCGCCGCGTTGCCTTTTCTGATGTAACTGCTTATCGTATTAAGGTAGTGTTCCAGTTTCATTTATTTTTTTGTTATGTTCATAATTATTTTCTTTGTGTACAGCTATGTCCAAACCGTACCAAATATTCGGGTTATTCGGCATTTGACCTTGCACAATGTTCGGTAGATATTTGGGTTAACGATTTGGTGTCGAAAATTACTATTCGTTGCATTTCAAGTTAGCATAAATACCTATTGATTTATACGCAATCCAAATTGTATCGACTATTTTTTTTTTGTTTTAATGAACTTTTTATCACTGTTATTTATTATCACTAAACATAAAGGTCAAAAGATCATCCGCACTCAGTTATTTACACAACTTGTCTTAAAGAAGAGAAAAATAATTTATTATTGTACTGAAATTACAGACAACATTTAAATCAGTTTTTTTAGCAAAATATTGCATTAAAATAAGAAATGGACATTTAAATAAAATATAATGTGATAAAATGTTTTGAAAAATAAAAAAGTATATATTCAAAAAGATACGAGCGTCAAAAAATGGCTAAAGGAAGTTATGACATCAACAGACGAAACAGAACCGACAACGAGCTTTTGGAACGAAAGCTTAACATGAAATCGTTCTTATGCGCTTTGTTAATTCTTATTACTCTTGGATGCATTGTTGCACTTATATCCTTCGCGATTCCAAAGACAAACAGTGAATCTACATTGAATTCAACTACGCAGGTAAATTTAAATGTTTTATATTTATAATTATCGAACTAAACGTGAAATGTGCTATGGTAAAACTTGTTTCTTGGCTATGTAGGTATATTTTTCAATAATTACATCAAAGCGATTCTCAAAAAAAAAATGACTTTGCCAAAGCACTTTTGACATCAGTGCGGTTGTGACTGGGCTAGGGGAGCTATTGTGTAACTTTTGTGAATTTGTTCATTTTCACATTTTCATTTCACGTGAAAATTTTCACTCGATTGTGTAACATATGGATTCACTTGTGAAATCACTAGGCCACAAAGTAGGGATTTTATTTTATGTTGGATATTTTCACTTTAAAAATACAAATTAATGCGGATATGAGGTCATATTATGCGGTGTTTGACAGATAAAAAACAATGAACGTAAGGAGAATCAAAAATTGATGAAGTATATAAATAAAGTGAACTTTGTAATTTAATTTATCGATCTTATATATTCATAATGTGTCTTTGCGTATAATTATGTTGGAATTAGGCAATACGTCTGAAAAGCCCAAAAGAAGAATAATTGAAGTGTAATAAAGATTTAAAAGTGCCAAGTGAATTTATAATTTTTTATAATAATGTGAATGTAATGTCACTTTTTATTACCTATATAAATTTACTTTGTGCTTTTTTATTTTACATAAAATTTCTGTGGTGTCATTTTTGTAATAAGCGATATGAAAAGTTTCATTAGTTAATTAGTTCATTTCACTATTCTTACTTGTAAAATGAATAAAATAAATAACAAATCGAAGAAAATTCATGCATAACAGTCTATAAAATGATACTAATATTTTTAAAAATTTACGTCGTTTTGGATTTCGATTATTTCTTCCCATTTCCCTGGTTACTGAACTATTTTTTTTCAGAAAAACCTGGAAAATATAAAAAATCTAATCTCAATTTGAAAATTGTGTACGTGGTACCAACTTTACACAATCAAATAAATTTCTCAAGAGGAAAATTTGATAATTTAAGTTGTCATATTTAGAACATCTTTGAATTCGATACTTTTTATGTTTTCATGTTAATTGAAAATTGATTATTCATATTCATAGCAACCCGTTGCCTTGAAGAAAAAATCTATTTAGAAAACAAAATCAATCTCAAAATCTTTGAAAAACACGAACTGAACAAGAAATCGAAAACTGACATTTATACCATAAATCAAGATGTAAACAAAACGTACGTAGCGTCATTTCTTAGACAATAGCTACACTTTTTTAGTTATTGATAACACCGCGGTTGCATTATCTGTCATACGTGACTTTTTACTAAATGATTTGCTGTTATTATTAACAGTTTCGTATTGAAATTTAGCATATCCATTTTTTGTCCTTCAAAGTATGTTTTAAATGTCTAAAAATCCTTTTTCATTGAAAAAAATATTTCAAGTTCAATCTGAATTCCTACTTTTATTAATTTCAATACATGACCCCAAATATGTTTAATACAAAGAATATCATCTATAGAATCTTACAGATCTCTTAAAAAATTAAAGAGAAATTTATTTTCAAATTTATGTATTATAAATAAATATATAAATTCATAATGTGTCTTTGCCTATAATTTATTATGTTTAAAAAATTAAGATATTTCGTGTATTATCGTTTATTGCATCTATAAGAACAAAGCTGTCATGTTAACGTATTTTTATATGTGTCCTTTTTCAATTTACTCTCTGTCTCACTCTTATTTCACGTTTCAGTGACAAATTCGATGGGGAATAATTTCACGTGAAATGGTTCACATTTCACTAGTGTGAGCAAATTCACATCAGTGAAATCACTAGAAACGAGATACACAATAGGTACCTAGTTCACGAAATCCGCGTGTTTGCGACAGCGCGATTTGAACCACGGAAAAATATACTGCAGTGTTCAGACTTCACTGGCGGCGAACGTGCAGATATTATGCAAGAGAGGGGCGAGGTTACATAAACCTCGTTTCAATTATAGAAGCAATATGTTTGTATTTGTTCAAATGTCCGAAATTCGCGGCCTCCGCAAATAGTAATAGAACCACGCGGGATGCCTCGCTGTTCTATTTTTCGGCGATCGAGTAGCGGCAGCTACGGGGATTGATTATCCGCGCGGACATGTATGAACGAATATACTTATGTCTTATGCTAATGGACGCGAATGACCTCAGTTGTCGAGCGTCTATAATTTGCAATTCATACACTTATGCTAATGTAAATAAGCTCCGCGCGGATTCCGCCGTGTCTGAACTAATCCTAAATACTATTTCAACTCTTAGGCCTAGTGTCCAAATGAGGCGTTTTGAATCGCGCATTTCTAATCGTGCGATTGTGAGATACTATAAGAGGTTCATACATTCCGTCCACATGCAAACGCGCGTTTTGTTGCTCGTGCGTAAATCGTGTGTTGGTCGCCGGAATCTCGACTCGCGCGCTCGTCACGTATTCAACGCACGAGTCGAGATACTAGGTACACGCGCGATAGTCACGGCAGGCGGACGAATCTAGGAACGCCACCACGACACACGACTCGCGCGACAAACGCGTCATGATGGGCGCAACAAAAACAACGGGCGATTTGAAACGCGCAACTCGACTCGCGCGTAAAACGCTTCATCTGGACAATGCCTAATAAATTATTATTAAGCACGCTATTAATGAATCGTCCACTGTTTTTCAGATTAAGTTATGTTAAAATTGATGTAAACTTCCATTCCGTATAATAAAAATTACCCTAAAGTCATTAAATAATTAATAGATTTTACAGTAATATTGTTTTTACTTTTCAGAAAAATACAAGCGCACCGTAAACTGGATTGGGACTAATTATTTTCTATTTAAATTAATTTAATAATCCCGCGAAAAGAAACTATCGGAAATAACTGATATTTTAAATTGTTACTTATTATTAATTTATAATAACTAGAACCAGGCAAACAAAACAAGCTCGCATTGAGTTTAGTTAAAAAAGCTTATAAAGTTTGGTTATGTTTACATGAGTTTACATGCGTTTACTGAGCACTCATACTATATTTAAATTCTATAGTTCATTAAGAACATTTTTTTTCTATTTATAGTGTTTTTTTTAACAATTTTTATATACTTTATTATACCCCCTTTATACGCGCTCAATCCATCTCTATATGAATAATAATTATAATATACAGTGAATTTCAACGCAACATAGGCTAGTTATGTTTACCTGGTAGTTATGGAAAACAAGAATGCATTAGAGAAAACCGTTTCACATAAAATGCAACATTCACTGAACGAAAACATGCATCACTATCAATATTTAAATTTAAAAAAAACGGCCAAGTGTGTCTCGGTCCACGCATAGTAAAGGGTTCCGTACTCGAGAAGAACGTATCCCGCTATGCTGGATTTTTTATGATTTTTGACTTTCCTCGTAATTATCACCTTAAACACTATCTATGTTCCAAATTTCAAGGCTCTAGCTCGATTGGAAGTACCCTATATTTCTGATGATCTATCAGTCAGTCAGTATATTTTATGATGATCTATCCCTCAGGAGTACCACTCTTAATTTTTTTTCGTAATTTCACTACACCGTTGTATAGCGGTTCATAGAAGACACCTACCTTCCAAATTTCATCTATATAGTGCCAATAGTCTCCGAGTAAAGTGGCTGTGACATACGGACAGACAAACAGACGGACAGGACGAAATTATAAGAGTTTCGTTTTTGCCATTTGGCTACGGAACCCCAAAAATGAATTAGGTACAGAAAATTATTTTAAATTAAAATATTGGTAGGTAGTCATTATTGTTAGTGATGTATCAGCATTCAGCGGATGTTGCATTTTATGTGAAACGATTTTCTCTATAACATTAATATTTTCCGTAGGTAACTATAACTATAGGTAAACAAAACTCGCCTATGTTGCATCTTAAGTGAAATTCACTGTATATCTGGATTGGGTCAAAGAAATATATTAACAGGAATCGGGATGTTTTGCTCTGTGAGTGAAGGTGGTAAAATAATGAAAATTTTCAATGTATCTGACATATTTTGACAATTTGTTTAATATATAACTCTGCAATATTTGAACAAATATAGCTTATAGAGTCCAATATAGAGAAGAAAAAATTGGATTCACCAACTACTTTTTATTAATTTTGTAATTTTTAAAATATGTATACAGAACACTAATTCATTTTATGGGTAACCTGATTGGGGACCATTTTCAAACACAACATATTATAGAAATAAAGTGATTTATTAATATTGTTCTAATATATTTAATTGCACAAAATTGTATTTTTAGTTGTAAAATTAATTTTATTCGTAACACAAAACAAAGAATAATTATGTTGGGTTGCAGAAAGTGTTGTCAGAAAATCTGATTTGACAATGGCCTTAGATTGTGACCACAAATATTTCTCTACAAGAAAAACATTGTAGACTTTCAAATCGATCTTGCTAAAAAATGGTTGATCGATTGAAACAATATTTTGTAAATTATAGACGCTCAACAGCAAAATGTCATTAGCGTCTGAAACAATATTTTTTAAACCGTGTATACATCTATTTAACATAATTTTTTCTACAATTTCCACTTCGAAGTAACATTTTTCTACGCATTTTGATCAAAATTTAGTTTGAAAAGCAATCTTTTTCTGTGTAGCATTTGTTTTTGTGTAGAGTACGATCTAATGTAAAAAACAACAATTTATTAACCAGGTGTGCAAGCTTTCACGGCCGGCATTGTTCCAAATCTTCATGGTTTCCGGGCTTGTAGCCGCCAAGGAGAACACTTCGACCGCTGCCACATCGCCTTTGACAATGTCTACCGCAGTTGTAGACGAAACGTCAGGTAGAAATACCACCGGACCACGGCCTACAAGCCCGGAAACCATGAAGATTTGGAACAATTTATTAACTTCTTAACAACAACAATTTTTAGTTTTGACTGAAGGTGGAAGCAATCCTCTTGAAATGTACATCCAATAATAAAATTATTATTGTCGTTAAGAAGTGGAATAAATTGTTGTTTTTGACAAAACTAAATTATTGATACATTTTTAGAGTGTTGGGTCTCCAAGTCACTATATGAATATTATGAAGTATTAGAAATACCTTGTATTAAATCAGTACTTCACAAACCACGACATAATACACAGTGCTTAGCATCATAATATTATATAGTGTTACGAATACTTACTCAATGTGTGTCTTTAAAAAAATAATTAACCACACCTGAAGATGGCAACTCGTTGCTGAAACGCGTCGTGTTAAATCACAAGAAGTCACAAGACGGATATAATACAAGGTATTTCTAATACTTCATAATACAAAACTAAATTATTGTTTTAATTAAGAAATAAATTTAGTATAGTTCTGTAACATCTCGCCGAGCGTCTAATAGATTTTGAAAGGGATGAAACAGGAGACAATCGTGAGCACAACACGTCGTACCACTTGTTAAAGTGGCCTTTGGGTTCAACCACTGCGTCACTTATGATATATTCAAGATACGTCACGAATGTATTTTTTTTTATATTTTTGAGTCACATTCAGCTTCTTATCGATTTTACAGTCTATTGTATGCAGACGATCTCCGAAATACAAACTGACGTATAGAGACAATTTCGATCAGATCCGGTTTGAGTTAAACATAAAACCTGGTTTACATGTGAACTTAATTTTAAGTAATCTAGTGTTTATACATGTCAAAGTGAAGCTCATAAGTTCAGTCATAATAACGACCAAGGAAAGCAAAAATCGAATTTTAACGCTTGTGTAAATTTTACTCCTCATAAAATTTCCATACCGGGCACCTTATATGAAAATCGATTCTTAAGGAGTAAACTCCAAAAATATTCTCCGATCGCTAGGAACTTATGCACTTCACTAAATTTTTTGTCTGTCCACACGTGCTAAATTTAGTAAGAAGGCCATGACCACCGGGGGATGCGCGCGGTGCGGGAGGCGCGGCTTCTTAATCGAAAAATAGACTAAATTTTATTCTACTTGGACACTTAACCACGACTTACTACAAGCGCACCGTTTACATGCTTAAAATCACTTATTTAGTTATAACTACTTATTCACTTAACACGTGTAAACTAGGCATAACAGAATTGACGAAGTACTATCCTCAGATATACCAAAGAGAATATGTATTATAGAGTCGCCATGCAACGTTACAAAAAGAAACAAGAATTAATTTGCTAGCGTTAATATGCAGGGCTATTAGTTATTAGGTTACTATAATAAGTATAGGCAGGGCCGTAGCTAGAGCTGAATTCAAGATAGGGCACTGAAAGTTTAAAGTAGGGCTGAAGCAAAAGACTACAATTTTTTAATTGGATTGCCCACCTCATCTGGTGATATCAAATTACAAAAGCAAGAAAACGGTAAATGACAATTTATTCAAAAAAAAAAAAATACAGAGCTTGCCATGTTATCAAATTTCCGAAGAACTTCATTTAGTCCAACGAATTTAATCTTGTTTTTCCAAATGCCAGATAGATCAAGTCTGTCATTCTGTCGTGACAGTCTTTGCGGCTTGTTTATAATTTCTTAAAGTAGGGCAGTGGATGTTTTAAGGTGGGGCATTGCCCCTTAATGCCCGCCCCCCCCTAGCTACGGCCCTGAGTATAGGTTGTTATAAGGGTACAAGATAGTATCTACAGTGAAACCTGTGAACTTGAACGCCTTAGTAATTAGTATGTTGAACAGTCATCTGAGTTCAACGATCGACAGTTGTCTATACTCTATACCAGTGTTTTTCAATCTTCTTGTATACGCGACCCCTTTACAAGTAAAAAAATTCTGGCTACCCCCTAGGTAAAACTATGTCAGTGATTTCAAAGATTGACGTCTTCTGGATAAAGAAAAAAGAAGAATATCCAGAGCTGGCAAGAGAAGCTTTGAAATTATTAGTGCCATTCGCCACTTCCTACTTATGTGAACTAACGTTCACTTCAATGGTGAACATAAAAACTAAGAGAGGGCAGTATAGCCTAGATGGTAGCGTGCTTGGCGCCGCAGCCTCTAGACTGGACTGCCGTGGGTTCGATTCCCGCCTGCGCTCATGGATGTTTTGTGATGTTATTTAGTTTTAAGTTAGTTGTCATTTAGTGTAGTTGAAAGACGCTAATGACCTTAGATGTCGACGCGTCTATAATCTACAATAAATAAATAAATAAATAAATAAATAAATAAAAACTAAGAAGAGAGATAGGCTTCAGTTATAGAGAATGATTTGGTTATTTGCGTCTCAAAAATAGAACCACGATTCGACAAATTATTAAAATATAAACAGACACAGCCTTCTCACTGAAATTGTTGTAAATTGTTAAATTGTGTTTTAAAGACCATCAACAGCTAAGGTTATTTGGGCCTAGCATCCAATTCATATTTTCAATTCATTATTTTTTTTTAATAATAAATTGAAAATCCAATTGACACTTTTACCAGCTTTCGGGCTAGAACCCGGGAACTGGGGACTTGTAATAGAGGAACCATAGCAACGCCATGTAAACAACAGCATTGCTACACGCTCGGCCATTCTCAAGCCCTGAAATTGTTGTATTTTTAAATTTTATTGTAGTGTAGTACCTACAACCCTTGCTTTTTACATTTACCTGGCTGCGACCGCGACCACTCGAGTAAGACTTTGCGACCCCCGTGCTCTATACCATCCGCTTATCTGGTATTTTCTATAATTACTCAATTTTGAATGTCATACCCATTACCCATACTTGAACGATGAACGCTAATTTCTTGGCCGAATGCCCTTAGTCTCTAGACCATATAAAAAAACATAAAAAGCTGAACGCTTTTTTCTTCCCTCTTAATATAAGTCACATTTTAAGTTCAGTTAAATTCGAGGTAGGTATGGTAGGTATATGAAATTTTAAACGAATTTTGTGCCATTATGTGTTTATTACTTTATGAGCCCTACTTACTTTCCAAGGTCTGAGTCCTGTGTTTGTCTTTGGTTCCTAATGCTGCGCGGGCCTGTGGCGATAAAAGGTATTGGTTCTTTACTCCTTGTTTGTTTAATCCTTATCATTTTGTCGAAAATTATTTCTTTGTTTTGTATATCCATTTATCTGTGCGCATATGTATGAGATTTTTAAATAATCCCATTATTTAAATAAAACGACTTCTTCTGAACTGCTTTAAATTTTCAACTTGGTAAAAGGTAAAGAATAGCTGAAATACTCATTTTACGTTTTCTCCTCAAAACCCACTTTTATTTAAAATACAAAACCCAAATTTCCTTTTATTAAAAAAAATGGATGCGTGTACTTTGTATGCGCGTTAGGAGTTATACTTCTTTGGCGTGATTAAGAACTAATTTTTAATTTCCATGCAAATAATTTATTGAAATATAAAATAATAAAAGGACTGGAGTGAATTTATTTATATTTGTTTATATGGTAACTATGGAAATCATTAATGCTGCAACTTCATCCTGTTAAATTTTCATGACGCGATGCGCGCGCATCGTAAAAATTCACTCTCATCATTTTTTCATAACGTGCCAAAAGAAGTATAAGTTATAACTTCAAAAAAAGAAAAATTAATTGTGCTCTAAATAAGTAGTATGTTGGGTTGTATGCTGAAAGGGGCAATCACCTTATGTATGGATGTGTACATTTTGTAAATAATGTACCAGCATTTTCAATACATATTGTAATATGAACCTATTGAATATTAATATGTTGACAGACTATTCCAATAAACCTAGACCAGATACAAGTGTTTTGTGTACCGACGATTCCAGGTCTGTAGTCAACACTCAACAATTTAAGAGTGAACTTCACAAAGTTAACTCCATATATCTATTACTAGCGGCCCCGTCCGGCTTCGCCCGGGTGCTAATAAAGCCCGGGTGCAATACACTACTCACTCGCTTCGCTCGTTCGCTTGAATATTATAAATACACTACTCATTCGCTTCGTTCGTTCGCTTGAATATTATAATTACATTACTCACTCGCTTCGCTCGTTCGCTATATATATAAACCTTCCGGGAACAATTCCGTCATACATGATTTTTGCGTAACTTTAACCGTTTACGCAGCGCACGCAACGGAAGCTCTCAAAAGGAATATTTTTTCCCGTTTTTGCAACATTTTTCATTGATGCTCCGCTCCTATTGGTCGTAGCGTGATATTATATAGCCTATAGCCTTCCTCGATAAATGGGCTATCTAACAAAAAAAAATTTCAAATCGGACTGGTAGCTCCTGAGATAAGCGCGTTCGACCAAACAAATAGATATAGATAGATTGAAATTTGAAAAGCAGGAAAAAAATTATGAAAACGGAGAATTCGCTCTTCTAAATCCATGACTTCCCTACATAGTAAGTTAAGTTAAAAAAAGTCAAGAGGTGTCATGGGACAGAAGCTATGCTTTTTACGTCAACACATGCGATGGGCTACGCAAGTCCAATACAAAATATAAATACAATTTAATTGAAATAAGAATTAACATACGTACTTATATTATTTAAAAACACAATGTTGTACAGCACGTTATCTTTGTGTTGGTGCATATACGTGAACATAGGCCACTGCGCGGGCGCCAGTATATTACTATGCGTCACACTCATAGCTATAGATATACTTTTAACATGAGCATGTTGGTGACGTGACGCAAACCCATAAGTTTTTCCCCTCCCAGAAATCGTCTAACGCGCCTATAGAAGCATAGCTTCAAAAATTATACTATAATATCTAAATTTGGTTATAATTAAAATTGAAACAAGCCGTGAGGTGGGTCGTTTATTAGAACTAAAGTGCGACCCTTGAGGTCCACACGACAAACTTCCCAGTTTGATAAATATTTAATAATAATAATTAAATTAGATATTACACAGAAAAGTAATCATTTTAATCATTAAAACATAATTATTATTTATTTTTAACAATAATTAAAAAAAAAAAAAACGGCTGAACCGATTTTTATAAAATTTATGTCGGATCAAAATGACGTTAACACGCCTCGATTGACACCCTTACGAAGTCGATATAATTTTTTATTCGCGAGATATTGTGTAAAATCTACTTTTTTGGAGGTTATTTGGTTAAGAAAAAAGAACGGCTGAACCGATTTTGAAAAAATTTCTTTCAGATCATATTTACGTTAATACGCGTCGATTGACACCCCAACGTAGTCGATATCATTTTTCATTCTCGAGATTTCGTCTTAGAAAGAAATGGACACATACATAAGTACGTACGTACGTACACACACACATACACACACACAGACATCTTTCTAAAAGTAGTGTAGTGACCTTGAAACATAAAAATTTTTTTTCCTTTTTGATTTCGATTTTCGGACCCATAACAATAACTTCCAATGGGAAGTTAAAAATTGTAAAAAATAAATAGCTGTATTATTATAACACTAAAATCATTTAGCGTACGGATCTGTAAGTTATGAATGCAGTAAGTACTTCAGGGGACGCCTAGCATTGCGACGGTGGGCGTCTATATACGATGGCTACCAACAGTGTCAATTTATACATATTAATGAACTTTAAGAGAGTCTATGGATAAGAGACTATAAGATGGTGCACAAACCCCTACAGTACTTGTATATTGTGTTTGAACTAAGCGTGTCCTTTACACGCATGTTATTTACTGCGGTATCAAATTTTATAACGCCTGTATCATGGAACTTTTATATATGGAATAGGAATTCCACCTTTCAATTGGTCATAGGCTGAGATGTAGCCAACGCATCGCCCTCACAATTTTTTTTTTTAAGTTGAGGCAGTGTCGACTCATCATATAGGCGTAATAAGCACGGTAGCCTCTAAAGGCTTGCTTCTCTGATTGAGACTGTAAAAATGTAGGTGATGATGATGATGATGATTGTAAATTATAGACGCTTGACAAGTGACGTCTATGGTAAAAATGTGGAACATACTTTAACAATTAAGAGTTTTCTCTACCGGAAGCTATAGCCCATGCTCTCTTCATCTCAAATCCTTTCTTCTCGCCAAAAATTGTTACAGCTCTTCCGACGCTATTTTTAAAGCTAAAGGGTTCGGATATACGTCAAATGAAGGACCAAAAATTACACTACAGATCCTACAGGCGAATTTTTTGAAAAAAGTTTTGGCTACATGTGAAAGATTACTTACGTAATTTTTAAAAAGCTGTAAGTTTTTCCAGGAAAATGTTTTTCAAATTTTCGCCTAAAGGAGCTGTAGTGTGAATCTTGGTCCTTCATTTGGCGTTTACCTGAACCCTTTGGCTTTAAAAATGGCGTCGGTAGAGCTGTAACCGTTTTTAGGAGAGGGGAAAGGATTTGAGATGAAGAGTGCAGGGGGTAACTTTCGGTAGAAAATACTCTTAATCTAAAGAATTTCAACTACAAAATCACGAAATGCAGCTTTGATGTCAAATATTATATTTTGAATAAACTTTAATAAAATGGAGTTTTCTGTTAATGTTAAATTTTCGATTAAAACTGTTGGGTGTCAAATGGGAGGGGCTTTAAAAACATGGCGGAGTTAAGGGAAACATTTTAATAGTTGCTGTGGTTTGATAGTTTAAGAAAATAATAACTCATAAATACAGTTTCTTCACATTTCACTAGAAAGTTTTACAGGGCAATAACTGATAGTGTTTAATATACCATGATATTAGAAAACGTCGCGTATTCCATTTTCGATAAACTTTTTGTTTATTTTACTTATTTTATTTTTGTAATAAGCAATTTCACGATAAATTTACACTACTAGCATGTAAATTTTTTCTTTTATTCGAGTAAAATTTTCTACCATCAGATGTCATATGCCCATTTGACAATTCCTAATATGATATCTCCAATTTTCCAATCAATTATAGCATGTTAAAATAAGTCCGATTCTGTATTTGTCACCTTTCCGCTGTCTATTAATAATACAGCACCGCATTATGAATAATATAATATTTATAATCACAGCAGTGCAGACGCATGGCATTAAGAAATATAATATAAACCTATTACTATTCTATTGCTTCCTTTGAGCCGGCATTTTAAGCCGTACAACGTTTTTAAATACCGTCGCCTAAGAACACATCTTCTACATCTAGAATGATACAAAACCATAATTTCTGAGATTGCTATGTTCTTATCTCTTTCTGTTAGTGTTGTCTCTTACAGTTCTGTTGACTGTGGTCTGATTTAGCGTCACCGTGTTCACAGGTTTATTCATTCAGAAAACCAAAATATATCATCAAAAACTAATACCTACATGAAATAATAACACGATCTGTTTGTAATTTTGTTTTCTTGTGAGTTTTACGGGCTTTTTTTCTAGTGAATTGAATTTAGTGTTGTATCAATTAAAAAATAATTTTAAAATTAAGAAATTACGTAATATCAAACTAAATAAAATTTAAGGTTGACTAGGTATGTTGATTAAGAATTGTTTGATGTGTAAGAGTGACTAGGTGAAATGTTATAGTATAGATAGTGTTATGTCCCGGAAGTGATGCTCCACGTCTTGGAGTTCGCCTATTTAAAACTAAAGTTGTTTGATATGGAAAGAAATTTGAATTGAATAATTTCTTCGCTCATCTTTTCATTTTTGATATGAAACTTCTTTACGCACTGTGGAGTGAATTGGATTCATGCGGCTGAACGTGTACCGAAAAGACGTTCCGAAACATTGCATTGCCACTCCTATATGGATGCGTGTGTGTGTGTGTGTCTACAGTCAATGCGACTAGAAATTTCACTTTTGTACTGTATAGTGTATACACGGTCTATTTTTACAAACTTTTATTTAACTTGCAATGTATGTTAGTTTGTTTGTGTGTTTGTTTGTTTAAGTCAAAACTTGCAAGTCAATTTTGAACGACTTCCACGTATCCGATCGATTTGAAATTTTGTACACATATGTATTCCCGATGACAATACATGAATAAATCGTTTTTAGTAATAAATTCAACCCCTAAGGGGTTCAAACGGGGATGTAGGGTTTTTTGACTAATCAACGCCCAGGCCAAATCGCTAAAGCTAGAAACTTGAAATTTGGACAGTTGGTTCCTTTTCTGACGTAAGAATTCACTAAGGAAAGATTTTTCGAAATTCAACCCCTATGGGTGTCAAAGGGGGGTAAAATTTTGAAAGACTAAAATGAACAAAATAAAGTATTATTAAAAAAAAAACTTTTTAGAGACAAGCTTTTATTGAAATGTACTTAAAAGGAAAAAATAATATTTAATAATTTTGGTTCATAATTATTATAAAAGCGGGCGTTGCGACTAATAAACTATCATAGAGCTTACAACCCCCGCTTTTATAATAATTATGAACCAAAATTATTAAATATAATTTTTTCCTTTTTAGTACATTTCAATAAAAGCTTGTCTCTAAAATGTGTTTTTTTACTAATCTTTTATCTTAAATAAAATAACTGTTGTGCGTTTTTATTTGGAAGTCGATATTTTTTCGAATTTTTAAACAAATAATTAGGTATTTTGTTATACCCTACAAATAAAGCGCAACTAGAATATACGTGTGTAAACATAGTATAAATACAGAACGGATTTCCTTCCTCACAAACGCCGGTTATTATAAAGTGTCCTTCGCGCTTTTATACAGGGTATACGCGGTATACATAAGACATACCAACACGGCACGGAGCTCAAGGAAATTGAAATTAAAAGTATGATAAGCGGTATATTGGTCTGTCTTCGTCGTTTTCTCTCTCCAACATTCACTTGCCTGTATACTTCACCTCTCTTTCCGTCTGTTGGTATATTATATAACATTATAAAGTTAGTATCCATTTAGGTTTAGCGTCTACATTTCCTCACACCCCATCTAAGTCTCCCACTGCATCTCTGCACCCAGCGTCCATTCGCCCGGCTTAGGAATATGGATGGGACAAAAATGCTAAAAGAGATTTCTATAAAGATAATAATAAATAAACTATACGTTTTAATAACGTCTTGATTTTAGATGGTTCGCAATCGTTGGAATTAAGGACTTTTCTCGATGCAGGTTAACAGGAATTTTCTCTATATATTTTAATAAGTGTTCTCACAGATTCACTGACTTATCAACCGAATCTATGAACTTTAAAAACTTTAAATTTTAGAAAAGTTTTCCCCTTATGACGTAAGTGCTCACTAAGAACAGATTTTCAAAAAATTTACCCCTAAGTGGTGAAAAATTTGTTGAAAAAATAGGCGAAACCGTTAAAGCTACAACGGGATTTTACCAACACTATTAAGAATTTGATCAAAAGCCCCACTCGGGCGAAACCGGGAAAAACAAGTATACTCGCACATAATAGCACTCGTATTAATTAAAAAATGTGAAAAAACTAGTGATTTGTAAAAGCTGAAAGCGAGGCTGAAAGGCACAGAGTTATCTTATTGAATATAATTTATGAAAAAAATAGTCAGATGTCATTTTGATAAAACCGACCTAGAGAGAATTTCAAACTTCTTATAAAAATCGGTTCAGCCGTTTTTTTTAAATTATTGTTAAAAATAAATAATAATTATGTTTTAATGATTAAAATGATTACTTTTCTGTGTAATATCTAATTTAATTATTATTATTAAATAATTATTAAACTGGGAAGTTCGTCGTGTGGACCTCAAGGGTCGCACTTTAGTCCTAATAAACGACCCACCTCACGGCTTGTATAATATTAGTTTGATGATGATGTTCATATATATTGAATATTGTCACAGTCCTAAAGTTTAAAGTGTTCTCTTTCTTAGGGAGGCAACTTCTAAGGGTTGTTCGAACGATAGAGCGTCAGTGAAGCGTGCAATGTGAATATGGTGTTGGCCCCTTCACGCTTATAAGGAACTCTGCCCCTCTATTGAATCTCGCAAATCTGTTCTAACAAATTGATCTGTACAATGCTATTCAAGTCTTGTGGCTTTAAACCTCCTCAGATGACGACAGAAATGGTCCACTGAAATCGGTTATCATGTTTATATATAGTAGTAAAATCAATTAAGTTTTATTTGTTAATGACTAAATCCAAATTCATTTTAAGAAACGAGACGAATTATTATTTCAATGTATAATGCAGAAAACAATCGAAATTATAGACTACATAATTGCAGTGTCTCTTTTCTTTGATTATCAGATTATTGGCACAAACATGGAGGTATTTTTAGTGTTCCGTAGAAACTAGGAACCCTTATAATAGTTCCTGTCAGTCCGCGCGTCCATCTGTTTGCCACAAGCCTTCTATCCTCTCATTTATATACCTGTTAAGATGACATTTGGCGACATTTGGTATATGGACGTAGATTGATGACCCAAAAACAGAAATGATGAGATTTTTGGAAATATATTTTTTGGACCCCCTTCCATAGAGTTGAAGGTATACTCAATTTTTTTCACTTACTCCATTAAGTGGGTTGTCTTTCGATAGGTCTCCTAAAATGCAACAAAAAATGCTATGAGGAAATTTTTTTAGATATACATACGCATTTTTATAATAGAGCGAAACAGTGTCATATTTTTTTAGAATTAGCATAAACATGGAAATATTGTACATCAACTCCAACACGCATGAAATTACTTTATGGTAATATCTCTTATTTTACAGCTCGTACTAAATACAAGAAATGATAAATGTAAACAAATAATAATCGATATACTTATTACTGATTATTTGAGAAAAAAATTAAAGGTAACCTAGTAACACCTACACAACAGCTTTAAAAAGAAAATTACTTAAAATTATCATCATTATTCAATAAATGATTTTTTTAATAAAGGAACGTTCAAATATTACGTAACGATTCTGACGACGGGGGGAAGGTTATCATCAGCGTTACTATTATGCAATCAAGGGGTATATGAAAATGTTACGATATGTTGTGAGGGGGTATAGGGGGGTTCAAAATAGTGAAAAAAACGTTCCACAATACTTGAATGTTCCCTGATCGTTGTTCGGTCACAAATGTTAGTTGTGATATCTGGTATAAGTATTATGATACTGTAAACAAATTATATTGTTACTTTATTTATTATCAAATTAAATGTTATGTTTTTAAATATGACATGTTTCATTCCATCTGTAGTTTTTCGAAATACCTAAATAAAATTACTATTGTCAATACAGTTATCAGGCTGTATAGTGCTATATTTCTCTTAGAAACTTAGAACCAGATCTTTAAACGTGACATAGTCTTTTTAGTACCTAAAAAAGGAAAAAAGTACCTAGTATATTGGGGACAAAACACGTAACCAAGTGAAATCGATTGAAATATGAGCTTAGATGTGGGAAACAATGCTAATCAGACCTGCACAGTACGTAGGTGGGCTTCTTGTAACACCACTGAATTATATAGAGTGTTGTATAAAATTTTTCTGTCGAAAATATACAAAGAATATTGCAAATTAAAAATGTTTAATGGACCTATTTAACAGATTTAAGCCATTTAAGGAAGTTTTTCTGTAAAGTAATGTCATATTTTTTAGGTATTTTGAATGATAACCATTTTCACATTTTTTTTCAGTCTGTCCCGCCATAATTCTTAAACCCCTAACCCGATTTCAATAAAATTTGATTGCGTTGGTATAATAATATAATAAATAATATAAAGTTTCTGTTAACGCGTGCGATGCCGCGGGTGACGGGTAACGTGCGATTTTTCTGACTTGAATTTTTTCCTATTAATTGTTGAATAATATATTTTTTCTGAAATGACTTAAATGATCAGCCTAACTGACTATTTAAGAAATTGTCAGTCTAACTGACCATTTAATAAAATAAAATAGTAGGTTCTGAAGAAGGTATAATTGGTCATGCTGAAACGTTGATGATTAAAAAAAAGAGTGTGTGTGTGTGTATTTATGTACGCACGTCAGAAGTTATACTTCTTTGGCGTAACAAAACAAAAATAACTCCAAAAATTTTATCCCACGTGCCAGTACTAAACGTTTGTAAAAAAAGACGATAAAATAAAGATATTAAATAAATTAATTTAATCTAATAAATTATTAATTTATTAAATATATTTATTTATTTTATTTATATCTAATTATTTATTAAAAAAAGCATGTTTGTGTTGAGATTCGAACCTGGAACCTATTGCGTATGACGCGGCGGTGCTATCCATTACGCTACGTACATCTTACTTAGCAGTGCTATATAATATGGTATTATAATCATGAACTTCCGACTAACTTCATGGTGTTACTAACGACTAACTTCATGGTGTTAAATTTTCGTGACGCGATGTGCGCGCATCGTAAAAATTTACTCTCATCATTTTTCCATAACACGCCAAAAGAAGTATAACTTCAATAATTTTAGCAAGTGATTTGTTGTTTATTTTTGGATTTGTATCCAGGAGAAATAGTTTATCAATAATATTATAACAAGGTGTAAAAATTGTAAATGAAATATTATTAAATATTATTAAAGAAACGTACAGTCTCGACGCTGACATAGGTTTGATTTTTCAATGTTTTTTTTCTTTTTAATACTGACATTCCCCAATTTTGCATTTCAGAGTCACTAAATTGTTACTTAATATGGTTAAACGCCCCTGTTTATACTATATTTTTTGATATGTCATGGTTTCGTAGTTCAACGATTTCACTAAACAAGTTTTGATAGTCATTCGTTATATAAAAAAACATATGTTATGTATGGAAATTTGATGAATTGTCGTAGTTTTCGTGCATTTTTCACTTTTAGCTTTTACCTTCAAAGCACGTACAACTTTAAATCGCAGCTGTGAGAATCAAAAATTTGTTATAGCGTTTCAAGCAGAATAATATGAGCGCTATGCACAATTTTACAAAGTTTAAAATCATAGATAAGAGATATCGAAATATATTTTTATCAATATTTGTTATAGCGTTTGAAGAAGAATAATATGAGTGCTATGCACAATTTTACGAAGTTTAAAATCATAGATAAGAGGTATCGAAATATATTTTTATCAATAATACTTCAAACCAGTTTCAAATTGGAAAATTATTTTCTATTTTTGTGGATCCTTTGCAGATTTTTTCGGATCTTAGTTTGGTTATATTTTCTTTACTATGCTGTTATAGCAATTAACAAAAATCAAAAAATAAAAAAATAAAATGTGTACAAATGAAATTATGATTCTGTTAACTTAAGCTCATTGTACGAGTATATCTGTTTATTTTGGAATCAGACAAAAGCGGCTAGACAAATTTTCATTAAATAACATTCTAAGATAAATCCAACTAGCATATAATATCTAGTCTGCTACATAAAGATGACGTAGGTAAGTCATTTTTAGAATTTCATTTTCAAGTGAACCTTTTGAGGAGAGTACCCATCCTATGCTAGAAAGGGCATTTTAAGCTAGTATGAAATAAATTTTAAACCTTATTCAAACAAATTCTTTTAGATATTTGAATGCTAAAAACCCTCGTTCATTTTTTATATCAGGGAATATTTATCGTACATTTTTGTATGTTGTTATAAATTTATTTTCACGCATTATCTATAATCTATAAGCGACAATTTTTGGATAAATTTTAAATGCGTATAAAATTGCTATTAATTAAAGACCCAAAATCAACAGAGTGTAGATTTGCGTTCATAATATAAAATTTAGTTAACGTTATCAAAAACCAGTCAGCGTTTTTAACATTATCTAAATCACATATTAAAACAGTTTAAAATTTATAACAATTTTTTTCATAAATAATGTGATATAATAATGGTGTACCCTTTCACAGAATACAAATATATAGATGGTTTAGTATAGAACTAGTCTGCTTTCAAAGAAAATTGAAGTAAAAAGTTTGAGCTGCGTTAAAAGCATAGATAGAGTAGGGGAGCCATATATAGGCACAACTGTTTGCATTCACTTTTTTGGGTGGCTTCCCTATTCTATCTATGATATATATTCTATCTATGATAGAAGCGACGGACTACAGAACATGACATACATCAGAACATCGGATAAAGAACTTTGCATTATGCCTTTAACTAGTTAAAAAACTGCAGATTGCAATGCTCGTCGGAAAATCTAGCGACGGATAAAAGAGAGAGTACTGTATTTAGAAACTTAGCATAGCTCAAGTTTTTTTTTAATTTTATAGTTTTCTAAATGTTTCGTTTATTTCGTTTCGGACCGATCTGAGTCGAATCAATCCGCGTCGACGAGATTAATTCAGTCGCTGTGTAGTTATTAATCAGAGAACGGTTGTTCCTAGTTGTGTAGACGGCATCGAAGCTGAACCCTTGTCCCCGTACCATAACCCTTCAGTTTAACAACTCACCCCCGGTGGTGCACGAGTGTACAAAGGATAGTTCAAACAGTGCCCTATCTCCATCTAGTTTCACCACCCTTGTTTGGCGAAGTCCAGAGGCCAAATATCACCCTGAACCATCTTAATTTATTGTTATAGTGACCTATTGCTGGTTTCTACTTTCTATTGATACAATTTGTTGTTTTACAGCGTGTTCAACTGAAATGAGAACATTTAAGAAAATAAAGAGTTTGAAAATAGCCGACATTATATCGGGATACCGATATTTATAATGTGCAGAGCTGGGAAATATACACGAAAAATGTATTTCAAATACAAAATACAAGATACTTTTCAAAATATAATTCAAATGCAAAATGACATATAACATTGCCGAATGTAATTGAAATACAAAATACTTCAATTTTTCAAAAATATTTGAAATACAAAATACTTCAATTTTTCAAAAGTATTTGAGGTACAAATTATTCAATTTTTCAAAAGTATTTGAAATAAGTACAAAATACTTCAATTTTTCAAAAGTATTTTAAATACAAAATACTTATTTTTCAAAAGTATTTGAAATACAAAATACTTCAATTTTTCAAGAGTATTTAAAATACAAAATACATCACTGGAGAACAGCTGAATTGATTTTGATGAAAATTAGCACAGTCTCCACCGGTTCCCAAATTTATAACTATAAAGTAGTTTTTATTCAGCTACGATCGGTTTAAGATATAAGGTTTCTGACAAAATCGATAAATGTAAACGCGAATTTTAAATAAATCCTGTTTAAAAATAATTAATTATTCGGTTAAATTTCTTTTCAAAATTGTGTATAATAGGGGAAGAACTTACTTCGCACACATTTTTTTGTAGAAGTAAAAGTTTTTATTAAAAAATTAAATTGTGTTTTAAAGACCACCAACAGCTAAGGTTATTTGGGCCTAGCACCAATTCATATTTTCAATTCATTATTTTTTTTTTTAATAATAAATTGAAAATCTAATTGACACTTTTACCAGCTCTCGGGATAGAACCCGGGAACTGGGGACTTGTAATAGAGGAACCATAGCAACGCCATGTAAACAACAGGATTGCTAACAGTTTTTATTAAAATTAAGTTTGGTAAGCCGGTTTTTGTTTATATCGATCTTCAGTTGTTCTTTTGTGAGCGAAATTTAAAACAAATGATGGCTTGTTTAAAAATGTCTTTGGATTATCGACACGATTTGGTGGAGCAGCAGCTCCCAAAAGATCAAAATTCAACAAATTTAGACGTCCATTTATTAAATTTTCATTCAATATTCTGTATACATCTTGTATAAATAGTTTCTTTCGAGACATACTAGTGAAAAATGTTTTTGTGTATTCCCTGTCTTTTTAGTTTTTCTCAGACGATGGATGGTCTTTTCAAGAAAAAAACTTTGCGACCATAAATATTTTTATTTTGTCAACAAACGGAAAGGTGCGTATGTTTTTTGCGAAGTACAAAAATGTTGATCTTGTTTAAGTTGTATAAATTTCCGAATTACTTTAAACGTAATTTTAGTTTGAGTGGACATAAGTACTCGTAAAAAAACTTTAGAAAAAATACTTAATAGCACTACAGTAGTGACTAGCATAACCAGAATCTCATTTTTATGAGCGGGGCTGAATTGATGAAAAACTGAAAATAATTACATTCCTATTGGGATCCGTCAAATGACCATGTGACATCTGGTGGCAGAAAATGGTACTCAAAACGAGGGAAAATTTTACATATTAACAGTGCAAATTTATTGTGAAATTGTTTATTTGAAAAATAAAAGAAGTAAAATAAACAAAAAGTTTATCGAAAATGGAATTCGCGACGTTTTCTAATATCATGGCTTAAACACTAATAGTTATTGTGTTGTAAAACTTACTTTACAGCGAATTATTTTCTAATGACATGAGGAAAAACTGAATTTATGAATTAAAAAAATATTTTATATTAGTAATAAGATGTACTCATTATCATACTGTACTACAATAGTTAAATCATTGATGATTGACCAAATATGTGTATAAAAATATTTTGAGGCTAGTAACTTACCTACTTATTACAATATAACATATTATGTTGCAGTTATGTGTTTACATTATTCACCTAACATAGCCTTAAAGGAGCATTGAACGGATAATTAATTTCGTAGAGATTTTCTTTTAATTTTGATGTTTTTAAGCAATTGCCGTAAAGGTTACTACTTTTGACAGTTCATTTTTCATGTATTTTTCTCGTTATATTTCCGACATTTGATAATATGTTCGGCTTTGAGAATCTGTTTCCTTTAACGAAATTCCTTTGTTTAGGATTCATACCGGCCCAATCACAAATTGCACTTATATATTTTATCATTTCTTATCACTAAAAGATCATTGAAGGGATGATTAATTTCGTGGAGAATTTCTTTTAATTTTGATGTTTTTAAGCAATATACCGTAAAGATTACTATTTTTGACAGCTCATTTTTCATGCATTTTTCTCTTTATATTTCTGTCCGGCTTTGAGAATTCGTTTTCCTTCAACGAAGTTCCTTTGTTTATGAATCGTACCGGCCCAATCACAAATTGCACTTATATATTTTATCTTTTTTTATCACTTTTAAAATCACAAAATTACACGCAAAAGTATACCCCGTATATGACACTTCCCCCCCTCTGTGCCATGTTTTTTAAGCACCACCCATCTGACGGATCCCAATATATATTTTTTTACAAATAGTTGGAGGACTCCCCCTCCTGGTTATGCCACTGGTCGGTATAGAAACTTAAATTATGATTTGACCGTAATATGATGTTGTAATAATTGGTATATTACTGTTGAATATTAAAAAAACACGTATCAATCAACTGGTGATTGTAAACAATAACTGTTAACATTTGAACGCATCATTTGTCCATATTATTTAACTGTATTGCACAATACATTAAAACGTTGTTCATTATTGTAATTAAGTGGTGAGGTTGAGGGGGCTTTGGAAAAGTCCAGAGATTCCCAATCAGATCCTAGAACGCCTAGAACCAAAATTGGTTTTTGCGTTCTTATGTTTATAACGAAATTGACATATTATTGGTACATGACGCGTTGCTCGAGTTTATTGTATCGATCAGTTTTGATATTTTTATTGAAGATGGAGATTTTGCGCTTTTGCTTAAAGTTATTTTTAAGAAAAATAAATATGAGCGTGTATTGCCCTTTTCATCATTAAAATATATTCTTTTTATTTTGACGTTTGTCTAACTTTGGCGCCTGGAGTCGTTGCTCCGTTCGCTCCCAGACTTTCAGCGGCTTTGCTCCTAAGTTTGGCTATCAAATCGACTTTCAAAGATGAACTATATATCAGCTGATTTTAAGCAGTCGTGTAAAATACTTGTCTACTAGTGTACCCGTGCAAAACTTTTTTGCGACGACTTAACACTGTCTTCAAAGAACAATGGTTTAGTAAAGGCTATCGCCAAAAAAAAGTGTTTGCCAACACAAACCTTTTTTATATGTAATATGAATCACTTTATTAAGAAAACAATAAAAAATATATATTTCAAGCTTTCTCAATATCATTGTGTATACGAACGCGTGAGTAAAACACATAACCTAGCTTTTAACGATATGTTTTTAATATAATTTTTGATAAATATTTTTGATTCAAACATAACTTGAAAGTGTACGAAAAATAGTAGTTTTTTAGAAGCTATAGAACGTATCTATCAGTGTAATACTTACGTACGAATGATTTATGATCTTCAGAAAAAATCGATGAGTTTGTCGGTATTTGAGAAACTAAGTACTATATTTAAAAGAGAAAAAAAATTTGCACGTACATATACATCTTTATTGTTTAATTTTAAATACTTTTGGAAGTTTTGTCAATATAACCCTATTAAAATCTGGGCTCTAAAAATTAAAATGTACAACTGTCAAGATGTTTCATTGTTTATTGTTTGCATAGCCTATCCACGACATGCGTACACATTTGCATTTCTCTCACACTCATGTATCGTGAACGCCGATGGATTTTCTCTGTTTACGTTTCTCTTCACCCCACTGCCCCCCTCGTCATTTTTACTATGATCGCTTGAAATCACCCCTTTTAAAGAAATTTCACCAAAAAAAAATAGCGATAACATATCTGTGGACTAAAGGCCTCAGTTTAAAAAAAAAATTATGTCAATCGGTTGAGCAGGGGTTGCTGGCGGATTGTCTAGAGAAATAGGGCTTGTGTTTTAAATATATAGATACAATATGTTTAACACAACCTTATTTAAATTTTATTTATTTAAAAATGGATTTTTAAAGTAACTAAACTGTTAAACCAAGTGTTTAAAAAACTGTCCATTTAATACCCTAATGTCCTATAAAGTTTTTCTTCGAAGTTATAATTTGTACTCAGAACCTACTTATGCAAAACGCCTACTTACATTTGGGCCATAGACATAGAAATCTAGAGACGTTGTACAAGCGAGTGTGGAGGTTGCTGTTAAGGGGGGGGGGGTGAGGAAGCAAGTGTCCGCAAATTCTATTGCTCGCTTCAGTTGCGCAAGCGCTGTACGAGCAATTAAGCATGCGCAAAGACGCGGATGACTGCATCTGGCGCAATTAAACATGCACAAAAACGCGGCCAATAGAACGTGGGCAGATGCATAGCATGGACATGTCCATAAGGCAGGCATACACCGTCCCCTGAATGGCTTCCCCTTCGTCTAAAGTGGTACTTTA
Organism: Mongoloraphidia duomilia; assembly: GCA_039654895.1. Taxonomy (NCBI): domain Eukaryota; kingdom Metazoa; phylum Arthropoda; class Insecta; order Raphidioptera; family Raphidiidae; genus Mongoloraphidia; species Mongoloraphidia duomilia. The sequence goes on from CM077522.1 coordinate 13,796,708, forward strand.
TACTACATCCCCAGATTTCTATATCTATGGTTTGGACCCAGAGAAGCTTTTTGGAGTAGTAAAATTTTAACAAAATCAATATTTTTCGCAAAAAAACTAAAAATACCGTAATTTTAAACGTAAAATATAGTAATGAAAACGGTGGTGGCAAATATCGAGTTGACGATGGCCGTCAGTAAAACTAAATTCGCCTCTGGATTAACTGAATATAAATGAGACAAATGTCTATGGTTTTCTATGGTGTTTTGTACGTACGGTTAGGTAAAGTGAAAATGTAAATTTCCGTTAGAAAAAAAAAATGTTCTTATTATTAGTAATTTTTATAACACATTGATAATTTTAAATTTCGAATGAATCCAGAAACTGTTTTTGAGATTTTTCTCAATCTCAAAAACAGTTTTTGGATTCATTGATTGATGTTTTCAATGCCCTCTAATTGCTTATATGTATAACATTTCATAAAAGTCACTATATAAACTAAAATTACACTGTTAAAAAGAAAAGAAATCAAATTATTTTATAACTACAAAATCCTAATCATTAGAGAAATCAAACAAGCCGTGAGGTGGGTCGTTTATTAGGACTAAAGTGCGACCCTTGAGGTCCACACGACGAACTTCCCAGTTTGATAAATATTTAATAATAATAATTAAATTAGATATTACACAGAAAAGTAATCATTTCAATCATTAAAACATCAATAATTAAAAAAAAAAAAAAAAAAAAAAAAAAACGGCTGAACCGATTTTTATAAAATTTATGTCGGATCAAAATGACGTTAACACGCCTCGATTGACACCCTTACGAAGTCGATATAATTTTTTATTCGCGAGATATTATGTAAAATCTACTTTTTTGGAGGTTATTTGGTTAAGAAAAAAGAACGGCGGAACCGATTTTGAAAAAATTTCTTTCAGATCAGATTTACGTTAATACGCGTCGATTGGCACCCTAACGTAGTCGATATCATTTTTCGTTCTCGAGATTTCGTCTTTGAAAGAAATGTACACATACGTACGTACGTACGTACGTACACACACACACACACACACACACACAGACATCTTTCTAAAAGTAGTGTAAAAATAGTGTAGTGACCTTGAAACATAAAAATTTTTTTTCCTTTTTGATTTCGATTTTCGGACCCATTACAATAACTTCCAGTGGGAAGTTAATAAACAGTTTGAGAGCTCCCACCATTCATGGCGAGGCTGAGGCATCACTGTATACCGCAGCACGAAACCACTAAACGTTCGCTGTGAATAAACGCATAATTAGTGAAGAGTGAATGTCTAGAGTGAGATGAAAATATTGTAAATTACATGAGTAGGAGAAGGAAGAGAGTTATAACATGAAATCTACTGTTTACAGGTGATCATTATTACTTTCAATCGTTAAAATCATTATTATTACCAATGAGTTTTATTTTTTGCTAAAAATATAAAAATAAAAATAGGAAGAAATCCTTTCCAAAAATTTTTTAAAATCATTTATTAAGCGCTTTCGGAACTTAGTCCATCTTCAGAATAACAAGAGATTTTTTTATATTAAAAATCTCGAAAATAATCACAAATTAAAACAAAAATTTTTAAAAATATAATATTACCGAGTAAATATCAGGCTTGCTTTGGAAAGGATTTCTTCCTATTTTTATTTTTATCTTGATTATTCCAAATTTATGTGCGTAATAGAATAGTTTTATTTTTTGCATTATTTCTTTTCTAATCTATTTTTCGTTTATCGTTTTCATTTCATTCCAATTTAGAAGTCTGATACAATTTCCATCTATATCTTGTAAAAATTTTCATACCATTCCACTCGTATTGAGCATTTTTAGGGTTCCGTACCAAAACAGTAAAAATGGAACACTTATGATAAGAATCCGTTGTCCGTGTTCGTCTTTCTAGCCTATTACAGACCTGCAACTTCTTAGCAATTAGTTGTATAGGAAATCAAAATTTGGCATGCAGATAGAAGTTGTTTTAACAAAAAAAATGCGTCCTCTGCGGCCAATAATGTGAGAATTTATTTATTTTGTCTTTTTGTTTTTTCTTACGAGAAATTAAGCTTAAATTTTTTTTCCATGTAATTCAATTGACAATTATTATACATTTACAAAGAATCAGCAGATAAATGTTTGGAATTCTTTATAAAATCCATAGCCGATAAAAAAAATCAATTTTTCCAATGGAAGACCAACAGGAAAAGATTAGCATATCTACTTCCGTAAAGGCATCCTAACCCAACACCTTCTTTGTGAGGATCTAACCACGATTTTACTCATTTGATTATGGCCTATATTTCTATGTTTATTACTTATTAATCCAAAATTTTTTGTATAAACAAGATGCAATGCAGTATTAGTTAAATTTTGATTTTTGTAGTAATATAATACTATGTATTATAATAATGCTCAGCGCATGAGTATAATAATGTAGTAAGGAGAACAAGTGTCAGATGCTATAAGTTGGAACAGGACAGCATCTATAGTGTTAGTGCCACCAGTGTATGACACTATATGTAGTGTAACTAGAGTATGGGGGAGGGAGGACTATGGAGCAGTGGTTGGAGAGTATATGGCGCACTATATTGTGTCTGTGAGGGTATCTCTACAGATTGACCCTTAAGAGGTCGACACCCGTCTGCAATTAGGTATTTAAGTTTAAAAAAAATTATTAATTTTTTAATTTTTTCTAATAATTTAACATAAATTATATTGAAAATCGAAAAGAAAAATTTTTTTAAAGCTATAGATAAATTACTGAAAATTAATTAAAATGTATAAAAATTTAAAAAATATCACGTGACTTCAAAACGCGCCAGGAATGTTTGTGACGTCGTTATGTTAAAATGTGTCTGCATTTGTTGGTATTTGTGTATATGTATTACACATACTATCAAAAATAATAAATTTTCAACTTGGTAACCATGGATACAAAGACCATAGATAACATAATGACGTCACACGCGTTCGGATTCTTTCGGCGCGTTATCGGAACTGAGTTTAAAAATTAATTTTTATTTAAATATAACTTTTTAATTAGTAAGCAAAAAAATTAAATAAAAACAGTTTTGCTATAAAACTTGATGTGGTCCTTCCATTTAAGTAAAAAAAAAAATTCGTTTAAAAACCCAATTTTAATAATTTCTGAACACATTAAAATAAATAATATAATAATAATATCTACCTTTAACGTCCACTTGTCGACATTGTGTCACAGTCTCGGAATTCGGGAGTGGGATTTGCAATTTTTTTATAGAGAGTCTTGTAACGTTAATGGCAACAGAGTTGTCTAGAACAGGGGTGTTACGAATATTCGCATCCGCATCCGTAAATGCGGAATATTCGCATTAATTCAGACATCTGCATCCGCATTCACATCCGCATCAATCAGTGCGGAGTTTTTACGGATTTTTGATTATGAAACTCGAAGCTTAAAATTCTGTTGTGTCATAAGTAAAACTAAAAACTTGTGTAATTTTGTTCTAAAAATATGATTAAATAAATAAAAAGTTAAAATTAAATTGATTTTCAGTTATTTATGCACTTAAAATTTAAATAATAATCCTTTTGAAATCCTAAAATCCGCATCCGCATCAAATCCGCATCCGCGGATGTGAACTTCTAATAATCCGCATCCGCATCTGCATCCGCGGATGTCTAAATTTTTGAATCCGTAACAACCCTGGTCTAGAAACTGCAATTCGCTAATGAGAGTGAATTCGTGTTGTAAAAAGGGGTTATAAGTATTTAATTTTATATAAACTAATAATAGACTTAAATGCGTTTTACTATTTCTGGAAATTTTTCATAATATTTTGTATCCACTGGATACAGGGATTTTTTCAAAAAATGTTGTGTGTTGTGTAAATTAAATTTATTGTAGAACTTAACCAAGTTTCAGTGTTATTCGTATATCATTTAGTCATGTTCTATCGAGTGCTAATCGAAGAATCAATTCATTCTTAGAGTCCTTTCATATTGTAGCAAACCCCAAGATGTTACGCCGCTGGCTACAATAGGTAGCATACCCCAAGATGTTACGCCGCTGGCTACAATAGAAGCGTCGAGAACAGGTAACAATGGTGAGGCGTGGAATGATATCGAAGACACGGGTAACCACCAGAATATTCTGGAAAGCGCGCGAGCGTGCTGGGTCAAGCTGCTCGAACTATATAAGCGAAGTACGAGGGAATCAGGCAGCCAGTCGTGAAACAGTGTCGAGTTGAATTTGCGAACATAAATACAGTATATAAATAGTTATTGTTCAGTTTTATTGAAGTGCTTCACTTTGTTTGAGAATTACTGTTCGTTATTATTATCGTTTGATTGTTAGAATCGATATATAATTGTTGCGTTTATTGTATTTAAATTGTTGTTATATTTTTAATTATTGTAAATAAATAGTTATTCCGCCCACGTGGAAAACAGTTTTGTTACAATATTATTAGGTTTGGCCGGTCAGGTTATAAACCTGAAGAAAATCGGATAAGTAATGGAGCATTTGTTTAAATATAACCTTTCAGACTATCAGGTTCAGGCTCGGTGACCGGCTGCAGTCGTATTGGTCGCCTGAAGCATCAGGTTCCCTGACGTCGGATAAAGTAGTGATGGGGTATTGCAGGAAACGCGCCCTTTAAACTTGTCCAGTTTTCGTCTTCAGATTTGGTTTAGTTTTGCTTCAACTCTGGCAAAGAAGGTGCGAATACTGATTTTTTTTTTAATAAACATAACATAAAATCGAACCTTCTGAAAACCTAATCGAGTTCAAATATTTTTACTTTAGAATTCCGTCAGCTTCAAAACCTGCCCGGCGAACCTGATAGTGTGAATGGACTCTAAGAGTTAGAAGGCTGTGACAGACGGACAAACAGAAAGGGAGATGCTGGATTTCTGGTACGTCTTTCAGCATTAAATCTAAACAAATGACTTCTTAAATCACGATTTAAGATTGAAAGTCGTACTAGAAACCAAGCAAGAATAGAACCCTAAAAAGAAACAATAACTCATCATAACCCAAACATAATTATTCTACCTAGTAATTCGTTTTGTATACGATGTAACACCCTGTATATTTTTATACATAGCGTGGCAAGCGTCGCGGAGCTCATGTATAACAGCGAACGGACGGATTCACCTGATTCAGCAAAATTAGACGTCTGTGCTTCGTTTGTATGTGTGCATTTCCATCCGTGTGGTTGTGCGTTCGTGTGAACGCGCGCGCGCCAAAACATCCGAGAGTCGGTTTGCTCCAGCTCTCTGCAGCTTGTGTGTATACTTCTCTACAAAAGGGTGCGTTTTTTATTTAGTTTTATTTTCATTTTGTTGGTATTGTCAAGATTCATTTTCAAGCACATGAGAATTTTCATTGACTTTTTTTTTATTAAATGAATTATTTTCGTCTTTGAACAGACTTCTTTGTTGCAGTTGTTTGAAACGTTTTTCACATATTTCTCGTGAGTCGAAGCTGTCAGATTACACACAACGTCTGGATCGTATGTGTGAACGGTCTTTTCACCAATTAAAAGTATTATGGTTCAAATAGATAAAGAATTGGATTCAGTGGTGTATTTAAGTTCAGTGCCGCCCCAAGGTACAGTCGCGGACTTAATAAAGTTTACACTTGAGTTTTTCAGTGTAAGTTCACAAAAAGTCAGTAGCTTAGCAACAAATTCAGTTTTTAATAGGTAAATGTAAACGTCAAAAATTAAAAGAAATGCCTCGAAATAATTAAAACGATGAACAAAAAAGAAGAATCATTGCAAGATTGGAGGAAGGAATTTGCTAGTATCAAATATATCAAATCTTTTTATGTTTTAATTGAATAATATTGGGTAATTTGGGTTGTATAATGAACAAATGAGGTGTTTTGATAATATTTTTTTATTGAATTTTTAGGATGTAACCTTAGTAATAGATACACATTACTAACAATAACCAAATTACAATATGCAAAAATTAAAAAAACCGGTAACTAGATGATACAGGTGTAAACTTTTTTAAGTCCGCGACTGTACTTGAAATTGGACGTCTCCTCCACCGCCAAAATTTAATATTCAGGTAAAACTCCATAAACTTGAAACAGGAATTATGGTTGAAACGAAAAAACGTTCTCGCATGACACGTGAAACAAAGAAACCAACAGATAAAATATCAAAAAAAAGACGAGGGCCAAAGAGATATAGGTAAACAAATTTCTGCCATACCCACAATAAAATAGTTACTTTACATGCGTGTATGTATGCATGGAATGGGTTAGTTAACAGACAGGTTAACAGTTCCCGCATAGTGTTTTATATTTATTCGCTCTGAATCGCCCGCTATTACCTACTCATATGGCCTGCTATAAATGTGAAGTTGGCGACGCAAATGATTTGTCAAAAATTTTTGAAAATACTGAAAATGAAGTGAAAAGTAGCTATTTTATAGTGGATATGGCAAAAAATACCATAATTTCGTGCGTAATGATATTATGACTCGTGTGACTGCTAAAACTCGCTAGCGCTCGTTTTAACATACTATCACTACTCGTCAGTAATATACCTCAATACGCATGTACACATACAATCTACTATTAAAGTTGTTCATTTCTTTTTATCACATGTTTTTTATCAACACATGTTTCATTCATGAGTGGCAGCGCCACTATCATGAACTATTTATTTATTTATTGTAGATTATAGACGCGTCGACAACTTAGGTCATTAGCGTCTTAATCACATTAAATAACAACTCACTTAAAACTAAATGACATCACAATACATCCATGAGCGGAGGTAGGACTTGAACCCACGACAGTGTGATCCAAAGCCCTCGCTAACCGTTACACCATACTGTCCTCTCTCATGAACTAAAATTTGACTTCAGTAAGGGATACCTTCACTCTACCGCAATATCTAGACCTGTGGTCCAGACCAAAGTTGGATTATAAAAATACGCGAGCTCGCTGTGGTGAAAACAAAAGAACGAAGCGGTCGGCAATGACGTCGGTGGGCACTGAGGCGTCACTCGGCGCAGTGGGCGGTATGAGAGGTGAGAGTGTCAGTGCGGGTATCCGGGGGTTGGGAGGCGAGGTAGTGCGGCGTGGCGTTCACATAACCCGCAACCTACACTATCAGCTAGCGCTCGACTCTGATAGATTGCATCTCACTCGACATGTGAGATTTCTCTTGTTTTCTTTTGTAAATACTAGATATCTCTTATTATCAAATATTCAGAATGTATATTTTTCTATAAATTATGCTTTGTTTTGAACATTTATTTTGCAGGAATAAAAAAAACAACTGTTTAAGTTTTTTTATACAGGACGTTTTCATAAAATACAATACAATTCTTTTTTTATGGAAAATTAATGTAAATTTCTAAAAATTGTAACGGTCTTACTGAAAGACAGTCGACAGATTTCATTTATTAACTTCCCATTGGAAGTTATTGTAATGGGTCCGAAAATCGAAATCAAAATGTATAACAAATTTTTATGTTTCAAGGTCACTACACTATTTTTACACTATTTTTAGAAAGATGTCTGTGTGTGTATGTGTGTGTGTGTACGTATGTACGTTACGTACGTATGTGTCCATTTCTTTCTAAGACGAAATCTCGAGATTGAAAAATGATATCGACTACGTTAGGGTGCCAATCGACGCGTATTAACGTAAATATGATCTGAAAGAAATTTTTTCAAAATCGGTTCAGCCGTTCTTTTTTCTTAACCAAATAGTCTCCAAAAAAGCAGATTTTACACAATATCTCACGAATAAAAAATTATATCGACTTCGTAAGGGTGTCAATCGAGGCGTATTAACGTCATTTTGATCCGACATAAATTTTATAAAAATCGGTTCAGCCGTTTTTTTTTTTGAATTATTGTTAAAAATAAATAATAATTATGTTTTAATGATTAAAATGATTACTTTTCTGTAGAATATCTAATTTAATTATTATTATTAAATATTTATCAAACTGGGAAGTTCGTCGTGTGGACCTCAAGGATCGCACTTTAGTCCTAATAAACGACCCACCTCACGGCTTGTTAACATTGTAACGGTCTTACTGAAAGACAGATTTCATTTATTTATTCCTTTATTATACACATAATAGTACTGTAAGATTTAAAAAATGATCCAGTTTTTTCGTAGATTTTTCTGAAATATGACAAAAAATAGTCAACTTACTGGTTGGAGTGGTAATCTTCACCAGCCACCAGGTACGCTATTAAAATCTTTCTTTAGTAAGTTCTTGTACAAAACTTTTACAAAAAACACAATAAAATATTTATCTTATATCTTATCTATAAGATTTGAAAAAAAAGTCTGCTAATTTAGTTCCGGTTTAGACTAGTCATGTTCCTAACGTAGATAAAGAGGACCTATACACATTACACATGGCCTTTAATAACAAAGTATTTCCATTTTTATAAAGTTTTCAGGAGTTTTTGGCCACTAATACTATTCAAGCCTGGTTCAATCCCTGGTTAGAAAAAGAAAGATGGTGTTTTTAAAAATACAGAAAAGGAACTTAAAAAATAAAATACGCAAATTCATAAAATGACCGCTATTAACAGCCCTCATATTAAACGAGTAACTTGAAAAACAGATAAGGAACCTTAACATAGCAGTTGATGATTTCAGCGATCAATTCTTTTTGACTTAAAATGTGTACATTAAGCTTCTCTATGGAGATTAACAAAATTAACTATTAATGATACAAGACTGTCAAAAGTTAGTAGTATTTAAAAGAAGATTAATCGTAACCTGACATAAAAGTAACTGTATCAGTGAGTAATATAAAAGAATCAATGTCGCTATAAATAAATACAAAACAACCCTACTTAAAAGATGCTTCGACGAAAGTGTATGGCATAAAGTAAAGCGCATGAAGAAAAACGTTATCAGTACCTATGTTTTAATAATGCACTGATTTATAAGTAACGCATATTAGAGGTACACTACTGGTTGAAAAATGAAGAGCACGTAAATAAATATATAAATATACGTTTATTGTTCCTTTTACGAAACAAAAGGAGCGGGATTCAAACATAATGTTTGTTCTTCCACCCGTCCATTTACAAAAGACATATAGGTACAGACATTTAAAATATTTAAACAAAAATTTATGGATAGTTTATTTAATAATGTCACTCAGCTAGTTTAAATGCTTCGGCGCAAAATATGAAAAGGACTTTTTGAAAGAAATAGAAAAAAACGGGGTATAACAAATGTGGTATGTCTGCTGCTATATGGATTATTACTGATTTCTAATTTGACATTAAGATAATTAGGTTCAAGTGTTTTGAGAATTTTAAAAATAAAATTATATAAATGCAACAAGCGTCGCTCAGACATATTCAAAATTTCGAATTTTAAATGATAAAGAGTGATATGTTCTCTGAAGGGGATTTCATAAATAAATCGCATACAAGCATTTTGCAGTTTTTGTATTTTATTTCGAGTCACAAAGTCTAGTGAACGTATTTCAGTATTGACATGATTTTATATATCTACTAGCGGATCCGGCCCGGCTTCGCCCGGGTGACATGAAATTATGTTATAATAGCGGTCACCAATTGCTCCGATCACGTAATTTAGTATATTGTTAATTTGTTAACCCCCGCGAGATTCTCCCCCCTGCGTAGTCTCCTATTTGTGAAAGAATTTTTAGAATCGGTTTGGTAGTTCCAGAGATAAAAATTTATGATTTATTAGCCCCTCCGCAAGAATTTCTCCCCCTGCCCCTTCGCAAGAATTTCTCCCCCTGCCCCCCGCAAGAATTTCTCCCCCTACCCCCTCGCGAGAATCTCTCCCCCTGCGTAGCTTTCTATTAGTAAAAGAATTTTTAGAATCGGTTTAGTAGTTCCAGAGATAAGGATTTATGATTTATTACCACCTTTCCGCTATCGGGATAAAAACTGTCCTATGATCAAACAATACACATTTACAAAATTTCATTAAAATCGGATGAGCGGTTTCGGAGATTAGCGTGAACGAACATCGTGACACGGGATTTTTATATTTTAAGATAAGTATTTCAAGATACCACTTCCTTGAGAAATAGTAACAATAAGCCGCCTAACATCTTTTTGACGTAGAACTATGTCTTTCCCGGCGGTACCTAGGGGGAAAGATGATGCGTTACAAAAAATGTGTAACGAAAATGTGCGAAGTAGTAATGTATGCTGATGATACGTCAGTCATAATATCAGCAAAAACTGTTGATGAACTGTATGATTGTTTGAATCGAGCTATGTATCAATTCTCAAACTGGTGTCAAATGAACCAATTAATTGTGAATCTTGACAAAACAAATTTTGTAATCTTTGATAAACCTTCTTACCTTTATAATGACAACATACATTTTCGAAATACACAAATTAATAAAGTAACATCATCAAAATTTTTAGGTATCATAGTTGATAGTGATCTGAAATGGTTCAGCCAAGTAAATGCGGTGTGTAGAAAACTTAATCTGACTTACTATTACTTAAGATCTTTAAGGAAAAATTACACAAGTGAAACTCTCTTATCAATTTACTATGCCTTTGCTTACAGTGCTATGTCCTATTGTGTGGTTCTTTGGGGTCATTCAACAGACTGCATTAGAGTGCTTAGGGCGCAAAAAAGAATATTAAGACTTATTTTTAATCTTAATCCTAGACAGTCATGTAGGCAAATATTTATTGAAAAAGGTATTTTAACTTTCTATGCTATATATATTTACCACCTAGTTATTAATGTGAAAACCAAACTAAATACTCTGAGTTTAAATTCTGATTTTCATAACTATAATACCCGTTCTCAAAATAATATTCATTTAGAACGTTTCAGAACTGCCAGGTACAGTAATAGCTCAATTAATAAGGGTAGTTATTTTTATAACAAACTCCCAGAATCAATCAAGGTTAGCACTAGCATAAATATCTTTAAAAACCGTTTAAAATACTTTTTAATAAATGCTTGCCCATATGACTGTTCTTTTTAATTATTGTATTTTAATATTGTATTAATGTATTACGTTTTGTATTTTTATGACTTTCGCATCCACTTTGGCTACGCGAAGAAATAAACAATCTATCTATCTATCTATCTATCTATCATAGTTCGTTTGTGTTTTATGTATCATGTATGTCTTGTTAATATATAAAATTATAGAAGTAGTTTTATTACGTCTTTAATTGCGGCAAAATTGTAATTACTGTGCCATTAGTAATTTTTTTCCATATTATGTCACAACAAAAGCTATTTGTGTCATTATTATACTTACATTTTTTAGATTTTTGTTTTGTTAATAGCATTGCGAGTGGACGCTTGACGAGAAATTATAATAAAACAGGCAACTTTGTGTGTAAACCGATGTGGGAGTCACCATTTAAAATAATATTTTTCTGGAAAATTATGACAGAATATTTTATTTGTACAATATTATTTTTCATGGCAAACTGTAGGCTCCAAAACAATAAGAGTGAAGTTGTTGAACGATAGTGTACGAGTATATGTATATACTCCAAGTGATTTCAATGCAAGTAGTAAATTTAAGCATTAATGAATACTATAATCTATAATGAGTTCACAGTTCGTAAGCACTGCCTCTTTAATTTAATTTTAAAAGTTTTATTTCTGAAATTAATAACTAACAAAATTGTTTATTGTTTTACAACTTTTCCAAAAGCAAAATGAAGAAAAAGGCAACATGTTGCTAAAGGCGGAAAATTTATAAAGAAGTTAAAAGGGTTAACAATACTAACTATACCTAGATGTACTGAATTATTCAGTGATCGATAAATAAATTAAGAGAGTGTGAATTGATCACTAAATAAAAAACATAACAAAAACAAACTTTTTAAGCACTTCAAAATAAACAAGCCGTGAGGTGGGTCGTTTATTAGGACTAAAGTGCGACCCTTGAGGTCCACACGACGAACTTCCCAGTTTGATAAATATTTAATAATAATAATTAAATTAGATATTACACAGAAAAGTAATCATTTTAATCATTAAAACATCAATAATTAAAAAAAAAAAAAAAAAAAACGGCTGAACCGATTTTTATAAAATTTATGTCGGATCAAAATGACGTTAACACGCCTCGATTGACACCCTTACGAAGTCGATATAATTTTTTATTCGCGAGATATTGTGTAAAATCTACTTTTTTGGAGGTTATTTGGTTAAGAAAAAAGAACGGCTGAACCGATTTTAAAAAAATGCCTTTCAGATCATATTTACGTTAATACGCGTCGATTGGCACCCCAACGTAGTCGATATGATTTTTCGTTCTCGAGATTTCGTCTTAGAAAGAAATTGACACATACATACGTACACACACACACACACACACACACACACACAGACATCTTTCTAAAAGTAGTGTAAAAATAGTGTAGTGACCTTGAAACATAAAAATTTTTTTTCCTTTTTGATTTCGATTTTCGGACCCATTACAATAACTTCCAATGGGAAGTTAAAAATAATTGTTTAAGGTAAATTTGTAACATTAACAACCAATAAAAATTGTTTGTTATCTCAGAAACTTTCATAAAGTGCATAATATAACAAAAAAATGTCTCTATACGGTGGAAGAAACAGGCCTACTATGGTGGAAGAAACGGGGCTAACATGGTGGAGGCAATGGGAAACGTGTTAATTATTTATAATACACATACTTAAATGATCGTTGGATAAATTATTAATGTCAATTAGTACTAAAAACGTGAATTCATGAATAAAAAATTGACTTGAAAAGGAAAATGGTACCCCGGTAATCTTGAATGTGCTCTACGGTACAAAATAGTTCTCGATCTATGCTCTATAAATAAATAAACATACAAATTAATTTACTTTATAATGTAGGAGGACACTGTGGTGTAACGGTTAGCGTAGCCGACCTTTGGATCACACTGTCGTGGGTTCAAATCCCACCTCCGCTCATGGATGTTTTGTGATGTCATTTAGTTTTAAGGAAGTTGTTATTTAATGTAATTAAGACGCTAATGACCTAAGTTGTCGACGCGTCTATAATCTACAATAAATAAAATTTATAATGTATAGAGCCCAGACCCTAGAGTCGAAACTTTGAAATTCAGGTTAAATATGTAAATAAATACTTTATTGACTGTTTTTGACGTGAATAACGCCTCATAGACTGGGGTGGCATTTAAGAAATATTGGATGTTACGGAAATGGAAGGAAGTAGTTGTCATGTGAAACAAAACACATATTATTTTATTTTAAAGTCTATGTAGACATAAGCCAGGTAGCTGTGTGGTAAAGTACTAGACTACTGACCGGTTCAAACGTCAAGCCCAGATTCAAACCTCGAAGGCTTTTAATATTATTATTTTATTTTTTTATGATGGAAATAATTATACAGGATGCTGAACTGCTTTGCGGGTAATAGAGATTTAACCCGTAAAATCAAACTTCTGCGATTTTCTGCTTCCCTAATTATTTTAGGAAAAATATCTTCGAATAAAAGTTTTAGAACATAAAATTCTGCATCTAAATCATTAAACAAAATTAATTTTGCATGCTTTGAAATTTGATATTAAAATGTCAAAATTACCTCAAAAACAGATAGCGATAGCCATGGAACTTGAAAAAAATGATTAGAAATTATTCTAACAGCTAAAACGTCATCATGTTGTTCAAGTGCCATGGCTATCGCTATCTGTTTTTGAGGTAATTTTGACATTTTCATATCAAATTTCTGCCGTTACAAAGCATGCAAAATTAATTTTGTTTAATGATTTAGATGCAGAACTTTATGTTCTAAAACTTTTATTCAAAGATATTTTTCCTAAAATAATTAGGGAAGCAGGAAATCGCAAAAATTTGATTTACGGGTTAAATCCCTATTATCCGCAAAGCAATTCAGCACCCTGTATAGGTAATGGATAATAATTTAAAATATAAAAAACATAAAATTACAATTATTTCATTTATTATATTTTACGAATTTGATTTTATAAGATAAATAAAAGTGAATGTATAAACACAAATTGTATTTAACGATCATATTCACGTTATCTGTGTGTCCCCGTGATACAGACATAGGTACCCTTTTTTCTTTATGTGTGCGCACTGTAGATTAACACTGAACGTAGTTAAATCGCTTGAAGTGTGGTTTAACTTTCACAGAGTAAAGAGTAGCTCATTGAAAGTAAATCTTGAGCAGTGGCAAAAGCTTGATTAATGACCTGCCACAGTGCACCTAAGGAGACTCCGATCGTTTCCTCCAGGTCCATATGGAAACTGGAGTGAGACAGCACGTTTCCAAATTTACTTTTATAGTCAAAGCTGTTAGTTTACACATTTTAAGATTACATTTAAAGGGTCTGTAGACGTATAAAGTTGGTTTAATGTGTTTTTAACTTCCTATTGGAAGTTATTGTAATGGGTCTGAAAATCGAAATCAAAATGTATAACAAATTTGTATGTTTCAAGGTCACTACACTATTTTTATAAAGATGTCTGTGTGTGTTTATGTGTGTGTGTGTGTGTACGTATGTACGTACGTACGTATGTGTCCATTTCTTTCTAAGACGAAATCTCGAGAATGAAAAATGATATCGACTACGATAGGGTGCCAATCGACGAGTATTAACGTAAATGTGGTCTGAATGAAATTTTTTCAAAATCGGTTCAGCCGTTCTTTTTTCTTAACCAAATAGACTCCAAAAAAGTAGATTTTAAAAATAAATAATAATAATAAATAATAATTATGTTTTAATGATTAAAATGATTACTTTTCTGTGTAATATCTAATTTAATTATTATTATTAAATATTTATCAAACTGGGAAGTTCGTCGTGTGGACCTCAAGGGTCGCACTTTAGTCCTAATAAACGACCCACCTCATGACTTGTTGTGAGTTACTGTTGACGTAATATTTATCATGAAAGTTTATTTACTATACAATTAATGGAAACAACTGATTATTTAATCGTGTCACCATATAGAGTAAATAATAACTCAGCCGCCGTGAAAGTGGAAGATTCGGATTTGAGTCCCGAAGGTGACATAAGTTTAAAATGATTTTTCTAGTGTTGCATTGTAACGTTACGTCATTTCATGGATATGTCCCTAACACTAATGCTAACTTAAGAATTTATTTGTGTTTATTTATATACAATTTATTCAATTTATTTGAATTAATATAAATATTCAATTTATTCAATTTATTTGAATTAATATAAATATATTAATTATTGGAATTTGAATACGTTTTCTATTACTTTTGTTAAGTTTAAGTTTAAATGTAGTTATACATAAAATAAAGAAAATGTTTTTTATTTATTTGTTTCACGTACTGATGGGTTTCTGAAATTGGTTAAATTTTCAAAATTGTTTTCTTTTATAACAACATTCAATTTTCCCGCGTAATTTAGAAAAATAGTGTTGCATTAGAAAAAGAGAGAATTAATAATGTAGGAAATTTTTGCTACACTTATGCTGAGTTTCTGGTACGATTAATGGCGGCACCGGCTGCACATACAAGTCATGGTAATTCCCTGCGAGCTCGGCTACTCCCAAGGTCGAAACTACAATTTACAATTAGGATATAACGCTTTCGTTTATTTTTAACTGAACGTAAATTTAAACGGAAAAAAGAGGCATGGTGTGTGGGTAAAACCACAGTGCTAGCTTCCCATTGGGTGCCCTTAAAGATTAGAGACCAGTCTACCGTAGAGAAACTATTTGCAATCAACATTTTACAACAATTTTACAGCAGTTTTTTTTGTTACAAGAAAACCGCTAATTGAAATTTCCTGCAAACTTAATCAGGACCCATTACAACTTCCAATGGGAAATTAAAAATAAAATCAGAAAATACCTAAAGCAAAATCGTATTTAATATTTTTCTATAGAAATCTATTTAACAAGCTTATTACTTATGAGATACATTTTTTTCAAGGAACAGTTCCATAAAACTTTTCACTTATTCTACTAAACATATATTATCTAAAGGACAAAAAATAAGGACACAAAATAAAAGCTTCTTTTCCGTTGCGTTCGAGTAAACATCGGTGTAAACTGTCGATAGATAATTCGTTTTAATGTACTGAACCTATTTATGAATGTTAATAAATAAAGAAACAAAAAAACAATTTTTGTTTTATTATGGACACGCAAACTTATATTTCATAAATCTTTGCTGAGCGTTAGGATAATTGCATTGTAATGCTCCAGCGCTTTTAAATTGCACAACTGATTTATCTTTTATAGTCACTATATTATGTAATGCATTTAACTGGATGTTATATAATATGACAATATCTATATCTATCAAATATATAATAAAACTGTAGATATAGGAAAATTTTTCAAAATTCCTTTTCCTATACGGATAGTCTTTCTTATTTATGTCAAGTAGAAATATCGCATTTTCGAAAAAAAATGTCTGCCTGTATTATTTGCTTATAACTCGAGAACTACTGCTTCAAGTTCGTTATTATTTTTAATCCTAAGCTTAAAGTCTAACTTAACGTTTAAGATACAAATCGTTAGGTCATCAGGAGGCGGCAGAATCCCGTTATGTACGAATAGAGGGCGAGCGAAGCCTCAGGTACAGCTAGTATAAAGTATTATAATAGAGTTTTATAACATTTAAACAATATTCCTGTTTTTAGAAATTTCAACTGGATAATTTTATTTGTCATTTGTTGAATCTGAATTATTTTGATTTAATTTATAAAATAGTATTGGGAAAGATAATGTTCCTGAGTAACACCGCGGGTAAAGACTAGTTAAATATAAAATTAGAGTTTGTGGAATTGCACCCTTTCATAATACTATAATTCCCAGGCGACCTTTTGACCTCTCCCTGCCGGCACTGAAGTTTTTAAACAAGGGCCAAAAAATATCTATATTTATAAAAAACAAACTAGGGTGAGGTTTTTTTAAACCACGGTGCAAGTGAAACTTTATTACCATAACCCCAAACGCTTTTAACCCGAAATCGTCGAAAGTATATAATTTTTTTTGCGTAGTTTTGGTAATGTATTTTGACCCCTGATCAGTATGGAGACGAACGTAAGAATTCAGATTCTATCGTTGGTGGTCAATGGTAGACGCACAATATAGTTATGAACATAATGTCTCTACTTTTCGATGAGTACTGATCTGGTCGATCGCTTTGACTGGACGTGACGTAAAGCTGGACATGCGTAATCGAACGAAAAAAAACGAAGCCAATAAAGTTTTCCATTAATATAGTGAAATCGCACCCCATGATAATGTAACAAAAACAATACAGCCACTGAAAGCAAATTCAAAAATCATAAAAAGTGTCGGCAATAAATTTAAAGTTGTTTGTGTCCGTATTTAATAAGACATGTAGAGACAATCTTAACGTTAAACTTGTGTAGATCAATGTGTGTAAGGGGTATAAGCAACACAATATATCTTCTTTGTCGCCCTAGTCCCAAAGCAGATGTATGTACCCCAAAGTCAGGGTGTAATAATTCAATTTCCCCCAATTGAGGGCATTTAGGACGATGGACTCCCGTGCTACTATAAATGGATATAGCAGATAGGTGACTATCTATACATATATGGCTTGGTCTGTTGACGAACTATAATATGAACTAACTTAAACAATATTAAGCTTATGTGTTCTTAACAAATCCTAACTGTAATCTTTTCCACCAACAGACATCACGTGAACAGCGCATGCTTGGCTAGAATATACAAGGTATCTGATTGGTTGTTCAGCTGTGTTGAGTTTCAAGCGGCCAATCAAATGCTGTCAGATGTCATGCAGTTTTATTGCTATATCGATTTCTGGGAGAGAATGAAGTAGTTCTTTAAAATGGCGCCTTGCTCTTTCATGTTTGCAAGTTAAGAGAGGGCGCTGTTTTGTTTACATCGGTACCGATGTCAGGTTTGAATTTCGTGTTCAGTTCGTGTTTTTCAAAGGTTTTGTGATTGATTGTGTTTCAGGCATTGATGTTGTAAAATCGATGCGGTAAAGTGTAAGCGCGGGGTGACGTCAGACGTACATTTGCTTAGTGTTCGTTCAGAGTCCTCTATATGCTAGTAGTCGAACTACTCAAAATATTTAAAAAAATGTTTTTAACGGCAATTTGAAGTGCAGGCTCCTTTTAACATAGAATATCCTTTTCTTTATTTCTTAGTGAAACATACTGTGAGATTTAACTTAGCGCAGTCTTATCACGGTATGTAGGAGTCGGGATTCATTGCGACTGAAAACACTAAGACGCAGAAGGGGACTTAAAGAGAAATTGAAATTGTTTTTTAAAGACCACCAACAGCTAAGGTTATTTGGGCCTATAGCACCAATTCATATTTTCAATTCATTATATTTTTTTTTAATAATAAATTGAAAATCCAATTGACACTTTTAACAGCTCTCGGGCTAGAATCCGGGAACTGGGGACTTGTAATAGAGGAACCATAGCAACGCCAGCACTGCTACACGCTCGGCTATTCTCAAGCTCTGGGACTTAAAGAGTAAGGACTAATTAAGAGGTAACTATATACTATAGATTCATAATGTTTTGTTTTTTTTTTAAACAGTAATTAGCCAATCCGTAATGCTGATTAGTTTTTGTTTAAAATAAAAGAAATAAATAATATAGACAGTGTTAGTTACAAGACACGTTGGTTACGTGTTCATGCAGTATGGGTGTGAGATAGTTGAAACTTCATGAAAAGAGAAAGAGAGAAAACAAAAGAGAGTCACTAGACAATAAAACACTAAAGCCAAATTAACTAAATGTTTTTGTTCCAATCAGAAGTAACGGTGATTTGAAGATGGAGTGTTAATGACGCTATTGTAGAACTTGTCCTTCTATTAACGAATAACGACAAGACTTTATTTATACGATTTTATTGCCAAATCAAGTTCAACGTAACTATTATTTTATTTCACTGAGATAAATGTTATAGAAACAGTTGTAAAAGTAAGGTTACTATAGCAACGTATTTTAAACAAAATCAGTACAGAAAAAACAGCGCAGAGCCTGTGTTTATACAATGAGTTTCACTTAAGACCAGTGAACTCTATACCTATAGTAACTGTAATGGACTCACAGTGCTACCCGCGTGAAGCCGGTCAGTAACACTGAATAGGAAACGGCTTCTCTGTCTTTCTTACACAAAAGTATATGTTGTGTCTTTTTCTACAAGCAATTCAGGCCTTATTTCGGGTGTTCAGGGGGTCGATTGGAGGCTCCAATTTTAATAAAAATTAAAAGTATGGCTACTCCGGGCTACTCTTAGTAGAATGCGTTATACGGTATATGAATGCATACTCATACTTAATCCGCATTTTCTCAACCCTTGTCAATTTTTTTTACAAAATTACTTTAGGAATGGTCTTTATAATCGATGTAAAGTATAAATATCGTAATCAAATCAACAGAGAAATTCATTCCACAAGCGTTCACATACCAATAGGTAGTGAAAAATTTCTTAACAATGCAATCGGCAGATACTATACTATCCATTACGCCATCATGATGTTAAACGTCAAACGATTGTTATAGGATATATAAGGAAAAAATCAGAAGCCACTGTCAGGACTTGAACACGAAATTCCCAGTCTCCGGCTGGTTGAGTTACCATTTACTCACACAGTGCCCGAGAGTGGAATCTGTTCTTTCCCTATATATAACAACATCAACACAAATCACACTACATGCGAGAGCGGATTTTTTATTTTTTAAAGTTAAAATCATAACTTTAAAGTAATAACTCAACTAGCTCGAACAAGCCGTTCATAATAAACATAGATATGAGTTAATTGTGGACTACAATATAATAATCAAATCAACAGAGAAATTCATTCCACAAGCGTTCACATACCAATAGGTAGTGATTTGTGTTGATGTTGTTATATATAGGGAAAGAACAGATTCCACTCTCGGGCACTGTGTGAGTAAATGGTAACTCAACCAGCCGGAGACTGGGAATTTCGGGTTCAAGTCCTGACAGTGGCTTCTGATTTTTTCCTTATATATCCTATAACAATCGTTTGACGTTTAACATCATGATGGCGTAATGGATAGTATAGTATCTGCCGATTGCATTGTTAAGAAATTTTTCACTACCTATTGGTATGTGAACGCTTGTGGAATGAATTTCTCTGTTGATTTGATTATTATATTGTAGTCCACAATTAACTCATATCTATGTTTATTATAAATATCGTATTTTCGAAAAAAAATTATCTGTCTGTCTCTCTGTTTTACCTCTGTCGATTTGTATGTTTGGTTGCTTATAACTAGAGAGCTACTGCAATAATTTCGATAAAATTATAATTTAATCGTTAGCTTAAAGTTCAACTTAAAATAATTATGTTAGGCCGTCGCGAAGCAGCATTATCCCGTTATTCTAAAAATCAAGGGGGAGGAAGCCGCGGGTACTTACATAAGTAAAACTATGAATCGTAGACAAAAAATGTTTATACAAAAGTAGTAGAGAATCGTGTCCTCTACAAGATTGATTATAACCATTTTTTACTAAAAATGAAACGGAACTGAGAAATTCGCAAAAAACCGTCTATCGTAAACTTGAACCTCGAATATCTGGCAACGCCGGCACGATATCGATGGGGACTTTTTACACGTTTTTTAAAACACCATAACGAAGGTGTATACAAAAATTCAGCTAACTGGGAATTATTACGCAGTGGAAATCTAAATTTACTGAACTATTAGTAGTGTACAAAATAGGCAATTAATATTAAAAACGGTATCTACCATTGTTCAATATAAATATGCTTTAGAAAAATTCAAACTTCACACTAGTTGCAAACGCTGTGTTTCGTCCCTTGTAATGCAATATACTATTTCAAGTTAGAAAATTAAATTGTAGATGAGCCCGCATAACTATCCTTCTATCACCTTACAAAAGAATTCGGCAAAAATAAAATGTTACTTGCGTTTTTATGCCACCAGAAATGATTCCAGATCGATCTGAAGTTTTAGAATATAAATTTCGCATCTGACGAAATATCAAATTCTTTACTAATTTAGGAAAAAAATTAATAGCCTATCATGGTTATTATTGCATAACTAATAATCTTGCAAAAGTGGAAGATTTTTTTTCTAATATAGTCTTATAACTTGTAACATGGATGTCTGGAAACTGTAATTTGATAATTAAAGTGAATTCGTATTTTGGAAAGAGATTATAAATAAATTATATTATTTGTTTAACGTCTGTGAAAAAAATATATTTCTTTATAATATTTTGATTTATTGTAGATATCTTGAAAAGGGCCACCACATTCGCAAAAACGTCGACTAATTTAATATAATTAGTAATCATTTTGTCTGTTTAATTTGTCACAAACTTAATGAAAAATGTAGTATTAAAGACTAACATTAATTATTGTTGACAATAAGCTACTAAAATTTCTTATTTTATAAAATTAAAGTTTATAGCCACTTTGGAACAGTTCAAATTCGGTATAAAAAACGAATCTAAAGTTCCATATTTGTATTTCCTGCCTTGCGTTCTCCATGCATTTTATGTTTGATGTTTTATTCTATTATCTTTTTGTTTGAGAAAAGTGTCAATCATACCCATATTTAAAATTCGACACGTCTTCCTTTGATCTTTTTAGGATGTGTGTGCCTACTAACCAATTTCCATATTCTTGCTTATCACACATTTTTGTATATTTTTCATGAAAGATTATTCGAAATTGACAACGATATCATTTAGCATTTCCTATTTTATTTCATAGCCTAAATATCGTATATTAGATTTCTGTAAAATTTAAAATATGTATTAAGTTTCAAAAAATATTAGTAAAAAAATTTTTTAGAGACAAACTTTTATTTAAATGCACCAAAAAGGAAAAAATATTTTTTAATAATTTAAGTTCATAATTATAAAAGCGTGGGTCGTGACTAATAAACTATCATTGAGTTCACGACCCACACTTTTATAATTATGAACCTAAATTATTAAACATTATTTTTTTCCTTTTTAGTGCATTTAAATAAAAGCTTGTCTCTAAAAAGTTTTTTTTTACTAATATTTATTTTGTTCATTTTAGTCTTTCAAAATTTTACCCCCTTTTGACACCCGTAGAGGTTGAATTTCGGAAAATTCTTTCTTAGTGGATGATTACGTCAGAAAAGGAACCCACTGTACAGATTTCAAGTTTCTAGCTTTAGCAATTTGGCCTGGGCGTTGATTCGTCAAAAAAACCCTACATCCCCGTTTGAACCCCTTAGGGGTTGAATTTATTTCTAAAAACAATTTATTCATGTATTGTCATCGGGAATACATATGTGTACAAAATTTCAAATCGATCGGATACGTGGAAGTCGTTCAAAATTGACTTGCAAGTTTTGACCTAAACAAACACTTGTACTAACTAACATAGGTACATAGCAAGTTAAATAAAAGCTTGTAAAAACTGATTTATACAACCAAATTTTGAGAGAGTGAGAGTTTGTAGATTATACACGCTTGACGACTGAGATCATATGGGCCCATGTCGGATTTTTAGTTAACTTAATAAACATAAATTTTAATTCAAGAAACCACACTGAATCATATTAGGTCCGACAAAAATTAAAAAACTAAAATGAAGTAGAAAACTGAGCAGGTTTGTTTTTTTACAGCATTTCTCGGATTAATGTATCACATTAATTACTAAAATAAATAAAAAATTTATTTTAAAAAACAAAAAACCCGACTGCGTAAAAATCGAACTTAAAAGATGGAAACAAGATCAAATGATAACATGCAGTCGGAGGCATAGTAGTAACAAATTGAACAGAAATACCTCCGACTGCATGTTATCATTTGATCTTGTTTCCATCTTTTAAGTTCGATTTTTACGCAGTCGGGTTTTTTGTTTTTTAATAAATTTTTTATTTCAAATGTTTTTAGTTAAAAATAAATCGATATAGATCCTAAACGGTCAGTCGAATCAAAAAATGTTGAGGGAAAACTAAAAATGATTTTTAAATACCTATTCAACGATACCCCACTTGACATAGTTTGTTGACTTTCATTTTTTTCATTTTCACAATATGGCGTCCTGTAGTCGCCATAATGAATTTTCACTAACGTCATGTCTTTACTGACACTCGCCGGACTAAGGGGAATCGATTGACGTGTGAATCATAAAAATCGGCCCAGGCGTTTGGTCTGTATAGTGCTTCAAAGGGACATACATACATACATACATACATATACATACATACATAGACTGTTAAACACATTACCACTCCTTTGCTTCGCAGTCGGGTAATTACACTATATCTTATGAATTTTAAATATTTAACACATTTATAGCCAGTGATGTGTAATATCGCTCTGTTATTATTCTCACAACTTGCACTATGTATAATATTATATAAATCAACAAGAAATGCAATAAATCCGAAATGTATACAGTTTAACGAATTTTTTTTATCCAAAGTAACATAAAAACAAAGTTCTAAAACTTTTATCTTCGTTACGACTAATTTATAGTCTTTAGTCTCAAAACTCACAAAAATATCATTAGATAGAATATCAATATAATTTTTCAAAATAATATCTTTTTTCTTGGAATCGCCATTTCTGAAAAATTCTAGTCTTCTCAACTGGGCACTATACTGCTTTTCATTCCTCTCTTTGCTAATGGACCTCAGTTGTCGAGCGTCAGTAATCTACAATCACTCTCTCTCCCTTCCTCTCTGTTCGTAATCCACAATTGAAAAATGTTTTTTTCATTGGAGAGCAGCCAATTATATAATTGTTTCGAAACAATTATATAATTGGCTGCTCTCCAATGAAAAAAACATTTTTCAATTGTGGATTACGAACAGAGAGGAAGGGAGAGAGAGTGATCGTAGATTATTGACGCTCGACAACGAAAAAACATTTTTCAATTGCATTTCGGCCGTATAAAACTATTATTTATCTTAATCCACAATCTTTATCTTTCAATTTCCAATGACCTTAAATCCTCCTCTAAACCATCGATTTTTCAATCACATAAATTCATAAAAAAGAGTGTGTGTGTACTTATGTACGCACATCAGGAGTTATACTTCTTTGGAGTAACAAAACAAAAATAACTCCAAATATGTTATCCCGCGTGCCGGTACTAAACCTTTGTAAAAAAGACGATAAAATAATAAAATAAAGATATTAAATAAATTAATTTACTTTAATAAATTATTAATTATTATATTTATATTTATATCTAATTATTTATTTAAAAAAAAGCATGTTTGACGCGGCGATGCTATCCGTTACTCCACGGTACATCTTACATAGCAGTGCTATATAATAGGCTATTATAATCATGAAAAATAATAGTGTAAACAGTACAGGTGTTGGAGTACGAACTCATATTTAACGAAAGCGGCATAAACGAGCGTTTGTATAGCAATATCTTTTATTAATGTTATTCAAAACTTAAAACGCTCTTGTCACATTGTGACTGGTGATATAGGGTATTAAATCATGAACTTCCGACTAATTTCATGGTGTTAAATTTTTGTGACGCGATACGCGCACATCGTAAAAATTCACTCTCATAATTTTTCCATAACGCGCCAAAAGAAGTATAACTTCAAAAACTTGCATATATTTTGACATGATGTAACTTTAAATATTATAATAATGTCTTTTTACGATAGTAAATTTACATTTTAACACACAATAATTTCAAAATATTCCTGAATGTCCCTCATCTGATGGCACATATAAGTAATATAATATTGAGGCTTCGTCTGTTGGCATAGACTGAGGTTATGTTAAATATTGGTGACGACATGCGCTCATGTACAAACACGTACAAACATACCGTCGTTAAGATAGCGATCTCCCTCTTCGTATAACGCGCCGTTGTGTGCTCTTCCACTGTTTTACTGGACACTGGACACTACCGCCATTGGACAGGACTGGATTTTCGGTTTGTACGCTTATATACGACATGCTCCGATGAAAAACACATAACCACGGAATGCGCAAATTAGAAAGTTAGATGATCACGATATTAAAGAGAGACAAGCGAATTATTTATGCATTTATTATAAATTATAGACGCTCGACAACCTATCATCAAATAACATAATCAATTATAAGTAAACATCACAAAACATTTATGACTGAGACAGGATTCAAACCCACGACAGCTTGAACCAAAGGCAGCACGCTGGCAATTACAAAAAGCTGTCCTCGAATTGAATACTGACCGTTCTAATTTTTCTTTAACAATAGGAACAATCGTTAAAATTGGGCAAAAAATCCTAGAATGTATGGAATTTCTACACGGGCATAAAAATTGTAAAGAAATCATTTGAATTTGATGGACAGCTAAGTTCGTTTTTTGATTTTAACTAAGTTCTACTTAATTCTCAACTTAACCTCCAAATTCGAAAATCATTTGATTAGTGAATGTAAAATATAAGTTTGTGTTAAAATTTAATTCAAAGTGGCATTAAATAAAGATGAGAACCATGTACTTATATATGTTTTTTTTAAATTTTGATTTATATTAAGACCGTCAACTGCTAACGCTACCTACGTTATTATGATTTATAATGGTATGAAAATTTGGAGGACACGCTCATGATAACGCGTAACATAAGGCAACTGCAGTAAAAATTCATAATAAAAATTGTTCTGTAATCCATCCCTGAACTACAATAGCGGCGATGGTGTAAAATAATGTGTAGGGGGTTGCAAAACGCGCTGACTGTTTAAACTAACAGTGCATTGATAGTGGTAAGGTTCAACCGGACCGCTTACACTGAAGGCCAACGGTCAACGGCACCCCAACCCCAAACCCCCTACATTCACACACAGATCATGGAATATTATATAGAAGCAACACTGGTTCATATTTGTGATAGCCTTCACTTAAGAGCTACATTGCAAAAAAATAGGAAAAGATACAATATAAAATTAATTGTAATGCCAAAAAACGGAATGTTATAGTATCAGTAGGTAGCTCAAAAACAATTATCGGTACCTAAACTGGCGTAGGGTTCTTTTTAAACTTTTCTCTAGAATACAAAACAAAAATGTTGTTACAAAACTGTTTTCTGAGTTGGCGGAATAAATATTTATTTACAATAATTAAAAATACAATAACAATAAATGCAACTACGAAAAGTCAATTCTAACAATAAAAAAACTTAAACGGTAATTATTGAACTAAACGAGCCACTTAAATAACACTTAACAAATAACCATATATACAAGGATTATTTATTTGTAATTATTTATGCCACTGTATTTATATCAGATTTATTTCGCTGTTCCACACTGTCACAGTGCAATCTACACTGACTGATTCCCGTTGACTGATCAATATTTATATCACTGATCCGCTTGATGGCACGACTCATTATTCACTGATTGCCCCAACACGACACACCGCCATTTATATACCTGCGTGCGGTGTACGCTCAGTGCGTCCTCGTATTCTCTAGCGTTGTCTAGAATCTTTGATACCATTCCACGCTTTACTACTGTGACCTTTCTTTCTCGTGGTTTCTATTGGAGGCAGTGGCGTAACATCTTGGGGTTTGCTACAATATGGTAACACATACGACCACTAAAAACAAACATATTAGCATTAAAATTTATGCGCTAGGTATTTATAGGTATAGGAACCAGAAATTATAATGTATGTAACAAATTGTAAACTTTTATAATTGTGACAATAAATCCTTATCTTAATTGTCGTTAAATAAATATTAGCAAAAAAAACTTTTAGAGACAAGCTTTTATTTAAATGCACTAAAAAGAAAAAAATAATTTTTAATAATTTAGGTTCAAAATTATAAAAGTGTGGGCCGTGAACTCTATGATAGTTTATTAGTCACGACCCACGGTTTTATAATAAATTATGAACCTAAATTATTAAAAATTACTTTTCCTTTTTAGTGCATTTAAATAAAAGCTTGTCTCTAAAAAGTTTTTTTTGCTAATATTTATTTTGTTCATTTTAGTCTATCAAAATTTTACCCCCCTTGTAGGGGTTGAATTTCGAGAAATCCTTTCTTAGTGGATGCTTACGTCGGAAAAGGAACCAACTGTCCAAATTTCAAATTTCTAGCTTCAGCGATTTGGCCTGGGCGTTGATTAGTCAAAAAAACCCTACATCCACGTTTGAACCCCTTAGGGGTTGAATTTACTTCTAAAAATGATTTATTCATGCATTGTCATCGGGAATACATATGTGTACAAAATTTCAAGTCGATTGGATACATGGAAGTCGTTCAAAATTGACTTGCAAGTTTTGACCTAAACAAACAAACACACAATTAACTAACCCACTAAACAAACACACAAACAAACTAACTGACATACATTGCAAGTAAAATAAAAGCTTTTCAAAAAATGTCGACCGTTTCGGTAAAAAATAAAAATCTCCATTATTTTGAGAACTTATATATTGTTTAAATTAGCTATTTATGATTTTAAAAAATCATAAAAATTATACATTAAACATAACAATTCTTTTGTCTTGGGCAATACCTACAAGTTTTTATCTCAGTATCATTTTGTTATTTATTTTTTTGTGCAAACATAATATGCTTTCAGTACTTAATCAAAATTTTCCAATTTTCACCAGCGCTGCAAATCGATTAATCTCAAGCCTGAATTGGTATAAAGTCGTATAATAAATTGAAAATTATTCAAACAGGCACAGGCGAACTAGCAGTTTTGGCTGCCCTAGGCCGTTCAGTACCAGTTTCCCCTTTCTGCAAAATTTTCATCGTAGAAATCTGAAGTTGAACGAAAAAAGGCATTGCTTTCAGTTCAACCCGCTAGAAATATTTTATTTCTGAGTTTGGAGATTTTATTTTTACATATATAGAATTATTATTCAATTAGTTTTACGACAATACTTTTCTTTTGTCACACCTCCATTACTTACTGCTGAGATATAACACCATAATATAGAGTTTTCTCAGTGTATGCTGCCGCGTCCCGCCCGTGCTTGAGCTAGACAGTGGACGCTTGCTGACGCCGGCCGCGGGCGCAGATTGGCCAACCCTAATATTTGGCAGCCCTAGGCCTGGGCCAAGTTGACCTTATAGAAAATTCGCCATTGCAAATAGGGACAATTACGAATTGTTAGAGAAAAATTAGCACGCGCCCGCTATGACAAGATGAAAGACCCCGCATTCTCATCATGCCCTTAATATCACCACTGATCGTATAAAACTCCCACACATAGACACTCGATGTTTGAATGTATGCTTGATACGTGACCACCTTACACAATACATAATATAATATCTGTATCAACACCAGATTATTTCGACGGGTCTGTTTTTGAGAATTCTTTACTTATTTTTAACTTTATAGTTTTACTGTATGGCATTTTTAGAAAATAGTAGATTGTGTGTCTAGATACGTAATGGGGCATATTACGGCGAGTGATGACAGTGTGTAAAAACGAGCGATAGCGAGTTTTTACAATCACACGAGCCGTAATACCATTTCGTACGAGACATATACGGTATTTTTTGCCATAGAATACCTATACTTTTCACGTAATTTTCAAAAAATTCTGACAGTTCATTTGTGTCGCCATCTTTCCTTCCAGTGTACCGCGAAGTTCGTGCAAGTAAGTAATGACAGGCGCACGCAAGTGTACGCAGGCGTATAGAGCGAATAAACAAAAGTTACTAGTGCAGAAAGTAAACCATTTTCCGCCTGTTAAATGGGTCATTAATGGCCGCTATACGTACACCGAAAGTAGCTATTTTGTAGTGGCTATGGAAGAAAAATATTAAACCTGACCAGTGGATCGTAAACATTAGTACAACACGATATGTTAAAAAGGAAAGTTTGTTGCATATTATGTACACTCTTTTTATTTAAAATTCTAAAAGACAATGAGCCTCCACATATAAACAAATTGAATAAACGCTCAAATCCATATTAATATTAGGAAAATATGTTTTGACCTACCACCTCACGATACTTCAGGTTTTAAAAAATCGCTCGCTTATCTGACATCTATGAGCTTGATGGCAATTCATTTTTTCAATTTAAAATATTTTTTTAAATAAATTGAAAAGCTAATTGAAACTTCAACCTGTTCTCGGATCATATCCTTGGAACTGAGGGCTTGTAATAGAGGAACTGTGGAAACGCCGCGCCGTACAAACAACGGTATCTCTATATACATTTTATACAATCGACTATTCTCAAGCTCAAAGTTGCCAGATATTTTAAAGCAATAAATAAATATTTTCTCTGGGAGTATTTGGTTACGAATGTTCGCCTGTATATTGTAATATATAAAACTGAATGGGCAATCCACTATGGTATTCAAAATTCACTCGGCGTTTTGATATGCGGGTGGCGCCAACCAAAGCGTGGAAATTGGGCTATAGTTGTTACCCTTTGCATGATAAACTTCCTTTTCGCGAGATCGACGGGTGAGAGGTGAAGCGTCGATGTATTTTTACAGTAGCACTTCAATATTACGAATTCATTAAATCTTCGGAAAACGTGCCGGATGCACGATTAATTATCAAAAAGAAAAATTATGAACTTATATTTTAGATTTAATTTTTGTCTCTAGAAAATTGTCTTATTATTATACAAATTTTCGGTCGTCAACATTCAAATAAGTCATAGGTCGCTACAAATCCATTAAATATATATTACTAGCGGTACCCGTCCGGCTTCGCCCGGCTGCAATACACTACTCACTCGCTTCGCTCGTTCGCTTGAATAGTATAATTACATTACTCACTCGCTTCGCTCGTTGGCTGTATATATAAATCTTCCGTGAAAAATTATCTAACTGATGGTGAAAACCGCATCAAAATCCGTTGCGTGGTTTAGGAATTACATTACTCACTCGCTTCGCTCGTTCGCTATATATATAAACCTTCCGGGAACAATTCCGTCATACATGATTTTTGCGTAACTTTAACCGTTTACGCAACGCACGCAATGGAAGCTCTCAAAGGGAATAATTTTTCCCGTTTTTGCAACATTTTTCATTGATGCTTCCTTTCTATAGGTAGTAGGTAGCGTGATAATATAGCCTATAGCCTTCCTCGATAAATGGACTATCCAACACAAAAATAATTTTTCAGTTTGAACCAGTAGTTCCTGAGATTAGCGCGTTCAACCAAACAAACAAACAAACTCTTCAGCTTTATAATATTAGTATAGATTTTAGTATATATATTTTAATATACCTATATTATTTTAGTGAATGTTGAATTTCGAAAAACATTTTACAATTAAAAAGAATAAAATGTGTCAAATTCGTTCTAAGTTGAAACTAAAAAGAAAAGTCAGTATGCGCCCTCATCTATAAAATTCTCACCCTAGGTCGATTAAGGGAGGTAGAGGGTGAACTATTATGTTACACCAGTGACATAGTGCCCAGGGCTTTCTTTTTCACAATCATGTGTGATTTGAGTGTGCGATTTTCTTGAGCAAGCATCAATAAAAAAATAAGTTGACCAACCGGTTGCAAGCATAAATAATAATAAAATGTCTTCCTATACTTTGAAAGTCATCGATTTTAAAAGTTATAATTGAAATTAGGAGAAGAAGTCTCTATGGCCAAAGGATCAAATAAATAGCAATACTGAAATTTAGAATTGCATATCTTCGCTAACGTTTCGGTACCATCTTCAGAGCTTCAATGCTGTCAGAAAATTAGTATATTGTACACTATCAAATAATAATAATTTAAAAGTTATACTTACTAGTTTGTTTTACTTAACTTTTGATTTAAATCAAATACATGCAAAATTAGAGTGAAACGTCGAAGAGATTGAATATCAATTTTTATTATTTATTTATTACTGGATGCCCCTTCTGGTTTCGACTGGGTGCACTCCCTTTGATCGTTCACTCAAAATTATAATTAATTAATATGGTACTCACTCGCTTCGTTCGTTCGCTTGAATTTATAATTAATTGCCCGCATCTAATTGTTATTATTAATATTATATTTCACACAGCTTTTGACATAAACTTGATCTCAATCCAACTTGGAATCAATTCGATTTGCACTCGGGCGAAGCCGAGTAAGACAGTTATTATAATAAATCTAAGTCTTCCCATGAAATAAGCTATCGAATGGTAAAACACATTCAAATCCGTTCAGTAGTTCTCGAGATTAGCCAGTACAGACAAACACCTATCGAGACTTCCTTTTATACAGTGCGATTTATTAATTTTATGTTGAAAATCCAAATCCAAACATAGTAGCTGATATTTAATTTTAGAAAATATAAAATATTAGAATATATAAACAGCGTTAACATTAATTTTAAAACTCTAAAGCTGAAATCTTTCGTATTATTGTTGATGAGTGAATCAGTAAGTCAGTTTTTCACCTATATGTTGGGTAGATAAATACGCGCTATCTATACCCAATCATATTAGAAAAGTTGTATCGAGAACGTATTTTCTCGTAGATACCAGTCAAAAGATAACGATAGAAATGAATTGTTTCCCGAACTGTTCGAATTTAATAGTTTCTATTTCATTGTATGTGTGTTCTACTTTCTTTGATTTTTTGTTCGGATATTAGGAGAAAGTAACACATTTCGTTGATTTTAGTTTCAGTATTATTATTAGAACCGGGTTTGAGTGCAGACAGAACAGGTCCGTATAAAAGTTGTTTTTCGAAGTTAGCGACCGCGACGGGAGACACCGATTTTCGACAGTGATAAGTCTCTAATACTAGTTAAGTTTTTGCTGATGATCTGGAAGCATTGCTCTCGAAATGTATTACATCCAATAATACAATTTTTGTGGTTAACAAGCATCTAGATTGTTTTTTTCTATAGTTTCTAACCACTTTGCTCTTATAGTTTCAAAACAGATAAATAAAATAGAAGTGTTTTTCTGTACAAACGGATTTAACTCAAAAACTACTGAAGCATTGACATAAAATTTACACAGGTTATAGATAGTGTGATATCTCAAATAGAATGATGGCCAGAGATGCAGGTATTCAGTAGCGGATCCAGGGGGGATAAGGGGCTCAAGCCCCCCCAAAAGCATCTGGGTCTACCCCTGGAAAATCTCAAATTAAATTCGATATTATCCTACTTTCTTAGTACTACACTATGCGTTAAATGAGCAAAATAAAATTTTGTGTGCTTTTTTAGTGTTTTAGTGATAAAGCCTACCCTCAGCTGGGTCAAGTCCCTCCCAAACGAAAATCCTGGATCCGCCACTGCAGATTCCAGTGAAGTGGTTTGTCTGCAGGTATACCTAATGCAAGTCAAATGCATATTCAAAAACCGTTGAGTCTGCAAATCTTCCTGTATATAACCATCATCAGTGCCTAAATTAAATTTAAGGTATTTCGAAAATATAGTTAAGAATCTGTTTGGGATAAAATTCTACAGGGTGCCATCTATGGTGCAGTAGCAGGACTCGAATAACGGAGATTACGATAGTTATATAATTGATTATTATCGAAGTTAGGACGTGCGCGTGAAGAGGCTTTTTGAATAAGATTATACATATACAAGGTGTCCCAAAAAGAATGGGACATAAAGTAACAACTGATTCCTTACAAAAAACTATTGCGATAGACCTCAACAAGTCTATTCCGAAAGTTGATATTAAAAGAGATACAGGGTGCCAAAGTTTAATTTTTATTTTTATTATTATGACGCGGCATTTTAATAAGAAACATTGAATTTTTAAATAAAACTGTCAAAATTACCATGATAACGCCACGCCGGCGTTTTCAAAGCCACCTATGTTCATATTCAAAATTTGCCATTTAAAACCACATTGCATCGATTACTTTAAATGCAAATATCTTGAAAAAGGTTACTCCTAGCCACTTTTACAAAGTATATCTTTTTTACGTAAAAATGACGGAAAAATCAATTGTTTAATTGGCATAAAAGAATAGTAGGAGTGCGTACAAGAAAGTTACACACTGACTTTGAATGAGCCGAAAAGGTGTGTACACGTGGACCGCTGCCCCTATAGCAAATGAGAAGGTCATACCGAAGTTGTCAGATTCGAATTTCGTCATGTCAGAAAAATCCCCATATACCAAATTTCATTACAATCCCTTTAACCATGCAGACTTTCGGAGATTACGACAGTTGTATGGCGTCTACTCGCAATATTTTCGTTGTAAGGAATCAGCTGCTACTTTATGTCCCACTCTTCTTGGAGACGACCCTGTATAGGGTATGTATGCACTTCTGCAATCGAAAATTTTTAATGAAGTCCACGCGAACGAAGGCGAGGGCAAAGGAAGCTCTTATATTTGCCATAAATACTCGCGTGACGCATTATTACATAACGCATTGCGATATTTCCCAGAATGCAAAAGTTTAAATTTAGTGTATGCAGCGTTTGAGCCGTATTGTGAAATTTACAACTGTGGCAGTGTCGCAAGATAAGATATTGGATTTTACATTTTTGAGACACAATAATAGTTTTTCTAGCTCCGTCAAGTCTTGTCTTCTGTATAATTTTATTGCTTACTTTATCAGCCTTATTTACTTGTTTACTTTGAAAATATACACTAGCGTTGAACAGTTGGTATTATGGGTAGGTATCAGAGATGCAAGAAAAGTAGGTAACTATTCATTACTCGAGTACTCGTTACCCGACGAGATTATAAATAACTAATATTATCAACATGAAAAATAATCGTTACTTTTTACAAACAGTTACTCGATACTCGATGTAACTTTTTACTATGTAACGGATTAGATTTTGTATTCGAATCATCTAACTATACCTATTACCGATTACAGACTCTGAGACTATGACTCTGTCAGAATAATATTATTATTATGTTATTGTTCTGTGGTTCATATTATAGGTAGTTCGTCGGATGGACGAATATTCAATACCTGCAGCCACCTGGTACCTATATGCAAAATCGAATTACATGAACATGTGCAAACAGAGATCATCTTTTCGTTTTAACACGTAAAATGCCCGAGTATTTCGAGTAGTTGTAACGAGTAGTAACTAATGAGTAAAAATTGTACCTAAAAGTAACGAATATACGTAGCTACAAGTACCGAGAAGTAACGAAAACTTGCATCTCTAGTAGGTATAACCAAACTGTTTACAAATTATTTTATTACAAGTCACCACGTTGCCGAGCATCTATAATCTACAATCCCTCTCTCTCTTTCTAAAGGTATGGAAATTTAGAGTGAACCATATAGTGGAATTAAACCTCAAAGATGATAACCTTGGCATCAATTTAGGGGATTGCTTACCGTTTTCTCTCAAAATAGTAACAAACGCTAATGACCTCCGTTGTCGAGCGTCTATAATTTATAATCTCTCTCTCTCTCTCTCTCGCTCTTCCTCCCCCCTCTTCCTACCTCCCTTCCTATCTCCCTCCCTCGCTCCTTCCCTCTCTCCCTCCATCTCTCCCTCTTTCACCACCTCACCCACTCTCTCCCCCTCCCACTCTCCTTTCCCCTTTCTCTACCTCTCTTTCACTCAAAAATTGTATTGCATAGATTTAATAAAAATAGATTTTCATCGTTTCATTAACGACATTTCGACCAATATTTGGTCAAGTTCCCCTAAAAACTCCCCTGATTCCGTTATTCCACGTTAATTTAGTTTAAAAGAAAACTTTTGACACGTACTATATATATTCCACGTTCCGTAAAAAAGTGTTTCAAAAATAATATTTATTTTAGGTTTTGTTAATGCTTTTTTTAAATATAAAACAAACAAGTAAATATTAATTTTATTTTAGTTGTTCATGATTTTTTTGAACGGTAGTGTAACCAACATAAGCGTAAGTGAAAATAAAGTACATGAAATTTTTTCCGTTTTATTTTATTGTTACAGTATTCTGCTTGGCGTGCAATCAAAACAGACACATTTTCGAATATAAAAAATATTATTCGAAAAAAATAACTAGGTTGCAGTTAAATATTATTTCTTGTGTAAAAGCTTATATTCAGCTACCTATATTACCATAATAAAGCTATTTTAAAAAAGCATTTATGTATTTTGTGTTTTAGGTACCTAATTTTTTTGCAAATTTTATGTGTAGGTATACAAAACGTAACGCATTTCATTTTAAATAGGCTTCTGCGATGATCACTGAGCGTAATTCTTATAGTGCATCGACAGTGCCGGATTAGAACCTCGACTATAAAATTCAGTGTGAATATAATTTTGCACAACGTCTCTATTGAAACTTCGACTTTCGCTACCTTTTTAGCGGATTGAAACTGAGAGTTTCAACCCTAGGGTTGAAACTTTTTAGTTGTCGGTTTTCTCTGTTTTTTAACGTTATTAAGAGAGAGATAAAGCGATTGAGTCGCAACTTCAATTCGCATATTATATACCTACTCGAAAACGTCAAACATAACCCCATATAAATTTCAGTCAAATTGCAGGTACTTTAAATCGAATTGTCAATAGAGTTGTTGTGAAAAATAATATGCATTTAGCGAATGCAGCGCCTGTGCAAACTTCACACTAGTTGCAAACGTTGTGTTTCGTCCCTTGTAATGCAATATACTAATTATTGTTATATCAGTATAGTAGTTCTTTTAGATATAATGTAAGTTTTACCCTGCTTACGACAGGTTTGGAAATGTTTTATTTTATCGAATAAATTGCAAAGAAAATATTAAAAAATAAAAAACTTGACAACAATTAACAAAAGTACTAAAAAAGCTCGGATAAAAACATTTTTAATGTCATCTCACTACTAGTTTACAAAAACTTTTACCGGACTAATTTTCATATTGAAATCTTGTTATGTAGTTTTTTAGCCATAGTCGGGCTTTTTATTTTTTAATATTTTTCTCTTTTCATAGCTACGCTTTTTATTTTTTTCAAGGTATAGGTACTTATGCATATTTATTGTTTCAAATATTTCGTCGTAAAAGATAAATGTCCTACATCCACAATTTTGATTTTTTTTCAAGGGTGACCTTTGCGATTCCAAAGAATCTTTCAACTTTTGTTTATTTAAAATCGATTCAGAAGTTCGTTAGATATTAAGGAACAAAGATATAAACACACATAGAGCGCCACCACATAACCAAATTTATAGCCGCGACACCAGTCCGGGGGCTTGAGAATAGCCGAGAGTGTAGCAATACTGTTGTTTACATGGCGTTGCTATGGTTCCTCTATTACAAGTCCCCAGTTCCCGGGTTCTAGCCCGAGAGCTGGTAAAAGTATCAACTGGATTTTCAATTTATTATTAAAAAAAAAATAATGAATTGAAAATATGAATTTGTGATAGGCCCAAATAACCTTAGCTGTTGGTGGTCTTTAAAAACACACAGACACCAGTCCGGCACTGGCGGTGCACCAACATTACGCTCACTAGTAATGATCAGAAATGTACAGCAGGAAGAACGAATATAGAAAACGGCGCGGCGATGGCGGGAGAATGTGTTCAGTTTGAATGGCATGTCATTTTTAGTATTGGTCAATCGGATCCTCCCCAACATATCGACTGCATCAATGAGCTCAATCTGATCAAATGACTGTTGTCTCCAGGGTCCGTTCACAACTGAATGTCGCACCAGTTACTGTTAGATACTCTCCATACTACAACTACTACTACTACAAACAGCGTATCTATATTACGTAGGAAGTTCCAGATAAGTTTCAACTTATTTCTTTATTTAGTTTAATGATGTTATTCTATATAAATTTTTAACACTCTACATAAGCTCTATACACGTGCCATCGATGTAAAATTTGGATGAGGATAGTGTGGTGTAACGGTTAGCGTAGCCGACCTTTGGATCACACTGTCGTGGGTTCGAATCCTACCTCCGCTCATGGGTGCTTTGTGATGTAATTTAGTTTTAAGGAAGTTGTTATTTAATGTAATTAAGACGCTAATAACCTAAGTTGTCGACGCGTCTATAATCTACAGTAAATAAAATAAATAAAATTTGGGTTAAACGATGGGTTATGTTTCTTAACTCCGTTCGTTTCTTTCACTGTTTAGGATGAAACCTGCAGGATCAACTTAGGAGTAGTGAAATTCGCTAAGTGTTTTTATTGCAAAATTTTAGTTATTTAATACACATTTTACGTCAATGACTTTTGTAAGTTTATAAGAGCTAATCAAACGGAGGCGAACCCCGCGCGAGACGCGGGACGCAATTCACTCGCGCTGTTGTGCCAGCTATAAATGTATGGACGTGTTCAAACTGGCGCGAAACAAATCGCGCATAATTCATGTCAGCGTCCTTTGTAGACTTAAAAAAAATGGTTTCATGTAACCTTTAACCCGTAATGGTCTGATTTACTCTAGCATGAAAGTGAAAAACACGGCTAAAGAAGTTTCACTTCAAAAACTGTTTTAAATTGGACGCAGAGAAAGACAAATCTGTAACAGTTTATAGAATTTAACTTGAACTTACAAGTCAAGATCATAGAATTTTGTATTCTATCGATGAGACACATTGTTGGAAATCGATATTGTGCGTTCAGTTTGTATGTGTGTGTGTATGTACCACTATCCCTTCGCCTTCGACGCCAGCCTTGTATCACATGTGAACCCCCTAACCGTTTGATTTTCGTCTTTTCACAAATAACTGTACAAATACAAAGTTCTGCTGGTTTATGTGTGTCGATATGCAACGGGTGTTATAATTCTTATAATGAAATAGTGTTTTAGAAAACTGAAACAAATAGTGTCGATAAATACATAAAGATAAAATATAATATGTTGCTTTCAATAAGAGGTGTGAATTGACTTGGTATCGCTCGGTACGGCACGGAACAATCGGAACGTTTCGTAACTGCATCAAGTCAAAAGGCAAAACTTAAGTTGAATAAATTATATCACAAATAAGAAGTTAAAGATACTAACATCCGGTTTCTAATTATTAGATCGTATAGTGATAAATTTGCATTTGTAAATCTATAGCCATTATCTATTAAATTATGAATGACGAATTTCGGCGTGTGTTTAATAATTAATTCTCTGCAATTCCCTACAATCTCTACAATCCCTATAATTCCCTACAATTCTCTACAATTCCCTACAGTTCTATTTTGATTGTAAGTTCCAGGTAAGACAAGGTTCTTGGGATGCTTTTATTTTACTAATCAACAGATTTTTTTAAAGACCACCACTGCTAAGATTATCTGGATTTAGTACCGATTCATATTTTCAGTTTATTATATTTAATAATAAATAAATTGAAAATCTTTCACCTGCAGTACTCGAATTATAACCTGGTAACTGGAAGTTTATAACAGACGAGCTGCGGATACACGATATAAACAACGTTATCCCTACAAGCGCGTCTACTCTAAAGCTTACCGGAGCTTACACGTACTATTAAAAAAAGTTGGTTGGTTTACTAATTGTTTATTTTCTTCGTGTCTTTATGTTTTTATGCTTTTGTCTCTAAATAATTTGAATTTGAATAATAATACTCGTAAATTGATAATATAAATTGGTATTAGGGTCAGATTACCTTGACAGTTAGCAGCCTTAAAAAAATATGTAGTAGTTTCTGCATATTTCTGAAAACTCCTGTATTTGCGTCCGTGACAAAAGCAATGACCGTTTCGTTATATACGATGATTGACCAAAGTATTATGCACTAGTTTATAGTCCCCCACGGATTTCTTTACTGTCAACCACCCATACTGTCTTCCAATACACTTCCATATATCAGATATATTATGTCTGTATGTATGTACCTACAGATACACAATGTAAAAGGACAAGACTGTATTGCAAATGACACTTTGTATGGAAGCAAGACTGTCAGCCCCCCGACTATAAAAATACTACTTGCAGAGATAAACAGCTACATTATTACAGCGGATATCAGGACATGCTAATTGAGTCACTGAGTTTATTGCCTATTGAGCTGGACTTTCAAAGTCCTTGCTGAATTCTGAAGGCAATTGATAAGAAAAATAGGAAATGCAGATTTGGGAATAGCCGAGATCGCTTCGATGCGTCCGCGACGGTTGTTTATAATTTTTTTTTTTGTAATGTTTATTGGCCAGTAGCCGAATTTGTATACTTTGTCCTTTTGATCTTGTTTGTAATATTTTATAGCTTGATATCACACTCTTTTAGGTATCTGTATATTGCTTTATAGGTATTGGGTTCCTGTTTGGATAAAATGTTAATTACATAAGCAAATCTCTAATCTAAATAAAGAAATTGCATTAAATTTATTATAACATGTTTCATAACTCTAAATTCGAGAGTTGCACGAAATAAATAAATAACTCAGCCAGCGCTAATCTGAGGATTTCGGGTTCGAGTTCCGTCAGTGGCATTTATATATATTTTTTATATAGTCTGGTATCGTTCATAGCAACATTGTTGTCTGGAAACTGTAATTCGCCAAAGTAAGCGATTCCATATTGTAGAAAGGGATTATAATAAAGTATTATT
Organism: Mongoloraphidia duomilia; assembly: GCA_039654895.1. NCBI lineage: Eukaryota > Metazoa > Arthropoda > Insecta > Raphidioptera > Raphidiidae > Mongoloraphidia > Mongoloraphidia duomilia. The sequence continues at coordinate 13,836,054 of CM077522.1, forward strand.
ATAAACTAACCATTGTAATTCACAACCTACTCAAATTTCTTATTTTACAACGTAAAAAGCAAACATTTTGAACAAGAAGAAAATAAAATTTTAAATGACATCATAAAACTTCTTCTAAACTAATCAAAATGATAATGATAATATATCAAAGATTTGAAAAATAGCTTTGAAAAGACATTTAAAACAACATAATATATTTTTATAGTATACGAAACAAACGAACATAAAATATTTGTAATCAAAGGAAGCCTTGTCGTTGTTTACAAATGGCGCATTATTGGCTGTAAAACAGTATTGTGAGATCATTTAAGGCTACAGAACAATCTGGATTCAAGTTGATAATAGCGTTGCTATAAAACTTCAAAAATGGTTACACCATTTCAAACAAAAATACACATTGTGTACCAGTAAACTTGGTTCGGTACATTATTACTACTGCGATGTCTTCTTTTTAAAGAACATGAGAATAAGTATTGGAATTCGATGAAGAATGCGAACTGCGTTCACAGACTTAAAACATAACAAAAAAAAATTATTTTAAAAAACCCGACTGCGTAAAAAACGAACTTAAAAGATGGAAACAATATCAAATGTATGCAGTCGAAGGCATCAGATATTTCTGTTCAATTTGTTACTTATACTATGCCTCCGACTGCATGTTATCATTTGATCTGGTTTCCATCTTTTAAGTTAGATTTTTACGCAGTCGGGTTTATTTTTTTTAAATAGTTTTTTATTGACGACTTTTTAGTTTTGTTTTATCAAATTTGATTTTGAAAGATCTATTCAGTGATATGTCACTCAATATGGTACGCAATTTTTTTTCCGTCTCTACGACCATTTTGTATTTTACGGCCGCCATTTTGGTTTTATAAAAACAAAACCTAGCCTATAACCATTGGACGGTTTAAACGAATGAATAGACACCTCATTTATCAAAATCCATCCAGGCGTTGGGATACTTCAAGGGTAGCAAGAATCCCACATACATACCTATTACCTACATACATACATAGTTAGTTTGCTCCAGAATGCCCAGAACTCCGGAATTATAAATGTAACGATAGGTCGAAAGTGGTATTGTTGAAAAGATCTTTAAAAAATAAGAAAGTTTTGTAGGAACATTTTTTTTATTACTGCCACCCCTGTAAATTTCTATAAGTATAAATATAAATTATTATATGTTCAAAAGTCCGGAATTTTAGAAAGCACGATAGGTTAAAAGTGGTGCTGTTGAAAAGCTCTTTAAAAAATAGGCAAGTTTTGTAGGAAATATTATTTAATTACTGCCACCCTTGTTAAGTAACAATCGTTTGAAATTATTAAATCAAAATTTCATTATAACGATCGAAGTCGGCATTAAAAATCTAGCAGCCTTAGACATTGTCACAAGTGTTCAAACTGTCTTCCATTTACTCTTTAATACATACTACTGAGCTTATACTGTGAGTGTACTTCTTCAGTGTTTAATGATCGATAGATAGGTAACTAGATTTTAAATGCGGACTTTTAAAAAGTTCGTTATTATGACATTTTAATTTAGTAATTTCAAACAAATATTACTTAACAGGGGTGGCAGTAATAAAAAAAAATCCGTACAAAACTTGCTAATTTTTTAAAGATCTTTTCAACAATACCACTTTCGACCTATCGTTACATTTATAATTCCGGAGTTCTGGACATTCTGGAGCAAACTAATAGGGAAGCCGACCTTCTCGGAAAAAAAATTTATCACCATTCGATTCTTTATTAGGGCTTTTATAATACAATTAATTTTTGACACAACTCTCTACGACTAACCGTTTTCGAAAAAAACGACTGATACGGGTGGTCGAACTCACCCTGTATATATAACATATACATTATAATATTACCTTTATTAATTTGACCTTTATGTTAACATTTCTACAAAAACTCAGCAGATCAATAATTCTACTAAAATAATTCTAGGTAAGAACAATTTAGATCTGTTATTTGAGTTATTGAACGAAAAGTTTCCGTCTGAAGCAGAATTCAGTGTTTGATCTTTCAGTAATAGCATATCGACGATCGGAATCGAAGCCATAATCCAGTCAGTGTACAAGACATAGGTAGGCCCGGCGGGCTATATAGCTTCGGACGGCGTTGATGTGTCGTCATTCTCTCTTTCTTTCTTTATCTTTCCGTTTCACTCTAACACATACATACATGGAGTTATCCTCGTGATTGGATTACGTTTAGAGGGTAATCCGCTTGACGAGCGTCTGGGGATCAGAGGACTCAATGCACGGCCTGCTGTGTCGTCGTACATCGGCGACGGAGGAATCTCCACGACGCATCAAGGATGATGATTGTTATATAGATACGTGAATGCAAATGATTAATTGATCATACTGTATATGCAGTATTCGTAAAATATGTTTTTCATAATGAACATACGAAACAACGAATTAAGTGAATGAATTTATTAACTACGGGTATACGCGTAATTTAAAGACAAAACCCTACTTTTTACACTTCGTTGTAAAGAGAAATTTATTTAGAATCTTATTCCGGAAAAATATAGGTACAGAGCGTTCTACTCAAAAAAACAAAGTCAGATATTTTTTCGGAAAATAAGTAAGCCATGGAAAAAAACTGTTTATGTCATTTTATAGATCAGATTCAGTTACATAAGTCTCTTATTTAACTTTTTCTTGTATCTTTATTATTTCAGCAGATATAAGCTGGACAATGAAAAATCAGTCACCCTGTAACCTAGTCGTGCGTATTCGTTGATGACAAGGCTATGTCTGTAGATGGATTTAACATTAATTCTGGGTTTCTGGTACGATTTTGCCCGCGGTTTCGCTTGCGTGAACTTCGATTTGTCGTTGGTTTGCTTGTGTTAATGTTTGTTATATTTGATGGGGACCCTATCTTAATTCCTGAGCGTAGTTGGGAAAAATCTTATATACTTTAATTTTGGTTAGCATTGATAGCAACTTAACACGTTTCATTAAAATTTATCCAGCCGCTTTCAAGTGATTCCGGTACGAACAGACAGACACAAATAAATGAACAGAGAAATAGACCGACAAAAATTCTGGAAACGATTCTTGTATCTAGGGATCACAGAAATCATAAGATACGGATCACTTTGTATATTATGTGGGATGGTAAACAAAAAGAAAGCAGGTTTAATCTATTTTTGAATAAGGTGAACCAGAAAATACTACGTTTATTAACGTACGTTTTTTAAGAGGCACATTGCCCCCTTAAGAATAATCACCGATACACTATCAATGTCTACACACAGTTGGAGCACATCAACAGAGACAGACAGAAGAAAGCCAAAGGGGCCCTTAATGACTACACACGACAAATTGTCTGCTTAACCGGACTCCCGTGGGAATCCTTCTTTCGAATTGCCGTACTGCCACTACGGCCTTTGTCTACATGTATCAGAAATCGCCTGGATTTTAGTCAATAGATAAAACTATACTAACTAATATTTTGTTGTTTGAGAGTACTGTCCCAACAGGAAAATTTAAGTGGGTACATATTATGTCCTGATGTCTCCATTTACCTGGTGCCTGTGAGCTGTGAGTAAACTAGAATTACCTAAATCTTTTTTTTATCAACTTGTTCTTATTAAAGAAAGGAACGTAATTGTCTGGCCTTTGTGTTTTTAAGAAAAATAAATTTTGAATAACAATAATTATATACTGGTATATCGCAACATCATCTTTTGCTTTTTTTCGCTGCTTTAAATAAAGCACGATCATTAGTGCCCATTTCATTATAATATAGTAATAACCAGAATATTTACAGAAATATTATTTAAGTGAAAGATGTATTTAGGCTATTCTGACTTTCTAAAAATAGCATCAGAGTTAATTTAAGAATTACTCTGGAGTTATATAGGAAAGCAACTTTTTAGTCTCAGAAGGGCAAGGATTCTTAGAAATTTTAAAAGAATAAGTAATAGAAAATCTTTAAACCTAATATCATAACTAAAGCTTCAGCGACACCTTTATTTACTCCATCTATTTATACATGAGCCAGAGGACCCCAAAAACTGAGAACAGAAAAGTAGATGAACCGTGGCGAGTTAAAGCTACCCTCTCTGTCCATAACTGTCAGAGGTTGTAAAGGGTGTTAGATAAACTGTATATATATTATGTGTACTAGTTAGTTGTGCTTGCATTTACAAGCTAAATTACAATACGTAAAAAAACAGCTTTAAATTTACAAATGTCAATGCAATTAACTTCTTTATAAGAATAACAGCATGAGACCAAAATTATTTCTCTGTCTAAGCGAGAAATCGTCCTTAAGAAAAGATCCCCACGGTATACACTGTGTCCATAGATAATCGTGCAATGCATGAGGATTTCCCAAACGGTAAAGATTTGGTTAAATAAGAGAAAATGTGCAGATATTTGAAATCTCATAAAAAAGTGCCTTAATAAAGTGAATTTTTTTTCTAACTTATTTAATAAGCTAGTTAGAAATAAAAAACTAAAATGGGAATATCTCTTATTTCTACTGTCTGTCGCAAGCCAAGAAAAATATAGAAAGTTTGACTGAGCAGGCTAGTAGTATTGGAGATTCTGCACATTTTTTCTCATATAACCAAATTTCTATCTCCTACCGTTTAGGAAATCCCCATGCATTTCACGCTTATCTTGGACACCCAGTATATGAGAACACGCACACACACATGCAAGAGAAAAAAATGAAACGCGGGGCCGGGATTTGTATAGCCAGGGTTGAAGTAATTTTGTAGTTTTAGTCCTTAAATCGTATGTCTTTAAAACTTAAACTAAACTTGAACTTCATTTTGTATGATTTTTGGAAAATTTGAAAATTTGGAATTTCTCAGAATTTTTTCAAACTTACCGTGTTTGTAGAAAAAAACACGCTGATTCCAATGGGCACACGCGTATTTCTGCATATATTTTGGTTTAAAAGTGATGGGTGTTTAAAGTTTCTCACAAATTAAAAAAAATCTTTGAACGCCCATAGCTTCTAATATAAAAGAGATACAGAAGTTTTCTTTTACTTATTAGAATCAGCGTTTTTTATTATTTATTTAAGGTAAATTTGAAAAATATCTAAAAAAAGTTATTTTTTGGTTTCTTTACAGCCGTCTTTACGGATCCAATGAGTAAGTAAGTGAATCAAACGGTGCGTTTGCTATATGTAGTGTTCTGGAGGAGGAATACGACTAATATAATAACGTTCGGAACAAACTGGGCCATAAAATATAAGAAGTGTATAAATCAGTTCTTCCTTTTACAGGAAATCGGTTCCCTTGTTCATCCTTTACTTGCGTTCTTTCTCTATCCGTTTGTTGCAGGTAATATTATCTATTGCTATCTTTGTTTAGCAAACACATGTTTAGATAGACCCGTCTCTTATTATACATTACGCAACAAAAGTTTATAATTATATTGTTCAACTAGGTTAAATACCTGCACATTTAAATTTAAATCTTGACTCGCATTTTGCTAAGTAAGAGAAAGGTATCATACTTTTTTATTTTTATGTGTTTCTGCGTTTGTGATAACGTCACACTGTTTGTTTTTAAGCATATTTTGTTATTAAATTATTCAAGCAGGTATACAGTCGCGGACTTAATAAAGTTTACACTTGAGTTTTTCAGTGTAAGTTCACAAAAAGTCAGTAGCTTAGCAACAAATTTAGTTTTTAATAGGTAAATGTAAATATCAAAAATTAAAAGAAATAATTGTCGTTTAAATGCCTCGAAATTGTTAAAACGATGACCAAAAAAGAAGAATTATAATTGAAGGAAGGAATTTGCTAGTATCAAATATTATCAAATCGTTTTATGTTTTAAGTGAATAATATTGAGTACTTTGGATTGTATAATAAACAACTGAGGTGTTTTGACAATAATTTTTTATTGAATTTTTAGGATGTAACCTTAGTAATTGATACATTACTATCAAAAGGCAAATTACAATATGCAAAAATTAAAAAAACTAGTAACTAGATGATACAGGTGTAAACTTTTTTATGTCCGCGACGTACATGTGTGTTCATTATCGTATTTCTTACTTTTAAATTAAATCCTAGTAGGTTGTAAATGTTATAAATAAAAGTAAACTTTAACTAACTAAAGTCGTTTCAGTTCAGCAAAAGTTAAGTCATAATATAATATGAAAAACCACTATAAAACCCGTTTCCTCTACCATGATAATTTAAAACCCGTCCATCCACCACATTTCTTATATATTTAACTTTATCTGATACACGTGCAATCTATGTCTAGATAATAAGCGATTTGTACGACTAAATACGTTTAAAAACTCAGAAAATAAGTGCATAGATCATAGGGGCGTTAAAATATATGAAAAACCACTAAAAACCCATTTCCTCTATCATGATCAAGTAAAACCCGTCCATCTACCACATTTCTTATATACTTAACTTTGTTTGATACACGTGCAAGCGATGTCTATATAATAAGCGATTTGTACGACTTAAAACGTTTAAAAACTCGGACAATAAGTGCATAGATCATAGGGGCGTTAAAATATATCCGGTGTAGTCTGACACTAACAGAAAACATATGAGTCTGCGAAGAAAAAACTTGTAATATTTCATACGAAAATAATATTGACGACGGAAAAACCAAGAGCGCGATTTCATTTTAAGAAAACTGAACGTTTATTCTATTTTCTCTGGAACTGTCTTCAAAAATCAAATGCATACAGGGTGCACATCTTATTTTACTATATACGAAAATAACATCGAGGGGCCACATCGTTTTCGCGAATTTTTAAGTTCCTAAATATTTTAAGGTATTATCAGTGGTCGTGCGAGATCAGTATATATGGAACATAGGCGGCCTTTTTTGTATCTTTTTAGGTACTTAAAGTATTGAAATTAAATAAACGTCATTGAGTTTGTATGGCAATGATTTCTATTAGGAAACAGTAATATATTAATTATATTTACTTCCCACCTCTACTATGGTAGGGAAGTAATGGATTTAGTCCGAAAAAAATATTTCGAGATTTTAACAGATCTGCACGTTTTGAGACCCTAGCAATCGTTTAAGATCATTTTCTGACTGATGTCTGTATGTGTGTGTGTGTGTGTGTGTATGTGGTCAATTTTTCGCCTTCGATATCGTAAGAACGGAACAACATACGGCCATGCCGATTGTTCTATTGTATTTATCAGCCTTTAACTTAGATCTGATTAGATTTTGAGTCAAATCGGTTCAGTGGATCCTGAGATATTAAAAGAAACGTTCTCAATGTCACGTATTAACATAGGTAAAAAAAATATAAATGAATTCTAGATGTTATAATATGAAAAAAATGTAAATATTTTTTTTCTCTAAAATGTACAGTTTTCGATAAAAAAATATTTTACTAAAAAAAATAAAAATTGTACGTAAATCAAGGTAACCATGATTTTTGCTATATTAAGCTAGCCATCAGTAGATCACTAAACAAAAAAGAGGGTCATACTTTTTTTTAAAGAATAAAAAAGGAGTGTTTATTTTTTGCAAATATTTACTAGGTGGGAAGTATAGGACTGGTCATCAGTCGAATTTTTTATATTTTTTATAGCCTCACCATATTATGATTTTCGAACAATAATTAGTTTTGTAAAATTATTGTTCGACCGTAGCCTTGAAGATCAGGAAACAACGACTTTGATCTATAAATTTGTGTAAAGTGTGAATCGAGAAGTTTTCTTTCGCGTGGCTCGGCACACAATCAAAGTGACGATAACGAGGCGGCAGAATAACTGGGAGATAACATTCAGAGCACGTATAGAGCAGTGCGTATAGCGAACGCTGTGACCACACCACCACTGACCAGGCCAAGACCGAAGCCGGTAATGATATTTCCACTGTTTCCTTCCGGTTCGAACAACTGGAGAACCTGTACTCGCGACACATGTATGGAATATCAATGCAAACCTCGTTACAGTCGAGGCTGAAATAACGAAAGGATAGTTGAAGCTCTCGGATTAAATATAAGAGTCGGAATCTAGTGCGGTAGTGCAGAGCGTCTAGACTCTAGAGTCTAGAGCGTGATGCAGGTAAATACAAAGAGATACCATTTCTGGAAACATATTATTCTCTCGTCTAGTTATTACACAAAATACCTTAATAGACGCTAATGACCTCGGTTGTCGAGCGTACGACGTAATCTACTATCTCCCTCTCTCATCCATCCCCCTCTCACTCCCTCTTACCCCTCTCTTTCGCTGTGTATGTCTCTCTCTTTCTCTCAAAATATCTGAAAAACCCTCAAAAAGGTAAAAAGGAAAATACAGAGATTCCGTTATAATCATTACTAATATTATAAAGAGGAAAATTGTGTATGTTTCTTTGTTACGGGTTATCTCAGGAGGAATTACTGTACCGATTAGAAAAATGATTTCACTGCTTAAAAGTTTACTTCTCCCTGAGGAATATAGGCTATATATTATTATGCTAAGACAAAAGAGTTACGAGCAGTAAGCGAAAATGTAAAGCAAATCTGGGATCTCGCCCGCGATATCTGAGCAAAATATTGGTGTACGCTGACTAAACTATAGTGATACTGTAAAGTGATATATGAAAAATTTGTTACTCTTGATTTATGATTATTTCGTTGCTAAACCAAAACCCAGCCAGGCAAAATCGGACCGGGAAGCTAGTATTCTACATAATAATATGTCAATGTCATTAATTTGTCACATTTTATCGGGAAAATATACAATGCATCATTTCAAACAACTATATAAATACAGTTCAGTTTAAAGCGTTTGTTGCTCTTGATTACTTCATTGCCAAATGAAAATCCACCTGGACGAAGCCGGACCGGAAAACTAGTAATCTATATTTTATAATATATGAGAAGCAGAAATGTTGTTTGTTCATTCGAGCGAATTCGCGATAACAAACTTCAATGAGAAAATAATCTAGCCCCCACTGTACCAAAAACACGGTAGAGTAACTGGCCTGGTCAATTGTACTGACAGATAATGTGATAATGTCATAGTCAATCTGCGGTCTACGCGAAGAAACTAAACTAAGAAAGACATATATGCTAGAAATTTATACATCGATATTCTTTTTAGAACTCTAGACTAAAAATTGCATTTATCACAAAGCATTTTTTATAAATAACACTTCAGCTCAGCAGGAAAAATTAATTTAGAGGATATTTTGATTGTAAAAGTTAATTTTTATGATTTTATATTGACACATTTAAAGTATAATAATTGATACAAGTTTTCTTTAGACGTCAATCAAAAATAACCATCAGAACTCGGATTTATTACTATAACTTTTTTGAAGCCTCTTTGAGGATAAAAAACCGCTCGCCAAAAATTTCAGAATTTTTTCAAATTATGTACGTTTTTAAATTTTCTGAATGAATGAATACTGATCCCTAAATTAATTTTAATTGAAAAAAAACTCAGATGTAACAACATTATAAATGTTCATTGTTTTCTTAAATCTAGCGATCGTATAGGAGTCCACTATTTGGATGTTCCATTGCTCGAGCAGCCATAAAATTTTTTGCGAGTAATTCACGCACAAAAAGCGATTTTTTATTTGTATTTTAAGGAACCCATAGTTACAATAATAGATCCTCGTAATTATAATAAACTATGTTAATTTCGTGAAAATTCATGACTTGCAAAACGAAACCAAAGGTTGATAAATATTGTGAGAGCACCTACGACGATTGTAAAAGTTCGGCGCCTATGGCATCAATAATTTTAAACTAAGAAATGATAATTATAAGTACTAACTAATAAAACAACAGTAACTAGACCTTACCCGATTTTAATATATTCAATTATAATAGTAGAAGTAACTTAATTGAAAACGTTTCGACAATAAATTTTGTCATCTTCAGTTCATTGATAATTTAAAATCGGGTAAGGTCTAGTTACTGTTGTTTTATTAATTATCATCACCGATTTTTTGGATTTCTAAATTAAAACGTTTTCAATTAATTTACTTCTACTATTATAATTGAATATATTAAAATCGGGTAAGGTCTAGTTACTGTTGTTTTATTAATTATCATCACCGATTTTTTGGATTTCTAAATTATAAGTACTAACTATTTTTCATCAATTTTCCCAACAGGAAAATATAGCGTACATCACTGCATCGTGGCGTGGTTAAGTGGTTCTTTCATCTACCTCAAAAGATTCTTTAATAAAACTCGAACACTTGAAATAGCTTTGTTCAATATTTTAAGTGTTATTACATAACCTATTATAATGATTCCCTCCCTCTAGAACAAAACACTTTCCTTGAAAAAAAAACGTGCGACTCAATACAATGTGTATTATGTTCAACAAACAATTAGACCGCTTGATACTTATTCCTTACGGCCTCCCGAGGACGCCTCATCGTTTATTTAGATTTATAACTGTACGTGGATGATTGAATTTCATTCAATTTGCCGTCCACGATGCTCGCATAGTGGGAAGGTAACTTGAGAATTGAGACATGTGATCGACAGAGCTGTATACTTTCATTATCACGAAAAATATACTACTAGATGATATTTATTTATTGATGTATTTGCCATATCGCTCGACTTGCCAAACCTTGCGCACCTTTCAATGTATGTGTATACTTGTATACAGCCGACGTGTACAGGGTATGCTGCGCGACAGCGTACGCATGTAAGTATGTATGTTTGCCTACTGCATAGTCAAAGACAATCGTACTTAAGGAGTAAACTCCAGTCGTGCGTCGGAGCTGACACACACACTTTTTTATTATTTTTCTAATATTAAATTGAAAACCCAGTCGATACTACCTTTACCTGCAATTCTCAGATTAGAACACGACAACTATGAGATCTTGTAATAAAGGAACCATGGAAACTGTATATAAACAACGGCGTCGCTACACGCTCGGCTATTTTCAAACCTATCATGCACAAGATCAAGAAATTAATTTCCGGTTTAATAATTACTTTATATATTTCGTTATATTTGATAAAACTAGCTGCAGTTTAATTTTTATGGATTTTTAACAACCAAAATTCTCATATTAAAAGACAAATAATTCGAGATGTCCATAGATAAACACATGTTCTATTAGCGAAATGTGCGTGTAATGTTAACTGAATACGATATACAACGACGGTGGTCCGTTGGTTAAAGACTTTGCCGTTGCGACACAGCGACAGCAGTGATTGCGTTCAGAGCCAGCTGATGGACCATTGCTTTAACACTATCAGGACACTAGTACTGGACATATTTTATTTTCATTTAAATGTTCTTCATAGTTCGATTCTTTTATATGAAGGAGCTGGGTAGAGGAAATTTTCAATGGTACTATTAACTATACGGTTAAATTTCAGCAGACGTGTCACTAAACTTATCCAGGCAGTGCAGTGTGCCCATTCGATAGGTACTGGCATTTCAAAAATATGACGTTATACCATAGACTCGTTTAGGTTAGAAACATTCGGGATAGTTAATTTTGGAGAATAATTGTGGCACACACTTGTTAAATAACAGTTGTTTAATATTTTACATTTTAAATTAAATAATTTTATTTATTGTAGATTATAGACGCGTCGACATTTCAGGTCATTAGCGTCTTTCAACTACACTAAATAACAACTAACTTAAAACTAAATAACATCACAAAACATCCATGAGCGCAGGTGGGATTCGAACCCACGGAAGTCCAGTCTAGAGGTTGCGACATCAAGCACGCTAACCACTAAGCTGTACTGCCCTCTAAATTAAATAAAATGCTGTGTTTTATATAATTTAAAATGTATAATATTCAAGTACTAGCGGTCGAATTTATATTAATGTTTTTAAAAAGGAAAAGTATGATTGTTAGTTTTGTGAGTTTGTTTGTATGTAGGGGGTAATCTCTGGAACTAGTGAACCGATTCTAAAAACTCTTTCACTAATGCTACACTATTCCTGAGTGATATATAGGCCATATTTTATTTTGATAAATTTTTCGCGACAAGTACCTAATACAGGGAAGATATACAGCATATATTTGCAAGAAAAAAACACTCTTTTTTTATTCTTTGAAAAAAAGCATGGCCATCTTTTTTGTTTATTGATTTACTGATGACTAGCTTATAGCAAAAATCATGGTTACCTTGATTTACGTACATTTTTTTTTTTGTAAAATATTTTTTTCTCGAAAACTATGCATTTAAGAGAAAAAAAATATTGAGATTTTTTTCATAACATCTATAGAATTCATTTATATTTTTTTAACCTATGTAAATACGTGACATTGAGAACGTTTTTTTCAATATCTCAGGATCCACTGAACCGATTTGGCTCAAAATCTAATCAGATCTAAGTTAAATGCTGATAAAAACAACAGAACAAACGGCATGGCCGTATGTTGTTCTGTTTTTAGTCGAAACATTTCACCCCACACACACATACAGACATCAGTCAGAAAATGGTCTTAAACGATTTCTAGGGTATCAAAACGTGAAGATCTGTTGAAATGTCGAAATATTTTTTTCGGACTAAATTCATTACTTCCATATTAGAGATGGGAAGTAAAAACATAACCGAATGTATTCATGGCAACCGGTTAAAATCGGTTTTCATGGAAGTTTAAATTTTTACGTTGGAAAAGTTGGAAAAAGCAATTACCCTGTATGTCTGTCTATCTGTGGTATCATAACTAAAATGAGTGGACCGATTTGGCGTGGTTTTCTTTATACGACAACATTTTTGGCGAGAAGGTTATGGTTTTAGGTCAGCCAGAAATCAGAATTGATTTGCCCGCAACCGTAACGGAGCTATTGACAACCCCTGGTCCAACTGCAGAGCGCCATTCTTCTCAGAGCTAATTGAGCGAAGGCGACACGATCAGACATAAGGCAAGGTGCATGGCTACCTAACTACCACTAAAACCGTCTCCCACTTACTATCGAAGCTTCCATATACAGTACGAATACGAATTTCATACGCGGATTATTCAAATTCATTATTACCTTTACTTTTATTTATTCATATGAATAATAGATATATAGTTTTTTAAAGTGAAGCTTCATTAGCCTCGTTTTTTTGTTCGATTACGCATGTCAAGCGTCACGTCACGTCCAATAGAAGCGATCGACCAGACCAGGACTCATCGAAAAGCTGCGACGTTATGTTCATAACTATATTGTACGACTGCATACAAGTGTGATGGTAGCTGACCAGACCAGTACTCATCGAAAAGCAGCGACGGTTATGTTCATAACTATATTGTTACGTCTACCTAACTAATATCGTACGAATATTCAGTCGAGCAGCATATCAAATACCCATTGACCACCAACGATAGAATCTGGATTCTTGCGTTCGTCTCCATACTGAGCAAGGTTCAAATTACAATACCAAAACCACGTAAACAAAATTATATACTTTCGGCGATTTCGGGTTAAAAGCTTTTAGGTTTATGGCAATAAATTTTCACTTGCACCGTAACGTGGTTTTAAAAAAACGCACTTAGTTTTAAGCAACAAAATTATATCTCAAAAATATTTTTTTCTTATTGGTCGGTCATAGCAGGTTACTGGACCCCCTATATTGGTTTGAATAAAGATAGGTAGGTACATGTATTCTATGAAGACTTTTCTTTTTCTTTCGTGTGAACTTATGGTGAATGTTATATTTTTAATTTCCATTGGAAGTATTGTATGGGTCCGTAAATCGTGCACATAGGTACAAAATTTTTATGTTTCTAGTCACTAAACAATTTGTTGCACTATTTTAGAAAGATGTCTGTTCTATGTCTGTGTCTTGTCTTGTAATATCTAGTACTAAGTACTTACTTATATATGTGTCCTTGAACTTTCAAGACGAATTCGACTAAGACAAATGTCTAGACACGTTCAGAGGTTCCAATCACCGTATTAACTATTTATCTGAATGGACTATTTTAAAAATGGTTTAGCGGTTCTGTTTTGGACCCAAAAACCTGCAGAAAATACATTTCTACACAATATTCCCAAAACTGAAAAAAATTTAATATCGACTTCTAAGGGATGTGCGTTCGAGGCTGTGTTCCAACGCGACGACATTAACATTTTAGAAAAACAGTTGACGATATTGCTTTGGTTTAATTATTTAATTGATTGATGCTGTGATGATGGATGTTTTAAGAAAAATGATTATTTTCGGCAATATCTAATTTAATTATTATTGTGAAATATCCATCAAACTCTAAGTTCTCGTGTGACCTCAAGGCGCACTTAGCACAATAAACCAATCCATCCTCACGGCTTGTTTTATTTAGATTGTACCTAAATCTGCACATGTTCTTATTTTTTGTATTTATCATAAAAATTAGTGTTGCCGTCTAGACAAGACAAGACTTTAAAAGTCTTGTCTTGACAAGACAAAACAAGACAAGACTTTCAAAGTCTTGTCTTGTCTTGAAATATTAAGACAAGACTTCACTTAAGTTTTGTCTTGAAGTATCAATTAGACTTCACTAAGTCTAAGTCTAGATAAACAAACTCTTGTCTTGTCTAATATTAAGACTCTAGATTATTTTCAAGAGTCTAGATTAGTAGTAGTAATAGGTAAAGTAAACCTTTACATACTACTACTTAGTTTATCTAGACTCTTGAAAATTGTCTAGAGTTTTGGCAAGAGTCTTGATCTAGATAAAGCAAGTCTTGTCTTGTCTTGAAAATTTCTAGACAAGACTTTTGCAAGTCTTGTCCTGAAAATCTAGGCAAGACAAGACAAGCGTCTAGAAAGTCTAGATCTAGACGGCAACACTAATAAAAATCAAATTGTAATTGAGTCTGTTCAAAATTTAAAAATTGAGTTTTTATTAAACATTTCGTTTTACGTTTTACATTTCACAATTAAAATTTAAATACAATGACGCATTATCAGATTATTTTTCGAATAAAAAATTATAAGAAATCACGTTTTTAAATTTTATAGATCCTTTCTTTTAATTGAACATTTATCACATCCTGTGTAATCTTTTTTTTCTCCACCATGGTTTTTTACTCTCTTTTTTATCGATACCCAATCAATAGTCTTAAGACAACTATGTTGCAATTAACGTTACAAAGGTCTATTTAAGAAAAACATTATTAGTGTATTTGCCATATGGCACATACACTATTGGCGTCGGTCGGATGGCGGGACCTAGGGGTCGGACCAAAATTTCTCGACGTTTCATAGCCTCCTGAACAATTTGGCACCATTTTTAGAAATGTTTATATATATATATATATATATATATATATATATATATATATATATATATATGTGTGTGTGTGTGTGTTCGCGGCATAACTCTCGAAAGACTTAATTGATTTGAACGAAATTTGGTAGACACGTTGGAATCCATCACCGCACGGAACCTATTTAAAATGGGCCCAATCGGACCATTTTAAGGGTAGTTTTTAGGGGTTGAAAAAAGTTTTTTGGGCCCAAAAATACCGAAAAAAATCCCAGAATTGTCTCAAAATTGGAATTTAACCCTTTAGTAGAGATTAAAATGTGTTGCTAAAATTTTAACAAAATCGGCACGACAGGACCGGACTTACAAATTTTATGAAAACACTAGTTTACGGATAGTGATTTATTTGCTGACGGGTGTATTTAATTTGGTACAGAGGTTGCATAGATAATAATATTGAAATTAGGAAAAAAAATATTATTTTAAGGGATGTATTAAGGGGTTAAATTTTTCATTTTGTCCAAAAACAAACTTAAGTTCGCATAATAAAGCCACAAGGCCTGTATTAGCAAATACACTATATTGTCGGCAGGGTTTTGGCACTGCGACCCGAGTTTTTTTTTTATGTAGAGCCTTGTAACGTTAATGGCAACATAGTTGTTTGGAAACTGTAATTCGTTAATGAAAATTAATTCGTATCTAGGAAAGCGGTTATTAACATTTATTTATTTTTTTGTCATACCCACTATAAAATAGCTACTTTACATGTGTGTATGTATGCATAGAATTGGTCAGTTAACAGACAGGTGTGTTGAAAGTGTTTTCAAAACACACTAGTGTGGTAAGTAAACAGTTTCTATAGTGATTTATGTTTATTCGCTCTGATCCGCCCGCTATTATCTACTCATGGCCTGCTATAAATGTGAAATTAACAACGCAAATGAACTGTCAAAATTTTTTGAAAATAGGTACTGAAAATTACATAAGTCAAAGTGAAAAGTAGCTATTTTTAGTGGGTATGGTATAAATTCCAAATATATCTCGTGCGTAATGGTATTATAATTCGTGTGACTATTAAAATTCGCTGGCGCTCGTTTTACCATACTGTCACTACTCGTCACTAATATACCTCATTACGCATCTAGACATACAATCTACTAAAAACTAACATTTAACATTATTACTGACTAGCGGCCCGGCCCGGCTTTGCCCGGGTGCTATTCCCATAGAAAAAAGCACTTTCAGTTTTTCCCGAGTTTTCCAATTTTCCGGGCAGCTTTTCCAATTTTTCTTTCCCTAAAACCTTATTCGGACTATTACGAACATTTAAAAAAAATTGCCAAATTGGTCCAGCCGTTCTCAAGTGATACGCTTACCAACGAACAGCATTTAATTTTTATTTATATTCAGGGTGTTCCGTAAAGAATGCGCCAAAAAGTAATCCTGTATTCTAGACATAAAATTAATAGGATTTAACCCAATTTGCCTTATAAAATGTCGTTCGTTTCGGATATACAGAGTGTTAAAGTTAGATTTTATATTTGAGTTTCTTTAAATAAATCGAACTGTTTTTGAGATATCTAGTTGAAATTTGGTATCCATGGGTAAGATAGAAGATTTAACACAGTTTGAAAAATCGACATGGTTTGATAGATCCTAGTGTGTTATTATTCTATAGAATTAACGGTACTGTTCTTACAAAACCGCACTGATCTATAATAATTGGTAGAAGTGATGTGGTGAGCCACTATAATGTAGTTACCTAATGGTGCGATTGTGTGGTGGTTTTGTGTTGGTATGGTCACATGGTGGTCACCCTACGCGTAAATACTATAACGCCGCCCGGAAAATAATGATCACCGTATCGAACACACATTTATATTATGGAATCTCTAAATGTGTTGGACGTTGGTGTTTTATTTGTTTGAATAACGAAGATTGCAGAGCATAACAGCTGGGTATAAAAAATATTTTAACGCTTATATTTTTGAAATTCATTTAAAAACTACAGTATCAATTCATATTTTCGACTTTGGGACCAAAAACACCCAAAAAAGTAGAATTCAGAATCGAAACTGAACTCTTTAGTAAAGACTAAAATATGTCCGTAAATTATTTTATCAAAATCGCCCAGACAGTCTAGACACTGAATTCTTATTGACATAACGATTTATGAAATATGATGGAAATCGTTTGAGCGGTTTGAGCCGTTTTCGAAAATATCGCATTTTTCTATTTTTGTTCATCAATAAATTACCCTTATTTCGGGGAGTAGGGATGAAATAAGAAAAATCTCTATTTTTGTTGTTTGCATGCTCAGTGTTGGCTACGTCCTGCACTAATTAGAAGGGAGTCTACTGATTTTAGTGATTCTGGTAAATTATTTTTACAATTGCACATACCGCTAGACTACTAGCGGATGTGCTCCGTTATCGCTTTGCGCGTCAGAGCTGAGCTTCGGTCATACAAGAAGTTATATCTAAGTTAATTTCGCACGATATCCATTCAAATTGTAGTTTTTTGAAAAGGGGAGATTCTGTCCTATAAAATGAAACCATTTTTAGATTGATTCGAGTTCATAATTACTCCTAAAATTGTAACTGAAAATTTCGAACAGCAGTTGTCGGTTGGTCTGCAATTACTGACGAAAACTTTTAAGTAGGCAGATTTTTTAATGACCATGGAATATTTAGACTTTTTCTGGTTGATATCAAATTCAATATAAAGAAATTAAATAAGGGGCCTTCCATTAATCACGTGGCCTATTTATCGGGAGGGGGGATCGGTAAAAGACTACGCTTGGCTACACGGGGAAGGGGAGTCCTAAAGTCTGAGCAGCGTAGTTTTACTTTAAAAAAAATAAATTACGAGCTGTAGCTAACGACAGGTCGATACATCGCATCACTGCAGGTGTTCAAATAATTGCCTTACTAGTAAAATTCCTGTTGATAGCAATATAGAAAAAAACTACTTTCCACCAACGGGCGAGGTCTAGGCTAAATCCACGTAAAACTACATGGGGGTCAAAAGATGGACTAAATATAGGGCCACGTGGTTTATAAAAGGCCCCTAACAACGTGGTATGATTGTTTTCCAAAATAACGAATCAGAAATGATAAAGAATGAGGTTGAGAATTCATCAAGTGTAACAAAATGTGCAATAAAATATAATAATGTATAACGATATAAAATCTGACACCGTTTATTTGCAGATAGTCATATTAATATACATATAACGCGAGTCCCCTCTGCATAACAGTTAAGTTATACATAACAGTGATATGTTATATAACATCCATACGCACCTATATGCCTATACCTATGGCTACAAACCAAAACCACGTATGTCGACTTTTCGTAACTTTTCCGTGTATTTTTAGATAGATTTTTAACACAATTTTGTGTATCTAACGTTCTGTAAAAGCGTTTTGTTTCAGTATAAAGTCATTAAATTTAAACGGTTTATTAACTCTCCACTTATATTTCAGAATTCCGTATCTGTAACTAGAATCTCTGTTAATTTAATTTATTGTAAATTATAGATAATCGACAACTAAAGCTTTACGCTATCTTACACAAAGTTCAGCTAAAAAAATCTACCTGAAGATATAGATTATAGACTATGTGCGGCGAAAATTCGCACTAATCGACAAATTAGTTTTCATTTGAGTCGCTGGGCGAAAGCCAAGAATTAGTAACTTTTCGCTTTATGCGTTACATGAAATTCATTGTAAGTTACTGTTATAAATAAATAATATACCGAAGCTACCGTTGTCGCTCAGTTCCCATTTCTACCACAATAAACGCGATCTGTCAGATACCCGTATTAGTCTAAGAGCTACTGGCCTCGACAACATACCCATTTCAACACAGCTGGAAACATGCAAAAATGTTAGGCTAGATCTCCCCAAGGAAGGAATGGCCGGTATGGCTAAAGGACGTCGGTGGGGTGAGCACCCTTGAACTTTTAAAAAAGGGAAAAAATGGCAAATTTTACTCATTTCAACAAAGCTGAAATTTGCAGTGGTGATAGCTAATACTATCCTAATGTTGGTACAAAAATTGCTATACCGTTAGGTTGGTGGAAATGACCTGCCATACCAGGTCAAAAGTTGCCGTTTTGGGGTAAAATTTACTTATTTCAACAAGGCTAAAATTTTAACAGTACCTTCGAAAAATAACTAAAAGGCGATATGCAAAGAGCCATACTGATTGGGCGATGGAAAAGGGGTGCCATACCACTAAATTTTCCATTTTTCCGCTTTTTAAAAGTTCAACGGTGCTCACCCCACCGACGTCCTTTAGCCATGCCGGCCATTCCTTCCTTGGGGAGATCTAATCTGACATTTTTGCATGTTTCCCCCGTGCACATAGTCTATAGAAACAATCATATACGAAAATGATGACATATTCGGTTTTGACTTGTGGCTACAATTAATATATTATAGTATAGTTAACGTAGTACGTATACGCCTGTAATATAGGCCACAATATTAATTACATAATAATGGGTGTATAATCATTATTCATTGCTTCAAATGACACAAGCACGGACCCCGGTACAATATCTCATTCTCACCTACCGCTTTCACAGTGGCGTACACACATTTTATTACAGATGATATTAGGTTTTTTCTTCGATTCATACTTTATCTCTCAAAATTGTATAATTCTATCTTTATCTTTGCGTGAAATAAGTAGTTTTTGTTTTACAAAGGCTTTTGTCTTGGTTATCTCGTTTTTTAGGATTCAGTACCTCGAAGGAAAAAACGGAACCCTTATTGGATTATTCTTTTGGCCGTATGTCTGTCACAGTCGTTTTCCTCTGAACTAAATAAAGCTACCAAGCTTAAATTTGCCATAGTTATAAAGCTTACTAGCCTGCATATATTCCAATAGTCACAACCTAAAGAATATTTTTCCGTAAATTTGGGTGGAACGGTAAAATTAGTAAAATATATTCAAAAATATAATTTTTAGATATGCTAAAATATACGTAAGTATATGTAAAAATTAAAATCATTGACATAAAGCCATACTGTATAAATTTTTATGAAACATACTTTTTAGAACTCGCATTTTTGAGAAAAGCTAGGTACTCGATTGTTAGATCATGAATCTTAAAATGTCTTTTTTTATTTAACACAACAACATGTGCATCGGCATTTGCCACTGGCACTACAACTAATATAGTGACATATTATAGTTAAGGTATAGAAAGATAATTTAGATTTAAAATGTCTTGTTAATATACCGATTTCGCATTAATTGTATTGCATTTTTAAATAACTTTTCATAATTGATCTCGTGAGTACGCCACTGGTAACACACCAGTACACAGTGAGCGGAACACTGGCTGAATGAATCCTTAAAGGAGCTTTAATAAGCTTAACAACTTCACGAGGGTGCGACTCTATTACATACCCTTCCAAACACACGATGTAATGTGTATGCATGTATTGTGTATAGTAAAACCATGTGATCAACGTATCTGTTGTTTCCTGTCGCGTAAAGGAAGTTAAAATTACATCATTTAGCGCGAAAATTAAATAAATAAAGCTCACATTATCTCAATTACTTAACTTTTTTAAGTATACACATACAAATGATCCAATAAATATGACAAAATATTTCGGTTTCCAGAATCAATTAATTTATCTTATAAGAGACAAATTCAGATCACTTAAATATCGATATTATTTACTAACAGCAGCCTGTAAAGAAGTTAAAACCGTGATAGCAGTATAGGGTGTTTAACAATGATACCGACAAACTTCGGCAAGTGATTCCTTAGTTCATTTTAAGAAAAAAAGTTCTTATGAACGTTGGTCCGAAAAGTGTTTTTGGATCCCCTCAATTGGAACTTTTTTTCTTAAATGGACTAAGGAACTACTCTCCGAAGTTTTTTGGTGTCATTTTTAAACACTCTGTCTCATTACAGAGATAATGCATATAAAAAATCCAAATTTTCAGAGGGCTGCAATTCCGTAACAAAGCGTTTTCGGACTCCCGATCATAGGAACTGTTTTTTCTTGACATGAACTATGTAATCACCTCCTAAAGTTTGTTGGTATCAATTAAACATTCTATATATATGACTACTTATTTTATTGGAGACTAGCTTTCCGTTCTGGCGTCATCCGGGTAGATATAGAGTGAGACTACATGGGTGGATTTTTCGCGGCGTTTTCAACGCAGCGGATTACACGAATAAAACTAGACGAATGTATATTTCGATTTCGTCTAGTATCTAGGCACGGTTTCGATTTGGACGTGCAATCCGCCACGTTAGGTTTGGCACTTTACTTATCTTTTAAAGTTTAGCCAGCGTATACCAATTTATTTCAGAAATCGCGTGCGAATTACATAATATTTCAACTAATAATAAAACTTATGCATATTTATCTGACACACAATTACATACAAAACCAACACAGTACGTGCAAAGATCGATATTTTTCAACAAACACCATATGGTGGAAGCACTATGATTTTTGGTGGAAGAGACGGGTCTTATTAATTATGTCATTTGTTCAATTTCATTATGTATTTTGATCATTTATGACATTCACTGTATTTTATAAATTCATTCTTTCCATTATATTGAAAGTCGTGAAGTAGGTTCAAAATACATATTAAATAATTTAAGTTAAAAAAAGTTATAGATAATTTAAAAACAATTCTATACTTACCTATTCTGTAAATTTTTTTTATCTTAATTATATTATTAATTTTTTAAATAAAATATATACATTTGAATTGTTTTAATTGTGGATTATAGACGCTCGACAACAGAGGTCATTAGCGTCCTATATATTTGAAAATAAAGCAAATACACTATTTTCTATCTATAAAAAATTAGTCTGTCTCAAAACTTGTATAATGTTCTAAAATCAGAGCAACTTAGAACTTATGAGCGTCCCAGCCTGTGAAAAAGTAAGTATTTACTTCAATACACGAAATGCGAAAAAAAATTGAAATGTCTCTTAAATATTAGAAATAAATGCAAATTTTAATTGTATACATGTTTATGAATTGGAAATAACGAAAACACTTTGTGAAATTAAATACAGTTATTCTATAAATATAAATCATTGGATGCATTGTGTCTGCATTGCGATGCGAGAGCTGATGTCCACCTCGAGCAATAACGACTCATTGCCAATGGCTCTGTAGATCATGATAGCAAAATGCACATTGCCCATGTACATACATATATCACAGTTGGTCGTGTCTCAGTTTCCTATCGTCTATCACCCAGCCATGGCCAAACTTTGCTCATACAGAACATACACATTTTTTTTTATATTTGAGTTCTTCGCAAATCTTCTAGCAACTATTGTTGAAAAAATGAATCAGCGCCAGGCTCAGTAGGCCGAGAGCTAGTGACAATTTTTTGGTGTTATTTATTCAAGGCCTGATTTTTGTGAAGATGTTGAGGGAGTCATATTAAAGTGCCCTAAGTAAGGGATTTTGCTAAATAGCGGTATGGGAGGGATGCAGACTGCCCCCAACATGTAACTTAAAAAAATGGTCACAATTATTATTGCCAAGGCTGAAATTCTTTGTGTAGCGTGTCTGTGACCCAATAATGACATTATAATATTTGTAGATCGATTGGTCATTATTAAAGGGGTGGCAGATCACCCTAAACGTGTCATGTACCCGACGAAATTCATATTATTAGTTCAAGGTTTAAATTTTAATATGTTGTTACGGCGACTGTTTTAAGCATTTATTTCAATTTACAGAACAAAATATATGCTTAAAGCAGTGGCCGTAACAAGTAACAACATATTAAAATTTGAACCTTGAACTAATAATATAAATTTCGTCGGATACATGACACGTTTAGGGTGATCTGCCACCCCTTTAATACTGACCAATCGATCTGCAAATATTATAATGGCATTATTGGGTCACCGACAAGCATTACAAACAATTTCAGCCTTGAAGCAATAATAATTGTGACCATTTTTTTTGTTACATGTTGGGGGCGGTCTGTATCCCTCTCATACCGCTATCTAGCAAAATCCCTTACTCAGGGCACTTTAATATGCCCCCTCAACACCTTCACAAAAATAAGGTCTTGAATAAATAACACCAAAAAATTGTCACTAGCTCTCGGTCTATAGATAACCATTACGTTGACGGCTTTAAAAATGAAATTTTTGGAATAAGTCAGTTTCGTTCAACATTCTATTACCAAACTATTTTAAATCTGGCTATTGAAGACAACATGGAAAATTATGAACAGTTTTCAAATTTGTCGTAAATTATTTTTGTCATTTTAGAAGTGTTCTTTTTTTAAATTTCGTATATTTAATATTTCATTAATTGTGAAATTTTCGTACCTAGTTAACTAATTTATAAATTTATAACGCAGAAATCAATAATACACCGAACGAATTAAGAAAGAAAATACCTAAAATAGTTGACCGACAAAACTGAATCTCAATTTTTATCCAACCGATTTTCATAACCTTTCATGAGGATAGCTTGGTATAATGGTCAGAGTGCTGGCCTTTGGATCGAGCTGTCGTGGGTTCGAATCCTACCTCGCTCATGGATGTTTTGTGATGTCATTTCGTTTTAATGATGAAGATGTTAATTTATGTATTTAAGACGCTAATGATCTACATTTTCGAGTGTCTATATAATCAACAGTAAATAAATAAACTTACCTTTCATAAAATATAATTTTTATCAAATCAAAATAAAACATAAAAATCATATTTTGGAGACGAATCACAGAGATGGATTTACGTAAAGTTTATTCAGTGCTAAACATTAATTCTTTCGTATTTCATTAATTCCGCGATTTTTTTAATGATCTGTAGTTAGTTTCATAAACGCAAGGCAAAATAAATCTCTCGTAGCTATACAAACACAAATCTTAATCAATTGGAATCTCAGAAATCATTGATAAAATTAATTGCACTGGGAAAGTACTGAAATACCCCTTAATAATAAGTATAGCGGTATAAAAGGTGCTTTTTCATTTTTTGTTTGCCAGTGACCGCTGCATTATTACATCTATTAAATCGGGCACACACATTCAAACAAATATATATATTTATGGTTTAAATGTGTGTGTGCGCTATGCGTCTTACAGAAGCAATAGCGATGTCCGACACAACTGCCTTTTTACGACGGAACATAATGTCGTTCGGTCTATCCTCCGGGCCCGGAGCGCCCGCACCCGCACGTCGCCCGAAGCCCGGAGCCAGCGCTGCTATATATACTGCCATCGGTTTTATGGTCGATGTCCAGTCAATAAATAGTCAAGCGAGTTATTGAGCGTCACCTTATATTACATTACATTATGCACCCGTTCTGATTGTTGTGTACAGATATAAACCAGAGGTACACAAACTGTCCATCTTAAAAGAACAGTTTTATTGACTCCTTTGACTATGTAGAAGATACACAGAGTGGGCCAATGAAAACAGCCCGGGCAAGTTTTGGCCTCTTAACATCAGTTTTGCGAAAAAAGCTCGCACACGTCAATTTTAGAATCAAGGGGGATATCTAAATCGATTAGTATTATTTACTTCAACCCTGAGAGTAGGGTGAATTGCACCCCAAAAATTTTTAATGGAAAGGGGTGTCAAACGATTCGCAGTTTGAAAGGCCTCTCAATTTTTTTAGAACAATCTTTTTGTTTTTCAAATCTGATCATTAATTGCGGAGAAAATGACATTTTAATTTGTATCAAGTAGTGCGTAAGCGGTCCCAGGTTGGCAGGACGGAAGGGAGGGGTATTGCTGCGGCCGAGTCCCACACTATCCGCAAACGCGGGTGGCCGTAAATAAATGAATTTTCCCCCTCATATTAAGAAAAAAAAAGTAGTTCAATTATTGACTACTTGATACAAATTAAAATGTCATTTTCTCCGCAATTAATGATCGGATTTGAAAAACAAAAAGACTGTTCTAAAAAGAATTGAGAAGCCTTTCGAACTGCGAATCGTTTGACACCCCTTCCCATTAAAAATGTTTGGGGTGCAATTCACCCTGCTCTCAGGGTTGAAGTTACGTAAATAATACTAATCGATTTAGATGTCCCCCTTTATTCTAAAATTGACGTGTGCGAGCTTTTTTCGCAAAACTGGTGTTAAGTGACCAAAACTTGCCCGGACTGTTTTCATTGGTCCACTCTGTATGGACAACTAACGCTAACTTAACTCTTGATGTCAAGATCTTTTGCTAGAAAATTCTAAATCGATTCTAGCTCAAATTAAATTTTTTTGTCGAAAACTGTTCTAACGTTTTTGATTAAATTTTACATATAAATACTCTCTTAGTATCAGTGTGCGTTCCTCCTAGAAAATGCAGTGAGATGGACTGGGGGGGGGATCGACGTTATTATGTACTGTATAGGCCTAGTCCTATATGGGTAAGTTGGTCAGAGTTGTGTCGGATCGTTTAATAAATATGGAATAATAACGAAAGCATTTTTCTCTTTGTGAAAACTTGCTTTCAAATACGATGTCTTCCTTCTACGTAGTAATAGTGATACAGAAGTCTATATGGGCGGAACACAGAACGTGTGTGTTACAAGAGAATGGTAAATTGCGTCGGATGTCCGGCGATTGGCGGCCCTTTCAGTAATCATTACACTTTCTAATCAAGATCGTAGTGATTCCGTTTTCAATCGATACATAGCATAATACGTAATACTATACGCTCTGTTCGAATATTCTCTTGCCCACCATAAGAACTCTTTCACACTATCATTATTAGCCGGTCAGATTTTGAACCTGACGGAATCCTCAAAGTCTACAAACATTAATGATTGTAGACTTTACAGATTTTAGTTTTAGCTCACTCCTACAAACTTTTTACGCTGTGACAAAACTGACATTTACCTTAACGGTATTACACTCCGTTACTAACTTTTTATTAAAATCAGCCGAACTACTGAACCGATTTAAGTAAAATTTATATGGGACCACCCCGAAGGTATGCCCTATTAAATAAAACAATAATCATAAAAATCGGTTCACAAATACAGGAGAAATCGGTGAACATACATAAAAAACATATAGATGCAGAATATAGAACCTCCTCCTTTTTTGAAGTCGGTTAAAAAGTAATACTTGTGAGTTGGTTAAGTCGACTAATTCAAATTTAGAAGTTTTTGATGTTTGGTAATATTTAACGTCATATATTTTGATTGCAGATTTGTTATTAAATTTTCAGAGATTCTTTTTAACGCCGATGTAAGTTTAATTGTGTTTCAACTGTTGTTTGATATTTTCTATAAAAAAAAACTGATTTATTAAAAAATTGACATTAACGCGAGCTTAGCCGCGGTTAAAGGCTAGTTTGTTAAATATTTTGCTCCCAAAGTCTCACGACATTTTCTAGTTTACAATAGTTGACAAGAATCTGAGATTCAAATTTGATCCTGCAGTTTGATTAAAATCAGCATCATGCCAAAATTCTAATATCTGATCAAGCATGCAGTAAACGTGTGGCAATATAACATGAGAATGTATACACATTATTCTGAGGACAAAAGGTTACAAAATGTGGCTCGTAAAACACGAGGCGTGGACATAATAAATGCCCGCAGAAGAAACGCAAATGCAGAGTAACATTTGCAAGTAACTGCCCGAGCGCGACGTGCCCCGTCTTGGGGCGAACTGACCGGTGTATCACCACAATACGGTCAACACGGATCATCCATCCGTCTTCAGAGTTCTCTAAACTCACTGAAATTAAATCAAAATATCGTATTTCGCTCATTTTTAGGTAGTCATCTATTTTTTTAGTAAACTATTGAAATACAATAATTATTTCTTTTCTACTTTTTTTTTAACAATATCGTAAATTGTCTTGTAAAGAATAAATTCTTATCAGTTCCAAAAATAGAAAGGCTGAACTGTTCTTAATAGTAATTTTCCTTTATGTCGATGGTCATGTCAGCATTTTCAATGCTGTACCTACCTCATTTTCAGTTCATAAGTAATTGAAAAAAAATTCTTTACGATTTTTTAAGAGTACCTATCAAAAACTGTCTTTAAAGAATAAATTCTTATATTGGTTCCAAAAGAACGGAATATTCTCCAATCATTTTTCTTTTAAATCGATGCTTGATAAGTCTACAGTTTCAGAGTTTTTCTCTTTATACCTTACTGCTTTCGACAAGTCATACCATCCCCTTTCGCACACCAGGATTCTCTCTGCGTATAATCTGACAACGTTAGTTTAGTAACCTCGTAGGCAATAGTAACCTAGTTGAACCTAGTACAGTACTAGCTATACGTTATGTTTGCTTTTTGACGTTGCATGGCGACTCTCTATAGTGTTTATCCTCTTGATATAATCAGTCAATCAATCGTTTATTTATCCCTTGCATATAATACAATACGTCATAACATATTATATTATACATTTTAAACGTATTAGTATCTATTTATTAAAAATGGAGTACAGACTTACTACATTTTAGAAAAATAAACGTAAAGCTGAATTATTAAGCGCTAATAAAATTGATTTGGTATTACAAATGTCGTCCATCTGTTGTCTGGCTGTGGCACATACAGAGGAACAGAGGATCATATAACTGTATGGACGGACGGCGTCCGAGCGGACAGCGGTGCATTTTTATTATAATACGGAAACACTAAAAAACATGTGCCTCTATCGTATCCGGACTCGGGTTGCTCCTTGCTCCTTCGTGTACACTAGGGTTGGACAATATTGAAATTTTTTTTGTAATTTCATTTGGTAACTTTAGTAATATAAATGCAGACTTCTCATTTTATGAGAAAATATTATTTTAAGTAACGTAACCACAATTGTGTGTCTTCTCCTGATATAATTGAGATAGAAACATGAAAAACGTAATATAGATGGCAGCAGGTATATAGACACCTAAGTTATCATTGTTTTTCATAGATGAACGCACGAGAAATCAAGTTTTTTCCCTTCTGATATAGTATGCAACCATTTATTTTCTGTTCCGGATCCTTTGACTAACACAGCAAATCGGCATTGTCAATTATTATTTTAAATAAACTTTTTCTGTACTTACACGCTACTATGACCGAGGTGGTTATATAGCTGGCGCCCCTAGCGGTCATGTTTGGCAGTACCCATCTCCATTCAAAGATGCTAATGTGGGTACCGTCGTTATCATAACAAGCGACTAGGCACTGCATGTCAGGGTCCATTCTGATTGGTCAAATACCCCATTTTGATGTCGTTTGCACACACACACAGGCACACCTAAAACGAACGTAAAAACTAACTAGTGAACTCTGTATACTAATATGGATATTAGAAATCGTGTCCATCGTGATTATAATAAAATTAAGAAAAATCGCAGGATAGTGGACAAAATATTGGATTTATTTAATTAAATGTACGACGTTTCGTCTATATATTTAGACTTTTTCAAGTACATAAAAAATATATAGACGAAACGTCGTACATTTAATTAAATAAATCCAATATTTTGTCCACTATCCTGCGATTTTTCTTAATTTTATTACTAATATGGATAGTTGATAGCGATTAAAAAATGGGTTTTGTATGATGGACAATGTTCAAATACATATTCTTCAAGACAGGCATTAATGTTCACAAAATTAGAATGAAAACTTCAGGTAAGGCTTGTAATCTTATTCTTTCTATAAAAGAAATAATTAAGAGCACTGTGAATTTTAACTTTGAAGGACGACCTCAAAATCGATATACAATATACACAAATGTAAGAATGATTGTTATGCAATATTATCAAGACATAATGTCAACCCTAGTATACCACCTACTATATAGAAATACTACATGTATTACGTAGAACTGAAACTTCATAGTATAAGATAGTACATACCAGTTTTTTTTTTGAATATCTTGTAACACACGATACACGTAAAAAATTGTAAACGTGGAAGGCATAAACAAAACAGTTGACAGTGTAGTGTTTAGAGTCGACGTTTCGATCATCTATACCTATACTACTAAGTTATCAAGATCGAAGAAACTATACAAAACACTTTGTTGATTAAATGTTAGTTTATATAATAATAAATGTTTATAACCTCTTTCCACAATAAAATTCACTGTCATTAGTGAAGTACAGTTTCCAGACAACTATGTTGGCATCACAGTTAAAAAAATTCACAGATTTCGCAATCCTTGCAACCATCGAGGACATTGGAAAT
The DNA here is from genome assembly GCA_039654895.1 of Mongoloraphidia duomilia. NCBI lineage: Eukaryota > Metazoa > Arthropoda > Insecta > Raphidioptera > Raphidiidae > Mongoloraphidia > Mongoloraphidia duomilia. Next base: position 13,865,387 of record CM077522.1, read on the forward strand.
GATAACAGCATATATGAAACATAATTAACTGTTTATTATACACACAATATTTATCAATGCACTGTTTAGTTTTGTCAGGAATAACCCTATTATTCTTCTGTTATATACGCGTTCACTTTTGCTTGATTACTTAACTTTTAAATGGATTTTTCTACAGTATTTATTAACATTTGCTCAAAAATAACACCGCAGATCGTCGCAAATACTTCTCAATTAACTAGACATGATATAAAATACATTTCGAAAAAATTGCACTTGTTCAATTTTGCATGATTGCTCCTCACTTGATCGCGACACCGTTGTCTTTTGGCCTTGAACGAAAACTCGTAACTCTGCCCCCATATACGAACATAAATATTTCCAATGTTAAAAAATATCCCGGCCGGGACTCGAGCCTCGCGCGTTACCATGGGTGCATTCCACTTGGCGATCGCAACGCTTACAACGACCAAACGTAATGAACGCGGCCATAAGGCGCGAGCGTAGTGGGCGAAATGGTCGCCAAGTGGAATGCACCTATGGGTGCATTCCACTTGGCGATCGCAACGCTTACAACGACCAAACGTAATGAACGCGGCCATAAGGCGCGAGCGTAGTGGGCGAAATGGTCGCCAAGTGGAATGCACCCCATTACATTGCGAGTGCTTGATTCACAGCGGTAGATACAATGGCATACGTGTGTGTATAGTCATGATTAATACCTATAACGGTATAAAATACATTATAGTATACACAGTCTAGAAATGCGCGTTAATTAATTTTTAATTTAAAGACTTAGGATTTTCGTTTAGGTTTTCAAAAATTTTGGGCTCAGTAGTTTCAGTGATAAAGGGGGGGGGGAGATCGGACGGACAGACAGACAGACACGAGAGTGATACTATAAGGGTTCCGTTTTTTCATTCTGAGATACGGAACCCTAAACAGTGAAAGCAATTATTGGACTATAGTGGGGTCTGGCATTTTTACAAGCTTTTATTTAACTTGCAATGTTTGTATTATGTTAGTTTGTTTGTTTAGGTCAAATCCTGCAAGTCAATTTTGAACGACTTCCACGTATCCGATCAATTTAAAATTTGGTACACATATGCATTCCTGATGACAATACATGATCTAATCGTTATTAGAATTAAATTCAATCCCTAAAGGGGTCAAACGAGGGAGTAGGGTTCTTTGACTATTCGACGCCTAGGCCAACCCGCTGACGCTAGAAACTTGGAATTTGGACAGCAGGTTCCTTTTGTGACGTAAGCACCCACTATATGAAGGGATTTTTCGAAATTCAATCCGTAAGGGAATCAAAAGGGGATAAACTTTTGAACGACTAAAAGGAACAAAATAAAATATTAGTAAAAAACTTTTTAAAGGCACGCTTTTATTTAAATGTACTAAAAAGGGAAAAAATAAGTTTTAATAATTTAGTTTCATAATTATAAAAGCGTGGGTTGTAAACTCTACGATATTTTATTAGTCACGACCCGCGCTTTTATAATTATGAAACTAAATTATTAAAACTTATTTTTTTCCTTTTTAGTGTATAAAAGCGTGTCTTTAAAAAGTTTTTTTACTAATATTTTATTCTAATTATTAACAACAAACATTTTAGAATTCAGGTTTTTAAACTAATATTTTCTGTAACAACTTTAAGACCTAACGTATACGAGTATAGTACTACCTAAGCAAGGCATATTACAATATAAGATATCTTGGTAGACAGGCACCCATACACCATAACAGATATAAATTCGCAGTCATACGGCTGAGATCTCAATAAATCTCTTCAAAATCTATAAATGGGATTTGTTTTATTGGGTCCCTGTTCTTCCCTGTTATACAGTCGAAGTCTGCGGTGCAGCTACAAGCGTATGATAGGGCTGTGTTATCATTGCACGCTGCTTTGTTCACGTAGTCAACTTTACATTCTTTTTAAAATGTTAGAATATTTGTAAACAAATTAACCCTACAGTGACATCAGGTCCATTAGGTTTCTCCGTTTAACACATGACACTTGTGCTCGGTTTCTGATACGACTTTCAGAGCTTCAAATCTTATATAGATTTAAGAATGTAATTTGTTTTCAACTAAATGGAGATCTCTATTTACTTAAAAATAAATGGCAATCTTAAATCTAGATTTAAAGCTGAAAGTCACATCTGAAACCGAGCATAACTATTTTAAATAAAACATTGCTGTTTTTATAATAAAGAACAGCAAATTTCTCATATATGTATCAGTTTACTGTACCTTACACCAATTTACCTAAGAAATCGCGTACGGGATTTCCGACTTGCTTTACTGCTCATTCTCCGTTGATCTTGGAGTATTATTATTGTAGCAAAACCCCAGATTTTACGCTACTGGCGACAATCGAAGCATCCAGAACAAGTAACAATGGTGAGGCGTGGCATTATATCGAAGACACAAGAATGTTCTAGAAAGCGCGCGAGCGTGGGGGGTCAAGCTGCTAGCTCTATATAAGTAGAGCAGACACCGGAAGAACAACGAGAGTCGTGTCGTGTGACAGTTTCGATTTGAAATAAATTAGAGTGCTTCAGTTCGTTTAAGAATCACTCTTCGTGTTATTATTATATAAACAGTGTTGACTGTTAAAACTGAGATATAATTGTTACATCTTATTGTTATCTATTTTTGTTACATTTTTTAATTGTTGTAAATAAATAATTTATTCCACCCACGTAAGAAAACAGTATGTAGCCTATGTTATCTGGGAATAAGTAGACTTTTAAACAGCGGAACAAATTTTCAAATCGGTTCAGTAGTTACTGAGATTACGCGGAACAAACAAACAAACATATAAACTATTCTTCTTTCTATAATTAGTATACTATATAGCTAAAGGTGTTGTGTTTATGAAACCACCAAATCACCTAAATAACAGTATAACTAAAGCCCGTATCACACGACGCTGGTTTCGCTACTAGATTGTCTGTTGGGACTTAGCTGGCAGCCGTGTTGGTTGCAGCGATGGAAAATTATGTCATTTTGGGCTCCGTTGCGTGGCCTCATGCTGGATCTCGGTACTCGGTGATAGAACGAGTGCTTTTTTCATGCTAGATTCACTGCTGGATTTGAGAGAGAACCAATCAAAAAGCAGTATCTTGTCAAGTGAGCTATTTAGGCAAAGGGCATAATACTGTCACTGCGCACACATCGAAACCATCTACAAATCCAGTTTTGCAGTGCGCATCGTATGAAGCCAACAAGGCGCCACAGCATGCTTGGAACCTAGCTGCAAAATCAAGCAGGCAATCCAGCGTCGTGTGATGCGAGCTTAAGGTAGTTCTCTGAACAGTCCTATAAGCTACGATCAGACCACCCAATTCACTTTTAACCGACGTTGGTACATGTATACAATATATTTACTTTATTTCAAATTCACAACGCAACAACTATTACTTGTTCTGTTGTAGTTCCCCCATCACTGTTGCATAAGCTCCAGGGGCTATCCTCCAGGATCAAGCACGCTCTATTTGTTTCCTTATTTCACAGAAGATAAATCCAATCGGCATATATTGAATTTAATATGTTTCCGCATATAGGAATTATTTTTATCGTATATAAAATATGTTTCCCTCATTCCAACAACTTTCTTTTCAATGTGTTCTTGTCATGTACTAAGTTTATAAAATAGCTTTAAACCTTTCAAGTTTTCTTCCATACTTTATTGTTGTAAAATGGAATTATAAATGTTGAATGTACAACGTAACATTATTATACGAAAAATATAATAAAGTAGAGAATTCGTAAAACGTTGATTCTTTTAAGTTTACACAAGAATATATTTTGAGACCAAAACTTACAAAATCTAATATCAAATATCCAAATTTAACCAATTATGTTGTATGATAGACATTTGTCGTGCAAAATGACGTCACTTTGGAAGGTTGAAATGTCAGTTAGATGTCAAGATAGGCGTGTCAACCATTTGCGCAGAATAATGCGATATTATTGCACGTTAGCTTTTACTTAGGCAGGCCCGAAATTAAAACAATGTGCTCAGTGTTGTGTTTATTGTATTTTTTGTGATCAATATTCGAGTCATATGGCACTATCTTTAAATTAAAACCATTATATAAATATTAAAATTTTTACTTATCCAATATACTTTTCCTCTTTTATAATCTATATATAATATATAAAAGAAAGTCATGTTAGTGACATTAGTGATGTTAGACCATTTATAACTCGAGAACGGCTGGATCGATTTTCATGATCTTTGATTTTTTGGATTTGTTTCCGCCTTGGTTAACAGAATAACTATTAAAACATCGGAAAAATTCACCCGAGAGCGAACGAGCGAAGCGAGTGAGTAATGTTCCCCTCGGGAGCGAACGAGCGAGGCGAGTGAGTAATGTAATTATAATATCCAAGCGAACGAGCGAAGCGAGTGAGTGGTGTATTGCAGTCCGGGCGAACCGGACCGGGCCGCTAGTATTAGTATAAATATGGAATCAAAAATTCATATCTATATACTACAAGCCCACTCCAAAATAGCAACACTAACATGTTTATTGTTTAATACTTTTTACAATGTAAGTTTTCATAAGTGAGCGATGGCCTATAAAAAAGACCTTCCGCTGCCAAAGCCCAGTATTTTAAAAAGAGATAATAATAAATAAACAATGTGTCAAATTTAACACAGAGCCATTAATTATCAGATGGGTTACTATACTAATAATTTAAAATTTTTAAAGTCCATTCTGATTTAGTATTTATAGTCATATTGTTTTAAATACGAAATACATACATACTTTATTCTATAACCAACCCTGCAAGCAGAGACAAACAGCATTCTGAACCAAAGACTTAAGTGACAAGCGAAGTGACTGTATGACCGGTTTGACATATTTTTCATGTCGTTATGAAAATGCATAATCACTGTGCTTGTTGAGTTTAGGCCCTTTGAGCCTTTTGTGCAACGTATGATTTTTCATTTCATTCATTGTAGATTATAGACGCTCGAGAACTAAGGTCATAAGCGTCTTATTACATCAAATTAAATTAAACGACATCACAAAACATTCATGCGCGGAAATGGGAATGGAACCACGACAGTTTTATCCAAAGGCCAGCACGCTAACCGTAACACCAAGGTTTCCTCCCTGATTCTTCAAATACAAATGTTTCGAATAGTCTCTGTAAAAAAGTTACGAACTAATTCTGTTTCTTTTTTGAAATCTTTTTTTCGAATTTTTTTAACGAAAATAGTGGGAAAACTGTTTTAAAAAACTCTTGTTCTATTTTCACTCGAAAGGAAAATAAAGCTATGAATTTCACTCACTTATAAAGGTCTTTATAATATAGATAGATAGATAGATAGTTTATTTCTTCGCGTAGCCAAAATGGATGCGAAAGTCATAAAAATAGAAAACGTAATACAGATTAATACAATAATAAAATACAATAATTAAAAAGAACAGTCATATGGGCAAGCATTTATTAAAAAGTGTTTTAAACGGTTTTTAAAGTGGGAATTAGCAATCTTCTCATTATAAAAAACATATTCATAAACTAAAAATAAAATTCGCTCTTTTTCATAGACCACAGTAACTATTGTATAACCAGTTTGGAACACATATTAGTAACTAGGAAATAAAAATAAAACTAGATCTGGGATATAAAAATGACTCAAATAAACATTAGCTTTGACTATGCCCGCCTTCACATTGTTTTGCAATTGTACATACAAAATTAAACTATGTCATGAAACATTTACACTAAATATGGTTAAACAGTATACGAACTTACCTACAATTATTTATTATGTAATAATTATTGGATTATGCGCAATAATTGTGTAGTCACGATGAGTCATACATTTAATATGCACACCTTATTTTCTAAAATGATTACGAAATTTCTTAGTTCAAATAATAATTATTTCAATATTGTCAATCAAAAGTGCTAAAGTAACGATTTAAAAAAAACCCTCGGAGTCATATACTTAGTTCTGCCAACTCTAAAGCCTCCTAGCTCTGAAAATGTTCATTTTTACTTTCGAGCGATCATAATTAGTGTCAAAAAAGTTTTGTCATGGCTAATAAATTAAATTCGAAATTTAGACGTTTCATTGTCTCTAGGTACCGAAAAAAAACAAGTTTTGAATGTCCATCCAGCTTAATGCGCATGTCTATGCGTATGTGCAGAAGCTTACCTGACATCGTTCAATGGATCAAAACCAAATTTTGAATTTTTTAGAGGATTTCTCAGTGGGTTTTTTCTTATTTTCTTTCTACTTCTCTAAAGGGATGAAGAAAAATAGAAAACAACTGACGATTATCATGTTTCATAAATCAAAATGTTATCTTGAACGAAAATTCTCGGTCGCAGTATTTAAGCGAGAACCATTTTTTTGAGTTGGCGTCAATGGTAACTTTTGATCAGTAGTTCTGTCAAATTTACCGCTAACCAGGTACCATATAAGATTAGTTCGGGGTCCTTTTTAGAATATGAAACATTTTTACACAATGTTACATAAAATCAACTTATAATTTTAAAAAAATTTAAAAAAAAGTTATCTTTAAGTCGCCAAATCTAAGTCCCCTAGATTTAAGAACTTTTTTCCAAACTTCTAAACATTTGATATATTCTTACGTCATGTAATTGACGTAATAGTTAACAAACAAAGCGTTTAACCTCGTACCGTCAAGCCGTGACGTAGTGATGGATCAAACGGTTGAACTATTATCCTTCGTATAAGCTTTGACATTGTATGTCTTCATCGATACGAGGCGAGGCTTCCATTCTACAGCCCTAATAATAATATCAACGGTAACAACATATCTGAATAATGCACCCGTGCCATGTTATGTACAGTTCCAACGTTTATTTGTGAAAAATAATCAATTAACTGCTGATCACAAATACTACAGTCGTCTCTTTTCTATAACATCAGAAATGTAATGCCTGAGAACATACCTTCTGTAGACACTTATAAAACTGATTTTTGGAAATGTAACTACTAAAGGAGTAAAGCATTGGATTGAAAAAAGAAGCTTTTTCATGAAACACGAAATTTGAAATGAGGGGAAAACGAGGATGAAAACCGCTTAATGTTCTCCATCGTAATTTATTTCTATGATCGATAAGTATTATTACGGAAATAAAGGTGTAGAAGGTCAACATACAATGTAATTTATTTATGTAATTTACTAAATAAATTTAAATTAACACGTAGGTACTGTACGGCCAGATGCGCACTACGATTTTATGTCACACTATATACTATATAGTTTAAACTTGACAGCGTATTTCGTCGCAGCTCACTTTCGCCACGCGACATAAAATTGTAGTGCGAGCCTGGCCTGAGAGTTGGAAATTTTAATCTCATGAATTTTTGCCCAATCTTGGCACGACCCGGTAAACATTCTACCCAAATAAATATAGAATTTGAGGGATGAAATTTTGGATATACAAAAATTATGTATTTTAAATTGTAAGCGGTATTTTTTTAAAAATATTTGTCTGTTTTTTTTTTAATGTCCAGTTCAGTAAAATTTGTGAGTAAAGGTAAAAATGATCGCTATGATATTATTGACAGCCTGTAAGCTTATCTATCACATTCATACATCGTACAAAAGCCGTCGCCCTCGGATTCTAAGCCCTATAGACATGGAGACGAAGATTATTTCATTAGTGTGATCTAATAATATGTTGGATTTAACTTGTTTAGAGAAAATGCCGTTTGTTTTGTTTAAAATATGTTTTGTTACAAGCAATAATTTGTCGTCTAGCCTAAGAATATATAAACTTAGTTTGTTCTCTTGGAATCCAATCTGCAATAAAAATATGATAATTTTTTCCCACTACTGTCAGCAATTGTTGCTTAAATTTTTATAGTTTTTTTATCTTATTAGGATTCCGTACCGCAGAATGAAAATACGGAGCCTTTATAAGATCACTCTCGTGTCCGTCCGATCTCCCCCCTCCTTGTCTCCGAAACCACTGAGCCTAAAACTTTGAAAGAAGTAGGGAATGTAGGGCCTCACTTATAGTTTACAGGAAAACCTAAACGAAAGTCCTAAGTCATTATAGTATGGAACCCTCTCCACGCGAGTCCAACTCACAATTGACCGGTTTTTATCAATTTGGACTGATTCTCTTTATGTATCATTCTACAAGTTTGTCAACTGCAAATTTATTTCGAGCACATTACACTGAAAAAATTGTTGTTGAAGACGATGCTTTTAAGTTGGCTAAAGAATCCAGAATAAAAACAGTAAAATTGACAGTTTTACTATTTCTTCCTAACGGTATTTGGGTAAATCTCCTTTGAACTCCTTATCTTTTTATTTTATTATACCTAATAATTCATATTTTTAACTAACAAATTTTTGTGATTTATTTAAAAAAAATTTTGGTTTACCTATATTAACTTTAACATTCCTTCATATATAGGGCTCTGAGGAGTGATATATTTCATGAAACGTCAGCTAATAAATTAATGCGAAATTCACTACAGTAATTTGAGTTTTTATTCTGGATCCTTGAAGCCATTGTCTTTAACGACAATTTTATCAGCTAATCTCTGGATCGCCCTGTTTGTTTCATAACAAATATTCTATAAGGTACAAATTACACTGGAAGTTTCGAAGATAAAAAAAATGTATTTCCCAGTGTAAGATATATCTCACATTATCTTCATATAAACAATGGCAACTCTACAATCTCGGCTATTCTTAAGCTCAATATACAGGATGTTTAAAAAACATTACCATCGCTTGTTGGGTGATTCCTTAACCAAAAATAAGACAAGTAGTTCCTATCAACATTGTTTCGTAGATGCTTTGTTAAAAAGATACAGGTGTTCAATTTTTAAATTTTTTTCGGTTTATTATTGATATCTACCTAAATAAAATTACAATAAATATTGAAAATTACTACCATCAGCTTCATTACAATAATAAAAATTCGGCAAAATCTTCGTATTTGTGTCAGAGTAAGAAGATCTTTACGTATTTTTATTATTGTAATAGCTGATGGTAGCCATTTACTGTAATTTTATTTAGGTAGATACTCGGGTAGATCTCTATAATAAATCGAAAAAAATAAAGAAATTAAACATCCTGTATCTTTGAATCAAAGTATCTGCGGAACAGTGTTGATAGGAACTACTTGTCTTATTTTTGGTTAAGGAATCATCCCACAAGCGATGGCACTTGTTTTTTGAAACACCCTGTATATTTGTGTTCATTATTATGTTACTAAATTATAAAATATACGCTCAGTTACCGTTGATTTTTTAACAGAAAGTTTATTGTAAATGAAATATTATGCCATAATTACTGAATAAATTGTTAGCATATAATAATTTGTTACATAGAAAAACAAATGTTCAATATACGTGACTTAAAAATGAAAATTTGATGACACTAATTCAAAGTTCATGGTGTCAAACTGACAACATTAAAATTTAATTGAATGACAGGTGACAATTTAAAATGCCACATTAAAAACCCCTAGGGGAGTTTAAAGAACATTCCACCATGAAAAAGGACTAGGGGAGTACAAACGAGGGTGATGCTTTAAAAGGGTGTCTAACTCACAAATACATAGCTATGATACATACGTGAGAATATTATACACACAAATAAAATTAATTTCTATTATTTTATACCAGGAACGATTAGAGCTGACGAGTTTTGTCAAAGTATTTTCCAAAAGGTTGAAAAATCTTATTTATAGTAAAAATTAGCAAAAAAATTGTTTTTCACCCAAATCAGAGAATATGCTTTCTTCCATTAACATCTTTTCGAAACTTCTCTTGTAAAGAAATAGGTAATAATGGAAAGTTATTTGCATAGCATTTGAACATCCTTTTTTTAAGTGAATTACACGATAGGCGTAGGTCGGAGACTGGATCTAGGGGCGGGACTTAAAAAAACTCGTGCGAAAACCTTAATCGATTTAAACGAAATTTTGTATAAATATTTCAATCCATCACCGCACGAACCCTATTTAAAATGGGTGCAAACTGCAATCAGATCATTTTAAAAACACCGAAACAATTCATATAACTCTAGGTACATTTTAATACCAAAATGTATGTATTAGCAAAAAGAGGACAGTGTGGTGCAACAGTTAGCGTAGCCGACCTTTGGATCACATTGTCGTGGGTTCAAATCCCACCTACACTCATGGATGTTTTCTGATGTCATTTAATTTTAAGGAAGCTGTTATTTAATGTAATTAAGACGCTAATGACCTAAGTTGTCGACGAGTCTATAATCTACAATAAATAAAATAAATGTATTAGCAAAAACACTATTTTGTCGGCATGGGTTTAATTTGCATTGTGACCAGTGTTTTTATTATTAAATATCGATTATTTTTTTAATACCCAACTGTTTATTGTTTTGTTTCGATTAGAGTTGCTAAGAACTGATAACAGAAAAACACACCGTTTGAAAATTTTTCTGATCTATTGACTTTTAATTAAACTTACGTCATTCAAAAAATAAAATTGATAAAATAATTAAAACAACGGAATGCATTTATGCGTAGTTTATTTTAGAAAAATTGTGCAGTAGCCCTCAAAATATTCATCAAGCCAATGTGCCCAAAGGAAATGGAAAACAGACTTTTATTATGTTCTCGTTACAAAAACAGGAAAAATAATATTATTTTCTTAATACGATTCTTCATTTCCGTAGTTTGTTTTAAATAATATAACATTGTAGTTTTAAATTTTATATGGCAAACACGTGCAAGTGTACATAACGATTAACGATATTAAATTTATTAGTTGAATATTGAAGTTGGAAATAGTTTTATTGGAAACAATAATAATTATTATATAAGAGAAACCCGAATGACGTCACGCTACAATGCATTAGCAGAAAAAATCATTTATTTAACCCGTCACCGTCGGGACTCAAACCCGAAACTTCCAGATTCGCGCTGGCTGAGTTATCAATTACTCTACAGTGACATGACTAATGATAGCGCTATTCTGTATGGTCAATGTTAGAATGTACAGTACTGTAAAACTTCTGTCTCAGTTTACCTTATATGTAATGTTAAATTTGTTAGAAAGTGACAAAAAATTAACAGCACTGTAATTTCTTATATTAATATTCTACAAAATAGTACCATAAATGTCCCTTTCAGTCAATTGATAACTCAACCTAAGGGCGGGTGGACTCACCGAGATTTTGGGAATTTTCCCGGTACGGCGCGGCCGGCAAAGGCGGATCACCTATATTAATTTATTTCTTTTTTGTTTACTAGATATTAATTAATGATTTTGTATTTTAATTGTTTTGATAAATAAATAAATAAATGTTATTGTGCAGTAAAGTTTTTGTCTTAATTTTCAGGTAAGTTTTTTTTAAATGCAGTTCCGTTTTGCAATAATGATTTTTCAAACAATAGGACCCAAAAACTCAAAATCGAAGCAAATCTCTTAAAGTTAAGTAGCATGCACAATATTCAGATTATTGAATAATCTAAATGTTGTGTACGCCATTTAAATTTGAGAGATTTACTTCGAATTTCGGTTCCTATTTTTTGAACTCCCTAAACCCCCGGTCAGGTGGTTAACGCTTAGATATCTTAAACTTCGTCAGGTCAGGGGAGCGTGAGCTTTTCATATTATCAAAAAGGAGGCACCATAACAAAAATATTAGGAACCACTGGTGTATATAAATTAAAAATATAGTTTTCATGTTGACGGGACCGGTATCTTACTTTTCCGGGCCTGAATAATTGAGTCCATCCGCTCCTGACTCTGCAGCCAGCGCTAATCTGGAAGTTTCACATCTGAGTGATGGTGATGGGTTAAATGGATTCTTTTTTTGATATTGCACTGTAACGTGACGTCATTGGGTGTTCTACTTAGATATTTAAAGTTAGGAGCGCTTCTCGTAAGTGCGATTTAATACATCTTGCTATTATGATGTAATCATGTAACATATATTATGCTCTAAAAATAAAATCTGATTTTTTGTCAAAAAGCTGTAAATATTTAAAAATAACTAGCAAATAAAAATAACGAACTTGTAGGTACCTAATACAGAAAATAGAACATTTGAGTTCTCGATAAAATTATTTTGCAGTAGCGGCCTGATCCGATATCGCCCCGATGCTATGAATTAATGACTTATTATCCCCCCCCCCGCAAAAAATTCTCCCTCTGAGAATAGAAGTATGATTTATTATCCCACCCCCACGAGAATTTATGCCCAGTAATATAAAATCCTGTATATATTGTTAATTTATTATCCCCCCGCGAGAAATTCTCCCCCTGCGAAGCGAACTATGATTTATTATCCCCCATTGCGAAGCGAGGTCGAGGCTGGTGTGTTACGCAGCGCACGCCATGCGCAAGCTCTCAGGAGGCACGATTTTTTTCGACTTATTCGACAAATATCAACATAACATTAGCTAATTTGCACAAAATAATTATATACCTACCTAAACCTTTCTCGTGATTTAGTCTGTCTCCTGGTGAAAACCGAATGAAAATCCCCACAGTAGTTTCTGAGATTAGCGCGAACTACATACAGACATATGTATAGATGTGTTTCCACTTTCCGCCGTTCGCTGATTTAAGTATTCCGAGCCATTTATTGGGTACCACTGCACATATTACCTAAATAATTTATATATTATATTTTTGTGAAGCTGCAGAGCAATGGCTCTAAAACTTTTTGGGTGATAGAACGTCAAATATCTTTATAATATGATATTTTTCAATGTTGTCCAAAGTAAATAGGTACCTATTATAAGTGTATCTATATGGACTGAAATAATATCTTACCGTCTTGAGAACACACAAAATTGATGAAAACATCTGATTTACGGCACTGTTTCGAAGCATTCGCAGCGCACTAATATATCTTGACACCCCTTTTGAGAATCACTGGTTTAATGCAGACTGTATGAGCTTCCGTGTAATTAAGAGACCAATGGCCGACCAGAAGTTATAAACAATAAACAAGGAGACTAGGCTAAAGCATATTATATTCTATTACTCACCACACCGATGACCGAATGTTGTATAAATGAGCCAGTTAAGGCTAATCGTTTATACCGGACGATTGTATATTATTACGGACAGGGCCGGATCTATATAAGGGCTTTTTGGGCTACAGCCCAGGGCTCCGTGGATATAAAGGGCCCCCAACCCCCATTGAAGACAATGAACACCCTAGTAGAAATGTCTTACAGTTGCTGTTTGTGTGTCTAAGTCATATTAAATAAATAAAACATTTTATTGTCCTCTTTTTTTCCCATACAACATCATTATCGAAAACAGTTTTTTGACAAAATGGCAATTAGTTGATTAATTAGGCAGGCCCCCAAGTTGTATTAGCCCAGGGCCCCACAAACTCACGGTCCGTCCCTGGTTACGGATCACCCTGTATATCAGCGGCAGGCAAGAGTTCTGAGAAACGGGATCTGTTTACTGTAACAGCTGGTACCTGCACGAAAGTTCTAGAGCCAACGAGAACGTACTAGGCTGGGCCGCGTACGAGTGAATCAATCAGTCGACGGTGTCACGCAATCGGGAATCGGTCAGTTAATGCTGAGTCGTGCCATCAAGTGGATCAGTGATATAAATATTAGTCAATCAACGATCGAATCAGTCAGAGAATGTCTACCGCAGTTGTAGACGAATCGTCAGGTAGAAATACCACCGGACCACGGCCTACAAGCCCGGAAACCATGAAAACTTGGAACAATGCCGGCCGTGAAAGCTTGCACACCTGGATATTATACTTAAGTTTTATCCCTTTTAGTTATATCATTTAGCTCTCGATGAACTGAAAGTTTTGAAAATAAACGAGATCGTTGAAATGCCTTTGTTCATACATCACTACCATGATTTTTACACCTCTTCCCGTTCCCAAATTTTGGTATATTTAAGACAAAATGACTATAGATAAGGAGATCGAACTTGAGTGATTGTAATGGGACGAAATATGTTACTTCGAGTGTTTCCGTAATAACATTGCTAACTTAAATATTGTGGGTCTTCTTAATTTAAGCATTAATGGATCGCCTCTAAATACAAAACAAGAATAATATTATAATATAGTATGTGTTTAATGATAACAAATATAAAAGCATAGGTAACAGTGTACACTTGCGGGTTCTTCAAATAAATAAACCGCACAATACATAATTAACTGACTGATTAATTGGAGATTGCGATGTGTGCTGTGATACACTGGGAAGATATTGACATTTTTTTGTGTAATTACACGGTTCAAAAAATATTATGTTTTTGCAAAGATTTCTTTACTGTGCGTTTGTGAACACTTAAAATAGTTCAATCAAGTCTTTAAGAGGGATCTAGCTCCCTCCCTTCCGCCTAAAACTTTGTTAGACGTTCCCGATCGTATTTTTGATTCTACGCCAAATTAAAGCTAATTTAACCCTCTTAGGGCGCTATCAACCAAATTTTAAAAATGTTGAGTTTAGGCCATATGTTCTTCTGATGGTCTCTTAGATGGTTTTACGTCAACTTTCCTGAAAAATCTTTTCAATATTTTTAAAAGTGTCCTATAACGCGCCTAGACATATCTTTTATCTTTAATTTGAGACCAAATTAAGGCCGAGAGAATGTAACTAGTGAACGTCTGTTTTTCACTTTTACAAACGACGCCATAGTATAATTATTTTTTGTCCTTGTTGGTTGCATTTAAACTCCATGTAAGGTATATTTTATTAGAGTAATTTTATAATCGGAATTTTGTGTATAATGTTAAACGAAAGGATGTAGTTGGTCAACAGTGAGATAGCTCTCTTGAGTTAACATAAGAGGCGGACTATTAGTCTTCAGGAAAGGATCTACATAGGGACTAATAGGGCCCCCAAGTGTTAAGAGCCCACAAAAATTTAATTATTATCATAAATTTTTACTACTTTTTCATTAACAATGAGCACTTATCGTATAGTATTATTTGTTTTATTTTAAATGGGGCCCAATTGACCTTTAATAAGCCCTAGGCCCCGAAAAACCTAGATTCTCCCCTGACAGTCTTGGTCGCCCTAGGCCGTTCAGTACCAGTCACCCCTTTCTGCGAACTTTTCAGCGTAGAAATGTGATATGTATGTAGAAAATCGGCATTACGTTCGGTTCCCAGAGCCATATGAAATGACTGTCATAGTTATATTTTTTTATTGTAACAGACAAAGTAAGGCAGCCATATTCATAATTATTTAGCTAGAGGAACTACAAATTTTTCCTCTGATAGTTATAAGACCATATAGAGTTTTCTCAGTGCATGCCGTTACGCCGTGCTCGCCGCGCCCCGCACGTGCTTGAGCTAGATAGCCAGGTCGGCCTTATGGAAAGTCCGCCACTGCATAACATATTTTGAAGTTCCTTAAGAAATATTTTCTTCAACAGTGTATAAAATTTTATCCCGAATTTATCCTTGAACGACTTGAACCATATCACATTTTGCATCCACACTATCGAGTTATTATTTATTATTTCCTTTTATAATAATAAAATATATTACTTATTATTCACCATCGGCATCGACGCATAGATGCTGCACCTCTACTGAAAAAATAATACACTCATGTTTGAATATAATTACTTCTTAGTACAAACTAATAAATTACGTAGTATATTAGAACAGTTTAAAGCAGTTAACCCCTGTATTTTAAATTATTTAAATAATAATAATCAAACTTCAGTTTATACAGCCTGGTTTAGATATACCAACTAAATTTTTTTCATCTTCTATTATAAAGAATGCTAAGAGCACCGGTCACTAGAAAAAAAATTAGACTGATGACCAGTCCTATACTTCCCACCTAGTAAATATTTGCAAAAAATAAACACTCTTGTGTAGCGGTGCTGTTGTTTCCATGGCGTGGCTTTGGTTCCTCTATTACGAGTCCCCAGTTCCCGGGTTCTAGCCCGAGAGCTGGTAAAAGTGTCAATTGGATTTTCAATTTATATTAAAAAAAAAAAAATGAATTGAAAATATGAATTGGTGCTAGGCCCAAATAACCTTAGCTGTTGGTGGTCTTTAAAACACAATTTACAATTTAACACTCTTTTTTTATTCTTTGAAAAAAAGCATGGCCCTCTTTTTTGTTTGGTGATCTACTGATGGCTAGCTTAATATAGCAAAAATCATGGTTACCTTGATTTACGTATAATTTTTATTTTTTTTAGTAAAATATTTTTTTTCCCGAAAACTATACATTTTAGAGAAAAAAAATTTACATTTTTTTCATATTATAAGTTATAACATCTAGAATTCATTTATATTTTTTTTACCTAGGTTAATACGTGACATAGGGAACGTTTTTTTTAATATCTCAAGATCCACTGAACCGATTTGACTCAAAATCTAATCAGATCTAAGTTAAAGGCTGATAAACACAATAGAACAATCGGCATGGCCGTATGTTGTTTCGTTTTTACGATATCGAAGGCGAAAAATTGACCACATACACACACACATACACACACACACACACACATATACAGACATCGGTCAGAAAATGATTTTAAATGATTGCTAGGGTCTCAAAACGTGAAAATCTGTTAAAATCTAGAAATATTTTTTTCGGACTAAATCCATTACTTCCCTACCATAGTAGAGGTGGGAAGTAAAAACAACTGTTTAGGTACTTTTTAACCACAACAATCGTTCATCAAATCAAAATCAGTTTAGCTCTTCTCGACTGATTATGGTACAAACAGATAGACACAGTGGCGGACTAAGGGGGGGGGGAGGGGGCGGCTCGCCCCGGGTCTCTGATCCTGGGGGGGCTCCAAATCTTGAGAAGTCCTTCTTAATCAAATCCCAAACAAGGCCAAAATATGTTTATTGTTTAGTAAGTAAGAGGCAGTTTGGACTTGGAGTTGGAGGCCCCATACGTACCTATACAAAATATAAACGTAGGTAGGGCGTTTATTATAAATATTTGATTTTTTTTGTCAACCATTACATCTATATTATTCATTTTTTACGAAATTTACGCTACAAATACATCGATTTCAAAGAGGACTGGGGGTCTCATTTAGTTCTGCCGCCCCGGGCCTCCGACGGGTTTAGTCCGCCACTGGATAGACAACGTTTCGTCTATCTTACAAAAAAAGAATTTTTTAATATAGTTGCGTAAATTGTTCAAATTTAGTTTTATTATCATAACTTTGTGTACCGGGTGCTCGTATCGAATGAATTGTGGATTATAGACGCTCGACAACAGAGGTCATTAGCGTCGGGTGCTCGTATAGACGAGTCGAAAAGGAAATAATAATGAATTGGGAAAATTTTCAGCATGCGGCGTCAAGTTAAAAGGGTGGACATGATGTGATTGCAGAAATACAGGCTTCATTAACCTCGATTTATTGTCACACAGTGTCGTAACTTAAGACTATGAAAAAGGGAAAAGTAGAAATCTCGAGCTGCCCAAACAGTCAAATAGTTACCAAAGAACAATTTATTATATTTAATTTGTCATAAGAAAATAATAATTTATTATATTATATATCACTGCTGAGAATGTAAACATGAATTCGTTAATTTCGCGGTATAACTAGTTATGCTACAGCAACGACATTAGACCATTCATCGATAGTGACATAATTTTGACGTAGAACTACGTCTTTCCCGGACCCGGCGGTATATAGGGGGGTAAAATAATGCGAGATGAAAAATGCATTATATAAAATGTGTGACAAATAATGTGTGACGCGAGCTACCATAGTTCCACCATAGTTCGTTTCTCGGTTTGTTAGTATTTTGTTACTTTGTAGCATGTATGTCACGTTAATATTTTAAGATAAAACTATATTATCCAGTTCGTCTTCGGTTGCGACACAATCGTAATTACTGTACCCCTTCCCATTTTTTCTTAAAAGATTAATAATTTGTTTACAAATAAAAAATATTGCAGGGTTCTAGCCTATGGTTCTAACATTTTAAAGAATTTAAACAAATAATATGTATAGTGATTCGACTGTTTAATAGCTGTACTATGCTTTGCAGCTTATTTGAATAGTCGACTCTCGCATGTAGTGTGTTTTCAACTTGAAATTGCTATATATAAGAAAAGATCGGTTTCCACTCTCGGGCACTGTGGAGAAATCGGTAACTCACCTCGCCGGAAACTGGGAGTTTCGGGTTCAAGTCCCGACAGTGGTAATTTGATTTTTTCTTAGATATAGCTTACAAATCATGGCAGCCTTGCTGCCTGAGATATTTAGTATTTTCACCTCTAATTGTTATGTGAATAATATTGTATGGATATAAGGGGGTTTTAAAAATCGATTGATTTTATCATATACCAATTAAATAATAAGAGATTTATTTTTATTATATTTTTATTTATATGCATTTGACATATAATTTATATACTGATGTGATAAAATTGTTTATTTAACAAATTAATTTTCAGGCCGAGTTCATATCCACTCCAAATTTTTTGTTTAAATTACTAATCTACATCATAAATTTTAACATAAAATTATGACCTATTTTGTCAAATTATTTATAATAAAAATCTGGTATTAAAATCCTAAAATAAAAATATAGATATTGTTATTTTAAGTAAGTAAAATCTACGCCTCTGCTTTCTGATTCTATTCTTTCAATCCGTTCTTATTTCAAACGTTAATAATTGAATTTGGATTTAAAAATTCTTTTCTTTCTATCTCACAGTAAATTTAATTTGATCAAAAATGTTCACAGATAATTTTTGTGGATTACTTACATATTTTTCTCTCTGCTGTGACTTTTTTTATTTATGTGTTTATTATATTACAATTTTTCTTTATGCAATTTTTTTATGAAAAGTGCTGACAAGCAATGAAACTGGAGATCTGTAATTTGAGTTGAAATAAATTAATACATGCAGTTCTCAGTAAAAATTCACCTGACTTCTGATTTTACCTGTTAAGAACCATAATATTTCTTTCTAATCTGTGAAAATATCAATTGGATTTTCAATTCAAAATCATAATAAATTTTATATCTATGCGAATTATTTACTGGGTGCAAATAACTCTGACATTTGGTAGTAACATTAAAAAAACCGATTTTTTTTCCCAAATTTAAAAAAAATCGAATGAACTTTGAAAGTTCCGATGTGGAATGAATTAAATTTATAGATAGATAAAATTTTTATTAAACTAGCTATACATTACATACAGGCGTTACATAATATATAAAAGTACTGGTACCTATTTAACACCCTAGTTAATTTTTTTATCGAAGGCTTTAGCTTTGTATTACTGATATTTCTTCATTTGGGAAAAACTCTGGGAAAAAATCATCTTCCAAAATTTTTAGAAAATCACTATCAAATATATTACACATAGGAATGCTTTGGATTAATTTCTATCTATCGGTCTATTTATATATCTGTCTATCTGTAAAATATTATGGTTGGCGACACCAACATGAACGTGAGCGAATTCGTGAATAAAGGTTAGTAGGAAAACGATTAAAATTTTTTACGATTTTTTATCGAGCTTTCAGATTTACGCTTGGCGAACGTTCAATTTTAAATTAAGAATTCGAAAAACATTTCAAAAACATTTTACATGGTGGTAATATCGTCTTTAGATGACGTTGTATTTCTTAGAGCTCATTCAAATGTCCTTGCAAAGAGTCGAACCCGTGCTGTCTTTCGCATCCGGTTATCCAGTTACTCAGATGATAAAATGACATGTAGTTCATTGTGTTTCCATGAACGGTTTGATAATATGCATACTTTTGCACTTTATCATATTATGACACCTACTTTGGAAAAACGATCACTATAATACAAACCAGCCTCTTTTTTTTGTTGCGTTATGAAAAAAATATTTTATTTTTTTCGATAAAATCTCTTTTCATTCACATTATCATTTTCATCCAATCACGGTTACAGTCAGTCAGGGCTGCCAGATAAGTTCGTTAAAAATATACCGTACTGCAAATTGGTGTGCATTTAGATTGAGGGGGAGGAACGTTATTAAACTAAACATTGAAATATTATTTCGATGAAATAGTAATTTGTCATTTATTTATTTTTAATGAGCATAAATTAAAATCTTTAACTTACATCCCGCATACGGCATACGTATGATCAAGTGAAGTGCAATTTTCCGAGAATAAATACGTATAATGTTATATGTTATGATTTCATAAATTCCGCCTCTCCAAAGTTCGGGTCTATTTTTTTCACCCGGACAAGACATTCTAATACCGAACTGTTCGGGTAAATACCGGACACTTAGCAACCCCGCCGTACAGTACAAGTGGCTTTATCCAGACTAGAAGAGTACCTGCACCCTTCGACAAAACCTGATGCCATAAATTTCTTGCTTTCCCGTAAGTTGAAAGGTTCATAAATTCAGAAAATGATGAGAAAACAAGGTAATATTATTGTTTTATTTCAATTTTGGGATAATAATTAGAATATTAAGCAGACAAAAACGTCAAAGAAAAAATTACAGTGCCAAGCTTGTGCCAACTGTTTCCTATCCTAAATCATGTTTGAAAACACACTACCATTAATTAAAATGAAGTTTAAAAAAATTGAGAAAATAACGGGAAATAGTAAATAGAAAAAACTGTACTGGTGTGAGTGGCGTCTGTTATATGACATGATGTCGAGAAACGGACGTTAAACACATTATTATTACTATTGAGAGGAAAAAATTACTTAAAGAATTTTGCATCCACAACCACAAGTACCCAAAACTTCGGGTTCTTCACCGTCACACAAGGGATACTTGTGGAACAAGTTGAAACTATAATCGCGTTTCAAATCATGAAATAGGCGATTACAATGAGTTTGGGTCGTGCGCACGGAGTGCACGGAGCGACCCAATAATCACACCCTTTTGCATGCGGTTCAGCCGTTCTCGAAAGACTAACAAACATTCTGGAAACGTGTTTTTCCATCTATAGTTTTCATACAAAATAACCGAAAACTTTCAAGAAAACGAAATTATAAAGAGAGGTCCCGTTACTCTATTGTATAATAGAATTTATAAGGGTGGTTTATATTGTCACATAACGAATAGGCAACGCTACACATGTTAAGGCGTTTGTATTTGTGTGTATATATTATTGCTGATGTCATTTCCTTCTGCAACAACCCATGGAGTCCATACCAACCGCGCTATGACCAACGCCGCTTGTTCGGACTACGGCTGAACTACTGATGGCGGTCAGTAGTAAGTACTCAGTAGTGTCCAAAGACAGTATGATACACACTAATCAGTAATCCCATAGCCAACTTCGCATACTTGGATTTAGTATAGGCTCAAGGTACCGGTAACTCGAGTTGTCTTTTATCATGAAACTTCACATGATGTCGTTCGGGTATAGATTTCGGTTTGGCAACGAAATAATCAAGAACAACAAATTTCTCATATATCACTTTATTGTATCTCTTATGTCGATAAGTTTTCGCAGAAAGTAAAGAACAATACAAACAAGAGAACCTTGCTACTATTAATGCCCAGGTTACAGCTAATTTTTGCCTAGATTTACAATATCCCCAATCCCCACTATATCAATGCTAGAGAAGTCAGTTTTTCTAGTAGTTATTTCATTGATTTCGATTGTCATAAGTCCTCTATACCAATCAGAAGTTGTGTTCAACGTGTTTCGGATGTTGTTCTTGTCCTTGAGTTAGTATCGACTCACACGACTAACGTAAATTTGGAATGAGAATGGAACTGTAATAGGAGCACTCGATAAGTTTACCACAGGCCCGTTTTCGCATACTTAGGGCCAGCGTACCAGTGGCGGACTAAGGGGGGGGGGGGCGGTTCGTCCCAGGCCTCCAAATCTCGAGAAGTTCTTCTTAATCAAATTCCAAACAAGGCCAAAATATGTTTAGTAAGTAAGAGGCAGTTTGGAGTTGGAGGCCCCGTACGTATACAAAATATAAAAGTATAGGTATTTGATTTTTTTGTCAGCTATTACATCTATATTATTCATTTTTTCCGAAATTTACACTACAAATACATTAATTTCTAAGCAGCCCGGGGGCCTCATTTAGTTCTGCCGCCCCAGGCATCCGACGGGCTTAGTCAGCCATTGCAGCGTACACATGCTATTTTTTGTATCACGATTGTGCGATTCAGCCGCTTGTAGATCATCAGATGGAGCTACCAACAGCGTAAGCCCGATTGTCGAAAACACATAACACAGCTGGTCGCAAGTTCGCGCGACACCATGCCATCGATTCTAATGGGCGCGAATGCGAAACAAACGAATCGATCACACGAAATTGCGATTGAGTTTTCATGCTGTTGCCAAATTGCGCGATCATCGAACGATTAGCTGACTAATTATCAAATCGCGATACAGTTGCTTCATTGCAAATTTTCAATACAAAGTCAAGTATATGCGAGTCGGACTCGCATGGCGAGGGTTCCGTACTGTTCCGTTTCGTTGAAATTTAAAGACTTCAGATTTTCGTTTATGTTTTCCTGTAAACTATGGACGAGGCCCTATATTCCCTATTTTTTCAAAATTTTAGGATCAGTAGTTTGGGAGATAAGGGGGGGGGAATGCTCGATGCTCGTATATTTTGTTTAATATCTTTTAAACTAGGTATGCATTTTAAAAAATAAAAAAAATAAATTTGCATTTCTCATAATGAGCCCTTTCAATTGATATGCCACATGATGCATTTAATTTTTTTTTTATTTTCTAATTTGCCCCCAAATAAAGACTTAGAATTTTCGTTTAGGTTTTCCTGTAAGCTATGCGTGAGGCCCTATATTCAATATTTTGTTTTCAAAATTTTAGAATAGTTTCGGAGATAGGGGGGACGATCGGACGGACAGACAGACAGACACGAGAGTGATCCTATAATGAGTATAAGCTGGTTCCGTTTTTTCATTCTGAGGTACAAAACCCTATAAAAAGTAGCATGTGTGCGCTGGTCCTTAAGGGAAGTCTACTGTACTCAATTTTAGCAAGGAACGCAATAATTTGGGCTTTCCCACATTTTGATTTGTGATGCCTGTGATGTGGCACAATCGGTACAATGTGCAACACATAACGTAAGTTGTACATATAGGTCTCATGACAGAATTTACATGAGTGTTGTTGTACACTAGATAAATGATCAATCTAATATACATCGAATTTAAAACTGAAGCAGGTCAGGGCGTTACCTACTTTGTAAACACAAAGAATAATGTTTTTACGTAAACTATAATGAACTCTTTCTTCGTCGCCTGCGAAGTCTCAGAAACAAAAAAAAATGGGTTTGTGCTTATGACCACACGACAGAAGTGAAAACTTCAGATTTTTTAATTTTTGGTGTCATCTATTACAGCGCATTTATGAACTAAAAATAATTTATTACTAAAATTGTATTTTTAATTAAGTCCACCTTGGTTTCAAAAAAATTATAATTAATTATTGTCAAAGAAAGAACATAACAAAAATAAAAAAATATATAAATAAAATTAAGCAAAATCGCAGGATAGTGGACAAAATAATTTGATTTATTAAATTAAATGTACGACGTTTCGTCTATAGATTTAGACTTTTTCAAGTACAATCATAAAAATAATGATTGTACTTGAAAAAGTCTAAATCTATAGACGAAACGTCGTACATTTAATTTAATAAATCAAATTATTTTGTCCACTATCCTGCGATTTTGCTTAATTTTATTATAATCACGATGGACACGATTTTGTAATATAAATATATAAATAAATATCATGTAGAATTTAGGACAAAAACGCCAAAAATTCTACGCTGCTATCAGGTCTCGAACCTAGGTTCCTATGCATAGAACACAAGGACTAAACCAACTGCGCTATGCGTGGCAGTGTATATACAGCCGTTTTTATGACATAAGTATGATGCGAATTCTTACGCAAAATTGCGAACGCTTCACATTTTTTCAGTACCCAGGCAAAGAGTGCCTAACGCGCCTAAGGAAGTTTTCACTCAAAAAAAAAAAATAACCATGTGGTTTACACTACACACTACAGAATTAAAACTGCTAGACACGATTATTAAAAACAGAATACTGGACAAGCGTAGGGTTAATCTATTCGCGTCGAGTACAATTGTATACTGTGACTGTAGTAGACACACATCAAAAATCAAAATCCATACAACGTTGCAGTGTTTCGTCACGCAGCATTAGATCTTTTTCATTCAACAACATGAATCCAATCTGTGCGTTAAGAAGTATCACTTCAAAGAATACCGAACCACAAATACTTGAAATTTCCGCTTGCATTGTGAGTTTTGTCCGCATGTAGGTACTAAAAATTATTTGCAGAAAACCTTATATTAACAGAATTGTTGAAAAAAATTAAAATGCAAGAAAATATTTTTTTAAGAAATCATTTCGTAAAATCTATCCTAGTTCAACATATTATGACTACCACCATCTTCGAGAAACTGAGTATTCGTCATTCGATACCGGAAGTTACCCCCTGCACTCTTCTTTTCTATTCCTTTCCCCTCGCCTAAAAACGGTTATGGCTCTCCCGATGCTATTTTTAAAGCTAAAGGGTTCAGGTAAACGCTAAATGAAGGACCAAGAATCACATTGCCTAGATCCCTCAGGTGAAAAATTGAAAACAATTTCCTGAAAAAACTTACATATTTTTAAAAATTACGTAAGTAATCTTTCATACGTAGCCAAAACTTTTTTCAAAAAATTCGCCTGAGAGATCTGTAGTATGATTCTTGGTCTTTCATTTGGCGTTAACTCAAACCTCTTAGTTGTAAAAATAGCGTCGGGAGAGCCATAACTGTTTTAGGCAAGGGAAAAGGATTTGAGATGAAAGAGTGCAGATGATAACTTCCTGTATCGAATACTCATCTTCAGGGCTATTAAAAATCGTTAATGGAAATAAGACAAAAAAGTCACCAAAAGGAGCATGAGCAGTGAGTAAATCGGAGATCCCGTACACGATTTCTGAGCTTATCGCGGGTAATCTCAAGAGTTACACATTTAAAAATTTCTCGTATAGGTATTTTTGTCTGAAACTACAAAAAAGATTTAGTTTTATTTAAAATAAAAAAATCTTATACAAATTCAAAAACAATTCTCTA
This sequence comes from Mongoloraphidia duomilia, assembly GCA_039654895.1. Lineage (NCBI taxonomy): Eukaryota > Metazoa > Arthropoda > Insecta > Raphidioptera > Raphidiidae > Mongoloraphidia > Mongoloraphidia duomilia. The sequence continues at coordinate 13,890,421 of CM077522.1, forward strand.
CACTCTACAGTGTACAGCAGGCCTTTGTAGAACAAAGGTGTCATATTGCTAGAGAAAATGTGGTACACCAGTGGATACAGTCAGTGCCAGTATAGTAGCTGGGATTGCTGACACAGCGTTTCGCGTTATTGCACTTATGTCTATGAGTGTACATAATACGCACATGTCTAACTTATAAAGCAATATCGAACACACTGTATAAAATTTGTTATACTAGAATTACATACTTTTGTGGTAAAAAAATTAACGAGAAATTTTTTTTACATCTCTCCCTAATAACATGCTCGCTAGGAACGACTTTCCTTCAATTTCTCTCTAAGGACAAGAAGAGAAAGTACAAAAACATCCCAGCACAAAACCTATCTAACCCTTGTAAATAATTTGCGCTGCGCTGAATATATATCGAAGATCTGCCTAATTTGTGAGTAAGTGAGGATCCTTCTGTAAGGACGCTAAGAAAAAATCATTTCAGTTATAAATTTTACAGAGAGTTAACTATATTTATGGTAACATTACGATTTATAAAGTTGAGATAGAAGGTCAGTCATTTTTGGACAGCCTGTATATAAAATAAAGCTATAAAAGTGAATTATGTTCATATCACATAAGAGTTGAGTTATTTTGACATGCCAAAATTTTATTATGGAATTAATCAGATGGTAACAAATAAAAAAATCATTGAAGACAAATATTATATTGTTGATAATACGGGATTTTGAGAATTTCGTTTTTACTATTCATTATCAAATATTTGACACTGAAAAAACAACACGTTTATGAAATAAAACCGATGAAATTCCAACTAATAATAATAATAAAATACTTTTAAAATTATTACTCTTTTGAACTGGCGAAGAAATTAGTAATTATTTCAAATTAATTCGTGACAAAAAAAAATATAAAAATCGACACGCGTAAACTATAAAAACAAATCATATTTTATTTCATTCATTAATCCAAAATAAAAGTGCTGTTATCAAACCGGTTTAAAGCACTTTTTATTTTGGATCCGATTTTGATTTAAGTGTTAATTTGCATCTGATACATTAAGAAAGTTACGACAGTCACGTGGAAGATATTGCATTAAAAATAAATTTTAAACAGTAAAGATTTTTTTTGACAGATAATATAAATTATCAGTCTGCTCATAGCAAAATATTAACAGCTTTTCATTTTAATTACGAAACAAAATGTTTCTTATATATGTACAGTCGACCTTTTTTTATGAATTCAGGGGTGCCCGATCTGGTACTGCCGCAAGGTTAGTAGAGTAATAACCTTGGTACTGCCGTATCTTAAATCGATCTTCATTTATTTTCGAAAAATATGTGGCAAACCAAATGTTCATAAATTTAATAGGCATATACTAAATTTCTTTAATTTAAATTAAAAGATTAGTTCTTTTCTGCTATAGTGTTAAAGATGTACTCATTTTACATATTTAACCGCGTTAGGGTGGTTTTGAGCAACAGTTAAGCAGTCGATATTCAAGTTACATTAGATTAAGGTGATCTCAAGCATGAAAAAGTTGAGCACCCCTGGTGTAGAGGAATAGAACTTCGCAATAGTACCGATGCTGTTACCATCGTTACCATTCATAAAACTATGTTAACAGCACCGGTAATTACCATTGTAAAGTACTGTCAGAAGATGGTCAGAAGACGGATATAAGAAATAATAATCTTATTACCCCTACTCCTGAGCAAATCTATAAACATGGTTCCTATATGAGTCGTATCGCGAAGCGAGGTTGACTAGTTTTTGGCTGTGGTCAATTTAGCGAATCAATTTTCCTTCTTGGCTTGTGGTAGAGAAAAATTCAGTAAGATAAGAAAATAATTGAGACGGTGACACACAGAGCGACAGATACAACTGCATGCTTTTTCACTTTCATTTGTTATTGTGAATATTTCTAAAACGAATTTTCATCTCTAGAACCTAAAATAAATTACAACAAATCTTGCTAAACTGGGTTGACTTTCAAGTAAAAATTACGTCAGAAAGAGTTTTGCTTCCGTATTAAAATTTCCAGTAATTTATTGTTTTTTAAAGTAAGTTCATACTGGGAGATTATGTAGATATCATATCTTGTTTATTCATCAATTATAAGGTGCATCACTAACTGAACCGTAAATCCTTTTTGATTATTTTCATTTCATTGACAAGTCGCATTAATAAATACATAAAGGGTACAATTATTTATCTGTCGTAATGCATCACTCTTAAAGTATATTCGTGTAACATTTCCTTTAAACCAGAGGTTTCCAAACTTTTTTTCTCATAGACCACTTTAAAAATTTTGCTGGTTCCGGTGGACCCCCTGCAGATACATTTCTACCATATTCCCAAAACTCGACAAAAAATGTGAAGATTAGATCTAACTATGGAAATTTGCGTTGCGGCTGAGTTCCAACCACGAATTAACAGTTTTAAAAAAAATGAGAATTGATTGGTTAATTAATTAATTGATTGTGCTGTGAGTGGATGTCAAAAAAGTAAAGTTGGCCAATCAAAAAAGTGATTCCATCCAACTTTACTTTTTTGACATCTATACTCACAGCACAAGAAACCAATCAATTCTCACTTATTTTATTTAGAAAACTCCCCATTCGGAGGGGTAAAAATAAAAAGTTTTTACAAGTAACAGTCGTTGAGCTGCTTAAAATATTATCTGCCTACATTGATGAAGTCAAGTCAACATTTTAGTTCTTCACTATCGAAACCAGATAAATTTTCGTGGACCCCCGCTTACGAATTGTGAACCCCCATTTTTTTGTCACGCCAACGTAGACCCCCATCGAGTCTCCCGTGGACCCCTGGGGGTCCACCTGGACCACTTTGGGAATCAATGCTTTAAACAAACTATACACAATCGCTGAGGCTTATTAGATCATTCTATCGACGTATATTATTATTGATTAACCCCTCCCCTTCCCATTTTTTTACAGTTATGAAAGTGGTGTGTCGTTTAATTGCTGCAAAGGTACACTGCCATATAATGTATTTCACCCTTTCTGGTCAGCTTTAAAAAATTTTAAGGTTACATAAAGCTGCCATCGTATTCAAATTTGAAAGTTCACACAATTATAGTCTTTGGGTAGACACCATTTTTCTCTCAAAAAGTAGTATGCTAGTTAGTAGTTCCTATAAAATCATCCAAAATGTGATTGTTCTATACTTACTGGTGTCACTCAAAAGATAACAGGGAACGGGTAGTTGAATTTAGCCTGTTTTTAAAACATTATTCATTGTATTAATTTCACTTGAGAAATTTAACTATTTTTCACAAAACAGTATATAAATACTCGAAAAAATAATAATTTATCGTGGCTCGTGGGCATTTTTACTACTTTTTTTATGTTTATAATATTTGTAAATAAAATCACGAGAGATTGATAGTTGAATACTTATACAGGGTGTTTAAAAAAACATGTGCCCTTGTTGGGTGATTCCTTAACCCAGGGATTCCCAACCGTTTTTGCGTTGAGCCTCCCCGGATTATAAAAAAAAAATTTATGCCCCCCTTTTAATTTTTTTTCATTGGTAAAATAAAAAAAACATCGTTTTCACGTCATTTATTTTTCAATTACAACCATAATCAAATAAATTAAAACTTGAACAACGACCGAATGAATTAATGAGTATAAGACTTCAAATGGGTTTTTCTTTAGTATGTTCGAACATATTGGGCCCCCCTTATGACCTCTTTACGCCCCCCTAGGGAGGCGTGCCCCACTGGTTGGGAAGTCCTACAACCAAAAATAAGACAAGTAGTTCCTACATCAACATTGTTCCGCATATTAAAATAAAATATTATTATTATTATTATATTATGCTTTGTTTCAAAGATACAGGGTGTTTCATTGTTTAAATTTTTTTGATCCCCTGACCTAAATCCGCTGGATTTTTATCTCTGGGGTATTTAAAAGAGCTTGTCTATAAAACGCCAGTACAAACAAGAGAAAAACTTTTTGAACGGATAGAAATGGCGTTTGTCAGATTTCGGCAAAATCCTCGTATTTGTATCAGAGTGAGAAGATCTTGACGTAGAAAGTTGAATGCTTGTAATGAAGTAGATGGTGGCCATTTTCAACATTTACTGTAATTTTATTTAGGTAGATATCAATAATAAACCGAAAAAAATAAAAAAAATTTAACACCCTGCATCTTTGAAACATAGCATCTGCGGAACAATGTTGATATGAACTACTTGTCTTATTTTTGGTTAAGGAATCACCCCACAAGCGATGGCACATGTTATTTGAAACACCCTGTATATAAAAATAACGGGTTAGATTCTGTAAATAAGTTTTAAAATATGTAACAGTTCGTCATATATATTATCAATCTTCATTTCAAACAGTGATAAACTGCTACTATGTTGTGTTGTAGGTTATCAAGATGCACTTTGCAGGGTAGAATTAGAATAATTTCATTGACGGGCACAGAAAATGAGTCTAGTGATTTTTCAAATAGTACTTCTTGGCTCGCAGTAACATTAACGCCTTGAAAAGTTCACATCAAGCGGACGTTTGTTTACTAAAACAACGTGTATTTTGAAAAAAGTTCACTATATTTAAAAACTGTTTCTACAATTTATTAGGCCATTAAGACTAATTTAACTATCTATTTAAATATGGGAAAATAAACACTTCGCGCATATTGTATAGTATTGAGAAATCAGAAAATTTATAGACAGATTCTATTAAAACGTCGCGGATATGTCTACATTAAGTTGATTTATTCTTTATTTTTAAGTTTCTCTTGTTTCTCATGTTAAACTACACTCTATTAGGAATAATTAAGAGCACTATGTTTTTAAAAACAAAATAAATAAAACAATTTAGGTATATAATAATAATATACGGTTGAATCCTGTACAAAATTTTGAACCATTGCGTAGCTGGGTAATTGCGACATGGAAAATCTCCAGATTGTTATTAGCTTTGTACTTACAGAAATCCAACGCCTAAAATCTAAATCACTTAAATTTTGTCAGGTTATAACTAAAACCAACTGTGTAACCAGTACAGAAAACTCCAAACCTAACCAAGGCAGATTACAAGTCTAGATTACAAGTCTAGCGTCGCACTTATCAAGCTCGTCAGTATATAAATACGGGAGTTAACAAAAATTGAACTAAATACTCTTCTGTTCACATATAGGTACCACGGAAGATACACTTTGATGACTTTTAATTATAAATAATAATTATCACAATTATTTAATATTAAAACTGCAACAATGTAATTTTATATATGCTTTGTGGAAATTATCAGTTGTTATAAATAATGGCACATGGCAATTTTTTAAAGAAATTATGTTTTCCGTTTTCATAAGGGGAGTAATTACAGTGTCAAGTTCAAATCTATATTGTTATCTAAAAGTTCTTTTCATTATATTTGAACATATGTTTATTATTTATAGTAGATTGATTTATTTATAACGATACTTTTTGTATAAATAATAAACGCCTTGTGATAAAAACGATAGGATAGAACTGTCAAAAATGCAAATAACGTTATAAAACAATCTAACAGTTCCGGGGTTGCTCTGAAGCTCAAAATATGAATTCAAAATATTTTCTCCGAAAACTATGCAAAATCATTGTAGTTTATACGTATTATAGAAATTTGGAAATTATATATTTCACTATCACTTTTTGCAGTATTTCTGCACAGACGCCTGGGTTTACGCCAAAATTCTATTAATTTTCATCAGTTTGAGGTGAGTGGTGAAGGTTGGAACCGGGTAGGACACCGTGGATCACCCTCGGAGGTTGATTCTACCCTCCCAGGGGGTTGAAATTTTAACTTCTCCTCTCGCGCTAAAAGTTAAGCACTCCCCCGTTTTAGAGGGTGCTGATCACAAAAAAAAAATACTTTTAGACGAGTTCTACGTCCTTCCTACCTCCTCAAACAGCCAAAAACACCCCGATTTACGATGGGAAGGGTTGAACCCGGCTAAAAGTATTTTTTTCGTGATCAGCATTTTCGAAAACGGGGGATCGCACAGCTTTTAGCGCGAGAGGGGGAAATTGAAATTTCAACCCCCTGAGAGAGTAGAATCAACCCCCGAGGGTGATCACGGTGTCCTACCCGGTGCCAACCTTCACCACTCACCTCAAACTGATAAAATGTAAAAGAATTTTGGCGCCAACCCAGGAGTCTGTGCTGAAATACAGCAGAAAGGGGTGGTTATCGGCCGTTTTAGGGGTAGCGAATGACTAAAAACTTTTTTCACTATTTTTATCGTGTTCGGTACCCTCGAAAACGGTAGGGGTAACTCTAGCAAAATGTTCGGTATCCGTTCAACTCCTTGATTCCACTACATATGTGTACAAAATTTCAAATCGATCGGATATATTGTGGAAGTCGTTCAAAATTGACATGCAAGATTTGAACTAGTAATAAACATACCTACATATACTAACACAGCAAGTTAAATAAAAGCTTGTAAAAAATAGTGCAAGGGCGTAAAAACGTATATAGTACATATAGGTATCTTTATCTAATACATAATTTTATTACATCCAATACTTCTGCTGGATTTCTCGTACGTTTTTCAGTACTAAATTCACTTTCAAAGTAGGTTTAGGATTGATTTTTAACGGCAAAATCTACTTTTAAAGTACTTAGTTTTGAGTACTAGCTAGAAACCGAGCATGATTTACGATACAGAAGTTGTTAACCACAGTGAGAAGTGTAAATAAAAAAAAATGTAGCATACTTTCGTTGTGACAGTTTGATCTTTGAATCTCTTGTCGGCACAGATATCTACTGTAAACTGTAAGATAAAGAAGGGATATAGAGTATAGACTAGATAGAGCACAGGTAAGTCACAGGTCGGGTCTGACCGAGGAAAGGGTTGTTCCGTTGATGCGAGGGCGGTGTCGCGGGTCACCGGCGTTAGCTGCCCAATGCCGACAGCGTCTGTGCGTCATTGGCGCCGACTGTATCGCGGCGACGCGCACATCAGGAGCGCACCACAACACCAGTTGACAGGACACTGTTTTGAATAATTTGTTTTATTCCACAATTACACTGCACATTGCCTAGTCAAAAGACAATCATTAACCTAAGTTGACTTAAAAAACAAAAAATAACCAATAATTAAAATTGCATACCGTTGGAAAGGGCTCACTGCGAAGATAGGTACTAATTTTTTTTGATGATTTTTTATAGATTATTTTATTAAAAAAAATGTGCCCCGGCTCATCTTTTTATCCAAAATTATTAGGTCTAATAATAAAATCAGACATATAAAGAGGTTGGTAAAGATTATAGGAAAACTACAGCAAATGTTAAATTTCGTTAACTTTCCCTCAAAATAAAACACTGAGATGGTGGTAGTAAAGTGTCAATGAAACAACTTCTTTTGTTTAAAAACGTGTCTTCCCACGGATAAAAGACGTACGGAATCCTCGGCGCATGAAGTACGTTCATGCTTGACAGTTTCTTCATTTTCATTTGGATGATGAACCCGGAGACATTCTGGACCAGTTCAATGATTTCGTCAAAAGATAAGTTCAGTTTAATGAAACTAGTATACCAAGAGTCCAGAACGTAAACAGAGCTTGTTACATCTATAAAGCAGGTGCATAATATGAAAGAGAAAGTGACAATGAATTAGTTCGAAATAGCAAAATTAAATATCAGACGACGTGTGTTATTCTGGGTTGATCGAATAGATGAACGATTGTAAATTATATACAGGGTGGACCAAGTTATAGTAGCAATAATTCACCATTCGATGGTCCATCGAAAAATAAGTAGACATGCATAATTTTATTTTTTTCCAAAACGCTTCCTAAGGGAGATACAGCCCTTCAAAGTCCAGTTTTAAAAATCAATACTGACAAGTGTCATAAATTATCTCAAAACCACGTATCGCCTACTTTGTTGGTTATTTTCATAAGTTATTTATTTGTTGTTTTTAATTTAATTAATGAATTATTTATTTAAATTCGTCAAACAGTAAAAAGTTTACAATTCTTGTACAAGATTCCAGACCTATTATTTTCATAGGTGGCTATTTTAGAAGTGTTTTCTAAACTTTCAACTCTAATTATCTCGTAAACGAAGCCTCAAATCGAAATTTTGCAAGAGTGACTCTTTTTTTCTAAATTGAACAGGGAATTCGAAAAAAATGTTATTATTTAAAAATATCCAGTGGCGCAGAAAATAGGGCGGGAAAAGTGAAACAACCCCCCTGTATCTACGCCACTTGACAATTTTGACAAAAGTTACTTACGTCAAGTAATGAGTATCTATTGCATAAATACTTGTACCAAATTTGGTCAAAAACGCATTAATGACCTGAGAGTTAGGACAAAAAAAAGAATTTTAAAACTGAACTTTGAAGGGGTGTATCTCCCTTAGGAAGCGTTTTGGAAAAAAATAAAATTATGCCTGTCGTCTTATTTTTCGATGGACCATCGAATGGTGAATTATTGCTATTATAACCTGGTCCAGCCTGTATAGGACTGATCGAAGTTTTTCGCATAGTTAACTAGAATGAATCTCAAACATTCGTTTGTTTCTTTCTGCGTTCTTTTCTTGTTTCCATGCTGTTGTTTTGACAGCAACAATGTAATCATTTATCTGTATAAATGTTATCCACTCACGAGAACCACCAGTGTACAAGTACAGAGCATGGACTGTTATTTAATACCTTAATTAATATTATTATCCGGTGATAAGGAAACTGTAACAAAGTCACGGTACAGGCTGCTGGCTGACCAACAGTGTTACTATTTCTTATTATGTTCATAATTTATGGTATTTAACATTGAAATAACATTGAAAAGTTATTTAAATAAATCCAGCACGATTTATTGCTACAATATAGGTACATATTTTGACGCTGTAACAAATAAATTTCAGGCCTGCATGTGTAGTTCTCATGACGTAATGTTACATTTTAACTGTTTTTATTACCTATATCATTTCGCCATCGCTTAAACTGCCTGAAAGAAAAGATGGTATTGAATCGATTTCCGTGCACGACACGAAACAATCAAAACTTTAAGAAAACATTAAAAAAATAATATACAAATATCCTTGCTAACGTAATTAACTATAAGCCCAAATCTCTGATAAGTACAGCTTTAGGTATGATATTAATGAACAAGATTCAGATCTACTTTTTTCCTCCCATGGAAAAAGGATAAAGGCCCGCATACTGTAACGAATCGGTTTGGTTTAGAACAGATTCAACATAAATAGGTAATTAACTGGTTTATAGCCTTAATCAAAGATTATTAATTAATAATTAATACAAATCCCTAGTACTTTCAATTGAACTCACCTTGCGTTTAGTAACACAACGATGACACTCGCTTAGAACATGTCGCAATAATTAAACACAATTATCCAGAAGTCAGGGGTGGAGTGTCTACAATGCAAATTTTTGTTAGATTAGATAATTTAATTAAGTTGATAATTGTTAAAAAACTATTCAGGTCTGGTAGACCCTAGCATGTGAGTATAGGGTGAATAGGGTACTTGTATGAAATTTGTTTTATTATGCTGATCGAAAATATACATCGCGTCAGTTTCAACTAAAATCTGAGAAACATTGAACGAATCGATGGAGCGCAATAATTAAAATATGAATGGCTGTCACGAGGCTATTTAAGAGCGGAGTTTTCATAAACATTCTAAAAATTTTGTTCGAGCTTATAGGAAATCAGAATAAAGTGATTGTGTCATTTTGTTCAAAATTTACTGCTCTATTAATACCTACAGCACGAGCAAAATATTTTCCAAACTGTATCTCGTATGTTCCATAATAAATATTATATTTCTGTAAAGCAATGGAAAAAATAATTTCGTTTTTTTTAATAACAAATTGACATCACATCAAATTCAGTTGAAATGAATTCATTGAAATGTTACATTAGGTATGCGTTTTGGGTAGGACAAGGTTTTTTTTTCGTTACGTAGGGGGGCCGGTGTAAGTTTAAAATTGAGTTTTCGGAGTCGGCGACCACCCCATTTAACCACCATCTTAAAAAAGGGGTGCTAATAGGTTTTGCACTGTATCTTCGTAACGGTACATCTTACAGAAAATTTGTAGAGAGGTTTTTTGTTTAGAATTGAATTTTCTACAACTTTACATAAGATACTTTTTAGCGTAAATTGAATAATTAAAAAGATATTCCTTACAGAAGATAGAATATTTTTGTTTTTCTGTTAAAATTGAAAGAAAAAATATAAAACAAAAAATATTCTACCTTCTATTACTAGGAATATATTTTTAATTATTCAATTTACAACAAAAAGTATATCTAGTAAGAGAATTCAATTTTAAACAAAAATTTTCTGTAAGATGTACCGTTATGGAGATACAGTGCAAAATCTGTTAGCAACCCTTTTTCAAGATGGCAGCCAAATGGAGTGACCGCCGACCCCGAAAATTCAATTTTAAACTTACACCGGTCCCCTCTGTGCAACGAAAAAAGCGTCATATTATATAAACAACGACATCGCTACACGCTGTCATAAATTCGGCATTGGGTGTTAAAACTTGAATAGCTACTTTGAAGCTCATGTATACTTGAACCAAGAAATCAAAAAATATTTTTTTCACACTCCTAATTAACACATGTACGTTATTTATTTATTATGAAATACTTTGTAGGTGAACAAAGTCAGGGGCGTGCATTTTTTAATTTAATAATAACTGTTGGATGTATTTCCGGGTTTATGTCCTACATTTCATTTACTTAATTATTTTTGTACACTATTACGCGATCAATAAATTCAATTTAAAATATTTATTACCAAATAAAGATTTCTTTAAATGTAGAAAAATTAAAATGCTTATTTTTGTCTTATTTAAATAAATCCAAAATCTCTTTAATGTCCAGTGAATGGCCTTGGTTAGAACAAAAGAGAAAAGAAATAATATTATAATAAAAGAAAATTTATTGATAAACATTATACATTATTATCATAATAATCTATGTACAATAATAATAGAATTAAAATTCTGTTTCTTTTTTTGTAATTATTTTTTTATAATTATTTATTAACATTATTATTAATTATATTAACTTAATAACACAACCATTTGATTTTTGTCGTTGATTGATTTTTTAATTTTATCAATCCTGATAATTAAAAATAATTAAGGAACTAAAAATAAATTTTAAAAATTCTAACCTAATTTCCAAAAACAATAGTTTCTTATTTTATTGTATTTACTTTATATCTCATAAAAAACACTAATAAAAATTGTATATTTTATCTGATATTTTCTTGTAGAGAAACGTGCAACAAAGAGAAATGTCGATATTATAAACAATTGAACAGATACCATAGATGTATTTTACTGATAATACCAGCGGATCGACGACAATACATTATCATTTATTTTGCCAAAAATTGTATCCATTATATTTTTTATAACTGAAATAGATCATTAGATGTGAATTTATGCTTCGTTTACATTGACTTACATTACCTGGACGTGCCCTGGTGGTTAAAAAGTGTCCCGCCGAAAGAAGAAGATAGAATGATGGTGTGACCCGTCGCTGCACAAGGCCACGTCCATACTCTATCTTCCTCATCATACCAATCCGAAAGCCCAGTAGTATGTAAGTTGATGTTGTGGCCTATCTCTATCTTTTTCTCGCCCAGGCCACACATGGGCCACACCATCATTCTACCTTTTTCTTTTAGAGGGACACTTTTTAACCGCTAGTATAAGTCAATGTTCGTTTAGTACCACTGTAAAGCCTGCGTCGTTCATTATGTGTGAAGCTGTGTTGTACCTCCAGCAAACTGTTCAATCTCTTCAATTGTTTTAAAAAAATAACCGTATAAAATAATTACAGATTTTTTGAGGTTAGGTATGACAAGTAAATTCAGACAAAGATAAAATATTGCGATTTAAGTATAACTGACAGTGAGAGGTATGTCTGAAAAATCTTGAGATAACCAAACGTAAGATTTAGTATTGCCAGATATTGGTGAGAGAGAAACGTACTAATCGGACAAAGAAGGAGAATATTTTTACAGAATATACTCTCTCGGCCGATTTCGACTTTTAATGTCAAGCGCGCTCTTTTTGATTTAGCGACGGACGAAATCCGTCCGGATTTCGTAAATAAGATGTATAAATCTTATAAATTTTCAATAAGATAAATTGGGAAAAAAGTTAAAAAATATGAACCCATTAAAAAAGTGTGAAAACGACACTGCGTTTATTATTTATTGCAAAAAAGGTCGAACAACTGCATTGAATATAACAAATATACGATATTGCATTTAGATTTTGTAACATAGTTTTAAGGTTGCCGCAAATAAAGTTCACATATTTCCTATTAAGGCTAGACTTCACAGATCCCAACTCCCAGTTCACAGATTCTCTCATTGACAGTACGCTGATATGATGTTTAATTATACCGGGTGTCTACAAAAAAACTTTCCACGCATTTCATGCCTTTTGAGTTAGAAATGGAAAACTTTGGGCGGTTGGATAATCGATAAAGGGACAAAACTTGGCATAGGTGTCGAATCGTTACGCCGGCCCCAACTGTCCCCCAGCATACGCAACTTTATTGTTTTAAGTAGCGTCCTGTATTTTTTCGACGGGTTCAGAAAAAGGACCTATTTTCAGCATTTTTTGTGTAAAAAGTACCAAGCTAAAATGAATGGTTTCTGAAATATCTGTGGCAAATTTGGAGAAATTACCATAGATAGATACAAATAATAACGAAGTTGTGTATGTTGGAGGCGGCGTAACTATTTGACACCTATGCCAAGTTGTGTCCCCCAATTGAATATGCAACCGCCCAAAGTTTCCAATTTTTAACTCAAAAGGCAAAACATTGAAATGCGTGGAAAGTTTTCGCTTGGACACCCGGTATTTAATTTAATTCGCATTGGATTCTTAAATGGTCTTAAAATTTGTAAATAAACTGACGGAAAAGTTATTAAACATCAAATTTAGAAGGTGCGCCACTTTTGTATCCGTTAGTTTATATCAGCGCATAAATATTTTCAAAATGTGTTAGATTTTTTTGAGAAATCTGTGGACTAAATTAAAACAGTGCAGATCACTCAAAATTACTCAATTAATTTTGAAAATATATACCTAGTGTTGATGTATAAAAATATTCTCTGTCATTTAGTAAGCCAATCTGAAGTAAAAGTCAAAACTCAAATTTATTCAAAAAAATATCTTAAACATATTGTCATTTTTTGAAGGAACAGATTGAGACCTTTGATATAATATATCCATAAGTTTAGCTTTTCTATTCAAATTTCTTTGAAAAATAATATTTAAAAAAGTGTTAAAATCATATATATATCATAGATAGAATAGGGAAGCCACCCAAAAAAGTGTGAATGCAAAAGATTGAGATGAAGAATAAAGCAGTTATTCTATCTTCTTCTATCACAAATGCATAACAATGGTTACAAATGTAAATTAACAATACCTACTACACACTTTTAAATTCACAAATGCGTCAGAAGACAAGGAAAAGAGAACTGCTTCGTTTATTGTCTCTCTTTTCCAAGGTAAGACTGTCACAGTTGTGCCTATGGCTCCCCTACTCTATCTATGATAATATCTCTATGGTTAAAATATGAAATTTTGAAACAAATTACGCCAATTAAATGGGTGGATAGTTATTAATTAGTTCAAAAAAATTATTCGTCAAAAATTTTAATTAGATAAAATGAAAATACATACTCGTGTATATGTATTGTCATATTATTACTGTTTCTAAAAATAGCATCATTTCAATTTTCAACACATTTAAAATAATTATTCAAACGCGATCAGCATACGTTATTAGAAAACGCAAGTATAAATTTATTGAGAAACGAAAATGAAAATAATGCAAGTTTATATAAAAATTAATAACGAAAACTGAAAATCATAGCGGAAATTTGATAAAAATCTCATGTTATTTCAGAAAAAATGTTTTGTCACTTTAGATAAAAAAAATAAAATATACTTATAAAATATAATAAGGTCATAGATCCAGAACTTACAAGTAAATGTCTGTATTTATTTGTCAATTTACGGAAGAAATGGTCAAAAATGATTAAATTTGTGCCAAAAAGCTTACAATTTTACAACTTTAATTCTTAAATTATAAGTACCTACCTATATCATAGAATTAAACGTTACATTTTGTTTCTCACATTATCTCATTTTTGTTCATTACCATATTTTATAGAAAAATATAAAAATAATTTTCAAAAAGTAACTTGAAAAATGTAGAATGTAAATTACATTTCGATGTTATCTTTTCAAAATATTTACAATTACTTTTGGAAAACTATTCAAGTTTATATAAGCCCAAAATAAACAAATATCATTTATAAAAAGTTCTGTTCTATGTATCTCTATTGAATTTTTCGTTAAAGATATGCTATATTTTGAGATGGTTTTTTAATATTATTATATTATTTTATAGTACGCTTATATTTTAGTTTTAAAATCTGACAGTGGTGTAACTACAAATTCTGTCCTCACCTCACAAAAAATTAGCTCTCTGATTAAGTTGAAAAAAGTTAAGTTATATAGGTATACATTAATTTATTATTTACAAACAAAATGTTGAACTAGCAATGTAGTAGTTACGCCACTGGTATTAATGTAAGGGATTCATACAGTTGAAAATAAATAATAAAGTAAATTTTCAAATAAGACTACGAAAATATTATTTTAATTCGAATTTAAATCACAGAAAAATTTCACCTAAACATAGAAACAAAATAACTGGGTCTAGTTATACTTTTAACAGTTTTTTAAGAGGACATCTGCAAAAATTAATTTAGGCTCTTATAATATAAAACCTGTTGTTCACTTTATAAGAAGCTGTGCTTTGTTATCCAAGCCAACAAACTAACTACAAATCAAATAAGAATAATAATATGTATATTTATAACAATTTAACATAGAACGCAGTGGCAGCACAGAAAAGCTTCGCTCTCAGTGAACATCAAATTTTTTTATTATTATTTACCGAGTTCACACCAGCAAAATCTCTGCAGAACACCAGCCGCGCGTCAACCGCACGGCAACCGCCGATAGCTATACCACACTAATTAAATGTAATAATATTCACACAGAACGAAATGTCTGCGGCAGCGGAACGTTTCCACTTGCCAATCACATCGCTAGCGGAACGGGTGCCACGCGGGGGCAGTTGCTTTGCTTGGGGTGCATCATCCACACAAGCGGACGCGGTAGTTGTGCGGTCCTAAGTACTGCACAGTGTGGTGATTACCATTCATTGCGACTCAGCTCAAACTAAATCCTTACATCTTCCATCCGCAGAGTATCTGCAGCGGCTGCTGCTCTGCAGAAATTTCGCTCGTGTGAACCCTGCCTAAAAATTTGAAATGGCAAAACTTGCCATTTATTAGAATATTTGAAAAAATGGCTCATTCTATTTGACATAAATTTATATTAATTGTAATTACAAAAAAATATAGGTATCTATGTATTTTCGGAATAGTGCTTTTAAATTTTGAGCTTGGTGTATTCATTGTTTTGAAAAATATAAAACCTATTTTATTTTTACATAACTTTTTTATGTATTGTTTATTATTTTGAGTTTGCTACATTAACATTTTTTGTGCGATCTATTAAGAATGAATTTTTTTTTACTTTTTGAAAGAAAGTGACTTTCGTCTGACTTTTTTCAGATTGTTTCTGACTAGCAACGCGCGATAATAGTATATTGTGCAACAAGTGCGGTAAGTTGTCGATTGCCCACGAGAGCAAAGTAGAGCGCACGAACGAAGTGAGTGCGCTCATTCGCTCGAGTGGGAATCGACAACACCGCACGAGTTGCAGATACTATTTTGTCCTACGTTGCCAATGACGACCTCACTTCATTTATTTAAAACGATCATGATTCATGGTCCAGCTAACTGATTATAAAATATCGACATCAGTTTTTCTGAAAATCATTAGGGAATATTTAAAAATCCCACTTTCTCAATAGATCTCACAAAAATAATATGTGCATCTCGATCCGAAAGTAATATTTCCTGTATTTATCGATTTTTCTGGCCTCGGTCAGAAATATGCACATATCTTACTGCAAATTATAGTCTAGATGCACAAAATATAACTAAAAATGATTAATAATTTTGTATTAATATGACCAACATTTGGCTCACATGTATAAGAAACCAGATAATGCAGTTTTAAGGCTTCACCTTTGACCCAGACACAATTTTAATCAATATTGCAATTTTTATATATTTTAGGTAAAAAAATATCTCCATAAAACATTTATCAACGTCTGTCAATCTTTTCTATTTTACGATTTCAAAAATACAGTAGGTAGTTTGAGATTTTTTTAACACCATTGAATGCTTGAAAAAGTAACAACTAGTTGAAACAGTGGCAGTGCTACGAAAAATTCTAAAGGGCACGTGACCTAAATTTTTCAGATTTCTCAGCTTAAAAAAACAAAGTTTGATATATTATTATTTTAATTTGTTTTGTACTCAGCTTCGACAAATTAAAAGTATATAACTCCCTAAGAGGTTCTAGCACTATCACTGGTTCAAAAAGGAAAAAATGAATTTTAAAATCAAGAAACGTATGCATGTTTTATATAAAAATAAATTAAACGACTTCCAATTTGTTAAAAATTCAATTCTACTTTAAAACATAATAAATAAAACAGTTACATAGATTACGTACACTTTTTGTAGTAAATCTACTCTAACAGATTATTTTGAAACACTGAAAATTACATATGTTACGGATAAAACTAGTAAACGCAATAAACCTAGTTTTAACCGGGTAAAATGCGCAACAACTACTGAGCTTTTATTAATATACACGTCTTTAATCCCTGGTGTTTGATTTATTTCGTTTACTTAATAGTTTTAGCCATATATGTGCTAAATAAAAAAATAGAATAGTATCTCAAACTCACTGCCAGACGCTTCAATTTAGAAACAAATATGAAATTTCTCAATTATAATAAAATAGAAAATACACTGAAAAAATAATGTCTGTTGCTTTTAATATCCATCCAAAATAATTTTACTGTTAACAAATAATATACTTCCCATCACAAATTTTGAGCTGAAAACGTATTTCAAAGTTAAATGTGAGAATTCAGTTGGACTCCGAACTTGAACACAATCAAAAATGAACAATGAAACAGTCTAATTTAAAAAATTTTCAAGGATGTTTTGTAAAATAAAATATTTCTTCTATTCTCCGCCAAAGCTGGCAGCTACGTGAATTTGGGCAAGAAGGTAACAACCGTATTTTATCAACATTTTAAAAATTAAAATTAAAAATTTATTTTTTCGCTCGGTTATGGTTATTTCAGGGTAAATATCTTTATTGAAAGGCTGAAAACCAGTTTCTATTTTTTTACAGTCCAAAGGGCAAAGATGGTTTTAAAGTTGATACAAATATGGTCTCAAACGATAAAAAAATATCATTCATTGAAAATACTTCACTTATTTGTAATCGTTCCTGAAAGTATACTACGTGATATTTTATTAAATACGTTTTTAACTATATTATTATAAGATCTTTATTATGAATTATAATTTACATAAGTGCCCTACATATTCTAATTAGGTTGACCCAATTTTACAATTGAAACAAGGAAGCATAACTTTGTGCAAAACATTCATTCGTCGATTTTGCTTGTAGTATCCTCACCTGATTCCACCTCTAGTTCCTTTTCAATGAACAAAGTAACACTATGTAGTTTAAGATTTTATTTTTATAATTAATTTATTATTATTTTTACATTACAACTCCTTCACGACTTTTTACCGTATACAGTTAAACATATTAAATATGTTAGTTTATTTAAAATAGAATTATTGTTGTCATACAAAATAAACGATAAACATAAATATTTTTTGTCATTGACGAAGGTACAATTGTATTAATAAAGGAATGCTATACAATTATTAAAAAAGTCCATCACTTAACAATGAAAAGTCTATAATATATTATGCACTTTGATGCAATAATGTCGAAAAACGGTGTCTAAGATGTAATTATATTTCAATAACCCATCTACGTCTTCCGACCATGCAACTGATAACGTCACAGGTAGAATTCGGGTGAACTCTGTCCATCTGAGTTAAGATTTTGCATGGTATTATTATTGCCATGATTGATTGGTAAGTTCGATCTATTATTATTATTATTACTGGTACTGTTGTTGTTGTTGTTGTTATTGTTTGAGGTTATTTGTAACCTTTGCTTGAGCAAATCTCTTTCCTGAGACACCCTATTCAACTCTCCTCTCAGCCTATGCAATTCCGATTGTAAAGTTCTGTTGGTTGTTTCCAAATCGTGCCTTTGCTGTAACCGTTTACTGCGACAATTCTGAGCGTACCCACGATTTTTCAGCGTGCGACGTTTCTGCTTCAAGCGCACGACTTCCTCTCGTGGATATCCATGGAGGCGTTTGTTCAATTCGCGTACAGAAAGTGACATTAGCATTTCATCGTTCAACCGTAACTCCTCGCTGCTACTGCACGTGGAATAACCACTGCTGGAATTTCCCGTCCCGTTGAGGTTCATCCTCGGCGACAATCCGCTACTACCACTGCAGACGGATAATGGTCTCGGCTGCAGGGTCAAAGAGTGCATTGAACCGGGATGCTGGTGCTCCAGAGGACCGGTAACCGTCATGTAATCCCGCCTATCCCATTCACTCTCGCAATTTCCCATAGAATGCAAAGGTCTTAGATCCAAAGGTTGTTGAGGTTCTTGACGCATTTGCTGAGGTAACCACATCATATCTTCCATTATCCCTGGAGGTCTACAAGTTACCCCAATCGGAGAATGACTCACAGGTGGAGTATCCGGCGGTGTTCCAGGATCTCCAATCAAAGCGCTGTTGACCAATACCGGTTGTGGACCGTACAGAGTTGACTCCGGCGGTGGTGATAGTGGTTGAAGGCGTCTGTCTTCAATCCATTGTCGTGGATAGTTGATCCTAGGAGGCATTGGGGATTCATCATGACCGATCCACCCTTCCGGAGCTACAGAAGTAGGTGATCTATGCAAACGTTCTTCGCGTTTCACTGTCACATCTTCCAAGTGATCTAATACGAACTCCTGAACATATTCTTCAGCTAAATGCTCATCTTCCATTCTGTGGCCGGCGTCATTGCGAATTGGAGTTGATGTTACGACCTGCATTTTTGTTTTTGTTTTCGACAGTGTTAATACACCACGCGCTTTTTGATATTATTTTATTTTTACATTAAATACCTTTCAGTTTGCGCACGCGCAATGCTTATTGAGGACGCTCAATTATACGCCTTAATGACGTTATAAAAAACACGTATTATTAAAACTTTAATGGCGATTGATTCTTATAATTAATTATATTATAATTTTATTACTCATTTGAAAAGAGTCACTTTTGTCAATTATTTTCCTTCGCAAAATACACTATGCACAGTTTATATTTTGATTCAGCACAGATAATCGCAATCCAACAACAACCTTAATCCTTTTATCAATCAGAAATAACACACCGTTTTAAAATTCAGATTCAACAGTTCTTTACTGAATTTTAACAAATCTGAACACATATTTTGAAAATGATCGAAATCATGTAACAATGATTAAAGTGCGCGAATAAATTAAAAACACTCGATAAAAAATTTTATATTCACGTTTATCGAAATATATGAAATAGACGCAAGGCGTCGTTCTATATACGTTCAACAAGCGACGCGGGTGACAGTGGAATGAATAGAACGATATAGTCTACCGCCGATTGAGGTGCGACGCCGCCGCCGTCCCCAAGTTCATGGAGGCGGTGCATCGTACGCGGAACCCCGCCTCTATAAAATTATTGGTTTCAGAGCTTCAGTACATACACATTTTCCAGTACCTATATGTCTGTGTGTACGTATGCGCGTTATCTATCTTCGTGTGTGTGTGTGTGTGTGTGTATGTATTTGTGTAGAAATTAATTTAAATAAAATAAGAAAAAACACTGAACAAATATCGATTAAATTTTGTTTTATATAGTGATCACTTGATGCTATCATTTATTGGAAGTAAATTTTATATGAACACTTGAAAGGGTTTTACATTAGTTTGTTGCTGTAAGAATTTTCATTGCATCGTATTCATCAAACGTTAATTTTAAACCAATAATTCTAACTTTATATTAGAAATCGTGTCCATCGTGATTATAATAAAATTAAGAAACATCGCAGGATAGTGGACAAAATATTTGATTTATTAAATTATTTATGTATGTACTTGAAAAAGTCTAAATCTATAGACGAAACGTCGTACATTTAATTTAATAAATCAAATATTTTGTCCACTATCCTGCGATTTTTCTTAATTTTATAATAATTCTAACGATTATTTGAAACTGCAGCTACATTGACTGTAGTTAACAAAATCATACGTTTACTTTTTAAAAGTTCACCGATTAATCAATGTTCGTGCATTTAGTCAGATACCGATGAGATTTTTGAAAAGAAGGAAAGACATTAGGTACTTTAACGATTAAAATTTTGAAAAATGTAAGCCTTACAGAAATTATTTAAGTCGTCGAAAATAAAAATTTGAATTTTGAAACTCCGATAATATTAAAAGATGAAGGCGGGAACCTATACGATGTTAAACAATTAATTTTTTTAATCGATTTTTTTACAAAAATCTCGAGCTTTTTTAATTTTAAGTCGAAGATTAAAGTAAAAAAATTAAATCGTAAACATTAGCTTCAAATTTATAGTCAAATTTAATTTAATATCACTAGAAAAAAATTATGAATAATAAACAAAGCAAAAAGATCATGTTTTAATAAATTTTTTATAAAATAAGTATTCGAAATAAGGCACATGTTTGGAAATACAGTCACAGTTTTGTACCTATGCGTCGGAAAAAGTGAGCTTAGAATTTAGAAATATTATATATAAATAATATATTAATATTTATTTAGAGGTATCAAACTCTTCTTCATATATTTTAAAGTATTTAAAATGAGCATTCAGGAAAAAACTATTAACATTGCCAAAATTGAAATATAAAATCATAAAGAAGTTACAGAGAAGTATTAAATAGGTATCACGAATTAATAAGAATGAAAACCATACACTCAAAATAACTAAGTAGGTAAATAATACGAATGAGTTGAGTAAACACCAGTAATATTAATATTGTGAGCATGCTAACAGGACACTGAGTGAACATATTCTGACTGTGTTTAAATCCGATAATTATGACAAATTAAAAAAATACTATTTTTGAGCTTGTAGAGGGGTAATATTTTATCTTGTTTTATTCAAGTTGAAAAATAAAATTTATCTAAATGACTTTTTGATTATATTAAGTACAGCCCCATCTTAAATTTATATACCAGAACTCGTGTGATTACTGCGCTCGCCTTCGGCTCGCGCGGTAATCACACGGATTCTAGTATGAATGCAACATAACCTTAGGGGGGTATTGTAAAATCGCGGCTGTCAGATTCGTCACTGCGCACGCCGTGACGCGTTACATACAATATTTTCTGGTACGACATTTAATGCGCGAATGTTGGGTTGCAGAAAGCATTGTCAAAAAATCTAGTTCCATAAAAAAGCATTGTAGAATTTAAATCGATCCTGCTCGAAAAATAATCAATCGATTGAAACGATATTTTTTTGTACAATTGTCATTTCGAAACAACATTTTTTTACGTATTTTTATTAAAATTTAGCTTTCTTTTGTAGATCATTAATTTGTTTTTGTGTGAGCAGTACTATCTAATAAATCTATCTAATAAATAAAATAAATAAATAAAAATAAAAAAAAATGTTTTACATAACAAAGAGTTTGACGACGACATAACGACATTAGATTATTCCTTGTATTATAAAAACTTGAATTTAGATTAGGTACAATCTAAGGTCATTGTCAAATCAGATTTTCTGACAAAGCGTTCTGCAACTGCAACCCAACATTAATTTACGGTCAAAGTAAGATATTACCACAAAAATCAATGCTAAAAGTACTTTTATCGAGCATTTATCTCAAAAATACTCGAGTACAATTTTTACTTCCCACCTCTACTATGGTGGTAATGGATTTAGTCCGAAAAAAATATTTCGAGATTTTATCAGATCTTCACGTTTTGAGACCCTAGCAATCGTGTAAGATCATTTTCTGACTGATGTCTGTATGTGTGTGTGTGTGTGTGTGTGTATGTGTGTGGTCAATTTTTCGCCTTCGATATCGTAAAAAAAATTGTTCTATTGTGTTTATCAGCCTTTAACTTAGATCTGATTAGATTTTGAGTCAAATCGGTTCAGTGGATCCTAAGATATTAAAAAAAACGTTCTCAATGTCACGTATTAACATAGGTAAAAAAAATATAAATGTATTCTAGATGTTATAATATGAAAAAAATGTAAATATTTTTTTTCTCTAAAATGTACAGTTTTCGAGAAAAAAAATATTTTACTAAAAAAAATAAAAATTGTACGTAAATCAAGGTAACCATGATTTTTGCTATATTAAGCTAGCCATCAGTAGATCACTAAACAAAAAAGGGGACCGTGCTTTTTTTCAAAGAATAAAAAAAGTGTGTTTATTTTTTGCAAATATTTACTAGGTGGGAAGTATAGGACTGGTCATCAGTCGAATTTTTTTTATACTCATCCGACTAGTTCTGTCGAAAGCTTCGTTGTTCAAATACAGAATCCTAAAGACACTGCGGTTAGAACAACGGCAATAATATCTCAAAATAAGGGCGCAGCACCGGTATTTGTTCGCGCCTTCGGACAGTGTCGGTGCATACAAAGTCAGAGAAGTACGAGGTTTGGCTGGACTATAGAGCGGCACTCAGCAGGACGGCTGGCCGTCGTTTTCAGTGAAGTCAGCGATAAAGTTTCAATGGCAGGAAACGAAACGCTGCAGACTTTGCACTTTTTGATTCCATAAGTTTGTAGCTACCGACCACGGGTTTACACGCTCGGTAAGGTAGGTAGCATATACTAACACATGTGAATATGATATGTATCTGATATCTGACACAAACATCGTACCTACCGGCGGCGCAATCAGACACGTCCTGATGTGACTTAATTATAACACGCCGATGAATCTGAGACAATTTTACGTTTTATTTTAAACTAGCGGCCCGGTCCGGCTTCGCCCGGGGCTATGAATTTGTGATTTATTATTCTCCCCCGCGCGAAATTCTCACTCTGCGAAGTGAAGCCGAACTGGTGGTGTTTATAATATTAGTAGGATTCCGTCAATACGCTGAAATGCAAAAAAATTGCAGTTACCTTTGGTTACTATCCCACGACCCACAGGAACTATAAATGTTTCCAAGATGAAAAGTACCCTATGTGTTATTCCAGGATCTAAAATATCTATATATCAAATTTCATGAAAATCCGCAGTCGTTACGGATCTGAGTGGTAACAAACATACACACACACACGCAAACTGTCGCGTTTATGATACTAGTAGAGATTCTAATATGCGATTCTATCTGTGAAACCATGCCACGAATCACAATAATCATTATTACAATTCCATCTGTAATTGGAGCCTAGCTCTGTTGATTGGTGAAATAAATAAATAAATCGAGGCAGTTATTTTACATTATCAGAATTAGATATATCTCCATATTATAATGCCTGAACGCATTAGATTTTTAGAGATTTTTTATTTACTGTTCATCTCACAGACATAAAAATCCATTTAAGAAAGCACTCATAATACAAAACACGTAATAATTTTACATAAATAAAAACAGAATAGAGTAGAAACTCAATTACTCGAACTTCAAGTTCAAGGGAACTGCTAACAATTTCGAGATATGAAGTTTTTGACTTATCGACGATTTTGTTACTTCGAGTTACAGAGTGTAATATGTATTCACAATACCTCCTAGGGAAATCATATTACTTAGTTCGAGTTAGAGTCTTTTAAATTTCAGCGGAAGGGAATGGCTAATTCTTCGACTTAGAGAGGATTTCGACTTAACGATGTTCATGTTCGAGTTATAGAGTTTCTACTGTATATATTCGAATATTACAAAATAGCATCAAATACATTACAGCAGCAATCCTCCATATTTTTATTTCTCTAGATTGCAAATTAATTTACACATGTGTTTAAAATTACGTTTAATTACGTTACTTAAACATAGTATATCCCACATAATTTTCGAATTTACAATTTGAAAACTGAAAAGTCATTGAAAAATTTTTTTCGTTGGAGAGCAGCCAATTATATAATTGTTTCGAAACATATTGGAAAAAATCATTTTACCAACCAGTGGTCACAGTCAGGATTCTAACCTGAACCTTTCCACTTTTCACTTTCATGTTGGGCTCTCGCTAGTACGAGGATTCACTTCATGTTATAGCTATTGAATTAGCATATATGAATTGACACTCGCATGTAGGGAAAATCTATTGATTCTGAAGCATATAAGGAGAATATATTAGTTTAGCAATCTTGTCACGGTTGAGTATTGTAAGCTCATTCCGCCGCGAAAGTGGAAAGGTTCAGGTTAGAATCCTGACTGTGACCACTGGTTGGTAAAATGATTTTTTCCAATATGTTTCGAAACAATTATATAATTTGCTGCTCTCCAACGAATAAAATTTTTCAATTGCATTTCAGCCGTAAGTATAAAACTACTATTTATCTGAAAAGTCATGTTGTGGAAAAAATTTGCAATTTATGTTCCCAAAGAAAAAAATTAAACAGTGGCGTGTCCAGACCTTTGGAAAGTGATCTACAAAAGGGAAGTACGTATTTAAACAATTAGGTAGGGATCTCCCCTAATTTATAACTCTCCCAAAAATGTTTTGTTTATGCAAACCAAACATTTGTTGTTTTTTTATAATTACTTTATTTTTTATCTCTCTAGGGGCTTTGAGTATTTATCCCCGCATAATTAATACTATACAGTGATCCTCGTAACTCCAATCAAATAATATTCATTTTTCTTTTCTTTGGCTTTTTAACCTATATTCAGTCGATGAAAAACTGAAAAACCTGTATGTAGTGAATCTGGAAAGAATAATTTTGGTTTCTTGTAAGTTTTTCAGGATATTTTTTTAAATTCAACCCCTAAGGGGGTAAAACGAGAGTAAAACCCACCACCCCCGTTTTACCTTTTTACCCCCTTAGGAGTTGAATTTAAAAAATGCTCGAATAGAGGTTTGCTCATTTTTTACCGACTTCAAAAAAAAGGAGGTGGTTCTCAATTCGGTTGTATTTTTTTTTTGTTTGTTACCTCATAACTCAGTCATTTATAAACCGATTTTGAAAAATTTTTTTTATTTGAAAGGATATACTTTCAGATTGGTCCCATAGAAATTTCATCATATCAGATAGCGTAAGAAAGTCGGTTTAATAAAAGTGAGTAGCGGCGTGTGATTCTTTTAAGATAAATGTCACATTTTGACACTAATAAAGTAAAAAATAAAAAACTTTTTAACAAAAAAAAAACCTCCTTCAAAAACCCACTAAAAAGAGGAAAATAATGAAATTTTGAGGTCTGTGCCAATTTAATAAAATATGAAGTTGGTTAAAAAGAAGATATTAATCACTATACTATACTTTTTAACCGACTTCATATTTTATTAAATTGGCACAGACCTCAAAATTTCATTTTTTTCCTCTTTTTAGTGGTTTTTTGAAGGAGGTTTTTTTTTGTTAAAAAGTTTTTTATTAAAAAAGAGTTTGTATGTTGAATTCAATATCTCTCACCTTAACGATTTGTGAGATATGAACATTTTGTCAAAAAAATTCTACATCTCGTTTGACTCCCTTAGGGGTTGAATTTTGAAAAATCCTTTTTTAGCGGTTGCCTATGTCTTATAAGGAACCTACCTTCCAAATTTCAAGTTTTTAGCTTAAGCGGTTTGACCTGGGCGTTGAATCATCAGTTATCAGGCAGAACATTTCTTTTTATATATAGGTACCTAAGTATATAGATTTTTCTTAAAATGTTAAAGACGTGTTCAGCACCCTTAAAAACATAATATAAAATGACACCTCACTTGCTTATGCAGTGCATTTTCAATAAGCTTCATTTTCCAAAATGGCCAATCGCACTGACCATCACCAAATTTTTTTTTTCAAATTTCATTCACTACACAATGGTGAATCTCTGATAAATGAATTACACACAGAAGCGTTTTCAGAAAATGGACTACAATCCTATATTTCATATTTATTTGGGTTTTTGAATCCAGAAAAAAGATTTTGTTTAGATTGCACTATCCTTTTCAGATTCTTGTCTCAGACTCCGGGTATCGATGAAACTCAAACCTGGGTGGGGAAAAACATGATTTTATATTATGATGTTTTACAAAGCCTTACATACATTATTTACTTTTGTTATAATATAATTTGTGCCGGCAAAATCTTTAATAAATATATTCGTAACTTTATATAAAATCAACTAAAAATCAGTAAACGTATGCAAATTATTATTTGCTCACACATATTCACACAGCAACCCTTTGTTTTACCCGTTCAGGGTTGTACAAAACGATACATTAGTTTGTATAAATTATTCAAAACAGTAATAACTAATTTACTGTCAACATTTTTAGACCAGTAAAATAATTTATTAATTAATTTATTTATTGTAGATTATAGACACGTCGACAACTCAGGTCATTAGCGTCTTCAACACAATAAATAATCCACCCGCCGGCATACACAAACCGACGGGTACGAGCTCGGGTCCCTGGGAGTGCTAATTCCCAAAAACAACCCTTTATGGGGACTGCTGGTGGAAATAAATGTTGGAAAGCGGGAGATCATCTTGATCGCTTCATTTGACGTCAAATAAAAGTATCCTAGGTTTACATGGTTCCTCGACGCAAGCTTACGTGAGAGAATCAAAAAAAAAACACGAAATTTAACCACTTTTTTGTTTTTCTCGAAATATCTCAGAAACGGTCGACTTAAGCGATTCTTACAATATGTAATGTTTTAAAGAGGATTATATTTCCTGCAATTTTTATTCCTATAACTTTTCTGTGGTACTAATGGTAAGCGCGCTACAACTTCTTGAAAATCACGCGCTTTTAGTAACCTTGGTAACCAATGATTAAAATGTAAAGTCCTTTTCAGTAGCTTTATTTATTGTGTTCTTCGTCGTAAAATTTCATGTTTTTTTTATGCCTTCACGTAAGCTCGTGTCGAGGGATTGTGCAAACCTATGATACTTCTATTTGACGTCAAATGAAGCGATTAAAATGATCTCCCGCTTCCAACATTTATTTCCACCAACTGACCTCTATTTTACTGGCCTATTTATGCTATCAGTAACAATAATTATTAATTAATTAAGATATTTGCTGAAAACGATGTCTTCAGTAGCTGATGGATCCAAATGAAACGCAATTACTGTTTTAAAATTTGTACTGAAGACATCGTCCTCAACAAATATCTCAGATATTCTAGTAGTATCACCTTGTCGAAAAGCAGATTTCGATAATAATTAATTAATAAACAATTAGAATATTTTTAATAGAACTGTAACGGGACATATCTGTAATTTAATATTTAATTTTCTTGGGTATTTTGATAAACCTAAATTGGAGAACGCATGTCCAGAATATTTGCCAGTTATCTGCCTGTTTGCACCGAAATCAAACGAGTGACGCTGGACCGATGTTGATGAAACTTAGCTCACTATCTGTATCGAAGATACTTGTTCTTAGTAAAATAATTATATTATTTCGACGGCATTTAATATTACGGCCTTGTGAAGTTCAGTTTTTAGATAAAAAGTCACAATATTCTTATGAAGTTTTAAAGTTCTGTAACATTAGTTCATTGAAAAATTAGTTCGTTTTTTCCAGATTTTTTTTGAGAGATGTATATCGAAAAAAAGCACTTATAGGTATATTGGGAAATACTAAGTAAAATAAGTAATTATTATGTGTATTTAAGATTACGTTCTAGGTATGGTGAAGCTTTAATTATCATGAAGTTTCAACCCTGTGATGATAAAACGGGACAGAGATAGCACGAGTTTCTCGTTCACTTAATGTTTAACAATTACGTTAATTACACGGAATACAACAGAGCGTAACCGTAATGCAGGGTTGTATAACAGGCGCTGTGAATAAAGCAAGTACGAAGTGTTCTGGAATGTGTGACTTTAATAATACTCGATAAGTAATACCTACTAATAAAGATAGACTCGCGCATAGAGTCGACACGGTTTGGCACATACAAAATGCAGTGCGCGATCCTTCGTAAGTTCGTTTATTCTTTTGTTTTCAAGGTTTTTATCGGAAAACTGATTGAAAGTATCAAGTTGACTTTCAGTTTATTAGTATAAATAGAATAAATTGAAAACATGAATTGGTACTAGGCTCAATAATCCTGGTAGTTGGTATCCTTATAAAAAGTTTCATGAATTCAATGTTTGTTTAATAAAATTTTTAACATTTTTATTATTATTATTTCGTTTATCTTTACTATAATATATAAAAGAAGAAGTTTGCATATATCTATATGTTAACTCAAAACTCGAGAACCGCTGAACCGATTTGAAAAACTATTTCTCCGTTTGAAAACCTATACTTCCTAGAAGAGTAACATATAGGTTATAATATTTTATTACGTTACGACAAAAAGGGGATGAATAGTGAGCGAAAATATCGATTTGTACTCGGGGGAAGCCGCACTGTTTACAAAACATGAGATTAATTCTTTTTTTTTAGTTCTGACATTAATTAAGTTTGATACTTGTCAACTTGTAAACAAGTCAGAAATTTTAAAAAACTAACTAAAGTTTTATTTGAAACTAGCTTACCTACATCATCAGTTCTGATAATTTATAAAATTAAAAAAATACACTAAAAGGTTCGTCTACAAACCCAATTTGCCTCAATACGACTCCATAATGCGCTTGAAAACAGAGATACACGCCCACACACACATACACACGAAACGCACACACATTTATATTATATAATATAATATAGGATAGCAGTATAGATTTGCACAAGCTGTTCGTTATTTACATACAATTAAAATATAAAACAATTATTTAACCCTTCACCCAACCAGCCGATCTGTAAACACCCCCAACCCCAAAACCGCACTCCTACACACACGTATTATATCATTATCTACTTTCTTAATGCTTAACTTGTACCTCTAATGCAGCGGCGGCCCTAGACTGTTTTCGAGGTAGAGTGAGAATCCCGTTTGGCGTCTTTGGTCGACACCTCTCGAATAAATTCCCGAAAACTAAAATCGTACTGAAAATATAAGAGAAGGTACTGACGTATTTTTCGAATCCGAAAAGTGACGATAATAGTTGAATGGCGAGTCGAATTTTTTTTTCATCATTGGATTTCGGCGCCCTTTCTGACCCATCCCCTGGAGCGGTCGCTCCACTTGCTCTACCCTTAGGCAGGTCCGGATTTCTGCCTAGGCCAACAAGGCACCGGCCAAGGGCCCAGCCCCCGAGGGGACCCCGGCCAGGGCGGAGATTGAAATTAAAGGAAAAAAGCCCAAAAATTTTGTAAGATAACCCAATTGGCGACTTTTTTTTTGCTAATTCCATTTTTTCTCCTTTTTTTTGGGCTTGGGGGGCCCAACTGTCAAGTGCTTAGGGGTCCTGGGTCTTTAAGTCCGGGCCTGCCCTTGGGCCGGCACTGCTCTAATGCAACATCTATATTATTCTATACAGTGCGTAAATTTAGTGTGGAACAAGTCCATATAAAAAATCCCAGATACATCTGCGGTCAAAATTGTCGGACAGGATAACCTTATTTTTTTAACGCGCATCTCTTCTGATAGTCGTCCTTTTTTACCCCCACCCCTTTTTAGAATGTCGTGATCGCCTTTTTTAGGGTTTCGTACCTCCGAACGGAACCCTATTACTGAACCTACGATATATGTCCGTCCCTCTGTCTGTCTTGTGGCTCTATCTCACCAACGATATAAGAGGTAGCTTGTTGAAATTTTCACAGTGTTGTTGTGGCATGAACCCTAGCGAATAATAATTAGAATTAAATAATCTATTAATTTTAATAAACTAATGTTTTTAGGATTCCGTACTTCCGAACGGAACCCTATTATTGACCCTACGATGTCCGTCCGTTTGTCACAAGGCTCTATCTCACAAACGACACGAGGTAGCTAGTTGAAGTGTTCACAGATTATGGCATGAATTCTGACAAATAAGAATTAGAATTAGAATTAAATAATCAATTAATTTTAAAAAAATAATGTTTTTTATTTTACTACGATGCTAACTCCAGCCCGTACTTCTGTACTCTACTATAAATGTATAATTCTACTAAGTATGGTAGAATACATTTTTAGATTGTTGGGTCTCCAAGTCACTATATGAATATTATGAACTATTAGAAATACCTTGTATTATGCCCGTCTTGAGACTTCTTGTGAATTTACACTACGCGTTTCAGCAACGAGTTGCCATCTTCAGGTGTGGTTAATTATTTTTTAAAAAACACACATTGAGTATTCGTAACACTATATAATATTATGATGCTAAGCACTGTGTATTATGTCGTGGTTCACAAACCACGACATAATACACAGTGTCACAAGACGGACATAATACAAGGTATTTCTAATACTTCATAATATTTATAGTAGAATGTTCGACTGAAGATCTAAAGGTACCTTGTTTGATCCCGGGTTTTGGATCGCAATATTTTAGTTTTTTTTAATCATCAAAATTATTCTGTTAACATATTTTTTACTTTAAAAATTAATTTCATTAAACTTGATACGGAAATATTTTGAAACATTAAAAAGAATAAAATAAAATATAAGTAAAAAAACTTTTTAAAAACAAGTTTAAATAAATAAATCTGTTAATTTTTACCCCTATCTAACTCCTTATTTTTATTATTGTACGGAACCATCGGTGCGCGAGTCTGACTCAGCGACTAGCACTTGCCCGTTTTTTTCATTGTATAATTTCTCGATACAGCGATTTAATTTGGATAATCTACAGTCTATAATGTAGATAATACGTACAGAATACAAATTATTAGATATTATACAGAATACAATATTATGTCATAATATTAGATATCTATGGAATGTATAATATGCTATGGTATTGTGCCATATTCGAATCCAGAACAATAGTCCGGATGATCCTGGAGTAATGAGTTGCTCTGTTGACATATTAGCTAATCTTTTGAATGAATGTCAAATGACATACATATTACGTTCCAGTATCGCGCAGTTTGATAAAACAAATGAACCACCGTTCTGGGAAAACGAATGGGTTTAAGCAGGAACGTATGGAGGGTAGAGTTAAGGAGAACACTCTCATATGGGGGAACAGTTGCAAAAGTGTCCAGCTGTAAGCTGTAAATAACAGTTCCAAATCTCTCCCGAGTGGCGCCAAAATAGCAAGAGAGTATGAAATGAACTTAGCAGTTATTGACTGAGTGAAGTGCGCTGAGTTGAAAAATTTAATATTTTTGATGACTAGAGTAGTTATAACAAAACCTCAACTGTTTGCGTAGTCCAAAAGTTCAAAATAATTTTGTAAATATAACCTAAAATAACTACTGTCAGATAACGTGGACGGTGATTTAATTTCCATGATCTGTTTTACATCAGAAATTTCAGTTTTTTAATAATTTTTATTAGAGAATTCTACTTTTGAAGAAATTTCAAAAATTATTATGTGGAACTTTTATAAAAAAATGAAAAGAATATAATTGATTGACAAATTCAAGTATGTATTTACAGGTGTTTTAAATTTTGCGTTTGTAATTTTTTATAAAAGCAATCATTGTTACAAAATTAAATAATTTTTCAGGCGTTCATTAGTGTATTTGCCATAATATGGCACATACACTATTGGCGTCGGTCGGATGGCGGGACCTAGGGGTCGGACCAAAATTTCTCGACGTTTCATAGCCTCCTGAACAACCATTTTTGCAAATGTTTATATATATATGTATGTATATATTTATATATATATATATATATACATATTTATATATATATATTTATATATATATGTGTGTACACGATAACTCTCGACAGACTTAATCGATTGAAACGAAATTTGGTACACACATTGGAACCCATCACCGCAAGAAGCCTATTTAAAATGGGCCCGATCGGACCATTTTCAGGGTTGTATTTAGGGGTTCCAAAAAGTTTTGGGGCCCAAAAATACCGAAAAATTTGTCAGAATCGTTTCAAAATTGAAATTTAACTCTTTAGTAAAGATTAAAACGTGCTGCTAAAATTTTAATAAAATCGGCCCGACAGGACCGGACTTTCAAATTTTATGAAAACACTGGTTTGTTGATACGGATTTACTTATGAAAGGGTGTATTTAATGTGGTACAGAGGTTGCATTGATAATAATATTGAAATTAAGAAAAAAATATTATTTTAAGGGATGTATTAAGGGGTTAAATTTTTTATTTTGTCCAAAAACAAACTTAAGTTCGCGTATTAAAGCCACAAGGCCTGTATTTGCAAATACACTATATTGTCGGCAGGGTTTGGCACTGCGACCCGAGTTTTTTATATTGGGATTATCTTTATTTACTATTTTATGCATAATTACAAGTTTACCAATGATATTTGACTGTTTTTCTTTTGAAAAGTGCGTCATTTAAAAGCGGAAGTTATGCTTTCCTTCTTTACTTCACTGTCTTACTCTAGTATTATTTGGCGCATCCTTTAAAATTTACACTCTTGCTATTGTGGCGCCACCAATTTATCGCCTTTTGACGGACGCTTTTTCATATGCAGAGAGAGTTCTCCTTACCTCTACACTCCATACAGGAACGGATCAATATACCGTCAAGAAATTTTATTGAGTGGGCACGGTATATATTTTATAGTAGTTAGTAGGTATGTAAAAAATATTTTCCCGATTTTTTGGCATACCCCCCTCTACGAATCCGCTAAAAAATGTGAGAGTAGTCGAGATCGTTGGAATGTTGTTGTCTATAGTCTATACAACGTCACCTTAGTTCAATTGTAACAAACCTCCAGTTCTCAAGTTCTGGTCTGAGAACTGGTCAAAATATCAAATTAATTTTCTGTTTATAATTAAAAATAATAATAAATTGTTAATATGAATTAGTTGACACAAACGTTCCTGAAAGCTTTATGAATCGCGAAGTTACGTACCTGTTCATTCAGAAGATGGGCATTAATAATAAGCTTTATTTGTATTTTCTTTGCGAAAAATATCACTGCACACCACTGCTAGATACATACAAAAATACTCAACTCGTCACGACATATTTAATCTGTAGTTAAACAATAAACCAATAGTTGAGACTTGAGTCGAGGAGTTTCAAACATCTCCCTTAATGGCATTTTTATAGTAGTTTCATTTGTCTAAATATTTGAGACAATAATAAAAACAATAGATGCTCTTATACGCAGGGCTCGACAAATTAGGCAACATTCGACGCGACCCCCAAAAAAGTATTCCTCGGATCCTACCTTCAAAAAACGATTTTTATTAACAAAATGCCTTAATAAAAATAAGAAGAATAAGTAATCAACAACATTCGTTTTTGTTGATATAATATTACGGTTTATTTATTTAATTTTTTCCAATATTCATGTCATGCATTTTTAATTTTTGAATGGTGCATTTTATTTGAGAAATATCACTCATCAGCACTAAGCATTCTGATATTGGAGCAAATCAATAACCAGTAAGAATTTTATAACATGAGGTTCTGTTTTTGAATTTAATCAAAATGACGCTAAACACTTCTTTCGCACGATGCTGTTGAAGGTGAGAGAATTGATATTATAAATACGTCTTGAAGAAAAACGAAAACCTTTCTCCCTTTTGATTTTCAAAGAACCATAATGTATATTATATATGTATACAATAATTTTTATGAAGGTTTTTGTGAGAACCAATGAGCCGATTTGCTTATCAAACATTCTTTTAGAAAGCTTTTAAGCTACGAATTCGAAGAACGGGTGGGTATTTCAAATTAAAAAATACGACTCGATTTTTTTCAGTTTCCTACATTTCTTTCAAAACAAAACAAAAAATATGATTCCACTTGTCAATATTCAATGATAATAAATTAAAAGCTTTTATCTATGATAACCTATAAAAATACCTTATTTGAAAAGCGTGTTAATAATAGTTTTTGAATTATGTATGTAAGATATACCTACCTACGGTCATTAACATCATAATTAGTAAATTTAAATTAAAATAATTCATGATAATTTGACGCGTCAGTAAAAAAGGGGAAGTATTACTTATTATTTGTTGTTTCGACATTGTTTTGTTATTCTTATACTAATCGCATGCGCAAATATGCAATCACGTTGTTCTAATATAGCGCGTGTACAGATGGGACATTCATATTATATTATAGAGTACACATGGTTCGATGTCCGGAATTGCTGTATCAGCAGGGTCAGACGGACGCTTATTGCTGTATATAAAAGTCGATTTTTCCTGTAATCATTATTTTCGCGCTGTACTCTGTAACCCAAATCTTCACTAGATATTTTGACGCACTACATATTTTATAAAACAAAATATGTTACGTATTTTAAGGCCGGACTTAGGGTCGACTTCTGAGACATAGCTAGAGAGGGGGC
The DNA here is from genome assembly GCA_039654895.1 of Mongoloraphidia duomilia. Classification (NCBI taxonomy): domain Eukaryota; kingdom Metazoa; phylum Arthropoda; class Insecta; order Raphidioptera; family Raphidiidae; genus Mongoloraphidia; species Mongoloraphidia duomilia. Next base: position 13,925,017 of record CM077522.1, read on the forward strand.
TCATGGGGCTGAAGCCCCCTATCTACAAGTACATTCGTTCATTATATTATTACGTATCACGCTTTTTAGTATTGAAATACCCGCCGCCACAACAAACAAAATTCGAAAGACATTTTCTCCAAATTGACATGATTTGGTATAGATAGTTTTTTTTCTTTATAATACCAACACGAACATTCTCAAAATGAGTTTATAGCCTTTTTATTTTTTAATAAAGATCAGCAACTCTCAGGTTTTTCTGAACCTTGTACTAATCCATATTTTAAATTTATTATTATTTTTAATAAAAGATTGAAAATCTATTTAATATTTTAGCTAGTTTTCGGATTAGAGCATGGCAGATTGTAACAGATACTAAGCTTTGGATTACCTCCTTATGACCTTGCCTATGCCATCTCTAACTTCTACTCTGAGCTTCTTATAAGTACATAGGTACTGTAGGTACCTATTAGTACTACCTACTATACAGTAGGTAGTACTAATAGGTACCTACAGTACCTATGTACTTATAAGAAGCTCAGATATAGATACCTAATTATTTAATTATACGTCATCGTAACTTAACAAGAAAAAACCGACAATATAGCTAACAGAGATTACAACGTAATGAATGAAGTAAATAATAAATACAGGCATCAACAAAAGTGACAAATTATTGTGACAATGTTTATTTAACATCAATGAATTAATATATCCATAATGTTTGCCTTTTTATAGTAAAAAATTGAACTACGACCTGAACGTCAAATTTCATAGTATATTATTAAATATTTATCTTTTGTCAACAAAAACAGTCCATTCAAATGTTATATTTTTTAAGGCTAACTTTGCATTTTGGGTAGGACAAGATTTTTTTTATCGCTGCGTAGAGTGTAAGTTTAAAATTGAGTTTTCAGGGTCGGCGGCCACCCCAATTGGCCGCCATTTTGAAAAAGGGGTACATCTTACAGAAAATTTGCAGAGAGGTTTTTTGTTTAGAATCGAATTCTCTACAACTTTAGGTACTTAACTTGACATACTTTTTGTCGTAAATTGAATAATAAAGAGAAAAAAAATATAATTTGTATTCTTTCAATTTTAACAGAAAAATAAAAAATATTCTATCTTCTATTGGGATCCGTCAGATAGGTGGAGCTTCAAAAACATGGCGCAGACGGAGGGAAATTTCATATACGGGGTATACTTTTGCGTGTAATTTTATGATTTTCAAAGTGATAAGAAATGATAAATATAAGTGCAATTTGTGATTGGGCCGGTACGAATCCTAAACAAGGAATTTCGTTGAAGGAGAACGGATTCTCAAAGCCGGGCATATTATCAAATGTCGGAAATATAACGAGAAAAATGCATGCAAAATGAACTGTCAAAAGTAGTAATCTTTACGACATATTGCTTAAAAACAGGGCCGCAGTAAGGGTAGGGCGGAGGGGCGACGGCCCCGGGCGCATCAAGTTATGGGGCGCCAAAGGCGCGCCAGTATTTTATGTGCAAGGCTGATTACTACTAGACAAAACATATAAAATATACAATAAATTGTATTGTCCTTGGATTAATAAATTTATTATTATTATTATAATAAAAATATTGCAAAATATAATTACTAAAGATTAAAGAAATTATGAAATATTTGGCGATAATTTCTATAGAAATATCTGCAGCAAAAGACTTGAATTATGAAAGTTTAATAAACCAATTTGCTCAATTGATGGCCAGAAAAGTGAAGTTTTGATTTTTCGTAGACCGGTAGTTAGATAGGTAGTAGTAGGTACCTACCGACATTTTTTTTATAACGTTTATTTTGCAGTTATTAGTGAACATTTTTTAAGTTTTTCAGTTGTTTATGTTGAAATCTCATAAAAATCTCGTATCATGCATTTTTTGTTTTTTTGAGGGAGGGGGCGCAAATTAAAATTTTGGCCCCAGGCGCAAGATTTTCTTACTGCGGCCCTGCTTAAAAACATCAAAATTAAAAGAAAATCTCCACGAAATTAATCATCTGCGTTCAATGCGCTTTTAAGGCTGGGTTAGGTGAATAATGTAAACACATAACTGCAACATAATAAGTTATACCTATTGTAATAAGTAGCTAAGTTACTAACCTCAAAATATTTGTATACGAAGTTAATCCTATAAATTTGTTAATCATCAGGGATTCAACTATTTTAGTGCAGTATGATAACAAGTACATCTTATTATTACTATAAAATATTTTTTTAATTCATAAATACAGTTTTCCCACATTTCATTAGAAAATAATTCTCTGTAAAGTAAGTTTTACAAGGCAATAACTGACAGTGTTTATTGCCATGATATTAGAAAACGTCGCGAATTCCATTTTCGATAAACTTTTTGTTTATTTTACTTGTTTTATTTTTGTAATAAACAATTTCATGATTAATTTGCACTGTTAGCATGTAAAATTTTCCCTCGTTTGAGTACAATTTTCTGCCACCAGATGTCAGATGCTCATTTGACGGACCCCAATAGGACATATCTTTTTAATTATTCAATTTACGACAAAAAGTATCTCTAGTAAAGTTGTAGAGAATTCGATTCTAAACACAAAACCTCTCTGCAAATTTTCTGTAAGGCTACGGTTACAGTGCAAGTGTGTTCGCGCGATTTATACTTCGCGCGTATATGCCCGTATTCGGGCGAGCAGGTGGGTACTAGCGATTTTTGCGCGAATTCTCAAGAAATAGAACGAGTGGTAAACAATTTGTAAGTATGGATATAGATGAAGAATATTATTTAACAGAAAACTCGTTACTGATGTCAGTTGTATTTGAACAAAAAAAGGCGGCAGTATTGGGAAAACATAATATTCGTAAATCGTCAATTGAGTGAATACTTTCAACTTTTGATGAATTAAAGAAGTGCAACCATCAAAATTTTATGAATATTATCATAAGACTTATGACACATAACTCTTATAGTATATTAAATACCTTTAAAATTCGAAATCAAAGACGCACCAACGGATGAAAAATCATTACCTAAATCTAACAGACTACACTGTTGTAGAAATTTTATCCAAGGGTGATGGTAGTGAAATCGTCTGCGAAGACTCAAAGGTCGATATTAGGGATACTAAATTGAACGAAAACATGGATATTATCGGGAAAGAGAACAGTTTTAAATCAGCGAACAAAATTAATTAGGAAAAGCCTTTAAAATTCGAAATAAAAGACGAACCAACAGATGATAATTCATTAATCTAACAGAATGTGCAGATGGTTTATCTAATCACAAGCGTATGCACGCTGGTGATACCCCATATCAGTGTGACGTCTGTAATAAGTGCTACTCTACATCAAGTAATTTGATTATTCACAAACGCAGACATACTGGCGAGAAACCATACCAGTGTGATGTTTGTAATAAATGTTTCAGCCAATCAAGTAGTTTTATTAGTCACAAACGCACACATAGGCACTGGCGAGAAACCATACCAGTGTGACATTTGTAATAAATGTTTCAGCCAATCACGTAGTTTAATTGATCACAAACTCACACATACCAGTGCGAAACCATAACAGTGTGACGTTTGTAATAAGTGCTACTCTATATCAAGTAATTTAAATATTCATAAACGCACACATACTGACGATAAACCATATCAGTGTGACCTTTGTAATTAAAGTGCTACTCTACACCAAGTAGTTTAATTAGTCACAAACGTACACATACCGGTGAGAAACCAGATCAGTGTGACGTTTGTATAAGTTTTTCAGTCTATCAAATAATTTAAATACACATAAACGCACACATACTGTTGAGAAACGATAACGGTGTGACTGTGACGTTTGTAAAAAGAATTTTATTTTGACTAATCACAAACTTAATAAAACATACTGGGGAGAAATCGCATTGGTGTGACCTTTGTAATAAATATTTCATGTGGACCAGACTGCAAAATCTCATAACTTCACACTCGTGAAATGTTTACTATTAGAAGATAACTGACACGATTTAATTTTATTTTTCTGTAAGTAATCTTACGCGTGCCAGTATCACTTTTGTAAGTTTAATTGCCTGTATTATACAATGTTCATAATAATCCTAATCAATTTCACGGTTATTTCACTCGCAGTGTAAAAAAGAATATTTCAATTACTAGTTTTTGCCCGCGTGACTAGCAATTATCCCAAAAATCGACCAGTTCCATAGGGAAGATAAAACTTATCCGAGGTCGCGGACAAAAGCTAGTAACAATACATTATCAGATAAGATAATGTAATGATACATAGCTTACATTCTCATTCAGGATATTATACAATTATGTATATTCAAAATTTCATTGAAATCCGATAACGTTTTACTTTTATTATATCAGTAGGGATTAGTTATTACATAATATATTATAAAAATCTAATACCACAACTAATAATAATTAATATACCTATTTTTATACTTATAAGCAAACACCTCCTTTATTGTAATTTCAAATATTATACTTTTAGTAATACCTACTTAGATAAATTAAAAAATGGAATGTATGACTATGATGAAATAAATACATATTAACAAAATAAATTAGTAATAATCTGGAACAGGTGCACAGCAAATTTTAATAAAATCTTCGTAACGGACTGTCCCATTATTTGAAACATTAGCTTCCCGGAAAATATTGTCAACTTCTCGCTGTGATAAACATTCACCCCAACGCTGTAAAATATATCTCAACTGAGATGCAGGAATTGTACCCTTCCCTGCTTTATCGCCAGCTTTGAAAGCGTCTACAACTTCTTTTGGAAGATTTTCTGCTTTCGAGTGAACATACATAACATCAAGAAAATCTGCAAAACTCATTTTTCCACCCTAAAAACCACATGCAAAACATAAATTTCTCTGATTTTTAGTTTGTTATTTAAAAGTTATTGCTTACCTTCTCCTTTAAATATGTAGCAAGCTCTGAAATTGTAGGAGATAACCCTAAACTTCGCATAATCACAGTTAATTCATCTAGTGATCGAATTTGACCGGAACGTGCAAATAAATAGAAACATTCCCTGAATTCTGTAATAAAAGAAATATAAATTCTGCTATCATTTTCATAAAAAAAATATTTGATTTCTACTAACCATCAATATCTTGTTCTCGGAAATACCTGGCCTGAAACAAAAAATAGGTAAAAAATATAAACAAAATATTAAATTAACTAAAACTTATTATTACCATTTTGAAATGTTAAACAAGAGAAATGTTTGTAGTCTTAAATTTTACAGATTTGGAATTTATTAATTTATCTACTATCTCGATAATTTATTACACCTGGTACAGGTCACAGGTGTGTAATTTGCTGACGTCAGTAACTTTTCATCACATTCACAACTTAATGTTATTTGGTCATCTATTGACATAACAGTGCAACAGCCAACAGGCAGCTCAATACAATAAGCAATTCAATCGGTATGGCAGAAAACACCATGTTGACATAATAATAATATTGTTATTTATCCAGTGTGCTTATTTGTATGTAAAAATGTTCTGAAATAGTGAACTTTCAACTTATTTTTTAAACGATTTTTTAATAATCAATGTAAATGATCAGGAAAAAATGTGAAAAGTTCAATGGCATGTAAGAATAAAATTTTATTGATGTTGAATTTGAATAATCTTGACATGAAATAAATTTTTATGTAATCAATAACACATTAGTTGAAAGAAATAATGCGTAAATAGATCGTAAATATTCCAAAGTAAATTCATATTCTTGGCAATGATTCAGTAAAATCTTATCAGTATCACCTAATTAACAGATAAACCTTGAAATCATTGTTCAAGTCTGCTCAGAGCATAACATGTTAATTCATTTTTTGTGTTTTTAGTAGTTCCAATATTTTTAATTTAAATCGTTTGGAACTGATGAATGATGTAACGTAAAAAAAAGATAAGTAAATATGAGTCTTGCAGTTTCCAATCCAAAGTTGCCAAACAAAAGGTATAATTTGCCAAATTCACAACTAGTTATTACTAGTCTGTTGGCTGGAGCCACAGCAGGTGCCTTAGCTAAAACGACAATAGCTCCTTTAGATCGCACAAAAATTAATTTTCAAATAAGGTACGTTGTCTGTGTGATAGATTTAAAAAACATCCAGGAATCATGTTATGTTCGTTTTTCAGTAAGGTGCCTTATTCCGCTAGTAAAGCTTGTGAGTTCATAAAGGAAACTTATTTAAAAGAGGGCTTCTTTGCATTATGGCGTGGAAACAGTGCAACTATGGTACGAATAATACCATATTCTGCAATACAGTTTGCAGCTCACGAGCAATGGAAACAGCTTTTAGGTGTCAGTCCACAGTCGTAAGTCTTAATGAATTAGTCAATGACTAAATGGTACAATCGCTGTATAAAACAATGCCTTATTTGTAGCCCATCGCACATTCGTCTATTTGTAGCTGGCTCTTTAGCAGGAGTTACATCTCAGTCCTTAACATATCCATTAGATTTAGCAAGAGCTCGAATGGCTGTAACAAATAAAAATGAATACTCTACTCTTAGGCAGGTAAAAGAACTCGAGAAGCAAATTTTTAATCAAAAACGATTGTTTTAATTTCTTCTGTTAAAATTTTTAGGTTTTTATTAAAATATGGAGAGAAGAAGGAGTTATAACATTTTACCGTGGATATTTACCAACAGTACTCGGTGTTATACCGTATGCCGGAGTTTCGTTTTTTACTTACGACACGCTGAAAAATGCATATGCGAGTAAGTTTTTTTGTTTGAAAATTTTGGATTCAAAGGTATCTCTGACATTCTAATTTATAGTTAGCTCCGTATGCAAAACATTTATTTTAGTACGATCATATACTAGGTATGGTACGTCTTAAGAGCTGCTATTGCAATTATAATGAACGCTAGGAGACTATTCCGAACTACAATAATTATTTTAACGTAAAATGTGGATTTGTTTTTTTTTTTTTTTCAGAATATAATAATTCATCTACGCAGAACTCTCTAGCTTCTTTACTTTTCGGATCGATTGCAGGCATGCTAGGACAAACAAGCAGTTATCCTTTAGATATTGTAAGAAGAAGAATGCAAACGGCACGTTTTAAAGATCCAAGTCATATTCACTATGCAACTATATTAGGTACAATAAAAAAGATTTACAAAGATGAAGGAATTATCAAAGGGTTTTTTAAAGGTTTGTCGATGAATTGGGTAAAAGGACCTATTGCTGTAGGGATTAGCTATGCTACATATGATAAAATTAGGGATATACTACGAGGTGTAGCTGTTAAATGGAAGTATGAGTAATTTTTGTTGTTTTAAATTTTTTTCCACACTCGTCAATTGATATTTTTAGTCATACAAATTTTTAGGTAATTATTAAATATGTATCCAATTTGTAAAGAAAAGTTATTATTGTGTTGAGTTTAAAGTAGTTTATATTTTATATGCAGTTTTAACTGTAATTTGTTGTTAATTATTTGTGTAATTTTTATAAAATGAACTATAAACAGTTAAGAATGCTAGAATATGTTTCACTTGTGTTTGCTTGTGTTATAAATAGTAAATGAACAACGAACAAAAATATCTGTAACAAAAGCTTTATTGAAAAATCAGTTTTTCGTTTTTGAATCATAGTCTTCCAGTAATAATACACATTTTACTAATGTTATACTATTATTACCAAAGTGTATAGGCTTTCACAGCCGGCGTTGTTCCAAATCTTCATAGTTTCCGGGCTTATAAGCCGTGGTCTGATGGTATTTCTACCTGTGAGCCGCCAAGGAGGACACTTCGACTGCTGCAACATCGCCTTTGTTGATGTCTACCGCAGGGGTGCGTTCCGAATGCGGGTATTTTGTCGGGACGAGATTTGCTAGGGTAAGGTGACGTTATACGGTTGGATGTTTCTATTCTAAACGAGTGCGGTAAAACAACAGGATGTTTTGAAACTAAATCGAAAGGAAATAGCTGTCAAAGCTATTTAAGTTTTTGTCGTTTTCAAACTATTTTCAGAGTCAATATAATTTAGGAAGAACGTTTTATACAATAAAACAGAACTTTGGACCACATCAGTAAAATTTTCCATTGTTAATAAATATGGGCTAATAACTATAATAAAAATCGTCCAATTATCGCATTATTTTATTAATTACTGGAATAATATTATCGGTTTACATTTTATATTACTTACGGGAATTGAAAAGAATTATTAATGATTTATGATTATCCCTATTATGAATGTAAACAAAATATGACAGTGACATGAAATAATTCATGTACAATTAATAACCCTGCGCATGTCGAGTAACTTTTGTCTGTCGCGAGTACGGTAAAAAATTGTCGTCCGGGTAACTTTTTAAACCCTTTCCGAACGATGATTTATAAACACCTGGACGAATGTCCCGTAAAAACAAACAGTTCTGGGTAAAAAATAGTTGCCCGAGCGTTGATTCGGAAGACACTCCAGTTGTAGACGAAACGTCAGGTAGAAATACCATCGGACCACAGCCTACAAATCCGGATACTATGAAGATTTGGAATAATTATTGCCATTCAAATAACAGCAACAAAAATAATTTATGCAAATGAAACATTTATATCAATTTTACGATATTATTTCGCTTGTGTGTGATAACTAGTTCATAATTTTAATATAATTATTCAATATTGTACGCTTCGTTATAAATAACAATGTGAAATGTATTTTAAATAAAAATGTTAGTGTAATTCTGTAAAATGAGAAACATCCATAATTTAATTTGAGACATCCTTATCAACGTCAGAGCCCAGAGATACGTAGCGTCCACATTTTGCGGGTTCAATTTTCATGGTCCTTCGTAGTGTTGTTGTTTGTCCACACTAGTCTGAATAACGTAGTGTTTGTCTAGTCCATAAACGTATTTAAACTTTGCTTGTTACTTTCGTTGTTCGAAACTGCTCTTTTTAAAGATCAATAACATAAATCAGTAGTAAGAAAACGTAGAGAGGCTATAATCGACGTTATTGTTATTTGTTATGGTCTATAGGCATGGGCCGTGGACGACATTCGGACATGGTAATAATATTGGTATAATAATTTTATCTTCTGTAGTGACTGTAGTATGCAGGCCAGTGTGGACAATTTGGACTTTGATCAAGGAGGAGGAAGAAGAATAAGATGGACTTTGATTTTATAGTAAAAAATCATAAGAAAAATGCTTTATAGATGTTATTACTTATAGAAATTATTCACTGAGTGATTTGTGAAACTTCCTTCGCCCTCGACCTCACTCATTTCTCTCACTAAAAAAGAGAAAAAAATAAACATGTCTGAACTCTGAATTGTTTTAATCAAAAAGTTTTATAAGTTAAGTAACAATATTTGTTCGTTTTAATTATATGAACAACGAATCTGTTTTATTGTTGACATCCGTAGGTATGTAAGCTTTCATAACATGTGTATTATTTTGCTTATTTATTTGCTTGGGCTGGTAACTGTCACTCAACACATTTTGACTCATGCATAATTTAACTGAGCATCATTTTTATTATTTATTATACTTTGAAGTTAGAAAGGTACGTTAGAAGTAGCTTTGGTAAGAATTATTAAGTATCTTTATTAAATCTGTCATTATTATGCGAGCCGATTTTTTTAAATATGTAATATGGTTTTATCAATATTCTGCTTAGCAAAGATAACGTTCTTCCTTCATATATGATGCGTGTTATTTACACTAATGGTTAAATATTTACTTAACTTTATTTTTAGTGGTAACCACATAATTACCATGTCGCTGTGGGCCAAAGCTCAGCAGTTACCCAGTGAAAGCTTACAACGAATTCGAGATATTTATGGAGATCATTTTCCAATTGAAGTGCGTCATTTTATGGCAGCATGGATCGAAGATAAAATGTGGTATGTCGAAAATTATACATTTTGTTTTTGTTACGAAAATGTGTACTACGGCTGAGGTTAACATTAGGTAGCAATATCTCCTTGTCTACTTTCAAATAGTTTAACTCAAATATTGATGATGCCAGCTATTATTAGATAACAGTATGATTAGGAATATAAGTCCAAACTTTTACTGTATTTTGTAATTACGTTACTAAAAAAAATATCCACATGTTAAATTCGGCACTGTAAATTTCAGATTCTGGGTTTTATTAAGTGTTTCCGCCCTACAACTTTGCTACTCTCTCCCGAGCCACACAACGCTCTTCTAAATATTAGATGGTTTTATGTCGGCTCTACTGAAAATGCTTTTCATTATTTTTGAAAAGTGCCCTGTAGCGTTTATCTTATTTCTAAGATCAAACGGACTCCTAAGGTCGGGAGAGTATAATAAAGAACGTATGTTTTTCACTTTTTTATGTTAAAGCGATGAACAGTATTATTTTCTGTTCTTGTCGACTGCATTTAAACCCCATAAAGTATATTATTATTTTATTAGTCATTACATAATCTGTATTCTCTATGTAGTATTAATCGAAAAGCTGTCTGTGAGAGAGCCCTCTCAACATTGACCATGAGAGCTATTTTTCTAAAACATAAGTTTGGTAGGGTTCTTGTCCATGGGGTCCAGTACTAAGTCATTCTTAAATGACGATTCTTACCCCTAGGGTCAAGTATCCGTCCATTATTTATACACGGGGTTCATTTTCATATAATATTAATTTTGTACGGGGCCTGTAATTTCCTTGCCATTTGTGTTATAATAGTTATAATAATCTTTTTGTTACAAATTATTGTTAGATTACAAATAATATGACAAAACTATTTTTCATAGCTCCCGTAACAAAACCAACGTAATCCCAGTAACAAAACCAGCATTACCACTTACATGCTTCATCACTTGACCCCAGAGACAAGAACCGTACAAAACTTATGTGTTTGAAAGATAGACTCCGTCGTCTAACATAATATTACGAATTGGACGCCATCTTTAAATAATGATCTATTACTTGATTCTAAGGGCAAGAACCGTAGTCAACGTGTTAGTTAATAATAGTACAGCGAGTATTTTATAAGAACTACAAAAACTATCACTTGACCAAAAAGTTGCGCCTAATAAGCCCCATACATCTGCGAACAAATTACGCAAACTGACGTTACATAACAGGTTGTTGTGCAAACAACGTCACCCATACATTATAGACCTTTTAATTATCAGTTTTTTTTCTGCGCATATGCCCAATTCCGCCATGTTTTTCAGAGACTTGTCATATTGGGTAAGTTCGGTTTTGCGCTCAGATCGATCTGATGCGTTTGAATTTACGTTAATTTAAGATTCCTCTATATCTATCTCTATCCCTCGCTTGAGAGATAGATATAGAGTAATGTAAAATTAACGTAAATTCAAAGAAATCAGATCGATCTGAGCGCAAAACCGAACTTACCCATTGACAGATGCAGGGCCGAATTAACCATGTCGGGCCCCTGGCCAATGCGTGTGAATTGCTGCCCGAGGAACTAGTTGCAAACGCCGTTTCGTCCCTTGTAATGTAATATACTATTTTACTTTAACTATTTAGATTTTTTTTGTATCTATAGTCAAAGGGATTGCGTATGCCGTATGTGATTAAAAACATCTTATCAAAAGGAGGAAAAACAAAATTATTATCATTAATATTATTGTGACGTATTCATATATTACTAATTCACGCGATTTTTGACATTTCTTGACCCTACCTCAGTTTATCACAAAATGAACCCCATGAAATTTTCTTTCCTTTTTCGTATATAACTACATATTCTGAAATAAAAAATAAATAGTAACGTCACTTCAGCAAGCTCACTCTTGACCCAAATTGTCAAATTTTTGTGCCCTCAGTACGCTTGACGTGGTACCATGTACTATAATTCGTACATTCGCCGTACCTATGCTAATGGTCCCATAATTTCGTTTCTGTAATTAAAAATTTATGTTAGTTTTGAATTTTTATTTTAAAACAAATTGACATTGTTTACAACTTTTCATTTAATTGACCGTTCCATTTTGTTACTTTTAACCGGTCCATTTTTATAACCATTTGCCGCCTGAAGTATTTGCTTATCAAAAAAAGTAACAAGCTGTATGCATCATCTTAGTACGTCATTTTATTGATTTATTTAAAAAACATGTAACAATTCGCAAGTAGCCCAGAACAGATCTATTCAAAGTAGATTAATATTAATTAAATGTAAGCTTTACTACGAATAATAATGTGACAGAATGAACGAACAAGCACACGAACATCTGATACATTTTGCAGGTCCGACATCGAACCTGATAATCCACAACACGAACAGTACATACAAAACTTAGTACAATCACTTTGCGACGAACTAGAAATGAAAGCTGAAAGCTTAAACACTCAGGAATTGTTTTTAACGAGGATAAAGCTTCTCGAAGCAGCTAAATTGTTTCGACAGAGATATTCCACCAATCCGATACAGTTATTCAACTATGTACGACAATGCTTAACAACAGAATTAAGATTGGTTCAGGCAGCCGGTGGTGCTGTGGACATCAACATGGGGATGATGCCCATGACGGCTCCAACGGCAAGCGTTGAAATTTTACATCAGATTGATATTTTGAAACGAAGAACAAACGTAGGTTTATTTTTTAATTTTAAATTAATACAGTTATATTAAACATAGCAGGGATGGCCAACTTCATTATACAGGGTGTCCAAGACTTGCGTTGTCGGCCGATATTTGATTTTAGGTGAAAATAGAAAAAATAAATACAAAAGTTGTATACGTTTTAATGGTGTATAACCTAAAAATATTTTCAATTATACAGCCTGTCCCATTTAAGCGTGGCAGATCAAAGCTATGTTTTTTTTACCCTAGCACACTGTTTTTATTTGTTTTTTCAATTCTGCATCTAAATGTGAATAGAAATTGTAAGGAAAGCCATGCTCGAAAATTCAGTAATTTTTGAGTTATTCAAGTTTTTTAGAAATTTTTGACACGTGCAGACCTTTACCTAAAATTCGACATAGCCAAAACAGAAACCTTTATCAAGCTAAAATTTTGAGGATCACTAGATAATGGACGGACAAATCAATGTCTGTCCTAAAAAAAATGAATTTATTATACAGGGTGTTCAAAATAATGTACTTCTTTTACGTAACTTCATTTACGTGTAACTTTTGATTGTTAAATACAACGATATAATTTTTTTTGCTGGAATTGTATTGTTTAGGATATTTACTAACACTTTTATTAAGGGTTGTCCAAACCTAAACCTATTATTTTAATACGAAAATATTAGGACACACTGTATATGATCGACCATTTTTCTCAAAAATGTGTCGTGATCTACCTACTAGAATCTTGACATTTAACACATGTCTTGTGCACTAATAAGTGACAATGGGGAGGAGGTATTAAACCAACTTGATATTTTATTAATAATATTTATTAATTGAAAAGTAGCCCCAGAAAAATACAGACTAAATTTTATCTTCTTGTCGTATCATGTCTTCAACCAAGTGTTCATAATTTAATGTGTATCCAGACAAAGATAATGATAATAAATTTTCAGCATGGGAATCAGTAAGTAGGGTGAACTTTAATATGAAAAAGCCGATTCACATAAGTATGTGGATCCAAAACAAGAGTAGATATGTATTAACTACATTTGGTGATATTGGGATACTTTTCTCGTTTCACGTATTTCCAAAAATCTTCCTTAAGTTCTCTGGCTTGTAAGATTAGATCAGTTTGTGGTTTTAAATTATTTCATTTTCTAACGCGATATTTTCGATATAAATGTCAGATTTTTTTTCCGCAATATGTTTTTACATTACGATTAAGTTGTGTTCAGTTGATTTTGCGTGTTGAAATTGTCTCCTGTCGGCTATGATCGACCAAAAATCTCTTCGCGATCGACTGGTCGATGCGTTGTAAAGCTCGTGATTTTTTCGACTTGTGCTGAAGATTTTATTATTTAAATAATTAATGAAGTGTAAAACTTAAGCATGCCAATATCAGAAATTCTGCCAAAGAGTGCTGACAATGAGCCATTTTCCTGAGAATAATTCTTTCAATTATCCACGAGAGGCAGCACTTGTGGTAGGTACAAACATTATTTATTCCCCATTGGTGTCGTGTCATTTTAGTGGTATAAAATAATTATTAAATTATTATTATTATTATTAAATTAAATAATTAAGTTATACCACTAAAATGACACTACACTAATGGGTAATAAATAGTGTTTGTACCTACCACAAGTGCTGCCTCTCGTGAATAATTGAAGGAACTACTGTCAGGAAAATGGCTCATTGAGACTTGCACTCTCCCAAATCACACAATTGATAAAATCAAATATATTTTGCTTTTCAGGAGACTGCGGAGGATTTGAAACGTATTGATCAAGAGCAAGAAGCGTTTGCCCTTCAATACCATGAATGCACAAAATTAAACGGTACATATATTAAATTTAATTATTCATAGAATGAAATTTTCTTAACGTTTAAAGAATTTCTATTTAACGATCATTTTTTGTGGACATAAATATGTAAAAAAGAGGCTTTAATGTATTTGGAATAAAAAGGCGTTATGTTTGTAAAATGTGTTAAAATATTTATTGCAGCATCACTCCAACACATATCTACTCAACCGCAAACGCCGCAAACTATCCAGCTAGAACAAAAAGTAAGAAGACAAAAAGAACAAATAGAACAAGTTTTGCACCAAAAGGTTCGTAGATAAAATATATATTATTTTAATGTATTGCGTAAGTTTTTTGTTTTCAATACTTCTTTTGTTAATTTCAGATGACGGGATTAATGCAGTTACGAATGGCTTTAAACGATAAATTGCAAGAAACGGTGACGCTGTTGAACACTTTACAGGCCCGTGTATTAGACGATGAACTTATCAGATGGAAGAGAGAACAACAGTTGGCTGGCAATGGAAATCCGTTCAGTAATAATTTGGACAGTATCCAAGAATGGTGCGAGAATTTAGCCGAACTGATTTGGACAAATCGGCAACAGATCCGTGAAGCCGGCAGATTAAAACAAAAACTATCGTTAGATTTGCCAGTCGATATATTGGAACAGTTGAATAAACAGATAACACAGTTATTAAGTTCGCTTGTTACTTCAACATTTATTATTGAAAAGCAACCACCCCAAGTGATGAAAACGAACACCAGGTAATTATTTCAGACGCTATCTATTGGTTGATAGGAAATCATTAGGTTATGTTACATTCATTTTTAAAATTGAAAATCTTTAGTTGGTTATAATATGTCAGTTGTAATTAGTAACTATTATTTTTGGATTCGAAAACTTTTGATTTATTGTAATGTTTATTTTTAATTTTAAAATCGTAGATTATGCCAGTTGCAAAAACCATTTTTTTCCATTTATATTTTTTGAATAAGAAATATGATTTCTTTTTTAACAGATTTACAGCAACCGTTCGTTTGCTTGTTGGAGGAAAGTTGAGTGTGCATATGACGCCGCCTCAAGTAAAAGTAACGATTATATCCGAATCGCAAGCTAACGCTCTACTAAAAAACGATAAACTGAATAGTAAATCGGGTGATGCGAGTGGTGAAATATTGAATAACACTGGTACGATGGAATATCAGCAAGCTACACGCCAGCTCTCCGTAAGCTTCAGGTAAAAATCTTGTTTTCAAAATTTTACAGAAGTCGTTTTTATCAAAATTTTCAAACTATCGATAATATTTCATAATTTGGTTACTGACCATCAAAAACTATCGATAGTGCTGACTAGCGAAGTTCTCTAATACAAAAGTGCTTCCATAATAATTATGCCCCACATGTTGCGGTCAGAATCTAGAATCATAGATCGTTAAGCTATGTCAATTAGCAATGGTGTATTAAAGTTCAGTGCCGACCCAGGCAACTCGAAATTGGCCACCCCCACTGAACTGGACCCAATAAATGGAATACTTAACAAGCGGTGTAAATATTTCGTTCGTCATCACCAGCTATGATCGACAGTTTTCATTTCAGTACGTTAACTGTCAAAATTTTAGTAGAAACAACCATATAGACCGGGAGTTTGCGTTGCATTTTAGGTAGTGTTTTTACGCCGATCGATTGTTATTTTTTTCGATAAATCTGGTATGACTAATAAGTAAACCAAGCGTCAGCTGGCGCATCCGCGGTGGGTGTGGGTGTGAGAGGCTGCGAAAGTGGTAAAAAAAATTTTTTTTTTAAGTAATAGTACGCCGGCTGAAACTTGTTTTTATAAATAGTTGACATCATTGTGAGTTGAAAAATAATCGTCAGCTGCATCGTGGAAGGGGGATTGTGCGTCAGCTGGTCGCATGAACTTGTAAAAAAACACGTAAAATATCGCGCATTTCACTTTTTTGCACTGACATCAGCTGAGACAATTTCGTTACCTAGGATTATGATTATATCGCTATCATAATCCTAGGTAACGTAATTGTCTCAGCTGCTGTCAGTGCAAAAAAGTGAAATGCGCAATATTTTACGTGTTTTTTTACAAGTTCATGCGACCAGCTGACGCACAATCCCCCTTCCACGATGCAGCTGACGATTATTTTTCAACTCACAATGATGTCAACTATTTATAGAAACAAGTTTCAGCCGGCGTACTATTACTTTTTCAAATCCGGGTTGATGAAAGTCGTACTTGAATTCTGCCGTCCTGAGCTATAGGCCAGTCAGCTCCTACATAAGTGTACTTCTACCAGATAGTTAACTTTATAATGGATGAATTGTTACAGAAATATGCAGTTGAAAAAAATTAAACGGGCTGAGAAGAAAGGAACCGAAAGCGTAATGGATGAAAAGTTCTCGCTTCTGTTTCAATCACAGTTTAGTGTTGGCGGCGGTGAACTGATGTTCCAAGTATGGACATTGTCTCTGCCTGTGGTCGTGATCGTGCATGGAAACCAAGAACCCCATGCTTGGGCGACCGTAACATGGGATAATGCATTTTCAGAGCCAGGCCGCGTGCCTTTTCATGTGCCTGAAAAAGTTGTTTGGACAGCAGTTGCTGAAGCTTTGTCAATGAAGTTCAGAGCTGCCACTGGCCGCCCGCTCACAGATGAAAATTTGCGGTTTTTATGCGAAAAGGCTTTTAGAGGACAGGTGACTGAAAGTTGTCCGCTGACGTGGGCACAGTTCTGTAAGGAACCGTTATCTGAACGCAGCTTTACGTTCTGGGAATGGTTCTATGCTGTTATGAAACTAACCCGAGAGCATTTACGGGGACCTTGGATGGACGGGTGAGTTTAAAAATCTAATTACTGCTATACTGCCTGTTTGTATTGCGCGAATTTCTTTATACGCGATTGGTAAATCTGAGAATAAAATCGCGAGGAAGTGACTACTACATATTATACCTACATGCAACACTTTTTTGATGTCGCGCAAACGCCGCCATGACCTCGAGGCATTTAAATTGGATTCACGTTGCCAGACTTGTGAATATCAACGTTGCCATTTATCAGTTGCGATATTTTTTTTTATAAAAAATCCAATTTTAGTTGTAAAAATATGTGTTTAAGAATATGTGGTTTAAACCGGGTTTGTGGTATTATTGGTATTATACATAGAACACATGTATTTGCCGGGAAACAATGAGAATTTTTTGAGGTTAGGTCCCGATAAGTTAATTCACGTTATGTCATGAATGGCACGATATACATGAATTACTCGGCTAAATTTGGTCTGATTCGGATTGGTCCCAACCTCGCAACGACGTCCGTAAATTTTCCACGATGAAGGACGCTATTATACCGTATTATAGGCGAAACGACTATGTAACTATTGATGTTATCTCAGCCCATGTAAATTAATGAGATATAGGGTTTTACAACTCTGAAAATTTCGCACTAAGAAAGGTTTTTAAAGAACGAATTGCGTTTGTTAACTGATCAGTGCGTATTATTTAACTTAGCTGACATTCAGGCCGTCCATTTGTAACAACATTAACTCGTGTGTATTGTATTCTATTTAATTGAAATTTAGTGTATAGAAAAGTTCTATTTCAATGGAAATTACCGATATGCAATTTTGTATAATTATTCTTTTGAAAAGTGACAAGTTAAATGGTGAGTTATGGAACTTGTTATATTTTATTTTTAGTTCTATATTGGGCTTTGTGAGAAAAAGGCAAGCTGAGGAGATGTTGGCAAGTTGTCCGAATGGTACATTCCTTCTTCGCTTTTCGGATAGTGAATTGGGAGGCGTGACAATTGCGTGGGTTTCGGGTAAGTAATATTTTTTTTTATGTGCCTGTATACACGTGTAAAACACGTGTATACATGCACTGACTGTTCTGTTTTTGATTAAAATATATGTAAAAAAGGCAAAAAAAACAATTTGATATGATTTGACGGGATTTAGCTTCATTATTTTACCCCACTGATAACAACATTGGACTGCTCCAGACGTATCTATACGGAACGGCCGAAAAAATTGCGCACACAGCATGCACTCTCGTAAAATAAATGCGCATTGAAAAGGCTAATAAAAAATTTTGGGTATCAGGTCTACTGAAATATATTGATAGTAATTTAATTGACCCAAACGACTTTCCTGAAATATAAAGATTACCAATTAATTTAGTTGTTTTATGATAAAAATAAAATTTAGTGATGCGAATAAATATCATCATGGCTATTTTAGGATTTTACTAAAAAAACTGTAAATAAATGTTCTAACGGTTATCATTTTCGTTACAGAAAACGCTGAAGTGTTCATGCTTCAACCGTTTACACATAAAGATTTTGCAATACGATCACTTGCCGACCGCATATCGGATCTGCAACATTTAACGTATTTATATCCCGACATACAGAAAGATCAAGCGTTCGGTAAATATTATACACCGTTTACAGGTAAGTCAGAAATATGTTCAGACAAACACTATAATATTACTTAAGTAAATAGCTACGCGCTAGCGCATACAATAATTACCATCATCTGTTGCAATGAGATTATGTTGAACTACAGTCGAACTTCGATAACTCGAACAAAATTAGTTGGCAGTTGTGTCAAGAGTGAAAATTAATATTATTTGATAATTCGAAGTCTTGATAACCCGATTTTTTTTTGTGGCAAGTCATGGTTCGAGTTATCGAAGTTCGACTGTAGTTAGTTAACTGTTTAGATAAGAACAATCCTTTTTAAAATAGCGTCCGCGACTTTTACATGAAATTTAAAATAGCATCCGCGACGTTTACATGAAATTTAAAATAGCGTCCGCGACGTTCTCATGAAATTCGAAATGGCGTACACGACGTTTAATTTTTGTCAACTTTAACATACCTACCAAAAATTCGTTATTTCTTCATTCTAGTTTTGATATCTTTGAAATAGCTGGAAAGTCCATCACTTCCTAATTTTATTTAATGAATATGGGGGTCGCGAAAGATCAATGATTGGACGCAGGTTTGAAGGGGAAAAAATTATTATCTGTTACTGGCAGCAGTCCCTCTGTATTCTCAAGGGTTTGGTTTCACCGTCTATCCACCATCCACCGCAGATAGTCGAACCACTTTTAACACAATTTTTAATTGTAATGACAGACAATAGGCTGCTTTCTTCTGCAATTGGAGTAAAAATAAAGAAACACATACAAGTCCACTCGTGGCGCGTTTCGATATTCTACGTGTATATACATGTTTCAACCGGCGCTCAACTGTTTCGCCCGCTTTTTCAGAACCGCGAATAAGTAAAACAAGATATGGGAACCCTACTGTATACTGTATATTTTTATATGAATAGATGTGTGTTTTTAACTTCCCATTGGAAGTTATTGTAATGGGTCCGAAAATCGAAATCAAAAAGGAAAAAAAATTTTTATGTTTCAAGGTCACTACACTATTTTTACACTACTTTTAGAAAGATGTCTGTGTGTGTGTGTGTGTGTGTGTACGTACGTACGTACGTACGTATGTATGTGTCAATTTCTTTCTAAGACGAAATCTCGAGAACGAAAAATGATATCGACTACGTTGGGGTGCCAATCGACGCGTATTAACGTAAATATGATCTGAAAGGAATTTTTTTAAAATCGGTTCAGCCGTTCTTTTTTCTTAACCAAATAACCTCCAAAAAAGTAGATTTTACACAATATCTCGCGAATAAAAAATTATATCGACTTCGTAAGGGTGTCAATCGAGGCGTGTTAACGTCATTGTGATCCGACATAAATTTTATAAAAATCGGCTCAGCCGTTTTTTTTTTAATTATTGATGTTTTAATGATTAAAATGATTACTTTTCTGTGTAATATCTAATTTAATTATTATTATTAAATATTTATCAAACTGGGAAGTTCGTCGTGTGGACCTCAAGGGTCGCACTTTAGTCCTAATAAACGACCCACCTCACGGCTTGTTTTTTTTTGTTTTCAAAATGCGGTTAAAAATCCAGTCTAAACATTCTAGTAAAAGTGAATTTTAAGTTTTGTTACGGAATTTGGTAAAACTAATTGCAAAAGTAATGTAAAACATGAAATATCTAGAAATTTTTTGTTTTTTACTAAAAAAACTGTAAATAAATGTTCTAACGGTTATCATTTTCGTTACAGAAAACGCTGAAGTGTTCATGCTTCAACCGTTTACACACTAATTTAGAACCCGTTATTGATCTGTTAGGGACAACCATAAAAAAATATAGTTTCTCAATTTCAAAAGTAATTTTAACATACAACCTTAATATTTTTCGGTATGATTTCAGAAAATCAACCATCGTCGAATAACGGATACGTGAAACCGTTGCTGGTGACGCATGTACCAGGTTGGGGCGGTCCCGGTGGCATGAGTTACCCCAACACGCCGCAGCATCCATTTATTCAGTCTCCGGATCCTACAAGAGACACGCCTTCAGTCGCAAGCAGGTAATATTTTCGTAATTTTTATTTTTGGCTTTATTTGCTGTTATGTACTCTCGATTATGGTGGGATTTATTTTGTAGTTAATATTCATATAGAATTTTCTTAACAATATCTCATCAACATAATTCCATTATGCTTCAATCTCAGATTGTTTTTAAAAAATTTCCGAATTATTAGCTTCAGAGCTGGGGATCTCAGATACTTTTTAATGAAAGTATTTGTATCGGAAAATGAAGATACCTCTCCGAAAGTCTGATATCTAAGATAACTTTTGAAGTATCTAAGATACTTTTAAAATTAATTTTAAAAAAATGTAATTTGGTGGCACATACTTTAAAAGTATTTTAGATAATTTAAAAATGTCTGAGATACTTTTAAACCATAAAGTATCTTTATTAGGGTTCCGTACCTTCGAACGGAACTCCATTATTGAGCCTACGATATCTGTCCGTCTGTCTGTCACAAGGCTCTATATCACAAACTATAAGAGGTAAGCTAGTTAAAATTTTTTTAGATACTTTCATACAAAGTATCTTGTATCTAAACTCTAAAGTATCTTACTTTTTTAAAGTATCTTCTGCAGCTCTGATTAGTTTTTTAGTTAGAAAAATGTACAATACTTTGCTATAATAGTTGTAGAAAACATTTTAAAGCACACTTAACGAAACTTAAAAATTCATTTGAAGCTCAGTAATGCAAGAGACGTTATTTTCTTTATTTTGTAAATTTTTTATTTTTGTTTGTTTATCCGATATTTTAGATTTAGATGGCATACGTTGTATTTGTTTTAAATTATAAAATTCAATCAAATTGTTGTTCAGTTTCCGTTTACCTACTCTTTCGTACACCGATGATTTTAATAAATAGTCGTTCACTTTGAATTAACTCATTCTATTTTTATATCAGTCACAAATAACAAATCTATTAAAGCACATGTTTTCAAAATTAATCTTTAGTATAATAAAAGATACTAAAAACAAAAAATTTCTTGAATTGTCAACTGTCACATAACTTCCTCAGAGTATCACAACACACAATTTTTTATTTGCTTCACTTTTTAATTGAACGTAATCTGTTTTTATACGAATACATCTATGCCTTTGTAGTTGGGTTGGAAAAAAAATTGTAGGATTGACACAAGCAATGTACATTAATTTTCGTGTGTATAATTTGACATACCGAAATGTTAAAACAGCTTTTCATGAAAATGTGTAATGGATCGCACAGAAATATATTTTAGTGATAAAATTTGTTTGTGGAAAGGTCAGCAGTCAGTTGTTATTATCAAAGGTAACATCTGAATGTTATGGTTTCCATAACGATAAACAAAACAGTCACTTGCAATTGTTTTCATTTTTGTCCGTTAGTTTATGCGCAGTAGGTTTCTTTTAATAATTTTTAAGTTTTATTTATACTGCACTATAAACACAATTTTTTGACAGTTTTCAGAACATGCTCGAACTATAATGGATCGTGCACTTTTTCAACAAGAAAAATGATTATTATCAGAAAATGTCATTTTTTATACGAATTTATATTTTAATATATTACTTGTTTTGAACTTGTAAAGTAGTACTATCATCTTTTTGTTTTATTATTTCTATTCTTTTTTTTTTAAATGTAATTTAAAGAGAAGGAGTTTTAATTTTATATATGATTGAAATGTTAAACTTATAAAAATTTTATACTTTATGTACTTTATTTTTGTTTTTTAGAAACACTATTTTATTTAATTGTTTAAGAAACAACATTGCTTGAGTGTAACCATATAATTGTGATTATATACATATACGTACCCAGTATTAAATCATTTTTGTGATGCATGTAATTGTTTTTTGATGTTCTTTTTATCGTACTAATTTTATATTAAATTTCAGTTTCATAAATTAATTCCAAATGTTACGAAACACGATTATTTTTTCTTTTCATAACATGTTTTAAATTTTCAGTGTTGGTTATCATATAAGTTTGCAGTGTAATTTCCGAACATATTTACAGTTCTGTAACAGTTTCAATATCACCGTAATATTCCGAGATGATAAATTTACAGTGCCAAGAATATATGAATATATGCATCATTTATAGATGACATGGAATTTTTATGAAACTGAATGATAAAGAGCAGTCTGAAAGGGTGACCAGTTTAAAAAAAAGTTGTCATTACAATATTATGAAAAGGGCCAGGCAAAATTTGGGTTATAGGTATCTGAATTCGTCTAAATTGACCATAAGTAATTTTAGAAATGTAGCAGGAATTTGTTCATAATTTTTTTTATGTAATCGTAGAGTAAAAATATATGAGCACTGTGGTTGGAATAAAAACAAAAATAAAGATAGTTACTTCTTACACTATAGTGTTTGCTGAAGATGAAAGCATAGCTTCCGAAATGTACATCCATCAATAAAACTGTTGTGGTAAGAAGAAACTATCTTTATTTTTGTTTTTAATCGTAGAGTAATATTTTGTTCAATTTGATCGAACATATAAGAATTTCTTAATATAGATCAGCAATGTTGATTTTTTCGCGCTAGGGCTACATAATATCTAAACAATATAGATTCGTCTTTAGAAAAATTGTATAGTTAAATATTCAGTATTGCCAACATAATTTTTTTAAGAACTTTGTAATGACACATGCGATTGTTTTATGGTTACGAGTTCAGATTGCTCCTTATGACTGTGTGTTTAGATTGTTGGTAATTTGAGAAATGTGTAAAGTTATAGCATGAATTTATCATGGCCATTTAATAAATAATATTATTCAACAGCAGTTGCAGACACCACCAGACAAAAACGGTTGGCACTATGTGACCAACACGGGTGATACTCATTTGTCATTTATTGTTCATTATTAGAAAGTCTGAAATACACGGATCTCTTGATTTTAATTTATTTATTTACTTTCTTATTACAAGATTAGACAAATTTCATCTAACAAATTAGTATTATTTTTAAACTAATCGTAAGGGAAAAACTATTAGTTCACTAACAAACTTAGAATTTAGACCTAGACAGTGTTGTAAAGTAAGACGTTACATTTTTTAAAATGATCATGTAACATCATTGTGCTTCGAACTACGTAACTCAGATTGGCAGCATGCGTTGATTAAAAAATTGCACATTGAACTGGTTTGTATTGCTTAGTTCATCAATAATAAGTCGCAAACTATCGAATATGATTTTTTTTTAAATGATAAATTTAGCGAAAAGCACTTATAATTTACAACACAAGTCGTAGCCGTATTACTAAACACTTAGATACGTAATTAGGAAGTTTCCCTTTTTTATTTTTTTTGTCTAAATCATAGTTCTAAAAATTATAAAATTAATGGCGAAAGAATTTTTGAAATATCTTTAAAAACAACAAAGCTATGCTACTTCAAAGTTTGAATTGACAATTCTCCAAGAAATTCCGTTTTCAGTCCAGGTGACGTCACGCGGAACGATATTTTTAAAAGCTATTTTCAGTTTGTTGTGTGGTAATTTAACATGGTAACTTCTGATAAATCTCTTTCTATAAACTCGTAAATTGTTATGGAAACACTAAAAACAAACCAGTTGATGATGGAAAATATTGACATATTTAAATTTTTGACAGTTAATTTTAATTTAATATAAATACAAAAGTCTGTATTACAACAAAATAGTTATTAAGTAACTTAGGTTCTAATTACTCACAAAGCTAAAAAACAGCAAACTTGTACCGCGTGACGTCATATTCAAAGATCAATTTCGTTTGCGACCCCATATACAAGAAATTGAATATCTTTGTTGAAATTAAAGATATCAAAATAATTCTTTCAGAATTTTTAAAGTTATCTTTTTTAAAATGATGTGACAGTATCATAATTAGTATTTTCGTCCAATGGAAACTTCCTAATTGTTTGTGGAAACTATTTCCACAAAATACATGAAAATACCTTCAGCAGGCTTCAGTCGTTATGACAAAATATTTCCAGGGAAAAGATCGGACAATAAGTTTTTAGATTCATTTCAACATTATAGTTAAATTATGACACACAAATGCTGAAGAGTATGTACACACCCAAGATATCAAAAGGGTTTTAATTCACACTAACCAATCTATGGGGATAATAATGTATGAGGTGTTTCCAAATTAAGTAGCCACACTTTAGTATCAAATTGCGCCCGAGATAATAATTCGAAAAGATAGCGTAACATTTTTCTATTAAATCTTCCGTAAAGAAGTTACTGCAGCGCTTTCGAAAGTGGAGAATAGTAGAAATTATTTTATTAAGTAAAGGAGTTCTTTCACAAATCATAACTTTAGTAAATTAACTATTCTTGGGAATTTTCATTTTACAGAAATAATTTCTATGATAATTGAAAAAAAAAAAAACAAGGCGATGTAACTTCCTTTTGAAAAAGGCTTAATTGGAAAATGTTACATTTGTGTTTCGACTTATTTTTTCAAGTGGAATATCACTTCTTAAATTTGACTACCTATTTTGAAAACATTCCGTATCAAAGTACTAACATTATCATTAACAATAGTTCAAAAACATCTAGTATAGCTGATATTTCATTAGTGACATAGGTAGTGTAAATCATATTTAAAACAAAGTTACAAACCCTAAAAACATATCACACTTACATATTTAAACTTCTAGTAGACGCAAATAGCCATAGCAACTGACGCGTCTGTAATTTAAAAATAAACCCTCTAGTAGTTCAGGGTAGATAGTGAACTTGTTGGTAGTCCATTTTTCGCTGCGATGAAAACGGAAAATACTTTTAAATACATTCCCATTACACGACGCGTTAGGCGAAGTTTATTATCCAACGTACATTTTATTTTGAAATAATATACGTACTAGCGTTTATGGTTAATAAATGAACTGAAGGCGCCACCATAATTTAGAAGTTAACGCTGTCATATTTATGTTAAAATCATATATTTCAAAGTTATTAAGAAAATGGTAGAAGTATAAATAAAAGAAATAAACAAAACTCATCGGAGCGTATTATAATCTGAATAGTCGTTATTACAGTGTACCATTCGGTTTTGCGCTCAGATCGATCCGAGTGCTCTACTGCGTTTGAATTTAACATTTATATGCTCTGAAAGATCTCTATCATGCGTCTGGATTTAACATCTGGAGGAGATCGAACACGTTCGATGAGCTCCTAAGAAAGCGAGCGAGCAAGCAGATTTAACCGTCTTCAGAGCATTCATTTTAAAAATGAACGAAAACACGTGCTGTGAGAATCGATAAATTTCAAAGTTTATTTTGTATGAGGTAATTTTTCAATAAATAAAATACACATATACCTAATATTTATTCAAAGAACAGTAAGAACTAATAAATTATTGCACAGAAAGAAGACTATATAATTAAATAAAATATTTATTATATCTGTGGGTCGAAAAAATTAACAAACGCTAGTACCATTAATTATAAAATAAACAAAAAAAAAGGAGAAAATCATGGCTTATTATTATAACAGTGTTGAATCAAATCAAAGATGAGGAACAATAAAGAATATATATCCGCTTCAGTAATATTGTTCTGACGTTTGGAGAAATCTGCTAGATTGCGTTCGAAATTGCTTAGATTGCTCGATTTGTTCGCTTGTCACGTGACCAAAAATCTGCTCGCTCGGCTCGATCTATCGAATGCAAAACTGAACGTACCCAGTATATCTAATTTGATTAGTTCCGATTTTTATCGCAAGGTAGTGTCGCTGTAAACGTCACTTACAAATATCCATATATTTTGTTATGGTTGCATGTTAAATAAGAACAAAAATGCATTGAGTTGACACAGTACAGATAAACTCGCTTGTATATTTCGTTCGGCACGTCGTATAATGGGGCAAAGTAGCTAAAAACATGTGGTGAGCGGTCTTTCCTTTGCAATAAAAAATGGACAACCAGATTATTATTGCAATCCATGCGCTTACTAAAGGGTTAATGACATACACTTTCATTAAATATAA
The DNA here is from genome assembly GCA_039654895.1 of Mongoloraphidia duomilia. Lineage (NCBI taxonomy): Eukaryota > Metazoa > Arthropoda > Insecta > Raphidioptera > Raphidiidae > Mongoloraphidia > Mongoloraphidia duomilia. The sequence continues at coordinate 13,951,772 of CM077522.1, forward strand.
ATAAAATCTGTGGGGAACAGGGTAAATAAATTGCTCATACTTTTATAAAATAAATGCTAAAAGGTCGATACAGTTGCCTTTATTAATTAAATTTAAAAAACATAACTTTTAAAATTAATAATAACTTCTTAAATATACTACAATCGTTATGTAATTTAGAAATAATAGAAAATTTAAAGGATTGGTGAAATATTTTTATATTTATTTTCTTTAGAAACTCATTTGAAAAATTTATAACGGGTGTACAATTAAAATTCTATTTCTAAAATAAGAAATTAAACTGATAAACTGTTAATTTGTACATTAGTTTTTAGAATTGCCAAGTAATTTTTAGTCTTGACATAGAGATATTATGAATTTAACTTCGATTAAGGGTCTTTTAAAAGCGTGATTAAAAAAGGGCATAGCATTTTTGGACGTATTAGAAATATTTTACGCTCTGGATCAGTGCTTGACTTAAATCGAACTAACATTTTTGTTATGGGTCAAGAAACCCTTGAAATGTTATCCTCGGGTTTGTGAAGGTAGCTGGAACAGAAAATGAGAGAAGCGCTTCTCTAACCCAAAGGATTTTTTTTATAATACATTTAAAACACTAATGCCCGTCTTCGAAAGGATATGCACGTGACTTCGCAATGGTACTGGCGCTGTTACCATAGTTTTATGAATGGTAACAGCACCAGTACCATTGCGAAGTCACGTGCATATCATTTCGGAAAACGGGCTGTTACCATTCATAAAACTATGGTAACAGCGCCGGTACGGTCACGAAATTATATAACTGTTCTTTCAGAAGACGGGGATAGAATTAATATTGTCACGAGCTTTTGGGTTCATTTTGCTCAAATAATTAAGGTAGTTGAGAAAAGCGATCGGTACGCCTTTTAACGTTTCTAGAATTTGTACCGTAAAACTATTTGTCATATTTTGTAGAAGACGTATTAAAATAATATAAGAAATAAATAAGTAAACAGGGTCCGTACTTCCAAGTAAATAAACATTTGAAAGTGGTTTGTGTGTCTGCCTGTTGTAATATAATATAAAAAATAAATATATATAATAATAAAAAAAACAAAATAATAACACTGGTCTGGTGTTGTCTGTACACAGCTATCCCGGGAGCGTGCAGCAAGTTGGGATGGGTCCCAACTCTATGATGTCAGATGAAGTGGACTATCTCAGTCAATTGGACCTGAAGAATTTTGAAGGTCTTGAAGAGTTTATGCAAAATTAAAATGTAGGTGCACTTAATTCTGTCAGTAAATTCTAAAATGCAATCCTCTATTTTTTTACTAAAGTAGTGACCATATAAAAATTCATATATTTTTGTTTTTGTTCAAGAAGATGTATGAGTAAACATCTTAAATCAAAGTAATCATACCTTGTTGATTTAAATAGGAATGACGGTGCCATATTTTTTTTTTATACTGAAATCAGTGTCACTTATTTAAGTGACGATCCGTTATGCAGAAGTAAGTACTATTTCTGATTTTATACGTTTTAACAGCGTTAGTATTTATATTTAGTTTATTCGATTGTCATCTTTAAAATTAACTTTACTTATTTAATGAAGAGCTCAGTTCATTAACTACTTTCGTCTTGACTAGATGGCAATATTGTACTATATTTCAAATGACAATTTGAGGTTATGTACAATCATTTCATTCTTTTAAGAACCTATCGATAAATTGTGAAAGAGCATTTGCTATCAGCTTCTTCCCATTAATAAATTTCACCTATATTTACTTTGGTTTTCTAAAAGAAACTGGGTTTATCCCAACATCAGTTAGAAGAGTAAAAAAAAACTAATCACGCACTGTACCTACGGCTCATGCGCAGTGTAAAACCATAATATGCATGTATGTGTAATGTTAGTTCCTACTTTTGCATAACGTGCAATCGTCAACTGTTTCAAGTCCATGAGATATAGAGTTATACAGGCTTACTCCGTTTAACTTTGCCCCGTGCAACACTGATTCATTAATTTTTTTTGTTTTATTTTGACGATTATTTCTTCGTAATATTTTCCTCAAGAAAGAGAATGCGCCACAGCTTGACCCGCCTTTCGGCTAATAACCCTAGTCTTCTCTCCCGACGCGAGTGTGGTAAATACTACATTAATTTTTCGTATACATTTTTTTTTTACTATTATTTTTCATTCACAACATAAAATATATTTATGTTTATTGTTCTATACTCTTTTATCATCCCAATAAACTGGTTATATATTGGTTGATAGTTAAAAATTACGATTTTGGAAACGCATCTTTATTGAGACTACTATAAGTACCCCGCATAGTGCTAAATGAGTTCGAATTCCTATTTCTAAAAATTAAATGGGGTAGGCCTGTACTTCAATTTAAATCGTATAATAGTGACAAATTTTTAACATTTTTTCTTCGAAGGTAATTTTAGAAATCTACTGATTGTTGAAAAAATACTCTCTAGGTAACCAAAATCATCAAAAACTGAACTTTGAGTACAAATTTGTTGTAAAATTTGTTTGTAACATTCTTTTAATACGAGCTAATAGATTTATTTGCTAATATTTTTACAGTTAGATTCAATTGCTTTACCATTTTTATAGAAGAGCGGAAAAAAGTGTGTTTTTTATGGTATAAATGATCAGAATGGAGGCTTAGCAGTTAAAACTCGGGCTATGATTTTTTTAACGAACCTAAAAACAATCAATTTTAATTAATTTTTATATATTTATATAATGTTGGATAAAACATCGCCGCTTAATTTATATATAATTTTTATATATTGATTTTTTTCAAAAACCTAAAATATTTTGTTTTATCAAGAGAGTATATTAGTAAGAATACGCAATCGACTTTTTGAAAATTTTTCGAGTCAGTATTAATATAGTAGTTTGTGACTTAACATTTGATAAATTAAAATAGTAAAATGATATACGAAATTCACATATTAATTAAAAAATATATTTAGATGGCACAATCCTTATGATAAATAAATAAAAACTTTTAAATCAATATCTTTTTGTAAGATATTCAAAATGATATATTTTATAGTAAAAAGAAATTATTAATATAACGAATAAAAGTTTATTGATGAAATTATACTGATTAAATTTGTTGAATAGATAAAGCACTATTATAGAACGCAATATTATTTATGTAAATATCTTCATACCAAAACTTCTGACCTAAAAGTAGAACGTTAAAATCTCCCCGTTTCATGGAAAATGTGATTTCATTTTGAGGCTTTATCAACAGTAATTTGAGTACAGCGATATCTATACTAATATTATAAAGCTGAAGAGTTTGTTTGTTTGGTTGGTTGAACGCGCTAATCTCAGGAACTACTGGTTCGAATTGAAAAATTATTTTTGTGTTGGATAGTCCATTTATCGAGGAAGGCTATAGGCTATATAATATCACGCTACGACCAATAGGAGCGGAGCACCAATGAAAAATGTTGCAAAAACGGGAAAAATTATTTCTTTTGAGAGCTTCCGTTGCGTGCACTACGTAAACGATTGTTAAAGTTACGCAAAAATCATGTATGACGGAATTGTTCCCGGAAAGTTTATATATATAGCGAACGAGCAAAGCGAGTGAGTAGTGTATTTATAATATTCAAGCGAACAAGCGAAGCGAGTGAGTAGTGTATTGCACCCGGGCTTTCTTAGCACCCGGGCGAAGCCGGACGGGGCCGCTAGCTGGATAATATTTTCAAAAATAATATCTATAAATAGAAAAATATCGTCTCAAAAAAAATATTGTTGATAAAACAGACTTTATGTGAAATCATTTGCCTGTTTTTAAGATTACAGCTATTATTAACCAAACTTTATACATAGTCGGCAAAAATAGTTTGAATGCGGATCTCTTTTAATTGAAGCCTTAACAGGTCATGTTGAACGTGGTTGCAATATTTTTTGTTATTATTTTTTAATTAGAAGGAAACGGTGCTGTATTAAAGTTGTTCAATGCAGGTAATAACTAATAATAATATATTTGTTAATATGTTATGTTTGGTGTAGCGTTTTTAATGACAGTTGTCCATTTGTTTTCCGTCTCATTTGTTTCCATAATAATTGTGTAGGTAATCCGTCATTTGTTTTTTAAACAAATGTCAACAAAAAAAAAACAGTCTGTTTACATTGTTGACTGAATGAATGAATTCTAAATTATAGACACTTGACAACAGAGGTCTGATGCATCGTTGACAATCATTCATTAAAGTTTAATAGTACTATTTAAATTTTAATTCAGCGATATACAAAATAAAAAGAATTATCAAATTGAAAGGAACTTATAATTGAACCGGAGGAACGAGTTTTTTTTTTTTTTGGGCCCGTGACACATGATCACTTATGAAAGCTTACATTGTAAAAAGTATTAAACATGCTAGATTACAATTTTGGGGGGCTTGACGCTATTTGGGGGGTTAGCCCCCCGGATCCCCCCTTAATTTAGACTTTAATGAATGACTGTTTTGGAATTTTTACTGTAATGTTTTCAAATCATAATTGGTGATTGTTTTACTCAATGTGCCTGTTAAACAAAATATACAAGCAGTTGTTTTCTTGCTATTTTGTTTCAGAAAATATTTAATCTATATTTAATTAAGAGAAAAGTGTTTAAATAAATTACGATGCTGGGGAGTTTTTCATATGCTAAATGTTGCATGTTTGTTAAAAGTTATAATTTTTATGAAATTAATATTTTGTTCTTAAAGTTGAGTCATGTATATGTATTGTGTAATATTGTTGTCATAATTTTTTCGAGTTACATAATTGCCCATGTTTTTGTTTAGTTTAAAATTCCTGAAAAATTCATTTTCCATTAAAAAATGTACCTAAACTGGAAACCATAAATTTCAAATTGTCAATCCGGGATACTATTAATAATAATAGTGCAGTAATAATAATTTTGATTTGAATGTAAAGGTGCTATAATTTTTATTAGATTATAATACAGATTTTTTTTAAGTTTATGTTAATAGATTATTAGATTTTTTAATTTGTTTTGCACCCTTTTATAATTTTTATGCATTTTATACTTTTCAATATTTTGTCAAATACAGTAAAACAGCTCTTTATGAAAGGCTATAAATAATAATTATCTTACTAAGTTCAGTGTAACGATGTTTTACTGTAAACGTATATAATTTTTAGATATGTATATTTTCTATTTTATAATTTAGGTAACCTTAAATTTTAGATAATTTTTTATTCATTTTTCCCATCATCGTAATAAAAATATGTGATAAATATGATTAAATTTATTTTTAAAATTATCGATAATAAAATAGCATAAATTGGGTGACCCTCCAATTCAACAAAACTAATAAATGCCCGGAACTTTAAAGATTTCATTGAAATTTGCTGCATTGTTAAAAAATCATGTTAAATAATTTTCGTAGTAATTATAACTGTTGATAATTATTATCAGCAAGCACAATGAGCTACATGTCAGAAACTGCCCGGGTTATCTAAGCCTGTTAATATAGATACAGTGAATTTATTTTATTACTTTAAAACTGGAAATTTCTAATATAGGAGCCATGGAAACGCTATATAAACAACTGCATCGCTATGCGCTCGGCTATACTCAAGCCTGAACTTTGCTTGATGATACTGTAGATTATAGACGTTCGACAACTGTAGAAGTCATAAGCATCTTCTGAACATCAGTGGTCAATTAATTTTATGCAGTAAAAATAATTGCAAATTATAGACAGATAGATAGATAGTCAGATTGTAGATTATAAACGCTCAAGAAGCTGAGTTCATTAACGTAAAAATAATCGGGTATCTAGCATAATTCAGTTCGAAAATCGAGTAGTTTATTTGTATTGTTGAAGACAAAATGTATAAATTTTATATTCGCCTAAAATATTTCATTCTAAATCGAATGTATTACATGATTAATGGACATTACATAATATTACAAATTAAAGGCTGATACACATCACAACTGATAGCACACAATCTAGAAGAAGTCAATTAATAGTGTCCATACAATGTTCAAGATTAAAATACACAGTTAAGTATACTGCTACATTTAATAAAAAAAAAAGTATATGGCTGCCACTTTTAGTAGGTATAGGTGGCGTAATAATGCATTCACTAATAAAACAAATTCACTGTATTGTTTCGAATGTGGCCTGCAAGCCGATTGAGTGGCCTGAGACAGAACAATGTCAGTAATCGGTTTACAATATTATCCCAACAAAAACTCACCTTTTTAACTATATTTGGGAAAACCGTTGTTGAATTAGATAGTCTTTAATAATGGCTTTGCATATATATTAAAATATAATATACTTTATGACATTTTAATTGGATTTTAATTCGTTTGGCGGCAGCACATAAGTAAATAACATTGATTATGAAACATTTAAAACAAATTTGAAAAGACATACAAATGCACAAAAAAAGTTTAATTTTGTCATTTTCAGTGCAAGACTACATAAACACGATCTAAAGGGACAGTTAAAAACAAGAGAATAGTGAAAATAAATGCTTTCCACAGTAATTCCTCCGCCATCTATTGACATATTTGGGTATGATTTCCTATTGTAATGCCATCTATGGATAATGCAATTCACTATTTTATATGTATGCAAGGTTATTACAGTTATAGTGTTATGCAACACTTTAAGGCCTAAATCACAAGTGTTTTAAATTATTTGAGAACCTAATATTATGCAAAGTTTATAATTGTTAATATTTTAATAAAAAAAATTTAACGTGTAATTGGTGCTTAATCATTGCTGCACGCACATGTAATTTATGTTTTAAATCCACTATAATAAAAAATTATGTAATTGTCACATCATTTTGTGAATAAATTCTCATCTTCCAACGTGTTTGAACAAAATAACAGCAGTATAAATTATAATAATTGTACTTGTTATGTATTAGAAAACTTGCCTATTCTTGTCTCTTTTTTCCAGCAAATACCTACCACTACCATTTAACATTCACACAGTCACGTTTAATATGTCATTTAATCATTACGTTTTAAGTTCGGTTTGATAAACGAATTTCCGTATAAATCATAAATTTACATGTAGTGTAATAAATAAATTATAAAAAGCTTCAATTTAACACAATATCGCGCATTTTTCAATTTGGTGGTATATTTTTGAAGCTATGTTTCTTAACACACGTTAGGGATGGGGACCTAAATCACAAAAAGTGAAATGTCACGAACGCGGCGATACAACGCACATCATTGGCTAGACAGAGCGCATTGTTTATATTGCTTTTATATGTAAATAAATTCGATTTTATATACAATGTGTAAGAAGCATAGCTTCTGTCAGGTGTTCCACGACACCTCATGACTTTTTATTTATATCAAACTTGTAGTACCTTCAGTTAAGTTGAGAATTTGTTCACAATAAAAGTGTTTTTGAAATGTATAAAAAAGTCGTGTATTTTTTGCAGTTTTCAGTTGCATAAATAATCATATTATGCATTTGCAGTAGAAGATTTTATATTTTTAGTGCTAATATTTTTTTTAAATATATATTATAATCTAATTGTATAGTTTTAAGTTGTTATAACTTTATCAGAGTACAATCAATGTTTTAAAAAAATATTAAATATGAAAGATCAATAATGCATTTAGTGTTTTATCTTTCGCCCCACAGAATAGGGTTGACCCATGTATTTTTTTTTTTTAATCGGCGATGCTTTTGAATTCAAGGCTATCAAATTTTTAGACTCGGAAAGGTCTAAAGTTGAAAATTGTTAGTCCAATGACTATGTTCGCGCTTTTTTCTAACAGCCAATAAGAGTAAAGTCAGCATAAATGAAAATACACTGTTTTCGTATTTACAACTGCCAAGCACCTGTCAAGCGTCAAGAAGCGTGTTTCGTCATTTCCATGGCACGCGTCCTTCTGATTGGGCCCTTAAACTGGCAGCAATTTTAATTTAGTGTGAAGTTAAATTAAAAAAATAATAATAAACGCTTAAAAATTCCTATCAAAAATGGATATTTGCACCTAGAGTACAATGATATCCATAAAAAAAGCCCATTTCAAAATAATGGGTCAAACCCATTGGTTTTTTGTTTTCGTGCAAAAGTTAAAAACGAAGTGTTAATTCATCAGAAACAAAAGTGTAATGGAGCCAATCTCATTTTTGGACGTAAATGTAAGTGTATTTTCATTATTTTTACGTTTAGAGTGTCTGTTTTATTATGCTAATGTTGCAATGGCACGAAATGCAATCGAACTTATATAAACAATATACCTGTGATACAACAACCTGGTCATAAATCTTGTTAAAAAAATGAGACCGTGTACTTTACACTACACACTACAGAACTGATACTTCTAGTCATGTCGATTGTACACACACACACATCTATAATTAATGTATTCATACGCACAAGCTGCTGCCTGTAATGATCGCTGCAGTGATCAGTGGCGTAGCTACCGGAGGGCTAAACGGTACCTTGAACCAGGGCCCCCAAGCTCAGGGGGCCCTCGGACACGGCCCATCAAACCTCATATTGAACTAGCGAAAAATTCTCCCATCTTCAGAATGTTAATAAAATAGATTGCAACACGACTTTAATCATGACAACTCATTTGAAAGAATTTTCAACAAGTTCCGACTTCTGTTCAAAGCTTGTGGGGAATTCCCCTGTGTTCTTTCTGTTGTTTGTGCAGTGTTGCCAACTTCGCTGTGCCCTGCAGTGCACGATAAAGAGCTGATGCGTCTGGCAGTGATGCCTTCCCAGTGTCTTACTCTAGCTCAAAGACGCAGCGTTTTATTATGTCGGCATGTCACACGTTTAGTCGCATGAATCCAATTCACTTTACTGTGCGTAAAGAAGTTTCGCTTGAAAAATGTCATATAAGTGACAATTCGTGATTACAAATCACTAGTCTATTACCAACATTGAATAAATTTTACTAATTAAACAATATATGAAATCGTCTAGATTCGCTAGTATGTTACTGACTGTGGAACTGTTCACTATAGGGGATTTGAGATTGATACTAGTTTTCTGGACAGGTAACAATAAAAAATGTTTCATTTAAAATAATTATAAGAAAAACAACTTGTAAATACGTTTTATTTCACATAGATTATTTTCACAAGCGATTTATATCTTTCTCATCTAAATTAGTGTCCCTGATGATTCACACAAATAACAAATAATAACATATTTATTATTACTTTAGTCACGTGATTTGCTCAGTAATCTATTTTTTTCTATAATGGAAAGAAACAGTGTTCGAACTTCACAAACTGCACGTCCACTGAAATCTATTCACCAGCCTACTAAATCTAAATTTACTCGAAACGCGACGGGGTATTTGCGAGTTTAAAATACACATTTGTAATTTCATTTGACGCGTTTTCCACATTCATGAAGTTTCCACTGCAAAGAAAAACAACTCGTGTACTATGTGCCCATCGAAGGGTTAAGAACTGAATTTATTGCTGAATAAAAAAATATTGTAATGACACAAATAACAAATTATTGCAAATGTTCAAAAACTAGTTTTAAAACGACCTGATCTTTACTCCAAAATATTTTTTTTTTTTATTAACAAAAAACAATGTGTGCATCGACCTTAAGGTCATTAAACAATTTGTCTATAAAGGAACATAACGTGAGCAATAATATTCATTTAGAGTGGACTGTTTTTTATAGAGGCCACCAACTGCCAAAGTTATCTAGGCTGAATATCAATCCATATTTTCACTTTGTTATTTATTAAATTGAAAATCCGTTAGAGCTCAAGGATACAGTTACTAGCCAAACTCAAAACATAAGGCAAGCCATCACCTATTATAAAAAATCCATTTGATACTTCCATCAGTTCTCAGATTTGAACCTGGGAGTTTGTTGCACTCGCTTTCTGATACGACTTTCAGCTTTAAATCTAGATTTAAGAATGTAATTTGTTTTCAACTAAATAGAGATCTCCATTTACTTGAAAATAAATGAAATTCTGAAATCTTGATTTAATTAAAACTGAAAGTCATATCAGAAACTAAGCATATATCGGATCGATTTTTCATATCGTATATTCTGAAATGAAAATTTGTTTGCTCACAAGTCACACGGTATTTATTTCAATTTCTAAAATTATATATCCTTTCTTTATGGACATATATCACGCAGTTAGTTACAAAATGGTACACAAAAATCGTGAATTTAATTTAAAACAAATCTTAGCAAATCATTAATATAACATTATTACTTACATCCATAAAATTAAATAATGGTAATGTAATACTATGAAATTTTAACAATACATTAGTAGTCATAACATAGGGATAAAGTAAACAAAAGAGATAACAAATGAACAACAGAAAAGTAACATTTAACGAACTCTTTATTGCCTGGCCTTGTTCAGAAAGGGCAAATTTCGCGCGAATTCAGACGCGCGTTGGCGAGGTACAAGGTGCCAATACATCGCGTCCACAAGCATCGGGCGAGTTTAAAATTCGCGGGTAACTCGTGTGCATTTCGCCAGATTCGCGCGAATCAAGATACTTGAAACACTTGTGTCCAGTTTATGTGCGAATGCACGTATTCAGAGTTTTGCGAGAAATTCACCCTTTATAGACAAGGCCTAGACAGATGTACGCGCGTATATGTGCGACGGACATGCGCATATAAATTTTTCCACACAATTGATGAAGAACGCGCATTTATCCTAAGACATGCACATGCGCCTGTGCGGAATCTTATATCATTGCATCAATCATGAAGTAACATATTTTATAAAAACAAATCATCATAATATACACCCTACGGGTCCGCCGAAGGACTTACAAAAAGGTAATTTTCCCCCATAGTATGCCAGTTCATTACCTAGCAAAATTGTCGAAGCGTTTTCCAAGAAGCTAAGGCGTTTGAAATTTTTGTTCAACGATTAAAGATACATTTTTCAGGCTGCTCTCCTGTTACAGAATTTCTACGAATGCCCTTATCCATCGCTACCTACCATTTATGGTCGCTCGTCTTCTTAAGGAGTTACGCATATTTCATTTTGTTATATCCTAAGAACTCTATATATAAAATATCGTATGTTTTCGTGCTATACTTCATTCTAAAGCCAAATTTTAAACGTCTATACTGTAAAGGTGCGTACAGACCGGCCAACGAACGAGATTTGGCGTTGACTACCACACGTTCCTTGGCTTTCGGAAATATGTCCATATGGCATAGGTTCTTGACCGTCGGAAGTGAATCCGCTTTATTTGTATACGTTTTGCCCGTCCACACCGCATTCGCTCGAATGTTTTGATTCCTTTGATGTTAGCGCCATGCTACGGATAGCGAACTAACGCCAACAAACGTCTGTTGGCGTTTTCTAAACCGTCCACACGGGACCAACGAAACCCTTTCTTTGACTTTCATTGGGCCGGCCTGTACGCACCTTAAAATGATTTAAAAGTAGATACAATGCCACTTCATGATCGTAGCAATAATGAAAACTTACCAAATGATTTTTAAAATAAAATTTTACTGAATTCGTCATTCTGAATTGAAAAATGCATTCTCAGTTCGCTAATATATTACCAACATTGAGGGAATGTCACTAACTAGACGGTAAAATTTAATATCAATGTCCTTTTCGTTCTTGGTAACAATAAAAAAACTCCTTGGTTTGAATAAATTCTTTACATGCAGTGTAATTTTCGAATATTTTTCAAAACATTTATATTATACATTATTTACATAAATTTTTCTATCTGATTCTGTACGCTAACTTTATAAAATAAATACAATTCAGTTAAAGTTTATTACAAATTTTAATACTTGTCAGCAGTCTATAACAATGTTTTCAAATGTAGAATTCGTTATTAATTGTTGATAATTCTTATATTTTGAACAATAAATTAATGTTTTTTTTTTACATTAACAAAATATGTACTGACTAGATTCGTTCTCATTATTGCCAACATACGAGCTATTATTAAAAACTTTTGTGTATCCTAATGTTTCTTAATTAAAAATGATAAATAAAATACCAAACCCAAATGATTAAAAAATACCCATTTTTGTTTTAATTAAGTTTATGAGATCTGTTTTTGATTAACTTGTATATTTTACGCTATGAACAAGGTTCAGAAAGTCCATAGTAACCGGCGTAAATTTTTTTGGTTTAATAATGCATGTTAACGCTCTAACAGTATAAAATTTTATATTTTACTATACATATTTGTATACTCTTTACATTCCTCGTGAGTCTCAAAATATAAATATTTCATAAAGAAAATGGTAGTTTCTTTTACGAAAGTTTTTTTTCTTTTTAAAAACATATTTTAGTGCGATACGTTAACTTAATTGTTAATATATAATGCTCGGTTTCTGATATGACTTTCAGCTTTAAACCTAGATAAAAGAATGTCATTTGTTTTCAACTAAATGGAGATCTTCATTGAAAACATGACATTCTTGGATCTAGATTTAAAACCGAAAGTCGTATCAGAAATTTTGTGATCAAAAACCGAGCATACGTTGTATAATCCGATTACTCTAAGAATGATACCGCTACGTCATTGACAGAAAACGCCTATTTATCTGGACGCCGCCTACCTTACCCAGTGGCGTAGTGTGCAAAGGGTTACTGAAAAAAATGAAAAAAAAAACAAAACAAAAAAAAGTTGTTCTTTTGTTTTTTTCCCTTTTTAGGTGGCCTTTTGATGATTGACGCCAATACATTGATGACGTATCGGTACCATTTTAAGAGTAAATGGACTCTACATTGAATGATCAGGCGCCGATTCCGTTGCTATGGGGAGCTCGGCAACTGCAATTGTTAAATTATTATAAGTAATATTTGCATTGTGGAGTTATTAAACGCTAACATTATTCCCTAATAGGCTATCACATGAATTCACTTTCCAAAATATGGCATTTTTTCACCAAACACCATAATATAACACGGAAATTTATTTAAATGATCTCGAAGTGCCATTTTATTAAAGCTACCCAAAAATAGAGCTTATCTGATTGTAGGTCAAAGCCTTAATTAAAAAAAAAAAGAAGTCTACCAGTTAACGATTCGAAATTATTACTTAAATTTATTTTGGCAGTGTGTTCTTCGGTGCAGTGAATTTGGTCATTAATCCAATTTTATTATTAGATAAATTGGTTTTATTAAATGTATTGATTCTATAACAAATTTTTGGCTAAACATAAAGTCTACTAAATATATTTTTATTTATTAAACTTTTAAAAATTTAACTAAACAAAATAAACTATCTATTTTACATACATTTAAAAAACGTTTTATAAATTTTTTGTTTCAAACAGAATAATTTAACTGTCTTGTATTCTAAAGTTTTATGAGCGTAATTTTAACTATTTCAAAAACGCCATTCCAATAATCATTTTACATATTTTATCACAAAATTAGGCCAACTGATTTCAAGGCCACGTCAATAAACTAATAAAATACATAGTGGGGTGAAAAAATGTTTGTTTATAGTAATCAACTAAATAGTAAATAAGATAAAACATTTTTTAATGCATTTTCGATATCATTAAATATATCCTCTACAGTCTAACTTTATCCTATAATAAATATTGCAAAAACAAATACACTTTTTCATATGAAAACATGACTATCATATTATTTTTGTACATAAGTAGGTACAATCTAGTTTTATATATTTATCATTTTCTGAAAACTATAAAACAGTCATTGTACAGAATAAGATAGAGAAAATTATAACCAAAAAAGACATAAATATATATTTACACATAAATAATGGTATCAATAAAATATTATTTGTATAAAGTCACCAACGTACAAATTCTTTGTATTCATCAATTACAGACACTCGCTTTATTGTCTCATAACCTAAAATTATACTAAAGCTAAAACATGCCGATTGAACAAGTCTCGCACTAAGGCCTTTAGCAAACATTTTTAAACGTTCTTCAGCCCATAAATCTTTAAATGCTTTTCGCATCGATCCAACCCGTTGAACTTGTAGTCTTGCTCGAACAACATCGAGAGGGTTTGTTAATATTGTCGTTGTGAAACCACCGAGTGTACCAGCCATGCTTTGAATTAACAAATGAGATACCCACGAAGGTAACACTGCATATAATTCATCTATAAAAACAAATGAGGAAACTTTACTTTATTTGAAAACTAATCACAGTATTATTCAAATTGGGATAAATATACTAGGATGTTACAGAGCTTTTTAAATGTTTTATATACTCAATTAAACTAGACTATGTTTTTAATTTTCAACTTAAAAGAGCAAATACATTTTTTGCGTCATAATTATAAAGTAACAAAACATACCTTGATAAAAATGGTAAAACGCCCACCATAATGCTGAATTTGGTACGTACGCACAGAGACTAGCACCGTAACCTCTATAGAATCCAGAAATTCCATCAGTCTGGTAAATTTTGCTACATACTGTTACTAATGCTGAAAATTTACTTTTTGTTGGATCTATTTTTATTCCTAAAGGATTCATCGCGGCCTATAACAAAATATTATTTTAGTAATGGCAAAAGACAATTTTATATTTTTCATAAGATATTTATTATAAATACCCTATATTTTTCTGATATTCCAACGACCATTAAATGCTGACTAAGAACATCGAAAGGTACAATAATAGTTTGTCCAACTATTGAAGCTAATCCTCCTGCTACAAACGCTTTAATTCTAGGTTCTACATTCTGTTTAGTCAAAATATGTCTGACACCTTCATATGCTGTTATATAAAAGACACCTAAAAAGAACGGAAGATTTATTTACTGTCCATATCTAGAATTAAATAAGCAAAGAATTTCTGCATACTAGATTTTTGTGTGAAATACTCGTTTTGTTCGTTTAAATAATCTCAATTATTGACTGAATTTGGATAATAATAATTGAAGCTGAAGACAAACGACAAACTCGGTATGGGAAACAACAGCCTATTATTTGATACAATTATTTTTTGATATACTTAACTGAAGTACCTACTTCAAAATTATTACGTCTGAAAACGACCTAAATATATTTATCTGGAAATTAAAATTTAAGAAAATTAATTCCTTACCACTAACAACTTGAACTGATGATACCCAAAAACCTCTATATAAGCCTGAAACACCTTCATATCGATAAATTTTCGATGATGCATCGAACATACCTATTTCAATGAAAATGTAACGTTAATATATTTAATTAGAAAATAACTATAACACTGAAGTTCACAAATATAAATACCAGTATAGAGATCATTGTGTTTTTGTAACTGCAGTCTAGTTTTTATAACAGTCAATGGATATAACGCACATCGTATGCTAAATGAACTCAGCATCGATAACGGAAAGAATTTACTTTTGTCCATCATATCCCATTCTATAGTTTTGATGAATTCAGGTGGCGGCGTTTCAACTATTGAAGCTGACATTCTTTTTCTGTTTTTTTGGTGATTAACGTCAATAACTTCTATTTGAATATGAGTGTTTAATTCTTAAAACCAACGAAATATTATCAGATCATTTTCAATAGAATTTATCTGATAGATAAATTAAGAGCCCCTCTAATTGCTAGATATGTAAAGAAACTTATATTACTCATTTCTCTTTTCAAAGATCCTGCCAAAAAATGTTACGTACACCATCACATTCTTGAATTTAAAAAAATCGATTTAGAAAACGCAAATTTGATAATCAACACAATTTAATTAACATGTTTGTTAGTTATGTGGATATTATGTTCGCCGAATCATATTAGATTTTCCATAATAAATTTTCGTACTTTGACATTGGATTTGCATCATTAATTTATGTCATATGTTATCAGTCAACAAAAAATTTAGTGGAATTTGTATTGTGATATTTGCACTTCAGTGGGGTGATTGTGTTCGAAAACTTCTTTGGCACCAAATTGTCGTATTTTGACAACCTCCGGTTACTGAAATTGAAATTTTTGACGTTTGTAAGTTGTAACCATGTTTGTAACAATGGTTCACACTGGAGAATTAATTGGCTGTCACATAATCGGTATTATTTTATTTTTCTGCTATTTTTAAAATAATATTAAATATATCATTAAAATACATATTTTAACATGTAACTAAAATTTGAAAATGAAAAATATGCATTGTCTTCCGAATATTCAGTATAAACTTTTGAAATATTTGTAGTTTAGTAAACCAATTATTATTTTTATACAGAAAAAGACGATAGTAATGACATTTTATGGACATGGATATATCCAAAAATATTAGAAGATGAACAAAAACTATTGTTGCGAAAATGTGCTTTCGATTCAATGCCAACAGAACCGTTTTTCTACGGCAGATTAAACAAAAAGTGGTTTTATACTACAACAACAGAGGTTTTGGATTCAGATAATCTTCCTGGCGTTAAGTTATTTGCTTTAATTTTAATTGCAAAAAACTTCAATCCAGAAAAGTATGAAACACTGTGTAAAGTACTCAGTAAAGCTTACTGTAAAACGGGTAATCCCGTTGAAATGCAAAAATTATATTGGTCGGTTTTAACAAAAGGGTCATGCGCAACACAAGATAATGGAACGTTTATTTTAACTGAATTTGATTCTCTTAAAACTGCAGTTAATGTTAGAGGTAATTAAAAATAACGTACACTTAAAACATATTGTTGATAATTTACAACTATTAAGTAATTTTATAACTGAATTATTTTGTAGAAGTAATCAACACATTTGAATTGGAAACAATTTTGATTTATACAGCCATGTTGTTGAAAAAACGTGTTATTGTGTATCATCATAGCCTCAAAGAATTAATTAAGGTAAATAATTCATTACATTAATATTATTTGAATCTACATTTTAAAGAATATTATCCTTCTCAGTGGATCCAAGCGTTTCCTGCTCTAATGAGTCATCGTGAACCAAATGATTATTTGTTTCCGTGGGTAGATTTAGTGCCGGAGGAAACAATCTTTTTGAAGGTAACTGCAAAAACCAGATCTATTTGAAATCACCTGACCTGGTTACTTACAAAGTGAGATCTGGTGATTTCAAATAGATTTGGTTTTTAGTATATACTATTAACTGAAATGTGTTATTATTAGGAAGTAAAATAATTGAAATATTTTTTTAGGCAAATAATTATTTTGTAGCTGGTGTTAAGGATAGTTCCATCTGTTCTAAAACCGATTCATTTGATTTACTTGTTAATCTACCAGCAAGAGAAATTACTGTTTCCCCTCAGGCTAAAGGTATAATAAAAAGTGCAATCGTTAAATGAGAACAATTAGTGAACTCTTAGTAACTAATTGTTGAAAAAAATATCACTTTCATTTATTCTAACTGATATGCATTTATTTTTGATGTTCTCTTTCCTTACAGAAAGTCTAACTATGACAAAAACACACAAAGATATTGCAGTGTTTATGGTACAGTTAGCCCAGAATGCTAGCTTATCGGATGTACAAGTTATTCAAGAAATATCTGAAAAAACACAGGATCTTTTAAACCAGTTAAAATCTTTGGCCACAGTCAAAACTAACGACGTAAATATGATCTCGTTAGAGAATTTACGATCGAAGAATTTAAATCCTGCAGTTGAAAACTTTTTATTCAATCTTGCAGTTGCAGAAAATATTATGATGTTATGACCAATCATGTCATTGAATTTGTGTAAATAAATTATGCCCAAGAGATTATTTAAAAAAAATATATTTTTTGTAATACTACTTAAGTTACATTACATCATTGATTTAATAGCAATGGTTACATATTTTATAAACATTCCGAGAAATGTGATGAAGTAAATAAATATATATTATTGGTTAAATTCTGACTTTAAATAATGAATTTCCACCCAAGATCATTATACCTACAAAGATATTAATTATAACTACCTAAAGGCTCCCATACATTTCGTTCTTTTTTCAGCTGTTCGACTCGTAGCGATCCAAAACTGCAGTGTATGGTAAAGGACCGACGGTCCAATCGTACCATACACTGCAGTTTTGAATCGCTGCGAGTCGAACGGATAAAAAAAGAACGAAGTGTATGGGAGCCATACGAGACTGTCATGTCAATCTATAATAAACAGAGATATAGTCAGCACACGCAAAATTTCGGATACTGGCCAAAAGGCAAGAGCCAGGTCATGTCACCTATATAAAAAAAAAATAGTGAACTTTCATCAAACTTATCCGTTATGTATAATGTGCTATATAGTGCTTAGAAATCCCGGTGCCCCTAAAATTTTCTTATTTAATATTAAAAAAATAAATTAATTTAAATCATATTAGCGTCAAGCAATATTCTTGTCAAATATTCAAAATGCAAAAAAGTACATCTTGGCATAATATGATGCTTAAATTATTGTTCAGATGATCAAATATCAAATAAATTTGAGGTATCCTCGTTGGGAATTATTTCACAATTCAAACCAGTGCTTCTCAATGGACAACCATGAATCATTTCAAATTTCTGACGTTTTGTATTGGCAATACTGAATACTTGCAAGCTGCAACTGTCAATGGCTTGTGACGGCTGACAAATTCTGTCAAAGCGTCATTTTTAATACACAGTTATAAAATATAAATTTAAAAAATGGAAGATCAAGCTGAAGAAAGCCAATTTGTTGTTGACGATGTGAGTAGCATCATAAAAGAAGCTATAGAAAATGTAATCGGTGGAAATAGTTATCAACAAACCAAAGTTAATCAATGGACAACCAATGTTGTAGAGACATGCTTAAGCGCGTTGGCGAAATTAAATAAACCATATAAATATATTGTTACTTGCACAATAATGCAGAAGAATGGCGCGGGATTGCACACAGCTAGTTCATGTTTCTGGGACAATTCAACCGATGGAAGTTGTACTGTTCGCTGGGAAAATAAAACTATGTATTGTATCGTATCTGTGTTTGGCCTTGCGATCTAATAATGATTTAAACCGTACCAAAAGTATCCATATTCCATAAATGATTTGTTTATAACTTATTTAATAATAATAATTTACTTGTGTATGATTTCATATTTTTATTTTTGTTTATCTAGTAATCTAGACAAATTTAATGTAATGAATTATGGCTAAATAAATTAATTAGTACATACGTATGTAAACTCAAGTATATTTATCGTAAAACCTACACATTAGGGTATAGTTATAGTGCAGTGGCAAGGGACGAGTCTAGTGAATAAATGCTTCCATAGCAAAGAGGTAATCAGTGAGTTGGCGCAAGAAGACTAGCGCATTCGATAATTCTAGTGCACTATATATTTTGTATACTTAGGTACATAAACGGCGATGATTCCAGCATAATATATTAAAAAAAATGTTCGCATCTGTCTCTTAGAATTTATGTAATTTTGATGTTTCCTAGAATTGTAAAAATTGTATATTACATGAAACACTACCTAGTACCTGTTCTTCACCCTAGGGTATTCGTCTCTCCAAACTTCCACTCAAAATTGATTTATAGCAGTGATGCGCAGCATTTTCTTTTCGAAGAGCCATTAAAACAATTATTGTTCTATAATCACAGGCTAAAGATCGAGAGATATTGATAGTTTTTTACATAAAGAATTGGAATTTTTTTTTATCAAATAGAAATTTAATTTAAAACATTAAAACTTTTTTAAAAGGAACCGCAAAAAATGTTTGTGCAACCCGCCAGGTTCAGACTGCGTATATCATTGATCCATAACTTAAAATTTTCCAACCAGTCTACATCCCAAAGTAGCACCCGCGTGGGTAGGGGGTAAGTACAGCTTATACAGCATTCGAAGCAAGGCGTGTGATGCACGTGCAGTGGTGCATGTGATAGTCATGGCGATTGAACTGTTCTCCCCAACTGCAAAGGCGAAACTAAAAGCCGGCGAAGTATTGACGCGAGCGGTGGTACACTGAGTTGTGAAATGGCGTTTAAACTTAGTACTTACTTGGAAAGTTAAAATAAATACAGGAAAAGTATTTAAATGCTGTACAAATTCTTATGATCAGATTTGGAGACAGGCGGGTACTGTGCTTCGAGTTTGAGATGGATATTGTTGCGAAACTTTTGTCAAACTTATTTCTCTTGAAAATTGAATTGCAAAAAAATCTTGGTTACTTTTTATTACTGTCTTTCTGAATTTATAAGCAGGCTAGATGAACACTGAATGGTCATATTTGGTCTCTTTTAATAAATGATTCTAGGTGATAAAAAATAGTAAATACAAAAATTATTAACTTATAAATGACAATATATTGATCTTTTTGTAAGAGAAAAATGAGAACTTGTCATCGACGCCCTATAATATATATATTATATAATAATAAATTATTAAAATCAGAGCCTTTGTTAAAAAGTTCCATTTTTCAATTAACACAGAAGTACAAAATTTTTTCTTTTTGAATCTTAATAAGATTTTTTTAGTTGAATTTACAATATATATAATTATGATTTACACAATTA
The DNA here is from genome assembly GCA_039654895.1 of Mongoloraphidia duomilia. Taxonomy (NCBI): domain Eukaryota; kingdom Metazoa; phylum Arthropoda; class Insecta; order Raphidioptera; family Raphidiidae; genus Mongoloraphidia; species Mongoloraphidia duomilia. Next base: position 13,972,166 of record CM077522.1, read on the forward strand.
ATGGCTTCCTAAGATTTTAATTACTTAGTTTTATATGAAACATTAAAAATTAAATTAAAAAAAAAAGAAACATCGACTTTAATTAACAAGTATGAAATGCATTTCTAGTTAAAAAAAATCACAAAATTTCATTCACACACAAAAAAAAATTATTAAAATAACTCAATTCAAAAAGTCGTTAATTTGTGTAGCACAAGCGACTGTTTTGTAGAGATTTTGTTCTTGTTCTAAATCCTGTACATTAACTAAATTACAAATATTTTTTAATTTCTTCATGAAATCCGGATTATTTTTTAAATTATTCAATAATGTTATTTTGCTGTCATCGTCAGCCAGACATAGAAGCGTTCCGACCGCAACAAGACATCTGAATTGGGATTCGTATTCCGTAGTTCTTGGAACAAGAATTGCAATTGCATTAGCGATATTTGTTACGTCGAGCATGCGCTTTTTCTTGATGAAAGCAATACTATAGTTGAGAATTACTGTAGATGCCGCAATCTACAAAAACGAAAACGCTATAACAACTGCATAATTCTTTCAAGTTGTTTAAAAACACGCTAGATAGTGCTGCACAGTGCACACACATGTGGGTGCATTCCACTTGGCGACCATTTCGCCCACTACGCTCGCGCCTTATGGTCGCGTTCATTACGTTTGGTCGTTGTAAGCGTTGCGATCGCCAAGTGGAATGCACCTACAGTGACTTTATAGAGACAGTGGCGACAATAGACTGTCAATTCAAATTTCGACACAACATGGCGGCTTGTTTACATGGCGTTGCGTGAATTTTACGGAAAAATTCACGCAATGCCATAGCAACGCCAAGTAAACAAGCCGCCATGTTGTGTCGAAATTTGAATTGACAGTCTATTGTCGCCACTGTCTCTATAAAGTCATTGTACACACACATACTGAACAGAACAGATGCTAATGACTTAATTGTCAAGTATCTACAATCTATGTATCTATCTACTGAACAGAGACCCTTTTAATTTTGCAAAGAGCTACAAGAGAGTGAAATATTTTTGATATCTTTCTCTCTCTCTTTGCGAGGTTATGTTTGTAAAAATACAACTAGTGTTAATATAAAAATTTGTATTACCTGTAGGTGCTTGCTCAGATTTGGCCCCAGCATTGGAATAATAGATAAAAAGTGTTCATAATTTTCTAAAGCAAGTGCTTCTCCGCTCGAAGCACTGAACATGTTGGCAAGAATACGTACTGCACACAGTTTGGTTTGATCGACAGCGCAATCGTTATTTATATAGCTTTTCAACGCCGACATAATCATAACTTTGTAATCGGTGCCGCATATTTTTTCATTTATTTCGGGATATCGAACAGCCAGTCGTATAATGTCCAGTACAGGATAGACGCACTCTAAAAATAGATAGAATGCAGTTCTCATAATTATTTGTGGATTCAAGTAAATCCCCATAAAATCAATTTCAAATTTTAAAATCGCAAAGTTGATATGCTCAAAATATAACTTTTAATAATAATACCTTGCGGCCACTTCAAAAGGTCCAAAAGTGTTCTCAACATAACGGGATCACACAAACCATCGCTACCCAACTGCAAAACTCCATCCATCAAATTTTCATTTATGTTATTTCCATCTCCAGCTTTGCTGTTGAAGTCCATCAACGTTTTACGGATCCCCTGTAGGTTCGACTGTTCGAACTTTAGGTAGTATTCGTGTGGAAAGTACTGTTTACTCGATAAGCTTGCTTGACTGCTTGTGTGAGATGGAGCAGTCGGCGTACTATGAGATGTTGTGTAACTGCTGCTACCTTTTGAGAAAAACGTGAATTTAATAAAAAAAAAAAACAACAAAAAAACATCGAATCTTACATGGATAACACTGAAAGAATGTGCTAACAGAATACTAATCTATTGCTTTACAGCATTAAATCGTTTGTTGTAAATTATTAGCTAAATATAATTGGTCATAAAAAATTGTTCCGAGCGTGTAGCATTGCTGTTGTTTACATGGCGTTGCTATGATTCCTCTATTACAAGTCCCCAGTTCCCGGGTTCTAGCCCGAGAGCTAGTAAAAATGTCAATTGGATTTTTAATTTATTATTAAAAAAAAAATAATGAATTGAAAATATGAATTGGTGCTAGGCCCAAATAATCTTAGCTGTTGGTGGCCTTTAAAACACAATTAAAAAATTGTTATTCAATAAGTTACCTGTAAAAGGATCAGCATTACTTCCAGCTGTTCCGAAAGGATTGTCACTAGATCCAGGCACATAACGAGATGCTCCTATAAAAATTCAATTATTATCTATATAAGTAAAATTTAGTTTATCAATTGGTTCAGATATCACGCAAAAACGGTGAGACCGATTTTTATGAAGTTTGAAACACATCTCAGTTTAGGCCCAAAATTTCAACCGTAAGTGAAATTTTTGCGGAAGGATCATAACTTGGGAATGCAATCTCGATCTAGCAAGATCTCGAGCCATTTTTCGAGATTTAATCTCGTAGGCAGGCAATCTCGTTTTTGAAATCTCGACCCGAAATGTTCGAGATCTCGAACGAGATTTCAAGAATGAGCGCGCTGATTTTAGTGACATTTAATTGTTTTCTTGAGTGAAATTGACAGTTATTTAACTTATAACAAGCACTAGATGGCTAACAAATTACAAAGGGTAAGTTCGGTTTTACGCTCGATCGATCGAGCCGAGCGAACAGATTTTTGGTCACGTGACAAGCGAGCAAATCGAGCCATCTAAACAATTCCGAACGTAATCTAGCAGATTTTTCCAAACGTCAGAATAAAATGGCCCCAGCAAGTTAAATTTTTATTACTAAAGCCGAAATACATTCTTTATTGCTCCTCATTTTAATTTAATTCAACATTGTTATAATAATAAATCATGATTAACAATTTTTTTCGTTTTTATTCCTTTATTTTAAAATTAATAGCACTACCGGTTGTTGATTTTTTCGACCCATAGATATAATAAATATTTTATTTAATCATTCTGTGCGATATAGACTTATTGGTTATTACTATTCTTTGAATAAATATTATTCGTGTATTTTTACCTATTGAAAAATTACCTCATATAAATAAACTTCGAAATTTATCCATTCTCACAACAAGGGTTTCCGCTCATTTTTAAAATGAATGCTCTGAAGTTGGTTAAATCTGCTTGCTCGCTCGCTTTCCTCGGAGCAAATCGAGCGCGCTCGATCTGCTCCAGATCTTAAAACCGAACGCAGGATAGAGGTCTTTCAGAGCATATAAATGTTAAATTCGAACGTGTTAGAGCACTCCGATCAATCTGAGCGTAAAACCGAACTTACCCAAAATTAAGTGAATACTGAATATGTCTAAGAAAAATTCAAACCAAATGTTCGTGAACGTTGCTAATAGTAACTTGCCCTACGCTTCCTAAAGGTACGTGCAGTACGCAGCTGGGATTCTAGATGGTAGTATGTATGGTAGATGATGGCTGAAATTATAAGCGCTTATAGGTTTGCACAACAAAGCTTTGATACTAGCATTGATATAAGCTTAAATTGTGTTTGAAATGTCAGATGGCGAAGACGAATATTTGTGTTCTTCTGCTACAAAGTGGTATATTTTAAATACAAATTTGGGTAGGAGCTATTATGTCCACCCTATTAATAGAAAACGATCTAAACATGGCGAATTTCATCATTTATACCAAGAATTAAAATTTTACCCAAACCGGTTTTTTGAATATTTATGTATGGAACCTAACACTTTTAAATACGTCTTAGAAAAAACTCAAAACAAATTAAATAAAAAATGGCAAAATTTCACTTATTAAACTAGTCACATCCATTGCGAAACTTGTAACGGCCATTTGACAGTTGTCACACGTTAATTGTAGTAGTCAGCGCGCTGAAAGAATGGTGAGATACATTCTTGAATCTACCAGCTCTTGTAACAGCGCTTATACCTGCTACACTCACTGCTTCGTTGTGTACGCTCGCATATATAACAATGCATTAATTTAAGCCAGCCCTGCTATGATCTACGCTACCATCTAGAATCCCAGTTTCGTACTGCACGTACCTTAAGAAGTTATTTCCAAAATAATTGACATAATATAATAGTGTGCTGTGTGATTTGTTGCGTAATTCACTGTGCAGATGATTATTATTCATTACTTTTCTTAAATAAACGTTGATTTTCTTGTTTCAAGATTCAATTAATGTTTTGTTTTATTTTCAAAATATAACAATACCCCAAGTAAGTAGTTTTGATCTCGAATGACCAATCTCGAACCCAGACTTATCTCGCGAGACCTCGAATTGCCAATCTCGACTCGAGATTGCATTCCCTAATCATAACACTCTTATGCTCAGTTTCATCTTTAAATGTAGATTTAAGAATGTCATTTGTTTTCAGCTAAACGGAGATCTCCATTTAGTTGAAAATAAATGACATTCTTAAATTTAGACAATGAAAGCCGTATTCGAAAACGAGCATTAACGTTTTTGAAACGAACCTGTAAAAGGATCCACATATTGCCCTACAGTACTATTTCCGGCACTAGTAGTTGGTGCGGCTGTTTTTTTGCTCGCACTATTTGTTACAATAAAATTAGCGACTTGGTCTAAATACACTTGTGGTAGATTATGTTTATGTATAAACTTCTGCGCAGCTGTCCAAGGATCTTCGTCACAATTGTACGGTAATTTAAGAGCCGGTTTGCCCTCTTCAACATCAACTGAAAAAACGTAATCATATTCCTACAAAAAATAAATAAATTTTATAAAACCAGTATATAAACCTCATAATACAGAAGCAACACGAATCGACTGTTACAATAATTATTTTTGTAGTGTTGGACTGGCTCAATCTATGACCGCAGAAGGCCAAATTATACACAAATTCCTGACTATATATCTCTAGTTTTTTGTGAGTTTTTGCGTATTTTGTATGACACCTACACGAGAACTCCTTAACCGATTTTGATGAAACTTTGTTTATTTTCTACTGGTGCCCAAACTGAAAGTACAGGCTACTTTTCCACCAGTTATGATCGGGTTAAGATGTTTCAATCAAAGTCGAAGATAAGGGCTAGAAATTTTATAGATTTATAAAATTTGATTTCAATTAAAATGTCTAGAGTAATAAAACATTTGAAAATCAAAAGTAATAAAAAGACGAGCTCTTCGGCGAGGGGTTAAAATGAAAATATCGCGGACAGACCTATACGAAGTACCCAGCCCAACACTATTTTTTTTTTGTCATGTCAACTAACCATTCCTTCATAAAGAGATTTCCCGGACGTTTCTTGTGTTCCTCCAGCTCCTCCCATTACAGTGCCAACTTTTTTCCACTGACCTTCAGCAACTGACCACTGATATAATTGAGGCGTTGCGCCTTCCCTTACAATTTTAGTTTGACCATCTTTACTGCCCGGTTGAAATAGCGATTCGGGTCCCGGAAGACTGCAAAATTATTAACAGATTTTATAAGTGTACCGCTGCTGAAGTTATATAAAATCAATTAAGGCTCCCCCAGACCAACGCGGGAGAGCGGGATCAGAAGCAAACGCGGTATCAAATATGTTAGCGGAATTTCGTTTGAGTGTAAATGCTAATATATCCCGCCATATAATTTTATCCTGCAGTCATGTTTGACTTCGTTCCCGCCGATCTGTAGGAGCCTTTAGTAAATATTTACTCAGTTAATTTGATTCCACCGATATCTTGAGCAGACGCCGCAATAATATTGTTAACTTCTTGTTCAAAATCTTTTAAAATTGGTTCTTCGGCCACACGACCTGGGTCTTGAGTAAAAATCCTTACTAGACCATCACTGAAAACACAAACATGTGCATAATCTATAAAGAGCTCTTAGTTACCAACACGCTCTAGCGGAATTTTATGAAAATATTAGAGTTTTTGTTTTTTGATGTTGCTTTGATGATTTAAATGTCAAATATGATTCAATGAATATTATATGCATTTCATTTCATGGCCAAAAGGTATCGCCGTTTTTACAAGCGAAACTTCGATGGTGCCTTGAAATTCATTATAATCGAATTCCACTCTATACAATTCGATAATAAACATTTGACATTTAAATAATTAATACTGGGTAAAGTGTCAATTATTGCCCGAAAATTCACTAAAGCCAATCAAATTACCTGGATCCCGTAACGATATCTCCATTGCTGAGAACACCGACTGCCCATACCGACTGAGCCGGTAAAGTGACAGTTTGAGTATTTTCAGTCTGTTGCCAATATCTTGCCGTTCGATCTTCTCCACCGGTTACATAATTGAACTCATTTGTACTTTTATCCACCGCAACACTAACACAAAATATTTTTGTTAAGTTTAAATATATCGTAAAACGTGTCATACAGTTTACCTCTTTATAAGTCGAACGAGGAAGTTCAAGTAACGGAGCTCTAATCACTAATCATGAGTTATGACTATAAACTTGCGTCATCATTACAACTTTAAGGTAGCGATCCAAACCTTGCGACCGCAACGGGAAACAACGACATAATGTTTCGCGACAAAGTCGCTTATCTTGAACTGATTCTTATTTAAATACATTTAATCGGCGCTTTTGAGAGCTGTAACTGTTGCATGTCTCTGTTGCGTGTTGCTGTCTCCCGTCGCGGTCGTAAATTTTGAAAGATTACCTTTACATCAATATAAAATCGACTATTAGACAATAGACATCACTACGAATCCTACATAGAAGAAACTGTTTGTTTTATACGCAAACTGATAACAGTACCTAAGCTTCACAAACCCGGACACACGTTAACACGGACACTTCAAAAACCCGGATGGGTATTGCTTCCGGACACTTGACTCTAAAACTCGGACACTTCCATAAGAATTAACGACCTGTTTACATTTGCAAAACTGCTTGTGAAGCATCTTGCATGTTATTGCACGGTGTAATAAATGCACGTCTAATCAGATCGCAGTTTGTAATTATTACTGACACTGAGACAAGTGAATGAATCAGTACTTTATATGAACTTACATAATACGTATTTTAGTTTTGTGCCTAGAAAAGTGTTTCTTTTGATTTATAATAAACAAAAAGAAAAACAGATTTAAAACACATTTATCCACTAACTCGGACAACCGTTAAACTCAGACGGTGTGCGGTCTCATAATATGTGTCCGGGTTTGCGAATCTGTACTGTACACTGTCTCAAAAATTACTTCAGTTACGAAATTCAGCTTAAGGTTATTCGCGCACTAGGCAGTGAGTCGAAATAAAATCTAAATTTTTTTGTACTAAAATAAAACAATGTTAACCTGTAAATTAAAAACTTAAATTTAGATGTTACTTAAGACCACTTATAATCGGATTTACTTAATTATTTATTTTTTTACAATAAAAAAATAAATTTAATTTGACTTTATTTTTAAGGGTAAATATTATGTTTTGTGATCAGATCGATCTGAGCGCATGATAGAGAAAGATAGATAGCATATAAAATATTGTTAAATTTGAACGCATAGAGCGGTCGGATCAATCTGAGCGTACAACAATTTAGTCAATTTTCGATTATTTCAATTAAAATATCTCCACTTACACGGTAGAATACTTTTTTTATAATTTTTACATAATCTACGAGAACTGATTAATATAAACTTCAGTTTTCTAGATTTTAATCAATAGCAGTTGTGGTTGAATTATATGAAAAATGTGTGAAAAATTTGCGTTTTAAACAGCATTGCCTATTGTTTACATGTTAAATATTCAGTTTTTAAAAATTAATTACGCAAAAACTACACGTCAGATCTTACTCAAAAAATTTAATTATATGTATTTAATATCGATTACTAACATATTAAAAATTCAGCTTGTTATCAATATCTTGCTCTAATGCGCGAACAACCTTAATAAATAATTCGATTTAGAGAAAAACCGACTTAGAAAAAATTGATTCTAACACTAAAAAATATAAAACTAATTTACCAGTAAATATAGTTTGAGTGACCGTAGGCAGTATTGACACAATCGCCGCTGATTGTCCATTGTTTAATCGAAGCATCGTTAGCTACACTAATAAAGAAATCCGAATTAATAACTGCTATTCCTCGAACACAGTCCGTATGACCTAAAACAACCGACGATGATTGTAAGTTTCAATTTATATCTTGTAAATATTTCATGGGTGACAAATATATTACCCGATAGTGTTTTCAGCTTCGTTCCATCTTTAGACCACAATATGATTAATTTATCAGCGCTGCCTGTTACAATGTTACCATTGCCTAGTTGTGCGACACTCCATACAGCAGCCGAATGACCGTTGAACGTAGTTAAAGCCACGTTTGGAGTTTGTAGTGACCATAATTTGGCAGTTAAATCCCAAGACGAACTCAAAAAAGTTTCATTGTCATTACCAGCCGATAAACAGCAAACTAAAATAATTACAATATGTTATTTTAGTCGTCTTTTATTCCGTTAATGCTGTACGCGTTTGAATGGTCAGCTATTGTTTTTTTACCCGACTGCAGTGAAGTAAAAAATCAGAGTTATTATGCAGTCGTTGCCACGCCTGGCTTTTCCTCCAATTTTAGTACTTACTCTACATCAGGGGTTGTCAAACTTTTTTGGTCATGGACCTCTTTTTCGCGGAATTAAGGGTTCCCCAGTTTTTAACACAATGGTTTTCTAATAATTATTTTAAATATGTATATTTTTCCTTTCCGTACGGTCCTATTAATAGTTTTGTTATTATTATTATTTTTTTTTTTGATGAACTCATGAACCTCACTAAGAGGTTCCGCGAATTCCCAAAGGATTTGCGCACAACCCATTGAGAAACACTGCTCTATATGTTGGGGACTACTGGCTTAAAAAGTTAAAATCAAATTCTTACCTGTGTCCGTATGTGCTTGCGTGGTATTTACAGGCGTAGGGCTGTCCAAAGTAAAGAAACATATTCGACTATCTTTCCCTCCCGTAATAATAAGCCCGTTAGGGAAATTCTTACTCGCTTCTAATACACAAACAGATGCTACAAAACTGGTATGTCCTTTGAACGTAATACTTTCCGTGTAACCCGTATTGAATCTAAAATAAAAACCCAACAGTGAAACTATTATAGAGCAACCGATGATGGGTTTGGAGGACGTAACCTGATTTTGAATCCCTCCCTCTCTAAATATTTTATATTTCATATATAAGAGATTAACGGGAACTTGGACCGTGGGTTGATTGAAACTCAGTTAAAGTTTTAATTCGCAACGTTTCGTCTATATTTTAGACTTCTTCAAGCTCGTTGCGATTTAAAACTTTAACTGAGTTTCAATCAACCCACGGTCCAAGTTCCCGTTAATCTCTTATATATAGTTACGATGGACTGACAACTAAAAAAACATTCTATATTTCAATTAACAAGTTATAAAAAAAACACAGAAATCTAGTTTTTGGTCTGATGTTTAGGGTTCCGTACCTACTTAGAGGGTTCAAACAGAGCCCTAAATTGTTGTTTTAAGTTCTTATGATACTGACATCCCATTTCCCAAGTGCGCGCTTATAACTTATTGGGCCCTTTGATGCTTCACCACTGAGTGCAACATTTTAGTTATAAAAATACCAAATTCAAGTGCAGCTTTCTATTTTTTAAAATGTAAAAAATTTACGCAACAATGGCTACATTTGTATTTCACCATAAAGTGAAGTTTTTTTAAACGAGTTCTCAAATTCCGAAGTAAATTACATACTATTTGGATTAATAAATATTTTTCTTCAGTAGCTAAATTTTTGAAAATTATTATAACAAAAACCTATGAGCTACGTTCATAAAATCTTTTTAATAATCCTTGGATGTCTAATCTTTTTTTTCTCATTGCATAAATATTTTCTCAGTGAATTGTAGGGGATTAAGGGATGTATTAATAAAATATTAGTGAATTTAAAGCCTTTAAAAATTAAAAGCGTTTTGTAAAGTATCAATGGTTTTGCTTTAACAAGAAATACGACTTTTGAAAATATTTTCCCAAAATGTTGCATATTATATTATTGCAAATTTAGAACTTCTACATTTTTAATGAGCTATTGTACAGAATCTCACTTATGACGAAATATATTATATAAATTGTATTTATAATAAAGAAAAAACTGGAAAATACCCATTTGGCTTCCAAAATTTTGCAGTACAATCTCTGGAACCGCTTACTATGCAATTATCTTTAGTTATAGCCACAGCTCTAACATCACTGGAATGTCCGAATAATGTTGAACTTAATTTGAAAGGCAAAGATGCCATTATTTTATTACAATTAAAAATAAATTAATATTACTAATGACAATGACAGCGCACACACAAGCGAATAGGTTAAATTTTCTTCACCGGTTTGATCATTCCAATACCAACGCTAAGAAGATAATATTAAAAAAAGTAAAAACTTATTTCTGGACTATATCTTAAGATTTTGTAATAATTACACATTTTGTATAGTTTATGTTGGTGTCTTTTTTATTTAAAATGTTTATTTTAATTATTTAAAACTTAGATGTTGACATTTGAAATTAATAAATATTTTTTATATTAGTGGACTGGAAACACTGATTTATCTTAGACAACAACCGCAATAAAAAAGTACATCATTTAGCAGCAGTTTGGTCTTACTGTCAATAGATGTCTCGTAACTTAAAATTCGTTCTAAAATTCGTAAAAATCACAAAAAAATAAATTATTATTGAATTCTATTATTTGCGCAATAGCATAATATCCTTTAACCATAATGTAAAATGTAAACAGTTTAGACATAGATTGTAGATTATAGACGCTCAACAGCTGAGGTCTGTAAGCAGTTTACATAAACGAAATAGTAAATTATAACTCTTTTCTTTCTTTATTATTCAATCTAAATTCAGCTAATGATCATCAACTGCCGGAAATGTATCAAAATATTTGCAACAACTGTACTCCATGAAAAACAGATTGATCAGATTATTATAAATATTATAGTATGTCGCCAAGCTGCAATTATCTTACACAAGGTATGTATTGCAACTGTAGTAATTATATCTACGAAATTATCTAACTCATTAATTATCTTTAAAACAGTAGACGACTCAGTAGGTATGTGTGTGGTCCGGATTTTTTCTTTTATATCTATGCAAAACTGCACAAGTGGCAGGGGTTAAACGATGCATAGGACATACTATACAGTATGAACTATAATAAAATGCATTACAAAGAACATTCCTAGGTAAACACTCACAAAAAACTTACAACTTCATAAATAGGTAAATTCCATTATTACAATAACAGCGTCAAATCTTTATCAGTATAAAGTCAAGTTCCCTTTACGTGCCTTTCTGTCTGTCTGTATATTAGCGATAAACTTAAAAACCGCTAACGCGATTTCACTTTGGTTAATCGTAAAAACCAAAGTGAAATCGCTCCAGCGGTTTTCAAGTTTATCGCGAATATATACCTACAGACAGACAGAAAGCCACGTAAAGGGAACTTGACTTTATACTGATAAAGATTTGACGCTGCTCGAAATGTTTAAAATATTTTAAAATTAATATAGGTACCTACTTATAATTATCTACCTATGATTATGAAAAAATTGGGAATTATCCACAGTATTACCTCAAAAACAGATAGCGATAGCCATGGAACTTGAACAAAATGTTGACGTTTAGCTGTCAGAATAATTTCTGATCATTTTGTTCAAGTTCCATGGCTATCGCTATCTGTTTTTGAGGTAATTTTGACATTTTCATATCAAATTTCTGCCGTTACAAAGCATGCAAAATTAATTTTGTTTAATGATTTAGATGAAGAATATTATATTCTAGAACTTTTATTCGACGATATTTTTCCTAAAATAATTAGGGAAGCAGGAAATTGCAAAAGTTTGATTTTACGGGTTAAATCCCTATTACCCGCAAAACAAATCAGCACCCGGTATAGTCGGACTTGATAATAGCCGAGCGTGTATAGCGATGCCGCGTCGTACTTTATGTGGCGTTTCCATGGCTCCTCTATTACAAGTCCCCAGTTCCCAGGTTCCATTCCGAGAACTGGTAATAAAAGTATCAATTGAATTTTCAATACCTATAATATCTTAAAAATATCAATTGGTGTTAGGCCCAAATAACCCTGACTGTTTGTGATCTTAAAACATAAAAAATGAAGTATTTCTCGATCACCTTATAAACTTATAATATAAATCGAAGTTTATACTAAATACAACCCTCTATAACACAGTTGCGGTAATATTCTTTAATGTTGTACCGTTATAATTTAAATCAGAAACGTTCATGCTCGAACCGTTCTTAATGCGGCATATAACACATTTAACACGCCTAATTAATACGAGACTGATGTAAAAAACTGACGGAATCCCGTGCCCTGTATCCGGGAAGAAAACCTGGATGCAGGCGCCGTCTATCATACAGCCAAGGCGCCATACACTCTTTGAACCATCTGTTTGTCTTGATATTTGATTCCAAGGAACTCGCTCGATTAGATAGGGTTTGAGTACTAACGCCAAATCAGTTCTGGTTTTATCAGGCGCGACTATTGTACTTATGGCATAGAAAATAATATACCTTTGTATGGTGTTTATAATAAATCTTATAAGTAATTAAGTAAAGGAATTAAAATTTTTAAAAGCATAACAGTATAGGCACTTAGTTTTGGAAATTATATTTTAATAGTAGGTACCTATATCTGAGAGATTTTTGACGTTTTTAAAAATGGGAATTTTGAAGAAGGGTAGGTACCCCGTTCTTAAAAAATTCGACTGATGACCAGTCCTATACTTCCCACCTAGTAAATATTTGCGAAAAATAAAAACTCATTTTTTTTTTATTCTTTGACTAGGCCCAAATAACCTTAGCTGTTGGTGGTCTTTAAAACACAATTTAATTTTTATTCTTTGAAAAAAGCATGGCCCTCTTTTCTGTTTGGTGATCTACTGATGGCTAACTAATATAGTAAAAATCATGGTTAGCTTGATTTACGTACAATTTTTATTTTTTTTAGTAAAATATTTTTTTTCTCGAAAACTATACATTTTAGAGAAAAAAAATATTTACATTTTTTTCATATTATAACATCTAGAATTCATTTATATTTTTTTTTACCTATGTTAATACGTGACATTGAGGACGTTTTTTTGAATATCTCAGGATCCACTGAACCGATTTGACTAAAAATCTAATCAGATCTAAGTTAAAGGCTGATAAACACAATAGAACAATCGGCATGCCCGTATGTTGTTCCGTTCTTAAGATATCGAAGTCGAAAAATTGACCACATACACACATACACACACACACATACACACACACACATACACACACACACACACACACACATATACAGACATCAGTCAGAAAATGATCTTAAACGATTGCTAGGGTCTCAAAATGTGAAAATCTGTTAAAATCGCGAAATATTTTTTTCGGACTAAATCCATTACTTCCCTACCATAGTAGAGGTGGGAAGTAAAAATTGCGTAATTAAAAAAAATTCTCTTATGTAGATTCTGCAGAAACTTAATTTCCGCTGCTCTAGAAATGACCTAGGTTTCAGGGCCGGCACGTGCGCCTGGTCGGACAGGTGATCGCCTTATGGCGCCATATTTTTAGGGCGGCGTATTTTTGTAGCAGCGAATTTTTCGTGCGGTATTCTACTTTTTAAAAATGATTATATTGTTCGAGTTTTCACCGATTCTTAGTTTTACCTTCTACTTCTAGATAAAAGATGTCGCCCAGCCGCTCGGCGCAAATACCATAAGTTGTAAAGTGGGTATTTACAAATTACAGGCAGTCAGGCAGCGTTTATTCGTGCACTGTGTCTGTGTACGTATATATAGAATTACATTTGTTTTTTATTTGTTAAGTAAATAAAATATATCATTGGTTTATTAATTTTTTAAATATGTGGGGGGGCGGCAAAAGTTGTATTCGCCTTAGGCGGCATATTTTGACGCGCCGGCCCTGCTAGGTTTAATTATTGAGACGAGATTTTTCGAGAATTCTCGCTATCGAGCCGAAAAATGCACCCTTGAGAAAACGAGACGGGAACGAGAAAAGTCATTTCATTACATAAATAGTTAAAATTTTTGCTAACTTTTATTAATTAAGTACTTATACTTATGATCATATTCTTGATGATGTTAATTTTGTTAGCGAAATGTGCATCGAGGTTTCAATTTTAATGTTTTAGTGATTGGAATATACCTAATGCATTGTTTATTTCTATAAACGAATTATTATAAATTTATTATATTTTATTACGACGTGTTCTTATCAAGTGTTACTATCAGTTAAGCATGTATTTATGAACAGTTGTAAGTTGTTATAAATAATACTTATTTAAAGCACGTAATTTGTTGAATGTTATAATTACGTAGGTGTGAAACTATATTATTTTTAATCAATTACTTGTGAGAAATACCTACGGTATATTTTAACTAACAATGAGAATGAGATTAACAATCAATATATGATTAGATTCCTATTTACCGAGTTCCGAGTTCAATATTGTACCAATGTACCTACTTATTGAAATATTTATAATAGCAACTTTTTGTTTTAAATTGCAAGCATACGTACAAACTGAAAATATGTAAGTATAAGAAAATAAGATTTTTAGCTAAAGAAAACTCTAGAACATTTTATTATTGATGGTAATCAGAGCCTGTTAAATTTGGGATTGAATTATGTTATGTGGCCCAAAATGTCTGCACATCTTAAAGTGAAGATATGGGTCCGACCAACATTCGTACCGAGTGGCATCTCTCTATTACGTCGTGCATGGTTTAAACACTTAACGGGCCCACTACACCCCCTTTTCAAGGTGGCGGCCAAATGCGGTGGCCTTCGACCCCGAAAACTCATTTTTAAACTTATACCGCCCCCTCCCACGCAACGAAAGAAAAAACCTTGTCTTACCCAAAATGCAAACGTAGCCTAAAAAAATTTAACATTTCAATGGACTACTTATATTTCACCCCTATCCGCGGGCTAGTGAAGGTTTCGGAGTTAGTTTGAGGGCCGTCTCGTATGAAATTGAGTGCGCTGAATCCAATGAGACAACCCTCAGGACTGTGCGAGGAACGGTTGCTGAGTTACAGGCGTTTTGCCCCTGAAAGTTACGCAACCACCCTGTCTAGGGGCCCGGTCGCGGGGCCCAAAATGCCTTCACGTCTTAAAGTGAAGATATGGGTCCGACCAACATTCGTACCGAGTGGCATCTCTCTATCACAAAGTGCAAGGTTGAAGTTGGATTCGTCGCTTGGCGGCCCCACTATGTGTAATCTCAAAGCATCCTGAGCGCAATGATTATACTAGCGACATAACACATAAGTGCTTAATTATATTGTTACAAAACTGTTTTCTGCGTTGGCGGAATAAATATTTATTTACAATAATTAAAAATACAATAACAATAAATGCAACAACGAAAAGTCAATTCTAACAATAAAAAAACTTAAACGGTAATTATTGAACTAAACGAGCCACTTAAATAACACTTAACTATTTACAACTAACTATATACTTACAATTGACTATACTAATATTTATTTTATCAGGTGAATTTATATCACGGTATTTATATCAGATTTATTTCGCTGTTCAACACTGTCACAGTACAATATACACTGACTGATTCCCGTTGACTGATCAATATTTATATCACTGATCCGCTTGATGGCACGACTGACTCACCATTCACTGATCTGATTCAACACGACACACTCCTGTTTATATACCTGCGTGCGGTGTACGCTCAGTGCGTCCTCGTATCCTCTAGCGTTGTCTGGAATCTTCGATACCATTCCACGCTTTACTATACTGTGACCTTTCTTTCTCGTGGTTTCTATTGGAGGCAGTGGCGTAACATCTTGGGGTTTGCTACAATATTTTATTTTACTGTTTTTAAGGGTCTCGGAAATGGTGCAAAACCATACAGTAAAAAATAAAAGTTAAAAAAACTAAAAGCCGCGACTACGTAAAATAAGGAAACAAGCAAAGCAATACAAGAGATAGTATTTTTTTGTTGTCACTAGTCAGGGACCTGTTCGGAAGTTGAAGAAATTCTCTTTTATTTGATACCCCACCCGATCGATTAGATTGGAGAAAAATTGTACAACTCTATGTCTAATTTTCCGTTTCCCATGGGAATTTAAGGACTTAGAATTTTCGTTGTTTTCCTATAAATAATGCGTGAGGCATTTTCCCTATTTCTTTAAAAATTTTAGGCTCAGTAGTTTCGGAGATAAGGGGTGGGGAGATCAGACAGACAGACTGACACGAGAGTGATCCTATAAGAGTTCCGTTTTTTCATTCTGAGGTACGGAACCCTAATAAATAAACTAGCTGTTAAACCTGGCGTTGCCCGTGCTTCCCATGACTTAGCATGATGATATAAAGCCTAAATCACTTCCAAGTGAAAAATTGAAATTACCCCAGTGATTTTCATATTAATCGAGAACATACAGACGTAAGGAGTAAACGAAATACGCTGTATATGGTTTATCTAGGTTCTTATAGGGTAAAGTGTGCATTAATGTTAATGTGCGGGTAAACCTAGGAGCTTTAAGTAACAAAATATTCATTCAAAATGTATATTGATTTATTTGCTAGATTTATCTTTATCTTTTCTTAATTTTTTGAACATAAATATTGTCTGCGTACTGTATAGGAATATTTGCATAATAGATTTGTTCACTTTTCGATTACCTACTACCTTGAAACGATATTGGTTTTACAATATTATATACTATGTTCTTGCTTATCTAAAAATGAAAGGTTCACAATAATTTTGACAAATGAACCAAGGTGTTTAGTTTTGTATAATTTTAATAGCATATATATAATTTTAATAGTATAATACGATGTAAATACCTACATCGAGATACTTGGATTTAAAGCATTTATTATAATAAATGATTAAACACAGTCCAGTTAAGCAATAAGAGAGATTGTATCTAAATGACGTATTAGATTTTTAAAGTCATTTTATACATAGGTACATAATATATACGCACACAATAAAAATATATTCGCCACGAGCCACAAAATGAATGGGAAGTAGGTACTAACGTTATCGGACATAGAAAACCAAACTGATGTAGAAAATGACTTACTTGAATCTGGTCACTAGGTATGGAATTTTAAATAGATATTCAATACATTCTAAATTAACCACAACGTGATATTTGTCTAACGAAGCCACTGTGCTATGCGAAACAATTGTTATAAAATAAAGTTCAGTGTAGTTAATAAATCCCACCAAAAACAATTCTTGGAAAAATAAGGCCAAGTTTCGTGATTGCGTAACAGCAAAACGTTATAGAGCCAAGTCCAAATTGTAAGGGAAAAGTAGTGAAATCTAAAACTTGGCTAACTTCAAAGTTCGCTAAGAGAATAAAAGACCAATGACTAAAGCTCTAGAGCAGGGATCGGCAACTGACGGACCGCGGTCCAAGTCCGGACCGCGAAAGGTCAAAAACTGGACCACCAAAATTTTTTTGAATTATTTAAAAAATATTTTTTTGTACTTTCCGCTACGAAAGTTTTATTTTCGAGTGCTTTGTGGCGGTAACAAAGAGGCACATTTTGAAGAACCATCAACCAATATCACTCAAGATTAACGACCGCCCACCTTAAGCTGCTCCTCGCGTGAACCTAACTTTAAAAAACTGACTCAAGACCGCAAATGTAATTTCTCCCATTGATTTTTGAATACAATTATGCCTATTTATTGTATTTCATATTATTTTATGAATAAAAATTAAAATAAAAAGTTATTAAAGAATATGAGTTGTTTTTTTTTTTTTTTGGACCTCGATAAAAAATGTTCAACAGTATCCGGACCCCACCTATAATTACATGCCGACCCCTGCTCTAGAGTCTAGGCCTTGCAATAGAAGTACAAAGCGAACTTTGCAGTTAGCCAAGTTTAAAATTTCACTACTTTTTTCTTATAATTATTAACTGGGCAATAGATTCGACCGGTGCTTGATGTCATCAAGTAACGGTTGAATCCATTATATAGATATTCGACGCTTATGACATCTGCTGTCGAGCGTCTATAATCTACAATATCTATCTGTATAATATAGAAATTCAATATTATATAGACGAAGTAACATTCATAGCAACATATTATTGTCTGGAAACTGTAAATTCACGAATGAAAATAAAAAAATTATTTGTGGAGAGAGGTTGTAATTATTTAATATTATAAACTATTCGTTGTTAGTTGTTACCTACTCACAAGTTCGTATATGATTGATCGAGTCAAGGTCATAGTTGTTATGCAATAAGTTTACAGTGTGCAAGTAATTTTATATTTTGAGAATCAGTAGTGATTTTGTGTCTTTGATGGACGATTTAAAAATATATAAGTGGTTTTATGTTCGTTGTATATACGTTTTCGTATTAATTTATTTGTTCAGAAAAAAATATAATTATCCGCGAGTGCTCGTAGCGTCATCGTAAATGCGTAAAAAAATTGTGCAAAAAATAATTGATGATCGGGTGATTAAATAAGTTAATAATTGGTAAGTATAAGCATTATTTTTGGTATATGGGTGCCATTTTCCTTTGTGGTAAATTCGAAACACGAGGTTTTGTATTACGTTTTCAAAGACACAATATTTAATCTTAATATATAAATGCGAAATACCATTCACTCACTGATTCATTCATCACGAAATCTCAGGAGCTATACCTGTAGCCTAAATTTGGCAAGTAGGTTCTTTATGGGACGTAGACACCCACTAAGAAAGAATTTTTTGAAATTAAACTCCTAAGGGGGCCAAAAGGGGGTGTAGATTTTTTTTGACAAAATGTTCTTATCTCACAAATAGTTAAGGTAAGAGGTATTAAATTTAACATACTAAATTCTTCTTTAAAAATAAGCAAGCCCATATTCGAGCCTTTTTTAAAACGGGGTGTAGGGTTTTTTGACTAAACAACTCCCAGGCCAAACCGCTGAAGCTATATCAACTTGAAATTTGTACAGTATAGGTTTCTTTTGTGACGTAAGCACCCACTAAGAAGGGATTTCACGAAATTCAAACTTTTAATTTCAAATAAAAAATTATTTCACACGAAATAATAAAGTTTTGTAGCCAATAATGACGGGATTAATTAATTATTTTTATGAAACAGCCATTGTTTTGGTAAGAAATGTGTTTTTAATAAGAGAATAGTATCTAATGAATATTCAGTTAAACCCCAAACATTTTTGGATGCCAATCGACTCCACTTTAAATTTAGCGCTCAAATTAGGACTGTCTACTTCTGTAGTCTATTTCACAAAGCTAACTCGGGTAACTGTTTTTCTTATATTGAATATTTTTCGATGATTTTGGTGATAAAGTCTGTATACATATAATGTATGTAAAGTTAAAAAGTTTGATATAATAATATTCATATAATATTCGTTTTGCTTTTATAATAATAAAGTGCATAAAATCCCTTGTAATTTAACATTTGGCCCGCGGCCGGCGTGTAAACTACATAGAGTTAAGATTGTTTTAGATAGCGCGTTAACTATGTGTCTTATATACTCGTTAAGTTGGCAGCCTGTGCGTGGTGGTGGACCTGGATTTCATTAAATATTTTCCTATAGCCACATTTATATGTTGGCACTAGGTTTACTTTACGAGACCATGGTAATGTTTGCTTTACTATTGTAACTTACCGTTGATGATCAAAATTCAAAACCTATAGTTTATAGTCCTATTCCTATATACTCAGGCCTACAACTATTTTTTTGTTCTACACCCTATATGTATAAAATAGCTGCTTTTCATCCATCTGGCGTATAGGTTTTTTTTAACTTTTTCCTATATTACAAAAAAATATAATAATGGTAACACATACGATAATTTATAAAAAACAATCATGTTAGCATTAAGCTTATTCCACTGGGTAATATAAGGAACCAGAATGTAAAAGATATGTAACAAATTGTAAATTTATATTTGTGACACTCTTATATTATGCTTTTCATCCATGTATGCCGTTCGTAAAATGACCCATTACAGGCCGGTGACGAGAAGCGGGCGGTAAAGTAACTTTACCACCCGCCGGGCGCTAAAGTAAAATTCAATAATAATTTAATGTTCCTCAATTTATTATTTTTAATAATAAATAAAGAAAAATTCAATAATTCTAATGTTTCATATGTTATTATTGTTATTAAGTACCGGTTGCAATACACTACTCACTCGCTTCGCTCGTTTGCTTGAATATTATAATTACATTACTCACTCGCTTCGCTTATCTAACTGATGGTGAAAACCGCATCAAAATCCGTTGCATGGTTTAGGAATTACATTACTCACTCGCTTCGCTCGTTCGCAATATATATAAACTGTCCGTGAAAAATTATCTAACTGATGATGAAAACCGCATCAAAATCCTTTGCGTGGTTTAGGAGGAGTTAGCGGTTATACAGACAGACAGACGCGGAAAGCGACTTCATTTTATACTATGTAGAGAAGAGATAATATAACAATGAAACAATGTAAGCATATATACGCGTCCCATATATTCTACTACATATAAAAATTGTGCCGCTTATATAAATGGTGCAGTATTAGTGCATGACTCATCTTAAATTTTGAAACTTGACTACTTATATGCTCAGTTAATTTAATAGCAATGCGGGGGAATTACAGGAATCAGCGCCCGCTCTAGCGGTTACGTCGCCCCGGACAAAAAGACAAATTGCCGCCCTTTATAAGAATATATATATTTTTTAAATAAAGGTACGTACTTTTTATTTTCAATAAAAATCAAATCATTTTATTTAAATTTTAATGTGTCTTTTTCGAAGTTATAAAAATTTACTAGATTTTTGTAAGTTTTGTAAATTTTCTATTAATTAGGTATTTAACACATCAATATTTTTCTCACACTTACAGTCAAAATGCCGCCCCCAAATCTTGGCGCCCTGGACAAATGTCCGGGTTGCCCGCCCCTAGATCGGGCGCTGTAGGAAATTAGGATAAGGTAAGCAATTTTAGATGAGCATATAGGAGTGTGGCAGGTAATCGGAACGATGTTAATGTTTATCTGGAATTATTGATACTCCAGTAATTTTAGATATTGAAATGACCCACCTGCAGAAAAATTCCCAGTTAGCTGATTTTTTTTTATTTACCTTCGTTATGGTGTTTTAAAAAACGTGTAAAAAGTCCCCATCGATATCGTTCCGGCGTTACCAGATATTCGAGGTTCAAGTTCACGATAGACGGTTTTTAGTGAATTTCTCGGTTCCGTTCCATTTTTTGTAAAAAATAGTTATTATCAATCTTGTAGAGGACAAAATTATCTACAACTTTTGTATAAACATTTTTTGTCTACGATCTATACTTTTTCTTATTAAAGTACCCGCGGCTTCCTCCCCCTCGATTTTATATCACGGGATTATATTGCTTCCCGAGGGCCTAACATAATGATTTGTACAATTATTTTAAGTTGAACTTAAAGCTAACGATTAATTATAATTTTATCGAAATTAATGCAGTAGTTCTCTACTTATAAGCAACCAAACATACAATTCGACAGCACTCAAACAGACAGACAGACAAACAATTTTTTTTCGAAAATACGATATTTATATTTGACATCAATTATAAAGACCACTCGTAAAGTAATTTTGTAAAAAAAATTTACAAGGGTTGAGAGAGTGCGGATTAAGTACGAGTATGCATTTGCATACCGTATATATAACGCACTCTACTAAGAATAGCTCGGAGTAGCCATACTTTTAATTTTTTTTTCAAAATTCCTTTACGAATACTCATTATAATTGTTATAAAGACTATTCGTAAAGGAATTTCGTAAAAAAAATTAAAAATGTGGCTACTATTACTAGAGCGCGTTATACAGTATGCAAATGCATACTCGTACTTAATCCGCACTCTCTCAACCCTTGTAAATTTTTTTTACAAAATTATTTTATGAATGGTCTTTATAATTGATGTCAAGTATAAATATCGTATTTTCGAAAAAAAAATTGTTTGTCTGTCTGTCTGTTTGAGCGCTGTCGATTTGTATGTTTGGTTGCTTATAAGTAGAGAACTACTGCATTAATTTCGATAGAATTATAATTAATCGTTAGCTGTAAGTTCAACTTAAAATAATGGTACAAATTATTATGTTAGGCCCTCGGGAAGCAGCATAATCCCGTTATGTAAAATCGAGGGGGAGGAAGCCGCGGGTACTTTAATAAGAAAAACTATAAATCGCAGACAAAAAATGTTTATACAAAAGTTGTAGATACTTTCGTCCTCTACAAGATTGATAATGACTATTTTTTACAAAAAATGGAACGGAACCGAGAAATTCACTCGTCTATCGTGAACTTGAACCTCGAATATCTGGCAACGCCGGCATGATATCGATGGGGACTTTTTACACGCTTTTTAAAACACCATAACGAAGGTAAATAAAAAAAAATCAGCTAACTGAGAATTTTTCTGCAGTGGAAATCTAAAATTACTGGACTATGATGGAAACCATGGAATATTTTTCACGTAAATAAGTTCCAATAAACAGAGAACACACTGTATAAGGTTCATAATGTATACGCGGTATATATATGTACAGAAGAGCCCAGACCGGGGCTCGAACCCACGGTATACTATCTAGATTAACTGATAGAGCGATGTGCGGTCTCAACCCAGCGTCTGTATAATAGGTTGGACCCATCCCCTATTCATTTACCACAACGAGATGTCAGCACGCTCTCTCCTTATAGCCGTACACAACACTGACCGTCGCAACGCTGTAACTTCATCGTGTTACAGACGCACGCAGTATTTGGAGTAAAATCTGTTATCAAGATGGCGAACTGTGGAAAACAGTATTAAGGGTTATGTAGATTGTAGACAATGCGCTCAAGGTTGCTGACTGATGTATGTTTTCTCTGTTTTTTTTTTTGTTGCAACAAAAATAAAAACATCACTTTTATATTTTAAGGGATGGTGTGTATAAAATGTGTGTACTTTTTGTTGATTGTATAATATACAAGGTGTTTTTTGAAGTAAAACTTCTTTAGGCGCGATAGATAGGTTTGATTCCGATCGACAGTGTATTGAAAAAGCGTGACGGAAGAAATGAAAAGATGTTTTCTCTGTCCCAATAATCCTAATTCCTAGATGGTGCTTGTTTTTAGTGTATGTGAACAAGAGAGGGCGCGAAAGTATTCTGGTAAGTAAGTGAGAGAGTTTCACTTCTACCATGAGCATATACACACTCTTTTTTCTCCTACCTAGGCCGAAAGTTCGTACTTTCGTCCCTGCCAAGCGGGAACAAAGTCGCTCTTTATTCCCGTGGTACGGACAAGTGCGCGTGCGCAATAGTACTTATGCCGGCTCTCACGCACCTACTTCTGTCTCCTACACATTAAAATTATTTCCTTTAAAATTATTTTTCAATAATTTTAATAATAAAATAAAATAAAAATAATAATTTTAATAATTTTTTTTTTCAATTTTGCGAACTTTCGGCCTGGCAGGAGAAAAAATAGTATGCGCAACACGGGAGGAAATGTAGCACTTTCCTCCCTTGTGAGTTGTGGCACAATGTACTATTTTTACCTACACCTTTTTAAGTCCCCGGACAAAAAAATAGTTTTTATCTCTCTGTGATCGTACCTACCTAGAATTTAAACAAATGGATCAATGAGCCATTTTCCTGAGAGTAGTTCTTTCAATTATCCACGGGAGGCAGCACTTGTGGTAAGGACAAACATTATTTATTCTCCATTAGTGTCGTGTTATTTTAGTGGTATAAAGTATTTATTAAATTATTATTATTATTATTAAATTAATTAAATATTTAAGTTGTATCACTAAAATGACACGACACTAATGACTAATGAGGAATAAATAATGTTTGTCACTACCGCATGTGCTGCCTCTCATGGATAATTGAAAGAACTAGGTACTCTCAGGAAAATGGCTCATTTGGTTATTATATTATGCTTTTTTGAAGATTAATTTATTTGAAATAAACAGTTTTTATCGTGCTTAAAAAAAGAAACGGCTAACAAATGATCGTAACCAAGTTGACATTTTAAACTCCTCCGCATTTTGTTTTAATTCTTAAATATTTTTCAAAAAAGTACCGACGTTTAAATGGGTGACGACATAAAATACATCCGTTTCAAATTCTTTCCCAATATGCTATCCCTGCATAACTTCCGATAATATATTTGAACAGTCCTTTTCCTTTATAGAAAACGATTTGGTTGTCCAAAGAAACTTTTTTTGTCTAAAAAGTATAATCCAAAGCTCACATGAATTAGAATTTGAATTGAATTAAATGTAGGGGCCAGGTGTACACTGTGACCAACAAGGTCTATTGTGCTCTCCTTATAGCTCACACGAAAGAAAAAGAGCTATAAAATGAAATATCGTCTACCAAAAAGAGTTTTTCGTCACCGTTAATGCCTTACTGTGGTTTGTACTTGCATTTTTGATGTAATAATAAAAAACTGATTATTTTCTCTTCAAGGTTTTATTTTCCATACATTTACGTATAAATACTCGTTTTTAGGGTTCCGTATCTCCGTATTACTCTGCCTACGATGTCTGTCCGTCCGCCTGTCACAGAGCTCTATCTCATAAACGGTGAGAGATAGGTAGCTAGTTGAAATTTTCACAGATTGTGTGTTGTTATGGCATGAATCCTGGCAAGTAATAATTAATTTTAATAAATTAATGTTTTTACACGTTCAACATTCAGAGTACAAAGAATATTATTATTGAGTAACTCTCTACTATGACTGCACTGTACACTGTATACTTGCATTAAAGGCGCGTACAAAGATCGCCCGGATAGCGTAGTGGTGATAGCAAAATACTGAAGATCGAAAATTCATTGGTTTGATCCTGGGTTTCGGATTGCAATACTTTTATTTTTTTTGATTCATCAAATATTTTGTTAATATATTTTTACTTTAAAATATATGTATGTAGGTACCTTAATTAAAAGAACATTATAAAATATAAGAAAAAAAACGTTTTAAAAACAAATCTGTTAATTTTTTACCCCTATACCGAACTCCTTATTTTTATTATTGTACGGAAACCTCGGTGCGCGAGTCCAACTCGCACTAGGCCGGTTTTTTTGTCATGTGTCAAGAGTCACGTCACTTCAGTGGTCGCCAGGCATTAGAGAGGGCTGACTTTGTATTAATATCTCGAGCATAAAACTACTGACATTAATAAAATAGAGCAAATTGTTTGGAAATCGAATTCTCAAGCGCTTTATAAACGTGAGATTTGCACGAATATCGTTTCGTGACAAATAAATATGTACATAATAATATCACGATAGTTTTAAACGACCAACCGGGTGAACAGGTGAAGGTACTAGTCCAGTCGTTGTTATAAACTTATAAATATTCAATAAAAATACTCAACTGATCGAAAGTTCGTCCCCAGTCCCCACACATCACACGTTCCACACAGCTCTATAGTATGACGCGTTGATTGAACTCTGTCATGTCTAAATTGTAACTACACTTACCTGCCTGCGGCTTCGCGGGTACATTAATGTCTAATTTATATTTAATTTTATTTATTGTAGATTATGGACGCGTCGACAACTTAGGTCAGTAGCGTCTTAAATTACATTAAATAACAACTAACTTAAAACTAAACAAGCCGTGAGGCGGGTCGTTTATTGGGACTAAAATTACTTTTAATTGGGACAAGTGCGACCCTTGAAGTCCACACGACGAACTTCCCAGTTTGATGAATATTAAATATTAATTACCATTGGTATCGTCCATGATGGATTAAGTATGATGTATAAAATAGTGGGAACTTGGACAAATAAAATTCTCAAACGCTAAATTTTTTTAATAGCTGCGACGTTTCGCAGATGCTAACCTGAAGAAGCGAACAAACGTTCGCGAAACGTCGCAGCTATTAAAAAAATTTAGCGTTTGAGAATTTTATTTGTCCAAGTTCCCACTATTTTATACATCATATTAAATATTAATAATTAAATTAGAAATTACACAGATAAGTAAGCATTTTAATTATTAAAACATAATTATTATTTATTTTTAACAATACATATAATAAAAAAAACGGCTGGACCGATTTTTATAAAATTTATGTCGGATCATAGTGACGTTAACATGCTTATATAAATTTTACTTAAATCGGTTCTGTAGTTGGTTTTTTTGTTTTGTTATCAAATATCAAGAAAGAAGTCGGTTAATAAAGTACAAACTACGAATTGCAGTCACTAAAAAGTAAAAAATTATAAAAAATAGAACCTCCTTCAAAAAGGCCACTAAAAAGAGAAAAATAATAAAATTTGTAGGTCGGCGTTAATTTAATAATATAAAAGAAGATATATAATTAGTTTTAGTGATGAAATTGGCCGATCTCAAAATTTTATTATTTTCATCTTTTTAGTGGCTTTTTTGAAGGAGGTTCTATTTTTTTATAACATTTTTTTATCCTTTAAATTTGTAAAAAACAAGTTCAATATCTGTCCAATGATGTTTAGTATTATACGAGCGGTAGAACTGAAAGCTAGATCGATTACCGGGTAGCCTAAGCTTTAAGAGCTTACACTAGTAAAAAGAAACGCAACTATCTGAATCATGTGTGTGTTAGACAAGGAAACAACTAACTCTACGCTGATAAGGTTTGATGAATGACCGCGTCGCACGACTTTATATATATAATACAAACACATGCCTTCGCGAAATATATGTATGAAAACAGTTGAAAGTGTGCGTGTGTGACGAAAAAAAAAAAGAAATCCGCACGATTTTTCCTATGACTGAATTGGCAGTGCTGTAGATTTGCTGAAAATAATTTTTGTATTTACCGTATATAAGTGAATTTCACTTAGGACGCATCATAGGCAAATTTTTTTTACCTGGTATAGTTATGGAAAACACGTATTAGAGAAAATCGTTTTATTTAAAATGCAACATCCACTGAATCATATGTCACTGACATTTTGTTCAGTGGACTTTCTCTAATGCATTAATGTTTTCCATAACTACCAGGCGAGACACGTTTTCCCACCACAAACACCGTCACTTCCACCACGTGTTTTTTAATTTCAATTGTTTAAATTGTTATACCGGGTGCTGATTTAACCCGTAAAATCAAACTTTCACGATTTCCTGCTTCCTAATTATTTTAGGAAAAATGTCTTCAAATAAAAGTTTTAGAACATAAAATTCTGCATCTAAATCATTAAACAAAGTTAATTTTGCATGCTTTGTAACGGCAGAAATTTGATATGAAAATGTCAAAATTAGCTCAAAAACAGATAGCGATAGCCATGGAACTTGAACAAAATGATTAGAAATTATTCAGACAGCTAAAACGTCTTCATTTTGTTCGAGTTCTATGGCTATCGCTATTTGTTTTTGAGGTAATTTTGACATTTTCATATCAAATTTCTGCCCTTACAAAGAATGCAAAATTAATTTTGTTTAATGATTTAGATGCAGAATTTTATGTTCTCAAACTTTTATTTGAAGATATTTTTCCTAAAATAATTAGGGAAGCAGGAAATCGCGAAAGTTTGATTTTACGAGTTAAATCCCTATTCCCCGCAAAGCAAATCATTACACGGTATAAATATTTATTCTGATGCTCAGGGCCGGATTTCGGGAGAGCAACAGCGGCTGAATCCCTAGGACCTTCACATAAAATATGTGGAATACTTTTTGCCCGTCTATGCTCGGTTCAAGGTTAGTAGAGTATAGGTTGCCTCATTCCGATAGATAGTAGTGGGGGGGATGACGTCACTCAGAATATACCATGCTTGCTCACTTTAATAGAAAAGATCAGACGATGGACGCTGCTAATTTTTGGAATTAAAAACCACAGTAACCATGGTAGTGTGATATGTTTTTTCAATACCTAATAGAAACATGATTCTTCTGTTAGTGAAAAAAATATGATAAGTTGTCAATTTTGCGATAGCTAATCAGGCCTATTCTACTAAGGATAGTTACGGTGGTTACCAAGATAAGCACTGTGGCTAATCACTTTTGTTCATTCTGCTAAGCAAAGTGACTACCACAATAGCATGTTAAACATTACTGATTACAAACAGTGTTTATAGATTTTGTAATCACTATGGTTGTGTAAGAATAGTGATTAGAACATAAATAGTAGAATAGGGCTAATTAAGTGTTATGGTGTTTTGTGGTTATTTTTAATATTTTGTGAATATAAAAGTATAAAATAATTAATTTATCAATTTGTTAGTTAATTCTATTCGTTTCTTAAATTTAAAAAAATAGGTAATTAACAAGATCTGCCATTTCTTGAGCATTATTTAATTTTTTGTTTGTTTATATTATAGATATTAAAACCTAAATTTTGTAATAAAAATAAAAATTATCCTATTTTTTAATATCTATTCTTCTATTTATTGTCTCCTGCCAATTTTAAGAAAAAATCTGCACGAAGCACCTAATATAAATAAGCATAATCTTCAATAATTTTTGTACTTGATTTAAACTAAATTCTAGCTGACGTCATTCCCGCGCTTACGCTGATTGGTCAGATGGAATGAGGCAACCTGTACTCTAATAACCTTGTGCTCGGTTTGAAATATGGTTCCTGTAGAAACCGACATTAACTCAAGCGAATCTGCAGGTAAAATTGACTTTAACTCGAGCGAACTTGCGGGTAAAATTGACTTTAAGGGAAGCCGTGAGAAAATGCTAGTAACTTAATAAAAGAAATATCTGTCTGTACCTCCCAGTTCCCGGGTTTTAACCCGAGAGCTGGTAAAAGTGTGAATTGAATTTTCAATTTATTATTAAAAAAAAAATATAATGAATTGAAAGTATAAATTGGTGGTCTTTAAAACACAATTTAACAATTTTCTGTCAGTACCGACACTGCAGGTTGGAGAGTAGGTACCTAAAGTTTATACATGAAATATACACAAGCTCAAGTTGTGATAACGTTATAAGCTGCTTTAGTTATGTATATGTAGGGTTAAATAACAGTCATATGCAGATGACTAATCTGCTAAATAGAAAAAAAAGCTATAATTTATATGTTTCGACTGAATGGTGTATAATTATGTCGATTTATTCTTATTCATAATGTATGTTAAGTTTATATGCCTGATAAAATTACTACTGTGATACTTATTCGAAATGAAATATTATGATTCTAATGTGTAAAAATCTTAGCTCTCGCTTCACGGTACGGACGTGCCGGTCACGGTTCGCTCTCGGTCCAGTTTCGGTTCGGTAAAATCTTTCTGTATCCACACTATCATCTGGGTTCGATCACGGTTCAATCTCGATTTGCACACTAACCTCTGGTTCAGTATAAAATCGTTGATGTTTGAAGTCGGATGTATTTCCTTTGCAATACAATTTTACTTTATTTCATTTATTAAAGTACAATTTTTCTAGTTGTATGACAATGTCGTTCGATTTTTCAATTGAAGAATTAGCTGTTAGAGCTATTCTTCTTGATGAAGATGCGGCAAAAAAGAAAAGAGTGAAACGCAAGACAATGAAGAGAAGAATGTGGATTGTGGGTGCATCCAAGCTTATTAGCGAGGAAAACGGAAGGCGAATAAAAAAATTGAGCGTAAAATATCAAAAGCATCAGGACAAGTCCGATCACGCTCCAGCAAAATATTCTTCTAAACGGATCGGTGCCGAAGCGTGATTGGATCCGAACTTGAGCGGTGCTGATAGTATAAATACGCTCATTGTTTCTTGTTTAGGAATCGTTTACCGAACCGAGACTGGACCGAGACCGAACCGTGACCGGCACTATAGTGTGAATCGGGCCTAAATGGGAATTCGATCGTCAGACGTAGTTAACCCTTAGCTAGGCGCGTGAGGTGTTTACGATACCAGCTGGTAATCTTCAGTCATATATTGCTTATGTAACCAAGCCTTACTAAGGGTTAAGTTATAATGTGAGTTTTGTTTATCTGGTAGTTTACACATCAACTCTCGTGAGTGCCGCGTCACTCACACCTTTTTGTTATATTATATTATGTAACTGATGTGAAATTTAAAAAACTTACTGCCCGACTTTTTCAAAATGGAACCAATTATGTTTGAAATATTTTTGCTATTTAAAATCTAGTTTTTTGTAAAAAGGAGTTGAAGTTCTCCCTCATTTCACCTCTCTTCCACCCATCAATAAAGAGGGAAGCGTACAGCAAAGACTCAGGTACTTTTCAGGTATCATCTAGAATGACAACAAAGCTCTGAGGAAAAAACCTTGCCTTAAAATTATTCCGAAGAAATAAGGTATAAACTTACTGGACTATAGAACATTTAAAATTTTATCTCTATTATACCCATATAAAAACGCGACGTCTCTGTCTGTTTGTTTGTCTGTTTGTCCGACTGTTACTCGAGAACCGCTGAACCGATTTCCGTGCGGTTTCCTTTTCCATAAGAGGAAAGAGTGGTGTAACGGTTAGCGTAGCGGCCTTTGGATCACGCTGTCGTGGGTTCGAATCCCACCTCCGCTCATGGATGTTTTGTGATGTCATTTAGTTTTAAGAGAATTATTATTTAATGTATTTAAGACGCTAATGACCTAAGTTGTCGACACGTCTATAATCTACAATAAATAAAAAAAAATCCTTTTCCATAAGTAGGTAGATACATTATTTGGTTAGATTTTAGGATATGTTTGATTAAAATTGACTCCGTAGTTCTCAAGTTATAATCATTTTTTACTTGCGATTAATATTATTGAAATCCATAATATTGTTGGCTAACTTTTGCCCTCGACTTACGCGGGCAGAGCACCAGGCAAAAGCTATATTATATTATAATAAATTACTGGGTGCTAAAAATCTTTTATTTCTAAATTAATAACTAACTAATTTAAGGAGTAAGTGTAAAAAATATACCAACTGACTAAAACATTTTATATATTAAACAATTATCCGTTGCCATCTCTACAAATTTTTAGCTTGTTCTGAATTTATTCCGGGTTCGGACATATTCTATTAAATTCCGGGACTAACATTAATAAACCATTGCATTAGTCTATTCTTACATTGAATTATATTATATTGACTGCCATTTTGCAGGACGTGTACCGCAAAATGCAACATTAACAAAAAAGGCTATTCTTTTTATTTTAATTCGCTTTTCAGGATACGTCCTTCAGACGTTTATAAAAAATTGAAGCGTAGTCTGAAAGTATCGTTCTAATTTTTTTGTGAATTTTTTTAATTCATTAAAATGTTTTACTTTTAATTTTTTCTTTTTTTAAGAAATACATAATTTTTTTATTTTGATACCCTTTTAGAAACTTGCGCAACTTTTTATGGCAAGTATAAAATTGCATGTTCTGTTTACACGTAGGTAACCAAAAATAAGTCTAAAGTGGCGCCATAAATGAGTTGCGCAACTTAAAAATGTCAACGCCACTTTTTAAAATTGCTTGGAATTTAGAAAGTGGGATATTGGGATCCGTCAGATGGGTGGAGCTTAAAAAACATGGTGCAGAGTAAGTTTTACAAGGCAATAACTGATAGTGTTTAATGCCATGATATTAGAAAATGTCGCGATTTCCATTTTCAATAAACTTTTTGTTTATTTTACTTGTTTTATTTTTGTAATAAACAATTTCACGATAAATTTGCACTGTTAGCATGTAAAATTTTCCCTCGTTTTGAGTACAATTTTCTGCCACCAGATGTCATATGCTCATTTGACGGATCCCAATAGCGTCTGTCTAATTTTTCGGAGTTTTTAAAATTAAGTGAAAGATTTTACTTGTAAGTTACATACAAAGAATTGTCATATCAAGTTGAAAATTTGTTATAAAACGTGAGACAAAAATATTTGTCAGCATAATAGATTAATATTTACTATAAAAAACAAACATAATAATTTTAGGGTTATAAAAACGACGGCGACCTATTTAATATAGATCGTATTCATAAAAAATATCAAATGAACGGTTCATTTTTATACGAACATTGTAAAAAATTTAAATGTTATACAAAGATATCACCAGAGATGCATGTATGATATTCTTGTAAACGAGAAACTTACTTGCTCTAAAAAGTATTTTATGTATTTATCATCTCACGGGAAGACTAAAAACTTTATATTGTATTTGAAAAGCATTCTCTATTCTCGATAAACTCAATAAACGACATAACTTTCATACATATAGAGCGTTGAGTTTATGAATGTGCAGATAGGTTCTAAAAGATAATCTACAAGTTCCACAACTTGTCAGGCGTGGAGTAAGCTCATTTTGGCCCACCGTTTTTTCAGTACATTTCTTTCTCTGAAAGTAAGGGAAGTATTGTAACCCTTCCAAATTAGTGTTGCCGTCTAGATCTAGATTTTCTAGACTCTTGTCTTGTCTAGATTTTCAAGACAAGACTTGCAAGAATTACTTGTTATTTTGTTCTTAGACCCTGGACCCTGAACCTGAGAAAAGGGTCTTTTCTTAGGTATCGCGGGACGGAACTCGAAATCAGCCCAAACAAATTAATGTTTAACTGTCCTTAAGTTCTTTTTGTATTCTTTCTCATATTCAATGACCAATGTATATGTTGACGATGGGTCAATTTTGCGATTAAGTCGCTTTTAGATCGTCAATTAATGAAGCTTCGCTGAAATATACAACTGATGTATCACGAGAAATTTCGAGTAGCCGAATAATCGTCAAATCGCGTGTAATATCCTAAATCGCGCGTTTTCGATACAAAAAAGTAGAATATGTACGCGCATGGCCTTATATGATTATTAAACATTATTATTTACCCCGATAGTTTTTTGTGAAGACTTGAGACTGTTTTAGGATTTTTATTGGTTGTTTTTATATGGACCTTTCAAAATTCCGGTTAGACAAGAATTTTTATGCAAAAACAATCTCGGTGCTACCGGTTTAAATTTTTTTCCAAGACAGAGGTTGCATTTATAAAACATATAATATCTGAACAATTTATAATAAAAACCGTTCCGGTAGAAGAAACAGATAACAATCAATAATATGTGTAATTTTTAATATCCATCAGTCATACAGAGACTGGTTTTCTTTTGTTTTAAGAGTGCCGCAACAATTGTAATGTCATCTCGCTTGATCACTTTTGGAAGCTGATAATATAAGTTTCTGATATACAGAATGTCTTGCAACAGAAGGTTCTTGGAGAATATATAACACCAAGATCTCAAATAAGCAACGTGGCATAATTTTCTCAAAAAGTCCGTTACACTTTAGTCACTCCTGAAGTAGTGTAGAGAAATAAATCATCATTATTGACAGATTTCAGTGGTACCATAGAGTCGCTACTTATAGCCTTCTTTTAAATCACCCCCAAATTCAGGTTAAGACTTAATAATTAAGAACCTACTCTATGGTATCATTGGAATCTGTCAAAAACAATGATTTATTACTCTACACTATTTCAGGATGAGCTATAATTCATACACGTGCCTTAAAATTAAAAAAAAACTCTATAGGTACATAATTGTCGTTTAAAAAGAAAAAATAATCCATTTTGTACTGCAGTGGGTTCGTGGGTTTGACTTAGGCTGGGTTTCTGATACGACTTTCAGATTTAAATCTAGATTTGAAGCTAAAAGTCGTATCGAGCATTAGGATCAGTAGAAAGGTACTAATCCGCGAATCCACTGATAGACGACAGATTATTTTTTCTTTTTGATGGATTATTATGTCGGGAGTTTTAGCTATGTATAGGTGTACTTATAATGAAAACATAGGAAAAGATGGTTATTTGTTTTATTTTTTTTTGTTTGTATCTTATTATTTACCGCAAAATTCTTTTGCCGTATAAAGAAAACCTAATTAAAATCCGTTCAGCTATTTCGGAGTTACGAGGCTACGGACACCATACCCAGCGTCATATGGATGATTACAAGGCCGACTGGCTCCGCTCATCACCATTCAGTTATTATCCAGTGTATTTGCACTCCTACGTACCCTCAAACTTCCATGGTTTAACCTCCGTGTGGATGGGCTACTGACAATTTACTGCAGGTCAGTCAATGGCGTCAGTCAAACTAATGCCCTAGTCGAAACGCGACTTTAGTAGGTACTAGTGTTGTATGTGTAAAAACTCTTTTATATTATGATGATGTAAATTGTTTAATTTAATGCCAATTTTTTGTTTAACAATTTACTTAAAAAAAAGTCCCTTTAATGATTATCTTGATGAATATTCTGCTAATTTAATTTCACGTGTAAGTTATATCCTCCAAATTACGCCAGTCCTGAACTGCTGTCCAAGAAACGACAATGTCCGTATGTGTTGGTTGCTTGGTTAACAACCATCAACCAATACACATATCTATGGAAACAGGACAAAATTGCCTATGTAGAATTTTGGAAATATTGTGACATACAGGGTGTCGAAAGTTAAGTGTGCGCTATTGCCAACTTTGTTTATATTGGAGGATCTACGATTTCAGTTAAATGGGCATTTTTCTAGTATTTTTGGCGTAAATTATACAATGGTGAAAACAAAAAAATACAATCGAGATTCGGTTTTGAGTTATTCACAAAATTAACATTTTTAACTGTAGCACCCGTATGATTTTACATTTTTTGGAAGAGAAAAAAGTCTGAACATAAGATCTAATGCATCGGTATCCTATGTTTGAACATATTATTATAACAGAGACCCCGCGGAAAAGCGATGGGATGCATTCCAAACATTCTTTTTCGTCCTGCGTTCTTTATTTCATCGAGCTAGATTTTTACACTTCAAATCGTCGAGGCAGTGGCGCTGCATAAGAAGTTTCACTTCAAAAATCCATACAAATACTCTATTGAATCAGTATTCTATATGAAAAAATATTTATTTTTAAATATTTGTGGGAGATAGACAAATCACATGTCTAAATACTTTATTTATGTTTTAAATTGACTAATAATATTACCACCATTGCGGCGGCAATTGCAGTATCTCCACCCTCCATTTTTAAACAACTTTTGACAAACGTTTGTACAAACTGTTTTCAAGATGTGTTGGATCAAACATTCGCCATACCGTGTAGCAGAAACATTCGGCACATCAACAGCTGTCGAACTCAGTTGACTCAAATGTTCGGTCCAACGTTCGAGTGAACGTTCGACGCATCGTGTAGCCCCGATATAAATAATACGTCCGCTCACTGGTCGATAAACATCAGTTCACCAAAAATCTAAAATAAACCACTTTGGATTGTTACCGAAGATATACAACAAGTTTCTTGTTCGCGAGTCGGAACAGATCCCGACAGCGTAATGACTGACGAGGGTATCGTAAAGACCGAATGTCCCATCACAACATACACTGCACATCTCAGATCCCATCAGCAGCCCCACATTTTCACCCATCCGCACCCCTATCTATCTATCTGTTCCTCTAAAGTTCCTTCGTTTCTCACATCTCATCGATTTCAGACACACTTTATATTATGTACAATATTGTACTGCATAATATACACTTCTCTATATTATGTAATGTATATAATATATTATTTTGTATTGTTTATGTTATGTACAGATGAATAACTCTTAAGAGGCCTCACGATTTGGGTTGCTAACTCTTCAAGTTCAATGAGAATTCAATGTAAAAACAGAGGTACCTACTACTTGGGGCTCGAACTAACAATCATTTTAGAGGAGAGTGTGGTCCAGTGGTTAGCGTCGCGACCTCTGGATCAAACTGTCGTGGGTTCGAATCCCGCCTCCGCTCATGGATATTTTGTGATGTTATTTAGTTTTAAGTGAATTCTTATTTAATATAATCAAGACGCTAATGACCTAAGTTGTCGACGCGTCTATAATTTACAATAAATAAAATAAATCTTACTTTTTTATTTTATTTATTGTAAATTATAGACGCGTTGACAACTTAGGTCACTAGCGTCTTGATTATACATTAAATAACAACACACTTAAAACTAAATTACATCATAAAACATCCATGAGCGTAGGTGGGATTTGAACCTACGACAGTCTGATCCAGAGGCCGTGACGTTAACCACTGGACCATGACTGTTCTCAATCTTACTAATGATACATTAGAGATAACTTCGGTGCCACCGCTGTGCTACCCAAATGACTGCAACTTGTTTCAGACGACCACGAACTTTATGTCTCGGTATACGTCTGATGAGAAAAGATTTGTTTGAAATAATGCACAAAGACTTTGGAAGGACATGGCGTCGCGGCGTCATAATCGTGTTTTACCGAAGGGAAAACAATCTAAGAGTTGTCTTAAAACAAAATTTGAAGTACCACTGTCACAATAAACAGTCAATGGTGATTGAGCTTCAACAGAAGCATGATGCAGGAGAATAGAGCTAAACAGGGAGACTAACTGGAACATCCATTGAGAGATTTTAGGAGGAAGAGACTGGGAGAGGAATAGTCCGGATGAAGTGCACCGCGCGAAGACGCGCCGCGTCGTGAGCGCCGTCTCTCTTCTCTCTCTTTCGTGTGCTAGGCGTCTACCGGAAATGACGGCGCAGTTTCATCTCCGGCTTATTTCCTGTTTGGCGCGGCGCACCAGTCTGCTACTCGGCAACTACACGTTATACCAGTTTTCTGTATGTCTAATATACACTTGAATAAATACCGTTTCATGATTACATGCTGGATCATAATTTCGTCACTAATAATTTCTTAACCTGCAGATGTATGATCTCGAAATGTACTAGGTACTCGGGTATAGTTCTGGACCTAGGGCTTCAGAATAGCCGAGCGTGTAGCAATTAGTGTTGCCGTCTAGACAAGACAAGACAAGACTTTCAAAGTCTTGACTTGTCTTGAAATATCAAGGCAAGACTTCACTTAAGTCTTATCTTGAAATGTCAAGACTTTACTAAGTCTAAGTCTAGATTAACAAACTCTTGTCTTGTCTAATATCAAGACTGTAGATTATTTTCAAGAGTCTAGATTAGTAGTACTTAGTAGGTAAAGTAAACCTTTACATACTACTACTTAGTTTATCTAGACTCTTGAAAATTGTCTAGAGTTTTGGCAAGAGTCTTGATCTAGATAAAGCAAGTCTTGAAAATTTCTAGACAAGACTTGTCTTGAAAATCTAGACAAGACAAGACTTAAGAGTCTAGAAAGTCTAGATCTAGACGGCAACACTAAGTGTACTAGGTACTCGGGTAGTTCTGGACCTAGGGCCTGAGAATAGCCGAGCGTGTAGCAATGCTTATGTTTACATGGCGTTGCTATGGTTCCTCTATTACAAGTCCCCAGTTCCAGGATTCTAGCCCGAGAGCTGGTAAAAGTGTCAATTAGATTTTAAATTTATTATTAAAAAATAATGAATTGAAAATATGAATTGGTGCTAGGCCCAAATAACCTTAGCTGTTGGTGGTCTTTAAAACACACACAGCTCTGGACCTGTAGGTATATAGTTCCAGCAACTATGTTTTCTGTGGGAGACGGTTCCTATCTTTCCATAGAAGACACCTTAACATGTCCTATATAGTTTCGATTTTATCACGAGATCTAACTATCGTTAACAGTCTCATAACTTAAAATGGGTCGTTTTCTGAACAGCTATGGTTTTAAACACTGCTTTGATGCAAATAGAAGCGTTAAAGGTATAAAAAAAATTAATCTTGCATTACTGATTAAGTCGTTTATTTGTCTACTGTTGGTTCTGCTTCTGCAGAGAAATTAATTAATTCTTGATCCACCAAAATATTGGGGTGTCATATTATGTCTCGACAGTAACATTAATTTTTTTCCTATCAATGCATATCACTGTAAGAAATGAGAAGGCCGATTACATAGATAATTATCGATGGTCCATTTGTAGC
Organism: Mongoloraphidia duomilia; assembly: GCA_039654895.1. NCBI lineage: Eukaryota > Metazoa > Arthropoda > Insecta > Raphidioptera > Raphidiidae > Mongoloraphidia > Mongoloraphidia duomilia. Next base: position 14,009,963 of record CM077522.1, read on the forward strand.
CAGCGATTAATCTGGTAATAGGTACGCAAAGAGACAATGGCGTCGCAAACCGGTATCGCCACATCGCGTAGATTCCATAAAAACACAATTGCATTTCAGCCGTATAAAACTATTATTTATCATAAAAACACATTGCGCTTACGTGGTTACTAATTTTACATTAATTTGTTTTGTATTCGTCCATTTTATATATGTAACTATACATTTTATTTTGTAATTTTTACACACTTTATTGGAATATTACACAAATTATGTAATTTTAATTTACTTTATGTAAAAATCACAAATTTGTTTAACTTTACAGTAAAAGTCCAAGTTTTTATGAAGTTTTCTGTGTAAAAATAAATAATAATGTAAAATCACTTAGAAAATCGAGCGAATTCTACTTTAACTTTCAAAGTATTTTTACATTCATTTTTTACAGTGATAGGTTCATGAATTTTTTATATTTATTTAGACTTTTAATTTCCCATAGTACATAAATAAATTCCCGGTTCTCAATTTATTACAGTTTATCAATTGCTTTTGTGACAATCGATACACGTTTTGCAAACGGACATGCACCTTGCGCTGAAACAAGTAAGTAACGTTTTATATACACATCAAGTTGGCGGGTGAATTAAAACGCGGTCTACATTAATATTCATGTTTCAGTTAAAATTAAATTAAAACGAGTCAGTATACTCGGTATTAACTCGAGGCGATTGGACGTTAATAATATCATGTTATTATATTACCTAAATACAAGTAAGTAGGTACGTTATTTTTGTTAAACTAGAACGTTACGTTTGCAATCATGACTACAGTCGATCAGCAAATTAATTTATTAGTGTATTTGCCATATGGCACATACACTATTGGCGTCGGTCGGATGGCGGGACCTAGGGGTCGGACCAAAATTTCTCGACGTTTCATAGCCTCCTGAACACTTTGGCACCATTTTTGGAAATGTCTATGTGTGTGTGTGTGTGTGTGTGTGTATGCGTGCGCGGGCAATAACTTTCGAAAGAGTTAATTGATTTTGACGAAATTTGGTAGGCATGTTGAATTCCATCACCGCACGAAGCCTATTTAAAATGGGCCCAATCGGACCATTTTAAGGGTGGTTTTTAGGGGTTGAAAAATGTTTTTGGGCACAAAAATGCTGAAAAAATACTCAGAATCGTTTCAAAATTGAAATTTAACCCTTTAGTAACGATTAAAATGTGCTGCTAAAATTTTAATAAAATCGGCCCGACAGGACCGAACTTACAAATTTTATGAAAACACTAGTTTGCGGATAGTGCTTTACTTACTGAAGGGTGTATTTAATTTGGTACCGAGGTTGCATTGATAAAAATATTGAAATTAAGAAAAAAAATATTATATTAAGGGATGTATTAAGGGGTTAAATTTTTTATTTTGTTCAAAAACAAACTTAAGTTCACATAATAAAGCCACAATGCCATGATTAGCAAATACACTATATTGTCGGCAGGGTTTTGGCACGGTTTTTTTATTTCCATGTAAACGCTGTTAAATTTTTTATTTATTTTCGTCAAAAACATTAAAAGTAAACCGTCAAAGCAAGAATTGCATAAAATATTTAAGCTACAAGTGCGGGAAGTGACTTATTTGGCATGGGATATTTATTGAACTCGCCTCTGATTGTGCTTTGTCACAGTAGAACTCGTGTGAATAGTCACCCTCGCTTCGACTCGAGCGAAAATATCCCCACTCTTTTCCCTGTGAAACCTAATAGCTTTTTCTGGAACTACCCCATGTCATAATTCGTCACTTTCCACATTTGTAGCATAAATAGCTATTTTTACCCGACTGCGAGACAGCAAAGACAGGGTATTGTTTTTCACGCGTATCTGGGTATCGAATTGTAGATTATAGACGCTAGACAACAGAGGTCATTAGCGTATCTGGGTATCTATAATGTGGGATTCTTTATACCCTCGAAGCATCTCAACGGCTGGTTGGATTTTAATCAATAAGGTATCTATCGATTCGTCTGAAGTCTAAACCGTGCGATGGTTATCGGCTAGGTTTTGTTTTTATAAAACCAAAATGGCGGCCGTAAAATACAAAATGGCGGTAGAGACGAAAAAAAAAATTGCATACCATATTGCGTGGCATATCACTGAATAGGTCTTTCAAAACCAAATTTGATTAAAAAAAACTAAAAAGTCGTCAATAAAAAATTATTTAAAAAAAACCCGAGTGCGTAAAAATCGAACTTAAAAGATGGAAACAAGATCAAATGATAACATATGCAGTCGGAGTCACAGTAGTAACAAAATGAACAGAAATATCTGATCCCTTCGACTGCATTTCGTTTGTTTCCATCTTTTAAGTTCGATTTTTGCGCAGTCGGTTTTTTTTTAATAATTTTTTTTATAATTCGAATTTTAAACTACATATTAAATAATACATAGATTCTCAATGTAAATGAAAGGATATATTATTTCGAATTTTAGAACAACCTGTCTGCGACTTTTGGTATCATATTCTTTCGTGAACCATAAAATAGCAGTAATTAATGTGAATTCAAATGACCTAAGTAATTTTATAAAACTGAAAACATTACGCCTCGTAACTCGAATACTGAATTTAATCCGACGGTGTTTTACTGCATGGATAAAGTTTATAGTGCAAAAGATATTATGCATTGCAGTTTATGCAAATAAAATGAAAAAGAAGTATAGTTCAGAGAGTTGTGTTTGAGAGATGCACATGATGACGGCGAAAGGTTGGATATCAAAGGGGTGGGACGGTGGTGGGATGCAGCCGGTATCGGGGTTTGTGCGCGCAGACGGTATCTGGAAGAGTACCAGTACCGAGATCTCTGGTAAATCTTATAAACTCCACTCGGCTATACAAAATTACATCTTATCAGTGGCAATGTTGGCATCCGCCATGCGGCAGTATGCTTTGATGGAAGGATTGCAGTGGCGTAGTATTATTGCTACTCCTGTTATATAAATTTCCTTGTTAACTTTGTAAAAAAAAAATTCGACTGATGACCAGTCCTATACTTCCCACCTAGTAAATATTTGCAAAAAATAAACACTTTTTTTTTTATTCTTTGACTAGGCCCAAATAACCTTTGCTGTTGGTGGTCTTTAAAACACAATTTAATTTTTATTCTTTGAAAAAAGCATGGCCCTCTTTTTTGTTTGGTGATCTACCGATGGCTAGTAATATAGCAAAAATCATGGTTACCTTGATTTACGTACAATTTTTATTTTTTTTAAGTAAAATATTTTTTTTCTCGAAAACTGTACATTTTAGAGAAAAAAATATTTACATTTTTTTCATATTATAACATCTAGAATTCATTTATATTTTTTTACGTATGTTAATACGTGACATTGAGAACATTTTTTTTTAATATCTCAGGATCCACTGAACCGATTTGACTCAAAATCTAATCAGATCTAAGTTAAAGGCTGATAAACACAATAAAATAATCGGCATGGCCGTATGTTGTTCCGTTTTTACGATATCGAAGGCGAAAAATTGACCACATACACACACACATACAGACATCAATCAGAAAATGAATTTAAACGATTGCTAAGGTCTCAAAACGTGAAGATCTGTTAAAATCTCGAAATATTTTTTTCGGCCTAAATCCATTACTTCCCTACCATAGCAGAGGTGGGAAGTAAAAATATAGTGGATATACAATTTTTGGCAAAATAAATGATAATGTATTGTCGTCGATCCAAGTAAACCGCTGGTATTATCAGTAAAATACATCTACGGTATCTGTTCAATTGTTTATTTATATCAACATTTCTCTTTGTTGCACGTTCCTCTAATGACCTAAGTTGTCGACGCATCTATAATTTACAACAAATAAATAACAATATATGAGTTAGGTAATTGTGGACAACAATATAATAATTATTAATTAATTCAACAATGAAATTTTAATCCACAAGGCATCCACTAGGTAGTGAATAGTATTTCTTAACATATCAGTCAGCATATTATGCCATCATGATTGTTAAACGTCAAACGATTGTTATAAGATATATAAGGAAAAAATCAGAAGCCACTGTCAGGACGTTTAACAATCATGATGGCATAATATGCTGACTGATATGTTAAGAAATACTATTCACTACCTAGTGGATGGCTTGTGGATTAAAATTTCATTGTTGAATTAATTAATAATTATTAAATAAATAAATACTATAGTTATCTCAAAAGTGCTGGATCCCTGCCTTGTTTTACATTTTCGCTCACTGCTCATCACCCTTTTTTCTTAGTGTATGCTTTTAAGTAGTGAAAGAATTTTTCAAATTGATTCATTAGTTCCTGAGATTACCCGAGACAAACCAATATGCCAACTTTTCTTCTACAATATCAGTAATGCTTTTAGTTACGTGTTAAGAATTTCAAGAACGCCACTGTTTCCCAGAAAGCCATTTAACTAAGATGAAAGGCCTTATCTCTGGTCGACAGAGATTGCACCCATCTCTTTGTACGTTGGTGTATGTGTGTCCCATCCCCTAGAGTTAGGGTGTATATAGACGGTGTATGTATTCAGGAATAGCAGCCGCCCCCAGTATATCATATCTACAGCTAGAGTTACTCTCCTCGCAAGATAGATGTTGCCGGCAACATGCAATACTCGTCATTATGTAGATTTAATCTAAGAACGCAAATCAAACCACCATGTCGTTTTGTTATACATACTATCCTGAATACATTTAATATACGAGGATATTTTCAGGCTTAACTTTATTATCAATATTGCGCTTGTCAAAATACAATTTCGAGTATTACACTTTTTTAGACCAGATCGAAATCTTTAGCTGTTGGCTATGTACACGAAGCCTACTAGCTAGTGTTGCCGTCTAGATCTAGACTTTCTAGACTCTTGTCTTGTCTTGTCTAGATTTTCAAGACAAGACTTGCAAAAGTCTTGTCTAGAAATTTTCAAGACAAGACAAGACTTGCTTTATCTAGATCAAGACTCTTGCCAAAACTCTAGACAATTTTCAAGGGTCTAGATAAACTAAGTAGTAGTATGTAAAGGTTTACTTTACCTACTACTACTAATCTAGATTCTTGAAAATAATTTAGAGTCTTGATATTAGACAAGACAAGAGTTTGCTAATCTAGACTTAGACTTAGTGAAGTCTTGATATTTCAAGACAAGACTTAAGTGAAGTCTTGACTTGATATTTCAAGACAAGACAAGACTTTGAAAGCCGCTAGCAATATTTGCATGTATCTAACTTGTGGCATGTGGCAATGATACATGTGTCACGTCGCTCTCTGCAGTTCCTTCGATCGAAAGACTGTGTGTGGCATGCATCATTTCCGTACGCTACGTATATTGCCTAAATGTTGCCTCAGTGGAATTTGGCCTTTGTATGGTATTGATGCATTCAAACGGCAGTTGTGGTCGGTCTACCGGTATATATCTGAAATAGTCAGTGACTTCTGACTTAGCACGACGCACAGTGTACAAGTGCTCCTAACCCTAGTTGGTTTTTTATATTATTCATACATAAGAAGTTTCACTTCGGTCGTTTATGCCGCGGCACATGCCTTTTGTTTCTGAAGTGAAACTCGACTTTACGTACAGTACGGTGAATTGGATTCATATAAGGTTGAATGGCACTTAAGCATTATAAATTGCTTAATAATCATTTAACAAGCTTATAAAGTATTAGGGTTTTAAATGCTTAATAAGCATTTTTAATAAAACATTAAACCTCTGGCAAACTAACGGGGGGGAGGGGTCGGCTCGCCCCAGGCCTCTGATACTGGGGGGCTTCCAAATCTCGAGAAGTCCTTCTTAATCAAATCCCAAACAAGGCCATTACATCTATATTATTCATTTTTTACGAAATTTACACTACAAATACATCAATTTATAAGCAGACCGGGGGCCTCGTTTAGTTCTGCGGCCCCGGGCCTCCGACGGGCTTAGTCCGCCACTGCATTTAACAAAACATATTTCGCTTATCCTTATCTTATTTTGATAAACAAAAATGAGAGGGCAGTATAGCCTAGTGGTTAGCATGCTTGGTGCCGCAACCTCTAGACTGGACTGCCGTGCGGGTTCGAAATGCGCTCATGGATGTTTTGTGATTTTATTTAGTTTTAAGTTAGTTGTTATTTAGTGTAGTTGAAAGACGCTAATGACCTTAGATGTCGACGCGTCTATAATCTACGATAAATAAATAAAGAAAAACAAAATGTATGTTTTGAACTTTGGAGTAATTAATGCTTGATATACTTAACTTTTTCAAACCCTTTAGTGAGTGCTCGATGCTTTTAAGCATTTTTGAAAACGAAAGACTTGTAGCTTGAATAAATCCAGCATTTATGAAAGCGCTTGATGGTTGGTATTTCAAGTACTTAAATTTGATGCTTTGCCCAGCTTGCCTACAGAAATGTTGGAGCAACCCTCGTAGCCCAAATACCAGTGTTACCAACAAAATGTGTTTCTTCGCACACCAAACAGAAAACGGGAGGCTGAGATTCGTTGTTTCAAACACAAAACGCTCATAGTGTCTGATGGCAGATCGTGTTTATTGTCGAGATAAAACGATTGTTCGCCTACTTGTATTGTACAACCAACATAACAGTCGAACTTCCCCTATATTATACAGTAGTTGCAATACGCATGTGCAATACAGTCATCGTGTTATCGTTATATCCCATCGCGGATTATCTTTATCTTTTGTTGCAACTATATTGTTGCACCGTTTTATCTTTAACGATTGCACTTTGTTTTATTGGATGATGCAATGTTATTTCTCGGGGAACCCCAGGACCCAGGTGTATTAGTTTAACTGATGATAATTGAAATCAGACTAAGGCCCGTATTCACCAAACACTGTTAAAGATAGAAGTTACTAACCTTAGAATAAAATTATTCCTTGGAATAAAATAAACTTTCTATTCACCAAGCAATTCATTCGATAGAATAGTAACTGCAGGTAAAAATTTACTATATACTATACGCCTTGCAGATTTTGTCAAATAAAGCACGTTTACCAAAGATCCGACCGATGGCGCATCTGTCGAAAATGTAAAATGGTGAATATTAACATATTTTACTGACAAAAACCTTTACCTGTAAGATATGAAATTAATATTTACCTGAAAAGGTAGCCAGGCCATAAAGTAATTTATGCATTTCGTGCACACCCTATTTAACTAGCGGATAAATATTTATACCCTTGAAATTGGACAGAATAGCTATTCTTACGATTTATACCTGCAGTAAACTTAACTATGTTTGGTAATTTGAATTATCACTATTTATTCCGTGTGATAGTTACCAGGGGAATAAATCAACGGAATAAATAACTAACTAGGCTCGGTGAATACGGGCCTAAGTTAACCAGTAAACCTATGGTTGGTTTTTAAGCAGTCGAACTTTTGATTTTTTCTTTATCTAAATGAGAGCAAATGCAGTAAGATACATTTTTAGAGTGTTGGGTCTCCAAGTCACTATATGAATATTATGAAGTATTAGAAATACCTTGTATTTTTTGATGTCCGTCTTGTGACTTCCTGTGTTTTAACACGACGCGTTTCAACAACGAGTTGCTATCTTCAGGTGTGGTTAAATTTTTTAAAAAAATTACACATTGAGTATCCGTAACACGCTATAATATCAAGCAGTAACTTTCAGAGTTGTACAAAAATTTTGAATATTAAATGATCAAAAAGTAGAGGTAGAAATGCAGGAGATGACTCTAGATTAGCGTTGCTTGACGTCCCAATTTTTTCTGGATCGCGTATTGAAAAAACACGCTGTATCGATCCAACCCCTAGCACCTCTGCATCTCTTTTAAACATGGACTCTTATTATATTGTTGCTTATATTGTTTTATTACGGATTTATAGTTACACAAAATTATTTTTATCTCTAAAATAACTTTCGGAGTTTCAACCTTCATTTTTTAAACATTCTGTATATACAGCTGTTGTTCGCACAGTTAAATAAATAATTAAATAATTATATTTTTATTTGAATATGGCGAACGTGTGCGAGGAATATCAATTCGGTTTTACATTAAAACAACAAATCATTATCGGCTAGTTGCAAACTGACCGTCGCGTCTACCGGGGATCGTCCCATGTCGGTGTGTCTAAATATTCGTTAAAATCGACGACATGCTTTGCATTTTAATCATATTAGACTTGTGTAATGAGACACTGCGGTCCAACGGACGTTGCAATTTCGATTGAAAAAAAAATACAGATGCGTTGCAGATCCGGCCTTGTTAACTTCCCATTGTAATGGGTCCGAAAATCGAAATCAAAATGTATAACAAGCCGTGAGGTGGGTCGTTTATAAGGACTAAAGTGCGACCCTTGAGGTCCACACGACGAACTTCCCAGTTTGATAAATATTTAATAATAATAATTAAATTAGATATTACACAGAAAAGTAATCATTTTAATCATTAAAATATAATTATTATTTATTTTTAACAATAATTAAAAAAAAAAAAAAACGGCTGAACCGATTTTTATAAAATTTATGTCGGATCAAAATGACGTTAACACGCCTCGATTGACACCCTTACGAAGTCGATATAATTTTTTATTCGCGAGATATTTAAGAAAAAAAAACGGCTGAACCGATTTTGAAAAAATTTCTTTCAGATCATATTTACGAATAATACGCGTCGATTGGCACCCTAACGTAGTCGATATCATTTTTCATTCTCGAGATTTCGTCTTAGAAAGAAATGGACACATACGTACACACACATATACACACACACAGATATCTTTCTAAAAATAGTGTAGTGACCTTGAAACATAAAAATTTGTTATACATTTTGATTTCGATTTTCGGACCCATTAACTTCCATGGGAAGTTAAAAACACGTGTCGAGATCGAAAAATTATGTCAGGCCTATAGTCATAGTTCAAACAAACGGATCATAACATTTAAAACAGATAGGTAAATCGTATCTATATAGGTATAAATTTGTACACCAATGTTTGAGATATATGCCGGTATAAAAAGCGTATTTGAATAGCAGGTGTTATAATCAGGTATTATAAATAAAATATTTTGTTTGTTATTGTTGTCAAATAATTACTAGAGAGCGGTCCTGTCCTCAGGTATGAATATTTGGCCAACTAAGTACACTTTGCATTTTCACCTGCTTCCGTTATATGTATGCGGCATAATATAGCCAATCAATTACTTTATAATAAATGATGATGTACCGGGTGGACTTACCGCTTTTGTGATCATTTCCATCATTAAATGACCTTCTGCTAGTTCTTAAATTATTGATGTACCGTCTCGATCATCGATCATTGACCATTGCTATCAAATAGAACATCTAATATAATATGACATTCTCAAGAAAACACTGCACTGCAGGTTTCAATGGATCCCAGATCATTAAGTTAGTAAATCAGTACTTTTTCACATCGAGAATGCGTTTTAGATTGTAGACGCTCGACAACTCAACTTTGGATAGAATTTACTTCTTGAAAGAGCCGTTCTTAGTTTATTTCAATAATATAAAAATTTATAAAATAACGGGGTTTGAGAATAGCCGAACCCGTTTTGATTTCCATTTTAATTAGAGAGCTGGTGTAAGCTTGTTAATTTGATTTTCAGTGTATTAAAAATAATAATAATCAAATCACATTATTGAATAGGTATAACATAAAATTACAGTGTGAAGTTATAAAATTCATTTAGCAAATAAAAACATTGATTAATTAATTTAAAACTCATTTGAATAAAATCTGGTATTAAATTGAAAATCGTCTTTGACAATTGACATTAAGCCCAAATAACTAGCAGTTCGTAGCCTTGTAGTAAATCAAAAAAATTGGATAATCTACATTGTGTTTGTATTCAACGGAATAACCCATCAGCAGGTGAATCCACCAATTATTAGACTATACCTACATTTTTTTTTTTAATTTTTTAACTTCTATAAAACACCCGACATGTCATAATTAATAATATTTTAAAACTCTATTAAAATGTCTATTTATTATAATTTTTATTGCATATTTATTTCAGAGTAATAGCTTTTTATATTTTTGAACAGTTCGCAACGTAGAACATTTTTGATCAATTGGTGAGCGCCAGGAACTTACGGGTTTTTTTATAAACATCGATTAATATTAGTTGTTAAACTTGATTCGTACTTGCGCCATTTCCCGCGTTTTCTTATGAAAACCAATCATAAGTTAGGTGGCTATCTATATATATATAAAACAGTTCCGTTACTGACTGATTGATTGACTGACAGACAACGCCCAGGTCAAACCGCTGAAGATATAAACTTGAAATTTGGACAGTAGGTTCCTTTTGTGACGCAGGCACCCACTAAGAAAGGATTTTTCGAAATTCAACCCCTAAGGGTGTTAAATAGGGGATGAAAGTTTGTATGGAAATTCGTCATTTTTGAAGCTAGAAGCATGAAATTTTGCACAGAAGTTTCTTATATAACGTAGGTGAGCACTAAGAAATTTTTTTTTGAAAATTCAACCCCTAAGGGGGTTAAAAAGGGGATGAAAGTTTGCATGGAAGTTCTTTATTTTGAAGTTAGAAGCATGACATTTTGCACAGGAGTTCCTTATATTACGTAGGTGAGCAATAAGAAAGGATTTTTCGAAATTCAACCCCCAAGGGGGTTAAATAGGGGATGAACATTTGTATGGAAATTCGTCATTTTTGAAGTTAGAAGCATGAAATTTTGCACAGGAGTTCCTTATATAACGTAGATGAGTAGTAAGAAAGGATTTTTGAAAATTCATCCCTTAAAGGGGTTAAATAGGGGATGAAAGTTAGTATGGAAGTTTGTAATTTTTTAAGTTAGAAGCATGAAATTTTGCATAGGAGTTCCTTATATAACATAGATGAGTAATAAAAAAGGATTTTTGAAAATTCATCCCTTAAAGGGGTTAAATAGGGGATGAAAGTTTGTATGGAAGTTCATAATTTTTGAAGTTAGAAGGATGAAATTTTGCACAGGAGTTCCTTATATAACGTAGGTGAGCAATAATGTATTAATAAAATTCGATCGGACGAGCGAAGCGAGTGAGTAATGTATTATTAATATTCGAGTGAACGAGCGAAACGAGTGAGTAATGTATAATTAATATTCAAACGAACGAGCGAAGCGAGTGTGTAATGTATTAATAAAATTCGAGCGAACGAGCGAAGCGAGTGAGTAATGTGTTAATAAAATCCGAGCGAACGAGCGAAGCGAGTGAGTTATGTATTATAAAATTCGAGCGAATAAACACCACCAGCCCGGCTTCGCTTCGCAGGAGGAGAATTTCTCGCGGGGGGATAATAAATCATAAATCAAAAAATACGTGGGCGAAGCCACGGGTAACGGCTAGTATACCTATATACCGTGCGAGTTTTTTCAAAACGTACATAGGCTGTTTCACAATTTGAAATCGTGGTATAGATATTGTTAGAAACTATGGAAACGAATGTTTTTATTTACAATTTATTATTATTGAGTTGCGATAATAAATTTTATAAGTTCAGAGATTAATTTAATATTTTTTCTATAAAAAATGTACACCGTGGAAGAAAAGGTTCTTATGTACAATTTGTATTCTGGGGGAAATAGTTGTCGGCAAGTCTCTGCGTTATTTAGTGTGCAGTTTCCAGGCAGACCAGATAGACACCAACAATGTCTATACCACGATTTTAAATTGTGAAACAGTCTATGTACGCTTTAAAAAAACTCACACGGTATATTATGTTTTTCATGTGCCCACCTTCATTCATAAGCGTTTTCGGCAGTATTACATACTAATGTATATTATGCACTAGTGCATTCTAAACTTAACTATGCCATCGAATGTTGGGGTGGTGCTTATTCTAATGTTTTCAATCAAACTAGCATCCTTCAAAAAAAAATTATTAGAGTAATTTTAAATAAAAAATCAACTGAGCATTCACTTCCCTTATTTAGAAGCTTACAAATCTTACCAGCGAGATATTTATATGTATATAAAATATTAAAAATATTTTTCATAAGAAGTGGCACAAATTATGGAGATAAAAAATACAACTTTAGAAACGTAAATGTATTTGTTCCTAAAACAAATAAATCTCTGTTACAGATATTTTTTATTTACCGGCCCATATTTCTATAATTTGCTGCCACTTCAGTATAAGAATATTAATTATAGTTCAAAGGTTTTTTTGAAAAATATTAAAAAATGGCTCTTGCAAAGAAATGATGTCAATGATCTTTTTTATGTAAATGTATAATTCAATAGTCGGCTAGGAAAAATAAAAATATGTTTATTGTAACGGTGCATCCAACATAGGTTTTCCTAAGGATGCACCTATAGTTCCCTTTGTATAATTACAGAAAATTGTATTTTTGTTGTATAATGACAAATGTTTTGGGAACAAATAAATATTCTTTATAATTCTTATTCTTCTTACATTAATATAGGTATGTATTTATACACACGCTACATGTAGAATATGTACATACATAAAATACTCCAACATTTAATTGCTGTACATCTGTCAGATGGACAGTTTTGGAGTATAATAAATCTACATCATTTATTTGCATGTATTTTTATATGCAAAACGCGAGAAATATGCAACTGATATCTGCATACGAGTTGGCTGAGTCCTTGTAGGTGGTCTTATTTTTGACGTGAGATTTATTTTTCCGTTTTAAAATATGCCGCAATCCTTAAAGGATCGTCAAATCGTAGATTAGTATATGTAGATTTAATATATTTCTATGCCACTATGAGGCGACAATGTTGGACGTTGGTACGGCCTTAACGCAAGGAGAGAAGAGATTTGTATGCACCCAGTGGCGGACTAAGGGAGGGGGCGGAGGGAACGGCTCGCCCCGGCTCTCTGATCCTGGAGGGGCCTCCAAATGTCGAGAAGTCCTTCTTAATCAAATCCCAAACAAGGCCAAAATATGTTTAGTAAGTAAGAGGCAGTTTGGAGTTGGAGGCCCCGTACGTATACAAAATATAAACGTAGGTAGGTCGTTTATTATAAATATTTGATTTTTTTGTCAGTCATTACATCTATATATATTATTCATTTTTTACGAAATTTACACTACAAATACATCAATTTCTAAGCAAACCGGGGGCCTCATTTAGTTCTGCCGCCCCGGGCCTCCGACGGGCTTAGTCCGCCACTGTATGAACCTAATATATTATAGTTACCTACACAATTATTTATTGAATATTTTGAACTTTATGGATTTTGTATGTTTACATAGGGTAAGTTCGGTTTTGAGCTCAGATCGATCTGAGTGATCTAATGCGTTCGAATTTAACATTTATATGCTCTGAAAGATTTCTATCCTGCGTTCGGATTTAAAATCTGGAGGAGATCGAACACGCTCTATGAGCTCCGAGGAAAGCGAGCGAGCAAGCAGATTTAACCATCTTCAGAGCATTAATTTTAAAAATGAGCGGTAACACTTGTTGTAAGAATGGATAAATTTCGAAGTTTATTTATATGAGGTAATTTTTCAATTGGTAAAAATACACGAATAATATTTATTCCAAAGAATAGTAATAACCATTAAGTCTATATCGCACAGAATGATTGAATAAAAAATTTGTTATATCTATGGGTCGAAAAAATCAACAACCGGTAGTACTAATAATTTTAAAATAAAGGAATAAAACGAAAAAAATTGTGAATCATGATTTATTATTATAACAATGTTGAATTAAATCAAAATGAGGAGCAATGAAGAATATATTTCGGCTTTAGTAATAAGAATTTAAATTACTGACGCCATTTTATCCTGACGTTTGGAAAAATCCGCTAGATTACGTTCGGAATTGTTTAGATGGCTCGATTTGCTCGCTTGTCACGTGCCCAAAAATCTGTTCACTCGGCTCGATCAATCGAGTGCAAAACCGAACTTACCCTTAGTTAGATATTACATACAAGTGAAGTTAAGTAAAAACTTGTAATAATAATGATAAAAAATTTAAAACAGCTGTATCTTTAAAAAAGATGGGTGTCTTTTTTTAAAAAGACACCCATGTATTACACGCTTGACGCTTGTTTGTGATTAAAAAAGAAGCTAAATATTGTAAATTCCTAAAGATAGTTTTATTAAATTAAGTTAATTTCCCCCCGAGGAAAATGTTTTTGTACAGAAAAAAAGTTATAAATATTAATAAACAATAATGGTTTGAATATTTTTTTATAATACTATGGAACAGACATTATCCGTACAGTAAACAGATACTCATTATAATAAAAATGTAATTTGGATTAGAATTTCAAATTACTAACATACTAACATATGATACTCTACTATTTTAAATTTGAATTTAATTAACGCTTTGCATAACATCAACGCATTTTTCTAATAAAATTTGCAGTGGATATGTAAATTAAAATTTGAATAAAAAGCTGCAGGGGTAGTTAAATTATTATGCTAGGTATTTTAAGCCTATTATCCCAGAATTTATGGAAATATAAATATTGACACTTTCTTATAATTTTGATAATCATTTTAATATATAAGATTATAATGTATATCGATCAAAAAAGATTTTGCATAATGTAAATTTTCAATTAAATCCGTTGAAAGTATTTCATTTTAATATGTACAGTAGGTACTTGTTACAAATGTAAGGGTGGGTAAACCTGCTTTATACATTTTTCTGTATTGGTGTGCGATAGCTTCATTTAAAATACTTACATCGTGTTTTAAAGACCACCAACAGCTAAAGTTATTTGGGCCTATAGCACCAATTCATATTTTCAATTCATTATTTCTTTTTTTTTTAATAATAAATTGAAAATCCAATTGACACTTTTACCAGCTCTCGGACTAAAACCCGGGAACTGGAGACTTGTAATAGAGGAACCATAGCAAAACTATGTAAACAACAGCATTACTACACGCTCGGCCACTCTGAAGCCCATTTAAAATACATCTTTATATAGGTCCACAATTATGCAAAAACGTTTATTGGTGGAAGTCCACCCTAAGAATAATGTGAGTTTTTGAATAATAAAGAATACTAAAAAATGGATATGTCTGTATCGCGGATACAAACAGATGAAGTGAATACCGTTAAACACAAATTATTGTTTTAATATAGATACGTGCACTTTTATCTCTAAATAGTATAAAATGAAGTCGCTTTCCGCGTCTGTCTGTCTGTATAACCGCTAACTCCTCCTAAACCACGCAACGGACTTTGATGCGGTTTTCACCATCAGTTAGATAATTTTTCACGGAAGGTTTATATATATAGCAAACGAGCATAGCGAGTGAGAAAGCGAACGAGCGAAGCGAGTGGGTAACGTAATTCCTAAACCACGCAACGGATTTTGATGCGGTTTTCACCGTCAGTTAGATAATTTTTCACGGAAGGTTTAAATATATAGCGAACGAGCGAAGCGAGTGAGTAGTGTATTGCACCCGGGTTTTCTTAGCACCCGGGTGAAGCCGGACAGGGCCGCTAGTTTATATTATAAAATCAAATGTTCGTAAAATATAATAAATAAAATAATTGTAGGTAATTTTATTTTTTTATATTTAAAATTGTTATTCAAAAGATAGCTAGTAGGTATCTATATATTTTTATTATAAAAAAAAATAAATATTAAAAACATTAATTCATTCGGGATTCGAACCTGGGTTTGGCGTTTCTACCTGTCGGTAGACATCAACATAGACCTTAACACAGGTATACATGTTGTGTTTTGTTTCACATGGCAACTACTTCCTTCTATTTCCGTAACATCTAATATTTCTCAAATGCCACCCGAGTATACGAAACATTAGATGTTATTCACGTCAAAAAATGGCGATTAAATACATAGATTGTTTAAACGAGTGAATTGATTATTTCCGTAAACGTTCTTTATAGATAAATATTTCTGTTTATAATTTAGTAAAAAATATAATAATGGTTATATTATGACAAAACATATTGATGTAACAATGAAATAGAATGAAAAAGCAAAAAGCGGTCAGTAAACAATGTTGATTCTGCAGCATCACAAAGTGGCAGTGCATTATTATTACAACCTTATTAAATCTGAAACATATCATAATGTCGTTAATCATTGACTTTACATATGTTATATCTAATACACGTGGGAACACATTTCCGAGATCAATGGATTGACCCAACGCACCCCCTATGCGCAGCTCTATTGTGCGTTAGGAGTACAATCGTTCAGATACATTGCTAATCGACCCTAGTCCTGGTTACGTAACAATGCTTAATCTGTACTGCTGTATTTTATGACAATATCACTGTTATGCTTGCACTGAACGAGTGAAAATACATATTTTTAAAGTGAAACTTTATTAGTCTCGTTTCTTTTCGTTTGGTTACGAATGCCGAGCGTCACGTCACGTCCACGTTCAATGCGGAAGCGATCGACGGTCGACCAGACCAGTACTCATCGAATATTCAGTCGAACAGCACATCAAATACCCATTGACCACCAACGATAGAATCTGGATTCTTATACGTTATTCAAGGTTTACATACGTACACCCATACCTACATACGTCATGCAAACAGATATCCACTTGGGGATAGTCAGATAGCTTCCTAGGACCTCAAAACGTCGAAATCTGTTGAAAACTCGATTTTCAAAAATCAAACTGAAACCAACAACTTCCCAAATTTTTGAAAATTTACAATTTATATAAAACAAACAACAATGATGTTATGTGCAACGGTTATAAGTCGTATTGCGACAGAATTATTTATTACAAAACTTCAAGTGAAAACTGAACAATATCTTTTAGCATTATGCTTACCTTTGAAAACTGTCATTCGCGAAAAACATATATTTCGTGAACTTTTACCTTCATTCAACGCTTTGTTCCGTTGCTACGACCTCCTCGGGTAGTTCGCGACTAAGCCCAATAAAGAGCTTCGACCTTAATGCCAGACGCGAATATGCAGGAGAAATTTGGTTACGCACACAAATATAAATAAATAAATAAATACATGATCAAGAAGTAATATTAGATTTTATTTTCCAGGTTTGTGATTTTTAAGAACTGCTGGCGTCTTCGTCCTGAAGTATTTCTTCCATCGAATGAGGTAAGGAATATTCTTTTAATCTACTACCTATTTTTATACATATCAGTTGCAAATATTTCGCAACCTTCAGTATATTTTCGATTATAATACTAGCTTTCTAGTCAGGTATAAATCTCGCAGTGACAAAAGTCAAAATATCCGCCTTAAATTGTCAAACATGTTTATGGAAGAGGTAAGAGGAATTTCTGTATTGGAAATATTATTCTCATTAGAGTACCTTTTCTCACACTCGAAGATCTGAGATTTGATTATGAACTTATTAGAAACCAGCTTTCTGAGCCGGCTTCTCCTGGGTAGATGTTGGTTCAGTAGTTCTTGAAATTATTCGCGACAAACCTATAAAAAACTTTTTTCCTTCATATTAGTACTAGCGGTCTCGATCGGGCTTCGCCCGCGTGCTAAGAATTTATGATTCCCCCCCCCAGTGAGACATTTTCCCCCTGCGAAGCGAAGTCGGACTGGCGGTGTTTATAATATTAATAGGATTCCGCCTATACGGTAAAATGCAAAAGAATTTCAGTTACTTACGTTTTAAATTACTATTCCACAGGAATTATTCCCCCCTGCAAGAAAATTATCAAAATAAAATACAGTCTATATCACTCAGAGATAGTGTAGCTAGAATTTTTAGAATCGGTTTAGTAGTTTCAGAGATAAGAATTTATGATTCTTTACCCTCTCCGCGAGAAACTTTCCCCCTGCGAAGTGAAGTCGCTAGTTGTTATTCTCGCTTCGAGTACTTGCCTACAATTTATAAATATCAGTATATAGTATATTAAAGTACCTATAGACAGTAAAAAAATCCTACATCTTCGATTTACCCTCTTTAGGGTGGAATCTTAAAAAAACTCGAATAGCCTATATTTTTCCTCAATAAAGGGGCTATCTAACAAAAACAAAACATTTTAAATCGGACTGGTAGTTTCTGAAATTAGCGCGTTCAAACACACACACTCTTCAGCTTTATTATATTAATTGTATAGATAGATTGCTAACGAGTCAGTCAGTTTGGCACAATGGGTCAACATTATTATTAGATGCTGACGATGTTATGTAGGGACTCAAACCTTTAAGAGGGCGGATCAGCAAGGGACTAAACAAGTCTCGATGACTCCGGTCACGTGGCGTTTGAAATGTATTCATTTATTGTGAGTACGGAGAAGTTAATCTTGCATTTATATGTACGGCAGCTAGTGAGAGGTGCGGGAACACCTTCTACAAACTGGGATTGTTGTTGTTTATTGTAGTAGAAATATACTAATGCGATTCATTTGACAGTACTAATAAACGCGATGTGGGAATTAAAAAGGCAATTTAGTATATCAAAACTATTATATAAGTAGGTACTGTTGATAATTACTGAGTTGGAAATATTCACTATATTGATTGCGAAATGATATGAAATATTGATACCAAACTATATTGTTTAGATTTAAATATATTTTAAAATAAAAATTATACAAGTACATTAAACTCTAGAGAAACGTTTCTCAACTTTTGGGTCGCGTTATAGTATATTATACAACTAGTACAATTATGTATAAGACGCGAGGGGTGATATCTGTACGCGAGCCGTAGGCGTGCGTACCAACACCCCGAGCGTCTTATACGTCATAACTCATAATATTGTACGAGTTGTATACACAATTTTTTGTAACACATGTATGAAATGTACAACAAGTTCAACTTTAGAGCTTTATTGAATCAATTTCAAACACCGAAATCAAACTGACAGCTGAAAATATTTACTTCGTTCCCTTAGCAACCGATACTGCTATCTTTCTCGTATGGAATAAAATATGTATAATCGCACGCTGACGTCACACAATATATTTTACGCACACCTCCATATAAAGTCGTATCACATAAAATATTTTATGTGATACGACAAATGTATTATTGTACAGCGTGCGATATATAATATTATTTTAAGTAGCCAACTAGAGGGACGATATGTTGTACATTTCATACATTTGTTACAAAAAAAAATTTAATGGGTCACGAAGGAGCTGATAAAATATCGAAATAAAAATACAATTATTATAATTCGAAGAAATATATATACCTAAAAAAATTGTGTGGAAATCATTTTTTTTTCAATTGTTTTGTTGAGAACTTGTTTAGTTTTGTTAATTACAAGCAATTGTTTACTAGGTGGGAAGTAAGGCTGTCTCTCCAGTCGATTTTTTTAATATATTTTTTAAATATAGGTACTTAGGTACTTTAGGTCGAACAACCCTCAAAACCGTATTTTATTTTATTTTTTATAGCTGCAAGTAACCGCCCACTTCTGATTAATACAATTTATCTTTTACTAAAAGTAATATTTAATAAAAATTTTGAAATATTTCATCAACTTGAAATATACAATGATATTAAACGGCTTTTAAATTTTAAAATTTATATTAAAAAAAAACGTTATAAAACACATTGCTTCTATTTTCACACACTAAACTGGCCACACGACCTTTGTGACACATTTTTTGACGTGATTTAGAACTTAGATTGATTGACTTTTGCATTAATCTACGCATGTTCCTGTTCAAAAGCTGCATGATTAGATTGAAACGCATTGCAGACAAGCGTACTGTATTTAGAACTAGCGGCAATACATCTAGGTGCTAAGACCAGCCCTTGAATAGGCTTATTTGAGGATTAGTAAAGGGTGGTTGTAACAAAACATACGTTTAGTCACGTGCCTTTACCGCCCTTAACTCGATATAATCTGCTACCTATGATTAAAGAATACGCGGCCCTGTAATGTTATTGCATCAGCGCAAGTCAAAACAGAATACAAAAAGTAAATATTGCTCTATTGACTTATAATAATATGTAAGATTGTTTTTTTTAAGTGTTTGTTAAGCGAATCGATATTTGCATTCTAATAATCGTTGGAAGATTTAAAAAAGACACTCGTCTCAGTTGTTGAACGTTTATAATTTTCAATATTTTTTTCTGAAGATTTAGAATTAATTGTGGAATAATCGGGTCTATCCTATTCCCTATATTATTAAACGAGCAAATTTTGTATATATGTGCCTATGTATCTATGTACCTATGTATCTATATAAATATTTTCTCGAAAACGGCTCTAACGATTTTGATCAAATTTACCGAAAAGGGGTTTCGGGGGGCAAAAAATCGATTTAGCTAGGTCTCATCCCCAGAAAAATTCGTTTTCTTATCGATTTTATCATTTTTAAAAACGGTTTTCTGACCTTTCAAAACATTTTAATATGGTGAGTAGGCTTTGGAGAAAACAAACTACTTTCATTATTTATGTCAAAATACTCTGACAGAATCTTTAATTTATTAAAATAACCCGTGAACTATTTGAAAAGTAAAAAAATAACAACAATAAAAACTAAACATAATTATGTAAGTAGGTTTAACTAATATTTAAATAAATAGGTATGTTATTTTTATATTATTAAACGAGCAAACCTTGTATATATATGTATGTAAATTTTTTCTCGAAAACGGCTCTAACGGTTTTGATCAAATTTACCGAAAAGGGGTTTCGAGGGGCAAAAAATAGATCTAGCTAGGTCTCATCCCTGGAAAAATTCGTTTTCCTATCGATTTTATCATTTTAAAAACAGTTTTTTGGCGTTATAAAACAGTGTCGTATGGTGAGTAGGCTTTGGAAAAAACAAACTATTTTCATTATTTATGTCAAAATACTCTGACAGTGAATCGTTTCGGAATAATATTCTGAGAAAATAATACAAAATCAATATCTCACAGTAAATACTATTTTTATTAGACTCACCCGAGCGAAGCTCGGTCACCCAGTTATTACTTTATAATGTGCTGTTGACTTTTTTTCTGGTCCAAGTCCCTACGAGTCTCAACAACGTATTTAAAACTAAGTTCACATCAAATTTGCGGGATGGAAATATTAATGACTATTAATTTTTATTTAAAAAATTAATATTTCTTGGTACACATATAGGAAGAATTAAAAAGTAATTATTAGTGCTGATACTCGAGTTCGACTCCAGGTTCTCATTGACTTCGTTAGTTAAAGTACAATAGCATGCCCAATTTGAAAAAGATATTAAATTTTTCTAAATTCGTGTCAAATTATATAGATGTAGAGATTATATCGCAATCATATGTGGTGTAAGTGGGCATTATAATGTCTAGGCAATTCATAAAATACTGAAAGATTGTGACATTGTGTAATTCACAAATAGATTTCACCAAAACATTTCTTAAACTATTACTATAAATTTATTAAATATTGATTTTTTGTTTCACGAAGTTCAACATTTCATTAACCAGTGCCGGACTTAAAGACCCAGGGCCTCTAGGTACTTGGCATTTGGGGCCCCCCATCTCGAAGCCATTTTGGAAATTTAGCGATTTAAATGCACTAGTACAGAATATATAATTTTCAATCGACTTTAATTAATCAAATCAAAATACAGAAGATCTGTAAGGTAGTTTACGGTATTATTATAATTAACCAAGAAATTATTAGTCCTATCCGTAAATAATATTTTCGATAAAGCTTTTTGGCAAGCCAAGTTTTTGAGCTTATATGAAGGTTCCGCCACTGGGGCCACTAGGCTGGCTGGGCCCTTAGGCCGGGGCCTTGTGGACCTAGGCGGAAATCCGGCACTGTCATTAACTATATTATAGGAACTTTACTTTTGGTGCAATATATTTGGGTTGCATATTCTATGAGCATTTCATGAACTGTTCAGAAACGCTGACCTTTTGATTAAATATGTTGAGTTGCACAATTGTCTAAATACCTATGTCATAAAATGTCCAGTTACGTCAGATGGCAGCGACGTACATAATATGTGTGATAAAATACTTCGATTTTGGTTCGAGTCTTCAGAGTAATTTTTTTTTTCAAAATTTTGGAAAATGTCTCAGATAATTTTTAAACTTAGTGATTGAATCTTTTGTCGAGCGTCTATAATCTACAATTCAATTCAATTCGATTGAAAATGACAGACTGGGTACAATTTGGCTTTTAAAACCATGTATTTATATATTTTTTGTCTAATGCATCTTTAATTTTGAAGATACGAGTAGTTGCGAAATTAAAAAGTTTTCATATGCAAAGAAATTTATGGCACACAATGATATACATGATGTAGGAATTGTTTATTTGTATTGTATATGTTTGTAAATGTGTATTGAAAGTAAAATGTAATGCATAAATAAGCATGCGTATAATAAAATCCGGTCTCATTTTCACACCAGTAACCACAATATTGGGGGAATTAGGGGGTGCCAACCCACGCGCAGCAGCTCACATCAAATCCCCCATGCTAAATGCTTAATCCGGTCGAATAGCCCCCACTTTCACACAGAGATAACGTTGCGTTTTGTTCTCCATGTGTGTGCGTATTAGGGATGGGAAAACTTAACCTCCAGAGTCCAGTAATCTATCTTGTCATTTTAGGATAGGAGCTCATTTTCGATAGGAACTCATTTTTGTGTGTTTTCTTTCGAAACTATAAAACAGTTACTCATTTAATAAACTACAATTAAGATAGAATCGATGCACAAAAATTAACAATATTTTGGATATATATCATGAGAGAAACTAGTAGTGGTTTTAATTTTTGTCATACATCTTTTTTAGGGTTCCGTACTGGAACCCTATTACTAAGCCTACGCCGTGTCCTACCTTTAAAAGGCTGTATCAATCAAAAGATACGGCCATTTTGTCATCTCATCAAAAACCTATAGGGTACATAGGTTTTTGATGAGATGACAAAATGGCCATATCTTTTGATTGCGTTGACCTAGAAGCTTAAATTCTTTACACCTTTAAGGAACCGTAGACCTTAGTATTTCATATAAATTTCAACATGATATCTCTATCCGTTCCTGAGAAAATGGGTCTTGACTGACGGACGCCCAGCCAGCCAGCCAGCCAGCCAGCCAGCCGGACAAACAGGTGATCCTATAATGGTTCCGTTTTTTCTTATTGAGAAGCAGAACCCTAAAAAAACAAAAAGTAAAATAAAAGGGGGTTTCCATACAAAAAATCTTTAAAAATAACTGAGAAAGTAGATACCTCTATATAACTGAGACTGCCTCTTGCCTTACACCTCTATAAACGAGAGTCTGTACTTGGTAAGGGACAAATCGAATGTTATGATGTTTTCTATTATTTATTATTAAGCCCTATGCCTATTTAGTTACTATTTTCTTACTTTATACCTCTGTAAGTGAGAGAAGCTGCTCCTGTACCTTTATTAGTGAGAAACTGGTTAAATGAAAAACCTCGATAGGCGAAAAAAAATTCTCGGTCCCTTGAATTCTCGCTTATTCTGGTTCTAATGTACATGTAAATGCTTTAGCCTTTGTTATAACATAAAAAATAATATGCTTTATATATTAAATAGATTTATACGGCTGTTTTGCAATTGAAAATTTTTATTGGAAGAGCAGACAATTACATAATTGATTCTTGCAAATAATTTTCACCTACATGAATCGCTCTCGCTATTACGATGATTCACATCTACAACCTAGCTATAATTAATAACACTCGCATGTAGCGGAAATCTATTGATTGCTTTGCATATATGGAGAATGTTAGATTGGTAATTTTGTCACGGGTGAGTGATGTAAGTTCTTTCCGCCGCGATAGTGGAAAGGTTCAGGTTAGAGTCCTGACTGTGACTATGGTTGTCAAAATGATTTTTTCCGATATTTGCAGGAATCAATTATGTAATTGGTTGCTCTTCCAATAAAAATTTTTAATAGGTATGTTTTATGTTGACGCCAAAGAAAAAAAGGAAACATTTTTAAAATGTCATATTGCCCAGCCCTATTATGCGTACACCCTATCTCATCCACAATAAATTATATTATCGCATTGGATAATATGTATATATTTTAACTAACGCTCTTTTTATGTCCGGGATACAGGTTCGAATCCAGTCCCGTCAAAGCAACGAAAGTATCAACCCTACGGGGCGATTGTTCAAAGTCGATTGTAGAGATTTGTTACTTGTGATGTAACTATATCCACGATCACGGTGTAAATCCACATACAAATAATTTTTATATTCTTGTTTCAACAATTCATTTTTATTTTTTATATTAAACGAGTTTCGTGGACGATTGAATAGTGCCGTTCCCTATTTTTTATAGCATCATCAGAGAATACTCAATCTAGAATATTGTCAGAGAACATAAGTCGTCAATAATAATAGCGCAATAAAAAAGCGCGTTAAACGTAACGTAATCTGACGAATAAACGAACGCCTAGTCGCACTTCGTTCTTCACGTTTTACTGTGAAAAGTTAGTTTCAAATAAACATGTAATTTTAATCTTACGTAAAATTGTGATTTTCTTCTGCCTTAGTTCTTATCATGGTATGTTGAACTGTACCTTAGCTAACTAAGAATGACTGGGTTATATCAGAAAATTACACATTTTTACAAGCTTTTATTTATTACAAGCTTTTATTTAACTTGCAATGTTTGTATGTTAGTTTATTTGTTTAGGTCAAATCTTGCAAGTCAATTTTTATCGACTTCCACGTATCCGATCGATTTAAAATTTGGTACACATATGCATTCCCGATGACAAGAGATGAAACAATTATTTTTAGAATTAAATTCAATCCCTAAGGGGGTCAAACGAGGGAGTAGGGTTTTTTGACTTTTCAACGCCTAGGCCAAACCGCTAAAGCTAGAAACTTGGAATTTGGACAGTAGGTTTCTTTTCTGACGTAGGTAAGCACCCACTATATGAAGGGATTTTTCGAAATTCAATCCCTAAGGGAGTCAAAAGGGCATAAACTTTTGAACGACTAAACGGAACAAAATAAAATATTAGTAAAAAACTTTTTAAAAACACGCTTTTATTTAAATGTACTAAAAAGGAAAAAAATAAGTTTTAATAATTTAGTTTCATATTATTATAAAATCACTGGTCGTGACTAATAAAAAATCGTAGAGGTTACAACCCACGCTTTTATAATTATGAAACTAAATTATTAAAACTTATTTTTTTCCCTTTTTAGTACATTTAAATAAAAGCATATCTTTAAAGAGTTTTTTTTACTAATATTTTATTATTTAGCAGGAGGGCTCCATATTTGTTCAAAGTAGCATATATATAGTCAAAGGTGGGCATTAACTCGTTAATCCGTTAATCGTTAATTAACGAAGTTAACAATCTGCTGAACGGATTAACTTTTAAGTTAACTTCAAAAAATGTTAACGCTCTTGTTAACTTCCGTTAAATTGAACTTCCGTTAACTTTAGTCCGTTACATTAGTCGTTTGTTGACATGCTGTCGTCATTTTGTTTGTTTGAATTACGCGCCATGCCACGCTCGTATGTTCGGCGACTGTCGGCAAGTCAATTTTTATCGACTTCCACGTATCCGATCGATTTAAAATTTGGTACACATATGCATTCCCGATGACAAGAGATGAAACAATTATTTTTAGAATTAAATTCAATCCCTAAGGGGGTCAAACGAGGGAGTAGGGTTTTTTGACTTTTCAACGCCTAGGCCAAACCGCTAAAGCTAGAAACTTGGAATTTGGACAGTAGGTTTCTTTTCTGACGTAGGTAAGCACCCACTATATGAAGGGATTTTTCGAAATTCAATCCCTAAGGGAGTCAAAAGGGCATAAACTTTTGAACGACTAAACGGAACAAAATAAAATATTAGTAAAAAACTTTTTAAAAACACGCTTTTATTTAAATGTACTAAAAAGGAAAAAAATAAGTTTTAATAATTTAGTTTCATATTATTATAAAATCACTGGTCGTGACTAATAAAAAATCGTAGAGGTTACAACCCACGCTTTTATAATTATGAAACTAAATTATTAAAACTTATTTTTTTCCCTTTTTAGTACATTTAAATAAAAGCATATCTTTAAAGAGTTTTTTTTACTAATATTTTATTATTTAGCAGGAGGGCTCCATATTTGTTCAAAGTAGCATATATATAGTATTTTTTATTGAAAAATCGATTTTCATTTGATTAAAAGTTCAACACTCAATAAACAGAAAAGTGTAGTCGTATGAAATACACATGCACAGGTCCGTATTTATTTTAGTTCTTAAATTTTTAGTTACCTACCTATATTTTTAAAGATATATTTAAAAGGTAATATCTCCTAAATTAAACGGATGCGGATGGTCTCATTAGATGCAGCTTAATGTTTTCTATAAGTATCGTCAGTATCAAACATATCGTAGAGACGTTAATGTCAAAAATCATTGAAGTTTTGCAAACATTTGTGTAACTTCAAAAAAAAAAGTTTTTTTTTTGAAAAATAAAAATTTCTCAGCAATTTCAATTTAACTTTTATAGAGAAAAGGATGCGAAATCGATTGGACGTGCATCTCTTTTAGTTTAGAAGTTATGACTGTTTAAAGTTTCTCAAAAATAAAAAAAAAACTTACTTCAGCCTCTGTTAAAGAGTGTCCCAGGTGTGAATAAATCTTTAATATTATTTTTATTATTCCTCTTAAAAAGGAAAGCTATGTCATTTCCCATTGTTTACTTTAATTACAGTGTAAGAGAAGACAGTTGCAATGGTCTCAAACAATACAGGGGATGATTCAGAACTCTATCGAAAAAATAACAATATCTATTTGTATCTAATATCTATACCGTTTATCTCTATATACAGTGCGTTTGATTTCAACCAGACTTTACATGCTAAATTTCTCCATTTGAATTACATTGAATTCAAGTTAAGTCAAATAGTAAGCTCTGGACATAAAAACCGTGGTAAATACAATTATTTATAAACACAATTATTTTTAATGATGCTATTCTGTTTGGCTAATGTTAGAATTTACTGTACTGTAAAATTTCTGTCTCACTTTACCTTATGCAATGTCAAATTTGTTAGAAACTGACATTGACTCCACACGTGGTGTGAGTATAGCATGGTGTGCTCTTGCGCAGCGAGTAAGTGAGATACGTTCGTCTCGCTCTTGCCATGTGACGTCACGTAGGGAACATTACCTAGTGATTAGTTATTATTTTTGGCGTTTTTTGTGAAAAAATAATGGGAATTTCGACAAAATTTGTTTACTAATTGTTTTTTAAGGCTTATAAGAAGTTGGTATAGAAGTATTTTATATCCATTTTCAATATTCATGTTTTCTAATAGGCCTGCAACTTACCCCTTAAGTCTTCTAGAAATCGAGTAACTGGTAACTTCGAGATCTCGTTCTTTCGCAAAATTATCGAAAATGTATCAGGTCGGAATACTCTGGACCAAAATTATTCAAAATTACTGCGGTGGAACCTCCCCAAATAGCGTTCTCAAGTTCAAATCTGCTCCCTACATGACGTCACTGCGCAAAGCGGTCGAAAATTGGTACCCTAGGTAGCACACCATGTTATATTCACACCACGACTCCACAGAATAGCGCCATAAGTTTCATAATAGCAATTAAAATAATAATAATGAAATACTTTCAACGAAAAACACTGAAATATTTTTTTAAAATTACAAATAAGTTTTTATAACAAATTTTCGAAAATTTCGCCAGAAACTGCTGTATAATAAGTTAACCTATCAAAAAAATGTCTTCTGTTATTACTGAAATAAAGAGGCGGGATATTAAAACACACATTCTTCGAAATGCAGTCCCCGCGTAATTCCTGATGATGGGAATATTCATACGATTTCAATTTATTTGCTCTTAAAATTTTATAAGCACGACGTAAGTGCTATTTCCGGCGTCATTTACAGACGCTAATGACCTCTGTTGTCGAGCGTCTATAATTCACAATTCATTCATTCATTCCGGCGTCATTTGCCAATTGCCCTGCAAGTTGCACTTATGTTTGGATTTCTTGTAACATGAACAATGGTTCCAAAATAGCTTTCAAGTTTTGCCTGGCTCAGACGATTTCTTGTAGGTAATATTTTTATGCCCGGTGTTTAAATAGAACTTTATTTTCAAAAAACATTATAAAAAAATTGGTGTGTATAAAGTTTTTATAAGAGAAAAAAGTATCAAAGGTCATTTATATATAAACTAGCAGTTTTGACTGTAACACCCTGCTTATGTTTGCTACCCTCTTCTCCTTTATACGCAACGTAATATTTTATGTAGCAAAATGGCGCTTTGTGTTTTTGTCTGAAACTCATAAAGTAACATGTAAAATATATAATATTACTGTATTTATCTGTTCGCCAAATCTTAATTAACGAAAAACTTTAATAACACACAGAGTCAGCTACTAATATCCCACCATCCACCAACAACTGACTCCTTCAAGATCGGTGATTAATTGCTCGCCACACAAATATTTACAATATTTTATCTTATAATCTTTTATATTATGGACGACGCTCTCCCTGTAATTTAGATACTGAATAATACATGTTAATTCCAAAATCTGAATCTAAATAATGCTGAAGTCGTAAGATTTCACAATAATCAAATTAACAATAAATTATAGAATAAATATATAAATCTTTACACATTATATTATTTTTATTGTTTTTATTTAGTCTCTTTGTTATTATTGCTCTTTGTTATTAGGTATTGCTCTTTTTTTATTTTTTTTATTGTTTATTTTAGTAGGTATATACTAATTATAATAAATCTTAGTTTACCCTACTTCAGAGCTGGAAACATTTCATGTTGAGTAGGTAAATTCCGGAATATTTTGCAGTAATGCATTATTTTTATAAAAAGTTCAATACTAAATAAATAAAAATATAAACGAGACCTCACCATTTGCGACGAAAAAGAAAAAAACGTAGTGAGTTTATTGGTTTTAAAAGATCAATCGTCAATTAATTATAATCTATACTAATATTATAAATGCGTAAGTTTGGATGGATGGATGGGTGTTTGTAGTTCAGTCACGCCAGAACGGCTAAACGGTTCTGGATGAAATTTGGCACAGAGATAGATTATAGTCTGGAATTGCACATAGACTACTTTTTATCCCGGAAAAATGTACGGTTCCCGTGGGATAGATTTGTTTTTGTTTTTCACAGAGCAACGGATCGACATTTAATATAATTGCAAAAAAAAATGACTGAACCACTGGGTATATAAAGTACGAAGTTTCAATAAGACTGCCGGGGAATGAAAGTGTTGAACAGTTAGTCAAAATCGGCGACCCCCCAGCTGTAAGTTCTCGTTGTAGAAATAAAATAAGGAGAATAACGATCAGTCAGATATTGAAGGAGGATGGCATGTTGTAGTTGGATGTAGATAACATATTATGTGGATAGTTGATGATGAATTCCGATGAAATGAAAGTGACGAGGGATGGTTGGATACTGGACACAGTGTTGCTCAACGTTGATTGCTAATTGGTAGCCTGGTCGACATACAGGCTAGTGTATGCAGGTTGGCGATCTAATCAACGTTAGCTTTACTACCAAACAGTGGTGTAGTGTGAATACATTTTATATATTTTCTTTTATTATAGTTAGAGAATTGTTTCACTAATGATGACATTCTGTTGAAATGTTACCTGCAGTGGAGTGTTTTATTATTATTAGTGATGTGCCGGATCGTTAAAAATGTATATCCGCGGATACGGATACGGATACGGATCTTAACTTTCTTAGAGTACGCGGCGGTAAATACTAAATATTGCACATCGACCTTTGGAAAGAGACTATATGTTATGGGAAAAAGTTATTGACCACGATATTAAAAAATAAAAAATAATCTTAATGGAATTTAACTGTTTTTCATTATTACCTAATCACCTATATATATAAAATTTTAACTATGAATTGAAAATTGATAAGGTAAAAGATCCGTAAAAGATCCGCCAAAAAACTAACGGATACGGATACGGATCTTTCTTTTCCCTCGGATATCCGCGGATACGGATCGGATACGGATATCCGGCACATCACTAATTATTATACGCAAAAAAGATATCTGCCTAGGACCCCGATTCAACGGGACCCCAAAATCACGGTTACAAAAATGCATTATTATTTTTTACTGTTATTGTGATTTTTATCGGGAATTGAATTTTATTATTGAAGTGAAAACTTCCTTAGGCGCGTTAGACACTCTTTGCCTGAGTATACTGAAAAAATGTGAAGCGTTCGCAACTACTTCCGTAAGAATTCGCAACCCGACCGCAAGAATTCGCAACATATTTATATCATAAAAAACGGCCGTTTACACACTTCCATCTATAGCGCAGTTGGTTACGTCTTTGCGTTCTATGCATAGGAACCTGGGTTCGAGACCTGATGGCAGAAGAGAATTTTTGGCCTTTTTTTTTCTAAATTCTACATGATATTTACTTATATATATTTTTATTTTTGCTATACTTATTCTTTCTTTGACAATAATTATAATTTTTTTGAAACCAAGGTGGAATCAATTAAAAATACAATTTTAGTATATTTTAGTAATAAATTATTTTTAGTTCATAAAATAATGCGCTATAATAGATGACATCAAAAATTAGAAAATCTGAAGTTTTCACTTCTATCGTGTAGTCATAAGCACACACACATTTTTTTAAA
The DNA here is from genome assembly GCA_039654895.1 of Mongoloraphidia duomilia. Lineage (NCBI taxonomy): Eukaryota > Metazoa > Arthropoda > Insecta > Raphidioptera > Raphidiidae > Mongoloraphidia > Mongoloraphidia duomilia. Next base: position 14,040,520 of record CM077522.1, read on the forward strand.
TCTTTTTTTTCTTTAGATGTAGCCCCAAATTCTTTTTCGCATTGGGCTTATGAACGCATAGTAGCTATAGTAGCTACCTGCATCCGAAACTAACTAACTAATTCCTTAGAATGCGTCATCGCTGATCTATATTTATAATTTATTGAGATTGAGCTAGAACTACAAAAAATTACTGTTTTAACAAATTTGCTAGATTTTCATAGTTGATTATCTACATTTAGACCAATGTATGATATTATTTCAAGTTCGACGTTTTGACAGCTGCATAGTCATTTTCAAGATGAAAATGATCACATATCAGTCTGAACATTCATTATAACAATAATTAAAAAAAACTCGGGTCGCAGTGCCAAAACCCTGCCGACAATATAGTGTATTTGCTAATACTGCATTGTGGCTTTATTATGTGAACTTAAGTTTGTTTTTGAACAAAATAAAAAATTTAACCCCTTAATACATCCCTTAAAATAATATTTTTTTTCTTAATTTCAATAATATTATCAATGCAACATTTGTACCAAATTAAATACACCCTTCAGTAAGTAAATCACTATCCGCAAACCAGTGTTTTCATAAAAAAATTTTAAGTCCGGCCCTGTCGGGCCGATTTTATTAAAATTTTAACAGCACATTTTAATCTTTACTAAAGGGTTAAATTTCAATTTTGAAACGATTCTGAGAATTTTTTCGGTATTTTTGGGCCCAAAAACTTTTTTCAACCCCTAAATACTACCCTTAAAATGGTCCGATCGGGCCCATTTTAAATAGGCTTCGTGCGGTAATGGGTTCCAATGTGTGTACCAAATTTCGTTTAAATCGATTAAGTCTGTCGAGAGTTATCGTGTACACACATATATATATAAATATATATATAAATATATATATAAATATATATATATATATATATATATATACATATATACATAAACATTTTCAAAAATGGTGGCAAACTGTTCAGGAGGGTATGAAACGTCGAGAAATTTTGGTCCGACCCCTAGGTCCCACCATCCGACCGACGCCAATAGTGTATGTGCCATATGGCAAATACACTAATAATTGTTTAAGAGTTTTAAGAATACGAAAATGGGAGACAAGTAAAAAGATACTGAATTATCACATGAATACTTCTGGAGATGGCATTATAAAAATGGCTCTACTGTAAGTTTAGTTCTGATCTGATTAATTAGCTGGTTGTTCTGAGATGCACAGCAAATACCTGGAAATGAGGTGTGTAGATAAATAAGTTGAAAAGATAGAGCGATATGTAACATACATGTCTGTTGTACATTACATACGTTAGTTGCAGCTATACAGAATACACCCATATCTTTGATCCTCTGCTTACTTGTTAATACAACAGGAGGCATGGCATAAGTCAATATTTGCCATGCCGTGTCGACGGTAAATATTATGTGCTCAATGTGGCCCAAAGTTGACATTGGCCTATTGATCAACGTTTATACAAGTAACGTTTGTCTTGCCATATTTACGGAAAATGTAGCGCCAAAATATGTCTCTCACGTGAGTCGCTATGTCTATGATATACGCAATTAAGCATAGACATATTGACTCACGTGATTCGCTAAACATATTATATTCTTAATATGCCCCAATAGTGGCACTGGCCATTGTTCTCTGTAAGCTTTATACATGAGACGGCATAGCACTAGCCTAGTGTCAACGTTGACATAACTAACGTTTGTCATGCAATGTTTACGATAAATGTATGAGCAATATATCGCAACGTTGGTATTAACTTTTGATCGCTATAAACCTACTTCAGACGGCATGGTATACGTCGGTCAACATTGACATAGAAACGTTTGTCATGGTGTATGCGCAGGTTCTGCACCTACTGAAAATATATTCTTTGTGGGTTCTCTTACATACGAGCATGTTCGGAGAGTAATTCAGAGAGAAAGAGATAGTATATTACAGACGCTCGAAGAGTAACAGGTCAGTAGGCATCGCTCTGTTGGATAGGATTGCCATAATGGATTGAACTGTATTTATTTATTGTAGATTATAGACGCGTCGACAACTTAGATCGTTAGCGTCTTAAATACATTAAATAACAATTTCCTTACAACTAAATGACATCACAAAACATCCATGAGCGGGGGTGGGATTCGAACCCACGACTGTGTGATCCAAAGGCCGCTACACTAACCGTTACACCACACCATCCTCGTTTACACTGTACATTTGGTAGATGTTCAACATTGGCTCTAATGCGCCAAATTCTATATTTGACTGATGTATCATGTATGTCATGTTCTGTGTGACTTGTTTTATAACAATGTTGCTAAAACTAACATTTTCTCTAATCGGTGACTTATACAGTATTAAAGTCAGTGATTTGTAGTGTCGCTGACTTACGAAGCAAATTTACAGCACTGACTCATTAGATTTCAATTTAAAAAATTACAGAGTTATTGGAAATTATATGTTTGAGTGACTTATAATATATTTACAAAAATATGCCAATGTGAACTTGCATGTCAGTTGTACATCAAGCAAACGTAATATTATTTGTATCAGATGGGCATTTGATATCAAATATTAATGCATTATGCAATATTCAGAAATTCATGTCAACATAATTATTATCTACATAAAATACAGAAGTGCAAAATAAATCACGGCTTTTTAAGCTTGGTATAGAATACTTAGGACCATTTTCTGGTTGCATTTAAGTGCCTGTGCATCGCTGTACAATAATCAGTGTCTGCAGCAAAAAACTGTTTTATTCAGAGAATCGGCCAGTTTGAGATCGTTTTTTCACAAAATTATCGGCAATATAGAAGGTAGAATAATTTTTACTAAAAATAATTGACAAATAAATGACATCTTACGGTTAGTTCTTATAAATTGCTTTTCAGGACACTTTTCCTGTAAGTGTGGTGATTCATTTTCACGGTACTGTATTGTATATAATTTTGCATGTAAACAGAACACTTAGATAGATACTGTTGCTTGCAACTTATAAGGTAAAATTTAATCAGGCAAATCTATTCGTCTGATTTCTTATTTTTACGGAGAAAAATATTGCATGAAAATTGTATTTTTGATTCAAATCTAATAAGAAAACTATTTATCGGGTTTTCTTATTAGTTTATGAATTATATTAAATTTATGCACTAGCCTTTACCGCAGCTCGCGTTAATGTTGGTTTTCTGGTTCCTGTTTAGTAGTCGCGCTTTGTTACAATGAGACTGTAAACTTCATTTTTTAATTGTGTCATTAGAAAGAGCCCCGTCTTCGCCTAACTTAAATAATGCCGTTGGATTTTTTTGTGCAAAACTTAAAACGTCTTCATAATAATCGACCTTAGAAGGCTTGGTTGTAAAGATTATAAAATTTACCTACTATTTAAAAATATCACAAGCGTTACATTCCTGTTAAATAACGATTAAAGCATGCGACATATAAACATATTTTACCGGAACTACAGAAATAACTTTGATTTGTTGTATGTTCTATTTTATAAAAATGCAAATTTATTTTATACATTTTTATAACTTACTGTTTATCGGTACAGATAAGTATTACGTATGGACTTTAAATTAAATAAATAAACATTTAAGAGCATGTTAAGTTTGCATGTAAATCAATTATACTGCAGAATGTTTTAAAAATGCACACGAGTTTGTATAATAGTATATTGTGTAACAAGTGTGCTAAATACATCTTAATGCATCAGGCGAGATGTTTTCAGCACGAGTAGAAAGCGAGCGCTCACGAGCCAGGATTTTGGTTTGGGAGGGATTTGACCCAGCTGAGGGTAGGCTTTATATCAAGGTAAACACTAAAACGTATTAAAAAAGCACACAACATTTTATTTTGCTCATTTAACGCATAGTGGTAGTACTAAGAAAGTAGGATAATATCGAGTTTAATCTGAGATTTATCAGGGGTGGACCCAGATGCTTCGGGGGGGGGGGGGGAGCTTGATCCCCTTAGCCCCCTGGATCCGCTACTGATTATAATAATAATAAATAATCTTTATTAGTACCTACCAAAAGCACTAAAAGGCGAGGTTCAGCCACTTATAGTTGTTTTTCAGCCTAACCTTTCCCATATTCACGTCATCTGTCTGTATACCCGCGATACAGACATATACCCATTTTATGCTTCTATAGGCGCGTTAGACGATTATCTTTTTAAAAATTGATATTTAAGAGTTTTATAGGACACAAAAAAATAAAATTCTATTAGATTTCAAATTGGCGGTCAAATAATAACTTTTCAATTGTATTGTGTATAGCTTTGATAAATTCGGTTTTAGATACAATGCGTAAAAAGCATAACTTCTGTCGGGTGTCGCATGCTCTTGACTTTTTTTTCCATTCGGCCGTTCTGTACCTGTTCATGTACTCGTATCAGAAACATTTTGAAACAACCTGGACAGACAGACGTCTGGACGCTGTGCGTTGCAACGCGCGCGTGCTCACCGCATTAGTTTGAATTGTTACGCGCCACGCTACCGAACTTCCGGCTGCGCGACGTTCGTTTGTTTATCGAGGTTATTCGATATCGTTTTATGTCATATCGAGTGTATAACAATAACGGCTAACTATACGCGTCGCCACTGCAGCTGCAAATTGAAACCGCAGGATTGTGTTAACGATACGTTAAAAATGACAGCATTTTTGATTAGCACATTTTTAGTGTTATCTTTGATTGACAGGGTTCAATGTCAACTTTTCAAAATGCGATTATCTTTTGCAGATTTGAGGAAAATGTTTAAAACTTTGAGTAAGACAATGTTTCCATTTGTATACAGTGTTTTATTAGTGTATTTGCCATATGGCACATACACTATTGGCGTCGGTCGGATGGCGGGACCTAGGGGTCGGACCAAAATTTCTCGACGTTTCATACCCTCCTGAACAGTTTGCCGCCATTTTTGGAAATGTCTATTTATATATGTATATATATATATATATATATATATATATATATATATATATATATATATATATATATGTGTGCGGGCAATAACTTTCGAAAGAGTTAATTGATTTTGACGAAATTTGGTAGGCACGTTGAAATCCATCACCGCACGAAGCCTATTTAAAATGGGCTCAATCGGACCATTTTAAGGGTAGTTTTTAGGGGTTGAAAAATGTTTTTGGGCCCAAAAATGCCGAAAAAATTCTCAAAATCGTTTCAAAATTGAAATTTAACCTTTTAGTAACGATTAAAATGTGCTGCCAAAATTTTAATAAAATCGGCCCGACAGGACCGGACTTACAAATTTTATGAAAACACTAGTTTGCGGATAGTGCTTTACTTACTGAAGGGTGTATTTAATTTGGTACCGAGGTTGCATTGATAAAAATATTGAAATTAAGAAAAAAAATATTATTTTAAGGGATGTATTAAGGGGTTAAATTTTTTATTTTGTTCAAAAACAAACTTAAGTTTACATAATAAAGCCACAATGCCAGTATTAGCAAATACACTATATTGTCGGCAGGGTTTTGGCACTGCGACCCGAGTTTTTATTTTTAGAGAGATTTGCAAGGTAATTTTGTTACTATGAAAGACGAAATAGATTGAATGTCTAGATGCTAGTGATGAGCAAAGCAAGACCAAGACCAAGACTTGGACAGTCTTGGTCTTGGTCTTGCTGATTCAGTCTTGGTCTTGATCTTGCTCAAATATGTCTGGTCTTGGCCTTGGTCTTGCGTATCAAGTCTTGGTCTTGCTCATTTTGCTCATTATTTCTGAAGTAAGAATTTTTAGTTAAGTCTTGTGTATTTGGTCTTGGTCTTGCATATTCGGTCTTCGTATTTGTTTTGTTTTTGTTCATTCGGTCTTGGTCTTGGTCTTGCTTTTTCGCAAGACCATGACCAATTTTGCTTATCACTAATAGATGCGCAATGAGGTATATTACTGACGAGTAGTGACAATATGTTAAAACGAGCGCCATAGCGAATTTTAACCACAGTCACACTAGTCATGATATCATTACGCACGAGATATATAATATGGTATTTTTTGCCATATCTACTATAAAATAGTTACTTTTCACTTCATTTTCAGTATTTTCAAAATATTTTTACAGTTCATTTACGTCGCCAACTTCACATTTATAGCAGGCCATGAGTAGGTAATAGCGGGTGGATCAGAGCGAATAAATACAAATCACTATGGAAACTGTTTACTTACCATACTAGTGTGTTTTGACAACACTTTCAACACACTGTTAACTGATCAATTCCATAAATACATACACGAATGTGAAGTATAGCTATTTTATTGTGGATGTAGCAAAAAAGTATAAAACGTATTATCATGGACTGACTTTTTCATGTACACAAATGAATGGTAAAATTATAAACATCTATTGATGTTGTCAAAGTTTGAGGGGTGGCAAAAATTTTAAATTCGGTGTATTTTTTACGTTTCGGGGATAAGTGCATCCACTTTGCATTTTCCTTTATTTTCACTACTTTTTTTCCGACCCAAGCATGCTTTATTATGATTTATTTTGTGGTTCTTGTTGTTTGTTAAACGGTTGTTTATAAAATAATAATTTGAAACATTTAGGATTCATCTACAAGTTTATTAACTGAATAATATTAATAAAATTTGAAAACGATTACTCCAGTTTGTTTTTGAAATTATCTGATGCTGATTTAAATTTTAAACAAATACGTCGGCGTATTTTTTGATAGTAGTATGTAATGGTTTGTTGGTTACAGTGACGCTCTAAAAAATGACCAGCCATAAAAAACGCTAATTTTAGTTCTAAATAAAATCGTATCAGCAAGTTGGCTTTTTAGTTATTTTTTCTTGACAAGATGTACGTGTATTTTCGATGTTATCGATAACAACGTTGTAATAACTTATTTAAGGATTACTCTAGCGTGTATTCGCGAAGTTAGAGGTTCGAGTACACATATTATGGTAATATAATAACAATACACGAAGAACTGAGACATTAATATTTATATGTAATATCAAAGAGCTTATACCACATTAAGATTACCATTTTAAGATACAATTCGCGTGCATTAACAACTATCTGTTGATCAACAATGCAAAGACGAAAGTATTGTAATCACAATGTGATATGCAACAGTGTACTTATTATACAAGCCACTCCTACAATCGCAAATACATGAACGTCTACTGTTTAAAAATGTCACGCAAACTGCAAACACTGCTATCTCATTGGCTGTAGTAGTCTTATGTTAAAACAATTGCACGATAATATACAACTCGATATACTTTTGTTTCTTTTTATTTTCAATTATTTCTATTAGATTTACTCACGTCGACGAATTGTTCTTTCGCCTCCTGCGTTTCGGAATTTAGGTGTCAGAAACCAACTCGAGTTGATGGACTATCTGCAAGTCGCGAGGTATCTTTGCATGACGATTTTTTGTTCGATGTAACATTTCGCGAAAAATAAATTTTTGAAAGTTTCAGTAAAATTACATAATATTATGGAACGTACGACAATAACTTTTACTGAACCTATGAATCTTTTTGTAAATACGAAGTGTAGCCGTATAGTTTTAATTTTATTGTGATTTATTCCTCAAAGAATTTTGCAGCCACAGGCACCCAAAATTTCGGGTTCATCACGGTCACATAAAGGAACTTGCGGCGCAAGTTGAAACTATAAACGCGTCTCAAACCATGAAATGGACGATTACAGTGAGTTTGGGTCGTGCGCACGGAGTACACGGAGTGACCTAAAAGCACAGCCTATATATATTACGTAATTGACATGCCGGCATAGCTTTTATATTTGCCAATAGTATGACGGTTTGACTCCTCCGCTATGTTCGTTTCAGCAGGAGCTGAGAAGTGAGAACTCGATGACATACATAAATCTCGTAGTTTTATTAAGGAGAACTATATCAGGCTTTGTAGTTGAAAGTTGCCTAGTACCTAGTACTGAATGAATAGTTCCAGAAAATCTTATATAAATAATTTTATTATTATTGTTATTTTTATTTATGGTAAGGAGAACTATATCAGGCTTTGTAGTTGAAAGTTGCCTAGTAGGTACCTAGTACTGAATGAATAGTTCCAGAAAATCTTATATAAATAATTTTATTATTATTGTTATTTTTATTTATGGTGATTATTGATTATTTATAAGAATGAAAATAATAAAAAATTAGGTAGGTAGTTTCAAGGTCAATTTATAACTTTTCCTCTTGAATTAGTTCATTTTCTTGAAACTTGTAAATCTATTTAAAAAATATAAAAAGTTTAATTTCAAAATAATTTTACAATTATGTACATATAAAATCTGTTGCAGCGTTCCATGTTTTGTCAGGTGCTTATAAAAAAAAATTAAATAAAAAAAAAATTTAATTCTAAACCTTCTTGAGATTTTGAGAAAAAGTTAAAAAAAAAACCAAACAAATGAATCAAATCTATTATTTTAATACACTAAAGTATAACCTACTTCATCCAACTCTAAAAAAATCTAACTAAGTAGGTATAGTATTTCGATATTGTAAAGTGTATAGAAATAAGAAAATCGTAATCCAGAATTGCTGAAGTAGAATCATAATTCTGGATTTTAAATCATATTTTTATTAACGTTTCGAGACATATGTTTTGATCTGAACTTATAAAGTATTTTCAAATTCAAAGAGTTGAGAATAACCGAGTTTCTAGAGATGCGACATGCCGTTGTTTATATCGCGTTTTATGACTCGTCTGTTACAGTTACACGCCCTTAGCTCTCAGATTCTAATCTGAAAACTGATGAAAATATCAACTGGTTTTTTAATATCGTTACAAAACTGTTTTCTGAGTTGGCGGAATAAATATTTATTTATAATATTTATTTACAATGATTAAAAACACAATAATAATAAATACAACAACCAAAAGTCAGTTCTAACAATCAACACAAGTAATTAACACTTAACTATATACAATTGACTACACTAATATTTATTTTATCAGGTGAATTTATATCACGGAACTATTTATATTACTGTATTTATATCAGATTTATTTCTAACGTTTATTTATGTCGGTCATTTACTCAGTTACTTCAGTACTATTTATTTATATCCACTCCACTACCTATTTATATCACTGTACTAACTGATTCGACCGTTGATTTATATCACTGATCCGCTTGGTTGCACTACTCACCATTCACTGCTTACCGATCGCGTGACACCGTCGACTGATTACTTAATCGCTTCACTCACTCGTTTATATACGCCGTTTGGCTTAGGCACAGCGCGTTCTAGCGTTCTCTGGAATGTTCGTGCAGGTACGAGTTATTCGGTAAGCAGACCCCCGTTTCTCAGAACTGTTGCCCGCCGTTCATATACAGGGTGATCCGTAACAATATATTATCAAAATATTAATAAATTGAAAATATATTAATTGGTACCGGTGTGCCAGGAAAATCATACCCCCGGATAATCTTACCGGGGGGGGTAAAATTATCCTAGTATAATTTTACCCCCCGGTAAAATTATCCTAGAATAATTTTACCCCCGGTAAGATAATACTAGGATTATTATACCTCCCGTATGGGGGTAAAATTTTCCTGGGAAGATTTTACCGGGGGTATCATTTTCCTGGGAAGATTTTACCGGGGGTATCATTTTCCTGGGAAGATTTTACCGGGGGTATCATTTTCCTGGGAAGATTTTACCGGGGGTATCATTTTCCTGGGAAGATTTTACCGGGGGTATCATTTTCCTGGGAAGATTTTTCCGGGGGTATAATTTTTCTTGTAAAATCTTACCGGGGGGAGGGGTATAATATTCCTGGGAAAATTTTACCCCCTATTAAATAAATAAACGAGGGGGGGTAAATTTATCCTATAAAAATTTTACCTCACGGTAAAATCTTTCCAGGAAAATTGTACCCCCCGGTAAGATTTTTCTAGGAAAATGATACCCCCCCCCCGGTAAAATTATACTGATCATATTAATACATTTATCTTTATTATTACAATAATAATTACCTTAACATATTAAAATAAATGTTTTAAACACATTTAACTAACTGTCATATTATGCCTAATTCTATTTTGTATCAAAACGGTATCGCGTTTGTGCTGGGTCAACAATATTATAAATTTTTAAAGTCGAGTGCTAAAGAAAGTCATACACAATACCGTCCCACGTGCGGTAAGGCTCTTGTAACAGCTTAATGAGGAAAAGCAAAAACCTTTACCCAACAAAATTATCAGTTGTGTAAACATTCTATGGATTGTAAGATTTTTTATTTTCTATAATTTGGGCATTTGTAAAGGCACTGATAATAATGTACTATCGGTTTTTGTGCTGCAATATCAATATCAAAGATTTTTGAGTGATGTTGTCATTAATGGTGATCAAATGCATTACCGATGCCGTGGAAAGGACGTACATTTTGTTTTGTAAAAACATTTTGTTCTGTTCTCAGAATTTTTTCAACGTGCATAAGAGCTATGAGTAGGTAGGTAGCCAGACCTAGTAGGTCTGAATAGATGGCCAGAACCCAAAACATATATTATATACAAAAATCCACTACAAAGGAAATCGTTTAAAATATGTTATCATTTGACATTTGCGAAGGAACCAAACAGTGATATTTTTTTGTGTTTATAATATTGCTAGGTACAAACATCCACTACTCCCCCGACCCCAAAAAATTTATTTACAAAAATCCATTATGAAGGAAGTTATTTGAAATATGTTATCATTTATAAAGTAACCGTTACAATACATTATACTTATACTTTAATTATTATGACAAATTATTCAAAAACAAATATCCGGGGGTATGATTTTACTGGCACACCGGTAAAATAAAACTAGGAATATTGTACCCCCTTAACAATCACTATTTACAAATTACAATAATAAAGTCAAACAATGCCCGGATTATCTTACCGGGGGGTAAAAATATCCTAGGATAATCTTACCCCCGGTAAAATAAAACTAGGAATATTGTACCCCCTTAACAATCACTATTTACAATAATAAAGTCAAACAATGCCGGGGGGTAAAAATATCCTAGGATAATCTTACCCCCGGTAAAATAAACCTAGGAATATCGTACCCCCTTAACAATCACTATTTACAATAATAAAGTCAAACAATGCCCGGATAATCTTACCGGGGGGTAAAAATATCCTAGGATAATCTTACCCCCGCTAAAATAACACTAGGAATATTGGCGTACATTTCGCCAGCCGGACGTTTTAAGAATTTAGCAAAACTGAATAGGTCAAAAATTTGTATTAAATTTGTACTAATTTTTACCGACAAAAAAAAATTTGTACCTCAAAAAAACATAGGCGTACGGAGACATTATAGGTGCGTCCGGCTGGCGAAACGTTTCGCTGGCCGGACGCACCCCCCAAAAAATGAATTTTTTTAAAAATATTAACACAGCCGTATTTGAAATAATTTGTACTAATTTGTACCGAGCAAAAATAAAACCTCACCTGCAAAAACATAGGCGTACAAGTCAATTATAATATGCGATTCTGGATAACCAAAGAATTAACATACGCGACATTACTAAAATTAAGATCATTCTGTAAATTAAATACAGAATAATTTGTACTGGCCATGAGCTTTCTAATTTCGGTTACAAAAAATTTGAACTTTTAAAAACATAGGCGTAATCAATAAATATTTGAAAACACTGCTAAATGTTAGATGTTCGTGGAATCATAATAATTTAAAAAAATTAAATTAAATTAATTACAAAATAATTTTTGCGGGATATGAGATTTCTAATTCTGGTTACAAAAAATTTGTAACTTTTAAAACATAGGCGTATTCAGTAAATATTTGAAAACACTGCTAAATTTTTGATGTTCGTGGATCCCTAACCATTTAATAAAATAAAATAAAATTAATTACAGAATAATTTGTACGGGATATGAGATTTCTAATTCCGGTTACAAAAAATTTGTACCTTTAAAAACGTAGGCGTACTCTAAAACCTCTAAAATTTAGCTGTGTTTCCAAATATTTACTGAGTACGCCTATGTCTTTAAAAGTATACATTTTTTGTAACGGGAATTAGAAATCTCATATCCCGTACAAATTATTCTGTAATTAATTTAATATAATTTTTTTAAATTATCAATGTCCCACGAGCATCCAAAATTTAGCAGTGTTTCCAAATATTTACCAAGTACGCCTACGTTTTTAAAGGTACAAATTTTCTGTAACCGGAATTAGAAATCTCATATCCCGTACAAAATATTCTGTAATTAATTTTATTTTATTTTATTAAATGGTTAGGGATCCACGAACATCAAAAATTTACAAATTAGTACAAATTATTTCAAATACGGCTGTGTTAATATTTTTAAAAAAATTCATTTTTTGGGGGGTGCGTCCGGCCAGCGAAACGTTTCGCCAGCCGGACGCACCTATAATGTCTCCGTACGCCTATGTTTTTTTGAGGTACAAATTTTTTTTTGTCGGTAAAAATTAGTACAAATTTAATACAAATTTTTGACCTATTCAGTTTTGCTAAATTCTTAAAGCGTCCGGCTGGCGAAATGTACGCCATTATTCCTAGTGTTATTTTAGCGGGGGTAAGATTATCCTAGGATATTTTTACCCCCCGGTAAGATAATCCGGGCATTGTTTGACTTTATTATTGTAATTTGTAAATAGTGATTGTTAAGGGGGTACAATATTCCTAGTTTTATTTTACCGGTGTGCCAGTAAAATCATACCCCCGGATAATCTTACCAGGGAGGTAAAAATATCCTAGAATAATTTTACCCCCGGTAAGATAAAACTAGGAATTTTATACCCTCCTGAGGGGGGTAAAATTTTCCTAGTTATCGTACCGGGGTTATCATTTTCCTAGTAAAATCTTACCGCGGGTATCATTTTCCTAGTAAAATCTTACCGGGGGTATCATTTTCCTAGTAAAATCTTACCGCGGGGTATAATATTCCTGGGAAAATTTTACCTCCCACCGGTAAAATCTTCCCAGGAAAATGATACCCCCCGGTAAGAATTTACTAGGAAAACGAAACCCCTCCTGTAAAGATATCCTGATCATATTATTATAGCAACCTCTATATTATAGTTAAAGCTCTATATAATACAGGGTGAATTACTAATAATGTCTCGGGCGATATCTTAATTATTATGTGCTTTAGAAAAAAAATTTTAAATAAAAGTCGGATTGGAATAAGAGCACTACACTTTAAAATTATTTTTAGCTATACAGGGTGTACGATGTAGTCATGGTACAACCGACTTGTATTTTTATAAATTGAACACCATGTACCTATAATTTCAGACCATCTCATTGTCCATTCGGAGGCCTACATAAACTGGTGCCATTTTTGAAATTCGGTTAGTGGGTAATTCGTTCAGTGGGTAAAAATTTTTGAACTGGTGGAGTAGTAAAAATTCTAGTTTCCTCACTTTTTACAGTCACTTTAAGAAACAGAATTGTCGGCGTGTCACCATCTATGATCCACAATCAATTATAGAGATCATTGTGCTTGAGAATAGCCGAGAGTGTAGCGGCGCTGTTGTTTACATGGCGTTGCTATGGTTCCTCTATTACAGTTCCCGAGTTCTAGCCCGAGAGCTGGTAAAAGTGTCAATTGGATTTTCAATTTATTATTAAAAAAAATAAAAAATAATAATGAATTGAAAATATGAATTGGTGCTAGGCCCAAATAACCTTAGCTGTTGGTGGTCTTTAAAATACAATACAATACTATAGAGATCATTGTGTGATTGTTTGATTTTATAATTGAAATTTGTAAATAGTGATTGTTAAGTGGGTACAATATTCCTAGTGTTATTTTACCGGGGGTAAGATTATCCTAGGATATTTTTACCCCCCGGTAAGATTATCCGGGCATTGTTGGACTTTATTATTGTAAATAGTGATTGTTAAGGGGGTACGATTTTCCTAGTTTTATTTTACCGGGGGTAAGATTATCCTAGGATATTTTTACCCCCCGGTAAGATAATCCGGGCATTGTTTGACTTTATTATTGTAATTTGTAAATAGTGATTGTTAAGGGGGTACAATATTCCTAGTTTTATTTTACCGGTGTGCCAGTAAAATCATATCCCCGGATAATCTTACCAGGGGGGTAAAAATATCCTAGAATAATTTTACCCCCGGTAAGATAAAACTAGGAATTTTATACCCTCCTGAGGGGGGTAAAATTTTCCTAGTTATATCGTACCGGGGGTATCATTTTCCTAGTAAAATCTTACCGCGGGGTATAATATTCCTGGGAAAATTTTACCTCCCACCGGTAAAATTTTCCCAGGAAAATGATACCCCCCGGCAAGATTTTACTAGGAAAACGAAACCCCCCCGGTAAAGATATCCTGATCATATTATTATAGTAACCTCTATATTATTATAGTTAAAGCTCTATATAATACAGGGTGAATTACTAATAATGTCTCGGGCGATATCTTAATTATTATGAGCTTCAGAAAAAAAGTTTTAAATAAAAGTCGGATTGGAATAAGAGCACTACACTTTAAAATTATTTTTAGCTATACAGGGTGTACGATGTAGTCATGGTACAACCGACTTTTATTTTTATAAATTGAACACCATGTACCTATAATTTCAGACCATCTCATTGTCCATTCGGAGGCCTACATAAACTGGTGCCATTTTTGAAATTCGGTTAGTGGGTAATTCGTTCAGTGGGTAAAAATTTTTGAACTGGTGGAGTAGTAAAAATTCTAGTTTCCTCACTTTTTACAGTCACTTTAAGAAACAGAATTGTCGGCGTGTCACCATCTATGATCCACAATCAATTATAGAGATCATTGTGCTTGAGAATAGCCGAGAGTGTAGCGGCGCTGTTGTTTACATGGCGTTGCTATGGTTCCTCTATTACAAGTCCCCAGTTCCCGAGTTCTAGCCCGAGAGCTGGTAAAAGTGTCAATTGGATTTTCAATTTATTATTAAAAAAAAAAAAATAATAATAATGAATTGAAAATATGAATTGGTGCTAGGCCCAAATAACCTTAGCTGTTGGTGGCCTTTAAAATACAATACAATACTATAGAGATCGTTGTGTGATTGTTTGATTTTATAATTGAAATTTGTAAATAGTGATTGTTAAGTGGGTACAATATTCCTAGTGTTATTTTACCGGGGGTAAGATTATCCTAGGATATTTTTACCCCCCGGTAAGATTATCCGGGCATTGTTGGACTTTATTATTGTAAATAGTGATTGTTAAGGGGGTACGATTTTCCTAGTTTTATTTTACCGGGGGTAAGATTATCCTAGGATATTTTTACCCCCCGGTAAGATAATCCGGGCATTGTTTGACTTTATTATTGTAAATAGTGATTGTTAAGGGGGTACGATATTCCTAGTTTTATTTTACCGGGGGTAAAATTATTCTAGGATATTTTTACCCCCCCCTGTAAGATTATCCGGAAGTATGATTTTACTGGCACACCGGTGTGCTAGGAATATTGTATCCTCCTGGGGGGGGTAAAATTTTCCTGGTAAGATTTTACCGGGGGTATCATTTTGCTAGTAAAATCTTTTTGTTTTCTTTGGTAGAATTGCATTTTATATTGTTATGAATTATATTTCTGTTGAGAATAGACGTAAATTAAGTATACTAACTTTATTGTGCGAATAAATGTTGCTGTAAATCTGAAATTCCTCGCACGAATTTAATGAAAATAAAGAGCGGGGAAAGTTATATATCATCAATCCTGATGATATTTACTAACGATTTATATTTGTTTTTGAATAATTTGTCATAATAATTAAAGTATAAGTATAATGTATTGTAACGGTTACTTTATAAATGATAACATATTTCAAATAACTTCCTTCATAATAGATTTTTGTATATAAATTTTTTGGGGTCGGGGGAGTGGTGGATGTTTGTACCTAGCAATATTATAAACACAAAAAAATATCACTGTTTGGTTCCTTCGCAAATGTCAAATGATAACATATTTTAAACGATTTCCTTTGTACTGAATTTTTGTATATAATATATGTTTTGGGTTCTGGCCATCTATTCAGACCTACTAGGTCTGGCTACCTACCTACTCATAGCTCTTACGCACGTTGAAAAAATTCTGAGAACAGAACAAAATGTTTTTACAAAACAAAATGTACGTCCTTTCCACGGCATCGGTAATGCATTTGATCACCATTAATGAAAACATCACTCAAAAATCTTTGATATTGATATTGCAGCACAAAAACCGATAGTACATTATTATCAGTGCCTTTACAAATGCCCAAATTATAGAAAATAAAAAATCTTACAATCCATAGAATGTTTAGAATTATACCCCCCCCACCCCGGTAAGATTTTACAAGAAAAATTATACCCCCGGTAAAATCTTCCCAGGAAAATGATACCCCCGGTAAAATCTTCCCAGGAAAATGATACCCCCGGTAAAATCTTCCCAGGAAAATGATACCCCCGGTAAAATCTTCCCAGGAAAATGATACCCCCGGTAAAATCTTCCCAGGAAAATTTTACCCCCATACGGGGGGTATAATAATCCTAGTATTATCTTACCGGGGGTAAAATTATTCTAGGATAATTTTACCGGGGGGTAAAATTATACTAGGATAATTTTACCCCCCCGGTAAGATTATCCCGGGGGTATGATTTGACTGTTACACCGGGTCTAATTAACCCTTCATTATAATAACAAAAAATGTTATTCTTTGCGTAAATATATCTCATTGATCCGAAAACCAACAAATTAATATTTAATTCCAAAGAATGAATGACAAACACCACAAGCATCATGTCTTTGAGATCGTCCGGATTATAAAAAATAAACCGTATGCATAAATAAACAATTTATTATGCATTATTCTGTGATTAAGTTAACATTTTTTTTTATCACCAACCTGTCACATTCTGGTCATTTGCATTCGCCTTCGACTCAGTTGCATCTGTTAACCGAACCAAAAAGGAGATAAGATGCTACTAACATCGATTTAACTAGAGGTTGTCGATGACGATTTAACCGCAATCAGAAAGTTTTAAATTTATTTTGGTAATATCTTTTCTATTTTATTCAAAATTTATTAATTGAAAACTGACTTCTTCATACATTACCTCCACTCCCAGTTGAAAAGTTCCAAAATGGATTGAGTAAATCATTTTAAGGAATAATGTTTTTTTAAGTTCGCATAAAAATGTTTGTCAAGATTCTGCGCTGCGACCTGAGTTTTTTTTAGATAAATGGATATTGGTTATTGGAGATGGGTCGTCGGATTTGACGCTTGTGTAATAGCAAGTTGGCCCAAAGCATAATAATTTGACAGGCAGTAGTGTCTTTTTCTATTGCATCGAAAAATGTATGACTGGATTTCTGTAGCAATCCACGCGGTTAGTGGAGGGTTTAATCATATCTGCCAAGTGTCAACATTAAACTGCCATTCTGAATTAATTTATCGATTATAAATAGACAAAAATTAAGTGCAAAATGTGTTGAAAACTAGTCAAACGACTTTGTAAAAATTATTGAAGCGGACATATGACAGTTTATTTTATATGATAGTGTTATTGACATGAAAGATCTTTATCGAATTATAACGATGTTTTTTTTTAAAATAATAAGTATTATATGTATGGGATATGCTTGCAAATTGGCAGTCAAGAAATTAAAAATCTAAAACATAAAACGTTTTTTTTTGTCTGAGAACTTACAGCGGTAGTAGGCGCTGAAAGTCCATGGACAAAAAAAAAATGATTTTTTTTAATTAATCTTCTAATTCTGTAAAGTTACCAGTTTTACTTTGTTTTGCCATTTTTTACTGTTGAATCTATATCTATAATAGGTTTTGTCTTGTCATCGCTGGGCAGGCACAGTTAATAAATATAATTAAGAAACTATAGATTCTTAATAAAATCTGATTCTACGGCTTGGAATAGTAAATGAATGTAATAATCATAAATAGTATATTGTGCGACTAGTGGGAGAAAGAGGAGATTTTTGGAGTGTGAATTTTGCCGCACGAGCGTAGCGAGTGCGGTAAAACACACGAGTGGAATCTCCTCTTTCTCCCACTAGTCGCACACAATATTTTGTTCAACTACCGCAAGAAATATGTCATTTCGTGGCTCTGTTGAGCGTGGGCGAAATAATGGGTGACCTGATTGATTGCGTAAACGTTCCCCGTAATGAGCGTGGGCGGGATGGGATTCCGCCCACTCTGCCCTGATTGATTGCGTAAACGTTCCCCGTAATGAGCGTGGGCGAAATGGGATTTCGCCCACTCTGCACGTCAACAATCAGGGAACTCATTATTTCGCCCACGCTTAGCAGGGCCACGAAATGATTTATTTCTTGCGGGTGTTGAACAAATATTATTTTTTTCCTTTCCAACGTTTGTGAGAATCTATGTGTTTTATAAAATGTTGTTATCGTTGGTTTCCAAATAAAAAATACTTCTACATATATAAACAGTGTTTGACAATGTGTCTACTGCTATTATTTTGAAAAGTTAGTCCCGAGTTGTGTCGCGGATGCGGACCGTTCATTTTTAAGTTCTTATAGGAAATATATTTGTGGAAATGATAGTAAGTTTAAGGTTTTTTTAAGTGGTGAGTGAGTAAGTCTAGATTGTTATATTACTAATAAATAATTTATTGGTGATGTTTACCAGTAATAATGTACGTGATATTATTACATATTCGCGAAAAAGGAAGTAGAACTGGTTCCGTCAGAGCATTGACAACATCTGTCGAGTGTCGACAATGTTTGCTGAGGATATTCGCAAGTGTTAAAATTAAATTAATAATTAATATGCGAAATATAACGTATGTATAATACTACATATAATAAGATACATACATCAATTAAAATGTAATTAAAGTATAGAGCTCTTTATAAACGAAAATATAAAGATAAGCCAACTTGATATACCTTAGCAAAAATCATAGAAAAATGTCATGATTGTGAATTGATGAATTTGTGAATTGATTAAACAATTTTTATATAGACAATATACGAATTCTTTCTCTAGTCACAACTTTTTGGGTTAGGTCCGAGTCTTAGGCGATGCAACTGGACAGGACGTCATGTTAAAGGGCACCGGATTGAAAAAAATTAAATTAAATTAAAATATCAGTAATTTTTTGATTAAACATTATTTGTCTACGCAGTTTGAGAATACGATAAAAGTTTTTTTACACAAAACTGGAAAATCTGTCAGATTTTTTAGCGCGCTTAAAGCGTTCTTAAAAATAATAAACACATAGCTGTGGATGTGAGAAAATTAAATAAGGAACTGTTTATTTGTATGTATATTGTATATCTATTGACTGGAGTCACTATCATCCGTTAGATAGCACGACGATTCAACGAACCATTTTTATTCTTCCAAAATGTTAAAATTTTTCTATGATAGATTTTACAGTCCATAATTAGCAGACTTGTATATTTTTATGCAAGGTGTAATATGATATGAACGTTGTAAATTGTAAAATAGTATGCATATTTTTCACACTATTTAAATAGTAATATTGTAGTAAAATATGTATGTACATTGTACAAGCATAAAACAAAACAAAAAACTAGTACATAAACAATAAAGTGTCAGTTCGAATTAGCTTCGCTTTAAGATCTTTCTTTCATTAGAAAATAATGCCAATTCTCAAATTTAGAACAATGGTAGAATTATAATTATATTATAGTCTAGCTTAGAATCTAATGCGTTCGTTCTATTTTCTAAATTGTGTATTTTTTAAAATATAATTACGTAATAGAGCTAATTTCGTGAAATCAAAGTTAAAAATCACTTTCAAATTCATTACACCTTTAGACTAAACTGCCTAAAATGTATATGAACATCCTCAAATGTAACAATGTTTGTAAATAATTGTGAGAAAATGTTTTCTAAGAGACTCGATCTATTAAAAAATATGTTTTCGCAGCTTTTTCATAAGGCCCATTATTTTCTGGTTTGGAACTATTCCTTGGCCTCCACATCGAGTTTACAGTTATTAGTCTTCCGTTAACTATAACCTCTTATACAACTCTAACTAAAGCGGCATTGACATTGTACTAATTTACCACTATCAGCTAGTTGCTATGGTTCCTCTATTACAAGTCCCCAGTTCCCGGGTTCTAGCCCGAGAGCTGGTAAAAGTGTCAATTGAATTTTCAATTTATTATTAAAAAAAAAATGAAATGAAAATATGAATTGGTGCTAGGCCCAAATAGCCTTAGCTGTTGATGGTCTTTAAAAACACAATTTAAACAATCAGCTAGGTAGCGCTAGTTTACTAGCCCATACGAAACTGCATATTGGTTACCAGTAAAAATAGTTTTCACTGTCATTTACGCAAAAATGACACAAAAGTGCAAAAGTAAAATCAGTACAATACTAGCGCTAATGACCTCTGTTGTCGAGCGTCTTTAATCCACAATCTGTATATCTATCGATACTAACGCTATCAACTGCATAAATTATAAAATTTTCGTTGGAAAGCAGCCAATTATATAATTGATTCCAAACATATTTGAAAAAATCATTTTACCAACGATAGTCAGGTAAAATGATTTTTTCCAATATGTTTGGAATCAATTATATAATTGGCTGCTTTCCAACGAAAATTTTTCAATTGCATTTCAGCCGTATAAATCTATTAATTTATCTTGCATAAATTATGTTTAACATATTATGCTAGTCGATTAACGCTATGTACTGACTGGCACCAGTGCAGTGATCAAATAAAAATTATAATGTCAACATCGTTTTACTTGTACCTACTTGTAAAAAACCTGCTATAATAATTGATTTGTCTGATTTATATCTCGAACTCTAGATTTAATGACCTATTCAAGATTTCCAAATAGCTGGAAACACTTAACATTCCGGTTAATAAATATTGTTCGGTTGACATTAAAATTGTAAAAAAACGCAAGCATCTTCTATACCTAATATAAACGGTTTCTTCAAGTGCAGTATATTTATATAAATAAATACATAATACAGTATAAACAGTTTGCATATATAGTGACAGGGGGTTTAAAAAGGCAATAATGATGTTTCTATTCCTTCCTAGGGGGTGGTTTTTGGTATTGTGTATCAACTCGAAATACCTGTAAAATACCACTGACTATTGTATTGTATTACTCAATAGGTGGTCGATGATGTATTTTATGCATTCTCATCCCTAAATCTATACCACATAAGGGTTTAATCGTAAACCATGTCTCGTACACTAACTTAATCCTTGATGCTGTGTTTCACACAGGAAATCACAGTTACAAGACAAATTTGCTCATGGCAGATTTATAAAATTTATATAAGTTTAATGTCACGTTTATTGTTCCTTTATTTATTATATCATCTATAATCTATATTATTCAATGTCTTTTTAGTGAACTGTACCAAAATGGTAAAATTTGGTTAACCCTTATGGACTATGGTAAGACTCTGTTTTGCGTCCACTGCGGGCCTGTAACTTCTAAATGGTTCAAGTCGTAGAAAGTTGAAATTTGGCATGCGAATGGGGGAATGTGTTTTGCAGATTTTCCAGGGGTAATTTTACCAAAAAAATGTTTGCGTTTTCTTAGGCCATTAAAGTGAATATTAAAAAAATATTTAGTGTAAGGCATATCACTTTGAAGCTATATTTTTTGATGAATTTTTATTCTGACTTTTTATTGATTGTTTTATAAAAATCTACAAAAAAAAATGCGTGTCTTATCTCCGGTAGTAAGTATTAGGTCTAAAATGTCGAAAAAAAAGGCATATATAAAGGCAGCTAAAGATGAAAGAATGAATGAATGTTTATTGCACATAAAAAACACACAAAATTTGCGGTTCAACTTACGTTGTTCTTCCACCTAGCCCATAAAAAAATAAATTAAAAATTTAAAAATATACTAAAAGAAAAATTACTATCCCAGTTGTTCTGTCAGTAGTTTGTTATAAATAAATACAGAAGAGTTACTTTTATTATAATTTTTACATGAGCTGCAGGTAGATCATTCCACCATTCCATTCATTCCACCATGAAGTAATTCATGCGCCGTACGTTCATACACAATGCCAAAATTTAAAATATAATTACATTATACCTTAAGACGCCTTCCTACTAGACATCAAGCATCGCGAAAGAGGATTCGAAATAAATTCTTTCACAAACGCTTCGAGTTTCTACTTTTGATTTAAAATACAGTGAAAAATAGATTAGTACTTATAGCCGGTTTATCGTACATTTTAAACACGATGTTTTTTCAAACACACTGTTAAATTTTGACAGCTACGTGTTCATTGGTTGCTGCGTTTCGTTATCACAGCAACCTGTCATTTAACAGTGTGATTAAAAAAAAACACCGTGATTAAAATGTACTATAAACTGGCCATAAGTGATCCACACGTCCGGAGGCCGTTTTTAAACTTTATTTTTAATTTGTGTTTTTGCATCTATCCACTAGAGTTAAAAATGTATTTTAAGATACGTAAGCCAGTTTGTTTTGTGGTCACAAAAATATCTTAAAAGATGTCGTTTATGTTTTTTTGTAGCCAAATAAATCTTATATTTATGTGAACAGTGGCTACAAGGTAATAGTCTATTATGGACCATATTGAAATTCTGTTACCCCAACAAGAGACATCATTAATTTTATCATATTTACTACCGTCAGACAGGTTGACAGCGGATTTTGGTCATCTAATAAAAATAATATGTGTAGTTTTATATTTGCTAAGAACCTGCAGCTATTACAGATTATTATGAACATACATTCCGTGTTAGTTAAATTACGCTAAGATAAAAACTGTTAAAACAATAATTTTCTTTTTGGTTTGTTGAAGCCCCTACGATATTGAGGTTTTAAGCGCGCGCGTTTTGCATCAGTGCGGATAATTAATTTTTATTTAGAAATCCAAAAAATCGGTGATGATAAAACAATAGTAACTAGACCTTACCCGATTTTGATATATTCAATTATAATAGTAGAAGTAAATTAATTGAAAACGTTTCGACAATAAATGTTGTCATCTTCAGTTCAGCGATAATTTAAAACTCTGAAAGATTTTAGATTACAAAAAGTTATTAATAAAACATTTTACAAAATGGATGTCTTGACTAACTAAGCATAATTTAAATATTAATTTGTGTATTTGTATCGAGGTTTAAAAGTTGTGAAGTTTGCCATACGAGTCGCAAAAGCCAATTTTCTACCCGAGTAGGATGGCGCTACTTTCATTTACTTTCGACCCGAAAAGAATTTCGGACGAAATCACTGTAACTTTTGATCTTCGCGTGTGCGACTTTTATTTTACGTCATTGGCATGCGAAAGCCAACTTTCGTCACCGAAAACAAGTACTATATATGTAAAGATTCACTTTCAATGCACGTACCTATTACAAAAAATATTTTCTAGTGTGCGCTGTTATTGTAATAGTATTTTAATAACAATTGCACAATGTGCCTAAAATGTTGGCACCCTTTAAAAACAAGTGTGGGAGAAAAATCCCACATTACTTTGTCAGTGTAACAGTGTCACTTTTGTAAAAAAAAGACATAATAACACGATTTTATGTCTTTTTAGTGCACTGACTGAGCAAATACAAAAGGTTATATCAGGTACTCTATATTATTAAAATGTTTTGTGTACATATTATATTGTGAGGAGTGTCCTTTTTTAAAGAAGAAAAAAAGCTATTTTTCCTTTTTAGGCGCGATCTTAGCGAAGCTAGAAGCGCCTATATACACTCGCTTTGTCTGTGAATCTGTGAATCTGTGAATCTGTGAATCTGTGAATCTGTGAATCTGTGAATCTGTCACGCTATTTTGTGTCACGCGTACAGCCCAAACGGATGAACCAATTTTCAAAAACTTTTTTTTGTTCGATTCCTCTCGGGGTCTATTTGATCCTAACGTCGCCCGATTTTTGAATTTTGGCCCCAGAGGGGAGCAAATTAGAAAAAACGGTGTTTTTTGCTTATAGTTTGCTCAATTTAAGTCAGATCGATTCGAAACCTGTCTTAAACGAAAGAGCAGAAAATTTTAGATAGATTTCATGTATAATATTGTGTCAAAACAGTTTTTTTATACAGATTTATATGATTATTAAACTAAATAAATGCGACTTTATCTAATAAATCGCGAACTTGTTTCGGTTGTCCTTGTCTGTTGCACAGTGTGATATGGATATTGGAAGATAGCGTATGCTCTATCTTATATTGCATTATTTTAATATAGTTATTCAATTTTTTGACTGCTGATGTTTGAATTTAAGTTTAAAAACCCTGGCCTACTGAGTTAAAATGACGTGTAACTAATTATCGACGTCGATCGGATGGCGAGACCTAGGGATCGGACCAAAATTTCTCGACGTTCATACCTTCCCGAACAATTTGACTTTCTCTGTCTGTATGTCTCTTTGTACGCTTATAGCTCAAGAACCACTGATCCGATTTATATGATTTTTTTTTAAGTAAATAACTTCTTATGCGACTGCGAGTTTTAAAATATTCTGGCATCACGCAAAAGCAACCGAACTGATTCTCAAATAAAAACGTATGTTCTGGCATCACGCAAAAGTAAGTAGGTAGTAGATGCTTTGTTTTTTAAACGGTATGGTTTAATTTAGCTTGATCCCGTATATTTGTTACAAATCTTGCGACCGACTGAGTTGAAATTTTGCACACATGTGTAGCTACGGTGACAAAACAATATTATGGTAACTAACTGACCGGCCCGGTTCGTCCGGGCGTAAATCGTACTTTTGAACTTTCACCCACTTTCTATGATCCGATTGAGTTGAAATTTTGCACACATCTGTAGCTCCGGTGACAATACAATATTATGGTAACTAGCTGACCGGCCCGGTTTCGTCCGGGTGTAAATCGTACTTTTGAATTTTCACCCACTTCCCGTGATCCGATTGAGTTGAAATTTTGCACACATGTGTAGCTCCGGTGACAATACAATATTATGATAACTAGCTGACCGGCCCGGCTTTCGTCCGGGTGCAAATCGTACTTTTGAATTTTCACCCACTTTCTATGATCCGATTGAGTTGAAATTTTGCACACATCTGTAGCTCCGGTGACAATACAATATTATGGTAACTAGCTGACCGGCCCGGCTTTCGTCCGGGTGTAAATCGTACTTTTGAATTTTCACCCACTTCCCGTGATCCGATTGAGTTGAAATTTTGCACGCATGTGTAGCTCCGGTGACAATACAATATTATGATAACTAGCTGACCGGCCCGGCTTTCGTCCGGGTGCAAATCGTACTTTTGAATTTTCAGAGGCAAAAGGTCTTTCTCCGGTAACGTTTCAGTGGATCGGATAAATGTTATAAAATCAGACTAAGGAAATAAAGCACAAAAAAATAAAATGGCGTCAGATTTCAAAATGGCGGCCATATGTACTTTTTTGTAAAAATTATCCGATTCTTTTGAAAATTAATATTTGAGAGTTTTATAGGACACAAAAAATAAAATGACGTCAGATTTTTCAAAATGGCGGCCATATGAACTGTTTTGTAAAAATTACCCGATCCTTTTGAAAATTGATATTTGAGAGTTTCATAGGACACCAAAAAATAAAATGACGTCAGATTTTTCAAAATGGCGGCCACATGTACTCTGTTGTAAAAATCATCTGATCCTTTTGAAAATTGATATTTGAGAGTTTCATAGGACACAAAAAAATAAAATGATGTCAGATTTTTCAAAATGGCGGCCATATGTACTTTTTTGTAAAAATTATCCGATCCTTTTGAAAATTGATATTTGAGAGTTTCATAGGACACAAAAAAATTAAATGGTGCCAGATTTCAAAATGGCGGCCATATGTACTTTTTTGTAAGAATTATCAGATCCTTTTGAAAATTGATATTTGAGAGTTTCATAGGACACAAAAAAATAAAATGACGTCAGATTTCAAAATGGCTGCCATTATATATACTTTTTTGTAAAAATTATCCGATCCTTTTGAAAATTGATATTTGCGAGTTTTATCGGACACAAAAAAATAAAGTAACGTCAGATTTCAAAATGGCGGAAATATGTAGTACTCCTTTCTAAAAATTATACGATCCTTTTGAAAATTGATATTTGAGAGTTTCATAAGACACAAAAAAATAAAATGACGTCAGATTTCAAAATGGCGGCCGTATGTACATTTTTGTAAAAATTATCCGATCCTTTTGAAAATTGATATTTGAGGGTTTCATAGAACACAAAAAAATGAAATGACGTCAGATTTAAAAAAGACGGCCAAATGTAGTTTTTTGTAAAAATTATCCGATTGTTTTGAAAATCGGTATTTGAGAGTTTCAAAGGACACAAAAAAATAAAATGACATCAGATTTAAAAATGGCGGCCGTATGTACTCCTTTCTAAAAATTATACGATCCTTTTGAAAATTGATATTTGAGAGTTTCATAAGACACAAAAAAATAAAATGACGTCAGATTTCAAAATGGCGGCAATATGTACTTTTTGTGTAAAAATTATCTGATCTTTTTGAAAATAGATATTGACGAGTTTTATAGAACGCAAAAATATAAAATGACGTCATATTTTAAAATGGCGGCCATAGGTATATACTTCTTTGTAAAAATTATCCAATCCTTTTGAAATTTGATATTTGAGAGTGTAATAAGACACAAAAAAATAAAATGGCGTCAGATTTCAAAATGGCAGTCAAATAATAACTTTTTAATTGTATTGTTTATATCTTTGATAAATTCGGTTTTATATACAATGCGTAAGAAACATAGCTTCTGTCGGGTATCTTACGACACCTCAAGACTTTTTTTTTTTAGCTGGTTCCGAGTTTCGCTTAATAGTCAACCGTTGCTATGGAAAATTGTTTAAAAAATTCACTGCACTATTTTTTCTATGTAATCCAATACATATTTACATTAGGTCTTATGGCCATAGCCTACTACAAAATTGATCTTCTTAGTGTTATTTTCCCTATGTTCGGTAAAACCGTTTACACACAATACCTACATGAATATCGCGCCTTGTAATTCTTGAATTACTTGTATGCTCCAAAATTTTTTCATTTCTGCTAGACGACATAAATAAACGCAATGCAACACCATTGTAACCGAACAATGAACGCTTTCACACAAATATAAATATACAATCTGAAAGAGTCCGCAGCTCTCTTGGATCGACAACTGGGGATGGAGTAATTAAAATTATAACTATTAAGGCATTATTAAGGCATTATTAAGGCATTATTAAGGCGTTGAGGCGTAACTTAATATTGGAACCACATTTTGCTATACTTTCATTTTCTACCACTAGATATCATAGCGTCAAAGTCCTATAAAGAATTTGGCAAGGAGGCGTAGTTTAATCACGAAACCACATCTTGCTATACTTTCATTATTTACCACCAGATGTTATAGCGTCAAATGCTAAATCCCAATATCATAGACGTCATATGGACGGATCGTTGCACAGGAACGAGAAACGCGTGCTGGTAGCCTCATGACATTTTTAACTCTCATATCAAAATAGGAATTCAATTCATAGTACCCGGGCGAGAGTGAATTTGATAATATATATGATTAACTGGGACAGGTAAGTTTTAAAAAATATTTTTTCCATCCTTAACTTTTTATACACAAAACCGATACAAAAAATAGTGCAAAGTGCTATCATTGTCCTGTAAATATTATTTTACACTTTTGTTGACATAATATATGCGATTCGATATTGATTTTGAAAAACCTACCTTTCTGCGTCCATTAAAAACGTCATAAAATAGTAGAGCACTAAAAATACTACTTAGATAAAATTCTAGTTGTTTTCAACTTTTAGAAATATTGCAAATAATGCTTCTTTAAAATTATAGTACATAATAAAATATAGTTGTGTTGAAATAAAAGATTCGTTTTATGACTATAAAACATTGTAACTTTGACAATTTAACTTTTTGAAGTACTGCAATGAAAAATATCTTTTGTTCAAAACATAATATCTAAAATTCTTTTAATAAACGTACATGTTCGCTAAAAAGCTAAATCGTAAAATCCTGACATAATAAATTAGGTACTCTCTCAAAATAAATGCTTGAATTTTATGACGATTACAATGTATTTTGCTTATACATATGCTATAATCTGGAATGTAATAAACTATAACCTTCCAGTCTGGTTTCGCCCGAGTAGTTTCGATTTGGCAACAAAATAATCAAAAGCCACAAATCTCTCATATATAGGTTACAGGTATCTCTTTACTGTGTCTCTTATTAAATGTGATTAAATTTGAGTTCCCTATATTGGCAGCAGTGTAAATCAAGCAGCTGCCAATAAGCAGTTATCTTTCAAAGTGTCAAATGTTAGTTTGCAACAACACATTTACGAAATGAATCGCTTAACCACCGCTAAACGCGTTAAAATTGTTCAATCGTTCTACAGAAATGAAAATTCTGTACGAACAGTGTATCGAAATTTACGGAAAGATTATGACCAATTTAATCGTTCTATACTGAGCAAACAATTCGCAACGTAGTAGACTGAAAGCATTGGAAATAGGGTAAGGCCTGTACATCATCTTGGCGTCCGTTCAGCCGAAAATATTGCTGCTGTAAGTGAAAGTGTGGCCGAAGACCCGGAATTGTCGATTCGTCGGCGTTTGCAGCTTTTGAGCGCTATATATAAGCACATGATAACCGATTATTTTTGGTACGAAATCGAAGATATTGTTGTGCAAGACATGTGGTTCCAACAAGACGGCACAACTTGCCACACATCGGGTGAAACTTTGGATGTTTTGCGTGAAAAGTTTCCCGGTCGCATTATTTCACGTTTTGGTGACGTCAACTGACCGCCAAGATCATGTGATTTAACGCCGTTGGATTTTTTTGTGGGGTTACGTTAAGAGCCGTGTCTATACGCCAACAAATCAGAAACGTTGGAGCACCTAAAATTTAAAAACCAACATCCGCCAAGTTATAGCCGAGATAACCGCCCGAAATTTACAAAAAAGTCATCGAAAATTCCCTCGAAAGGATCGGCTGCTCTAGAAGGACCAGAGTCGGCCATTTAATTGATATTATTTTTCATAATTAATGAAACGTAACATTTTCGATTAATAAAAAAAATTCGAAGATTTCCTTAAAGTGTGTTTTTTTCTTTTTTAAAGTTCAGAAACTAAAGTTGAATCACCATAGTTTAGCCAGCGTACCTACACCAATTTAGCTCAGAAGTCGCATGCGGTATCTGCAACTTACTTTACATTTTCGCTTACTGCTCATTTTTGTCTTAACGTAATAATATATAGCTTATATAGCAAGAAGTAGGATTTCAAACAGTGAAAGCATTATTTAAATTGGTTCATCAGTTCCTGAGATTATAACCCTCGACAAACGTATACAAACTTTACCTCTTTATAACATTTGTATAGATCACATATATAGGTAGTTTGGTTACGTACTTCTAAATTTTAGAGAAACGGAAGGACCTCGGAAATATTTCTATTTTAGAGCACGAAGATTAGGAAATATTTCCAGTGGAGCATCTTTGATGCCACAGGCATGCTGAGGACAGACCGCATTTAAAATCGCTAATGCAGAATTACCGGGGTTTCAAACCCCTTACAATTCACGTATTTTATATATTATGTAAGTTTGAGCGTTCACATTGATTATCTATAATCTGTTATCGCGCAATCTGATTCGCAGACAACGGTCGTCAACTTAAGATGGCTGCTGCGATACACCGCGTCAACGGGGGACGGACGGACGAAAACAACGACGCGAACGGTTAGAAACCCTATTCAGATAATAAGACGTTTCTGTCACGGGGAAACTGAAATTTTCAGTTAACCGTTCAGAACGTTTTCTATTAATTGTATGCATTTTTACACTAAGTTTTCATAGTGTGATGAGGCTCTGTTTTCCACACTAGCGTTTAGCCCCCGGTACGTCATAACTAACAGTCCGGCCTTATGACTTGCATAATAGCGTAAGTTTTGCAAATTTGAGATCTGTCTTGGAATAATTCACTAGATCTTTACCCCGTGAAAAACACCATCGCACAACCCCCCCCCCCCCCGTCGGCGAACGTTGATTACCGATTACCGAAGTAATGGTAGTGCGTGTCGCGACACATGCCTTTTTTCCTAATTCCTAATTTCCTAATTCTTACATAAATTACAAATTTTAAAGTACTCCGTTAGAATCGTAGATTTGTCTTTTATTTTCCTTATAGAGAACGAATTTTTGCAAAATGAATTGACATTAAGTTTATAAACAGTTAAAAGCCTTATTTTTTTCGAAAACTCGCTTCGTTCCGATAGCCTTAATATTACGTCATTCATATTTTCCCTTAATTAATACGTATTAATTAATATTTATTGTCAGTTTATACCGGGAATCAACATAGAACTGTATACTTCACAAAACTAGTACTACCTAATTGATTGTTAAAGTGGCCAATTCATATGTAAAAGATATCGTTCTTATTGTTACTTGTCATTATCAGCGATAAACTGTGAATGATTTCAAGGTCAGCTCTTTTGACAAAACCTACACAGTATCCAGAATTGGTATTTGGGTCGGCGTCGGTGGGAGTCACCAAGTGTGAGTTCAACAAGGAAGCGCAGAAGGGTGAAGGAGGAGGCGGTGGAGGTAGTGAATTCGAGAGGGTGTCTTCTGCTCCTCCTCCGGCGCAGGTATTGATCTAGGACTCCGTGACAGACAAAGCATACACCGTACATCTCCCCCTCGAGACATTGCACCAGGATCGTACAGTATAATTTTGTTTTGAAAATAAATTAGAGAATGAACATCAAAAACGGATAGGATGAAAGTGCTAATAAAAATTGTAATCTAAATCATCTAAACTAGGTACTTTGACATTGAAAATATATACTTATGTAATCATATAGTTATACGTACTTAAAAAGTCAAAATTAACGTAAACATATTTTGAACACAAAAGTCCGAAATGTTACAATTACCACAAAACACCAAACCATAACAAACACTCTCGACGTACGTTTCGCCAACCAAGTTGGCATCATCAGGAGATGATTAAAACTAGTTTTAATCATCTCCTGATGATGCCAACTTGGTTGGCGAAACGTACGTCGAGAGTGTTTGTTATGGTTTGGTGTTTTGCGGTAATTGTAACATTTCGTATCTTTACACCAAAGGTTCCACCATTTTTTATTGTTTTTTATTGAGAACACAAAAGTCACAAAATATATAAATAACTAGTTTTCCGGTCCGGATTCACCCGGGTATAATTTGATTCGGCAACAGAATAATCCAGAGCAACTAATTTCTCTATTTGTATCTGTCATAATTAGCCAGCTTACACCAATTTGGCTAAGAAATCGCGTGTGGGATCACAGACTTGTTCTGCATTTTCGCTCATGGCTCATTCCTCTTTTATCTTAGTGCAATAATATATAGCCTATATGTTACTCGGGAAACAGTAGGTCTTTAAACAGTGAAAGGATTTTTCAAGTCGGTTCCGTAGCTCCTCAGATTACCCGCAGTAAGCTCAGAAATCTTGTACGGGATCTTTGATTTACTCACTGCTGACTGTTCATCCCTCTTTTGGTGACTTTCTTGTCTTATTTCCATTAACGATTTTTAATAGCCTTGAAATTTAAGAGTATTCGATAGCGGAAGTTACCCCCTGCACTCTTCATCTCAAATCCTTTCCCCTCGCTTGTAAAACGGTTCCCGCTCTGCCAACGCTATTTTTAAAGCTAAAGGGTTCGGGTAAACGTTAAATGAAGGACCGTGATTCACAATACAGATCCTACAGGCGAAAAATTAAAAAAACTTCTTCTTCTCAACTTAAAAAAAAATATACAAATTACCTAGTCTGTAGGATATGTAGTGTGATTCTCGGTCCTTTATTTGGCGTTTACCCGAACCCTTTAGCTTTAAAAATAACGTCGGGAGAGCGGGAACCGTTTTATAGGCGAGGGGAAAAGATTTGAGATGAAGAGTGCAAGGGGTAACTTCCGTTGTCGAATACTCTTAACAGTCTTAACCCTGTTTTAAACTCTGACAGCATCCTTAATTTAATATCCAAAAAATTCTTATGCAGTATATGCAACTGACTTTATTTATTTCTACTTCATAATCTTACTCGCTGGAGGAAAACTATATTGCATGTAATTGTTGGGTATAAATTTTGAAAATACGGTCCTGAATTTAATTGAAGGGCCGAAGAACACGTTGAAGAGACGTCACTATCTACGTAGACTGAGGAGGTATGAAGTTCTACAGTTCTGTCCTTGTTTCGTGGTACGTTGACAGAGAATATGTTTAAAGGAGTTTGTTACAGCAACAATATAACTTTATAGATGGCGGATGTTGAATAATTTTCAAAAGCGACAAATAATGTTTTTATTTATTTAAGAAAATTCTATGAGTAAAACATGAACGTCGATTTTTCTCACAGATTAACGCTAGGTTCAGATGGTCGCGCATTGTCGCGCGTAACACAATACGCACGTAAAAAGATTCCTAATGCATAATATATTATACAAATGTAGGTACATAATATGGTCGCTGCTTTGTCGCTAACTCTCGTTAATGTGAAGAGAACCTTATATTAAACCGAGCGCAGCCGGATGAAATGTACCCTGTAGTAGATATTGACCTCTATAGGTATTTAAAAGTATTATTTAATTTACTAGTTAAAATTATGTAATTATTAAATGTACAGCAGATGAATTGTAAAAACTTTAGTTGTTAGTTGTTACCTAGAAAGAGAAAAATGTAGGTTAGCTAAATAAATGATTTATTATTTATAAAATTCTTGATAAAAAATATCATATATCCTTCACTCATATTTTTAAAAAAGTGTCTCCATCATAATCAGTTTAGTTGTTTTCGGGTGTGTCTGTACCTACAATCAGACAGATAGACAGGCAAACATTCTGAAAACGCGTTTGCTCGCCAAGATATATCGTACAAAAAACCTGAAAATCTGTATGGAGACGAAATTACAGAGGTCCCGCAACAGTAATTGCATTGTAATTGCATTAAAATAATCATTGTTAAAGATTTGTTAAAGAATGTGCACATGTTTGGTGTTTTGTGGAAACATTTTTTAGTAGGTATTCAAAAAGATTTTTGTACAATTTAAGATTTGCTATTGTATGAATACCGATACCTTTTTTTATTTAAATTATTATATTTTATTTATTCACAAATTCGTTGCGTATTATATTTCACATTTAATTAGCAGATTTCGAGTGGAGCGTCCAGCTGTTTTTAACACCTTTTTAATAGATAAATGTAATTACTTCTTGTTAAATAACTATAAATTTACGCTGTATTTCGTCTCATTAATGTTATTTATAACATAAGGTATCTAATTAACTATAATATTAAATGCAAAACGTATGTAATAAATATTTTTATTACGCAAATTTTAACACTTGAGTTAGAAGATAACAGAAATTTAAAAATTTTTATTTTATGAAAAATTAGCACTTTTGAAATACAGATGTGGTCTGATAATTTAGCGGCACTTTTTAACTTGTACAAAAATGGAAATACTTATATTATGTATATTTTAGGGTTCATAGTTTACATTTATTCAATGATCTTCAGATCCGGCCGCTTGGAAAACTTATAATAAATTGTATTTATCGTATGTGTCTAGACAATATTTATACATAGGTATAATAAAATCGTAGACGCTTTTTTTGCATGTTTGTCTTACTGTGTGACCATGCTAATCTCCGCAATGGCTGAACCAATTTGGATGTGGTTTTCAGTGATATATTGGTATAAGATTGGTCTAACATTTAGTGTTTGTTTCATTTAAATCGGTTGACAAATAAGAAAAGATATGTCAATTTTAAAGTGCGTCTCGCGCGCGCTTTGTGACACTCATGCTTTAAAATGCAAATATGTGAAAACGTAGGGTTGAATATATATAAATAGGTTGGGTTGACTGTTTGTTTCTGTGACACCGTTAATGCAAACTATTTCCAAGTGATTTTAAGCCCGACTTCGCTTCGCAGGGGGAGAGATTCTCGCGGGGGGATATTAAATAATTCTTCGCTTCGCAGGGGGAGATTTTCTCGCGGGGGGATAATAAATTAACAATATACTAAATATACGCGAGCGAATTGCCACGGGCAACCGCTAGTTATAAAATAAAATTGAACGGTAATCACTAAGCTGCAACAAATAGCTTAGCCATTCACTTGTGATTTTGCAAAATTATCGAAACGTCTTTAGAAAATACACTTTTTAAACGGTTTTATTTAGCTTGACCCCGTATATTTGTTTGTATGTTTATATATTTCAAAAATAGTTCGGGACAGCTAAGCCAAATATTTAAATATTTATATTATTATAAATAACACATATGTCATAGGTAATAAGATACTAATTGCGTGGAATTTTTCATCGAATTTTTATTAGGCAATAGGCACAATGAAAATATACCTACGTCAATTAGAATGAAACTCTAAATTCTGAGAGACATATTTAACGATTCATTTTGCTATTTAAACAACACGTCGTGATGTCGCTTAGCTTGGCTGATGTCAAAAATGCTTTAGGTAGGTATTGACTTAGTTGATAATAACTATAAATTATTATTGAGTGAGAACATTGAGGAGTTATTTAATTTTTATGGTAGGATTAAAATACAAATTTTGGGGCTAGGAAATTAGTTTTAAAAATTGTTATATAATTGAAATTTCTGTTATTGACATAGTCAAATACATTGTATACAATCCATGTGTTAACATTCACATCTCTTTGATCATAAAAATATTTTTATGTTAAAATTCTTTTAATTCAGATTTAACAGATAAACTTAGATAAACCTTTAATTTATTTCGGTAGTTTGTTCAAGAGTATATAAAAAATTTGAATTAATCTAAAATATAAAACAGACTGACCAAAAATAAATATCCGTAGATTTTTAAGTTTAGTGATTGCAACATTTCTATAAAAAATGCTATTTTGAGTTTTACAAATATGCTATGAAAGATTTTAAAAGGTGTATTCGTTTTTTTTTGAAGCTTCAATCAAGTTTTCTCCATCTTAGGGATCACGTTTTCCAGACGGTAAGATAGAATGGATAGATATAATTTATAATTAGATATATTTATAGAAATCGTTCTGACATTTATAAAACTTTAACAAGATAACTGGTACAGATTTTAGACGAGATTCAAACCCACTACCTTTTGAATAAGAGCATCGTGCTTCGCCGAGCTGTCAAACTCGATTGGTCATTTATGTTAATTAATGCAGTTTAGTATATATATGAATATATTTTTAAAAGAATCCAACGCGCTTAAATGAGGTACTCGTATGATTTAAAATTAATTTATTCTTATTTTCTAAAAGTGCCATTATTCCGTGACGTGAGGGCAGTATAGCCTAGTGGTTAGCATGCTTGGCGCCGCAACTTCTAGACTGGACCGCCGTGGGTTCGAATCCCACCTGCGTTCATGGATGTTTTGTGATGTTATTTAGTTTTAAGTTAGTTGTTATTTAGTATAGTTAAGAAAGACGCTAATGACCTTAGTTGTCGACGCGTCTATAATCTACAATAAATAAATAAATTCCATGCCGTGCCGGGCCAATTCAAATTGGTTCAGTACACCATCCTGCTTAACATCAGTTCGAGCGAGATTGCTTATCGCATCACAATATAATAGCAAGCATTCGTAGACACTGTGTACAAATCGCAGCTGTATACAGATCACTCTGTGCAAGCATTTACGAGTGGTACATACGGGGTGGTCCCGACAATCATGCCACAACAACACCGACAACAGAACAATGGCTACCACTACACTTTAATTACAAACGGTATTGTTTAACTCGCGTGCCGATCAAGTCACCGCAGCTCCATGGCACGAGCCATTCACAACAATACAACACATTGTTATTTATTGTACAAAAGAAACGCTGTAGGTACTTGTTACAATACTGTGTTGGTGTTGTTATAGTTTATTTCAATAAATATTTTCGGTCACAAGGTTAAGTGGCATTGGTTAACTTTTTCTACCTTCAGACTTATTTGTTTAGTGTATTGTTTCATAATAAAGGGGCTTGAGAATAGCCGAGCGTGTAGCAATGCTGTTGTTTACATGGCGTTGCTATGGTCCCTCTATTACAAGTCCCCAGTTCACCGGTTCTAGCCCGAGAGCTGGTAAAAGTGTCAATTGGATGTTCAATTTATTATTAAAAAAAAAATAATAATGAATTGGTGCTAGGCCCAAATAACCTTAGCTGTTGGTGGTCTTTAAAACACAATTTTTTCATAATAAAGTTTTAGTATTATCGAACATATACGTTAACAGGATACAAGACAAAAATTAACAATAATTTTTTGCTAATTCTTTTTATTGGTCAACGTTTCGACACCTATCGCTATGTAAATTCTAATAAGTTTCATCTCCTGATGATGGTAACATGGTTGGCGAAATAGACGCTAATGACCTCAGTTGTTGAGCGTCTATAATTTACAATTTACATTCATTCATTCGTTAGCGAAATCAGAAATGTGCGTTGTAGTATTCAATAAATTCCAAGCTCATTTTGATTGAACTCAGTTGTAAACTGTAAATTCTATACTTTTTAAAGAGGACAGGGTGGTGTAACAGTTAACGTAGCGGCCTTTGGATCACACTGTCGTGGGTTCGATTCCCACCTCCGCTCATGGATGTTTTGTGTGTTTTAAGTGTGTTGTTATTTAATGTAATCAAGACGCTAATGACCTAAGTTGTCGACGAGTCTACAATCTACAATAAAAATAAATATATTTTTTAAGGTCACCAGTTGCCAAAGTTTTCTGGATTTAGTACCCAATCGTGTTTTCAATTTGTTATTACTTTTTAATAATATAATCTTTGTCTATAAATAGATATATACCTATAAATATGATTTTTTATTAGGTTTGCGGTCGATACATTTCGAAACGACTTATTCATTTTCCGATAGCTTATTTTGTTCAGGTTTTATATGGCATTTCCATGGCTCCTATAGCCTCCTCAATTACAGACCCTGAGGTTCCAGGTTTTAATCTGATAACTGGTAAAAGTATAAATTGAATTTTCAATGTATTATTATAGTAATTTATGCTACATGTGGGATAAGTAGCAAATAATCTGACAGTCGTGTTTTGCGACATGAGCGTAAGGTTTATGGGGCATTCGTATGAAGACGAGTGTGGTTTGTCGCAACGAGCCGTTAGGCGAGTTGCGACAATCACACGAGTCTTCATACGAATGCCCCATAAACCTTACAGCGAATGTCGTAATCACGACTGTCAATTTGCTACTTATCCCACCTGTAGCATATAATACTTTTTACAACTACTGCTCTGGAAGTTGACTTTGAGAGAAATAGGGTAGAAGTACCGTTTTTGGCCACCTTTGCACCGTTTTTGGACAGTTTAAATTTGAGTTAATTTACAAAAAATTGCAATATTAAAATGATTTTTTATTGAATTTTCATTTTTTTACACCTAATTTAATTGAGATTATGACGGTATTGTTTATCTATATATTTATCGCGACATTATATGGCGTTTCAGTAGTCTCTAGTAAAGTGAAAAAGATAGAGTGAGTTAAGTACAGATTGTGTTCGTAAGGTTATATTTCTATAGTAGTATAGTTTAGGCGGAATCCGTGCAGTTATGTGATATTTAACCGAACATGTGCGTTTATGAAACACATATAGTCAAGTATGCGATTATTGTGTATTTCGGAGATGACATACAGCGCTCGAAAAGTCAACTTCCAGAGCAGGCGTTGTAAAAAAATATTAACACATTGAATGCGTTTATAAAAATTAATTAAGATATAAACCAATTTTATTAAGTACCTACCTACAGAAAAAATGATTGGCTCAGAAAGTATGAAAATTTTAATTCCTACAGAGATCGTAGATTAAAGACGCTCGACAATTAAGATTATTTAGCTTTCAGTTCTTATACAACATATTTTTTTGATTAAGTATATTGTTAAAAAATTTGACATAATCCACTTTGCGATTACTTATATAAGGTCTGTACTTATAATAAATTTATATAGGTAGTTGTGGAGTATTTATGTGCATTGTTTCCGATACCTGAAAAGGGATGTGTTTGATAATGATTCAATGAAATACCTATACGAACTGCCTGTGCTGAAGTGTTTTATTGTTGTCATTTGAGTGCAATGTTTTAATAGAAGATGGTTAAATAACCTATTGAAATTGCAATACAGGATGTATTACCTACTTTAGTGTATACATATAGCAACTGTTGGTGGTGAAAATACAAAAAGAATGCACTATGTTAAACGAGATAAAACTTTTGGGTCCAAACTCACTTTTTTAAATACGAAATGGAAAGTTAGGCTCTGCTTTTCCATTTAAGCTTGAAAAAGTTATTTGTTAAGCATGTACTTTTTTAAGGCTACCAACAGCTAGGATTATTTGGTGTTAGTACCAATTCATATTTTCCTTTTTTTAATAATAAGCATTATTTACTGTTACTCCAAAATGTAACATCTCATGATCTCATATCTACAGGGTGCTACCTTGGTGCTACTTAAAATAACAAAGTTGTGTATGCTGGGGCGGCGGCTAGGGGCGGTGTAACAATTCGACACCTATGTCAAGTTCTGTTCTATCGATTATCCAACCGCCCAAAATTTCCAATTTCTATAACTCAAAATGCAAAACAATGAAGTGCATCCGGTATAAAGATGGTGCTAAGTAGGAAAAACTACACTCAAATTTGGACGTATATAATTGTGTTGAGAAATAACAAGATAACAGAGCGTCAGTTAATTGTATTAATGCTAGATTTACACGATGCCTCTTATCGTGTATCTTGATCACTTATAAGCGCAGAGAAAGGCATGCCTGATCTGCATGCGTCAATTTATAACGCACGACATATTTTACTGAGAGGCAAGATGACGCAAGTGTGTCCCAAGTCAGTCGGGACTTTATTGCATCATTCATGCCGTCTTGTGTTATTTCGTTTACTAAAATGGAGAAGACTAATGAAAAAACTTGAATTTTTTTACTCATATAGACAAATTTCATGCATAACAAAATGAGGTGAGTCTTTTCCCTTCTATTGCATGCGCAAATGCATGCAATGCATGATTTACCTCACGAAAAAGAGGCATCGTGTTACCTTAAGAAACCTTACTGTACCAAGTCTAATTATTATACTAAAGCTATTGTTATGCAAATCTCAATTCGACTCTATGAAAAGAAAAAAAATTCGACTGATGACCAGTCCTATACTTCCCACCTAGTAAATATTTGCAAAAAATAAACACTCTTTTTTTATTCTTTGAAAAAAAGCATGGCCCTCTTTTTTGTTTGGTGGATGGCTAGCTTAATATAGCAAAAATCATGGTTACCTTGATTTACGTACAATTTTTAATTTTTTTAGTAAAATATTTTTTTTCTCAAAAACTGTACATTTTAGAGAAAAAAAATTTACATTTTTTTCATATTGTAACATCTAGAATTCATTTATATTTTTTTTACCTATGTTAATACGTGACATTGAGAACGTTTTTTTTAATATTAATATCTCAGGATCCACTGAACCGATTTGACTCAAAATCTAATCAGATCTAAGTTAAAGGCTGATAAACACAATAGAACAATCGGCATGACCGTATGTTGTTCCGTTTTTACGATATCGAAGGCGAAAAATTGACCACACATACACACACATACAGACATCAGTCAGAAAATGATCTTAAACGATTGCTAGGGTCTCAAAACGTGAAATCTGTTAAAATCTCGAAATATTTTTTTCGGACTAAATCCATTACTTCCCTACCATAGTAGAGGTGGGAAGTAAAAAACATCAACATGAGAGTTCAACTGTCAATGAGTCCATTGTTTCTAATCTTCTCAAGGCTGAGGAAGTGCAAATATGTACATTCACAATATATCGTGTTACCAATATCCTCTGACGTCGGCACATTGCTCTTAAATGCGGAGATGACGGTGCATCCACGAGATTGTTGCAGCACTATGTAACGTGCATCAGGTGACACGATATAACAAATGACGCTCTGTCTATACATTTATCAACTTATATCACAGTACAGTGTAAAGTCGGGTTTACATATCAACTTTTGAGTTGGATTTTGCTCGGAACGAGACGAGAGTTTTGAAAATATGGTATCGACCTTCTTAAGAAAGCAAGAGGATTGCGTCGCCTCAGTAGGTAATTGTTATCTTGTGTCATCTAATCTCGATTCTGTTTGTTAGTTTTTTTTTTTTTTTTTAATATATGATTTGTTGGCCTTTGTTACGTAGAACAGTTAGCCACGTCCAAACTTTTAATTATTTTTATAACCACTCTGTTTGTTAGTTATTATAGATTATGGACGCTCGACAATAAGGTCATTAGCTTCTAAACATTTCGTTAAGATACCGTATAAGTCTTCGTTTGAATTTATTTTATTGAAAAAAATGCATGTCTTTCCTTAATGAACTTTTATTCCTTGTGTTTATCGGTAATGAAAAAAAAAACATGTGTCGCGACTCGGAACCGAAGTAAAACATACTGCAGTATTATGTAAATAGATAAGGTGTATAGGACATATAGCACTGGGCCTAAATGAATGGATCAGAATGAGCCATGAGACCATAGTTTACTTTTTTATATAGAGTTGCTGTGGTAATCTTAGTGTTTCTATTTTACCATACTTCCGGCCTTGCCTACAATAATTATGGATTTATTTATAGGGTAGCTATATATGGTCACGCTCGTAATCACACTTCCGTTTCGTTCCCAGTATTTTAGTCCTCCATTCAGTACCGTTTAAGATGTTTTACTTCAAAAAATAGATTGTTATAATTAGGTGATAAGAATCTGTTTTTGATTAAAAAAACAGAATATGTGGTGATCCTGATGAAATTGGAAGAAAACGACTCAAAAGTGGCTTAAGGATCCAATTTCGAAAAATATTTTTTCATCATCAGAGCTCTGTATAAACATTGTAAAATTGTATTAATTTGGAAAAAATACTTAAAAATAATGTATAAAATTATAGAATAACTTACCAAATGCCGTCAACAGTAACAGTAAAATTGTCAAATAATTAAAAAAACATATTAACAATAAATGCAATAAAACAGTACTTGCTTCTTAATTGGATCCTTAAGCCACTTTTGAATCGTTTTCTTCCAGTTGTAATTAGGGATTCAACCTGAGTATCAATATTTTAGTCCCAAGTTTTAGTATGAAAAATGGTATGTTGGTAAATTGTAATGAAATTGAGCGTTTTTTTTAACTGACCATTATATGTATTGCAAATAGGGAAGATGCACAAAATCGTTGTAAATTACAGAGGGATAAATTCTGATAGGTATATACGATTGACCGATTACTGAGTGTAAGTTTGCTTAAAATCAGTCGGGATCCCGAGAATTCGGGATTGAAACTTGGAAGGCTTAATTACAATATATACTGTTA
This sequence comes from Mongoloraphidia duomilia, assembly GCA_039654895.1. NCBI lineage: Eukaryota > Metazoa > Arthropoda > Insecta > Raphidioptera > Raphidiidae > Mongoloraphidia > Mongoloraphidia duomilia. The sequence continues at coordinate 14,081,928 of CM077522.1, forward strand.
AATAAATATCCTGCTATTACAGCATTATTATTAGGTAGATAGTAGATACTTATGAATTTCTTTGTTACTGGCCAAAAATGTGCTATCAGCTTTACACCCATGACTGACATACAATACTTATTGTTGATGTTACTTGTTTAAGACACTGTGAAATGAAACTTCACAATATTTATAATTTATTGCCAAATATAACAGAACTTATGAAATGAAAATTGTCAAGGTTGAGCGTCGAACATAAAAAGTTAAAAACTATTATTCATTTTGATGTAGGTACAGGTGTTACAAAAATTTACTATGTATTTCAACATATTTATTTCAACTTAGCGGGGATTTATAACAAATTACCTTTGTTTAAAAAACATTAAGAAAGTATAATTTTGTAATTTTATTAGTGTTGTTATTAATTGTTTTTTGTGTGAATTATTTTGCAACTTTTAAGCTGTTCATGAAATAAAGATCAATCCAGTTATAAACAAGTGCTTGGGACTCCCAAAGCTCTAAGTCCGGTCGTGGATTAATCCATCTATTTTTTATATGTAATAAAGAAAAAATCATAGGCTACATTAACAGTAAGATAGTAGGTAATAGGTGCTAATAATCTTAGTTCTAGGGCGATTATAATTTACGATATCCAATAGCAAAATAATACGAAATTTTGTCATACGAGAATATAATCTTGCCTGTATAACAAACTTAATATTTTCACTGCACAAGGGAGGATTTTTGAAACAAAACTTCTTAGGCAGCACTGCCACGACGATTTGAGAAGTAAAAGATATAAATCAATTCATTCATATGTGGTGATTCGAATTACCATAACAACCCTAAATAATTTATACCTAAGAAGTTTTACTACGGTCGTGTGTACCGCGACACATGCCTTTTAATCTTGCACTCAGTGAAAATAATGTTTTAGTTTGATACCCAGGAAAAATTGTGATTTTGTTGGCATAACAATTTTGTCAATTTTTCGTATAATTAGCATATTAAATTATCTCATACAAATTTGACAACAAATGAAAGTATAACTTGATTTCACAATTTATTATTAAAAAAATATGCATCGAATATAATAATAATATTAATAATAAACTGAAAATATGAACTGATAACTCCACCACATAAATTGTAAGTGCCCTTGAAACTTAATTTATATATTTTTCTATTGAAATTTAAAGCACATTAGTAATCATTTTCAATTAAGAAAACATGTAAACCTAATCACATGTAAACCAATGTCGTTTATCTACATTATATTATATTTCATTAAACGGAATAAGATTATTTTATGGTGGAAGTGACGGGTAACAAAAAACAATTTATTTTTTTCTTTGATGTAAAGCTTTATTATTAGTTTATTTTAATAATAAAAATAGCCTAGTCAGTCAACACTTAGCTTGTTTATTCACAAATTACATAGCATAACAAAAATATATACACTTAACATGTTGTAATAAGTACGCCTCTAGTGGTGGAAGTACCGGGTTAAACTCAGTTTTACATTCATTTGGAAGAAAACGTCAAAATGACAGACATAGCCCTACATAAAATTCACATAGGTCTGACAGATCTAATATTTTTGCGGCTTTTTTGCGTGCCCAAATTGCAGGTATACCTCAAATCGAATTGTCAATAGAGTTGTTGTGAAAAATAATATACGTTTACTCGGAACGAAACACAGCGAATGCAACGCGTGTGAATTGCTGCCCTCGTTCCTTGGCAAACTTCACACTAGTTGGAAACGCTGTGTTTCGTCCCTTGTAATGCAATATACTATGGCTAATGTTTTTGTATCTCGGTGCATGTTTTCTGCTTGTAGACCTGCCAGGTGTAATAGTAGATTGTATATCTAGTGGCGTAACGATGTATATTACTGACGAGTAGTAACAGTGTATGTTAAACCGAGCGCCAGTAAGTTTCAGAAGTCACACGAGTCATAATATCATTGCGCGCGAGATATAGATGGTACTTTTTGTCCTACCCCATGCTCTTGTCTTAATTTTCAGTATTCTCTAAATTTTTTACATTTCATTTGTGTAGTTAACTTCACTTCTAATATTTGGCTGTCGCACGTACAATCAATACAAATTCCTATTGAAATATTGTTAGCGCGCCTAATATTTCCCGCACACCGCCCTGTAAAGGGTCACTTTAATGCATATAAAGCAGCTATTTTATAGAGGGTAGGACAAAGAAGAAAAAAATAAATAATGCGTCTATACTTCCGATGGCCTGTAATCTAACAGCTTATTATACACACGTCATGGATTTCATTGAAAAAATATATTTTTACGTTGGTAAATTGGCAGCTCCGGTGTCTATATCTTCTCTACATAGTATAAAATGAAGTCGCTTTCCGCGTCTGTCTGTCTGTATAACCACTAACTCCTCCTAAACCACGCAATGGATTTTGATGCGGTTTTCACCATCAGTTAGATAATTTTTCACGGAAGGTTTATATATATAACGAACGAGCGAAGTGAGTGAGCAATGTAATTCCTAAACCACGCAACGGATTTTGATGCGGTTTTCACCATCAGTTAGATAATTTTTCACGGAAGGTTTATATATATAGCGAACAAGCGTAGCAAGTGAGAAAGCGAACGAGCGAAGTGAGTGAATAATATAATTCCTAAACCACGTAACGGATTTTGATGCGGTTTTCACCATCAGTTAGATAATTTTACACGGAAGGTTTATATATATATAGCGAACAAGCGTAGCGAGTGAGAAAGCGAACGAGCGAAGTGAGTGAGTAATGTAATTCCGCAACGGATTTTGATGCGGTTTTCACCATCAGTTAAATAATTTTTCACGGAAGGTTTATATATATAGCGAACAAGCGTAGCGAGTGAGAAAGCGAACGAGCGAAGTAATTATAATATTCAAGCGAACGAGCAAAGCGAGTGAGTAGTGTATTGCACCCGGGCTTTCTTAGCACCAGGGCGAAGCCAGACAGGGCCGTTAGTATTGGATATCAGTAATAGTTACTGAAGAAAGTCGATTCAGCATTTCTCGATGATGTAACGATGATGTACCTACACTTAATATAATATAGTCACAGATCCATAGACACGCGCGACCTCACATGAAGTGATCATATTATCATCAGTTTGACTGCAGTGCTACCACCCAAGTATAACGGAAACATTTCCGTGTGTGTGGCGAACGTGTAAGCTCTACATATTGTCATTACATACTTCACACATTTACACCGTAATATTATAATACAGGTCACAATGCACCGCAAGCTATTGTTGCAGATCGAAGGCATGAAATGTACGAGGATATTATTTTTCAAAAGCTTCTAGAAGAACACCGGCAAACAATTTATTATTCAAACTTAGCATGGTGTGTACCAGGGTTGTTACGGATGCAAAAATTTAGACATCCGCGGATGCAGATGCTGATGCGAATTATTAGAAGTTCAGATGCGGATGCGGATTTTGGGATTTTAAAAGGATAATTATTTAAATTTTAAGTGCATAAATAACTGAAAATCAATTTAATTTTAACTTTTTATTTATTTAATCATATTTTTAGCACGTGCCACTCTGGCTCCGCCCACTTTCTTTACATGTAGTTACTTGTTGATGTGAATCTGCATCCGTAAAAACTCCGCATTGATTGATGCGGATGTGAATGCAGATGCAGATGTCTGAATTAATGCGAATATTCCGCATTTACGGATGCGGATGCGAATATTCGTAACACCCCTGGTGTGTACTTTTGGCCTTGCGCCGCCCCTCGCAGCCTGCCGCCTCGGGCATGACCCCCATGGCCCTAGGATAAATACGCTACTGATAGTGACAGAGTCGCTATTTCCTGGTATTTATTTTACGAGACGTTGGCTGACTTAGAAAAAAATACGGATGGCAGTGTCGAAATATGGAAGTTATATTAGGGGAAATGGTCACATATTGGACTATTATTTACCGTAATTATAAGACTAAACTATTGCTGACTTCTATGTCAGTTTTGTGCAGACGTAACTGTAGTAGATACTTTAGCACATGCATTTATATGCAGTATCAAAAGACAAATACTTATTACATATTCATATTGTCTTGTCAAATAGACATCATCAATGAACCAACGCTGATTATATAATATTATATTTGCTGCACATATCATTCACATACACCTTTTGACTATGTCAGTATTATTTTCCAGAAATGTGTACAAAACACTTAAATAATAAAAATAAAACGGTTCAAAAAGTTTTTGCGAATAGTTTATAAACATTACTACAAACAAATTGACATAATATTATGAAACAATTTATTGACAATTTTGGAACATCATTTATTTCAAGTTTATAATGTTTTTCTATTTACCTAGCAGGTTATACTTATCTCTATCTGATAGATAACTAACGTTACATGTATCCTATGCAGGGTGTCCACGGCAACGTTGGCTAACATGGGTATCTTTGTTATTAGTGGAGATAGAAAGTCGGTTAAATGGGCAAAGTAGTGCAGAATTATGTGCTCATTAACGTCCCGTCGAAAAAACAATTGAATTTTGACACACTATGGATTTATTTAGAAAGTAGTGAAAATTGCCGTTTTTGAAAACCGGCCATAACTTTTTTATTTATAAAGGTATCTGAAAATTTCTTTAACCATTTTTTCATAACTTTTTAAATTATAATTCAGTTCTGCTAAACTACGATTTATTTATTTATTTTTACACTTCAAAATTTCGCACTACTTAATTGTAAATTGATTGTCAGTTGTTTTTAATGTGTCTAATATGGGACGTTAATTGCCATTTTTTTAAATGTGGCATGTGATGCACCAAATTAATCAGAAAAGTTAGCAGAATTCGAATATCTAAAAATCCAAAATGGCGCCCATAAGAAAAATCAAAGTTCATGTCAATATCTGATTATGTAGTGAATATAAAAAAATTAAAACTATACGCCACTGGAAAGATCTTAAAAAGTTATCAAAAAATGGTTAAAGAAATTTTTATATATCTTCATAAATAAAAAAGTTATGGCCACTTTTCAAAAACGGCAATTTTCGCTATTTTCTAAATAAATCTATAGTGTGACAAAATTTAATTGTTTTTTCGACGGGACGTTAATCAGCACATAATTCTGCACTACTTTGCCCATTTAACCGACTTTCTATCTCCACTAATAACAAAGATACCCATGTTAGCCAACGTCGCCGTGGACATCCTGTATACAAGTACCCTTATGTGTTGCTATTTTTTTTATGAGAAAAAAACGCGTTCAGCGACAAAAGTTCCATGCTTTATAGTCTATAGTCTATTCATTTTTAAGATATAGACTGACCTCTGTGCGTGATCAGTTCGCGTCTCTTTTGTTCCTTGAGTTGTGATTGATCAGTCGGGAGATTTTCAAATTTTGTAAGTGTACTGAACCGTATTTACCTATTTATTTTATTGTAAGCTGTAGGTATAAGTGACACTGTTAGAATGTATTTGTTCACATTACTCTATTTATTTTATTTATTGTAAATTATAGACGCGTCGACAACTTAGGTCATTAGCGTCTTGTTTACATCAAATAACAACTCACTTAAAACTAAATAACATCACAAAACATCCATGGGCGCAGGTGGGATTCGAACCCACGACAGTGTGATCTAAAGGCCGCTACGCTAACCGTTACACCACTCTGTCCTCTCACATTACTCTACCTTGGAAATAAAAAGACTATATAGTCTGGTTAGGAACCCCGTATAAATCAATATTAGGCAATTGTCAATACAGTTAATATAAGGTAAATTGAGAACCTAAATACATTTTCACAACTCATTTTGTTTGTTTTAGGTTTATCGCATCATTAGCACTTTGGTTAGGTTGGATTCTTCGCCGTTATGTCTTCCACTGCTTGGGGTAAGTTTATGAGGTTTCTTTCATTTAAATAATTGTTTGACGGCTAGTTTCTGGTTGCTATTTATATTACTGTATCCAAGGGCGTACTCAAAATTTTGTTCAGAGGGCTAGGGCAAGAGTTATGAGAGTAAACATCGAAATCCGGTTATCAAATTGAAATGGAAGTCATAAACGATAGTGCAATTTAGAGAATTTTCAAGTGTTAAAGTTTAATAACAGGAAATAAACGGGGTTAGTAGATATTGACAGATCTGGACACTGCGGTACGAGTAATTTTTTAAGTTCATTTTGACCAACAACTAGGGTAAGTTTGACTTGCATATATATTTCTACGCATACTTATCATAAGCTCGCTAAAGTCTTACCTTGAACGATAAGGTTTTTTTTAATCACCACCATAAATATTCATTTGGACAACATTTTCACAAAACCGACTTTTTCGTAATCCTTCATTGAAAACTTTGATTTGAAATGTGCTGTCCGGAGTTCGCCTGTTTGGGACCAGCGATCTACAAGGTGGTCGACGAGGGTCCCCAGTTTGCGAATAACGAATACAATGGCGCGGTGGGTTTGGGGGGCAGAGGAGGCGCACTCTCTCTGTAATCTATGCAGGTTATACCAACATACAGACAGAACGACCAGATACGAGACATTTTTAATTCATGTTTTATACAAACGCATATAGCGAAAAATGAAAAATATTATTCGACCGTGTTATCGCACAGAATGCAGTTTAGAGCATTACATGTTTCCTTTCTCTCTTCCTCTCTCTTTCTCTCTGTCTCTCTTTATACCAGACGGGGACCTTTCAGTTGCACAAAGAGCTTTACGTAAAAATGTATAGAGCGTTTTTCAATATGGCTGACTTATACTAATTTACTTGTATAATTGGTTACAATATATTGAAGCAAACATATTTTATCTCTGTATTTTTACATGCTTACATTTTAATTATTAATACCTTAACAGTTAACAGAGCTTTAATGTTTTTATTAACAGCATGATTAAAATGTATAGTTTATCGTACATTTTAATCATTATGTTATTTTAGTCACACGATTAAGTGACGGGTTACTATGGTAACGAAACGCAGCAACCAATGAACACGTAGCTGTCAAAATTTAACAGCGTGCAGTTCAAAATAACATCGCGATTAAAATGTACGATAAACCGGCCATAGATAAGTATATTGTAATAATTTGTTATATTTAAGTTCGAAACTATGAAAAAGACAATTTAGTTACTTCTTTTAACTACGACAATTTTATTATTGGATGTACATTTTAAGAGCAATGCAACACTTTACGGGAAAATCGTATCCTTGATAGTAGCTCGTTAAGTGTTTATTTTTATCCGCAGTTCAAAATTTTGTTTCGGTTCTTAAAAAAATGAACACAACTTTAGAACTGAATATTTAAATGCATGTTAAAACTTAAAAAAATACGGTCAACATAATAAATGTATGAACCCAAAAAAGTGCTTTTAAAAAATGTCTGTCTGTCTGTTTGTATGTGGTCGCACCTAGAGTCGAAACCACTGAACCGAATTTGTTCAAATTTTGCATGCATATTCAGGACGGTCATACCGCAGGCAAAATTGCAAAATCGGTGCCCTAAATATCAGTAAAAATAATCAAATTATAAGAGAATGGTCTGCAGCATTTTGAGAATAGCCGAGAGTGTAGCGGCGCTGTTGTTTACAAGGCGTTGCTATGGTTCCTCTATTACAAGTCCCCAGTTCTCGGGTTCTAGCCCGAGAGCTGGTAAAAGTGTCAATTGGATTTTCAATTTAATATTAAAAAAAATAAAAAAATAATGAATTGAAAATATGAATTGGTGCTAGGCCCAAATAACCTTAGCTGTTGGCGGTCTTTAAAACACAATTACAATTACTGCAGCATTTTTATATTAATAAAGGAAATTAATAATCAATATATTAATTATTATACGATTAGACTCCTAGACCCCAAAATAAATTATTCACTTAGTGAATTTACCATAATATGTCAGATGACCTGTCGCCATGATATTAATATTAAATATAAGAGAAAAATGTAAATGCAACTGCATACGGAATACCCAATTTCGCATTGGATGAGTTACTTTACTCCACGGTGCATGTAGTATTAATTTTAAATTTATTTTACCTATACAGATTGTATCAAATTAAACCTGTGCATAGGGCATTCGGTGTGTAAGACAGAGATTGATACATAAAGCAATAAGTAAGAATGAGATAAATGATCGTTAATAGGAAGTTACTGTGGTTTCTGTAAATAATTAAGAATACCGAACAACCTGATAGCGTCATCGTTGTTTACTGCAGTAAAAATAGTCACTACTGAAATTATTGATAAAATGGCAATTTAAACTGTTTGTTTAGTTGGTAAACTGGTAAAAGATTTTCATTTTTACAGCATAGAAGGAGCGAAAAAACAAAGATGACGTTATTAGGTTGTATAAATATTATTTATTTACAGTAACCACAGTAACTTCCTTTAGTGATTATTTATCTCATTATTATTTACTGCTTTATATATCGATCTCTGTCTTACACACAGAACGGCCTATGCACAGCTTTAATTTGATACAATCTGTATATAACATCATGTACCGCTGAAATCACTTATAAGAGAAATTTAAAATGACTACTACAGGCACTGTGGACTGTGGAGTAAGGTAACTCATCCTGGTTCATATCCTGGCAGTGACATTTACATTTTTCTCTTATATGTAACCTTCTAAAAAATCATGGCGACAGATCGTCTGATATTATATTTATTCACTAGGTAAGTGAATTTAATTTGCGGTTTAGGAGTCTAATCATATATTGATTATTCCTTTGTTAATTACCAGTAAAAGTATTTGAAAAACTAGGTATAAAATGTTTTTTTCTGAAAATAGTTATTTTGATTAAATTTTACACGTAGATACTCCCTTAGTACCAGTAGAATGTGGCATGACTAGTTCTTCCCAGAAAACGCAGGAAGAGAGACTGTGGAGATGGCAATGTATATTGTATATACGTACTAATGTACACTGTATAACAGGCCTTAGTCCGAGTTGAGTCGGATCGTTTATTTTATATAATTGACAATATTTATATAGGTACATAATGTTTTTTAAAATCGATACGCTAGCCACAAAACATCAAATTACTTGAATGAATCCTGTCATCAAATAATTTTACCCTCGTAACTCAACGTCTGTCATGGAAAGCTCGATGAAATGAGAACATTTCCACTAAGCTTATACAATTATTTTTGATGACATAGATTTTATTATTAACAAAAATACAATGCAGCGTAAATGTCATTTTCAGAAAAACAGATAAAAGATATCTGTTGAAAAAAAAACATTGCATATTTATATAAACAGAACGTTTTTGTATTAAACATTTATCAAAGCATATTTTCAAAAGCACAGCCTATCAAAACTTCAAAGAGAACTGAAAATTAAAAGCAGTCGAAAGTACAATATATTATGATAACGCGAACAGTGATAATTGGGGGGACGTTTTAATGTAAAATAACTGCGTTATTAAAGGGTTAAATTTGTGAAAAGAACTTAAAAATGGGTAAATTATAATGATTGTAAATTTTTAAAAGGTAAACAAACAGGTCCGTATTAACTTATTAATTCTAGCAAGCACCCAAAAACTTCAGGTTTATCACCATTCTATTAGAGGTATTTACGGTAACCGCGTCTCAAACCATAAAGTGTGAACGCAGTAAGCGGTTACAGTTATTGTTACACTGTATACTATCAATTGTTTTGTCCTACCCCCTATCAAATAGCTGCTTTTCATGCACGTATAAAGATCGTAAAGTGACACATGACACTTACAGCCGGTGATGAGAAGCGGGCTTTTTTTATTTTAGAGCCTAGGGCGTAACGTAATAATAATAATTTAATGTTTTTCAATTTATTATTTTTGATAATAAATAACGAAAAATCCATTACATTTAATATTATTCCAAGCCGGACGCGAACCTGGTATCTTGTATACGATACAAAGGTTCACTGTCTTTCCGCACGCGACTAGTTGAGTGTCACCGCTTAGCAGACTACTTTTATTTATTGTAGATTATAGACGAGTCGACATCTAAGGTCATTAGCGTCTTTCAACTACACTAAATAATAACTAACTTAAAACTAAATAACATCACAAAACATCCATGAGCGCAGATGGGATTCGAACCCACGGCAGTCCAGTCTAGAGGTTGCGGCACCAAGCATGCTAACCACTAGGCTATACTGCCCTCTTAGCAGACTACTAGGTACTTATACATAATATACTATGCACACTATTATACAATGCCTACGGGCTTAGACCTAACCTACTATTAGAAATTAAGTTCCCCACACAAGTGAATTGTCAAAAATTTTGAAAATACTGAAAATAAAGACAAAAGCAAATATTTTATAGGGGATTGCAAAAAAATACAATGTATATCTAGGGCGCAATGAAATTTTGACCCGTGTGTGACTATTAAAACTCGCTGCGCTCGTTTCAACATAATGCCACTACTCGTCAATAATATACTTCATTACGCCCTAGATATACAATCTACAATTACAATCATTCCAAAATGTCACATCTTGTAGCTATAATTTATCCTAATAAATATTAGAAAAAAAACTTTTTGGAGACAAGCTTTTATTTAAATGCACTAAAAAGGAAAAAATATTTTTTAATAATTTAGGCTCATAATTATAAAAGCGTGGGTCGTGGACTCTATGATAGTTTATTAGTCACGACCCACGCTTTTATAATTATGAACATAAGTTATTAAAAATTATTTTTTCCTTTTTAGTGCATTTAAATAAAAGCTTGTCTCTAAAAAGTTTTTTTCTAACATTTATTTTGTTCATTTTAGTCTTTCAAAATTTTACCCCCCTTTGACACCCGTAGGGGTTGAATTTCGAGAAATCCTTTCTTAGTGGATGCTTACGTCAGAAAAGGAACCAACTGTCCAAATTTCAATTTTCTAGCTTCAGTGATTAGTCAAAAAAAACCCTACATCCCCGTTTGAACCCCTTAGGGGTTGAATTTATTTCTAAAAATTATTCATGTATTGTCATCGGGAATACATATGTGTACAAAATTTCAAATCGATCGGATACGTGGAAGTCGTTCAAAATTGACTTGCAAGTTTTGACCTAAACAAACACACAAACTAACTAACTAACTAACATACACTGCAAGTTAAATAAAAGCTTGTAAAAATATAAACAGCCAGGCTACAAATACTCTCTGCATAAAGCGTTAGATTGCATCACTGAAAATGATCTCGAATTAAAATGCGAATTTCAAAACTTTTTTTCGCGTCGTTTGACACACAAAATATACACTATATCTCAAACAAATGACTGTATATAACATACATAATATGTGTATCTGTATATGCAGATAATGCTTTTTTAAAATGAATGGCTGTTTGCTTTGTGTTATATGTATATGTTGAACAAATCTGTGGCTGTGTTTTATAATATGTGTCTGCACACATTACACATGCGTGTGTGTATGTTTGTAGTACTATATAACGACACCGATAGCGCCACGGTCGCAATTTATTTTTATAATCTGTGTAACGTGTGGCCCGTATATACATAGAGAGTGTATGGGTGATTCCCCGATTTGAAATGATTATTGGTATTACCAACAATGATTTGTACAAAAGGATGGGTGAAGGTTGTACGTTTTGTTTTTGACAGTTGGGGCTCTGACTGCACCTAGAACTCAACCCTCAAGCACTCAATATTTATTTTAGTTTTTTGGATACTGTATTTATTATACGTGTTTTCTGCGATAAATATTTTCTTAAGGGTTACGTTTTCTACGACGTAACGAAACAAAATTTTGAAAAATACATAATCCGTTTAGCTGCAATGCCTCAATGAAATAGTTATTTACTTCGAATGTGTTTATTTTATTTATTGTAGATTATAGACGCGTCGACAACTTAGGTCATTAGCGTCTTAATTACATCAAATAACGTATCACTTAAAACTAAATGACATCACAAAGCATCCATGAGTGAGGTGGGATTCGAACCCATCAAGCTGTCCTCTGTAGTTTTTTTTTGCTATTTGCACTTGAATTTTGAAAGTAAAGTAATAAAAATTGATAATATCATTTTCGAGGTTCCATTCTTCATCATATAAGTATTTGTCTTTTATTAAAACTATTTTGAAACAAACCCAAAAGCATAAAATTTAAAATCTGAACTCTCGAAAATGTCCCTTGTGAAATTTGTGAAGTGCCCAATACGATAATATATTGTGAATCATGCATTTATGAAAATAGATAAGTCGTGTTCCGTGCCGTTCCGGGCCAAGCCGGCTCGATTCAATACGCATCCTGCGGCTTCCGTAAGGCCTACGAGCAGTTGTTTCTTATTTTTGTAACTTTTTACGGGACCTTCGCCAGATTGTAAATGACACATATTATTATTTAAAAAAAAATCAACCATCTCAAAAAAGGATATAATTTCACCCTTAGTTTTACAATACCCTTTCCTACCTACCATTCAATTTGAAGTCAGTGCAAATAAAAATCTATAACAATAGAGAAATAATTGTGCGTAGGTACTTTTTAATTGAATATAGGTATAGGTAAGGTTGTAAAATTATAAAGGGAAAAAATATTTTCTCCTTTTAGAACGGGAATAAAAATTTTCGAAATTTGATAGGTACTATCTAGGTAATTTTAAAAAAATTACAGCCCTGGATATCGAATTTCAACGCCATCGAACAAATTTTATTTTTTCGCCCATAAGGTACCTAAACACTAAACAGTAAGGACTTTTTTTAAGTTTTCTATAGGTTTAGAATTTTCTGCGTGGTTCCCGCGGGTTCTCTGGAAACTTCATGCCGAATTTCAACATTTTAGCTTACTAGGAAGTAGGAAAAAAACCTCAGGAAGAAAAAACAGACAGACAGACAGAGAGACACGGCGTGAATTTTATATTATAGATAGAATTTAGGTTAATGTTAGTGCTAATAAGAATCTACATATATTTATAATAAAATCGTCTGTATATAACATGAAATGCGGGTTGCATATTTTCTGTACGGTCGGACTTTTCATAAAAAAAAGCTTTGTGTGTACGAAACCTTTCATATTTCGCGTATTTTAATTATTATTCATATTGCATTCTTTTGTAGTTACAAAATACAAACTACGTTATCATTTTTGCGTTCTGTAAAACATCACAACATGTGACCTAATCTATCAAACCGAATTGAAATGTTTTTGTCTCTACAAACAACAGTACAACTGGAAATGTTTGTTTGTGACACGGCTTTCCGGAAGATTATTAAAAATATTTTTTTTATACGTAACAACGTTCATTTATTTATCTCTAAAAATCTCAACCAATAATAATACTGACGTTTGAACGTACATTTTAAAATATAAAACAAAATTAGCTGCAGGGCCGGCACGAAATATCACTAACTCGAACAATAATTTGCTAAAAGACACTTTTATCATTAACTATTAGTAAATTCCAATAAAATGGGATACAGAATCATCAGATCAAAAAAGTTATTTATACACTAAATAAAAAACTTTTTATCAAAAAAAAATCTCCTTCAAAAAGGCACTAAAAAGAGGAAAATAATGAAATTTTGAGGTCTGTGCCAATTAAAGTATGAAGTTGGTTAATTAATCACTATACTATACTTTTTAACCGACTTCATATTTTAATTGGCACAGACCTCAAAATTTCATTAATTTCCTTATTTTAGTGCCTTTTTGAAGGAGGTTTTTTTTTGTTAAAAAGTTTTTTATTTTTTACTTTTTAGTGTCAAAAAGTAACATTTACCTTAAAGAATCACACGCCGTTACTTACTTTTATTAAAATCAGCCGGACTACTGAACCGATTTTGATGAAATTTCTATGGTACCAATCTGAAAGTATACCCTTTCAAATAAAAAAAAATTTTCAAAATCGGTTCATAAACAACGAAGTTATCCGCAAACACACATAAAACAAAACATAAAAAATATATACGATCGAATTGAGAAACCTCCTTTTTTTGAAGTCGGTTAAAAAATACAGTTAAAATCGGTTCTAATAAGTGGGCCGAGTGAGCCCTGGACCACTCAGAAATTTAAAATATGTTTAATTAATTTTCGATCTGATACCTACAAACGATAGTTTCTGTTGGAGGTTCACTCATTTTCTAAAACCGCGTCAACAATTTCATATCGATAAATTAACCTTCTCATCTTTTATCCACATTTGAGAAAACAACGACTTATTTTTATATACCTACATAGCTATTTCTTTCAAAAATTAAACCTGTAAAAACAATATTCATTATGTGATGTTTTCAAAAAAAATAAGAATTAAAACTTTGTCATTTGGCATAGCAACGGACGTCCATATTTTAAATTGTTGCGATTTCTTTTTACGCAATTTAAATTCAAAATGTTACAGACTAATATTGTAGGATAAGAATATATACGGCACTTCCCCAAAGAAACATAATTTCCTGAAGCTAATGCCTGATGAACGTTACAATATTTTTTCACGAGCGGTAATAAAATGACTCCTCACTTACATTGGATGTTGTGTTATATTTCGTTTCAAAAAAGAAAAAAACTAAAGATCTATAATACTGCATACAGTTAGACATCTGATAGCTTAGTCGAAATTCGCCTAGAAATACAGTACGTAACCATCTGCGCTATAATACTACGAACTTGGGTTTTTGAATGATTTTTTTTTACTTAAATGGAAAGACCACGTACAAGTTTTATAGCAAAACTGTTTTTATTTAATTTTTACTTCCCACCTCTACTATGGTAGGGAAGTAATGGATTCAGTCCGAAAACAATATTTCGAGATTTTAACAGATCTTCACGTTTTGAGACCCTAGCAATCGTTTAAGATCATTTTCTGACTGATGTCTGTATGTGTGTGTGTGTGTGTGTGTGTGTGTGTGTATGTGTGTGTGTATGTGGTCAATTTTTCGCCTTCGATATCTTAAGAACGGAACAACATACGGGCATGCCGATTGTTCTATTGTGTTTATCAGCCTTTAACTTAGATCTGATTAGATTTTGAGTCAAATCGGTTCAGTGGATCCTGAGATATTCAAAAAAACGTCCTCAATGTCACGTATTAACATAGGTAAAAAAAAATATAAATGAATTTTAGATGTTATAATATGAAAAAAATGTAAATATTTTTTTTCTCTAAAATGTATAGTTTTCGAGAAAAAAAATATTTTACTAAAAAAAATAAAAATTGTACGTAAATCAAGGTAACCATGATTTTTGCTATATTAAGTTAGCCATCAGTAGATCACCAAACATAAAAAGAGGGCCATGCTTTTTTCAAAGAATAAAAATTAAATTGTGTTTTAAAGACCACCAATAGCTAAGGTTATTTGGGCCTAGTCAAAGAATAAAAAAAAAAGAGTGTTTATTTTTTGCAAATATTTACTAGGTGGGAAGTATAGGACTGGTCATCAGTCGAATTTTTTTGCTTACTAATTAAAAAGTTATATTTAAATAAAAATTAATTTTTAAACTTAGTTCCGATGACGCGCCGAAAGAATCCGAACGCGTTTGACGTCATTATGTTATCTATGGTCTTTGTATCCAAAAATTTATTATTTTTGATAGTATGTGTAATACATATACACAAACACCAACAAATGCACACAAATTTTAACATAACAACGTCATAAACATTCCTGGCGTGTTTTGAAGTCACGTGATATTTTTTAAATTTTTATACATTTTAATTAATTTTTAGTAATTTATCTATGACTTTAAAAAAATTTTCTTTTCGTTTTTGAATATTATTTATGTTAAATTATTAGAAAAAATTAAAAAATTAATAATTTTTTTAAATTTTAATACCTACCTAATTATGCGACGGAAACCATATGGGCAAAAGAATATTCCAAAAATGGCGGCCAATACATAATGATTAAAGAGAAATATAATAATATATAATAATTATATTTTTTGGATAAATAATTTGAAAATAATAACAAAAAATTAATTAACAGTTTTAATTTTTCTTTGAAGCAATTTTTTTATTACAAACGTAGATAATTGTTTGTTTTTTCAATAAAAAACTATAAAAGTTACACAGCATTTTGTAAAACTGTGACATTTTTGACACTAAAGTATCTCTGATACGTTTCATATTATCCGTCGTACTTATGGAAAAGACACGCTGAATCATCGAGATTTTATGGTCTAACCCCTAGGTCCCACCATTTGACCAACGCCAATAGCGTAGGTATGTGCTATATAATTTACAAATACCTACCTATCCTAATAATGATAATAAAACAGTGTTAGGCCTACATCGTCTTGGGAGGACAGTATGACTCAGTTGGTAGCGTCGCGGCCTCTGAATCAGACTGTCGTGGATTCGAGTCCCACCTCTGCTCATGGATGTTTTGTGATTTTATTTAGTTTTAAGTGATATACAGTCGACTCTTGTTAATTCAAACCTGCGATAATTCGAACCTCTCTATTATTCAAAGTTATCACGAGTTGCCTACAAAATCTCTTTATATTTCGAACTAAATCAATACATTTTTATGCACTTGGTAATTCGTACGAAAAAATCATTGCTATATAACAAAACGACGCGTTAATTCGAACTCATCGGCGTCCAACACTCGACAATTCAAAGTTGCAGAGAGAAAGAGGCGGAAAGATTGTAAGTACATACATACATTTTGCGACAAGTTCAAACTTGTATCAACGTTTGTTTGTTGAGCCTTTGTTTCGAACCATTTGATATTTCAAACACTCGATAATTCGTAATATTTTAAGAGTCCCTCGAGTTTCGAATTAAGAGAGTCGACTGTATGTATATTTGTTGTATTTAAGACGCTAATGACCTAAGTTGTCGACGCGTCTATAATCCACAATAAATAAAAATACATCGTCTTGGTAGTTAATGGATCGTAACCATGGATTCGTACTAGCTATGTGGATTCCCAAACTCTGATAAGTCTTTCCGGGAAACGTAAAACACTGACGTTTTTAACTCTACAGAGACTTAAACTGTCGATTGAAGATTTTTCGAGAATTCTCCACAAAATAATGGTACGACTACGACTGTACGAGAGTTGCAAAATTTCTCGTCTCGAAGTACGAAACAAGAACGATAAAAGTTATAAGTGAAAACTTCCTTAGGCGCACTTTGCCTGAGTAGTGAACGAAAGTGAACCGTCACGCTTCGGGTCGGTGACGCTGAATCGGGTTTACTCGGCTCAAGCATGAAAAGGTATTTGTGGTATGTTGGTAATAAGTTATTTGTAGTTCACAAGTGCGCTAATAGATGACACTAAAACTTAATTGAAAAGGTATTTGTGGTACGTTGGTAATAAGTTATTTGTAATTCATAGGTGCGCTAATAGATGACACTAAAACTTAATTGAAAAGGTATTTGTGATATGTTGATAATAAGTTATTTGTAGGTCACAAGTGCGCTAATAGATGACACTAAAACTTAAATGAAACGATATTTGTAATATGTTGGTAATAAGTTATTTGTAGTTCACAAGTGCGCTAATAGATGACACTAAAACTTAATTGAAAAGGTATTTGTGGTATGTTGGTAATAAGTTATTTGTAGTTCATGATCAGTGTAATATTTAAAGTGTATACAATTTGTGCTGCGTGTTACTAATAGTGAAAAAAGTGGTCTTATGACCACACGACAGAAGTGAAAACTTATATATGTATTTTAAAATTAGAAACTTAGAAGTTTTCACTTCTGTCGTGTGGTTATAAGCACACACCCACTTTTTTTCTTGCAGAGATCAGACTAGACAGCAACACATATTTTCTGGAGCTGAGAGTGACATAATGTTTGCTATTCCAACACAAAATGTTGTTTGTAGGCATTTTCTTACGCATTACATAGATATAAATCATATATAGCAACTTCGTTTTGATATAAACGCATTTCTTTGTAAAGACGTGTCACTGTGAAAGGGAAAAAAATAAGTCGAAGAGAAAAATGTACGATGACAGTAGATTTATATCCCTCGAAGGAGAAGAGGGGGTTGGTCCAGTTCTACTACCGATACCGGGATTCTAAAATCAACCAATTTTATTTTATGCTACATTTACTACTAGTTTATGCATGTTACGTCATCAGTTACAAGAAATATTATACAATACGAAATCTAAAATTAATTTAGAATAAAATTGTGATTCTTAGGTCTACAAATTTAAATCAAACAATTTTCCCTCGATTAAATTATTTCATTAAATTAATAAAATTTAATAACTTTATTACTTATCCAGGCTCTGTTAGTTTATAGACAATTTTTTGGGATCAAATGTCGTGGGATCAATTATCGTTGGCATCAAATGTCGTTGGGATCATTTGCCGTGGGATCACTTGTCGTATAAAATTGCTGGGATCAAATGTCATAGAACCGTGTACCATGAAATTTGGAGGAAAACCTCAGTGCCACAGGATCAATAAATAAGAAATACTATGTTTAAATTGCTTTTAATATATAGTAACGATTCATCTTCAGAGTAATCACTGCTGTTCAGTATGCATATTCTATCATTACTTTGTGCCAAGGAGGTTTTCCTACAAATTTCATATTATAGGTACATTTTGTTTTACTTGAATTTAATAAAATAACCATGGTAGGTACAGTAATCCTAAGTGTACATTTTCATTTCTCGTATTTTTCACTGAATCAAACGTACCATTTTTTTTCAGTTGTAGAAAAAAATCAAAATTATACAGTGTCTAAAATAAAAGTTGCATATTTCACGTAAATGTTCAGAGAAAAAATTATTAAAAATCGAACTAAACAATCGTCAATCGCGGGGGGGGGAGTTTCTCGCTCAGGAGGACAGTTTCTCGCGGGGGCGTGTTGGTGCGATAGCGTTTTTCGCGGAGTGAAAAGGGGCATGGTACAGGGGGGGAGTTCCCAATAGAAAATCGCGGAGGCAGAGTTTAACGAGAACTGAAAGCGTACACTTCATACTGTCCCCAAATCAACGCCGTTTGCAAAATTAATTGGAATAAAATCGTTGACGTCGACAATCGGAGATCTCCAGTAAACTTAATTCTTCTAAATTTCGTGTTAAAAAGTTATCCCAACTCGGCCTTATAACGGGCGTATAAAGCGCAACTGTAAGTAAAAGAGGATAAGTATTTTTAGTCATTTAAAATAATCATTTTCAAAAAAGTTTTAGCAATGCTCCTGAATAGATATCTTTGACGTCTAAAATTGTGTAAATTTAAGAAGTAATAATAAAAACAAAAAAAAAATGCAAGTAAAATAAATTTTACTTATTTTTACTTATTAACTTTCAACATCTTGAAAGATTATATTTTTATTTTGGAAGTGAAAACTAAAAAATTCCAGAATTCCTTGTGTTAATCGAAACCCGCTGGCAAACGTTTAAAAAAGTTCTATATATATATATATATATATATATATAACAGACAGCTAGTGGCCGATTAACTTCTTATCTGTGAATAGCAGCGGAGATTAGCCCCCTCTTAGTTAGCTAGGGTGTTTAATCGAGTGATATGTATTGTGTATGCTGTATCGGGCATGCCGCACTGCTGTCACACGTGCAGAGGGGGTGGCGCCCCCGCCGACGGACCCCGTCGTCGATGTCATTCCATCAAAATAAAATAACGGCCGACATTTATATTGCGTCTGACGTGTGCGTTTTATCAGATATCGGTGCACGTTGCTGTTTTACAGTTTCCAAGTGGTGGTTTTGATTTCAGACGATCCGGATGCAAGATTGTTAAAACCTAAGAGCAAAACCATTACAGAAATTTAAAAATTTTATCTGAAAATTGTTTATATTTTATCGATGATTTTTTTAATTGTAATTTTATATTATAATTTTGGTAACATCACTTCCGCATATTTATTTGTATTAGTGAGAAAATAAAATAAATAAATAAATTTTGTTCATTTTAGTCTTTCTAAATTTTACCCCCCTTTGACACCCGTGGGGGATGAATTTCGAGAAATATTTTCTTAGAGGATGCTTACGTCAGAAAAGGAACCAACTGTCCAAATTTCAAGTTTCTAGCTTCAGCAATTTGGCCTGGGCGTTGATAAGTCAAAAAAACCCTACATCCCCGTTTGAACCCCTTAGGGGTTGGATTTATTTCTAAAAACGATTTATTTATGTATTTCCATCGGGAATACATATGTGTACAAAATTTCAAATCGATCGGATACGTGGAAGTCGTTCAAAATTGACTTGCAAGTTTTGACCTAAACAAACAAACACACAATCACTAACACACAAACTAACATACATTGCAAGTTAAATAAAAGCTTGTAAAAATATATGCGACATCACTGTCTGGAGTGTATATAGAAGGTAGGTACCATATAGGCTACTCTATTAGTAAATAGGCAGTCACAAACGTCACCTCCGCGACATACTTCCGTGACAATTCAACGAGTTACTATAGCGGAAATTTGGGGGTTAGTGCACATCAAAAATGAAGATTAAAAAACTTTTAACGCAATATTCCAATTTTGATGCAGTTGATGACTCGATAATTTAAAAAGTTATTATAAAAAGGAAATCGACACAAGACAGACTTTAAGTGCTTGTTCAAGTGTGGCAAATCATATTTTATAATACAAATAATATTATAGTGTATATGCATAGCAATATTAAATCAGGTTTCTAGAATGAGGGTTATTGCAATGCATCCCTGGGGTGCGTGTTAAAACTAGCATATCCCACTGGAGGGTGTTCTAATAGCATGTTTAACCCCGGACTTCTTACGGGACGCGCCTGGTTTGATTCATCCCCATTCATTTCACCCCTGCTGCAACTTTAACTAATAAACTACGGTGGTGAAAAATCATTTTATGTTATTATACAAAGCTTACCAGTCTAATGTGTTGTTGATACTGAGTTAATTTAATATTTATCTAATAAAAAATTATAGTTATGCGTTTACTGTTAAAATCGCGCTTTTTTACATTTATTAAAATATTAGTAAAAAACACTTTTTTAAGACAAGCTTTTATTGAAATGTACTAGAAAGGAACAAATATGTTTAATAATTTCTATAGGTTCATAACTATAAAAGCGTGAGTCATGACTGATAAACTATCATAGAATTTACAAATCACGTTTTTATAATTGTTATAAACCTATATTATTAAAATTTATTTGTCTCTTTTTTGTACATTTCAATAAAAGCTTGTTAGTCCAGTCACGAGAGCTTAAAAAGGTAGGTCCACTTTGCGTTTTGTGCAGCAAATGATTTTATTTTTTTGTGTCCTCAAACATGTTTAGGAGATGTCAAATCCAAGTTTTCGACCTCTAAAACAGGGCGGGGGAGTTTTGGTGGGCTAAAAACCACGATTTTTTTGCACTTTTTTCGGTTTTTTGCTTATAACATAAAAACGGCTGGTCCTATCGAAAAAATGGTCCTATTCAAAATTAAAGGACACAACATTTACATCAAAATGCACTATAAGTCAAATATGTTTTTGTTCCGATTTTTACAAACTCTACAGAACTTTAAAAAGCTTTTTTATTAATATTTTATTTTGTTCTTTTTAGTTTTTCAAAATTTTTACTATTAGAACATAATTTTTTTTAAATTAATTAATTTAAATCAAAAAATGTCATTGGGAATATGTGTACAAAATTTCAAATCGATCGGATATGTGGAAGTCGTTCAAAATTGACATGCAAGATTTGACCGAAAATGTGGAGTTAAATAAAAGCTTTCTCACCAGTTAGCAGCTCGAAGATATGCAACTATAGTCGTTAAATTTTTTAATCGACGAAAAATTAATTACTTACATAACTTTTGTGTGTTAAATGTTAAACACAATTTTTGACAAGGAATGCTATTATGGGCAACAAATATTTGGTTTCGTAATAATTGATTTAATGCTTATGTATGCTGCTTGATATGTGTTATTTTTTCTAAGGATAATTCATTACAAATCCACATTTCTTAGGTTTTATTCTAAGAACTGGTGAAATTCTCAATTGCATTTTTTATTTATTATTTGAAAAAAAAAAGATATTTAAATTGCGAACTGTAGAGTGATGAATAAATAGGTGAAGATAAGAAAATTGACCATGGTTTTGTATGAGGAACCATACCGACATCTATTTGGAATTGTTGAGGAAAACCCTGGATTAGTACAAGACCTTTCGCGACGGAAGGCAGCAGAAAAAAGTCCCATGTATCCTCGTTGGGATCTGAACCAAGTATCTCCAGAAAGCGAATATAGCGCTGTAGGTACTCTCATAGAGATTGACGATTGTAGATTATAGACCCCCAGATCATCCATTCGGGAACGGTGCAATTAAATCCAGTGTTTAATTTTGTATTGAAATATACAAGCACATGTTTATTTTATAGACACATTTGATGTCAATAAAATCTGTTCACAACAAGCAAAACACATGTCAAGATATTCCCGTTGTATTACGTAATGTTAGGAGTGTTGTCAGAGGACATATGGGATGGCACAGAGGGCATCGTGGCTAGCTGTATTGTCTGCTTGTACGGCGTGTTTGCAAATACGATAATTCTGTTTTTAAGATAATAGCATATTACTAAAAATATTATTAAGACGCTGATCAAATACGTAATTTTTAGAACTTTAAAATTTATTTTGTCAATAATGTTAATCGGTTTTGATGCATTTGGGTCCAAATTGAACTAAATAAAGGTTAATTAAAAATAACAATTTTGCCGAATCTAAAAAAGTAAAATGCATATTTTGAGGAATATTAGAGGGGACCAGCATATTTAAATATTCATGTTAACTTTTATTTATGATCTTCAATCCAGCTACAAAAGTTCAAAAGCGCAAAACAGCGGAACATTCAGATTATTTATTTATCTATTTATTGTAGATTATAGACGCGTAGACATCTTAGGTCATTAGCGTCTTTCAACTACACTAAATAACAACTATCTTAAAACTAAATAACATCACAAAACAACCATGAGCGCAGGTGGGATTCGAACCCACGGCAGTCCAGTCCAGAGGTTGCGGCACTAAGTAGCGGAACATTCAGGAGTAAATGGTGTTCCAGACATGACTCCCCAAACCTAGGTCCGATTATTTTAGAAGAATATCCAATTAATGCATATATTATGTTCGTAAATGAGATGACATTCTGCTGTACAAGATGACAGTAAATTATCGACGATATCTCTGTATATTTCAGAAAAGCAACATTCAAATTTATTTTCATACTTACTATAAATTCGATTTTTATTACAATGAAATTTTGTTTCTCAATGATTTTTTTATTCACTATCTTTCAAAAAAATTTTAATAAAAGTTTAATGACTGATTATTTTTTGAGAACAGATATTTTTTAATATTATTCAAACTATTTAAAAAAAAGTCTTCCGTGGAATTAGGTGTCAGTGAGTCATCCACACGGACTGTTCAGTTTTTATCTTTTCTTTAATAGATGGCTTTTTGGTACTGGAGATGCACTGCTTTTGTGATGGGTCTGCAGTGTTGAAATATTTATGTGTCCCCAAAGTCTAATCCGGGAACTTCATTGAATGCTTAAATTGGAGACACGTAATTGGGTTTTCCTCTGCGTTGTTTCTATGAAACATCAGGAATTAATGCGATATTTCTACATAATTTAATGCCTTACATTTGTTACTTCGTATAATTTGTTAGTCAAAGTTGTAATTTAAATTTTCTTGTAACATTTGTCAGGTTTTATTCTAATCATAGATGATATGAATATTCTAATCGCAATATTGATTTATAAGGCTTCGATTTAAAATTCTGTTTCGGGTACAACCCTCAAGTGTCTCTTATGAACACCTTTTTTAATTTAATAATTAAAAACAACTGAGTAATAAATAGGATGATTATGGAAAAGTAAATACACGTTGGCAGTGAATTTAAAAGGGTAAAAATGGAGCTATGTTCTCAGAAATATAAACGGTTAAAAAAAAAAAAACTGGTCAACTGCAAGTCGAACGCGTGGAGAGGGTTCCGTACTACTTATTCAGTTTCCCGTGGGAGTTTAAAGACTTGGGATTTTCATTTAGGTTTTCCTGTAAACTATGAGTGAGGCCCTATTATCTCTATTTTTTTTTTTTTTCAAAATTTTCGGCTCAGCAGTTTTGAAGATAAGAACCCGGAGGAATACTCGATTTTCGTATATTTTCTTTAATATCTTTTAAACTATGCATTTTAAAATTATAAAAAAAATATATTTGTATTCTTCATTTCATACGTCACATGATGCACTTGATTTTTTTATTTTTCTAATTTGTCCCCCAAAATTAAAATTAGTTTATTTACGCTATACGTCCGTGATTGGGTCACCTAACTCTATATAATATGTAACAAATTTTAACTTTTTTCGTCCAGTAGATTCGGAGAAAATAAGCTGTGACAGACGGAAAGACAGACAGACAGGCACGAGAGTGATCCTATAAGAGTTACGTTTTTCATCGGATTTACGGAACCCTAAAAAAAACAAAAACAAAATGTACACATACCTATTATATTAATGAGTTATAGAAATTGCCCGCAAAGTTTAATCCGACCATAAAAACTACTCTGTACTTTTAATTTTTATACCAAAATAGTGTAGTTTCATCAAAATCAGTCAGACAGAGAAAACTTTATTCTTTATTTTTTTTTAATTAAGTACAGTTTTAGTCAATGGTACACTTTGTCAGTTATTTATATATTTGGATATTTTAAAAATAGTTCTTAGATTAATAGACAGATTATATATAATATTTTATGCATAATATGAAAAGTTAAAGTTTGTGAATTTTATTTATGGCAAATAAAAAAACATTTAACATTCTTTCATAATATATGCATAAGAAGTACAAGAATACAAAATTTAACAACCATTTTTCTCTAATTAAAGGATTATATCATCATTTCCTGTTGTAATTTTTCATTTCAAGAAATTTATAGCTAGTTTTTTAACATAAAATATTCTATTGATTTAATCCGACATGGAGAACCATACATGACTTCCACGTTTCAAAATCATTTTTCAAAATAATCTTTAATTTGCAAAAAATCGGTGGAGTTCTTATATTATGATATTAATGTAAGTACAAAATTACCTCGATATGTCTTCTTAAAGGTAGCTTTTAGAAATTTTCGACCCCGGCGGAAAATAACGACATGCAACAAAGACAGATACGTAGACGCTGATGAGTCGCGCTACAAGGTCGCTAATTGGTAATTGTGTTTTAAAGACCACCAACAGCTAAGGTTATTTGGGCCTAGCACCAATTCATATTTTCAATTCATTATTTTTTTTTTAATATTAAATTGAAAATCCAATTGACACTTTTACCAGCTCTCGGGCTAGAACCCGAGAACTGGGGACTTGTAATAGAGGAACCATAGCAACGCCATGTAAACAACAGCGCCGCTACACTCTCGGCTATTCTCAAGCCCTACAAGGTCGCTCATCTCGAACGTTGAGCATAGAGAGGTGAAGCCAAGTCTGACGTCACAGGTCATAACAAACGTGGCGGCCAAACAACTTCAATATTATTTTAAATGCTTGTAGGGTAGTGATGCGCTATTACGAAATGTTTTAGTCGATTGTCTCGATTGTTTAAATATCTCGATGACTCTCGATGGTTGTCACTTGGACTCGATTGTTGTTGTTTCATAGTTCACCGAGACTGAATCGTACAGTATACTGCATACCCGATGTGAAGAGATCACAGTGTGAACAGTGAACAATCAACGAGTCGCGTGAACACCAGTCGACTAGCATATAACCTTGAATCGCGATTATATGTATTCTCATTCGCTGCTATTGCTATAACCTTGAACAATCGAACATTTCGATTGTAAAATCAAACTCCGAGTCGATTGTGGACTCGATTGTTATTATGAACGATTGCAATTGTTTCGATTGTAAAAACATCTCGAATCGCCCATCACTATTATAGGATCTCTATATCTTCATTACTCAATGATCTCGAACTGATTCATATTCAATTCCATTCCTTCGGTGCTTTTGAAACCTGTTGTTGTTACATGTCTCCTATCGTGATCGAAAATTTGGAAACGCCACCTACCCTATAGGTAGTTCTTCGAAGCCTGACTAAGCGACAGAGACACGCGACAACGGCAGATCTCTAAAGTAACTAAATAATATATTAAATAGAATTGAAAACAAATCAGTTATCGGCGTCTGCGCATCTATCAAGTGCGACGCGATACACTATGTCGTTTTTATGTCGCAAAAGGTGAGTCGAATGAAACTAATTCCTTAACTTGCAGAATTATTAAGTAAAGTTCCCTTGGAGAGCCCACCGATTCGGAAATTTATTTTGTGAAATACTAAGAAATTTCAAATTAGGTATACTTTTATAATTGCTATTATTAATTAACATAAGAATTTACAATTATAAACGGCCAGTAGTCATTTTGATAAAATAAAACATTTAAATGAAAAAAGCAAACAATATTTTGCATAAATTATAATTTACATTTCTCATTAATTAAATAATAAAATGATCTATTTGCACCTGCATTGACCATGTAAAATAAATTCACTTCACAGTTTACGATACAACAGCTGCCGTTGTACAATATTTGTTTATATATATAATTAATAAAAAAAAAAACTCGGGTTGCCTTGCTGCCGACAAAATAGTGATAATACATGGATTGTGTTATTATGCGTGAACCTTAATTTTTTTTGAACAAATTAAAAAATATAAGCCCTTATTACACTCCTTAAATTAATTATATTTTTTCAATTTCAATATTCGGCAAGTATTTTATCAATCCAATATCTGCACCCATTAGTATAGGTCAGTATTATTGATCATTATCTGCTAACTAGTCTTTTCTATGAAATTTCAAAGTCAGACGTCAGTAAATTTTAGAGACATACTTCATTGTCTACTAAAAGGTTAAATTTCAATTTTGAAATGATCAAAAAAAAAGAGTGTGTGTGTACTATGTACGCACGTCAGAAGTTATACTTCTTTTACGTAACAAAACAAAAATAACTCCAAAAATTTTATTCCGCGTGCCAGTACTAAACGTTTGTAAAAAATACGATAAAATAATAAAATAAAGATATTAAATTAACTAATTTAATTTAATAAATTATTAATTTATTAAATATATTTATTTATTATAAAATTAAGAAAAATCGCAGAATAGTGGACAAAATATTTGATTTATTAAATTAAATGTACGACGTTTCGTCTATAAATATTGTTATTTTTATGTATGTACTTGAAAAAGTCTAAATCTATAGACGAAACGTCGTACATTTAATTTAATAAATCAAATATTTTGTCCACTATCCTGCGATTTTTCTTAATTTTATTATAATCACGATGGACACGATTTCTAATATTTATTTATTATATTTATATCTAATTATTTATTAAAAAAAATGCATGTTTGTGTTGAGATTTGAACCCGAGACCTATTGCGTATGAAGCCACGACGTTACCGTTACACCACAGAGACGTTTTATAGCAGTGCTATATAATAGGATATTATAATCAAGAAAAATAATACTGTAAAATCAGTACGTTTTGGAGTACGAACTCATATTTAATGAAAGCGGCACACACGAGCAATTGTATGGCAAAAGCTTTTATTAATGTTATTCAAAACCGAAAACGCTCTTGTCACATTAAGACTGGTGTAACGACTAGTTATTACTAACGACTAACTTTATGGTGATACATTTCCGTGGCGTGGCATGACGCGATGCGCGCGCATCGTAAAAATTCACTCTCATCATTTTTCCATAACGCGCCAAAAGAAGTATAACTTCAAAAATTGATGTTTTCGGACCCAAAATTGTTTTTCAACCCCTAAGAACTCTGCAAACTCTGCGAGTCTAAACTCGTAATTATCGGATGAATCGGATTGTTAAGTCGTTCTCATTTGGATATCGTCGCGGTAACCTCAAAGCATTTATTTGAGGAAGAGCGCTTTAAGAGTGAGTAGTATAAGTGAATTTGTCCGACAAAAAGTCGTGTGGTATTGTAAAACTCATAACGCAGAATTTAACTATTTTTATACTTGACTTTTTTTGTATAGTCAAGGTTAATAAAACTATTAAAATTGTAAGGTGTCAATTATTACCATTATCATTAATTCTTTAAATTCACAACGCCACGGGTTCAGCTGTACTGTGCTCTGCCCCGTACTCTATCTATAGGTACTTAACAAAAGTCCTGTGAATCGAGAAACAAGTTTGTTATAATAAAAGCCATTAATTCTGACAGCTCTTATTATATGTGGCTCTCTCTATATTCGTGCCTTTCAAACCAACGAAGGAGAGTCATCCTCTCAACTCTCTCCCGATAGCTATGTACATATAAGGTATTGTTGTATGATACAGTAAGGCAGATAGGATTTGCTTCACGTCATCAACCAGGGTCATATTTTATGCACTGCTAATTAATGGATTGGCAACTGATATCAAAAATATAGTGATCGTTATATAATTTTGGAATTTAATGACTTAAAAAAAATACTAGTTGCACTAGTTACACGCTGCAAATGAAACTTTATTTATTTAATAAATGAGTAGTAAAAATCGACTAAAGTATATAATTTTGTTTACGTGGTTTTGGTAATGTAATTTGAACCCTGATCACTATATGGACGCGAACGTAAGAATCCAGATTCTATCAATCGTGATCAATGGGTATTTAATATTTTAATATTTTTAAATTTTTTTTGCGTACCTGGTAGACCTCATAATGCAAAGAGGTCTGCCAGGTATGCAAAAAAAAATTTTCAAGGCAGACGATGATAACTAATTAATTGATATAAATTTCATCAAGTAGTGTTGAGCAGTATTCGAGATACTGACAACAAAAAGTGGTAAAAAAAATTGAATTAGTCTGCCACCGATTTGATGTTTTTTGACATAATAAATATTGTTAAATTCAACAACAAAATTTTAGTAATGTTGCCCATTAAACTTTTGTACGATCAGAGCTTGAATTAATTAATTATTTTTCTTTCCATTGTTGCAGTCAAATTGTCGGTTTGTTAAAAAGAGTTTCTTGTCTTCATCAAAAATTGCATTGACGTGATGGAAATTTCAAACATAATGAATTATTACAATGGCACGGAAAACACCATAGAGCAGGCAAATAGAATCGATTAATTGACATCTGAATATAACGACTTTTAAAATGTCAAATCTGAGACAAGGGAATTGAATTCTTTTCTTATTTTTTATTTGCATCTCTCAAATGTAAAGTTTTACATTTTATATAATATAATACATTTAAATTCGATATCGAATTGTGACGTATCAGAATTTAAATTGGCCTGTCACACGAATACAAAATGAGCGCTAGGACTTGAAATTAATATGTCTACTTATCCAAACAGGGACAGCGTTTTATGGGGGTTATTAAAAAAATTATTATCTAATTAATTAAATTTATTTAAGGTATATACAAACACTGTGTCTTATTTTCGTGATATATAAGCTATGTTCCAACCTGTTATAAATGGATCGTTTTGAAACGGTAACGAAACTGTTTTTATTGGTTTTGTGCGCATGCGTCAACCTCGCACAGTTATGTGACGGTACAAACGTACACATTGGTTGGAACGCTTTTGTGACCATATTTGATTAGAGACGAGACAAAACAGAAATAAAACAAATTACAAATGAATAAACAACTATCTCAAGTTGGCATTGAACAGAGACAAACGTAACAAAGTGCTTAATGCGCATCTCAGTTTTACAGTTTCATTTTGGTTTCATGTCTAGAGCATGTACCGAAATGATCGTTCGGAAACCGTTCACAAACTGTCACAAATTCGGTTGGAACGCTTTAATAATCGTCCAAAAACGATCTCAAGTTCGGTTGGAACGCGTTCTATCTATTGCGCATGAGCGTGACGGTAATATTACGGTATTCAGAGTGGTTGGAACAAAGCTATTGTAGGCTAGGCGAACTGTCAGATCCAGTTTACGATCATCGTGTACGATCGCGCCAGTTTCGCCCACTTTAGACCCGAAAAGAATTTCTCAAGGACCGAAAATACTTTTGATCTGCGCATGCGCAACTTCTATTTCTCGTCAATGGTATGCAAAAGTCCACTTTTGTTTCCGAAAACAAGTACTATGTAATGTTGCATTTTCAATGCCACGCATTACAAAAAGAAAAATCAAAAAATGAAACAATACTTCTCAATTTCAACGCAAGTCCGTTCAGTTTACAATAATATTTACCTTCCTTTTTCTATAAGCATTAAAAACAATAATAAAATTAAGAAAAATCGCAGGATAGTGGACAAAATATTTGATTTATTAAATGTACAACGTTTCGTCTATAGACGATTTTTCTTAATTTTATTATAATCACGATGGACACGATTTCTAATATAAATTAAAAACAATTTCTTCGGCTTCGACCTCGGTCGAAGGTGACAAAAAGGCCGAAGTCCAGCTTCGGCTAAAAAAAAGTCCTTCGATTGCACTCTACAAAACAGAGGTGGTCTGTCTTTTAATTTTAAACGCTGCCACTGTATTTGGGAGTAAGAATTGACGGGAGCAGTTCCGAGCCGTTGCTGTCGCGCGAGATGATCATTAATTAAACAGATTTGTAATTCAGTTCGAAGAACTTTTCAAACAACTGACTTGGTCTTGGCTTTGAAATGTTTTGTCATCATCTGTTTGTTTTTAAAGGTATAAATAAAATGACATACGTTTGACCTGCAGAATTAATGATAAAACTTAACTCAATCGACGTACAGATATCATTTGTATCCGCAACCTACACAGAATGCGGTTTGTGTCCCGATAATGATTTAGGGTTAGTTCAGACACGACAGTAGCGTTCATATTATACCCCGTGTCCGGTCTCAAAGGTGAACATAGGGATTTAACATGGTATTGTTCATTTTTGCTGATTCGTGTTCGCCAATTCAACGTACAAGAAAGGTAATCAGGGCCGGCACGTGCGCCTGGTCGGACAGGCGATCGCCTTACGGCGCCAGATTTTTAGGGCGGCATATTTTTGTAGCAGCAAATTTTTCGTGCGGTATTCTACTTTTTAAAAATGATTATATTGTTCGTTTTTTCACCGATTCTTAGTTCGACCTTCTACTACTAGATAAAAGATGTCGCATGTCGCCCAGCCGCTCGGCGCAAATACCATAAGTTGTAAAGGGGGTATTTACAAATTACAGGCAGCCAGGCAGCGTTTATTAGAATTATATTTGTTTTTTATTTGTTAAGTAAATAAAATATATCATCGGTTTATTAATTTTTTTAATATGTGAGGGGGGGCGGCAAAAGTTGTATTCGCCTTAGGCGGCATATTTTGACGCGCCGGTCCTGAAGGTAATGCTACCTATCGAAAGATAAAATTATTGCGCATCAAATGATTCTAAAAATTAGATCAAAAATGAAATTTTTACTTTAAAATACCAATTTGAAATGTACCGATTTTGCAGGAATGATTTCAAATTAAGTAGGCGAAAAACAAAACACTGAAAGAAGTGTGCTGTACTAAAATTGTCAAAAAACTTAATATTTATTCTAATTTTATTTTCTTTATTAAGTAGATATTACTTTTCGTTGTTTAATAATAAAAAACCAATTAAATTCTTCATTACTTAGGGTACCTGCGTTTGTTTTCTTATTATAGTCTATACGAGTAGAAGTAAAAGCCAAAATACTTAAAAATGGCACACAACGTTATTTCCCTATGTTCGACTTTGAGACCGGACACCCGGTATACCCGCGCGGATCGTCAATCCGCGCGGCTACCGCCACTCAACCGCCGAAAAATAAACCCGCGCGGCGTCAGCGCAGTTCTATTGCTATGGCGTGCCATATCGGTGTTTAGTTGCTTTGCGGAGGCCGCGCATTTCGAACGTGTGAACACATTGCTTCTTCGACATTCATCTTTGAAGTGAGGTGCAT
Source organism: Mongoloraphidia duomilia (assembly GCA_039654895.1). Lineage (NCBI taxonomy): Eukaryota > Metazoa > Arthropoda > Insecta > Raphidioptera > Raphidiidae > Mongoloraphidia > Mongoloraphidia duomilia. The sequence continues at coordinate 14,113,743 of CM077522.1, forward strand.
GCAGCATTGCCTCTCTCTTGCATATTCGCACGCTCACAGCGACTGTCTGAAACACTGTTATAGGTATATTTTTCTGCGGTTCAAATCGAGCGGTCGTAAACGCGCGGATTCCGCCGTGTCTGAACTAGCCCTTAGCATCGATCGTGTGTAATTTTTATAAATTTTATTTTTGTTATAAAAATAACCGTCTATAATCCGTAACAGTTGATTAATGATTTGTTGTTAAAACTGTCATATTATCAATAATAAGATAAAGATGCATCGCGGAATATTATTCTGAATCATACAGAGTATAATATCTGTTTGCTGAAAATTTATATCTTGATGCCGTTGCGTTTATCGTCGATTACAAACCCTCAGTTCTCCAGTTTTTTTGTACCTATATAGCAAATAGTTATTGAGATTTTTGAAAAAACACATTTTTGGGGTAGTTTTACCATTCCAAAAAGCATACGGGGAGTTGAGCGTCAATTTTTACCGACTTAAAAAAAAACAGAGGTTATAAATTCGATGTGTATATTTACATATTTTTTATGTTTGTTCTGCTTCAACTTCTTGAGGGGTCCAACCGATTTGAATAATTTCGACGCCGTTATGTTTAGAATATTTACAGAAACGTCCTATATATTTAATAGGGCATACCTTCAGGGTGATCCCACATACATTTTAATTAAATCGGTGCAGTAGTTTTCTTTTTAGTTTAGTAAGTAGTTAAATATCAGACAGAAGTCGTCCAATATACTTAGTTTTGATTTTTGTCACTTAAGAGCATTCGATACTTACAAATATCACTTGCACTGACTCTTCATCTCAAATCCTTTTCCCTCGTCTAAAAACGGTTAAAAAAAAGTCTGCTTGTAAATTATGTTGTGAAGATAATTTTATTTATTATTAAATATAAATAAATATTAAAATTTAATATTAGGATAATACATTACCAAATAGTTTTAAATTATTTTATTCATTAATTACTTAATGTCTAATGATCATTGATTATAATTGATGTAATAATTTTTAGGTGGTATAGGTAATTGAATATCTGATTGAAAAACAAATGGTTGTCCGAAAGCACTTTTGAATAAAATAATTTAAAACCCTTTCGTATTGTATTATCCTTTTTAATATTAATTATTATCTCTGGTCTGATTCTTGGTTCTGATCATTTGGCGTTTACTCGAACCCTTTAGCTTTAAAAATAGCGTCAGGAGAGCCATAATCGTTCTTAGGCAAGAGGAAAGGATTTCAGATGAAGAGCGCAGAGGGTATTTATATAGGTATTCAATGCTCTTAATTCTACAAAATCTTCCAATCATTTTAAACAGTTCTCAAATAAATCATATTAAATGAAAACCCTACGTAATTTCAGAAAGAAACACACCGCACGATCCAATATTAAGCATCTATAATTTTATAATTACCCATAAAATCAGCAGTGGAAACAACAAACATCTAAACATAATAGGGTCCGACGTACGCTGAATTTTGAAAGAGATAGTCGACTGCAATAAAATTTGTTCCGGCTCAGCCATTAGAATATAAATGGTTCTGTTCGGCAATGAAATACGATGACATGCCCGGTGCATGAACAATTGGTTCATTGGTTACGGGACGTTACTGAATTTGTTACGTCTTGTTAAAAATATGTTATGTATGAATTATGTTACTAGTTGGGCGTGAGTTGTATAGAGACAGAAAACAGAATAATAACCGAACGTAATAGCGAAGTATTCGATCTGATCTTGAATAGGATTTTCTCACGGTTTTCCATTAAATCCCACAATATGACCTTGAAAAAAATGTTTTCTAAAAAAAATTTTGCCTGGCCGTGATTGTACTTGGGTCATCAGTGGATTAATAAAGAAATAGTGAGGGCAGTGTAGCCTAGTGGATAGCGTACTTGGTACCACCACTGTCGTGGGTTCGAATCCCACCTGCGCTCATGGAAGTTTTTGTGATGTTATTTAGTTTTAAGTTAGTTGTTATTTAATGTAATTTAAGACGCTAATGACCTAATTTGTCGACGCGTCTATAATCTACAATAAATAAATAAAGAAAGAAATAGGATGTAATGCTTTTTGCAAGAATTATGTGAATTTCACTTCAGACGCAAACATAGACGAGTTTTGTTGACGTGGTAGTTATTATTAAAACAAGCCGTGAGGTGGGTCGTTTATTAGGACTAAAGTGCGACCCTTGAGGTCCACACGACGAACTTCCCAGTTTGATAAATATTTAATAATAATAATTAAATTAGATATTACACAGAAAAGTAATCATTAAAACATAATTATTATTTATTTTTACCAATACCTAATTAAAAAAAAAAAAAAAACGGCTGAACCGATTTCATAAAATTTATGTCGGAACAAAATGACGTTAACACGCCTCGATTGACACCCTTACAAAGTCGATATAATTTTTTATTCGCGAGATATTGTGTAAAATCTATTTTTTTGGTGGTTATTTGGATAAGAAAAAAGAACGGCTGAACCGATTTTGAAAAAATTTCATTCAGATCATATTTACGTTAATACGCGTCGATTGGCACCCTAACGTAGTCGATATCATTTTTCATTCTCAAGATTTCGTCTTAGAAAGAAATGGACACATACGTACGTACGTACACACACACATACACACACAGACATCTTTCTAAAAATAGTGTAAAAGTAGTGTAGTGACCTTGAAACATAAAAATTTTTTCTCCGTTTTGATTTAGATTTTCGGACCCATTACAATAACTTCCAATGGGAAGTTAATAAAGTTCATAAGTGCAAGTAAATTAAAACATGTTTTATTTAATTTAGAATGTATAAAATTATACTAGCCGTCGATGACGGGGCAAAGTCTATAAATGGATTCAACATTAAAGAATGACAAAACAGAGTTATATGATTAACAAAATAAATAATATAGTATAGATGACGCCACTAGAGTTACCTATATGTTTTGATTCAATCACCATGTATAAGATGACGCCACTTCACTTTTCAGTATGAAAACAAAAAATAATAAGTATAGTAGGTATAGATGACGCCACTAGTTATATGGTTTGATTCAATCACCGCGTATAACAGGGGTTCCCAAACTTTTTTGATCATGACCCTATAATTTAAAATTGCAAAAGCTTTCGCGACCCTTAAAATTTTTTTCCCCACAATGTGCAAAATAGTTTATAAAAAAGATTTTTCAGTAAAAAAATACAGCAATTCAAATTTAAGTCGTTAGACTCCCTATCGCCTCTTCACTCCGTTTTTATTTGATTTCGTGTTCTTATTTAGTATTTTTTTTTCTATTATTCGAATTTAATGGTATAATCACGAGAGTTATAAATTCTTTAATCACGGAAACAGGCCGTGACCCTAAAAAATCAGCCCGCGACCCCATTTGGGATCGCGACCCCGACTTTTAGAACCCCTGGCGTATAAGATGACGCCACTTCAATTTTCAGTATGAAAACAAACAAGAAAACATGTAAGGTGTATTACCTATGAGGAGTAAGCATATAAAAAGTAATAAGTCATTAAAATAAAGATTTAAGATTTTCGTTTAGGTTTTCCTGTAAACTATGCGTGATGCCCTATTTTTTTCAAAATTTTAGGCTCAGTAGTTTCGGAGATAAGGGGGGGGGGGTCGGACGGACGGATGGACAGACAGACACGAGAGTGATTCTACAGGTACGGAACCCTAAAAAAATCAAAATCGGTAAAGTGGAAGCTACTAAAAGTTCTCAGACAAAAAATAACGCCTTGTGTTTTAAATACAGTATACAGATTTAAAATTCTTTATATTTAAACTGTTAAAAAAACAAAACAAAATATGATATCTAGTATACTTAAATACGAACAAGTGTAACAGTAATTGCTGCCACCATTTTCCTTATAAATCAAATCATAACCGTACATCAAAATTTATTACCAACTTAGCAAACTAACATTGATTTATAATCTGAACTAAATTACTGTTATCTTGGCTTTAAGGTAGAGATGATTTCAACGTCAGGAAATAGCAATTAAGATTTGTGATTCTTAAGGACAGTTAATTGAACATAAAATACAATTTATAGATATAGGGCTTTGCACGAGGCGAGCAGAAAAAAATCATCTTGATCTCGTTGAAAAAATTAAAAAACAGTATCATCTTGGTCTCGGTATCGTCGTATTAATGAACAGTTCTTCTCGCCTTGTCTAGTGGTTCCGTTAAGAAATTGTATGATAGTTTCGATTTATTTCAGAAATAAAGCTGATATTTTTGATACAAAAACTCATGATTTATACGTCAATTGACTTTTGCCTGCGACTTCAATAGCGTGGAAAACTTTTTTCCCCTACGGAACTGATTGGAATTTCAGGATAATAAATAGACTAACAGCTATGGGTAAAAGTGTCAATTGAATTTTCAATTTATTATTAAAAAAAAAAAAATGAATTGGAAATATGAATTGGTGCTAGGCCCAAATAACCTTAGTTGTTGGTGGTCTTTAAAACATAATTTAATTTTATACATACAAAACTTGAAGAAAATCTGTTCAGAGGTTTTTGTGTGAGGCGTTAATAAAACACAGCTAAACATATCATTAGATAATGTACCCACATGGTAAAGAAAACGCATAAAAATCGGTTCAGCGGTTTTCGAATTATACAGCCGGACAAATAGAGGCTGCGTTTCAAGAGGGTAGAGACGTTTGAAAGAATACATTGAATAATTAACACATCATTCATCTTGTTCATAAAAAATATTTCATTTTATTACTGATTTAGTTTTTTTATCTTATACCTATATCGTTTTGATCTTGTCTCGTTGAGAGAGAAAAAGTTATAGGTATTGTCTTGGTGTCGTCTCGTTTCTTTGAAACGAGACCAAGAAAATATCTGTCCGTGCAAAGCCCTGTTTATAGTTACTAAGTACACCATCGGGTATTTGATTTATTATTGTGCATTTTTTATCGCAAATCATAGCTAAAATCATTGCAGTGGAACATTCAGCACGCACAGTTTTTTTAATCAACTTGCTTATCTCTACTTGCCTGCCTAATTAAAAAGCTTATTATTTTATTAAGTTCATAAATACTTACATAATATACATACGTATTTGTTAATTATGTTTATATCGCTAGACACGCCTCATAGTGTGTTGGATTAGATCCGGAGTTTTCTCCTACATCCATAATTCGGTACAGAACTATTTAATGACCAAATTTTTTTAGACAAAGTCAGACTCATTGAGTCACAAGTTGACGCCTACACGGGGTAATCTTCAACTGAGTTTCCCATATCAGTCAAAATAATAATTTTACATTTTAACCGATAATGTAGATAAGTGTTCAATTAAAAAGAACTGTGTAAATAAATAATAAAAATTAAGATATTACTAAGAACTCCGCGGTATATATTTGCCCAAAAACACAAAGAATGAAAAAAATAATTTGTAGAAGTCTTACTAATCAGCATTAAGAAATAAAGTTGTTCATTTTTTCGTTATTTACTTATAAATTTAATCTTTAATTTAAGCTGCACCAGGATTCCATCTTGATAGTACAGTAAGTTATATAGGTATATGCCGAGGTATATGCATTAAAAGAATTGGCTAATTACACTACTGGACATGCTCTAGCGTATATTGTAGTTATTTTCACATTAATTACATGAGTGAGGACGATAAACCATGGCTGTGACCCATCTTTATGGTACCAGTTTAAGAGAGATAGAGATTGGCCATACATCCATTTTTTAATCGCTAGGGCACGTCCAGGTAGTGCAAGTCAATGGATTAAAAGTATGTGTCCGTCGATCACTTTTGAAGCAAATTAAATATATTATGAATTATACTGCAGTTAGGTACAGGTAAAGTTCTGAATAAATTATAGCAGATGTAAGAATTCAGTGGTCATTATAATACAAATCTGTGTGCCTACACACATTGTTTTGACAATAGTGATTTAAAGATAGGTCTCGTGATTTGTTGTTTATAGCTACTGGCTACTCACTACTGTGATCAGTGATCACTAAAACGGTTATTCGCCCCCCATTGAAAAATGTCTTCAAGATATAGGCAGGTATGTCTTGTACACAAATATTAGATAACTTCTTAGAACTCATAGATAAATAGATAGATTAATTTGGGGACAGGAAAAAATATCAGGTGTACTCGCAGGCACGTGTGCCTTCCCGACAATTAACTAAGCCCCGAACAGGGTTTGGCCCTCGCGAGAAAGCACTCAGTCCATTCGTGATGAACCTGATGAAAATCTTGATACCAAAATATTTGGTTCCCAAGGTTAGAATCTGAGGCGCTTGCCCATCATCTCGTTGTTTGTTATTGTCTCCGAACAGTCATGAGCTTTCATCTCCCCATATCATTTGTTTCCAGAGTGCGAGCACCAAAGGTTTTGTGTCTGACAGCCGCCAAGGCAGCACAATTTAACAAAAATAGTACAATTCTTCAGTCTAAACGCTCAATCCTTCAGCGCACAAAATATTCAAATGCCTATCATCATTCGTCGCCGTAAGAGATGGAACTAATGCTGTTTCTCACTATTAAATAAATTACTTGAATTGATTCCTCGCTAGGCACTTGCTAGAACATGATTAAATACAAGAAAAAAGACACTTGAAAATTCTACAATATTTATTAACACTCAACGCGTTTCGGGCTATCAACCCATCTTCAGGAGTACAAAAACTATACTAAACTTATAAAATACAAAACCGTCCTTAATATATGGAATCTAAATATACTAATTACTTACTATGCTAATTACCTGCTCTATTTAGCTGCAATGCAATATATATAGGTCAAACTGGACGTACGTTCAAAACTAGAATTAATGAACATGTAAAATCTATCCAGACCTTTAATCATAATACAGGATTCAGTATCCACTGTATACTGTATAGATTTTAACCACATTTTTGATACAATTAACTTCAAACGGTTTGCAATAAAGGTAAAAGATTGCCAATTTGGAAAATTTAGAAATTCGAAAAGCTATAAACCATAACAAAACCCTATTAAATGATCAGGTAGATTTTACATTTTCACGTTTGTTACAAACTATAATTTAGTATTTAGGTTAAATAGAGCAGGTAATTAGCATAGTAGGTAATTAGTATATTTAGATTCTATATAAAGACGGTTTTGTATTTTATAAGTTTAGTATAGTTTTTGTACTCCTGAACATGGGTTGATAGCCCATAACACGTCGAGTGTTAATAAATATTGTAGAATTTTCAAGTGTCTTTTTTCTTGTATTAAATAAATTGCCTAAAACTTGTTCCACAGTAATTAATGCTAAGTGTAAAAGTAACATTGGAGAAACAATTACAAACGAAATATTTTTTACCTCCTCTTTAATCTAGTTTTGTCTGCAGCTTCTCGTTGTCTTAATTATTGTTTCTTCTAATGACAACCTCATTATATTAAAAGTTAATATATTGACCAAAGCTATTGTTGACCAAATTATAAGCATTAATTACTCTGAACTGCTATTAATTTCTTCTAACAGATATGTATACAGTTCTTAATATAAGTGCAGCTACTAGACTATTAGGTTTGCCCTCGTTATGCAACGAAAAATTTTCAACAGTGCATCGCTCATCAACAAACGGTAGCTGGTAATAAACAAACATATGTACGTAGAAAGAGAGTACATCGTACAACAAAATTGAATAAAGTTATTCATAACGTCCTACGCAGTAGACTTCAACAAAACAGATAGTTTGAATGCTATAACTAATATGTTTTATTTATCGAACACGTAATCTTCTTCAGCTTACACGCAGCTGTTATAATACATAGTAGCGTGTATAGATAGCTTATATAACTGTATGTAGGAGCTGGAGTTGCTATTAGAGATGCTGCATAGCTATTCTGCCTTTCTCAGTATACCGACGGACTTATATGTTATTGGTAAAGGTTATGTAATGATTCTTTTCTACGATGAGCTTTTAAAATATTTTAATAGGCAGTTCTTACTAACAAAGAGTACTAAGAAGCAGTGTGGTTGGAAACTAGAGAGCCACAGCAATTTTATTATTATATGTAACATTTCTCCCATAATCAGCAAAAACCTAAACTGTTTTTGATGATGATGGGATTTCTCGAATTGTATATTCAATTATAAAATTGTTGTTAAGAAGTGACTAAATTGTCGCTTATTCTTGTTCTTATTAAGGAAGATTTTACGTTAATGTCATATAGGTCATCTGATTTAGAAAGAGCTGACTGTAATTTGGAAGCTCGTCGCTGGTCTTAAGCATTAAATTACGTTTAAAAAAAACACAGTTTTAAATTTAGTATCAACGATATTTTATTTGACTATTTAAGAGAACAAACAAGGCTCTAAAATTAACGGTTTTTTTTCAATTTTAAAGTACTTATATTTTGAAAAAAAATGCAATTTTTTGCAAACTATAAAATTCTCTTAAATAATTACTCACGCATATAGAAAAAGACACGTTGATTCCAGTGGGCACACGTGCACCTCTGTATGTTTTTGGTTTAGGATTTATGGGTGTTTAAAAAAGATCTTTGAACGCTTATCCCTTCTAAACTATAATAAGATACTGACGTTTTCTGTGACTTGTTGGAATCGGCGTGTTTTTCCTCTAAGTACGACAAAGAAGACGATCTTAAAAATTCGTTTTTTATAATTTTCAAGATTTCGCCTCAATTCTTTCTACGTCGATAAAAAATTGTTAGTGTTTTGATGGTTTGTGGTTACTTTTTTAGTATTCAATATCTTCACATCAAATGTATAACGGTTTTTATAGAAGACTAGCGGCCCGGTCTGGCTTCGCCCGGATGCTATGAATTTAAGACTTATTATCCCCCCCGCGAGAAATTTTCTCCTGTGAAGCGAAGCCGGGCTGGGCTGGTGTTTCTTCGTTCGAATTTTATTAATACTTTACTGACTCTCTTCGCTCGTTCACTCGAATTTCATAAACACATTACTCCCTCGTTTCGCTCGTTCGCTCGAATTTTATTAATACATTACTCATCGCTTCGCTCATTTGCTCGAATTTTATTAATATATTACTCGGTTGAAGCTAAGCCAGCCAATTATTATTATAAACTATGTCCTAAAGTAAAGTATTATACCTATCGACCAGTGAAAAAAATTTTGAAATCGCTTCAGTAGTTTCTGAGATCACTTTTTTCACTCGAACGAAGCCGGACCGGCCAATAATTATAATTAAGAGATTTTTTCATTGGAGAGCAGCCAATTATATAATTGTTTCGAAACATATAGGAAAAAATCATTTTACCAACCAGTGGTCATAATCAGGATTCTAACCTGAACCTTTCCACTTTCGCGGCGGAATGAGCTTACAATACTCAATCGTGACAAGATTGCTAAACTAATATTCTCATAAGCTCATTCCGCCGCGAAAGTGGAAAGGTTCAGGTTAGAATCCTGATTGTGACCACTGGTTGGTAAAATGATTTTTTCCTATATGTTTCGAAACAATTATATAATTGGCTGCTCTCCAACGAAAAAATCTTTCAATTGCATTTCAGCCGTATAAAAAAAATATTATTATATTATAATTAAGAAACCTACCCCGGCGTGCGCACAATAACTCACCAAAGTTTCATCGCAATCGGATGAATGGTATAGGAACGCATCCGGGACAAACAGACAAACAAACATACATAATTTTACATTCATTTTTATATATAAAAATTGAAGGAAAGCCTCTGTGGCACAGGATCATTAATTGATACTGATATTTAAAATTGGCACTCTGAAGATCGCACGCCGAAATGGCAGTATAAATAAATGCAACTAGTTTACCTGCGCAAAACTTTTTTGCATGTTGCTTTAACAGTTTTTTAAAGTCCAAGTGTTTTGGTATAGGCCTGTCACGGAGGTTTTCTTTCAATCTTCTATACATATTAATTGTAAGGATCGCATTTTGCTCTGAACTATTTTAGGGTCAACTTAACCATCACTATGATGACTTTTATAACGGTACGATATTATTCATTTCCTTCAACATATACAAACAATGAAATACCCAAATAGCGTGAAGTGGGCATTAAGGTGGTGCCACAGGACCAATAATCAATCATGGCACACTTAAAACAATGGTCTGCACGCCCTTTTACATTAAAACATTTTAAAATTTCTGACCGCCCTCTAATTAGTTGGTGGTTAGCCAGTAGCTGCTTTTTTACCTTCTTGTATTGATGCAACCTTAGTTTTTCTTTTCCTGATTTGAAGATGTACAATCTATAGAAAAAATTATGTAAGTAGCATCAAGATAAGAACAGATTAATTCAGTCTGAAAGGACTGTTTTGTTTTGTGATTATGAATAATGGACTTGTCTGTTGTCTATAATATTTTATTAATTCTGATCTATATTTCATAAAAGCTGATGTCATTCAAAGAGGAATTTAAACACACCAAGAAGATAATCAGAACGAATTTTGAAATGCAATATTTTTACTTGTGGGTTGTATCTGATATTGTCACTAATGGACAACAATGTTGATCAGACCTTTTAAAGAAATGTTACGATTAGATTTTTGATACTTTGAAACTGTTATTGGAATAATATTTAATAAAAACTAACTGTCCGATCCGGCTTTGCCCGGGTGCTATGAATTTAGTGTCTATTTTGACAGTTGAAATGTTTTCCAAAATACATAAATACATGATGCGTAACTATATATGGAATTGGAAACAGAACGCAGCATTAATTCATAACCTCCTGTCTCCTGTAGCTTGTGGATAGTGTGGATGCATGGCTTGAATGCTGTCCCTCAAGAACAGTTTTCCGCGAGAAAAAAGTAGCCTTTGTCTTTTGTCGAGCTTCAAGGAATCTCTTTGCCAATTTTCGTCGAAATGGGTTCAGTGGTTAAGCCGTGAACAAACAAACAGACAGACAGACAGACAAACACACTTTCGAATTTATAGTATTACTTTCTATAAAATGTCATTTTAAACATTGGAAAACTAGGCTAAAGTAAAAAATGTGCTATTAATTTTTTTCGTTTTCTTATTACATAGGTACATAAAGTCACAAAAAATGTATTGATGAAAAACTGTAAAAAGATTAAAAAATAAAATCGTTATTTCTTTGAGTATATAGGATCAGAATTTTCCGTCTGCCGAATATATTTTTGAAACTATAGGAACTTGCAATAATCAAAATTTGAAAGACCTGTAATCATGCATTCATGCAAAAACAATGTGAAATTTTCAACTTTATTTTTAAACCAACAGTAAAAACTTATTTTTCCTCGTGGCATGTGTAAACTTACAGCTTTTCCTGTATATTCTATGATCAACAATGTATTCTGCTACAAGTAAATCTCAAACTTGGCTTTGAGACTGTACCTTAACAGGTAAATACATTACCTACTAATCACGTTGGCATCTCACATGTTAAAAGTATTTGCAGCCAATGGACTAATTAACATACCAAACTTCAAAAATATTTTAATTAGTCACCTTTGATTCATTTTTGTATTAAAAAATGTATGTAGTAATACGCAAATAATGCAATTTATCTTGAATGGAAATAACACATTATACTATTCCCGGTGTGTGATACACTCCCGATCCTGTTTATGATTAAGGATGTAATAAGGTAACCTATGATTGTTAAGATAAATAAATTACAAAATTACAAGTTCATGCAAAAAATTCACAGATTTCGCAATCCTTGCAACCATCGAGGACATTGGAAATGATAACAGCATATATGAAACATAATTAACTGTTTATTATACACACAATATTTATCAATGCACTGTTTAGTTTTGTCAGGAATAACCCTATTATTCTTCTGTTATATACGCGTTCACTTTTGCTTGATTACTTAACTTTTAAATGGATTTTTCTACAGTATTTATTAACATTTGCTCAAAAATAACACCGCAGATCGTCGCAAATACCTTTCAATTAACTAGACATGATATAAAACACATTTCGAAAAAATTGCACTTGTTCAATTTTGCATGATTGCTCCTGGCGACACCGTTGTCTTTTGGTCTTGAACGAAAACTCGTAACTCTGCCCCCATATACGAACATAAACATTTCCAATGTTAAAACAGTTCAAAAGAGTCTTTACTACGATACTTTTCAAACCTGGAAGGAACGCTTTTAAATTTTTAATATAATTTATTACTTTGTTTTTATACAAAAATATTTTTCCCTGAGCGGCATAAAAAAGAGAGAAAATCAAAAAGGAATTTGCATAAACGCGTATATATTATTTATGGTTGATATGCGCTAAATCAAATGTAACAAAGAAAAACCGCTGCTCGTATCAGAATAAATATATTTTTCCGTTTTAGACATAAGAGAAATCATTTGTAAAGAGCAGTTTTTTTTATTTTACAACACATGTATTGTATATACATGCGGTAGTATTATAGACTAAAATACTTTTTTGCCATACCCAGTCCTGGATTTATAAATAGGCCCTATAGGCCGCGGCCTAGGGGCGGCAGCGTCCTAGGGGCGGCAGATTTCAGAGGACGATCACTCGATTTCAGAGGATAAAAGTCAAACACGTCCACTGGTTTTCTCATGGTTTTTTATACTTTCAATAAATCCCTATAGGAAGAAACTTATTCCTATCGAAACCTATATTATCGCGTGAGTGATAGATGAGAGCAGCGCGAGGCCCCTTTACTACAAATGGAAAATTATTATTTTAGAAAGGTATGTACATGGGGCGGCGGAAATAAAGTGGCCTACACTCATAAAAAATATAAATCCGGCACTGGCCATACCCACTACAAAATAGCTACTTTCGATGTATGTACAGCGGCCTTTAATGAGTCATTTAACAGAAGTGTGCGAAAAATGTTTTACTTACCGCACTAGGGCGGTAAGTAAACTGTTGCTATAGCAACTTCTGTTTATTCGCTCTATATACGCCTGCGTGCGCTTGCCATTACTTACTCACGAACTTCACGGCATACTGTAGAAGTAAAGATGGCGACGCAAATGAGCTGTCAATATTTTTCGAAAATGAAGTGAAAAGTAGGTATTTTGTAGTGGATATGGCAAAAAATACCATATATATTTCGTGCGTACCTAATGGTATTACGACTCATGTGACAAAAAACTCGCTATCGCTCGTTTAATGTACAGCGGCCTTTAATGAGTCATTTAACAGAGGTGTGCGAAAAATATTTTACTTACCGCACTAGGGCGGTAAGTAAACGGTTGCTATAGCAACTTCTGTTTATTCGCTCTATATACGCCTGCGTGCGCTTGCCATTACTTACTCACGAACTTCACGGCATACTGTAGAAGTAAAGATGGCGACGCAAATGAGCTGTCAATATTTTTCGAAAATGAAGTGAAAAGTGAGTATTTTGTAGTGGATATGGTAAAAAATACCATATATATCTCGTGCGTAATGGTATTACGACTCATGTGACTAAAAACTCGCTATCGCTCGTTTAATGTAATTACTCGTCGTAATGTAGTCCATTTCACATCTAGATATACAATTCTACTACCTATAAATGAATATTAGTCGATTGTATTTCCGTAATGACGTATCTATATTACACACGAGATATATATGGTATTTTTTGCCATACACTCATACGGCATACTCTCTATAAAATAGCTACTTTTCACTTCATTTTCAGTATTTTCAAAATTTTTGACATTTGACATGTACAGCAAACTTCATTTCTAATGTCGGTTTTAGGTATTGTCCACTGCAATCTGTATATATAGTGTCATTGTATAGTGTAGATATATAGTTATGTATCTGCTAAGTTCTGGCATTCATTTCGCTATCGATTACAAGAACCCTGGTTCGAGCCTGGCTTTTGGAGTAATATGAAATATTAAATTTATTGATTTTTTTCTTTTTTTATTATTAAAAATAATACATCAAAAAACCTTAAATTATGTACTATTGAATTTACATTAAATTACTATTGAATTTTATACTTTCCCGCACACCTGCCTGATAAATAGTCCATTACAGGCCTGGATACATGCATGTAAATCAGCTATTTTTTAGTGGATATGGTAAAAAACATTTGTCACATTTTAATCTTAAAAGTGTATACTGAGGACCAAGCATATTTAGCGAGATTTATTATTAGGTATAAATATACATATACAGGGTGTATCACAGAAAACCGAACATAGGGAAAACTCCATTGTGCAAATTAGTTAGGATCAACGATTACTTTGGCCACATATGAGAATGGGTACCATGGTAACGCTGACTAACCATTATTTAATAACAATAATAGCTAATAATGAATAATTAGAAAAACCAGTTAAAATAAATTCTTCAATATTAAATGAATTTATTTTTATAAATGAAACAATTTTTTATTAAGAAAATATTTTTTTAACTAATAATTAAACAAAACAAACAGTTAAAATAAAAAATTAAAGCAAATGTTCAAATAAACATCCATTTTGAATTAAGCAGTGGCTTAATCGGTTACAAAAACTTTGTCTCACTTTATCTAACATTACAGGAGTCATATTGAAACATACTTCGACGACTTTGTCTTTAAGTTCATCCAGATTTTGCCAAATTTTGTCAAATGAACAGCAAAATGCATTTGTTACTGTATACGTACACCATGGTAACCATGGTAACGACCTCTGAATAGAGGGCAAAGCAATCTCTGATCTTAACTAATTTGTACTGTGTACTTTTCCCTATGTTCGGTTTCCTGTGATACACCTTGTATATCGGTATATTGGGATCCGTCAAATGGGTGGAGTTTAAAAAACATGGCGTAAAGGGGGGGACATTTTATATACGGGGTATACTTTTGCGTGTAATTTTGTGATTTTCAAAGTGGTAAGAAATAATAAATATAAGTGCAATTTGCAATTGGGCTGGTACGAATCCTAAACAAAGGAATTTCGTTGAAGGAGAACGGATTCTCAAAGCTGGACATATTATCAAATGTGTGAAAAAAACAAGATAACTGAGCTGTCAAATGTAGTAATTTTTACGGCATATTGCTTAAAAACATCAAAATTAAAAGAAAATCTCCACGAAATTAATCATCCGTTCAATGCTTCTTTAAGGCAGGGTTAGGTGAATAATGTAAACACATAACTGCAACATAATATGTTATATTGTAATAAGTAGGTAAGTTACTAACCTCAAAATATTTGTATACAAAGTTAGTCCTATAAATTTGTTAATCATCAAATGATTTTACTATGATAATAAGTACATCTTATTATTAATATAAAATATTTTTTTAATTCATAAATACAGTTTTTCCACATTTCATTAGAAAATAATTCGCTGTAAAGTAAGTTTTACAAGGCAATAACTGACAGTGTTTAATGCCATGATATTAGAAAACGTCGCGAATTCCATTTTCGATAAACTTTTTGTTTATTTTATTTGTTTTATATTTGTAATAAACAATTTCATGATAAATTTGCACTGTTAGCATGTAAAATTTTCCCTCGTTTTGAGTACAATTTTGTGCCACCAGATGTCATATGCTCATTTGACGGGTCCCAATACTACTATATACTTATCAGTTTTAGAACTTCGAATTAACTATACAATTTCAATGTAGGTATCCCTTGTTGTTTTGGTCTTACAGAGCAGATGAACCTATAAAAAATCGTCACCTATAGTGTCCCACCTTTTACGTAAGGAACTACACTTCAAATGAGCCATTTTCCTGAGAGTAGTTCTTTCAACTATCCACGAGAGGCAACACTTGTGGTAGGTACAAACATTATTTATTCCCCATTAGTGTCGTGTCACTTTAGTGGTATAGTTTAACTATTTAATTAATTTAATAATAATAATAATTTAATAATTAAGTTATACCACTAAAATAACGCGACATTAATGGGGAATAAATAATGTTTGTATCTACCACAAGTGTTGCCTCTCGTGGATAATTTAAAGAACTACTCTCAGAAAAATGACTCATTAAAATCAACTCAGTGCGTTGCTTTTCTTCTCGACATAATTTTTCTATATCAATATACAGCCATACACATAGATGATTACATATATGGAACATATATAGATATACATAATACTTATACTACCATACATATCATGCATCCAATTCTGAACAAAAAGATATAAAATATCGTATTCATGGCGCAAGCCCAGATAAAAAACAGAGCACTGATAAAATAAATGAATAAGGATTTGGATGTAAAACGGGCGAGCGTATGCAGGGATGTATCTATGTTTGTGTTATTGCAGATGTGCAGGCGGAGCGCCAAATCCATACTGGAACGCCTTTCGATTATGGACCGGATTCGACGAACGAAACAAAGGTAAGTGTCTTAGAAATTACTTATTTAATGAATGATATAATGAAAATTTTCTGAAAATACCAAGTCTTCATGGTTTCCGGGCTTGTAGGCCGTGGTCCGGTGGTATTTCTATCTGACGTTTCGTCTACAACTGCGGTAGACATTCTCAAAGGCGATGTGGCAGCGGTCGAAGTGTCCTCCTTAGCGGCTCACAGGCCTATAAGCCCGGAAACCATGAAGACTTGGAACAATGCCGGCCGTGAAAGCTTGCACATCTGGATTTCTGAAAATACTTTTTTAGACGCTTTTTGCTAAATGGCTCTCTGCAGACTGCAGGTACTTAATAGCGCGTTAAATTTGGCAGCTTATTTTTTATGCAATGCTGCATTATATAAACGTGCTGCTACCAGTTCTGACGTCGCAAAACGTAGTTTTAGAAAATATTTTTGATGTAAGACAAATAACGTGACGAGGACAGTGTGGTCTGCAGTGCGGTTAGCGTCGCGACCTCTGGATCATACTGTCGTGGGTTAAATTCCCGCCTCCGCTCATGGATGTTTTGTGATGTCATTTAGTTTTAAGTGTGTTGTTATTTAATGTAATCAAGACGCTAATGATCTAAGTTGTCGACGCGTCTATAATTTACAATAAATAAAATAAATAACGTGACGTACAGTAAGGTAAAGCTCATAATGCGGCTGTAAATAAAATAATAATAACTTCTTTATTGCCAAAAGGGTTTGTATAAATTATAATCAAGTAGGTACTTAACGCTAGGCTTCTCAGTTCAAAAGTTCCCTTATCATGGTTGAGGAAGATGAAAGAAATTTCACTTCAACCGTGACTTTTTACTAGTGGGTGAGGCACATATCCTTTTTTATACTCCACAATAGATTATAGAATGACAAAAATATTAATGTTCACTGCATATGCACTTTCCAATTCAGTTATTTTTTAAGAAATCCGAGGAGAAAAGTACCTGCAGTACAGGTTTCTCAAAAAAAGAGGGAAAATTGATTTTGAGAATATGTATTTGTGTTTATGTATGGAAAAACCTTCTCTATATCGCTTCTTAGAACTTTTTTCTTCCAAGCCATCGTGGAGTATAAGATTTGTGTCAAAACATAAAATGAAAATTGATAGAAGGAACTTTCAGATTGTACCGTTAAAGTGTAGCTTTAAACTATTTTTGTTTGAGACGAGTTATGTCGAACATTACGACTGGTATTTGAAAAAAAAATATTTTGGCACCGATATTTTATGTAATATCATTAAAAGATAGCAGTAAGAAAAATATTTGACAAGCCATATTTTGCAAATAAAATAGTTCTGTAGCCGAACAAAATTACTAGTTTATTTATTTGAAAAAAAATACCACAATATTAGCGTTTGTCACACGACGGGACTTCAGGGTCTGAACCACATAATTTGGAACAAGTTGGCACCAATTTCGCGAACGTTATAAACGTATTTATTTATTTTTATTTATTTTATTATACAGTTGTATATGATTCTTATCACAGCTAATAGAGTTGAGCAAATTAGTGTGTCCAAAATGTGAGACAAACGTTTCAACGTTGCGGATGACGCTCTAGCGGGGACGTTTGGTACGTTTCTGTCCTTCTATAAACGTTTTCATACCACACATATACACACGCGCATGGATACACACACAAATACACATATATAGATAGATAAAGGTATAAATCAGAAGCTGGGGTTGGCAAATTTATAGCCGAGATAAAGAGAGCGCCTCGCGCGCGCATCGACTAGAGTTGGAGCGTATAGCGTCGACAGTTACAACACTGGCACCCTTAATAGTTTTTTGAAAATTTAAAGAAATAAAAGTAAATTGGAGTCCAAGTTCTGACCCATAGACATAGAAATCTATAGGGACGTGGTACAAGCGAGTGGGGTGGTTGCTGTTAAGGGGGCGGTGAGGAAGCAAGTGTGCCCACATTCTTTTGGTCGCTTCAGTTGCGCAAGCGCTGTACGAGCAATTGAGCGTACGCAAAGACGCGAACGACTGCACCTGACGCAATTGAGCATGCGCAAAGACGCGGCCAATAGAACGTGGGCACATGCATAGCAGGGACATGTCCATAAGACAGGCATGCACCCTCCCCTGAATGGCTTTCCCCCCTCGTCTAAAGTGCCACTTTATACTACATCCTCAGATTTCGATATTTATGATCGACCGTACAAAAGTCTACTGGACAACACTACTCAAATTTTATTATTGATCATTGTAGTGTTACACGTGTTAAAGGAATTTAACAGATAATGGCCTATTCTATGCTAACGATAGTCGCGGTGCTTAGCAAGTGCTTAACAGGATAAGTACTGTCGCTAATCATCTTTTGTTCGTTTCACATAATTTCTGTAATAATTTATTGTCTCATTATAACTAATCATTTTACATATCATTTGGTTCTAAAATTTAAGGGCCCGAAAACGGGAATTTTTTCCAATCGTTCTTTGTTAGTTTACAAAGAAAAAAAAATTAAATGACTACTGATAACAGCTGGTTAATGTACTCACCGTGAAAAAAGGGCAGCGAAAAAACCCTTATATAAAAGCTAATACGTTTATAAATATTTTTTGTTCAACACCCGCAAGAAATATGTAATTTCGTGGCTCTACTGAGAGTGGGCGAAATAATGAATTCTCTGACTGTAGACGTAGAGAGTGGGCGAAATGGCTCATAGTCATAACTCATTACGGCTCATTACGGGAAACGTTTACGTAAGTGTTGATAGTTTCGTCAATCAATCAGGTCACCCATTATTTCGTCCACGCTCAGCAGAGCCACGTAATGACATATTTCTTGCGATAAATACAAATTTAACACGTAAGCCGTGACCAAATACATAATTAGATGAATGCATAATGACTGCAAACAGTATATGAAAACACCTGCTGTAAGAGCAATGACGTAACACAACACTGTAGTCAGGAAAAATTCATTAATTCAAACCTATGTCACCGTAGGGATTTTAACCCTAAACTTTCCACTATCGCGGCGGACTGAGTTGACATTACTCACACAGTGACACATTTTCAAACGATCGACTTTCTCCCTTTAAAGCATTCTGTCACGAAAAACCACTACATGCGAGAGTCAATATTCCAACACCACTGCTAGACTACAAACACTCAACATGTAAAGTAAATACAACAGGTGAATACAAAGATGAAGTATCCATTTTTAATAACACCAAGACAAGATAGAATTTCTATCAAATATCGAGGCAAATTAATTGGAACAACACATAATCTGAGGTTGGATTATAACACATATACACAATAAATACAAATTTAACACGTAAGCCGTGACCAAATACATAATTAGATGAATGCATAATGACTGCAAACAGTAAATGAAAACACCTGCTGTAAGAGCAATGACGAAACACAACACTGTAGTCAGGAAAAATTCATTAATTCAAACCTATGTCACCGTAGGGATTTTAACCCTAAACTTTCCACTATCGCGGCGGACTGAGTTGACATTACTCACACAGTGACACATTTTCAAACGATCGACTTTCTCCCATTAAAGCAAACTGTCACGAAAAACCACTACATGCGAGAGTCAATATTCCAACACCACTGCTAGACTACAAACACTCAACATGTAAAGTAAAACAACAGGTGAATACAAAGAAAGTCGATCGTTTGAAAATGTGTCACTGTGTGAGTAATGTCAACTCAGTCCGCCGCGATAGTGGAAAGTTTAGGGTTAAAATCCCTACGGTGACATAGGTTTGAATTAATGAATTTTTCCTGACTACAGTGTTGTGTTCGTCATTGCTCTAACAGCAGGTGTTTTCATATACTGTTTGCAGTCATTATGCATTCATCTAATTATGTATTTGGTCACGGCTTACGTGTTAAATTTGTATTTATTGTGTATATGTGTTATAATCCAACCTCAGATTATGTGTTGTTCCAATTAATTTGCCTCGATATTTGATAGAAATTCTATCTTGTCTTGGTGTTATTAAAAATGGATACTTCATCTTTGTATTCACCTGTTGTATTTACTTTACATGTTGAGTGTTTGTAGTCTAGCAGTGGTGTTGGAATATTGACTCTCGCATGTAGTGGTTTTTCGTGACAGAATGCTTTAAAGGGAGAAAGTCGATCGTTTGAAAATGTGTCACTGTGTGAGTAATGTCAACTCAGTCCGCCGCGATAGTGGAAAGTTTAGGGTTAAAATCCCTACGGTGACATAGGTTTGAATTAATGAATTTTTCCTGACTACAGTGTTGTGTTACGTCATTGCTCTTACAGCAGGTGTTTTCATATACTGTTTGCAGTCATTATGCATTCATCTAATTAAATATTTCTTGCGGTAGTTGAACAAAATATTGTGTGCGACTATTGGTCGAAAGAGGAGATTCCACTCGTGTGGCAAAATCCACCCTCGAGGAATCTCCTCTTTCTCCCACTAGTCACACAATATACTATTTATATACAAGGTAAGTATTTAAACAATTACAAAATATTACTTCTTTTATAAGATACTTTTCCAAAAATCCCCATTAAATCGAATTTCGATGGGGTCAGTCTAGTTTTAATTATAACGCAATATCGATTATTAACCAAAATATGAAGAATACATTTATCTGTTTATGAAATTTTCTTTAAGTACCTACCTGATTCTTCCTTCTTACAAAAGGCGGAAATTCTTTTTCCGACGTTGTAATAAGCGGCCATGCAGTACAATCCGTATGGAGGTATATAATACATACGACCATCCACACATACACACATTTTACTTATTACAATAGAATGCGCTATTTGACTGACTTACTGATTCTTATAAGTTATTAGACCAATTGATACTGATAATTAAATATGATTTCAAAATGCAGGGCGTAGAAATCGTTTTAGACACTAAAATTCAAGGAAGAGACTTACACAATATAAAATCAGCAGCTTATCGTCTAAAAATATTAAAATTCTATAGAATCACACAGGGTCTACCAGAATCCATGTGATATTTTTGGTGTTATTTAGTCTACCGTAGTTTATTTTTCTTTTTTTTGACCGATATTCAATCGATTGTGAAAGGTGCGAAAGGTGATAGGTGTATGGAAAAGTTTTAGCGCTATTATTTTTATTCTGCTAGCCTCATATTATTAAGTTAACCATGTCAATTTTTCTTAAAATTATTTTTAATGGCACTAAAAAGTAAAAATTCAACACTATTTGTATCTGCTTTAGTTTTTTTTTCTTTGGTTCTGCTAGCTTCAAAGTTAACAGTGCGACAATTTTTTCTGAAATGGTACAGGATACAAACTTGTTTTTGATAGTACAAAATATTATAAATTTAACATTACTATAATTGTATGATTAGTGTATTTGCCATATGGCACATACACTATTGGCGTCGGTCGGATGGTGGGACCTAGGGGTCGGACCAAAATTTCTCGACGTTTCATAGCCTCCTGAACACTTTGGCACCATTTTTAAAAATGTTTATATATATATGTATGTATATATATATATATATATTTATATATTTATATATTTATATATTTATATATTTATATATTTATATATATATGTGTGTACACGATAACTCTCGACAGACTTAATCGATTGAAACGAAATTTGGTACACACATTGGAACCCATCACCGCAAGAAGCCTATTTAAAATGGGCCCGATCGGACCATTTTCAGGGTTGTATTTAGGGGTTCCAAAAAGTTTTTGGGCCCAAAAATACCAAAAAATTTGTCAGAATCGTTTCAAAATTGAAATTTAACTCTTTAGTAAAGATTAAAATGTGCTGCTAAAATTTTAATAAAATCGGCCCGACAGGACCGGACTTTCAAATTTTATGAAAACACTAGTTTGTTGATACGGATTTACTTAGATATGGAAGGGTGTATTTAATTGGGTGTATTGATGAAATCCATGTCTAATATTGAAATTTAGAAAAATTTAATTATTTTAAGGGCTGTATTAAGGGGTTAAATTTTTTATTTTGTCAAAAAACAAACTTAAGTTTACATAATAATGCCACAATGCCTGTATTAGCAAATACACTATATTGTCGGCAGGGTTTTGGCACTGCGACCCGAGTTTTTTAGTTTTATTTTTAATTTTTTTCTTTGGTTCTGCTAGTAAGTAAAAGCAACGCCACAATTTTTTTTAATGACACGGGGTACAAAATTATTTTTGATGGTGCAAAATAGTACAAAATAAATATGTACTAAAAAGTCCAATATTCGATTTGGCCGATTTGGTCCTGCCAGAGTGCTGAATAGAATTTGAGAATGGGATCTATGTAATAGGCGATCCGCATTGTTGGCTATTTTAGCTTGCCGAGCAAGTGTAAACAAATGGGTATACGGTTATGTATGTGATTCACTGTACCAGTCGAGGATGTTGGTGGTGGCGCGCGCTTTTTATACAATAGCGTGAAATTTAGATGCCACCCCCGACTACCACCCCCGCACAACAGACAGCCGCGCACTGCAAATATGATTTTAAACTCACAGCTTTTGATTGTAGAGACCTTATCAGGCGAGTTATGTACATATATATCGTATAGGGCTTGGTTACTTACCAGTATCACATACAATGCTGCACCCCTCTTTTAATCAAACGCTAGGGATGCTGAAATATTAAAAGTAAAAAGAATATAATTTGTAAAATTGTATCATCTTTTTTTCTAAAAATTTTCCAGTGATTGAAAACAACATTAATGAATTGGTATATGATAAAATCAATCGATTTTTAAAACCCCCTTATATCCACACCATATTATTCACATAACAATTAGAGGTGAAAATAATAGCAGCTAGGCTGCCATGATTTGTAAGCTATATCTAAGAACATTAATAAACATTTTTTATAGTCCACTCTGAAATAGTGTAGACTGTAGAGCATAAGTTCCCAAACTTATTTCTCCTACCGCCCCCTTTTCGGAAAGAACATTACTCAACTCCCCCCTCTAGAAATTTACCTTCTTTAAGCGTACAAACACAAAGATGCAGTGATAAATTTGCGTTCTTTTATGTACCTACCTATCTATATTTCTACCTACGGAACATATTATTAAAGAAAGATGTTACTTAAGACGTATTGACGCTTAAATTGCAAAATTATTTATTGAAAGATCGGTTGTAATTAGGTATTTAAGTTTAAAAAAAATTATTAATTTTTTAATTTTTTCTAATAATTTAACATAAATAATATTGAAAATCGAAAAGAAAAATTTTTTAAAGCTATAGATAAATTACTAAAAATTAATTAAAATGTATAAAAATTTAAAAAATATCACGTGACTTCAAAACGCGCCAGGAATGTTTGTGACGTCGTTATGTTAAAATGTGTCTACATTTGTTGGTATTTGTGTATATGTATTACACATACTATCAAAAATAATAAATTTTTAACTTGGTAACCATGGATACAAAGACCATAGATAACATAATGACGTCACACGCGTTCGGATTCTTTCGGCGCGTTATCGGAACTGAGTTTAAAAATTAATTTTTATTTAAATATAACTTTTTAATTAGTAAGCAAAAAAATTACATAAAAACAGTTTTGCTATAAAACTTGTATGTGGTCCTTCCATTTAAGTAAAAAAAAATTCATTTAAAAACCCAATTTGAATTTTATTTGGAAAATAAAGTCTGCGTTTAACTGTATGTTTCACAACAAATGAAACATGTACAAACAGTTTTTCAAATTTTTTTATCTTCTTTCATTATGCGTCCATCGCCCCTTATTTTTTTCAACGCTCCGGTCAATTTCTTCTCAGGATACTAGCGCCCCCCTGAATCACTCACGCGCCCCCAGAGGGTATGGTACCGCCCACTTTGAGAAACACTGGTGTAGAGTAATAAATCATTGTTTTTGAGAGATTCTAGTGGTACCAAAAAGTAGGTACTTATAGCCTTCTTTTAAATCATTCCCAAATTCTGGAAAAAATCAGCCAATAAACTTTAAAAGATTCTTCTGAAAGTTGTCTATTTATCACAATTTATAACAATATAATAATATTAAATATAATCAGAACAGTTTATTGGTTATTAAGTCTTTTATGGTAGCACTGGAATCTGACAAAAACAACGATTTATTACTCTAAATTATTTCAGGATGGACTATAGTACGTTATATCTACTTTGAAAGTAGATTCACCAACAATGCCTTCGAAAATGTCGATAAATATTGTAAGAAGCTTTATATTTTCACATAGTCAATCTTTCTGCATTAAATGGAAAAATGATTAAAATATTTTACCAACCCACCATAGAATTAGATCAGTCAAAATAAAATTAAAGTACATCATTGTCTTGATTTAGCCAGCATAAAATGAGATATTTTCAATTACTAATTTCTTATTAGATTTACAGTGTATGGGAGTAAAAAGCTCAAACGCCTCCAACTACAGTAAATTTACGTAAAGGATTTTGTAAGTATTTAATGTTACTGTACGGTAATGTAAATATTTTTTACTTTATTTTTATGAAAAGTTTATAATGTTTATATTCCATAGAGATGGTTTTTGATGTGAGCTTTCATCCCTAAGTGGCGTTATATTTCTGCACGGACCGTTATGTTTATATTCACGCAACCCCCCGTTAACTTTACATATATGAATATTGCTTCATACACTACATTATGTGCTCGTTATGTTAGTAACTCTAGTATACAAAGTGGTTCAATGCACTTGGATTCATATGACTGAGAAATTTGCCATAAAACCTTTGTCATTGCATATAGCGTTTTCAGCTGGTATGCACTTTTTGACACTATAGTGGGGCGTAGTTTTGCACGAGTGTAACACTAGCACCGTGTCAGTGTTGAGTAGTGTACACGTTCTTCGTGTAGGCCATTACTCTGTCATTTCCGCTGTCATGTTGCACTTTATTTACACGACCTTCCTGCGACGCGACGGTGATAAAAGTGTAACACTGGAGGTCACACTAGCCAGAGAGAACGTATGACACTAGCATCCCACCACAAACACGATACATTGTAGCATTGCTCTCGACACTGACCAGTCGAACACGGTTCTTGGTGAAAGTTTACACTAGTGCGGCTTAGTGTAACAAAGTGTAACCAGCTGAAAACGCTATTAAGGAACAGTTCGAAATGTGCGCAATCATTTACATTGTCGTGTCTTAATATAACACTGCAGTAGTCTTTCTTATAGATTAGTTGAGGCTTTCGTGGTCAGTTGATGAGCTGGTGTAGAATTCTACATCCAGCATCGGAGATGGAAGGACCTCTGAAGAAGCTGGCCACTCGTGCTAGCGAAACGTTATAGGAAGCAATTCCAACCAACGACGACCTATAGCCCCAATCAGGACCACAGCAGCTCAGTCTTTTTTATGTCGTTGCTTGTTAAGTCAGCGTTTCTAGCCTTCTGCGTCTTACTGTTTTCAACCGTTACGAGTCTCTACATCCTGCACGCCATGATGAAACTGCGATCTCTAATTTTTGAAGCAAGAAGAAAAACAGGAAGTGACTCCCGTTAAGTCAGAGATTTCTTTCCCAACAGCCCCTTAATATGAAAGTATTTGAGTTTTACTACTACCGACAGCAAGGGCTATTTGAGCCTATAGCATTATTTTAAATTTTGAATTTATAATTTTTAAGGTTCCGTAGCCAAATGGCAAAAACGGAACCCTTATAATTTTGTCCTGTCCGTCCGTATGTCACAGTCATTTTACTCGGAGACTATTTGTACTATATAGATGAAATTTGGTAGGTATCTTCTATCAACCGATATACAATGATGTAGTGAAATTAAAAAAAAATTAGGGTGGCACTCCATACATGTAACTGAGGGATGAAAAAAAATCCAGTGCACATAAGCATGTGAGGTATCGTTAGATAGGTCTTGAAAAATGATATAGAAGTTTCAAAATGACTTTTTTATTTAAATCAATAGTTGGTGAGATATGCGCTTCTAAAGTCGTAAAAAGTGTGTATCCCCTCTCTAACTATAGACCAGGGTTGAAGCCTTCGAAAATGGTAAAAAGTGAAAAAAAATAATAGTAGGATGAAACCCATTGGAAAAGGAAGAGTATATAACAAAAATGAAAGGAATAATAATTTACAGGCGATCTGTGGTCGGGAAGTGGTAGGGGGTGAGTTTTTAAGGGTAAAAAACCTTTTTAACAAAAAAAAAACCTCCTTCAAAAAACCACTAAAAAGAGGAAAATAATGAAATTTTGAGGTCTGTGCCAATTTAATAAAATATGAAGTCTGTTAAAAAGTATAGTGATTAATATCTTCTTTTTAACCAACTTCATATTTTATTAAATTGGCACAGACCACAAAATTTCATTATTTTCCTCTTTTTAGTGGTTTTTTGAAGGAGGTTTTTTTTTTGTTAAAAAGGTTTTTATTTTTTACTTTTAAGTGTCAAAAAGTGACATTTACATTAAAAGAATCACACGCCGTTTCTCACTTTTATTAAACCGACTTTCTTACACTATCTGATATGTCAAAAAGTGACATTTACCTTAAAGAATCACACGCCGTTACTCACTTTTATTAAAATTAGCCGAACTACTGAACCGATTTTGATGAAATTTCTATGGGACCAATCTGAAAGTATTTCCTTTCAAATAAAAAAAAATTTAAAATCGGTTTATAAATGACTGAGTTATGAGGTAACAAACATACAAAAAAAAAATACAATTGAATTGAGAACCACCTCCTTTTTTTTGAAGTCGGTTAAAAAACGGTTTATCTCGATTTCCGGCAAAACTACAAGTTCTATGGAAAAAAGTTTAATCGCAAAGCTGTAGGTAATAAAAAGATCTACAACTTTT
Source organism: Mongoloraphidia duomilia (assembly GCA_039654895.1). NCBI lineage: Eukaryota > Metazoa > Arthropoda > Insecta > Raphidioptera > Raphidiidae > Mongoloraphidia > Mongoloraphidia duomilia. Next base: position 14,140,811 of record CM077522.1, read on the forward strand.
GTATCACACTTTTTTCACATAACCTCAAAATTTATGTGAAAAATTCAAATAACCAAGTTTTTGGTTTTTTATTTTTATCTTTTACACAAAAAAATTTTTTTTTCACGACATTTGATGAAAACTTACCTTTTTATGTCCCAAACACACTGTAATTTTTTTGATTTAAAATATTTATTTTTTCACCTTATTTTGACTTAATATCGAAAAAGCACCCTAATTTGCAATCGAAAATTCTCACGTCAAAATATCTGCTTTTTTAAAAAAGTCGGTGGCTTTTTATTCGCTGAAATCTCTACTTTATGATGGTGTAAAAAAAATATAAATTACTACGGTAAATGTTTTCAGAAAATGCTTTGGTTAAAAATGTTTTGGTTAAAATGTCCACATTATCACTTTTTTCATGACGGTTCCCTCAGCACAGGTTTTCCTTGGAAGGAACCTATATACTTTCATTTCTGTATAATATTTTTGTGATATATCAATGTATTTTTTTATGGAAGTAATAAATTATTATTATTATTATTATTATAGTTTTTAGATTACAACTGTTTTTGATGGATGAGTCATGGAAACGCCATATTTAAACGACGATATTACTACATACACGCTCGGCTGTTTTCAAACCGGGTACAGTTTTAACCACCTTGTATATAAATTACACAGAATACCGACATATATAAACGGCACCCCTCTCCATCTCTGTCGCTATATATGCACACATTACATGCCAACACAAAGCGAAAATTGGTGCGGTTTTAATTTTAAATCGCTGAATATAGAACAGATTCGATAGCGGAAATGGTCTAATAAATTTTCATGATTATTGATTCATGTTTAGCTTTATATGTATGTGCTGCAGCCCATAATGTGTTTGCAAATAAATGTGAGTGCCTACGCCGACCCACTATTGTTGCCATTAAACAAATGGGCTCTCATGCTTGCATTTGCAATTTAAATAATTTTTGTTCTGCGATTTAAAAAAAAATGTCCGTTGTCATATTCTATGTATTATGACTCGTGTGACTGTCGCTACTCGTCAGTAATATGCCTCATTACGCCACTAGATATACAATTTAGTATAATACAAATTTTATCAATCTGTTTTGTAACCAAAATTGTCGATCATAATTTGTTAACATAATACCATCTAAAATAGATTTGATTCCAGCATTACCATATTAAATAGAGGTTCATTGAATGCTCTTGAAAATTCTCAAGTATTCCGAAAATCATCGGGAAATCACGTAAAAATTATTAATTTACTATTTTACATTTTCAGTGAAATTAATTTTATTTTTGTAGGTATTTGATCCCATTCGGTTGATAGATTTTTGATTCATTACTATCGGAAAATTGCATTGCTGTGTAACCCATGAAGTTACGGCTAAATTTTATATTTGAAGTTTAATACCATATTATCTGGCAAATTCGGAAGTGCATAAAATATAGAAAGAGTTAATAAAATGCAAAGTTCATGATCTTCGAAATATGTTTTAATAATATTTAACACATGAATAGTTAAGAGAAATGTTGACTTTAAACGCACAGTTTGTTTCATGAACTATAAATCAAAAAAGATATACAAAAAAAATGTACATATGGAATATTTATTATAGGAGTTCGCATTGAAAATGTCAGTAAGGCTTACTACAAAATTATAGAACATTTGCTTTGTGACAGAAACAATTTATAATATTTTATTTACGTATAGTTCATTGAAGTGTAGAATATTTTTTTAAAGTCAATGTGAATTACCGTTCATTAGAATCCCCAAACATTCCAAACAAAAGACAGCGCTACAGCCAATGACGGAAGCTTGATTTAAGATAAATATAATATTCTAGTAAGGTAATATTTTTACCCTACCGCGGCACGTTAAGGAGGGTATTATTTTTAACAGTATGCATGTAAGTTTGTTTGAACTCACCTACAGCTCAATCGGATCAACCGATTTTTTTAAAAAAAGTATCAAACGATTCGTCTTGGTCCCGCGAGAAATGTACTAAAAAGGAAAAATTTTATATTTAATAATTATGAACCTAAATTATTAAATATTATATTTTCCGTTTCAGTACATTTCAATAAGATCTTGTCTCTAAAAAGTTTTTTTTTACTAATATTTTATCTTCTTCATTTTAGTCTTTCAAAATTTTATCACTTTTTGATCCCCGTAGGGATTGAATTTCGAAAAATTCTTTCTTAGTGGATGCTTACGTCAGAAAAGGAACCTACTGTCCAAATTTCAAGTTTCTAGCTTCAGCGATTTGGCCTGGGCGTTGATTTGTCAAAAAAATCCTACGCCCCCGCTTGAACCCCTTAGGGGTTGAATTTAATTCTAAAAACGATTTATTTATGTATTGTCATCGAACATACATATGTGTACAAAATTTCAAATCGATTGGATACGAGGAAGTCGTTGAAAATTGACTTGCAAGATTTGACCCACACATACTAACTAACAGACTAACTCACTAACACAGCAAGTTAAATAAAAGCTTGTAATAAATATTATGTAATTTGACAGAAAAAGCATATTATGTCTGATTTATGTCAAAGTTATGACTACATGTGATGTCAATCTAAAGTCATTATATATTGACGAAACGTTGTGCAAAAATTAGGGATGAATATTAAATAAAGTGTAATTTTTGGTCCAAATTCCTATTACTGTTTAATTTATTCTATATTATGGACGTTAATCAATAATCTACTGTCCATCTCAGTAATCATAATTAATATTATGAGTCGTCGACACGTGAAATTAAGTAATCTTTTTCGAAGATTTCGGTAGAATACGATTCGTCAAATCTCCCGACAACAAACTATATAAATGGTTTACTAGATATATAAGCATACAACAGTCAGTCTTAATCCTTTTAGAGAACACATTGACAGAAGCTGCAGCCAGTTAATGTCTAACCCTAATTATATTAATTAACATATCTCACATACACATCTTGACGAGCGCGGTGCCATCGGTCGATCTCTTTCTATGATTTCAAATCTTAATCTATCTTCTATCTCTGTTACACGAATTGCATGTAAATACGAAGGGAGTTACCCGCCCAGACGTCTCTGAATATTAGTGTTTACATTATACGAGTTATGAATGGAAATTTAGTCTCTGCTAAATTTGGCGTAAATCGTTTTAAATTGACTGTAACTTGGTGATACATCAAACTATATATTATGTACAGAATCTTTAGGAAATTGTGTCATACTTAAATGCAAAACGAACGTTTATTTTATGAGAATTAATCCGAATTACAACATTACTGCTGTAAATCAAAACTAATGAAATCATGATTCTTTCATTACAATAATCAACATTGTCCCAAGTTGGCTCAATAAATATCCATAGTTTTAAATTTGCAGGTCGACGTTTGAGAACTTTTAGTTTGTTACATTTAGGAGTTTCGCAGTGTTACCTATAAATAAACTGGAAAGCAATGAGCATGAAAAACGAAAAAAAAATCAAAATAACTCTTATGTAACTTCAAATTGGATGTAAGTATAGAGACGTTATTAGGTATTGTGTTAGTAACAATATAGTTATATTAATTGGTTTAATATCGTATTTCATCATATTTCTAAACCTATAGCCTCAAAAATTACTTAATAAATTCCAAGCCAAACAAAACAGGTAAAATTTACAAAACAATTTCACGGTCTTCATAACCAATTTTTTTACAAATACGTCAAAACATCTTCATAGTTATCTATTTCAATGTCAATATTGACTAGACGCCTTGTTCAATTTTTGAAGTGGGATTTATTCATGCAAACAGTAAAAGTTAATTTTAAATTTAACTTATTAGGTTTAGTTTGTATTAAGGGATGTAAGTTATAAATACTTCGAAAATGCAGCCATTTAGATGGATGGGTATAATTCCTAAGAATCCTCCCACTTCTATACGCGAATCTACGAGCGTCGTGAATGATTTCTGGGTATGTGAGACGTATTGCAATATAAATTTGACTTATTTTGTATAGTTATATAAAGGCAATGTGAATCAATTTGAAAATTTCCACTTTTGAATTTTGGTGGAAGTGAGTTCAATGAGCAATTAAATGCAGATTGAAAACTAAGAGTTCAAAAATGTTAATGTCTAAGTGTGTTGACATTTTTTTAAGAAATCTAATAAAACTATTTAAAAGGAAATATTTTAAGAATTTCCGCAGTATAGAAATAAGAAAATTTTGGAGGATACAAGTAATTCAAGAATTACAAGGCGCGATATTCATGTAGGTACTGTGTGTAAACGGTTTTATCGAACATAGGGAAAATAACACTGAGAAGATTTATAATTTTGTAGTAGGCTATGAGCCATAAGACCTAATATAAATATGTATTGGATTACATAGAAAAACTAGTAGGTACAGTGAATTTTTTAAACAATTTTCCATAGCAACGGTTAACTATTAAGCGTTACTCGGAACCGGCTAAATAAAAAAGTCATGATGTGTCGTAAGACACCCGACAGAAGCTATGCTTCTTACGAATTGTATATAAAACCGAATTTATCAAAGATATAAATAATACAATTAAAAAGTTATTATTTGATCGCCATTTTGAAATCTGACGCCATTTTAATTTTTTGTGTCTTATTAAATTCTCAAATATCAATTTTCAAAAGGATCGGATAATTTCTACAAAGAAATATATACCTATTATAAAGATCTTTTTTACTTGATTTAATGTTATCGTAGATACTTATATAAAATTAATAATAAATAAATAAAACACAGCAAAAATTGATTTAATCAAGATGAGTCTAAAATAGGTCTGATCACAACGAAATTATAATTTTGAATTACTTGTTTGTTTCAAAAGCGTAGCTAACAGAAACTGCCAAACAAAACAATGTTGTGTCGACAATGTAGAGTATTATGTTGACTCAAAAAGACACAACATAATGACCGCCATTTTTAAATATGACATCATTTTACTTTTTTGCGTCCTATAAAACTCGCAAATATTAATTTTCAAAAAGATCGGATAATTTTTCAAAAAAGTTCATACGGGCGCCATTTTGAAATCTGAAGTAATTTTTTGTGTCCTGTAAAACTCTCAAATATCAATTTTCAAAAGGATCGGATAATTTTAGCAAAAAAGTACCTACATATGGCCGCCATTTTAAAATATGACGTCATTTTATTTTTTTTGTGTCCTATGAAACTCCAAATACCGATTTTCAAAAAGATCGGATCATTTTTGCAAAAAAGTAAATATGGCCGCCATTTTGAAATCTGACGTCATTTTATTTTTTTGTGTTCTATAAAATTCTCAAATATCAATTTTCAAAAGTATCGGATAATTTTTACAGAAAAGTGCATACGGCCGCCATTTTTAAATCTTACATCATTTTATTTTTTTGTCTCCTATGAAACTTTCAAATATCAATTTTCAAAAGGAACGGATAATTTTTACAAAAAAGTACATACGGCCGCCATTTTAAAATCTGACATCATTTTATTTTTTTGTGTCCTATGAAACTTTCAAATACCGATTTTCAAAAGGATCGGATAATTTTTACAAAAAAGTATATATGGCCGCCATTTTGAAATCTGACGTCATTTTATTTTTTTGTGACCTATGAAACTCTCAAATATCAATTTTCAAAAGAATCGGATAATTTTTACAAAAATGTACATACGGCCGCCATTTTGAAATCCGACGTCATTTTATTTTTTTGTGTCTTATGAAACTCTCAAATATCAATTTTCAAAAGGATCGGATAATTTTTACAAAGGAGTACTACATATTTCTGCCATTTTGAAATATGACGTCATTTTATTTTTTTGTGTCCTATAAAACTCGCATATATCAATTTACAAAGGGATCGGATAATTTTTACAAAAAAGTACATATTATGGCCGCCATTTTCAAATCTGACGCCATTTTATTTTTTGTGTCCTATAAAACTCTCAAATATCAATATTCAAAAGAATCGGATAATTTAAAAAAAAAGTGCATATGGCCGCCATTTTGAAATCTGACGTCATTTTATTTTTTTGTGTTATATGAAACTCTCAAATATCAATTTTCAAAAGGATCGGATAATTTTTACAGAAAAGTACATACGGCCGCCATTTTTAAATCTTACATCATTTTATTTTTTTGTGTCCTATGAAACTTTCAAATACCGAAAAGGATCGGATAATTTTTACAAAAAAGTATATATAGCCGCCACTTTGAAATCTGACGTCATTTTATTTTTTTGTGCAGCCTATGAAACTCTCAAATATCAATTTTCAAAATGATCGGATAATTTTTACAAAAAAATACATACGGCCGCCATTTTGAAATCTGACGTCATTTTATTTTTTTGTGTCCTATAAAACTTTCAAATACCGATTTTCATAAGGATCGGATAATTTTTACAAAAAAGTACATTTGGCCGCCATTTTTAAATCTGACGTCATTTTATTTTTTTGTGTTCTATGAAACTCTCAAATATCAATTTTCAAAAGGATCGGATAATTTTTACAAAAATGTACATACGGCCGCCATTTTGAAATCTGACGTCATTTTATTTTTTTGTGTCTTATGAAACTCTCAAATATCAATTTTCAAAAGGATCGTATAATTTTTAGAAAGGAGTTCTACATATTTCCGCCATTTTGAAATCTGACGTCATTTTATTTTTTTGTGTCCTATAAAACTCGCAAATATGAATTTTCAAAAGGATCGGATAATTTTTACAAAAAAGTATATATAATGGCCGCTATTTTGAAATCTGACGTCATTTCATTTTTTTGTGTTCTATGAAACTCTCAAATATCAATTTTCAAAAGGATCTGATAATTCTTACAAAAAAGTACATATGGCCGCCATTTTGAAATCTGACACCATTTAATTTTTTTGTGTCCTATAAAACTCTCAAATATTAATTTTCAAAAGATTCGGATAATGTTTACGAAAAAGTACATATGGACGCCATTTTGAAATCTGACGCCATTTTATTTTTTTGTGTCCTATAAAACTCTCAAATATTAATTTTCAAAAGGATCGGATAATTTTTACAAAAGTGACGTTACACTACTTCGTGACGTGACTTTTCAATTGTTTAGTGTGCTTTATTTCCTTAGTCTGATTTTATTACATTTATCCGAAACGTTACCGGAGAAAGACCTTTTGCCTGTGAAAATTCAAAAGTACGATTTGCACCCGGACGAAAGCCGGGCCGGTCAGCTAGTTACCATAATAATGTATTGTCACCGGAGCTACACATGTGTGCAAAATTTCAACTCAATCGGATCACGGGAAGTGGGTGAAAATTTAAAAGTACGAATTACACTCGGACGAAAGCCGGGCCGGTCAGCTAGTTACCATAATATTGTATTGTCACCGGAGCTACACATGTGTGCAAAATTTCAACTCAATCGGATCACGGGAAGTGGGTGAAAATTCAAAAGTACGATTTACACCCGGACGAAAGCCGGGCCGGTCAGCTAGTTACCATAATATTGTATTGTCACCGGAGCTACACATGTGTGCAAAATTTCAACTCAATCGGATCACGGGAAGTGGGTGAAAATTCAAAAGTACGATTTACACCCGGACGAAAGCCGGGCCGGTCAGCTAGTTACCATAATATTGTATTGTCACCGGAGCTACACATGTGTGCAAAATTTCAACTCAATCGGATCACGGGAAGTGGGTGAAAATTCAAAAGTACGATTTACACCCGGACGAAAGCCGGGGTATGAACGTCGAGAAATTTTGGTCCGATCCGATCGACGTCAATAAATTAGTTACACGTCATTTTAACTCAGTAGGCCAGGGTTTTTAAACTTAAATTCAAACATCAGCAGTCAAAAAATTGAATAACTATATTTAAATAATGCAATATAAGACAGAGCATACGTTATCTTCCAATATCCATATCACACTGTGCAACAGACAAGGACAACCGAAACAAGTTCGCGATTTATTAGATAAAGTCGCATTTATTTCGTTTAATAATCATATAAATCTGTATAAAAAAACAGTTTTGACACAATATTATACATGAAATCTATCTAAAATTTTCTGCTCTTTCGTTTAAGACAGGTTTCGAATCGATCTGACTTAAATTGAGCAAACTATAAGCAAAAAACACCGTTTTTTCTAATTTGCTCCCCTCTGGGGCCAAAATTCAAAAATCGGGCGACGTTAGGATCAAATAGACCCCGAGAGGAATTGAACAAAAAAAAGTTTTTTAAAATCGGTTAACCCGTTTGGGCTGTACGACTGATACAAAAAATCCGTTACAGATTCACAGATTCACAGATTCACAGATTCACAGATTCACAGATTCACAGATTCACAGACGTACAGACAAAGCGAGTGTATATAGGCGCTTCTAGCTTCGCTAAGATCGCGCCTAAAAACGACCTAAATTATTAAATCTTTTGTGTATAACCATGAAAAATATAGTTTCAAAAAGCATTAGCAAATCATGGAATAAAATAAGGTTAAAAACATTTTATGAATAGTGTATTTCTAGGAAAAATATTTTCATTTAATTAATTTATAAACGCATTAATTTAAAAATTAATCTACAACGATGATTTTACAAATAAAAAATACTCATCTTTTATATTTTTGATGACGAAATTGCAGACCAAAATATCCATCAATAAAAGAGAAAATAAAGCTCAATAAAAGATAAATTATATATAATTTTTTAGTGAAAACGTCAATACAAATACAACACAATAAATAACCATTCACCTTCTGTGTAAGTTCATAAATTTAACACCTTTTTAAACAACTCTTTGACAGTTCCACAATGAACGTCTATCACAATAAAAATAACATCACGCCATTCAAACCAAACGTATTTATTAAACTCTCAAAAGGACTCCCACATTAAATTATCGTTAAAGGTAATTGTACAGGCTGTACGAGAAATTTTTATCACACAATTTTTTATAAAATTTCTGCGTATAGATTCAATTAGACGGAGAGTCCACCATCAGATTTTCTATGTATGTCTGTGTGAGTTAAAGCAATGCTTTGGAGCAAACAAATAATATTATATTATATGTATACCTATTAATATTATTTTTGATAAACGTTGAAGAATTTCTTCCGTGGCTTATGGATAAATAAAAACGCAACATTGATATTGGAATTTTTTCTATTAATATTACGTAGAATTTTCTTTCAGTGAACTGTGAGTCCTTATTATACAAAAATTTAATAAGTATTATTTTATGGATGGTTTGGATTGGAACCAATATTCTAATTTTCTAATATTCTAATTATTTTTGTGATTTTGTCATTTTTTGGATTGTTTTCTTACATGATTCCGCAACCCCTTAGCAGTCCTAATTTGTGAATTTTTTCTACTGTTTCCTTATGATGTCATGGACCACATAAATAAAATTGATGTCAAAATCTCTGGCTCAACGAGTATGCCTACTTTCATATAATTATGGGATCATCCTGCCGCAGTCACTTGATAGCCCTAATTTTTAATTTTCTGGCAGAATAAAAATATGTAATAATAATTATGGTTTCCTATTTGCCTGCTTCACTGCTAACTACACGGACAAATTCAGAAATACGACGGTCAGCTCCCTGGGATTAAATCTCTTTTCAATAACATATACGCTACAAGACATCCCACTCGTCTTAAAAATGTAAACATTTTTAATCTTTCGAGCGAAGATTGAACTTAATTTGTGTTGTGTTCAGGACAATATTATACTGTTTATTTTTTACATATAATTTTTTTTTAATTAATTATAAAATAAAAAAATAGTTTCTAGAATCTAATCCTATAATAATTTATCCCCATGCTATTATGAAGATAAATGATGTTATTTTTTTTAAATAATGTTGCGATTTTTGTTTCTGGTCAACACAAAAAATATTTAAAATATGTAGTCTTTTGTCAACGACACATTACGTCACTTCTGAGGCATGTAAGGTTTGCTGTCACTTTCTTTTTACATAACAAAAAAGTGTCCCGCACATTAAGTTATGACTGTGAGATGAATAAAATACAATACAACGGTGTTCAGGGGATTCTAGCAACGTCTTATTGGTTATTCGACGGTGGTGCTATGTGTGAAGATATTTGTGATCTCAAGGCAAAGTGATTTATGCCAGATAATTGCTAAAATATATTATTCTTGTAGTTGTCAGTTTCACGCTGATTAATTCTGAAGATTCTAGGATGAGAAAGAAGTATTCTAGGACGAGAACGATGAATCTCAGAACGAGAAAGAAGGGTCCTAGGACGAGAAAGAAAGATCTTGGGACGAGAATGAAGGATCTTCGGACGAGAAAGAAGGATCTTAGGAAGACAAAGAAGGAATTTAGGAGGACAAAAAAGTATCTTAGGACGAGAAATAAGTATCTTAGATCGAGAAAAAAGGATAGTAGCGCGCTGTACGAGGAGGATATTACAACGAGAAAGAAGGATAATGGGGTGAGCATTTATTTAAATTTAAAATCTACGTAGGTGGGTGAATTTCCCTAACAATTGTCAATTTGTGATATTAGTGTGTAGTATAGGTATAGGAGGGTATTAGAAATTAGAATGCACTATTGAATTTTTCGTGCACGTGTTCACTTGGGTTGTTTTAAACTTCTTCCGAATAATTTGTGTAGAAACATGAAATTTTTTGGCGTATTTTTATTTTATTATGAAAAACGAAAAATGTCAATTTGAATACAACTCTAAAATCTTATCTACCTACATTGAATGACTCGTTGAAGTGCAATAATTTAGTGAAATATGAATAAATTTCAAAAGAAATCAACTGTTCACAAACAGCGTGTGACGTTAGTATTGAGTGTTCATTTAAGTTTAAATTTAAATGTACGTCCTCCATAATTACATGAGTATAACGTCACGGTTAGGTAACGAGTATTAGCGGGCGGGGTTTACATAAATATTTTAAAATTATTTTTTGGATTAAATCTGAATAAAGTGAATTAGGTGTCATTTTGTTCAGAATTTATGCTGCTCCAATAATATAGCACATGCACAACAAGAAATGTTGCAAGTAAATTAGCACGTCATTCAAAATAGAATAAAAAAAATAAAAATATCCAAAGGTACAAAAATTTTTAGCGAATATTCTACGCATTAAGTCACTTTGCTTTATGGTCACAGATATAGCGAATATAGCCAGGTTACGTCTTCAGCACTGACGGCGCCATAGAGGTGGCGCCGTTGTGGCCGTACCCTCCGTGTTCACGGGGTGTTAGTCTACAGTAGCGAGCGAACCCCCGGCAAAGGACCGTATAAAATCAGAAGGACAGGGTCATACTATTTTTTTATGTTCACGTTATAAACCAAAAGAATTTTGAAGTAAAACTTCTTTAAATTCAAAAGGATAGGTATATACAGGGTGGTGAACGTAACTGCTGCACATAGGGATTTAACCCGTAAAATCAAACTTTCACGATTTCCTGCTCCCCTAATTATTTTAGGAAAAATATCTTCAAATAATAGTTTTAGAACATAAAATTCTGCATCTAAATCATTAAACAAAATTAATTTTGCATGCTTTGTAACGGCAGAAATTTGATATGAAAATGTCAAAATTACCTCAAAAACAGATAGCGATAGCCATGGAACTTGAACAAAATGATTAGAAATTATTCTGACAGCTAAAACGTCATCATTTTGTTCAAGTTCCATGGCTATCTCTATCTATTTTTGAGGTAATTTTGACATTTTCATATCAAATTTCTGCCGTTACAAAGCATGCAAAATTAATTTTGTTTAATGATTTAGATGCAGAATTTTATGTTCTAAAACTATTATTTGAATATATTTTTCCTAAAATAATTAGGGAAGCAGGAAATCGCTAAAGTTTGATTTTACGGGTTAAATCCCTATGTGCAGCAGTTGCTCACCACTCTGTAGATAAAATGTAACGGAAGTAGCCGTTTCTATATAGTGATTGAGATGGAACGGGCATAGAGAAGTGAGGGAACGGATGAAAAATAACAAGAAGACAGGAGCTGTCCTTTTTTAGGGTCCGTACCTCCGTATGGAGTCCTTTTACCCTGCCTACGATGTCTGTCTGTCTGTCTGTCTGTCTGTCTGTCCGTCCGTCACAGGGCTCTATTTCACAAACCGTAGCTAGTTGAAATTTTCACAGATTGAGTGTTGTTTTGGCATGATAATAAACAATTATTATTGTAGAGAGATTGTAGATTACATACTTTCGACAACAGAGGTCACTAATGAACATTTATTATTACTACTTATTACATTGGAAATAGGTAGTGGGCGTGAGAATAGCTGAGCTCATAGGAATGATATTGTTTATACATAATGTTTTCTATGGGTCGTTTAATACAAAACCCCAATTTCTTGATTCTAATATTTTCACCTGTAGTCAGCAACTATAACGAAAATATCAAATGGTTTTTTGAATTTAATGCTAAAAATAATATTAAATTGAAAATATTATTTGATATTAGAGGGCACGATATAATCGTGGTCATATTATATGGTATCTATTGGTCTTTTTAATGGTTTTAAAAAATACATTCGAAGTCGAAAGATCCGTATATAATGCATCAACAAGAACCCAAAACTTTGGCTCGTCATTTATACTTAGTCCGGTCCTAACCAGGATTTGCATTTTGCCAGAGAGGTATGAAATCTTTAAAGTTTACACAAGAATGCGTATAATGTAATATTTTAGTTGCAATGTTAGAAAAGAGTTAGATTTTTAAAATAAATGAGTTTGTTTTGCTATGATTCATCATGCGAGAAATAGCTTACCATGATTTAGGTTTAGTAATCAAATTTAGTTTTTTAAATTACAGACGCTCGTCAAATTTGTACTGTGATCAATACAAAAAAAATAATCAAGAAAATCGTATTGAATGTGATTTTTGCAGAGTAGAAGGGTTATGAATTAAACCATGTTTTTTATTTTAATGTTAAATCCACCAAATCAGAGTTATTTGGGCATAGTAATTTTGTAACAAAAATTTATAAAGGTTGAGAGAGTGTAGATTAAGTATGAGTATGCATTCGCATACCGTATAACGGCACTCTACTAATAATAGACAAACTTTTAATTTTTACGAATAGTGTTTATAATAATTTGATGTCAAGTATATAACTATCTGCCTGTCTGTTTGACATCTGTCGACTTGTATGTTTGGTTGCTTATAACTAGAGAACTACTGCATTAATTTAGATAAAATTATAATTAATCGTAAGCTTAAAGCTCAACTTAAAATAAAGGTACAAATCATTAGGTTAGGCTGTCGGGAAGCAGCATAATCCCGTTATGTAAAATCGAGGGGGAGGAAGCCGCGGGTACTTAAATAAGTAAAACTATGAATTGTAGACAAAAAATGTGTGTACAAAAGTTGTAGAGAATTTTGTTTTCTACAAGATTTATAATAACCATTTTTTATTAAAAATGGAACGGAACCGAGAAATTTGGAAAAACCCGTTTTTCGTGAACTTCAACTTCGAATAACTGGCAACGCCGGCACGATATCGATCGGAACTTTTTGCATGTTTTTTAAAACACCATTACGTAGGTGTATACAAAAATTTAGCTAACTGGGAATTATTCCGCAGATGGGTCGTTTTTATAATATCTAAAATTACTGGAGTTTAATTTTTCTTAACAATTATGTTAATTTAACTTCAAATCTCGAATTTTTAATTTGCTTGACATGATTTAATAGATCGTGCAAAATTATGAGAAATATTTAGAAATTAGGCCATTGTTGCATTTGTATATGCTTTTTTCTGAAGTTTGAAATTAAAATACAAAAAAATCGTATGACGTATTTTACATTAGGTCCAAGTTTTAAAGGACCATTAAAAATTACATTTGGAGCTGTACACGAACCTTAAACTATGAAACTATTACACAAGACACAAGTATCAAGGGGTGCGGTAACCTGTAAAGTAAAAAATATGGCGTATGGCTATCATATACATTTCCCATCATAATCTCAATGTAAATAACCGTAAATCACCGAAAAGCATCTGACAACGCGGCCAAAGCAACATTGTTTGTTTTATTTATAACCAGAGGGCCACCAGAACTGTTTAAGTCAACAATACAGTTAGAAGTCAGTTGTCAATATTATTGGTTGTATGATTAATGGATACAAACTGGTGGCTAACTATTGTAACGTTGAGGCCACATCGAAACGAGCAAACAGGTGACAAATAAAAATACAGAGTCGCTGGGCCCAAATAATAATATTTGCTCGATCAAAAAAAACAAATTATAATTCCAAAACACACAAAATAAGAACGAAATAAACGATTTAACCCAAAAGGTAAGTATATTTAAAACAAAATTAATAACAAAAGAAAACACAAAATAAATACAAAAATGTATACAGGAATCAAAATTTAAACAATAAAATTAAATACAAGAAAAAGAAAAGATCACTGAAAATTTATCTATTGGTGAGGAAACGAATATACGATTATCTCAGGAAGACAGGAGGTACGCGACTGAAAAAAAATCTCTTTTTTTTTAATAACCAGCCACCAAGCGAATGGATTAAACATTGTACAGATTACATAATTACAATCTAAAATTATGCAAAACGGCTACACTCAAAACAGCAGGTTAAATGAGTTGCCGTTATACAGGGGACAAAAAAAACAAAATAAGACAATTGCTAAAAAAAAGGTTCAACAAATATGCCTATTGTTGCAGTTTCCCCCAGTGAAATGAAGCGCTTCAGCGGCTTCTTCTCTTCTAACGAAAGGCTTCAATTGACTAACGTGAGTTTTAAATCGCTTAGTGGGATCGTCGTCGCTTGCCACGAGGCAGGATGAAGGTGTAGTGAACCGGATGATTCGTCTGGGCGTGCTCCACCTTGGGATGAATTTTTGAGCCTCTTGACTGCCCTGTGGGACGATTCGGTGAAGGCGCTGTACCACGAGCTGACCAACGTGGAGGCGATGTCCAGCAGGTTGCTTGAGGTCGAATAAGGTCTTCACTTTACGATGGGCTTGACTGAGTTTCAACTTGATTTCTTCCGGCGTGGCGTCTGGAACAGGATCGACAAATTTCTCCAATTCCCATTGTCGATCGAGAGGACGGGGCAATTCACGACCCAGAAAGATGCTGGCTGGCGACTGATTTGTCACTTCTGAAACATTGGCGTTATGCGAGTACGTGAAGAGTTTGAGATACTTGTCCCAATCTTTGTGATTGTCCTTGGCGCACGATTGAACCATAACGGTCAACGACTTCTTCAAATCGCGCATAGAGCGCTCCACCATGTTACTGGACGGTTGGTAAGGGGCGGTGAATACGTGTTTTATACCCCAAGCGAGCGTCATCCGCCTGAACAGATCGCTACGGAAGACTGTCGCATTATCGGAGACGACGACTTCCGGAGGGCCGTACGTACTCCAAATGTCCACCAGTTTCTTCACGGTAACGGCCGCCGTGGCACGTCGACAAGGGATTGCGTCAATCCATTTGGAGAACCCGTCGAGCACGACTAGCGCGTAACGATTGCCCGAAGATGACGGAATCAAAGGACCGCAAAAATCGATATATACTCTGGAGTACGCCGACGTCGGTATAGTCGACGCCATGGGAGCTCCAAGTCGGCGGTTGGCTGGATTAACCCTCTGGCAGATTTCGCAAGATCTAACGTACTGGCGAACGTCCTTAAACATTTCAGGCCACCAAAAACGTCTAGCGATCGCTCGGTAGCTCTTCGTTATTCCGGGATGAGAGGCGTCAAGATCATGGAAGTAGTAAAGAATCATATTCCGCACCGAAGAGGGAACGACCACTCTCTTCAAGCGATTTTTTCCCACTAGCCGCATCAAAAGGCCTTCGCGCTCGACATACCCTGTCACATCTTGATTGCTTCTCAAACGTTCTAAGATGAGGTTAGTCTCCGCGTCGGATTCTTGATGGGTTCTGAGGGATAAAAAGCTCTGCGGAACTTCGTGTAGCAGGTGGATTTCTTCTTCATGTACTTCAGACGTCCCGTAAAGACGGCTGAGCGCATCGGCAACGGAGTTTAATGGACCTCTTATATGCTGAACTTGGAAATTGTACTTCGATAGCTTGAGGACCCATCTTCCGACTTTACCAAGTTGTTTGGGGTGACGAATCATCCAAGTTAGTGCCTCGTTGTCAACCTGAAGAAGAAATTCTTGACCCTGGAGGTAGTCGTTGAATTTATCAAGCGCAAAGATGATTCCCAGGGCTTCTCTCTCCATAATGGCGTAGCGCTTCTCGGCGTTTGATAGCTTGCGGGAGGCGTACGCAATAGGGTGAGTGCCGTCTGGAAACTCTTGCAGAAGAACTGCGCCTAGTGCGAGATCCGACGAATCGCTCCGTACGATAAATTTTGAGTCAAAGTCCGGGTATTTCAGCACAGGAGCGGTGGAAAGTGCTCCTTTCAGCGCTCGTACAGCGTCCAGCTGAATCTTGTCCATGCTGAATTTTACATTTTTCCTTTTAAGGTGATTCAACGGAGCAGCCAATTCGCTAAAATTCTCAATAAACCTAGCGAAGTAGGCGGTCATCCCAAGAAAACTTTTGACTTCCTTAAGGTTCGACGGCACCGGAATCTCTTGAATCGCCTTAATTTTATCGGGATCGATATGGCAGCCTTCAGCTGAGACTACGTATCCAAGACATTTGAGTCTCGACTTGCACAGGTGAGCTTTGTCCGGATTGACTGTAAATCCTGCAGTGTGTAGGCGAGTAAGTACTTCACGTAGGTGCCTTATGTGATCGTCGACGTTAGACGAATAAATCAATAGGTCGTCGAAGTAGTTCACCACGAATTTATAGTGTAGGTCGGCGAAGACGGAATTCATTATTCGGTTTAGTGCGGCTGCCGAAACGGATAGCCCAAAGGGCAAATAATTATACTGGTAGGAGCCAAACGTGGTAGAAAATGCAGTAATTGGCTTGGAATTTTCCGTTAGAGGCAGCTGGTGGTAAGCCATATTTAAGTCCAGTTTAGAAAAGATGACTGCGCCATTGAGACATTGAAATATCGACTCGGGTCTCGGTACAGGATAGGCGTCGTAATGGATGCGTTGATTCACCCTCCTGTAATCGACTACCAGTCTCTGACTTCCGTCCTTCTTCGGTATCAAGAAGCAGGGGCTGGAGTACGGTGATTGGCTAGGCTCGATAACGTGCAATTCGAGAAGCTTGTTGATGTGGAGTTTCATGGCTGTCGCTTTAGGTGGAGTCAACGAATACGGAGCCTGGTGAATCGGAGAAGGGTCCTTGAGACGAATTTCATAAAAGAAATCTCTGACTCGGCCAAGATTATTAGTAAGCGTGCTTTCAAATTGTTGCGTTAATTGTTGCAACTGTAGATCGTGATTCGGTGACAACTTGTACGAAGATTCGACGGTAGTAAATAATTTCAAGTCGGAATTATCGGAAAGGTCAATAAAGGGAATGACAACGTCCGGACGAAAGTTGAACGAAAGGTAAGACTTAGAAAAATTCAGGACGGCTTTCATTTGACGTAGTGACTTAATTCCGATGATAAAAGGGAAAGACAGGTTACGGATAACGGTGAAATTTAGTTTCCATGTGAAACTGGAAATCTTCACGATGACTGATATTTTCTTTTCAGCGGAGACCATGGTATTGTCGGCTAGACGTATTCTGGAGTAGGTCTTTGAAGAAGATGCAGATCCGTACCGAAGAAGCATGTTGCAAACGTCTTCATCGCAGAAATTTGCCGACGCACCCGAATCTAGGAGTGAATGGAAAGGTGAATTACCAATATAGATTTGGATAACCGGTAGGGTACAATTGTCATGTTTGGGAATTTGACTTGATTGGAAACCAAGTCGTAGGTTTAGGAGTTTTTTGACGGTTGATTGTGTGACGAGTTGGCTTCGTTCGCTCTTTGTCGACGACGACATTCGGTAATGTGATGTCCCGGCAGCTTACAGTAAGCACATTGACCGTTTGTTGTGTTTGAAGGGCGGGCCTCCGATGACGACTGCTCACGTTGACAAGCTAGCTGGATAAGTAAATCGGACTGGTTCATTCGACGGGCTAATTCCTCCAGCTCGGTGAATGCAGTGGGCATCGGTATATGCTTCAGTTCAATTAATGTGTTAACGTTGGCATGGGCCCATATTTGGCAAATAAGTTCGGACTCGGGAATTTCCGCATTTAAGGCTTGAGCCTTTCTTGAAATGTCACGAATGAAATCGCTGAACGATTCTGTCTGTCGCTGAAACCTTCTTATAAGGGCGTTAATCAGTTGCAATCGTATTGTAGCCGGAACGAATCGAATTAACAATTCCCTTTTCAGCTCTGACCAGGTTTGAAATTTTGACGTTGCTTCCGGCCACCAAGTTAAAAGTTCACCTTGGAGACGACTGAGGAGAGCAAAAAGAATCGAAGTCTCTGGCTGTATCTTCAAATTGACGAGATCTTGGACTTCCTCAATAAATGCAATTATTTTTGTAGGTTCGGTACCGCAGCATGTGGAGATTTTAGACACAAAATTTGTTAAGTCATGCTTGAATTCAGTGTCTTTCTTTATTAAATGTTTCGTCAAGTTCTCTGACCACTGTGATAATTGCTGCACCACGTCGTGTATACCGGCAGTCAGTTGCATATGAACTGCCGTGGCTTGGACCAAAGCAGACGGCTGTTCCGCAGAGGTTGAAGGTGTAAGATTAGCCGTCGTACGCTGATTGCTTGCTGAAGTAGCGGCATCTTCTTCGGTGGATGGATTGCTTTGCGATCTTGTATTTGTCGGCATTGTACTCACTTTAACTGAATTGCACTTATTCGCGAAAACAAACTGTACGCGAGGATGTGGAAACGACCGGTAAGGTTGACAGGAATAGAAAAAAAAGGTAAAATAATAAATTTTCAAAAATACGGTCCTTTAAAATTTACAAAGGAATGCGGTACGCAACATAAAATTATTAAAAAGGTTGCGTAAGAGAAAGCAAGGATTATATAACCCCAATGAAACACAGTTGTACTAGAGAGCACTATAATACTGTATTAAAAATGAAAAATAAAAAGAATTGCGTTTTAGAAAAAATTAATAATTACGATCTGCTACCATTCTGTAACGTTGAGGCCACATCGAAACGAGCAAACAGGTGACAAATAAAAATACAGAGTCGCTGGGCCCAAATAATAATATTTGCTCGATCAAAAAAAACAAATTATAATTCCAAAACACACAAAATAAGAACGAAATAAACGATTTAACCCAAAAGGTAAGTATATTTAAAACAAAATTAATAACAAAAGAAAACACAAAATAAATACAAAAATGTATACAGGAATCAAAATTTAAACAATAAAATTAAATACAAGAAAAAGAAAAGATCACTGAAAATTTATCTATTGGTGAGGAAACGAATATACGATTATCTCAGGAAGACAGGAGGTACGCGACTGAAAAAAAATCTCTTTTTTTTTAATAACCAGCCACCAAGCGAATGGATTAAACATTGTACAGATTACATAATTACAATCTAAAATTATGCAAAACGGCTACACTCAAAACAGCAGGTTAAATGAGTTGCCGTTATACAGGGGACAAAAAAAACAAAATAAGACAATTGCTAAAAAAAAGGTTCAACAAATATGCCTATTGTTGCACTATCTTATTGTCAAAACACTAATACTAATAATATGTACCTACTTGAATATTTTGCTCAGTGTGGTGACGTACAGTGTGTTTGCAAATAAGTGGAATTAAATATCCACAGTTCCAAATTCGCCGCGTAAACAAAACAGAAAAAAACACGGGTGTGGAATATCTATATTTAAAGCGAATGTAATTTTATAAAACTGGGTTACAGAACGCATTGCCAGACAGTCTGGTTTAATCAACCCCCGAGGGTGATCCACGGTGTCCTACCCGGTGCCAACCTTCACCACTCACCTCAAACTGATGAAAAGTAAAATAATTTTGGCGTCAACCCAGGAGTCTGTGCAGAAATACAGCAAAAAGGAGTGGTTTTTGGTCGTTTTAGGTGTAGCGAATGGCAAACTTTTTTCACTATTTTTACCGTGTTCAGCACCCTCGAAAACGGTGGGGGTAGGTGCTCTTGCAACTCTAGCAAAATGTTCGGTATCCGTCCAACTCCTTGATACTACTATTATATGTGTAGTGTGTTATACCTAGTGGAAGTCCGATCAAAATAAAATTCAATCAAAATAAATTCGAGTGTATATAAACACACTGTATTTATGTACATATTATACACAATAACTTCACTTATGCACTACAAAAGATTTCATAAAAAGCAAATAATTGTGCTTATGTTTATTTTTATTTAAAATGTAGGGTAAGTTATTTTCTTTTCAGGTGATAATGGTTTTCATCATTAAAAGATTTTTTGTACGATTGGCATTTCTTAAATTTTAAAATTTTATTAGCATTTGTAGAAATAAAAACGCGCCGAAGTTAGATAACTAAAACAAATTAAATTGATTTTGAGGTGTAGGACTTGAATATAAGAAAACAAATTTCGCAAAACAGCGAGTTCTAACAATTATAGTTATAGTGTTTTCATTTAATGACAATTCAAAATAGAATATACCTGATATCATAGGAATACAAATCTCCATCTCCTAGGTTCAGATCTTAGAACTCTAGTGAACGTATCATCGAAAATAATAATGTTAAAAAACTCTATGATATAGAGAAATGGTGATCCGTAGATGATGATTGAAAATAGGAGAGGAAATCTCAGTGGCAAAGGATCCTTTGCCACTGAGATTTCCTCTCCTAATTTCGAAGATAATAATAAATTGAAAATATATGAATTGATATTACGATAACTCAGGCAGTAGATTATCCCTAAATAAATAATAAAAAAATGTATTTGTCGTAAATAAAATCAGTGATGGTTTCTTTTCTAAGCTTTTTATATAAAGTCAAGATATTCTGTGTAAACGCTACTGTAAATGTTTATATAATTTAGAAGTGGGCTGGTGTAAAATAGATTCTTAACAAAAACCACAGCCTCCCTTGTGGTGCAGATATGTTTATTTATTAACACTTATTGTTCAATTTTGAAGAGTAAACTAATCTTTTGTGAAAACATAATGTGTTATTTTGAATTCGAGAAACTGACACTCTTTACAAAAATATTGTATATTGGTATAAATAAATCAAAAAGACTGAGAACAACACATTTAAAGTATTATTCAAACTTTGCCATCTTTCGAAGAAAATAATATTCCCAAATGATTACAGATGTTATTAGAGTAAACTTGGGACATTTTATCTCAGATTTTTTATATAAAAAATGCATAGAGCTGTATTATAAAAGAACAATAATTTAATTTGCCTCAAATATTATGTGACCTCAAAACTCGACAATCACTTTATATTATAATTATATTATACAGGGTGTCCCAAAATTGCTGGGACACAGAGCTACCACGTGTAGTAAAGGTCAAAATAAGTCGATTGGACCCAATTTATTAATATAGGTACCAAAATGTACTGTTTGCCCGTTCAAAGTTTACATAAAATTTTGTATATAAAATTTTGTATTACAATTTTATTAAACTTGTACTAGGAATATCTGCTAGCATTATTTAAGAAAACATTTTTTTCCTTGGGAACTATGCGGCATACGAAATTTTTACAAGAGTAACAAAATATAGATAATTAATCAGTCTTCTCGCTAAAAAAATTTGAGAACCGTATTACCACCCCTAAGAAAGTTCTGAAAAATTGTCAGGGGGTGAGGGTGGTTTTAACCCTTCTACAATTTCTTCTGGGTTTCTTTGATTACCGAAAGGAGAGTAATCCTCTAAAATGCACTTTTGTCAAATTTCATTCAATTTGTTTCACTCATTTCTGAACAGCGTACAAAAATGTGTTTTTTTATGTAAACTTTGAACTCTTCACACGGGAAAACGGTACATTTTTTGTATATAAATAAATTGGGTCCAATCGACTTATTTTGACCTCTACTACACGTGGTAGCTCTGTGTCCCAGCAATTTTAGGACACCCTGTATATTATTATAATTATAATATTAATATAGATACCTACCTAAGTAAAATAAAACTTTATGCCAAACGATTTTTTATCAAGAAATAAATTTTATGGCTATTTCTCCTGGAAGAAAAACATTTTCGAAAATTTCTAATTTATTTTCTTATTTTTGGAGGAGAAATATTCTTTTTTTAAGTGCATTGAATCCAGATTTTTGTTTTTAAATCAATAAAAGTTCTATTGAAATTTCTTATGTGTGTTTAATAAAAGTTCTATTCGCTATAAATTTGCTAATATTTTGTTAAGAATCCGCTAAATCCTATATTAGCTATTAAAAATTACTTTTCCTCTAGCATCGCTAAATTCTTAAATTAAAAAAGTCCTTTTATTTTCTCACAAGATATACCCAAAAATAGTTGATTTAGCGACAGGATGATAGTGGCTAAGATTGCAGGGTTAAATACCTTTTCAATGCCGTGTACTTATAATAGGTGACAAAACATGGTAAAATCTTAAATAAAAAAACGCTGAGTATTTAGGTCCAAGTATTTCTTTACTTGTTCGTTAGTGTAAATAATTTACGAATTGTCCACATTTTAGTACGAGTAACAGGTAACACACGTTTGTTGGGATTTAGAGGCGCCTTCGCCCCTGCTTTGTTCAGTATTGTCTTCGATCGTCTAAGCCGCCTCACCACCAACTATACAGTGCTCCGGTATTGTAGTCTAGTTGTGATGGTTTTTGTTAAGATATTTTTTGCCAAACACCCAATTATGTCCTTTGTACTACTTGTCAAAACATCACGGATTACTTTTGTGCATGATTCAAGTGTAAAATAAGTATTTATGTACGAATCTATCTCTACAATACCTGTTGTTATGCGAGTTTTGTTGCAATATTATAAAAATGTTGACATATTTTATACTTCACAGTAGCTTGTTATTACCATTTTGTGTACTTAAAGATGATGATATAACAATAATATGATTTTTATGAACTTGCGAAACCACAATATTATAAATTCCACCTAATTATAAAGACAAATAATTTATTAAACTAACAAATTCATATTTTATACATTTAGTTCTATGTTTTGCCGTTCAACTGTAAAATACCCATTATGTTTGAAAACTTTGAACCAGTATTTTATGTAAATACTAAATAGAGCCTTGCTAAAGTTGGACGAATGGGCAGATATCGTAGGCTAAGTATTAGGGTTCCATTCGGAGATACAGAACCCTAAAAACCAAAACAGTAATAATACACCGCAGTTGTTAAATTAAAAAAAAAAACAGAAGATATCGGATTTCAACATTTTTATAATTATTATTTAATTAATTCAACAATGAATTTTTAATACACAAGGCATCCAGTAGGTAGTGAATAGTATTTCTTAACATATCAGTCAACATATTATGCCATCATGATTGTTAAACATCAAACATCAAACATTGTTATAAGATATATTTTTATAATTCATTTTTTATAATTTTTATAATATTTTGATATTCTCTTGATGTGTCTATCTGTCTGTAAAATTGCATAGTCTAAGTAGTATTTTTTTAAAGTTGATAATAAAAAAAGCGGTCAAGTGCGTGTGGAACTTGCGCTACGAGGGTTCCGTACCGTTACAACAATTAAATTAGGTAGACATATTCTGTGAAAATTTCAACCTGCTGAATGTTACGGTTTCAAAGATACAGCCTTTAAAAGGTTTTTCCGTTTTTTGTGTGGAGACCCCCTTTAATTTTTACTTTTTGTGATTTTTGGATTTTTCACTTTACTTGTGCTACGAGACCTCATTTTTGTGCCAAATTTCATGATTCTAGGTCAACGAGAACTACCCTATAGATTTTTGATGAGTGATTTTGCAAATATCAAAATAGGTACAGGACCCCCTTTAATTTTTACTTTTTGTGATTTTCGGATTTTTCCCTTTACTTGTGCTGCGAGACCTTCTTTTTGCCAAATTTCATGATTCTAGGTCAACGGGAAGTATAGGTTTTTGATAAGATGACAAAATGGCCGTATCTTTTGATTGCGTTGACCTAGAAGCTTAAATTCTTTACACCTATAAGGGACCGTAGACCTTAGTATTTCGTATAAATTTCAACTTGATATCTCTATCCGTTCCTGAGAAAATGGGTCTTGACTGACGGACACCCATCCAGTCAGCCAACCAGCCAGTCGGACAAACGAGTGATCCTATTCGCTATGTGCAACTGCTTGGAAGGGAGACGCTGAACGACCGTGCGCGCTTAGCGGCGAAAGCTGGCATTCTTAGGGCACGTCAGTGACGTCATATACTGATATAAAATCAAAAGTAAGAAATGACAATTTGTAAATGCTGCATTATTAATTGTAATAATACATAAAAAATAGTGATGTTAGCTCTTATTGTTTCCCAAAATATAAGCAAAAGTTAATTCAAAGAGAAAAATGGATTTCCATCGTGAGAAAGCACAAGTAAGTATCATAACCTTAATTGTACATTCACAATAATGTAGTGTGAATGCACTAGAAAATATATATTTAATATAAAATAAATATAAGAATAATGAAATTTAATAATTTTTATAAAATTACAACTTGAATTTTGATATTAAATTAATAAAATAAGACAAAATATTCTTTTATATATATGACAGATGTGACAGATAAAATTGTACTATTTACTACTTATATTAGAAATAATAATAATTAAAGACTACTGTTAATATATAAAAGAACTTACATAAACTTTAACAGAATAAGGCTCAGAAGTTACTAAAGTCTGCCTAATTACTGCTGCTCGAATCAAATAGCTTTTTCCATTTTGTCTTAATTCTCCAACATCAATTCCATGATTAGCCTCAGCTAAAGTTTTACCCTTTGACACAGTTTGAGGTTGAAAGTTTATAGTATGATTTATTTTTTCAAAACCCGTTTTTAATATGGCATTCATACTTTTTACTTTTATCATTAATTTTAATTTTAATTCACTTTTTACTAGTTGTCCCATTTGACATAATGTATAAAAGTGGCAGTGGTCTCGCCGATTAATGCCGCTAGATGTCTCGACTTTGATGTTGCACATAGCGAATATATAATGATACCGTTTTTTCTTATTGAGATACGGAATCCTAAAAAATGATCTTAACTAATTTTTTGTGAAACTGAAATTATTGATTTCAGTCTTATAGGTTTAAATTGTATCTGTATCCAAAAATGAACGATATATGCGATGCTTGATTCCAAATAAGAAAGTTAAATGGTATACAATATATGGTTTGCAACATGCATAACTTTCTCAGATTCTACAGGATTGATATTACATTTTTTCTAAAATTTTAACTACTTCTTGAAAACCATGTAACCTGGGAACGATATTCTACAGGAGACGGTTTTTAGTTTTCTTCGGTTTTAACCATTTCAAGCACGCAAAGTTCTTTTAGCAGTAATTATTCCGTCTCGACTTAAATAAATACCTAGGTACTTACTATTATATTTGAATAATTTAAACTAATAGATCAACGATAAATGTTATTGCAACTGCCTAAATTTTACTAATGAGAATAATTTTATTTCTTTAACAAGAAATGTGTATATTAATATTTTCAAATTTTGTTGTCAATTTTATGACCTAATGACTGTAGTACAGTCATTATGTCTACTTAAGAATTTACAATAATGATGTATGATGTTGATAAAATATATTTTTGAAAAATTTACGAAAATTATTGTCTAAAAACAAATTTAGTGGGAATATATATAAATAAAATTAATTTAATTTGTTTGTTTGGACATCACGCAATAATGGTCGAATTGACTTTAATAAAATTTGCAGCAAATTCAACGCCAACTTACACCTTGGCTTAGTTTCCATATTAGAATTTCAGTTAGAAGTAATGTTTGGGGTGATCTTCTTCTTAGTTTCTCGTACTTAGAATAAGACGCTAATGCCCTAAGTTGTCGACGCGTCTATAATCTACAATAAATAAATAAATCGTACCCAGAATAGGTATTTTAGCTAGTTACAAATAGTCTTAACAGAATAAATCAACCAATGGAAAGGCATATATAGCAGACTGAATGCAAAAAAAGTGAGCCAACAGAAGCCCTAAAAATTTGATCATGTGAAATTATGCACAAAATTAACTTTAAATTCAAATCAGCTTTCTTTATTTCCACTAAGCTATTTCTGCAGAAAAAAATAGTCGTGTGTCCGAGTCCGACACGGTTTCCCGAATGCGTACGCGTCCATGGAAATTATAAAGTCCCCATAATTATAGCGATTTTAAGCGGCTTCAATTTTGTTTTTCCACTGCTTCTAATTAAATTGCTCTCGATTATTTAGCATCCAGGTTTACCCTTAAGTGTGTTAATTCAGGGGACGATCTATTAGAAATTAAGTTTAGTATTTTCGAGTTTCGATATTTTTTTAGTCGGGTTAAAAAAAGACGTTTGATGATGTGCCCGAAAAATATAAACTTTAATAGGTACTTTTGGTATTTTTTCGTTGTGTTGAAACCAAAAAAATATACATATTTTACCGTTTTTAACTTCCCATGGAAATTATTGTAATGGGTCCTATATAATCGAAATCAAAATGTATAGCAAATTTTTATGTTTCAAGGTCACTACACTATTTTTACACTATTTTTAGAAAGATGTATGTGTGTGTGTGTACGTATGTGTCCATTTCTTTCTAAGACATCTCGAGAATGAAAAATGATATCGACTACGTTAGGGTGCCAATCGACGCGTGTTAACGTAAATATGATCTGAAAGAAATTTTTTGAAAATCGGTTCAGCCGTTCTTTTTTCTTAACCAAATAGACTCCAAAGTAGATTTTACACAATATCTCGCGAATAAAAAATTATATCGACTTCGTAAGGGTGTCAACCGAGGCGTGTTAACGTCGTTTTGATCCGACATAAATTTTATAAAAATCGGTTCAGCCGTTTTTTTTTTTTTTTTTAATTATTAAATAATAATTATGTTTTAACGATTAAAATGATTACTTTTCTGTGTAATATCTAATTTAATTATTGTTATTAAATATTTATCAAACTAGGAAGTTCGTCGTGTGGACCTCAAGGGTCGCACTTTAGTCCTATAATAAACGACCCACCTCACGGCTTTTTCTGTTTGACTTCATTGGTTTTATTTCCATAATTATATATGTTGTGACTGATTCGTTGATTACATGACAACAATTCAGGTGTAAAATTATAGCAGTGATACTAACACAATGCCCATAGTATTTACAACAAAGATCTGTTGTTACAACGCCGTCGATCAATGGTCAATGATCACCAATCACAAATGGTATGTTTATGATGTCTAGTGAATTGTCTGATTTAATTCACTACATACATCACATGCTGCACTCTGAATAAGTATGTCGCACTTCTGCTATCATTCATTTCATCTATATCATTGACAAGGATTTGAAATATTCTATGGTTGCGCAAAAATGTTATGATTTTTTAAGGCTTATGTGTACCAGCTGATTTTAAACATCATTAATTGAAATTTTGGAATCCAATCACTCAAAGAGAGAGTATCTGAGAGCCGTCCCCAGACGCTTTAAAACAGCATTTTCTGATAAATCTAAGGCATCACTGAAGACCTCCTAGTTTGAGTTATTCAGGTTTTCACAATAAATTAGCAGTGTTTAGAAGTCAATGGAAGTCATTTAAGGGATATTAAGAATATATATGAGCACTGTGGTTGGAATAAAAACAAAATAAAATATAGTTACTTCTTACCACAACAGTTTTATTGATGGATGTACATTTCGAAAGCTAAGCTTTCATCTTCAGCGAACACTACATGTAGTGTTCGCTGAAGATGAAAACTTAGCTTTCGAAATGTACATCCATCAATAAAACTGTTGTGGTAAGAAGTAATTATATTTTATTTTGTTTAAGGGATATTATTTTAAAAAAATTAAGAAAGTACTCTGACTTATTTTCAAGTGGAGAAAATCTAGTTTATATCGTCTTCGCTTTTGATTGGTGCAATAATGAAAATCTTTGCACAGTTAAACGAGACAGTTACTTAAAGAGTTGTCACAATGTTTCATCAATATCTACGTCGTGTCGTATAGCGAATTGGGTTGACTTGTTGTTGGCTGTAGTCGCATAGAGATAATCCGAATCAATTTCCCTTCTTGGCTTTTGGTGTCATTGATCAATTATGTCAGTCGGTGATTTAAATGGTTACAAAGTTCAGTTGTAACGTCTCTACTTTTTAGTTCGAAAAGTGTTTTAATTAGAATTCAGCCGTGTTACTCCGATACCTAGAAATAAAAGAAATGGATGGAGTCCGTTTTTTCTGCGGACCTAAAAACAGGATGGTGGATTTGTTAACAAGGTCGGGGTATTGAATGCTATTCGTGAAGTTCCATTTCGGAGCCGTTCGTCACCACATAAACTCCCGATAGCTTATATGATTTGAAAATAGTTATTTATTTCTTTTACTTACAACCTCTTAAGTTCCCTGTGAAAGAGAAAAAAATGTGTGAGAGTCTAAATAAATTTCTCTTCTTGACTTTTGATGGGTACAAGTTCATCAACGAGCTGATCACTCATTTCCCATAGAGTTCCGTCAGTGACTCCACAAAACAAGTCCATCTCATCATCATCATTGTCACATCCCTGTCGGTCCATATATGAGACGTAAGAATAATGAAACGCACGTTAAAATACACACACAATATGTACAATGTGGAGCACTTAAATGTGCAGGTCATTAAGGTCGAGATTAGTGCATACACGCACCTTATCACTGCTAAAATCAACTGTCATGCCAAAACATGGAGGACAAAATGTTATCAGACATCTCTTTCAAATCTTTGTGAATACATAAGGGTAAATGCGACCGATTCGTGAATGACGTACCGTGAACAGACCGGGGATGATTACGCAGCTGGTCCACTGCATGTGCGATCTTATCAAATACCGAACTCTGTGCTGTGCGCGTTTACTGAAGGCGCGTACGTTAAAAGTTTGTGTGGCTGTGCTGTCTCTGTATACACCGTTTGTGCGTATGCTAGACTAGCTGAGAAAATAATTGTGAGCGCTAAATATGTGTTACATGCAAAAAATATGACTATATTAAAAGAACTTAAAAAAAAAAAATAAAACCCTCTTCAAAAAAGCCACTAAAAAAAGAGGAAAATAATAAAATTTTGAGATCGCGTGCCAATTTAATTGCTAAAACTTTTTATAAGTACCTATATCTACTTTCATTTTTTTAAATTGGCGCCGACCTAAAAATTTTATTTTTCTCTTTTTTAGGAACTTTTTTGAAGGAAGCTCTTTTTTTTAATTTTAATTTTTTTAATTTTTAGTGGTTTTACAATACGTATTTTGCACGTTATTAACCTACTTCTGTCTTGATATTTGACATTTACCTTAACGGGGTTACAGTCCGTTATTCACTTTTTATTAAAATTAATCAAACTACTGAACCGATTTAAGTAAAATTTATATAAGAACCATCCCCAAGGTTTGCCCTATTCAATGAAAAAAAAATCGTAAATATCGGAAGTACAAACATACAATGGAAACACAGAACCTCCTTTATTTTTAAACTCAGTTAAAAATGACGAGACATACTTGTTTACTAGAGATTTCGACCGAAACTCGACCAAAAATTGAAATTTCGGCCAAACATTCGCGGCTTGGCCAAAATCAAGCTGAAGGTTTTACCGAAGCCGAATGTTAAATTTACTAAAATAATCGACTGAATATTATTTTATTTAAATCATACAACACGACTCTGCAAAGAATATAAAAATAAAAACAAGAAATGGGAAATACGTCTTCTCAATCTCAGAGCAGTTGCGTTCAGCTTACAATAATAATTATTTTCCCTAGCTATTTAAGAATATAGGTACCATACCTTCGTGTTCGGCTAAAGGTGAGGAAAAAACCGAAGTTTAGCTTAGGCTTTGGCCAAAAAACTGGCCTTCGGGCGAACTCCACTGCAAATACATTTGGCCAACATAAAATAGTAATTTCGATCCCTTATACCCTCATTCCTAAAAAGTAGCGCTTACGATGACTAAAATTCGCTTGAATCAAAATAAAAAGTCAAGTAAATGCAAACAAATAATTTATTTCAATCATCTAATTTTGTCTCCGCAATGGCGGATTTAGATTAAAAATGACACTTTGGACAACTTGACATTTGCTGTTCTTTGAATTTGGAGTGTAATTAATTCTATCATGTTGTTATAGTATTGAATCGCCTGTAGTGCAGCACACAAAAGCGCCAACATTTTTTGATATCGTATGTAGTGTACAATATATAGTGCAGTGTTCATAGGAATAATAACGTTCGTCCGCGTACAGTGCTTTACTGTCGTCTGTCGCTATATAGTGTTCACAGAGGTGACATTGTTGGATGGATGGTGAACAGCAGCTATATTGATGAACAGCTGCCAACAATGTCCAAAGGGATGAATGCTTAATACTTGGTACAACAAAAACAATTATTGTCAGCGCGTGCGCGCTTCTACTAAAACGCATATCACATTGCCAATGATGGACATATAGATAATTGGTAATGTACCCTAATGGTAGATGATGATCTAAGATTTCGTTTTAATTTGAAATATCCATCATAAATTAAATTGTCTAAGTCAATAGATCAATTATTGCTCGGTGATCATTTTTTTCTTGATAACTGCGTTTACACTGTCTTGTTGATTGAGCAAATAAACTATTCTTTAAAAGTTAGACTTACCACATATTTATTCCAAATCAGGATAAAATAAAGTAGAGAAAAACATAATTTAGCAAATTATATTATCTAATCATTTGATTTAGACCATTCATACTTGTTGCTGTACTGAAGGACATTTTAATTTTTATAATATGAAAACTATAGGATCTATGTTTATTTCACAGAATCTCTAACTAGTGACTCAGCCGTTCTACCTATCTCTTTTTATAGACCGGAGATTGTTCATGATAGATAACACATTTGTCATGATATTCCATGTTTTACTTTTCTTAGACCAGAACTCCTTAGCAACCCACTTCATCAAACAATTCATCTACTTTTATTACAGCATTTTCAAGTGCTTAATCTATTATATGTCAGTTTCCCAAAGTTTCGTTCGTTGGAAAATTACAAACTAGGACAAAATGGCAAACTGATCGGGACTACGGGACGTATCTTGAAACTGGCACAACCCCGGTCAAACTGGAACGTATATAGTAAGCCAACCAACAGATTAAAATTAAGAATATAAAATGAAGAGGGAGACTGTCAGGAAAGGTGAAACGGCCAATCTGCAGACAGACTTTTGACTGGACACCGCAAGATCAGTCAACAAAGGTTGCTTCAAAACCACTTGGGGATAAACAAGGTGCAGACGATAGAGAGTGAATAAATAAATAAAACGTGGCAAGAAATAAATGCAAGAAAATTGCATTCGCAAGCAACTCTTGAGTATAGGTACATGAAAAAATATTTCACACTGTCACATGGAAAAATATTCAATACCATGGGGATTCTTTTAAACTGCGTTTTTTACTATTATTGAGGAAATGAAAAAAAATCATATAAAAATTACAAATTGTTACATTTTTTTTCTGGTTCCATTTATTACCAAATTTTAAATCAAATTATTAGATATATTGTGCGTTATTTATTTCAAAAGTAGAAAAAATCGAAATGTCATTTTGTTTCCTATAAGAATTTTAACAAGGAAAATTATTCTTTTTGAAACATTTTCTCTCATATTCGAGAGCCTGGATACCGGAAGAAATATCTTATGGACGTCTTATGTTCCAGTAGTACAAAACACTTTGTGCGAGAGTCTCAATATACGTTCGACGAGAGAAAGAGAGAGAGATTGTAGATTATAGACGCTCGACAACTGAGGTCTAATATAATATAACTGATGGACTGAAAGACCACGATGAAAAATATTCTTTACATTAAATTATATTGACGGTTTTTTCATCCATTTATTTCTCATGCCTTATAAAAGATTACAAGAAAGATATGTATAATATAATAAATTAATATACATAAGTAAATTGAAACCATGAAAAGTACAAGTGCATGCATAAAATAATTAAAGTTAAAAAATGCGATGTCATTTGCATGAAATATTTTTAAATATTCAGCAAAGTTACCAAACGAGTATTATATTATAAAATATACAGGCGGGCGTATTACAGACGCCCTTTTTTATTTCCATATTCCCTTTTGAGTAATTTAGATTAGCCATAAAAATAAGCTATTGCTTTAAATTGGCGTAGTCGAATTTAGTTGTTTAAAATTATTTTAAATTCGCTCTCACACCAATGATATACGACGATATCCAAATCGTACTCGTTAACAGCAATCAGACAACTACTAATTTTGCATCTCATTTCCCTGCTAAGAGAAGTTCATTTTGGTATAATAGACTACAGAAGTAGACGGTCCTAATTTGAGCGCAAAATTTAAAGTGGCATCGATTGGCGTTCAAAAATGTATGGAGTTAACGGAATATTCATTATTATTCTCTTAAAACAAATTTCTTACCAAAACAATGGCTGTTTCATAAAAATAATTAATAAATCTCGTCATTATTGGCTACAAAACTTTATTATTTCGTGTGAAATATTTTTTTATTTGAAATTAAAAATTTATGATAAATGAACGTCCTAACTTGATTCAGCCAATGACGTTATTCTAACCTAACTTAACCTGATTGACGTTTGTCGAGGTATAATTTAAGCAATTATAATTAGAAATTGAGTTTGTTCTTTCCATTTGGAGTTAGAAAAGTGTTCTGAAGTCGTCTGAGTTACGCTATATCAAGCCTTAAGGTAAGCTAAAAGGATAAAAAAATGTTTTCATCAATTAGGTATTGGATATCTAGGTATTATTTTTGCTTTTTCCTCAGTCAGAAATTTGAACGTTTGCAGTCATAATATTCATTATAACTGCAGTCAAGTACAAGACAATCCCATAACAAATTGCTTTAATTATTAACGACGACGTGTTTAATAAAACGAGGTTATATCAGTAGAATGAATAAAATTTGACAGTTGTGTCGTGTCAATGGGTGAACGTACCTTTAACGCAGATTCTAGTTAGAAGGAGACAGTTGTGACTCCGCCACGCTTTCCTTTCCTAATATATTGACAAAAAACTCGAAAATGGTGTGACGACAAAAGAAACGTTTTGTACGAAAGTCGAATTTGTACGAAAATGGGTGATAATGTTTCGTCTTAAATAGTTTCAAAACTAAAATCAACATCCAAACGGTAAACATAACGTCGAGTAGACAAAGAATGTCCGTATCTGAGATTACCTTCAAACCGAGTGCGTAACCGTGGTGAGCGCGGGTGGGGAGTATAATCAGTGTCGAGTGAGGACCATTAAAGTGGTGTCATTCGAAAGCTATAAATGAACTACGCTAAAGTTATACAATTAAGCAGATACAATAAATGCAATTTTAACAATCAGTACCCAGTGCTTTATTTTGATTCTGTACTACGAAGAATTTTTTCTACTACCTAATTGTAATACATTTAAGGATCACACGTTTTTCTCCCATCTGAGAACAAAAATATTAAATAATCGTGAACTTTTATTCTGTCTACTTCATTCATTCCACAATCTAACAACAGGGTCGAGTATTCACATCAAAACTGCTTTTTGTGTCCCTGAAACATCAAACAACCTACCCGATTTTTTATATGTCAACTAGTATAGCTACCCGGCCCGGATTCGCTCTGGTAAAAGGCGCTATTTTCACTCACTCCTCATCCCCTATTTGTAGTAGCATAATAATATAAACCCTATATTACTCGATTAACTATAAGTAGTTGTTGCAGAAGATTGTTTAAATGTGACCCATTTTTTTAATGTGCCCTGTATAAAGTCATACAATAATAATTTTTAATATATTATAATATAAAAGAACAAAAATTAACTGATAATTTTGGTTGTAAACAAAATATCCACATAATGATGGGTCAGTCATTGGTTAATTCCAGCTATTACCCACTTATCTGATGGACATAACAACTTTGTATGTATACATTTATAACATACGTTATATTATAAGCATGTAGTGTAAATATATTTAAACATCATATACAGTAGTAGTGTACATAATATGCAGTAATTTAATTAGCCATCATTATGTATGTTGAATATAGAAATTAAGTAAGTAACTAGCGCCTGGTTTCAGCTGATGTGTGTGAGATAGAAGAAATGATAGGAGGAAGGTGGTCTCGTGTTATGGATACGTACAACATTATTATTATATAATGTGTATAAATGGCTGGGTGCTTGTGGAAAAACCGTCGGATTGTTTTGATAAAAACTTTCAACAATCTCGCTGGAAATTTCCTCTATAGTCCAGGCACTCGATACATTGGGCAGTTTTGTTCTGCAAAAGGTTGGCAATAGGCTATTCAGTAGAATTTTACCCTGCAAAAGTTCAGCCAGTTTTGATTTTTGTTATATGTTTTAGAATTTGGTGTCCTAATTAAAATTTCAAATGTTCAACCTTGGCGCCACCTAGGAAAGGCTTCTATTTTGAATTTTACTTTACTAAAACTGTCAGTGAAACAATGGAACGAGATCGTTTTACTCGGATATGTTTCTCGGAAACCCGTCCACGCAACACGGAAAACTTTCCATGTTCGTTCCGTTTTTGCATATATGTACAGATTATCCTATACCTACTGCTGATAAATCAAAAATCGTGAAGCCAACATACGTGCGGGTATATATTTCTGTCTTTTTTTATGCGGGCTCAGCTGGCAGGTTCCTGATTGGCTACTGTCAAGCGCTTTGTTTACATTTTGCCCGAATGAAATAGAGAGATATCTTTATTTCAACATGGGCTTGAGAATAGCCGAGAGTGTAGCGGCGCTGTTGTTTACATGGCGTTGCTATGGTTCCTCTATTACAAGTCCCCAGTTCCCGAGTTCTAGCCCGAGAGCTGGTAAAAGTGTCAATTGGATTTTCAATTTATTATTAAAAAAAAAATAATAATGAATTGAAAATATGAATTGGTGCTAGGCCCAAATAACCTTAGCTGTTGGTGGTCTTTAAAATACAAATACAAATTTATTTCAACATTTTGTTCTGGAACGCCCGTACATCGACCAATGACATCATCGGAATAAATGCGAAATTATTTCGTCAAAAGAGACACAGATATATTTTTGCTCTCTTTGTGGGCTTCACTCACCGCACATTGAGTAAATGGACAAAGCGTGGTATATATTTTAAAGTATACTTATGTGTTTTTGGAACTGTTTTGCGCAAGCCTAATTTTTCGTAAACACATATCAAATTAAAATAATAGCAGTTGCAATTCAATGTATTTATGCATGCACACATGTACATAATGTGTAGTAAGTATGACATCTCTATCACATTAAACCATCTAAGGTACATCTCACTCGCACAAAGAAATATAGATACATCGAGCTGATAACATGAGAGGTGCGATTCTCGAAACGATAGACTTCAATACCACAATTAGAATACATTAAATCACTAACGGCATTGCATTGACGCATCACGATGAAATCATATTGTGATACGTCGATGAAGATCAGTAGATTACTCTTTTATATTATTGTATAAACTCTCTTAAAATACAATAGCTGAAATTTGTCCCCACAAAAGGTTTTACTATGTTCCAGTATTGTGTGTACTCATTGTGTATGGATGAAATGTTATGTGGTAAAAAGTTTTGTATTTTATATTTTATGTTTCTGTCTTTCTAACATGTACATTATACAGGGGTGGGTTTGAGTCAATAATTATCATTTGGCGTACTGATTTTGTCAATAAAAAAATAAAGACAAAAATTTTATTGACGGTTTTTTTGCAGTAAATAGTTTTTTGAATTTTGTTGTCTTTTCTATAAGATTGATTACACTGTAAGTCATCAACATTGTACGGTATGGTACCACTTGTTTGAAAGATATATAAATTTAAAAGCATTGTTAATTTTAATATTACTTTACTATGTCTACCCGTCGATGAAGGGACAAAGTCTGTAGATGGATTCAACATTAAAAAATAGCAAAACAAAGTATATCTGGCAACTCTACAAAGTTATACGTTTAATTAAAAAAATATATCAAAATCTGTTATGGGTTAAACCGCTGAAAAGAAATAAAAGCCTCACGAGATACAGAACATATAGATGCGATACGATCATTATCTTATTGATTTTTAAAATAACTTCATATTTTTTTTGAAATATAAAATTATATCACACCGTATTAGTCCAACATAGACAGATCTATACGATATCTCCTTGTAAACTTCTCAAAATCTCGTTGTTACAACTGGATTTTTAAAGAGAGATAGGAAATATTTTTATCAATAAATCAGATCTTTTCGTCTCACAAGCGATTGCAATTTGGTAACAGCTGGCAGTAATAGTAGTTCGAATAATAAAAACGTTACACGTATTTCAAGAAAAGGGCACAATAATAATATGTCAATAAATAAGCACAGGGCTTCGCTATAACTAATCATCTGGAATCATTTTCTTTGCATTCAATAAATTGTTACATGGCTTGTTAATATACTGAGTGTCTATAAATAAATAGATAAATCTTTAGCATTCATATAATAATTTATAAATGACTAGCGCAAGAGCATACGCAGAATTTTATTCAAGCATTATATAAAAAATTACTAGAGTTTTAGGTAGGCGGTCAATCTCACTCCAAATGTAGGGGTGAGATTGACCGGGATGTTTTTATTTTTTTTTTCAATCGTAAATAAAAAAAGTATTTTTAAGGGTGCTAAAAGTTACATGGCTTATAGACTCATACGTATAAGTCATTTTAATTTTTTTTCTTGCAACAATAAATAAGTTATTAACTAAAGAACGCCCAAAGTGATTAATCTCACCCCGTTTTACGGTACCTATACTTAACTTAATTATTTAATTATTATTAATAATAATAATTTAATAATTAAGTTATACCACTAAAATGACACGACACTAATGGGGAATAAATATAATGTTTGTACCTACCACAAGTGCTGCCTCTGATGGATTATTGAAGGAGCTACTCTCAGGAAAATGGCTCATTAGGACTAGGTCATAAGCGATAATATATTATACAAACATTTCAAACGCCAAAGTTCAACAACTGGAAATAAAATGGATTATTATGAAGTAACCTTAATGAATTTTCACACTTTTTTTCATTATTCTAGATCTCAAGGGGAACCCCCCCTGCTCTGATGTGTGTAGGCACATGAAATAGCGTTTATCCGTGACCTCACTCGCGTAAACGTTAACTCGCTTAGGTTAATCTTGGTTTAAATGGGAACCCTGCCTATACCCGAATACAGTCGGGTAAAAAGTACCAAACAGACGCTAATGACCTCTGTTGTCGAGCGTCTATGATTCGCAATAATAATAAAAAGTACCATGCACTTTAATTTTGAATAAAAAAACAAACCTATATTATTTACAGTAGGTAGCGGGAAATAAATAATATTTTTTAATATTTATAGATAACTTAGACGTATTTTTTTACCAAAATACACAATAAATGAAATATTTGATCTGAATTAATTTAA
Source organism: Mongoloraphidia duomilia (assembly GCA_039654895.1). Taxonomy (NCBI): domain Eukaryota; kingdom Metazoa; phylum Arthropoda; class Insecta; order Raphidioptera; family Raphidiidae; genus Mongoloraphidia; species Mongoloraphidia duomilia. Next base: position 14,178,340 of record CM077522.1, read on the forward strand.
TTAGCACAAATGTGTTTATTTGCTTAGTCATAAAATTTTAATAAAATGAGTTCCCAGACGTATATTCTCCAAACGGAATATGTGTTAAAAAATAAATGATTTTTAATTCGTTTCACATTGTTTTATTTTTTATTGAATAAATATAATAAAATTTTAAATTTAAGCACTTACATTTTTTTATAAACACACTGTATAAAAAAGCTACTTCGATCAGTCATCAAGATATAAAAATCGACATTTCAAATATTGAATGTTGTCGTATTTCGTTACACCTGGCACGCTCCCTTCAAGTCGAGGATAACTTAACCGCTACGGTAACCACAGATAGGTCAACTGATAACGGATCCAGAATATCACAAAAGCCCAAACTAGTTTCTACAAATAGGTACTGTAAATTGTGGTAGTATTGATGCCCAGCAATTTTACTGGACTTACATAAGATATAAAGCAGGCTTTAGATGTCCTATTTTTGACAACAAGTACCGTTGCACACTCGGTCGATGAACAGAAAAATGCAAGTATTCAAGCCAACTGGACATTTCTAGATTGTTCATTAAACGCTGACCGAGTGTCAAATAGCGTTTCATAAACTGTTTAGGAATTCCGTAAAATGACTATTTTCTCTAAATGGTTACACGACTTCTATGTTGTACGATTCAATATGTGTAATTAAATGCATTTTTTAGAAATTTTGGATCAGACATTAACATTACTGGCAAGGTCTAGTAGAGTATAGGTTGCCTCATTCCGATAGATAGTAGTGGGGGGGATGACGTCACTCAGAATATACCATGCTTGCTCACTTCAATAGAAAAGATCAGACCATGGACGCTGCTAATTTTTGGAAATAAAAATCACAGTAACCATGGTAGTGTGATATGTTTTTTCAATACCTAATAGAAACATGATTCTTCTGTAGTGAAAAAAATATGATAAGTTGTCAATTTTGCGATAGCTGTTAAGTGTTATGGTGTTTTGTGGTTATTTTTAATATTTTGTGAATATACAAAGATACAAATAATTAATTTATCAATTTGTTAGTTAATTCTATTCGTTTCTTAAATTTACAAAAAATAGGTCAATTAACAAAATCTGTCATTTCTTGAACATTATTTAATTTTTTGTTTGTTTATATTACAGATATTAAAACCTAAATTTTGTAATAAAAATAAAAATTATCCTATTTTTTAACATCTATTCTTCTATTTATTGTCTCCTGCCAATTTTAAGAAAAAATCTGCACGAAGCACCTAATATAAATAAGCATAATCTTCATCAATCTTTTGTACTTGATTTAAACTAAATTCTAGCTGACGTCATTCCCGCGCTTACGCTGATTGGTCAGATGGGACGAGGCAACCTGTACTCTAATAACCTTGAACATTACTGATGTTTTACAATGTCTTGTAGAGTGTAGACGGGTCAGGAAAATAATTTGCCAAAATTATGTCCCATAAAAGTAATTAGAAATCTTTTTTATTCTGTTTATATATAAATTACTTACGTGATTATTTAATTAGGAACGAATTTCAAAATACAAATTTTTGGTTTCTGAGGCGTGTGCGAGAATGATCTTCAATTGATGAAAACACGTATTATTTAGAAAAAATTCCAGCCAATTGGACGCGGGACCATTCCAACTTCAAAAATATTGACATATGACATAAGTAATATTATAATAAATAAAATAAAATTTCTGTTAACGTGTGCGATGTCGTGGGTAACGGCTAGTATTAAATATTTATATTATACTAGCGGCCCGGTCCGGCTTTTCACTTTTTCAAAAAATTTTATTGATGATTTTCGTCTTTACTTTTCTTGTTTTATATGCTATCAAACGTTGATTAACTATTATAGAAACACCTTGTATATAGGTATTAGTTTGAATGTGTGTATCCCGCTTTAAATTGCTCAGAGATATTTAGACATTTTGAGTTTAGATTTAAGATAAGTGCATGTCGTTTGATGGTCAGTTTTCGTTTTTTTGTTGAACATATTTGTCAAAAAATGTCTAGTGGTATTTAAAAGAATTAGGGAAGAAATACTTTTAACGAGTGCAAAAACCGTCTGTGTAGTTTTATACAGCAAAAATATATGTCATAACAACAAAGACATTTGTACAGCATTTTACGAGTGATGTTTTCTGTACAGAACTCGTAAAAATCGATAGCGATAATTAAAAAGTTGTTTATCGTTAAATGTCTACATGTTTCACCTGATTTTGGCTTTAAAAATTTGCCGACATTATCATCTGTATTTGTTTCTCTAACAAATTTAAATGTCTAAAAAATAAACGGTCAGATAATAAGGTGATAATTGTTTTACAATGAAAGTTATTACTTTTTTAAACGGTTTTATTTAGCTTGACCCCGTATATTTGTGTTTGTTTATTTATTTGTTTCAAATCTTGCGACCGATTTTTCACCCAGTTCCCGTTATTCGATTGAGTTGAAATTTTGCACACATGTGTAGCTCCGGTGACAATACAATATTATGGTAACTAGCTGACCGACCCGGCTCCCATCCGCGTGCAAATCGCATTTTTGAATTTTCACAGGCAAAAGGTCTTGCTCCGGTTACGTTTCAGTGGATCGGATAAAAGTAATAAATAAATCAGTCTAAGACAATAAAGCACAATTAAAAATTAAAAATAAAAATAGGTAAAAAAATTTAAACGGTTTATAATGTAAAACGAAGAATATTTAATTTCTATGACATCCCAAATATTTAAATATGTAACCAATTATCTTCCATTGACTGTTCATATCTGTATTTTCAGTTTTATGAATTAATAAAAATTTATTATTTATTATTATTTATTAATTTAGGTTCATAAGTATAAAAGCGTGGGTCGTGACTGTAATAAATTATCATAGAGTTTACGATCCACGCTTTTATACTTATGGACCTAAATTAAATACTATTTTTGTCTTTTTAGTACATTTATAACACTGCGTATTAACTTAAAAGTTTTTTAACCTATTTTTTTTAAGTCGATGTTGTAACAGTAATTTTATATATTGTTTCGTCAGGACCGGGTCAAGGAATTATAGCAGTTCTAGACAATAACCGGTAGCGTTAGGCGCTAAAGAACGCCTTGTAATGTTTCCTGGGGTTATTATGAATCTAAAAGTCATAATACACGTCATAATATATGCCCTAAAGTTCTTTTTGTGTAATCGTTCTTTAATCAGAAATGAGGCCTTTAATTTTTGTCGCTATAACATACAAACGGTAAACTTTAGGGCATATGTATATGAAAACTTTTAGGGTCAGAATGACCCCAGGAACGGTAATTTAAGTTAAGTTATTTTAGTACTTACCTGTATACTACATGCAAATAGCCTCTGTCGCTTAGCATGTTTTTTGTAAATAAAAAAAAAAATAGGTAATTTCAATATTGACATAACATGACGGGACACACTGTATACGGTTTATTTTGTAGGTAACTGACTTTTGACGCACTGCACCCATAGGCCACAGCTTCAGTTGTATGATGGGCTCATTTCCGTGTCAATGTTGTATTCCGTAAGGAAATAAAAGTAGGGCGCAAAATTTTGTCCGCGACAAGATTAGATTCTCAAAGAAAAGTGGCTTTCCACTTGACGGCTGTGTGCGCTGTGTCTGTGGAATTTTCTATTGTTTTAAATTCTGCGAAACTGCGCCGATTTGATTGATTTTTTTTAACTGTTAGTCTCAGTAAGAACTTAGACCTATTGAATTTGGTACAAAATATAATCATTTTTATGCATATTTTGTACCTATTTCAATAACGTTTAATGAAGAGTTTTCCTGGCGAATTCCGTATTGAAAAGACATTTTGAATATGATTTAAAAACATGGAAGTCATGTAGGTATGGGTCTTCAATTGATATTTTCTTGTTGCGAAAACACAGTACAAACAGAAAAACATGTTATGCAACACATTCACTCTTTTAGTGTTTTTTCGATGACTGTAAAGCGGATCTTAAATGGCCGTTTATCGACTGGTGACACTGACATCATGATCCATTTTCGATGCTATAAAAAATATGGTTACTATATGGTAATGAAATAAATAAATATTGTATCAAGACCAATATGTTTTTAGAATGAGATGTACCGCTGTCAGTGAATCTACGTTGTTTGACATTAATTCTATAAAGCTCTAAAACCATAATATGCTTGTGTTGACTAAAGTATAGTGTGTAACGCTTGTGCTAAATCTTTATGCGTCAGGTGCGATATTTTCACTTTTCAGCACTCGTATGCGCTTCGCAAATGTACACTCGCCTACTACTCGTGATGAGAACATCGTGCCTGACGCACAAAGATGTATTATAAGCGCACTAGTTGCACAATATACTATTATTCTCCCTATATATGTCTTTAGGTTCTAGAATATCCCTATGTGTTTTGCGTTCTGCTTGTTTTTAGGGTTTCGTACCTCAGAAATCTAAATTAAACAAGCCGTGAGGTGGGTCGTTTATTAGGACTAAAGTGCGACCCTTGAGGTCCACACGACGAACTTCCCAGTTTGATAAATATTTAATAATAATAATTAAATTAGATATTACACATAAAAGTAATCATTTTAATCATTAAACAATAATTATTATTTATTTTTAACAATAATTTTAAAAAAAACGGCTGAACCGATTTTTATAAAATTTATGTCGGATCAAAATGACGTTAACACGCCTCGATTGACACCCTTACGAAGTCGATATAATTTTGTATTCGCGAGATATTGTGTAAAATCTAATTTTTTGGTTATTTGGTTAAGAAAAATGAACGGCTGAATCGATTTTGAAAAAATTTCTTTCAGATCATATTTACGTTAATACGCGTCGATTGGCACCCTAACGTAGTCGATATCATTTTTCATTCTCGAGATTTCGTCTTAGAAAGAAATGGACACATACGTACGTACGTACGTACACACACACACACACACATACACACGCACAGACATCTTTCTAAAAATAGTGTAAAAATGGTGTAGTGACCTTGAAACATAAAAATTTGTTATACATTTTGATTTCGATTTTCGGACCCATTACAATAACTTCCAATGGGAAGTTAAAAACGGAACCCTTATAAGATCACTTTGTTTATTTTAATTTTTGATTAAAACTCGAGATTTTAGAATTATTATGCGTACTATAAGCGTTACCATCATTTTCATTCTACGTGTTTTACCTTCAAAAGTAGCCTATTCACGAAAATTTAGTAACGTAGCAAACAAACAGCATCACATGTTTTGAATCAAGACGCTCCCTGCGTATTAATATGATTGCAGGCATATAATGAATTTGGCAATGTCAAAGCTGAAGAAGGTGCACATTTACACCAACACGGACAGCAACTGTTTTGTTTATAAATAAAATATGGCATTCGCTATTCTCAACGCATTTACAAATTACAGGCTATAAAGAGGAACACGTAAAAAGGAAAAACAAAACAAATAATAAAAAGATGGCTCATTCAGATCTTGCTGAGACACACACACTTACACTTGGCTATACACACGCTGTATAGTGTATAAGTATACACAAAATACATCTGTGACTACTAGGCAAAGAGGCTTATATCAGAATTCTTTAGGGGAGACCTAGGAGGATTGAAACAATTTTTACGTTATCGAGCATATCTCAGCTAAAAATAGTTTTGTTTTTTTAATTTACAAAAAAAACATGCTCACTGCTCAGGGACAGAGGCTATTTGCATGTAGTATACAGGTAGGTAATAAAATAAGTTATTTTCGCACCACGCATTCTCTGATACACTCTCACCCTCCCATACGCACACTCAGACTCACACTATAAAAAGCCGTACTATATATATATTGAAATTAAAGCTACGTTTAAGAATTTTGCATTTATTTTTAGTGTTCCGAAATTATAGCATAGAGCCTAGTTTCGATAGTTCCAAGAAACGCAGGACTTTGGCAACACACTCCTCATCATCGCCAAGGATAACTTCAATGGATGACGGTAAGTTAACTGCAATACTGGTTAGTTCTAGCCTCTATGAACCCTATAACGATCAACATAGCTAGTTTTATACACAAGCGACTAGGCCCTGCAGTCAGGGTCCATTCTGATTGGTCGAAAAGCCCATCTGGATGTCGTTTGACACACAAACACACACCTAAACGAATGTAACAACAAACTAGTGAACTCTTTATACTAATATGGATAGTTGATAGCGATTAAAAATGGGTTTTGTATGTGGACAATGTTCAAACACATATTCTTCAAGACAGCTGCATTAATGTTCACAAAATTAGAATGAAAACTTCAGATAAGGCTTGTAATCTAATTCTTTCTATAAAAGTGGATCAATATTCTGACATTTCAAAATAAAAATTAATTAAATTTTTTTTGTATTCCAATTTCTCATGCACACTGTTATTGTATAAATTATGGACATTCTAATATTTCAAATAATAATATTAAATTAGGTTTTATTTTGAAATGTCAAAAAACTGATCGACTTTTATAAAAAGAATTAGATTGCAAACCTTACCTGAAGTTTTCATTCTAATTTTGTAAACATTAATGCCTGTCTTGAAGAATATGTTTGAACATTCTCCACATACAAAACCCATTTTTTAATCGCTATCAACTATCCATATTAGTATAAAGAGTTCACTAGTTCGTTGTTACATTCGTTTAGGTGTGTGTTTGTGTGTCAAACGACATCCAGATGTGGTTTTCGACCAATCAGAATGTTTTACACACTATGACTATGTGATCCAACCATAAAAAAATAAAAGGAATTGGGGCCCATGAGAATATCGACAAAAACTAAAACAACTCACCGCGTTACAACTCTCCTAGTACCGATGAGCTGCCCAAAAACCGAAGTGGTTACATAGCTGGCGCCTCTAACTGTCAAATGTGGCAGTGGCCATCCTCATTAACATTGAAGAATTAAATTGTTTTCGTTGTCGTTTGCCTCATTTTATGAAAAAAAGTAATAATCCACTTTTTCTCGTGACCACAGATATAGGCAGTATACAAATAGCAGTAGCACCATATAATGTAAGAGTATCATATAATAAAAATAAAATTAACATTAATCAAAAACTAACACCAAACGATCGCGTGTTGCAGGTCCGGGTTAAAGGTATTCCATTTTTTAACCAATTTGTAAATAACACAAATACAAAGAATGTACTTTTGTCGATACTATGGACTTCAACATTATCTTTGTTGACGGCTAGAAATAACCTAATATAAGTACCTATATATGCGAAAAACTTTACTTACTAGAATGAGGTCACATTTATATACCTATGTAGTATAAATATTGTATATAAGCTTGTATCAGTAAGAGAGAAGATGTTCAGATTTAATACAAAAAATACAGTCGAACTGAGAACCTTCTCCTTTTTTTGAAGTCGGTTACTAATCAAAGTGATACATGGAAACATTCCTCTAAAAATGGTTCAGTATATAGAACACCCAATGGCATTTGGTTGGACATGTCAAAATGAAGATTCTATTCCATTCCATTCCATTCATTCCATTTTATTTCATTCCATTCCATTCCATTTCATTCCATTCCTTTCCGTTCCGTTCCAATCCGTTCCATTCCATTCCATTCCATTCCATTCCATTCCGTTCCGTTCCATTCCTTTCTATTCCGTTCCATTCCATTTTCCATTCCTTTCCATTTTCCACTCCTTTCCATTTTCCATTCCATTCCATTTTCCATTCCATTCCATTCCATTTTCCATTCCATTTTCCATTCCATTCCATTTTCCATTCCATTCCATTTTCCATTCCATTCCATTTTCCATTCCATTCCATTTTTCTTTTTCCATCCATTCCATAATTCCATTCCATTCCGTTCCGTTCCATTCCTTTCCATTCCAATCCGTTCCATTCCATTCCTTCCATTCCATTCCATTCCATTCCATTCCGTTCCGTTCCATTCCTTTCTATTCCGTTCCATTCCATTTTCCATTCCTTTCCATTTTCCACTCCTTTCCATTTTCCATTCCTTTCCATTTTCCATTCCATTCCATTTTCCATTCCATGATTCCATTTTCCATTCAATTCCATTTTCCATTCAATTCCATTTTCCATTTCATTCCATTTTCCATTCCATTCCATTCCATTTCATTTTCCATTCCATTCCATTTTCCATTCCATTCCATTTTCCATTCCATTCCATTTTCCATTCCATTCCATTTTCCATTCCATTCCATTTTCCATTCCATTCCATTTTCCATTCCATTCCATTTTCCTTTTTCCATTCCATTTTCCATTCCATTCCATAATTCCATTCCATTCCGTCCCGTTCCATTCCTTTCCATTCCGTTCCGTTCCATTCCATTCCGTTCCATTTTTCATTCCATCCCATTCCATTTTCCATTCCATTCCATCTACTCTATTCTGGCCTCGTCGAGAAATGGTAATTACCGTAGCTGCCAGTTTATCGAAGTTTTCTATAGTCTTCATCAATAATTCCAAAAAAAATATCAAAATACATAGTTGCGATCCCAATTTTCTACAATTTTTCTCCTCGAAGGATGCTATTTACAAAATTAAAGCTAATAAAGATTAAGTAATGTGAAGAGTGAAGACAATATTCTAATGATGCAAACTGCAAAGTATTACCTACTAAATAAAACAACTGATATTTGATAAATTCATCTTCTCAAGCTACTGAACCCGACCTTTTAACCAAAATGATGTCAAAACGTTATAATTTTTACACATATACAAATTAATGCTTAAGTTTGCATTAGTGTTTTGAAACACCCATCGAAAATACGTAACATTACGATGCAACACTGGAAAAATTCAGTTTCAAACCTGTCACCGTCCGGACTCTATCCCGAAACTTCCACTTTCGCGATGGCTAAGTTAACATTTACTCTACTGCAGTGACATATTTTAAATAATCAGTTGTTTCCATTATGAAGAATTTTGTAACTAATGCTTCATAATGCAAGAAACTCCAAAATGAATTTCTGTCAGGATTTTGTCGGCATTAGTACGGTCCTGCAAATGAGTATGAAGTCATCCTCCTGTTTATAGAGAAGGTAGTATAATACGTATGATAAACGGGGGCAATCACATTAAACACTTCTGTTTCATGCTTACAAGCTACCTGTTTAAATACACGATACCAAGGTATGTGTGTAAACAGGATGAACAATTTATAGTTGAAAATAAGATACATGGACTACTATAATATAATATTATAAGACCATGCACTTAATAAGGCCAGTGTCTGTTTTTAGTCAAAAATTAAACCAAATTAAACAAAATTAACAATGTCACATTCCCCCAGGGGGGACTTTGGAATATAATTGTTCTCGCAATTGCATTCCAATGTTCTTTAGGAATTGGCGTTCCCAGGAGCTCGAGCTCGTACCAGTCGGTTTGTGTATGCCGACTGGCAGATTCTAATGCACAAATGAATTATTAATTGTTGTGTTGAAGACGCTAATGACCTGAGTTGTCGACGCGTCTATAATCTACAATTATAATAACAATGTCACACCGGAAAGACATATAGAATACTATGACTAAAATATTTTGAACCTCATTTGCAAGTTGTAGATTATAGACACTCGACAAAAAATGAATGCTTATATCAAGTGTAAATAAAAAATATTTACTATCTATTTCAATTATTGACGCTCGTCAAAACTTAACGTCATTTACCTTAAAATACCGTCTAATTTAATTCAGGTCCATGATGTTTAATTTAGAGTAGAATCAGGTGAAAAAAGACCCCAAGGTAAATATATTTATATCGAGTTTATTTATCAATTCGCAACGATTCGTTAAAATTTAAATTGTGTTTTAAAGACCACTAACAGCTAAGGTTATTTAGGCCTAGCACCATTTCATATTTTCAATTCATTATTATTTTTTTTAATAATAAATTGAAAATCCAATTGACACTTTTAAACCAGCTCTCGGGCTAGAACCCGGTAACTGAAGACTTGTAATAGAGGAACCATAGCAACGCCATGTAAATAACAGCATTGCTACACACTCGGCCTTTCTCAAGCCCGCGCAACGATTCGTTAAGTAATCCTAACTTCATCAGGGCTGTGGGGCTGTTATACATTGCCAACTGTCCTACAAAATTAATCGATTATATAAAATCAACAACATTGCAGTTATCTTGAATATTTCATAATATAATATGTTATATGAATGCATTACAGTTACTATAAATATTCATTATAAATTATTACTTCAATACAACCCATTCTAGCCTTCAAACAATGAAAATACTTAATTAATTTTATTAAGTATTTTAATTGTTTGAAAACTACAAATGGGTGGTATTGAAGTAATAATATAATGAATATTTAGTAACTATTATTTTTGCATACATAATATATATATATATTATCTGAATTACAATAAAAAAATTAGAGGACAGCTTGGTGCAACGGTTAGCGTGCTGGCCTTTAGATCAAATTGTCGTGGAATCGAAACCCTCCTCCGCTCACGGATGCTTTGTGATGTCGTTTAATTTTGTTTGATAAAATTAGTGCTTGTCTTAGTTGTCGAGCGTCTATAACCTGCAGTAAATAAATCTGAAAAAAAATGGTGGACTCTTTCTTAAAATACAGTCGTCAAGAGTGATGTTCCCCTCAATTTTCTCAAAGAACTGCAAGCAGAAGAGATATAATCCCCACTGTTCATATATCGTAGTTCATTCATTATACCTAGAATTAAACTCGTATAATATCGTATAATACGTATAGATCGTAGATTACAGACGATCGATAGCTAAGATCATCAGCGTCTATCGTATATGTGTGCTCAATATTATATAGATACGTAAGTTTGTAGATAAGAACGAGTGATTTCGATTCTGTGCCGTCGTTTTTAAAGAGATTCGACTGTAGTGTTAAATTACCAGTTAAATAAATTGATCAACCTGTATATAGCGTATAGTATGTAACACGATTATATGAATTATGGGACAAGTGAGCATGTTTGCCCCCCTCAATGTTAATTTATTCGTGTATGCCGCAGGGGGCACGACCCCCCAAACACCGTGGAAATCGTCCGCGCACATGGGGCTCCCGATATTAGTCCAGTATACAGTGTGGGTATCAAGTCACATTGCCCCCCATCGATGCTATCGTTAGTCAAAACCATTCGGCCTTTCATACGGACATAATGTCTTAACTATATTGGATGACATTTTGTCTTAATATTAATATTTTTATATATACATTGTTCGAACATTTTTTTGTACCTGTCTCTGAGATTCTCCACTGCATCATTCTTGAATGAATGTTATTTTGCAGTTATCAATTTATGTATTTGTGTTTTTTTTTATGTGGTTGTTTTTTTTTGATATATGAGTCTTTTAAATTACTTCCTACAGTTATTTTGGTGTTGTATATTCGAACGATTTTTGTTTTTGTATTTTTAGTGTTTATAAATAATTTAATAACATAATATTTCACTTAATAAAATTCTAAAAAGTGTTTATGGGAATTTAAAATTAGTTTTTCGTGATCATGTTTGGCGTTTTTTGAATACAAATTATTGTACCTATAATAAAAAAGAGTGAATATGAGTACGTGGCTTCGTTATTTGCATAGAATTGATTTGAATTGTAGGGGGATCAACTGACAGGATTAGTCTAGATCTTTATAGATCTTCAAACACTTTGTCAATTGCCATTATATTAATTCTAAAAAAACTATATTTTGAAAATTGTACAACATTCTAATTTAGTTTCTTTGGCAGTATATTATCCAGGAGCTTTTGGAAGAAACCTTTCACTTAAGAATTTAATGTTGCATTGCGAGCTCCTTGCATTTTCAAGATAAAATTGAATGGTGTAAAACACATATTTTGGACATTTTAACCCACAAAACTGGTCGAAATCGACAGCATTGATGCTCTGAGGATGGTGTAATGAGCACCGAAACGTAAGCTTTATAATTGCAAATTTAATCATCAGTATTGCAAATTTTATTTGATCCTTTTGCCACTGAGTTTTTTCTCTCCTAATTTCTACATCATCTACGGATCACCATCTCTCTATATCATAGAATTATTCAAAATAATAATTAATATTGAATTTATACTCTCGTTTGCCATTATTCTCTGTCAACTCTAGAATCTTTTTCGCGACCTCCTGGAGGATTGCAACCCACAGGTTAAGAAACTGTGATCTACTAAGTTTATTTGTTAGTCCTGAATTTGTTTTATTTATTCAAACTTAAAACGTTAAAAAATGTAAGTGAGCTAAATGTTTTTGAGTTCGTTATTATAATGCTATACATATCAATATAGTCACAGTCCAAATGATTACATAATCATTATGATAGATATATAGAGGTGATACTCTGACTGAGTGACGACCGGACTGTAGTAATAAGTCACTTCAAACATCAATCATGACAATTTGATGCACAATTGCACTACACAATGTAAACGCTGATCATCATCATCATCATACGCTGGCCTATCAAACAATTGGTATGCATACCTAATAATAATATTATGCTGCATTTAACTATACTCTATTCGCACTCGCAAATTATTTTACAGTTTGGACTCGCTCTCCGTTGTGTTCAGATATTTTCAATTTAAGACAAAAAGGCTTCAAAGAATCATCACATAAGATGATTTTAATGACCGTTGCGAGTTTTTTTGTCAGATGCTTTGTCATTTCCATCCCTCATGGTAGTATATCTTTATGAGAAAGAACATACGAAGGAATTCTATTTTTATGCTGGGTTTTTGGTACAACTTTCAATCGACGCTAATGACCCGAAATGTCGACGCGTCTATAATCTACAATAAATAAATAAATACAACTTTGAACACTAAATCTACTCAATAAATACAAATTTAACACGTAAGTCGTGACCAAATACATAATTAAATGAATGAATAATGACTGCAAACAGTATATGAAGACACTGTTCTGTGACAGAATGCTTTAAAGGGAGAAAGTCGATCGTTTGAAAATGTGTCACTGTGTGAGTAATGTCAACTCAGTCCGCCGCGATAGTGATAAGTTTAGGGTTAAAATCCCTACGGTGACATAGGTTTGAATTAATGATTTTTTCCTGATTACAGCATTGTGTTACGTCATTGTTCTTACAACAGGTGTCTTCATATACTGTTTGCAGTCATTATGCATTCATTTAACTAAATCTACTGTCAAAGTAGATTTAGCATTAACTTTCAACGCTAAGTCTACTTTCAAAGTAGACTTACCAGAAACCGAGCATACATATTTTTCCTCATACACATAGCAATAAATAATTCCCATATACCTATAATCAGCAGTTTCTCAACGAGTTGGTACAGCGTGCAACTACCAGACCATAATATAAGCTCAAACAGTGATACATTTAAGTAAAAATTAAACAACTTACAATTATTTTATAAACGAATGTCTTAATATAAAATTGGATGGGGTAAGCAAGAGTATTGTTTTGCCCCCCCCCCCCCTCCACCCTAAAGCTGAGCAAATGGAAGACAAGTAAACATCTACAATAATCAATATTATAAACGGTTTTTAGCTGTAACAGATAAAAAACAAGCCAGTACATAACGAGAACGGTTGATTTACGTGCTTTACAGTTTAAATTGCCTATTATGCGAAAAATAAAACGCACTGAGTATAACTCATGATATGCCTATAGGGGCGCCGAAGGCGACCCTCAACCAATGAATAATAAAACCGAATTTTTTAAACCTACAACAAAATGGATATTTTTTATAATTACCATAGCAATAATAAAAAATATCCATTTTTACTGCTTTATAATTTTTAACATTGGAAATGTTTATGTTCGCGTATATGGGGGCAGAGTTACGAGTTTTCGTTCAAGGCCAAAAGACAACGGTGTCGCGATCAAGTGAGGAGCAATCATGCAAAATTGAACAAGTGCAATTTTTTCGAAATGTGTTTTATATCATGTCTAGTTAATTGACAGGTATTTGCGACGATCTGCGGTATTATTTTTGAGCAAATGTTAATAAATACTGTAGAAAAATCCATTTAAAAGTGTGTATAATAAGCAGTTAATTATGTTTCATATATATGCTGTTATCATTTCCAATGTCTTCGATGGTTGCAAGGATTGCGAAATCTGTGAATTTTTCTGTCTATGATTTCCACTCATCTTTGTATATGAATTTTTTCTTCAAAGAAGGCTGAATATTAGTGAGGCTGAACGTTCTCAGAATGTTTTAAAATTGCGTCTCTCAGAGTCAATATTTCAAAAAGATTCTCACGGGTGGACACCACCTCCCGCCTCCCCAACCCCCCGAGGGAGATTCATCCCCTATTGAAAGGCGCCGTCGGTCGGTTATGTGTAGAAGAATATTCTTTACCGAATTTTATAAATAAGTACATACATAATTTATGGAGTAAATGCGAGGTTTATATGAAGAAAATCAAATCACGCATAAATTAATTGCCATGTCTTGGTGGAACTAGTGGACTGATGTTCTCAAAGAACCCTTAAAATAAGTAATTTTGATACTTTCGAATGGACTTTAGCCTTTTGTAATATGAGCTCATCATCGAGGACTCTAGTTTTGTCCGTATATGTAGTAGTCTATTCATATTATAATAGTGTAATTATTATAGACAAAACTATAGCCTCTTTTGCATATTATCCGTAATATTAGAATTAGCATATGTGCTGGTATAACTCAATTAACTTATCAGTTAATGTACGACCATTAATCAGAAATTAATATTAAACAATTATACGCACGCTTGTCGTATTATAGGTAACAACTGAATTGTTAATTAAAACAGTATTCCATTTATGCGCCAAAATCAATTTAAGTAGATTGTATGTCTAGATACGTAATGGGGCATATTATGGCGAGTGATGATAGTATGTAAAAACAAGCGATAGTGAGTTTTTACAGTCACACGAGCCGGAATACCATTACGTACGAGACATATATAGTATTTTTTGTCATACCCACTACAAAATACCTACTTTTCACGTAATTTTCAAACAATTTTGACAGTTCATATGCGTCGTCATCTTTCCTTCCAAAGTGTGCCGCAAAGTTTGTGCAAGTAAGTAATGACAGGCGTACGCAAGCGTATAGAGCGAATAAACAGAAGTTGCATTAGCAACCGTTATTTTCTGCGCTAATTCGGAAAATAAAACATTTTCCGTACACATGCCTGTTAAATGACTCATTAAAGGCCGCTATACATACATCGAAAGTAGCTATTTTGTAGTGGGTATGGCAAAAAAAATATACAGCATGAAACTTGGTCTGAAATAAAAATAAAACTTAAACAACATTACCCTCCTTCTGGGACAGTCGGGTAAAAATTAAAACCCGACTACGTAAAAGAAGGAAACAAGCAAATCAAAACGTAAGATAGTCTTTTTTTGGTATCAGCAGTCGGAGACGTGTTCGGAAGCTGAAGAAAACATTTCGGTATTCGAATTCCCGACTACAGGCGTTGACGGTCGTCGACGACCGACGCAGACAAGTCGTGCGCGACGTACGTATGATATACAATTACACAGAGCTGGTCTGTCTGGCCAGTCACGTGCGACGTTCATTTAGACCGACGAAAGTCAGCCGCTCCACGCGTCGGTCGCTATCATTTCTGAACAAGCGACGTGTGGTTGAATAAACAATGGTTTTTACTAAATAAAATGATGAGATGCTGATCGAACTAGTGCAAAGCAATTCGTCACATACTAATTATAAGTATAAATAATAATTTTAATTTAATAAATTATTGGGTAATAAGGACCAGTTAAATGTATAAATTATTTATTCTTTGCCAACGTTTCTTTTAACAACTTTTAACAACCTTTTGAACTTTTGATGATAGATGGCAGGATAAATTAAAAATGTAATGTATATCATAGACAAGGCTTAGATGCGTTTTACCTTTTACATCAACTTAAATAAGTTCTTTCACAAATAGAAATGTCATTTTGATCGCGGATTTCACAATATCAGTATAATAATCAATACCGTTTTAAAATAAGTAACAAGAAATATAATCGAATTATGTGGCAATTATATATTATGTATTTTTCACCATCAAGTATAAGTAACAAGAAATTTTGACAATTAATGTATAAAATTGACCATTTGGTAAGAAATTTTTTAAAGGTTAAAAAAATGTTTTCTTTTATAATTCAAAGATTAATTATGTATGTACTTCACTGTTGTAGAGCCCTGAAGAAGTTGCAAATTCGCAACGAAACGTTGGCAAAGAATAAATAATTTATACATTTAACTGGTCCTTATTACCCAATAATTTATTAAATTAATATAATAAGTGATGGACGTAAAAAACAGAGATAAATAATAATTGTGGAACATTCCTTCTTCTTCTCTTTTTTGGAACATTTCATGAGTTTTTTGTCTTTTTTTTTGACAAAATCATCACTTCATCGTCTTCTTCTTCCCCCAAAAATAAAAAAGTTCATATTTTTTATTCATTTTGACTGCAAAGAAACCTAATGATAAGTGAAACGCGGGTGGCAGACTGACGAGACTGCCAATTCAGAGAGACCATAGGCACGTCACCGGCGATAACTAATGCACACGCCGTGACGTCACTGCACGTCGTCAGTCGCGTGCGGCGGGTTCAGAGAGACCATAGTCTTACGTTTTGATTTGTCTGTTTTCGTCATTTATGTAGTCGGGTTTTAGTTTTTTTTTTTAACTTTTATATTTATTCCAAAACTGTTTCGCGAGTCGCATTTTGTTCCTCTCTTCCATTTACTGCACAATAAAGCTGCTGTATAGGCAGAATAACAATAATTGCCCTTTAAACGACTTTTCATACGTGCAGGGCGATTATTGATAGCGCATGTATGAAGCATGGGGTGGTCCGAAAAAACAATGTATGTACTCCAGTAAAAATAAAGTTAGCGTATTAAATTACTTATTGCTTCATAGACGTCAAAGTGCATTAGAAAGAATATAATATGTACCTATATTGAGTTTGGTTATTTACACATCGTATTATTTCAATTTCTCTGATAATTAACCTCAAAAACTAGTTTTTATTAGGAGTTATTGCTTTTTCTCAATAATAGGGAATTTGCACACTTTTTATTTAATGGATTATCGAAGTCATCTGATGATCCGATATCAATAAATTATGCTTAAAAATATGTATTGCCATTCCCACTATAAAATAGTATACTTTACATTCGTGTATGTATGCATATTTACTAACACTTTTATTAAGGGTTGTCCAAACCTAAACCTAATATTTTAATACGAAAATATTAGGTTTAGGTTTGGAGAACCCTTAATAAAAGTGTTAGTAAATATCCTAAAGAATACAATTCCACCAAAAAAATAACCTCGTTGTATTTAACAATCAAAAGTTACACGTGATTGAAGTTAGGTAAAAGAATTACATTATTTTGAACACCCTGTATAATAAATTCATTTTTTTAGGACAGACATTGATTTATCCGTCTATTATCTAGTGATCCTCAAAATTTCAGTTTGATAAAGGATTCTGTTTTGGCTATGTCGAATTTTAGGTAAAGATCTTCACATGTCAAAAATTTCTAAAAAACTTGAATAACTCAAAAATTATTTAATTTTCGAGCATAGCTTCCCTTACAATTTCTATTCACATTTAGGTGCAGAATTGAAACAACAAATAAAAACAGGGCACTACGTTAAAAAAAAACATAACTTTTATCTGCCACGCTTAAATGGGACAGGCTGTATAATTGAAAATATTTTTAGCTTATACACCATTAAAATTTATACAACTTTTGTATTTAAACTGTTTTTCTATCTTCACCCAAAATCAATATATCGGCCGACAACGCAAGTCTTGGACATCCTGTAGTAGTTTGAACTTTGAATGTGTAATTTCAGCATAAACAAATAATGCAAATATCTAATTGTGGCCCACCGAATGATCTTATATTGTCTAATCTGGTAGATAGATATAATATATTGTAAATTAGAGACGATCGATAACGTAAGTATACCTAAGCTTTAACGGTGGTATAATTTAACTATATCTATAGTCTTCCCACTTTAATTTATGAATTGTTCAATTTATGAATTGGATGTCATAAATATGCTCCCACCTATTTAAATCTTTAGTAATTAACTTTTTTATCGCCACTGTAAAGTTTTCGTTAAAAAGAAATTTTGACATGAAAAAACATTTTGAGCATCACTACCTATATTTATAATAGCTAGTTATTAGTTGGATCGTTCGTCTTTTAAATAACCTTTATCAAAAAGTCTGTAGTTATGTAACAGATTTGCATCGTTTATTACAAGTTTATTCTCAACTTATAAAATTTCTTTCTAGTGTTCACATGGTCTTCACTGTGTGCTATCGGGTGTAATTGGTGTAATGCAAACTTGGTTTTTTTATTTAGACATTCTGATTTTTTTAATATTAATAGTGAAAAAGGAATTGACAAATTCGTATGGTTTTTTGCGATTTTTTTGTATCTTCACTTTTAAAATTGAAATTATTTTCATTGTTTCTAATTGTACCTACTATCATTAATTGTTGTAAATAGGTATATTTGTGTGATTGTTGCTGTTATTTTGGGGAAGTGAAATTACGAACTATACGATAATGATAAATTATTAACTTCTCATTGTTTCACTTTTAATTGACTGATATGGCGATGATACTCAAGGTAAGGCTTGATGTGTTTATTTTTTTACCATAAGTTAGAATTGTTTGAAAAACTATTTATTAGCAAGGATTGCAAAGGATTGGAATTATCGTTAATTGAGAATTTCTCACGTTTTTTCATTCGAATTTCAGAACTGGAACTTTTTTTCAATTGATTATAAAAATATTACATAACTGAAATTATCCAATTATCTGATTTCTTGGTTAAAGACAGATATACCATAATTTTTAGGAAATATTGACCAATTGCATAACAGCAATTTGTGAACTATGAATGCACTATTACAAAATATTATAATTCAAAATTAATTTTTTAAAAGTGCAATGTATACATATCTTTAAATTCAAGTATTTTTCAAATAGGGTACTTGCATAGATTTTTTGTATGCTATTTTAATAGAGCAGTACTTTCTGAAATTACATCAAAATCACTGGTTTGATCTCTAGTAAGGTCAGAAATAAAGTTTAAAGTATTTATGTAAACCCCTTGTACTAAAAGAGTTACTCGTGACGTCAGGATTTTTGAAAGTATTGAGGACGTGCGTTTACACTATCTACACTGTCCAAAAACCAAGAAATCGACTATTAAAAATACTGAATTGTACTTACATCAACTATGTGCTTGTACGAGAGAATACTCAATACGTGACGTTACCGTTACACGCTGTTTGTGATTAATTATTTCTGTTAAAGTTTATTTATATTTAACTTCCCATTGGAAGTTATTGTAATGGGTCCGAAAATCGAAATCAAAATGTAAAACAAATTTTTATGTTTCAAGGTCACTACACTATTTTGACACTATTTTTAGAAAGATGTCTGTGTCTGTGGAGTGTGTGTGTGTGTACGTATGTGTCCATTTCTTTCTAAGACGAAATCTCGAAAATGAAAAATGATATCGACTACGTTAGGGAGCCAATCGACGCGTATTAATGTAAATATGATCTGAAAGAAATTTTTTCAAAATCGGTTCAGTCGTTCTTTTTTCTTAACTAAATAGACTCCAAAAAAGTAGATTTTACACAATATCTCGCGAATAAAAAATTATATCGACTTCGTAAGGGTGTCATTCGAGGCGTGTTAACGTCATTTTGATAAGACATAAATTTTATAAAAATCGGTTCAGCCGTTTTTTTTTTTAATTATTGTTAAAAATAAATAATAATTATGTTTTAATAATTAAAATGATTACTTTTCTGTGTATAATATCTAATTTAATTATTATTATTAAATATTTATCAAACTGGGAAGTTCGTCGTGTGGACCTCAAGGGTCGCACTTTAGTCCTAATAAACGACCCACCTCACGGCTTGTTTAATTAATTATCACGCTTCGACGAATCGTCCAATATTTCTCAGATTTTAGAGTTTTGTTCAAAGTGGCATATATTTTTGTCCTGCATAATAAAAATGCGATGTTTAATTTTATGCAAGTACCCTATTGATGGCATTAGTTGTATCTTTTGTTTTAAAATTACGATAGCCAATAAATACACAGCAACACTCGACACTCATTCAATCTAATAATATGTCAGGCATTTTGTGAAGACGAAGTGTTGAGAATCTTTTGTTCTGAACGTGTCAGAGACAAAAGATACGTGCTTTAATGAAATTAGATGACACTTGGCGTCATTGCTAAAGGTTAAAAAACACACGTAATATTTATATAGGTATTCTTGCAGGCTTTTGTATTCTGTATGAGATCATAGGCGCGTCCCAACGTTATAAGAGTAAATGGATTGATTGCAAAAATGTCTGTCCCCTATATAATCAAATATTTTTACTATAAGATTATAAAAAAATATACCTAAATCAGTAAACAAAGTTAAAAACAAAAATGTTTTTTTAAGCAAAATTATATTGGGTCGTAATCCAAATTCCAATATCATTTTTAGGGTTCTGTACCTCCTAACGGAACCCTATTACTGAGCCTACGGTTTCCGTCCATACGTCTGTCACAAGGCTCTAGCTGAAATTTTCATGGATCACGGATCCTTTCAATTAATAAAAAACCCGGGTCGCAGTGCCAAAACCCTGCCGACAATATAGTGTATTTGCTAATACAGGCATTGTGCTGTTATTATGTGAACATAAGTTTGTTTTTGGACAAAATAAAAAATTTAACCCCTTAATACATCCCTTAAAATAATATTTTTTTTTTCTTAATTTCAATATTATTATCAATACAACCTCTGTACCAAATTAAATACACCCTTCAGTAAGTAAATCACTATCCGCAAACTAGTGTTTTCATAAAATTTGTAAGTCCGGTCCTGTCGGGCCGATTTTACTAAAATTTGAACAGCACATTTTGATCTTTACTGAAAGGTTAAATTTCAATTTTGAAACAATTCTGAAAATTTTTTCGGTATTTTCGGGCCCAAAAACTTTTGTCAACCCCTAAAAACCACCCTTAAAATGGTCCGATTGGGTCAATTTTAAATAGGTTCCGTGCGGTGATGGATTCCAACGTGTGTACCAAATTTCGTTCAAATCAATTAAGTCTTTCGAGAGTTATGCCGCGAACACATATATATATATATATAAACATTTCCAAAAATGGTGCCAAATTGTTCAGGAGGCTATGAAACGTCGAGAAATTTTGGTCCGACCCCTAGGTCCCGCCATCCGACCGACGCCAATAGTGTATGTGCCATATGGCAAATACACTAATAATAATTATAGAATTAAATAATCAATTTATTTTAATAAATTAATGTTTTTTATATTAATATAACACTGACTCCAACTGTACTTCTATAGAGTACTATGGAGCGTGTAACGTCATCGTTCGACTGCCTCAGTTGGTAGAGCGTTCGACTGAAGATCTAAAGGTCCCTGGTTCGGATCTTGGGTTTCGAATGTCAATATTTTTGTTTTTTTATTCATCAAATATTGTGTTAATATATTTTTTTACTTTAAAAAATAATTTAATTAAATTTGATTCGGAAAAAATTTTAAGCACTAAAAAGAACATGTTAAAATATAAGTAAGTAAAAAAAAGCTTTTAAAAACAAATCTGTTATTTTTTTACCCCTACCTAACTTCTTATTTTTATTATTGTATGGAACCCTCGGTGCGCGAGTCTGACTCGCACTTGGTCGACTTTATTGTTATTTCCATCGATTACGTAAATCTATATAATATAGGTATAAAAATGATGTCAGACGCTAATGACCTCTGTTGTCGAGCGTCTATAATCCACAATTCATTTATTCATATAAAAATTATAGTTTCTTTGTTTTTTGTCGCGTATGCGTTCCTAAACCATTATCCGATTGCGATGAAGTTTTGATGAGTTGTTGTGTGCACGCCGGGGAAGGTTTCTGAATTATAATAATTGGCCGACCGGCTTCACCCTCGTGAAAAAACTGATCTCTGAAACTACTGAACCGATTCTAAAAAAGTTTTCACTAATAGAAAGCTATACACCTTCCCTGAGTGATATAGGCTATATTTTATTTTGATCAATTTCTCGGGGGGGGGGGATAATAAATCATAAATTCTTAGCACCCGGGCGAAGCCGGACCGCTGCTAGTCAAATATTATAATAAAAGTATACTTTAAACGTTTAAAAAATACTGGTTTTAGCTTTTTTGAAGTCGTAATTGGTTTTATTTTTTTAAAACTGCATCCTATCTTATTTGTACGGTTGAATTCAAGTCACTGAACCTCTTTTAACAAATGAATGTGATTCTTCCAGATTTCCAACATAAAACTGTGAAAGTTAAGACGGAAAGAAACCTTTGCTAAAAAATTAAAATTCAACTTATTCGTCTCAATTTTATTATACGGATTATAATCGCACAAAAGAACAACCCAACCTACCATCTTTCTCTTAGCGATAATATTTCAAAACTTTTATTTTTATGAAATTAAAAAAGTCGAGAGAAGATTAACATAGGTTTAAACAGACTCTCAGCTTGTTTGTAAATGAAAAAGTTTTCATAAAAAGTTTTACTGCGCGTAGAAATAAAATATTGTTTAAGAACATTACTATTTAATATCTTGACTATAAAAAGACAATTTATAAACGTTTCCAAACTTGTGCAATGCACATGACTATTTTTATTTATAAAATAATTTCGGCGATCACGCAGTGCGAAGTGGTTTATGTCAAAACATAAAATAATATTAACAACGATTTAACCTTTTCGCAGGTGCATAGCAGAACTGAGGAATATCTTGTATCTAAGATACTGTTTTATATCTCAAATAAATTTTATTGTAAGTATCTGTGTCCAATTAAACTATTACTGCTCAAAAATGGTATAGATATTTACAAAATAACTTAGACACAATTCATGTATATTATTTATTTATAGTAGATTATATAGACGCGTAGACAACTCAGGTCATTAGCGTCTTCAACACAACAAATAATCCATTTGTGTATTTGAATTCGCCAGCCGACTGGTACGAGCTCGGGTCCCTGGGAGCGCTAATTCCCACAAAACATTGGAATGCAACTGCATTGCAATGTTTCCCCTGAGGGATACAATTCATGTAACTTAGATACTTACTTTTGAAGTATCTGGGATAATTTTAAAACTAACTTAGATACTTAAATATATTATCTTAAATACTTTATTTTAGAGTAGGTATCTGGTGTCAGAGAGTATCTTAGATACTAAAGTATATTTTATTTAGATACTTTCATAAAAGTATCTTGTATCTTTTGGGATATTGATTGTTTAATATCTTGTATCAAGATACTTTTTTCAAGTATCTTCTGCAGCTTCCATATGTTGCAATAATTTTTCATTTCAATCAAAAAAGATTGCACTGCACTAGTGTGATCATGCTTTTTCGCTATCTTTTTAGCATTATGAACAACGAGTCGATCGAAATTTATTTGCCAGCGTTCATTGAGCGTGCAACTCTTGGAGTTGAGCTTTAAATACTTTGGTAAAGGAATTCCGTTTGTCTTCTCGATTGCGACACTTTTGTAATAGAAATGCGCCTCAAGGAATGTAACCCATTGACTTATATATACTACTGGACGTGCCCTAGTGTTATATCTTTGTAGTTATTTTTGGATTCACATGAGTGAGGAGGATAGAGTATGGTTGTGGCCTTGTGGCCCATCTTTACTGTACCATTTTGAGAGAGATAGAGATTGGCCACACAGTCATGCTATCTTTTTCTTTCGAAGAGACACTTTTTAACCGCTAGGGTCTAGTAGTATAAGTCGATAATGTAACCGGCAGTCCTGTCTCTTTTCATTGCAGTTCAAAATAAAATAATGCGTGAGTCGCACTGAATAGTTAATGATTTGTTTTAAAATTATATAGGTTTATTTATATGAAAACATAATAAAAAATAAATCTAAAAAAATTATTTGAAAAAATATTGATTTCAAAAATCGTCGATCGCCACTTTGTCTTGTGGTCGCAGATAGGTACCTATATTTGAGTGATTGGCAAGTAAGATATTTTGAAATAAAAGATACTTAGATAAATAATTACATGAATTTTAAATTAAATGAAGGACAGGTGAAGAGGTTTATATTATAATCAGTATTCAAAATATATTTTTTAATAATTTATTACTATAATTACTATATTTTATATTTGAAAAGGAAGTTCGCAGGTAGATATTTTTGGTTAAAATAAAATGCAACTGTTGAACTTTTTTTATTACTGTCAAGGTTTTATCGTCATAAAATGAAGAGATTAAATTTAGATATCAATTTTTTTGTTCATGCACTAAAATTTACAAAAATATTTAGTTTCACAATCTTTTGACAAGATATTTTGCAAACAATCCAATGACTGAACTATAAAATATGTTTTATTATAGGTAATATATGATTAGGTACTTTGTTTAATTCACTTTCTGCTTCTCCAGACAAACAATTTTGGATCTTGAGGAAGCGGAAAATAAACTTCGAAATGTGGATTATAATAAAAACATTGCAGTTGTAGTCTGGTAGATATTGATATTGTTAATTACAGACGCTCGACGACGTCACGACGGAGGTCATGAACGTCAGTTTTTGTAATTTTTCAGCTTAGCTCAGTAAAATAAGACTCTATGGGGATCCCCATAAACTGAAAAAAAAAACTGTTCGAAGCAAAAAACCAGACAATTAGCTAAGTTTTTTTATACAATATTCATTATTTTAACTCGGACAAAAGTACAATAAATAAGTGTGACTGTGTAGTACATATAAATTTTGTATAGAATTAAAGTTATATAAACAAATTTCCAATTGTTGAATCCGAACACATTTAAAATAAAATATAAAGCCACAAGCCGAAAACACGATACAAAGAAAAAATATATTTTAGGATTTTGAATAGAAGCATTTTTCGTAAGCGGTCACTGGAAAATCCACAGCCAAATAGGAAAATCACAACAAATGATAACATAATGAAATTGTAAGCCCAGAAATCTTTGATAAAAAAGTTCACATATATTCAAAGGATGAACATTTTCCGGAAGAGGTCACTACAATCCCATGTCGTATATAATATAAATATAGCCACAATAAATATATTGTTTACAGAATATCAAGGATGATCGGAAAGTAGCTACCTCAAATTTAGATTCAAGAAATAACAACAAAAACTTTTGATATAATCATATACTTAATATCAAGAAGGCGAAACTCATCTCTATTCGGATATTCTAACCTATACTTCCAGATAACTTCAGCGTTAAAATTTAGTAAATTCAAGGATAGTGCCTCTATAAACAAAGGGGAAAAATCCGTAAATTGTAAAGCCGGAGGGTGTGAATTAGGTGCGACCATTTTTCGGTAAACTTGTTATTCCCGTTTTAACACAACCTAACTAGTGAAGCGAGTGAGCTTTCGTATTAACTCTAAACTCAATTGAATTTGAGAAAATGTGAAGCTATATATTATCTCATTACGCTATCATAACCGGGGGCTTTCATTCCTCCGTTTTAAAAGACACCGAGAGCCATTCTTTTAATGCGGAAAATCAATTAGTTTGTAATAGGAAAAAAAATAAAATAAATGTAGACACCATAGATTAATAATTGGTATTAACTCATCTACTGCGATACTGAGAGGTTCAGGATCAAGTTTCGACGATTAAATTTCTTATTAGACCCATACTATGCATTTGTTTGTCAAATTTTTAACTCACATTATGTAATTTTCAACTTATTTGAGAGGACTTGTTATAATTTTTATTACAAATAGTATTTTGACTTTCCGATCGTTTGTTAGAAGATTGTGCCGAGGAAGTCAGGGAGGACGCGTCTCCATAAATACAAAATCTTCCACATTACAGTCATATATCACGGCGTCTCAAGATGTCAGCAATATTTTATTCTTCGTGCGCGCCAGCAATACCTTCATCTGAATACGAAAAGAGCAAAACTGAAAATAGAGAAAGAAAACAAAAAGTCTTGGTCAGAGTACATCCATGTGTATATGTATGCGAACGTAAGATGTTCGTATACATATATACACTATTGTTGTACCTTGATGTCGAATAAGTTTCGGGGAACTAATGCGAGACAAATTATTTCATCATAAAGTAAAGATTATAAGGAGTCACCATCACTGGCGAACTAAGCCCGTCGGAGGCCCGGGGCGGCAGAACTAAACGAGGCTCCCGGTCTGCTTAGAAATTGATGTATTTGTAGTGTAAATTTCGTAAAAAATGAATAACATAGATGTAATGGCTGACAAAAAAATCAAATATCTATTTATGATAAACATAGGTAGGTAGGTAACCAACCTGCGTTTATATTTTGTATACGTATATACGGGGCCTCCAACTCCAAACTGCCTTTTACTTACTAAACATATTTTGGCCTTGTTTGGGATTTGATTAAGATAAGGGCTTCTCAAGATTTGGAGGCCACCTAGGATCAGAGCACTATAATAACGTTATGCAACCAAAGGTTTTCCTGTCACTATTTGTATTATAGATCAGTGTATTAAATCGGTTGGCAATTTCCTTTTTAGTCGTCTGTTGACGGGATGGTTCCCAAAATTGTAGTATTGTGCGCCGGAGCAGTTTGTTAATAGGTTGAAGAATTTATTCGCGGATTTTTTAATATGTTGTTTAACTATATCGATATTCGTGGTGAATTTGGTTGTTGCGAAAGATGTTATAGTTGCAGCAGTTGCAGGCGTTTTATTTAAGATGTTTACACATACTATGAAGACTTTTTATTTGTTTGCACACATGAGTAGCAAAACGGAGCTGAGCGACGTCACATATCATTTAAATAAGACATCAATTAAAAAAAAAAATTATTGCGCTTCAATGAATTGTTCAACATTCCTTAGATTTTAGATGTATCTATATTTTCGATCTACAAAATAAAAAAAGGGTGTGGGTCTCGGGACCCCCGATAGATGTGAAACATCGAAGAAAACGTTATTGAACTCGGTGGTATTCTCTATGTAATAGTATATATTTTTTTACCATAAATATTTTTTTACCATAAAATTTTCATTTATTCATTATCATCGCATGCAACAATTGAAACTGTAGAATTTTCTGTTTCATTTTCTAGCATAGTAACAATTGGCACCCACTGTAAGATTAAGACAGAACCTCGCCTCGTGTCATATTTATACGCACT
Organism: Mongoloraphidia duomilia; assembly: GCA_039654895.1. NCBI lineage: Eukaryota > Metazoa > Arthropoda > Insecta > Raphidioptera > Raphidiidae > Mongoloraphidia > Mongoloraphidia duomilia. Next base: position 14,205,552 of record CM077522.1, read on the forward strand.
CTCAAAAGCAGCAACTAATTGTTATGCTGACGTAATCCTATATACTGCACTGTAACACCGCGTGTGCTACAGTGCATGCCTGAGCCAGTGCCGCAGTGGTGGAGAGAACAGCAGCGAAGGAGCGGACCAAACATTTCGTTGCATATTTCCCCTCACATATTTCCCCGACATAAGATGTTTCACATCAAAAAAACATGTGAATTTGCGACTACCGCATTTAGTGTGTAGGTTTCAATAAACTAAATTTTTAAATCAGTAAGTGATTTACGAATTGCGCGATGATGGGGACCCCACGTAACTCGGTACACAAAACATCGTAGTGTATGGTCGAGTTTTGTTGCCAGTGGGATGCGGGTTGGTTGTGAGGGGGTTGTAGATGGAGAGGGTAAGGACGCGGATGTCTGATAAGGGGCGGTGGCGCGCGGGATGCTGGGATCGCTCGGGGGCAATTTATGGCGGCGCAACTTTTAAAACAGACTCGGGGGCTCTTCTGTACCATACCGTATACTTATTGTATGTGCAACTCTCAGTGTTGGTTGGAGCTTCTTCTTCTTCTTCTTCTTCTACTTGTTCTTCTTATTCGCTGCTCCTCGACATCCGTTCGTCCGATCCCAGAGCTCTATATAAGGTTCGGTACACTTAAGGCGATAAGTTGCTGCTTACTTTTTACACTTTGACTGTATTTTATGACGCTAAGTACCTACGTTATCATTAATTTGTTACTAGACCCTAATTGTTTATAAATTAAACAGTATTTTTGCTTAATGAATTTTCGTGAAAAATGTTTTGTGAAACATGATAATAGATATAGAGTTGCCATGAAACGTTATAACGCACTGAATCCAATACTCTAGTGTAAACAACTGAATACGATTTTGTCGAGCGTCTATAATTTATTTTATTCGAATAAGATTTCGAATGCATATATACCGTAAAAATATTGACAACTGACCGATTAGAGTTATTATAAAAAAAAATTCGACTGATGACCAGTCCTATACTTCCCACCTAGTAAATATTTGCAAAAAATAAACACTCTTTTTTTTATTCTTTGACTAGGCCCAAATAACCTTAGCTGTTGGTGGTCTTTAAAACACAATTTAATTTTTATTCTTTGAAAAAAGCATGGCCCTCTTTTTTGTTTGGTGATCTACTGATGGCTAGCTTAATAAGTATAGCAAAAATCATAGTTACCTTGATTTACGTACAATTTTCTTTTTTTAGTAAAAAATTTTTTTTCTCGAAAACTATACATTTTAGAGAAAAAAAATATTTACATTTTTTTCATATTATAACATCTAGAATTCATTATATTTTTTTTTACCTATGTTAAAACGTGACATTGAGAACGTTTTTTTTAATATCTTAGGATCCACCGAACTGATTTGACTCAAAATCTAATCAGATCTAAGTTAAAGGCTGATAAACACAATAGAACAATCGGCATGCCCGTATGTTGTTCCGTTTTTACGATATCGAAGGCGAAAAATTGACCACATACACACACACACATACAGACATCAGTCAGAAAATGATTTTAAACGATTGCTAGGGTCTCAAAACGTGAAATCTGTTAAAATCTCGAAATATTTTTTTCGGGCTAAATCCATTACTTCCCTACCATAGTAGAGGTGGGAAGTAAAAAAAACGGGAAACATTTTTTACAAGAATAGGGTTTTTGACTAAAATTTTTTGTGTTATATAGAGTAGTAAATTCTGAACAAAATGAGACCTAAATTTCAAATAAGCTCAAAAATAATTTTTGAAATATTTATCGCTAAAAATCGTTTTTGCTCTACTAAAGTATGACGTCATAATTTGTGTATGAATTGGGATTCATCTAACCGCTTGGCGAGGGCAAAAGGAACCAAACGTGTTCAAAAAGTAGCATTCATAATATTGTTTTTTTTTTAATAATAATTTAAACAAATCCTATTTTTAGGGTTCCGTATCTCAATAAGAAAAAACGGAACCCTTATAGGATCACTCGTTTGTCCGGCTGGCTGGCTGGGTGTCCGTCAGTCAAGACCCATTTTCTCAGGAACGGGTAAAGATATCAAGTTGAAATTTATACGAAATACTAAGGTCTACGGTCCCTTAAAGGTGTAAAGAATTTAGGCTTCTAGGTCAACGCAATCAAAAAATACGGCCATTTTGTCATCTCATCAAAAACCTATACCTATAAGGGTACTTCCCGTTGACCTAGAATCATGAAATTTGGCAAAAAGCAAGGTCTCGTAGCACAAGTAAAGAAAAAAATCAAAAAATCACAAAAAGTAGAAATTTAAGAGGGTCCCCACATATAAAACGGAAAAACCTTTTAAAGGCTGTATCTTTAAGACCGTATCATGTAGCCGGTTGAAATTTGCACAGAATATGTCTACCTAATATAATTGTTGTAACGGCACGGAACCCTCGTAGCGCGAGTTCCACACGCACTTGACCGCTTTTTTTATTTTTAAGATATTTTTCTCATTCCATTGAATTTCGATGGGATCAATCTAGTATTGATTACATTACTGTAATAATAATATATGGAAATACAAATTACGACGTACGTATAGTATTAAAATTTCATTAGAAAATAAAACGATTTCATGAAACGAAAAGCTGAACAATTTACAAATGGACTTTCAGCAAGTAAATATTTTATTTGAAGCAATGAAATCTACATCAAACATAATTTATAATTCTATAATGAATAACCGCGATATCTGATAAAATCATCAATGAAATATAAAAGTTTGTATATTTGGTACGAGGAGTGTACCGAATACCGATGCCACAGCTAGTTTTATCTCTGCGATATTATTTTCGCCGCTGTTTAGATAAGAATGCTGGGGTCGGAAAAATAAATTGCCCTCTCTGGAAAATATAGCCGGAGTTTTCCCAAGAAAAGGATTCACCTCAACGTACAGTTGAGACGCTATATGCACTCTTTTCTCTTATATAATACTAGCCGTTACCCGTGGCTTCGCCCACGTATTTTTCGATTTATGATTTATTATCCCCCCGCGAGAAATTCTCCTCCTGCGAAGCGAAGTCGGGCTGGTGGTGTTTATGCGGTCGAATTTTATAATACATAACTCACTCGCTTCGCTCGTTCGCTAGAATTTTAATAATACTGATATGAACACGCAACATATAATTGTTCTTACAATACATTACACACTCGATTTGCTCGTTCGTTTGAATATTAATAATTCAATACTCACTCGCTTCGCTCGTTTGCTCGAAATTTATTAATACGTTACTCACTCGCTTCGCTCGTTCGCTCGAATATTAATAATACATTTATCACTCGCTTCGCTCGTTCGATCGAATTTTATTAATACTTCTAACTTCAAAAATGATGAACTTCCATACAAACTTTCATCCCCTTTTTAGCCACCTTAGGGGATGAATTTTCAAAAAAAAATTGCTAAGTACTCACCTACGTTATATAAGAAACTCCTGCGCAAAATTTCATGCTTACAACTTTAAAAATGACGAATTTCCATACAAACGTTCATCCCCTATTTAACCCCCTTAGGGGTTGAATTTCGAAAAATCCTTTCTTATTGCTCACCTACGTAATATAAAGAACTCCTGTGCAAAATGTCATGCTTCTAACTTCGAAAATGACAAACTTCCATGCAAACCTTCATCCCCTTTTTAGCCCCCTTAGAGGTTGAATTTTCAAAAAAAATTTCTTAGTGCTCACCTACGTTTTATAAGAGACTTCTGTGCAAAATTTCATGCTTCTAACTTCAAAAATGACGAATTTCCATACAAACTTTCATCCCCTATTTAACCCCTTAGGGGTTGAATTTCGAAAAATCCTTTCTTAGTGGGTGCTTACGTCACAAAAGGAACCTACTGTCCAAATTTCAAGTTTATATCTTCAGCGGTTTGACCTGGGCGTTGTCTGTCAGTCAATCAGTCAGTCAGTCAGTCAGTAACGGAACTGTTTTATATATATAGATATACATATATAAAGAGAGACTAGACTCTCAACTCAGTATTGTTTGCTTGAATGTCCTCCGTAGGCGGTTCGGGAAGAATTTGTTGCAACGTCATTAAGTAACTTGATTTGCGATGGTTATGAAAATTACATTTTGTTGAAAGTATCTATAATGTACATATACAGGGTCTTCAAAGTTAAGTCGGCACTATTGCTAACTTCGTTATTTTTGGATCTACAAAATCGGTTAAATTAGCAAACTAGTAGTATTTTTTCCGCTGAATAAAACGATGAAAACAGAAAAACAATTGAACATCGCGTTTTCGAGTTATGTCAAAAATTTGTATTTTTTTTTAATGAGACACCCGGTATACAATATTCACAATCGATAGACAGTTGAATTCTGAACAAAAAGTGTCCCATAGTCTTCTATCCTTATGTCAAAAATGACTTAAGTTAATAATGATTTTTCAAATTCAAATTAAAGCTAGCTGTGTTAGTGGCAACTTTGGCTCACCATAAAATAGAAAGTGACAAGAATATCCATGAGGTGAAAAATATCGTTTATTTAAAATTATTCTATAACTTGGAAGAAAACAAGATTCAAATAAGATTCTCAAAAACATCACCCTCTTGGTCCAAGCATTTTGTAGCCCGCTTGCAAACACTCCTAGTGACTCTGGCAATCATAACTCGAAAACGCGATGTTCAATTGTTTTTCTGTTTTCATCGTTTTATTTAGCGGAAAAAATACTACTAGTTTGCTAATTTAACCGATTTTGTAGATCCAAAAATAACGAAGTTAGCAATAGTGCCGACTTAACTTTGAAGACCCTGTATAATGCAATGCTGATAATTTTTGTCCACATTACCAATATTCTTGAGAATAGCCGAGAGTGTAGCAATGCTGTTGTTTACATGACATTGCTATGGTTCCTCTATTATAAGTCCCCAGTTCCCGGGTTCTAGCCCGAAAGCTGGTAAAAGTGCAAATTGGATTTTCAATTTATTATTAAAAAAAAATAATGAATTGAAAATATGAATTGGTGCTAGGCCCAAATAACCTTAGCTGCTGGTGGTCTTTAAAAAACACAAAATTACCAATATTCTTGATTTTTTCTGATTTTTCTAAGCTATATTTTTCGATATAAAGTGGGGGAACAGCGATTTTTATTTGTTAAAAAAAAAATTTAAAAAATGTATAACATAAAAAGCCATATTATGTATTTTTGAACTCGCGCTTTAAGACGCTTTCGTTTAACCTTGAAAAAAAGTTTTTTGCCTTTCCTTCCACCCTTTCAAAACTGACCCCCAAAATAAAAATTAAACTTTTCGTATTTCACCACTGTAATTAGACTACGATTTTCTACAACTATGCCAAATTTCAAAATGCCTCTGACAGACAGACAGACACAAGGTGTTTCCATGTCTTCTATTCCATTTTACGAATTTTGGTACGGGACACTAAAAATATAAAACGTCACAACGTGATTGTTTTCTGAAAGTAATTTATCAACTGGAATGTATAAAGCATGTGTAATAACTTTTTTTGAAGAAAAAACTAAAGTTGAACATTTTGAGGAATCAGCACATATCACCGATTGGAAATTGCCACGTGTGCAGTGAACACGGTGTCGCATCTTTATGAATATCAATGTGAATTCTTACGTAACGCTATATAAGTGCCTCGATACGTACATCCTTTCCAGACTTTATATAAAATCTGCTTCTTATAAAACTGAATCGAACGCATCATTCACTGACTGACTGATTTAAAGCCAGATGCGCACTACGATTTTATGTAGCGCAGCTAAAATTGCGGCAAAATTTCGCGCCGCAATTTTGTAATATGAATTTATCGTTTGTATTAAGCGCACTTGCGTCAAAATTGCCGCGACAACGAAAATACCCTAACGAGTTGCAAAGTGATTGAGGCATGGCGGCCGCGTAACTTTTATAACACAATTATAGTTTAAATTTAACAGTGCATTTTTTCGCAGCTCATTTTTTCCGCGCGACAAAAAATCGTAGTACGTGCCTGGCCTTATAGCCATTAATATACGGAAAATTGACTCTTTTTTGATTTATAATTTGAAAAGAAATTGTAAGTACGGTGACAGGATCGAAAAATCGTGTTCGAGAAAAGGTCAGATTCTGATTGTACTACCCTCAAAACATAAAGAAAAGTGGTTTTCCGTATGACGGCTGAGCCTGTCCGTGTGTCTGACTGTCTGTGGAATTTTCTTTCGTTTACAATAACTTCAAAAATGTACCGATTTGAATGATTTTTTTACTGTTTCTCTCAGCAAGGAATTCAGGCCTGTTGATTTTGATGCCAATAGAGTCCGTGGTTTTGGAAATAACGCGATTTTGTGCATATTTTGTATTTTCTTTCATTCACAATAACTTCGTCATGTTGGCCAATTTTTAAGACAATAACATGCTAGAATTGTGCAGTAGCTGTAGGTACTATCAATTAATATTTTCGATTTATTATTTTCTTCTTACTATTTCTTACATTAAATTTGGGAACGGGGGCTTGTAATAGATGAATATATGTAGTTATAATAATATGCAACTGACTCTCCGAAAGTGGGATTTTGCTACAGACTTTCACTTAAAATATATTTTTAAATTACTATAGTATTTATTAAAAATATATTTTTGACATACCCACTGTAAAATAGCTGCCTTACATGCATGTATGTATGCATGTAATGTGACTTTTGACAGGCCGATGTGCGGGATAACGTATCTTTCCCACACTAGTATGGGAAAGTAAATCATTTCCATAGTGATTTGTCTATTTGCCTGACCCACTCTGTGCTATTACCTACATGCGTACCTTGGCGACACAAAATTAACCTCGAAATTAACTATCAAAAATTTTAGAAAATACTGAAAATAAAGTGAAAAGCAGCTATTTTATAGTGGGTATGGCAAAAAATAGCATATATATCTCGTGCGTAATGATATTATGACTCGTGTGAGTGTTAAAACTTGCTTAATCGCTCATTTTAACATACTGTCTGCACTACTCGTCAGTAATACACCTAATTACGTCAGTAGATAAACAATCTACTATTTTTAAAATCATATTTTCAGTTATAAATTGTAATACTTATGTAGTTTTTTACTTCTTCTGCACTATAACCAGTATTAAAGAACAAACTTATCAGCTCGAGGATCGAGGGTCGGTTTGGACCAAATCTTTTCAAATCCCCCTGTGAGTTATTAAATAACCAAAAAACTATTTTTTATGATTATAAAAAAAATCCAATATGATTTCAATAGAATTATCGCTAGGCACTTGACAGCTCATGATATAAATATAAATACACAAACACGAAAAATTCTACACATTTATAATCTCAACGATCGTTCCGGGTTTCTTGCTCATCATCAGGATGATGATGGGCTACCCGAAACGATCGCTGAGATTAATAAGAGGACAGTGTGGTTTAGTGGTTAGCATCGCGGCCTCTGGATCAGACTGTCGTGGGTTCGAATCCCGCCTCCGCTCATGGATGTTTAGTGTTGTCATTTAGTTTTAAGTGAGTTACTATTTAATGTAACCAAGACGCTAATAACCTAAGTTGTCGACGCGTCTATAATTTACAATAAATAAATAAGAATAATAAATGTGTAGGATTTTTCAAATGTTTTATTTTAAAAATTCCAATGTTTGCTGACAGAATTCAAGTTTAAACATATGGTATTGTACGTATACAAGTGAGCTTACAAAGCTTCTATAGGTTTGTATGCAGATGGCTGTATGCTATTCTATAGTCCTGCAGATATACAAGTCCATAGATGCAAGAGAACTCTTACTGTGAATAGGTATGAAAGGTATGAAAGGGCCGAAAGGTACCGTACGTACACCTATCCATTGAATTTATTGCAAAATACTTAGAGCTTGTCTACACGGATTTGACTTAGGTATTGTAAATAGAATTTTGGACAAATCTATGAAAAATATATTCGTTCACACTAATAACGACACGCGGCTTAGTTGTACATCTATTTATAGCTTTTGTATTTTATTTTTGAAGTGAAAACTTCCTTAGGCGCGTTAGGCACTCTTTGCCTGGGTACTGAAAAGATGTGAAGCGTTCGCAACTACTTCCGTAAGAATTCGCAACCCGACCGTAAGAATTCGCAACAAACTTATATCATATAAAAACAGCCGTCTGCAGAATACTTCCACCCATAACACAGTTGGTTATGTCTTTGCGTTCTATGCATATAGGTTAACCTGGGTTCGAGACCTGATGGCAGCGTAGAATTTTTGGCGTTTTTTTTCTAAATTATACATGATATTTATTTATATATTTTTTTATTTTTGTTATATTCTTTCTTTGGCAATAATTATAATTTTTTGAAACCAAGGTGGAATTAATAAAAAATACAATTTTAGTATTTTAGTAATAAATTATTTTTAGTTCACAAATGTGCTATAATAGATGACACAAAAAATTAGAAAATCTGAAGTTTTCACTTCTGTCGTGTGGTCATAAGCACACACCCATTTTTTTTCTTTTAATTTTAAAAATAAACTGGTCATACAGGCATTTTTTATTAGCAGTATTAACAATTTTCGAAAGTTAATAAGACTACATATTTTTATTACATTTAAAAAGTAATAAAAAAAAAAAAACTCGGGTCGCAGTGCCAAAACCCTGCCGACAATATAGTGTATTTGCTAATACAGGCCCTGTGGCTTTATTATGTGAACTTAAGTTCGTTTTTGGACAAAATGAAAAATTAACCCCTTAATACATCCCTTAAAATAATATTTTTTTTCCTAATTTCAATATTATTATCAATGCAACCTCTGTACCAAATTAAATACACCCGTCAGCAAATAAATCACTATCCGTAAACTAGTGTTTTCATAAAATTTGTAAGTCCGGTCCTGTCGTGCCGATTTTGTTAAAATTTTAGCAACACATTTTAATCTCTACTAAAGGGTTAAATTCCAATTTTGAAACAATTCTGAGATTTTTTTCGGTATTTTTGGGCCCAAAAACTTTTTTCAACCTCTAAAAACTACCCTTAAAATGGTCCGATTGGGCCCATTTTAAATAGGTTCCGTGCGGTGATGGATTCCAACGTGTCTACCAAATTTCGTTCAAATCAATTAAGTCTTTCGAGAGTTATGCCGCGAACACATATATATATATATATAAATATATATATATATATAAACATTTCTAAAAATGGTGCCAAAGTGTTCAGGAGGCTATGAAACGTCGAGAAATTTTGGTCCGACCCCTAGGTCCCGCCATCCGACCGACGCCAATAGTGTATGTGCCATATGGCAAATACACTAATAATTAAAAACTGGAGGACTTTTCAAAATTACGCAAAACATTCTGAAGCTAACGCTGAAAATGCTGAAAAGTGAGTGGAAGAAGAATTTTAAACACCGAGTATATTTTTCTATAACTAACGTTGAAATCTTGTTTCAAGCAAGCCAAACTTCAGCCACTGTACTTTTTACTTCCCACCTCTACTATGGTAGGGAAGTAATGGATTCAGTCCGAAAACAATATTTCGAGATTTTAACAGATTTTCACGTTTTGAGACCCTAGCAATCGTTTAAGATCATTTTCTGACTGATGTCTGTATGTGTGTGTGTGTGTGTGTATGTGTGTGTGTGTGTATGTGTGTGTGTATGTGGTCAATTTTTCGCCTTCGATATCTTAAGAACGGAACAACATACGAGCATGCCGATTGTTCTATTGTGTTTATCAGCCTTTAACTTAGATCTGATTAAATTTTGAGTCAAATCGGTTCAGTGGATCCTGAGATATTCAAAAAAACGTCCTCAATGTCACGTATTAACATAGGTAAAAAAAAATATAAATGAAATATAGATGTTATAATATGAAAAAAATGTAAATATTTTTTTTCTCTAAAATGTATAGTTTTCGAGAAAAAAAATATTTTACTAAAAAAAATAAAAATTGTACGCAAATCAAGGTAACCATGATTTTTGCTATATTAAGTTAGCCATCAGTAGATCACCAAACAAAAAAGAGGGCCATGCTTTTTTCAAAGAATAAAAATTAAATTGTGTTTTACAGACCACCAACAGCTAAGGTTATTTGGGCCTAGTCAAAGAATAAAAAAAAGAGTGTTTATTTTTTGCAAATATTTACTAGGTGGGAAGTATAGGACTGGTCATCAGTCGAATTTTTATTATGGTGTCTGGTGACTACTAAAATGAATATGCATTTTACGTAAGAACACTGTTTCTTGTTAAATCTGTGATCACAAGACAAAATGGATTATGTTAGATTAATGATCTATCAGTAGGATAGTACAAAGGTTAGCATACCTTATATATTGTGATAAGTACCAAAGGTATTTACCTATGTGTTTTAAGAACTGAACGTCTGGCATTCGTAATCGGTCACCTTTAGAGCATTCGATTCCCCTTATATTCATCTCAAATCGTTTCTTGTCTCCTAAAAATGCTTATGGCTCTCCCGACACTATTTTTAAAGTTAAAGGGTTCGGGTAAACGCCAAATGATAGACCAAAAATCCTACAGGCGAAAAATTGAAAAAAAAAAATTCTGAAAAAACTTACAACCTCGCTTACAACTTAAAATAAACTTACGTAATTTTTAAAACATAGTCCAAGCTTTTTTTCAAAAAAATCATCAGTAGGATCTGTAGTCCGATTCTTAGTCCTTCATTTAGCGTTTACCCACGAATCCTGTAGCTTTAAAAATAGCGTCGGAAGAGCCATAAGCGTTTTTAGGCGAGAGGAAAGGATTTGAGATGAAGAGTGCAGGGGGGTTACTTGTAGGTATCAAATGCTTTTAAATTTCAAAATTTCGAAAAAAAATTCTACCAGGCTAGTTTAAGGTTCAATATAGGTAAGCGGAAATGTATACATCTCACGCGGTACCTATATAGGAATCTATCGGTATGACGTGTTACGCTGTCTCTTGCACTATAGTAGGCGTGTGATCGTCTCAACCTGGATGGACGAAATGGTGATCTCTGAGAAGAAGCTAGCAGAGATAAAATATCAGATAAACGATACTAGACTAGGACAAGATGAGGTGGCCATTAGTGAGGCGAGATCGAGAAGATCCTGCCCTTTTTAATTATTAACGAGACCGAGGCGAAACTTTATACATCAATGAGCGTTGTGTAGAAATAATCGAGAGATCTGGGTTCCAATCCTACAAATGACTTCCTTGATTGAAGTTTTTCATCATGGTTTTCTTCAGTCATTCTAGACGACTTGCGTACTAGAAACCGATCATATAATAAATTGACGGCGCTTAAAAACATTTTTATTCGCAATTAAAAGCAAAGTGGCTGACATCTGGTGTTCGAATCCGAAGTCGTCGTATGTGGGGTCTACGAGAAAAAAATGGCAGCTCCCGTATTGTCAGTATGTCTTATTTGATTCAAACCAACGTATTAATTATGTATTTTATTGCTCGATTTGACATTGCTGACGAAAAAATCTAACCTCATTAACTTGGAAATTTACTTACAAAACCAATTAAAAACATAATTTCGTCCTAACTGCTGACATCTACATTTGTTTTGTGATACGACCGATTAAACCCCATACATAGACGTCCGAAGTGCTGACATATAGATTGGCTTTCAATCGCGAAAATAGGTAGCATTATCAGAAAAATTATTAAAATTTCGACATAAGTTATTTTGATTGGAGGTCACAAATTTTGTGGTTTTATTGTAGAAAGAGGCTAACAAAAACGTAGAAGACGTCACGCGAATATTGTGTTCTATACGCTGAACTGCTGAACCTATAAAATGCATGGCGTTTACCGGCTACTGACGCTGGATGACGAGCAAAAACTAAATAACGAGCGGTGCAAATAAAAGATATTTCTATTTGTCTAGAATCTAGAGATACTCGTCCAATCGTAAATGAAATAAATCTTTAAATATTTATTACCTATAAAAAGATTACTGATTGGTTGCAATTGGGTTATCACAAATGTATAAATAATATATGACATTTTTGCTTTTTACAAAATATTTTAATTTAATATTGTATATTAGCTAGTCAAAATTTAAGTAACAGGGTACAAAAAAAATTAAAATATATTATAATTTAAGCTCTGACCGTACAAAAGTCTACTGGACAGTACTACTAAATTTTTTTTATTGAATTTAACAGGTAATATTGTTACGAAACTGTTTTCTGATTTGGCGGAATAAATATTTATTTACAATAATTAAAAACACAACAATAATAAATACAACAACCAAAAGTCAGTTCTGACAATCAACACAAGTAAAAAATTACTATATTTACAAAGATTATTTAATTCTAATTATTTATGTTTGTATATTTATATTCACTCAAATTTATTTCTAACGTTTATTCGCTGTTCAACACTGTCACAGTATAATCTACACTGACTGACTGATCTCCGTTGAACTGATTAATATTTATATCACTGACCCACTTGATTGCACGACTCACCATTGACTCCTCAATTCCGTCGACTCGCTGCTTATGTAGGGCGCGCGGTGTACGCTCAGTGCGTCCTCGTATTCTCTGGCGTTGTTTAGAATCTTCGCGTAGGCACCAGTGTGTTCAGCAAGCAGACTCCCGTTTCTCAGAATTCTTGCCTGCCGCTTATATACAGAGTGATCCGTAACAATATGATGAAAAACATTAAATTGGTGGCAGACTTATTCAATTTATTTTAATCATTTTTTGTAGGTCAGCGTCTCGAATACGACTCAACACTTTAACTTGATGAAATTATACAGATTATAGAAAAGTATCAATAATTATTTGCAATAATTTACCATCGTCTGCCTTGCAAATTTTTTTGCATATATACCTGGCAGATCTCATATTGAACATGTATCCATTTAGAGGTCTGCAAGGTATCCAAACAAATTTGCAAGGCAGAAGATGATAATGGTAAATAATTGATACTTCTCTATAATCTGTATAAATTTCATCAACTGAGTCATAGTCGAGATACTGACAAAAAAAATGTAACAAGCCGTGAGATGGGTCGTTTATTAGGACTAAAGTTACTTTTAATTGGGGCCCTTGAGGGCCACATGACGAACTTCCCAGTTTGATGAATATTTAATATCAATAATAAAATTAGAAATTACACAGAAAAGTAATCATTTTAGTCATTAAAACATAATTATTATTTATTTCTAATAATAAAAAAAAACGGCTGGACCGATTTTTATAAAATTTATGTCGGATCATAGTGACGTTAACATGCTTTGATAGACACCTCAACGAAGAACATTTTTTTGAACGAGATTCCATATAAAATCTACTTTTTTGCAGTTGTTTTATTGAAACAAAAAAAAACCGGCTTGATCGATTTTGATAAAATTTCTTTCGGATCTTATCGATGTTAATATGCTTCTATTTGCACTCTAACAATATCATTTTTTATTCACGAGATTTCGTGTAAAATCCACTTTTGGCAGTCTTTTTCTTTAAACAAAAAAACGGTTGGGCCGATTTTGATAAAATTTCTTTCAGATCATATTTACATTAATATTCGTCGATTGGCACCCTAACGTAGTCGATATGATTTTTCATTCTCAAGATTTCGTCTTAAAAAGAAATGACCACATACGTACGTATGTACGTACACACACACTCCCCCCAGGGGGGACATTGAGATGTAGTTGTTATCGCAATTGCATTCCAATGTTCTTTGGGAATTAGCGCTCCCAGGGACCCGAGCTCGTACCAGTCGATTTGTGTATGCCGGCTGGCGGATTTTAATACACAAATATGTTATTTGTTGTGTTGAAGACGCTAATGACGTGAGTTGTCGACGCATCTATAATCTACAATAAATAAATAAAACGTACACACACACACGCACAGACATCTTTTTAAAAATAGTGTAAAAATAGTGTAGAGACATTGAAATATAAAAATTTGTTATACATTTTGATTTCGATTTTCGGACCCATTACAATAACTTCCAATGGGAAGTTAAAAAAATGCATTGGTATTTATAGTCTTTCACCGAATTGATGTTTTTCATCATATTATCAGTTAAATTCAATAATAAAATTTTAATAATGTATGAACTGTCGATATAAAAAAAGTGTGTTTTATGACGTATAAGTACCAACCTGTGTATTTATTTATATGGTTGAAAAAAATATAGTGGCAAATTTAGAAAACGAGAAAATAACCCTTCAAAATAATATTTAATATTATTGTTATACAGGCAAGCTATTGTCTGTCGCCAGAACTCTAAAAATTGAATATTTTAACGCCTACTTAAAGTTATTGCTGTTATTCCAAAAAGAAAAGTGAATAACAATTAAAAATTCACTTATACCAGTGGTAACTATTCTCCTACCCTAAAAATATAAAAATACTGTATAGGTAGGTGTTGTTAACACGACGCGTTTCAGCAGCGAGTTGCTATCTTCAGGTGTGGTTAATTTTTTATATTATAAAACACACATTTTGAGTATTCGTAACACGTTATAATATTATGATGCTAAGCACATGTCTATTATGTTGTGGATTGTGAAGTACTGATTTAAATTTCGAGATTTTATGATTTATAGTAGGTAGACGAAATGGAAGTGTGAGTGTGTATGTATGTGGACGATTAATGAGTATTGGGTGTTTGTGTGTTAATTATTGTGTCGTATATTATGTTCGATTTTAACATTAGTTTGTCATTAAGAATGTTGGTATTGTTGAATTTTGTAGCTTTATATATTTCATATTCCTTGAGGGTGTCCATACAAGGTATTTCTAATACTTCTTATTATTCATATAGTGACTTGAAACCTAACACTTTAAAAATGTATCATATACATAGACCATTGTTTGAAGGTTTCTGTAATGGAGTGCAATAATATGTTAATATTAAACATAATAAACTGCCAGTTATTCATTAGTAAACGTGAGTACTGCCGAAAGTACTTAGTTTTGTCATAAACATTATTATAGTATGTAAATACTTATTACTTAATAGATTACTTATTGTTGAGGTAGTTAATGCCTCCGTTACATGCTTAGGGCGCAAGTTTAAAGAACAGGTCTCAAAATATACTTAACTTGCCAACTAAATAGCTTCTTGACTCCTTGTCAAGTAACACATTCAAACTAAATTAACATTCTTGTTTGTTACACTAATATGTTTAATTAGATTTTTGAAAGAATTTCTTTATTTAATGATAATTATTTACTTAATATCTTTTAACATATTTCACAAACAATACTGTAGTTTTCAAAATGAATAAAAATCGAAGTTAACAGAAATATCTTTAGCTTATGGAGATTCAGTTCATTTTTAGGGTTCCCTATCTCAAAAAAAAACGGAACCCTTATTTGGGATCCACTCAATAATATGTTTGTCGCACTCGAATTTCTCTGGACTCACGGTATCCAGCGGGAATTTGGCATAGTTCTCATATAAAGCTTATACTATCCTGCATTCCATGTTCCTATAGTGCAGAACCTCAAAAATATTTTCGTGTAGACACAAACAAAAAATATTTTTGTATGCGGGCATGTCGGATACCATTTGAAATGTATTTTCTTAAGGATCTCAAAAATTTTTTTCAGAATTTTAAGGTACATAAGAAGTTCTACAAGGTTTTATGAAAACGCATCTCGAAAACTGTTTTTATGATCTTATTCATACAATAACAAGCCGTGAGGTGGGTCGTTTATTAGGACTAAAGTGCGACCCTTGAGGTTCACACGACGAACTTCCCAGTTTGATAAATATTTAATAATAATAATTAAATTAGATATTACACAGAAAAGTAATCATTTTAATCATTAAAACATAATTATTATTTATTTTTAACAATAATTAAAAAAATGAAAAAAAAACGGCTGAACCGATTTTTATAAAATTTATTTCGGATCAAAATGACATTAACACGCCTTGATTGACACCCTTACGAAGTCGATATAATCTTTTATTCTCGAGATATTGTGTAAAATCTACTTTTTTGGAGTCTATTTGGTTAAGAAAAAAGAACGGCTGAACCGATTTTGAAAAAATTTCTTTCAGATCATATTTACGTTAATACGCGTCGATTAAGGCACCCTAACGTAGTCGATATCATTTTTCATTCTCTAGATTTCGTCTTTGAAAGAAATGGACATATACGTACACACACACATACACACACACAGACATCTTTCTAAAAATAGTGAAAAAATAGTGTCGTGATCTTGAAACATAACAATTTGTTATACATTTTGATTTCGATTTTCGGACCCATTACAATAACTTCCAATGGGAAGTTAAAAATGTTAGAAAAATAATTAAGAATTTTCTTTGGACAGATTTGTATTTTACAGTTAGTATTTATAACCTAACCTAAAATTTGAAAACAGTTTAAGTAGGTATGTACTTAAACTCTACTGGTGTTAATTTATTTTAAATTTGAAATTCAATTTTATCTTTTTTATGTTCTTATTTACATTTCCAACATTAGTAAAAAAAATTAAGAATTTTCTTTTGAGAGATTTGTATTTTACGGTTATTTATAACTTAACCTAAATTTAGAAAACAGACTTGAAGTAGGTACTTAAATGAAGTATCTCTGTTAGGTACTTTTACATAAGTGCCAAAAGTATAGAAAAAGGGATAATCCTTATATGATCTGCGTATGAAGTACCGTCGAGTAAGTATTATATTTTATTTACGATGTTTTAGAAATGACCGTTGTCTGTCCCTTTTTGAATAATTATACTAAGGTGGACGATGTGTTATAAAAGAGAAAACGTTTATTGCGAAATCAGTGTTTAAATTTGTGATCATAATCACTGAAACTCAAAAAAATATTAGTATAAATTGCTTGAAATGTTACACAGAATAGAGTTTGTTTCTCTCATTTTCTTTTTCGCTTGTGCTGATAACTGATACATATTGTAATTTTTTTCGTTTTTTTTGTATCTAAAAGGTGTCATTTGTTATGGACTGTTTGGCATCCAAATGAAATAAAAAAAATAAAATAAACAGTTGCTTCAAAAACTATGCATATATTATAACTCCACAATCCACTACATAATACGCATGTGCTTAATATTATAACGTGTTACGGATAGTCAATGTGTAATTTTTAAAATAATTTAACCACACGTGAAGATAGCAACTCGTTGCTGAAACGCGTCGTGTTAAAACACAGGAAGTCACAAGACGGACATCAAAAAATACAAGGTATTTCTAATACTTCATAACATAATATATATTATAATAGTACCCTAACCCTGACCGTATAAAAGTCTACTGAACGACACTACTAACATTTTATTATTGAATTTAACAGATAATATGATTAAAAACATCAAATCGGTGGCAGGCTAATTCAATTTTTTGTTGTTGTCAATATCTCGAATACGGTTCACAATCTAAGATTATTTTCAAATCAGATTTTCTGACAATTTCCACGAGACACTGTCCTAATTAAACGGCATTAACGTCGGGTTTACCGTACATTTTAATCAGGCTGTTATGTTAGTTCACTGTAATTTCTATGGTTACTTCGTATGTTTTATGTGTAAAAATTTAACAGCGATTTACAAAACAGCGTGTTAAATGTACGATAAACCCGACATAAGTGAAGCAGCTTCTGGTTAGTTTCTTGATTTGTTCTTTTTAAGATTTGTCCCAAAGTGCCTTGATTAACCGATGGCCTAATTAACCGCAATCTACTATATATTTTTTTAAATAATTTTGCATTCTCATGTTGCCTCAGGCTTCGTAAAAGGTCGGCACGCCACTGACTATAAGATGGTAAAGACCATCCGTATTGCGTCATATTATTATTATTGGAGGATAATGATATAATGTATCAGGTTTATACTGTGTGTCTTATTTGATTGGGGTTTGATTGATTATTTGTATTTATTGATATACTGATACTGTGTAAACAAGTTATGAGCTATTTTTGAAGGCCACCAACAGCTAGGGTTATTTGAGCCTAGCTCCAATTCATATTTGCAATTAATTATTTATTAATAATAAGCTGTCGATTGTGCTCTGTCTTTTTCTCAATCCATCTATTTTTAACTTCCCATTGGAAGTTATTGTAATGGGTCCGAAAATTGAAATCAAAATGTATAACAAATTTTTATGTTTCAAGGTCACTACACTATTTTTAGAAAGATGTCTGTGTGTGTGTACGTATGTACGTACGTACGTATGTGTCCATTTCTTTCTAAGACGAAATCTCGAGAATGAAAAATGATATCGACTATGTTAGGGTGCCAATCGACGCGCATTAACGTAAATATGATCTGAAAGAAATTTTTTCAAAATCGGTTCAGCCGTTCTTTTTTCTTAACCAAACAGACTCCATAAAAGTAGATTTTACACAATATCTGGCGAATAAAAAATTATATCGACTTCGTAAGGGTGTCAATCGAGGCGTGTTAACGTCATTTTATTCCGACATAAATTTTATAAAAATCGGTTCAGCCGTTTTTTTTTTTTTAATTACTGTTAAAAATAAATAATAATTATGTTTTAATGATTAAAAGGATTACTTTTCTGTGTAATACCTAATTTAATTATTATTATTAAATATTTATCAAACTGGGAAGTTCGTCGTGTGAACCTCAAGGGTCGCACTTTAGTCCTAATAAACGACCCACCTCACGGCTTGTTTTTGTTCCATCTCGTCACGACCTTACCCTCACTATAGAAGTTTGACTTCAAGGACACATTAGCGTCTGTTCTTATTGAAGTGAATTAGAAGTCATTAGATCTCAGTTGTCGAGTGTCTATAATCTACTATCTAACAGTATCTCTTACTATCACTCATTTCAATAAAAGAATTTGTTGATTTTGTACGTGAAAAAGTCACTTGATATACGTCATGAGTCTTAATATGAATAGGCAACAAATTCTACATAGTAAACAGCCAAACAGGACACTGTGTGCAGCCTAATGTACACCGTAAAGCGAAAGCCACATAATATACAAATTACTGTCTGTAACGAGTACGTGTTCGGTACGTTCGGTACGTGGTCTGGAAATGCATCATCGTTATATGAAATATGCTTTATCATCACTTATACATTATTGGTATTTTGTAAGGATCAATTTGTAACGAGCGGCACATATTCATATTATAATTATACATTAAACTATTATTGATGCGAAAACAGCCATTATTTGTCTTTGTAAAAAATTATACATTTAATTTATTTTATTATTAAACATATTCCATTATAGCCCAGTAAAATAAGAGTCTTATGGGGACCGTTCGCGTTGGTGGAAATAAATCTTGGAAAGCGGGAGATCGTTTTGATCGCTTCATTTGAAGTCAAGTAGAAGTATCCTATAGGTTTGTACGCGGTCCCTCGACGCGAGCTTACGTGAGGGCAATAAAAAAACCACGAAATTTTACCGCCTTTTTTGCTTTTTTCAAAATATCTCAGAAACGGTCGACTTAAGCGATTTTTCCATTTTGCAATGTTTTAAAGAGGATTACATTTCCTACTATTTTTATTCCTATAACTTTTTTGTGGTACTAATGGTAAGCGCGCTACAGCTTCTTGAAAATCTCGTGCTTTTTGTAACCTTAGTTTTGTGACCAATGGTTAAAATGTGATGCCCTTTTCAATAACTTTATTTATTGTGTTCTTCTCGAATTTTAAATTGAAAATACATAAGTTCATAAAGCAAGAAATACCCTAAATCGTGCTTTTTGTCCCATATCGATATCTTTAAAAATTGAGAAGTTATAGGCAGTCAAATTTGAAATCATCACAGTGTTTTGTGTTTTTTAACACGCGTTACGAGTACCTTCCATAACGAATAAAAAGAAAAATCTGTCTAAGAATCCATTAAATAATAATACCTTGTGGAAAAATGTTTGTTGTAATTTTTCAGGTATTCTTTACCTGAAAAATTGCAATCTTTCTTACAGCCTTTCAGATACAAAATCTAAAACCTTTCAAAAAGGGTACATTTCTGGTGAAACATCATAGGTAATAATGAAAATACATTAAATGTCCCTTTCAAAGAAAAAGCTGATGTTTTCATTCGCTAAAACATTTCCTTTATATTTTTTTCTTTTTTTATTTCTACGTAATTATCTACTTTCATATACTATAAAAGCTAACAAGAAACAAACTCTTTTTTCAAATTTTACTTTTTTATTTAAAAAAAAATGCTTACCGTTGCCTCACTTGCCTGATACCTACCTACTAATTAAAACTGAAATTTAAAAAAAAATTGTCTGAATTTCCTTAAAATAAATTATTTAAATTGCGGCTGTTTTCGACAATTGGTGTACCTATATTAAATTAATACCTACTAATACAATATAAGAAAAAAATCTGAAACAATATATTCATAAATCAACATGTTCAAGTATTTTTGCAACAATACCTAATTACACTATATTTTTGCAAAAAAGTTTGGACATGTCGATTTTAATTTCCCTCTTTTGATATAGGTAGCTATAAGTTGTACAGACTACGTACCGCTGGGTGGCAAAATAATTATTTTTTTAAAATGCTACCGCTATTTTTTAACAATTAGAAAGAACACATTTCTTTGCGTAGGTACTTACTGGAGAACAAAAATGTTATTAGATTGCATAAAAAATCGAGATAATTGCAATCGGAACTTAGAAGTTAAAAATTTGTTTATTTTTGTTATTTATAACTTCTTATCTTTGTTGTAATTTTCACACTATTCTTCTCTATAGCCTCTATAAAAGTTAACCTTGATTAGTTTCTATAGTTTGTCACTTCAGCCGCTTGACTGAAATACTGATCTTACATCACACATTTTGGAAGTGTGCTGGATGATGTTAATACTATGTTATTATTTATTTAATATTTCTTCTTCGAAGTCACAACCCTATATTTAATAATGAAATGAAGTTAAAAGCATGGTCAATTCTTGACAGTTGAGTTTCAATCCACTTTTTTTTAAATTAAAATGTTTGGTTGGTGGTTACACATTATGGTTACTAATAAAATGTGTTTCAAGATTCAAGAATTATGCTAGACTTTTAGAGACGGAAGATTTGCCTGAAGTCCCGAGTTCAAATCCTATGTTCACCTAAAATATCTAAAATATAAATAGAGTTGTTTGATCAGTTAATATAATTAGATTGAATTTCCAGCCTTACCCACACAGTATTTTAATTTTCTGTATTCTCAATATAAAATTTTATTAAGAACTTGCAAATTTAGCTAAAAAATCAAGATAGATAAATTTAGGAGCACGAAAATTTTCCAGTGCACTTAGGTCTACAAGGGCCTCCCCGACATCTAAATCAGGGTCCTCGCAAGAAGGCGCTCAGTCCATTCGTGATGAACCTGATGAAAATCAAAATTAAAAGAAAGAATTAATTAAACACCGTATTGTGTAATTTTGAAATAAGAAAACCATTACAGAATTTTTAAATTAACTCCTTTAGTGTTTGTAAATATGTATGTATAGCAACGCCATTTCAAGTAAAAATTTTCGTTCTGGAATTGTGATTTAATATTGATCAATTTTCTTTCATATATGTACACAGTTTTTTTAAATAAATTTTCCAATTTATATGTACCTCCTTGTCTTTTCATAGTTTCAATATCTGCTGTACCCTTTGCTTCCACCAGATTAACCTATAAAGCCTTTGAAATCCAAAGTCCAGTTAATTATATTTTCTTATTAGACAGTATCCCTATTTTTTCTCAATATATAAGTATTCACACATACAAATATTCAATATATTTAGGAGATTATGTCTAACCAACTTTGCTCAATGAATAAAAAATAAAAAGTGATAAGAATTAATTATTCTTTGCTTCCACCACATTTTGTAAATTCTATTATGGTGCATTCCATCAATGCATTTGTTTCATTTCGAATATTAACTGCGAATTTATAGCATCAATAAACACAAATATACTGATATTAAGTTGCTATTATATCTACCATGATATAATTGGACTGATGTAGGTATCTATAAAGATTTCGTAAGGTTATCGCACAAATCTGTAGGTACCTGCCTACTTAAGCAATATATTATATATATTTTTTGTAACTTTTTTAAGATTAGACACAATCTAATGCAAAATTCTATATTTTATTGGAACTTTTTAAGAATTAGACGTAACAAAAAGTTCAAGCATTTTTTTAAACGTTCAGAAAAATTCAATTAAAATAGGTAATCAATTTGTGATAAGATTTAGAGCTTTCTCATTGTTTTAAAAAATTATTTATATTGCGAAGCTCATGATAAAAAACTGAAATATTAGATAGTTTTTCAATAAAATATATTACAATATTACACCATTTTTTTTGTTAATAAAAAATATTTCACATGTAGGTATAAGTATACCTACTATAGTAATAAAAGTAAAAAATTATAAAAAATTGTCTTAAACAAAATTACACACAATTTTTTAGTAAACCTCTACTGAAAAAAAGCTATAAGGGTACCTAAGGTAAAATTGCATTTCAGGAATATTATAGGTAGGTAGGTACCTATATCCGCATATTCAACTATAGGTATATAGATAAAGTAAAGTTCGATCAATATTCTAGGTTTTGATTTTTGAATGGGAACGATGTAATTAATACAAAAATATCCAATTTTCTTATGAAAATTATCCTATTGGTTTGTAAATGATAAATATTTTTATCTCAATCAAAAGTTTGATATTACTTACTTTTCGTTTTTTACCGCTGTTATCATAACTAAAGATAATAAAAATATTCAGTCCATATTATAGGATTAATTTCATTAACTGAATGAAACGTGCTTAAATTTAAAGTGTTAAAAAATACTTTTTATCAGCTTAATGCGATTTAATAAAATAATGGAATGAACAACAAGTGTCTGTAATATTATGAATCGACCTGTTTAAGATCATATCGTCTCAGTCAAATATTTGAAATGAGTTCCCTAAGTAGATAATTGAAAAGAATCGTGATAAAACAAACAGATTCGAAATGATAACAGTTATATGTCACGGGTGCATATTCTGAATGTCCATTGCCTACGTCTTAAAGGGTTTCATGACTTGTGTATACTCACTATTCTGACTGCTATATACAAATAATATATTAAGGGGGCTGTGAAATCGTTAAATGGGCGTGGCTTAGTGATTTGTAGCCGCCATTTTGTCAAATAGTAATGTTTTGTTAGCGCGCTTATCGGATTGGTCAATCTCCCTCCATACGTTTGAACAAAAGAGAAAACGAATGCACTTGTTTTTCAAGCAACAACTTTATTACAATGAAAAATGCTGAAAAAGTTCGTTTTTTATCCAATCAACCGTATTTGAAATTTCGGTCGAAAAGTATGATGTTATGAAACAATTCACTGGCTTCTGTTTCATATCTGATCTGATAAGATAACTTGATAATTTTATCAACAAAACAAACAAACAACACACTAACGTAAGGCAAACAAATGCACGTCTGTATAAAATTAACGCCTACTTGCGCGCACTTAAGGATAGGTCAACAAAATTTCGTTTATGAATGAAAATATCTCGTACGAATCTAAGTCTGAAAACATATTCTGAAAATCTTCATCCCCTTCAGTGAAAATCCAGATTGAATTCATAATTTTTTTCATTGCATGGTAAGTATGTAGTTAGCTCCGCCTTCCTTCATTCGATTGCCACCAGTTTTGAAATATCGTTACCAATGAGAGACATTTATGAGCCGAGTGTGAGCGGAGCTTTCCGAATGGCGTTACCAGGGTAACTGTGATCCGAGTTTGGGGTAGGCACTTAGTTTGGCTATATGATTCGTATAGGTAGCTTCGCGTGAATACCGTAGCGGTGTATTTTGTGCAATATTGTATTGAATTTACAATAAATATGATAATATTGTGTATCAGCTGTACTTTTTAATACGAAACTAGTGCCCCTTGTGACATTAATGACGTCAGTGCATCTCACTGTTTTGAATAAACCGCCGAATTATTGTGTTTGTGAATTATTGTTTATAGATGGTTATCGTGATAAGTGGTGCAATGGTGTTGGTTTTGTTTTTGTAGATAAGGTAAGAGCAGTGATCAGTGATTAGATTTACAAATAGATTAATCTAGACTAGAAATAAGGAAATCCGTGTATCACTTAAACTTCCCTCTTTTTTTTATCCGATCAAAAATATTGCAGAAAATAAATTTGGTTTCATATCACAGTGCCTAAAATGTATAATATTTTTTTTTGTGAATTTTTATCTAAAAAATAATCAAAAATTGTAAGCCATCTCAGTTTTTCCTTTTTTGAGCTGAACAAATATTTATACAAAAATGCTGTTTTATTAAATTATTCAAACACATTTTTTTAATGCTAGAAATGCCGAGTATGCAACAGAAAATATTTTCTGATTTCTAACTACTGCAACTGCAGTAAAAACCATAGATATTTATATTATGTAAGTATCTATAAAAAATTTATCAACGCCATATTTTTTCCGGACAAGATATTTAACTTTAAACTCTTTACCAAAGGTTCATTTGATATGTATATCGAATTTTTCCCTTATCAAATTATCATAATTACATTAATTTTAACCCTTCTATCAATGCATATCAAAATCAGATGAATATCAGATATTTTATATAGATAATGTCAGATATAAACAAAACATTACTTTATTCAATTTATGTACATTATCGGTACTTTGCTATGATATAAAAGTTTTCTATTAGGTACTACCTATGTAAAATAAATTATCTACTAGTTATATTTTTTTGAAAAAATTTTTGCTTTTTTTGAGACTAAAATACCTAAGCTAGAGTATGTTTATTGCTTAGTTTTTTTTTGTAGCGGTAGGCCAATTCAATAATTTTCAAGCTTATGAAATTTTTTTATGAAAATTTAATATTCAGATTTTAAATTAAAATTAAGTTTTTTTGATCTACAATTTTTTGTCGGATAATTAAATCCACATTTTCATAAAAATATATTCTTTTCTTTGTTACAAATAGGTACTTATTTTTTGTTTAAGAACTTATCTGTTTTTTTAAACTCGTTTTTTTAAATCTTTATATTTATAGAAATATTTATATCTAATTTTCCGGTAATTTTTAAAATAGTACTATGGAGCGGGTAATTCATTTCTTCGGAGGTATATTTTTTTTTTAATAACAACTTAAGTTTAAATAAATATTACCTATATTTGGAAATCGGGTGTTTCTTTTTTCTGTAACCATTTTTGTTAACCTTTAAAAATTAATTAATTTAACTGAAATATTAATATGGTATAAAAATAAATAATTAACTAATCATGTACCTTTAGTGCATTATTAACTCATTTGGTCTATTTTATCATATAAGTATGTATTAAATTAAAAATTTACAAGAGTAACAAAAAAAAAAAACTATCGAGCATTGAAGTCACCCATATATTAGCCCATAATAGTTATTTTTAATGCCAACTTAAGTGTTAGTAGTTGTGGTTGCACAATAATCAAGACTAGATAGTATACCTACAAAAAAAAAACTATTGCAATGTCATGGCTTTAAATATTGATAAAATTGATTGACATCTTTGATAAAAATTAAGTAGATACTTTATTTTTTATCAGCACAAATTAAAAAAAATACCTTTTTTATATTAATTGTAACAAAGGTATATTTAATCAATTTTTTGTGCCCGCTTAAACTTAGGTATTAAAAATTTATCAAAGAAATAATATTCTTACGCAAAAATTGCGTTTTTAAACGATTTTATTTAGCTAATTGACCCCGTATATATTTGTGTTTATTTGTTTCAAATCTTGCGACCGATTTTTCATCCACAGTTCCCGTTATCCGATTGAGTTGAAATTTTGCACACATGTGTAGCTCCAGTCACAATACAATATTATGGTAACGAGCTGACCGGCCCGGAATTCGTCCGGGTGTAAATCGTACTTTTGATTTTTTTTAGATGTCAGTTGGTGCAGTCCAGACAAAAATTCCTGCGTAAATGTTTATACTTAGGCTCTTTTAAAAAATTTCGATGGTAGCTTTTGATAGTTATTATGAATAGGTAGATACTACTATATTATTATAAGCAAAAAAATAATTATTTTTAAATAATAATAAAATAAGTAACATTAATATAATTTTTATTTTGCCACTACAGTGCAAAATTTATAAAATTACTGCATATTGACAAATTATTGATATTTACTAATTAGCTTTATCTAGGATGCACGTTGAAATTTTTTTTTATAATATTTATATAAAAATAGTTTGAAAATGAAAATATGTCCGGTTAACATATAAGTAGTGTTCACTGTTTGTAAATATGTTAGTATGTTAATAATATTTAAATATAGCCACTATATTTAAAAAAAAATATAAATTCCTTTTTGTGCTTTTTTCTTTTTTTAAATTCGATAAAATATTATGGAATTACGGTGTGTGAGTGTCTATTTGTAACTGACTGTATTTTACAAAAATTGTTTTCATAAATCTATAAGTACTAATTATTATAAAGAGGTAAAGAGGGTTGTGGGGGTACCTGCTCTGCCGTCCCCGGGTTTGGCTTTGTACCGCGTGGGGGGGGTACCGGGGGCCGCCTGAATGCTGCGTGGCGGAACCACTACCCCGGGTGGAGACCGCGGGGGGGGCCATTCGGTACGAAACCGATTCTTTCACTAATAGTAAGCTACACTATCCCGGAGTGATATAGGCTATATATTTTATTATCATAAATTTCTCGCCTAGGGGAGGGGGATAATTCCTGAGGATAGTATACCTAACAAAACGTAACTCTAAAATTCTTTTGCATTTTAGCGTATAGGCGGAATTTATTAATATTATAAACACCACCAGCCCGACTTCACTTTGCAGGGGGAGAATTTCTTAGCACCCGGGCGAAGCCGGACGAGACCGCTAGTAATATAGATTTTGAATTACATAAAATAAAAAAATAAAATTTTAGTCATAAATAGAATGCAAATTCTTGCCGACGATTTATATGAAAAATGATTTGACCATAAATCTTATATGTGTATTGGCTATTTACGAATATGCAACCAGACTTTTTGTAAAATAAAACATCTACCCACTTTGAAGTACTTGACGTTAGAATATAACTACTTGACAGTATCTCACGTCTATTGTGTAAATTAAAAAAAAATAAACAAAACACTTGAAAAATGATAAAATTCAGATACTTATATCAGTAGCGTTGTTTAATAAATCACATTTCATTATTGATAAGATTATATGTATTATAATTATTAGCCTCTGAATTCACCATAAGAAATAAATGCATTATTTTATTATTGTTACTCTATTTTTTTATTAATTTAATTAAGATAATTTTATTTTGCAATTTTTCACGTGCGATGCAAATGGTTTGACACGTACCTATCTATTGATTATAAAAAATATCGTTTCCAACAAGCGTACTCTTTAGGCTTCAGTATCGCAGGAGCGATAAAAAAAAGTTTGGTTATAAGGTTGAGGTCCTCGAAGGTACTTATTTCGCCACTGTTTTCTTATCTGCTGTTCATTTTATCTCTAATGAATTACTGGTTACCGTGTTAATTGTTCTCATAACAATTAATATTTTTTTAAGTAAAAACATCATAACACGGTATAATGTTGGTATTCATATTGTGAAACTTAAAAAATAACGAATTGTTAGATATTTTTAAAAAATAAAAATATGTGTAAAGTTCATTAGTCGTCATAATAAGGCGTTGTAGGTACTATATTATTATTTTATTTTATATTTCTTTAATCGATTTTAACAGTACAGAAATACCTCCAAACTAGCAATAAAAATTAATTATATACCATCAAAACTCAATTGAAAAAAAAGATCTTTACAGAATAACACAGTGATTAAATAAAATTAGCTTCTAAATACAACTATAAATACAGCTACTTTATCGATTAAACGTGTTTTTATCTTAAATACCCTGCTATATAAAGTTTTATATATCAGAACAACATAGAATTCCAATCAGTTTATCAAAAAACATTAACAGAATTTGTTTCTTCTATCAAAAAACTTTAAAGCTTATCTATAAACGAGTAATTTGTGTACGTGTTTCGATTAGAAAAGTATCCAATAATATAAAATATAGTGTTGTTTCATGTCTTGTTATATAATATTGTGGTGTTTTGCTTTTGTTTGCTTATCGTATGCGTGTTTTGTTTCAGAAGCCGGTCCGTCGGCTGGCGCACACAGCCTGCCGAGATCGAGCCTCATCCGCGTTATTCAACTGTCGCCGGCGTGGCGTACTGGATCAGCATCGCGAATCAATACAACGGACTATATGATTATTGTACACAGAAACAAATTACATTACAATGAGATCGATATAGCGATAAATTATTATTGAAAACAAAATATGCGTGCAACAAAACTAATATATTCGACCTTGAATTTATAATAATTTCAAATTTTACGAAACATCACCCAAAAATAATACATTATTTTTATTACATATGACAGGCAACAATGATCGTATATACATAATAGGATGTTGCAATAAAATATTATGTTGGAACATGCAAGACTGATTTTTGTTATTTAAGTATATTGTTGTATACATAATTAAAAAAAAAGTATTTGCTCACGGGGTTTCGCCGAATTTTTATTTCTTACATACTTCTTAATCTCTGTAACGGAATTGTGATTTAATGTTTTTTGCACAATCAATAAATTCGAGAATTGCTTAAATGGATTTGTTCATTTCTAACGTTTTTTTCTTAGCGCAATAACGAACGATCATTTTTTTTCTCTGAAAACAATGTTAGAATTCAATGGACACAAAACAACATAACATACCAAAAAGTGTTCCGAGTTGTGAATTAATAAATAAAGCAACGTTCACACGCTATAAACGCGTCGGGGTTCGTGGACAATCGTAAGTGTTCGGGTTTTACTAAATTAAAGTGTGTATTCAAGATGATGGAAATGACAGAGGCTCACCATAGATGGTACGAGTCGCCGCGCGTCAATTCGACGACGAGTCCTTTACAAGGAGGCAGTGGACTGGCCGGCGGCAGTTCGGGTCAGTTAGATGGCGGCGGCGGTGGAGCGCAGGGAGGCGGTGAACTGGTTGCTGAACATATGGGGGCGTTGTTTTTAGATCCGTCCGGATCGCATCACTCACGCGCAGCCGCCGCGCGCTATTATCACCAAAGCATGCATTCGCCGTACGCCGCAGCTGCGGCATCGCATGGTGAGCATACACCTTTATACTTTTCATTTTGTCAGAAAAATCATATTCTATAAGATTCTATAAAATAAATAATAGTTTTATACGGCTGAAATGCAATTGAAAAATTTTTTCGTTGGAGAGCAGCCAATTATATAATTGTTTCGAAACATATTGGAAAAAATCATTTTACCAACCAGTGGTCACAGTCAGGATTCTAACCTGAACCTTTCCATTTTTGCGGCGGAATAAGCTTCAGAATCAATAGATTTTCACTACATGCACATACACATACTGGTTGGTAAAATGATTTTTTCGAAACAATTATATAATTGGCTGCAGTACAAACACAAAAGATTTAAAGTACGACATCAGTTTATCCCTAGAAAGAATCTGTAAATCTATTAACCTTGAACTTTGGCGCTTTTTGGGGAATTACTTACATACCTTCATTTAATTTAACCGAGCAAAGTTGAAAACTTTAACAATACGATAAAAAAAATTTTTATAGTAGTTGAGATTTTTAATAACAGGAACTATAAAAACAAGCTAAAATTGGGAGACAACTTTCTGACAGTTCCATGTCTTGTTTATAAATCTTTTCATTTTCATTCATATACCGTGTAGCTGAATAGTTTATTTTTGTGTCAGTGTGAAATATAGAAGACAAAAAAAAATACCAAATATATTCTATAACATATTATAGTCTTGCCAATATAATTGTAACGAAGTAACATAATTTTTTTTTCACTTGTTTCGCGAGATATCCAAAACATTTCCGAATTGATTTGCAAACTCTGCTCACAGTAGTGGATTTAAGGGAAAAGGCCCTGCAGGCGGCAAACGTTGCAAAAAAACTTTTTCCCATACCCACTGCAAAATAGCTACTTTCCATGTATGTATTGGGTCATGCCGAAAGTGTATTCAATACATAACTATAGTGCGCTAAGCAAACGGTTGCCATATAGTAATTTATGTTTATTCGCTCTATCCGCCTGTTATTACATACTCATGGCCTGCTGTAAATGTAAAGATGACGACGCAAATGAAGTGCCAAAATTTTTTGAAAATACTACTGAAAATGAATTGAAAAGTAAGTATTTTGTAGTGGATATGGCAAAAAATACCATATATTTATCATGCTTAATAATGGCATTATGACTCGTATGACTGTAAAAACTCGCTATTGCTCGTTTTTAAATACTGTCAAAACCCGTCAGTAATAAACCCCATTACGACACTAGAAATACAATCTACTATTAGTTGCTAACAAATAATTGAAAGAGTTATTTCTGAACGAGTATACAATTTATAAATGTTGACCATTGCAAGCAAGTTTGAGTGTTTCGGTGATTTTGTTTGATATTTGATATCAACGTATTCACAGCAAAAATACCATACCTTAACAAAGTATCCATTTCTTTTATATAAAACTAATATATCATGCAGTTTCGAGTAGTTGAATGTATTAAAACAGTTTGTTGAGATGCGTCGCCTACTCTTGTAAACATTCATTTACATCTTTGGATGCAATACGATATTTTTTCTGCGTATCCTTTTTTTTTTGATAAATTTATTTTGAAGAAAAGATAGTTAATAACACTAAGGACATTCACAGCATTAAATTTGAATAATTTTTTGGTGGTTTAAAAGTTATAAAGTGCAATTTGTTAACGCAGAATCGTAGATGACTATAAATTTGTTTTGCGCCTACTTACTGCTGCAGTTCCAAAGCATTTATTTTTTCAGGGTTATCTTTATATCGACACGCAAATATTTTCAAAATGAGTTGTGCGTTTTGAGAAAAAAAGGAACCTACAAATAATTTGGAAACATGTCGAATATTATATAAATTTTAATAGTTATTTATAAGCTAATCTATAGAATAAATAATCAGATTTTTTTATAAAAAATATCAAATAAACCGCATCGAAATCTCTGAACTTTTGGACTAAGACCCTCGAACTTTTATACCAGTATTTGAATTTTTTTTGTTGCAAATGAATAAAAAATGTTAAAACGACAGTTTTTTTTTAAAGTGAAACGACATAAAAAAATTAAAAGTGTATGTGCAGCTTACTATATCATTCTTCTTTAAATATGATCGTAGAGTATAATATAATATTTTGTGAATGTAGAGAAAACATATAATTTCTTGCAATGGTAATAGTTCTTGAGATAAATTAAAACGACAGTCGTGTCTGTCATCAAATGCCTACATAAATATGATGTTGTGTATAGGAATAATATATATGCACGTAATTTTATAGAATAAATATAATACTTTTTTAAAAGCAGGGACAAACCTGTGGAATGTTAATTAAATTAACACCTTCACGAAAGATATTTCAGTTTCCATTTTGTATCATACGGAATGCTGAATGAAAAAAAAAGAACACAGGCTTATAATTATTAATTAACCGGATTTTTGTACATAAAAGAAAACAAATAATCATTGTGATTTAGTGAAAAAATTCTTGCATTAAAAAAATTGCATGCGGAGAATAAATAAAATATCTTAAAATAGTAAAATATTTTTCCTTTTCTCTAAAATACCAACACATTAAAAAATTCGACGCGCGTTACGCCACCAATATGAATCAGTGTAATTATTATATTACAAACTGATAAGATTAGATTGTAGATTATAGATGCTAGACAACGCTAGCGAAATTAAAATAAAATAGTTTTTTTGATAATAAAATTAAGAATAGGATAGTGGACAAAATATTTTTTTTATGTATGTACTTGAAAAAGTCTAAATCTATAGACGAAACGTCGTACATTTAATTTAATAAATCAAATATTTTGTCCACTATCCTGCGATTTTTCTTAATTTTATTATAATCACGATGGACACGATTTCTAATATAAGTTTTGTTGATGTTTTGAGAAAAGTATAGTTTATTTTGGTGGCACTGCAATAATTAATTCATTCGGTTAAAAGATTTTCCTGTAGACTGCAGTGTGCACGGGTGCATGTAGTGACTATTCGCACCAATCCACAAATTAGTTTTCATTCGAGTTGCCGGCCGAAAACCAAAAATTAAGTCATTGTTCGCTTTATGCGTCTCGTGCAGTTATGTAAAGTTACTGAAGGAAAGGTAACAAGACAAAATAGGTATGAAACAAAATATTAAAATTAAATAAATGATCGCTCCCTCAGTGCTGAATTTAATTTATTTATTTTTTGCCATCATCATTTAGCTGGCAGGCGTTGCCGAAAGTGTTTTACTTACCGCACTAGTTCGCTCTATCCGCCTGCTATTCCATACTCACACGAACTTCACGGCCTACTCTAAATGTAAAGATGGGGACGCAAATATGAACTGTCACCATTTTTTGAAAATTAAGTGAAAAGTACCTAGCTATTTTGCAGCGGGTATGGCAAAAAATACCATGATGCGCAATGGTATTATGACTCATGTGACTAAAAACTCGCTGTCGCTCGTCAGGAATATACCCCATTACATGCATCTAGATATACAATCTACTATATTTTGATAAGTTACTTAAAAATGCGCTTTTTTATTCCTTGCAATATGAATATTTAATTTTTATAAATCATATTGACATGTCAGATATTGTATTAATTTCAAAAATATTTTTATCAAAATTCCGTCATACTAAAAAATACCTGCTGTTTACGCATTTTTAGGCGAGACCTCATTCATATATGTTTGTACATAACTAATAAATAAAATCATTCAATAAAATTGTTTGATTTTATCAATGATCTCCATAAATGAATATATTATATAGCGAAGCAACGATAGTCGCACAGTTCCCATTTATGCCACCATGAACGCGACTTGTCACCCTTAAATTTCCACTCCGTGCACATAACCTATACCAGAAAAACCGGTCAAGTGCGAGTCGGACTCGCGCATCGAGAGTTCCGTACAATAATCAAAATAAGGAGTTAGGTAGGGGTAAAAAATTAACAGATTTGTTTTTAAAAATTTTTTTTACTTATGTTTTATTTTGTTCTTTTTAGTGTTTTGAATTTTTTATTATTATTATTATTAAATGTATTAAATTATTATTAAGTTAAATTATTATTAAGTTATTAAATTTTATAAAATTAATTAAAGCATATTTTTAAAATAAAAAAATATAGATATTAACAGAATATTTGATGAAAAAAAAAATATCGCTATATAAAATTATTTGTCAGCAATCGGTAATTTTTAGTAATAATTTGAGTAAAATTTTCATTAGCAAAAATCCCGTTACAAAATTAGCTTCTTGAACTGCAAATATTTCTGTAAACATTGGAATTCTTTAACGTTTGCTCATCAACTTTCTTTTTTCCCTTTTAGAAACTTAAAAGTAATACCGCCTCCATAAAACTAAATTCTCGAAATGACCAAGTCTATAATTTTAAAATTCTTTCCGGTTACAAATAAGCATTCGTAGGTAATTTCATTAACAAATTATGTTCATTTCAAAGCCACGGCTGAAATGAAGGATATTATATTTCGCTTTTTTAAAATATCCTTAGCTTAGAATAATATTAAAAAACTATAATCAGGTATTATATCAACAAATAGAATAATAAATCAAATGATTTTATGGTCTAAAAATTATGCACAATACTGTATACTATAATAATAATACACAATAAATTCCCTTAATTTTAATTAAATTAATTTGAATGTTTCATTACTATTATAGAATCGCGATTTCATCTATTAGATAAATTAAACTGTATTATCTGATTATGGCTATATATATACTTATATATAGGTTATACTGTAGGTATACGTGCATATTGTAAACCTAATATGGGTATACCACTGTTTAGAAGGAGACACCCTATATATTTTATATTTGTCAGTTTGTTCCGGATTAATTCAAAAACTACTGATGCGATTTTGATCGGATTTTCACTGCAGTGTTTGTTATATCCCAGGAAATAGGATTGGCTATATATATATATCATCGCAGTGTTATCGAAAAGAGGCTACGCAATCGTCATCAACGCGAGCGAAGACGCTGTTAAGAGCTTATAAATTCATAAAATGAGTGTATCTTTATTTATTTAGTCATTTTAGATTTACATCATAATTTAAAGTTTTGTGGTATATTAACGTGAAAAGAATTTTTCAGTTCTTAAATTAATATGGAACATACAAAAAAGCTGCAGGATATCAATTCACAAAATCCCTAATTTGTAGTTGTTTTATCAATTTGAAAATTCATTTTCTTAAAGTGTGATGAAAACTTTGATGTGAAGACACTGAATAATAAAAAAAAACACAAAATACCAAACCACGAACATTTTTCTCAATGTAAGTTTCGCATTAGAAGATGATTAAAACTCATTTAATGATGATGACTTATAGCGAAACGTACGTCGAGAAAAAAGTGTTTACAGATTTAGAGACATAATAAGCCTCGAGTATCAAAAATGCATAATATAGATTCCCACCCTACGGATATTCATTGGTTTTATGCCTAGTAAATACATAAAAAATAAAAATAAAAAAAATACGCGCCGAATTAAGAACCTCCTTCTTTTTATTTACGAGCTTTTATATTTAACTTGCAATGTTTGTACTTATATGCGTTTGTGTAGGTCAAAACTTAAGTCAATTTTGAACGACTTCCACGTATCCGATCGATTTTAAATTTTGTACACATATGTATTCCCGATGACAATATATGAATAAATCGTTTTTAGAAATAAATTCAACCCCTAAGGGGTTCAAACGGGGATGTAGGGTTTTTTTGACTAAACAACGCCCAGGCCAAATTGCTGAAGCTAGAAACTTGAAATTTGGATAGTTGGTTCCTTTTCTGATGTAAGCATCCACTAAGAAAGGATTTTTCGAAATTCAACCCCTACGGGTGTCAAAGGGGGTAAAATTTTGAAAGACTAAATGAACAAAATAAAATATTAGTAAAAAAACTTTTATTTAAAAAAGCTTTTATTTAAATGCACTAAAATGGAAAAAATAATTTTTAATAATTTAGGTTCATAATGAATAAAAGCGTGGGTTGAGAACTCTATGATAGTTTATTAGTCACGACCCATGCTTTTATTAATTATGAACCTAAATTATTAAAAATTATTTTTCCCTTTTTAGTGCATTTAAATAAAAGCTTGCCTCTAAAAAGTTTTTTTTACTAATATTTTATTTCAGGTCAGTTAAAAATAGCGATCTGCATGATTTTCCAAGACGTTAGGAGATAAAATAAATGAATATTTATAGATGCTTTTTAGGTTATGACAATTACATAAGTCTTTAAATCATGAAATGCAGACACAGTTTGAGGTTTAAGTGAGAGCGCGCGTGGACGTTAATCACAATTAAAGTTAATTCAGTGATAGAAGTACCGCCAACTGCACGGCATACAACAACCCCACATTAAGTTGCATTGATGCATTGATATCTGAAATGTTGATAGTTATAAGTACAGTAATATTATACTTTTTTGGACGCCGCATATCGTCGGTGATACTATTCCGCTAAACATTGCTCTGCAATGCCACATAATGTCACTCTTCAATTCCGCATAACTGCCTGAAGTAGCAAAACTTAAATTTCGACAAAAGGGGAATGAACAGTGAACAAAAATGTAAGGCAAGTCGGAAATTCTGCACGCAATTTCTGAGCTAAGTTGATGTACGCTGCCTAAATTATAAGAAATACAGAAAGTGACATAATATGAGAAATTTATTCTCCTTGATTCTTTCGTCACCAAACCAAAATCTACCCCGGGTGGATCTGAACTAGAAAAACTAGTATAAAATAAATTTGAATTTAGCACACTAGAACAATTTTTATGATTTTTTACTCTGAAAACAACACATTTGTTCGCCTGACAGAAACGGTTTAAAGCAATGATTCGATGTTGTACTGTAGTGCAGTTTGCAATGCCGAACGATACAGTGTAATGTACAGTGCCAATGAGAGAATCAAGTTGCAACTGCAGTCACGTCTCCTTTCGTCCGCGAAAAGACGAGACAGAATCGTTTATTCAATTGAGAACTATAAAGTATTGAGCCGCGCGACTGTTTTTTGTTCTATTTTATAAAGATTTACTTTATAATGTTGTAAGTATGCACTACATTACATCAGTAATGTTTTTTATTAAAAACACGACATACCGATGTTTTAGCTCTTTTTATTGCAACTTGAGCTCTATTGCAAATATAGAGAACTTGTATATTTTACAATGGAAAATTTTATAGAAAGTGGTGGAATCAAAAACATTTGGATTGCAGTGGGAATTATAAATGAATTTGCTCATAATTGTGGCTAAATTTTGTTACTAGACGTCGTGGTAAAATTGGTGCTTAATGTTAAAATCTGATTGTGCAATTACTTATCCATGAATCTCTTGAATAGTAACCTTTGCCTTTGGTGTGAAGACACTGAAGATTAAAAGTCACCACAAAACACCAAACTACTTACACTTTTTATTCTAGACGTACGTTTCACTAACCATATCATCAGGAGATGATTAAATCATCAGTGATTTAATCATCTTTCTGATGGCGCTAACATGGTTAGCGAAATGTTCGCCGAGAATTAAAGTGTAAGTTGTTTTGTGTTGATTATTAACATTCACTGATCTTTAGCAAAATTTGGGCGTCAGAAATAAGAAATAGAAAACCAACACTTCTTAGTTAACTTATTGATCTTTTGAAAATAACAAGGAAAAATATACTTTCTCTAATTCCGAAGATATTGGTATTTGTGAAATAAAAAAACATACTGCAGTTCTGAATAATAATGATTACTTTATTTGTTAAAACTCGAAGGTATTAATTGCGTCACAGATCACTATTTAGAAATCATCCACATTATAAAGACATAGATTTATCATTTGGTTAAATATACTTGTATAGAATGATACACTCTTGCAAAAATAATATACCTTAATAATATATTATCAAGTAAATTTACTACTAAAAATTCGACTGATGACCAGTCCTATACTTCCCACCTAGTAAATATTTGCAAAAAATAAACACTTTTTTTTTTATTCTTTGACTAGGCCCAAACAACCTTAGCTGTTGGTGGTCTTTAAAACACAATTTAATTTTTATTCTTTGAAAAAAGCATGGCCCTCTTTTTTGTTTGGTGATCTACTGATGGCTAGCTTAATATAGCAAAAATCATGGTTACCTTGATTTACGTACAATTTTTATTTTTTTTAGTAAAATATTTTTTTTCTCGAAAACTATACATTTTAGAGAAAAAAAATATTTACATTTTTTTCATATTATAACATCTAGAATTCATTTATATTTTTTTTTACCTATGTTAATACGTGACATTGAGGACGTTTTTTTGAATATCTCAGGATCCACTGAACCGATTTGACTCAAAATCTAATCAGATCTAAGTTAAAGGCTGATAAACACAATAGAACAATCGGCATGCCCGTATGTTGTTCCGTTCTTAAGATATCGAAGGCGAAAAATTGACCACATACACACACACACACACACATACACACACACACATACAGACATCAGTCAGAAAATGATCTTAAACGATTGCTAGGGTCTCAAAACGTGAAAATCTGTTAAAATCTCGAAATATTGTTTTCGGACTGAATCCATTACTTCCCTACCATAGTAGAGGTGGGAAGTAAATAGTTCGTTCTCTTACACATGAGGTAAAACTAAGAATATAATATATCTGGAAGAGACAGTCTTATGCACTGTTGCTAATAGAAAATAGATACTCATAAACTTCATATGGCTGGATAAAAATCCGGTTTCTTACAGGAGACTATAAACTAGTGAAATCGAGAGATCTGTGGATGTTAGTAGCTTAACGAAACTAATATGGTGTGAAGCATCCGAGACTTCTGTGGTTACAGCATCTGATGATCGTGCTTTAACCCATTAGTGGCCGTAATTGACGGACTCACAAACCAGTTCTGCCAGAAGTACGGATTAGAATTAGAGCATTGGTTAGACATGGAAGAAAAGGAATTAATAAATTTTCATAAGGAAATTTTAAGAATAAAACAAACAAAAAATGGGGTTACGAATTCATCTTCAATAACTAACATGTGTTCAGCTCAGAGCACAGGTTTGACATGAATTTCATAAATCATAAGATACTTTCCTCTATTTTTTATACAGCTTTCCGCATTCTATTCTATCTGTATCCTAAATCTAATGCAATTTATTGTTTTTCTTCGTGACCACAAACGTTGCTCTTAA
This sequence comes from Mongoloraphidia duomilia, assembly GCA_039654895.1. NCBI lineage: Eukaryota > Metazoa > Arthropoda > Insecta > Raphidioptera > Raphidiidae > Mongoloraphidia > Mongoloraphidia duomilia. The sequence goes on from CM077522.1 coordinate 14,243,818, forward strand.
TATATAAAGCCGTTTTTTATGGCTGATGCCGCATTCCGATATCCATTTTCCAAACTTTCTGTAGCCCTTTGGTCTCCTTGGTCTCCTCGCATCAACTTCTGTTGAACTTTGTCTGCGTCGTCCGCGTTTTCTCTTATCTTCTGGTATCCAATTCTAAAACAAACATTGGGTCATCTTCCGTACATGATCATGACACTTCCTTTAAATCCTTTCCAGCGTATGCTTTTTTTGATACCTTTTTCCTGTTCCTAATTATATCTCTTCTGAATAATCCCAAACATCCTCTCTTGAAATTCATAGCAACTGCTTCTAACGAAGATCTATTTTCACTATTAAGTTCCTATCATTTCGATCCACAAGTATGTATAACCTACTTGTGGATCTAAATATTGTAGGTATACAAATAAAAAATGAAAAATAAGCCTTTTGGTTCTTTTTGTCATTTTATCATTCCACAGTATGGCTTCCATAGCTCTTAATAGGTTAATATTGTACAGGATCGATTGCCTCTAATAACTATTTATTTACGCTATCGTATAGATTTATGAGATCTGCGGTGTAAGTTGTGGTTGTCTTACAGATGAGCGGCAATTTAAACATAACTGAGAAGCCACGCGGACTTGCTTCACGCCAACAGTATCAAATTATTTATTAATTGAAATTTGAATATTTGTTTAACTCTTGGACAACACTTCTCATAGATCTTATTTCATTCTATAAATATTTATCCGTGTTCGTGTCTCCAACATTTTTTCTGGTAGCATGGTGTTTTTAAATGTCTTTCGAAGCGTTTTTCTGATTTATCGTCTTTCCGTAATAAGTTAAGAATCTGTAAAGTAAAAATTACATTTTCTTTAGTGCTTAACTGTAGAAGAAACTGATAGGTTTTGCAAAAAGTGTCCAAATAGTCTGATAGATAATATAAATTTACGAGAACGTGGCTAGTGCTGTTATTAAGCAGAAGCAAAGTTTCCAATCGTATTTTTTGAAGATGGGAGCTTCGGTTAGAAGTACCAAGACAAATGATTATGCTAGCGAGTAGCGAGTATTCATGAAACAATTTTCTGTAAGAGTGTCAAAATTATATACCGCTCTTTTTTTTGTCTACGCTACTGGTCCACCTCCTTCGGTGCATATTTACTCACCATTTCTTCTGTTTATTTGAGATCAGTCATGCGCAAGTTATTTTTGGCAAACGAGATGCTCTATTGTTTGCGCGAGTGTTTTGTCTTGCAAAACCGTTTATGGTGTAAAGTGGCGCGTCAGACGGATATTTTTCCACTTAAAGCTTTGCCACACATAAAACAATTGCCGCCAGTGCACGTTTCGTACAATTCTAAGAAATCACTTGTCGCAATGGAATACTAATTGTTCCTGGATTATTGTACTTGCATGTATGTATGTTGATGTGCTTTTGTGTGCGATTACATTCCATGCTGTTTATAATTTTACCTTAGATTTTTTTAAATAAAAAAAATCCTGTAAAGATTCAGAGCTTTACCCATTTTTTTGCCTATATAGGTACGTAGTAAGTACTTATAGTTATCATTAGCGTTGGTCGGATGGCGGGGCCTAGATCTGAGATCATAAAATCTCGACGTTTCACATCATTCGTATAATTGAATTTAGTGTTGCCGTCTAGACAAGACAAGACTTTCAAAGTCTTGTCGTGTCTTGAAATATCTAGACAAGACTTCACTTAAGTCTTGTCTTGAAATATCAAGACTTCACTTAAGTCTTGTCTTGAAATATCAAGACTTCACTTAAGTCTTGTCTTGAAATATCAAGACTTCACTAAGTCTAAGTATAGATTAACAAACTCTTGTCTTGTCTAATATCAACACTCTAGATTATTTTCAAGATTCTAGATTAGAAGTAAACCTTTGCATACTACTACTTAGTTTATCTAGACTCTTGAAAATTGTTTAGAGTTTTGGCAAGAGTCTTGCTCTAGATAAAGCAAGTCTTGTCTTGTCTTGAAAATTTCTAGACAAGACAAGACAAGAGTCTAGAAAGTCTAGATCTAGACGGCAACACTAATTGAGTTACTAAAATTAAGTAGCCGTCTCTTATAATTGACAGAAATAAGCAACTTCAAGGAGTATATTTATTTTATTTATTGTAGATTATAGACGCGTCGACATCTAAGGTCATTAGCGTCTTTCAACTACACTAAATAACAACTAACTTAAAACTAAATAACATCACAAAACATCCATGAGCGCAGGTGGGATTCGAACCCACGGCAGTCCAGTCTAGAGGTTGCGGCGCCAAGCACGCTACCATCTAGGCTATACTGCCCTCTTCAAGGAGTAGGTATACTATTTTAGCGGATATATTAAAGTAAAGTGTTTTAATTTAAAATTTGGTAGGTTTTTTCAAAGGTATATCCATATTTTGTATCTGCATGTCCATATATTATAATATAAGGTATCTGGCCAGCATCATCAAATATTAAAGCTGGGTCTAAACGACATCACAAAATATCCATGAACAGAGGTGGGAATCGAACCCCCGACAGTCTGATCCAAAGGCCAGCACGATGTCCTTAATTTGGTAATTCGTATACATATTGTTGAAGGATAAATTATTTTATAAGGCTAAATTCTCATTATAAAGTTGTGAATGGATAAAAGATTAGAGTAACAATGACAATAAAGGAGTAGACACAAAAAATATTAACGCGGTTAATTATTTAAAATAGTTTACTTGTACACAAATATTTTAATGAAGAAAAAATTCAAGGTTTTTTCCGTGATTTCGGAAACTAGATCAAAACCCAACAGAAAACAACTTAAGACTTCTTAGTACCCAAACACTATTGGCAATATACCAACAATGTCAGTTGGTAACCTTGTATTTAAAAATTCAATCTTTTGCCGAAGCATGTTTGTATAGAAAAGAACGGACGATTTATGTATCTACCTATTGTTCTTTAGTCAATCTAGCAGTTTGATGTGCTGGTAATGCATCTATAAGAAGATCGTAAGTGCTATATTACATAAAATAAAACATATTGTTTTATTATACACACATTTAATATACGCATGTGATTTGATTACTAATTTCATTATAAATAAATAAACTTGTCATATGGAACTGATTTTATTCAGTTCTGACAGATTTTACCCCCAGCAGCTATCTGCCATCGAAGTAGGTATATTATTGCTGGCAAGTCCTAAGACCTAAACAATAAGTTGATTATTTTATTTAAGTAAAATAATATTACTATTCATTTTAAACTCAAAAATGTACCAATTACTTTAGACTGCGTCTGCGTCCCTTGTATTTAGTATTTATTTTATTTATTGTAGATTATATAGACGCGTCGACAACTTAGGTCATTAGCGTCTTAAATTACATTAAATAACAACTAACTTAAAACTAAATACCATCACAAAACATCCATGAGCGCAGGTGGGATTCGAACCCACAACGGTCTAGTCTAGAGGCTGGTACCAAGTACGCTATCCACTCGGCTACACTGCCCTCCGAAATTTAGTATCTTTTCTATAAAATGTCTGCATTTTATTAGGAGATTTGGTCTAAATATTGTCCACAAGTGAATTCTATTTCAATGTGTTGTCTGATGCTAAAAAAATGTGGTACTTTAAAAATCCGTCCAGAAGATTGTTTTTCATATTTCAACAGTAGTAATAAGCGATAAGCTGAGCTACAATGAATTTAATAGTTTTACTTAGGTACCTACTTTTAACATCAATATTGATGAAGCAATATTTTTGTTCCTCCAGGATAAATAATTTTGGTGCAACAGACATAGTTGCTATTTATGACAAGATCTTTCGATTCCACGCTATATTAAATCTAGGCAACATATTGATTAAAATCAGACGTTTAAAAGTGATATTCTTAATATATTTAAAATACTAGATTTGTACAGTTGATGCCGCGTCCCAAGGTATCTCCTTCCGTAATTAGTTTTCTTATATGTCACTTTCTTCCCAATTGTGTAATACGTCAAAATTTCAAAACTTAATTATAAAAAAATGTGACAATTGTAAAGGCAAATTTGCTGGATTAATCTCTTATCACCACTTTTTTAACCGAGTATTGTTTTTAATTCTGGAAGCAATCCATTGTACACGCACAAAGCAGTGCAGATGGCTTCTTTATATATTAACTAGCGGCCCCGTCCGGCTTCGCCCAGACTGCGATACACTACTCACTCGCTTCGCTCGTTCGCTTGAATAATATAATTACATTACTCACTCGCTTCGTTCGTTCGCTCCCGGGTGGTATATTACTCACTCGCTTCGCTCGTTCGTTTGAATAGTATAACTACATTACTCACTCGCTTCGCTCGTTCGCTTCCTGGTGAATTTTTCCGATGTTTTAATAGTTATTCTGTTAACCAGGGCGGAGACAAATCCAAAAAATCAAAGAACATGAAAATCTCGGGTTATAAATGGTGTAACTAACTAACTAACTAACACGACTTTCTTTTATATAATATATAGATTAAAAATATGATTTACTATTGAGCCCACATAACCCTATAAATTGATGGTTCTAAAACGAAATAAAGCTTTATTTTAATCTTTAAAATTGAGGCATTGAAGTATACAAAACTAATGCTCAGAGATATTCCATTTAATTGAATATTAAACCATATTATATGAATACTGTATACAGTATAATATTATTGTAGATATCCCCTTTAAGACGGTATTATCTATACAATAAAATCTGATCTGATAAAGATTGCGAAATTCGGTGTAAGTTAAACATAAGTCGGAGCAGCACGAATCTCTGCCTTATTGATTTTAATATATAGGTAAATTACAATGTGAAATCAATGACTTGTGTGCGATTAGAACACAGAGACACGCTATCGCGTCGTTGTATATATCTATATTATATCTACAGGATGTCACAAAATTACTGGGACCCCATAACCTCCAGACAGATTGACGTTTAAGTATGCTTTCAGTATTATTAATTTCATATTTTGAACGTTGCGATGACATTTTGTAGGTGAATATATAAATATCTAAGCGTTAAATTATTTCTAGATGTCAGGGATAATTTTCCCGCGGTTATCGATTTTGATAGAGAGCTTATCTTAACACGACCGTAGCTAGATAAAACCCTTCTTTTGGATTTGCTGTAGTCTGGTAAAAAACCCATTTGGGTACCAGTAGAGAGTATAAGATAAGATATTTTTTTTGGTCCAATAATACCTACGCCAAAGTGTGGAGAAGTGAACATAAAATTACATAATATAAAACATAGTAGGAACATTTTTTCAGAAGATAATTTTTCAACACAATGTTGAAATTTATTTGCCGAACTTAGCTATTTGACTTGGTCTGGCAACCTATTCAATAATTAACTTCAATTTATTCCTATTTTATTTATTGTAGATTATAGACGCGTCGACAACTTAGGTCATTAGCGTCCCAATTTATTCCTAAATGACATATTTTAGACAGAAACTAATTATTAATAAATTACTATAAAAGCTTCTAAGTTTATCTGTCTTCAAACAGTTCCATTATTATTGTGTAATCAATGAAAAAATATGCAACCGTGGCAGGTGTCTTTATAAGTTGATAGAACTGTGTGACGTAAAGGGCATCGCGGCATCAGCCTGGAATTTTAATGATCTTACCATTCTGGGATCGCGTTTATTCAAATGTATACTAAAATGTATAACAATACACGCACAAGTACGCATGCGCTTTCCACGAGTTTTACAGTAGCGGCTGGACGTAAAAAAACAACGACAAACTGAACTTACAGCTTACTGTACAGATCTTTTCAGCGTTGTTTTTTTATATGATGTTAACACAGTGCATCCAATATAATGAAGACCCAATTTTAATTTGGGAAATTATTGAAGATTAGATTTTTAGTTTATTGTAAAAACTTTAGTTTCGTTACTTGCTAAAATATCAAGAGTACCTATCAAAAAATCGTTAGAAATAGATTATTGTGCTGGGGTTTTCCTTAATCATAGATTTTCATTTTCGTAGTTGCAGTAAAAAAATTTGCTACGAAAATGAAAATTTTCTCAAGGGATTACGATCTATTTACGACTAAAGAAACTATATAGCTTTAGTAAAATGTTTTAATTTTTATAAAGAAATATAATTTCATTTTTGGAAAAAATCCATGTTTTTATATGTGCTTTTAGTTCGAATATTTTCTTTACTAATTTATAAAGTAAAATATCTTTTTGTCGGCAACATAAAAATTGTTCGTAATTTCTTTACAAATAAATAGCTGGGTGTTTGTGTAGCATTGAAAAGTGTTTTATTTAAACGGCCATTATTTGTGCTATTAAGCAGTAAAAAATTATTTGCTTTAACTAAAAATTGATTAGAAAATTTATTCTTGTCTTAACCATCTTGTTCAAACTAGAAAAAGCAAATTTACAAAACAATAAATTGTCCACAACTGGTGTCATTCACGTATATATATGTGTGTATGTATTCCCCAATTTACATATGTTCACGTTACTTTCGTAGAAATCATAAAATATGTAGGTACAAACTACAAACACAGTCAAACATATCACGTAGATAGGGTTCCACAAGGCTCAGTGCTATGACCACATATTCAAACAACACCGTATATATAACCTACACCTTGAATTTATAACCTTAAAAAACACTCAATGAAAACCCGAAATATTATGTTGTTTGGACTACAGTGTCATCAAATTTAATTTGTTTATACCATATTTGGTCACAATAAATAGACGGTTGTGATTCCAAATTTAGAAAAAACAACAACAAAATCAATTTAGAACTACTTGTACTATTGAGACTGGCAAGTTGTATTTTTATACGATTTACAAAACGATAATTGCTAGTCTTTTCCCACTGGTCTTGTCTAGCTCTTTAATTTTTTATATTAGTACCTTATAGTTGTAAAAAAGCTATTGCAAAGGATCTAAAATTTTAATCTAGCAGTGAGATTGTTCGAAACGAGTTCCCGTGACATGAAATGATATTGACTATTTTGAAATCGTATAATATTTTAATTTTTCTAAGTCAAAGAAGTAGTTCATAAATGATCCTGAACTATTCAGTTATTTCGAATTATAGATTTTTTCCAAATCTACCAAATTACGAAAATAAAAGAAGCAGCTCATCACAGTCATCACAGTTGATAAAAAATAAATATGAGGACTGTATGGCCGTAGTTGTTTGTTAGATGTCTCAACTATTATAGTCCCCCTGTTCCCAATTTCTAATATTTATATTATTTTATAAGAACTGGTAAAACTATCAATTAGAAAAAATAATAAATTGAAAAAACGAACTGCCTCTTGTCCTCCCTAACCCTAGGTTAATAAAAAAATATACCATAAATAAACTAAAACCTAATAACACATATGAAACTTAAAAGGAAATCGAAGAAAAAATGATTCCGGGTCTTTGTAAATTGTAACAAACAATATTGTCGCAAATAGATCCTTGCAAGTTGCAAAGTGTATAACTTTGTTGTTACAATTTCGATGAAAGCACATTTTTATAAAAGAAATTTAGACCGAAATCTGATATAGCTACTAACTTTTAGACTATAAAAAGTTTAGTAATTCAATATTCTTGTTGAGGAAATTCTTTGCCGCTTTTATGTACATTATATACTGCAGATATAAAAACTTCAACTTGTTATACCATAATTTGTATGCGGCGTATTTTTATTTTTTCTTTAATACATATTTGGGAATTTTTTCCACAAAAAATGTTGAAAGTTGCCATCGATAAATAGTTTATAAACATTTTACGGTTTGTTGGATAAGTAAAATTTTCTTTTGGAATTGTAAACAATTCTTAATTTGCTGTAAAATATTTGACACAAAAAGTAATAAAATAATGATATTAAGACTTGACTATACCTAGATCGAAAACCTAAATACAATCACAACATGCATTTCATCATTTACACATTTTTTGGGTTTACGAGTTATTTTTTAAGTATTATACTTAAGTTAAGTATTAACAAAATCGAAAATATGAACAATAATTAATTCCAACATTGTAATGCCAAAAGAACGAAAAGTTATCTATACAGTCGTTATTTTTAATCGATAGGTAATTGTTTTTTGACAGATTGATTGGAATTAAAAAAAATCTATTACGAGTTTCTTTTTTTAAGCATCAGTAAAATCAAAAATATGATCATTCATTCTAATAAATAAATGCTAAATGCCCCTGGGATATAAATCTCACTTCATGAGTGTTTGCTTTTTGGCCGTAGGCTATAGAGGCGAATTACATAACTCGTAAAGTCAACCATAATTTTTGAATAATTAAGTATAGAATCACATTGAATAGTAAATGAAAAAATGAAATTGTGATTTTTATTTTGATATCGAATAATTAATGTGAATGCAATTTTTTAGTGATGTTTTATTAGCTTAATGCCTTCAGCATTTAACTATTTATTTACCTTACACAAATTGAATAAACAAAAGACTGCTTTTACATTATAAATTTAATTTTTATATATAATTGTCAGCTGTAAAAAAATAAATTATATGGCATGACGTATTCACATGTATGTAATATGCACATAAAATCCCTGCACATTGCAATTAAGAGATTAATTACATGCTTCTGATTAATATTATTAAATAATAAAATATTCCTCGAAGCAGTTGCAGTCAAGTCTATAAATTATTTATTAATGAATAGAATCTGAATTGTAAAAAAAGGCAAATAACATATATAAGACAAGTATGTAGATAAATGCCTTCATTGGAATTATGTCAGCAATGAATATGACGTAGGCGAAAATATGAAAGATGGTTGTTGATCCTTTTTTTGAAAGGAAAGAATCTACCTTTTTAAATTTTGTTTTATATTGATATTTATATATTGTCCCTAATTTAATTGCGGTAATTTTTATTTGCAATCTCGAACAGCTTTTCGATGTTACATTATCGTAAAACTATAGTTAAATTGGCCATCTCTGTAACTTGATCATCTACCCACTTAAGTTGGCCAGTTTTGCATGGAAGTGCATTTGCCTTCATGGCCGTTTAGAAGTTGGCCATCTGTCTAACTTCTCACATTTTGGTAAAACCGTGACCAATATAATGCATAGGTCTCACTGTATAATATTAAATAACTGTCTTGCAAAATGTTTAGAGTTAATTAGGCATTATACCTATGGAGCTTGCGGAAAAACTAAATTGCTTTTTTTACAAAGAAAAGAATGCTTGATTTTGAGTTTGCTATGGGAGAACGTCGATAATGTTTTTTGAAAAGTCTCAACATTTTTTTTTTTTGAAAACGTATTTATGTTACTGGTCATTGTTTATCTATAAGAAAAAGCAAACTGAACTTTTCTACAGAATTTGTGATAAAATATACAATTTAAATTTTACGTTTGCTGAGAGAGAATAGTGCAGTGTGTACCTATACCTACTTGAAGCGATTTTTTTTTGTCTCGTCTAGTTTTTTGAAAACGTGGCGTAAAGGTATTCAACCTTGAAAAGCATATAAGAAAATCGATTGTAATGTTAGTTTACATTGTTATGTTAAACGTAACGACGTAGACAAACAAACGTAGACTCAACGACGCATGTATATAGATACAAAATGGCCGCCATCATGCAACAGCACAGCAGCAAACGCAGCCAAAGGCTTGATGCACAGACAGGAAGGAAACGAGAGATCGTTATCTTTGTCGAGTCATCATATCGTTTTCTATCGTTGCCTCATCTGATGTGGAAACAACACGCATTTGTAACAAAAAAACGTACATAAAAAAGCAATTATAGAATTTCATAATATATATAATATAATATTACATATCGCATGTTAATAATTCTATATAATATAACCTATAATGTGCATTATATATAGCTAAATTTATATTAATAAAGTTATACATTATTCTTTAATGTTATATTGCACTGTTTACAGTTAGAACGTATTGTGTCTGATCACAGAGTGAAAAATTGATTTGCGGAAAAAAAATGTTGTGCTGTGTCCAAAACACAATAAAATATTTATAGTTTTGCATCCTGCCTGATGTAGTATTAATATCACTAATTATAAATCTATGATACATTAGACAGATACCTAGATAATTTGGGAGCAGAAAAGAGTTTTGTCACTGCATCTAGGCATGCAAGGGTCCATTGTGCCTCCCCGACAACTAACTAGATCCCGAACAGTCCTGGGCTCTTGATCCTTGTGAGAATTAGGCATTTAATCAATTCGTGATGGTTCTGATGAATCTATGGGTACCCAAATAATTGGTACTAAGGGTTATAGTCTGAGCTATGGTGCATAAAAATCTTGGGATCTAGTTGTCAACCGTTTTTTACAAAATTTTTAATCTTCCTCCACAACTTCCACTGACGTGTTAAATCATTCCATGAATATTGTCTTAGTTCTAAGTTGGATCGATTCTATGATTAGTTCCAAGCGACTCGAAAATGGGTTATTTCTGCATTTCACAACAAACTATATACAGTAGCAAGGTTATAACGTAATTCCGAACAAAATCTTGAACGCATTATTATTACAGTAATCCCCCACCTAGCACTGTTAAATGATCATTCCATAAAAATAAACAAAACAGCTCTGAGTTATGTAAAATTGAATGGCTTAAATCATAGAGACAGTGAGTTTTAGAGCCCTTTAGCGATTAATGCTCGGTTGCAGAAAGCATTATCAGAAAATCTCATTAGAATAGAATAGAAATTTATTAATCCATATAATACAATTACTCAAGGATTCGTCAAAACACCAAATACAAATCGGTCCACTATAAAATACATATTAAATATAGAAATCATCAAGACGTTAATGACCTCTGTTGTCGAGCGTCTATAATCCACAATTCATTTAGAAATCATCAATGTTATAAAGACATTGACAATTACCTTAGATTGTGACCGCACATATTTCTCCATAAGAAAATCATTGTAGAATTTCAAATCGATCCTGCGTGAAAAATAATTGATCGATTGAAATGATATTTTTTCTAAACTGTGTATACATCGATTTAATTATCTTTTTGTACAATTTTCACTTCGAAACAACATTTTTCTACGCATTTTGATCAAAATATAGCTTGAAAAGCGATCTTTTTCTATGTAGACCAATCATTTGTTTTTGTGTGAGTACAATCTAATCATTAGACATTAGACTGTTCCTGCATGTATAAAAACTGTAATTATATGCTCACAATCTAAGGTCATTGTCAAATCAGATTTTTTTAACAATGCTTTCTGCAGCCCAGTATAAGCATTTCACCGCGCTGAATATAGCGACGAATGGTGTAAACAACACCAAAGAACTCTAAATTAATCGCGTTATAGCAAGAGATCACCGTACATGAAATTTCTCATTGTTGTCATAAAAATATTTTTTGAAAATTAATGAGTCGACACGGTAGCCAATAACTTATATTTCATAAGTCATTTTAACGTAACAGCTTAAACTTGTAAAATACGAAACTGTTATAGTCTGTTGATTTCATGACTCACTATAAACAGAAATATTAATTCACTGTACACGACTTTAACACCGCAGTTAATTCATTCGTGTCTGTTCATATTTACATACAGATGTAAAATGTATTGCATTGTTTTGTATTAACTTTATTTTTTTAAACTTTACAACCGATGCTAAATGCTAATAATGCATCTTGATTAAATTTGCTTCTTTATAATATAATCAAGGTTATCACTGAAAACTATATTCTCAAAAAGATGAGAAATCGTGTCTAGGACCGGTTTTAAATTTTCTATCGCAAGAAAATAAATTGTCATACTGTAACGCACCTGCATATATCCGTCTCAAATTATTGGTTACAGATTTAGTGCAAAGGAGACGAGAAATATAGGAACTTTATAGATACCTACATATATGATATATTTTTTAGAGTGTTGGGTCTCCAAGTCACTATATGAATATTATGAAGTATTTATATTTGCAGTAAAGGTACACATATGAACATCCTGGAAGAATATGAAATATATAAAGCCACAAAATTCGACAATACCAACATTCTTAATGACAAACTAACACTAAAATCGAACGTAATATACGATACAATAATTAACAACACACAAACACCCAATACTCAGTATCTAATCGTCTACACAAATACACACACATACATTTCCATTCCGTCTACCTACTATATAAATCATAAAATCTCAAAATTTAAATCAGTACTTCACAAACCACGACATAATACACAGTGCTTAGCATCATAATATTATATAGTGTTACGAATACTCAATGTGTGCGGTTGTTAAAAAATAATTAACCACACCTGAAGATGGCAACTCGTTGCTGAAACGCGTAGTGTAAATTCACAAGAAGTTACAAAACGGACATAATGCTTCATAATATACCTACATATATGGTTGCAATCCAGTAAACATTTCAACGGTGTCTGTATCAGTATGTTGGAATTGGACTTAGAATGTAGATAAAAGAAGGGAGACCCGTTATGTCAGCGTTAACGGCCTCGTAGCCGCGACCTTTTTGGGAAATGTATTTCGAAAATTTTACAATATCAAAATTCATATTTACTTGTCGCAGTAAACCATGTGTCGGCTTTTACTGACGTATATTCATAGGCGATTGGCTGCATTCATACACCTACAATATTTGTGTGTTTACAACATTATGTTACTTGTTTATAATCTAGCAGCGTGTGTCCGATGCATTTACAGGATACGCTTTGTCGAACGCATTCCATAATCGATATGTTATCATTGATTCATTGACTCGAATAAAAAACCAACGATTTCAAGTAGGATTACATTTATCAACAGAATAGTGATTGAGGTTTAAAATAGAATGGCGTATGGATAGAATTAAATTGCACTACTGAATCTGATTGACATTCAGTATTGCAATTTAATTTGATCCATAAGCCATTCTATTTTAAACCTCAGACAATAACTTAAGAACGACTCCAGTATAGCAAGGTACATCTTCATAACAATTTTGATATTAATATCAGCTAATGATGAATCGAATTAAATTTAAAGAAACTAAAATTATATTGATGTAGTCGAAATGGTGTCTTGAATTATTTTATAGAAAAAATTGATTATGTTAGACAGATACTACGACGCCACAATAATTATTCGAAGTCTCTGCTTCAGAAGATAATGAGTTTCACGTTTTGGTATCTCTGGTGGAAAAAGTACGAAACAATGAGCAACTTCTTCCACCAGATACATGACATTCGTCTTCTGAATATTAACCAATTGCTGTTATTATTATATCATCGTGGTAGAATCGAAGTCCCGTATAACTGGTGGAAGAACGGTTTTACTGATTGATTTGTGGTATAATTACTACGTAACTATTCTGAAGACTTAGGGTGACAATTGATTACAATTTTAGTATCTGAAGTTTGTATATTTTCCGATTTCCGTACATATTAGTTCTGTTCTCAACTGATACGTTTTTAGTTACGAAAGCCTTGCAGTAAGCAAGCACTGGTGCAATAAATAATAATAAAACTTCAATAATAATAATAATATTGTATTCTTGTGTTGAATGATACTTGAATTTACACTCATATAAGTTATTTGTATCAAGTATTTTACGATATGCTCTACAGATTTATTGCATTATGGCATTTTGTTTGTTTTATAATGTTGGTAATGTTTATAATATTGCACTTGAAAGTACCAACATAACAACTTTGAAAAGTGCTACTCTTTCATGCTGAGCAACAACTTTTGTATTGACGCATGCCCGCATTGCAATAAATAGTGTAGAGTCGTTTAAATCGGTTTCTATAGGTACTTAACTTTTCATAAGTGGTATTCTATAAAATATATACTTCAATGATGGCGTCATCAATTGTTATAAATAATAGTTAGTCGTTTGAGCAGCATCGAAAGAAAGACAGTCTTGACTCTTTTTTATTTTGTAATGGTGTTTATTGCTTTTGTGCAATTGGAATAATTTGACGAAAAATCGGAAAGATTACAATGCGATAATTTCCACTACAAACTAATATTATACTCTTAATGTGTACCTAGCCTTAGTACTAAGTACTTAATACACATACTTCAAGACGTAAGTCTAATAACTCGGTGTAAACAGTGCTTAATTCTTTTGTAAATTTTAATTTAGTAACTATTAGCACGAACCTTACTGAACTATTATCAAAATATCAATTGCAGTACTTCGAACTCACAAAAAGGCTTCATGCCATGTTAGATTATTAAAATGACTAGAATTTTTGACTTAATTACTTTCTCGGATTTAGTATCAATAACTCCCAACTTTATTTTTTGAAAACATCCTATGATTTTGTAGAACATTTAAAAAAACCGTTTAAAATGTTAACAATTAAAATGACCCTTTTAAAAACAATTTTATTAAAAACGCTAGTTTTATTCATTTTGCAATTTTAAGCATTTTTAATACTAAATCCATCGTTGTACCAAAATTAAATTGAAATTTAAGGCCGACGTCGATTTTTTTTGTATAATTTTTCACAGAAATGGTAATGTGTAACATTTGCGTCTTGCATATAATTTGAAAAAATGCATGGCACATATGATCAGCGCATACACACATACTTGATGCTACTAATCCATCTTGTGTATAATTTTTCGTAATATACCTACTCCTTATACGTCGCAATATAATGATCCTGTATTACTTATAATAAACAAAAAAAACGTCTATAATTTTCTCACATAACTAGAGGCATTATGGTTGTCCAGAACTATTAGCGAACATAAATCAGTAAAAAAATAAATTGAAAACTTATTTTGTTAGGTGTAAATTTTTAACCTAAATCATATAGCACATAAGAGGATTTTATTTTTTAAAATATCGGTTTGCATAAAATATTTTATAATCCAAGGTGCATAACGAAATATGAACCTGGTTTAGGCATGTTTAACATAAGAAAATTGTTTGGAAATAACCAAGACGTTGTTTATATCAAATAATAATATAGAATTTTACTTGTAACTCTGGTCTAAAACTGGTAACAAGCAACACTAGCGCCACGTGCGGCTTGGGATGCTAAAAAAGTGTTGACATATTTATATAGAAATAATATTATAATGTAGGTACCTACCTAATCAGCAGATTGATTTTTTCGGATTTTTTCAATTTTCCCTCGTAGCTAAGGAAAATAATTTAGGCATTATTACATTAGAAGAAGAGAGAAATAATGTAGCCAATTGTTGCTACATCGTTGGCAACCCAAGCCCATAGATGGCACTGTTTTTTCGATTGCCGTATGAGTGTTTGCGAATTGTCAAGAGTTGTACACAGGCCCGGACTTAAAGACTCAGGGCCCTTAGGCACTTGACAGTTGGGTCCCCCAACCCCAAAAAAAGGGGAAAAAATGGATATGGATGGAACTTTAGCAAAAAAAAGTCTCCAATTGGGATTTTTTTCTTTATTTCCATCTCCGCCCTGGCCGGGGCTCCCTCGGCGGCTGGGCCCCTAAGCTAGTGCCTTATTGGCCTAGGCAGATATCCGGGCCTGGTTGTACAATGCACATATTTACTTGTATCATATTATAGTATTTGTTTATATTGAGGTACCTTGGTCCATCTATTTCCTCTTCCTAAGTTCGAATTGCATGTGACTTTGCAACTATATGCAAGCTGCAAAAGAAAACAAAAGAATCATCAGATAGACACGTCTCACTAGTCACTCTGTCTCGTACATTTTTGTACTCTGTCTAACTCAACTTATCTCACGCAAACGCATGCGCATACCATGCTCTTCTAGAGGCGTTCTTCAGAAATAGTTTATCCATGTCTAGTAAATGCGGTGCATAATAAAAATTTTATAGCGGTTTGTCTTCTGAATTGTTTTATTGCTCCGAGCTATTATTGACTGCAACTTTGAAGAGTTTTATAAGAACTGCACTCTGCACTTGCAATATTCGCAAAGTATTTCAAGTATTCAATATTTTAATATAGGTACACCTACACTAAATTGTTTCGCTCTTAGCGTTCAACAATCCAAAATATTCCTTTCCACATTTGTTTTATTTTCGTTTATTATAATTTATTTTTAAATCTATTTATTGATTCACATTTCACTGTGTAGAGTAGGTAAATGCATAAGATTGAAATTTTAGGTTCGATCTTGACAGTTCTATTTTTATCAGATTATTTATAATTTTTAACACACTGCAAAGTATTTAGAATAACTCGAAACTTATCATTTGTTTATTTTTTTGAGTAGAATAACTACATAAATATTAATCGAATACTCGTCCAATACTGTGTGTTTGTGCATGTTTGTAGTAATTTTGACTAATTAGCAAACATAAATACGAAATTAAATTGAAAATATATACCAAAAGAGATTCTGAGTTTTTGCAGCCTTTTGACTTCCATGTTTCGTAAAAAAATGGGATCTCCAGGCTTATTGATTTTGATCCAGTGGCTTTGGAAATATACGCAATTTTTTGCATATTTTGTACCCGTAACAATATTGTTTATGTATCGTATAAGGGCTTCCTGGCAAATTCTATTGAAATTTTCATATTCAAAAAGGTTTTGGAACATTCTTCACCATATCAATGTTGTGTCTTCAAATTGCGATATGTGATATTTTCTGTGCCCGTTTACAAAAGCGGACGCACCGTCCTTGCTACGACCCTGACATTTTCATTAACGTTCGCTAAGCATGGCATATTTGGTCTGCTGATACAGCTTTGTCCGTTGATGTTACAGTTATGGCTGGAATGTATAAACAGACATCTCATTTCAATAATGTGATAGATTTGTGTTTTCCGGATGAAATGAACAGTTATGGAAGGTATTTAGCATATTTATTCATACATACAAGTACGGTCAGATCAAAAAAGTGTTTCATCAACAATATAAGTATACTTAATTGATATTTCCTACTTGTTAATTAATTAACCAAAAAAAGTAAGTCAGTGCATTTTTTACGATGAATAGTTTTTTTTATGCAGATTCTGTTTGAAATAGAATTGGAATTTGTGTGCTAACTGTTCTTTCTCATCGAAATTAATAATTTAAATAAAATGATAGTTAAATAATTTAACTATCATTTTAACAATCAATATATTTCTCAAAGGTATATTTATTTTGAGAAATATATTGATTGGTAAAATGATAGTTATTGCTTGTTGATTAATTATCAAAATATGTAAGTTAACGCATTTTTACAATGTAGGTACCTATAAATTCATGCAAATTTTGAAATCGAATTTTTTTTACTGATTTTTCTTCTCATAAATATCAATAAGTAATTGATAGCTCTTGTTGATTAATCCGAAAATTCTTACCAAACATTCATAAACACAGGAATGAATATATTTTGTTCAAAATATTTCTATGAAGAATATTTCTTTTCGAATTAATCTATTATTCAAATTTAGTTCTTTCAAGATCTAATTATGATGTTGAGACGCCGAATAAAATACTAACATTAAAAAATATAATAAAAATAATTAATTGTCCAATATATTTATTTAGTACGACCAATAATAAAAAAATATAATGTCTTATATAAGAGATTTATAATTTAGTGTCTACAAATTTTTGTAACATGAATAAAAAATAATATTGGTAGTAGATATGTTACATAGCGAAGAAACTGGTGACAATAAATATTTAACAATGTGGTTTTGGTAACAACTAGCAGCCAGGAGTACCACCTTTAAAGCGGACACCATGGAGTTTTATTGTCAGTTGTTGAGATTTAACATAATGGTGAAATTCATTAGCGGGCGCTGAAGAAGTAGTTAATGATTAACATAAAATTATACTTGTTTATATAAAATATGACAACGACGACAAAAACCAGTCACAAAAAATAAAATATAAACATTAGAAGCACTATTTATGGGCGTTATTGTGTGGGGCACGATTAAGAAGTTGAAATTGTGGATTTCTTTTAGTCTTCTGTAATGTGCTCATAAAAATAATGTTGAGTGTAGTAATTTCTTTCAAGATATTTGTTGTACGCACCTACAATATTTAAGAAACAAAAGAAGATATACCTGAAAAAGTGATGCTCAATATTTTGCCTTGGCTAAAAATTTAACTTTGACTTTGGACTATTTTTATTCCTAAGAAAAATATGAGTACCTATTCTAAGATTTTCTGACAGCTTTCTGTGAAATCGAACATAAATCCTGACAGGTTCTCGATTTTTTATGTTCTTGACAACTTCCTAGTAGGTATATGCATTTGAAAATAAACATTTTAGAAAAAATGTAAATTGATGAAACAAAAACCAAAATGTAATAATAAAATAAAAGCTGTCTACGGATGTAATAAAAAAAAGTTCTTTGAATTTACTTTGATTTTTATCTTTATAGTAAAAATCAGACAGTTAAGGATATTATATAAGCAGTAAAATAAAGTTTTCAAACTGTACGCCGAACAATAAAAAAAATCATCGGCTATTATAATCTACAATTCCCTGCTTTAAAAACGCATATATATATGTAGTATACAGATTGAACCAAAACACAGTTATGCTAAAATGACAAAATTGTGCAGTTTTTTTGTTTTTAATTCTATCACAAATCTGTAAATTTTTATTGTGAATTACAAAATCATGTCAAACATTTAAATTTATAATTTTTTAATGGATTACTTATAGGTAAAAAATAAACAAAAATATGACGGTTGGTGTTTTATATTTTTTTATTTTTTAAAAAGTCACGAACTGGCAACTGAGCAGTGCTGTCAGAACCTTGAACCAATTAATATTTTTAATCTATTATTTATTTTTAATAAACTGAAACTGTAGTGGTACACAGATTAAAACTTGAGAACTGGCAGTCTAATGTGACCATAGTATAGGCAGACAATCGACATCTAGATTATATTTTTTTGCAACACTTGCATCAAAAGTACAATTTATTTTAGATGGCTGTGTACCGTTTGAAAAGTGATTCTTTATGGGAGCTTCTACTGCATTCAAACGGTAGTGTTTAAAGTAAATTTTAACGCTCTCCGTTCTATAAAGTAATACTGTTTTGTTTTACTTTATAACACACGTGCGTAATAAAGTTCTTTATAGATTACTTTGCTATAATCAATAATGTCACTAATAAAATATTAACCCAAATTGTGTTTTATTTGCTTAAAATTGAACTTTTGAAGCAGTTGCAAAAAATATTGTATGTAACGCGTGGCCAATGTGACGAATCTGACAGTCGCGATTTTATAATACCTACTCTCTTAAGGTTATGTTGCATTTATACCAGAACTCGTGTGATTACCGCACTCGCCTTCGGCTCGCATGGTAATCATACACTCGTTCTGGTATTAATGCAACATAACCTTAGGCTCGTATCACAAAATCACGACTGTCATAATATAATCCGTCACAATTAAGCCACTAGTTGCATAAATTACTATTATGTGTGACCATAATTATTGTTTCAATTTTTTATAGTTTTATTGCGAATCATTGTCGATTTCATACTGATCCAAACATACACACATGCTATAAATTTTATTTTCCATTTTCGTTACACCCTGTAAAGGTGCACAAGTCACATATAGCTTCTATATTCGCAGGAATAAAAATTGCATCTTTTGTTGTCTGATATGATGATGATTGTCCCTACCTCCTATAGGTAGTACCTACTATGTATACATGATATTATTCATAAAAGGTAAAACACTACGGCTCCACAGTAGGTAGATATGTTATATTACACGACCTAATATACTGTAGACAAACAGTTGAATTTCGCGCGCTTTAACCGGATTTCCGTTAAATCTACCACTAATCTGCGGGTAGAGGTGTAGAGGTACAGCTGTACATAAACTATCACATAGTTATACAGGGTGTTTATAGTTAACTTGGTTATTACATTTTCTATGCTCAAACATCAAAGACTTAGGTTTGAAGTAGACAAGCGTGTAACATGTTGCGTACAAAAATACGAATAATTTATGGTAATGTGATAAAAATAAGATAAACGCGACTGTATAACTCACTATATATTAAGTGTACACGCAGCATGTTATATGTTTGTTTGTTTTAAACTTAAGGATACGTGTGTCTATGTATTTAGTTTGTGATTTCAAATGTTTGGTAAAGTTCGAATATTAAAGTGCAATCATAAACAGAGGCCTGAGCATTGAACGAACGGGTAATTCCGCATAAATATAACTATAGTAAACGATAAAACAAAAAATTGAAAGTAAATAACGTTTAAAAGGTGGCTTGTGAATAGCTGAGCTTATAGGGTTATCGTTTATATGTAAAACGACAGTTCTAAAATTCTAATCTGTGACCTGGTAAAATATCAATTGGATTTTCAATTTAAATTGAAAAACTGATTTGTTATACAAGGTCTTTTGTCAGTTGGTGGCGTTTAAAAGCAAAACACCTCATATACAATATTAATTAAAAAAGAGGCTTGGTGTGTAGGTAAAACCACATTTCTAACTTTCCATTGGTTGCCCTTAGAGATAAAAAAACCGCTAATTGAAATTTCCTGCAAAACTAATCAGGTGTTCATTATGTACATATGTGTCGAATGAAATTAGTCCGGAGTCGATATCATTATTTGTTCTCGAGATATGCGAGCCGAAAAAAAGTTCACTAACGTACGAACGAACGTACGTACACACACAGAGACATTTATCTAAAACAGTAGAATCGGACTCTAGGGACCTCAAAACGTCTAGATATGTCAACATTTTTCATCCGCAAAATCGAACCCATTACAATAACTTCCAATGGGAAGTTATTAATTGATTAAAACTTCGTTTCGTCGAACACCCAATAGGCGTCTGCATTATATACACGACACATACATAGATATGTGTGTGTTATCTGTTATCTGAATCTAGATATCTAAACGTGCGATAAGGGTTATAATCCCGTGACAATACAACGCCATTGTGGTCTTATGTATGTAAAATGGCCTCCCCTGCACTCACAAAGGTATGGGCCACATAATATAATGTCCCGGTGAAAACCAGGTGATATAGCAAAGGGTGACACGTTCTTGTGTTCCCTCCTATTATAGCCCTTCATGCTAAAAAATATTATATTTAACTTCGAAGAAACAGTGACGGCTCGTCACAAACACAAAACTCCTCACCTCGATAGATTAAAAGCTTTTGTTATTGTTTTTTTTACGTTTTGTTGTTGAATGAAACGGTTTTAGATTTGTTTATTTTTTGAAAATTGAGTTGAAAGTTTATCTCTTTTAAAAGCCATAGTTTTGAAGCCAAAAGAGATACAGAAGAGCCCCGTGTGTTCCACATTTTGTTGTTGAAAGGTACGGTTTTAAAACATTTGTTTATTTTTTGAAAATTGAGTTTAAAATTTTCAACTTCTGTATCTCTTTTTTAATAATTGTGAACAACTTTAAGCACTTGTATTTTCGAAACCAAAAGAGATACTTACAGAATAACCGTACTGCGCCAATTGAAATCAATGAGTATTTTATACAAGCATGTCTAGTTTGAAAAAGTTCTGGGAGATATAGAATTTTGCCAAAAATCACATTTTTTTCAAAGAATCTTAAAAATCGCAAAAAGTGCGTTTTTAAGATTTTTTTAATTTACAGTACTTACACAAAATACACGTTGATTCCAACAAACAAAAAGAAACTTTTATTTTAGAAGTTATCAGCGTTCAATGATATTTTCTAATTT
Source organism: Mongoloraphidia duomilia (assembly GCA_039654895.1). Taxonomy (NCBI): domain Eukaryota; kingdom Metazoa; phylum Arthropoda; class Insecta; order Raphidioptera; family Raphidiidae; genus Mongoloraphidia; species Mongoloraphidia duomilia. Next base: position 14,265,434 of record CM077522.1, read on the forward strand.
AAGAAAAACTTGGTAGCTTCAGTAAACTTATAATAACTAAAGGTATTTTATTTGCGGAATTGTAAACGGTTACTTAAAACTCAATCTATTGCCATTTTTTTAAAGACAGCTGGTAATAAAATTAATTACTGGACGAAGAAATATAAGACGTGAATGGTTCAACTGTTTCTACAATAACAATTAATTAAACACGTAAACAATTCCACTAGTTCCGCCACTGTCTTCCATCTATATTTAAAGTATACTGTTTCATTTTTCTTTTGTCTACACGATATACACTCTATATAGGAGCAAATAAATATTTCATTCGTGCTGTGATGGGCTGGACAGTTGATGTTTGTACCTTATACATACATAAAATGTACACATCGTATAGTAAGGGTTGAATACAGGGTTGGCTTAAATAGTACTGCTGCGAAAGCTTCGACCATATGTTCCCAACATATACTGTTATATAACACCAATAATAAAGCAAAAACCCAGATATGCGATTGAGTAATACGTAGTACAAAGCTGCATTTTTGGAAATTACTAGATCTTGGGTAAATTTTATTTAACTGAAATTTGTGTAAAATTGCGTAAAACGTTTAATTTCTATAAGTATTTTAAAATGCATTTCAAGACGACTTATTGACCCTCCCAGTGGTACATACTATGGATCACGTACTAAATTAATTTTTTCCTGCAATATCTTGTGGTACATTTCAACTACACGAGCGTTGCAAACAACTCGAAAAAATAGTGAGGTCTTCTGAACGGGCGGGACTATTTCGAATTTATTTATAGACAACTATAGTAATAATTTAAGTTAATCCTAACTAAAATTATAAATGCGAATGTGAGTTTGTTTGTTTGTTCCGTTTATACACGCCTGCGAACTTCTCAACAAATCTTTATAAAATTTTGCACACGGCTAGGTTCCGCAATGGAGATGAACATAGGGTGAAAATCGGGTGTAATCTCAGAAGACCAAAAAAAGTTTTTACTATTCGATAGGTGATACTTTGCTTTAGAATATAGGTTATAATAACATGGGCGTCCCGGCTTCACCCGGATGAAAATCAGAGGTAATCTCAGAAATTACAGAACCGATTTCAATTTTTTTTTCACTGTTTGATAGGTGATACTTTGCATTAAGACATAGGCTATAATAACTGGAGCGAATGAGTGAGTAATAAATAAATTTTCCCGAATGTGGTGGAAGTGCAGAATCAAAAACAAAGTTTAATGTAAAAATAATTTAATTTTTTCCACTTGATTTACATTAAACATTAACAAACTTTTATAATTTGTTTTGTAATAATTTAATCATATCAATAATAAGCGTTTTAAGTGAAGTTTTCGTTGTACTTTTGTTTAAATGCACTATGTTTTCAACAATCGATAAAAGAATAAATGAAATAGATAAAATCCAACGGTACTTAGAAGAAATTATTGTAAATGTATGCGGTAATTGCTGATTTACATACAAGATAATATACCCATCTCAGTGTATAATATGTATACTATTTAAATTATAATGAATAGGTTTTTTATTACTCTTTCATTTATTTGTTGATTTTTATGAAATATCGAAGTTTATACTTATATATAGTGGAATTACAACCGCTAGTTAGATATATTAGTTTTGAATTAACAGGGGAGAACTAAAATATAAATGACAAGTGGGAATTATATTTAATTATTAATGACCATATTCCTTCATATTTTAGTTTGTTATAAACTCTATTTCCTATTACGTGATTTAGACGCTATCGCAACTATTTCAATAAATAAAGCGGCGTGTTAGTAGAGTCCTATTTATTTATTGTAGATTTTAGACGTGTCGACAACTTAGATTATTAGCGTCTTAAATACATTAAATAACAATTCGCTTAAAACTAAATGACATCACAAAACATCTATGAGTGGAGTTGGGATTCGAACCCACGGGCCACGACAGTGTGATCCAAAGGCCGCTACGCTAACCGTTACTCCACACTGTCCTCTGTAGCCGAAGATGTTCCTTTTACAATAAGAAATTTCAAATATATATTATTAACTAGCAGCCCAGTCCGATTTCGCTAGGGTGCAGATCTCTATTTTTTCTCGTTGCTCATCCTATACTTTTGTTGTAGCGTATAATAATTATAATATAGCTTGTATGTAACGCATCAAGAAGTAGGTAAAAGAATTTTTCAAATCGATTTAGTGATTCTCGAGTTTTGAGGTAACATAGATACACACACATCATACTAATATTATAAAGAGAACAATTTTGATTTTTTGTATGTTTGTTTGTAATGGATAAACTCAAAAACTACTTAACTGATTTTAAAAATTCTTTCACCTATAGAAAGCTACATTATCAGCGAGTACCTAATATGCGGGCTGTATATTTTATTTTCAAAAAAATTAGAGATCCCTACGAAAATTACATAATGTAACCCAAGGTGTCAAAAATTTGCCTATAAAAGTCCATATTTGGCGTGCGCTGCGAAAACTATTGATTAATTATAAATTCGAGCGAACGAGCGAAGCGAGTGAGAAATGTTTTAATTAATTATAAATTCGAGCGAACGAGCGAAGCAAGTGAGTATTGTATTAATAAATTATAAATTCATAGCACCTGGGCGAAGCCGGACCGGACCGCTAGTTCTTTATATAACAGGGCTTCAATCGCAAAAAGCAGCGGCTAAACATGTTCATACTGCGAGTGTGTAGACACTTCTTATTTGACTGAAAACATATTGCTAATTACATTATTATTATACATACAACCTCAATAAACATTAGCGTTTTCATAAACGGTGTGGGAATGACCTGGTAAAAAAAACACCTTGACATTACTCAAGTAGCATCATTGACACACGCAATTTCTGAATATTACTCAAGTCTCAACATTTGTAGAAGAATAATATTATATAATGAAGGACATATACAAATTATAAGTTCAGAACTACTTGTAGTGGATATCAGTCAATGATTGATGGCCTATTGTTTTTGGGGAGCCAAGGTGACGTCGGTTATGTATTATGTAACTTAGTTACATGTGAATATCGGCAGGTGTCTCTACGTAAGTTGCGCCAGTGTGTTTGATGTATGGATGTGAAATTTCCGCATGGCTTACGCATTATTATTAAATTCACCAGCGTTAAGTTTGCGGTTTTTCGTTTTCTAGACTAAGTAACCCCCTCAGTTATCGATCGTTTATAATCTATAATCACTCTTTCTCTTGTATAAATGTTCAAATAATCAGCTGCAATTTTTTTACAAATACCGTGGTCTTTTCTAGTTTCGAGAGATAGATATTGTAAATTATAGACGCTCTACAACAGAGGTACCATAAGCTTCTGATAATAAGCTTATTTACACATCTGAAAGCATTAATAACGAAGAAAAAACAGTTGAGCTTCCTTTGTGGAAATAAAATATGCGGTTGGAGGGATACAGAAGGAAAGTTTCAGGGTGACCGGTTTTTTTTGCCAGTCAGTGTATATATTTATACTCGGTCAGTGAACGATTGATAAAAATACACTTACACTGTGTTTCTGAAGAGTTCATTGAGAGGATGAAATATGAAAAAAGTTGATGACTGAGAAAGTTTGAACTTTCTTATTAATGTACCTTACTTTTTTGGTTTGTTTGATTTCCACTTGTATTTTCAATAAATTGTGAACGAGGAAAAAATGTTTATTTTCCCTTTCACGTATCCTCCTGTACGTATTCTTTGATTTAAGCCATTGTTTAAAACAAATCAATAATGTAATATTTGAGATCGTTAAATAATAATAATAATATTGATAATGGGTTGAACGACTCATCCCTACGAATTGATGGACGCATGGCATAGTGCGGCATTTCCCCTCCCCCGAGAGTTCATTACAATGACGTCACGCGTGCCCGGAATAGGGCAGGTGTATAAGATATGTATCGATAGTAGGTATGTCTTGTAGTAAATGATATGGAACGATTATGTAATATGTAAGTTCTTTACCTTATAACCCACTGTAAAAGTTTAATAAAAAAAAGACCATTTGAAATAGGGACTCGAGTCATCAGAGTTTCCAGAAATGCATATTTTTTAAATTTTCTCCTTAATGACACCTCTATCAGTAACAAAATTTTCTATTTTTAAATACGCATTTTTTTAAATTCTATGTTGGTTGACTTATTTCATGAATTTTAATTTAAACCTTTTGGTATATTTTTTGAATTTCTTTTTCATTGTTTTTTGAGCTCTCCATGCTTTTTAATTCTTTTGGTATAGGTAGTATTTTTTCTTCTCCTTTTATTTTAAGATCCATCTCTGTACTATGTATTTGGGATTCTCATATTTTTATTTTTTTTATCATAATGATCACTAAATTTACTGTTTTATTCGAAAGAAAACTTTACATAAGCTATGCAAAACTATCAGTATAATATTATTTTGGAAAATTTTGTTTCATTTATATTTATTTTTTCTAAAATTCTGCAAACTTAAAATTCTACTTTTTCTTTTGAATTTAAGCTTAATTTTCAACAAGTTTTCATGGTCGTTTTTTTTTGAAAACTTTAAACCATTGGCACCTTTACTCGTCGAGTTCTACAAAACATTTTTAAAACTTTTCTTGAAGAAAAATTAATACAGGAATACAAACACTTCACATATATGGAAAAAATGTAGTTTTTATTTTTGTTTATCCCTGGATATGGGTTGTATAAACATGCACACTTACACATGTTTCATCTAATGATTTTATGAGACAAATTCACCTTAATGTATTTTCATTGTAACAACGTAGGTATAACACACGTTGTAAAACCAATGTTAATAAGAAAATACATTTGTATCAGGAAATAACCATAAATTAGAACCACGGGTCGTAGCTTCCTGCAACGGAGGACACGTGGTGATAAAATAACCTTCTATTTGCATTTTTAGTTAGACAAGATATTATTCTAGAGGTGTTAGAGCGCAAATCCTCAAATTCACAATTATTAAAGTCTTAAAAAGGCAATCGAAAGCTGTTCATAGAGCCTTCTTTAGTTGCTCACTTTGGTATAAAGTAAACATTCAGTTTAAAAAAATCTCCTCAAAAACACCAACACATTAAAAATAAAGCCTTGGCTCACGTTTCGCTAGTAATCTTCAAGAAAAATCATCTATACAAATTATGATGTGTTGAATCTTTATATTTGTAGGTGTTTTTTGGGGATATATATTTGTAAGTATATATTTTGTGCGTATCACCAACTGAAAATTTTTTATACAAACAATATGTTACACTTACTTATTAGCTTCTACCGACAGCGAAAAAGATTACTTTAATAAAGTTGGACAGCTATAGCAAGTTTTGTATGTTACACTGTTTGCTTCCGAAATTATTAAAAGAAATACGTGAGAATAATTGATTAATTTTTGCATTATGTTTCAGCGTCTCGAATGTCAAGCGGTAACGTATGTCGACCACACTTCCACCATACGCCTTTGCACCCTTGGTTAACGGACACGTCAAAACCGTTATCGCATTCGAACCCATGGGTGCCGTTCGGTCAATCGGATCCGGACAAATCGCAGTCGCCAGGGTCGCAAGCCACACAACCGCACAACTTGTTCAGTTTCCCGCCAACACCTCCAAAGGACAGCACGCCCGATTCAGTGGTTCCGACATCATCTAACGTCGGTTCGGTCGGAAGCGAGTACCAGAGCGCGGTGGCTCATGCCATGAACGCCGCGTTCCTTCAGCATCATCAACAGCAGGAGAACCAGTCGGGTGGCGGTAACTGTTCGATGGACGTCAAACCATCAGCTAATTTGCTGAATTCGCAGCAACAAAATGGCGTCAAGCAACGCGAAGGTACCAATGATCAATATAGTCCAGATCGAGTAGATCAGAATGGTGCTAGTAGTCACGTGTCAGGCATGTTTAATACGGGCGCGTCGTTTGACACGGCACCGTCTAATTATCCTGGCTCCTATGTCCATCATGGAGGACTCCATAATGGAGCACTTTATAGTAGTAGCGTCTCGCCTAACAAACATAGTATGGCCGCTCCGAATTCGACAACATCGCCAAACAACAAAGCTAGGAATAAGTCCAGAACCAGTGCCGGTAAGATTATGGTTTTTTATGTTTATTTATTTTTTATTATTATTTTTGTTAAATTTTTGGTTCGTATTATTTTACACTTTTTTTATTATTGAATTCACAAACTGATGCTTACAAAAAGATCTTAAAAAATAAGATTATTTTAGAGAATATAGTTATAGATTAGAATTAAAGAAGACAAATATTTACTATAGATCGCTGGTATCCGAACTGTGCGTTATAAAAAAATTGAAATGTCCTAATTTTTTTTACACTCCGATTCCCTTGTTTTCTTTAACTTATTTAACAAATCCTTTTCACTAATTACAACGCTCGTGGTTTTTTTTGAATTGTAGGTATAATTTTTAAAATTTTTCATTTTTTATACCTATAGTTTTTGTTTCCCTAAAGTTTACTTAAAATTAGGTAAGTGAGTCAATAAGTTTAGAAACCGTAGCTATATAGATGATTTCTTTCTCTAGACACAAAACTTGCTTGCCAAATTATTGCATCAATAAAATCAAATTATCTAAAATTTCAGTATGAAAATACTGTCTAGAATTTAGATTGTCGTGTGTTGATTTAGAGCTGTATATTTTTTTAAACTGGAACAAAACCATATTTCTTAGATTTTAGCATGTTAAATTGTCGAAAACGTTGTAAAAAATAATATTCAATTTTTTTATCAAAGTGCAGAAACATATAAGTATGCTCAAATATATGTTTCTGATCAAAATAACATCTCCTCACTTTGCCATTTTCATACAGTACGCTTATAAATCACCTGTATACAATGAGTTTGTAAAGTAATGAATTTATGCAACAATTTTTATGTACAAACTCAGTCATCGTAGCATAAAACAATATATATTTAAAATTATTGTATAACAATTTTATTTTATGAATTCAGCATAGGTTAACAAAAGATAGACATATTGGTGTTCAAGTATAAAAAAGTGAAAGGACACAATTTTCCTATTATTCTAATAAAAATACTGTTCTTTAAACAGATCATAAATATCAAGGGATTAAGAGTTAGCACTAATATTTAACGTATTTTTATGAATTATTGTTATAAGAGACACGACGAATAAATGAATAATATTAGGAATAAATTTCAATTTTAAATATTTGATTTGTACGCACAGTTTTGTGAATTTGATTTTATTTTGCGTTTTTTTTTTTATTCGCTTATAATTTAATATTATTTTTTAATTTTTTTTTGGGTTGATATAAGTTGGCTTAATTTTGGATTTGGTTTAAACATTATTTGATTTCTTTTTATTAACATTTTTTTTATTATTTATTTTCAATCAAACTTGCACTGGTGTTTTTGAGCTTCGCCGATTCTTTTTCTTTTTTGTTTGTGTCAACCACATTTTTGACGACTACACGCGATATATTTTTGTTGTCAATATTTTTGTCACACACACATTTTTGTCGAGTGTTCGCACATACTTTTTGAATATATTTTTTTGTATACAAATTTTCATTGTTATAAACAATGTGGACGATATTCTCAAGAAACATTTGATGGTGTCGTTTTTGAGTGCACTAAAGCAGAACATTTTTTCAGTGCAGGTATTTCAATAAAGATTATTTCTTTAATCCATATACTGGATGAAACATAAAAAAGGTATTTTTACAACGCTTTTATTAATTTACATTCGTTGTTGTTGTTGTCCGGGAAAAATGTCCGGGAAAATTTTTGTAAGATCGGGGATTATTTTTTTTCCACACCTCTTGATATGGATATCTATCAAATGAAAGGGATTATTAAGTAAAATACAATGAGCTATGTGACGTCGTTATAAAAAAGTAGTTGAATAAAATAATTTAAAAACTTTTAAAAACAACGCTTTTATAAATGTACTAAAAAGAAACTTTTTTCTGAGTTTATACAAGGAATTTATATAGACTACTAAAACTAAAAGCGTTGGGTATCTCTACATAGTATAAATTGAAGTCGCGTTTCGCGTCTGTCTGTCTATTTAACCGCTAACTCCTAAACCACGCAACGGATTTTGATGCGGTTTTCACCATCAGTTAGATAATTTTTCACGGAAGGTTTATATATATATAGCATAATTAATAAATAAATAATTAATTAAATTCGTAACCCGACCGTAAGAATTCGCAACATACTTATATATCATAAAAAAGACCGTACTTAACTCTTCCACTCGTAGCGCAGAGGTTACATCGCAGCGCTCTATGCACAAGGACCCGGGTTCGGAAACTGATGGCATCGTAGAATTTTTGGCTTTTTTTTTCTAAATTCTACATGATATTTATTTATATATTTTTATTTTTGTTATATTCTTTCTTTGACAATAATTATAATTTTTTTAGTTTAGTTGCGCTCAAAGTTTTACAGAATTCCGTCCGATCTCACTATCCCTGTAGTAATCCGTCTATCTATCTTCTTTACATAGTATAACGAGCGAAGCGAGTGAGTAGTGTATTGCACTCGGGCTTTCTTAACACCCGGGTGAAGCCGCTAGTATCTTATATATTGATGCATTTGTTATTTGCAACGTTCTGCGCCCAACGCTTTTAATTTCGGTAGTCTATATAAAGTTTTTAACTTAAAATTTCTTGTAAGCTCAGAAAAAAGTTGTTTTCCTCTTTTTCGTACCTTTTATAAAAGCGTTGTTTTTTAAAAAAAAATTATTTAATTTTTAATGTGTATTTGAACTTTATGAGTTCATTTTTATGTCTACATATAATTCCTAAAGAAACGTTTATTCAGATTTTTCCCAATTTTGTCTGTGCGTCTATTCCGAGGTGTTCGCATATTTTTTTGTGTAAATAAACAAAAATACGTTTTCCATTTCATGAATTAAAACAACACATATTTTTACAAAACGCAGACTCGTAAAACCAATCAACGGTACAAATTTATATTCAGTTTTTCGACGTACACCTGTCTTGCACCTTTACATATCCACATCGTAATGAGAAGTTTTTTTTATGTAGCCGGTGTATATTTGTAGCTCGTCTTATTTTTATATAAGACGTTCTTTATTTCTTGTGACGCAACATCCGCTATTTGTTAAGCGCGGGGTTTTTAATTGCGTTCACGTCATACAGTCTAATTACTCTATAAGTAGGTATGTAATGTTATATTATTATAAATACATACATACATTATTACTGGAACATCTACTTAACTCAGTTAGGTGTAGTGAGATTCACAAATTAATGCACTTAGGTGTCATAGCCGTGCGTTCAAATCTCAAAAAAGGCCAACTGCTATAAATTTCAGTAGGGTAATTTAGTACCTATACTACTTATAGGCCTACGCTATTCTTAAAGTGATTTAATTTGATACTTAATAATATAGTCTGAAGAAGAAAGAAATTGTGTTTTAAAGACCACCAACAGCTAAGGTTATTTGGGCCTAGGACCAATTCATATTTTCAATTCATTATTATTTTTTTTTTTAATAATAAATTGCAAATCCAATTAACACTTTTACCAGCTCTGCGGAACCATAGCAACGCCATGTAAACAACAGCATTGCTACACTCTCGGCTATTCTCAAGCCCAATTATAGTTTGAAACGTTTTATTCGGATCAGATATGCAAACAAATATTAAATTAAAAAAATCACGTGACAAAACTCCGCTCTCATTGGTGGAATTTTGAATTTTACTGGTTAAAGTAATTTTTTTACGTAAAAGTGAAATCTAAGAGTTATATACCGTAGAATTTAAATTATTAATGCCGCTTCTATGTAAAAAAGGAATTACGATTTGCGTTCAGTGGTAAAATTCAAAATGCTGCCGATTCAAGTCGATAAAATATTCTACAATTTTAGGGTAGTTTTCAGATTGAAAATATAGCTTTTAAATAAACTATCAGTCGAGCCCATGTGCCTTTTAAAATTTTTGATCAAGTTGGTAATATTTTTGCAGACTGACTTACCCCAAATTTTGGTAGAAGCGTTAAAAAACAGGGAATTAGGATCCGTTTGTTGTGCTCTGCCAGTTCTTCAATAGTCACTTCTTCATTTGCAAATTTTATGTCAACAATTTATGATTATCGAATCAGATATACAAGCCCATTTTTTATATTATTATTAGTGGGACATACAATTATTAACAATAAATAATATTAACCTCTTCTATAACAGTTTCGGTCAAAGCACACTCGGATAATAAAAAAAATTAGCATTTGCATGACAAAAGATAATAAACGAAAAATAAATAAAAAAAACTTAAGACTTATTAAAAATCCAAGGGCCTTTTAAGAATGTCAATAAAACAACTAAACGTAACTGTTTGTTATGAAATCGACCTTATTCTAATTCGTGTAAACACGCTATACCTAGATGCATAAACAAGTAAACAATAGATTGTGGTTATACACTGTAAGCGCCATTTTCTTTTTAATTATACATGACGTAATTAATTATAAATTGTAATGAAATTAAAAGTGGATATTTTACATTAAGTAACATAAAAAGACATGTACTTTTGTTGTATACAGTCTTATCAGTAAAAGCTGGTGATTTGTTACCAAAATTCATATTTTATTGACTGATATCATCATAGATAATTTGGACAAAAACTTTGTTATCAAATGTTGATAAGAATGATCAATTGCAGATACTAAGAAAAATCTAGACTTTAGATTCTGTTCTTTGTCAGTTTGAAAATTGATCGAAACTGTATTTTAAGTATCATTAAGCATTCAGCACTAATCGAAAAAGACATAACATTTTATGACATTTATGAATTTGGGTGTTTTTATCAACAAGCATAGTCAATTTAATCCACCCGTTTTTGTAGTTAAAGGAACTTGACTTTAAAAGCTTCGAAAAATAATGACATCATACGTCACAAAAATATTTTATTACTAGATGTGAAACGCGCATAGTTTGATAAAATTAATGAAAAAAAAAATGACTGATGCGAAGGATGAACTGTTTAACTAGTTTATTAAATAAACTTATAGAAACTATGGACATGAGTTTTGAGTCAGTTTTTAGTGCGGCGACTTTACCTTATTTTTCAGCAAAATCAACGGGAACTTAATAAATGGTTGCCGTGACCTTAAGAAGTCCCATCAGAGAGTAACTATCTACATTGTTATCCATTATGTATATTTAACATTATAAACAAACGCCTATCTGTGTCTAGTCACCATTTTGTTCGATCGAAGGAAACACAAATTACCATTGTTTCTACTGGTTTACTTCGGATACACGTAAATTGCTTGTATTTTGGTCAAGGAAACTGCAACATGATTTTTGTGTAGTTTTTTACGCACCTTCTCCGGTTAGGAAATTTCTAAATTGGTAGCAGTAACAAAATTTTATAAAGTAGGAACATAATATATTGTATATTCCAAATAGTTCTTTTTTCTGCTAAATTTTTCCCATAATGTTTTTTGCGTTTCATGGAGTCGTGACATAATTTTCGGCAATCTAACCCTAAACTTCAAAACAGAGTCGATAAAATCAGGAAGTTTCCAGGATAATCAGGGCGAACGGAATCCATGTCTTATGCCAACTTTATGGCAACTGTGTTTTTGGCATTTAATGTCTTGGGCTTACATTATTATGTGTTCCTAATCTAACCTTCAAAACAGAGTCTATAAAATCAGGACTATTCCAGGGTAATAAGGATCCCTGTTTTATGCTATCTTCAAAGCAACTGTGTTTTTGGCATTTAATGAAGTCTTGAGTCTACATCATTATGCATTCCCAGTCTAACCCTAAATTTCAACAGTCGATAAAATAATGACTGATCCAGAATAATCGAGGCGAACGGAATCCCTATTTCCCTTTATAGCAACTATGTTTTTGGCGTTAAATGAAGTCGTAATTCGTGTATGTGTTCCCAATCTAACCCTAAACAAAATAGAGTCGATAAAATCAGAAATATGCCAGAATAATCGGGATGAATGAGATTCTTATTTTTATGCCAACTGTCTTAGCAAAATAAACGGATGGTAGTTTTACAGATTATAAATAGCCAGTCGCGAATGATACATCCTATTCTGTGTAGCCATCTCTGCTTCATGATATTAATGTTTACGTATTGTTTACGTTTAGTATAGCCATCAGTATTGTGGCACTGTCTTGCGGCTCCTTTGTTTGACATTGCATGGGTGCGGGTTTTTCTCTTCTCACCGGAGCAGAGTACCAATTAATTTTGAAGATGAACCACTGATGCAACTTGATCACGTCTTTGTGGGTTTCAAGTTTATATTATACGTTGTAGATTGTTGATGTCATAAAGAAAATTGTTACAAAATGTTTATGTCCCGTTGTATGTGAAGGGAAATGTAAAATCTCGAGCTCTCAAACTGTTTTAGAAAATCATAGTTGACGTTTAAACGTTTCATTTTAAAAATGTTAAATAATAAAGTATTACGTACAAGTAATAATTGGAGTAAATATTATTGTTATTAATCGATAAGAACGGAAGGCAAAGATTGCTCTTCTACATTTTCAAAACCTCTTCAGTTTTTTGGCTGATCTGCGCAGTAGAAGAGCTATCAGTGGTAAAATATGGACTCGTCCGGTACGAAAGACGCGTTTCAAGTGTGTTGTGTGTCACGCTCGACTTCTTTAAACAGAATATGGACTTGCCCGGCACTATAAACTCGTTTGTACGCATGTATGACGCTGGTGTCTTCTCTAAACAATACTACTCTACCCATCATAGATAGGGTATCGATATCAATAGGCTATCGACAGATGCAAAGTGTAGCTGTACAGTCCGGATTATAAGGTCCCTTAATTTCTCATAAGTATATGAACTAGGTGTAATAACTTGTACCAAAAGCAATACCTATCGCTTATTATAAACTAGCAGCTCAGTGCGGCTTTAACTATATGGTGCAAATTGCAATTTTCGCTAACGTCTCACCCTTCTTTAGTCGCAGCGTAATAATGCAGTCTATGTGACTCGTCAAGCTTTCAAAAAGTGAAATAATTAGTGTTGCCGTCTAGACAAGACAAGAGAAGACTTTCAAAGTCTTGTCTTGTCTTGAAATATCAAGACAAGACTTAACACTTAAGTCTTGTCTTGATATATCAAGACTTCGCTAAGTCTAAGTCTAGATTAACAAACTTTTGTCTTGTATAATATCAAGACTCTAGATTATTTTCAAGAGTCTAGATTAGTAGTAGTAGGTAAAGTAAACCTTTACATACTACTACTTAGTTTATCTAGACTCTCGAAAATTGTCGAGAGTTTTGACAAGAGTCTTGATCTAGATAAAGCAAGTCTTGTCTTGTCTTGAAAATCCAGACAAGACAAGAGTCTAGAAAGTCTAGATCTAGACGGCAACACTAGAAATAATGTTTCAAATTGGTCCAGCGGTTTTCGTATTATGAGATAACCCAGATACAAACTTCATGTTTTATATATAGACAAATAAAAGATTGAAAATGTCACTATATTCGGTCTCCTGCAGCTATCGGTATAATATGCAATAAAATCAAAATCGTTTCTTATATTGATATTATTTTTAACACAGGTGTTATTACACTATAGGTAAATTACACTCTGAGTATCAGATTATGCGTATAGCTAAGACAGGGGGCCGTGTAATTGATACCAGTTCATGTCGCCTCTCAATAATCTCAAGTCTCAACCTATACGACACTCTGCAACGACCCCGCGTACAGAACTCTCTTAAATGAATTGAGGGCGCCATTGCTGTTTATGAACTAACGCAATCGGGTTAACTGTCACAGTTACGAATTAATTATGTATTTTCAGGGTGTTAATTGTTCATTGAATGAAACGATTAACGTAAATAAGACAAGAGATAAAATAAAACTCACCTGTTTGAATATAGTGAATACATTCAAATCTTTTGAAATGTAAGGAGCAGACTTGAATGAAAAGGTGTGATGTCTTTTGACAACTGACCCGTTTTGATTATTTCTGATTAGGATACTGTTTAGTCGTTAGTGATGATATTTCCTATTTTCCTTTTTTTTTTTTGATGTGAAACATCTTTAGGCACGGGTGTAAGATTGTTTGAATGGAACGTCGTGTAAATGGAACGTCGTTCAGAACGCACCTTCCCATACTATACTGTTCAATACCTTCGCAGGGTGGAAATTAGTGTAAATTAGGGTAAATTAGAGTATATTAGGGTAAATTAGAGTACTTATATTAGGGTAAATTAGAGTGAATTACTAATTAGGGAAATTGTGATAAATTATAAATTCTTATCTCTGGAACTACTGAACCGATTCTAAAAATTCTTTCACTAATTATCTTCGCAGGGAGAGAATTTTTCGCGGAGGGGGGTAATAAATCATAAATTCTTATCTCTGGAACTACAGAACCGATTCTAAAAATTCTTTCACTAATAGAAAGCTACACTATCCCTAAGTGATAAGTTGATAAATTTGTCGCGAGAGGTTCAAGCTATAAAAATGTTTCACATCTGCCAGGCGTCCCACAACGGCTCACATTTCATTTTTTTTATTAAAATTTTACTTGTTATTTCGGCTGATAAAAACTACCTTCGGTGACACTATAGTAATAACTTATAAATAGGTAACAAAAAGGTATCATAGTGATTACGTTTTATTTTTAAAAGAGGATAGTTATGAATCGGGCAAGTGAAATGTATACGATGCTGGTGTACATACAGTATAATAACTACTTGCTATCCAATTAGTTGAATAATGACCTACATAAACTTACTGAGGGGTTCTCAGAAAGTTACTGTGGTATGCTATTATTTTTAATTGGGGATGTTTTATCCTTTATGAAACAGTCACCAGAGTATTGAATTTAATTTAAAATTTAGAAGAAAAAATAACATTTTTTATTGAATTTCATACTTTTACTTTTTTCTAAAGTATGAAATTAAATTTAAAAACATTTTATTGTGATAAATACTTAAATCGAATTTTTATTTTTTATTGAAAATATTGATAACTTATAAATTAATTATCGTAGGACCAGATAACCCAGGCAGTTTAGTTTGTGGATTACAGAAAAAAATAACAGTTAAAATTGCTGAGGACAGTGTGGTCCAGTGGTTAGCGTCGCGGCCTCTGGATCAAACTGTCGTGGGTTCGAATCCCGCCTCCACTCATGGGTGTTTTGTGATGTCATTTAGTTTTAAGTCAATGGCGTTATTTAATGTAATCAAGACGCTAATGACCTAAGCTGTCGACGCGTCTTGATTTACAATAAATAAAATAAAAAAGTAAAATTACTTCCCAATTCACTATATCACAAAATATTATGTTAAAACTTGAAAGTCTGATATGTGGACATCTTAAGCATATTTTGAGTACCTACTATAGGTAACACCTTCAAGAAAAAAAATTGTAATGTGTCGTCTGTGTTAATTAACATAATTTTATGCGAGACAATTATTTTAAAAAGTCCAACCAAATTCTAGGAATTACAAAACCTACACTGTTTAGTTTTTATAAATAAATTGGTAACTTTTACCTGTACAACAAAAAATAATATACAAGTGTTTCCCTCCTTAAATAGATTTATAACCCTTAACTAACCACAACATAAACAATTTGATGCAGTTAACAAGTTCAATTTTACAGTTTGAACAATACAACATGCGATTATTTAAAAACGTGCTACTAATGAAAATTCGACATCTGATCAGAAAACGTGGATTATTAAATCGAATAGAGTAAAATATATTTTTTGAGTTCAGTAATAGACGCTAATGACATTAGTTGTCGAGCGTCTATAATCTACAATAACTTAATTTGAGTTCCATGATCAACCATATTATTTGACTTTGAATTTCAAAAACTATAGCTGTTGAAAATATCGTAGTTAATAGTTTTCCTGTTAAGTACCTACCTATACATATATAGCACTATTAGTTTTATGTCAGAAAAATCTCGAAAACTGCGTAACAAAAAATTCTAAAAAATATAGTTTTGAGATCCTTAAGAAAAGCCCTTTAAATGATTCCCCACCTGACCGAATACAAAGATTTTTTTGTGTCAAACTTTGTCTCCTCCCCCAATTTATGGGGAAATATTTTTTTAGATTCTGACTATTGGAATATATATGCGGGCTAATAACTATGCCAAGTTTCAGCTTGATACTTTTATTTTGTTTAGAGACATTCGACTGTGACCGACATACGGACGAACAAACGAGTGATACTAGGGTACATTTTTTTTCTTTTGATGTACGGAAATTGGGACCCTAAAAATGGCGACTTGTCAACTGTATAAACAGACACATTATACAATTCCAACTGTAGATGCTGCACTAACACAATAGCTTTGTGAACCCTAACCACATTTAACAAACCAAATAAATTAGTTTAACCGCCTCCTATAAATGCCGTAACGTATTAGAGTGTGTGCCGCTTTAAAGTTTCTATGTGAAAGTTAAGGCCACTAGGAAGTTACAATGTGGACGCACAGAACATTCTTTGAAACCGATCAATTTTACGGATCATTGATTCAAAACGTTTATAGAGAGGGTGGATGAGACCATGTGTTAAAATATAACTACCTACCTTATTTACTTGTTGGTTTCCAATTGTACATGCGTAAAATATTATTATTATTTTGAGGTTAAAATATACAATTAAGTACTTACAAAATGATATATATCTATAAATGCCTATTAGTAAACTAAATCAGTAGTGATTATGATCTTTGTATTTTTATGACTAATTATTCTTTTTTAATAATCGATTGTTTTTTTTTATTTTAGCATTTTAAAATCGCGATCTACTGGGTTCAAATATCTTTAGTTGTCTTATAGATGTGATTATGTAACATAATAAAATCGGACGCGCAATGAATCGATTCGGATATGATTGGAACCGCACGGAACAATCGGCACTTTTATAAAATACATTAGAATACCCGAAGGCTCGCACACTGCATCGACAGAAAACCAATCCGATGCAGTGTTCACTCTTTTGTTTATTCTTATGTATTCTGAAAGCGTCAATTGTTCCGTGCCATTCCGGGCCAAACCGAATAAACTCCTAGCGCGTCCTGTATAAAAGTAAAAACTAATTTTAAAGAATCGAAAATCGAGTTTTATCATCAGTCATTTATTAAAAGCGAAATATTATTTTTTGTCAGTGTGATACTTTTAATTTATAAAACAGATGACACGTTTGCGAAAAATATTATTTATAAGTCAACTTCTGAAATATTACATTCACGTTATCGTATTTATATGACATTTTGGCTGATAAATAATAATATAGAGTATCATTTAAATATAGATTCGTTTTCGTATATTAAAATTATTGAGTTCACGTCATAGATATAATGTATCCATATATCATGTAAGAATGTTTCGTTTGGTTGAAATCAATAAAAAGGTGTGTTTTGTCAACATGTGTACCTAGAAACAAATGACTACCTGAATTAAAGTCGACTGAATAAGTTTATATGCAGACTCTGTACCGATTAGAATAATTGAAAACTTTTGGTTTTCAAGAAAAAAAATCGGTCGATTACCTATACCAACTCCGTTTTGAATTTTTGTACCATACTTTTTAAGGCGCTTATCTTAGAAACTAGTTGACCGATTTTGATGAAACTTCTTAGTCGTTGGTTAGAATAGTAAAGACTACATAATATGTATACCAAATGTCATGTTTCTAGGCCAAATAGTTTCCAAATGCGACTCGGGAACGCTACATTGCTGTCTTCAAAATTTTACCCTTTTTTCGATCATCTGTCAGTGAACTTGATTAACGAAATTAGCGATAGATTTTTAATTTAACTGTGTTGATATTTTAGGATAAAAAATTAATAGAAAACTGTTTACAGATTTGTAAATTGTACTCAAACTTGGCTCTACATATACCTATTATAAGCTTGTATAGTAAAATAGGGTATCCCGAATTTTTTTTCCAAATGGATAATATAAAACAATTTTTTGAGAATTTTTCGGAAGCTTTTTCTACAAGAAAAAATGTTCTCAAAAGTGTGTACCTATTTTAAATGTAAATTTAAACATAGAATTATACCGCCACGGAATACGTCATTCACAGCCAGCCTTCTCTGATTGGCTGCTGTAGTTGAATCACGCCCACTAATCCATAGATTAAAGAGAGAATATGGAGAGAAAGTAATATACTGATTTGTTTATGTACATTTGACTGGCCGGCAGTTAGAACTAAGTTAGGTTCTTCACGAGTTACGTCTGACGAGGATGTATTCCTCTCTTTTCATAGATGTACCTCTCTTTATCTATGCGTGGACGTATGTCTGGCTTTATTGCTCTGGCTTTTACGTCATCATAATATGGCGGCTAAGTTCATCCGTTTGAAATGAACACATTTTTTAAATTCTTGTTTGCAATTAAGAGGAAGGATATAAGAACAAAAAAGTCGGTTTACATTATTTGTTTATGTATGAGGAATAACATACACTGTTCAAAATTATCAAATTTTGATACGCGGGACGACCCTATTTAAATCTTACGCGACAAAAATATTATTTTTAAAATAGCCACCACCAGAAAAAATTGACGCAAAAGGAAATTCAAATAATGGAGGGATGTCATATATTATTTGTAGTTGCGAATTGCAACACAGTACCTTTTTAATCTTTGAATTCTATTCAGGACTTAAGTGGTTTCTTGACAATTTCCGCTTGAATAAAATACAACAAAATATATTATCCTTAAAATCCCATTAGATCTGTTTGTCAAACTATTTGCCGGGAATAATGAATAGAACCGATATTGATTTTATAGTTAATCCGGAATTGGATGTTTATCAATAATAATTCGAGCGGAAATTCTGTTCATTATTAAAATTATAAGTTACAAATCGTAAATACATTTCAACTATTTTATTTGTGCAAGTTTTGTGAAAGTACCTATCAATTTATTTCTTTGTTGGCAAACTATTTCAAATTTTCAAATAGCATTAATAAATGAGAAAGTATAGATTAGTGCAAAATTGTAGCTATTTTTACATGAAATTGTTCAAATTTAATTTGTTTAGTTGAACAAAATGGAAAGTTATATAGAATACTACTTAATTAGAACATAATGAGATAATTCCGAAATTTTAATGTAAATTCAAATCTAGAAGTAATTTATTTTAATTTGTGGACAGCTAACATTAAACCAGATACCTATGTTTCAGAGTGTTGACAAAACTAGACTTTTGTGGAAGGACGAAGAAGTCATTACTATTAGTTTTTTTGTGTTTTAAATTTATCACTTCACATATTTGTATTTAAAGTTAGTTTAAACTAGTCGAATATTCTGTTAATAATTTCTTGAACATGTGAATAAGTATTATTTGGAGATGGGCATTGCCAAATTTGACCGTTAGCGACGCTGTCTGTGGGTATTTCATAATGTGTAAAAAATAAGGTTATTTAAAATAATAAACCGTTAACAATGCCGATGTGCTGTGTTTACCAGTGTTCAAACCATAGAGGTTTTGTACTTCCAAAGGATTCGGAACTGAAAAGAAGTAGTAGCATGCCATCAAAAGGGAAAAATTTGATTTATCGCGCTTTTCTCTATGAAAACCAATGATAACTTAGATAGTTATATACCTGCTGCCATCTATATTAAGTTTCTCGTGTGCTCATCTCCATTAATCTGAGAGAAACATTAATTACTCGCGATGTACTGACTTTTTCGCTCAACTGTATCGACCGCGAATCTTCGTTCATCAGTAAAATTACCCTTTCCGGATTTTTCGGAGACAAATAAATTATGGAATATCGTAGTCTTTGATTAATTAATTCAATTAAATAGTCGTTAGAGCTGTTTTCAAAAAATCTAAATTTTTAATTTTCTTTCATCAATAATTACCTTTAATTAGGGAAGTAGAGAAGTTCAAAATTTGATTTCGATTCGCTGTTAAGTAAAATTGTTTGGAGTATTTTGAGATTTTTTTAGATTTTAGGACCGAGAAAATTTAGAATGTTGCTAATGGAATTTTTGTTAAATTATAACTTAGTTTTGATTATGTTTATTTTCAGTTTCCTTCTGTGACATCGTATAATATAAATAATATTATCACAAAAAAATTCCAATCGATATAATCAATAAGACTATAATAGATACAAACACCTGTAGGAAACATTCTTGTCAAATGAGTATTGTTCAATTAATGATGAAAGCGTATTTCAAACAAGTAAACAGATTTTTAGTTACTAATTTACATATTTATTTTCGACAAAACGTAATTAGCCCGGAGGAGAAATGCAAAACGTTCCACTAGTCCGGTCACATCACGAACTGTCACCTAATTTGAAGGCTACAATAATTTATGTCTGTCTAGACAAATGACATTTAGTTGATTTTCTGGTTTTGTCAATCTCCTACATACATATATGGGAAGTATACATATATTAACTTTCCCATTATGTCATAAATATGTAAACTTACCGTATTAAAAGCCAATTATTGTGTAGTCAGAGAAATTCCATTGCATTCTTTTCGTTTTTGTTTGATCAACCATCTATAGGTGACTATTTTATCGTACAAAGTCAACAGTCAAAAATTATACTACTTAGGACCGTAAAGCCATTTTTAACAACAGAATATTATCCGTATATCCATCCTTCTTGTGTCCCTGGACACTGTCATTATATGTGCAATTTTGGGAGAGTTTTGTAATTAGTATTAAAGGCTATCACCCTAGAAGCCAACACTGGTGATAGTTTAAAAAAATATAACAGAACATTATTCCCTCAGTTCCTAAATTCTAATAAAGAACTGGTTAAAAGATCAAATGTATTTTCAATTAATAATTAGAAAATAATACATTGAAAATATGAAAAAAATAATATTGTTCACTAAAACTGAAAATAGTTTTAAAAAAATTGAACAGACTTAAAAAAAATGCCTCTAAAAAGAAGGCTAAAAATCGACGCAATTATTTCTCTAACTATACTCATAGTTTATTTGCACTAACTTTAAATTAAATGTAGATAGATGTTAAGTAATTATGTTTTCCTTTTTGGAGGCACTTTTTAAGGTCGGTTAAATATTTGTTATCTTTTAAGTTGGTAAGAGGTCTTAAAATTTTTATAGATATTATGTAATTCAAAAAGTGATTGAGTTTTTAAGAACTGATATTTTTAAGACGTATCGTAATAATTTGTATGACATTCTACAATCTAATCAAATTAGAGAAAAAATGGTGAATATTGTAAAATAAATAATAATTCTTTGTCACATTAAAAATCAAAACAATAAATTTTAATTTGGGACATTGGTGATCAGAGCAAGTACAAAATCACGTCAAATTACAGCAAAATTTTAATACCTATTCCTTTTGATATTTTTATTTTTTGATTTGCTCAGGATACTTGAAAAACAAAATCACAGCACTATAGGTTCGGTGAACGTTTATATTATTTAAATTAAGATTTAAGATATATTATATTAGATAAATTTTAATGCAGATTCATAATTTCTACACATTGGATTGGATGAAACCTTGACATTGAAAACCATTGAAAGAATAGTTGTTTCAAATCTTTTAATAATAATTTATAATTTTATTAGCAATGTTATGAGTCAATAAGTGCTGATCTGAATTTAACTTTCACGCGATAAATTATATAATATCGCGTTTAAAATTATAATTAATGTAAATCAGAAGAAAACCTTGACAATGTGAAGAAATAGTATTATATATAAATAGATTTATATAAAAATAAATATAATTATCATAATTTGCAATTAAAAAAAGAACACTGATTTGCATTTATTTTAAATAAGTTATTATTTCAATTCATAAGTCAAATGATCAAAATGTGCAACATACAACTATATAATTGTTAATTGATAATTATCATTCAAATGTTTTATCTATAATTAAATTTGTAAACATCGTTTAAAGCTGTTTTCACATTGTCATAAAATTACACACTTCTGGCCGTGGCTTCACGTGCGTGAACGTAGATTTTACTCGCGTAAATGTCGGTTTTGAATGAACTTTATTTTGAACTGAATGTGGCTGGGTGAAAATACATTAAGTTAGGTATAGGGTTTTTTTTACTAGGGTTTTTTTTTGTATATTTTTCCCTCATGACAAATTATAATATATTAATTTCATTATTCTTTCTTATGTAGTAGCCTGTAAGAGTTATAGACCTATTAGGTCTGGAATCTTGTACGACAATTGTAACCTTTTACTGTTTTGACGAATTTAAATAAAACAAATTAAAAAAAAAAAAGTTAGGTACAATTTGGCAATGTACCGTTTCATCAAAATTGGCCATTTTCGAATGATGCTAATACATAATAAATAAAAAATTCTAGAAATGCCAAGGAGTTAAGTGGCCATATTTGCTACAATATTGTGCCCCCCTGTCACATTTGAAAACTATTTGGGCTATAAAAAATGTTTGGTATCTACATATGTTACAAATCTAACTAACGACAAATTAGTTACATTAAAATCGGTCCAGTAAGATAAGCACCCCAGAAACAAAACAATTAATTTTTTTCAAAACCTAATCATGTGATCGTATGACGTACTTTATTGTCACTGTTATTCAGCTGTTAAGTTAGACACGATTGTGTTTTTTTTTCTTCTGAAACAACATGACATCTACTTTAATGACGTGTTCTGCCACACCTTTTTTAATCGAACAGCAGTGATATAATATCAAAATGCATTTGGATAATGACATTGTGGCAGCCCAACTTGTTTTTGTAATTTGTCAGAGACGGGCGGCAAGAAGAAGAACTACAAACTATTAAATCCAAATCACCAACGTACAATCATCCAATATCCTGTTTAATCTAACAGTACCCATTATGCAATAGTTGTTATCAATGGAGACGTCAATAAGATCAAATGCATTGACATTGCAACGCTGTTACGCTACAGCATTCTGTAAAATCTGAACCAGACGTAATGAAGAAATCTGAATTTCTCAAAACGTTATTACAAAAAATATTTAAAAACATGTTTTTTTCTATAAATGCATCGATTAGGGAAATTATCTTTACTAATTTTTAACCGACTTAAAAAAAAGAAGGTGGTTCTCAATTCGGTTGTATGTTTTTTTTATGTTTGTTACCTCAGAACTCCGTCATTTATAAACCGATTTGGAAATTATTTTTGTTATTTGAGAGGATATACTTTCAGATTGGTCCCATAGAAATTTCATTAAAATCGGTTCAGTAGTTCGGCTGATTTTAATAAAAGTGAGTAACGGCGTGTGATTCCTTAAGGTAAATGTCACTTTTTGACACATCAGACAGCGTAAGAAAGTCGGTTTAATAAAAGTGAGGAGCGGCGTGTGATTCCTTTAAGGTACCTAAATGTCACTTTTTGACACTAAAAAGTAAAAAATAAAAAACTTTAAAAAAAAAAAAAATTCCTTCAAAAAGCCACTAAAAAGAGGAATATAATGAAATTTTAAGGTCTGCGCCAATTTAATAAAATATGAAGTCGGTTCAAAAGAAGATATTAATCACTATGCTATACTTTTTAACCGACTTCATATTTTATTAAATTGGCGCAGACCTCAAAATTTCATTATATTCCCCTTTTTAGTGGCTTTTTGAAGGAGGTTTTTTTTTTGTTCAAAAGTTTTTTTATAAAGAGGAAAACTTTATATGTTTGTTTGTTTGTCGCGTGTAATCTCAGGAACCGATTTGAAAAATTCTTTCACTGCGTTTAAAATCCTACTTCTTCCTGAGTGACATATGGGCTTTATATTATTTAGCTACGACAAAAGGAGGATGAGAAGTGAACGAAAATGTAAAATCAAGTCGGGGATTCCACACGCAATTTCTGAGCTACATTTGTGGACGTCATGCAGGCTAAACTATAAAGGCACTGACAGACACGGCGGTTTTAACCGAAGAGTTTAACGAGTCGGTTCCTAAGTCGATAGGTCGTTTAAGATAGCATAATAGTGTAAAACACACACAGCTGTTTTTGAACGCACCGAACGGCGCAGCTGTGTGTGTTTTACACTATTATGTTATATTGCACGATGTATCTGACTCGGTAAACGCTTCGGTTAAAACCGCCGTGTCTCTCTTGGCCCTAAGAGATACAATAAAGTGGTTTATAAACAAGCTGTTCTTAATAATTTTGTTGCCAAACCAAAACCTACCCGGGAAAAACCGGACCGGAAAGCATTCTACATATTTCAATGTCATGAACATCGAGTATAAAGGTTAAGGAGAGAAATTTTTCGTGGCCTGTAAAGCAAAGCGTGTGGCACAAAAATCGGTGATTTTCGTAGTTTGAAAAAGTGCCACAAATTGCGCTATTCTCAATAGTACCGAATCATAGACTTAGGAGTTTGAAAACTCCAAGATAAGAACCATACGAATTACGAATCGCATGTCATTGTTTAATTGTTTACGTGCACATAACGTGACTTCTCATAAAAATTCACCAAGTGTTTTACAAAATATCCGTAAGTATAAATGAAATTTGCATTTATTCTTTACGTTGACGTTCGGTGCCTACCTATCGCAGCGCCTCTAGCGGCTAAATCTTTAAAAATTATTCTCGATTTTTGGTCCGTGTTTAATGTACACAGATTCCTCTCATGAACTTTTATGCTCCCTGGTCATGAATTTGTCACATTTTATCGGGAAAACACAATGTATCCGATCCAACAACTACAATCCAGTTTGGAGCGTTAGTGGACACCGGTAACGGTGGTGTCGATTCGATCCAGCATGTCTAATTTAACTCGTGTCCATTCTGCGGCGTGAATGGGTCAGATCAGATCAGCGATGTTGTGTGTCCGATGTGACCCAATTATCTGATACAGATAATATTATTGCTGGGCCATTAATGCGTTTCTGTTGTACACAACGGTGTTATTGTTCCATTGTCTGCATGTGTATGCGAAAATGCAACTGTATTGATCAGAATTGGTTATGCTATTGTTCCAAACAGTTCGAACAATATTGACTGATTAACCATTATCACACGACCGAATACTCTTATGCCATTACTGATTGGTTTCTGTGGAAATGTTACCTGTTAACGAAGGTAATCGAGTCTGTGATTATAGCTTTAGCCCGGAGTTATTTCGATTTTGCCCGCAAATTTGCTCTCGTTGATGTCAGTTTTGATTTTAATTTAAGCGTAGTCTGGTAAAAAGTATCCTATACTTTGATCTTAAGTTGATAGATAACCAAGTTTCATCAAACTCGAATGATGCTGGTACAAAACACAGACAGAAATTCTGAAAGAGCGCTCTCCCGTCCAGGTATCATAAATATAAGTCCCGAAAAACCTTCAATAAAACGAAATTACAGAAGGAGTTTCCGCATGTACGAATTCTGATGTCTATATGTTAGTTTAACTTGCAGATGACATTTCAAAAGAACTGCACAAAGTCTGATATAAATAGTGCCTTTATACCAAGCGGTGAGGGCATTAGTCTTCTATTTGCAGGAAGACTTTAAAATCGCAAATCATGGCGTGGATAGGTTACCTAACTGGAGTTTTTCATGATTCTCCCTAATGTCTCCATATGACAAATGCTTACTATCCAAAACCATCACCAAACCTTTACAACTCTTCTTATTTTATTCTAGTTTTTCTGTTATTCCTTTTGTCATTTACAATAAACAAATCTTTAAAAACCAAAAAATATCTTGAATTTGATAGTAAATGTATAATTTTAAGAGTGTCTACTTAAGAGACGCGCCTTTATTAGCTACTGACTTTAGTTGTGAAGCATGAGCTTTTACAATGAAAATATGTTAAAATTCTTGCACATGGATCGCTCCGTGGCGCCACGTAATGTCGCCATAGCGTGAGGTTTTCCAGCACAAGATGTCACCCTGCACTGGCGACACTATAAGTGACACCACATGTACCACACAGTGGTCCGTATGCAAAACTGTTTATGATTGTCAGCTTAAGAAGTTACGTAATCGTTTTACTAATGCATGTCAATGATAAAACTTTTATTGCATGAAATTAGTTTTAGTTAATCAAAAGTAGTTGAACGTACGATTTTAGGCAGTTCGCCTGTTGTAGCTGTGTCCCTTAAATATTTTTCTTTTTGTTGGCAGATGTAGTTACAATGAACAAGTAGGAATTGATATTATTTTTTGTGAACTACATACTGAAACTGCAAGCTATAGTTTATAATACTATTGAATAACGGTACTCAGGGCCGTTTTAGGCCATGTATGGACTCTTGGGCACACAGAGTTTGGGGCCCTTTTAGGAAGCCAAAAAAACGTGATTGAACTAAGAAACCAATGTGCCAATGTGTTTTTTTAAATTAATTAATTGGATAAAAAATGCATATGCACTGGGTTTCGGCATTTCGGGGGCCCTGGGCTAGTGCCCCACGTGCCCTTATGGTGAAGACGGAACTGATGGTACTACTATTTTAGTGGTTGATTTCTGAACGCATGTATTAACACTTAACGGTGTTAACAAAATCGTAGTGCATATTAACAAATAGTAATATTAATTATAGCTTGTTGACATATTGTATGCAGCCTAATTTTCAATCCCAAATTAATTCTGATTAGATATTCAAACAAATAAATGGCAGAACTGGGTTTTTGTTCTTTATAAAAATATTCTTTTAATTAGGTACCATTCAGAGTTGCTTTATTGAGATCCTCAAAGAATTGAAGATGGTAGCACAGAGTAATTCTATTTATTTTTATAACGACAATAAAACTGTGTTACGCTGTCACGTACATAATTTATTGTGACTAAGGTTACATTTTGAGTTCAACAGACAGTATTGCTAAGATTACCGCAACTCCAGAAGTCAGTTCAGTATTTCAGAATCTCAATATGAATATAAATTAGGTTTGATCATTTTCCTTTATAGGGTTAACACAGTAAAATGGATATTCTGTATCTACTTATAATTTTATTTATGTTAAATAAAAATCCAATTATTATAAATCCGCCCTTCTAGAAAATTAAAAATGTAACTTTTGTGTTGCATGTTTATGACTAATTCTAATGCTTCATTTACAACGCTGTTTAGTTATCGAAAACAACTTGGTAACTCATGTGTTGTATATCAAACTGTAGGGTACGGCAGGTTGATCTGAATGAAGCTTTATGTCTACCACTTGCATGATATAAAAATTGACTAGTTTATAATTATTAGTTTATTTAAATGCTTTTTCGATATTAATATTTTTCCGTTTGGAAAAGTGTTAATAGTTAAAATTTTAGTAAATGTTAGCTTATCCGATAATATTGTGATTTGGCGTTTACGTGTATTAGGTTAGAATGAAGAGCTTGATAGTTTAAGACGGAAATTATACTTGTCCGCAAAAATCCAAACGGATTCTGATTGGTTATATTGACATATGAAAATTATGCTTTTATTCAAAGTTCTAGTTAACAAAAATATATGTTCAAATATTATGTAAATGAATTTTATTTTAATTTATACCTAATAGTTTCTCAATTTGTTTAGTGTTTTTGTGTTTATCCCAAAGTATTTAAATAACAATTTTGCCATGATATTATTTAATAGCTATAAGTTATATTTCAAAATAATATACGTAGGTATCTAAAACTGACGGTATATAATACGTCTCAAATGTTTTTGATTTTCGGACAAGTATAATTTAATATTTATTGAAGCAAACTGTAAATTTTAATAATTATTTATTATTTTTTATGTGCAGAGGGCAGAGAATGTGTGAACTGTGGTGCCACCAGTACGCCCCTGTGGCGACGAGACGGCACTGGGCACTATCTTTGTAACGCCTGCGGTCTTTATTATAAAATGAATGGCCAAAATCGACCTCTCATCAAACCAAAACGACGACTGGTAAGTACCAAATCTATGATTAAAACTTTATTTTTAAATTTTTGTGGGAACAATTCTTATAATTTAATTGTATTGATATCGATGGAATTGCAAGGTTAACTTTATGGAAAAATAACTAAGAAAAACATAAAATAGTAAAAAAAGGAATAATACATTTCAATTTTTTGCTCACGGAGAAAACGTCTATGGATACACAGACCCAAATGATACTACTTTTAGACAGAATAAATATTTTGAAACATTTTGTCTTGTGTCGTTTTTAAAATGTACAGGACCTGAACCCGGGTTTCCCTCCAAGTCAATTAAATGGGTTGTGTATTAAATCTGTGTTAATCTATCCCCGGCTTTTGTGTCACTGGCGGCATCTCGTGTGTTTATTATTACAAAGCTCGATCACAATCTAATCTAGAATCTGTGTTCGCGACGACGCAATGGTGTTGTCTCGCGCAGACTGTATTACACATAAAAGCCGTTGCATGCTCAAAAAGGCACAGTTTATAATAAAAATACAAATTAAGATAACACATAAATGAATAGTCGTTTTTAACGCTTTCCGCTTCGGGCATCGTCGACATAAGTAGCTTCGGTGAAGAGCGATCATCTGCTCGAGCATATAAATAAACGAATTAGCGAACGAAAGGCACAGTTCCGACGAAACAACTTGGCGCCCAAAGAGCAAAGTATGTCCTTGATTAATTTGTTTCATATTTCACGTGTAAAAGTTATGGGTGATGAAAATAATTATTATTAAAAATCAGAAAAAATCCGAAACTAAATAAACCAATATAACGGGAATTAAGATAAAAAAAATGTAAATAGATACTCATAAATTTATCAAAGGTAACTTAAATGCATATGACATGATATGTTTATTTGCGTGGCCAAAAAAAAATGGATACAAATCGTCAGAAATATATAAAATTGCATATAAAATTACTAACTTCACAATGAAATAAATCATTTAAACCATAAGGCACAGATTGAAAGAGATGTTTCTTCATAGCTTTGATTGTGTAGTTCCTTTTTTTATAATAATAATAATGTTATATATAATATATTACTATAATATACAATCAAAAAGAAAAGAAGAGTTTAAAATAAACAATTAGGATTTATCCTACTCCACAGGGCTATTCATAAAATATCAAAGATAAAAAATATTTCCTTTAAAAACTTATATTTTTAATATTATTGTAATTTTTCTTGTTTTCTCTGTACTGTCACTGTTGTGCTAACAATTGTTAAGAACTCTGTATTATAATATTTTATATTTCTACACAAACATGAAGTTATAAAAAAAATGTGCACAAAAAATATAAAAAAATAATGCGAGCACTTTTTCATATAATTCAATTTATGGCACGGAGTCAAAAAAGAGAAGTGAATAATAATTCATAATCCTGTGTCAGACGCCATTCGAGTACATTATTATATTTTTTTCAATTCATTTCTTTACATCTATTGTATTCACTATATTATCTGTATCTATGATTATTATCACCTATATTTCAACTTCGTAGACAACAAGAGAATAACATTCTGTGCCTTCAGCGACATATTGTAATAGATGAAGCGATCTTTAAGTAATTGTTACTTACGGTTTAGAATCGTCTGTAATGTAACAGTAGCTTTACATTGTAACTATTCGACGAATATATTATAGGTCTTTATCTATTTTTTCAATCTCGAGACCTCCAAATAAAACTACGTTTTCGAAATCATCTTTAGAGAAAACTATAGATTCATAAGAACTTGACTGTAGTATTTATGATTATAATAAATTGGTATCGTTAAAAGTACAGAAGCCTACGTTCAGTAGTTTTAAGCAGAAAAATCGATAATTGCATATTATGTTAGACGAGTACCTTCTTCGCGTGGATCGATTTAACTCCTACTTCTTATCCTTTGGATAAAAAATTTGCGGATTATAGATTTTTCAGAAGCTCTATTTGTTGAAAAACGAAGTAGTCATTCCTTAGAAGATATTTTTGAAAAGTATTGTGGAGTAGTGGTTCAGTTCAGCATGCTTTTAGAATATGAATAATAAATGAACTTTTTTTTATATAAATTAATAGTTTTTTATACGGCTGAATTTCAATTGAACATTTTTGTTGGAATTCAATTCAGAATTGGAATTCAACATATCTATATTGAATTAACACTCGCATGTGGTGAAAATCTATTGATCCGAAGCATATAAGGGGAATTTTAGATTAGTAATCATGTCACGCCGCGAAAGTGGAAAGATTCAGGTTAGAATCCTGACTGTGACTATGGTTGGTAAAATGATTTATTCCGATATGTTTGGAATCAATTATATAATTGGCTGCTTTCCAACAAAAATGTTCAATTTTTTTCATGTTTTTTAGCTTTTTAACACCCCGTAAAAAGTTATGTGTACAACGGGTTACTGATCGATGGGGACTTTTGAGAAGTTATTTAGAACGATGAAATTAACGTGTGAAAAAAAAGCAGTTCACTTACACTTTTTTCCTTAAACGATTCCTAATTCTCTAAATGCACTGGACAGGTACATTCTGATATGAAATTTTGGAATACAACAATTATTATCAAAGATGTGTGTAAATTTATATATAGGGTTTGAGAAAAGCCGACCGTGTAGCAATGCTGTTGTTTACATGGCGTTGCTATGGTTCCTCTATTGCAAGTCCCCAGTTCCCGGGTTCTAGCCCGAGAGCTGGTAAAAGTGTCAATTGGATTTTCAATTTATTATTAAAAAAAAAAATAATGAATTGAAAATATGAATTGTTGATCGTAGTAAGTACTTCCATAGCCCACATTTACTGCGTTTCTGACAGGTCGACCTCCAACAATGTTTGCAAGTATGATCTACATAATTTCTTTGCAATATGTTATTTGTGATTATGTTGTTAGCTATAATCAGCCAGACTCGAGCTAAATTAAATTATATATGTGTAAAATATAAATTTATTTACAAATATACACATAGAATGTTGCTAAGCTTCCATGTATATACAGTTAATACAGTTATAATAATTCCATATGCTCTGGTTTATATACAGAGTGTTTGTGGAATAATTACATATTAAAATGATACATTTTAGAGTGTTAGGTCTCCAACGGCCGTATTCATAGTTAACCCGTAAGTAGTAAGGGACACTTACTCATACCCTCAAATCGAATATGCGTTTCATAGTCAAAATTGACGTCTGTAAGGGCCCTTACATCACCCTCACCTTAAGGGTGAATAGTATGTCCCTTAAGTGTCGAAAAAGTAAAAACAGTAAAACACATGAAAAACACGCATTTATACAAAAAAATGACAACTAAACACAATCGGTCTGCAGTATGACCAACTGTTCTAAAGGAAAAAATCATAGAGGTTTACTATAATTCTTCCCTCACTCAAGGAAATGACTATGAAACGCTCCTTTGAATAAGATGCCCTCAGCACTTAAGTGACCCTCAGCGAAGGGACCCTTATCACTTACCTTAAGGGTTAACTATGAATATGGGCATAAATCACTATATGAATAATAAGAAGTATTAGAAATATCTTGTATTTTTGTCCGTCTTGTGACTTCATGAAGTAGTAGACCACGTCTGGCTTACTGTGTTTGAGACCTTAACACAGTTATACATGCTGTGTTTTGTTTCACATGTCAACCGTTTCATTTATAAGTAATATTTCTAAAAAGTTATTCATGTCAAAATGTCAACGATAGTTTCTACAAAAATTAATCGATTTTTTTTTATCGACAATGCACTTTGAACATGCTGTATTCTTGAACTTATAACGTTGTCCAGTGAAAATAACAGCATTCAATTTCCTATACAAATATACAGTCCCTGTTTATAATGAGTACTAACAAGGCACACACACACACACGTGCACGTCAACAAGTCATAAATGCATGTAGTACGTAGCTATCAAATTCTCATAATTATATACATGTATGTTTGTAATATGGTTACTTGGATGTACTTAAAATAACGTAACGCTAGACGAACCGCACATTCGACTTCTGTAATTCTTGCTAATTTGACGGGAAAAATATGAGATAAAAATAGACGAAGTTAGAGACAGCCACGAGATAATAACCTGCGATACGTCTTCATCAAAAAGAGAGACAAATATATTATATCAACCTGTGGTTGGTCCGATCGGCATCAAAGAGAGAGAAAGAAAGACCAAATATATTTCTGTTTCTCTTTCGGCATTTTAAAATAAAAATGATGGTCGTAACTCGTGTCCAGTCGTATAGGAAATGATAGTGCTATAAGATAAATTTTAATAAATAAAACACACAAAACTGGCTATAGCTGTCCAACTTTGAACAGCTATAGCCAGTTTTGTGTGTTTTATTTATTAAAGTAATCTTTTTCGCTGTCGGTAGAAACTAATAAGTGAGTGCTATAAAATAAAGATCACTTCAGTGAAATCAGATTTTTTAACCACATTTTCGAAAATAGATCTCACACATGCGCAGTGGGCTAGTGTGTCATTTCCAGTTCAAAGTCCAAAAAAAAAATAGATTAGGTTAAATTATTTCATCATTGGACAAACCAAAAAAAATATCATGTTGTACGACAACATACAGTATAAACTATATACGTGTACAGAATCATGTGTAAATTCATAGCTTCAAATTACTGTAGCTACACGTTACTGCATTCCAAATACTGTATGTTCAGAAATCCTTCAGTTTATTTCGTATCACGTTAATTGAGTCAACACTCGTTACATTTATACCTACATGAAATTACCAGGTGTAGGCGCATTGGATATAGTTAGATATAGTTGAAACCTTATCATTAAATCGACATCTCTGATTCTCCGTCACTCTTGTGCTCTCAGGAATCCGATTCTTCACAGTGATGCTGTCCCACTCACACCCACGATATGATTACTACAACGGTTTATCGGCACATTCAATATTGAGAGGCAAAAACGTGACTTTATTGGAAGTCAATGATGTGTACTTTTTGTATACGTATTTAATTTTTTTCTTAGACGAAAGTGGTTTCTTTTACTTATACGCAGACAGACAGGACAGTACCGTATTAAGCCTGTATGACGCGATGTAAAATTTTATCAAATTGATTATAAAGATTCGTTGATCACCGAAAAAAAAAGTCAAGAGGTGTCATTGGACACCCGACAGAAGCTATGCTTTTTACACATTGTATATAAAACCGAATTTATCAAAGCTATAGACAATACAATTGAAAAGTTATTATTTGATCGCCATTTTGAAATCTGATGCAATTTTATTTTTTTGTGTCCGATAAAACTCTTAAATATCAATTTTCAAAAAGATCGGATAATTTTTACAAAAATACATATGGCCGCCATTTTGAAATTTGACGCCATTTTATTTTTTTGTGTCCTATAAAACTCTTAAATATCAATTTTCAAAAAGATCAGATAATTTTTAGAAAAGTACATATGGCCACCATTTTGAAATCTGACGCCATTTTATTTTTTTGTGTTCTATAAAACTCTGTTGGTGCATATATGTGCACATAGGCCACTGCGCGTGCGCCAGTATATTACTTTTACCGCTGGTCATAGCTATAGATATACTTTTAATAACATAACGCAGCGTGACGCGAACCTATAAGTTTACCCCCTGCCAGAAACCGTCTAACGCGCCTATAGAAGCGTAGCTTCAAAAAGTCTTACGGAAAAAAAGAAGATTAGCTTGCCATATAATTATTATTATAACTGCAAAGTTTCTAGAAATCCAGTAGTCAAGTGATGTACCTTAATGAGGAAGATACTGTCTTCGTGTCTTAGGGATCAACTGATAATAACTTAATAATCTACATTTAATTACTAACGTTTCGGCAGAAATTTCATGTCATCCTCATTGTACTCTGAGGATGCCATGAAATTTATTTCGAAGCGTTGGTTTTTAAATGTAGAGTATTTAACATCAGTATCGCCTTCTTATTGGTTCTTAAGTCAGGAAGACAGTATCTTCCTCATTTACATTCAGCTTGTCGTTGGCCAAATATTCGATTTAATTTTATTTATTGTAAATTATAGACGTGTCGACAATTCTTAGGTCATTAGCGTCTTGATTACATTAAATAACAGCTCACTTAAAACTAAATCACATCACAAAATATCCATGAGCGGAGGCGGGATTCGAACCCACGACAGTCTGATCCAGAGGCCGCGACGCTAACCACTGGACCACACTGTCCTCTGGCAAATATTCGAACTCACGGAGATTTACTAATTACTAAACATTAAATAAATAAATAAATGTAAACTTGAAGTACTTAGTAACGTGATCCGGAATTCACATTATGTAGGTTCCTTGTATGATTATCTATTCGTAACAGAGAAGCTCACAAATTCAACGCATAAGGTGACAAATAAATTTTTAGAACCTGTTCTGTTAAAAAAAGTGTTTTTAAATTACGTTTAAAAGAACTTTTTCGGTATTAGCTTGTAAAGTGTTAAATTCATACGTCGATTCTTAGAATTCAGTCCACTACTGACCATGTCCTGTCGACTTTATCAGACTGCCTGAAGGTATGAAGATGTTACTTTTTACCAGAAGTGTTTAACTTCGCGAACTGTGGACTTATTATGACATACAGGGCGTTTCAACTTCGCAAGTGCATTAAACTTAACAAAAATGTTTTTAGTAAAAATGTTCATCTGAACTTACCTCCGAGAAAGCTTTAATATTAAGAATACACAATTAATTAATCATTAAAATTAAAAGTTGCTGCAGACATGACTTTTACCTGATTCTTCCAGAATCACTCTGAATACACTTGATTTTAAATACGTTGTGATACATTATTTAATGAATAAAATAAGTGTAAATAATTTAGAGAAAAGAAATCACCAAAAATTAATTATTGTGTTAATGAATAAACACCCTATTTTTCGCAGTGTCGCTTCAAAATTTCTTCACAACTCACCACATACACACCATAGCTAAAATGTATTCAGCACTGAGTTAAAAGGTAATAAAGACACTATACCCGATACCTTATACAACTGCTTATACAAAGTTAAAGCCAAATCTGACGTCACAAGTCACAACAAATATGGCGGCCAAACAGGGGATGGATATGAATAATATTCTCTTCTTCTTACATATAAAATGAATGAGCTCAATAAATATGGCTACTGGTTTCATTTTTAAATGCTTGTAGCGTCTCTGTAACCTCTTAATTCAGTGGTATTCAGTAAATAATTCTGAAATAAGCCATTTCTTTCCTTCGTGGATGATACCTAATTTAATGTCTATAGAACTTTTGCAAGCTCAAAATTATAAATATCGTTACAAACTTTTGTACTAAAAAGACATGCTTCATGGTTTCAAAAATGTCTTGTTCTTCACTTGTTGTTTACGACCCGCAGGATAACGAGTTGATCATACCTGTTCACACGTAGGTGTGTGTGAATCAGCACAGAACACACACCTATATCGCCGTAATAACACGTCTATCTCATTTCATCACAGAATTCGTATATGCAGGGGGCGTTCTCTGGCGTTTATTAACTAGCTTCAACTACGGGTCATGCATGTCGCTATTTTTTTTGTAGATTGGCTACGAAAATATTCGAAATTACAACCGGGATAACTTGTATGCGAAAATACGTCGTATTCAAGCAATGATTTTCAGGGTTCGTGTCCTAATGTAACTTTGAACTCTCCGGATAGCACACGATACATCTTCGATAGAAATTTTATCAATTTGATATAATATGCGTAAAATGGTAGTTAAAATGTATTTTTCAAAAGTAGTTTTGTCTATGTAGGTAAGCTAGAATTCACAAATTTGCAGATATCGATGTTTAAATTGCTGGAAGTATTTTTTAGTGATCCATCTCGACACAATTTGGATATGTGTAAAAAACTTAAGTGAATGTGGCAACTAAATATTTTCGAATGGATATCATGAAGTCCGAGGAAGCAGGGCCGGCACGTGCGCCTGGTCGGACAGGCGATCGCCTTACGGCGCCATATTTTTAGGGCGGCATATTTTTGTAGCAGCGAATTTTTCGTGCGGTATTCTACTTTTTAAAAATGATTATATTGTTCGAGTTTTCACCGATTCTTAGTTCTACCTTCTACTACTAGATAAAAGATGTCGCCCAGCCGCTCGGCGCAAATACCATAAGTTGTAAAGGGGGTATTTACAAATTACAGGCAGCGTTTATTCGTGCACTATGTACGTATATATTTCACGTTGTGACGTTTATAAAAGTGTCTATACCTATATTATTTTTTGTAAATATTGTTATTATAATTACATTTGTTTTTTATTTGTTAAGTAAATAAAATATATGATCGGTTTATTAATTTTTTTAATATGTGGGGGGGGCGGCGGCAAAAGTTGTATTCGCCTTAGGCGGCATATTTTGACGCGCCGGCCCTGCGAGGAAGAATAATAATATTCTGAAGTAAATCTTATTAAAAATGATTTCTTTCTATCACAGTATAACAATTTATTATTTCCCATTTTAAACTCGGTGGATATTGTAGAATGTAGATACATTTTAAATCTTTTTTTAGCTTCTGTGCCTGTCACCACAGCGTAATTTTCTTTCTACTCAGTAGTTAACTTTTTCTACTGCAAGACAAAAACTATTCGACGCGACATCTTTCTGGTGGAAGTGGAAGTATACTATTCGTACATGCATACCTACCTTCGTAGTGAGATGTTGTCACGTCAAAACTTCCACGTTTTGCAATATAGGTATAGATAGATATTTGCATGGCCAAACATTTGGATACAAAAAGTCAAAAAATACAATATAAAAAAGTATACCTAATACAAATTAAAAATCACAATTTAAAAATTCATTTGCACTATAAAAACAATGTTTAATTAGCAGCGTTTTGACTAAGTTTTTAATTTTTTTTAAGGGTTGCACTTTAATAAAATCCGGTAATTTATTGTAATATTTCATAGATAAATAATTGAAACTTTTTTGACTAGTAGTGTATTTGTGCAATGGTAAACAAATTGAACCTTTATGTCTCGTATCATGTGAATGGCAGTCAGAATATTTTCTTTGGCATATATCAAATTTGAGTATATATGTATAAAGATTGTAATGGCATTATTTTCAAATCAGAGAAGATAGGTCTACAATGGGTTCGATGTGGCTTATAGCAGCGCTCACTCTAGGGGCGGGCAACCCGGACATTTATCCGGGGCGCAAAAATTTGAGGGCGGCATTTTGGCTGTAAATGTGAGAAAAATATTGATGTGTTAAATACTCAATTAATAGAAAATTCACAAAAATCTAGTAAATTTTTATAATTTCGAAAAAGACACATTAAAATTTAAATAAAATGATTTGATTTTTATTGAAAATAAAAAATATGTACCTTTATTTAAAAAATATATATATTCTTAAGGGGCGGCAATTTTTCTTTTTGTCCGGGGTGACGTAGCCGCTAGAGCGGGCGCTGCTTATAGGTCAAATTTATAAAATAAGATCATAATAAAAATTAATCTTCTGTTTGCAAACGAATTCGGTGGCAACATTTACAACAATAATAATATGAAGAGGAGTCATACGTAGGTACATTATAATATACAGAAGAACTCGGTATGTTTATCGACTACACCTCTAGTCTTGAATAATTAACTATAAATACGTCAATAAATTGTCCCGTGAAAGGTGCTAGTTAAGTTTTAAATATTTAACCTGATAATAAGATGTTCCGGCGCATGGATTTACATAATATGTAACCAGTGATGTGTATTTATGGGCACCTGTTTTGTGTTTGTAGTGTTAAACTATTGATTGATTCAATGGTTCTATTTTCACCCTAAAGAGACATATGATTAAAGTTGCCCGTACTCAATTTTAGATAAATTATATTTATTTGACTGAATTCTATACGATAATTCATCTTCAATCGTTGTCATGTTAAAATTTTCTGCAATGTATTTTTTTTTGTTTTATTTCACTCCTGTCAAATTTTATTCTTGCTTTCCAAATATAACTATTATTTTCTATTTAATTCATTTTTCCGCAAATAAAATGAGTGAGCATTAGATTAATAATAATTGACAATATTGTGTGGTTACTTACAATAAACAATCCATCTTTTCAGTTGCAGTTAGTTTGCTATCCTTTACGAGTAAAGCTGTGCTGTGCTACTGCTAGCGAAGTCAGTAAATTATTCCAATACTGCAATAATGGGTCTTTTTCGAAGTTGTACTTTTCAAATTGAAATCTATAAAGTGCACACAGTGAGATGTATAGAAAAGTTTTTACTACTAGAAAACAAATAAAATCAAAATTTTTGAATTATTATGATCCGCCCTGATAAAATGTTCTAGCTAGACGATTTAGCACCTGGGATTTATCTTGACGTGATTTAAGTTATTGTGTTGATAATTTTTGTTTCAAATAGTTTAATCTTTTTGTCAACTTATACTTGGACTTTTCGAAAAGACAGAAGAAATTGTAACGTGGAAACGATGGTCATACGATTGTTCATCGGTCAGTATGTGCGTGTTATTGAGTGATTGTGGGAGGAGTCCAGTGACAGCTCCGATGGACTTTACTAGTGTCGATGAGTCGGCGTGTGTGGAACATACATTATCTAATGTGTAAGCGGCCACTGGACTCTTTAACTGTCTACAGTGTGTTCTGAAAAAAACATTATAACTATCTATCGTCTCTTATTAAATCACTTTTTTGCTTCATTGGTCAATTACTGCTATGTCTCTCACCAAACAGGAAAATTGATTCAAACTTTATTTGTGTCCACTACCAGTAAGAAGCAAGTCACTTCGCGATACGACTCGTATACCTGAAAAACGTGTACAAATCTTTTAGAATTACGTAGGAGTGAGGATATTAAAATTATTATTCAAACTCTTTATGTGGCACTATACCAAAACCAAATCGGTTTTATTTGGCGATACGACTTGCATACCTAGAAAGCATCGCATGAATCTTGTAGAACCAGGCAGGAGAAATGGTATATTAAGAATTAAGATTATTATTCAAAATGTTTCTGTGACCGCAATGAAAAACACATCAATTCAAAAATGAGGGTCTTAAGATTCATCTATACGCACCCTCTGGCTGGACTTAGAGAGAAGGTCGTTCTTAAATCGAATATCGATACTTTTCCACCACCAAAAGCTGAATTCGAACTTTTTCTGTTATTATAAATAGAAATAAATCAACCTCACTTCGCGATACGGCTTGCATACCCAGAAAGCATGTCAACTGCTTATTGATTTGTGCGAGAGTGGATATATTCATGAAACACATCCTCTTTGGGTTAACTTCAAAAAGAATGATGTGTAAATTAGGGTGGGTCAAAAATATCAATTATTTTTTTTTTTAAAGTGACACGGAAAAATAGATTGCTAGACACCTTAAAAAAATTCTCACCAAATATGAGCTCTTAATTTTAATAGGAAAATCCTCCGCATCACAGTTTTTTATTTTTTTCTCAGTCCAATAGAAAAAAATTCATACCTCATCATTAATTGATTGTACAGAAAAATGTTTTAAGAGAATTTTGTAGGAAATTTAATGCTCTACAAAAAAGGTATCTTATATTTTTTCCGCAAACCGCGCCATTTGAAAGATATTGAAGATTTAAGTTTGATTATTTTAAGACAAATTTCATTTTTGTTTATGAATTTTATAACTCGACAATAAATGACTATTATAAATCTTCAATATCTTTCAAATGGTGAGGTTTGCGGAAAAAATATAAGATACCTTTTTTGTAGAGCATTAAATTTCCTACAAAATTCCCTTAAAACATTTTTCTGTATTGTAAATAGAATATAGATTCTGCCAACAGTCTGTATCAGCTGTTGCAGTGTCCGTCAACAACGGTAGACATTGTGTCTGTCTATCGGTAACTCGCCGTCACAATAAACACACCTCCATGTCATTAGTTAAGGTGCATCGCCGCTAAAATATATGACGGGTAATTAATTATTGGAACTATTCGCTATTAAGCTAACACGAAAACATGTACCTATATTACCAAGTTTATAGTTTGCAAGTTGGTAGACTCATACGACACGACTATAGTGTATAGATGTTTATTCCTGGTATTTTAAACAAAGTACTTAGTAATTGAACAGTACCTACTTACGGAATTCTTAAGAAATACGAATTATGCGATGTATTTTATTTATTGGTTAATAGATAAGGTTTTGTCCTTTTTTTATTCCATCACTTGAATTTACTAAATTGAGGTGAAATGAAACATTAAAATTTCTCAATTATTCCTGGTATTTTAAACAAAGTACTTAGTAATTGAACAGTACCTACTTACGGAATTCTTAAGAAATACGAATTATGCGATGTATTTTATTTATTGGTTAATAGATAAGGTTTTGTCCTTTTTTTATTCCATCACTTGAATTTACTAAAATGAGGTGAAATGAAACATTGAAATTTCTCAATTTTTATTAGCAAAATAATTTGCAAGTAAATAATTTTTTTTTCAGAATTCAGTGTCAGTGTTATTCTAGCTAAGTTATTACTTTTAATAATAAATTGAAAATAAAATTGGCATCGTCATCAGTTACCAGATTAGAATCTAGGAACTGAGGGCTGTTAAGATATGTATCATGGAATCGCCATAAATAAACAGTGGTTTCTTACGATCTCGACTGGTCTCAAACCCTAGTTTAAATTTAAACCGACTGAAAACATCTAAATATACAATGTTGAGTTATGTCTTTTAACAAAATTTAATATGACAATAAATTATTTAGTCCACTAAAATGTTAAATGAATAAAATACAGACATAAAAGTAAAAATAAAATGAATTGATGGTGGGTCCAGTAACCCTTACAGTATAATAGCCACCTTAAAAAAATAAGTTTGCAATCTTTTAAAATTGTTATTAGATATTATTTACACGTAATCATAACAAATTATTATCTTGTTGATAATTTAGTGATAAAATCGATATTGCGAATTAATTAATTTTAATAAAAAATTACCAATTATAAATTGTCTATTCATTTTTCTATCAATAGATAATTACAAGTGCCTTGTAGAAGTACTGTGCAGGTAATGACTTTATAGTTGAATGTGATCATATTATAAACTTTGGATTAATTATAATAGTATTTAATTATACAGTAAACAAGTTATTAACTGGCAACGGGGTATAGAATAGCCAACCGAGTGAAACGTGCTTTTATTGTTACATTCTAATGGGCCCAACTAATCATGTGTTAATCTATGCCCCATACATCAAATCACTGTCAACATTTTGACGAAAACAATTAGTTTAATATATGTTCTATGTAACTTTTAAAATGCCATATACTTAATGCTAGTTTTATATCAGCTATATTCTGCTAGAAGACTTCCAATTTATAGTGATGGGAAAAATAACAGACACAGTTATTCAGTAACTGTTATTAAAAATTAAAAGGTTCGGAAACGAACAGTTCTAAAAAAAGATTGTTATTTGGGTATTCTTTCTAGTTGATTCATGGTACAATTTAAGTAGTTACGGTGATGCAATTGATGTGAGGAATTGAAATATCTTTTTTCGTCTAGAATTCATAGATTTAATTATATAATAAAAGTTAATTTTAACTAGTAACATGTTGTTATTTTAAAAAGTATTTCACTACTTAGAATAGGAGCTATGGTTAACCAGTTACGTGAAATTTTCATTTAAATTACACGTTTTTTGAAATGAAAAAAATCGAAATTTCATTTTTAGTTAAATTGAAATTTGGAAGTTTAATCATTGTTTAAATAATGACGACTTAAATTAAATTTTTAAAAAATATTATATTTTTATTCGAATTAATGTATCCTAAAAAAAGTATTCAACCAATTCATTAAAAGAAATATATTATGATTTCATTGAAAGGATGAAAATTTAATTTCTAAATTATAACCATTTTCTTTGTTACCTACTAGCTAAAACATTATTACAACGTATCTTTGTGGGTCAAATCTATTTTTTTTAAATTGTATTTCGAAACGACTTTTCAACCCTCCAAAAACTTTCAGCGAAAAAACCTGTATGTTTAAATCTTTATTTTATAAAAAAATCCACATAAGCTGTTTTGCTTTATAGCCACAAATAATTGTCTTGTTGCTAACAAAATACATCTGATTGTTAATCTTCCAAGCTGGGTATTAACTTTGCATTATATTTTAATATACTCTCCCACGTATTGACTTAGTCATTAGCAATCAATAAAAAGCAATCAATGGATGCTGTGATACTAGAAACCCGTTCCACTGACCCATAGAACTTGTGGAATTATTAATAAATGCACATCTATACCTATAGTTATAAATCTTGTATCGAACTCAATAAATTATTGAACTTTCAACACTGAGTACGTAATACCAACATGACTGGATTCATTTCCTCTATACAAATATAAAACATAATAACTATTAATTATTATGCATACTACCTATGCGGGGGTCTTATTAATTATTATAGTTTTTTTTTAATTTTATATTTTGATATTGGTTTGCAAACATGATCAATATTGTAGAATGTAAATGATTTCACAGTTCAACTTAAAAATAAGCTAATTTTCCCCAAAAACAACAAATTTCATAACCATAAATTGAGCGTACACTATTAGCGAAAAAATCGTTAATTTCTCAATTTATATTATGGTAATAAATTCAGTAACTTTATTTTAAATAGTTAAACAAACAAATCTCCATTTCTATAATTGTTTTGTTTGACATAAGCACAACAAACTATTTTTCATAACAAAAAAAAAAACGTTACATTTTTAAAGCAACCTGACCTCATTTTATTTATCAGATTTTGCAGTCGGCAATTCAGGTTTCCATCGAGCATATTATTTTTAGCGGCACAGTAAATATGCATATCACTGATCATAAAGTAAAGTGGCTTATGTCAGATTGTTTGCTAAATAAGAATAATGACGATTATCCACTAGTCACCTAGTGGGTGCGTGGATTTCAGTAATAAATATAATGGTGCTGTTGGCATTTTGCTGCAATAGAAACAGATATTACTGCCCCTCAAATACTTTAAGGCACTTTCCGATACAACACGGACGTCGTAAATGACGAATCGAACGAAATTTATACAAAAACATACATACTAAACCTAAGTCCAATGCCTAATGGGGTCTCGCTGGTTTTGAGAATGAATTTCGTTCAATTTTTAAGATATTAGATTAGTGTAATAGAAAGATATCTACTTCAAAGAAGGCTTGTGCAAAGCAGCTCCGCAAAGACAGATCGAACATGGAACATTACCTTTGTTTCCGAGAAACAAACCCGATATGTCCTAGGAATGATCTCGTTCCACTGGTTCATTGGCACTTTTGCGTTTAATAAGGAATGAAATGATATTATTAGTGTTCGCGATTTGCGGACTGATCTCGTTTCACCAGCCCAGCATTTACCTTTCAAATCGTCGATGCAGTGCCGTCTAAGAGGTTTTACTTCAAAAATGTACAAAAAAATATGTGCTGCAGAAATTGTCTAGGTATATCCGATATTTCTTTTTGTTTTTGACAATATTATGATTTCTTAGGACAGACTAATAAAATATTGAAATAAAATTTTGAACGTAAGTCACTTTGACTCGTGGGCGCAGATATCTTTGTAATATAAATGTTACGAAATCCA
The DNA here is from genome assembly GCA_039654895.1 of Mongoloraphidia duomilia. Classification (NCBI taxonomy): domain Eukaryota; kingdom Metazoa; phylum Arthropoda; class Insecta; order Raphidioptera; family Raphidiidae; genus Mongoloraphidia; species Mongoloraphidia duomilia. Next base: position 14,308,846 of record CM077522.1, read on the forward strand.
CATAACGACAAAAAATATGTAACGCTTATTATAATGTAGGAGTGAGAGTCAGCACAAAACAGCTGAATAAACCAGTTGTTAAAAATTCGTGATAACCTTAAGCTAGATTAATATTGTAACCTGTATATCTGTGGAGCCCCTTGTTTACGAATGTGTAATAATTGTTGGTTAGCTGTTAACATTGTTTCGACTCAGAACTAACGCCTGTCCAAATAATTAACCAAGCATCGAATATTTTGATCGTGATTTCATGTGTATTTAGTGATGTAAAGTGTAAGCTGTGGAACGACAGATTAATTGAAATAATAGACAACTTAGAGGAGCACAGGTATATAGTTATTGGCGCCGGAAGGATTGATTCCAAGGGGGTGTAAAATACTTGTGTTGTTAAATGCAACCGTGTCGCCGCAGGCGAATTTTTTTTGATATTCAATAATATTGACGTATAAAGTTTTCTGTGCACTCAAATAAATTATATATCCTACAATGCATCTCTGATATTTTTTCTTGCCTCTCTCCAGGATTTTCTAATTTTCTGTACTCCGTCTCTAAACCAGGGGGTGCAATCGCGCCTCTTTGCATGAAACAATAGAGCGTCTCCTCAGAGTGTCGGTACAGGAGTAAATTTGATGAAAGAAATGCTTAACAAATTGGTCAGTACTAGATTACCTAACGAGTCGTTTTATACAGAAAAGCGCTTGAAACAAATGCAGATAACCCAATCCAAAAGATTTTGTGCACCCAATCTTTTCTGTGTATGGGCCATTCCCTTCATATCGTTACGTAATATTTTTTGATTTGGTTTTGATATAGGATAATTATAAACTAAGCCAATGACTTAACAATGTGTCACAACCTGCTGCTTATGCTATAGCTGGTGTATTAATTATATACAAGAAATTTATAATATATCATTATTTAACCCACTCTATATATACGAGCGCAGAAGAACATGATTTAATAATTTTCAATACAGTTGGCACTGTGAAATTACACATTGTCAAACTACATAATAAACATTGTAATATTTACGTCATAAGTATTTTATGTACAGCAAAATTACAAAAATTATCTATAACGTATCTTGAACGGTTAGTAAATGGAACAGATTTTAAATACTATGCTTAATTTATGCTTCTTTCATTCTCGAATATTAACTATTATGAACAGACTTCTCTCACTTCCACAAAATAAATATTTTATATAAAGAAATATTTTGCTACCGGGGAAGGTACTGGGTTCAAATCGCGGCGAGGGACTTTTTTCTAGTACCTCTCGCCGAGAAACAATAATTTCTATACCAATCATCTTATTAAGTTTTCCCATGGTTCCCATCCTCATAAAGTTGTCTATATACCTTATCCTTAAGGAAGAATAAAAATGTATAGAAAATAACGGGAAACCGTTAAGTGGAATACAGTAATAGTGCGAGTGGCATCTGTTATGACATAATGTCGAAAATTATTCTGCATGTGACTTAGAAGGACCATTCTGATTTAGTGCAGAATTCAAATTTTTAACAACTCAGCTGCAATTTGCTCTTTTTTGGCAGTTTTCACTGCCTGACGGTGACAAAATATTTTAACTTGTGAACGTTGAATTATGGGGTTTTTCATATATATTATACGTATATCGTTTATTTCTATGTATGAGTTATCACCTAGATTCATTCGCATACTCTTCTATTATAATAGTAAAATTCTCTGCCATACAACGCTTTATAGCATTCAGATCTCACAATACACCATAGTTATATACTCAGAGCCGCAATAAGGGTAGGGCGGAGGGGGCGACGGCCCCGGGCGCATTAAGCAAGGGGCGCCGAAGACGCTGTATTTTTTGACATGAAAAACGACAATGATTATTGCCAGGCTAATTACAATTCGACAAATATAAAATATACAATAAATAAGAATACAATAAATATACAATAAATCGAATACAATAAATAAGAATACTTTTGCAAATAGGACTAAAGAAAGAAATATAACACTTATTATTAATTTGTATTTCACATTACGTATTTAATATTACAAAAGTAGCAAGTGCAAAGCAAATGCTTGAATCATTAAATGAAAATATTAATAAAATGTCACATTTAGAGTACTACAAACAATTCATTATTTGGGTTTAGTGGAAAGCTATTCAAACATGGGAATAGCATATAGAATTTTTTTAACAATTCCCGTAACCACTACTTCATGTGAGAGATAGTTCAGTAAACCGAAGCTCATAAAAAATTATTTACGATCTTCAATGAGTCAGAAACGGCTAACGAATTTGGCGATAATTTCTATAGAAATATATTATATAACTAAAAGTGCGAGTTGTTGGAGTCGATTAGTGAACATTTTTTATGTTTTTCAGTTGGTTGTGTTGGAATATCTTATAAAAATCTTGTATCATGCATTTTTTGTTTTTTATTGGGGGAGGGCGCAAATTGAAATGTTGGCCCCAGGCGCAAGATTTCCTTGCTGCGGCCCTGTATATACTCGTAATATAAAAGCATTTTATACCAAATAATATCACACGATGTGTCCGTCTGACTGTTGTGTGTGAGTCAAGACAAGTGATACGCTGACCGGTCCAGCTCGGTCTGTGCCAAGGAGAGACACATCGACGTCGGCTACCGGTCTTTATATGACATCGATTATACATTAAAACACACGAATGTGTTCTCTCTACAGTGCTGCCGATACAACCGTTTTATATATTGTTACACGAATCAAGAGCAGTGGCACTTCAGTCCGGCTATAACGACTATTGTACTACCGATTTAGGTTCGCTGGCGTAAAACCATAGTCAATTACCACCACCGTAGACAATAACAACAAAGCGTATGTACTAGCCTAGCGGCACCGGCGAGAACTTACAGACCTATAAAGTCTGTCCAATTTATGGACCTCTTTGTTGTGTTCTTGTGTTCATTACCAAATATTTTTTTTATTTGAATAGAGTTTTCGATTGATAAATTGTAGTTACCATATAGGAGTGAAGAAAGTCTTGTTATAACGATTTAGATGTCTCATGGCCCCTACCGAAAAAAGCGAGTTTTAGATGTCCATTCGACCGCCCGTATATGCAAAGACTTGACCCTCAAATAAGGGTAAAATCTGCGGTTGAGCGAAGTCATTGTGGTGCAGTACCATTTATTTCATAATCACCACACACACAAATATTTTCTTTTTTCATTATACAACTCCAATTTGTTTATTTCTACAATTGAATCAACTGCAAAGTTAATTATGTCAAACTATACTTACACTGGACATTCATCTGTCCGAAACTTGTATTAAATATCACATGTGATACTCGTATAAATTCCACATTTGTGGTCGCCGTACGAATGATATATTTTTATCTTTTTCTAATATCCCATATATACTCTAAAGATGAACGAAGAGAAACGATCAGTATACGTATTCGTAAATTTTGGTTAAGGAATACCATTTAACTGTTACCAAAATATCACACAGTAATGGATGGATAATAACACAGCAGGAATGGTAAGCCGTACAGCGTTTTAACATGTCTGAGAACAACGAATTAATACGTGATATGTTGATACAATGAAACAGTATCACATGGTATCTATGTTCTTAATGGATATACTGAAAGTAACGTTTTAAGATGCGTCTACACTAATTAACAATTCAGTGTTATCATCTTATAGGTTTATATACAGGTGTCCCATGATCTCGAACTTCTCATCAGTAGATATATATTGTCTATAGGCAGTGTGTTCATAGGTCCGATTTTTATAAGTTAGCTTGAGGTAAAACATATTTGAAAATTTATCTGACGTTACCATGGTTCGTCTATAATAGGTAAGCCTTTAGTACTCCAAGAACTAAAAAACACAACCGACTAGGCCGTGCAGTCAGGGTCCATTCTGATTGGTCGAATACCCTATCTTGATGTCGTTTGACACACACAGACATACCTAAACGAACGTAACAACTAACTAGTGAACTCTGTATATTAATATGGATAGTTGATAGCGATTAAAAAGTGGGTTTTGTATGTGAAGAATGTTCAAATATATATTCTTCAAGACAGGCATTAATGTTCACAAAATTAGAATGAAAACTTCAGGTAACGGTTGTAATCTAATTCTTTCTATAAAAGTCAATCAATTTTTTGACATTTCAAAATAAAACCCAATTTATTATTATTATTTGAGATATTAGGATGTTCAAAATGTATACAATAACAGTGTTCTTGAGAAATTGGAATAGAAAAATAAATTTTAATTAAGTTTTATTTTGAAATGTCAGAAAATTGATCGACTTTTAGAAAAAGAATTAAATTACAAGCCTTATCTGAAATTTTCATTCTAATTTTGTGAACATTATAATGCCTTGTCTTGAAGAATATGTATTTGAACATTTTCCACATACAAAACCCATTTTTTCATTGCTATCAACTATCCATATTAGTATACAGAGTTCATTAGTTAGTTGTTACGCTCCTTTAGGTATGTCTGTGTGTGTCAAACTACATCAAGATTGAGTATTCGACCAATCAGAATGGACCCTGACTGCAGGGCCTAGTCGCTTGTCTAAAAAACTGGCTACAAGATTACAAAATACATTTGCATTTGTGGGTTGTGCTAAAGGATTATTTCAAATTCAGTAGCTCTGTAACAAATTAGAATCGGATTCATGCTGATTATTATTGATACGCCATGTTTAAATCCAAATCATCTCAAGAATAAGGTTATAAAGTTAAATATAAAATCGTACGACACCCTATATATTTTTGAAGAAATAATCACATGCCATGTTACACCAAACACAAAACGGCTCGTGGAAAGTACATCAAATCACACGATTTGACATTTCATTCTTATATTATTTGAGTTCACCTACTATAATCAATATAGAGGACAGGGTCTTCTAGTAGAACACCAAGTTGTAGATTACAATATATATACATAATTGGCCTACTGAACTCGCGGGTCTGTTGTCTCTGAACAAGACGAAAGTGCCCGCGGCGCGGGGTTCCACCACTAACGCCCATGATGTAACAATAAACAAAAGCTTTGATTACTACTTTATTTGAAATTGACGATCAGTCAGCGACTGTTAAATTTAATAAGTAATTACATTTTGTAAATAAATACGAAAGTATCTGAATCCAGTGCTGGCAAATTTTATTCTTTTTTTATGTAAAAGAAGCGACAACCTGATCTTATTATACTTCACATAAGATTTTGTTGAACTTTTAAACGCGATCGATTCCGAACGTAAAAAATAAGTCCGAAATTTCTGAAATATATTTTATGAAGCAATTAATTGCGTGTACTATGGTGTCGCCGTACCGATTCGATCAACAAGATATGATCACAAGATACCGACTTGGAAGTGATTCCGTAGCTCGAACAACAATATTCTAGAGCCTTCTGCATTATCGGCTGAGATGAAAGCTTTCAGACTGTCATTTTTTTTTATCGTACGCGCGTCACCATTATTAATCAGATAGTTATCTTTATCGTTTGATCTTGCTTAGAGCTTCCATATTCCTACATGAACATTGCTAGAACCAATATGTGTTCGCAAATTATACAAAGATGTTTAGAATGTTTAAATATAAAATGTAGTCAATAATGCGCTTGTCTTTTAAATTTTATTGGCGACAAATTGTTAGCTATTATTTATTCTTGAACTTTTTTCTACAACCAGTTCACGTTGTACAGGAAATTTTATTTACATCAAACTTTAAAATATTCGTGACTTGCCAGAGTCAAAATTCATTCACCCATTTCATTATTGTAAGAAAAATTATTTTACTTATTTTAGATCTGTAGTTGAAGAATAAGAAATATACTAACTTAACAATTCTAGCAAGTTTGTTAAAACGTTTGTTTTTTCATTTTCCATTTATGTATTTATTCTTAATTATTATATCTAATTATTTATAACTAATAATCCGCGAAGACTTTGATGGTGTACCTATATTTTAATTACTCTAGATAATAATTGTCGCCCCTGAAATAAAAGGAATAACGAGGAGTTCAAATTTTCCTCAAAAAAATAAATAAAATAAAAGCGAGTGTTTTTCCTAGTATTTCTTCTATTTGACTACCCTCAAAAAACAAATAGTTTACGATAGTGAATTCCAATGACAAAAACAGTTGGTGACATTTAAAAATCGACCCACAAAAATCTAAACAAGATTTTCTACTATCTATCTACCAAGTTTTTGAATACACTCAGCCCCCGTTTTGCGTCAAAATAAATTTCTTAAAAAAAGAACGCAAATTAATGATTGCAAATCGAACTATTTTTTCAGATCTATTCATTTAAATCTAATTATCATAATTTTTAAACGTATGTAAAAAACATTAACCACATCAGAAATATGTTTAAACGGGAAATACCTCACAACAACTAAAACAACGCAAGAAATATAATAGTATAAACTCAAATGCAGTGCTAATTATTAACGACGCACGTGGAAAAATCGAGATCATCGATGACATCAGAAATATTATTAAAACGGGAAATACCCGTGTGTACCAAACTGTCACAACTCACAACTGCAGATTATTACGGTTCAAAACAAAATTTAGTGTTCATTGTTTAAAGATCTAACGCAATTCGAGGTCTTGGTGTAATGCTTTAAATAGGTCTAAGGTTTCCACCAATAAATGTACAGCATATTTCGGTACAACCGGGCATTACAAAGGCAATAACATGACAGTGCCGTTGTACCATGGTCGCGGATGAAAGAACACAGCCTGCCGTAGTTGTAGTTACAATGTACATAACTGAAGTAATATTATAGCAAAGGCGACCACACCTATACAAAACCAGTAGAGATTATACTGCAGCTGATGGAAACTATCATGAGTCGGGTGCTATGGCTTAAGGCTCGACTGTACCCAGAACTAGGGATCCCATTAAAGAAAAATCAGTTTTCGAAAAATTTTGGGAGGGTAGAAGAAATAAAATATTTTAAGTATAGAGTTGACCCAATGAATGTTAATAATTGAAGGAAGGTTTGGTTGAGGATCAAAATAGTGAAGCTTTACCAAAATATCGCTTCATTATTTTGACACTCAACCAAGCCTTCCTTCAATTATTAAAATATTTTAACAGAATATTTGATCGAAAAATTTTGGAAGGATAGAAGAAAAAAAATATTTTAAGTATATAGTAGTGTTGACTCAATGAATGTTAATAATTGAAGGAAGGTTTGGTTGATGATCAAAATAATGAAGCTTTACCAAAATATCGCTTCATTATTTTGACCATCAACCAAGCCTTCCTTAAATTATTAAAATATTTTAACAGAATATTTGATGAATAAAAAAAACAAAAACATTGCGATCCGAAATCCGGGATCGAACCAAGTATCTTTAGATCTTCAGTCGAACGCTCTACCACTAGGCACTGAGTCAATCGAACAGTGATGTTTGACGTTCTATGAGTCTATAGTACCTACAGTATAGCAGTACGGTTACTCCAGCTATAAGCTATACTGTACTATAGACTCATAGAGCGTAAAATAAAAACATTAATTTATTAAAATTAATTGATTATTTAATTCTAATTATTATTTGCCAGGATTCATGTCACAACAACACACAAGCTCTTACTGTTTGTGAGATAGAGCCTTGTGACAGAAGGACTGACTGACAGATATCGTAGGCTCAGTAATAGGGTTCCGTTCGGAGGTACGGAACCCTAAAAACAAAGAGTCATCGGTAGTCTATGTATATTCTAATTCTAAAAGTGCCGAATGCCGATTGATTCGTTCCGTAATGTCCCGAACTAGTCATTGCGTTGAATTTGCTTAAAGGATACTGTTAAAATATAAATGATTGCTATGAATTGTCAAAAGATTAAATTACGATATGAATCTGCCTTTTCGCTCTGGGTACTTGTTAATTCGAAATCCGTTACACTCATTATATCGATACGTTATAAACTTGTGATTTATACTTACTTGCAATGTTTACGCTTGTCTTCTTACACTGATTGAAGTACGCAAACTTATTTTGATTACGCTTATAATGCACCGTTTTGAAAATGTGACGTAAGGATGAGGGAAATAGGGTAGGTATAGATTAATCATGTCACTTTTGAAGATACACGGCTCCAAGAAAAAAAAATTGTTTTCGGAAAATATTTTAATTCTGGATTAAAACCAAGGATTTCTTCTTACGCAGGTTCGTCCTTGATTATTTCTCCGGTTATTTCTCCAACTTTGACCTCAGACATTTCAGAAACCATTCACTTTAGGCCGGTATTTTATAAATATAGTACCAAAAATGCGTAAAATTAGGTCCTTTTTAGTGTTCCATACCCAAATCAACAAAACGGAACACTTATGGAATCACCTCGATGTCTGTCTGTCACAGGCGTTCTTCTTAAAGACCGTTTAATATAGAAAGTTGAAATTTGACATAGCTCTGAAATAAATGTAGGGTGCTACTTAAAATAACAAAGTTGTATGTGCTGGAGTGCGGTTGGGGACGGCGCAACGATTCGACACTTAGTCAAGTTGTGTCTCCCTGATGATTATCCAACCATCGAAAGTTTCTAATTTCTAACTTAAAACGCAAAAAAACAATGAAATACATAGACAGTGTCCGCATTAATGATTATTTTTCTTTGCAATGTTACGACATTTTAATTGGAGGATTGACACTGAATTTGTTAACAAAAGAACAACGATAAAACAAAATCCAACCCTACACAAACCAGTAATACGCGCGACAGACATGTATCATAATATCAATGTCGCAGTTGACCAACCGCGTTATGCTATTTTGCTGTATTAACTCCGCGATAATCAAGATAAGAAGTTAATTTCATTGTGTGCAAACACGCTGCCATTCTAGTGCAGGTAGTATAGTTTGTTATCTCAGGCCATCTCTGTTTATCGTTACACATAATACATGTGTGTCGTATTTGTTATCTCACTCCAAGTGTTCGTTTGTTTCTTTGTGTTTTAAAATGACATTTATTGGCGCCACTGGTTATTTTAATAATTATGACTAGCAAACCAGATATCCGTGTGAAGAAGTTATTATTAGATTGCGGAATTTAAAGTTATAAAGACATGAAATACAAGTTCAGATATGAAAAATCTTTTATAGAATTTCAACAAAAATAAATTGTGTGTTTACGCTTATGGAAATTTTCTGATAGGCGACTGGCTTCACTTTTAAATGCTTGTAGCGCCTCTATACCTTTTAATTCAGTGGTTACATATAGCGGCACGTTATATGCAATGATAACTATCGAATTTAGACATATGCCACTTTTTAATGTCAGGAACTACTTGATTTGAAAAATTCTTTCACTATTTATAAGCCTACTTCTTCCCGGGTATATGACGGGCAAAAGAGGAATGAGCAGTAAAAGAAAATATAAAGCAAGTCGGGGATACAGCACACCATTTTTGAACTAAACTAAAGTGATATGTGAGAGATTTTTTTGCTTTTGATTATTTCGCTGCCAAATCAAAATCTACCGCGATAAATCGAGCCGGAAAGCTGGTAGCTAGAGTCCGACTGAAGCTAAGGCCAGTTTTTTAGCCGAAATCTAACCTCGGTTTTTTTTTCACCTTCGGCTGAAGCCAAAGGTATTGTATAATGCATAAAAAGCGAGGGAAGCCGAATGTTTTGCCGAAGGTTTAATTTTTGGCCAAGTGTGGCCGAAGCCGACGCCAAAGCTTCAATTGGACGCACTAGTAGCCTATTATTATACAGCTAAATGTACTTAAAATTATCTTCATTAACTGTAAATGATATTTTAAACTGGAAAAACATAAAAAGCATTGACATTTTTAATTAGGCCATATGCATTATCATTAAGCTTTTAATGAAATGTTAATTAAAACTATATTATACGGAGATCTCGCGAAGAATTCCGACATTTATGTGATGCCGCACTTTTGTTGTACAATATAATATTGCACTGCATCTTATTTTATTCTAAGAAATCATAATGTAAAAATATGCAGCATTCATTATTATAATATGGAACTAATATAAGCTGCAGTCCTGCAGTGTTCATTGAACGAATCTGTTTACTGCAATTCGCGATATCTTTCTGGACAGTGTCTGTAACTACATAGCTGAGTGGCATCCAGTGATACTGTTGTACAAACATGGACAAAGTTCTACAATCTGTTTACGTTGAACCTACTTGTTTTAACATCTTCAGCGGGCTAAGGAAAAGTATGGAGGGTCCATAAAGCGCGTTTTGGCCCTGAGAAGCGCAGTGGTTCAACACTTTTATTTTTATTGAAAATGTTTGTTGGAAAGCAGCTAACAAAAATTTTCAATTGCATTGCAGCCGTATAAATCTATTAATTTATTTTATTTTTATGTTTGTTATGTGTTTTGGTGTCCTCTACAGCATACTTATATAATTAAAATTCACAGATTTCGCAATTCTTGCAACCATTGGAAATGATAACAGCATATATGAAACATAATTAACTGTTTATTATACACACAATATTTATCAATGCACTGTTTAGTTTTGTCAGGAATAACCCTATTATTATTCTGTTATATACGCGTTCACTTTTGCTTGATTACTTAACTTTTAAATGGATTTTTCTACAGTATTTATTAACATTTGCTCAAAAATAACACCGCAGATCGTCGAAAATACCTCTCAATTAACTAGACATGATATAAAACACATTTCGAAAAAATTGCACTTGTTCAATTTTGCATGATTGCTCCTCACTTGATCGCGACACCGTTGCCTTTTGGCCTTGAACGAAAACTCGTAACTCTGCCCCCATATACGAACATAAAAATTTCCAATGTTAAAAATAATGTTGCGTGAATATAAGTACAGTGAGGGTCCCATGCTTTTAAACGTTATAGAAGAGAAAGAAATTTATCTTCTACTTTTTAGTGCGTTGATATAAGCGTTTTTTATATTTTTTTAAAATACATATTTTTATTTCCGAATTTTTAGTCATTTATGCAGGCGGGTTTTGTTTACCTGCTATAGTTGTGCATGTTTTTGTTCAGTGAATGTTGCATTTTAACTAAAACGATTTTCTCTAATGCATTTATGTTTTCGATAACTACCAGATAAACAAAACTTCCCTATGTTGCGTCTTACGTGGAATTCACTGTATTTATATTTTAAATGACTGGAGACACGTTTTCCCACCATAAACACCGTCACTTCCACCACCTATTTCTTATTTCCGTTTTTTAAACTTATTACATAAATATTATTATAGCCAAAATATCAGAATATTCTATTGTCATGAAAACTACATACTACGACTGCAAAGTTTTACGTCAATTGGACACCTGGAAGAGGGTAAAAATCGAGTTGCAAGTTTTTTTACATAAACAAGTGAAGCTAATAGCGTGTTAAAAAAGCAAGAGAAAATTAATTCAGTAGCACAGATGAGTATTAAAAACCCTCAGCGTTTTAAATCTGTATATTATTTGCTACATGTATTAGTGCTAATCGGCGAAATATTATTATTTTGAGCAGTGAATCCAGGGCCGGCGCGTCAAAATATGCCGCCTAAGGCGAATACAACTTTTGCCGTCCCCCCCACATATTAAAAAAATTAATAAACCAATGATATATTTTATTTAGGTACTTAACAAATAAAAAACAAATGTAATTCTAATAACAATATTTACAAAAAATAATATAGGTATAGACACTTTGAAAAAAATATAATCATTTTTAAAAAGTAGAATCCCGCACAAAAAATTCGCTGCTACAAAAATATGCCGCCCTAAAAATATGGCGCCGTAAGGCGATCGCCTGTCCGACCAGGCGCACGTGCCGGCCCTGAGTGAATCTTTCCAAAATTTAGACAACAAATAGAAACACTATCCGCAGCTATACACGTGATTATTGTGGGACAAGCAAAGGGTCGATTGAAATAAATGCACGCACCGTCACACTTGATCTAAATCTCATGTCCAGTGGATGATAAATAGCAGCTAACTGGTGCCTGTGTGCCCTGCAGTCAACTGTTACCCATTGCAACCGGTGCTGAGGCAGAGGCCGGCCCGCCGCCGCCGCGCTCTATATTGCATCGCGCGTCTACAGAAGAACCTCGACGCTCTCTTTCTTGATCACTTGTCAAAATCCTGTATACAGTAGACTTCTGAACTTAACATGCCCTTAAGTTTTTGGACCAACACTGTTAAATTTACACACATCAGTGCCGTGTCCTTTTCAGTGCCGTGAACATGTATCTGTGTCAATGAAAAATAATATCGGCGTCTTTACTTTAAATGAATACGTTTACACACGTCCGGTGCAGTGACGTCTTTTACCATCAGTGTAGCTTCAGTTGAGAAAATATCGTGAAATAAAATGAATGACGAAATCACTGAAGACATTGTACCTACAGATTAGGTATCACTGATATGAAACGGACGACACTGATACTGAACTGACGCGGCACGGATACGGAACTTATGTGTGTACATTTTTTTTTTTTATTTAACTAAGCTTCATTCTCATTCCAAATCCAACATCACGCAATACTATAAAGTAGACTTATTAAATGTGTGACTATACGGGAGTGTGCAGGAAGAAAACTACAACTTGACAGACGAGGGCTTCTTTAGGCGCCATTCTCATTCATAATAATTAAGCATACACGTTCGAATTGCTTACTGACAATTCAGTTTTTTTACAGTTAGAAGGTTTTCCTGTACCATACACATAACACATACGGCCAGAGCCAAACCGCGAATCTATGTGTTCCGAATAAATAGCGTAGGTGCAGATGCCGATCTGAATAATAATACTTTATTTTTTTAAGTTTTTCTCAGCATTTTTGTCATTGAAATTGTTCTAAAAACGCTCGCGGAATTTTAAATTTATTATTACTTTTGCAAATAAATGTTTATGGTGGTCTCGTTTGTATATAACTTTGTTTAAATTTTTTATAGTTCATACAAATTTTAGTTTTGTACAGATTCAGACTTTTTGAAAATTTATCTCGGAACATATATTTTGTATTAAAAATTAACAAACCAATACTAACCTTTTTTAATGCCCAATGTCTAAAATTAATTACGTTCGATATTTAGCTAGTTTTATGATTTAATATTTGTTTCTTAATGTAAAATGCGAGCTGTAGATTGAAGGAAATAATTTGGTGAACTACCTGGTTTGTATACTCCGAAAATGGCGAAAAATTCCGTCGAAATGTCAGTACAATAATTAATGTAAATGTAACACAACAAAATTGCTTTATTAGATCCTATGCTACTTCGAAGAAATTCCTCTATACCAATAGAAATAAATAACAATCTCAACAGCAGCATGAAAAACGGCATAAAATTGAATGCCAGTGCAGATGAAGGATAATAATAGTAAAAAATCTTCCAAAATTCGAATCTTCCTCTTTCTCATTGGGTCATACATTTCCTTTCACTTTATTAGAAACTAGCGCGTATCCTGTCCTATAGTTATGGTACTAGTAGGACGGTTGTTTTTAAGATTTAAATAATGTACGAATTCCGCTTAGTAGTGCTTATTTAATTTATTTTTGATAGAAAATGTCATTTTGCAAATTAACATTTGACATTAGAAAAATATAGCTTTACTAATGATGAATCAAGTTGCAACTGTAGATATTCATGCGTTACATTTACAAACAAACACTCGTAAACGTTAATATAATACACTGTACGTACATGAAAACAAGCATATATATTTTTTTATTTTGTAAACAATTTCTGTATTCAGTTTAACGTCAACTTGTATATTTTCTATTTATATAATTCACGATTTTGCCTTGAAAATATTATTTTGTTGCCCAATAAGATTTCAGCGACTATAAAAAAGACAATTAAATTTTGATTAATGAAATTAAACAGACATGATTTAAGAGTATATCCTTATAAAACGAACGTCAATATGTTTACCACCTTTATTGTTTTATAGTAAATAATGAGTAATTTTGTAATTGTTATAATTTAGTTAATTGTATAGCATTACAACAATCGGTTTGTCCTTTAGCGTTTTACTAGTAGAATTCTCTTGCGTATATCAACAAACTGGGTGTGTTTTCTATAATATAAACCAGTTAACCTTGTTTAGTTTTTGGCTTAAGAAATTTGCATTAGACTTGTCAGATTTTATAAAAATTAGATTATTCATTGTGAAATTTTATATAATTGATTATATAAAAAGCAGTTGACAAATTTTTGTGACACAAAATAAAATGGAATAATATTAGTATTTATAATAACGGCGATAAAATGCAGCTAGTTTAAAAAATTGCGAAATATCTTGGATGCAGTCAACTGATCTTAATTAAATTAATATTTTTATAGAGCAGAAAATGATTAATTTTTTTTATATATGAAAGTAAATTTTAACACTAAGATAATTGCATCAACTAATTGCACAATTATTGGGCATGCGAAAAAGGGAGTTCCCCCGTCTAGGAAATAAATCGTTTTTGGGGAGCTCGTAAGGCGAAAGTTTAGATGCGCTCGTCCGTCTGAAACAAACGTAAAGTAATATATAGATATTGTAGATTATAGACGCTCGACAACATAGGTCATAAGCGTCTTAACGTAAAATTGTGTTGTTAATTTAAGTTGCGTGCATCATGGTTTGAAATGCCATAAAAGTTTAGCATTAAATTTATTGCAGTCACAATTAATGCTCATATATTTTTGATTTTGGTGATATTTGAGAAAAAGAAGTTGGAAAGCAAAAAATGCGTGTATGATTTTTTTAAAGGCACGATAGTTATAATTAGGTACCTATCTATTCATTTAAAATTTTGAAACTGAGGAAATGTTTTTTTATAAAGATGTTAATTGTTAATTTGTATTATTAAAATTCACAGATTTCGCAATCCTTGCAACCATCGAGGACATTGGAAATGATAACAGCATATATGAAACATAATTAACTATTTATTATACACACAATATTTATCAATGCACTGTTCAGTTTTTTCAGGAATAACCCTATTATTCTTCTGTTATATACGCGTTCACTTTTGCTTGATTACTTAACTTTTAAATGGATTTTTCTACAGTATTTATTAACATTTGCTCAAAAATAACACCGCAGATCGTCGCAAATACCTCTCAGTTAACTAGACATGATATAAAACACATTTCGAAAAAATTGCACTTGTTCAATTTTGCATGATTGCTCCTCACTTGATCGCGACACCGTTGTCTTTTGGCCTTGAACGAAAACTCGTAACTCTGCCCCCATATACGAACATAAACATTTCCAATGTTAAAAAAGTAAAATGGCGTTCAAATTTTAAATGTCGTAGAGATAATACAATTTAAATTAGATTAGTGAAACTTGTTATTAGTTAATAAACTAATAATATATCAATGAAATGAAAACTTAAACAGTGATTTGTAGTATTTATGTTGGTACATATATAATAATTTATTTATTACAGTTATAGGTATATGTTAAAGTTCACGTATAAAAAGCCTTTCTAACAATAAAAGCTCAACAGTTTTAAAACAAATAAATAATTAAATATAACTTAGTTGAACATTTGAGAAAATTTTCCTTTTTGAAAAATCCAAACATAAATGAAAATTAACAGCCGCGTATCCTTGTGCACCTAGGGAAACCAAGACATTGGATCAATTTTGCTTAAATTTTGTATGTGTTTAGGACGGTCACACCTCAAGGCGAAATCGCAAATCGCTCCTAAAAAAATATGTTTTGTTTCGAAAACGGCTCTAACGATAAATTTCACACTCTTAGTGCCAGAAATGGTATGACTAGTTCCTTTTAGAAAATTTAGGGAAGGAGGGTATGGAAAAAGTCCGAGTTTTGTCGGGACCGACCGTTTGTTTGTACATTTTACATCTGATCGTATTTCATATACAATCCATAACATATATAATATGTGTGCACAAACGTGATATGGTTTAGATAGGAATCTATGGAGCATTTAGCAAATTATATAAATACAGGAAGTTAAATCATGTCAGAGTTATCGGTGTGTTGCCTTAAGCATCCGATGAATTAAATAACCAGTTATTTCAGTATTTAAAAATCCACACCTCTGCATATGAAACCGAAGATTCTACACATATTGTGAACTAGACTAGAGGATGGCTAAAACTTGATTCCAATCGACAAAAATTTAGATTTTTGGAATAAAGGTAAATTTACATCTAAGATCAGAACCACACCGGATAAAATATATTAGATTTAAACCATATTTGACTTCGCTGAAACAGTTCTATACCGTTTTGTAACTGACACTGTTAACGACTTAAAAAAATCAAAATGTGTTGCTTTAGTAAGAAGTATTAGAAATACCTTTTATTTTGGTGTCCGTCTTGTGACTTCATGTGTTGTTAACACGACGCGTTAACGTTAATGCAATTTTTTATATTTCAGTATGATTTTACGCATCCTTGACAACAAATTAAATTAAATTAAAGAAGTAGGTATAGTTTAACGCCCGAGTATTGATGATGTATAAAATTTATAAAGCAGCTTTAGAGATAAAAAAATTTAGTTTATTTGATTTTTTAGATATGTAACTAACGAAATTAATATCAAAATTGCACATTCATAATTATACAAATATTTTGCATATCCGTACCTACCAAAAACGGGCATGTACAATTTTTGCATTTTTCCAAATTTCAATTTTTTTTTCGTGCTATATCTATGTATAGAATTTACCTCCTTTCATCCCCTAAAAAAAAACACGGTTCAAATTAAGGGTACTTTGCTTGATATGCTTAGGACATCAAAATAAAGTTCTCCACAAAAATTGAGCTTGGTCCGAATTTTTTCGAAGTCTAATTTTACTGAGCTAATTCACAGACAAAGCGAGTTGTATACTGTATAGTATAGGCGCTTCACCTATAACGCTATCGCGCCTAAAAAATCACTTCCCATCGTGAAACAAGTTTGCCAATATTCAACTAGCAAACTGTATTTTATTCGACACGTGGATTCTAAGTTTTAAATAGACTATAATGTTGTTTATACACTTCTAATATTATTAAGTATTTCAATTCCAGTAATTTTTGTCGATGTAAATTAAAAATTATTATGTAGGATCGTTATCTACCATCTCTTCATTCAATGAACTATGTAAATATTTTCTTGACTACTTTTTTATCGATAAAAAATGAATACATTAATTAGGATGATGATGTGTTGAGAATATAAGAAACGTTTATTTTTTATGACCAAACATGATTCATTTGTGTTTATTATATTTATTAATCCTATTTATAAACATAAAGCATATTTTATTGGTTCCATTTATTTTCAATTTCTGTGTTATATATTATTTTTATCTGAAGAATCTACATGACGGTGTAACACTATTAAGACTTGTGCTCGAAACTAGAATTTATGCAATACTAATAATATATAAAATAGTAACGGCCCACTATCTATAATTGCATTTTCTTGAGTTTTTTATGTATTTTCTCTATGATTTGATATGTTATTGTATTCATATTATAATTATAATAATTCGCTCGTTCATTCATCGAATGCGACATATCATAGCAGACGTTACTGACACCATTAATATTATTATAGATTTACTACTTTTGTGGTTATTTTGGTTATTTTGAAATTTTCTATATTTTGAAGCTTCACACGAACGTCGATAAAATGTATTCACCAAAATACACTAATAAATTTGCAAAAACTATGGCAAAACTAAGGCAAAATAGTTACAGCATCAAGCACAGGTCCACGTTCTACGAACGATGCCCCATGTATAGTGGATTAATAATTTTTTACAAAGTGTCTAGACATGTCAGCGGCACTAATTTTAATGATTTTAAGAAGGCCTTAAAAAAATATTTGATGGATTTAAATTTATATAGTCTGGATACATTATTATGATGTGAATTTTTTTATATTGATATTTTTACTTTGTAGGTACTGTATGTATTATTGACCTTTTGTATCCAATTTTTGGCCATGCAAATAAACGTATATCTTATCTTATCTTATGTAAGCCCGACGGGGTGGAGTAATTTCCACCGACAGCTGATTTTACCGACGCGACGGCCCATTGTTTTCTCAATTTAATTTATTTTTTTTTTATTTTTGTAAAACCTAATTTAACTAGATTTAAAATATCCCCCTGACAACTAAATGAAATGATTGTGAATATTCCAAATCTATCAACATCAATAATAATTTTATTATACCAAAGATTTAATATACATAAGCTGTTTAGCATTGTTGCCAATTGGATAACAAACGTTGCAGAACATCCCCGTGTGTCAGTTACAATATGATCCAACTGAGTCAGTAATGTTCTGGTCAAATAGCACATAATATCCTATACGAATACGCATGCGTATGACATACGCCGACAAAGATAATATGTGGAGCACATAAATTAACATAAATTATACATATATTACTTTTTATATGAATTATCATACAAACAAAACATCATAACATACAATACCTATGTTACATGCTATAACAGTTTCTTTTACAACGTTACATGTAAACCGTTTACAAAACTCTTGTGAAAATATTAATGGTATATTTCTGAAAAGATCTGAATATGGTTACTTGCACAATGAATGGGTTAGGCGTTATGGGGTTACAGCTGTTTCAACCAAAACGGATTTCACGTCTCAAACTTCAGGACGTAAATTTTTGAGTTAATTTGGTTGCTTAGTATATTTTAAATATAAGAATTAATCCGTAATTTTGACTGAGATATAGAGCCGATTTTGAGGGGAGACAATCTACCCCTGCAGGACTCAAAATGACAATTTACAGCAGCGGTTTTTAATTTTTGCTCTTTCACCGACCTTTTTTCAATTACATTAGAAAACGCTTGGTCCCCTACCTATTTTTAAGATCTGTACTCGAAGGAATAAATGAACATTTTTCTGATTTAGATGATATTATGTCAAAGGTGGGAAAACAATCCTAAACATTGCTTAAGCTTCGTGGGCTCCAGATTAAGATTTGCTGATTGTCTTTTCATTATTGATAAAATGTTGGCACTTCGTTTATAATAAATGTTACTGCAGAATTATTTATGAATTTATTTAATTTAGAACAAATAGTCATACACCAGTATCTTTCAGTTGTGTTTTAAATTAACCTAAAATTACTATCATTATGGTCTGAGATCCCCTCTCTTTTAGAAGATGAGAAAAGGAACATGTAGATTATAGTGCTTCTAAATCAGAAACTTTTTCGCTAATTAAAGTACTGTAAACTTTGAACTAATTTATGGTTTCAACTGTAAAGAAATTACAGAGTAATTCAACTATACAAGATGTATATATTTTTGCTTGCACTATTTCCGCAATGTCAAAATTAATACTTATGATTATAGTTAATAATATCGTGTGAATTAGCGTTACTTTAGGTGGATTGTTTTCGCATTATAAATATGTGTTTACTGTATATCTACTGAACGCACATTAATTCATATCTTAAAACACTCTAAAGCTAGGCTGTTCACTATGAGCAAAACCGTGCTATAGTTTTAAATTATTAATTTTTAGGGTTCCGTACCTCCGTATGGACCCCTATTACCCTGCCTACGATGTCTGTCCGTCCGTATGTCCGTCCGTCACAGAGCTCTATCTCACAAACGGTAAGGGGTAGCTAGTTGAAATGTTCACAGATTGTGTGTTGTTATGGCATGAATCCTGGCAAATATTAATTAGAATTAAATAAATCATCAATTAATTTTAATAAATTATTTTTATTAAGGGTCCTCAGACATCACTTTTAATGATCTTAGGACAAATATTGAACGATCCTAATTAAAATTTCAAGAATTGGCAATTGACAATATTGATCGGCTGAGAGTCTCTTAAATAGAATATGTTTTTCAAAATATGTCTTATCTATCGACCTGTTCTACACAAGTAGGTAAATATTTGGAATTTAGATTATTAATTTATTATTATCTTTGTTAGTGGCAGTACTTATTCACAATTGATTTTTCCAAGTTCTTACAGAAATTATGAGTCACATTTTTGTGTCCCCACTTAACACTTTTTAGGTCTATATATATATATAGGTAGGTACTAGTATTTTTCATTTGATTTTTTAAATAATTAATTTTTTTGCTTTTAACTCTTTATTTTTCAAAAAATATTCTCAAACAAATTTTGAATAATGAAATTAGAATAAGAATTGTCTATTGCTGAGGCAATAAGGCCTACCAGATTTTTTCTGCCACCTGATAGCGCCACTAGCAAGTGAGGTATATGTAATTCAAATGTAAGTACTGTTTATGTACATCATTTAACAGCTAAATCGCAGTTTTGCACTTATTTATTTACCTATTTATTCCTTAATAATGGAAGTGAATAATTATTGAACATGAACCGTTAATCTCTAAACGTTTGACACATACCTTACTTGCCACTAGCGCCATCTGACTAATAAAAAAAAATATTTCAAAATCGGTTTATAAATGACTGAGTTATGAGGTACAAACATAAAAAAAAATACAACCGAATTGAGAACCTCCTTTTTTGAAGTCTGTTAAAAATGTAAGCATTTGACACATACCTTACTTGATATACTAGCGCAATCTGACGAATAAAAAAATGGTAGAACTCATGGGAACGGATTCAATCCTAGGATTCGAAGGTTATTTATGTCAAGAAAAGTTTAGTTGATTTTTTGCGCCATTCGATAGACAATTTTAAGTACATATTATGAAGACATTATAAATATACGTGGATGTAAGCGGTTAGCAGAGGCCGATAGATTACAATACATATTATTTTTTCCCACCAAAATACAAGCAGTCAATACAATGTGAATTGTGTAACTGACGTCGGCTACCATAAAGCAAGGTAAAGTAAATTAATATATGCCTAAATGAAGTTATGAAATATGTAGTCATGTCAGTTTGGTTCATTCCTCATATCGTTTCTGTGTAAAACACATCAGAATGAATGTCACAGTTCACAAATGTATGCTGGAGATGGCACTTCATCATAGAAAAAGAAGCTTTTGTAGAAGCACAGAATATAAGATAAAATTTATTAACTAAATAAGATTCGTACATATAAAGACAACAAATAATTATAAAAAGCGTTCCATACAACCTGCTATCTAAAAGTAAAAAAAAAAGAAAAAGAAATTAATATATGAAGTATAATTTTTTTATAAATTGGGAAAAAGTCTAAAAAATAAAAAAACCCAAACAGAGTGGAAGTACTTTGTTTTAGAGAATCGACTACAAATTTGATTCAGCTATAGGATTCAGTTTGTGTTAGATGCAATTAAAATTAGATACAGACGCTTATGACCTCTGTTGTCGAGCGTGTATAATCTACAACCTCCCTGTCACTAAAATTAAATAACTCTCATGATTTTGAGTTGGAAACATAATATAACAATTGAAAATTAACAACTATGCATATGATTAAAACTAAAATTATAAATCTATATTACAATATATAAAATATAGAAGTTGAACCGCTGAACCTAGGAACTTGAAATTTTAGGGATATTTTCTCCTTATGACGTCGCACAATAAGAACAGATTCTCGATTTAATCCCTAAGGGATAAAAACGGGATTGAAAAATAGGCATTTTCCGAAACCGCTTAAATTAGAAATACGTAATTTGACATGAGTGTTCTTTCTCAAATCGAAAAGAAACGTATTCCACCAATTTTTTTCGATATTCGCGTAAAAATGGGGCGAAAATTTTCTTGAAGGGATGTGTTTTTCGAGTTACTATCACTATTCAAAATGAGCGAAATGATGCATTCTAAACCGCATCCAGGTGGACACAACTGAGAAAAATATTTAAAAACGTTGATATGGCGTTTTGAAAACTATACTTACGCAATTTCTATATCTACCTACAAATTAATTTTTCTATTGTAAGAAGAGTAAAAGAAATTGAAACAAAATGTTTCAAGAGTCGCATCATAAGCTGAAGAAGAATTCGAGAAACAATATTTTCAAACTTCTGAGATTGTTCCGATAACATACAGTAGGTATTAGTTATTAATCATTTACAGAAATGCTCCAAGTGATTGCAGGTACATTGTTTGTATACAGTGTGTACCATTAACCATTTATAACAAAGGAAAATCTTAAATTTTCAGTCCGTATCTAATATTTTCTACATTTAAAAATTTCAAAATGCCTAGTTTGTTTTATTCGAAACTCATGTTTCTTAATCGTACATTTTTCATTTTGAAGCAATTTTGACATCAACATTTTGTTCGTATTTAACTTCCATTTTTTAATCAATTAATTTTAAGAGTAAATCACGTTATCTGTCGACTAATCTTATGTCCAATAAAGTTTTAGTTGTTTTAAAGACTGATTCACTTAGTTTTTAGTTTAATAAGATTTTTTCTCCGAAATTCCGTTAAGAAATGTCAACCCGATTCATCGATTGCATCAGCACCATTTACTTATAATAGTAGATTGTATATCTAGTTGCCTAATGAGGCATATTACTAACGAGTTTTAACAGTCACATGCAGAGTCATAATATCATTACGCATGAGATATTATATATTATGGTATTTTTTGCCATCCCCGCTGCAGTAAAATAACTGTTTTTCACTTTATTTTCAGTATTTAAAAAAAAAATTTAAGTTCATTTGTGTTGTAAGCTTCACTCCTATAGTAGGCCGAGGCATGCACAGGCGTATGTAACAGCGGACGGATCAGGCGATTAAACATAATCACTATATGGAAATGGCTTGCTTTCCCACAATATAGTGTGCACATCGGCTTGTCAATAGTCACTCTACATGCATACTCACATGCATGTAAAGGAACTATTTTGTAGTGGATAGGGAAAAAATGAACACTCGGTATAAACACACACTGTACATGATTATATAACGAATGTGGGTTTAACTTACATATATTTTAAAGTCGCGTCTTTTTACACAGCGGCACCGAACGGCGGCCTTTAAAACACCTGGACCCATTGTTTAAAACCAACTCATAAGTATTTCAAACTTGCTGTGCCATACATACATACAAATAATATTATATATTGCCTGAGGTGCGCATATAGATGTGCACATTCTTGCATGAGTACAAGACGTATAAATCAAATATTGGGGAGCTTTGCTTTCGAACGCCTCTTTATGCCTAAATAAATTTGACTACATTTGATTTTTGTATACGCAAGAATCTTCTACTGTGTTCTAATAGAGTGTTAAAAGAGCGAGAGAGAGATTGATTATAGACGCTCGACAACTGCAGTTATTAGTGTGAATGTTAAAAAGACAACTCAAATTATTATTAGATGTTTATGATCTTAGTTGTCAAAGTCTAAGTAATGTAATTTGTAGTAATCTATTTTTTTTCCTGCAAATTTATAAACTTGATTAATTCAGTAATTAATTTTTCCCAGTGACGATAAATGGGCTCGTCGCTTGATTTGCTATGTTTTAATCCAAACAGAGAATTTTCTTTATAAAAATGATTTCCCAGCTTATTATACCTCGAAAAATAACTTTGAGAAGGTCACATTAGATTTCAGACGAAGGGAATTTCACAGACTTTATAAAAATGCATATAAATTTATTTATAATTCAATAAAATTTTACATTACTACTTTTAATAATTAACGTTTCATTAAAGCCTCGTTAAAATGTTGAAAGCTAAAACAAGGTGAACATAAAACAATGATAAATTATATGAGACAGTGCACGCTACTGAAATAATAGGTTAGGTTGTGTTTAGTTCATTATCGTTAAAAACTACGTCAGGAATCAACTGCAGCCACAAAATAAATCAAATTATTATTTTTCTTTTATATAACATACATTGCATATTGTACAATGGGAAATAAATGATTAATACGGCATAATTAATACACATAAAAACTTGACGTGCACGGAAAATCACGCATGCGCAGAAGATTCGTTTCCTAAAGCTATATTAAAAGTGCTTTTATAACATATCAAGATAATAATCCCGTATAAAAGAATTTTACCATTTGCAGTTCTTTATAGGACTTAAACGATTTAAGACATAATATTATATCTTATAAATTGGGGCTTAAAATAAACGTCATAACGATCTCGGATCTTCTAAAGCTCGAAATTTTTTGTTGGCAGTTTTTTTAGCACTAGAACCGTTAATAACCAAAATTGATCAGTTCCTGTCGATTTTTTATTTTTTAAATATTGAAAAATAAACCACTACACCGTCGTTCAAATTACGCCAAAAATTTCGGACAGGCTCTGGTATAGATTCTGTGTACTATTTGTGATATGAAAGGCAAAAAAAAATAGGTAAAAAAACTTTTAAGTTAAATGGTTTTATTTTAAATCATCAGCTGTACCAAAAACTATAGGAAATAATTAGGACACAAACCAAGGAGCACTTTGTGTCGCTGCGTCAGCGGAATAAGTAATAAAAACGTGGGGCGCATTTGAAATATTTCTGTTGGTGGGCTTGGAAACATATTTTTCTAGACAAGCCGTTCTTATTTAATAATTATACAGTCGTTATACAGATTTTTATGCGCCCCACGTTTTTATTACTTATTCCGCTAACGCAGCGATACAAAGTGCCCCTTGGTTTGTGTCCTAATTATTTTCTAGTTTTAGGTACAGCTGATGATTTAAAATAAAACCGTTTAACTTAATAGTTTTTTTACCTATTTTTATTTTCTAGTTTTTAGTTTGATTTCTGGTCCGTAACATTATGCAAACTCCTCATCCTTTCAACTGTCAACCTCCTGATTCCATCACCAGACCCTCGTTACCAGTTTCATAAGAATCGGTTAAGTAGAAGTACCTAGTTGAAAAAGCTATCGCAAGATTTGAAACAAAGATAGTAACAAACAAACAAATATACGGGGTCAAGCTAAATAAAACCGTTTAAAAAGTGTAAAACTCTAGGCTTTGTAGTCGCTTGAGTCATGTATATTAAGACAACTACTATAGGCTTTATGTTGATTGTTAAAACTCTTCGGGTTAATAACATTTAGGTATACACAGAAAACGCCAATATTAAAGTGGAAAAAATTATGAAAGAAGTATAAACTATGATCAAAATTTTAAATTATTGATTAGATGCTGGGTTGCAGAACGTGTTGTCAAAAAAATCTGATTGTGACTAAACAAATATTTCTTCACAAGAAAAGCATAATCAATTTATTATACGTGTATTTAGTATACTTTTTTATACAATTTCCACGTTTAAATAGTATTTTGCTAGGCATTTAGATCAAAATTTAACATAAAAACGATCTTTTTTCTGTGTAGATAATTTGCTTTTCTATGTCTACAATTTAATGTTGTACCTACATAATAAAAAGTTTGACAGCGGCGTTAGACTATTTCTGCGTATATAAAAAACTGTAATTATATAATCAGAATCTTAGGTAATTGTAAAATCAGATTTCTATGACATTACGTTCTGCATAAGGGTTGCATTAAGCCCGTAGAGCGCTCCAACAACAAACCGATGTGATGACTCAAGTGTCAAATACATACTACACTATTCCATAGACTGAGCTCGGACAAACTGCATGTGACCTCTTCTGTTATATAATCGCGCCTGTCTTCGTATACAGAGATTGGTGGGTTCAACGTGCGCGACGCCAATATTGACTTTCTGTTCGCTCCACACAACAACAGACGCTGCCGACGTGCGCGCTGCGACGCTCGACGCCATGTTTACACACAGTCACACTCCACAGTGCGCATAATCGCCGACGTTCAACTGATAAAACAAATGACTTCGTGCATACACGAACATTCACACACAAAACACATGCTGTTATTGTATATGTTCTGGAATCTAGAATAGATCATTTTCAATGAATGTATACAGGATGCCTCGATTAATAATTAATAATATGGAGAGCCTATTTTAAAAATTACGTGTGTACTGGGTAATGATGTCAATATTTTGAAGAACGTGCCGTGGCCCGTGAAATAGTATTTATTTAATTTATGTTCATTTTCAGCTCTTCTAGATTTCTGGGACTATTCCCATAAACTCTATTTTTTAAATAGCCCCTGAGAAAAGAATCTTGAGCTTAGTTCCGGAGATCTTGGTGGCTAAAGAATAGTATACAATTCCTTGAAATCAATCTTTAACCGTACACGATCTTCTGTTAACCAACGCTCCATTTTTTAGACTCGAAGTATAAAACCAACTCTCCAAATCCTACTCGCATTTAATTAAAAATGTTGCCGTAGTGACTAGTGAGTAGTTGATTAGAAATAAAGTGGGTAATATTTTTGCCGGACCCTGTAGTTGTATAAATAATTCTGCCACACATTTTGCGCTTATAGAATGTTCTGATATTACTCAACCGACCCCAACTGTGGTTAATAAAAAATGATGCACATAAAACGTCCTTTTATATAAAAAACTGTTTATTTTGAATAGGTACATGCAGTGAAGAGTAAAATTGAACAAAAACAATAATTACTTTCATTTATTTGCTATTAATTTGTCATTAAAACGTACATCGCGTGAATATATTAATATATACTCTGTCTTTCATTCATGTTTAGAACTATTGAAATATTTTGTGTCCACGCAAAACAATAATACTAACATTATCCATATCCGGCAATAACGACAAATTTTAATGTGTATAGAATAATAAAAAAATATCTAATGACACTCTAGCGAAACGTGATCCGACTAGAATTCCAATCAATATAATTCCCGCGGCCAATTGAAGAACTATCCTTTGTCCAATTCAAAGTCACCGTGTGCGATATTGGGTGATTTCCATTTAGAATAACATGCGCCGACGCATGTCACCTTATGGCATTAAAAGTGCATTCCATTAAATTGATTTGTTTCGCTGACTTTAAGCGATGTTTCGCTCACTCTCAGCGACGTTTCAATGACTCTTAACGATGTTTCACTGACTCTCAGCAATGTTTCACTGACTCTCAACGATGTTTTATTGACTCTCAGCAATGTTTAGTTGGCTCTCCGCGATGTTTCACAGACATCAGCGATGTATCGCTGGCTCTTAGCGATGTTTCGCTGGCTCTCATCGATGTTTCGCTGACACTCCGCGATGTTTCGCTGACTCTCAGCGACACAAGTCAACACCGTTAAGTCTGCTGAAGAGAAGAGTTGAGCTGCGTCTCAGCGTAGAGTGGGGGCAAAATTCCCGCTGTACTTAGGTAATTATCTACATTAAAGAATTAAGAAGAACATCGTTTCTAAAAACGCAATCTTAAGATAACTGACTGTATAGTTAACGATCTTATCGGTTAATTTTATTTTTCAACTTTATTATTGTTGAAAGAAAATTTAAAGGAAAATTAAAATTATCTGCTTTAAAAATTATTATTGCAATTGAGGCAACTCATAGTTACTTACCAGTCATCCCCCGTAAATTCAAGTATATATTAAAATAATATTTATTAATACGCTATTTTAATTATAAATTCAGAGTTAGTATAAGGTATATGTCATATAGGTTTGATATGTCAAAATTATTTATTAACATGTTAGACAATCGCAGAGCGAAATAATTAATTTATTGTAATTAATGCTCAATGAATCGCAGTGATGCTTAATTAATATTTATTGGGTTTTTACGTACAAGTATCGTCTGATCACATACCCTATTTTTAAATCAATTGGTCATCGTCATCGAACAAGAGATGGGTTATTGAAGTTCCAAATGTTCGCGAAAGTAAAAGAAATTTCAATTATTTGTCATCAAATAAAAAAGAAAGTTTGCATAGTGCATTAAAACATGACTTGAATTTAAATCAAACTGCATTCTTACATAAAATTATATAGGACAATTTTAAGTTTGAAGTTGTCAGGATACAGTCGTGATCGAATATGAAATCAGGAAACTTTTTACGTGCAATATGTAAATCATAAGCTGTTACAAACATTTTGTAACATTTACCAAACAACTAGAATATTAAAATATGTAACTATTTGCGTATTAATATAAATATAATAAACTAGCGACCCTGTCCGGCTTCGCCCGGATGCAATACACTACTCACTCGCTTCGCTCGTAATTACATTATCACTCGCTTCGCTCGTTCGCTATATATATAAACGTTCCGTGAAAAATTATCTAACTGATGGTGAAAACCGCATCAAAATCCGTTGCGTGGTTTGGGAGGAGTTAGCGGTTATACAGACAGACAAACAGACAGACAGACGCGGAAAGCGACTTCAATTTATACTACATATGTAGAGATATGAAATAACATAAAAATTATATACAAGTTAAAATTTTATTTAACGATAAATAATACATTCATTTATTATTAATATCGTAATTGATTCGAGCGATACCTTCTCCTGTGATAACCTTACAATGTAAGATTAGCAATACTGAGAAATAAACGAAAGGCTTGGGAACATTCTGCGCCCCACCTGAGAGTTTTCGCGTTTCCCCGCGATTCCCAGTTCTAGAATACTTTATACTTCATGAAAATTATGAAAACTGTATTAATTACGACCTTATGACGACAAAACCACAATATGCACTTTTATTTACATAATATATGTATGTATTACGTACATTATGTTATATATTATGAACATTTTGATCATAATCTTGCAATTGTTACCTCGTAGGAAAACAATATATAATTTCTATGAACAAGTTTTCTATCTACTAGTTTAATCTTTAAACATCAGTTTCTATGACATGTATATTTTACTATTTTTGCATTCACCGATATGTTTATTACACTTATACGAGTTGTCCCTAAATAATGTACCTTGAAAGCAATCCTCGATGCACATATTACTAATTTCACCATTTTTTCACTGCGCAGTTACGTAAGAACTTGAAATTTGGTATGCAGACAGAGTAATGTGTGAAGGTTTCCGCAGATATTTCAAAGGTCATTTTACAAAAAAAAAATATTTTGCGTCCTCTAAGACCAATAGTAAAAATTCAAACAAATTTTTGAAGTTATGCGACTGCGGAAAAATTTGCGCAAAGCGTTAAACGACGCGCGCGCCTCACTACTTTAGATAGAATGAACTATAAGTTTTAAAGAAAATCCGCTAAATGTCACTAAAAACTTATTTTAAAGTAATTTCTTTAGTTTCTCTAATTTTTACTAGATGTTGCTGCTAGTCGCTTAACGAGCTATTTTTTTTATAAAAAACAACTAATTTGGTGTAAGAAGTATAAATTATAACTTCGGCCGTGTGTAATGGCACACACAGCATTTTTTATTTATTTAGCGTGTGGAGTATTGTTAGAAAGAACTCACTTCAAAGATAAAAATGTTTTTTTTCTATTTTTTGTAGATTATTTTATTAAAAAAAATGCAAAAAAGTATGCCCTCTCCCTTTATGATCGAAAGTATTAGATCTAAAATTTTGACAAATTCAAGAGTGGTAAAGCTTACAGGAAAACCTTGATGAGGGATTCCTCGGCGCGAAAAACAATGTGCATTAGATATATTCATTTATTCTGTGCTATATACTTAAGTAAAAAAATTTGCAAAAACATTTGTTACATTCAATAAAAAATGTCTTTAATTTTGGAACAATAGGCACTAAAATTAATTTAAATTGCAATAAAAAAACTGAACAGTTAAACGTAAGTATGTGGAACGTTCCGGTGTCAGAATGCAAATGTTTTAAATAATTTAAATAATAAAGAAGCACTTGTTGCATTATTTTTATTTTATTAAGCTGTCAGATAATTCCGCAGATAACGTAAAGAAAACAATCTTCAAAGGTTTTATAATTTAGAATTAATTCAGTATTTAAAAGTACCTATTCTGACAACTCTTTTAAATTTGCTTCAGTGTGCACTTTTGTCCTTTAAATTTTAAAATAGGTACACTAAAATAAAGCCCTAACAATACTTAATAATTTAGCCTTAGTTTTCTTAGTACAGTTATGCTGGGCTTATCGTACAATTTTATTTTTTAATCACGCTGCTAAATGACGGTTGCTATGGCAACGATCAATAATTTGCCAAAATGAAAACGCAACAACCAATTAATGAACACGTAGCAATCAAAATTTAATTAAAAATTCGACTGATGACCAGTCCTATACTTCCCACCTAGTAAATATTTGCAAAAAATAAACACTCTTTTTTTTTTATTCTTTGACTAGGCCCAAATAACTTTAGCTGTTGGTGGTCTTTAAAACACAATTTAATTTTTATTCTTTGAAAAAAGCATGGCCCTCTTTTTTGTTTGGTGATCTACTGATTGCTATCTTAATATAGCAAAAATCATGGTTACCTTGATTTACGTACAATTTTTATTTTTTTTAGTAAAATATTTTTTTTCTCGAAAATTATACATTTTAGAAAAAAAAAATATTTACATTTTTTTCATATTATAACATCCAGAATTCATTTATATTTTTTTTACCTATGTTAATACGTGACATTGAGAACGTTTTTTTGAATATCTTAGGATCCACTGAACCGATTTGACTCAAAATCTAATCAGATCTAAGTTAAAGACTGATAAACACAATAGAACAATCGGCATGCCAGTATGTTGTTTCGTTCTTAAGATATCGAAGGCGAAAAATTGACCACATACACACACACACAACACATACAGACATCAGTCAGAAAATGATCTTAAACGATTGCTAGGGTCTCAAAACGTGAAATCTGTTAAAATCTCGAAATATTTTTTTCGGACTAAATCCATTACTTCCCTACCATAGTAGAGGTGGGAAGTAAAAAATAGCCTGTTAAAATTGTACAGTAAACCCAGTATTAATCGTTTTTCCATGTTGCGCCTATTAACACCCAGTTCAAAATTTTTGCGTTTTGGTAGAGTCGACTGTATTATATATTTTGTGATTTATATTCAATATGTACGAAGCTAAGTGTACGTTTTTTTATATTATGCTACAATGCATTGCACATACATGATAAATTGCTATAATGGCTATTATTTTCATATACCTATAACGCCAAAACGAGTTTTGTGTGTATTGTCAATATTCAGTTACTACAGGATACCGCTGCAATCTCCGTAGGATAAAAACAAACTATTTATAAAAAAGCGCCCAAGTGCGTGTCGGATCACGCGCAGTGAAGGGTTCCGTATAGTCGGGATGAACGTTCACGGTTAAAATTCAAAGTTAATAACAATTTATAGTCTTTTAAAAGCGTGTAACTAGCATATTTATGAGAGTTCTACAACCTCCGTACTCACGGCCAGAATACGGAGGCTGTAGAAGTCTCATAAATATACTACTCGTGTAACCGAAAATATTCCATATCTCAAAAACTGGACAATATATCTTATTCAAACCAATGTTCATTGAAAGTATTTTATACTTTAAATTTTTTCAGAATTTCAGTTGAAAAGTTAGAGGGGGGCTCACACTTTTTACGACTTTATAGAAGCGTATATCTCACTAATTATTGACTTAAATAAAAAAGTAATTTTGAAACTTCTATATCATTTTTCAAGACCTATCTAGCGATACCCCATACGCTTATGTGCACTGGAATTTTTTTTCATCCCTCATCCAATGTATGGAGTGCTAACCCTATTTTTTTTATTTAATTTCACTACACCATTGTATAGCGATTCATAGAAGACACTTACATATACATTCCCATCTATACAGTGCCATAATAGTCTCCGAGTAAAATAGTTGCGACATACGAACGGACAGGACGAAATTATACGAGTTCCGTTTTTGCCATTTGACTACGGAATTCTAAAAATATAGCTGATGCACTTAAGGCCAATAATTCGCATATAAAATTTATTTCACATTTTTGCAGGTTTTCTGTTTTATCCATTTTATTAAAAACTAGTTTTACTTGGGGATTTTTTCGGTTAATTAACAAGAATCGTGTGATGCTGGACAAACATATAAATTCTGAAAATTTTTCAAACGATACAGTTTAAACAAACGCATAACTAAATAAATAGCTAGATGCCCGAAAGACAAGCAATGATGCAATTTTAATAAAACAAGTGAGATGCAAAATGGAATCTGGTGAATGGATTACTAAAAAGAGATAGACTCTAAAGGATAGAGTGTAGAATATAGACGCTCGACAGCTTAGACCTATAGAAGATTTTTTATACGAACCTTAATTACAGACGTTATAATATTAGCAAAGTAACGATTAAAATACATTGTAGGTACAGTTTTAATAAGCTAATTTCTACATTTGCATAAATTAGTCTGCTTTGCTGTCAAATTGGTGCAAACTGTCGTCATCTAGAAGTGAGAATTAACTGTCAGAATTTCGACACTACTTAAAATTGATAGTTCTGCACTTTTTTTTTAGTTTTCTGTTTTGATAACTCGTTAATGTTACATTTATGTGGGTTTGCACATTGACTTGTATATTGGGTGTTCGTTTTTAATAGGACTCTGTGAAATTAAAACACGATTATTTTTTAATTTACCATTGGAAGTTATTGTAAACAATATTAGAAATCTGCCTTTATCTACAGTATGTACCTATATATAAAAAAGATTAGAAATTCAATGGACTGAGAAATATTATATCATTTTAATATAAATTTAAAATTTTCTATCTATTTACAATATATTAATAATTGTAGAAAAACAGAAAAATAAAGGCTTTTATGAATTTTTGTTAATAATTTTTAAATTTGTATTTACGATATAGCTACTCCGTAACAATTTTGCAATCAAAATTATTCTTTTCTATAAATAGAACACTCGATATTATATTGTACGATTTTTTTTTAATCTCAGTCAATCATAATTAACCCTAGAGTTATTAATTATACATATATGTCTTGAACAAGTGCTCCCGCTTGTTTGTTTCGTATAATTTTAATCAACCTGTACCCATCACTGTTAACAAGTATTTAAGACTTTATTTTTTTCTTTCATTTTCAATGTTTGACTTTGATTATTAATAGTATTGACTTTGATCGATGATTGTGCATTACGTATCACAATTTAAATTCACTAGCATTCCACTTAATGCAATGTATACAAATGTGAACGAGTTTATGTGAAATAACGTTGATATCACTGAATTCTTTTGGTGAAACGGTGTTTTGAAAAATCATCAAAACATAACCTAACCCCGTTAACTAGCACAGAGGTGGATTATAATCGAATATTGTAGACGCTTATGATTTCAGTTGTCGAGCTTCTATAATGTATAATGTCGCTCTATTCAAATATCAGCAGATATAACATATTATATTTTTAAATTACTTTACTATTTTAAATGAAATTGAAGACAATTATTTAAAGCATTTTTTACGTTCGTATTCGCTGAACGCAGTTAAAAAATCAAGTTAAATGTGTACAATAATCTCCCGCTTAGACCTTTCAATTGACTCCATTAAACTGAGCGCTGAGTGAAACAGTGTTAAGCTAGTAATACATTCAAATCGAAATAGGAGGGTTTGTAAGTGCGCTAAATTCTCGAAAACTATTATTATAATAATAGTTTTTTTATACGGCTGTATGCAATTGAAAGATTTTTTCGTTGGAGAGCAGCCAATTATATAATTGTTTCGAAACATATAGGAAAAAATCACTTTACCAACCAGTGGTCACAGTCAGGATTCTAACCTGAACCTTTCCAATTTCGCGTCGGAATGAGCTTACAATACTCAACTGTGACATGATTGCTAAATTAATATTCTTTAGCAATCATGTCACAGTTGAGTATTGTAAGCTCATTCCGACGCGAAATTGGAAAGGTTCAGGTTAGAATCCTGACTGTGACCACTGGTTGGTAAAGTGATGTTTTCCTATATGTTTCGTAACAATTATATAATTGGCTGCTCTCCAACGAAAAAAATCTTACTATTATTGATTGTAGGGTGTAAAATTATATAGTGCTAAAACGCTAAACCAATCGTGTTACAGCGAAAAATTAGTTTTTAGAAAACCTGTGAATATATAAAAGTGAAGAGGCAAAAAAGTTAAAAAACAGTAGGTAAGATAGAAAAGAATAGTTGCGTACAAAGATTTAAATTAACTAAGTTTGGTAAATACGAGCCTTCTTTAATAATTCTACTTATGAAACAACAATCAGCTCACATAAAAATAAAAAAATAACTCTACTATACTAATACGTTTTCAATTTTTTTTCTAAAAAGGGCAACCGTTTTGGTGGCTTTCTAAGTTAATACGAGACTTGATTAATTTT
The DNA here is from genome assembly GCA_039654895.1 of Mongoloraphidia duomilia. Taxonomy (NCBI): domain Eukaryota; kingdom Metazoa; phylum Arthropoda; class Insecta; order Raphidioptera; family Raphidiidae; genus Mongoloraphidia; species Mongoloraphidia duomilia. The sequence goes on from CM077522.1 coordinate 14,342,907, forward strand.
TTAAGACGTTATTTTTAAAATTATACTTATATTCAGATCTTATTTTTGTCGAAAAATCTAAAACCAATTTCAAGCTTTAGATAGTTTTTCTACATATTGTAAATACAGTCCTGATAATTTTTTTTGAATAAAACATTCACAACATGATTACATTCGGCTTTTGAAATATTCAGCATACTATTACAACAAATTAAAAATAATACAAACATGATCAATGAAGAGAGAAGCAAGTGATATTATATTATGTTCTTATTATATTTAATAAATTGGTACCAAGTAACCAACCTTACGGTATGATGCCATTGATGATCAATATAATATGGTATTGTAAATCACGTCCGGAATACCTGATGATCTGATCAATTGATCAGTTCATTTCTGTCAAGCCGCAACAAAAATAGCCCACGTTCTCATCTCCGTTTCTGTGAAACAGAATTTCAACGAATCATATCATTACTATACGAGATACTATTTTCTGTGACAAACTAACAAACAGAGAAGAGAGATTTATCAAGAAATTATTAGTCCTATCCGTAAATAAATTCACATATTAGTGATTAAAACACAATAAATCAGACGACATATTATCGCCATGATATTTAATAAGGCGTCCAGCCATTAATAAAAATAGCTCTCGCAGTAAGTGCTTTTCTGCGGTACACTGTGCATATATAAGAGAAATTAAAATTGTCTACTATTGGCACTGTGGAGTAATTGGAAACTTGCCTGACGCGTAATCGGGAGTTTCGGGTTCAAGTCCCGACAGTGGCATTTACATTTTTCTTATATAATAGCCTTAATTCTATTAAATATCATGGCGATAATATTAAGTCGTCTGATATATTGTGTTATTCACTAATATGTGATTTTATTTACGGATAGGATTAATAATTTCTTGGTTTATTATAATATTTCCGTAACCACCTTACAGATCTTCTGTATTTTGATTTGATTATTATTATTTATTAACTTCAAAAGTGCTAAGAGGGGAAAAGCTAAAATTTAAACGAATGGAGTAAAACTTTGGCCGTGCGTGTATGTGGGTGAGGCACATATTCTTTTTTTTACTCAGTTGAACTATTTATTTAGTATTCGAATATTTTTTCTTTTTTTAAGGTATGGTACCTTATCTATTAAGTTTTAATGAAGCTAATTGGTACACCCGAGTTAGTTTTTAACTTTTTTATATATTAAAATGCACAATAATAATGTTAGACAACATCAAGTCGCAACCATAACATTATGTTGTGCTATGTTTTGATTATTTTATTGCATCTTTTATTAATCCAATAAAACTTAGGTTTTATTGCTTAACAAAATGTTTTTATTAATGTACCTTCATTTCAGAGAACCATGAGTACGATTTTTCATGGGTTAGTAAATTAGATTTACTTTTACTGGTTTTTAAAGACGTTCTATTAAAAATTTATTTTAATTTTATTGATGCTAGACTTATTAAATCGTTGAACGAAAAATCTAAATTAACTGTGAGCTTCGAATACGATTTTTAGGGTTCAGTACCTCCAAACGGAACCCTATTATTGAGCCTACGATGTCCGTCCGTCCGTTTGTCACTAGGCTCTATCTCATAAACGATAAGAGGTCGTCAGTTGAAATTTTTTATCAATCATGGAGGAAAGGATATTTTCCTCGTCGGTGAAATACTGAATTTATTGCTTAAGATAAAACTGATCGATCGAAAATCTTTGATTAAATAATATTTTGTACAATAAAATCTTAAATCTCCCTATACTGCATCAAGCATCAATGATTCCTTTGAGAACAGTTTCCTCTCATTGCACTTTTCTGCAATGAATTATACTTGTGCATAATCTATCAACACCTGATGGCAAACGATGGAAATAGAAATACAATGAGCCGAAAACACAATAAATTCCTAGTTTTACGTTTCTCCAATTGGACAGCTTATTTTAGTGTACTTAAGATCAAGAAAAGCTTATAGATTTGCAAATATCTGTAATTAAATTGCGGCTATTAAAAAGTTAAGAGTCTCAACAAGTTTATAGATCTTCGTCATCAAATAAATGGAATATGAGAGCTGCGGTTGTTCTGAAGTAAGGCAATGCGGTTTCGCCGCAGGGGCACAGCTGTTTTAGTAAAACTGCGGAGTGGACAAGTCGTCAAACATCGCGCTGTATAGAATAAATCAACAGCTGTGTGAATTTTATAGTCATGGATAGAACCATAATAAACCGAACCGCATAGAAGAAGCATTCCTTACATTGTAACGTTGTTTCGACTTGAAAACAACAAGTTTACGAGGTCCTGAGATTAGTTTCCGATAACTACCTTCCAAATTTAGTGAAGCAACAGTGATTCAATACGCTAGCAAAGTTTATCTGACTCAGCAGATGCGTGGATTACCGAACAATTTTTCGTAGCTACTTCTGATTCAACTCTGTAAAATCACAGGAATTTATTTATACGAGTTAATTATTTAGAGTTGGTGATTTTATTTTCTACTTACTATTTCTCCATCTTTATGGACAAATGATCACTATTATGATTGTAGTGCATTTTTAAAATTAGATATCTGAGGAGATAAGGCTACTGACGCTAAAAACACATTTGTAATGTAAAAAGGTTGGCAAAAATCAACGACCCTCTCCCAAAATTAAGATCGCATTGTAAATCATTCGTCAACTGTTTTTATTCTCATTCCAATGTATTTAGCGTCTACGTTTTCGCCACTGAACAGCTCACGTTATGTAAAATCTAAACTTACATAAATGATTGTCAATGGCTTTAATAATAGTAAAGTCACGCCAGTACTTGCTAGACTTTGGTACTGTTAAGTTGTGATCTAGTGGTTTGACTATTTATTTGTTACTTATGTGAATTTGTTGTTTTCATTCATGAAAGGCTGACTTTAAAGTCCAATAGCTTATACGACACAATCATAAATGCACAAATGTCGAGGATACTTGGAAATATCAAATTCAAAGATCAGTCGAGGTATCTATCATTTATTTACTAATTTTATTATTATCATAACGTGGCTTGTAGAGCAAACACGCACAAAATGTATCATTAAATTAGAGGTCCTATATTAAACAATAAACTGTTAAATTCCCGGCATCAGTGACCGAGGGTGTCGACCAACGTTATCTCTTTTTAACTGAGAATAAAAGTGCATTACTACGAAGTTAAATAGTAATGCACTTTTCTGCTCAGTAAGAAAAGAGAAGAGAATCCTGAGAACGTTGGTCGACACCCTGGGTAACTGACGCCGGGGATTTAAAGTTTATTGTTTAATATAAGACCTACTGCACGCTGAAGACATACACAAATATGCGACCAACATTTTATTTCAAGTCATTTATTTTGTGTAAACGTTCCAACTGCAAGAGAACCAACGTTGTTATATGTTAACTAGATGTAGCACTTGCATTATACCATACGAAAACACACAACATAAACGAATAATTCAGTGGCAAAACAGAACCAGTGTTCGTCGAGTCTCCATTTGCCGGGAGCGGCGCCTGATCGATGATCCTCATCTCCCATTTTGTTAGACTACGATCTTTCAAACTCGCGTAGATTTCCTCAAGTTTACCAGAAGTTGTTGAATTACAGGAGCTTCTTTTTGTTGAAATTAAACGGAATACATTTTCCAAACTTTTCTTTCTTTATATCATAGAAAATATGGCTCTTTTTAAGATGTATATCAATCAAACGTTCACTGATTTTTTTCTTTTTTAGGACTTATTTGCCTTTCTACTTCTGAGGGACTATTGTAATTTATTTGGTTAGATCTAAACGGAATACACAGACTTTTTAACAATTATATATCCTAATTCTATGACTATTCGCATGCTCATTTTTATTTATATTTTCAAAAAACAAAGTTAATAATGACCATTATACTTTCTTTCAACATTTTACTGCAATGCAAGAATATGCCGCTTTTAGCGTTGGTGTATAATACTCTTGACCACTATAAATTCAGTCAGCTCAGACCAAAAATAAAAATACAATCAAATCGAAAAGTTTTGCGCGCTAAAACAATTAATAAAACATGTACTGCGCTTCGAAAATTCGTGTTCGGAATGTACCTACATTGTCTAAAACCATGATAATAAGGTAAAAAGTGATAGTTTGTTTTTTATTTAAAGAAGTTTTTGTAAACTGGGGAATGATATCACTTATTGACGATCTGATATTGATCGTTTAAGACCGATATCATCTATCTTTTAACGTCAATCAAATCGGTTTATGTGTCAATCAATGTTTGAATAGAATTAAATGTGCATCTCTAGTGCCTTTACAAGAGGCACGGTTGGTATAACTGAAGTTACATGGGGAATCACATAACATTGTATCGCGTCATCGCGTTGTATTATTCATATAGCTCTGTTTGGTAAGGAGTTATGAGGTGTTTTGAACTGGTTCTCTTAACACTATAAAGCCGAGTGCTTTTACACGAATCTTGGTGTAAGCTTCGAATCACCAGTTTACCACTTAACTTTGGCAAAACTAAATGCAATCTCTCCGTCTGTGGAAGTGCCTCGAGTTCCCGGTGGCCCCGGGTTTTGGAACATATCTTCTAAACAAGAAATTTCCATTTTCTTACGTGGATTTAGCGTATCTTTTTCTGTAATTATTGTAAGTTTGAAAATGATCTCAAATTTTATTCACAAAATTAAAATTTACTCAGATATGTACTTTTCAAATTAATTTAAATTGCCAAAAAATATATGCTGTTATTTCTGATCCGACTTTTAGTTGTATCCAAAAGGCCCTATGATCAGTTCGTCCCTGCACCTCTCCACCCTTGTTACCCACATTCGATACATCTGCTTTTTAACATTCGTTATTAAACACGCATCTACGGAAGTTGTAAAATTACGATTTCAAAATATGCGGACAGGTGGAAGCTAGGTGTTACATTACAATTGCTTCTTTCTTCTACGCAAGGAAGCCAGCGATGTCTATTTAGGTATGTTCAGTTGAATTATACTTTCGATTTTCGAACAGTTCTCAATAAAGTCGGATTGGTCACTAAAGAGAGAGGAGAGATTTAGATTATAAATTTATAGACGCTCAACATTTGAGGTTATCAGTAATCTGGATAAAAAGATTTTCTTCATTTATCCAAACTGTCTGTATTCAAAATTTTGATTTGTCAAAATGTTAGTTTTATTTACTAATATTGCTCCAGGTTTTAATAAACATTTCCCACTTTTTGTAAGGCAAATTCCTACGATTCTACGTTATATAAAAAAGACAACATTCACATAAATTAAATAATTTGTAAAATAGAAATGAATATAAACGTTGCCTAACTGTATATTCTCTTTGTAACGAAACAGGAGAACAGGGAATATTATTAACCTAGGGGCTTCGTTTACACCGGATGATTTTCATCATTTAACGTTGACATTTCATTATTTTTAATTATTTTTTCGTGCATGATAAAGTCCTTATAAATATTCAAGGAAAATGTTTACTTGCATAAATTTACATGATACACTTTTCTTTGCATTTGTTAAGTAAACAGCAGTATATCATAACATAATTACACGAGTATTTTGTTACAAGTGAAAAATTTTTAAGAATTGTGGAAAATGGACTAAACATGATTTTTGTAGATTGAGCCAAAAAATACCTGATATAGTAATGAAAATGCTTCTCACATTGATTTTTATCTTGAGTTTTCGTCCTCTGCTCTAAATGAACGTTCATTAATGTAGGGAAAATATTGATGTCAATATTTTATCATTGTAAATCTCGAAATTGACCAGATAATGCTTGAAACGTCAACACGGGGTAAGTTCGGTTTTACGCTCGATTGATCGAGCCGAGCGAACAGATTTTTGGTCACGTGACAACCGAGCAAATCGAGCCATCTAAACAATTCCGAACGTAATCTAGCAGATTTTTCCAAACGTCAGAATAAAATGGCGCCAATAATTTAAATTCTTATTACTAAAGCCGAAATATATTCTTTATTGCTCCTCATTTTGATTTAATTCAACATTGTTATAATAATAAATCATTAATCACAATTTTTTTCGTTTTATTCCTTTATTTTAAAATTAATAGTAGTACTGGTTGTTGATTTTTTCGACCCATAGATATAATAAATATTTTATTTAATCATTCTGTGCGATATAGACTTATTGATTATTACTATTCTTTGAATAAATATAATTCGTGTGTTTTTACCTATTGAAAAATTACCTCATATAAATAAACTTCGAAATTTATCCATTCTCACAACAAGTGTTTCCGCTCATTTTTAAAATGAATGCTCTGAAGATGGTTGAATCTGCTTGCTCGCTCGCTTTCCTCGGAGCAAATCGAGCACGCTCGATCTGCTCCAGATCTTAAAACCGAACGCAGGATAGAGATCTTTCAGAGCATATAAATGTTAAATCCGAACGTATTAGAGCACTCCGATCAATCTGAGCGTAAAACCGAACTTACCCACGATAGAAGTCTAGCAAACCAGTATGCATATTATTATTTATTACCTACAAATTCTATGTTAAACGTAATAGTTTTCTACTTTTATGCACAAAAAATGTAACATTTCTATATTTTATCAACAAGAAGATAAAATTTAATCTCGCTAAAAATTGAAATATGAATTGGTGTCAGGTTATGCTAGACACTTAAAGCCAAGGAGAGGACGTATATATAGTCTCTAAACTTTCATACATATAAATTGCAACTGTAGGTATCGTTAATTTCTGAATACTACAAACATAATTTTTTTATTTTATAATGCGTTTTGTAAATCATTTGCTACATTGATAAAATAAAAAATATGTGTTTCAGTCAAAATTACAGTTCACATTTTTTATATGAAAAGACAGGTGATCGACTACAGCAACCTATTTTTAAGTCATTGTTCGTTCCTTATCCTTCTCTTCCTACGACGTATTGTTTTCAACCGTCATATCTTCCCACTCCTTCACGCCGCGATGAAACTGATATCACAGTATGTTGGCTTGGCCTAAAAAAAATTAGATGCTCCCGTTAAGTCAATTGTTTTCTTCCCCAACAACTCCGTATGCTCTTACTTAAAAGAAGTCTACCGTACTCGATGCGGAGCATAATTAGGGAATGCAATCTCGTTCTCGCGAAATCTCGGCTATTTTTTACGAGATTAATCTCGGACGAGAATCGTACGAGATCTCGCGAGATAATTGAGGTTACACTGCGGCATTTTTCACGGGCGAGTCGTGGGGAGCGGGGTGGGGTCTGCCTTAACATTTTTTTTAATTTGTTTCCTTACTTTTCTATTTTTTAAGAAAATTAGTAACATATTTTGTTAATCTCGCGAGACTGACTTTCCTAATCTCTCGAGTTCTCGACTTACTCAAAATTTCGTGAGATTGCATTCCCTAAGCAGAACGTATACCATGGTAATATTTTAATTTGGTCAAAGTATAGTTCGTGCCTGAAACCAGATAAAATGCATTGAAAATGAATTTAGCACCTGTTTACAGCCGTAAATCAAATTTCAAATAGGTAGGCGTAACCTATTAAATGTTGTGCCTTATAACTTTTTAACATTGTAAACTATTTCAATAGAGCTGTTATATTATACATGATGCGCTATTTTATTAAACGTTACCTGATATATCAATCTAAAGCTTTCTAGAAATGGTGATCGGAATTACTTATATCGAAATGTTTAAAGTAATTATTATTAAGTATAAGAAAGTGAACTGAAGTTTTTTACCGCTTTGATACGTATTATATTTTAAAATTATAAAAAATGTGTAAAAAGTAATATCATCTACTATCACAATATACCTACATTTATCACGGTTAGCGTCAATCATTGACGTAGCCGAAGAGAGGGCTTGTGGGGCTAAAGCTCACCTCGCCCCCCGAAATCTACATGTGCAACCAGTCTTGAGTCACTCATTATATTACGTGCCACATTGTTTAGCTTTGAGATGTCCCGCCGGATAAAATTCCCGAAATAAATTTCTGATTACGTCACTGACACCTATCTATAGTGTATCCTATAACCACTCCGCGGCGACATCGTCGGTATTGTCCTAACGCAAAGACAATAGACTTGTTGTGAAATGTTTATGTTATTGGTGGCGGAAAATTGTACTCAAAACGGGGAAAAAATTTACATACTAACAGTGCAAATGTATCGTGAAATTGTTTATTACAAAAATAAAACAAGTAACATAAACAAAAAGTTTATCGAAAATGGAATTCGCGACGTTTTCTAATATCATGGCATTAAACATTATCAGTTATTGCCTTGTAAAACTTACTTTACAGCGAATTATTTTCTAATGAAATGTGGAAAAACTGTATTTATGAATTAAAAAATATTTTATATTAATAATAAGATGTACTCATTATCGTACTGTACTACAATAGTTAAATCACTGATGATTGACAAAATTAAGACTAACTGTGTGTTTACAAATATTTTGAGATTAGTAATTTACACACTTAATACAATATAACATATTATGTTGCAGTAATTATGCGTTTACATTATTCAACTAACCCAGCCTTAAAGGAGCATTGAACGAATGATTAATTTCGTGAAGATTTTCTTTTAATTTTGATGTTTTTAAGCAATATGCCGTAAAGATCACTACAGCTAATTGTGACAGCTCAGTTTTCTTGTTTTTTCACACATTTGATAATATGTCTGGCTTTGAGATACCGTTCTCCTTCAACGAAATTCCTTTGTTTAGAATTCGTACCGGCCCAATCACACATTGCACTTATATTTATCATTTCTTATCACTTCGAAAATCGGAAAATTACACACAAAAGTATACCCCGTATATGAAATTTCCCCCCGTCTGCGCTGTATTTTTTAAGCTCCACCCATCTGACGGATCCCAATACCTAATATCAATTTTATCTTCTGCCAAAACAACATTTTATGAATTAAATCAAATTATGAGCTGATAAACCATTTCGTCTAAAACAGCCAGTGCAATCTGCCGTTCGGATGAAGCCAATTTTGAACGATTAATGTTTAAAAAATTTTAAAAAGCAAGTTTCAAAATAATGACGCAAATGATCTGGCAGTACCTCCTATCTTTACTTTTTTTGTCGAAAACGAGATATAAGCTAATTAAATTTTAATGAACTTACTAAAATACTGGCATATTCTTATCTACTAAAACGTTTACTAGTTGAATTAACTTAATGTTTGATACAATAACTCCGATGGCCAACTTTTATAACAGTGAAATATTTTGTGTTCAAAATTTCATAGATTGAAAAACTGTCGATTGAACGCGAAAAGTGTAATTTTCTCCATTGCAATCTGATTACGAAGCGATAGGTTACCATGTTATTCTTTTATAAAATATACTGTGGGATATTAAATTTTTAAAAATTGGTACTTGTAGGAATGACAATATTGTAAGTTATAATTTAAAAGTTGAAAAAACTACATAATAGCATATTAAAACCCCCTATGGAATTGTTTATTATTTATAAGGGAATAAAAATGAATAATAACTGTTATAATGAGTTCTCAGTTATGGTGACTGGAGAGCAATTTATATTTTTTCCTTATAGTAGAAGTTAATTATTTAGGCTGCTTAATTAATCGACGTGAACAATTACTTATTAATATTGATATAAAAGCAATTATGAAAATATAATGACAAAATGATTTATTTCTGAGATGCCTATGATCTTTAATTATTAAGGTTTCGTACCCAAAAGATCTAAACGGAACCCTATATATATTCTGTCTGTCTGTCTGTCTGTCATAGCCTTCTAGCTTCTAAATTATAAATCTTACAATAATAAAATTGTAACATTTCCCTAAAATAAATTATTAAACGTAATATCAGTCAAGATGACTGGTACAGAAGTTCAAATTGTTCAGGTTCCAGGAACAGCCCTAATTCCTACGTCACATTTATTTCTCGAATCGAACGTTGAAACTGTGCCGTCCGTACTACTCGATCATTTTTAAGTTTAAAAAAAATTTGAGACACAAAAATTCAATTTGAAATTATAATAAGAAACCTGTTAAATTTCTCTTTCTTTGGCTTTCATTTGCAGAAAAGAAAAAAATAATTAGTGTGTCAAAAAATATACTATGGGTAAAAAATTGCACACTCAAAAACATTTTGAAGTACTTTTTATCTTATCACAGGTATTTTTTTAAATTGTTAAAGATTATAATAAATGACAGCTTTTTATCTTTGCATTTGCGAAATACTTCAATTTTCAAAATAAGATTTTGTTCTAAAAATAAATTAAATAGATACTAGTCTGACGTCAAACTTTTTCAAAAAGTACCCAGGTGCATAATTATCATTCACTTTTAGTAAGTGACATAAGAAAATGATTTTAAAAATTTTCAGATTTCTAGATATTATTATTATTCTCATGACGTCAATATGACATAATGTTCATCTTTTGAACCACATTAAATTTCCACGAATTTATTTTCTTGATTTTCTTCTTTCTCTAAACATGAAATATTTTTTTAAATAATTATTTTTGGGCATACCTATATTTTTCTGTACAGTGAAATACAAATTGAAAACAGTAGGTATAGTGTAAATAAGTTGGAATATATTTTTAGTGTTTTTTTTTTAATTTCCCATTGGAAGTTATTGTAATGGGTCCGATTTTGCGAATGAAAAATGTTGACATATCTGGACGTTTTGAGGACCCTAGAGTTCGAATCTACTGTTTTTAGAGAGATGTCTGTGAGTGTGTGTATGTGTATACGTACTTCGTTCGTTCGTACGTTGGTGAATTTTCTTTTCGGCTCGCATATCTCGAGAACAAATAATGATATCGACTCCGGACCAATTTCATTCGACACATAATTACATAATGAACGCCTGATTAGGTTTGCAGAAAATTTCAATTAGCGATTTTTTTTAATCTCTAAGGGCACCCAATAGGAAGTCAGCAGTGTGGTTTTACCCACACACCAAGCCTCTTTTTTTAAATAAAGTACATTTTAATACAAGCTTTCATGCGTTTTAAACGAAATAATTTATTAGTAGCAAATAAGCGTTACTTTCACCATATTAGCGCGGATTTTTGTTGAACTCGACAAATTAAAGCTCTGTAAATATAGTAAACTTAAAATCTGCAATTTTATATGGCATCTGTTTAAAATAGTTTGCGCACTATGGACTGAAACACAAAATGCTGTACCTGTAAAAGTGGCTACTGTATACAACGCGCTTTCCACAACCTATTGAAAAGCTTAAAGTTAGCAGTTAGCACAATTCGCTGCAATACAATACTTAGTAAGAGCGGATACGATGCGCTGTGTTTTAGACCAATTGGAAACCAGTTCTGTAACGTTTGTCCAGAGCCAATCCAATCCGAACCTCCAACTAAAGGTAGCACATAGGCATTTGTATCATGCATTGGACATTCTCATGTCATGTTGACATGTCCTAAGCACAAACTTGCGCTCCAACGGATACAAGTATTGAATTGAGCCGCATCGCTTCTTATAAATATTTCTGCTTCTATTTTTATCAAAACTGTCTTCCGAATGGATGACAATAAACCACTTAACTGGAATGATTTTTCTGAATAGACAGAAATTTCATCCAACTGACATTTCAGAAAAAAAACCTTTGTCATCTTAAAAGCTTTTTGACATTTTTTATTATTTTTTTCTAAAAAACACTTAGTGCAATACGTTTTTTTATGGAGCGGTATGCGTTTTGTAATTTGTAAAAGCGGAATTCCAATTGAAATCGGTGTTTTTTTTTTGTGATGCGCTATTGATTCAGTAAATGGAATTGGTGCATGTAAAATGCTGTAATAATTATTATTACGGCGGTATTGCTTTTAAAATACACATATTGTATAAAAATTAAACATGTGTACAGTGCATACATTAAATAATTGTGAATTATAGAGCTACATATTTTTATCGGTGCATATTAAAAATTACATAACAATGAAACAGCAGCTAGAAAATCCATATTCGTCCCTCATTTATGGGTTGCATAACCATATTTTTTTTAAACATATTTTTTTTATTACCACAAAGTTTGATGCATGTCTTCTGTAAGGACAGGCGACGCGACGGTACCGGTGCTGTTTTCGTAGATTTAACTATAATAAAAACAGCACCTTGGTACCGTCGCAGAGTTTATACGTATCTATCCATTCAGAAGCCCGGCTTTAAACACAATATATTTTATGAAACTACAGAGATCTGTATGTCTTGAATTGCGCGAGTGGCATTATTTGGTAAAATAACTGTCACAATATACAGATATAGGTACTTACATTATTTTTAGAGATTTGTTTAGTTAATTATTTCAGAAATACGTTCCTATACTAATTCTTATAAGAATTAGTATAGGAACGTATTTCTTTACTTTGAGCCCCTAAAAAAATCTCTGAATGTTGCAACTTCTTCCAAACCATATTCTGTGCAAGGTCGGATTCAAGAGGGGGCACGGGGGCACGTGCCCTACCCCTAGCCAGTCTAAATTGACTATACAAAAAACCTAAGGCGTCCGAGGATAAGTAAAGTCTTTACATTTTGCGTACTTATAGACAAGTTATTGCAAGTTAAAATACAAAATCCCAACTTAGATCATTAATACTTGGAATGATCTAAGATTCCCAATAATTAACGGAAACATAAACTTTTATTAAATCAGTTGTAATGATAACCGTAATAAAAAGTATAATAGATAATATTTGTAATAAGTATTGTATATTATGTCTTCGTTATACAATTAATCCTAAACAGCCTAATTAAGTATATGAGGATATAATATGGTTGCCTGTCTGGCCCTTATGCCCCCGCCCCCAGAAAAAAATTCTGTATCCGCCCTTAATTCTGTGTACATGACATTCGAATTTTGACGGGGTCAGTTTCTTCTTGCCTTTTTGCCTGCACTTTTTTGGTCACCCTGTAAAATTGGTACGTATCAAATGTCGCATGCAATAAGCACGCATAGGTAGTAAAGCATATCAAAACACATAAAAGTGTGGTTACGACATTAATAAGTATAAATTAATACCGTGTTCATCACTTAATTACATTTATGGCTAGCTTTTTTGTCTTCTCGTAATAATTCTGTGCGCTTATTATTTGACAAATACTGCAACTATCTCAGTGTAACAATGTTAACATGGCTAATTACTGCAACACATTATATTTAAAATTTAACTCATCAAAAGATAAAAAAACACTTTTCCGCCTGTCTCACAATCTAACAAATTTTTTAATTCACATTTTATTGTGTTGTTAAATCAAACTATGTAAAAAATTTTATTCTTGTATTAATATTAGACACAAAAAAATCCGTCTTAATTTGCTCGCACGATACACATATTGGTTTCGTCTTGGCATAATCAATTAATCTAGGTACCTATATCTATAAAATCTATATCTATTCTAATCTACATCTATACTAATCTATAACTTCTATATGTATACTAATACAGGGTGTATCACAGGATTGGGAACATAAGGAAAACACTGCACGTGAAAATCATTAAGTATTTGCTACGCATTCTTTTCATGTAAAAGTCATTATAATTAATTTAATTTAGATAGACATGATTACATTCTATTTTTGCCGGGCCACTCATTTTGTTTATGTCTTTCTTGTTGCACTTATTAATTTTTTATGTCTTCAATCCTGTGATACACCCTGTATATATAAAAGAAAAAGTTTGTCACCTCAAAACTCGAGAATAACTGAATCGATGTGAAAATTTTTTTCAATGATTAAACGCCTATTTTTTGACGAGTAACGCGTTATATTAATTATTATGCTACGGTAAAAGAGGGATGAGCAGTGATCGAAAATAGTGATTTACAACCGAGTAAAGCCGGACTGAGTAGCATAATTAAAATTATAACAATGATCTTTTTCTGAATAATTAATGTCAATATAAATTTCTAATTTCTACGTATTCTAAGATAAAATCAAGTGACGTATGGATTCGTTCTGAAGTAGGCTGCAATTAAGTAGAAGTCAGTTCTATTAAATTGGATACTTGTCTCTAGTTAAATAAATAAAAGGGAAGAAGATACAAATACTACACGCATAAAGACAAGATCGAAAATAAAAACAAATCCAGCTGTAATATAAACTAAGTGACCGCACGACTTGAAAACTATAAGCTGTTCAAATATTTTTTTTCCTTTAAAACAGCGAACACCGAACTGATTGAAGATATTTCATAGAATAAAGAAACTTGATTAAATAATGCGTTCAACAGCTGAGGTCATCAGAATCTATTACCTATATGTCATAACAGTGGCGTAGCTTTACTTCGCGGGGCCCAGGTGTAAAATTTTTTTTGGGGCCCCTCCCCTCCCTCCACTTTACCCAACTAAGAAAAATTTCCAATTATTCATGACATCATCATCCCATCAACATTTGATTGTATTCTCAAAATGTTCTACGTCATATATAAACGACTCTGTAATTAAAAGAAGTTCTACTGGTATTCTTCAGATAATAATATTGCGCTCTTTTATATTTAAGGATAAATAAATCCTCCAGTCGTAATTATACCATACACGCGGTAAATATTGAGTGCGCGCCCTGTCGAAATCCCAAATAAGGTACCTACACTCTAAATCAAACATGGCGAATTTCATATTAAAAAGCAATTGATTGAAACAATAGTATTTGAATCTAGAAATTAAATGCAATGTGCGCTTAGATCATATATAACTGGACTGAGAAAAAAATCGAGTGTAAGGATTAATCAATCAGTAGCTGACCCAAAAATTGGGGGCCCCTCGAGGTTAGGGGGCCCCGGTGATTGCCACCTGGAACACCTGTGGTAGATACGCTACTGTGTCATAATATGTACCATTTATTATCTTTAATTGATATTTGTCTTGTTATTTTATATTTTAAGTTCGATTGGGGAAAAAATAAAAATTCAAATAAGGTATAGTCAGCGTTATGAATACAAAAGTTAGACAATTTTACCGACCATGTCCTTTTACTATAAACTTAAACTTTTAATATTACAAAAAATACAAAGTAGTTTAGTTTTTTAACGATATCAAAAATGTCCTCTTCGGTGTAGAGTTTCCACAAGAGATCACCATTTGACGGGGTTTTGTGGAAAATGTTTAACTTCCTGCACCCAGGACTTCCCGATGTTGGACACCTCTGCTCTGACTGCAGTCTGCCACCAGCTCCTCCTGGCTCCCTAAAAATTCCAGTATAGCGCTTTTAAGAAGATAACTGACATAGAAATGACCGATTTTTTTACCTTGAGAAAAGTTTTGTTTTTTATTAAAGATGATTTCTACGAATTATTTGATAAATTTTGAATTTGATGATGCTAAAAATTTTGAAAATGGCGCACATTGGCATTTTCTAAACATTCAGTATCTTCGTGCATATAAACAGCAAGATTATAAATGTGAAACAGTAGTCAGTTGTACATAAATACATTCAGCCTGAGAGAGAGATACGGGAGATGACAAAGAAAGGCTGAACCTATAAACTAAATCCGGACTTACTTCCAGCACGGCCGATGTGGCAGCACCAGCCAGTGCACAGCATGACTGTGTCACTTATATAAATTGAAACAAAATGTTTTTTCCTCTACAAATATTTACATGTCCATCCAATAGTATCTATGCGATATCTATGCATAATTTACGTAAATCTGTGACGTTTTGGCTAATATAAACGGGGTTATCGATGTCATCGAAAAGAGATCAGGTCCTGTAATGAAAGACTTCGAACTGTAGATTTACATAACAATAACAAAAATCAACAATAATCACGTGCTACGCACTATTCTATGACTGTTTTATATTGTACGGGGTCTACTGACTACTAGTTTTATTTTATTGTGATAAACGCTATACCTGGTCTCAGAAGACCAATGTCTCCGTAACTACTGAACGGAATTACTTCCGGTTTTCACGATTAGAGTGATTGATTCGCGAGGAAGGTTTAGATGTATAATAAATTGAAACTGGCCAGACTGACTTCGCCCGGGTGAAAATCGAGGGTAATCTTAGAACACCGATTTTAAATTTTTTTTCATTGTTCGATAACTGATACTGTGCAGTAATGTAATCATAAATTCATATAGCACTCGGATGAATCCGGACCGGGCCGCTAGTATATATGTATACATTGAAAAATTTCCTGATTGTGAATTGATTTTATGATTGGAAAGAATTTTATGATTTCAATTAACATATACTTATTTTGACTTGTCACATACATTTTGTCAGTGTCGACTGTGATCAAATAAATATCTATCTATATAGTTTTCTGCATATAGAATGGTTTTCTGTGTATATCAATATGAATTGGATACACTTCAGATATTGAATGCGCTATATAGAACTTTGTAGATATGGCATTACCAACTTTATGAACCACATTGTACCATCATATTGGTATATACGTAGGTACGTACTTACTCCAGTCATGTCACCCGGAGTAAACCTATTGTCAGATTTAATTGGATAGCGATCTTGGCAAGATAACCAGTGTCGTAGTCATGTGTACTAGATAAAGACAGAAGACATTTGCTACTGCTTATACAATTATTGTCCTGCTGTAGCCACACTGCTTTACCATTAAGGCCTAAAGTCGCTTCTGCTCTTATTGGATGGATATTGTGTTTAAGCTAACGAGAATCGCATGCGATATTGCGCCTTGAATATCGTATTGAAATTGTATTACGGAGATGAACCAATGCAACATCGAATAATCGTGAACCTCTCTTCATTCGAGAGATGAATACACATTGATGAATCGAAAACTTTATAAAAGAACTACGGTGCAAGTGAAACTTTATCCCTATATTATTAAACGAGCAAATCTTGTGTATATGTACCTATGTACCTATATACCTATATAAATATTTTCTCGAAAACGGCCCTAACGATTTAGATGAAATTTACTGAAAAGGGGTTTTGGGGGGCAAAAAATCGATCTAGCTAGGTCTCATCCCTGGAAAAATTCGTTTTCTTATCGATTTTATCATTTAAAAAACAGTTTTTTAACGTTATAAAACAGTGTCGTATGGTGAGTAGGCTTTGGAAAAAACAAACTATTATTCATTATTTATGTCAAATTACTCTGACAGTCAATCTTTAACTTATTAAAATAATCAGTAATTATTTGAAAATATGTAGGTACATACGTTATGTAGTATGACGTATACTGACGTATAATAATATTATCTACTTATAGGTATGTAATTTTTTTTCTTAAAAACGACTAACGATTTTGATGAAATGAAGTACTATTTTTTTTGAACTCATCCGAGCAAAGCTCGGTCATCCAGATATTTTATTTAATAAATGAGTAATAACACATGACGTGTATGCAGTCATACAATATAGATGGACGTGACTTGACGCACAACATGCGTAACCGAACGAAAAAAAAACGAGGCTACAAAGTTTCACTTAATAAATTCTGTGCAGTATATTCATAAAACTATGAAAAGTGTAAGGGCCGCCATACACGAGCAGCTTGAAGCGGTTGTGCCGACAGCTTCAAGCTGTCGCAATTGGGCGATCTGCAATTTCAATACAAAATTCTCGTTCGTAATACACGGACCTCTCAAGCAGTTCGCTTGCGGTCACAGCCAAAAATGCAGTCGGCGTGCAGTCAAGTTTCGCCGTGCTGCCAGCAGGATGGAGCTGGCTAGCACGCGGTACACGGACAGCTTGAAGCAGTTTGCTCCGACTGCTTGCCGCTTACGCAATAATAGCAGAAGAAGCAGTGTTTCCTCCCTAAAATCCATGATGTGAGGAGCACAGAACATCATCAACTGGAGCAGCGGTAGCTTGAAGCAGCCGTGTTGCGGAATAACTGCAATACGACTGCTGGAAGCAGTCAGCTTGCGGTCGACTCCAACCGCAATATTGCAAGTCGACTGCACTCATGCAGCTGGCTCCGACTGCTTCAAGCTGATCGTGAATGGCGGTTTCAAATATGATGAACCTAAAAAGTGATGAAATGTGCAGGATATTTGTAAAACAAAATATTAGTAAAATACAAACAAATTACCTACTTATATGGGTTGAAATATTGAGGATTCGTGTACCAAATAAATATGCATATTGTATTTATATTTGGTATCTATATTCAGCTGAAGTAGATTTCAAGGGGGAATCGAATATCTAAAATTGAAAGTTGTTTATGTTGATAACAATTTTCGTTTTGAATTTAATCATATCAAGAAAGTGCGTTAATAAAACAAAAATATTGCTATAGTATAATGATGAAAACGAAGTTATTTTGTATTAAAATTGATTCCAAGTTTTAACCCAAACAGACAGGATTGAGTCAAATAAAATCGTGTAAAAATAAAAGTGGTTTTAACACATATAATTTGGGATCCTACCAGTCATGGCAGTATATAAACTAAATGGTATATTGTTTAGTACCTAAACACTTCAGAAAAAGACAAACCAGCTGGCCAATTTTACTTTAAGTGGCTTTTTCCATGTAAAAAATTGTAAAAATAATGCTTTAAAATTTTAGTATAAATACCAGGCATCAGTTTTTTTTTGTTTTAACACGAATAGTCATCAAAAAGAGAGCATTTTCACAAATGTTTCATTCATAACTAAATTTGAAAAAAATTAAAAATCAGCAAGTCGCATCAATGTGACCGTACCTTAAAAGCTTGTCATCACGTTGTAGTTGCTGAAGTGGAAGCAGAAGAATAAGGAACGTGCCTTATCTGGAATTGATTAAGGAGGATAGTAGAGTTGATGTTGACGGTGTGGGTATGGAGATGGGTTCATGAGTACCTAAGAATGGCGATTGTTGTACTAATCAATTTATATATCGAACTCTGGCGCTGATTGATTGATACGATGGTTAAACGAGAGTGACAGACAGCGGCTTTTGTTACAAGATAGAAAGGGAGAGAGAAAATAAATATTTAGTTGGAATTGTTTCTAAGGTCAAGATTTAACTTCTGTATATCAACTGATAAAATTAGATCTTTAAAAAATTGAACAAGAAACTTCCAAAGTAGCATTAGACAAGTTTCTGAAAAACTAAAAAATAAATTAATTGTACCTAGATATTTTATATTTAGAGAGATAAAGAGAGAAATAGACCTTTATTTCTCTCCAACATTTAATTTTATCTTTGGATTTGATTTATTTGCGATTACGGACATAAAAATTTGAAAATAATCAATCGCGAAAGTGACAAAAAATCTACCTCTAGTACATATCAATTAATGTGTGCTACTTTGCCAGGCGAATCAGTAAATCAGTGAGTTAGTGTCCCGTTCAATTTTATTAGTGCTGTAGGTATGTACTGCAAACTTGCGGTACGTGTAGGCAATGGATGATATACGATCGACATGATTTAATGATACCAGGCTAATTACATACCTGCGTACTTTACGATTATATTTAAGATAAACGTCATCTGTCATAATATGTGTTTTGCTCCCGTAAATAAATAAGTATTCTAGGCATTGTAGGTAGCTACTAGCTATGAATATCTGCCGCTTGTGAAATATTGTGACTTGTAGCCAATTGCTTTTTAAGAGAAAGAAGTATCTGTCTTCGTAAATAGAAATCGGTCTCTTCCAGTTTTAATATTATTCTTTAGTTATCTACTTTAAGAGAACTGAATTACAAGACAAAAGAATAACAATATTTATTTGCTAAATTCTTTGATGGCCAACGTTTCAACACCAAATAAATATTATTCTTTTGCCCAAACCAAATAAACTTTAAAGAAAATTATTATTACCCTTTGGTAGTATTAGAAATTATTGGAAGAGGCGTGCTTATACTTTTGGCCTCTTCAAATTTAGTACTCCTATGGAGTATATTCCAATTCAGGAAAACCAGAGAGTGACTTCTGTTACACAGAAAAGCAGTAGTTGACTGTTAGCCAGAAACAGAATGAAGGATGAACAGCTGCGATTCCTGCTCTTAATTTGCCAGTGTAAAAAAACAAAAACTGATTATTTTCGAATCGAGGTTTCAGTTTATCTTTAAAATAAAACAAATTAAATCATTTTGGTATCACCTGTAGAATGTTAAAAATTTAAGAAAATGAATATAGAATAAACTGTATTGTTCCCATTTCATTACGATCAACTTGTTACAAGTCAGTCTTAATAATATGCAAATTTTCTATAAAACACATGTGTCAATAATGTCTTTTTCGTATTATTGTTGCAGTCCCTACAAAGTGCTGCGCGGCGGGCGGGGACATCGTGTGCCAACTGCAAGACTACCACAACGACGCTTTGGCGTCGAAACCAGAACGGAGAACCTGTTTGTAACGCCTGCGGACTCTACTACAAATTACATAATGTAAGTACCACATTTATATTAATGTTACATAATTATACTCTATGCAGATCAACAACAACAGCACCAACTGCAATCGAAACATTCCCTTTCAGGGTGAAAGAAATTACAATACCATATATTCTTTATTTACGGAAGCTTCCCATAAACGGACGCTACTCTATACAACGGACCAGTGTCATTATAAAACTCTATCGTATATTTTGGCACTAATTTAAGCTGAAAGTCCTCCTTCTACATTGCGAATATGAAACATTAATTAAGTTGCGGTTTACTCGTCGGTTTCACCTCTCTTGACCGTCCCAGAGAAAATCCACAAAATTAGGAACATTTTTAATTGTCTTGTCTTTTTGGTATTCATTAAAAACAAATTTCGCTGTAAGGAATAGAAAAATGATACTACCAAATTTATACAGATAGAATAGATTCCTAAATATATTTAAAAGAAAGACAATTTTTTTGAAGTTTTGTTCTGCCATTATAATATACTTACAAGTTGAGAAATATTTCTTGGCTAAATTAACAAACTTGGTATTTTAACCATTTCCTTTAAAAAAAAGTATTACTCTGAATTCCAGATTTTAACAGCACATAAAAACGTACATTTAAATATTGGTGTTGCTTTAAAAATGGAATTTATCGTGTTGATTGTCGCTTTGGTAGGTGGTTCTCATAAACTCCAATTTAAATAATCAACCAATCAAAGTCAAAAATTAATACATACCTTGGATATTTTATTCAAGAAAGATTTTACGGTAAACTTATAATATAGTGTTATTCTGTATAGTGTATCATAAATGTTATAATTAACAGTGCTATTAATTTTTTGCCATCTCAATTAACGTCGTTGAATTTGTCCCTTAGACATATTTCAAAAGATTTTTTCTGACAGGACATTTGATACAGAAGAATAAATACAATTACATAACGTATGTACTGTACAGAGTTATAAGATTAGTTAGGTAGACAATTTGACAATCATTGTGTTCACTTTATATTAAACTTATCGACGGTTTAAAGAGCAAAAGTAACTAACTGTTCGTTTTTATGGCAAATTTTGTTCATTTTTGAAGTGAAAACTTCCTTAGGCGCGTTAGGTACTTTTTGCCTGGGTACTGAAATAACGTGAAACGTTCGCCAATAACCGTAAGAATTCGCAATCTGACCGTAAGAATTCGCAACATAGATACTTATATCATAAAAACGGCCGTCTACACAGTTCCACTCATAGCGCAGTTGGTAACGTCTTAGCGTTCTATACATAAGATCCTGGGTTCGAAACCTGATTGGCGTCTAAATTCTACATGATATTTATTTATATATTTTTTAATTTTTGTTATATTCTTTCTTTGACAATAATTTTTTTTAAACCAAGGTGGAATTAATTAAAAATACAATTTTAGTATTTTAGTAATAAATTAGTTTTAGTTCATAAATGCGCTATAATAGATAACACCAAAAATTAGAAAATCTGAAGTTTCACTTCTGTCATATTGTGGTCGTAAGCACACACCCATTTTTTTATCGTTTTGTCTCTCGTTTTTTTGAAAAATTATATTTCGCGGCAATAACTGCTGATTTATATTTTAATCATTAAACTTGAAATTTCCGCGTTTCTCTAGCATTATTACCATTATCAAAAGAGCATCGTCAATGTGATCGAGGGCAGTATAGTCTAGTGGTTAGCATGCTTGATGCCGCAACCTCTAAACTGGACTGCCGTGGGTTTGAATCCCACCTGCGCTCATGGATGTTTTGTGATGTTATTTAGTTTTAAGTTAGTTGTTTAGTGTAGTTGAAAGACGCTAATGACCTTAGATGTCGACGCGTCTATAATCTACAATAAATAAAATAGTCAATGTGATCATCAACTGTAAAAAATAAAGTCAGGTTTGAAATGCTATATATTCAACAAAATTTTAAAATGAACAGAAATGATAAGGGAGTACATTGTCTGAACTAAAAAGGATTATAAAAAATATTTTGATTTCAACTTTGCAGTTTAGAACAACTTCACTGTTTTTCATTGATTTCAGCAATTCAGAAATCAAAACTAATAAAAAATCAGTTTCTGCAAAAAAATTTGTTGTACACTCACTTTTTTCATTTTGTAAACTTTTTTGGGCGAATTTGATGTGATTCTACCGGCTACCCTTACCACTTATTTCGCATGAACTCTCAGATTGTCAGGACTCAGGCGTAATTTTTTTCATAACATTTTTATAAAGAAATATACCGTTTTGACTTTACACCGTGAGTAAATTACATTGCGCAGTCATTGCAGTAAATGTATGAAACCGACGCACTGCTGGATACGACATATCGTTTTTGTACGTCATATTCTAGTGACAAAGACAACTATAGACGGCAATTATCAATACTGAGAGAGAAATAACTATAGACAGTGGTCATCTTCATACATGGAACGCATGTCCGTGTGTAACAATGACGTGAAAGAACATTCTCACGAAATATTCACAGTGGGATTCTTTTTAACTTATAAGTTGGTAACAATATACCTTACAGGTAGTTACGTTTGAAAATGTATTCAATTGTCATCTTCATAGAGGATCAATTATACGGTTTAAAATGACGCAATACCAACTCCACCCGCCACGTACACTATGATAAGCTCCCGATCGTATTTCATCAGTGATACTCCTATAGACACAATACTACCCATAAGAATGACACCGAAACGGCTTGTTCCGGTTATAACGCAACGGCTCCGAAAATAGAAAAATAAATAGAGAGCAGCAGAGAGGGTAATGGTTGTCAAGCAGATAGTCCCCGATGCAGTTGCTAAATGAGGGCGGTGATATACCGCCAATAGGCTGATGACGTCATGTCATTTTAGAGTAATCAGGCTATATACTACAAAACAGCTGAATAATGATGCGCGATACGAGATGTTTTAGTCGATTGTCTCGATTGTTCAAACATCTTGATGACTCTCGATGGTCACTTGGGCTCGACTGTTGAAGTTTCATAATTCACCGAGACCGAGTCGCATAGTACTGAATCGTACACTGTCGAAAGCCACATAATATACAATCGTTCATCACTCAACAACACTGGGGTCGAGTCGACGGTCGATTGTGCAGTAATCGTGTAATACGAATTCAATAATAAAGAGATCACAGAGTAGTGAGTATCGACTGAACAGTGTGAACAATGAACAATCAACGAGTCGCGTGAACGTCAGTCGACTAGCATATAACCTTGAATCTAGATTATAATATGTATTCTCATTCGCTGCTATTGCTATAACTTATGTAGCAAATAATCGACTTGAACAATCGAACATTTCGATTGTAAAATCAAACTCCGAGTCGATTGTGGACTCGACTGTTATTATGAACGGTTACAATTGTTTCGATTGTAAAAATATCTCGTATCGCCCATCACTAGGCCAGAACCCTGCCTACAATGTAGTAGGTATATATTTGCTAACATTGTGGCATTTAAATGTATTGTGAATTTAAATGTGTTCTTAGACAAAATAATAAATTTAACCCCTTAATCCTTTAAAATGATTAAATGTTTCTCGATTTCAATTTTCGGCAAGCATTTCATCAATCTATAATTATTAGGTAGGTATAGGTATTTATCAGGCTTTATAGATATTTTTATTTAAAGATATTATGAATAAAAATTAGATACTGTAAAAATAACAAAATAATTGTTGCTAATTCAAAAAAATGTCAACAAAAAAATATAAATGTGTTTGAAACGTCCCCAAATTTATTGTATTCGGGTTATTATTTGTAGGCAGGTAACTACAATGTTTAACATTATTCGTTCTACAAAAGTATCAGTAGCAAAGTGTTTTAAGTAAATATAAAAGAACGCAATTGAGATATGCTATTGTCGGTACATTTATAATAACAGGGCACGCGGAGAAAACAAATGCAAGTACATGAGTGTAATACTATACCGTAGTTGTGAGTGCCTACCCGTGGTGCGTGGCCTATACACAATACCAACTTCTGCCCACTTAAAGCACCGAATGGGTCCAGGCTTTCTTCATAATATACTGAATGTTTCAAATACCTCTGAACTCAAAATTTTTAAAAATAATAGGACAGAAAGTATTTGAAGGCTTTTCAATAGAATACAAATAATTTATTTATGTAATAAACAGGATCTTAGATACAAAGAATTCAAAATACGTAACCTGATTTTGAGGCCCTCCTTCGTTCAATTATTGAGACGTTAAAAAGCTAGTTTTCTTTTTGGTTTTTTGAGGCCCCAGCGCCCAGCGCGAACTTCTTGTACTTGAGCTGTGATCTGCTACTGTCTTTGAACTAGGCGCTCAGAGGGGGGGGGGGGGGCAATTTTTATGAATGTTACCTATCTTCCAGAAGATTCGTTCTGATTTTGTGATTTTTGTGTATGAAACCAAGAATTGGGTGAAATATTATTATTTAGTTGAATATCCATCACATTCTATTTGCATTTGAATAACGCTCTGTTTGTCTACTTTATTTAAAATGAATAAAATAAAAAATACAGGTAATATGTACAAGAAAATTTATATTAGAAATCGTGTCCATCGTGATTATAATAAAATTAAGCAAAAGTCTAAATCTATAGACGAAACGTCGTACATTTAATTTAATAAATCAAATTATTTTGTCCACTATCCTGCGATTTTGCTTAATTTTATTAATATGTACAAGTTTATAATGAGTCTAGTAAACAGTAAGAATGCAAGGCTTAGGGGGGGGGGGGCAATTGCCCTCATTGCGCCCTCTTGAATCCGCGCCTGCTTGAACTTGTTGCCAGACTTAAAAATGACGCTTTGCGCTTGTTTGTTTATATGCCGCAGTTATACCCGTCTTCTGAAAGAACAGATACGTAATAACTTCGACGCGACGGTACCGGTGCTGTTATTCATCATTCATAAAACTATGATAACGACTGGTACCGAGGCGAAGTTACGTACCTCTTCTTTCAGAAGACGGACATGAAATATTGACAATTTCTGTCTATGCTTTTTGAACCTCTTTATAGACACAATCTGATCTGCATTTATTTTTTTATTTGAGATACATTATTGCTACTTAAATTACTTATTCAGAAAAATTTAAAAAGGAAGTTACTGAAAACTTATAAACATTTATGTGAGAATGAATGAATTGAATAGAATTATCATTATTTTCCTTGCTTTTGAATAAATACTGACATAGAATATGTTTGTATATACTATATTATAGAGACATATTTTATAGTTTCTGTTTATACATATTTTTAAAATAATTATACAGAATGCGTTACGGAACAGGAACGAGTGATTATTTCGCTGAAGAATAGTGCATAGGTATTTAGTTCTTTTGTCGAGATTATTAACTATACAGTCTTATTATTTGATCAGTTTTGCATTAGGTTCTCTTTTTTATACTCACGACAAAACGAAGGAATATTCGTTTGTTTGTGTTATTTCATATCTTCAAAACGGCTTAGCCCGATTTTGATGCGGTTTTCTATAAACGTTTGATAATACTTATCGCCCCATCCCACTAGGGGGGTGCACTAACAAATTTGGTTACGTAATGACTCAAAGCAAACGGATTCACTAATTTGAGTGCAGTTTTCTATATATATTTAGTAACTGTTTTGAGCATATTTTAAATACAGTGGCGTCGTTAGAGAGTGGGCCATGGCCCACCTTAAACTGTTTTGGCCCACCCTGGAATAATCCCCAATCTCTAGTTTATCTTTTAAATAAGTACGTTTTTAACCCTCGAAATTTCATTAATTTTTCTTGTAAATTCTATAGCAAGTAATCTGGGTTAAAATTTTAACGAACACTGAAATTTTGGGAACAAAATATGTTATTGGCCCACCTTCAGAACACCATGTCCAACTCTGGCCCGCCTTAACAAAAAATCCTAGCAACGCCACTGTTTAAATATATTAGTATACCTATCTGATTTCGACGAAATTTTGTATCGGTATATTTATACCTATTACCTAGTTCCTGATAATTAGATTGACTTTAAACAGCAAACAATAGGGCTCCGTTTGGACCCTTTGTGTATGAAACCCTAAAAACAAACTGACAAAAATTTTGAAAACACGTTCTCCCGTTTATCGGTATCAAAAAAAAATATTTGAAAAACATACATGAAAACAACAGAAGTTCAGTTACAAAAGAGTGTTGAGTATTGATATTTCTTGTTTTTTCGTTCCGCTTATGTCTTGAGTATCAGTTACAAGGTGACGCGCATGAGCATAATTTTATTGGCGTCCCATCGCGATAAGTAATTGATCAAGTGATCAAAGTGCAGTGTTAAATGGTGCGTTCAAATGAAGTGTCGACCCGGAACAAGGGATAATGTCACTGGATGCAAGCACTTCCGGACAAACCGGAGGAGCGTCTTTAGTGTGGAACTGTTAGCCATTTCCGCAATACTTGCAGACAAAGCAGATTTAATCTTTGCTTACCGAAGACTGTTTTAAAAATATATTATACTGTCTCTCTCTCAGTTTATTTAGAAGTGTTTAAAAATTATTCAGTTGCAATGTAGGTTGTTTTAAGCTCTTATCATTAAATTTTAACAGACTTCAAAAATAATTTAAACTAGAGATTGAAAAATAATCTGTGTAAGAATAAGAATATTCAGAAATACGGTGTCGAAAATAAAGTATAAAATTACAGAAAATTCCTGTAAATAATTTTATTTTCGTATTAAAAATATGTAGGAAACTGGGAAGAAAATAATACATTTGCATGCATAATATCGCTATTAGAGAGTGCTATATTTTTGGAGAACAAATAGGCGTTTGTTTAGTGTGATTTTAAAGGTTTATTTATACAGTAACCGGACGAATTTCAAACTAAATATTCAACGAAGCTTTAGTCACTGAGCATTGCTCTTATGCTTGTGTTTTCAATAATATGTAACAATTATTTTTTAAAACATCTGTAACTTCGTATTTGTGCCGATTTTTTTTAAATTTTAATGTCGCAGAATAAAATTCTTGATACTTAACATATTATTAAGGATTGAATGAGGACCTTAGACTATATTGTCCGACTTTATCCGGGCTACTCGGTTAAACGAAGTAGCTTATAATTGATAAACGGATGATACGATTTGAATTTTTTTCTAATCAACTTAAAAAAAAGGGTGTGGGTCTCGGGACCCCCGACAGATGTGAAACATCAAAGAAAACGTTATTGAACTCGGTGGTATTCTCTATGTAGTAGTATATATTTTTTCAAAAGCAGCAACTAACTGTTATGCTGACGTAATCCTATATATACTGCACTGTAACACACGCGGTTGCGGCGTTTGAGCACACCTGAGCCAGAAACGCAACTAAATACACAGCGAAGTATCTATATTACATACCTACCTTAACGTGTATACATATACTTTTGCTTTACAGTACGTTCGTATGTATATACTCTCTCTCTCTCTCTTCCCGTGCCCGAGCGCGCGGAAGCCGAGAGAGAGAGAGAGAGAGAGTGCCTCAGTGGTGGGGAGAACAGCAGCGAAGGAGCGGACCATAAATTTCGTTGCATATTTCCCCTCACGCGGCTGTTCACTACCCGACATAAGATGTTTCACATCAAAAATTGAACCGATTTGCCCTTACTTTTACAATCACCTTCTCTACCTACATTAATTTTAAGTCGGCTAAAATAAACAACTAAGAGTATGCACATTACACATAGAGAAATAATGGCGTCGAATTCTAATTGAATGTAAGGGAAGATGATTGTCAAACTAAGGGCTAAATTATTGTATCCTTTTTACTGGCATTCTGATTCCTGTTTTGAAGTTGTTCAATTTTTTTTTATTTTGTCCTTGCTCAATGTTCTCTAGTTATCCCACAACCACTTCCCATCGATTCCGTCTCATTACAGGGTAAACAGACCCTTTGAGAGAAGCGTTTTTGATGGTTTGTGGTGTATATGAAGACGCTACGTTCATCTATTTTGGATCAGATCCAAGCATCATCCACACAGACAACATGATCTCAGTTCAAGATTACTCGTTAAGATTTTACTGATAACCATTACAGATTATCTTGCGCAGACTGATGATGATGGGTCGCTGTGTCAGGGATGAACAATTTCAAAGTTAATTGTTGAAAACAGCGTTTGTCAACCTTTGGGTGTCGACCCAAAATTGGGTCGCGTTAAATTTTTAATGAGTCGCAATTAAGGCACTGGTAAAATACCGAAATAAAAATATAATTATGATCTTATTTGAAAAGAAAACACTTCAGAAATTAACAAAAGTGGTTACATTTAAAAAAATTACTTTTAAATTATAAATTAGCTAATTTATAATTAGTCCATTTTACCATAAGTTGATTCGAGTACATACAGTATCATGCTGGTATACTACCTTTTTTATTTTATATTATAAAATAAACAATTTGGTCGCAGTACGATTCTAAAAAAATATGTTGGGTCGCGCGTCAAAAAGGTTGAGAAACATTGGTTTAAAATATACCACAGCTACTCATTAAGTCAGCGCTTCTAACTCTTTCCTTCTTACACCTTACTATTTCCAACCGTCCCGATAACCCCTACATCTCATGCACGTCATGATGATAGTTAGGTATGTTTATAATTTCATAGTATGTTTAGTTCGCACTGAGAAGAAATAACGGCGCAGAAGAATCGAAACTGCTAGAACATTTTATATCAGATCAATTTTGTGTCCGATGCAGCACATCAACATTCGTTTTTTCTTATATTTTCTAAAGATGCCATTTGTTTCGTGCCATTCAGGGCCGAACCAAGTCGATTCAGTATTAGTGAATTTTGTTGGTATAAAACTGGGATTGGGCTTTATAATATGACTTCAACCCGGTTCTTTATCAAAAACTTGTAAAATGAGGATTATTTTGATAACGATCATATCATGGAAGTAGAGATATTTTTCAATTTCAGTTTGTGCATCCCTATTGGTAGTCCTAGTCAACCCATCCTTATTCGGTAGACAGCTTCTTTTACATATTTAATATTGAAGGAGCCAAAGTAATAATGTACATTCAGTGACAAATATTATTATAATATGATCTGGTTATAATAACACCACATAGCTCAGGTAGGTTACCTGCCTTGTATAGAAAGCTGTTATGTTCGTTTGTATATGATTAATGGGACCAATTTAAATTAAAAGCATTTTGCATGTACCAACATACAGCCAGTGATATCTGTTTCTCAAAGATTAATTGCGCTGTTACTGTTATGTCAAAAAACGGAATTAGTTCAGTAAAAATTTAAACATTTCCAATATGTCACAAACATAAAGTGGTCTGTCTTGTTTTAATGGATTTTTTAAAATCCCGTTCCATATAAATGAACAAAGCATTGTACCTAATAGTATTTCTTTTTAGATAAGCACGTTTATTTTGGAAAGTTATGTGATGGCGTTTTAAGTTTTGGAAACTTTCACGATCCAATCAGTTCCGAAAGCAAACCTATCAATCTATGTTTTTATTTATAACGTTGTAATTTTCTTTAAATTATTGACATACCCGCAGTTTAAACAGTTACAAACTTTATAAGGAAACTGAATCAAGGGCTGCTGCATTTCGTTTCCTTATAATTAAACTAGCTTTCTGAAAAATGTATTAATGGGTGTGTTCGTTGATTTCTTCTTTTTGAAGATTTCCATCAAAATGATGAGAGGCGCACGCACACAGTCTATTTTTTAGACTGCGCGTAATGGAAATCTTCAAAAAGAAGAGGTCAACGAACACACCTAATCTTGATTTTCAACAAACTTAATATATATTATTAATGAATAAAATTTTTTGACGTGTTTGAGGGATCCAATTTTTGGTTGCTAATGTTAAACATCACCAACGATTCCAAAATGTTTTGTGTTATTTTTGAATGTCAATAAAACCATCTGAAACAATAAAAGTATGACACATCTCATATTCAATAATCAAATAATCAAAGTGAGAAATCAAAGTACTTTGTTATTAAATATTCCATTAATATTTAATGAACAGTTAATTCGCAGAAAAGAGCAGGATAATCCGAAGAACAACAAATGTATCAGTGAAATCTGTCACGTCAGTTCAAGATGTCATTAATCTGGCTAATGGGTTACAAGAATTGCCTATATATAATGATAATCTGCAATAGCTGGTACCTACCTGAATGATACGAATATTATGAGATATCAGCTACACACGTGTGTTATATGTGTTGTTTTGTCACAAATAACTGTATCTCATTCTTTTAATCAGAGAAAGTACATCATATGCATTAGTATTAATGGCTTCTGGATTACGCTAGATTGTTTTGGTCAAATGATATACAGTGAGAAATTCAAATGCACTTAACCGACTACAATACCCTGAATTCATATTTCTTTCATGAAAGAAACATTAGTATTTTTGCTTAATGCATTTATCATCGATACTATTATAATATAAAATAGTAACGAGACCTTTGTGTGTGATTTCTTTTTTTGCGGGTTTGTAGATATTTTGTATGACATCTAGACCGGAAAACGTGTTTTTAGAATTTTTATGTCTGTCTATTCCAGTATCCCACAAGAACAGCCGGATCTATGTTAATTAAACTTAATTATCTACTGGTATACCCAAACTTAAAATATAGGCTAATGTTTCTCACAGCTACGATGTTGAAAATGGCGGTTAAGATAATGTTTCTGTCAAAACCGACATTAACGAAGAACGAGGAATTAACGAAGGAAATTCCCGGAAAAGGCTAGTAAACGTTAATTTTTTCTCGCTTATTAACAAGCTGAATATTGCATAAACTTTGTTTTCAACATTTGTGGTACACGTAAATGATACAAATATCATTAATAAATGTTGCAAAGCAGCAGATTTTAACACGTGGGATAGGAGAGGTGTGGATTAAAATTGTACATTTTATGATTTGATTAATTTGAAGAAAAACGTATACAAAATGTTAATAATAACGATCATCTCCTGATGATGCCAACTTGGTTGGCGAAACGTACGTCGAATATTTTAATTGGTTTGGTGTTTTGTGGTTATTATTAACATTTTGTATCTGCACACCAAAGGTTCCATCACTCTTCTTGGAGAAAAACATATCTAAACTTTAAGTTTACTTCGCAGAGAAGATGTAAAAGAATAAAAAGGTTGTAAGGGGTTTGCCAAGATCCCAGTGAGCAATGCAGTCCTCTCATAATTTATAATCCATTTTTATAGGCTGAATAGAATAGATAGATCAATTATTTAACAAGACATTTATTTGCTATTCTTAAGTAAATTAGCTGAGCATATAATTAAATAGATTTTCCGACTGGTTTTCTTTTCGTTTATATAGCTACTTACTTATTACTTCAGTGATTAATTAATCAATAATTGAAAATAGAAAAAAATTATCAAAGATAACTTTTACATGTGAATGTACCAGATATTAAATAATGATTCTGCGTGTGGTTGTACATACGGTATGCCTATACAGAAGTGTTAGATATTATCTTAAAATAAGATGTATAAAGACAGTAGTCTAATCATATTCAACAAGAGACAGCTACCGGTCTCTGATTTGAAAAGGCCAATGGAATCCTGTCTCATATTATGCTATTAGACAATAACCTATTTACATACAAAGATCATTCGTATAGCTATAACTCATATTAACATTAAAAAATATGCGTTGTGCAATTTTAATATAACAAATTTATTATCATAATTTTAAACCTTGTTTTTGACCAACTACCAAAAGAGGGAAGGGTGTGTAATAGTATAATCATGTTGTCTTATTGAGTCAACATCAACACCCTGCATCGTCGACACAACATATTGTTTTATTTTTAGTTTCTATGAGCGAAGCTTAAGAAACATATAAGTTTATTCAATTTTTAATTGTTCTTAATCTCGTTATGATCAGATGTATTTAGACGTTGTTTTGATTGAATCAAATTTTATTGTTTTATTTATTTTAATTTCAAAGATTAGTGATAATATTTATTTATCACCAAATTTTCTTTATAATAACATTAGAAAATATGAGCTGTGCAATCTTAATACAACCGGTTAATTATCATAATTTTAAACCTTAAATTTTTAACCCCCGACCAAAAAAGCGTTGAACCTATAAAGTATTCGATGCCGGAAATTACCCCCTGCACTTTTCATCTCAAATCCTTTCCTCTCGCCTAAAAATGGTTACAGCTCTCCCGACGCTATTTTGAAAGGTATTAAAGAAAGGTATTAAAGGACCAAGAATCACACTACAGATCCTACAGGCGAATTTTTTTGGGAAAAATGTTTGGCTACGTGTGAAAAATCACTTCAGTTTTAAAAAAGTGTAAGTTTTTCCAGGATTTTTTTCAATTTTACGCCTGAAGGGGTAGTGTGATTTTTGGTCGTTCATTTGGCGTTTACCCGAACCCTTTAGCTTTAAAAATACTGTCGGGAGAGCTGTCACCGTTTCAGACGAGGGGAAAAGATTTGAATATACTCTTAAAAACTGCATTCATAAAATGTTTAATTTTAACTAACTTTTATTGCATGATTTTATTGTCTTAACAATGGTAAATGATTTTAATATAAATGGATTTTTTATTATAATAAGGTCAATTATTCTCTTTTTTTGCCAAAAAGTACAATTTATAAATTTACTATTTTAACAAGGGTAAAAATCAAGAACATCTCGTACTGAAAATATTTGGTTACCGCGAACGATGAAATATGCGTACATTTATACATTCTTGTAGATAAAAATACAAGAATGCGGACAAATAATCACCAGATAAAAATCTGACATCAGATGTTTGTGTGACTGATGGCCTATGCTGTGAACTACGTGATCGTCTCTAGATCCACAATATTGCGTGCTTCTTAACAATATATATCGCTACAGACGTAGAAACAAATTGTTTTAATTTAATTTAATCAATACAAATAAATAAAATCGCAACTTTGCAATTGTAAGTTTTTAACACAATATCGAGTATCGACTTATATGTACAGTTTATAGGGTACTCTGGGTTAACTCAAAAACTACCGAACCGATTTCGATCGGACTTTGATTATAGTATATGAACGTACAGGGTGGTGTTAGCGGCTATCGATCATAGGAACATGCAAAGTCATTTCCTGCTTCATTATAAATATTTTAGACAAAAAACCTTTAACTTCTGAGGTAATTTCTGCCATTTTCATATCTAATTTCTGCCGTCATAAAGCATGCAAAATTAATAGTGTTTATTGATTTAGGTGCAGAATTTTATACTCTAAAACTTCTATTTGTAGGTTTTTTGGCCTAAAACAAGGGAAGTGGGAAATTACGGTAGGTATCAGAGAATATGATAGACTGTACCATTAACCTACTAAAAAGGGCTTAGTAACGCGAGCGAAGCTACGGGGCTAAAGGCTGGTATTGAAATATGAGAAAAACATTTCTCAATCGAAAATAAAGTTAATTTTTTTACGCTTTTCACTGTCTTTGTTACCTTGACCAAAAATAAATGCTAAATTCAGATTATATTATTATTAGTAATAACCCATGTTAAAAAATGTTTAGAAATACCTGCACATAATTTGCCGTAGTAAAATCTTATATTATAACGGCTGTTTTAATGAAGAAAAAAATTGTTCACCAGTAGTGTACCTTGGCGCATTCTCCCCGTCAGCGTTAATGTACAGTGAAGAAAAGACACGGTACTCAGTGAGTGAGTGAGTCCGAACAGAGAACCCGGTGTTTATCTGAGATCTTATCCCGGAATCTAACGACACACAATAAGCGAGCGTTGAATGTAACAGGAAGAAGAAGATTCACATCTGACGTGCCTCATAACGCGCTTTACTTAACAGTTATGCTTCAAACTATCGGCCATCTTCATTGTGACTAGAAACATATACCTAAAGTTCATACATTCTTTAAATATACTTTCAAAAATACCGCAGTACAGTGTATCTTATGATGTAAATTTTTATGCGTTCTTTTAGCGATTTTATTTCTCTTTTCATACACTTTGTCTTGGGGATTTCACTATGAATTACAATATGATATTCATAGTTCATAAACTAGTTCTAGGATGGTTTACTTCTAGAAACTTCAAGTAGCGGATAAAAACAAAATCTATTTAGTTGAAGTTCACTATTTGCAACAGGCGTAGCTATAGAAGGGTATACATTCCCCGTCCCTCAAAATCTATACTCATAACTTTCCAGTCTAGTTCTTTATTGATGAATTTAATTGATAAACGAAGTCAGATAGGTTTAGGAAACTTTGATTTACGTAAAATAAAATTAATTTGCAAACTTATTTTACAAAAAAATTGCACACCGCAGTTTGAAATTCTGCAGCTTTAATTCTGGTGTTTGCAGGCGTTGAATACATTAGTGTAAAGTCTTTGTGAGATCAGCGTCAACAAGCACAACAGATAGCGATCAATTGACTCTTATATAAATACTGCGTGCTGATGATTGATCAGCCATTCATAAGTTCCCAAAAGTAAGCTATCCAGAAAATGTTTTCTACGCTGTAAAAAAATTTAACAAATGAATGCTCATAAAAAGGAATATATTAAATACAAAAATTCATTGCGGGAAGAAATCCAAAAGATGGTAGTATGAAAAAAGTTGTTGGATAAAAAAGTACGAACATTTTTACTGGTACAACCGTATACTTTTTGTTCATCGTGGACACACGCTATTCAAAATGTAATTTTACTAAATGTTTTCTTTGTATAATCAGTCGTTTATAAATCAAGGGATGAGTAGACTTTATATGTAATTAAACCACGATATTATATTTTTTACTTCATGAGTTCGAATTAGATGAATGACAGTGAATTGTGTTTTTTTGTATGGAATTGAATAACTTTTTTTTTAGATTATTCCAAGTAAAAAACCGAGACAAGTTGACAGATAAAAATTATTATTTTGCGAGTTGACATAAAATCTGGAGCGCGTATAGTTTTATTGAGTCGTTAAAGTACAAGAATTCAAATAAAATTAAAATAACTTGTAGCAATTTAAAATAATGGACTACATGACAATTTTTGCTACTGCCAGCATGTTGCCATCTAATTGGGTATACAAACCATTTAATCATACCAAACACTGATTTATATGTTCAACTTATAATAAGCATAATATGCTAGACGTCTAGGTGTCACAGAAGAAGATTTTCCTCTGGAGTTCTAAAGAAGATAACATTTATAAAAATCTTTAAATCTACAATTGAAAATATATCTCACAATAGCCCCCAGATTTGATTTTCAATTTATTATATTAATAAATAATCAATTAAAAATATGGATTAGCACCAATTCATATTTTTAATTGATCATTTATTAAATAGCCCTATTTTTTAATTTTATTTTTTTATCAAATTCAGATAAGGGATAAGTTCGGTTTTGCGCTCAGCTCGATCCGAACGATCTAATGCGTTCGAATTTATATTAATTTAACATTATTTTGTATGCTCTGAAAGATCACTATCCTGCGCTCAGATCGATCTGAGTGCAAAACCGAACTTACCCAAAATGTGCGTAGAATGGTCTCTTAATAGTAATTTATGCAACTAGTATCTTATTAACTATTATTAGTGACATTATAGCAAAGTAATCTATGAAGTACTATTTTACGCACGAGTGTTTTAAAGCAAAACAAAACAGTATTACTTTATAGAACGGTGTGCGTTAAAATTTACTTTAAACACTACTGTTCGAATGCAGTAGAAGCTTCCATAAAGAATCACTTTTCAAACGGTACACAGCCATCTAAAATTGTACTTTTGATGCAAGTGTTGCAAAAAAGTATTTTATAGGTACTAAAAATTCAGTTACAAACCGCTATACTGCAATATATTTTTTTCCATCGAAAAATACACCGCTCTTGATGATATTTACAAGCGAAACCGCTTATCGCGTTTAAAATGCACCGCGGTGTTTTAAGGACAAATTATTTTAAATTACTCTAATAACAATGCTAATTAACTTACGTCTCTTTCAATTCAGATGCGATTTAAAATTAAAATGAATCAGCTGTGAAATAAACAGCTGACTTGAAATATTAAAATTAACGTTAATTTTTCTTATTCGTTTAAATATATAAATAGATTTTGACACGGTCGATTAAGATCTTCTCGAAAGAGGAGATGCATGTCTAAGAGAGAAAATTGACTGTAGCTGTTGTTCAGATTGTTATCACAACTCATCAGTCTAAATCATTATAATACGTAAATAATAAAAGTAAAAAAAATGTTCTGCGTTGAGATGATGTTTGTCTCAAATATTATTAAGAGAGACAGTTGGTCTCTTTGTTCTTACAGCAAATATAATTCAGTATATTATGTGTTGACTGCACGCTCTATAATTCAACTTTGTTACGCAGCGTTACTAAGCGGTATACAAGACCGGAGCGGGAGAGGCTCAGTTTGTTCGTAAACCGAAATTAAATTCAGAACTGGAGTAAGCAAACGACGATTAATTTTTTTAAGGACAGTACCGTCAACCATAATACTTATTGATACAAGCG
Organism: Mongoloraphidia duomilia; assembly: GCA_039654895.1. Taxonomy (NCBI): domain Eukaryota; kingdom Metazoa; phylum Arthropoda; class Insecta; order Raphidioptera; family Raphidiidae; genus Mongoloraphidia; species Mongoloraphidia duomilia. The sequence goes on from CM077522.1 coordinate 14,379,670, forward strand.
TCTATATAAGCTGTGGTCTCTTTCTACTTATAGCAGAAGATAGTAGATTATAGACGCGTCGACAACTTAGGTCATTAGCGTTCTACTTATAGCGTTTTCAGCTGGTTACACTTTATTACACTAGGACGCACTGGTGTAAAACTTTCACCAAGAACCGTGTTCGACTGGTCAGTGTAGATCGCAATGCTACAGTGTATCGTGTTCGGCTGGGCGTCGGTGGGATGCTAGTGTTACCTTCAGTGTTACATTTTTACCACCGTCGTGTAAATAAAGTGTAACATGGCAGCGGTAATGATCTACACGAAGAGCGTATATACTATTCAACACTGACACGGTGCTAGTGTCACACTAGTGCAAAACTACGCGCCACTATAGTGTCAAAAAGTGCATACCAGCTAAAAACGCTATCAAATTCACTATCTTTTCCACTATATTTAAGCATTTTCTGTGATAATTTATATCGTGTTAAAATCTATTGTGTAACACTGAACTGAAGTAATACAAAAAATTAAAGTTGCTATTCATAAAATCAAGTCTTTGTGCAACTGCCCTGAGCATCAAGCATCGAGCATCTGTTTTACAAAGTGCTTTAAGCTTTATAAGTGCTTAAATCAATATCAGCACTGCCCAGCTCTGGTAGGTAGTGTATTATGGTTCGTAATAAAAAGCTGGGCTAAAATGTATGACAAGTAGTAATTTACTCATCCCTAGTGTAAATTTGGCGACACGCGTTTCCTCCTTGCGCCCGAAACGCTAGATTTAAGGTTCGCAACTTGATTCAACAGTTATGACACGCTATTTAAATAAAAAAGATTTCATATCGCCATCATTAAACAGTTGACAGTTCATACCTCTGATTTTACACATGAGATTGTCGTTGCTTCAGTTAATTTTTTTTCCACAATTGCTTATAAAAATAACTAATTTTTATCAATTAATTAGTTTAGCTTTATTAATTTTTTAGAATAATTCATAGCGACTCTTAAAGGGAACCTTTTTGGTGCTTCGATAGATCGAAATATATATTCATGGTGTGATACTCGTATGGTAGGTACCTATAGTTATTAGTAGCTGATATTTCACGAGATATTTCATAAAATTGCAGTTCACTTCTTTAGAGCAAGCTTGAAACTTATTAACTGAACACAATAAAAACTTCTTCCTATAAGATCCCAATCCTAAAATCGGAACTGATCTCTTTAATTGATTGAAAGTTTAGTAGCTCTTAATACAACTGAACTCGAGAAATGTGATTATGTGACCGACGGTGCAGTAAAAAATTTATTCATACATCCACTGCAGATATTAATTTACATTTTAAAAATTAAGTTCCTAGAAATAAAAAGTTTTTCACAATGCTATAGGTACCTACGTAAAAAGATTACGAAAAAATCAATTAATATTAAGCAGTTTGCCTTATAACCGCAGAAATATAAATCATTTTCCTCTAAAAATTTACACAAAACTGTAATCAACACGCCATCACCTAAAAACTAACAAAATTCGTATAAACCAGAATCAAAATATGCGTGATGAATGAACATGATACATATTATAATTTGTTAATTAGCCATTACATGAACGCTATTTGTAAGTTGATAAAAATGTAAAGCGTTTCTAAATCGTCCGTTAGACGTGCAGCTTCGACTAATTAACGCTCTTGGGGATTTTACATCGTCTCGACTCGCTCGTCTCCGCTGCAAGCTTTATCATTTAATAAAACACTGTATAATGTCTATTTCTAAGTAATACGCACAATACCGTCCACTGTGTTTAAAAGACCACCGTCTGCTTCGATGTTAAATATGCGTAACAAAATGCACTTGTTTTTAAATGCAATTTGATACGCGTTATTGGATTAAAATATCTGCGTCATAACATCGAGTTCGTAAACCTGAGCTACACTAAACTGTATGGCGCCAAAGCCACTAAACCGATTTATATAAATCTTTCAGGAGTAGCATTTGCTGCTACTACAAAAACGGTATGAACAGTGAGCAGTAAAATTATAGATGCGCAAATATTTTATGACTACGAACGTTATCGACCACTCCAGAAGTGTTGCCAGAAATTGAAGTTAGGGGAAATTTTTTGTAACGAAGAAATGTTTTAATCTGGTTAATTTAATGTTTGTTATAGTTTAACAATTTTATATTAAACGCAATAAGAACCTCAACCAGCCGGAGACTGGGAATTTCGGGTTCAAGTCCCGACAGTGGCTTCTGATTTTTTTCTTGTATATCCAAACAATCGTTTGACGTTTAACATTCATGATGGCGTAGTTTGCCGATTAATAATGTTAAAAAAAATATTATTCACTACCTACGGGTTGCGTGAATCATGCTTGTGGATTGGGATCATTGTTGATTTAATAATTTATTATAATTTTATATTACTTAATAAAACAATGGATTAGGAAAAGTTACCATATGAACATTTTTTCTTTTAATTAAATTTGGATCGTATAGCTTAAGTTGCTTCAGTATGTAAAAACGAGAGATAGCGAGTTTTAGACGCTAATGACTTCTTTTGTCGAGCATCTATAATTCACAATTCATTCTTTGATAGCGAGTTTTAACAGTAACACGAGTCATATCATTACGCCCGGGGTATATATGGTATTTTTTGCCATACCCATTACAAAATAGCTACTTTTCACTTCGATTCCAGTATTTTTAAAACAAAATTGATAGTTCATTTGCGTCGCCAACTTCACATTTACAGTAGGCCGTGAGTATAGGTAATAACGGGCGGATCAGAGCGAATAAACATAAATCACTATGAAAATTGTTTATTAGTGTGTTTCAAAAACACTTTCAACACACCTGCCTGTTAAATGACCCATTCCATGCATACATACACGCATGTTAAGTACTTATAAGTAGTAGCTATTTTATAGTGGATATGACAAAAATTTTTTTTTGTTAAATGTTAAAATGTTTGCAATTAATTACCTCTCGTAGGTGAAGAAAGCATAATCTGAGATTCCGTTGACCGCTAATCTTGACGTGTTTACCTATTTGCATTGCGGTCAATACCAGATCAACGAACGAACTATTAATTAATGATCGGGATATTCTATTTACATAATAAACAACTGTGAATTAATTCATATCGTTACAGTAATTGCTGTTATTGATCATATACAAGTGTCGCTGGATCATTGTCTTAGTTGTCTAATTAACAAGAAAATTATTGATTTATTATTACTAATATATCAATACATACAGCTGATACTTTCAAAGCAATATCATTTCTCACTGCATTCATTATTTTCAAATTAAATCTTTGAAAATTATATTTCATGCGACAAAATACATCACTCTTTCTAATTTGGGTCAGTGGTCATTATAATCGTCTCTCTTCTATATAGGTACCTTACCTGTTTTAAAGTTCGATATTGTTAATTTTATTTATCCTACAAACTGTAAGTTTAAGACCCGTGTTCACCGAGCCTAGTTAGTTATTTATTCCGTTGATTTATTCCCCTGGTAACTATTACTCGGAATAAATAGCGATAATTCAATTCACCAAACGTAGTTAAGTTTACTGCAGGTATTAATCGTAAGAATAACTATTCTGTCCAATTTCAAGGGTATAAATATTTATTCGCCTAGTAAAATAGGATGGACACGAAATGCACAAATTACTTTATGGGCGACCTTTTCGGGTAAATATTAATTCTATATCTTTCAGGTAAAGGCTTTTGTAGTAAAATAAAATAAATTTACATTTTCGATCGATGCGCCATCGGTCGGATCTTTGGTAAACGTGCTTTAGAATCAAAATATTTGACAAAATGTCCAAGGTGTATGGTATAAAGTAAATTTGTACCTGAAGTTACTATTCTATCGAATGAATTGCTTGGTGAATTGAAAGTTAATTTTATTCCAAGGAATAAATTTATTCTAAGATTAGTAACTTCTATCTTTAACAGTGTTTGGTGAATACGGACCTAAGTGTTATTCTGTGAGTGATTTTCTTTATGCGTTTTTTTCACTTAAAACGTATAATAATGTCCTAAATACCGAGCGAAATAACATTGGAACTATAATTGATTTCAGCAGATTTTAAATGTTTCTTTAAATAGAAGTTACAGACTTAAAAATATTTGTAAATAATTATAACTACAAACATTTGAAACAAAATAGACAGCTAACAAGTTCAATAGTGTATAAAAAAGGAGTACAATATAGCCTGAAGAATCCAATATAAGAGAAATAAGGCATTTCCAAAATAATAATTAATGTGCTCCTGAACAAGTTAGGTTCACATACTAACTAGTTTCCAATTAGTATAAATCAAAATATCCAATCTATTAATAATTTACTGTCTTTATGTACCTAAGCGGACTTTTGTTTCGGCTACAGTAGCGCCGCAACATAAAATAACAAATGCTAGTTGCAAAGGTTCAATAATTCAATTGTTTTCAACCGTGTTTTATTAATAAGTTTGTTTTTTTAGGTTCGTCAGAATTTCCGCCTTTTACGAAAAATATTTCTTTTACTTTTACGAATAAATATTATTTATACAGTACACGCCCGGTATCTTTTGATAAAATACGTAAAATTGTCTAATTAAGGATTTTTTCACTGGAATTAAAATATTCAAAATTCAAAGATAAAAATGACTTTTCAAGTGAATTAACCTGCATATTATTTTTTTATACTGAGATAAATTATTATATTCCATCATGTGTTAATTTGAAATTTATAACTTTAATTTAAAGAACGCCTGTGCCGACGAACTTTTAATTTAAGCGTTTACAATTTAAAGCCTACATACGTGCCTATAGTCGTAGGCTACTGTTGACTTAAACAATACATCGAGCTTGTTTTCTGAAAACACAACTCATTTATTAAAAATTGAAGTGACTTTTGGTTTTAAAATCTTTTATTTCCAGCTTCTTAGGGCCTTTTTCTTTTCTTTTTTTTTGTCATACGCATTCATCCCTTCTGAGGAGCTATCCAGTAGAATTTCTTTTGATTTATAATATACAGGGCGTCCCGCAATAGAAGGTACATATTTAAAATGTCTAATGTCAACATTGTCAACAGTTCAATGCTAAATTAAATTTCGTTCGAGGGGTTGAGTATAGCCGAGCGTGTAGCAATGCTGTTGTTTACTATGTTGCTATGGTTCCCCCCCAGTTCCCGGGTTCTAGCTCGAGAGCTGGTAAAAGTGTCCATTAGATTTTCAATTTATTATTTGAAAAAAAAAATAATAATAAATTGAAAATATGAATTGGTGGTAGGCTCAGATAACCTTAGATGTTGGTGGTCTTTAAAACATAATTAATTAAATTTCGTCCGATGTCGCTAGTTTGTAGTTTAAAGCGTTAAACCCGGCGTTGACCGTAATTCGTCCCATTATTTTAGAACTTCCAGAATAATGCTCTATACAACCGTGAAAACCAAATTGAAATCGGTCCAGCGGTTTTCAAATAGACAGACTCGGAAAGGTGACTTTAATTATAATAGATAAATATAAAAATATATGAGCACTGTGGTTGGAATAAAAACAAAAATAAAGATAGTTACTTCTTTCCACAACAGTTTTATTGATGGATGTACATTTCGAAAGCTATGCTTTCATCTTCAGCAAACACTATACATGAATAGTGTTTGCTGAAGATGAAAGCATAGCTCTCGAAATGTACATCCATCAATAAAACTGTTGTGGTAAGAAGTAACTATCTTTATTTTTGACAATACATAAGATTAATTCGATAAAGAAAATTATAATTAAGAATTAGGTTAGTATAAAAATTTATTTATATATCAAAATGTTTGTATTAGAGTAAAACATACAAAATCATCTGCAAAGATTAAGAAATAAATCAACAAAAAAAAATCATTTGTTTTTTAACTTTTAACATTTGTATGCATATATCTTCGATCCCGTTATGGAAACTGGAAGTGCTATAATTTTTTTTTAATTTAGTGTTTTACACATTATATCACGCTAATTAATTATCACTTTGAGCATGGTATCTCTATAGTTCTTCGATTCAACAATATATACTAATGAATGCTATAACAAAACCGACGCATTGACTGACCAAACGAGTTTTTACGAATATTTGTGTTTATTTGGCGACCCTTACATACTCTTACAATAATTTATAAACAGTGTATTATACAGTGTGCTTCAAAAAGTCGGAAATTTAATATCTAGGTATATCAATATTATAAAAAGAAAAATATTGTAAGTATTACTCGAAAAGGTAACATATATAAGGAAAATAACATTGAGAACATTTACAATTTTATTGTAGGCTATGGGCTATACGATCCAATGTAAATATGTAGTAAATGCTATATGTTTTTTTTATTTGGCAGGTTCCGAGTTACTGCTAATAGTCAACCGTATGGAAAATTGTTTAAAAAATTCACTGTATTATTTTTTCTATGTAATCCAACACATATTTGCATTGGATCTTATGGCCTATACCCTACTACAAAATTGTAAATGTTCTCATTGTTATTTGCCGTATGTTACCTTTCCTAAACCACACCCGGTATAAGAGATTTGTGATTCTTGATTATTTCGTCGCTAAACCAAAATCTACTCGGAAAGCGACTATAGCATTATATTCTTTAAATGCTATTTTTCAATTATAATCACATGAATACTATATATTACATTACACAACTGATCTTTTATTTTGTGATAGCAAAATCTCCTAATTATTATGCTATGAGCAATGCGTTTAATTCTTGCCATAAATAAAGGATGAGGGACACCCTTACCCGGTCCCTAATTGTGTCCAAGTATAAGGTTTTCATGTAGGTGCAACACCAAGATTTTTTGTGAAACTAACCTCATAAAAATTATCAATATGCAAATATTAAAGTAGTTTCTTTTTAACATAATTAATATAAGAGTTCAATAATATTCTATCACATATAATAATAGCATACCTATTATATCTAAATGTCGCAAGTCACGATAACATGATAATATAGATTACTTTATGATCGATCTAAGCTCTAACGCGATCTAATGATTACGTGTCTAGAAGTTTATTACGGGAGTGTCATTACTGATTTTGCAATTTATGTTTCATTGAAATTACGTTCACACATGTGTATGTCGTCAGATGAATAAAAAAATACAAAAAATAAATACATAAATTCTGTCACGATAATTTTGATATACAATGTACGTGTACCTATATCGAAAATTTTGACATGGCGTTGCTATGGTTCCTCTATTACAAGTCCCCAGTTCTCGGGTTCTAGCCCGAGACCTGGTAAAAGTGTCAATTAGATTTTCAATTTATTATTAAAAAAAAAAAAAAATAATGAATTGAAAATATGAATTGGTGCTAGGCCCAAATAACCTTAGCTGTTGGTGGTCTTTAAAATACAATACAATTCGAAAATTTTGATATTAGGTACCTATTTATATAAATATAATAAAAAAAATTTGTTTTCGTTGGAGAGCAGCCAATTATATAATTGTTTCGAAACATATTGGAAAAAATCATTTTACCAGCCAGTGATTCTGAAGCATATAAGGAGAATATTAAGTTAGCAATCATGTCACGGTTGAGTATTGTAAGCTCATTCCACCGCGAAAGTGGAAAGGTTCAGGTTAGAATCCTGACTGTGACCACTGGTTGGTAAAATGATTTTTTATAAAACTATTATTTATCATAAATATAATATTTTCGGTTCCCGCAATTTACCAATTTTTATGTAGATTGTAGATACCTATACTGTATTTTTTAACCTAGAGTCTTTTTTTAATTTTAGAAACGAAAAAAAAAATAAATCTAAAATACCGTTAAAAAGTGTTCTCACCTACGTTTTAAATACAGGTGCGAATAAAATTTAATTCTTTTTAATTTATGCTTCGATCTATTTTAAGGTGATTCGAAAATTTATTCGTTTAATGTTATAGGTAAAAATTAAAAACTCGTTTCTTAACTACTTGCTCCCGAAAACTAATTTCAGCTGAGAAAAGTAATTTGAAAACATTCAAAACTAAATTTTTATAAATTCATTGTATCAATACACATACTTTAATCTGAACCCACAAAAAGGGGTGCTATGTGTTTGGGTCGTATGTCTGTCTATGGAATCATAGCTCTTCAATGGGTGGACCAACCTTGATGCGATTTTCTTTTAGCTACAAAAAATTCAGTTAGCATTCACCTTAAAAATATATTTTTCATTAAAATCGATTAGGTATGCATTTTTATTATGATACTTGATTAGTAATTCGTTACCGTTAGGAACGCAATTTTTTCATAATAAATGTTATACTACATTTAATTCCGATCTTATGTCATTAAGGTAGCAACAGGCATGTCAAATCAGTCTAGTTAATATAACGCCGCCATTTATCATATTGTTGTTGACATTTTACGTTACTTCGGTTGATTAATACACAATTTATTTAAATGATTTTATACAAGATGTACGGCGACTTTTGCAGATTTTGGATAGTGGTGTCTTTAACCCCTTTAGTTACGGCAGACACAGGGTGCGGCACTTTTGGATCTGCTGTTGTAATTATAGTTCATCCTGTAATAGTGTAGGGTAATAAATCATTTTGGTTTGAAGTTTTTGACAGCTTCCTACATAGAGTAGGTACCTAGCTTTCAAATTCAGGTACACCTGAAGACTTAATAACTGCTAATTATATTTATTATATTTTTATAAATTTTAATATTATCGCAGTATTGTCGAACAAAACTGCTGAAAGAATAGTCTAACGTTACAGGTGTATCTGACGTTAATGACCTCTGTTGTTGAGCGTCTATAATCCACAATTCATTCATTCGTTACAAATGTAGACTGTAGAGTGTAAGCATTGCTTTTCATACGGAGCAACAATCGTAATTTTATCTAATACGTATATATCTACTAGAAATGAGGGGTGTGGAAACCTTGCTATTTAATCTGTAGTTCTAACTTTTTTTCTGAAGGATGTTTACTTAAATATTTTAATGATACGTCATTGTAAAATAGTGACCAAACCGCTCAATATTGGATTCTCATATAGCAATAAAAAGGTTAAAATACCTGTTCTTATACAGAGCTCGTGATTTTGTACTTAATAATTCATTCAGTTGCGACTGTCAGATGTTTTGAGTGACATTTCTTGTGATATTTAAATAAGAATAAAACATGGGTTTGGATTGGTGTAATAATAAATATATACAGGGATACTCATAACGTTCTTCATATTCTACAATCTACATGTGCATTTTTTCTGTTTTATTTTGATTTTACTTTTGTAGACCTTATATTATGCACTTCATTTCATTTCTAATTAAATTTCAAAATTTATTTCAACCATACTATGTGCAGTTATGTTGGTTACTTTACTTAGAGCATAATTATTTTGTCTACAGAATTGGCAGCTAATTTATTATAATATAGCTTAATATATGTGGCATCAACGATTTTATGTATACAATCATGGACATAAACTGTATATGCATATAAAATAGCACAATACCAAATACTTTCTACTGTTCTCCTGATTCAGTAAATCAGAACGTTACAAAGTTCCATAGTATAAGCACCTGTTTTCCTGATATCTACTATTTATTCTGTATTCAAGAATAATTTCCAATGCTATAGTGATGCGCAAGTATTCACTTCACTGCTACTTTTTCACAGATATCAATTTTTCACAGCGACCTTAAAAGATATTAAGTAGCTGCTACCAATTTCACTCTTAACGTTTACACATCTAACTAGTATGGTCTGCACACTGCTACCTGCATACTGTGAAATGTGAATAGTTCACAGTTCGCTAGCATTTCACAGTTCACAGTTTACAATTACGTTCACAGATGTGTACCTGCTACCTACCTATTGTACCCAACAGTGAAAAATTTAAAATAAGGTTTATCAGGTAGGTAGGTACCTATCGTATTTACGTATATCATTATCTATTGGCACAAGATATTGATTTGTTTTAATAATTTGTACAGTATACGTTATTTAAGTGTAAAAAATTAGGAATTATAAGAAAAGTAAATGCGAAATAAAAGCAAAAAAATATATTTGCTTTGTTAATGTTTCTTGACGCGGATTGTCCAAAAGTGTTTCGAATAATTTTTTCTATTAATTCAAATTTAGGTAATGTTAATTAACGTATCAAAAAATACATGGACCAAAAAAATATAGGTACCCATTTTTCACAGTGACCTTCATGCAAAATACAAATCTGCTTTACGTTACATCCGGTCAAATCTTTTGTTATGCCTAATAGGTAATAATAGTGACTGTGAAACGCATTTTTTCATAATTCATTTCACCGCTGCTATATTATATCCTAACAACTAACCCAGTTCGCTGCACAGTGCACAATGCATATGCCACACTGCGCATTGAAAGGATTTTACCAGTTTACCTGAGATATTTTAACTGTGAAATTTTTCACTGCTAAAAGTAGCAGTGAATAAAAAGTAGCATTCACAGTTTTCACTGCTACTGAAAATTCACTGATATGCCCATCTCTACAATGCTACCCTGATTATTAGGAGAGTATAAACACAAAGGAGGGTGTTGACCGATGGCAAACCAGCAACTGTAAATCAAGCGCCTCCACTTCTTCTGAAAAAGTTCAATGTTTAAAATGTTACTCGTCTTATGACTCACCTGTGGGCCGTGACAGATCTGAAAGAGATTATTTTGTATATAAAAAAAAACTAGCAATGTCACAGTCTTGCATGTACCAACCTATATATAACACATGGAATTATTACGTAAGATTGTATTCTAATTGATTTAACAGTATTTGAAGATTGATTATGATAAATAAACCGGACATATCACTTTAATAATAACATATTAAACGTCGATTTCCAATTCGACTACTGGCATACGCTCGAATTAATGACATTATACATTTCCATGTGACCGTTACAACTAATGATTCATCGATTCTAATTTCGATTTAATGATTCTTGATAGAAATTTCATTTTCATTTAGATCGCTTCTTAGATTATGAAACACCTACATAACAAATAATATAAATACCTACTAAATAAACTGCTTTTAATGCCATGAGGTAGTTTTATCAAAACAAATAGTTTACAAATATTGTTAATAGAGATACTAAATCAACACGAGATCATGTGGAGTGAAAAGTGCATCGTTTATTTATCTATTTTTTTTACTTATGTGAATAAATGAGCACATTACCAGTATGCAAATTATACATTTAGTTTTTATTATTTTGCTATATATTTTAATCGTTAAACATTTTCAATGCTGTAAAGTATTGTGGAATCATTAAAAGGAGTAATTTATTAGTACAGTGGTCTCTTGATAATGCTACCTGTGTTAAACATTTGTCAAATTTTTGTACGTATTGCCTCGTTGCTTAAAAAAACATTTTTCAGTTTCTTTTCATTTTCCAAAATTTTCTATCTTTATATTATTCGGTTTTTAATATCACTAAGAATGCTTTATTCATAAATCGCGTGAACAAACTAATGGATCAAATATTGTTTAATAGCTCATCAAAATCTGATAATGTTTATTTCAATGGTTTTGTGTTCAACTGTGCTTAGCTATAAATGACTAATTACACTTCATACTTTCATATAGTTTATTAAGTAATCAAAAATCCATATGAGATCATGACAGCATCAATATTCATATAATAATAAAGCACGAATAGGTATTGTTATTGTTTACAACAAACTGATTGTCCAGGATTTTTAATCAAGAAACTTTTTTATGTTTAGTCATGATTTCATGTTATATAAAAACAATGACAATACAATTTTTCTGACACGAACAGATTTCAATGTCAATAAAGATCAAAGAAAATGCGATTGCCAAACCAATAACTGGTCAGCGGTCAACTTATTATTAAGTTTATACATTACGATTCCAATACTATTAATCCAGTAAATCTATATTCAGATTCTAAACGTTTTTCGTCCTGTTTCATCCGATTAACGGGAACTACTTTTATTCATTCATCGATCGATATTTTTAAATGTCATTGATACTTTTGTATTTTGTGCAGTCACGATTTTTAGAAGGATTACCACGAGCAAATTGTAAGTAATTGATTTCAATTTCGGGTTTGGGGATTCCCAGAATAGGTACGTTTGCTTTCTTTTTGATTTCAAGACTAGGAACTATTAACGTTAATAATTATATGTTATATAGATTTTTGCCATATGAAGAACATAGTTTTCTTTTTGGTTTTTTGGAACCCAAAGCGCCCACTTAAATTTTCCTTGTGCAATGATCCGTCACTGCCAAGCAGAGCTTTTATTTAGAAAAAGTTTTAAGTGCATTAACCAGACTTAGTAACAGATAATTGGAATTGTACTGTCCATTCCCAACTGGAGACGTGGCCTTCTACTGACACATATTGCTTGTTTGTAACTGCCAATTATAATGACAGAACTATTGGCTTTGGGTATTATTTATGTGACATTTACTTTTTGATTAACAAAGTTCAATACCTACGTTAGTAGATAATATTTTGTTGGTAATTTGATCATGTAGGTAATGATTATAGAAATGTCGATTGCACGGAAGGTCCGGATCCAATAAAAAATATTAATGACAATAAAATATTGGTCAATAGTTGGGCAACAAGAACACCGAATTAGCATTCATGTACTTTTTTCATTCATTGTAATTTCAACTACAGTTATTGGCATATTTGCACAATAGAATTTCTTTCAGAAGCATTCATATTATGAATTATCCCCAAATCTATTTTTCATTTCCATTGCTCTTGATCAATTTATGTAACAATCAAAATAAGTAACAATAAAAGATGAAGCAATATTACTGCATTTAATCCATAAATAATTTTGTTCATAAATTAGAAATATCATTAATTGTGGTTGCTTGCAGTATACTTATAGTATTTACTTTCAAATATCCTTTATTTAAAATTCATGATCCATGCCTCAGTGACTTTAACATTTAACAATTTATAACCTAAGGAAAAATAATAACAATAATTAATATTGTAAAGTTTGCTTAGTCACGGAATTACAATAAAATTTATTTATAGTTTTAAATAATATAAATAGAAGAAATTATAATAGTTTCAACAATGACTGAAGTTACTTTGGTGATCATTTAAGCAAAGTGCTTGATATTTAATTATATGTACATTTTCATCCACGAACAATTTTTGGCTCACTAATATTTCAAGTAACAAATAAGTCTTTTGATAAAAACAATTTACTAAAAGATGCTAAAAGTTAGCTGGTTTTCATTCCAAAACACAGTTCTCCGAATATTTTTTAATTATATAAAAATGCAGCAGTAATTATTATTCTATTCAACATTAAAAGTTTGAGAAAATGTCATTAGTAGTTACTTCGTTCATTATTTACCATATTTGAGCACCCAATACAGCAACAATGTTTATTCCATCCTCAATTGTTTCAGCTATTACTCGTATGTTTCTCATGCTACAACACATTTATTATATTTGATTAAACCCGCCTTCATTTCTTATTCCAAATTACCTAAAACCGTTCCTGTAATTCAAACTGCATTTAAACATTGAAAACAAAAACCTGTACGTAATTAATCAAAATCGATAATTTGCACTTTGAAACAAAACAAATATCTAAACTTTGATAAATGTATCCTGTGAACTAGTTTGCAAATCCTGTTCTTACTGCGCTTGGGTGATCTTAAAGAATTGAGATTAATGTGTAACTTAAATACACATTTAACTGCTGCTGTGATGTCTATGCAGTCACGAGGTAAAGTGACTGATGTCGTGTTCTTTCACACCTTTAGAAATATTTTTTAGCTATATGGGCATTTTTTAAATAAACTCTAAACAACGCATCCTCGGAGATCTCGCCAGTTTTACGAGTTTATTTAGAATTAAAATTATTAATAAATTTTGTAACTCACCCGTGAAAAAGATGCCTTAAAACATAATTATGACCGATAGTTCTATTTTTTATTACAATGAAAAATTGAGAGTTGGTGAGCTGGATTTCAAAACTGTTCGTCTAAAAAACTAGTTATGTATTATCCAAAAATTATTAAAATAGGTTTGAAAATAAATCAGCTCCTCAGTTTCATCACCTTAAGCCAAATATAGCTGGATAAAAAAACAGATAGACAAAAATCTAGAAATATATTTTTCCGTCTAAGTATCATACAAAATATCCATACAACCTTCGAATAAGCTGCAACGAAACGAAATTTCACAGATCCCGTTATTATTATTTTATATATCTGTATTGATTGGTATAAACTACTTTGCCTTGTGACCACTGATTTATATACGCGACTAATTATGCGACTTCTCTGCATAATAATATTATGCCGAATGCTTTTTATAAATTTTAACCTTTCTTATAAGACATTGACTTTTACATAAAATTAAACCTGTCGTGCATATTATTTTTAAGCCCTTTGGTGTCGCAAAGATAATTTCGTCTAGAAAATACTTCATTTACATAGACAACCAGTTTGTTCAAAATTGGCGTGGTTTCATATTTACCTAACATTTTTTTATTTTCTTATTAACTCTTAGAACTTGTCATGCACGGCATGTTTAAGCCCTTTGGTGTCACGAATAAGATTTTATCTAGAAATTGCTTATAAAGACAAAATATGCCGTAAGTGAAGTGAACAGATCATTTTTAGAGGTTTTAAACTTAATTTGTAACAAATGTATGTTTTTACTTCATCCTTGATCTGCATTTTTGTTTTGTAAAAAAGAAAATTTAGAGCGCGCGCCGATATACTCGTATATATATATTGTTAGATAATAGATACATAATATAAACTGATATAACGAGCATAATCTACCAAATTTATTGCTTACAGCCTGTTAACAGAGAGATAAAACATTACCATTAACCTGGTTTTTGTGACATCTTGGCCTAAGTTTTAAAACTATAGACTGTATTAGATATTGTTTTCACGACTGAAATTTTCAGTTCCTACACCTTCGGTATATAGCAGCATTTTTACTTTTTCTTTGACATCAAAAATTATTTTGTTACGTTTTGACATTTTCAGTTCTGTTGCAGTGATATTTACATTTAAATTCTAACTCAAATCAAAACATAACCTAGATAATAGTGATCAGCTGTTCACAAAAACAGTCACCATTTTTGTCAATATCACGTGTTATTTCGTGCATATATTTCACCGAATCAGCATTTAACTTATTGTTAAGCATTAGTTTTCTTTTCAGTAACAAATTGATAATAATATATATTAAAACAAATATTTTCTTTTTATAATAAATATCCGTCTTTGGAGACGATCGCGTAGTTATAGTCTGCGTCACACCACCTAAGTACACCCACACAATATACAATATAAAATGAGTGACACTATGTGACTATATTGTCTATTCAGTACGCATTGCGTCGGGAACATCAAATGCATTGCATGCAGTCTATGGCAAGTGCATATCATATGCAATAATAATCATAATGCAATACAGCTGCAACTGCCTTCATGTAGGTATTAGTTGTCCAATTTATACTGGTTATAATGTTCATATAACCAAAACAATTTTTTTGTGAGTTGTAAAATTGTTGCAAATTTGTTGTCACTAAAAATTACAACTATGTCAAATGATGACTAAATTAAATGTGTCCTTAGCGCAGTAGAAGAACATTTTTCTAAATTACATTGCGAATGCTTCGAGACAAAGATTGTTATCCAGATAGTCTACAGAAAAAAAATTTTTTTACCCCCACTGATATACTTAAATTTGTCTTTTTTCTTATATAGAATATGAGTGTTAAAGATATACCTAAACTTAATTTGTGGATAAATTGAGGCTTTTCTGTAAGAACAATTTTTAAATAAAATCGACTGTACTTAAATGCAAAACTACTACGCTACCAGCTTCATTTGAACACTGACAGGCATTTGCAGCAAAAGAATGCATTTTTTCAGCAAGAGTCATATACGTCCACGTTTTGCTAGTCGAAGTTAAAACTTTTAGCAGACCTTCACTGCCGATACGTGTTGTGGAAATCTTCATTGACAAGGTCTCCCTGCTGTTATCTCAAACTCCCATGCCATGCAACAAAGTAAAATACACACGAGCTATTCGCCCTGCATATTAAGCAGCCGATAATACAGTTATTATCATTACCTTACATGTAAAACGGCAATATAATGTTTCCGACACGATGTAAAGCCACGGTTATCAATTGCAATTTTCTGCCTCTATACATAAGAAAGAAAAACCAAAGACATGACAAAAAATAGCGTATGGAAAACACATGCAGATGAGGAACTCCAAATAAAATCGTGCATTTTCTATGCGACTATAGATCTGTCGACCAAAAAAAATGTGCGATTAAATTTTTATCTCGCGTATATTCCTGTACTTTTCGCTGTGAATGTGCCATCCGGACTCACGAAGGTTCGCCTCGTGTAAGCTGAAATTTTAAACGATGGTTTTCATGATTGTTTAAAACTTTTATTACGATGATCTTGTAAGTTTAAGAAAGATTGTAGATTATAGACGCTCGACATGTTAGTTTAAGAAAATCTCTATTTCAAATACGATTCTGAAAAATGTTTTTTTCTTGATGAGTTAACAAAATGACATCGAACATAAGTTTGTCGTGAAGCAAGGCTTAACATAAATTAATCGGAAATGCAATAGTGTAGGCGAGGAATAATAAATAATAATATATAAATTTATAAAATATTTTTTTCGTATTTCTCATTTGCATTGTGTTAATGAACGGACTTCACCTACAGGTATAAAAATTCAAACTAGATTCTTGTATTGCATTTATTGCATCAAATATTTATAACAGCTCGGATAAAATTTAGCAATTTAAATTTATGTATATTAGTACTTGTTTTTCAAATTAAATGCGTTTTTATTATTATAAATAATGTCACCTTTAATGTGCTTGTTTCAGAATTTTTTTTTAATATTTAATTTTTTATTATGTTATAGTAGATCAGCCTTTGCTTTGACCAGCAATTAAAGTTGGTTGTTGAAAATTTTAATCGATATGCTTAATTATTTTATATTCAGTAAGTCTAACATCCATTTCTTCTTTACAGGTAAATAGACCATTAACAATGAAGAAAGAAGGTATTCAAACGAGAAACAGAAAATTATCGTCGAAGTCAAAGAAAAAAAAAGGTGGTTCAGCGTGTTTATCCCTAGGAGGTGTCATGAGCGATATGATCAAACCGTTGGATCCCACCGGAAAAGGTGCATTCGGAGCCACAGGATTCGGAGCATCAATGGGTAAGTTTTAACTGAAATATTACATTAGAAATGAAGTTATTTTTAAAAATTAAAGTTTAAAGATAATTTGCGTGTATCAAAATTTCTCTCATAAGGATTGCAATCTTTTTCAATAGATACCTATGTATTTATTATTTTATTTGTAATTATTTAAAAATAAAAACGGCAGATTAAAAATTCTAACTGTGTATTCCTTTTTTCATCAGGCAATAACCATCATCATCTAAACCCAGCAGCATTACATCCGCACCATGCACACGCGGCAATGAGTCACTGGTACCACAACGGTGGTTCGGTACACCATCACCAAGGGTTTGTTGCACCAGGACCTCCGCCGCCAGCACCTCCTTCGGCAGCAGCTGCTTCTTATCATCACCATATGACCAGTCTAAGCGCTGCAGCCGGATTAGGACTCACTGGAAGCAACGGAATGGTAAGTCGATCTTAGTTTAAAATTATTTTCGAATTTAGCTGATGCTTACAAATGATCTGAAAACTTTATTGTAACAAATGGATTTAAAGAAAAGGAAAAAAACAGATTTCTATTTTTAATTATTCTGCAATAATATCCACAAAAGTCATATTATTATCTAAACGTTACTTTTATCATTTTAATTATCTTGTTCACCTGGGAAGATAAACGAAATTAATTAATGTGTAATCTAGTAATTGTTGGATATCTATACTAAAACGTGCGTAGATATCTTTAAGACGAAATAATGTTTTTGATTTTAGTCAAAATTATGTTATGTAGGTATTGCTAGAAGTATTTGTCTTAATTGATGTTGAAAATTCTATGTTCGAATGAGGAACAGAGGGTGTTTTAGCATGAGGTAAATTTTGATAGTTAATGATTGTGTCAAGACTTTTATTTTCTTCATTTGCGTTATAAATTTTAATTGCGACTTCTCTCGCATTAACGTCGATTTTGCGCGCTGCTTCACTCGTGTTAATGTCGTCTTGGATGGGACTGACAAAAATTGTGGAACCGTTTACCGCTTAAGTATCATACAGCATACCTGAAAAATAACGAAAAATTCGCATAAAAACGAATTTTCAGACGGAGATCTCGTTTAAGAATATGTATTGATGTTGGCTAGATATACATTGGTATAATCTAATGTATTTTGTCTTTTCTTTGCAGACTGGATGGCGTTCAGAGTACACGTGATAAGTTTCGCCACAAAACTGGTGAGATCACAGAGTTCTATTATAAAATACCACCGAAATAAAAAGTCAAAGAAAAAAAATACGATTTATGTACAGAATGCGTGTAAATAAATTTATATAAAAATGATTGTCGAGTACAGTACAAATATAATTATTATAAATATTTAGATAAATTGTTTTAGCCTTTTTATTATGTAATTAATACAGAAAATGTGTGTAAATACGAGAAAAAATAATTTGTTTAAATCTGTGCAATTTATCAAATAGAAATAACTTATAGCAATTATTTATAAACATCTATACAAAATAAAAGGCATTGCGTATTCAATTAATTATTAATAAAAAATGACTGTATTATATTAAATAATTTTAAAAAATTTGTAAATAATAATTTTTAAATTTTTCCCACTTGTAACAATTCTGTATATTTTTAATTTTTAAAAATTGTATTTTAAAATTGACCAATTTTTAAAAATATTGTAATATATTATTATAACAAATTTTTAAATTATTATTATTGTTCACATGTATATTTTTGTGGCACTGTACTTAAATGTACTGCGAATAATTTTTATTTTTGGTCCGTTTGTAGGACTGCATTAGTTTTTGACTTGTTTTAGAGTCGAGCGAACAATTAGCGCGTATTCAAATGTTTTCTATAAAATTTTTCAACTGGAGCTGCCAAATGAGGCTAATTTTGAAGTTGAATTAAGACTGACCGCAAAAGTAAAAAAAAACATCATTACTGTCTTTAAATCATTTTTTAGAAACTGTGAAACTTGTTCAGACTTCAGACCAGGGTTATCTGGGTGTAGGCAGTATCAATTAATATTTTTAGTCTTAATATTAGTAATAACTAATAATAAATTAAAAAATCAATTAATACTTTCTTGATTTCTTGAATCAGAATGGGAACTAACTGGTTCGTAATGGATAAACAATAGAACCACCAATTAAATAGCGCACTTTCCTGAGATCCCTGATAGTGATATTCTCAAACTCGTCATGAAACTTACTCTTTCATTTTTCATTTTGAAAAGTTCTTCAACGATAAAAATTAAGTAAATTGCTCACGATTTGCTCGACTCTGAAAAAGCCCTTAGAAAATTTATTTTTATAATTTTCCCAAAAGTTACGGTTGGTAACTTATTAAACTACATTGTCTTTCGCTACCGCGAACGGGATATTATTTTTAAAAAGTTTCGCTTCATTATTTTGATTCAAAACAGAATATTGAGTCCAACACTGGTTAGACTTTGAGACGTTTAAAAATTTTTTTTTAACGGAACCAACTGTGAGGTTTATCTGGACCCAGTACCTACCAATTCAGATTTTCAATATATTATTATTTTTAAATGTAAAATGAAAGTCCAATTAATATACCTTCTCTACTTCTCAGAATAGAACTGGGGTTTGCATTTTGTACACGAGCCACGGAATGCTATATAAACAACTGCGTCCCTACAACTTTGGCTTTCCTCAAACCAAGTGTTTAACTAAAGTAGACAAAAATATTTTAATGCGTATAAACTGTATTTTACTAAATCTAGCAAAAACAAAAAAAATATATAGGTACCAAATAAATTTTAATTCATTGCTGTTCTGCTGTTAAAATTATTAAATATAGGCCTCATATACCCCGACAATATAATACGTCATCATTGTAAACGCACGGTCATTCCAAATTGTACTCACTGTACCAAAGCTACTATATTAGAATCCGATTACTCTAAGAATGATACCGCTACGTCATTGACAGAAAACGCCTATTTATCTGGACGTCGCCTACCTGACCCAGTGGCGTAATGTGCAAAGGGTTACTAAAAAATGAAAAAGAAACAAAACAAAAAAAATTTTTTTTTTTGTTTTTTTCCCTTTTTAGGAGGCCTTTTGATGACTGATGCCATACATTTTAAGAGTAATTGGGGTCTATTATTTATAACAGTATAACTCTTCAATTGCAGGGCTTGAGAATAGCCGAGAGTGTAGCGGCGCTGTTGTTTACATGGCGTTGCTATGGTTCCTCTATTACAAGTCCCCAGTTCTCGGGTTCTAGCCCGAGAGCTGGTAAAAGTGTCAATTGGATTTTCAATTTAATATTAAAAAAAAAAAAAAAAAAAAAACAATGAATTGAAAATATGAATTGGTGCTAGGCCCAAATAACCTTAGCTGTTGGTGATCTTTAAAACACAATTATCAATTATCTTCAATTAATACCAGGTTAAGGCTTAACCTTATGTTGCAATACTCCACCACTACTTAATCCGGCGTCAAGGAAACTGATGCTTCAGGCTGCAGCCGGTCGCCGAGCCTGAACCTGATAGTCTGAAAAGTCATATTTAAACAAATGCTCCATAACTTACCCGGTTTTCTTCAGGTTTAAAACCTGACCGGCCAAACCTGGTAGTGTGAAAGGACTAAGACTTCACATATAAAGTGTTTGATTACTATTCCCAAATTATTAAAACCGCAAATTAGATCAATGAAAACTTTTACAGTTGGAATTGTGAGGGCAAGGAGGTTGAAAATTTTCTGTTTAGTACCCTTTTCAAAATAATGTAGTGAAAATAAAATTATCTTGCTTTATATCTGTTTCCAAAGTATTTTTTTGTGTTCTTTTATTTTGTATGTACAATGTATTCAATACAAAATGACATTATATCGTTGAATTCAAAGTTTGTAACACAGTATATTATTTCTGTGGGCACGAGTAAAGTGGTGATCTGCAGTGCTGTCTTTTTTCATTGCCACGAAAAATAGACTAGACGCCACTAGAAATTTAATAAGCCGTTTTGAAATCCAATTTTAAATTTTACTTAAAATATTTTAAAACATTTTTATGCGAAATTATTTCACGAGATATAACAATTTCCAAAATCTAGCCATTTTGTTTCGTGAGTATAAATTTAATTGTTACATTTTTTTCAGTAGTGTCATTTTATATTGTACGTACTGTACAAATGATGATGGCCATACTATTTAATGCTAGAGAGACGATTCTGTAATTTTCAGTTTAATATATTACTGATCTTAAAGGAAATTAACCAATGTTATTTATGGAACAAATGATTTCAAAATTGAAGGTTAAGTTTTCTTGAAGCTAGAATTTTAAAATTGCACCTGTCCGGATATCGACATCAGCGTCATAGCTAGGATCATCGGCACCCCTGGCAAGATTCTGATTTCGCGCTCTTTGCTTGAAAATAATAATCATATTCGCATCGCTGGTTGCGCCCTCTCAGGGTTAGCGCCCTTGGCGCAGGCCCCGATTGCCAGGTCCTAGTTACGAAGCTGATCGACATTATAAAATTACATTAACTACTGCAGTGTTGGCCTCTTCAACTAAGAGCCAACGCACACAAGCTACTTTTTGTCGCACGATTTTCCAATCAAGTCGCTTGAGGACAGAACTGATAACCACGAAAAATTTCGAGTAGCTGAGTAATCGTGAAATCGCGATGTACTTATAGTATCCTAAATAGTGCGTTTTCGATACAAAAAGTTGCATGCTTGCACCGGCCCTAAAAAGAGTCAAAGCTAATTTTTAAAAGGACTTTCTCTTTCTAATTCTATGATGTACAAGCGAACATCAACTTACGAACGTTGCATTTACTTTTTCGTAACAGTTGTTCGTCGTGAGCGCGAGGCTGTGTGTTTGTTATCTATATGAGCCATTTTCCTGAGAGTAGTACCTACTTTCAATTATCCACCAGAGGCAGCACTTGTGGTAGGTACAAACATTATTTATTCCCCACCTACTGTTGTGTCATTTTAGTGGTATAACTTAAACATTTAATTAATTTAATAATAATAATAATTTAATAATTAAGTTATACCACTAAAATGACACGACTGACGACACTAATGGGGAATAAATAATGTTTGTGCTTACCAAAAGTGTTGCCTCTCGTGGATAATTGAAGGACCTACTCTCAGGAAAATGGCTCATTGAACGTCACAATTTAGTCAGTGCATTGTTCATAAATACGAATTGTTCTTTTTTTGAAAATTCGTGTGTAGAGGTTCACTTGTACGTATTTAAAATTAAGTAAATGGAAAAAATTCGAGCGAAAATGTGGAAGGTACGCGGTAAAAAGGTAAATATCGCTTGAAATTCGGCTATGAAGTAACAGATTGATAGTCCATTAAATTCTGAAACCATCTGGGGCTACCCACATTTAACTTTAAAGTTTTGAATAACGTCAGTATATTATTTTTGCCTAAAAAATCCAAACTTTCAGAAAACTAAGCCGTCGATTACAGCAAATTGATATTCATTTTTGTATAAAAATATGTTTCGGAACAAATTCCATTTTTGTACAAACGTGAATTCATTTTGTAAAAAAAAATACTTTTCTAATCGTTTCCAATATTCATTTTCATGGTAAAAATTTTATGTAATTTGTTTTTGTAAGTTTTAACATATTTTTGCCCCAACAAAGTCGTTTTAATATACTTATCATCGTTTTATTTTAGCGGAATAGATGGGCATTAATTTGTTAAAACAAAATCACATTAACTGAGACATCATATTTACCAGGGATGTCCAGTGAATGCCATAATATAATGTGTATAACAAAAATTTTATTTTGACAAATAAAATGATTTCAGTTTTAAATAAATTTGTTATTCAAATCAGGTGATATAAATGATCTCATTATTAAAATACAAATATTAGCGTTATCATTTTATTTGAAATGTTTTCAATATATAAATATGTAAGTTTATTGTGTAATAAATTGAAATTTCAACAGTATTTTTATTCATCATCATTTAGTGTCATATTTGCTGTGATATTGCCTTTATTTCCAAACTAGGTAAATGAAAATATATTATTATTTTCCAGAGCAAATAATTAATAAACATTTTATGGATTCGTTTATTGAAGCACTTATTGAGACAAACCTTGTGAACAATAATTCGACTTTGATACATTTTTTTTCAATATTTAATTTTATTTTAACCTAAATGTGTTTCATTTATCATGTTATACACTCGTTCACTGAAGTACAGGTTCAGTAACGTAGCCGTGAAATGTACAAAAGAGAACATTCGAGAAAGTACAATACCGATACAAACACTCCAGTAGGTCTTTGTGAAGTGGTCTCTTCCTATTTTTTGACGATGAGCTCAGTGCTCATCAATGTTTTTACTGGACTACGAAAAAAGAAGGGTTATGATTTTATTCAAACATTAAGCTACGTTTATGGACCTGTAGTGCTGGTATAATTACTAAGTGAGAAGGGAAGCTCCTCTACTTTCAGAGTCGTGAAATGCTCATTATGAATTTTAAAGATGCTCACGAAGAGATTGAAAAAATGTTTTCATAACTAATAAAAAAACACGTATTTTTACCTAATAATGCGCATCTTTTGTGGACAACTGTAACATTTATAATAAAAAAGGTAATGTTAAAATACTAATAGCGTATTATTCAGAACAAAACAATTTTTCTTTTATCAATGAATTTATCAAATGTACTCACATTAGTGGCTCAATAATTCAAATTCTATTATATAACAATCTATATTATATAAATGTATTACTGAAGCAGGATATTTCGATTATATTTAGATAATACATTATTATTTACTATCATTATTCAAAAATAGGATAATGGAATAATGGATAATGGAATATTTTCAACGGTTTAGTTTTTATGTAAAAGAAAATAAACTTGGTAGTTGGTATAATAAAGTTAATCATTTTGAAAACAAGTTTTAAATTAAAGCTTAAGGCCTACGTTCCGAAGGAACAATGAGAAACTTTTTTGCTTGTGAAAATGTTCCTCAATGTTCCAGTAAGTTGTACATTGTTCCTCAATGTTTCCAGTAACCGAAACAAAAAGTTGTTGATAAACATAGATATGAGTTAATTGTGGATAGAAATATAATAATCAAATCAAAAGAGGAGTTCATTCCACAAGCGTTCACATACCAAATAGGTAGCGAAAAATTGTTAAGAAAAAAAAAAAATTTTCGCTACCTATTTGGTATGTGAACGCTTGTGGAATGAACTCCTCTTTTGATTTGATTATTAAAAAGTTGTTGGTTGTCGCGTGTTTTCGTCGTTACCATAAAAATGAAACAATCAGAAAAATTGTATAAACAAACTTAGTTGGAACTTCTTGATGTCGGGATTCAACGCTTTTTCGGACATTTTTTCCATTTTATAATTTTGAACTAGTCATGCTGAAACTAAGTTTGAATTTAATGAAAACGTATTGAAATCAAACAAGTTTCAGAGAAATATTTTTTTTATTTAATTTATTCATAAAATGGATTTTAACTAACATTTGGAGTTCTTTAATTTTATAAGTAAACAACAAACTAAACTTGTAAAATATTAATTAAAAAAATTATTTAGTAAATCAAAATATCCGTTTTAATAATATTAGGTAGATACCTATTTATTCATTTATTATGCAAAAATATTCCCAAAAAATACAACTAACTGATACTGTGTCAAATTACAAAAGAGAATTACATTAACTCAGTAAATGTAAATAAATCAAACAATTTATTTCCAAGTTTATGTTGAAAATATTTTATGATATTATTCTTTATCTAATTATAAACATAATAATCCGATTTGTGTTAATATATTGTTCGAAAATGTGGAATCACATGAAATTAATTCCTAGGAACTGCCTTTCCTAAAGAACATAACCGTTGAGAATATCAAATCACTTCTTTGGTGGCGATTTAAATGTAAATACAGGACGAAAAAAAATGTTTGCACATGTAACAACAGTTTATTGGCCATTGGTGGCGGATACTGCTGACATAGCAACAGAGGTAGAGAATGATTGAACTTGTCCAGTTTTCGTCTTTTGAAAAATGCAGTTTTGGATTATCTAGATCTAGTGGAACAGTATATTAAATATTTTTAAAATGTTATTTATTTAGGTTTATATTTTAATTTTCCTTGTAGATCAGTATTAGACAGGGTAGATATTTAAAACTTGTAAACAAAATCGTCTCTCATTAGTCTTGCCACAAGAAATGGCGTCATTTCCGCCAGGTGAAGATTTAAAAAAAGTAAATTAAATAAATAATGTATGATATTTTATTGATATTATTAATTATATTGAATGTAAATAAGACTTGATGTACGTATTGATCTTTGTGTGATAATATATGGAAATTATTTAAAAAAATACATTGCTTCATTCTTACCTATACTTTCAATAATCCTTATGACTCAAGAAATACTTTATTTTAAATAACAATTATTATGCTTTGAGAATTTCCTATTCTGCACATACATACCTAGTCCCATTATACCATGCGAGATTTGTAAAAGAACTGAAATATATAAAAAATTAGAGATTTGCATATTATCATGTCTGTGCTCATTTAATTCAGCGTAGGTATCGTTCTCGACAAATATACTAAATTTTAAAAAACTTAAGATATTTTCCAATAAAATGCAAAAAATAACTAAGGCTGGCTTGCGTATTTTTGAGCTTATTGAATTCTGCGTGTCTCCTATCAACACACCGAATTTGACAGAGATAAAAAAAATGAAAAAATACACAGATAAAGGTTTGCGTTTTTTCCCCTTTAAAAAAATCAAATTTCTCAAACATTCCCGCTTTGGGGGTGTCTGGGATAGACTATCATAAAGTAATAAGCAAGTCTTAACTGTATAGTCGCCAATGATATGTAACATCTAAACCTCGTATTTTAATACAACACTTATAAAATAGCAGAACGAACGTTTCACGACTGTGTCTTCTTTCTATTTCTCCCTTTCTCTCTCTCTCTCTCTCTCTTTTCAAATGCTATGAAAATGTGTGCGCTCGCTGACACGTTGCAGCACAAGCGCCAACTGTAGGCCGCACCGCAGAATCATCCATTAAATTGAATACTAACCTGTAACACATTTCCGTCGCATACACGAAATTAGTCCCACCAAATGCCGCACACCGAGAGCTAAGATGTTACACATCAAAAAATAGGAAGAAACAGTTTGAGTACCATTTGCTATGTACTATAAATATTAAAACAGTTTAGTAATCTTTAATTGTCTTTTAAATAACCTTTACCTAAAAATCTATCGCCAGTTACGTAAGTGATTTGTTAATCCATTACTTTCAAAGTGTAATATTTCAGTCTTCCAAACTACGTTGTCAGTTGTTGTTCGTGAGAGAGAGAGAAAGTGATTTGAAGAATTAGTTTTAATTTAATTGATTTTTCTGAGAAGTGCAAATACTTAATTGTGATAAAAGTATAAAATATTTTAATTTAAATTGACTAAATATATTATAATATACATTAATGTGTATTATTTTGAGTTAGGTAATTTTTTTCTTATTATGCAAGAGGTCGTTATAATAAATTATAGGACTATTAATTTCATTTTTCATTTTTGAAAGTGCTGCAAGTACAAACTGAGAAGTTAGACTAATTTTGAATCGGTTGTTGCGATGATCCTAAAAATCGAGCAGTTTCTTGTAAGAATAAACAGTGCGACACCCAAACAGTGCAGTGCATCAAAACGACGGCAGTCTTTGCGAACATTTAGGTACTCCAGATTAAAAGGTAAGTTTTTTTGCTAATTATAAATATTTCACAAAAATTTGTTATAATCGATTGCGTAATTGATAAAAAATTTCTTTTATAATTATCCACACTTTTTAATGATTACGTGAAGCAATTTTTTAGTCATATTTAATTATCGCCATTAAATACGTAATATTATAATTTACTCTGTTAATAAAAACAAATGATTTCGTAATAAGCATGGGCTCGGACCGGAAGAAAATTTTCACAAGAAGAAAAATTTAGAAGCATAAATTATTATTTAAAAATGTGCTTAAAAAACGTCTGTTCTCAGTTTTATGAATCCGTTATAATATTATAATCATTCCCAAATAAGGAAGGGACGCCTTCTGCCCTGTTTACATAGGCCCGATCCATCCCAGAGTACTGTCTAGCCCACCATAAAAATCTTGGATTAATAAAAATATACTTATAATAGGTTTTTAACACGCTTATATTAGTTCCACCTGTATGTATGTATGTAACGAATTCTTTGAACGCGATTTTCACTCACTTCAAAACTTCAGATTGAACTGAAACTTTGCACACTTATCAAGAACCGATGACAATACAATAATTCAATAAATTTGTCCCATTATTTATTTTTTAGTTTTTTTAAATTATAATTTTTCAATGTATTCTCAACAAAAACTGATCAGACAGACGGTCCACCCCAGCTTCAATTCCTAAGTACGGCAATGTCTGTTTGCCATGATGATAAGCGTAATTAGGTAAGGTTATCGATAAATGTATACAATTTTAAAATCATAATAGTAAAAAAAATTCCGAGAGAGAACCGGTACTGGTGGCGATTCTTTGATACGTTATATTCTCATACTTATATACAGGTATACATAAATAATATTGACCAATATGTTATCCACTGTTTATAAAAATAAAACTTACTGTCAGAAGAAAAGAGGCGGTAGTATACCAGTTCGAATCCCATAACAGTAAATATAACAAGAATCAATCAGTCACAAATCCAGAACTAACGCTGTGATAAAATTCCTTTAGTGTTCGCTGATGCGAAATAAGCAATCGCTATTGTATTTGCCGCCGTCGAAACACTATATCTTAAGGCCGCTTTTACACAGAGAGCGATGAAAGCCCAGAGTACGGACTACATTGTAATTTAACCTATTGTGAATACTGAACGCACATTTTTATTGTTCCGTAGCTTCAAGCTTTTTTTCATGAGGTGATTTTGAGTTAAAAATTTCATGTCAAATATCAAAATTTAATATTTATCTAATGTTTAAAATATGTTAAAAAATATTATTTTTAGAATACTGCAACACAAAACATTGATGCTGGGTTGCAGAAATCATTGTCAAAAAATCCGATTTGACAATGATGTGGACGTGATCATATATTTACAGTTTTTATACATGCAAGAACAGTTTAATGTCGTTGTAAACTCTGGATTGTACTCACATAAAAACAAATTATTGATCTACATAGAAACAGATCATCTTTAGAACTAAATTTTGATCAAAATGCGTAGAAAAATGTTGTTCTAAGTGTAAATTGTACAAAAAACTATGTTAAATAGATGTATAGTACACAATTAAAAAGATCGTTTCAATCGATCAATTATTTTTTACCAAGATCGATTTGAAATTTCACAATGCTTTTCTTATGGAGAAATATATGTGGTGAGTGGTGACAATTTAAAGTCATTGTCATATATGATTTTCTGACAATACTTTCTGCAACCCAATATGACACTTATAACATTTTAATATTCCAAATAAAGAAATGTAGGAATCTATTCGTGCGTCCGCGACTGTTGTGTATTAGTTACAGAATGAGAGAGCTATAGCTTGACTTAAAAATGTGAAATTAAAATTGAATAATCTCGCTGCTCTTTTTAACAGTCAATATATACCCGCGATATTGAAGCACTGTATTTAAATTTTTTTCCAAAATTTAGTTTTGTCACAAATGATTACTGTTATAATTTATGTTTTCCTTCAATGGTGCATCAACACGTTCAAAATCCCAAAAATGGTATGTACGTAAAATATTGAAGTTTATAGGCTATAATATTATGTGCAAGCCGACGCTACGACACCGATAGACCGATGGTGTGCAAGCGGCCTTAATGAATATCAACCCTAAGGACGGATATAAAATGACCTCTGTCCAAGTAAATATACGGGGTTAATGTGGTGTGTGTAATAAGTTAGGCCGGGGCAAACAAGATCGCCCACACTTGAGGCTATCACGCACAAAGCTAACGCCACGGCAACAAATATATTTAGGGATTTCACTATAAACCCAAATTGTGATGGAAAAACTTACCTCACGCAGAGACGACTCGTTATTTTTTTTATAAAAGAGCAAAAAGTTATAGAAACATCCATCGTCCGTCGTACCTTGCACTGGAGATATCTACTGTTATTTTGTTTTTTAACTACACCTTTGCTTATAACTTTTTTAACCGACTTCAAAAAAGGAAGGTTCTGTTTTTCTCTACTTATAGTATGTATGTGGGTAGGTATGTGCGCGATTTTTTCAGAAACTACATGACCGATTTTTATGATCCTTTTTTTATTTACATACCTTGGGGATGGTTCTTATAAAAATTTTACTTAAACTGGTTCAGTAGTTCGACTGATTTTATTAAAAAGTGAGTAACGGACTGTAACACAGTTAAAGTAAATATCAAATATCAAGGCAAGTCGGTGTAAACTACGTACCTATTGTAAAGTCACTAAAAAGTAAAAAATAAAAAACTTTTAAAAAATAGAACACACCCTCAAAAAAGCCTCTAAAAAAGAGGAAAATAATAAAATGTTGAGGTGGGCGCCAATTTTATAAAATGAAAGTAGATATAGAAAAAGTTTAACAATTAATTATTGGCGCCGACCTCAAAATTTTATCATTTTCCTCTTTTTTAGTGGCTTTTTTGAAAGAAGTTTTATTTTATTTTTTCAAGTTTTTTTCATAATAGGTAGTTAAAGTAAATATAAATGTTTTTTCTTATTTTATCAAAATATGTGCTATCATCCTCATAATTAATTATTTTGAGTCACAATTTAGTAATTTTATTTAAGTTACGTTAGTAATAGATATATCATAGATTATGAACGCGCGAGAACTAACATCATAAGCATTTATTCAGATTGTAATAAATCAGTTTCGGAATAAAATTATTTTTTATTTATAAAAAAATATAATATAATAGTTATAAATCACGAGTCTGCACTGAACAGGTAGTTTTTTCTCGCCACGTTGCATTTGCAGTGAGAATTTATTTTATCAAGTAGGTATAGTAGAAATCTGTTTTATCCTCTTCGTGTTTTGATTATACGCTAATACGATGTGCCTAATGCAACGTGTAATATATTTGAAAAGAACCGGCCATACGTTATTAGTTTATTTGCCATATGGCACATACACTATTGGCGTCGGTCGGATGGCGGGACTTAGGGGTCGGACCAAAATTTCTCGACGTTTCATAGCCTCCTGAACATTTTGGCACCATTTTTGGAAATGTCTGTTTATATATGTATATATATATATATATATATATATATATATATATTTATATATTTATATATATGTGTACGGGCTATAACTTTCGAAAGAGTTAATTGATTTTGACGAAATTGGGTAGGCACGTTGCAATCCATCACCGCACGAAGCCTATTTAAAATGGGCCCAATCGGACTATTTTAAGGGTAGTTTTTAGGGGTTGAAAAATGTTTTTGGGCCCGAAAATGCCGAAAAAATTTTCAGAATCGTTTCAAAATTGAAATTTACCCTTTCAGTAACGATTAAAATATGCTGCTAAAATTTTAATAAAATCGGCCCGACAGGACCGGACTTACAAATTTTATGAAAACACTAGTTTGCAGATAGTGCTTTACTTACTGAAGGGTGTATTTAATTTGGTACCGAGGTTGCATTGATAAAAATATTGAAATTAAGAAAAAAAAACTCGGGTCGCAGTGCCAAAACCCTGCCGACAATATAGTGTATTTGCAAATACAGGCCTTGTGGCTTTAATACGTGAACTTAAGTTTGTTTTTGGACAAAATAAAAAATTTAACCCCTTAATACATCCCTTAAAATAATATTCTTTTCTTAATTTCAATATTATTATCAATGCAACCTCTGTACCACATTAAATACACCCTTTCATAAGTAAATCCGTATCAACAAACCAGTGTTTTCATAAAATTTGAAAGTCCGGTCCTGTCGGGCCGATTTTATTAAAATTTTAGCAGCACGTTTTAATCTTTACTAAAGAGTTAAATTTCAATTTTGAAACGATTCTGACAAATTTTTCGGTATTTTTGGGCCCAAAAATTTTTTGGAACCCCTAAATACAACCCTGAAAATGGTCCGATCGGGCCCATTTTAAATAGGCTTCTTGCGGTGATGGGTTCCAATGTGTGTACCAAATTTCGTTTCAATCGATTAAGTCTGTCGAGAGTTATCGTGTACACACATATATATATAAATATATAAATATATAAATATATATATATATATATACATACATATATATATAAACATTTTTAAAAATGGTGCCAAAGTGTTCAGGAGGCTATGAAACGTCGAGAAATTTTGGTCCGACCCCTAGGTCCCACCATCCGACCGACGCCAATAGTGTATGTGCCATATGGCAAATACACTAAAAATATTATTTTAAGGGATGTATTAAGGGGTTAAATTTTTTATTTTGCCCAAAAACACACTTAAGTTCACATAATAAAGCCACAATGCCAGTATTAGCAAATACACTATATTGTCGGCAGGGTTTTGGCACTGCGACCCGAGTTTTTTTATCAGCCGACTATTTTTATATAAATAAATAGTTGTTTAACTTTTGAGAAAACCGTCGAACAATTTATAATAATAATTTTTTCCTTTATTTCCACAAACGTGTGTAGTGCAGAAAGCTTCAGTTTACAAAATACATATGACACAATTTACTTTCAAATTTTAATTTATGATAGCTATACGGGGAAAAAGTCATGAGGTGTCGTGTGGGACACCCGACAGAAGCTATGCTTCTTACGCATTGTATAATAAATAAAATCGAATTTATTTACATATAAAAGCTATAGAAACTATAGCAACAATACGCACAGCCCAGCCAATGAGATGCGTTGCACCGCCGCGTTCGTGAAGTTTTTTTATTATATTTTAGGTCCCCTATGTCAAACGTGCGTTTGGTACGTGTGCAGTATGGAGCTGGGATTCTAGATGGTAGCGTAGATCATAGCAGGGCTTGCTTAAATTAATGCATTGTTATATATGCGAGAGTACACAACGAAGCAGTGAGTGTAGCAGGTATAAGCACTGTTACAAGAGCTGGTAGATTCAAGAATGTATCTCACCATTCTTTCAGCGCGCTGACTACTACAATCAACGTGTAACAATTGTCAAATGGCCATTACAAGTTACGGCTAATTGTTTTTTCGCACTTATTGGCATGCTGTGACAATTTTGCCAGTTTTTATTTAATTTGTTTTGAGTTTTTGTATCTAAAATATACCACTTTGTAGCAGAAGAACACAAATATTCGTCTTCGCTATCTGACATTTCAAACGCGATTTAAGCTTGTATCAATGCTGGTATCAAAGCTTCGTCGTGCAAACCTATAAGCTCTTATAATTTCAGTCACCATCTACTATACATGCTACCATCTAGAATTCCAGCTTCGTACTGCACGTACCTTTAGGAAGCATAGCTTCAAAAATCTTATTTTGACAGATAGCTGCATTCTAATTTACGTCAGGAAGCAAGTTGTAGTTTTTACAGCTTCTAATCGCAAATAGATTTTGAGAAAATTGCATGAGGGGAAAATTTGGAAAAAACGACCCACAAAAATGTATTCAAAATGTATATTTTTATTTCTCAAAACATATTCATGATAACAGGTTTAAAACTATTTCAATCGTTTTTTGAGGTTATAAACTACAGCTATTCAGTCAAAAAAGTTAACAAAACACACACAGGTAAGCAGGACCAGCATATCTCGAGAACTACTTGGATTTGAATGTGGTTTTTACCATTCGATAGCTTATTTAAGTCTATAATAACTGTCCACCCCGGCTTCGCCCGGGTGCAAATGGGATTGATTCCAAGTTGAATTGAAATCAAGTGTATGTCAACAGCGCGGTGTGAAATATAATATTAAACCCAATAGTGATAATAATTCACGATCAGTTAATTATAAATTCGAGCGAACGAGCGAAGCGAGTGGGTAACGAATTAATTAATTATAAAACCGAGCGAACAAGTGAAGCGAGTGAGTAACGTATTATTTAATTATAATTTGCTACCCGAGCGAAGCCGTACAGGACATTGGATCACATATAAATAATTTATTCGGTAATTTGACCTTAAATACTTTTGAAATCTAAACACATAAAAATTATACCTACTGTAAAGCTATTGGTTTTTATTGATTCATAAAAAATAGTTTCTACAGAAATAATTGGCTTATTAACCAGTAGTTTGATAAACAAATCTGACGTATCATATTTATAAAACTAAGCTTGTATAAATATGTGTAACTGCCAGAACAATTTACTCCCGAATGAAGAGTTTGATTGCCAGATCAGTTTTAAACTATTCCATGTCCAAGGTTAATGGGTCAGAAATGACATTTTTATTTAAATCACTTCCTCTTAAGATTGACCTACAGGCTATACTAGATCATAGCATAAAACGTCTGCCGATACAAATTTTATTGGCAGACGTTTTAAAGTAAGATTCACTTTTCATATAGCTGCACCAACAATAACTTATTTTTGGATTTAGATCGTCAATTTTTCCTGCAGATTCGCTCGCAAAAATGTCAGTTTTGACAGTACGCTAGGGGGCAGTATAGCCTAGTGGTTAGCATGCTTGATGCCGCAACCTCTATACTGGACTGCCATGGGTTCGAATCCCACCTGCGCTCATGGATGTTTTGTGATGTTATTTAGTTTTAAGTTAGTTGTTATTTAGTGTAGTTGAAAGACGCTAATGACCTTAGATGTGGACGCGTCTATAATCTACAATAAATAAAAATAAAGACAGTACGCTATACTTTAATTTTTATTATGTTCCACTGAAATCCACTGGGAATGTTTATGGATTAAATCAAAGGGTGTACCTATAATTGAGTATGGAAGCCCCGTAATACGTATACCTACCGATATTTACTGAAAATCAATTCAGTCGTTTGTTGTATAAAAATAAATTTATTTGTATGGGAGCCCTATCTTAACGAAAACGAAGCCGGATGTAAAATACCCTATCCTTTGAGTTGAGGAGTTCTAAATACCAAATTTAATTGAAATCGGATTAAGGGTTTAAGAGTTATGGCGGAACAGACAGACAGACACACAACCTCTCCTTACAGGTTAATTATTACAAATACATTATAAGCTGGAAAAATAGGTAACTGAGTATTATGTATACTCAGGGTTAAGTTCTGTAGTCAAGTTCCAAAATTTAAAATAGCGAGTCATGCATAGTTCGTAACAAGATTAATGGAGCGGAAAACCAATGAAACTATGTAAGCATACGCGTCCCATCTATAAAAACTGTCCCGTTTATATAAATAGTATACAAGCGACTAGGCCCTGCAGTCAGGGTCCATTGGTCGAATACCCCATCTTGATGCCGTTTGACCCACGCACACACACCTAAACGAACGTAACAACTAAGTATAGTGAACTCTGTATACTAGTATGCATAGTTGATAGCGATTAAAAATGGGTTTTGTATGTGGAGAATGTTCAAACACATATTCTTCAAGACAGGCTAATAATGTTCACAAAATTAGAATGAAAACTTCAGATAAGACTTGTAATCTAATTCTTTCTATAAAAGTCGATCAATTTTGTGACATTTCAAAATAAAACTTAATTAAAATTTATTTGTCCATTCCAAATTCTCAAGAACACTGTTACTGTAAAAATTTTGGACATCCTATAATATCTCACATATTAATATTAAATTAGGTTTTATTTTGAAATATCAAAAAATTTATCAACTTTCACAGAAAGAATTAGATTATACAAGCCTTACCTGAAGTTTTCATTCTAATTTTGTGAACATTAATGCCTGTCTTGAAGAATATGTATTTGAACATTGTCCACATACAAAACCCAATTTTTAATTGCAATCAACTATCCATATTAGTATAATTCACTAGTTAGTTGTTACGTTCGTTTAGGTGTGTGTGCGTGTGTCAAACGACATCAAGATGAGGTATTCGACCAATCAGAATAGACCCTGACTGCAGGGCCTAGTCGCTTGTGTGAAGTATAAGTGTATGACTCATTATCTTAAATTTTCGAACTTGACTATAGGTAGAGTCAATTTGCGGTAATTTAGTTTAGACATAGTACAATTCTATGACCGATAGTCCATCTATTATAGTCAGGTCAGGTCTAGGTTGGGTATCAAATGAACGAATAATGGGACAATCCTGATTGACACCTGAATGAAGATATATATTTTTAACGAATTTTTAACTACGTTAGACACAGTATAATATATTCCGCCGTGGAGTCAGTTAAAGCCACAGATAGGGGATCTTCATGTCAACTTACACCTGTTTACTTTTATAAACGACCACATCAACCAGTCCACGATTTAACCGTCGACGATTTATCTGGACCACAACAGAACAGAATTTTATTCACGTCCGATCATCAAATTCCAATATATGTTGTATTTCCAAGGAAGATATTTTATGAAAATGTTTAAAAAAACGTTTTATTTTTTCTATATCTTATTAAAACAGCAATATAGGTATTTTATATTTTTCCCACAATCG
Source organism: Mongoloraphidia duomilia (assembly GCA_039654895.1). Classification (NCBI taxonomy): domain Eukaryota; kingdom Metazoa; phylum Arthropoda; class Insecta; order Raphidioptera; family Raphidiidae; genus Mongoloraphidia; species Mongoloraphidia duomilia. The sequence goes on from CM077522.1 coordinate 14,415,404, forward strand.
TCAATCGTCAATTCGGATAGTAGAGAGATTAGTGGTTTTACCATAATATAGATCAGCATTTCCTAAACTAAGGTCTGCGGACCTCTATTCGTGAGTATATATTCGAGGGGATCCTCGAATTCATCTCTGGGACATACCTATGGAAAAAAATATTCGGTCGCACTGATATTATTGATCTTTGGCACAAAATACATGTTAATTTAGGTGGCTTCTGACACTACATTTAATTAAAAAAAATTAAAAATTAAGGAGTCTGTAGATGAAAAAGTTTAAGAAACGCTAATACAGATGATTTTTACGCGAATATTATTATGACTAGTGTTGTGCCGCGGTCAATTGACCAAAAATATTTGACCAGTGTATTTGACGGACAAATAATAATACCTATGCATGAAAACAGTACAGCACTGTCGCCTGTCGGTATCTTTAAACAATAAATAATAAATCGGTTCAGCCGTTCTTTTTTCTTAATCAAATAGACTTCAAAAAAGTAGATTTTACACAATATCTCGCGAATGAAAAATTATATCGACTTCGTAAGGGTGTCAATTGAGGCGTGTTAACGTCATTTTGATCCGACATAAATTTTATAAAAATCGGTTCAGCCGTTTTTTTTTTTTTTTAATTACTGTTAAAAATAAATAATAATTATGTTTTAATGATTAAAATGATTACTTTTCTGTGTAATATCTAATTTAATTATTATTATTAAATATTTATCAAACTGGGAAGTTCGTCGTGTGGACCTCAAGGGTCGCACTTTAGTCCTAATAAACGACCCACCTCACGGCTTGTTATCGTTTTGTTTTTGTTAAGTATTCACTTTATATTTTAACCAGGACTCTGAACTTACTTATATTATAACCTACCTATAATTAAACAAAAATAATATTTTTAAGTTTTTTTTCTTAAAAAATAGTAATTTTCTTGGTCAATTAATCGGTCAACCGGCCAGTCATTTGACCGGTTATTATTTGACCGGTCAAATGCAGAACCCTAATTATGACCACCAGATGTCAACTATTTTGAATATGGAAATTTTTTAATAGCACCTTATTAGTTAACAGATAATATTTCTAGTAAAAAACAGGAATGAAGTCTCAAAAATGTTATTATGTTTAAAACATTAATTAAAAGTCAACGTTTCGGTAACACATCGTTCCATGATCATGAATATGCAAATGTGAATGTCGGATGAGAACAAAGTAATAATTTTTAATTATTATTAATGAAAATCCGCAATATTGTCATAAAGTGTTGTTATATTACACTATAGCGCGCTATATGAGGAAATCCTACACCGATTTTTATTATATTCAAAACTCAAAAGTCATTTTGGAATCGCATATTCCGTTTCATAAACAACTGAATCATTAATATAAAACCTTCAGCCGTTCTTAATGATAGCCAAGTCGAGACACAGAGACCCTATAATACAGTGTACAATAATTATAACCAAACCAAATCGATAAGTGTATCCAGTTTTGTTAATTTACTGTCACGTAACCTTCTAGATCTTCCTTCTTTGTGACAACATTAATATTTTACATTATCGTCACAACATAGTTTGGCTTTATACTATAAAGTCTATTTCATTCTCAAGATAGAAGAGTGATCTTTGTGAGTGATCAGCTCGTGTTCCTTTGTTTCTTGAGTTGTGATTGGTCGGTCGGGAGAATTATTTTGCAAGTGTACTAGACCGTATTTACTTATTTATTTTGTTGTAAGCTATAGGTAAGTGACACTGTTAAAATTGTGTTTTAAAGACCACCAACAGCTAAGGTTATTTGGGCCTAGCAGCAATTCATTATTTTTTTTTAATGGGTAATAAATTGAAAATCCAATTGACACTTTTACCAGCTCTCGGGCTAGAACCCGGGAACTAGGGACTTGTAATAGAGGCACCATAGCAACGCCATGTAAACAACAGCATTGTAACACGCTCGACCATTCTCAAGCCCAAGTGACACTGTTGGAATGTGTTTTTTTCAAGTTACTCTATCTTGGAAATGAATAGACTATATACAGTATACCTACATAGTTTTGTTTTGATATCTATGAGTTACAATCAAGAAATAAACAAGCTTAATTCAATATTAAGACTGAAAGAAATTTGTATAATTTGCAAGTTTTTTCAATGTCTAAATTTATTTTTTTTATCTTTTTCTTTCTATTCTTTCTATTGTATTGACTATGCAGTTTCATGCTCAATAGAGCTTCTCTGAAATTAAATATATACATGTAACATCAATGTTAACTTCTTCAGGCATCTTAGATGTATAAATTTTTTGTTTTGTCCAAATTTAGATTTAGCCGTAGACATTAGTTGTATAAGTGTTAATGGAAACATTAATTAAGAATGTATGTAAAATAAAAACACTGCTTTTTAAATAAAACTGTGCACTATTTAAAAAGCAGTGTTTTTATTTTAGATACATTCTTAATTAATGTTTCCATTAACATTTATACAACTAATGTCTACGGCTAAATCTAAATTTGGACAAAACAAAAAATTTATACATCTAAGATGCCTGAAGAAGTTAACATTGATTAACGAAACGTTGCTAAATTAGAAATTCAATTTTTGTTTTTTCATCGTCCGTATCCCACAACAATTTGGTTATCGTCATATATAACATGGACATTAAAAATCAACACATTATTATTATTCGCACAGTTTCACAAATTTTTCCAGTTTAATAATTGCATTTACAACGTGCCTTTTCGGTCCAATGTATATGACGTAAACACACGACAAACAGTTGAGAATACACAGCACAACAGTCGTTTGTTTGATAACACATAATGTAGGTATGAGGTTATGAATTAGTGGACAGGTGAATTCAGTTTACATACACAGAGAGCAAACGCAAGGCAACGTAAGGTAAGGTAAGTACCTATCATCTATACTTACTGTGTTATGTGTGTGTATTACAGGTAAACTGCAAGATGCACTAATTAGGCACTCAGCTGCACAAGAATCGGGCGCGTGCTGGGGCTCACCTGTCCTTCAGACGGTTTCATTTGGTCACCTGCCTCAACTTATTACTTATATAATATTGTCATCTCACTTACACACACGCGCACGTACTAAATTACTCTCGCGGTTCTTTTATTTCTGACCGCGGATTGACCAAAAACAAGGTTTTGAAAATCGAATGTTTTCGCTCGTTCAAATAATCGAAAGGAAACCATTGTGGGTCATGGTATAAAGCTTACTTGAATCAGCTGATCGTAAACGTTGGTAATATAATAATCTACCTACCCAATGTCTGTCTATCTACAGTCGGTATTTTTGTTCTGAACATATTTAAAACTTCTTAGGTAACTCTGCCTTGACGATTTGAAGAGTAAAATGCTGGGATGACACGGATGTGTGGTGACGCGAATTACCATAACAACCGTAATTAAGTCAATTGTAGTCATGGCTCATTCTGATCCATTCATTTTACCACAACAACCCTAAATAATTCATATATAAGAAATTTTACATCGGTCGTGACTAGTGTGTGCCGTGACACATGCCTTTTTTTGCCATTTTTAATACTGCAATCCAATTCAATGGTTTTCAATGTTAGATACGCCCTTTTCTTTGAAACCCCCGGGCTAATAGTAAAATTATCATGGATTCCTGTATGGAGGATCGCCTCCTAGGAATAACGCTTAAACTCTTTAAATCGGCTGCGTGTTCTAAACTAGTTAATTCAAACAGCTCAACATTATATACGTTGTGTACATAATATTTATCTTTAAATTGTACAAAATTATAGCAGACCCGTGTTAAAGTTGATATTGCGGCTATTATTAGATGACCGTTGCACCTATGAAGAAACCCAACATGACTGTAAAAACGTTCACCGAAAACAACCGAAACATCATGTTCGACTATTTTATAGGGCTTCTGTTTTCGAATGAATTTTTAGTTTGCAACAGTTTTTGGCTAATGAGTTTACCTGAATTTCAAACTATCCTATAACAATCAGAATGTATACCAGTTCATCTATACCATGTGACGCACATCGCACAGGCATATAAAGCGTGCATTTGGGGACTCAATTTTGCAAGGAATCTCAAAAAATTTTAAATTTTTGGGGACGGGTTTCAAGTTGCCATTATTTTAAGGTAGAACACAATTCTTATAAAAGTTCTTTAAAAACTTTTAGGTCAGTTAGCTGGAATTGTAAGTCAAAAGTCTTATAGTAAACGTGGGTCCACATACCACCACCGCTCTACTAAAGTCCACAATTAAGAAACGTTCCAATCATGCATTGCACAACAATGATTGAAATTTGGAAGCACATTTAAATTCGATTCCAGAAAAATTAAGTTAATTTACCGTCACAACTCACAACCATGACACCCCAAAAGTAGGAGATCGACAAGGCTCTAGCCTGGGAACCCGAGATTAGGAGTGGCCCGCCGTGGCTGGTCGGCTAACTAACAGGTGAACAGAAGACAAAAATCGGAGCGGTAGATAGTGGGACCGTTCAAAGATCCTGGCCGCTGGGTCACAAATCACAATTCATATCACTGAAAGAACTTAACTTTTCTACAATAGTTTAGAACCGGATCTACTATACTTTGAACATTGCCTGAGAAATATTTCTTGTAGTTAAAGCACTTTGTATAAGTAAAAATTAATACCCATTATTGCATGCACAGTAGGTACACAAACAATTATAACTAACGCCCAATGACAAGCGTAAAATTGCAATTTTCCTTCCAAAATCGATTAAACGTTTTATAAATAGACGTATTTAATGCACAATCATTCCACACAATCAGTATAGCTTACATCTCTATGTAATAAACTGAGTGAACCCTGGAACTACTTGTCCAGTCAAACAAGGCTTTTTTATTAGAATTTAGAAACCTATATCACGATCACAACTAGTGTTGCCGTCTAGATCTAGACTTTCTAGACTCTTGTCTTGTCTTGTCTAGATTTTCAAGACAAGACTTGCAAAAGTCTTGTCTAGAAATTTTCAAGACAAGACAAGAGTTTTTTAATCTAGACATAGACTTATAGTGAAGTCTTGATATTTCAAGACAAGACAAGACTTTGAAAGTCTTGTCTTGTCTTGTCTAGACGGCAACACTAAATTTTAGAAGGAAAATTACTTTTGCATTCTGAGAAAATGGCGTCTAGAGTCCGCCATATTGAATTTTCCGTGACGTCATATACCTTATTTGTAATCTTCTCAACAAAACCTTATTATACCAATATCAATGTATTTAGATTATAGTGTTGCCGTCTAGATCTAGACTTTCTAGACTCTTGTCTTGTCTTGTCTAGATTTTCAAGACAAGACTTGCAAAAGTCTCGGGCCTCTGATCCTGGGGGGCCTCCAAATCTCGATAATCAAATCCCAAACAAGGCCAAAATATGTTTAGTAAGTAAGAGGCAGTTTGGAGTTGGAGGCCCCGTATACGTATTCAAAATATAAACGTAGGTAGGTCGTTTATAATAAATATTTAATTTTTTTGTCAGCAATTACATCTATATTATTCATTTTTTACGAAATTTAAACTACAAATACATCAATTTCTAAACAGACCGGGGGCCTCATTTAGTTCTGGCGCCCCGGGCCTCCGATGGGCTTAGTCCGCCACTGAGCTGGTGGCCTAAAATTACTGTACTTTTCGTGAACGTCTTATATCTACCGATTTGATATTTTGGTAAATTCATCGATGTGTTTTTCGTGCAGTACACCGAGACAAGGCATAGGAACATCGTATAGTTAGTAGGAGATAATATCAATACCAATAAGTTTAAAAGACCTATCTATTTAACAATGTAGAGAGGTGTCAAATACTAAGCCAGGAGAGAAAACACTTTTAATTACCGGCCTGACATCTACTGGCAAACCTACCAATTAAAATACCTTATATCAGTGTGTGTTGGTCCAGTGTTTTGGTTGACCAAATGGTTTCGACGACAATGTTGTCATGTAACATGTCTTGTTTTTTTTTTGTTTCTTTCTTACAACATGCGTGTCGATCCTTATACACAAGCTTAGAATTATTTAATGTTAATTAAAATTTAAAATCATACATGTACACTGTACAGGCACGAGGTTTTTTTTTGGTTTTATCGTAAAAAATGGATTTATGAAACAACTGCCTTTATAATGAATTAAGGTGAACCTATCATAAACTTTACATGCTCCAGTATCAATTATAATTGGTAATTACTCGTATACAAAATTATAATGGGACTTCGATCACTATTTTTATTGCGAATTTTTTAAATATTTTTTATATCTAGATGCAAGAACGTATTTCTAGATTTATTGTCTATCTGTCTGTAACACCGTCGCTCAAAAAAAAAAATGAACTATTGTTGTTAAAAAAGCCAAAAACGGTCACTCGGAGTTAAATAACTCCGAGTGACCGTTTTTAGCTTATTACTTTCTTATTGTTGTTAAACTTGGTACACTTATCAGTTCCTATCCAAAATTAAAAATGTAACAAACTTTTCACTCTGATACGATCGGGTTAACACAGGATTTAATTCTTATGATAACTACTCCAAATCATGTCGAAGAATGCCATTTTTTCTATTTGACAAATAATTAAAACTGGTACCGAAGGTGATCATATCTACATTTATCGAAACGGTGACAAAGATTATATTATTTAAACTGATGTAAACCCCGTATAACTAATTCTGAAACTAACCTCCTTCTTGTATAACTTAATTTATGAATTAAAAAAAAATTAAGGGCTGCTTAATACTCACTATTCAGTCATGTTTTATTATTTCTAACAAACAACTGAAAGTCTAGTTGATACTTTCAATAGTCTTTAGATTAGACTCTGCGATAACTGAACCGTGGTAACGGAATCCAAACGATCACCCCTAAAACACCAACACTCGTATGATAGACTGCGAATACGCCACTGATCCAAGTTAGATGGAATACCTGTGAAATATCAAATGAGATTTTGATTTATTCAGTTCCCCTGCTTTAATAACAGGCTTCGAGTTGGCTTTGAGTAAACAAAACACCGCTACAACACACAGGTACCTACGATCCTACGATCTATACACGCTCATAACCTATACTTAGTGTTTTAACGAAATCGATAAATATCGACCGTTCGATACATCATAGTTACACATTAGTGGGTGTGAATTCCTCGTCGGGATTCGAACCACGCCACGCGGGATCGTGACCAACGTAGAGATACGTATGTTGGACCAGCTGCGGGCCTCGCAACCTCCTCTTGTGGACTTTCAGTGGCTCGCGGCTTAAAAGAGGCCCTTCATTTTATTGGAACAAAATTATTAGTATAATAATAGTTTTTTTTATACGGCTGAAATGCAATTGAAACGATTTATTCGTTGGAGAGCAGCCAATTATATAATTGTTTCGAAACATATAGGATACTGATTGGTAAAATGATTTTTTCCTATATGTTTCGAAACAATTATATAATTGGCTGCTCTCCAAAAAATTATTAATGATATCTACATTCTATAAAACAAAACTAGTAACGGTATCCTTCTGATTTCGTTTTGTTGCGGGTTTTTCCATAATTATTTCCCGCCTGTTTTGTCCGGATTCGCTCGAAAACCGTTGGACCGATTTTAATAAAACTTTGTATATAGGTACTATTGATTGCAGGTGCTTTTAACCCGTCAACAAGTGGCGGATTAAAGAAGAAGTACAACAAGCACGTGCTTGGGTGCCCCAATAGTCTCCCAGAGGCCCCTATCTTACCTAATTTTTATTTTGATAAACTTTGTATCACTTTCTAAATCAAGAATCCAGGGGTTCACGAGAATTCTGTGCTTGGGGCCTCCAAAAGTGTTATCCGCCACTGCCGGCAACACTTGGGTTGCGTTAGGGTTTAAAACCGACACGTAATCGGTAGGCAAAATTCTTGAGTTATAAACGGAAAGACAGACAAACAGAGAGACGTTGCATTCTATAAGAGTAAAAATGTTGACGCAAGAAAACGGTACTGGGATATTAAGGGACTCTACCAACAGCATGTTGTAAGGGTCATCACATGAACTACACATATTGCAGTGCAGCGTTCGAACCGGTGGGCTGGACCAATATCTAGCCAATATATTCTCGAACGGGACGGTGTGATTTGTTATATTTATTGTTATTTAACGCTCTGAACTACACTTCCATCTTCATATATTTAACTAAATGAGAGACGATGTTAATGAATCTTAGGTTATACATAGTACACACCATTGCACTACACGATACAGAACTATGTTAAAAATAAATACAAATTTTAACACGGACGTCGTGAACAAATACATAATTAAATGAATGCATAAAGATTTGGTGTTATTAAAAATGGATACTTCATCGTTGTATTCACCTGTTATGTTTACTTTACATGTTGAGTTGTCTGTAGTCTAGCAGTGATGTTGGAATATTGACTCTCGCATGTAGTGGTTTTTCAGTGACAGAATGCTTTAAAGGGAGAAAGTCGATCGTTTGAAAATGTGTCACTGTATGAGTAATGTCAATTCAGTCCGTCGCGATAGTGGAATGTTTAGGGTTAAAATCCCTACGCTGACATAGGTTTGAATTAATGAATTTTTCCTGATTACAGCATTGTGCTACGTCATTGTTCTTACTCAGGTGTTTCATATACTGTTTGCAGTCATTATGCATTCATTTAATTATGTTAAAAATATTTAAAGGAAGGAGAAAAAACTTCACAATTTTAATTACATCATTTTAAGTGATTACTTTCGAAATCTGCATTTGTTGTTCCCCACTTGATATTATTTTTTTTCTTTAGATATTTTTTTGTGTTCTTTAGGTAATTTTTTATGTGTCTTTAGGTACTTTTTATGCGTAAGCATCTAAGTTCGCCCACCCCAATTTTAAACGACAGTAATCTCAGAAAATTGATGTGACGAGAAACAGAACATAAGGTGTTTACACTTGCTATGAGAGTGCTAACTGGACACACAGTGTTTGCACACGCTATGAGAGTATTGGACTCAAACATTTTTTTTTGTTTATTTTTTGACATTAAAATACCAATGGAATTAATCCATGTGAAGACAGCTTGGTGTAAGGGTTAGTGTGCTGGCCTTTAGATCAAAATGTCGTGGGTGCGAATCCCACCTCCACTCGTGGATGTTTTATGCTGTCGTTTAATTTAATTTGATGTAATTAAACTCTAATGACCTAATAGCTGTTGAGCGTCTATATATAATCTACAATAAATAAATAATCCACGTATTATAAAAAACTGCAGGTTTGTATTGGAAAAGCCATGTAAACAACAGCATCCCTACGGGCTCAATTGATTTTTATACTTCTAATAGTAGATTGTATGTCTAGATACGTAATGGGGTTTATTACTGACGAGTTGTGACGAGCGATAGCGAGTTTTTACAGTCACACAGTCATAATACCTTTACGCACGAGATTCGAGATATATATTATGATGTTTTTTGCCATACCCACTATACAAAATACCTACTTTTCACTTCATTTTCAGTATTTTCAAAAAATGTTGACAGTTCGTTTGCGTCGCCATCTTTACATTTACAGCAGGCCGTGAGTATACTTATAATAGCAGGCGGATAGAGCGAATAAACATTAAGTTACTTTATGATAACCGTTTACTTACCGCACTAGTTATGTTATGAAAACACTTTCGACACGCCTAAATGACTCAATACATACATGGAAAGTAGGGGTCGACAAGACAAGAATTCTTGTCTTGACAATAACTTCTTGTCTTGTCTTGAAAAAAAATCAAGAAATTTTAAAAAATCTTGTCTTGACGTTTTCTTGACATCTTATGTCTTGTCTTGACTCAAGAAATTTCAAGATCTTGAAATTTCTTGATTAACCGGTGACACCGTACATGGTGATTCCTCGCCGGCGAACATTTTATTGCGTTGCGTGCTAACACGGCAATCTGGTGGTTCCCCGATCTTTATTTGTTTTCTGACGAACGCAAATAACTCAGTATCTTGGAAGTATGAAATTGAAAAATACTTAAATGAGCCTAGGACAGAAAATTCTGAGAATATACTTGATTGGTGGAGAAGACACGAAAATATCTACCCGTCGTTATCGAAAATGGCCAAGGATTTTCTCGGAACGCCAGCAACATCTTACATTTGTAGGTACCTGCGGAAAGGCTATTTTCAAGACCAGCTTTAGCAATAACAAAGCCAAGAAATCGGCTAGGCGTTGACTCCATAAGAAGTCTTATGTGCCTTAATTCATGGCTTATATATGTGTGTGTGTGTGTGTGTGTACACGATAACTCTCGACAGACTTAATCGATTTAAACGAAATTTGGTACACACATTGGAACCCATCACCGCACGAAGCCTATTTAAAATGGGCCCGATCGGGCCATTTTAAGGGTAGTTTTTAGGAGTTGAAAAAAGTTTTTGGGCCCAAAAATACCGAAAAAAATCTCAGAATTGTTTCAAAATTGGAATTAACCTTTTGGTAGAGATTAAAATGTGTTGCTAAAATTTTAACAAAATCGGCACAACAGGACCGGACTTACAAATTTTATGAAAACACTAGTTCGCGGATAGTGATTTATTTGCTGACGGGTGTATTTAATTTGGTACAGAGGTTGCATTGATAATAATATTGAAATTAAGAAAAATAATATTATTTTAAGGGATGTATTAAGGGGTTAAATTTTTTGATTTTGTCCAAAAACAAACTTAAGTTCACATAATAAAGCCACAACACCTTATTAGCAAATACACTATATTATTGTCGGCAGGGTTTGGCACTGCGACCCGAGTTTTTTCATTTATTGTTTTTAATTTACATTTTTGTGAATCGGTCTAGCAAAAAATGTGTTCAATAAATTAAAATAATACGTTATGTTATGTTAAAATATGTTATCTTTTTCACAAATAAATATACGTTTTAGCGTTTTCATTGTTAGTCAAGATATTTCAAGATTTCTTGTTTTCTTGACAAGAAATCTTGGTATTGACATAACATTTCTTGTCTTGTCTTGAAATCTAAAATTACTTCTTGTCTTGATCTTGTCTTGAAATCAAGACAAGATCAAGACAAGATCTTGAAATTTTCAAGAATTTGGCGACCCCTAATGGAAAGTAGCTATTTTGTAGTGGGTCTGTGGGTATGGCAAAAATTTAATTGTGTGTAATTTCGTAGCTACATTAAAAGTTTCAATTACTTTCAGAACTATACGTAATATTATGGGATAACAAAACGAGTACCTGTGTGCAATCTGCTAAAAACTCTGACTGTATTATAAATTTTCTTTATCGATATTTTTATCATTTTGTGATAATTATAGTTCTAAACTAAACGAACAAAATGCACCTGACCACGTTTTCTATTTAAAACTTTATAAAATCGTTATGATCATAAACAACTAGGTATCTATGTATAGGTTTGTAATTAGTATCCAGCAATAACTTCCAGCGGATCAATTAAAAGGTGGGAAAAGTAATTAGAAAAAATCCAAATCGAATGGAAAACGTGCTCTATTGCTTATATAATAAACATTCTCATTGCAAAAATATACGCGTAAATGCAAATTAAAAAATTCCTTTTCTATTCGATTGTAGACGCCTGTGATCTCAGTTTTCGAGCGTCTACAATTCACGATCAGTCAAAGTCTCTTCGATTTTTACCAAATAAACTTTTAAGACATTTTTCATTTTATACTCAAGTTTGGTAGTGCAGGGTAGAAGTTTGAAACTTCTACCGACTGCTGACTAAATCGGCTTTATCAAAACTATTTTTTCCATAAATTATATTCAATAAATTAATCTTGTGCCAAATTTCAGCTTTTACAAAACACTATAGTTTTTTCAAATCTTTTAATTAAAGCGCCCCGATGTCAGAGGTGCCGACTGCTGACTTGTTGACTAGTATATTTATTTACATTCTAAATAAGTACTAGCTAATCTCAAAATATTGTTACAAAACTGTTTTCTGAGTTGGCGGAATAAATATTTATTTACAATAATTAAAAACACAACAATAATAATAAATGCAACAACGAAAAGTCAGTTCTAACAATCAACACAAGTAAACAATAACTAAACGGTTTTTAACACTTAATTATATACAATTGACGATACTAATATTTATTTTATCAGGTGTATTTATATCGCGGAACTATTTATATCACTGATCCACTTGATTGCACGACTGATTGCATTGACTGATTGATCACTCACTCGTACCGCTGCTTATATAGGCCGCGCAGCACAAGCTCAGTGTGTTCTCGCTTTCTCTAGAATTTTCGTGCAGTTACCAGTTGTTACAGTAAGCGGACCCCCGTTTCTCAGAACTCTTGCCTGCCGGTTATATACAGGGTGATCCGTAACAATATTAACCTTTACAAAAATCTTGCAATTTTTGACCACGAGCTCTTGGACTATCAGTGCGCTGAAACAATGCCATTTTGTAGGTAAATAAAATTAATCGATTTTTAATTTCCGTCTTATATAATAAATACGTCAGTATCAAGAAATCAATTTATAAAATAAATATAAAAATAGGTTTAATATATAGTAAAACATATTACTGCAAGTTAATCCAAATATAATATGAAGATGGTAAACAAATATAAAATCTTAAATGAATTTTCTCCGTTTTCCCATTTAGATCATCTAAACTAACTTTGTGACTCTGAATATAATACAAGAATCAAGTTTTTTCGTCTTTAAAAACCTCAACATAAAATAGCACCTTAGTTCCAACAGTCCAAATTAGTTTTGGTTATCTCGCACATGCAGCATTGTATAAAACTTAACCGATCCACAATATGTAAACCTTCGTATTGTTTTTAAATAACAAAATCTTAATTTCATATAAAAATGTTATGAGAAAAACGTGTCTGCGAACAATAATTGCATATTTGCATATTTTGTAGGAAGTCAACGAGGACGTTCAAGCATTTTTACCTACGAGATATTACGTAAGAATGTGGGGAAGAGATGTATTCCTTTTACAGAGTGTATTTTAAAAAACGTCCTTCCAAATAGGAATTAGGATACTTGCAGAACGAAAATATACGTCAATTTAAACAAAACTAAATTAGTGTGAGAAACGTTTAACGATATTATGAAGTATTAGAAATACCTTGTATTATGTCCGTCTTGTGACTTCTAGTGAATTTACACTACGCGTTTCAGCAACGAGTTGCCATTTTCAAGTGTGGTTAATTATTTTATTTATTTTTTTTTAAACACACATTGAGTATTCGTAACACTATATAACATTATGATGCTAAGCACTGTGTATTATGTCGTGGTTTGTAAAGTACTGATTTAAATTTCGAGATTTTATGGTTTATATACGAGTAGTAGGTAGACGGAATGGATATGTATGTGTGTGTATTTGTGTAGACGATTACTGAGTATTGGGTGTTTGTGTGTTGTTAATTATTGTATCGTATATTATGTTCGCTTTAGTAGTGTAAATTCACAAGAAGTCACAAGACGGACATAATACAAGGTATTTCTAATACTTCATAATATTCATATAGCGACTTGGAGACCCAACACTCTAAACATGTATCATGTTGAACGATACATTGAAGCGCAATAATTTTTTAAGACCGGCTACAAATTTGTAAGTACTATAAACAAAAAATATAAGCTGAATTTTCTTTGATTATAGTACTTTCAAAAACATTGTATTTAACTAAAGAAGTAATGTTTTTACCTAAATGTTGGTGAAAATAATTACAGAAATTAACGAATATGACTGCAATTTTTCGTGTCTCTCTTATCCTTTATTTAGCAAATAACGAAGTTTTAAAAACTTTAATAGTTTCTGTCGGGCATTACTATTGTAAGTCATTATTTATCTAGAAAAATATCTTTAAAACACAAAGAGTTCAAGAATTTTGAAACGAAAAAAGTCGTATCATTCAGTTATCAGCAAGTGTGTCTGTGAGTTGTAAATCTGTTAAAATGCATTTCAAATTCGTAATCTTATTCATTTGTCAAAACATTGTTAAACATCATGAGAAATGAGATTTGAAATAAGGTTAAATGTAAATTAACAATAACTTGCAAAAAAAAAACAAAATATTAAAATAATAAAAAACTGGTTTGCATAATATTACTTTAGAGCTCTTATCACTGTATGTTACCGTGTGAATATTATAATAATATTAGCATTGTATTATTGAAATAACTCTATAAGACATGTACGTAGGTCAGGGTTGTAGTTTAAGCCAATCAATACGAACTACATCCGAAAAATTACAATTAGGAATAATAACTATTGTTAAGCCAGCTCCAGATGACATGGCCAGCGTTGTCCATTGTTGGCGAATGTATTGGCGACCAATGTTATGCATATGTGATCATTAGAATTATTTTCAATCTTAGATATCGTGACAGCTGCAAAAATTATTTTATAAGACAAAATTTTAACTGATCCGTCACATTCGGAAATATTTTGGGAAGTACTCCACTCACAGTACTTACTGCATAGTTATCAAACACGTAATAACAACTTGATTTTACTCCCTAAACCGAACTTAAGTCTCTATTGCAATAGCCCAGAATATTCAGCTTTGAAATAATATATTAATAGGGGTCCGCGACAATTATTCTAATCTCAAAGGGGTCCGCAGGCGAAAAAGTTTAGGAAACGCTGATTTAGACTATAAATGATAAATATATCCTCGTCGTATACCATAATTGCAAATCTTTCGTACGTACAACCCTGTACGGGTATTGTGGCTTAGGTACCTACAAGTAAGAGCTCATAATAAAATTTTCCATAAATGTATTTTATTTTTCCAAGCAGTTAATCGCGTTTCTCGGGCACATCTAGAACGAGTGACTTTAGTGCTTCTATGCATGCTTAATAACATAAGGTAATGAATTTTCCTCCCGCACGTTTAGCACTACGTCGTATATAAATAAACATCGTTTCAAAAATTTTATCAAAAAATTCCAGCCAATGAGGGCTACCAGACTTCTTTTTGAACACCTGATGGCATCACTCACAAGTGACGTATATTATGTCACTTTGGTGTCATTCAAATGTCAGTACTGTTTATATTTTTCTTTACCTGATGGCGTCACTAGCAAGTAAAGTATCTGTCATTCAATCATTTAACGGCTAAATCGCAGTTTTGTATTTATTTAATTATTTATTCGGATTCCTTAGTTATGGATAAATGGATGATTAAACACAAACCGTTAATCTCTAAACGTTTAACATGCCTTACTTGCCACTAACGCCATCTGTCGAATAAAAAATATACACGTTTGACACATACCTTACTTGCCACTAGCGTTATCTGACTAATAAAAATATGGTACTCATTGGGCGACGGTACCTACCATTTCAACTCCAAAAATACAAACAGTTGACATGATATTATAATAATTAATACTTGTGTACAATGACATTTGTCTTTCGTTTCCATAGTTATACTATGGTTTCACTTTTTTTTGACTGGTCAATACACCTATCCAGGCGGGTTCGAATTTTATTAATACACTACTCACTCGCTTCGCTCGTTTGCTTGAATATTATTACATTACTCACTCGCTTCGCTCGTTCGCTTGAATATTATTAATACATTACTCATTCACTTCGCTCGTTCGCTTGAATATTATTAATACATTACTCACTCGCTTCGCTCGTCGCTCGAATATTATTAATACATTTCTCACTCGCTACGCTCGTTCGCTCGAATTTTATTAATTACTACTTACTCACTTCGCTCGTTCGCTCGAATATTATTAATACATTAATCACTCGCTTCGCTCGTCCGCTCCCAGATGCTGCGGATATATGATTTATTAATAAATTACTCACTCACTTCGCTCGTTCGCTCCCGGAATTTATGATTTATTAATATATTACTCACTCACTTCGCTTGCTCGCTCCAGTTATTATAACTGTTCGTTAGTTTCGCTAAAACTCAAAAACGGCTTGACCGATTTTAATTTTTTTTTAAAACCACCCCTATGTTAGAACGAACAAAACAAAAAAAAGTGTTCAAATCGGTCAAGCCATTTTAGAGTTTTAGCGAGACTAACGAACAGCAATTGATTTTTATTATATAGATAACGTGATATCATTTCTGTAACGGAGCATAAAAATAGGGTTGGTAGACAAACCGCGTGTGACGGCTCTGGTCAGCGTTAACCTCATTGTATTTGTGTGGATCACGCGAATAAGTGATCCCGAGTTATGTATGTGTTACGTCTGTGTATATATGTATATACATATATATATATACAAGTACCGACTTCTAGACCAACCCCCAACCCCAGTGACGGACAAAAAAAACTTTAACGTCGCAAAAATATGACCGGGCACTGGATACAATAAAATTAGTAATACTATAAAAATAATGATTAAAATCAGTTTCTCTCCATAAAAAGTTGTCTCAACGTAAGCTGATTGTTTTCTTAAAATGCAATTAAAAATATATTTTGGAAATCCTGAGGACAGTGTGGTGTAACGGTTAGCGTAGCCGACCTTTGAATCACACTGTCGCAGGTTCGAATCCCACCTCCGCTCATAGATGTTTTGTGATGTTATTTAGTTTTAAGTTAGTTGTTATTTAATGTAATTTAACACGCTAAAGACTAAAGTTGTCGACGCGTATATAATCTACAATAAATAAATAAATAAATTGGAAATCCTATTAGCAAATAATATTTTGTTTGAAATTCGGAATGACGAATTAATATCTTATTTGAGTAGTATTTGAGAAAATAAAATGTAGTTTTTTGCGATTTAAAGATACTGACTCCACGTGACCGCATGCGCGTACTTTGGTATCTCTTTATGGTTTAGAACGTAGAGTATTTAAAATTTCTCAAAAATCGAAAAAAATGAAGACATAGCGTCTAAAGTCTAAACTAAAAGAAATACGAAGAGTGTTCTTTTACTTTTTGGAATTCAGCATTGTTTTTTTTGCATTTTTAGGACATATCCCTTTAACAAAATTCAGATATGTTTGAAATTAAAAATGCTTGTAGAAAAAGGCATTAATGCACTGGTGCAAAAACGAATAACTAGATACTACTCAGTAAGAATTGCAAAAACGTTTAAATGATATTCTTTTGATCAAAGATACTGAAAGTCGTCAAATGTATAATTGATTTGTAATAATTCACTTTTGAACAAACCGCCTTTTAAATTCAAGACGTGCCGCCACTGTTTGGCAAGCTGTAAATAAAGTACATGCGCAGGTTACTTGACAGTACATTTATTATCGATTTGCATAAATAATTATAACGAGAAACGAAGAATATGGCACTCGACTTTCTTCCATAATATCATTTAAATAACTTTTTAAACTAATGAATTAATCTTAATTTATAATTTGTAATAACAGTTTGATAAGAATTGCAATTAAAATAATGAATAAATACACGAAACATCTTATGGCGGTGAAATCAAACTTCTTTTACACCCTTAAATTATTCTCATTTTTATTAATTTATTCTATACTTTTAATAAGAGCTGATTCTTATCACTTGAAAATATATTAATAAGCCTTTACTTACGGATTGTCTGATGTCTTGAATAAATGTCCGTTTATGCAATTATAATTTTTAATATTAAATCAAAATCATTTTAAGTTGTTCATATTCAGCAAATGTCACAAAAAATTAAATTAAAAATTTAAAAAAACCCCGGCACAAAAAGCAAACTTTTAAAAAGTGAGGAAATCTTATATATAAAATTCTCGTGTCGCGGTGTACGTTATTGAACTCCTCCGAAACGGCTGGACCGATTTTGATGAAATTTTGTGTGCTTATCGGGTAGGGTGGAGAATCGGACAACATCTATTTTTCATCCTCTTAAATGTTAAGGGTGGTCCACCCCAAAAAATTTTTTTTTATTTTTTTGACAAAATTTTTTGTTTTAATTTTTTCATGATTCAGCATTAAAAAATACATACAACTCTAAATTTTCACCCTTATACGATCAACCCCTGATTTTTAATCGCGATTTTTATATTAAGCTTTAAAAAATACATATATGGCGAACGAGCGAAGCGAGTGAGTAGTGTATTTATAATATTCAAGCGAACGAGCGAAGCGAGTGAGTAGTGTATTAATAAAATTCAAACGAACGAGCGAAGCGAGTGAGTAATGTAATTATAATATTCAAGCGAACGAGCGAAGCGAGTGAGTAGTGTATTTATAATATTCAAGCGAACGAGCGAAGCGAGTGAGTAATGTAATTATTTCTAGAAATTATTAACAACGTTTGCCGGATCAGCTATACTAAATATACGTGAGCGGAGTAATGGGTGACCGCTATTAAATCATAATTTCATACCACCCGAGCGAAGCCGGGACGGGTCCGCTAGTAATTATTATAATATTATCTATACTATATCTGGCCCGATTCACCGTATACTTTTTCTCAGTTTAGATGAAATATTTAATTCATAGATGCGTCGGGGTCTGCTGATACATTGATATTTTTGTCATTTCATAGTGGTCCGCGACACATTTATGAATTAAATATTTCATCTAAACGAAGAAATAGACGGTGCATCGGGCCAGATATACAGGGTGCTGAATCGTTTTGCGGGTAATAGGGATTTAACCCGTAAAATCAAACTTTTGCGATTTCCTGCTTCCCTAATTATTTTAGGAAAATATCTTCGAATAAAAGTTTTAGAACATAAAATTCTGCATCTAAATCATTAAACAAAATTAATTTTGCATGCTTTTTAACGGCAGAATTTTGATATGAAAATGTCAAAATTACCTCAAAAACAGATAGCGATAGCCATGGAACTTGAACTAAAACGTCATCATTTTGTTCAAGTTCCATGGAACTTGAACAAAATGATGACGTTTTAGCTGTCAGAATAATTTCTAATCATTTTGTTCAAGTTCCATGGCTATCGCTATCTGTTTTTGAGGTAATTTTGATATTTTCATATCAAATTTCTGCCAGACAGACAGACGCGGAAAGCGACTTCATTTTATACTATGTAAAGATAGATACTAAGCAACCACTTTTTCCTGTATATGATTTAACAAATTATAAATCAAAATATTTTAAAAACAATATTTTGAACTGTCAACATATTTAGAGCGAGGTTAAAATAGCGGATTTAAAAATATAGATTAACAATAATATTTCACGTAAACGTTTCATTAAAAAAGTTTGAAGCTTAAATTACAACATGAAAATATGATGGATTGCAACACAATAGTTTCGTAAAGTATATTTTAATCAGAACTTGATTAATTACCCAATTTAATTACCGTCTTTTCTATAAAAGAAATGTTTACAATTACAGGATAAAAAACACTGACATGCATGTTTAAGCAGCATTTCATAAATTTAAATTTCATTTTTGTATAGTCACTTTAAATTTAACCCACAAAACAACATTATTTTTCCATGCCTAGAATCAGTAATATGTGGAAAAATTATGATTCATAAGAGATTAATGGGAACTTGGACCGTGGGTTGATTGAAACTCAGTTAAAGTTTTAATTCGCAACGTTTCGTCTATATTTTAGACTTCTTCAGGCTCTGTGAATAATAACCACATACATTATCATACAAACCCACGGTCCAAGTTCCCATTAATCTCTTATATATAGTTACGATGGACATGACAACTAATTACATTATGATTCATTTTTTTAATCTAACAGCAACCATATTTATACTTAATATTATAAAGCTGAAGAGTTTGTTTTTTTGTTTGTTTGTTTGTTTGGTTGGTTGAACGCGCTAATCTCAGGAACGACTGGTTCGAAATGAAAAATTATTTTTGTGTTGGATAGTTTATTTATCGAGGAAGCCTATAGACTATATAATATCACGCTACGACCAATAGGAGCGGAGCATCAATGAAAAATGTTGCGAAAACGGGAAAAATTTATTCCTTTTGACAGCTTCCGTTACGTGCGTCGCGTAAACGGTTAAAGTTACGCAAAAATCATGTATGACGGAATTGTTTCCGGAAGGTTTATATATATATATAGCGAACGAGCGAAGCGAGTGAGTAATGTAATTATAATATTCAAGCGAACGAGCGAAGCGATTGAGTAGTGTATTTATAATATTCAAGCGAACGAGCGAAGCGAGTGAGTAGTGTGTTGCACCCGGGCTTTCTTAGCACCCGGGCGAAGCCGGACGGGGCCGCTAGTCAAATATAAATTCGAATATTTTTCATGTTTAAACATCTTGTCATAGAGTTAAATCTCATTTTGTATACGCACTACTATAAACTTAACCCACAAAACAACATAAGTTTCCCATGCCTAGAACCAGTAATATGTGGAAAAATTATATAATCCAATTTTTTTATAGCCACCAACAACCATATCAAGTATAAATGTATCTAATCTTTTTCAAAAAATTAAAATAAAATTCATATTTAAATTATTTAAATTTGGAATCTGCACTGGAAAAATACATATACTTGTCTATAATTAATTATGTATGTATTATTATCTTAAAAACATCAAAACATTGCGCGTATTTTCATTGGAACTAAAATTATTCTTCTAAAAAAATAGGAAAATTTTTTATTACATTTATTACGCAACATACAATTGTTTGTTCGGAAGTAATAAATACAGTTCCGTGATTATCAAAACAAAAAAACGTAAGTTCAAAATTTTAGTTACCGACCATTTAACCTGTTTTAATTACAATGCAAGCATTAAAATTAAATTATAATCTCAACAATTGTCTTAATAACTCATTTTTAGATAGCTAAGTATTTAAGAAAATACCTACAGCAGTAGTAATTTTCAGGTATTTATAAACAATGTAGTGTGTAGTTTTATTTTTTGTGAAATTTGAATGTATTTTACACATAAATTGACTTAATCTCTTTTTTTAACACAACAGAATTTTCCTTAGAATAACCCCATAATAAAAAACTTTTTAACAAAAAAAAACCTTCTTCAAAAAGCCACTAAAAAGAGGAAAATAATGAAATTGGCGCAGACATCAAAATTTCATTATTTTCCTCTTTTTAGTGGCTTTTTGAAGGAGGTTTTTTTTTTTGTTAAAAAGTTTTTTATTTTTTACTTTTTAGTGTCAAAAAGTGACATTTACCTTAAGGAATCACACGCCGTTACTAACTTTTATTAAAATCAGCCGAACTACTGAACCGATTTTGATGAAATTTCTATGGGACCAATCTGAAAGTATATCATTTCAAATAAAAAAAAAATTTCCAAATCGGTTTATAAATGACGGAGTTCTGAGGTAACAAACATAAAAAAAAAATACAACCGAATTGAGAACCACCTCCTTTTTTTGAAGTCGGTTAAAAAATCTAGTTTTGGTTTTTGAGTTCTTTGTAACTTTGAGGTCTCACACGCATGCGTATTGCACCTGTGAGGCGATCGATTGCAAATCACAATTCTGATAAAAATGAAATAATTGTAAATGCCCAAATTAATCACGTTTAAAAGATTAATTTTACGAAATGTTTAATTTGCTAATAACAATACAATGTACTTTAAAGTAAAGAAACAAAAAATCTAAATTAAAAAATTAACAATTTCATGATGTGAAGAATATGACAAATTAACGCTCCAAAAAAATTCGGTCGTAACAGCATAAAAACAAATGGTAACCGTTATTTCATGTGTAATTAAAGAATTACTCATCATAACAAAAATATTCAGTTAATATGTGAGTAAACAATGATAATTAAATATTAACATTAGTTTTTTTTTAAATTATTCTTTTGTGTAACTTTTCAAAACTGGTACATTCGTGTACTTGTTATTATTTTATAAACTATATTAGCACTTTACATTTGCGTAACTCTAATAATTTACTAAACATGTAAAGATGAACACTTCATAAGTCAAAACAACAGTTAATATAATAAATAATCTACATAATTAAATGAACAAAAAAATGTCTTCGAACGCCAAGAAATGTGTATCGGTATGGATAACCATAAATGACTTCCGTATTTCCAAAGCAATTTTTTTTTTTTATTTGAAAACGAAAAAAAAATACTATGCGACATAATTAGTGTAGGTATGTTACATGTGATTACAATATGGTTTGTGAAACAGCTTTATAAGCTGAACTTTGCCTTTTAGTGTTTAACTAATAAAAATATTATCTTGTGGTAAGTATTGGTATTTACATTGCGTATGGTTATGGTGTACAAAGAAATTTTTTTAATATTAAAAATTTCAGTGAAATTTACCAGAAAGCCATTAATTATTATAAGCATATTATTAATGGCTTACTGACAAATTTCACTGAGATTTTTCATATATTCAGAACATCTATAAAATTTCCAAAACTACTTATCCGACCAAAATCAATAAACCTGAAGTCATTAATATTGTACTAATCAGAAAATCAGTCTTTTTTTGCAAAAATGAACGTGAAAAAATCCACAAGCAGAGACATATACGCACAACCGCCATGCAGAAAACCACTTTTTTTGCGTTTTGAGGATAGTACCAAAATCTCGCATACATTCCTTCGACGTTTGCGATCACCCAGAAATTGAAAATTAAAAAAAAATTGGCAGCAGATCAAGGAGAGTCACACATCACTTCCGTGACATTTTATCGAGCCACTCTATCAGATTTTCGAAGTGAAAACTTCCTTAGGCGCACTTTGCGTTCTTTCTGAATAGTGAACGAAAGTGAACCGTCACGCTTCGGATCGGTGACGCTGAATCGGGTTTACTCGACTCCACTCGACATCAAACACGAAAAGATATTTGTAGTATGCTGGTAATAAGTTATTAATAGTTCATAGGTGCGCTATTAGATGACACTAAAACTTAATGGAAAAGGTATTTGTGGTATGTTGATAATAAGTTGTTTGTAGTTCACAAGTGCGCTAATAGATGACACTAAAACTTAATTGAAAAGGTATTTATAGTATGTTGATAATAAGTTATTTGTAGTTAATAGGTGCGCTAAACGATGACTCTAAAACATATATATATATATATTTTAAAATTAGAAAATTCTGTCGTGTGGTCATAAGCACACACCCACTTTTTTTCAGTAAAATATTTTATACATCAAAAAAATATTTAACTGACTGGTCAGCTGTTACGAATGGAAATTATGTTGTCTGTTACAATTTGAAATTTATAAAGCTGCCGAACTCTAAAAATAAGAAAAGATGTTTGAGTTTCTAAATGTCTACGAAAATTCCTTCTTGAAAGCGTGTTTAAAAATTTCGACAGGCGCCTTAAGCGATCAAATACAAATAGAGAGAAAATATGCTAATCATAAAATAAAAACACATGTTATGCATACAAATCTTTGAAGACAATAAAAATGTTATAATCGAAATGAGGAGTATAAGATAAGTCATTTGTTTATGCTTAATTCTTGCATGTTGAAACAACAAAGCTAGCACAGAAACATAATTCCGACGAATCGATTGTTTCTGAAGATATCATTAAACGATCTACGCAGAGTTAGTTCAAGGTGTTAATTAGACATGTTTCTGCCAAAAACCAAGGTGTACCTACCTTGTTAATTTGTTCTTACTCTGACATTAACTCAATATATAGTGTTTCTAAAGTAATATTGCAGAGTTCAGACAATTTTGAGTCGTATGTTTAATTCAGAATCCTAAAGCTGCGCGGATGTGTGACGAGAACAGCTGTTGGTCTATGCTATCCCAATTTGTGTAATTTCTTTATTAATTTCATATTTAGTATATGGGGGTTTCCCTTGAAGCCATTTGGTTGTTGTCACAAAAATATCAATTAATCTTAAGTGGTGGTGGATTGTAGTCTGTAAGCCAATGTAATTATAAAATGAATGATTTCTAAAATGTTGTAACTCTAAATAATTAAAAGCTTACTTTTCTAAAGCAAGAAAATCTCGCACAAAGTTAATGCATTAATTATAAAAAAAAGATATTAATAATAAAGATAAGTTAAATTTTAGCTTAATGCAAAAAACTTGAAATGTCTAAACTCCAGAATAAATTTAATCGTTGATTTCACTAAATTTTTTATTTTCAAAAATCGAATTGAGGGTTTAATTAAACGGCAAATCAAAATCATCCTATCTCTCAAAAGAATTATATTTCAATCGTAGTTTAACATCCAATAAAGGCAGCTGTAACTACAAGCCGACATAATTTTTTTAAATAATTTAAATGAAATCAAATTGAAAAATTAATAAACTTCGGGAAAAAACATTGCAGTACAATCAGAATATTGTATATCAATTAGAAAACAGAAGAGAAGAAGGTTTAGACGAAACTGTTGAGAGGATGTAGATTATAGAGGATGAAACTGGATAAATAAATACAAAAGATTGGAACCTGGGAATCGGAAAGCTCCAAATTCAATTTATGGAATAATATTACTCCAAAAAATCACAATAAGTGTGGATAGGTATATATTATAATATAATATATAATATATAAGATTTATATTTTATACTTTTCCTTTGTGAAAATGTTTGAATAAAATATGATAAAAATCTATTAAATATAGTTGCTAATTAAATTTTAATGTCTTTGTAAAACCGACCCTAAGTTATCTTTAGAAGACTGTAGAAGTGTTTATGTAAAGTACGGAAAACGGCAGCATGCATCGTGCATATATGAAACATATAAATTATTGCTTTTGTGTTCTAAATGTATGTCGATTGTGATTGAAACAATGATGAGTGCTGCAGAACAATGGCAGAACAGGTATCAAGTCAGACACCTCTTTGCAACCAAACAAGAGCTATTGTTGCGACACCATTATCCACACCGATCATTGTAAAGGCATACTGTAGTAAAGCTTTGCTAGATAGAACAACAGAAATAATTATATCAATCTCAGGTTAGGTTGGGTTCGTTTTTTTTTCATAAATTTAATTATAATTTTGATTAGAATGAATTGATTAATATAATAAAACGTAGACAGTAATATTAGTACAATTAGCATCGTAAACTACAGTTTAAAAATGGGTAGACTGCGTGTAGTCTTCACGGCCGCGGGCGTTTTGTGCGTGACAACGTCTGCCTGAGATGAAAGAAATGACAAATTTTGGAAAGTACATTTTGATTGTCTAGTGAATTTTGGAAATTATACGTTGATTGTCTATATACAACTAAAATACTTTTATTTAGTATCAGTAAGTTTCTTGTAGTTCTACATATCCGATCAGGGAACAGTATAGCCTAGTGGATAGCGTATTTCGTTCCGCAGCCTCTAGACTAGACTGTCGTGGGTTCGAATCCCACCTGCACTCATGGATGTTTTGTGATGTTATTTAGTTTTAAGAAAGTTGTTATTTAGTGTAGTTGAAAGACGCTAATGACCTGAGATGTCGACGCGTCTATAATCTACAATAAATTAAATAAAAATACACATCCAATCGATAGTAGACTTAATTCTAAACTTTTTATAGTATACAAAATTTGAGTCTTGTGCAAAAATGACAACGCTCTTTTACTAGTAAAACAGTTGTACGATGTTGGAATGCTGGGAGAAGAGACACGTACAGAATTACCGGTCATAAACCATGGATAGACTTAATTTCAAAACAAAACACTGTTATTTACGTTTACAGTCCGGTAACTATAGCAACCGAACCGGGACGCAGTAAATAAAAAAAAGAGGAAAAGACGTATACAATAGTTTTTAAACGCGTGAACAAAGCAATCGACATTCGCAATATATTTTTTATCTCTATCGGTTCGAAGTGGAATGCCATAAAGTAAAAAGCAACAGAATGAGTTACGAATGTCTTTATTCAGGTGTTAATTTTCAGAGAATTATCTTAAAATCTTTAAACTTGACTAACTCTCACGAGTAGAAAGAAAAATTATGTCTGTACAGTAAGTCAGTCAAGTAATTCATGTTGATTGTTTATTGTAATTGTTATTAAACGAGAACAATGTTTATAAGGGCGAATGTTAGATGCATATGTATGCATGCAACATATTAATTTATTCAACGATTAGCATACAGTATATCCGTTAGGTGTTTTAACATATGTTGTCAGGGTTAGAGTAATGTTAATTATTATACATCAAGTTAGCGCTGGTCGTTGTAGGTATGCGTTCTGTGACTCCTGCAGAACCGCGCGGTCACAGCACAATCGTAAAAAAAATGTGCATAGCAAATAGTAGATTGTATTTCTAGTGTCGTAATGGGGTTTATTCCTGATGAGTTGTGACAATATGTAAAAATGAGTGACAGCGAGTTTTTACAGTCACACGAGAAATACATGATATTTTTTGCCACACCCACTACAAAATACCTACCTACTTTTCACTTCATTTTCAGTATTTTCAAAAAAATTTGACAGTTAATTCGCGTCGCCATCTTTACATTTACAGCAGGCCATGAGTACCTATATAATAGCAGGCGGATAGAGCGTATAAACTATAAACCGTTTATTTACCGCACTAGTTATGTATTGACAACACTTACAGCACGCCTGCATGTTACATGACCTAATACAGAGCTATATACATACATGGAAAGTAGCTATTTTGTAGTGGGTATGGCAAAAATTAAATTAATACATTAATGCCCGCCGTTTTCTGAAAGGACAGGTACGTATCTCCGCGACGGTGCCAGTGCTGTTATCATTAATAAAACTATGCGGTACCATCACAATTAATATTACGTTATATCTAGGTACCTGTCCTTTCAGAAGACGGGCATTAAGCTCTTTTAGGCCCGTATTCACCGAGCCTAGTTAGTTATTTATTCCGTTGATTTATTCTCCTGGTAACTATTACTCGGAATAACTAATAGCGATAATTCAATTCACCAAGCGTAGTTAAGTTTACTGCAGATATAAATCGTAAGAATAACTATTCTGTCCAATTTCAAGGGTATAAATATTTATTCGCCTAGTAAAATAGGATGGGCACGAAATCAGGTAATTCCATATCTTTCAGGTAAAGGCTTTTGTAGTAAAATAAAATAAATTTACATTTTCGATCGATGCGCCATCTTTGGTAAACGTGCTTTAGAATCAAGATATTTGACAAAATGTCCAAGGTGTATGGTATAAAGTAAACTTGTACCTGACGTTACTAATCTATCGAATGAATTGCTTGGTGAATTGAAAGTTAATTTTATTCCAAGGAATAAATTTATTCTAAGATTAGTAACCTCTATCTTTAACAGTGTTTGGTGAATACGGGCCTTAAACAATTTACTTTATATGAGTAATAAAACATATTGAAACAATGTAGTTGTAGTAGATTAAAGGAACACTATATTCAATTTGTAAACAGAATAATGTACATTTATTTTTTACTTTTGATAATAAATCTCTTATTATATATATATATTGACGTGTGAGGCGAGAGTAGTAAGCAAAAATGTAAAACAGTTCGGGGATACCGCACGCGTTTGTTACTCTTGATTATTTCGTTGCCAAACCAAAATCCACTCGAGCGAAGCCGGACCGGAAAGCTGGTTACATATACAGGGTGTTAATAAAAAAAACTTTCTACGCTTTGACAGCTGATAGTAGAAGATCAAAACGAGAAAAAATTCTAATAAATCTAGGTTCAATATTGACTGTGAAATTACTTATTAGCAGTGTCGTAGCTACGATTATCAGCGCCCAGGGCAAGATTCTATACTATAAAAGTGAAGTTGACGACACAAAATGAACTGTCAAATTTTGAAAATATTGAAAATGAAAATGCGGCAAAAATACCATTATATATCTCGTGCGTAATGATATGATGATTCGTGTGACTGTTAAGACTCGTTATCACTCATTTTATGATACTGTCACTACTCGTCAGTAATATTATGTCTCAACACGCAACTATATAGAGATAGGTGCAATCTACTATTTAATTATTTAACTATATTTCGAAAACCATTGAGTATTGATAAAAATATATATATGAGCACTGTGGTTGGAATAAAAACAAAATAAAATATAGTTACTTCTCACCACAACAGTTGATGTAGTGTTCGCTGAAGATGAAAGCTTATAGCTTTCGAAATGTACATTCATCAATAAAACTGTTGTGGTAAGAAGTAACTATATTTTATTTTGATTGAGTATTGAATCTAGGTTTATTAGAGTTTTTTCTTGTTTTGACCTCTACTACCACCTGTCAAAACTTATATAGAATTTTTTTCACTAATAGCCTGTATAATGATTTTGCCTTATTTGTTCAGTATAACAGAGGTTCTGACATTACACATTTGTGTGTAATCTGACTACTTCGACGATATTTAAATTTATAGAGAGAACGCCCTAAATGTTCACTAGTCGAATTTTGATGTTTATCTCGATGAAAATTATTCTGTTTCAAAAATCATCCCCGATGTGAAAACTGTGATCGCAGAGACAGAGCGCGCTGTGCTCATTCTGATAACTCTATTCGCTTTTGTTTGGAAAACAATGAACTAAAAATTGAATAAACATCGTCGAATGGAAAGAGAACTTGATCTACAAATTACATTGCAAACCAGCCAATCAGAAAAGCTTTGTTAGAATTCAGTCTACGGTGCCGCGGACAAATGCTTTTAATTAAAAACACATCTACTGTGTTTATTTATTATGAATATACCGAATGTTACATCGCCATCAAAAGTTAAATTTATTTTTTATTTATTGTAGATTATAGACGCGTCGACAACTTAGCTCATTAGCGTCTTAAATTACATTAAATAACAACTAACTTATAAAACTAAATAACATCACAAAACATCCATGAGCGCAGGTGGGATTCGAAACCACGACAGTCTAGTCTAGAGGCTGGTACCAAGTACGCTATCCACTAGGCTACACTGCCCTCTCGAAAGTTGCATTTAACAGCGCTACACTCCACTCAAAGCTTAGCAACGAAAGAGTGTAGGAGTGCGGTTGTATTCAAGTAGACATTAGACTTAGAGTATAGACTAAATTATATTCGATATTGTAAACTTAATAGATTTACGAAGCACTATATTACTGCGCCATCAAACTATTTTGTAAACGTAAGTCAACTTACTAAATAGTAGTATTTATTTGTATAGCAATGAGTTAATCGCTAGAAGTATAGATTTTTATGGTTAAAAGCGTTGTTAAGTAATATTGTATTTCATTTAAGAATTAAGATTTTAACTAACAGTGTTAACATGATTTTTTTAAAATCATTCTATTTACGGGAAAATAAATGAAATTGGTAATCAAATTTTAGTCACTAATAATATCAAGCTATAAAATATTACAAAAAAGATCAAAAGGACAAAGTATACAAATTCGGCTACTGGCCAAAGACAAGAGTCAGGCCAATAAACATAAAAAAAAAAATTCCGCTTACAACACCCTGTACTTTAGAAACTATGCTTTTGCAGACGTATGTTTATATAAAAAAAATTCTTGAATTAATGTACAAAATATCATATCCTTAAAATGACGAATGAATTATAAAACATTCTGTATGTTATTAATATGTCTATACACACCATGTACCGCGTTATGTTGACACTTCTATTTTTTTATATATAATTGACAAATTCATTCAAATTCTTATTTAAAATAGGAACGTATTATCTGATACGAACTGTAAATTTACTGTGCAAACTATAATACAAACTAATAAATTTTATTCTATACTATTTTACGGTACAGAAATGCAGTTCAAATATTATTATTAATATTTTTTACCTTTTTTAATTTTTGCGTCATGTGTTAGGGATATTATAATCTCTAACCTGGAATCTACGAACAGTCTATTAATTATACAGGGTATAAAAGCAAGTGTTGTCTACATTTTTAGTAGGTATATGGTTTCCAAAATTCAAAAGTAAAGAAAAGTTATAACAGATTTCTCAGTTGAACTGTACAGTCGTGGATTTAATATTTTAATATAGTGTTACGGATCACCTGTATATAAACGGCAGGCGAGAGTTCCGAGAAACGGGATCTGCTAACTGTAACAACGAGTACCTGCACGAAAGTTCTAGAGAACGCGAGAACGTACTGGGCTTAAGCCGCGCAGCATATATAAACAGCCGGTGCGAGGGAATGAGGCAATCAGTCATCGGTGAGTCACTCAATCAGTCAATGGAGAATACTGAGCGACAAATAGTGCGTCTGATATAAATACAGTGAATATAAATATTTGAAACATAAATATCTAGAAATAAATAGTCCTGGTATATATAGTTAATTGTATATTGTTAAGTGTAATTACTGTTTAGTTATCGTTTACTTGTGTTGATTGTTAAAATTGACTTTTCGTTGTTGCGTTCATTATTATTGTGTTTTTAATTATTGTAAATAAATGCAAATAAATATTTATTCCGCCAACTCAGAAAACAGTTTTGTAACAATAGTTTACACTTTATATTCATCTAGTTACCGGTTTTTTAAATTTTACTTTAGATAGTAAGGTATCAATTACTACGGTTACCTATCAAACTAAATTTGTCGCTAAGCTACTGGCTTTTTATGAACTTCACTGAAAACCCCAATAGCCCAGTAAATAAAGATTTTATGTCGCAAACCCACGAAGATGGATTTTTTACAGATGGCAGAACACCTTTAGAAGTGTCATGTATTTTTACACCCCGTCTGGAAGATAGGGCTTGAGAATGGCCGAGCGTGTAGCAGTGCTGTTGTTTATATGGCGTTGCTATGGTTCCACTATTACAAGTCCCCAGCAAAAGTGTCAATTGGATTTTCAATTTATTATTAAAAAAAAAAAAAATAATGAATTGAAAATATGAATTGGTGCTAGGCCCAAATAACAGGAGATGTTGGCGGTCTTTAAAACACAACAACCTCTTGAAGATAATTTTGCAAGCCTTTCGGAAAACGCTAATATCTCCTTAACCACTGTACACTGTAAAAAATGGATCTAAAAATACTTTGAAAGTTAAGGTAGAATTCGCTCGATTTTCTGAGTGATTTTACATTATTATTTATTTTTACACAGAAAACTTCATAAAAACTTGGACTTTTACTGTGAAGTTAAACAAATTTGTGATTTTTACATAAAGTAAATTAAAATTACATAATTTGTGTAATATTCCAATAAAGTGTGTAAAAATTACAAAATAAAATGTATAGTTACATATATAAAATGGATGAATACAAAATAAATTAATGTAAAATTAGTAACCACGCATGCGCAATGTGTTTTTATGGAATCTACGCGATGTGGCGATACCTGTTTGCGACGCCATTGTCTCTTTGTGTGCCTATTACCAGATTAATCGCTAGCTACAATTGGACGATCGATAATCTATGTAATCGGCCTTTTCATTTCTTACAGTTTATGACATCAGACATTTTTTTTAGTTTGGTTCCTAATTATTTACTCTAAAAATATCTCCTCTTCAATTTTGCGATAAAATAAATATATGCGTTGCAGTTTATTAAGTCCGAGACAGTACATAGCGTAATAATATTATGTTGCTTGGGAAGAAGTAGGTTTTTAAACACTGGATGATCTTTTCAAAAATATGGTTCAGTAGCTTCTGAGATTACCCGCGGCAAACAAAATACAATCTTATCCTTTTTGTAGTATTATAGATAATAACAAATCGAAAATATAAATTTTTATTGAGTTTAAATAAATTTCGAAATCAATTTTACTTCAAATATATCCACCACACTAACTTAATACCAACCGTCCTAATTAATCGCGAAATATTCTGTGAATAGATTTGTAAAACCATTATGCTAAAATAATAATATGTGTAAAATAGAGTTACTCTAATGTGGTGTTAATTTATTTGTGCATTATATTAGGTACTAATAGTAAATTTTTATACACAATTTTAAATAGACTTTTTTGTGAAATACGTAAAATGTAAATCGTAGGCAATATTTACGCCTTGTTTAGCACAAAAGATAAACAAACACATTAAATATAAACAGCGAATAAAAAGAAATAGAATTAAAAAGGCAACTCGCGTGTCATTATTTTCATCATATTTCCGCGCGTCAATAATTTGCGAATGTGTGCGTTAGTTACGAAAATAAAGACTACTGTAAACGCTCAAGTTAACTCGTAATAATCAACTATGAACTTTAAAATTGAGGTGTCATTGATTTTCACCACCTTTTTTAGCTTAAAGTGTCGTTTTTTTGGATATTTTTAAGGTATATAGCGCATAGAAAAAATGCGATTTTTGACAAAATTTAAATAAAAATTAATAAACAAACACTTGAAAAATTCTACACATTTATTAATCTCAACGATCGTTTCGGGTTCCTAGCCCATCATCAGGAGTTTACATTAATGTAAACTCCTGATGATGGGTTAGGAACCCGACACGATCGTTGAGATTAATAAATGTGTAGAATTTTTCAAGTGTTTGTTTATTAATTTTTATTCAATCATGTTCTACCAAGTGCCTAGCAATAATTCTATAAAATTTAAATTCTCAAATATTTTTAAAATTATGTACAATATTATACTTCTAGAAACAGACTGACTCCAATAGGCACATACACACTTCTACTTCTGTAGGTATTTTGTCAGTTTTAGAACTGAAGTTTAGCGCTTGAGAATAGCCGAGAGTGTAGCCATGCTGTTGTTTACATGGCGTTGCTATGGTTCTTCTATTACAAGTCCCCAGTTCCCGGGTTCTAGCCCGAGATCTGGTAAAAGTGTCAATTGGATTTTCAATTTATTATTAAAAAAAATAATAAATTGAAAATATGAATTGGTGCTAGGCCCAAATAACCTTAGCTGTTGGTGATCTTTAAAACACAAAAGAACTGAAGTTTAAAAGTTACTCACAAATTATTAAAAAAATCTTCAAAAGCCATTGCTTCTAAATTTCTCCTGAAAATAAGCGTGCGTATCTCTCGTCATTAATCAAATTAATCAATAAGCTTTTAACTTCAGAAAATAATTACGATACATTTTCTGGAAGACAACATCTTTTTATTCCCTCTGCAGTTCCCATGGAGAGATACACTTATCTTGGTGGATTAGGATCTTTCTTCAGTATAAATGTAATTTCATCTTTCGTCAAAAACCTATAAGTATCAAAAATGGCTCTATCTCATTTTTTTGATTAATATGGAAAACTATGCATCTGACAATACAATGACGGACATTTTGAACAAAAAATTATATATTTATATTCCTTTTTTTTGAAGAAACTATTATTCTTGCATACTCGAAGCGACAGTAGAATTTATTCTTGTTTCATGTTGAGTTTTTACAGAAAATATTAAATTACGAATTAAAGCTTTACTTTCAATATTATTTTTCTACTAAAAATTAAAATGGAAAATTACATGTTTCACCGGTGTGAATATTTGACCCAACTTGGTAGTCCGTTAAACCATTCAAGGTGATCTGAGCATATAAAGAAGACTTAATTAATGAATGATTAACTCTCTAAATATCATACATAGTTTACCCACACTTTAAGAGTGGTTATCTTAACAAATAAATCTTTGGTTAATATAATTTATTATCTTTGTATTTAACACGCTGGTGGTCGACTTCTATGTATTAGCTATAGACAAGAGCTTCAAACACAACCAGTATTGGGCATTATAAACTCTTATTCTGATTTTTTAAACTGATCGAGATGTTTACCATCAATCCAGCCATTCTCGAATAATGAAGATACAGACAAATAAAAAATTTGGATACACGTTTTCCCGTCTAGGTATCATAATATCGAATACTAAAAAAACTCGGGTCGCAGTGCCAAACCCTGCCGACAATATAGTGTATTTGTTAATACTGGCATTGTGGCATTATTATGTGAACTTAAGTTTGTTTTTTGACAAAATAAAAAATTTAACCCCTTAATACATCCCTTAAAATAATTAAATTTTTCTAAATTTCAATATTAGACATGGATTTTATCAGTACACCCAATTAAATACACCCTTCCATAAGTAAATCCGTATCAACAAACTAGTGTTTTCATAAAATTTGAAAGTCCGGTCCTGTCGGGCCGATTTTATTAAAATTTTAGCAGCACATTTTAATCTTTACTAAAGAGTTAAATTTCAATTTTGAAACGATTCTGACAAATTTTTCGATATTTTTGGGCCCAAAAACTTTTTGGAACCCCTAAATACAACCCTGAAAATGGTCCGATCGGGCCCATTTTAAATAGGCTTCTTGCGGTGATGGGTTCCAATGTGTGTACCAAATTTCGTTTTAATCGATTAAGTCTGTCGAGAGTTATCGTGTACACACATATATATATAAATATATATATATATAAATATATATATATATATATATAAATATATATATTTATACATACATATATATATAAACATTTTTAAAAATGGTGCCAAAGTGTTCAGGAGGCTATGAAACGTCGAGAAATTTTGGTCCGACCCCTAGGTCCCACCATCCGACCGACGCCAATAGTGTATGTGCCATATGGCAAATACACTAAAAAATTGAAATTACAGACAGAGGTCCTGTTACTATTTTATATAATACTAGCGGCCTTATCTGGCTTCGCCCGGGTGCTAAGAAAGCCCGGGTGAAATACACTACTCACTCGCTTCGCTCGTTCGTTATATATATAAATCTTTCATGAAAAATTATCTAACTGATGGTGAAAACCGCATCAAAATCCGTTGCGTGGTTTAGGAGGAGTTAGCGGTTATACAGACAGACAGACAGACAGACGCGGAGAGCGACTTCATTTTATACTATGTAGAGATTAGTATTTATTTCATAAATTCAAATGATTATTGATATAGCGCTTACTTTGAACATCGTTTAATTGCTATTACTTCCTTACGATGCCATTTTAGAAATCAATTCATAGGAACTTTTTTCTTTGATCTTTGTTTTTTAGTGGATCTGCTATAATATGGCACATACACTATTGGCGTCGGTCGGATGGCGGGACCTAGGGGTCGGACCAAAATTTCTCGACGTTTCATAGCCTCCTGAACAAAATTAATTTGCCACCATTTTTGAAAATGTGTGTGTACACGATAACTCTCGACAGACTTAATCAATTTAAACGGAATTTGGTACACACATTGGAACCCATCACCGCACGAAGCCTATTTAAAATAGACCCGATTGGACTATTTTAAGGGTAGTTTTTAGGGGTTGAAAAAAGTCTTTGGGCACAAAAATACCAAAAAAAATCTCAGAATAGTTTTAAAATTGGAATTTAACCCTTTAAAAGAGATTAAAATGTGTTATTAAAATTTTAACAAAATCGGCACGACAGGACCGGACTTACAAATTTTATGAAAACACTAGTTTGCGGATAGTGATTTACTTACTGAAGGGTGTATTTAATTTGGTACAGAGGTTGCATTAATAATAATATTGAAATTAAGAAAAAAAATATTATTTTAAGGAATATATTGAGGGATTAAATTTTTTATTTTGTCCAAAAACAAACTCAAGTTCACGTATTAAAGCCACAAAGCCTGTATTAGTAAATATTGTCGGCAGGGTTTGGCACTGCGACCCGAGTTTTTTTTAATTATTGCAAAACCTAGCTAGATATAAAAAGTATTATTATGACTATCGAAACCTCCGGAAAATTAATAAATAATGAATATATGAAAACAGGAATGATGAAATCCACGTTAAAATCGTAAGCGTGCACCTTTTGATAACTTGCACTGAAAACTTTCTAATGTACGGTAAACTTGTTTATTTAATATAATATATAAACAAATACCGACGGTATTTATCTATATAAGTACGTCGCGTTCGAAAATCTAGATTTAAAGTTCCGGCGGTAATAAATGATTAGATTAAGATACTACACTTAGGTATGCAACTGCCTGTCTTCTGAATGGTAACTATGGTAACAGCACCGGTCCTGTCAAAAGGAAGGCATTATAGACCGAGAGCTAGTGACAATTTTTGATGTTATTTATTCAAGGCCTTATTTTTGTGAAGATGTTGAGGGGGGCATATTAAAGTGCTCTGCGTAGGGGGTTTTTCTAGATAGCGGTATATGGGAGGGATGCAGACCGCCATCAACATCTAACAAAACAATGGTCATAATTATTATTGCTTCAAGGCTGAAATTGCTTGTATAGCTTGTCGGTGACCCAATAATGCCATTATAATATTTGCAGATCGATTAGTCAATATTAAAGGGATGGCAGATCACCCTAAGCGTGTCATGTACCCGACGAAATTTATATTATTAGTTTAAGGTTCAAATTTTAATATGTTGTTACGGCGACTGTTTTAAGCATATATTTCAATTTGCAGAACAAAATGTCGGTATTAACCCCCTTGCAGAACGATATAATCACCTAGGCGAGCAAGTTTCCCTCTAAGAAAGGGGGTTAATACCGACATTTTCGTCTGCAAATTGAAATATATGCTTAAAACAGTCGCCGTAACAACATATTAAAATTTGAACCTTGAACTAATAATATAAATTTCGTCGGGTACATGACACGTTTAGGGTGATCTGCCACCCCTTTAATACTGACCTATCGATCTGCAATATTATAATGGCATTATTAGGTCACCAACAAGCTATACAAACAATTTCAGCCTTGAAGCAATAATAATTATGACCATTTTTTTTGTTACATGTTGGGGGCGGTCTGCATCCCTCCCATACCGCTATCTAGCAAAACCCCTTACACAGGGCACTTTAATATGCCCCCCTCAACATCTTCACAAAAATGAGACCTTGAATAAATAACACCAAAAAATTGTCACTAGCTCTCGGTCCAGAAGGCATTATAAGTCTACCTACCTTTAGAAAATTGAACAGAAAATATACGAAATATTTTTAAAAAAATGTAAAAATAACTAGCTTTAAATGTTTGAAAATTTAAGAATTACAGAAAAGAAATTTAATAATAATTCTTCATTCGCTGTTGCAAAACTGAACCTGTAGATTAAAAAGTTGAATTAAAATTTTCGATACGTTAATGACCTCAGTTATCGAGCGTCTATAATCTATTATATTATCTCTCTTAAAATTTTTAATTTTTACACTAATGAAGGAGATAATGTGGTAATCAAATTAATCTCATTTTTTGAAGCAGTTTTTTCCACGCCTTTGCATATACGTTAACGTCGATTTTTCTCTGAAAAAAAATTATGGAAACCCGTTTTTACGTCTAGCTATCATATCCAAGACCTCATCAAGAAAATGAAATTACGTAGAGGAAGATCTACCTACTATATAATTTTATATATTATTATTAGTTATTGATTAAGTGTTCCTTTGTCCACTGTATAAATTGTTCCAGTTGTACAAACATCAAGGGAAAGATCCCTAGCGTGCCTGGCGCGAAAATTTCGAAAATTACAAATTGGTGTAATATTTCTTGAAGCATGAACGCTGCTCGTGTCTTTGTTAAGTGGCCGCTGGCAAAACGGACGAAGCTATTCACATGTACACATTGACTTGGTAGCGGTTAAAACATTTAATTTTATTATACGGCACCCAACGGTAGCTGACCACATGCGGTTTTAACACGCGAACGCCGAAATCAAGAAAATAATGCGCGGGGCTGACAAAACTACTAAAAACAAATTAATAATCACTTTATATTAATAATAATTTTATTAATAATAACAATGATGCAGGGCTTGAGAATGGCCGAGCGTGTAGCGGTGCTGTTGTTTACATGACGTTGCTATGGTTCCTCTATTACAAGTCCCCAGTTCCCGGGTTCTAGCCCGAGACCTGGTAAGTGTTAATTGGATTTTCAATTTACCTATTATTGAAAAAAAATAATGAATTGAAAATATGAATTGGTGCTAGGCCCAAATAACTTTTGCTGTTGGTGGTCTTTAAAACACACACAACAATGATGCATTTAACGTCAGCTAGTGATCGCCGTGCAAATCTAGAGTCAAGATCTTCCAGTAGAATGCTTGATAATTTCTTTAGGATATCGTAAATCCTTTTATTAGGTTTCCGTACCCTAATGGTCCAAACGGATCCCTATTATTGTGGCAACTCTGTCTTTCTGTCCGTCTGCCGTCTGTCCGTCTAGCTCGTAAATGGGATAAGATAGAAAGTTGTGTATCGCTTTGACCCAAAATTGAAAATCATGTTTATGAGAATTTTATTCTGGAGGAATCAATACGTCATGTAAAAGGGAAGTTGCAAAAAAATTTTTTTTATA
Organism: Mongoloraphidia duomilia; assembly: GCA_039654895.1. Lineage (NCBI taxonomy): Eukaryota > Metazoa > Arthropoda > Insecta > Raphidioptera > Raphidiidae > Mongoloraphidia > Mongoloraphidia duomilia. Next base: position 14,453,400 of record CM077522.1, read on the forward strand.
GTAGGTACATAATAAAAACTAATTTTTAATTTGCATGTAAAAAATTTATTGAAATAAAATAATAAAATACAAGACTTGTTTATATGGTAACTATGGAAATCAATCCTGTAATTTTGATGTCACAGTTTTTGACACATTATTTTTTCATAACGCGCCTAAAGAAGTATAACTTCAAAAATAAAAAAAAACATTCCTAAATATAGAAATTTGAATATAAATACGTACCTAAAAATACAGATCGAAAATTCTATTATTTATAGTTAATGTACAGCCCTAATACTTACGCTATATAATTTAAGCAAGCTCGTTATAAATTAACCATTTATATCGATTTCTTTTAACTATTTGATAGTTTTGCTAAACACATTTCAGCATGTGGTCTACCAACATCGGTTTCAACCGATGCCTTTTTTACACAAATTCAACGATTTAAGGACAAGTGAAATAAACACCATCATAAATAATCTCTCAAATGGCCATTATTCATATAATCCCGATTTATTTCAATGTATTTCTGTATCTGTATGGCGTTATATGGATTTTTCAGTACATATAATACTAATTTTATGATTTTATGGTATCTTTTTGTCTGCGGATATTGTTTAAGATTTTATATTTTGATATTATTGATGTGTAAACATCTTTACAGGCGTTCCCCTTCCTTTAGAGTTACTTGGTGAAATGTCACGGAAATGGTGTGTCGAAGAAGTGACCGAAAGCTTCATTGTCAGCTATATTGTAGTCTCCTTGCTCAACTGTCAATTTTTACTTCCCACCTCTACTATGGTAGGGAAGTAATGGATTTATTCCGAAAAAAATATTTCGAGATTTTAACAGATCTTCACGTTTTGAGACCCTAGCAATCGTTTAAGATCATTTTCTGACTGATGTCTGTATGTGCGTATGTGGTCAATTTTTCGCCTTCGATATCGTAAAAACGGAACAACATACGGCCATGCCGATTGTTCTATTGTGTTTATCAGCCTTTAACTTAAATCTGATTAGATTTTGAATCAAATCGGTTCAGTGGATCCTGAGATATTAAAAAAAACGTTCTCAATGTCACGTATTAACACAGGTAAAAAAAAAAAAATAAATTCTAGATGTTATAATATGAAAAAAATGTAAATATTTTTTTCTCTAAAATGTATATAGTTTTCGAGAAAAAAATATTTTACTAAAAAAAGAAAATTGTACGTAAATCAAGGTAACCATGATTTTTGCTATATTACTAGCCATCAGTAGATGTTTTAAAGGTTATATGTGTCATCGTATTTATAGTGTATTTTTCTCTACAAAAGTTCTCAATTTGATTATTTGAGAAATGCTGTCTTTAAGGCTTGCGATTTTTAATAAAATTCGAAATCTCTTGAGAACTTTTTCAAACTCACTAAGACACTAAATACTAAAAAAGTAACCACAAAACATCAAAAATACTAATTTTGTGTTTACTTTTTAGGGTTCCGTACTTCCGAACGGAACTGATCATACGATGTGTGTTCGTCCGTCCGTCTGTCACAAAGCTCTATCTCACAAAAAGTATAAGAGGTAGCTGGTTTATTATACAGTATACCTAATCTTTGGTGTCGAAAAATGTTCAAATTCATTCAAAAAGAATAATAGAGTGAGTTTCCACATTCGAAACAATCTACATGTGTATAGGTATATTAAAATGACATTAAAATAATGGTTGACATCTTTTATTTGTATTAATCAGGGCCGTACCACAAAACTGACCGCGAATAAATATATACTTTGTTAGTTTAAAATAATAAATGTTTATAACTATTTTCCTGCAGCTCTCCCCTACGCAATAATATTAATTTCGAGCGCTCCAAATTTCTAAACTATTGACTTTAGATATATGCTCTCGTGGACTTTTTTGTAGAAAATTTTATACTTTACAAAATTACTGGTGTGCAATTTTCACCTATCTAGCATGGTTCGCACACAAAGTTGAGTGGGGACTGGAAAAACATATTTTTAACGAATTTTTCACGTTAAGGACGCCACTTAAAAATTAAAAAAAAAACAATTATGTTCAGAATAATATAATTTATCGATACAATCAAAGTTAGCCAATCGCTAATGATTAGTCACTTGATTTTTTCTACACATCTTTTAGAGGGCAACTTGGTCGCCTACATGTTTATGTCGTTCTGCAAGGGGGTTAATACCGACATTTTGTTCTGCAAATTGGACTATAATATATGCTTAAAACAGCTACGTAACAGAATATTAAAATTTGAACCTTGAACTAAAAATACAAATTTCGTTGTCAACATTACACGTTTAGGATGATCTGCCACCCTTTTAATACCAACCAATCGATGTGCAAATATTATATTGACATTATTGGGTTCACCGACAAGCTATACAAGCACATTCAGCCTTGAACTAAAAACAATTATGACAACTTTTTTTTACATGTTGGGTTTTAGTTAAATTGAAATTATTAGTTTCTGAAATTATAATACCTGGTTAAAAAAATAGGTACATAATTGTAATAAATAGATCTACTTACTATCAAAAAAAAAGTTTAAAATATATCTTTAATACGGCTCTGTCGTTTATTAACACAAATTGCATTAGTTTTTCATTCTAAAAACGCATTCAGGATAATGCAGTGGAACAGTTATTTAGCGTGCAGTTGTGAACAAATTTCATAGCAACAATCAAGTGTTCGACTGCGGTTTTTGTTTTATGTAGACTCGGTTTGTCATTATTGTCACCGTTTTCAATTTATGACGCTTGGTTTAACTGATAACAAAGCTTTTATGACACGTATGGCATGTAGCATTTTTTTAAACATTTTTCACCCTTTATGTTTTGCTTGTCTAAAAATTTTAAGTAAAATATTTGTAATCGATGCGTTCGATTCAGAAGTGGGATAACAAAAAATACAATACCGCAAATAATCATAATAGTGAATGTTTTTAACGTCTTATGTCTCATACTAGGGCACTTTAGAAATATTGGATGAAACGAAAATATTCGGAAGTGATTGACACGTGAAACACAACACAGCCAGGTGGCCGTACGAAAAAGTACGAACCTACCGATAGGTACAAACGCCAAGTCCAGGTTCAAATTCCGAAGGCTTTTAATATTTTTTTAATTTCTTTAATAATGAAAATATATACTAGGTAGGATAACAATTTAAAATATAAAAAAAAATATTTTATTATATTTTACGAACATTTGATTTTAGATATACACGTCGTCCGTCTGTACCCGCCATAAAGACATACTTACCCATTTTTACAAGCTTTTATTTAACTTGCAATGTATGTTAGTTTGTGTGTTTGTTTAGGTCAAATCTTGCAAGTCAATTTTGAACGACTTCCACGTATCCGATCGATTTGAAATTTTGTACACATATGTATTCCCAATGACAATACATGAATAAATTATTTTTAGAAATAAATTCAACCACTAAGGGGTTCAAACGGGGATGTAGGGTTTTTTTGACTAATCAACGCCCAGGCCAAATCACTGAAGCTAGACACTTGAAATTTGGACATTTGGTGCCTTTTCTGACGTAAGCATCCACTAAAAAAAGATTTTTCGAAATTCAACCCCTACGAGTGTCAAAGGGGGGTAAAATTTTGAAAGACTAAAATAAACAAAAAAATATTAGTAAAAAAACTTTTTAGAGACAAACTTTTATTTAAATGCACTAAAAAGGAAAAAATAATTTTTAATAATTTAGGTTCATAATATTATAAAAGCGTGGGTCGTAACTACTACCCACGCTTTTATAATTATGAACCTAAATTATTAAAAATTATTTTTTCCTTTATATAGTGCATTCAAATAAAAACTTGTCTCTAAAAAGTTTTTTTTTACTAATATTTATCTGTGTTTAAATCTTGCAGAGTTGGCTTATAGTTGGCTATGTATAGAAAAAAATTCGACTGATGACCAGTCCTATACTTCCCACCTAGTAAATATTTGCAAAAAATAAACACTCTTTTTTTTATTCTTTGACTAGGCCCAAATAACCTTAGCTGTTGGTGGTCTTTAAAACACAATTTAATTTTTATTCTTTGAAAAAAGCATGGCCCTCTTTTTTGTTTGGTGATCTACTGATGGCTAACTTAATATAGCAAAAATCATGGTTACCTTGATTTACGTACAATTTTTATTTTTTTTAGTAAAATATTTTTTTTCTCGAAAACTATACATTTTAGAGAAAAAAAACATTTACATTTTTTTCATATTATAACATCTAGAATTCATTTATATTTTTACTTCCCACCTCTACTATGGTAGGGAAGTAATGGATTCAGTCCGAAAACAATATTTCGAGATTTTAACAGATTTTCACGTTTTGAGACCCTAGCAATCGTTTAAGATCATTTTCTGACTGATGTCTGTATGTGTGTGTGTGTGTATGTGTGTATGTGTGTGTGTGTGTATGTGGTCAATTTTTCGCCTTCGATATCTTAAGAACGGAACAACATACGGGCATGCCGATTGTTCTATTGTGTTTATCAGCCTTTAACTTAGATCTGATTAGATTTTGAGTCAAATCGGTTCAGTGGATCCTGAGATATTCAAAAAAACGTCCTCAATGTCACGTATTAACATAGGTAAAAAAAAATATAAATGAATTCTAGATGTTATAATATGAAAAAAATGTAAATATTTTTTTTCTCTAAAATGTATAGTTTTCGAGAAAAAAAATATTTTACTAAAAAAAATAAAAATTGTACGTAAATCAAGGTAACCATGATTTTTGCTATATTAAGCTAGCCATCAATAGATCACCAAACAAAAAAGAGGGCCATGCTTTTTTCAAAGAATAAAAATTAAATTGTGTTTTAAAGACCACCAACAGCTAAGGTTATTTGGGCCTAGTCAAAGAATAAAAAAAGAGTGTTTATTTTTTGCAAATATTTACTAGGTGGGAAGTATAGGACTGGTCATCAGTCGAATTTTTTTTACCTATGTTAATACGTGACATTGAGGACGTTTTTTTGAATATCTCAGGATTCACTGAACCGATTTGACTCAAAATCTAATCAGATCTAAGTTAAAGGCTGATAAACACAATAGAATAATCGGCATGCCCGTATGTTGTTCCGTTCTTAAGATATCGAAGGCGAAAAATTGACCACATACACACACACATACACACATACACACACACACACACATACAGACATCAGTCAGAAAATGATCTTAAACGATTGCTAGGGTATCAAAACGTGAAAATCTGTTAAAATCTCGAAATATTTTTTTCGGACTAAATCCATTACTTCCCTACCATAGTAGAGGTGGGAAGTAAAAATTAGTCGTCTTACTGTTGATAGTAATGTTAATGGTTATATCAATGGTAGCCTTTCGAGATTTCCAATCGCAACGGGATACAACGACACGCGACAGTGACAGGTCTCAAAAGCTTCGAATGACCTTGTCGCGCAACACATCGTGCGCACCCGTCGAAAATATATCGATGTATCATGTCTCTGTCGCGTGAATTGTTTCTTCCGTCGCGGTCGCAGATTTCGATCGCCTGCCTTTATCAAGATTTCAGGTCCAAATCGTAACATTTTTGGCAACTCCTTTTATTCCAATTTTGAATTGAAATTTGGAATAAAATAATTTGTTTTCTCATCCTCTTCTGTACCTATCTATATAATGAATCTTTGAATCACTGTAAACCACGAGAGATGTTTTGATCGCAAACTCATTTACGAGTATACATTTATACACATCGTTCAAATTAGATTAAAAAAAGAGTGTGTGTGTACTTATGTACGCACGTCAGAAGTTATACTTCTTTGGCGTAACAAAACAAAAATAACTCCAAAAATTTTACCCCGCGTGCCAGTATTAAACGTTTGTAAAAAAGACGATAAAATAATAAATTAAAAATATTAAATAAATTAATTTAATTTAATAAATTATTAATTTATTAAATATATTTATTTATTATATTTATATCTAATTATTTATTTAAAAAAAGCATGTTTGTGTTGAGATTTGAACCCGAAACCTATTGTGTATGACGCGGTGGTGCTATCCGTTACACCACGCACATCTTACATAGCAGTGCTATATAACAGAGTATTATAATCATGAAAAATAATAATGTAAACTGTACGGGTGTTGGAGTACGAACTCATATTTAACGAAAGCGGCATAAACGAGCGTTTGTATAGCGATAGCTTTTATTAATATTATTCAAAACTGAAAACGCTCTTGTCACATTGTGACTGGTGATATATTAGGGTATTATAATCATGAACTTCCAACTAACTTCATGGTGTTACTTTCGACGAGCTTTATGGTGTTAAAACGTAAAAATTCACTCTCATAATTTTTCCATAAATCACCAAAAGAAGTATAACTTCAAAAAAAAACTGGTCTACGAGTTTGACCGTAATCGTAGCGCAAACAAACGGACAAATAAATAGAACTAAATGCCAAATGCTCGAGTTAAGTTGAAACTGCGTTCGCTCGGCCAATAAATTAGCGTAAAATTGTTTGGAAAAAATTCATAAACTGGACATTTTTTGTCGACTCAAGGTTGGCAGTTTTCGTTTTGAAGTTTAAGAGTGCAATGTGGTTAACTTCGCTATAAAACTAATGTTCAACATGACACGTTTAAAACAAAAGAGTATTGCGTGTCAGGACTAAATATGGCCACCGCGTAAATTAGGTTCGCGTGTACAGCTGGACTAAGCATTGTGTTTTATGTATTAACAGTCATAAGTCATGTGCTGGATAGGCACCCGCTAGCTTTCTAAATGGGCTGCCACGATAGCCCAACTCTGAACTTAACGCCTGCTCCATGGATCACTATATTGTACAGTTCAATTTCTACTTACTGACGATTTTCGAACACGATTCGTTTTTAAAACGTGTATCAATTCACCCCTCCTCTTACGTATAAAGGCTTGAGAATAGCCGAGCGTGTAGCAATGCTGGTAAAAGTGCCAATTGAATTTTCAATTTATTATTAAAAAAAAAAAAAATGAATTGGTGTTAGGCCCAAATAACCTTAGCTGTTGGTGGTCTTTAAAACACAATTTTTTTTTCTTACGTATAAAGACGTATCTGCCATTTACATCACAGTTACGTCACTTAAAGCGATGACACACACAGCGGTTTGTGCAGCCGAGGCGGTTGCTGACACGACGATGACACACACAGCGGTGTCAACTCGGCAGTCAGGCGTTTCTTGTGGAGAACGATGTGTCGAGGCGGCTGAGAGTCGGCTTTCAGTCGGCAGGCAATTTTCGCCGCGGTGTGTTTTTCATCATTGAAAAACATTAACATACGTGCCGACGCGGCAGTGTCGAGGCGGCTGAGAGTCGGCTTTCAGTCGGCAGGCAATTCTCGCCGCGGTGTGTGTTTTGCATCATTGAAAAACATTAACATACGTGCCGACTCGGCAACCGCCTCGACACAAACCGCTGTGTGTGTCATCGCTCTTAGTGAGAAGAAAGTCAGGCTTAAGAGCGGTTGTTCGGTGGCGTATCTCACTTTTTAATTTTTGTCAGATACGTCTTTACGTGAAATGACGGACGAATTGTTTAAATTGAGTTTAGTATAAGTATAGAGAGAGATTGCAGATTATAAACGGTCGGCAAATGAAATTGTTATTGTGTTTTAAAGACCACCAACAGCTAAGGTTATTTGGGCCTAGCACCAATTCATATTTTCAATTCATTATTTTTTTTTTAATAATAAATTGAAAATCTAATTCACACTTTTACCAGCTCTCGGGCTAGAACCCGGGAACTGGGGACTTGTAATAGAGGAACCATAGCAACGCTATGTAAACAACAGCACCGCTACACGCTCGGCCATCTTCAAGTCCGGTCGGCAACTGAGATCGTTAACGGCGGCGTTTAGTTTAAGAATGGACCAATTGACGCCACAATTTTCTTGAAGAGCGATGGAACATTTGGTGTGAAAATAACTACAAAACGCCAAACCACTAACACTTTTTCTCGGCGTGCATTTCGACAACCATGTTAGCATCATCTTACACCAGTTTTTTTTTTGTTTTTAGTTTAACAAAATTAAAACTTTTTCAAACTGTTTTTATTAAAAATTGTCAGTTATCGTTTTCATAATTTTCTGTCGTCACGGGTTGCTACAAGATCACGCACCTATTATTGAAATTTTGAAAAGTGCCGCCCATCAAACTGAGCAATAAAATACGAAAAATCGGCGCCTCCAAATTGCAACCATTTTAGCCTGTTTAGATGTATGACCCGATGTATAACTGAGTTTACTCTTAAAATATGTCCCCTTTGCAAATATTGAAACGAAATTTGGTTTAGTAAATAAACATCAGATCATGATACATTTTTAGAGTGTTGGGTCTCCAAGTCACTATAAGTATGAATATTATGAAGTATTAAAAATACCTTGTATTATGTCAGTCTTGTAACTTCTTGTGACATACAGCAGAGAAAAAATGGATTATAGAAAAAATACGTTATTTATATAAAAAGAAAAACAGTTTAAACTCTGAATTATACAGATTGTATCAAATTAAACCTGTGTACCTATAGGGCATTCTGTGTGTAAGACAGAGATTGATACATAAAGCAATAAGAAAGAATGAGATAAATGATCGCTAATAGGAAGTTACTGTGGTTACTGTAAATAAATACCGAACAACCTGATAGCGCCATCGTTGTTTTCTACAGTAAAAATAGTCATTACTGAAATTATTGATAAAATGGCAATTTATACTGTTCGGGAAAAAATAATAAAATTATTTGTAGCTGTCTTTGAAAATAGACCGTCTTCTTCTGTCACAACAATTCGCAATGTCATAGCAGAATTTAAATCAAATGATTGCCTATCTCCGAAATATTATGGTTTAGTTGCTTTAGTTGGTAAACTGGTAAAAGATTTACATTTTTACAGCATAGAAATAAAGATGGCGCTGCTAGGTTGTAATAAATATTATTTATTTACAGTAACCACAGTAACTTCCTATTAACGATTATTTATCTCATTCTTACTTAATACTTTTTATATCGATCTCTGTCTTACATACAGAACGGCCTATGCACAGCTTTAATTTGATACAATCTGTATAAACTACACCTTGAAGTATTAAACAAAATACATCCTAAACATCAGATCAGTTTATTGGCTTCAAACTGTATTGTTTCGTTTATCCATTTATAAGCACATGCGAGCGATTATTGCTGGAATTTGTAAAACGATTCAACAATAATAAATTTGATTATGGTAAATCAGATTATCAAAACCATTTGTTCTATTTTAGATAGTTTTAGTGAGATGCCGACGTAACGACAAACTGTGAACTACAAGCAAAGACGACGGGTCAATTTATGGCCGCGTTTCAAATTTCAAACTTTCATATTCTGACCCACATAGGTACCAAGATAATTATTTATATTTCTTTGGCCCGACCGAATAAGTTGACCCCGTGATTTGGTGTCAAACGCGTGTCAAACGGCGATAACCAATGAACGATCAAAGCGGCGGTTTTAATAACAAGATATGGTTAAAGCAGGAACATCAAACGGGTGGCTTGCGACAAAGAAATACGCATCCACGATGCCAACGTAAAGCTGGATTTATAGCTCCGGAAACGTAAAGTAAAACTAATTATAAATAAATACGTTACTGTAACGTTAATACAAAGCTTAACAAAAATTAGAAATAAGTTAGAAATTTAAAAATGAAATGCCATCTTCATCGTTATTACTATACTAGATCAAGTTCGAGAGGGAGATAGTAGATTGCAGACGCTCGACAGCTGAGGTTATTTGCGTCTAATCTTAATAAAAAGATCAATTTTTTTTTAAGTTTTATGATAAACTACCTGTAATTCTCGTTCGTAAAATTTGTTACAAGTTTTTAACTTCCCATTGGAAGTTATTGTAATGGGTCCGAAAATTGAAATCAAAATGTATAACAAATTTTTATGTTTCAAGGTCACTACACTATTTTTACACTATTTTTAACTTCCCATTGGAAGTTATTGTAATGGGTCCGAAAATCGAAATCAAAATGGAGAAAAATATTTTATGTTTCAAGGTCACTACACTATTTTTACACTATTTTTAGAAAGATGTCTGTGTGTGTATGTGTGTGTGTGTATGTATGTATGTGTGTGTGTGTGCACGTACGTACGTACGTATGTGTCCATTTCTTTCTAAGACGAAATCTCGAGAATGAAAAATGATATCGACTACGTTAGGGTGCCAATCGACGCGTATTAACGTAAATATGATCTGAAAGAAATTTTTTCAAAATCGGTTCAGCCGTTTTTTTTTTTTTTTTAATTATTGTTAAAAATAAATAATAATTATGTTTTAATGATTAAATAATTACTTTTCTAATTTAATTATTATTATTAAATATTTATCAAACTGGGAAGTTCGTCGTGTGGACCTCAAGGGTCGCACTTTAGTCCTAATAAACGACCCACCTCACGGCTTGTTAGAAAGATGTTTGTGTGTGTGTGTGTGTGTGTGTGTGTACGTATGTACGTTATACGTACGTACGTATGTGTCCATTTCTTTCTAAGACAAAATCTCGAGAATGAAAAATGATATCGACTACGTTAGGGTGCCAATCGACGCGTATTAACGTACATATGATCTGAAAGAAATTTTTTCAAAATCGGTTCAGCCGTGCTTTTTTCTTAACCAAATAGACTCCAAAAAAGTAGATTTTACACAATATCTCGCGAATAAAAAATTATATCGACTTCGTAAGGGTGTCAATCGAGGCGTGTTAACGTCATTTTGATACGACATAAATTTTATAAAAATCGGTTCAGCCTTTTTTTTAATTATTGTTAAAAATAAATAATAATTATGTTTTAATGATTAAAATGATTACTTTTCTGTGTAATATCTAATTTAATTATTATTAGTAAATATTTATCAAACTGGGAAGTTCGTCGTGTGGACTTCAAGGGTCACACTTTAGTCCTAATACCCACCTCACGGCTTGTCTAAAAATGGATTCACACTTTTTGCATAATCACTGAACAAACATTTATTTTCATTTTTTGTTCAGCAAAATTCACAGAGTCTGAAGATAAACAAATATGACTTGAAATTTTTATCCCACGTAAATAAAAAAATTCAGGTTTGACCTCGGGTTTGACAAATCACAGTTTATTTAATGTACAAAAAAAACTATAATTTTCAAATAGAACAGGGATGCCGTTGTTTATACAACTTTTCCATAGATCGTCTATTACAAACGGTTCTAGTCTAAGTATTGGTGAAAGTATCAATTGAATTTATTATCAAAAATAATAATACCTACTATGAAAATATGTATTAGTATTAGGTAGTACTCATATTTTTGTACGAAAAAGATTAATATTTTAAGTGAGGTGTACATATTTTATTTATATATAATATAACGACCCCATTTCATAAATAATTAAGTTACGACACTGGCCACTAATAAAATAATGGTAACTTAGATTGAACACGTAATGTCCCAGAATTAGGCTAATAAAACCAATGGGGTGTCCTATAAAAACATAATTTATTAGTAACGAGACTTATTTCAGACGTTACAAGTAACCTTGTTATTTTTTAACATTTCGAAAAATTTCAAAGACTAGTAAATTAAATCAATATTAGTATTCGTTACAAAAATTTTGGAACGATATAAAAACGTATACATATAAGGATATCTGCTTTTTTGAAAAAAAATTTAGACTTACAAATTCGATATAAATTTGAAACTTAAAAAATTTGCTCAGACAAAGCAAAATTCTTACATGTATACCAATCAAAAAATAATATGGTTTATCACGAAATATTGGATTAAATTTTTTACATTTTGAAACATATGTCGTTATGGAAAACAATACATGATTTCCATGTTCAAAATAATTTTTAATATGACAAATTTGAGTGGAATTTTCTCGAAAACCCTTATAAGTTATAATTATAGGTAGGTACAAAATATGCACAAAACCACTGCGCTGATCAGACTGACACCAAAATCAAAAAAGGGAGACCTTATTGAGAAACGTTTAAAAAATAATTCCAACCAGAGTATTTCTGCAGATGTTAAGAGTGTAAATTTCAAATTTTGAAAAGTAAAAAATCTAAATTTTTAAAAAATATACATCTACAATACCAGTACCCAAAATGTTTCGATTTTTTAAAGTGGTTCTCTTCGTATGTTGGAGAGTGTATAATATAAATTTAAAAATATTCAATTCCTAATTTAAAATTCGGCTCGTTATCGAATTTTTCATCTGCATTCACGAATTTATACACTCAATATACATAATATCGGTAAGTAAAAGAAACGACAAGCAATGCGTTGTGGTGTCCTTGTCTCGTACATGTATAAATAACTGGACGTATTTCCGTTGAACGTGCATTATTTCAACAGTAATATAAATACAATAAATTCCATATTAAGAGCAATAAATTGTCAAACATTTTACCGATATCTGATGGTTTGTTTTGTTGTGTGGAGAACGATTGGCTTTTTTCGTTAGATTTATCGCGAAGTTATCAATTGTGTTCGTTCTGTAATTGAACATTTGTATGAACAATGTATATCGAACATTTCGAATTCGATCGGACGCACACCGATAAATCTCTGCTTATAATTAATTGATCACTAGACTGATCTCTTCGAAATTTGACGGAGTGAGTATAAGCATAATACGTAGAAAAGTATCTTAAAAATAAAAGAAATAGGTACTTATATTATTTGTTTATGACACGTGTATTATATTTTACTTTTTGCTGAAAAAAATTATTAAATTGTTGGGGTTAAGAAGTGACTAAATTGTTGTTTATTATAGTTTTCAACCACCGTACGTTCTTAATTTACTTTAATAACATTATACAGTTCGTAGGTACGTACATGGAACAATTCATAAATCCCAGATTATCTTCAGCCAAAATTCTCGGACAAATCACCACATTTTTTTAACGCGTGTATTTTTTGATAACCATATTTTTTTACCCTAACTCCCTTCTGGAATGAAGTCATCGCATTTTTTTGATGGCGCCTCCCCCTGCAATATGTCAATGCAATGTCAAAGAATGGCATATTACTGAAATCAGAATTTGATAATCTATCCAAACCTACAAAAAATTGGGAGGGTGCCGTTAAAAAAAAAGGCGATGACGTTATTCCGGAAAAGGGTGAGGGTAAAAAAATAGTACTATCAAAAAAGATGCCCATTAAAAAAGTAGGGTTGACCTGTCCAATTCAGTCCAAAGATTTTGGCCGCAGATGATTTGGGATTTTTTTATATGGATTATTTCACACTGAACTCACGCGCACTGCATATTTCTATATTGGGTTAGATATCTATTCTATTAACACTGAATATAAAAGTGGTTGATCACAGGTGTTAGATCGTGAACCAGTGTCTTTACAAAAATAATATTTGCATCTTATTATAGATAGTAATTTTCAACAAAAAGCAAATTTACAATCATTATTTCCTTGATATTTATCTTCATTCCAGTTTCATCAATGTGTTTTCGACCGTTTACCGGCGCAACTACTGACCATTTGTTACATATCATTACAAACACAATAGGAGCACACAAGTTTGTAAATATATATCATTCCATAGATGTATAATGTATAATATATAATCTATATCTGCCTATAAAATATATACAATAAAGCATGTAATATGGACGAATTTGTTTTCATAATTAAAGCGAATAAATAATGGATATATTATTTCCATTATTACTGATTTTAATCGAAGTTTTAATCAACTTTTCTGCTCGTAATCGAATTAAATATATCTACGGCAATAAATTCGATTCCAAAATAAGGAGCAATACCTATGTAATTTTTTATTTGTATATTTTTATACAAAGTTTCTCACGAGACCGTGACTTTATCGAGATGATACCTGAGACTTTCTTGGTCCCGTTTTGATTAAAAGAGAAGATACCTTTATCTACAAATATCGAGTCGATACCTAAACGATATTTAGATTCTAGACTCCATCATTTTCATTATGAGAGCTCTGCCGTCTGCGGATACCTTTGGAAAAACTTAAGTAAAAAAACTCAAAGGAAATAAAAATTCAGTTATAGAATGTACATCAAATCGGTGACAGACTAAAGCTCGATTTATATTATCCGGTCAGACACGGTGCGGGAACGTAGCGTTTCTGGCAAGACAAACATTTTTACATGCATTTCAAATACGAGTGTCGATACTTGTCTGAACGGGCGGGATCCGCTATAAGTAAAATTATTCGTATTTGAAATGCATGTAAAAATGTTTGTCTTGCCGGAAACGCTACGTTCCCGCACCGTGTCTGACCGGATAATATAAATCGACCTTGATTCAGATTTTTTATCATTTTTTTGTTATCAATATCTCTAATACGGCTCAGCACTACTTGATAATATTTATATAGATTATAAAGAAGTATTAATTATTTACAATTATCACCGTCTGCATACCTGGCAGACCCCTCTCCAGATGAATAAATGTTCAATATGAGGTCTGTCAGGTATGCAAAAAAATTGCAAGGCAGACGATGGTAATTGTAAATAATTGATACTTTTATATAATCTTTATAAATTTCAGCATTCGAAAAACCGACAAAATTGTAGTCTGCTACCGATTTGATGTTTTTCATCATATTATCTGATTCATTAATAAAATATTAGTAGTATTGTCCAATAGACTTTTGTACGGTCAGAGCTTGGACTATTATAATAGTTTTGAACGCAACTAACATATTTCAATTAGAATTTGCGTTTAATCAATGAATTACTGTAAAATAAATCAAACCTTATTAATATTTATAAGACAGCACGCGGTTTTAATCTTTGAACTCTTTGAGGTGCCTTTTTCAGAGCAAACAACAATTTGTGTTCTTAATATGATTCATGTAATGTAGAGACAACCCATAATGTTTAATGGAAAAATAAAAATGTTACCACATATACGGACATATTATGTAGGCTTGTGCTTCTAGAACGCTTACAAACAATGGAATACCACCAACGACGTTCCCCTTACCTCCACCTGTTGACACGGCACTGTTTGATTATGTAACAAAATAAAATCCTACTTACTTAGAAGTTAAAAAACTCTACAGTAGATCAGTAATAAAATTGGAAGACCAATTACATTCGTCTACTCAAAGAAAATAAATTATTATTAGAGTCAATATCGTTTGCGATTCATCAACAACGGGTTCATCCAGGGGCGGATCTACATGGGGACTAATAGGATTTAACCCCTAGGTCCCCCAAAATCTTGATTTTGATGTTATTAAAAATGAACAATTTAAAGATTTTTATGTCGGGTTTGTCGTAGATTTTAATCACGCTGTTATGTTAATTCGCTGTTATTTCTATGGTTACTTCATAATTTTTATGTGTAAAAATTTAACAGCGATAAACAAAACAGGCTGTTAAATGTACGGTAAACCCAACACTAATCTAACAAAAAATGAGGCATCATTGAACTTCAATAAGCCCTAGGCTCTGAAAATCCTAGAATCGCCCGTGATAGGTTCATGATTATCTATTTTTCCTGTATTATGCCCGATGCTAACTTTTCTTGTGTTTTTGAACGATGAGCTGCTGCTTTTTTGTACTGACAAGGCCACGCCGTGACCTTTCCCAGTTTTGATTTTTACTAAAAAAATACTAAGAACACTGAGACTGGAAACTAGAAAAACTTTAAATAAAACCTTCAAAAAGCCACTAAAAAGAGAAAAATAAAAAAATTTTGAGGTCGGCACCAATTTAACTGCTAAAACTTTTTATATATCTACTTTAATTTTATTAAATTGGCTTTTTTGAAGAAGGTTTTTCTTTGTTATAAAATTTTTATTTTTTACTTTTTTGTGACTTTACAATACATATTGCACGTTATTAACCGACTTTTGTCTTGATATTTCATTACTAAACTAAAAAATAAGAAAACCACTGAACCGATCTAAAAATGTATGTGGAACCATCCTGAAGGTATGCCTTATATTAAATAAAACAAGAATAATCAAAATCGGTTCACAAATGCAGGACATAATATGAAGTGACTTACATACATACATAACATATATACATATACATAAAAATACATACTTAATGTAAAAAAATTAGTCGAACTACTAAACCGATTTAAGTAAAATTTATATGGGACCACCCCGCAGGTATGTTTTATTAAATAAAAGAATAATCATCAAAATTGGTTCAGCTATCCCTGAGTCCTTAATCGGTGTACCTACGTACATAAAAAATACGCATAAAATTGAGAACCTCCTTCTTTTTTGAAGTCGGTTAAAAAACAACAATTTACTCACTTCTTAACCACAACAATTTAAAAATTTAAACTGAAAATAACATTTTTGTATAACAACTCATGAAGGGACAGAACCCTTAGTGTGAAGACAGAATATTAAAAATAACCACTAAACACTTTTTTTCTCGGCGTATATTACATTTCGCTGACAATGTTAGCATCATCAGGAGATGATTTAAACTGAAAACTTTAATGATCTCCCGAAACGTACCTATACGTCGAAAAAAAATGTGTTAGTGGTTTGGTGTGTTGATATTTTTAAAATTCTGTCGGTATAATAAGAAAAGAGTTATATCAGATTTTATTTTTCAAAAATCACTGCTGGTACGAAAGTCAGGTGTCTTACTGTACTTACATGAATACATAATTTTCAATTTAAGTAACTTCTTTATTTGGTGTTAAAGTTGTTCCGCACCTTAGCATTGTTGCTGCGGCGACTTGATTGGTTAATCTTACACATTATGAATACAATGTACACTTAAGCGTTCTTTAAATCTGCATTTCTGCTATAATAAATTAATAAGATAAATAATTGCAATTTTTTCCACAAAAGTGGTTAACACTTATAAAAGAGTGACAGTTATAAAAGACAGTTTATTTTGAAAGGTATTTAGTTTTAAAATATAATAATATATGAATGAATTTCATGTTGTCTCATAAACGTTAATGACCGCAGTTATCGAGCGTCTATAATCAGCAATCTCTTTCTCCCTTCATGTTGTCTCTTCATTGCACTATCCCCCAGGGGGGACATTGGAATGTGGTTGCTATCGCAAATTACATTCAAATGTTCTTTGGGAATTAGCACTCCCAGGGACCCGAGCTCGTACCAGTCGGTTTGTGTATGCCGGCTGGCGAATTCTAATACACAAATGGATTATTTGTTGTGTTGAAGACGCTAATGACCTGAGTTGTCGACGCGTCTATAATCTACAATTAATTAATTAATTAAAAATTCATTGCACTAAAGGATTAATAAGGTGTTAGCCAAATTTAGACATGGAGATGAAATCTTTTTTTGTACCCAAAGTTACACAAAGTAGACTTAAAGAAACTCTATATGAAGAAATAAAATTTGAAATGTTATTTATAGTGCCTTTCTTAATACGTTAAAAACTGTCTGTGAAACCCTGTATATATTAAAAATTGAAACTCAGAACTAGTTGTTCTTCCATTCTGAAGATAAACGCGTATTATCTTCAATAAATCTAACAAAAACAAGCTCAATCGCACCGTCACCTCCACCATATTATAAGAACAAACGCGCAATTGGCGTATCTTTTGTTTAGATCATTCGATTGTTTTTTTAATACCATATTTAGAGTCTAAGCATATTTATAAACTGCAAATAAAAACATTCAATAAAAGATATGTCTAGCGTTTCTATATAACCATATAATTTACAAAATAGTCGATACAAATCGATGTAACATATATAAATGAACAACGTTAAATAAGGATGGATGTGCTACAAAATAAAATTGACTGCATGTCTCACCCACATAAGCTCACGATCGAAGTTATACTTCATACATTTACATTTAAAATTAATAAATAATTATTAAATATGAAGTTAGTACAGCTGTGTTAATATATCATATAAGGAATTTTATATTGGTAATGCAGCCAAATTACATAATAGATTCTGCATTATCAGAAAAAAATCATTTTATCAACCTTTGTCACAGTCGGGATTCAAAACCGAATTTTTCCACTTTCGCGGCTGACTGAACTCAGGCCGGTATACATGCATCGAAAGTATCTATTTTGTAGTGGGTATGGCAAAAAATATTTTATTTTATAGCAATTGAATCGTACATTTTTTCATATTTTGGTTACATTATTCGTGTCTCTAACTGAATCATTAAATGAACCGGAAGAATTAATGCAGATCGCATTGATCTTATTTTACAAAAAAAAAAATTATTTTACAAAAATTTTTACATCACCTCGTTTTTAAGATGAAAAAATTTGAATAGGTTGGCACGTGGAAAGATGTTCATATTGTTTATGTTTTCGAAAATTAAAAGTGGCTCTCTGATGAGTCCCCAAAGTATGTATTGTGGGCGGGTACCGAGATTTTAAACTACGCCACTGAAATTAATAAAAATAAATAAAATAAACAAGTCAGCGAACCAATGACAGTCGCTCATCCTTATAATAAAGACTAAAGAGACAATACACGTGATAAATAATACATAAACAGTCATGAGAGCAGATAAGGATTGAAACTTGAGAGGCAAACTGTGACGGCTTTAGTCAGACGACAGTTGCTTTTACGACAAGAAGCCAAAGATTCAATTAGTTTTCAATTAAAATGCACTAACTCTCGCCATACGGGGAATGCGTGAAGAAATATACACCGATATTGTAGACCAGACGTCCTCAATAGGCGGTTTTTATACATCTCCGTAGAGACAATACTATAAGAATGACACCAAGACGTCATCACTCGACAACGACTACTGTTCCGGTTTCCGCCTACTTTAACTCATACGGCGTGTGTAAGTTCATGGTGAAAAACATTAGAGAGCAGCAGAGAGGGTAACGGTTGTCAAACAGACAATCAATTGCTAGAGGTTGTTACTGTTGCTAGTGAAAGCGGTGCTTTGCCGCCAGTAGGCTGATGACGTGACTCTGTCATTCTAAGAGTAGTGATGGGACTCGAATTGTGTTTCGCTCGAGTGACTCTAGTGGTTTTTATTTCACTTGCATTCGAGTCAAATTTATTTTTACTCGGCTTTCGAGTGACTCGAGTCAACTCGAGTGACTCAAATCGGCTAGATCCACTCTTTGCATTTTCTGAGAACATTTAGCGTAGTAATGTATATTTTTTTACACCATCATAAAGTAGAGATTTCACCGAATAAAAAGCCCACCGACTTTTTTAAAAAAGCAGATATTTTGACGTGAGAATTTTCGATTGAAAATTAGGGTGCTTTTTCGATATTAAGTCAAAATAAGGTGAAAAAATAAATATTTTAAATCAAAAAAATTACAGTGTGTTTGGGACATAAAAAGGTAAGTTTTCACCAAATTTCGTGAAAAAAAAAAATTTTTTTTGTAAAAGATAAAAATAAAAAACCAAAAACTTGGTTATTTGAATTTTTCACATAAATTTTGAGGTTATGTGAAAAAAGTGTGATACAAAAGTTGTAGATCTTTTTATTACCTACAACTTTGCCATTAAACTTTTTTCATAGGACTTGTAGTTTTGCCGGAAATCGAGATAAACCGTTTTTTACTCTTAAAAACTCACCCCCTACCACTTCCCGACCTCAGATCGCCCGTAAATTATTTTTCCTTTCATTTTTGTTATATTCTCTTCCTTTTCCAATGGATTTCATGCTACAATTATTTTTTTTCACTTTTTACCATTTTCAAAGGCTTCAGCCCTGGTCTAATAGTTTGTGTTTAAAATGAGTGAGAGCTACACTGAATGTGGCTAGTGGTTATTTATTATTATGACCTGCCTGTATGTAAAAAAATGACTCGAGTTACATTGTCACTCGAGTGACTCAAATCATATCTTCACTTGAGTCTTATCTTGACTCGAGTGGCATTCGAGTGACTCGTTTTGTACAGGCGAGTGGCTCGAGTGAAAAAATCTCATTCGAGTTCCATCACTATTTAAGAATAATCGGGCTTATAGTGATGGGACTCGAGTTGTGTTTCACTGGAGTGACTCGAGTGGTTTTTATTTTACTCGCACTCGAGTCAAATTTATTTTTACTCGGCTTTCAAGTGACTCGACTCAACTTGAGTGACTCGAATCGTCGAGTAACTCAAATCGGCTAGATCCGCTCCATTGGCGAGTTGATAGTTTTTCTGATCGGCGCGGGCGTAAAATAATTTACATAGGTAGCCGGGAGAATGATTTGACAGGCACTTAATAGGAACCCTTAGGCCACCAATTTGAAACCACCGATTCGCAGTTGTGCAAGAAACGCGTACATAGCCGGAGACAATGCTATCTATTGAGACATCGCGCAAGTTCACACGTCCACACCGACAATAGGATGCCGGCAATATAGTGCGCGGCGACCGGCCTCTAACGTAACGTAACGTACCTTATAGTTATACACAGGTATGCGAGTGCGTGTGTGTATGCACCTTTAGATAGCCATCATATGAGAGTGTTGGATACAAATGTGTATTATATTCATGCATATATTATAAGATTCGGTTTGCCTGTGATACTTAGAAACCATTGATATCGTAATAATTGTGGTTTCAGAAGCTCAACGAAGAATTGAGAAAAGCTACTCGGAGCTGAAGCAAAGATTTCGAGTGTAAATAGAAGAAAAAATGATAAATGTAGCGCAATGGTACAAAAAAATAACAGAAATGCATATGTTACCAGACAAACCAGAAATTCAGATAGTCAAGTTTAAGAGTAAAGGCCAAACGCCATTTTTACACTAAAAAAATCGTTTCTAAAGTTAAATTTTGATAAAAATGCTAATAATATGTGGTATCAAAGAAGAGGTTGTATAAAAAACGATGTAAATCACATGTATAAACAATTTAGGCAAAATATTGGTTCAATCGATCAGTTATTTTTTTAGCAAAATCCATTCAAAATTATGCCATATTTCTTGAATGCTTTTATAGTCACATCTATAAACTGTAGCGTTCAACCTTTACATCTGTGGACCGGCGAAAATAGGAGAAATATTTCACGGACCGACAAACGGCTAAAACAGAAATAACAATCGATGTAGATAGTATTTAAATTAATAAATCTAATGTTATAAAATTACCGTGCAGTCCCCGAATCATATATACTCGTATGTAGCAGCTACAAGATTCAGACTAAATTTTTCGCGGGCCGGCAAGAAATTTTCGCGGAGCGGTACCGGTCCGCGGACCACAGGTTGAAGAACATTGATCTAAAGACATTTTCTGATAGTGCGTTGTGTAACCCTACATTATAGTAGATTTTATTATCTAGTGGCGTAGCGAGTTATATTACTGACGAGTAACGTGACAGTATGTTAAAACGAGCGATTAAGCGAGTTTTAACAATCACACCAGTTATATCATTACGCACGAGATATATATGGTATTTTTTGCCATACCTACTATAAAATAGCTGCTTTTCACTTGATTTTCAGTATTTTCAAAAATTTTTACAATTCATTTTGTGTCGCCAACTTCACTCCTATAGTAGGCCGAGGCACGCACAGATGTAATAGCGGGCGGATGAGGGCGAATAAACATAAATCACTATGGAAATGGTTTGCTTTCCCACACTAGTATGGGAAAGATACGTTACCGTACACCGGCCTGTCAAAAGTCACTTTACATGCGTATGCATACATACATGCATGTTAAGCAGCTACTCTATAGTGGGTATGGCAAAAAACTATTTATCTATATTAAAATAAAATCAATGAACAAAAGTAAGAACATATAAATATTTTCATACAAGAGTATAATATCTTCACTTTACAATGTATACATAATATACAATGAAGAAATTCCGCCTGACCTTCCATTTTATGTATATTATTTATATAACATTTTTCCTCCCGCTACACAGGAATCTTTTTGAATATACCGCCACGTTTACAACAAACAAATGATGCCCGTTTTACATATGTGTATTAGTTTAAGAGGATTTTGTAAGCCTTTGAAGTTTGAACAGCTCGCCTGTATTTCATAAAAAAATTGACATATTATACAGGGTGAGTTCGACCACCCGTATCAGTCGTTTTTTTCGAAAACGGTTAGTCGTAGAGAGTTGTGTCAAAAATTTGTATTATAAAAGCCCTAATAAAGATTCGAATGGTGATAATTTTTTTTTCCGGGAAGGTCGGCTTCCCTATTAGTTTGCTCCAGAATATCCAGAACTCCGGAATTATAAATGTAACGATAGGTCGAAAGTGGTATTGTTAAAAAGATCTTTAAAAAATAAGCAAGTTTTGTAGGAAAAATTTTTTTATTACTGCCACCCCTGTAAATTTCTATAAGTATAAATATAAATAATTATATGTTCAAAACTCCGGAATTTTAGAAAGCACGATAGGTTGAAAGTGGTGCTGTTGAAAAGCTCTTTAAAAAATAGGCAAATTTTGTAGAAAAAATTATTTAATTACTACCACCCCTGTTAAGTAACAATCGTTTGAAATTATTAAATCAAATTTTCATAATAACGATCGAAGTCGGCATTAAAAATCTAGCAACCTTAGAGACATTGTCACAAGTGTTCAAACTGTCTTCCATTTACTCTTTAATACATACTACTGAGCTCTTCTGGTTATACCGTGAGTGTACTTTTTCAGTGTTTAATGATCGATAGATAGGTAACTAGATTTTAAATGCGGACTTTTAATAAGTTCGTTATTATGACATTTTAATTTAGTAATTTCAAACAAATATTACTTAACAGGGGTGGCAGTAATAAAAAAAATTTTCCTACAAAACTTGCTTATTCTTTAAAGATCTTTTCAACAATACCACTTTCGACCTATCGTTACATTTATAATTCCGGAGTTTTGGACATTCTGGAGCAAACTAATAGGGAAGCCGACCTTCCCGGAAAAAAAAATTATCATCATTCGATTCTTTATTAGGGCTTTTATAATACAAATTTTTGACACAACTCTCTACGACTAACCGTTTTCGAAAAAAACGACTGATACGGGTGGTCGAACTCACCCTGTATAATAAGCAGACTGAGATACCGATTCCCGATCAAACATAGCTAATCAGATTAGGTTATTTCGATTTTTATTATAGTCTCAGATCAATCGCCAACGTACAGTACACTTCTGAGCAGAAAAATCCTTAGACATTTTTTGATCCGATGAACCGTTAATTTAATTAGTTACTTTTCATGAAGAAGTTAAGCGGAATACAAAAGAATATTAATAAACCATTCCTTACACTACCCCATTTATAAATAAAAATAAAGTGATTTCGTTCCCTTAGGAAATTTTTTCGGGTCGAAAGTGAGCAAAAGTGGCGCCATCCTACGCGATGAATGTAAACTATATCTGACAGTTCGTCTAACTTACAATATTTCTGCTATATCGTCCTTCTACAATAAAATATTGGCTGCAGTTGATAACAAGACAATGATACTAGGTATTTTTGCTGATTTAAGTAAAGCCTTTGATGTTGTACAGCATGATCTATTATTATCGAAATTACAAAGTATTGGTCTTAGAGGCACTGTGCAAAATCTTTTCTCCTCCTATTTATCGAATAGGAAACAATGTGTATCGATTAATAATTACCTTTCTAATGAAGTTTATTGTGAAAATGGTGTACCTCAGGGTAGCGTCCTTGGTCCGCTGTTGTTTATTCTATTTATTAATGACTTGCCCGATTATTTAGAAACTAGTAACATAGTCATGTACGCTGATGACATATCAATAATTGTCACTGCTGATACTAATCAACATCTTGAAGTACGTGCAAATTCTATTCTTGATAAAATGGCAGATTGGTTCAACGCTAATAAACTCTACCTAAATCTTAGCAAGTCATATTATCTTTATTTCAAAACTAATAGAAATAAAACAAACTTTAACTTAAATATTTCTATAAATAATAATATTGTCAGTAATATTTCTATTATTAAGTTTCTTGGTGTATACCTAGAAGATACTTTAACCTGGAGCATTCAGAGTTCAGAAATTATAAAAAAACTGAAAAGTTTATGTTTTCTTTTTCGTAATTTAAAAAATATTGTTGGAACTGACGCACTTTTAATGCTTTACTATAGTTATGTATATTCAAGATTGAGATACGGAATTATTTTTTGGGGTAACTCGTCTCAATCTAAAAATGTTTTCATATGGCAAAAGAAGTTACTACGAATAATATATGGTATTAGACCTAGAGACTCATGCTTACCTACATTTAAAAAATACAAAATATTAACACTTCCATGTATATACATTTTAGAAACACTGCTATATATAAAATTAAACATAGAGAGTGTGCAATACAACAATGACGTACATGATTATAATACCAGACTTGGTCCCGCAATTAGACTACCAAAATGTAATCTAGAATTATATAAACAAGGACCACATTACATGGGTCAAAAATTATTTAATAATTTGCATGTATGTCTTAAAAATCTAAAACATCCAAAATTTAAAAAAAAATATTTTGAATATATTAAAAGAAAACTGTTTTTATGACGTAACGTCCTTTTTTGATAGCTCTGTACATTGTGTTTGTACACCGATCGTATAATGTCTCTTTTATGTACTTCTACTATTGTAAGATTACAACAACCATTTGTTTTTAATTTTTGTTAAAATATTATAATACTGTATTTTTGTTATTATGACGCTATTATACAGACTAGTCTGTCGCAATAAAGGAATCTATCTATCTATCTATCTATCTATTCATTTACGGTGTTTTTGTAAGTATTTAACGTTGTTCTTTCAATACACTAATTACAAAAAGTACTGTGTTACTCGAGCGAAATTGGCGATTGCGACTCGTGTGATCGCCGCCCTCGCTGCACTCTGGCGAGCAAACGCCACCCTCGTCTGCAATCACCTGCAATTTTCTGCCCTTGTAACACAATCTACTATTATCGAAAGTTGCCTTCTAAGTATAGTTAAACCTTAAAAAATACGGCATACACTTAACTTTTCATCTGATC
Organism: Mongoloraphidia duomilia; assembly: GCA_039654895.1. Classification (NCBI taxonomy): domain Eukaryota; kingdom Metazoa; phylum Arthropoda; class Insecta; order Raphidioptera; family Raphidiidae; genus Mongoloraphidia; species Mongoloraphidia duomilia. The sequence continues at coordinate 14,478,334 of CM077522.1, forward strand.
TGAGCGGCACACATGTAGCCGGAGAAAGGATGCTATGGGCTATTATATACATCAGCTATGTATACGTACAGTTTCCCACAATATCTGCTGTTTATTGCACAAAACTGTATTAACATAATATAGCCTACAAAGATGTACACAGCTTTTATAAGTTTCGACCTTTCAACTATCGTGAGTCTTGTAATAAAATATTATTGTAATAACGATGTTTAGTGCTGCACGAAGAAAAATTAAAACTTTAAATAACTGTGATTAGCATGCGTGCGCCATTTACTACTTCTAAACTACTTGAAAAAGTTATATTGAAACAAATATATTGTAATATTATAACGGATTGTAGATTCGAACTCGATAACGCAATAAGCTTGTTGATAAAAATTTTCCTACTTTTTCACAGCTACTAATATAAAAAACTAGGTATCCTGTCCGGCTTTAGCCGGTTGTAAATTAACGTTCGTAATCTCCATTATTGGAGTTCTGCTATCGAACCATAGATAGCGGCCATTGCGGAATTTTATCGAAAAGGCTTTTTTTACTATCACAGACCTGCAGATTAACCGCTTCCCACGAAATTCAATGCCTACATCCCTGTTCATCATGATATCTTCAGAACCATTTGAGATATCACGATCTTGGTCTCAGGGCTACTATATCTATATCCTGTGTACATTTCATATTAGTAGCTTCAGTAGTTTTGAGCTAAATCCGTGCATACAAACAGACAGACAATTTTTTTTAAACATTAAATTTGGATACTAATCAAGAGTGCTATAATTGGAAAAAGTATTTCAAATTTGAAAATTCGAAAATCACAGACAGACACTTCTATTCTATTTATCTGTATTGATGTATTGATAAGATGATGTACTGTTGCTAGTCATTGACCCCCAAACTACCAAAACAATTAGATTTTTAACCGACTTCAAAAAAAAGAGGTTTCTCAATTCGACCGTATATATTTTTTATGTGTATTCGCGGATAACTTCGTCGTTTATGAACCGATTTTGAAAAAAAAAAATTTATTTGAAAGGATATACTTTCAGATTGGTCCCATAGAAATTTCATCAAAATCGGTTCAGTAGTTCGGCTGATTTTAATAAAAGTAAGTAATGGCGTGTGATTCTTTAAGGTAAATGTTACTTTTTGACACTAAAAAGTAAAAAATAAAAAACTTTTTAACAAAAAAAAAACCTCCTTCAAAAAGGCACTAAAAAGAGGAAAATAATGAAATTTTGAGGTCTGTGCCAATTAAAATATGAAGTCGGGTAAAAAGTATAGTATAGTGATTAATATCTTCTTTTTAACCAACTTCATATTTTAATTGGCACAGACCTCAAAATTTCAATATTTTCCTCTTTTTAGTGCCTTTTTGAAGGAGGGTTTTTTTTTTGTTAAAAAGTTTTTTTTTTCACTGTTTAAAAGACTACTTCTTCCTGATTATTAGTTATTACTTTAGAAAAAATGGGATACAAGGCAAACAATGTTTATTTACTAAACTCAACGTTTTGACACAAATTGTGAAATTTTGTTAAAACGTTGATTATTAAAATGTTCAGCAAATAAATATTATTATTCTTTTGCCTTGTATCGCATTTTTCCTGAAGTACCTAATAATTTCAAAGAAGGTGTTTTGAGAAAATTTATACCATATATTATTCGGACGTTTCCATTAAGTTAATATTGAGGTTAAATTAGACAATACGGAAACGTATTTTCTGTACTTCGCTGGTTCTAAGACATGCCAAACCGACTGACGTTCGGAGTAAATGCTCTATTTTATTTTGTGAAGCAGATGGTTGAATACATTATTTCAACCACCATCGTTGATTGGAATGAGTTGGTTTTATTTATACAACACATTTGTCAGTACCTATAGTCTGTACAGCACTACAAACGTATTAAGTAGTGTTCATGTTAATTATACAGGCTGTACTACAAAACTGAACTCCACAGCTGATAAACTTTAATGCAATGCGAATTTATGTGATGCGAATTTCACATTGTCGTGCAGTGTACTTATAGCTTAGGACCTATAATCAAGTTTCAAAATTTAAAATAGTGAGTCATGCACTTATACTTCACTATTTATATAAGCGGCGCGTATATGCTTATATTGTTTCATTGCTTTTCGCTACATTAACCTTGTTACGAACTATGATGACTCAATATCTTAAATTTTGGAACTTGTCCATAGATCGGTGATTCTCAGCTTTTTTGTCCCATAGAGGAGTGCTACCAATAAAGTATACTGTTGAGATAAATATCAGGTCTTGGGAATAGTCTAACGTGTAGCCAATATCGTTGTTCGTATGATATTTCCATGGATCCTGAGCCTCTGTTGCAAGCCTCCAGTTCCCAGGTTCCATTCCAAGAACTGGGAAAGGGTCAATTGGATTTTCAATTGATTATTAAAAGATAATAAACTAAAAATATGTAGTATTGATGCTAGACCCAAATACCCCTAACTTTTGATGACCTTAAATGTCGAAGATTAAGGTCACTTTTATTGGTTGCCTAGAAACTACGGACCAATGATAAAAATTACGTTACCATCAACTCTTCTACTTCTTCCCAGATTAAGTGGTAAAAATGAAACTTTACTTTTACTGAGATGTTGAGATGGTATTAATAAAAATGTATTTTTAAAAATTACAGAAACCTGAATGCTGATGGACTGCAGATCTGAGGAAAGAATTAACTCATAAGAAATTCAGTTGCGGTTCCTGGGCGCATAAGGTAAGAAGAAATATTCATAATATAATATACTGAAGATTGAAAAAGATTTTATCTACTAAACTATATTTTAGTAAAATTTATTTTAAAAAAAAGCATTTATTCGTGGGTAGGCAGCACCTTTATCGCTAACTCTAAAAAATCGTTAACTACTCCTTTAAAAGTAAAGAGTAAATTCTTACTCTTTTGAAAATCGTTGTTTCTTATTAGCTTTCCAATGAAAGTTATTGTAATGGGTCCGATTTTGCGAAAGAAAAATGTTGACATATCTGGACGTTTTGATGTCCCTAGAGTCCAAATCCACTGTTTTTAGAGAGATTTATGTGGGTGTGTGTGTACGCACGTTCGTTCGTACGTTGAACTTTTTTTCGGCTCACATATCTCGAGAAAAATCATATCGACTCCGGACCAATTTCATTCGACACATATTTACATAATGAACACCTGAACACCTGGTTTGAAGGAAATTTCAATTGACGGTTTTTTTTATCTCTATAAGGACAACCAATGGGAAGTTAGCAGTGTTGTTTTACCCACACACCATGCCTCTTATTTTCAACACTTCCATTAAAGAATACATTTTTAACTCTTTAAAAATAGTTGAAGAAATAAAAACTAATTGTCCTTGAAAAAGCATTTATTACCGTGTAAAGGAAAAACAATATTCTTTAAATGCGCGATCCATTATTAGTTTTCTTTAAAAAAGATGAAATAGTGTTACGGATCACCCTGTATATAAGCGGCAGGCAAGAATTCTGAGAAACGGGAGTCTGCTTGCTGAACACACTGGTGCCTACGCAAAGATTCTAGACAACGCTAGAGAATACGAGGACGCACTGAGCGTACACCGCGCGCCCTATATAAGCAGCGAGTCGACGGGAATCGAGTAGTGAATGGTGAGTCGTGCAATCAAGTGGATCAGTGATATAAATATTAATCAGTTCAACGGAGATCAGTCAGTCAGTGTAGATTATACTGTGACAGTGTTGAACAGCGAATATAGTGCGAAATAAATCTGAGTGAATATAAATATACAAACATAAATAATTAGAATTAAATAATCTTTGTAAATATAGTAATTGTTTACTTGTGTTGATTGTCAGAACTGACTTTAGGTTGTTGTATTTATTATTGTTGTGTTTTTAATTATTGTAAATAAATATTGTAAATAAATATTTATTCCGCCAACTCAGAAAATAGTTTTGTAACAAAACGAAAGGAACAGACTGTATATAGTGTCAAGTCAGCAAGGGCATCTGTTTCCTATATACCAAGTACGATATCACAGAAGCATCTTAGATTCATATCTCGGTTAGTTAAAACACGCTAGGTAATTAGGTTAGGATATAATATAAAATACGCGCATGAAGGGATATAGGCGCTCTGCCCTCAGCCCTTCGCAGGACTGTCAGGTGGACAAACGTGAGCGCATATTATACTATACAGCGCTGAGTTACAATAAGGATGGTTTGCAGTAGACTATGTCCTGTATAGTAAGCTAACGCTGGGGTATTCACTTAAGTTCTTCATGTGACCATGTCTTATTTCAATTGAAAATTCAAGTAGTCCTCGTTTTTAACCTACTTCAAAAAAGGAGGAGGTTCTATATTCCGGACCTATGTTTTTTTTATGTTCACCGATTCCTGCTGTATTTGTGAACCGGTTTTGATGATTATTGTTTTATTTAATAGGGAATACCTCCGGGTGGTCCCGTATAAATTTTGCTTAAATCGGTTCAGTAGTTCGACTGATTTTAATAAAAAGTGAGTAACGGACCGTAACAACATTAAGGTAAATGTCAAATATCAAGACAGAAGTCGGTTAATAACGTGCAAACAACATATTGTAAGGCCTGCACTAAAAAGTAAAAAATAAAAAAACTTTTAACAAAAAAAAAAACCTCCTTCAAAAAAGCCACTAAAAAGAGGAAAATAATAAAATTTTGAGGTCGGTGCCTATTTAATAAATTATGAAGTCGGTTAAAAAGTAGATATTAATCAAATTGGCACTTTTTAACCGACGCCTATCTCAAAATTTTATTATTTTCCTTTTTTTAGTGGCTTTTTTGAAGGAGGTTTGTTTTTTGTTAAAAAGTTTCTTGAGAATTATGATGCCGTTCCACATTTTTAGTTTTAAAAGCTCTGACACTTTATCGACACATTCAAAATAGAAACACTTTTAAATTTACTAGCAAACTTATTAAATTATTTTTACTTTTTTATTTTGTTGTATAAAACTGACATCGTTGTCCGTTGACCTATAATTTGTGATAAAGAGTGCAGGGGGTATTTGTAGGTATTCTCTTAATGGGACAACAAAAACGCCAAAGAATTAACAAATAAATTAAATTAAATTAATCGGCCAGGTGTAATAATTTTTTTACATTAAATTCGAATGTATTTTGGCTACTAGATCGATAGTTGGTCGATGGTTCTGGGAACGGAAAGCGAAAATAAACGCAGTTTGTTCTGTCACAGAAATAACATTTTATAACCAGTTCTTTTTTCATTGCAGTCATTAAACTGAACTGTGTGAAATTAAAAACGTAATTATAAAACTGGCTTAGCCGACTGACAACAGCAATTACCATCACTGTAACGTTTCTGGAAATAAAAAGACAAAAACTTATTCAAATTTATAGCAACAATGAAGAATTCGGTGCAAAATGTGTTTTTCATTATTATAGGTAAATGAATTCAAAAATATATAATAAAGTGGTTACTTTGTAGGGTACCATTGAAAAACATTTTTAAGAGCTTTCAGATAAGTTATCACAAGTAGAGGGTTGCCATTTAAGATTATTTAGTTGGGCTGGCTGGGGGTAAAGGGGTAAGTAAAAACAGGTTAGTTTTGTGTAATTTTGGTTCCCCCTCCCTATTATAGAAATTTTTTTCAGCAATTTTTTTAAATTTGTTTTGGTTCCTCAGATATAGCCATTGTAAGTTTTCAAAATTATTGTCACCCTGTATAGACAGGTAGCTTTTACTCACGACCTATTATTCTATGATATTTTATACCGTTTTTTATCCAAACTTGATTTCAATCCAACTCGGATTAAATCCGTTTTATAGCCGGGTCAAGCCACGCCAGGCGGCTAATCTATCGAATTGTAAAAGCCGCATTTAAATCCGTTTAGTAGTTCTCGAGATTAGCTGGTATGGACAGACGGACAGACACCTACCGACACCTCATTTTATGCAGTTCCTTCCGGATGTGATTCTATAGTGCTCTGACCACTACTCCACTCACTCTACAGATAATAATCAGTAGGTAAAATAATCCATATGTAAAATAATTTACTTCAAATTTATAATTTTCGATAGTGATCACACAAAAATTCAAAAACGTGTTCCTAATTTCGATGTAAATTAACAATTTAAGCATCTGTTTGATAAGAACATTTTCATAAACACTCATTAAATAATACTTTAAATCAGAAATAAACTTTATGGCTCGAGATAACCTTGTCTAAAAAAATATGTTTCAAATAAAAATAATAAACCAGTCATCTTAAAAATATGCTGAAGCAAAAAACGAACTAACACAAGCATATACCGTCAATTCTCTGACCGTACAAAAGTCTACCGGAATCCGGACGACACTACTAAAATTTTATTATTGGAATAACAGACACTAATATGATGAAAAAACATCAAATCGCTGGCAGACTAATTCAATTTTTGAAGTGAAAACTTCCTTAGGCGCATTAGGCACTCTTTGCCTGGGTACTGAAAAAATGTGAAGCGTTCGCAACTAGTTCCGTAAGAATTCCCAACATCATATCAATATCATAAAAATGGCCATCTACAACACTGTCACCCATAGCGCAGTTGGTTTAATCTTTGCGTTCTATGCATAGGAACCTGGATTCGAGACCTGATGGCAGCGTAGAATTTTTAGCGTTTTTTTTCCTCTAAATTCTACATGATATTTATTTATATATTTTTTTATTTTTGTTATATTCTTTCTTTGACAATAATTATATTTTTTTTTGAAACCAAGGTGGAATTAATTAAAAATACAATTTTAGTATTTTAGTAATAAATTATATTTAGTTCATAAATGCGCTATAAAGATGACACCGGGGATGACACCAAAAATTTGAAAATTTGAAGATTTCACTTCTGTCGTGTGGTCATAAGCACACACCCATTTTTTTTTATTATTTCTTGGTGTCAGTATCTGGAATACAACTCAACACTATACGTCTTCTTGAAATTTATACAGATTATAGAGAAGTATCAATCGTCTGCAATACATTTTTTTTGTATACCTACGTGGCAGACCTCAAATAGAACAATTATCAATTTGAAAAGAGGCAAAAAAAATTGCATGAAAGACGATGATAATTATAAATAATTGATACTTCTCTATAATCTGTATAAATTTCATCATGTAGTGTTGAGACGTATATTCGGGATACTGACGACAAAAAATTAAAAAAAAAATAATTGAGTTAGTCTGCCACCGATAAGATGTTTTTCATCATGTTCTGTTAGATTCCATAATAAACTTTTACTAGCGTTGTCCAGTAGACTTTTGTACGGTCATAGCTTGAACTAATACCGGTTTTTTGGAGTTTCATTCATATGGAGACGTGACAATGATCTTTAAATTAGGTAACTTAAATAGCAGAGATATTTCCTATACTTAAATAGTTATAACAAAAACAGCTTGTTAACATCTCGAAGACACCACGAATAATCACAGCTCGACCCCTCGATCAATCTCAACGACTTCTTTACAGATGTAATCAATCTTAGGTGGGTTCGGACAATACGGGGGCCACTCTTCATTTTTTTAAGCACGGTCCGCTCGTCATTACAGTTTGGAAACATACATTTTTAAATTAAAACTTCTTAGACGGCACTGACTCGTTGATTTAAGGACTAAAATGCCAGAAGGGACGGAAGTGTTCACGCGCGTATAACCAATATATAAAGTAGCAACGCTATAAATATCAGATTTTATTTATTGTAGATTATAGACGCGTCGACATCTAAGGTCATTAGCGTCTTTCAACTACACTCAATAACAACTAACTTAAAACTAAATAACATCACAAAACATCCATGAGCGCAGGTGGGATTCGAACCCACGGCAATCCAGTCTGGAGGTTGCGGCACCAAGCATACTAACCACTAGGCTATACTGCCCTCTTATAACTATCAGAGAGAGATAGACGCTTTTCTCATAATCATGGCGTCTCTATCCGGCGCATTTAGATGTGTATATTGTATACAAATAATCACCTATAATCTAGATGTCCTGCGAAACGTATGTAACTGTACCTACATTTATACTAAAATTCAATTCTATTCGCAAAGCTGGTAATCAAAATGGACGAAAACAGGGGAGTAGCTATCATATATAGCAATGACCGCATTACGTTGGGGCCCGCTGTACTTAGGGGCCCGCCCGCCGATCAGTATAGCTGATCCATTATACCATTATGTATTATACTCGTAAAGGACGCGCTCTTTCATCTCCTGTAATTTTTTTTACAAAATTTCTTTACGAATAGTCTTTATATAATTGATGTCAAATAAAAAGTGGGGGTCCTTTGTGATCTTTTGCGTTAGGGCAAAAATTTTTTAGCTATATACGCCACTGAGTATTTGAGATATCGTTCAATTTAAATTTTTAGCTATCACTGGCTTGGAATTTTTATAAATTTTATGACGTAAATGCCAGAATTGCCACCCAAAGCTCCCCGCTCCCACATTACGTCTTGACCTTGTCCTGCCTCTTCTATAAGAGCATTTTGGTTCATACTTCAGGGACTAGCCGTCTTATCCGGTATTCAATTAGTTATAATAGAGATCAGTGTTCCACAGCCAACTATAAAATGACTATAGGCAGTCTAGTCATTTTATAGTTGGCTGTGGAACACTGATCTCTATTATAACTAATATAGGTACATACATCATTACCGACTTTGTTGAAGAATTTTTTTTTTAAGTTTGAAAATTATAAGTTTTGTTTTGTGTCTTTGCAAGTGATATTTTATGATATGACACAAATTTTTATTATGTAACTTCAGCTTAGGTCATACCGTTATGGTTATAGGTAAAAAGGAAAGACAAATAGCATTTCCAAGGTGATATTATTACAGTATTGTCGTCGTCGTGACCATGTCGTGGTTTCAAATTCCTGTGTCAAAAACTGTAAATTCCTAATTTTTGATATTTAAAGTGTAAAATAGCCAGGGCTAAAAAAAACAGTGTAAAACATGTATAAAATTGTGTGTGTTTTATAACAATGGATACATTTCTAAAAAGTACAGATGGAGACATTCATGCAACATGCTTGGATATTTTGATCCTTAAACTGTTAATACAGAAGTTATCATGCAGCGGCAGTAGCCGAACGAAAAAGTAAGTGCTTGAATCCAGTGGCGTAGCTATCAGGAAGGTGTCGCGACGCTGGTGTCAAACACGGCGCCGGTATCACGTAATTAACACCTTTTGACTTTGACTTTCAATTCTGCCTATGTCTGTACTTTCATACTGTAGAATTCTACTATCGCATAGTGTAAAGCAGACTCTAACGTTCGGGAACGAAACTATATGCGAAGGCCACGCCTACGGCGCAAGCTATTATGCGCTTTTCACGTGATCACTCCATCTGTTAAGCGGCCCGAGTATAGCAGTTTTATTTTATACAATTTATGTACCTATATTTTGCATTAAAATAAATCCTTAATATATGTTCATGTGAGATGCAGATTGATACAGTTATTAACAAATCGAGAGGATTTCTTATCTTATATAAGTAGATATACTTACCTAGCCGGAAACTGGGGGTTTCGGGTTCGAATCCCGACAGTGGTCATTTGATTTTTTCTTAGATATAGCTCAAAAATCATGGCAGCATAGCTGTCTGAGATATTTATTATTTTCACCTCTAATTGTTATGTGAATAATATGGTGTGGATATAAGGGGTTTTAAATCGATTGATTTTATCATTTACCAAGATATACTTATGCTTAATGTAAGTAGGTCCTCTGAATTCCTGTTTTGAGTTTGAGATCTTAGAAATAGTTTGGGAATCCGTCGCTTTTTTGTTTGTTTTTTTTAAATATACGAGTCCTCAAAAGAACTGCAACACCATAATAAAGCCCTATTTTAAATTTTACTCTTGTTTTTAATTTTTAACATTTACAACTGTTCTTAAATAGCGTTTCCATTCGCTATTACAAGCCCCCAGTTTCCAGGTTCTAATCCGAGAACTGGTAAAAGTATCAATTGAATTTTCAATTTTTTATTTAAGAAGACGCGCAGCTGCTAGGCTATGATCGTCGATATAAGTCTATTATAATTTTCAGTTTATAATTAAATAATAACAAATTGCAAATGTCATATGGTACTACTAGGTCCAAATAACCCTAGCTGTTGGTGGCCATAAAAAATAATAATTTAGAGAAAAATAGTTAAATCACTAGAAATATATTGGTACCCCTCGTATAATAAAAACTAACTATAGAAAAAGTGGCTATTGGTAATGGTTGCGATAGATTAACAGTCTCTTATATGAGTAGAACAGAATATAAATAAAAAATAATAATAAAACATTCTTTTTAACTAGAAGATAAAATAAATGTTAAGAGCTGTTATAACTCCGCCCACTGGTCCTGGCAGCATCCATAAACATCTGTTAAACAGGTTCTCAACAACCAATCGCCATGAAGCAATTCATAAACAAATACGCCTACATAAGTTAAATTACATTTGTTTCAACAACAGTGGCATATCGTATGTATACGTGTGCGTGTGTGCGCTGATGACGCCTAAGAATGCACTGTATGCCAATGTGGAAGGAAATATCAGGGCCGGATCTCGCACCCCCAGGATAACACGACGTGGAATATTTCAGTCCAATCTAATCTTAGTAGGCACATACCTATGTTTTAAATTCGTGGACTCATTTCTGAGAAGTGATAGTTGCAATGATGAAATACTTATTTGTTGTTAGTAAATATTTTAAATGCTGTACAGTCAAAATTGTTACACACAGTTGAAATGAGACATCTGTATGGACCCATCGCCATCTTTACTTTTACAGTAGGCCGTGAAGGTCGTGAGTATGTAGTCGCAGGCGAGCGAATAAACAGAAGTTGCTATGGTAATCGTTTCCTTATCGCACTTGCTATGTAATGAAAACACTTTTGCTTGCCTGCAACCTGTTAAATGACCGGTCTACATGCATCGAAAGTAGCTATTTTGTAGTGGGTATGGCAAAAAAAATATATCTGTCGCAGCCAAATTGTAAAATTGTAAATAAAAAGTGGTTTTCATGAATAAAAAAATATCTCAAATATGAAAAAAGACTTGTGATAAAAATTTTGCTTTTGTGTTGCCCTGCAGGTTGTATAAATAGTACTAGTGTACCTATATTTATAGTAGTGTATTTCAAAGCTTTTATATACTCCATTTAATGCTTTCAAAAGCAATTGAATGCAGACAGAAATAATACCTAATAGTAAAAAGTCTTTTGCGAAAATAACAATGTGATGGTTTTAATTTTTACTGGACTTCTATAAAAAATGGTATTATAGATAGTGAAAAAGCTACAAGTTTTATACTGAAGGAACAATATTAAATAATGCTTAAAATTCAATTCTCCAATAATTTCCCAGGATCTGTTTTATTCCCCTTGATGATTACGACTTAGTTAAATATACCGCAAAACTATTTCTACTGCTTGGATGTATCGACAATTAGACGCTTATGACTTCTGTTGTCGAACGTCTAAAATTTACAGTCTTTATGTATGTATACGACAATAGGGCCTAAGCATAATAGCCGAGATTGTTTGGATACCATTGTTTGTATCACGTTACTGCACGGATCTTAAATTTATAAATACAAATTTTAATACGGACGTCGTAAATTTATAGTTTATATCAAACCTTCATTTTCCCAGGGTCTATTTTATTAACCTTTTTTTAAGGTCGCCAACAGCTATAGTTATTTGGGTCTAGCACCAATTCATATTTTCAATTTATTATTTTTTTACATGCTTTTATTTAACTTGCTGTGTTGTCAGTCTGTTATATGTGGGTCGTCTTGCAAGTCAATTTTGAACAACTTCCACGTTTCCGATCAATTTGAAATTGTGTACACATAATATGTATTCCCGAAGACAATGCATAAATAAATCGTTTTTAGAATTAAATCCCGCTGTTGTTTACATGGCGTTGCTATGGTTCCTCTATTACAAGTCCCCAGTTCCCGAGTTCTAGCCCGAGAGCCGGTAAAAGTGTCAATTGGATTTTCAATTTATTATTAAAAAAAAAAAAAATAATGAATTGAAAATATGAATTGGTGCTAGGCCCAAATAACCTTAGCTGTTGATGGTCTTTAAAATACAATTACAATTAGAATTAAATCCAACCCCTAAGGGGTTCAAACGGGGGTGTAGGGTTTTTTATAATCAACGCCCAGGCCAAATCGCTGAAGTTAGAAACTTGAAAGTTGGACAGTAGGTTCCGTTTCTCACGTAATCATCCAGCAAAAAGGGATTTTTCAAAATTCAACCCCAAGGGGGATCAAATGGGAATAAAATTTTGGGGCTTGAGAATAGCCGAGAGTGTAGCGGCGCTGTTGTTTACATGGCGTTGCTATGGTTCCTCTATTACAAGTCCCCAGTTCCCGAGTTCTAGCCTGAGAGCTGGTAAAAGTGTCAATTGGATTTTCAATTTATTATTAAAAAAAAAAAAATAATAATGAATTGAAAATATGAATTGGTGCTAGACCCAAATAACCTTAGCTGTTGGTGGTCTTTAAAATACAATTACAATTACAATAAAATTTTGAAAGAGTAAAATGAACAAAATAAAATATTTGTAAAAAAACTTTTTAAGAGACAAGCTTTTATTCAAATGTACTAAACAGGAAAAAATAATATTTAATAATTTATAGGTTCATAATTATTATAAAAGTGGGGGTTGCGACTAATAAACTATCACAGAGTTTACAACCCACGTTTTTATGATAAATATGAACCTAAATTATTAAATACCTATTATTTTGTCCGTTTTTGTCCATTTCAATAAAAGCTTGTCTCAAAAAGTTTTTTGATGTGAACAGCCGCGTGAGGGGAAATATGCAACGAAATTTATGGTCCGCTCCTTCGCTTCTGTTCTCCCCACCACTGCGTCTCTCTCTCAACCGCGTGTGTTACAGTGCAGTATATAGGATTACGTCAGCATAACAGTTAAAAATTGAATTGTGTTTTAAAGACCACAGCTAAGGTTATTTGGGCCTAGCACCAATTCATATTTTTAATTCATTATTTTTTTAATAATAAATTGAAAATCCAATTGACACTTTTACCAGCTCTCGGGCTAGAACCCAAGAACTGGGGACTTGTAATAGAGGAACCATAGCAACGCCATGTAAACAACAGCACTGCTACACTCTCGGCTATTCTCAAGCCCAGCATAACAGTTAGTTGCTGCTTTTGAAAAAAATATATACTACTACATAGAGAATACCACCGAGTTCAATAACGTTTTCTTTGATGTTTCACATCTGTCGGGGGTCCCGAGACCCACACCCTTACTGAACATTCAATCGATACCAGTTCTCAGACTTTTAACAGAGAAGCCATGGAAACTTTTTAATCTTCTTGATTCCGACTTAAACGTTGCTTAGACACATTTGTTTATAAATTATATTGATAATAATATATTTTGACGTTTAATAAAAAATTATTAAATATTTGTAAAGAATTAAAATTTTAAAATTGATACATTAGAACCTGAAAAATTATTCTTTATGAACCGAAATATCTAAAATCTGCTTCTTCTTAAACTGAAGGTCTGTATAAAATAATTGTAAAAATACCTAACATTTAAAATTATTCCAATGTTTACTAAAACATCAAAAAAATAAATTAACAATCAACTATTATGTAAGGTTAATTTGTTATTTTATGCACTGATATTCATCAAGCTATCACCAACCATTAAACAATTATTGTATTTGATGATAATTCAGTTCGGTAGATCAATATCAAATAACTTCCTTTTCTTGTTTAAAATGCTTTTATTTGTATAAAAACTCGAGTAAACTAATTAATATGACTGGCACATCTCACAAACAGGGAGTACAATGTACCTCAATTAAATAATATAGTATTCAACAAAATATAAGGAACTTTTCCAATTTTGTTCTATACTCACAGCGAGCTGGTTAAGCCTTTATTAGACGAACATACAACAAGCCCTCGAAGGAATAAGAAGCGAGTGTATTTTAATAGCGTTTTCAGCTGGTTATACTTTGTTACACTATGGTCGCACTAGTGTAAACTTTCACCAAGAACCGTGTTTGACTGATCAGTATATCACAAATGTATCGTGTTTGGCTGGGCGTCGGTAGGATGCTAGTGTGACCTCCAGTGTTACACTTTTACCACCGTCGCAGGGAGGTCGTGTAAAGAAAGTGCAACGTGACATCGGTAATGACAGAGTAATGGCCTATACGAAGAGCGTATACACTACTCAGCACTGACACGGTGCTAGTGTTACACTCATGCAAAACTACGCGCCACTAGTGTCAAAAAGTGAATATCAGCTGAAAACGCTATACTTAAGTGAAGCTTTTTTTTATTCAGCAACAAAATATTATGCAAAGATGCTTTTACCGAATTTCAGCTCTTGCAAAAGTTTAAAAATAATGCAAGGCGTCCGTTATACAGTAACATGACTCGAAGTCCATAGCTTAAAGGCGTGTTATTGAAGCAATTTGGACAGGGTCGGCGTTAGGGGGGGGGGGTAAGCGGGTCAAAGGTACCCCGGGTCCGGACTACCGAAGGGGGCCCGCCGGCCTGGGGCTTACCTATTATATGTGACTACCGTGTTTAAAACTGCGAGCATTAAAACATTTTCCCAACATAAAAAACATTATTTTTTTGCATTGAAATTTTCTATTTCCAAAAAAAAAAACAAATTTTGGAGAAAAATTTTTTTTGGAGGGGACAGGGGTCTGAGAACGTTTACCCGGGGCCCGAAAATCCTAGCGCCGGCCCTGATTTTGGAGTTGAAATTGCTTAATAAATATGTACGAAAATGCTTCGTAACAGAACAACCACTGAAGTACTAACATGTATAAAAAACTGTAGTCATTAATTTTAATTATTTTCGAACATATGTTTATTATGCAATTTTAACTCTAAATGGCTTCCATAACACGCCCTTAAGCTACGGATCTTGAGTCATGGAAAACCCTGTATATTGGTCTATAAGATCTATCGGGAAGACAATTCCCAATAGATAGTAGGCAATAGATTAAATTATGCAATGATTTTAATTTAGAATAATATTATTCTCTTCTAATCAAATATTAACACTTAGTCTTTCTAATTTCTAATCTTTCTCTATTCAAAAGAAAAATAACAAATTGAACCTTATTTATTGTTGATGAATATATATTATATGAATATATTATAATTTAATAACTCACGTTCAGATAGGACGAAAAGAAACTCATTCATTTACACACCATATTGAAAATTCGTTAAATTTAGTCATTTGAACACAAACGCAATATGAACGATCTATATACAAGCTATTCAAAAATGTATAATGCACATTTACTATTGGCGTCGGTCGGATGGCGGGACATAGGTGCGGAATCAAAAAATCTCGGCGTTTTTTTAACAATTTTGTGGCTTCACATATTTTTAATTTCAAATCCTAATATTTTGGATTTATCCTAGCCCGATAAATACTTCGAATACATTTAACAAAATAATATATTCAAGTTTAAACTTCACCTAAAAATTTTGCATCTAACATTGACTTAAAACTCAATTTACGACTAGAAAAAAAAACACTCATAAGCAGAAGATTTTCATTCCTCTAAATAAATTCACATTGAAAGACATGCCAATATTTAAATAAAAAAATTTCATTCTTCTTAGAAATTTCGAAATGAACAGCAAATCGAAAGCCGAAGAAGAGTCCAAGGGATCTTTAAGTAACAAGAAACTGAAAAATTCCAAAACAGGCCATGAAAAATTAAACATAGTTCATTCAAAAGAGAAAGGAAAAAAAGTTAATCAAAATATTAATAAACCAAAATTACAATACAATGAAAGGCAAAATTTTCAAGATAAAAAATCAAAAGTCCCTGAAAACATTAAAAATTCAGAGGAGAAAGGGTGTCAGTTTGATCCAAGTGTCGTGAACGTTGTGTTACATAGTTCAAAAGGAGTTGATTCAATTGGAAGTAAGTTACATATTAAAAAAAATATCTCAGGAAAAAATATGTCTGTTCAAACCATGACTCAGACCGAAGAAAAACCTAAACAGTTAAATAGTAAATCCACCTCGACTGAAAAAAGCACACATTCTTACTTAAAAAGTAGAGGCCTAGAACAAAAAACTAATAGAACAAAACCCGAAGAGACGAAAAGGCGTATAGAAAAACCCGAAATCAAACGCGAACGAAAAGAAGATAAAGCAACGCTTGTACGACAAAAAACGGGGTTAAAAACAGAACAGAATATCAGAAAGCAAGAAGAAAAGGAAACAAATTTGGAACAAAGGAAATTTGAAGTTAAAGTAAACAGATTGTATCAGAATTTAAGTTCACAAATGACTCAAATGACTGTACAGAAACTTGATAGACAGAAAAAAACTGGCAGCAAATTACAGTCTGAAGACGAATATAAAAAATTTGAGCAAAGTATATCCCATTTAACACCCGAACTGAAAAAAAGATTGCTCACATTACTGGATCCCGAATGGGGAAGAAGAGAATCTGAAAAAGGAAAAGGAGATGTTAACAAGCTGATTGAGAAAGGGAAACGACCTGAACAAACCCCAAAGGAGCAAAAAAAACAAGTAGTAGAAAAGGGAAAATCTTTAGAACAAAGCGGTACCAAGAAAAATGCAGATGAAAAGAATAAACATAACATTGTTAAAAGACCACAAACTAATGACAAGCAAGACACGACAAAAATGAAGTCTCAAACAGTAGTTGGAACACTTGAACAGAATAAATTTGAAAATGGAAAAACCTCACATCGAAGCTTTTTAAATAGTTTTTTTCTATAAATTGAAGTAGAAAAACACAAAATTTAAATTAAAAAAAAAACAAATTTATCATATTTCAAATTTAATTGATAAAAAATAAATTTTAAAATTACGCATTTTATTATAATTAATTGTCTTTTTATTAATCATCACAGCGAAATATATATTGGGATCCGTCAGATAGGTGGAGTTTAAAAAACATGGCGCAGAGGGGGGGGGGAATTTCATATACGGGGTATACTTTTGCGTGTAATTTTATGATTTTCAAAGTGATAAGAAATGATAAAATATATAAGTGCAATTTGTGATTGGGCCGGGACGAATCCTAAACAAAGGAATTTCGTTGAAGGAAACAGATTCTCAAAGCCGAACATATTATCAAATGTCGGAAATATAACGAGAAAAATACATGAAAAATGAACTGTCAAAAGTAGTAATCTTTACGGCATATTGCTTAAAAACATCAAAATTAAAAGAAAATCTCCACGAAATTAATTATCCGTTCAATGCTCCTTTAAGGCTGTGTTAGGTGAATAATGTAAACACATAACTGCAACATAATATGTTATATTGTAATAAGTAGGTAAGTTACTAACCTCAAAATATTTGTATACACATAATTAGTCCTAATTTTGTCAATATTCAGAGATTTAACTATTGTAGTACAGTATGATAATGAGTACATCTTATTATTAATATAAAATATTTTTTTAATTCATAAATACAGTTTTTCCATATGTCATTAAAAAAGAATTCGCTGTAAAGTAAGTTTTACAAGGCAATAACTGATAGTGTTTAATGCCATGATATTAGAAAACGTCGCAAATTCCATTTTCGATAAACTTTTTGTTTATTTTACTTGTTTTATTCTTGTAATAACCAATTTCACGATAAATTTGCACTGTTAGCATGTAAAATTTTCCCCCGTTTTGATACAATTTTCTGCCACCAGATGTCATATGCTCATTTGACGGGTCCCAATACATATATATTTTTTCGCAGTAACTTATTTTCTTTAATACTAGATCCTATAAGAATTGCAGTATTTCAAATTTTATAAATCAGCTTTTGATTAAAAATGAGTAAAACATATTATCAAATAATAATTAATATATGTCCAACTATTATAATTTTTCCAGGCACTCAGTACACAAATAGATAGTATCTTAATTATGAGTAAAACTGTATATTGTAATCTGTCAATCTTTTGCAGTGAAACAACTATAAGCATTTAGTGAGTTAAGGTCTATTATCGTCTATTTTAGCTATTCGAGCATGGCGTGTGAAACAGCAGTCGATTTTGTAACTGTCTAACTCTTCCCATGTACATATTATGTAAAATCTAACTATATTAACTCCAGTTTCCATTGTATCGAAGTTCTTTATTTATAAGTTGAAAGCTCACTAAAATGATTCGACAGCAAGTTTTGCAAAAACTTAACAATGTTGTATGACTTTCAATAACTTATGTTGAATATCTGTATAGTAAACGATATCGATTTATTTATTGTTGACGTGTCGACAACTCAGGCCATTAGCGTCTTCAACACAACAAATAATCAAATTGTGTATTAGAATCCGCCAGCCGGCATACACAAACCGACTGGTACGAGCTCGGGTCCCTAGGAGCGCTAATTCCCACGAAACATTGGAATGCAAACTACATTCCAATGTTTCCCCTGAGGGGAGAAAAATTATGTGTTTCAAAGACCACCAACAGCTAAGGTTATTTGGGCCTAGCACCAATTCATATTTTCAATTCATTATTTTTTTTTAATAATAAATTGAAAATCCAATTCACACTTTTACCAGCTCTCGGGCTAGAACCCGGGAACTGGGGACTTGTAATAGAGGAACCATAGCAACGCCATGTAAGCAACAGCATGGCTACACGCTCGGCCATTCTCAAGCCCCTGAGGGCAGAAACGATATCGAAATAGTCAACTAACATTGCTGATACCATACCATACAGGGCCGGCACGTGCGCCTGGTCGGACAGGCGATCGCCTTACGGCGCCATATTTTTAGGGCGGCATATTTTTGTAGCAGCGAATTTTTCGTGCGGTATTCTACTTTTTAAATATGATTATATTGTTCGAGTTTTCACTGATTCTTAGTTCTACCTTCTACTACCAGATAAAAGATGTCGCATGTCGCCCAGCCGTTCGGCGCAAATAAGCGCAAATAAGTGTTGTAAAGGGGCTATTTACAAATTACAGGCAGCCAGGCAGCGTTAATAAATATTGTTATTAGAATTACATTTGTTTTTTATTTGTTAAGTAAATAAAATATATCATCGGTTTATTAATTTTTTTAATGTGTGGGGGGGGGGCAAAAGTTGTATTCGCCTTAGGCGGCATATTTTGACGCGCCGGCCCTGATACCATATTACCATACTCTGAAGTTCTAACGACTATTTTTATGATTAAACAGTACACATAAGCAAAGTGATGGTACAGCATGTACTATTTAAAACGAAGTAGTTTATCAGTGCAGTTGTTTGATAATGTTGAACATAAGTGCACATTAAACTGTATAATATTCGAGTAAATAGCCATCGAGCGTCTATAATAAAATCTACAATCTGTTTGTCTGATTTGATCCATGTCAATGATATCTGAAATTTTCCAAAAACCTGAGATGCTTATGACCTATGTTGTCGAGCGTCCATAATCTAATATAATCTAATATAATAATCAATGTTTGACAGCATATAAAACAAGAAAAATAAAGACGAAAATCATCAATAAATTTTTTTGAAAAAGTGTGTACTAAGGGAGATACAGCCCCTTAACTGTCAGCTTCTAAAGATGATTTTAATTAAATATCTCGGAAATCATAAGTGATAAAATGATAAAATTTGGTATAGATCTCTGAAAAACACCTTCAGTACCGACGTGCTAATATCTGTTTATTATGCATTTGCTTACAGCTCGATGAGTTACTGCATTATTTCCTGGGGTCATTCTCCTGAATGCAATAGGATATTTATTTGTCAAAAAAGAATAATTAGATTGATCTTTAAGCTACGTTCGCGACAATCGTGTAGACAACTATTTATCAGCAAAAGAATACTCACTTTCTATGGCATCTACATTTTTGAACTTATTTTATATATAAAACATAATATCAATAATTTTAATCTGAATTCTGATGTACATAATTATAGTACCCGTAACAATAATCGTATACACATAGAAAAATATAGAACCACTAAATATAGTAATAGTCCGCTTTGTAAAGGAATACATTATTATAACATGTTACCATCAGATATAAAATCAATTCAGAGTTTTGCAATTTTCAGAAATAGAGTAAAGAATTTGCTGATAGATAGTTGTCCGTATGATTGCCGCGTGCAATTCTAAGACAAATCTGTCCAACTATTTTATTTAATACTTTTAATTTATTAATTGTATCTGTATGACGCTATTACACCTTTTTATAGGTTTTCAATAAAGATTATTTCTATTCTATTCTATTCTATCTTTGTCATATTTTATCAGATGAAATTTAAATAATTCAAAAAACTTATCCAGAGGTGTCTCTAGCGAGCAGTGCGAAGGGTTAATTTACCTCCAATTTTTTGTCAGTAATTTTTTAAATGTTTTTAATGAAATTTATGATAAATCAAGGTATTTTAAGAAAAAAATGTACTTCTAATAAACTTCAATAAAACGCACAGAGTAAATTCAATTTTAATATACCTAATAATCAGTAAAAAATTTTACATTTTTTTTTATTTTTAACGGAATGGCCTTTGCTTTGACCAACAATTAGCCAGTGCGGGTTTAAAAGTTTGACAATTAAAAACCATATAAACGACGCGATAGAACACAACATAAAAATTTTATTTTAAAATCATCTTTAGAAGCTGACAATTAAGGGGCTGTATCTCCCTTAGAATACACTTTTTCAAAAAAAATTATTAATGATTTTCGTCTTTATTTTTCTTGTTTTATATGCTCTCAAACGTTGATTTTAGAAACACCTTGTATATAATATATATCAAAAAAAATCCAAATAATAGTTTTGAAAAACCTAAACAAGATTTCTAAAAATTTCAAAAAACCAAAACAAATTTTATGAAATCCTCAAAAAAAAAAGAAATGTGAACAGAAACTCCCAAACGGGCAAAGCAAAGAAACTATTTTTCATGACTATTTCGAACTAATTATTCGTAATAACATTTATTAATTTTAATTATTATAAATTTCTAAGTTAAATAATAACTCCGGATTAACACTGTTAATACAATAGATAATAAATTTCCTGCTTTAGGAACAATTTTGCTCGGCAAATTAGCTTAAGTACATTTCTTTAAACATGAATTTACTGCATAATAAAACAATGAATATGTTTTCACACACAAATCGTCTTCAAAGATTGTATTACAAGTTACAACCAACAACAACGAAAACAAACACTGTATACAGGGTGTACAAGCAGTATTTACCAAGATACATGATTTCATCCCTAAAATTCAAGATGACGGCCACCCCTTGCGGAATCCGAGGGGGGAAACTTGGCTGGAGTGTCCTATTGGCACCCTCTATCTAATATTAAAATTTCATCAAACTTCTAATTAACGCAATTTAAAAGTACCATTTGACTGAATTACATAATAGGGTGGGTCAAAAAAATCAATTATTTTTTTTTTACAAGTGACACGGAAAAATGGGTTGCTAGACACCTTAAAAAAATTCTCACCAAATATGAGCTCTTAATTTTAATAGAAAGATCCTCCGCATCACAGTTTTTTATTTTTTTCTCAGTTCAATAGAAAAAAATTCATACCTCATTAATTGATTGTACAGAAAAATGTTTTAAGAGAATTTTGTAGGAAATTTAATGCTCTACAAAAAAGGTATCTTATATTTTTTCCGCAAACTTCACCATTTGAAAGATATTGAAGATTTATAATAGTCATTTATTGTCGAGGTATAAAATTCATAAACAAAAATGAAATTTGTCTTAAAATAATCAAACTTAAATCTTCGATATCTTTCAAATAGTGAGGTTTGCGCAAAAAATATAAGATACCTTTTTTGTAGAGCATTAAATTTCCTACAAAATTCTTTTAAAACATTTTTCTGTACAATCAATTAATGATGAGGTATGAATTTTTTTCTATTGGACTGAGAAAAAAATAAAAAACTGTGATGCGGAGGATCTTCCTATTAAAATTAAGAGCTCATATTTGGTGAGAATTTTTTTAAGGTGTCTAGCAACCTATTTTTCCGTGTCACTTGTAAAAAAAAAAGAATAATTGATATTTTTGACCCACCCTATTACATAATTTGTATAAATTTCAAGTACTGATGAGCAGTATTTGAAATACTGACAAACAAAAATGATAAAAAATTTAAATTTTTCTGCCAGTGATTTGATGTTTTCCATCAAATCATTTGTTAAATTCAAATAATAACATATCAGTAGTGTTGTCCTGTTGACTTTTATACGGTCAATGGTCACAGATTGGTAGAACAGTGTGTATATTGTGTTTATAATGCAGTGTTATTTAAGATGTAACAAGTTGTGTTATTACAACGTAACAAAACTTAAATTGATGTTTATGTAGATATGCAGGAAAGATATCCGCCAGTTAGTTATTCTATCTGCCAGTTTATATGTCAATTTAATTTAATTTTTCTCTAAAATATGTACTTTAAAAGTTAACTTATCTTCGATCTAACATTGTTTATTTTCGTATTCTCGCTATAGTTGAGTTATTGTTTATAAATTAATAAATAGGAAAACGAAAGAATGAGTTCACCTGTTAGAATGCTTCCAACTAGTGTGCTAAATACAATCTTTAATGCATCTGGCGCATAAAGATTTAGCATACGCGTTGCACACTATACTTTATTCAACACATGTTTAGAGCTTTATTAAATTAATTTCAAACACCATATATTCACTGACAGCAATACATCTCATTATAAAACATTGGCCTTGATACAATATTTATTAACTTCGTTACCATAGTAACGATATTTGCTTATAGCATCGAAAAGAGGTAGGTACATAATGGTTCATTATGTAACGGGTTTTTCAACTGTTCTTCATTACTGCATCGAAAAGCGTTTCATAATGGGTCATGACTTCACCACTCGATAAACGGCCATTTAAGATCCGCTTTACAGACACTAAAAACACTAAAAGCGTGCATGTGTTGAATAAAAAACTTTTTAACAAAAAAAAAAAACCTCCTTCTAAAAGGCACTAAAAAGAGGAAAATAATGAAATTTTGAGGTCTGTGCCAATTAAAATATGAAGTTGGTTAAAAAGAAGATATTAATCAACTATACTATACTTTTTAACCGACTTCATATTTTAATTGGCACAGACCTCAAAATTTCATTATTTTCCTCTTTTTAGTGCCTTTTTGAAGGAGGTTTTTTTTTGTTAAAAAGTTTTTATTTTTTACTTTTTAGTGTCAAAAAGTAACATTTACCTTAAAGAATCACACGCCGTTACTTATGTACTTTTATTAATTAAAAATCAGCCGAACTACTGAATCAATTTTGATGAAATTTCTATGGGACCAATCTGAAAGTATATCCTTTCAAATAAAAAAACTTTTTTCAAAATCGGTTCATAAACGACGAAGTTATCCGCGAACACACATAAAACATATATACGGTCGAATTGAGAAACCTCCTTTTTTTGAAGTCGGTTAAAAAATAAATTTTTTTTTCAGTCATTCAGGAGTATATCAAAATCTAATTTTCTTTTATTAGCAATAAATCATCCGTAAAAAATTGATGAAAAAATGTAATGAACAAATCCTCCTTCCATATTAAATCTGTTTTCAATATTTTTTATAAAAATTACTTATATTTTCCCATCGTCTGTGTTTATAATGTTATAAAAAACTTTTATAATAAACCCCTTCTTTATAGAGATACTTAATATCCTTTTCTACATAAAAAACCGCATCAGAAACAATAAAAATCACTCATAAGGTGCAGGAAGACATTATACGGGCGTTCAGTGCAACACAGTGGCGTGCGGGTTATTTTTAAACTTGCGATACACTCACCAGTAAATGATCCCTCTTATGTACTTTTTAACTTTTATACATTTATAAATAATAAATAGTTTTTTAGATTTCCAAAATTTATATCTTATAAAATTAACAGTTAGTATGGAGACTTATTCCTAAAGAATCAAAACACCTTAAATTAACGGATCTTCAAAATACTTAGAGCGATGATAGACACAGCGCGAGCAGTTTGTCAGCGGTTTGTGCCAACTCGGCAGCCGAGGCAGATGCCGATTCGACTATAACACACACAGCGGTGTCAACTCGGCAGTCAAGCGTTTCTTGTGGAGAACGATGTGTCGAGGCGGCTGAGAGTCGGCTTTCAGTCGGCAGGCAAGGTGTGTGTTTTGCATCATTGAAAAACATCAACATATTATGTGCCGACTCGGCAACCGCCTCGGCGAAAACCTCTGTGTATGTCATCGTTAATATGGGTTTATACAAACCCATTGTAGGTATAACGAATTTATTGATTCCGGATAGTAAGGTCTCCTAATCCTTCATTATTTTATAGTTGCGCAAATTGGTATTATACGATAGCAAGTTAGATCCAAAGCATTATGCATTGCTTTTAAACCAGTAACCATAAATGGGAAATGCAGCTTCCAGTTATCGCCCCTTAATGCTAATAATGCATGATAATGCATCAGCATGATAATGAAAGTTTCAGATTCGAGAACTGACGATAATAATTTATAACAATACCATATAAAAATTACTGAAGGAAGATTCGAGTTTTTGCGAGATAAAGTCAAAAAAAGAATTAAGAATTAATATTATAAAGTCTATTAAAGGAGCTAATTTTATTTCAAAATTATTCTGAGTTTAAAAAAACAATTCTAGAAATAAACCTCCCATGTTAAACGCCACTGTGCCTTCACGAACACTTTCTGTACCGTAAGCAGAAGGGTCCGGGCGTGGGAATTTGTGACGGCCGGTGATCGGGCTAGCCATGACCGTCAACAACGGACCCGACCTATACGGGAAACTAAGACAATCGGTTTGCTAACGCGGTAACCATCGTTGCTTAATTGATAAAATAATTGTAGGTATACAAAATAAAATAAATTATAATTTAAAAAACTAAAAAACACGCTTTAATGGTAAACTGAACTAAAAAGTAAAAAATAATTTTTATTGTAAAAAAGCGTGGAGTGCTCGATATCAGTTGTTATAAAGTATGAAAATATGGTACAAAGCACCCCATGCTTTTTTACAATAAAAATTATTTTTTACTTTTTAGTTTAGTTTACCATTAAAGCGTGTTTTTTAATGTTTTTAAATTATAATTTATTTCTGCTTTTTAGTCCTGGAGATCCTGGTCAGGATAATGATTGAATTATTGTATTGTCATCGGTCCTTGATAAGTGTGCAAAGTTTCAGTTCAAACTGAAGTTTTTTGCTTTTTTTTTTAGTCCTGAAGATCCTGGATCTCCAGGACTAAAAAACTTATTGAATTATTGTATTGTCATCAGTCCTTGATAAGTGTGCAAAGTTTCAGTTCAATCTGAAGTTTTGAAGTGGGTGAAAATCGCGTTCAAAGAATCCGTTACTTACATACATACACACAGGTGGAAGTGGAACTAATATAAGCGTGTTAAAAATACGCAGCTTTCGTGAAAACTGATGAATAATCATTTATTTTAAAGATTTTCATAAAAAAATATTTATATTCAAATTAAAAATAACGTTTTTAGAACAGTTATACGGGGTCACTATATCTAAGCGATTCGAAAATTCAAATTTGCAAAATTTCAAATCAATTTTCTTTTTATGCTATCTGGAAGTCGGAAAGTAATTGGAAAATTTGGGAGCCCGAAAATTGGAACCGTTATTTCTATTGCTTCATAAAACACTAGGTACTCAAATATCAGAACGGCTTCTAGGGTGCGTTTTTCGGTTTCATTGCTATATAAATTTTATTTTACATACATTAAAATTTTAAAACCAAATAATGAATGCAATGTTTGTGGCTATAGAAGTTTTTGCAAGATCATTTTTGCACGGCCTTCACTAGTAATAGTTTTACTTTAATGTTAAATCATATTCAAACACGAACGATGTCAAAACACTAAAGAATTAAACATGACTCGAGCCATTAATTTAAAATAACATTTTAAACAATGTGACAAATCTTATGTCCTGAACACAAACCTACCCTATAATATTTCACTATGTTGTTAACATTCCTTAGCATTTACAAAATCTGTTACGTCACTAAGGGGTTGTTTTGTTTTGTTGCATGCTAGATGTTTTATAAGATATTTGTGTGACTTTTTAGAATCTCAACTAAATCTTATTGTTTTAATACAACACTCATAGAGCATTGTCCTCTTTAACGCGAGGAATGAGATTCAAATTCAAATTGTTTATTACTTTTTTTAGAGTGTTGGGTCTCCAAGTCACTTTATGAATATTATGAAGTATTGGAAATACCTTGTATTATGTCCGGCTTGTGATTTAATACGACGCGTTTCAGCAACGAGTTGCCATCTTCAGGTGTGGTTAATTATTTTTTTTAAAACACACATTGAGTATTCGTACCACTATATAATATTATGATCCACGACATAATACACAGTGCTTAGCATCATAATATTATATAGTGTTACGAATACTCAATGTGTTTTTTTT
This sequence comes from Mongoloraphidia duomilia, assembly GCA_039654895.1. Lineage (NCBI taxonomy): Eukaryota > Metazoa > Arthropoda > Insecta > Raphidioptera > Raphidiidae > Mongoloraphidia > Mongoloraphidia duomilia. Next base: position 14,504,794 of record CM077522.1, read on the forward strand.
TAAATAATTAACCACACCTGAAGATGGCAACTCGTTGCTGAAACGCGTCGTATTAAATCACAAGAAGTCACAAGACGGACATAATACAAGGTATTTCCAATACTTCATAATATGTTTATTACTCCTGCAGAGGCAAAGAAGCAATAAAAACATTTATCAACAAGGAGAGCCTTCATTTTTTTCTTAAACAGTGGAAAACTCGCTATATTTTTTTTTCATTTGGAACCAGATTGAATATCTTGGTGCACAATACATAGGACTTTTCAAATAAAGAGTTAAATTTGACTTGATGCTACTCAAATTGTCCCTATTCCTTGTATTATATTGATGCCCAAGAGATTTAAACTTGTTCTCTTTTGCTATAATTATTACTTATACGGTTTCTTTCACGGATAGTCTCATTTTTTGGTTTCGAGCGACCATAGGAATGAAGATTAAGTCTTGTACCTACAACCTAATTGTGAAAAAAGTGGCTGAGTGTACTTATGTACGCGCGTTAGAAGTTATACTTCTTTGGCATGACTAATTTTTAATGTGCATGCAAATAATTTATTGAAATAAAATAATAAAGATTGGTTTATATGGTAACTATGGAAAGAAATCCTGTTAATTTTGATGTCACAGTCACAGTGTCACAGTGTTCGCGCGCATCACAAAAATTCACTCTCATCATTTTTACATAACACGCCTAAAGAAGTATAACTTCAAAATTTGAATATGATATTTTGTTGGATTTAGACGATTTTTCTTGGTCTTTTCACTTTTGTAAAGGACAATTTGAAAATGAAAATATTCAGAAAGATTGCGAAGTTTATTTTTAAAACAATAAAAAAAATCTAATTTTACTTTCAAAATAATCGAAGCAAAAGCAAAATTTTTATTTCAATTTTATAAAGTGCGCAGCTCCACTTCAACACAGTACGGTACATTACATACTGAAAAATAGCAAAATCAATAACTATTTTTAAATTTTAGAATAGTTCTCACTTTTTTTTATAAAAAATTAAAATAAAAAACGCCTACAGTCGATTTTAAACCCTTGATCTTTGAACCCAAAGACGGCACGCTACCCACTCAACATAAAACAGTGTAGCTATGTATTATGATTTGTACAAAAACATTATCTTTTCAATACCTGCGCTCACAAGGCAAAGTCACTAATGTCAAATTTTTGACTGAATAATATTAATGACAATTATTTAATCCTTTAAAGCGATCCTTATAGATGCATGAATTATGCAAGTAATTCAGATATCGATTTGATAAATTTATAAAGTGGATTCAGTATGTTGATGAACAAATTTCGAGCTTGAAAATAGCCGAGCCATGTATAACAATTCCGTTGTTTGTATACGGCGTTTTCATGGTTTCTCTATTAAAAGACCCCAGTTCTCAGGTTCTAATTTGAGAACTTGTAAATTTATTATTAAACAAGCCGTGAGGTGGGTCGTTTATTAGGACTAAAGTGCGACCCTTGAGGTCCACACGACGAACTTCCCAGTTTGATAGATATTTAATAATAATAATTAAATTAGATATTACACAGAAAAGTAATCATTTTAATCATTAAAACATAACTATTATTTATTTTTAACAATAATTAAAAAAAAAAAACGGCTGAACCGATTTTTATAAAATTTATGTCGGATCAAAATGACGTTAACACGCCTCGATTGACACCCTTACGAAGTCGATATAATTTTTTATTCGCGAGATATTGTGGAAAATCTACTTTTTTGGAGTCTATTTGGTTAAGAAAAAAGAACGGCTGGACCGATTTTGAAAAAATTTCTTTCAGATCATATTTACGTTAATACGCGTCGATTGGCAACCTAACGTAGTCGATATCATTTTTCATTCTCGAGATTTCGTCTTAGAAAGAAATGGACACATACGTACATACACACACATCTTTCTAAAAATAGTGTAGTGACCTTGAAACATAAAAATTTGTTATACATTTTGATTTCGATTTTCGGACTCATTACAATAACTTCCAATGGGAAGTCAAAAATATGTGACCCGTCGTGGGACGCCTGGTAGATGTGAAACATTTTCATCATCAAATCAGTCCACACACAGACAGATAGATACACAAACATACATACATACGACTCAAACACATAACACCTCTCTTTTTATGACTTGGGGGTTAAAAAATAATAATGAAATTAAATTAGAAATGTGGAATTTGGTTGCCTTACGACAGTCTGATCTAAAGGCCGCTACGCTAACAGTTACACCACACTGTCCTCGTCAAAACTTCAATTTCAAGGTAAAAACAAATTATGAAAATTGCTACTGAAGCCACTTTATTGTTTGCCATAGATATTAGATATTACGGCACGTTATCGCTTATCTACGAAATTAAAATATTATTCACCTGATACAATCTACGTGTTTTCCTACTTAAATACCGGCACGGGAAATAACTTGATACTGTTTATAACAGGTCTTTAATATCTTTTTAAAATTAATTCCATATATTTTTATATGAATAGTTATAGTTCTATGCTTACAATCAGTAAGCCTGGACGATTTCCCGGGCGATTTTTTATATTGAAGGAATTATTGGACTGGAAGCACTACATGTTTTCTAATGAAACCACAATAAGTCTTTGAAACAGAATACCCACCCCATAAAAAACTGCATAGCTTTCCGTTTAGGATTCGCCCGCTTTTATTACTTTTAAATATAGTAAAAGAATTTTTTAAATCAGTTCAGTCGTGCCTGAATTTACCTGATACAAATAAACATACCAACTGTTCCTCATTATGATATTAGTACCTATAATAGATATTTATGCAACAAGTGGCTTAAGTGACGGATTATATGACACTAGCCGTTACCCGTGGCTTCGCCCACGTATTTTACGATTTATAATTTTATTTATCGATCGAGATTGAGATTGCTTGGAATCGAGGGTTTTTAAAAAAATTTTATTATACAATACAATGTACCTACTTCAACCTATAAGAAAACAGAAAATATAACTAACTTAACTACAAATATCAGGGTGACCGAGCTTCGCTCGGATGAGATCAATAAAAATAGTACTTACTGTGAGATATTGATTTTGTATTATTTTCTCAGAATATTATTCCGAAACGATTAACTGTCAGAATATTTTGACACAAAGTAGTTTGTTTTTTCCAAAGCCTACTCACCATACGACACTGTTTTATAACGTCAAAAAACTGTTTTTAAAATTTTATTAATACCTATGTACATTACTAACTCGCTTCGCTCGTTCGTTTGAATATTAATTATTCCTTCTTCGCTCGTTCGCACGAATTTTATTATTACATTACTCACTCGCTTCGCTCGAATATTAATAATACGTTACATTCGTTATCCCCCGCGAGAATTCCCCCCCTAATTTGTTATCCCCCCGCGAGAATGTCTCCACCTAATTTGTTATCCCCCCGCGAGAATCACCCCCCTAATTTGTTATCCACCCGCGAGAATCTTCCCCCCTAATTTGTTATCCCCCCGCGAGAATCTTCTCGCCTAATTTGTTATCCTTTGCTCGTACGCTCGAATTTTATAAATACATTACTCGCTCACTTCGCTCGAATATTAATAATACATTACTCACTCGCTTTGTTCGTTCGCTTGAATATTATTAATATAATACTCACTCGCTCCGCTCGTTCGCTTGAATGTTATTAATACATTACTCACTCGCTTCGCTCGTTCGCTCAAATTTTATTAATACATTACTCACTCGCGTCGCTCGTTCGCTCGAATATTAATAATACATTACTCACTCGTTTCGCTCGTTCGCTCGAATTTTATTAATACATTATTGCTCATCTACGATATCTATATAAGGAACTCCTGTGCAAAATTTGTTATCCCCCCGCGAGAACCTTCCCCCCTAATTTGTTATCCCACCGCGAGAATCCCCCTTAACTTGTTATCCCCCCGCGAGAAACTTACCTCCTAATTTGTTACCCCCCCGGGAGAATTTCCCTCCTAATTTGTTATCCCCCCGCGAGAACCTTTCCCCCTAATTTGTTATCCCACCGCGAGAATATCACCACCTAATTTGTTATCCCACCGCGAGATTCTCCCCCCCTAATTTGTTATCCCAGCGCCAGAATCTCCCCCCCTAATTTTTTATCCCAGCGCGAGAATCTCCCCCCCTAATTTTTTATCCCTCCCGCGAGAATCTCCACCTCTAATTTGTTATCCCCGCAAAAATCTTCCCCCTGATTTATTATCCCCCCGCGAGAATCTTCCCCCCTAATTTGTTATCCCCCTCGAGATTCTCCCCCCCGCGTAGCTTTCTATTAGTGAAAAATTTTTTAGAAACGGTTTAGTAGTTCCAGAGATAAAACAAAAACAAATTCTTCCCACAGGAACAGTACATTTTTCCGGGATAAAAATTAGCCTATAACGTTCTCTGACCCCTAAACTACCACTATGCAAAAAATCATGTCGATCCCTTGCTCCTTGAAATAAAAAACAAAACTATCCCACGGGAACCGTACATTTTTCCGGGATAAAAAGTAGCCTATGTGCTATTCCAGACTATAATCTATCTCTGTACCAAATTTCATCCAGATCCGTTCAGCCGTTCTGGCGTGATTGAGTAACAAACATCCATCCATCCATCCATCCATCCATCCATCCATCCATCCATCCATCCATCCATCCATCCAAACTTTCACATTTATAATATTAGTTAGATTAGATTAGGTGTGTATTGTAAAATCGCAACTGTCAGATTCGTCACATTGGCCACGCGTTACATACAATATTTTTTACAACTGCTTCAAGAATTCAGTTTTAAGCAAATAAAACACAAATTAGATAAATATTTTATTAGTGACATAATAGCAAAGTAATCTATAAAGTACTTTTTACGCACATGTGTTATAAAGTAAAACAAAACAGAATTACTTTATAGAACGGAGTGCGTTAAAATTAACTTTAAACACTACCGTTCGAATGCAGTAGAAGCTTCCATAAGAATCACTTTTCAAACGGTACTCAGCCATCTAAAATTGTACTTTTGATGCAATTGTTGCAAAAATAATATAATAATATTGAAAATTTTCATTTTATCCTAGACATTTTAGTCAATTAAAAGTTATCGTCTGATATGAAAGCAATAAGTATTTAATACATATAAACTGAATTCTATTTAAAAAAATAAAAATATGCGAAATATAAAATCATTTTAAAATGCATTTGAATTATTTAAACAGAAACTTAAAAAATGTTACAATACTTGTAATCTAATAGAAAACATCTATATAAAATTAAATATTAATATTATAATATTTACAGATGTAACCTATGTTATTGTAAAAATGTAAATTAAGTTATAAGAAATGTTTTATTTATAATTTAATACTTGCATTGTCAGATTGCAGAATATGCGAGTTTTAGATAGGCGCGCCCTCATTTCTTGCGGAAATAAATCCAAGCCATATGCTCAGTTTGTTTATTTTTATTAAATTTCAAGTTTTGTTACTACTGTCCAGTAACCTTTGTACAATTTTATATTTTTTAGAGAAATGCGTTTTTCTCTGCCTGTGTGCAAATCGGATTGAATCCAAGTTGGATTGAAATCAAGTTTACGTCAAAAGCGGTTTAAAAAGTTATACATCTACAGGGTGGTGAACGTAACTAATGCACATATAAGGATTTAACCCGTAAAATCAAACTTTCGCGATTTTCTGCTTCCCTAATTATTTTAGGAAAAATATCTTCAAATAATAGTTTTAGAACATAAAATTCTGCATCTAAAACATTAAACAAAATTAATTTTGCATGCTTTGTAACGGCAGAAATTTGATATGAAAATGTCAAAATTACCTCAGAAACAGATAGCGATAGCCATGGAACTTAAACAAAATGATGACGTTTTAGCTGTCAGAATAATTTCTAATCATTTTGTTCAAGTTCCATGGCTATCGCTATCTGTTTTTGAGGTAATTTTGACATTTTCATATCAAATTTATGCCGTTACAAAACATGCAAAATTAATTTTGTTTAATGATTTAGATGTAGAATTTTATGTTCTAAAACTATTATTTGAAGATATTTTTCCTAAAATAATTAGGGAAGCAGAAAAACGCGAAAGTTTGATTTTACGGGTTAAATCCCTATATGTGCAGCAGCTACGTTTACCACCCTGTATAGTGTATAAGTATATCAAATTTTCACCCGGACGAAGCCGGACCGGGCATCTAGGTGTTTAAATAATTAACTTTCGGTTTTCTTGGCGAATTCAGAATTTTAATTAGAATCCTAACTATAAAAGTTTGTGAGAATTTAGTATTAATTGAACATTAATCGCTGTGAGAGAAATTTGAATAATCCAGTTTTTTTTTTTAATTTAATTTACAAGTGTTGGTCATGCACACTAAACTCTAAACTTATAATTACTGCCAAAACTCAATTATTGCTTGCATATATGGATGTCCGTTAGATTAAATAACAGCTTACATGAAATTCACATGTTGCAAAAACAACGCTGTTTAGTGTCTGTATAAAATACTTACTCACCAACTTGATATTATTATTGTTAAAACACAGTGAAATGCGTTTAAAAAATCATGATTACGTTGTTAATTTCTCTATGTAATAATTAAGACAAAATCATTTATTCAAATTATGTATAAGCAGAGGATGAGGAAACTAATAATTATAAGTTCTTGCAGCAACGCCAGGCAGGCGCACACCGGGCGTCGGGAATCAACTTACCATAATAAGTCATAAGTTCGCTTCTCATTAAGCTAAACATGAAATTGTATACGTTGTTAAAATCCATTTCATCAAGGTTCTGTAAAAATTTCAAATTTTTATCTCAAGCCATATTTTAATCATAATTCTCGAAGAATATATAAGATCAAAACTTTTAGTTAGGATGTGAAACAAAAAAAAAATGAACAATTCGAATTATTTAGTTTATCTTCAAGGATCTATCAATGTCCTGATGAAACAAAGTAGATACTTCAAAATATTATCAACGAGCAGTTAGCCAATACAAGTATGGTTTTCTTTCCCCAAGATACTGCTCCAAAAAGCGAAAGCTGCAAATCAACTTTTGTAGTGAAATATATTTAAATATCTAAAGAGTAAAATCCTAACTTTTTTAATACACTTACTTTAATTGTTTTTAATATATTTATATGTAATTTCGACAACATAAGTATAATGTTCTTTTGTAATCATTAAAAGAATCTATGACCGGATACTCTAATTTTTTGCAATGGATCGTCCAACTTGTTAGTACATTTGCATTATTCTTTGAGAGTTTTAGATTATATCCCGGAAATCGCATAATAATTAAAGACTGCAATATTTAATAACATGTATATAATATAATATATACGCACACAATGCGTACTACTAACATGCAGAAAAAAATTTTACTGATGCCATCATCTAAATCCACTAGATTTCACAAACGCGGAATCACCAAAAACTATTAACGAACTATACCATTCAAGTAGTTCCCGCTTTACGAATTAAAAAGTAAATCGAAAACTATCTGCTGTATATCCTTTCAAAACTGGCTTAAGAATGGCCGAGCGTGTAGCAATGTTGTTGTTTACATGGCGTTGCTATGGTTCCTCTATTACAAGTCCCCAGTTCCCGGGTTCTAGCCCGAGAGCTGGTAAAAGTGTCAATCGATTTTCAATTTATTATTAAATAAAAATAATGAAATGAAAATATGAATGCTATCGGATTAGAACCTGGGAGCTGGAGGCTTGTAATAGAGGAGCCATCGAAACACAATTTAAACAACGACAATGCTACTGCTCTGCAGCTAGTCTCATAAATTGAATAGCACAGCATGCCTATTTGATCGATTTATGCTCGTCTTCTGATAGGACAGGTACGTAACTTCACGACGATACCGGTACTTCCACCATAGCTTTATGACTTTTTATGAACGGTAAGCTATGGTAACTGTCCTTCCAGAAGACGGACTACTTTAATTAAATTAAACAGTTTCAAAATAAAGTTTTTGAGTGTAATTTTGACGACATTGTTTTTTTTATTACCGAGTATCTCACCAACTAGTTAAGTGTACTTAAACAATATAAAACTTCTACCAAATGACATGATAGATGCAATCACCGGATCTTAATATATTTAGATGAAGGATTAAAAATAAAAATACATTTGCTTCAATTAGAAATTAAAAATTTAAATTTAATCAAATGAATCGCGATTCACAATGGTGGCGAATGTGGTCCCATTATGGGAAGCTTAGAAACGAATATGTTTACTGTTCCCATTTGATGGTCACAAAAAAGGTCAAAATAATAAATTACTTTTTAAATTTAAAGGATTATTTTGAATGATTGTCCGTCGCACAGGGTGGATCCATATTCTCAAAAACTCTCATTCCTAATAATGTGTCCTTATATTATAAGGATACATTTTTGTTATCATAGTAACCTAATTTCTGACATAGATCAATAATACTATAGACGCTCCACAAATGACATCTACACCGTCAAAATAACACTAAACTAAACTAAAAAGAAAACACAAGCAAAAACAAAACAACAAAATTAATAAATTGAATTGATTTTAAGATATATTATAAATTTCATGGGAGTAAACCCGAACCTGGTCATTTTGAGTAGGTATTACATTAATAATTCACACAGAATTAAAATTTTAATTAAATGCCACTGGCCTTTACCTACGTCTTCCTTTGCATTAATGTCGGTTTCAATAAAAAATGTACCTTATACTCGTTTGGTTACCTGTTGAAAGTACTCGTCAAAATCTGTCCAGCCGTTTTCGAGTCTTGCTAGTACAGACAGATAAACAAACAAACATTGTGGAATCACGTTTTCTCTGCTAATGGAGATGGGCACTGCCAAAGTTCACCGCTAGGGACGCTAACTATGTAATCACCTCGGTCTGTGGACAGTTCATAGTACTGTGTAGTGTATATAATAGGTAAGTTTATTTAAAATAATAAATCGTTGAAAATGCGGATATGTTGTGTTTACCAATGTTTAAATCATAGAGGTTTTGTATTTCCAATTAAGGATCCGGAACTGAAAAGAAGAGGTTGTTTGCTACCAGAATAGACAAAACTTGATTTCTCGCGCGTTTTTCTATGAAAACTATTGATAACTTAGGTAGCTATAAACCTGCTGCCATTTATATTACGTTTCTCAACTTCATTATCAATACTCAAAAAACCCGCAAGAAAATGAAATTAGAGACAAAGATCCCACTCTATTTAGGTGCCTAAGGTCGACACAAAATTATGCTGTTACCAAAAAAAATGTATGGTAGTTCAGTATTGGGCAGAATAAAAATAAATTAAAAATCTACACCACTGCTAATTAACAGTAATTCATGGCACACATAAAAAAGTTAAAAATAGTCTAAAGTAGACACTGCGATAAAAATCAAATTTTAAAAAAATATAAAACTGGGCTTAATAATGCATTTTAATTTCTGGTCATATTATGTTTGCAAACATTAAAATAATAATTATTTTAACATTGTAAAAATTAAAACGCGTTCAGTGTAACTTAACGATGCATCTATTGATAGCGGCACTAAAGTTTAAATTATTGTTAAACGGGTTATTTATAGAACTTCATCAATTTATTTTTATGTACTACTACAAATACAAATTTTAAATTAAAATAAGCCTATACTTCACCCATTTCAAAAGATGGCGCCACGATATGTAATTTAACCCAATATTTCTCACAACATAGCAGTTTTATATTGAATTTGTCAATTTGTGTGAACCGTAAAATATTCTATATAGATGATATTCTTGGTATTAAACATTTTTGGGTTCATGTATTGAAATTAATAAAAGTAGGAATTGAGATTGAATTTTAAATATTTTTAATACCTAAATTGGAAGACAACAAATGGATATTCTGAAGTTCAAGACGAAATTGTTGATAATATCAGCAGAATGCTGAATAATAAGTCACTCATGACAAATACTGTAACTGTGGCTGCTATCAATAACTAAAAAAGTGTAGCTATTGTCTAAGAGAGGCTACTTTCGTTTTGTTTACATCGGTTTTGAATTTCGTGTTCAGTTCGTGTTTTGTGATTGGTTGTGTTTCAAGCATCGATGCTGTAAAGTCGATGCGGTAAAGTGTAAGCGTGGGGTGACGTCAAACGTGCATATTGGCTAAAGTCTTCTATATGCTAGTAGTCTAACTACTCAAAATATTTCAAAAAATTAAACTGTTAAAAATAATATTACATTTATAATGATGACAGCGCCTCTAAAGGTTTTCAACGGCAACTTGAAGTGCAAGCCCCTTTTAAATTAAAATTTTAAGGTTCGGATCATCCAGCATCCTGTTTTTTAATACTTTGTCAACAGAATAAAAAATAGATTTCCGGAGAACATTCTTGATTTCCCAGAAAATTTTCGGTTTTTTGTCCGCAAGAAATCAAAATTATAAACAGAGGTTCCGTTACGTTGAGAATAAAACCGAGTGTCGGGTAGCCTAGTGGTGTGAACACAAGACCATTCAGAAAATACTGAGTTCGAATTCCGGCGGAAGCAGATGTGGCAGGATTACTACCTCTCGCCAAAAAACGGTAGATATTTCCTGTACCGGCCATCTTGTTGAAGTTTTCTATGGTTTCCCCTCAATATTTCCAGATAAATATCGAGATGGTTCCTTATATAAGGCCATGGCCGCTTTGATTGTCAAATTCCTACCCTTACAAAGTTACCTAATACTTACCTTATCCTTTATGTCCTAAAATTTCTCCACTCTCACATTGTTATCAACTATGTTGACGTTTAACTAGACCTCGGAAGAAATCGAACGAAACAAATTTTTCAAAATCAGTTGAGCCGTTTGGGGTGTACGCGTGATACAAAAACGTGACTAACAGAGTTGCAGATTCACAGACAAAACGAGTGTATATAGGCGCTTTAGCTAACACTATCGTGCCTAAAAGATGTAGATAATGAAAAAGCGGTAAATGGGAAGTAGTAATGTTGCAAACGACGCGGCGTCTGTTATGACAAACTGTCTAGAAATAGATTATAAACGCTTTATTATTATATAAAACATAAGCATATCTCAACAAAGTCGAAACATAAATCTAGAAAAATAATACAGTAAATCATTTTCAAAAATAAAAATCTATACTCAATAAATGCATATAAATCATATTGCACAGTGCGCATTATTAGAGAAATAAAATAAATAATTGTGTACAAGTAACAAATTCCCATTTGAGAATGAAAATAAGTTAAAAAAGGAGTATTGCATATGTGTACGTATATACACAGAGGGAGACAAATCACGAAAAACACACATGAACACAAATAAAATCAGTCGCTGCAACAGCTACCACCAAGTCCATGGCAAGCTATGATATCAGTTCTCTGTATGTCCGTATCCCTTGACCATCATCTCTTGTATAACTGTTACAGGAAAATCTATATGCAAATAAAAAGCTGTTAGTAACTTAGTTTGCCAATATTATCAAATTACACAAGATCTAGTAGATGCAGGAGTTGCCTGACTTAGGGACTGTAAGAGAGGAAGATTCTTGGAACTGGGCAAATACCAGCTTTAAGCTAAATTTCACACCTTTTGGTAAAATATTTTTTATCATTTAAGACAATATTAATTATTTGTTTGTTTATATAAAGAGCCTCAACCTATCGCTCACAGTCTCGTCTTCCGAGAGGGGGAGAGAAAGAGATTAATGTAGATTAAAGACGCTCAACAACTGAGGCCATCAGTTCCGTCTTTCAACCCATCACATTCACAAATACCGCTTACGAACTTCACGACTAATGCTGGGTTGCAGAAAGCTTTGCATTGTCAAAACATCTGATTTGACAATGTCCTTCGATTGTGACCACACATATTTCTCTTTAAAAAAAGCATTGTAGAATTTCTAGTTGATAGTTTTTTGGACAATATCCACTTCGAAACAATATTTTTTCTACGCATATTGATTAAAATTCAACGATCTTTTTCTATATAGGTCAATCATTTGTTTTTGTGTGAGCACCATCTAATTTTTTACATGACATCGACAATAGACTGCTCCTGCATGTATAAAAACTGTAATTATATGATCACAATCTAAGATCATTATCAAATCAAAAATTTTGACAATGCTTTCTGCAACCCAGCATACACCACATGTGGTGACAAAGATAATAACCAGGGAAAATGTCACTGTAAGCGCTTTGGTGAGGGATTGCTTGATTTGTTGATCTATGTGGAAATGAATCCACGGAAGCAAACCACTCCTCAGCAGGAAACTTTAGAGAGTCTGCTGTCGAGAAGGAATCTTTATTAGGTCTATGCTATTATGATCGCGTAAAGTGCTTCGAAGAATACACCTCCCAACGTTAAACGAAATTTTCTTGTGATTCACCACCGAAAAGAAATTTCTTAATGAATTAATATAGGTAGCATACAAAACGAGTATATTAAAGACAATGGGAAATTTAGATCTACCTATGTCAATAAAATTCTAATGCTTTCTCTTTATTTGACATCACGAAAGAAAAACTCGGGTCGCAGTGCCAAAACCCTGCCGACAATATAGCGTATTTGCTAATTGGCATTGTGGCTTTATTATGTGAACTTAAGTTTGTTTTTGGACAAAATAAAAAATTTAACCCCTTAATACATCCCTTAAAATAATATTTTTTTTCTTAATTTCAAAATTTTTATCAATGCAACCTCGGTACCAAATTAAATACACCCTTCAGCAAGTAAAGCACTATCCGTAAACTAGTGTTTTCATAAAATTTGTAACTCCGGTCCTGTAGGGTCGATTTTATTAAAATTTTAGCAGAACATTTTAATCGTTACTAAAGGGTTAAATTTCAATTTTTAAACGATTCTGAGAATTTTTTCGGCATTTTTGGGCCCAAAAACATTTTTCAACCCCTAAAAACCACCCTTAAAATAGTCCGATTTGGCCCATTTTAAATAGGCTTCGTGCGGTGATGGATTTCAACGTGCCTACCAAATTTCGTCAAAATCAATTAACTCTTTCGAAAGTTATAGCCCGCACACATATATATATATATATATAAATATATAAATATATAAATATATAAATATATAAATATATATATATATATATACATATATAAACAGACATTTCCAAAAATGGTGCCAAAGTGTTCAGGAGGCTATGAAACGTCGAGAAATTTTGGTCCGACCCCTAGGTCCCGCCATCCGACCGACGCCAATAGTGTATGTGCCATATGGCAAATACACTAATTACTGAATCGAATTTTATTAAAGCTGGCAACATAATTTATCATAAAATTAATCCAACTTAGAAGTTCGGCTGGAAGTGAAGGAGTTGGATGGAAATATCCCGGGCGAAGAAGAAGTATTGTCATCAATGGATGTTGTACTAGATCACAGTAGAAAGGGGACTTGCTCCATCTAGACTGACCACAATTTACTGAGACTAAAATCGAGACTAAAATCTCGATATTCGATCGACACGCTTTTACCGGTGATTTTCATGATAACTGTTTTTGTAGCTTTAGTCACATGATACAATCACGGTTTTAGGTTACGTTGTACCAATATTTAAGTGTATTTTAAAAACAATACAAAAATTACATTTTTACTAAAACATCTGGGACGTCCGAGACGTAGTAAAACTATAGTACCGTCTTGTTGAAACGGGATGGTTTAGTTTGAGCAACATGACAATGCCATTGTTTTTATACATCCCGGCCTTCCCGTTATCTTAGCAAACACATAATTTCGGCCTGTTTTTTACGAATACTATTTCGGATATAAATTATGAAACTTTTTGGCATTCTCCAAAATCGCGATCGTGGTTTTAAGAAGTGGATGTAAGAGTGTGACTGCAACAGTTTTATTTGGTGTTGTCGTTGACAACATGAAATAGTATTGTCTGAGTAACGTAGTTAATGGTGTACTTTATCTGTATGGGGACATCGCTTGTGTAACATGCATCCATTCTGTTTCTAAGAACCGGCTGGGTATGGGTCCGAAGAACGAACCCAGTCGCGTCCACACACATATACAAACTATGTTGCAGTAGTACATGCTTCAGTGTTTGGCTTGACAATTTATTTTATATAATAGTCACTGACTGTACAGCCAATGTATTGTGGGTGTGTTGTAATATCACAGGAACTATTTACATATATTCACAGCCAACTCTTGCTGACCGTTTGCAATTCAAGGAAAATATCTTCGAGATAGATATATATTGTAGAGCTTGGCTTTGGGTTAAGGTTTAACTACACATAATAACTCATGAACCTCCAATACAGCCCTCATTATACGCGACGTCACTTTATGTGTTTTTAATATAGTTGGTTTAATAAAAAGTCAAAAAACTGAAAATATCCTCGATATAGATATGTAGTAGAGCTGTGCTTTGGTTTAAGGCTTAACTATAACATAACTCATGAAAGATCCAAGACATCTCTCATTATACGCGATATCACTTTATGTGTTTCCAATATAGCTGGTTTAATAAAAAGTCAACAAACTGAAAATATCCTCAAGATTGATATGTAGTAGAGCTGTACTTTGGGTTAAGGCTTAACTATAACACACATAACTCATGTAACCTTTCACGTTGTGTGTTTTTAACAGACTTTAAAAAAGAAGGAACTTTTGTATTCGGCGCGTATGTTTTTTTTATGTATGTTCACCGATTTCTTCTGCATTTGTGAACCGATTTTGATGATTATTGTTTTATTTAATGGGGCAATCCTTCGGGGTGGTCCTATATAAATTTTACTTAGATCGGTTCAGTAGTTCGACTTCATTTCTCCTGCTTAATTGTGAGGCGATTTTGATGATTCTTGTTTTATTTAATAGGGCATACCTTCAGGATGTTTCCACGTAAATTTTACTAAAGTCGGTTCAGTGGTTTTCTTTTTTTAGTTTAGTAATCAAATATCAAGACAGAAGTCGGTTAATAACGTGTTAACTACGTGTTGTTAAGCCACTAAAAAGTAAAAAATAAAAAACTTTTTAACAAAAAAAAACCTCCTTCAAAAAGGCCACTAAAAAAAGGAAAATAATAAAATTTTGAAGTCGGCGCCAATTTAATAAAATCAGAAGTCGGTTAAAAAGTAAATATTAATTAAATTGGCGCCGATCTCAAAATTTCATTATTTTCCTCTTTTTAGTGACTTTTTAAAGGAGGTTTTTTTTGTTAAAAAGTTTTTTTCAATATAGCTGATTTAATAAAAAGTCAAAATAACTGAAAATATTTTCGAGATAAGTATATAGGTATTGTATTGTAAGAGCTTGGCTTTGATTTAAGGTAGACATAGAGCTTGTCTTTAGGTTAAAGCTTAACTACACAGACGTCAACCTCCAATACATTCGTCATTATAATATTGAGGTCTTACTTTCTGTCGATTGAAGATGAATCGTCCGTTTTACGGATGAATTTGACTAGCATTGGAATATAAGGTACTTGGAGCAATTTGAAAGCTATATTGAAAAGTTTCTATATTCCGAAAAAAATATAAACGGATTCAAAAGTTAAGGTTAAAATATATTTTTTATCATGAATTTATTGGAAAATGCACCTTTTTTATAGATAGGGTTTTGCCCTACGAGTATTGTTTTTTTTCTAATCATGCGCGGGTTATAGTACGTATCGCATGTTGATTGTAAGACGCGATACCGTCCAGCAAGCTAGCGGCATGGAGGGGCAGGGGTGAAGGGAAAGAGGATAGAAGCACGGTTTTGAATGATTGATAGCCGTTATTAATTATGCATTTTATATATCAATAGTCACAAGTCAAAATGGCTTATGCGTCAAATTTTCAGTAAAATCAATGACGTTTTGAGCCTTCCAATGGTTACAATGACAATTCTAATCTTTCCATTTATATAAAGAGGCCTTACAGTTGAAAACCCAAAAAATGTGCTTTGGAAGTTGATCTTAACGTTTATACACTGCACTACAATTGCGTTTTCAAAATGTGCTTACCTTGGATTGGAAAATAAAGTTCATTAAATCGAATCATACTAAAAACACTTGTTTTTGAGTCCAAATACTCATAAGTTACTCTGTGTAGCTCGAAGTTACTTGATAAATGAAATGAAAAGTGGATAAAAAAGTGGATTAATAATCAATTTTTCACTGAAAATAAAAGAAACAATACTACCGGCTATGCAGCTTGAGGCATTTTCTATCACACAAGCAGCCTAACGAAATTTATTCAGTAACGTTACTAGCTGTGCTGTGTCTACCTGTTGATGACGGTTTCCACCTTCAAAATTAAAAAATTACCAAACAGAGTAGAACTGAAAACTCTAGAGTTATATGAATAATAGAATAGAATAGAATAGAATAGAATAGAATAGAATAGAATAGAATAGAATAGAATACTTTATTAGTTAAAAACCACAATGTGGATAATAGGGTGGGTCAAAAAAATCAATTATTTTTACTTCCCACCTCTACTATGGTAGGGAAGTAATGGATTTAGTCCGAAAAAAATATTTCGAGATTTTAACAAATCTTCACGTTTTGAGACCCTAGCAATCGTTTAAGATCATTTTCAGACTGATGTCTGTATGTGTGTGTGTGTGTGTGTGTGTGTGTGTGTGTGTATGTGTGTATGTGTGTGTGTGTATGTGGTCAATTTTTCGCCTTCGATATCTCAAGAACGGAACAACATACGGGCATGCCGATTGTTCTATTGTGTTTATCAGTCTTTAACTTAGATCTGATTAGATTTTGAGTCAAATCGGTTCAGTGGATCCTGAGATATTCAAAAAAACGTTCTCAATGTCACGTATTAACATAGGTAAAACAAGCCGTGAGGTGGGTCGTTTATTAGGACTAAAGTGCGACCCTTGAGGTCCACACGACGAACTTCCCAGTTTGATAAATATTTAATAATAATAATTAAATTAGATATTACACAGAAAAGTAATCATTTTAATCATCAAAACATCAATAATTAAAAAAAAAAAAAAAAAAAAAAAAAACGGCTGAACCGATTTTTATAAAATTTATGTCGAATCAAAATGACGTTAACACGCCTCGATTGACACCCTTACGAAGTCGATATAATTTTTTATTCGCGAGATATTGTGTAAAATCTACTTTTTTGGAGGTTATTTGGTTAAGAAAAAAGAACGGCTGAACCGATTTTAAAAAAATTCCTTTCAGATCATATATACGTTAATACGCGTCGATTGGCACCCCAACGTAGTCGATATCATTTTTCGTTCTCGAGATTTCGTCTTAGAAAGAAATTGACACATACATACGTACACACACACACACACACACACACAGACATCTTTCTAAAAGTAGTGTAAAAATAGTGTAGTGACCTTGAAACATAAAAATTTTTTTTCCTTTTTAATTTCGATTTTCGGACCCATTACAATAACTTCCAATGGGAAGTTAAAAATATATAAATGAATTCTAGATGTTATAATATGAAAAAAATGTAGATATTTTTTTCTCTAAAATGTATAGTTTTCGAGAAAAAAAATATTTTACTAAAAAAAGAAAATTGTACGTAAATCAAGGTAACCATGATTTTTGCTATATTAAGCTAGCCATCAGTAGATCACCAAACAAAAAAGAGGGCCATGCTTTTTTCAAAGAATAAAAATTAAATTGTGTTTTAAAGACCACCAACAGCTAAGGTTATTTGGGCCTAGTCAAAGAATAAAAAAACGAGTGTTTATTTTTTGAAAATATTTACTAGGTGGGAAGTATAGGACTGGTCATCAGTCGAATTTTTTTATTACAAGTGACACGGAAAAATGGGTTGCTAGACACCTTAGAAAAATTCTCACCAAATATGAGCTCTTAATTTTAATAGAAAGATCCTCCGCATCACAGTTTTTTATTTTCTTCTCAGTCCAATAGATAAAAATTCATACCTCATCATTAATTGATTGTACAGAAAAATGTTTTAAGAGAATTTTGTAGGAAATTTAATGCTCTACAAAAAAGGTATCTTATATTTTTTCCGCAAACCTCACCATTTGAAAGATATTGAAGATTTATAATAGTCATTTATTGTCGAGTTATAAAATTCATAAACAAAAATTAAATTTGTCTTAAAATAATCAAACTTAAATCTTCAATATCTTTCAAATGGTGAGGTTTGCGGAAAAAATATAAGATACCTTTTTTGTAGAGCATTAAATTTCCTACAAAATTCTCTTAAAATATTTTTCTGTACAATTAATTAATGATGAGGTATGAATTTTTTTCTATTGGACTGAGAAAAAAATAAAAAACTGTGATGCGGAGGATATTCCTATTAAAATTAAGAGCTCATATTTGGTGAGAATTTTTTTAAGATGTCTAGCAACCTATTTTTTCGTGTCTCTTGTAAAAAAAAAAATAATTGATATTTTTGACCCACCTTAGTGGATAACTTCGTCATAATAAAAATAATGTATCAAAATCGCTCAAGTAGAAGTCGCTGAAAGTTAAAATGCTTTGAGTTTTAAACACTAAATTATAATATACATTATATACATGTCCATTTTAAACCTTCGAAAAAACTGTGTAGTGCCCCGAGAGACGCGAATGAATGAATTTCGTTCAGCTCGTAATTTCCGACAATCGTGTGTTAAGAATGTACAGTAGACTTTCATTAAATAAGCGCCTAGGTATAGCTGTTGTGGGGAAAAAACCCTGGCATAACGGGAACCCTGTATTTCTTACAGGAAAGTGTTAAAACATTTTGGTTGAAGAATTAAAAAAAAATCAGCAATTTGACATAAGCCAATTTGCCTCGTGGACACAGTCATATTGTGTGCGCGTTGATCGCCACCAGTGAACGACGAACGGCCTACTATATCGTAATTAAAATGAATGCATCCATGTTTGCTCATTGATTATAAAATGTTCGAAAAATCACTGGAATAAAAATATTTCTTCACTGATTAAAAATTTCCTTAAATTCCGTTCGAAAAAATTCCCCATCAATGAAATTTGAGAAGAGAAAATTATATCAGTTTTTTATTTAGATAGGTTTGTTCGATAAAATGACGACTATTCTATACCGACTTTAAGTTTTCTGCATATTAAATTATTAGATAATGTACACAGTTCTATCAAAATCGGTGCAAGCATTTTCGGTAAAAACAGACCGACAAACAAAAGTTTTGGAAACGTATTTTCCCGTCTAGTTGTCATAAAGAGTCAGGGTCGTTACGGAACACCTATTCCGATTCCGAAACTACGGATAATCCGATACTTTTTCACATTCGATTCCGTATCCGTATCGGAAATAATTATTATAACCTACAAAAAATGAAAAAATGCTGATACAATTTATTTTTCAGTATAAAATTGAGGTGTGCCGTTAATTGATCCCAGCAATTTTATACCACGACAAGTGATCCCACGACAACTGATCCCACCGACAAATGATCCCAACGACAATTGGTCCCACGACATTTGATCCCAAAAAATTCTCTATAAACTGATAGCGTCTGATAAGTAATAAAGTTATTAAATTTTATTAATTTAATGAAATAATTTAATCGATTATTCCCTTTGTCGTAATTATTACAAATATATCATAACGTCTACAAATTTAATTCAAACAAATTTCCCTCGATTAAATTATTTCATTAAATTAATAAAATTTAATAACTTTATTACTTACCAGACGCTATCAGTTTATAGATAATTTTTTGGGATCAAATGTCGTAGGATCAATTGTCGTTGGGATCAAATGTCATTGGGATCAGTTGTCGTGGGATCACTTGTCGTGGTATAAAATTGCGGGGATCAAATGTCATGGAACCTAAAATTGAATGATCTTTAAATCTTCTTCCTCTAATTAAACATTATGTTGAAGAAACGCGGTTCAAATTATTCCTATAACATATTTCGAATTGCGTAATAAATATTTAAAATTAAATTGCTTACCTATATTCTATACTGATTTCAATTTTACGATAATACAAAACGATTTTACGATGCACATATTATACCAGGAAAATCGTTACATTTCATTACACGAACAGGGAATTAAATTGCCGTTATTTCATGTGATGAATATTAAAAAGAATTAATGAAATTATAATCCAATAAATAATGGGTTTCACCAATCTATTAATGCAATAAATAGTAAAATAATGTATTGCATTGGCGTCGAATATTGAAAATGCATTGTCGTATTGTATTGTATTTTAAAGACCACCAACAGCTAAGGTTATTTGGGCCTAGCACCAATTCATATTTTCAATTCATTATTTTTTTTTTTTAATAATAAATTGAAAATCCAATTGACACTTTTACCAGCTCTCGGGCTAGAACTCGGGAACTGGGGACTTGTAATAGAGGAACCATAGCAACGCCATGTAAACAACAGCGCCGCTACACTCTCGGCTATTCTCAAGCCCTGAAAATGCATTGTCATTTTCAAAAGGATATCAAGCGACGGGTATAATAACAATGAGGCTGTAAAAAATAAAAAAATTAATTCAAAATACATGATTTTTCGTCTGTATAATTGAATTAATAAAAGAAAATGATAAAAATAACAGACAATTGTATAATTAATATACCTAATTATTCATTATTATATTTTTTATTAATTATATACAATTGTCTGTTATTTTGGTCATTTTCTTTTATTTATTATAAAAATTAATTAATATGTATATGAATGTGTCCTATTAGAAATCATTGCCAAAAACACAATTGCATTTATTTCATTTTAATTTGTCCAGTATTTACGGAGATATAATTTTTTAAACTTTAATAGCTGCTTATACGTCGCAAGTCACAACATATGCGAGGCGGGCTTTATAATCTTTACAACCAGGCCGAAAAATAAAAGTGTGGTCAATTTAACCAACTTCAAAAATGTATTGTGAAGCCTTTTTAAATTAAAAAATGAGGTTTAAAGGCTCATTAATATTTGATGTGTATAAACATCGACGATTTCCCTAAAAAAGTACTGTGTGTACTGTGTGTCGTTACACACGGCTGAAGTGAATACTTCTTACACCAAATTAGTAGAACGACGTATAAGAGCGAAAGAGAGAGAACGTTGATCTTGCGTGGCCTTGCGTTACACTACTCGATACTGGTACGGCGGACAAAACTCCCCGTACCCCGCGTCTACCTCTCGTGGAAAGTAGTAGGACGCGCGCGTCATCTTTTGCGTTTTGCGCAAACCGCAAATGCGTCCAGACTCGCATAAAAAGTATTCACTTCAAAAAGTCTGCTATAGTGACTCGGTGAAATGTCACGGAAGTGTGTGGAAATGTGTCGCGGACAGTTTGAGTCAGTGTTGCCAAGATTTGAATATTTTTCCCCCTAAGAATGATTTCAAAAACTCCTAAAATCAAACTGAAACCCCATAAATAACAAAATAAAAAATTCTCGAAGTTTCAGAACAATGTTGCTTTATCACTACGAACGTATTTAAGCGAAAGAAAAAGTTTAGTTACGGATTAAAACAGCTGATTTTCTGGATTTAATTAATAATTTTTATAGTATTTATGTTGATATCTGGGTTTTCAACAAATATTTCCTAGATTTAGTGGGCTATATTATGAAATGCTTATAAGAAAAAAATGAAAAACGATACAACTACTTACCCACTTGTATGTTTTGATGTAGAACACATTTTAGCTTGAATACATAATACAGATTAGGGTTTAGGATAGGATAGGAAAGAACAAAATAACAGTGTTTCACCAGCTACTTTATTAAAAAAATTACAATAGCAAATTAAATCTAATATCCATATTCATGGGAAAAAATGCTGTGAAATTAAATTGAGCAAAATTTTATAAGCCCCTAAAAAAACCTCTAAACATCCCCGCCCCCTAAAAAACCCCAGCGCAATTATTTTCCCCTAAATTTAGTTAAAATGGCCACACTGGTTTGAGTCAGGCCCTATCGTATCTAAGGTTATGTAATTATATGTTTTATAAGCTCGACTATTCTTAAAGTTGTCGAGCGTCTATAATCTACAATTCAAGACTATTCTTAAGTCCGCAGTTAAATTTCCCTACGCTTATGATTTAATTTATATAGGTACTTACAAGTTATGAGAATCGATTTCAGTTTTATTTTTAAAAAAGACACGAAGAACTGTTATGTAGAGCAGAGGTTTTTAACATATTTCCCCTGTTCCTGTAAAAATAAATTTCAATATTCTATAAAAATCCTATAAACCTTATTCTGTCCACACTAGTCACTAACCTCGTTAATTAAATTCATAAAAAGAAATACTATATCACGCTATTTCGTCTTATAGGAATAGTAAACAAAGCGAATAAAATATTAACCAAAACCATTCGTCAAAAATTGCAATTTGTAGATCTCGGACGTACGTATACGTACAGACCAACCAAGAACTGCTGTTTGCGATTTTCAGTTACAATTTTAGGAGTAATTATAAACTCGAATCTATATAAAAATGATTCAATTTTAAAGAACAGAATCTTCCTTTTTCAAAAAGCTACAACTTTGAATAGATTTCGTGCGAAATTAACCTAGATATAACTTCTTGTATGAACGAAGGTCAGCTCTGACGCGCAAAGCGATAATAGAGCACATCCGCTAGTAGTGTAGCGGTATGTGCAAAATATGTTTGTTTGAAATAGCATCAATGGTAGGGAAGATTTTTTTCTGAAACCATAATTTTTAGTTTTTTCGTGATAAATCAGGAATCAATCAAAATATCCTTGATTTCTTTTCAGATTCTCAATCGTCATGAAAAAATGCAACTTTTCTTTAATTTAACTTACCTTGTATCTTTAACCGTTCCCAAGATATCAATGGTGAGCAATCTAAGTGGAAAAAATCTAAGTCCCAAAAATTTGGGACTCTATTCTGCTCTATAACACTGAAGAATTTTTAAGATAAATGCATTTTTAGAAATCGGTTATTGGCTGTTAAATTAATAAAGATTACAACATGAGACGATATTTTCTCTATAATCGGTGAGCAAATTTAGATGCCAAGTAGACTCACAAAGAAAGAAAATGAAGAATTATCAAAAAACGAAAAATATACTCGTATACATTGTAAAAGTTAAATAATAATTATAGGTGTCAAGATTTTACACACAACTCTTGACTAATTATTTACAATTTATTATACAAATGCAAATTAACTGATTAACAGATTTTGACAGACAACTTACGAGACTGACTTGAACTTGACTGAAAGTGAACTCGCAATTTATTTTAATTAAACGAAATTACTAATTGCGACATCAGTAAATCTGTTGCCGCCCACCGGTACCTCAAGTCCTTAAGTATTATTTTGCATACCTGGCAGACCTCTCTTTAAATGGATAAATCTTCAATATGAGGCCTGCCAGGTGTACAAAAAAAATTTCAAGGCAGATGATGATAATAAATTGTAAATAATTGATACCTATTTCTCAAAAATATGTATAAATTGATGTTGAAGAACTCTATGATATAGAGAAATGGTGATCCGTAGATGATGTAGAAATTAGGAGAGAAAAACTCAGTGGCAAAAGGATCAAATAAAATTTGCAATACTGATGACTAAATTTGCATTTATAAGCTTACGTTTCGGTAAGCTTATAAATGCAAATTTAATCATCAGTATTGCAAATTTTATTTGATCCTTTCGCCACTGAGTTTTTCTCTCCTAATTTCTAAAAAAAATTGAGTTATGCCACCGATTTGATGTTTCTTGTCATATTATCTGTTAAATTCCATAATAAAATTTTAGTAGTGTTGTCCAGTAGACTTTTGTACTGTCACAGCTTGAACTATAATATTGTGAGTTGTCATTAATTTTTAGTAGTTTCTATGATATTTGCTCTATTTTAAAATATACAATATTAGAAATATTGATGAGAACTGTGTATAGTGTATAGTGGAGGGAACCCGAAGGACCCACGTCTTTCGAAGACTGACAGATAAATAGACGGGGCCACACATAAACAAGTGAATTTATTTTCTATGCTGGACACACAAAAATGAAACAAATAAAACAAAAAATACGACACACAAATATAACATTGTACCTCTACATAACACAGGCACCTATTGTGTCCACGCGCTCACTTTTACAGGGACGGCGCATGTGCAGGAGCACTGTCTCATTCGAAATTAGAATGAATTCAAAACCATGTTCGAGATTTTGACTTTAGATTTTTTGTTGGGATATTTTCTAAAAATTAGTTGCAAACTGGAAAGTTAGAAAAAAAAGTGGGTGTGTGCTTATGACCACGCGACAAAAGTGAAAACTTCTGATTTTCTAATTTTAAAATATATATATGTGTTTTAGTGTCATCTGTTAGCGCACCTATGAACTACAAAAAACTTATTACCAGCATACTACAAATACCTTTTCAATTAAGTTTTAGTGTCATCTATTACCGCACTTGTGAACTACAAATAACTTATTACCAACATACTACAAATACCTTTTCAATTAAGTTTTAGTGTCATCTATTAGCGCACCTATGAACTACAAATAACTTATTACCAACACACTATACAAAAACCTTTTCAATTAAGTTTTAGTATCATCTGTTAGCGCAATTATGAACTACAAAATACTTATTACCAACATACTACAAATACGTTTTAGTGTTTAAGCCGAGTAAACCCGATTCAGCGTCACCGACCCGAAGCGTGACGGTTCACTTTCGTTCACTACTTGCAGGCAAAGTGCGCCTAACGAAGTTTTCACTTCAAAAGCGAAACTTACAAGAAATTAAAAATGAAAGGTAGGTAAATGACTCTATGCTAGGATTTCCGAAACATCGCGAGAAATGTAGGTGAGCCGAGGAGAATTAGATAAACAAAGCTTTTTAAATTACTTATTGAATTTTTGTACGAAAACAATATTTTTCGAAGCAAGAGAACAGAGGCAGATTAATCATCGAATCTTCAAGTTTCTTGAGGACAGTATGGCTCAGTTGGTAGCGTTGCAGCTTCTGAATCAGACTGTCGTGGGTTCGAATCCCACCTCTGCTCATGGATGTTTTGTGATGTTATTTAGTTTTACGTGATATATTATGATATTTGTTGTATTTAAGACGCTAATGACCTAAGTTGTCGACGCGTCTATAATCCACAATAAATAAATAAAATAAATTCAAGTTTCTGATTGATGGGTCGCGAATCATCAAAGATTAAAAAACTTGACTCTTAGTGTAATTCAAACAGTCGAAAAGGTTTTTTTTAAGTGAACGAAAAAATAAACCATATCTAAAATTTGTTGCTGACAAAAATTACTTTTAAAATAAATGTCCTTTCTAACGGCACACCTATGCTTGTTATAAATGTGAAACAATGTAAAACCTGCAAAAAAATCCACTAGTCTCCTTTATACCTGTGTAAAACGTCTAATAAAAATAAATAAAAAAAAAAATACGCTCTAATGCGCAAAGTCAGCTCCCATGCTTATTGTTTCCGTAATCTATATTTTACAATGAGTCCTAAACAGTAAACATGGAATTAAAAAATTAAT
The DNA here is from genome assembly GCA_039654895.1 of Mongoloraphidia duomilia. Classification (NCBI taxonomy): domain Eukaryota; kingdom Metazoa; phylum Arthropoda; class Insecta; order Raphidioptera; family Raphidiidae; genus Mongoloraphidia; species Mongoloraphidia duomilia. The sequence goes on from CM077522.1 coordinate 14,530,247, forward strand.
TTTATTTAACCCGTCACAAGATATTCTTATAACAGATTTATTTAAGTACAAAAATTTACCTAAGAAATATTTGTGAATGGGTAGTTTTTTCTCAGTTTTTATTATCAAATACTCGCTCTCACGTAGGTTTTTATGCAGTAAGATAAATTATAGACGCTTGACAACTTCAATACAAAACACAAGTCACAATCCACTTCAGTAAGTATATATTTAACAAATCCGGGTCAAAAATCAAAATATATATTTTTTGGTTTGAAAATGTATCAAAATGGTTGAAAACATTTTAGAAGACATGAATAGAAAGAATTGGAGGAGCTCAGTGATTTATTTATTTATTGTAGATTATAGACGCGTCGACATCTCAGGTCATTAGCGTCTTTCAACTATATACTAAATAACAACTTTCTTAAAACTAAATGACATCACAAAACATCCATGAGCGCAGGTGGGATTCGAACCCACGACAGTCTAGTCTAGAGGCTGCGGTACCAAAATAAGCTATCCACTAGGCTACACTGCCCTCGAGGTCAGTGATATAACTTCTAAAAATTATACATATAATAATTATCTAATTTACGGAAATGAAGCCAATTTTCAATCAAATATATGACCTGATAGCTTAGTTGACAGAGACAACTACACCAAATGCAGTCCTATAGGTCCTAATAATTAGTAAATAATTGAATAGATACCTTTGTTCCGTCTTGTAGTTTCTTTTTGTATTTGTAGTACGACGCGTTTCGGCAATTTGTTGTCTTCATTAGATCCTAATTATTACTCATAACGTTGCTTGGATACCAAACACACACAAAATGTATTAATTTATTATAGATCCTGATTAACATGACGATTTGATAATTTTATTTTTGAACAGGTCGTATAAACAAATAATGTATATACATAAATTACAATTTGTCGAGGAGGCTAGAAAACGCTACCAGCCCATAATGGGCAAAAGTGTTTTCTCTGTATGTGGTCATAGAATTAAAGCCCCCCCGATGAGGGTGCTTCGCCACGAATAACAGTTGCATATACATACGTATATAAATGCATTTAAGATGCAGTCACAACGGACCCAAACCTCGTCTATCTATTATGTATTATTTGAAAATTGGAATTTGCAATTAATTATGCCTGGTAGTTTTTTAATGTTTTTTTTCATAAAAATATTTTTTTAGAGAAAATTCCCCACAGGCGTTAAAACTTTGATACATTTAGAGAATTTAGACCCAGAATGTCGTCTGTGACTTAATCACACAATTACTAATCATTAGTGATGCCATTCTTTTCCAGCATAAGATATTGCATATATGTATTTATCTTTGCGTCATTGGCATTCTAACTTTTTTCAAATTTTATAGCCGTTTGTTATGTGAAAACTTGTGGTAATAATTGAAACAAAGCCGTCATGCATAATAATATGTGCTAATTCTGGAAAAGATCATTCGCTAGTACGAATTTACAGTTACTGTAGTACAGAAATGTATATTTATACCAAAAAAATAATATGTAGATTATAGACGATCGACAAGTGAGATCATTAGCATTGAACGTGTTTATGCTAAAAGATGACATAGTTACTGTCTCTATAGTAACACGTAACTAAAAAATATTTTGTATTTTTCTGCATGATCCACCCCAAGCTTTTAGAATTGCTGTTTGCCCATTAAACATTATAATTAAACAGAATATAGGTAATTGTAAGTATTTATGTAGTTAGCACCAGTAGCAATGGGGTACAGGGTATAATGCCTGCCTCCGACCACAATATTATAACAGTATACGGCGGAGGCTAGGTATAAAACAAATGAACGCACGCGAACTAAAACAAGAGAGTGATTACGTCGCGCGGGAGAATCGGCTAAGCTCTGTATTGCCTCCTCTTGCTTCTCCCACCGTTCCACACCGATGTTGGCGCTATATGGTGCATTGTTTCGCGACTGGAAATGCGTTAAAGCGCCATGGATGGGAAAGAAATAAAGTCGGAACTGCTACGGCAACTCTATATAATAATAGTTCTTATAATATTTCATTGTTTGTTGTAATAATACTACTTGCATATGTAAAGAAGGCGAGCTTATAAAGTGCAAGTTAGCATGAGAGTTGAGAATCCCAGTTACTGTATTCCAGCTACTGCGGCACTGCCATGGTTTAAACAGATCGTTTCGAGTTACTGTCTCTGCAAGATGGTCAGCTACTTCATGCGAGTTGCTTCAATATTTTTTTGATTTTACTAGCCACTCTCCTTCCCCCACCGTATATTAGGCCAACCGCCAGTAGTTCGCATCCTACTCGCTCAGTTTGCACGCAGAATAATAACTGCCAGACAGTTAAATGGATTGATTTCTCGTTGTTTCGACATCATGATACACTTTTGGAGACCTGCAAGCCCGAAGCCGGGAAACTGGTCGATGAGTGTACAACTAGTGACCTAGTGTAAACAGCCGAGAAGCTGACTATTTTATTTCCTCAATTTGCACTATCTACTGGCCAGTGGCCAGGCCAGAAACTCGCACTGTGTAAGCTCACCTTAAAAATTTTTCCTTGTAAAATTTTGAATCGAAAATCCTTTTACTATGTATTTTTTTACCAAGTTATTGATTATTCATTGGGCTGTTGTTGTCGTCATCATCACCGATCTCGTTCGCATCCCTTTTTGAATAAACAAGAGCAATTAAAGGTGGCCATTCTCATCCATTCCACTGACAAGGACATTTACCAGGTCGTATTCCGTCCTTAGACGATTGGTATATATCCATATATATATATATATATATATATATATATATATATATATATATATATATATATATATATATATATATGGATATACAGGGTAAGTTCGACCACCCGTATCAGTCGTTTATTTCGAAAACGGTTAGTCGTAGAGAGTTGTGTCAAAAATTTGTATTATAAAACCCCTAATAAAGAATAGAATGGTGATAAATTTTTTTCCGGGAAGGTCGGCTTCCCTATTAGTTTGCTCCAGAATGTCCAGAACTCCGGAATTATAAATGTAACGATAGGTCGAAAGTGGTATTGTTGAAATGATCTTTAAAAAATAAGCAAGTTTTGTACGGATTTTTTTTTTATTACTGCCACCCCTGTTAAGTAATATTTGTTTGAAATTACTAAATTAAAATGTCATAATAACGATCTTTTTAAAAGTCCGAATTTAAAATCTAGTTACCTATCTATCGATCATTAAACAGTGAAGAAGTACGCTCACAGTATAACCAGAAGAGCTCAGTAGTATGTATTAAAGAGTACATGGAAGACAGTTTGAACACTTGTGACAATGTCTAAGGTTGCTAGATTTTTAATGCCGACTTCGATCGTTATTATGAAATTTAGATTTAATAATTTCAAACGATTGTTACTTAACAGGGGTGGCAGAAATTAAATAATTTTTCCTACAAAACTTGCCTATTTTTTAAAGAGCTTTTCAACAGCACCACTTTTAACCTATCGTGCTTTCTAAAATTCCGGAGTTTTGAACATATAATAATTTATATTTATACTTATAGAAATTTACAGGGGTGGCATTAATAAAAAAAATGTTCCTACAAAACTTGCTTATTTTTTAAAGACCTTTTCAACAATACCAATTTCGACCTATCGTTACATTTATAATTCCGGAGTTCTGGACATTCTGAAGCAAACTAATAGGGAAGCCGACCTTCCCGGAAAAAAAAATTATCACCATTCGATTCTTTATTAGGGCTTTTATAATACAAATTTTTGACACAACTCTGTACGACTAACCGTTTTCGAAAAAAACGACTGATACGGGTGGTCGAACTCACCCTGTATATATATGTGTGCGGGCTATAACTTTCGAAAGAGTTAACTAATTTTGACGAAATTTGGTAGGCACGTTGAAATCCATCACCGCACAAAGCCTATTTAAAATGGGCCCAATCGGACCATTTTAAGGGTGGTTTTTAGGGGTTGAAAAATGTTTTTGGGCCCAAAAATGCCGAAAAAATTCTCAGAATCGTTTCAAAATTGAAATTTAACCCTTTAGTAACGATTAAAATGTACTGCTAAAATTTTAATAAAATCGGCCCGACAGGACCGGACTTACAAACTTTATGAAAACACTGGTTTGCGGATAGTGATTTACTTACTGAAGGGTGTATTTAATTTGGTAGGTACCGAGGTTGCAATAATAAAAATATTGAAATTAAGAAAACAAATATTATTTTAAGGGATGTATTAAGGGGTTAAATTTTTTATTTTGTCCAAAAACAAACTTAAGTTCACATAATAAAGCCACAATATTAGCAAATACACTATATTGTCGGCAGGGTTTTGGCACTGCGACCCGAGTTTTTATTATATAAACAGTGTTGACTGTTGAAATTGACTTTTCATTGTAACGAATTATTGTATATTGTTGGTTACATTTTTAATTGTTGTAAATAAATAATTTATTCCACCCACGTAAGAAAACAGATTTGTTACAATACGTTCTTCAAGCCCTGACAACGCAGCACAATATAATATATATGTTGAGTATCTTGATCTAACGGACGTTATGTGGTGTTGATAATCTCACGCCATAATTCGCTTATCATAATGTGAAAATTATACTCAATTTATGCATATAAACTTTTATAGACATAGGTACAACACATGTGGGTTGCCTACGCTAACGCCTGAACAAATAAACAGGTAAAAGGCCAATTAATTTATAAGCTAGCTAAATGCTACCCCAGATAAGAGAAATGCTTGGCAATTTCGTATTATATTTTACCTTATATATTATTTACTATTATTTATTCTAGATTGTAATAATTTTATGCTAATTTATTTGTATTTTCAAAACCATTGAAAATATATATGTGGTCATTTAGGCCTTACACTATATAATTATGTACAATATTCACAAATGAGAAAAATATTAGTCACATTTTATCGTAAAAGTACGATTTAAGTATGTAAATTATTTTTTGTGTTAAATGTATGTAATTAAAATAATATTGCAGGGTGCGCTTTCAAATAGATTGTATCCAATTAATTTTCTTTCAATTTATTACATTTACCAACCATTTAGGTATACCTAAATGAGCAGCAATTTTCGCAAGGTCGTAAGTATATGAGATTTAATCAAAAAAATGTTCAGGCCTTCTTACTGTAATATGTAAAAATCTTGTAATTATAAATACAGTCAAGTCTCGTAAATCCGGATTAATTAAAAGCAATCAAAATTTTCAAAAAATCTAGAATATCAAACGTGACGCAATATCAAGATTTTAGTTACATAAAACCATGCTTACTTCCATTCAAACTTACAGTTTGCCATTATATTTTGGAGCAATTCCACGCTCTCAAAAAAAGTATTCTTACTTCAAAAGAAATGTATCCGAATCATAGCTTTCGAGAGTTATTTAAAAAATTCAAAATTCTCACCGTTTACGACATTTTTATTTTAGAATGCGTACTTTTTGTAGAAAACAATCCATCTCTTTTTAACGAGAATAATTTTGATCATAACTACTCGACAAGAAACAAAAATAATTTTAAAACGGTAGCATCTTGGCTAGCTGTAGTTCAGAGAGGTGTCCGCAACGCTATGATTCGGATACATAATAAAGTACCTGAAAATATAAAAGCAGGGTTTAATCTGAAAAAGAAGTTAAAAGAAACCAATTATGACTTGAAAAAATATCTAGGATAATAATAGGATACACCTGACGCTGTTGTACTGACTTCTCCTATATATGTATATTATGTCTTTGGAGCAATAAAATTATTATTATTATTTATAATTATAAACGTTCATTACACAAAAATTGATGATTAACACAAGAAAATAATGCAAGAGACGTGTATCTCAAAACAGTAAAATACCATAAAAAATAATACGGTAGGTATTTGCATGGGATTTTTAATCGCATTTTTATTATGCAGAACGAAAATATACCTCAATTTTAACAAAACTCTAAAATCTGATAAACATCGTAACAAATCGGGATTACCAAAGCGTGAAAAATCCGGATTACAACAAACATGACATCTATAAAAAAAATTCTAGAATCTAGATTAGCGAACAATCGAATTATTGAGGGTGCGGATTATCGATTCTTTACTGTAGTAACAAAAATAGTTAAAAGCGCATTTTCATCGCACTTTTCAACATCATGTTTTTTCAATTTTATTAAATTATATAACATCACATATTTACTTAATTATGTTTCTCATTGAACTGAAATTATAATATGGAAATAACAAATTTATTATTATTATTATTGTAGATTATAGACGCGTCGACAACTCAGGTCATTAGCGTCTTCAACACAACAATTAGTAATCCATTTGTGTATTAGAATCTGCCAGCCGGCATACACAAACCGACTGGTACGAGCTCGGGCTCCTGGGAACGCCAATTCCCAAAGAACATTGGAATGCAAGTGCGAGAACAACTACATTCCAATGTTCCCCCTGGGGGAAATAATAAATTTAATATTACTTTTTTCGTAGTGATATAGAAAAACCTATAGTGTATCTATTTTTTATAAGATGATAAAATTGTTAAGGAGGTCCAAATCGTAGGGATAACGCTGTTTAAATGTCGTTTTTATAGTCTGTTTCAATCAATCACAAATAAAAAATATCGATCGGTACTAGGCCCTGATACCCTTAGCAGTTGGTAGATTTCGAAAATAAATAAATAAAAAAATCTTTGCTTATAACTATAAATAACAAATGATATCCTTATTTGGTGCAAACAGCACAAATATTTAATTGAATTAAAAAAACAATTTCGATTAAGAATATCTACAAATTTTAGCAAACAGCAACATTTTATGAATAAAATTATAGCGGCAGTAAATTAACACAAATATATTACATTTACATGTAACTAGTATAAATTTTAAAGCTGTCAATAAATTCAATGTTTATAAATTTAACACAAATTAAAATAACTCGTTTTTCAATTCTCATGTCTGTACGGCATAACAGATACATACATATAAAGCCACCGTTCCCAAAAAACAACAAGATCATCATTTAAAAAACTTGTCAATTAAAAAATTTTAACTACACATTTTTTATGAATGGACAATTTTGTTTATTTTTTTGTGACAATGAACTTTTTTGTTTTTAAGGGTAACTTTTATACCACGTTGTAATTTCAGTGAGGGTTTAATTACGTTATAGTTATAATTGTGTATTTGTTCGCTGGATATTTTATAATGGTATGATACTGTGTTCTTAGTTCTTACTAACAAGGGTTAGTTGTCAAGTATAATAAATTACCTTTGCTCTGCGTAGCTGACGTAAGAAATGTCAGGTAGCTCCGCTTTACCTTTGCTAGGGTGTAGAACCAAGTTTTTGAATTCAGAAATATCTTAATACTTCCGGATTTTCTTAATAATCTTAATCACGTACATTCATACATCAAATATATTTGAAAATTATCTTAATATACTTCTGGATTTTCTTGTTTGACTTAATCGCACATATTCATATAATAAATACTTATTAAACGAAGATCTTAATATGCATTATAAAAATAAAAAAAAACTACCTCTTACCTTTTGTGAGATAGAGCCTTGTGACAGACGGACGGACGGAAATGTATGAAGTATAACTTCTTCCGTGCGCTTATGTGGGCGAACAAATACCCTTTTATTAAGATCTCGAACAAACCCAATTTCATGAGTCTAGTCATGCCGTCCCGACACACTCTATACTTGACCCACGATTTCCCTGTTCATAAAACCAAGAACGTTTCTAGCTCAAGACAGAGAAAGGTATAAAACCATATTGTAGAAAACCCCAAGATGATACGTCGCTGGCAACAATAGAAGCATCTAGAATAGGTCACAGTGGTGAGGCGTGGAATGATATCGAAGATACGCGTACCTACTAGACGTCTAGAAAATGCTAGAACGCGCTGTGTTTGGGCCACGTAGCTCTATATAAGCAGGGGCAGTCACCGTAGTGAGTCAGTCGTGAGACAGTGTCGATTTGAACATAAATACAGCATATAAATTGTTCAGTGTTATTAAAGTGCTTCACTTTGTTTAAGAATTACTGTTCGTCATTATTATCATCGTTTGATTGTTAGCATTGACATACAGTTATTGTATTTGAATTGTTGTTACATTTTTAATTATTGTAAATAAAAATTTATTTCGCCCACGTAGAAAACAGTTTTGTTACAATATTATTTTTTTATTTCTAGACAACTTTTAACAGATGTCTACGTTGATTGTTGAATGACAATATTTCAATACAAACAAAAAATCAAAATTTAGCTTGAAAAGCGATTTTTTTCTATGTAGATCAAGCATTTGTTTTTTTGTGAGTACAATCTAATGTTCTACATGAGAGTTTGACAACGACATTAGACTGTTCCTGCATGTATAAAAACCGTAATTCTTCTATCACAATCTAAGGTCATTGTCGAATCAAAATTTTTGACAATGCTTACTGCAACCCAGCATTAAAGTTTGAATATTATGAAGTATTGGAAATACCTAGTATTATGTCCGTCTTGTGATTTAACACGACGCGTTTCAGCAACGAGTTGCCATTTTCAGGTGTGGTTAATTATTTTTAAAAAACACACATTGAGTATTCGTAACACTATATAATATTATGATGCTAAGCACTGTGTATTATGTCGTGGATTGTGAAGTACTGATTTAAATTTCGATATTTTATGATCTATATAGTAGGTAGATGAAATGGAAATGTGAGTAAGTGTGTGTATGTATGTAGACAATTACTGAGTATTGGGTGTTGTTAATTATTGTGTCGTATATTATTAATTAAAGTTTGAGTACTATTTAACGATGTCATCGTTCTCGAGTGACTCTGGCACAAACACGTTTTCCTCTCTAAAATATCCAAAAACTATTTTACATAATAATATTGCTATGAACAAAACTTGAAGTACGCCTGCGCCATACCCAAAAATCACATTAATTCTGCGACGTGATAACGTGCTTCGTCACCCATTAGAAGTATCGTTTCCAAAAGGTCAGGTAGACGCGAGCTTTTGTCGTTTTTTTTTCTTTCTCCTGTTAAGTTTTTGTGTCGCGCAACGCTGTGTGTACTATGTACAGTCGCACGCAAAGATTTTTATCAATTATATATATTTATTCGGACAGTTTATCAATGTAACTTCCTAACCTTTTTGTGTTTATTGTTCTATATAAAACTAACATTACTTTGAACAAATTGCTATACAATGTGTTTCACATTAATCAAAAACAAATTTCAATTTTGTTTGCAAAAGCAAAATTATTATACATATAATAAACAGTCAAGCAATCATATCAGCCATAAGGCAAGCATGACGAATGTTGTCTTTAGTGTTAAGTTTTGGAAGCAAAATAAACAACAACAATTTAATTTACTGTTCGACAATAAAAAATAGTGGACATCAGCATTTTCAAGAGAAAGTTTTGGCGGCAGAAAAATTATTTCAGACAGAATTATTTATTTCTGAATACTTATTTAAAATTTCAAAAACGAAAAAAACAGTCATCGATACTTATTGTTTATTTCTAAGTTTTCTAATTATTAAATTTAAAACCAACTGTAAATAATATTTTTTTAATCATAACATTTTATAATACCTGCCTATGAGGCATGAGCTTGTTTCTAGTTTTTGTAATATGAAGAAAAAAATTCGTTTAAAAATCCTAGAACACTATACACTTGGCGTCAATGAATGAAATGTAAATTATAGACGCTCGACAACAGAGGTCATTAGCGTCTGTTACTTCGAATCAATCGGACTCAGATTAGGGTATTTGCACAATATCTTTCGCAAAAAATTACATCTCGCGTACTTTTTTTGAATTATTAATTTTTAGACTGACCTTTGATATAAGACTTCAAACAATTCCTTCAAACAAACCTAAAATGATTAGAAATTAGGGAGAAATGTTAGGCGATTGAAATTGTTAGATTAACTAGACCTCAATATGGCGTTATGAAGGAATTTTGGAGTGTGGAGCGTTTGAGAATTAAACTATATAGGCAATCTTAATGATTCTTATGTGCTTGATTTGGAAAAATGGAAGTGTCAACTAGAATTCAAGAAATTTGACTCAACAACCTAAGCATAACTTAATTTTTGGCACTGATAGAATGCCTCTAACCCTTGACGCCTCGAAGTTGCTATTATTCTTTAGCCAGCCGTAGCTATTGATGATGACCTTGGAAAGAACACCTTCATCAGAGTCAGACCCATTAAATTCCAAAAAGCGCGGGAATTCTTCTCAAGAAGATAAAGATGCACAATTCAACACCGGCATTTACCTTTCGTGCATAAGTAAGTACCAATGCACTGGTGCTTCAGCTGACATAATATGCAATTACAATACTTAGATCGGCGTGTACCTTTGAATGCATGTCGACGATTGGTCGACACACCTGTGCTACATGGGGCGGAGTCTCCGGTCACCGCCACATAGATACCAGACGTGCGCCTACGGTGACAGCTCTATACAGAAGTGTTAATGATGCTGAGCGAAGACGCTAGCCTCTTGCAAAATTGCGTAACGTTCGAGACATGTGTGTAGGAAAACTTGAATAGATGAATTTTTCATTACAAAGAGGATTTATAATGCTACGAGAACCATCAATCCTTTGAGAAATTGCGTATAATGTTCAAACAGTTATACATATGTGAGACCTGTGTAAAACTTGAATAAATATAATTTTTTAAATGTTGAGCCTTCCTTGATAGAAGTATGGGTATATAAAAAAACCGGCCAAGTGCGAGTCGGACTCACGTGGAGAGGGTTCCGCACTATTCCGTTCTCCGTGGGAATTTAAAGACTTGTGATTTTCGTTTAGGTTTTCCTGTGAACTATATGAGTGAGGCCCTATATTCTTTTAAACTATGCATTTTAAAGTTACAAAAAAAAAATATATTATTTGTATTTCTCATAATGAGCCCTTTCATTATTAGTCCTATCCATACATAAATTTATTTACGGATAGGACTAATAATTTCTTGATTGCCCTTTAAAATTAACCCCCAAAATCAGAATTCGTTTATTTACGCTATACGTCTGTGATTGGGTCACATAACTCTATATATTTACCAAATTTCAACTATTTTCGTCCAGTAGATTCGGAGAAAATAACCTGTGACAGACCGACAGAGACACACAGACACGAGAGTGATCCTATAAGGATTCCGTTTTTCATCGGATGTACGGAACCCTAAAAATGGATTAAAAAAAATTGAAATCCGCAGGGGACGCATTTTTGTTTGTAAAATGACCCCAGAAATACATGCAGTCCGTAATAGTTTTTACTCAGATACCAAATTTCAAGTTTCTAAGTTCAACCGTTTATAGAAGTTAGAGACCTGTGTGACAGACATTCCAACGGAATTTCACTATAAGAATTCCTATTTTTACTATTTTAGTACAGAACCCTGAAAAGTATTAATAATGCTAGGAGAGTCACCGGATACCGGCCCTTTGACAAATTCCGTATTGTTCTAACAATTGCAAGAGGTGCGTGTAGATAATCTCAAATGATGAGTCTACTTTCATGCTAGAACAACCACTGATCGGTCCTCTAGCGATTTTGCAAACGTTTGACTATACGAAAAATAAATGTGTATGAGTAGATTAGAATTGATATAAGTACATTTTTAGAGTGTTAGGTCTCCAAGTCACTATATGAATAATAATAAATATTAGAAATACCTTGTATTTTTGGTGTCCGTCTTGTGACTTCATGTCTTGTTAACACGACGCGTTTCAGCAACGAGTTGCCATCTTCAGGTGTGGTTAATTAACCACACCTGAAGATGGCAACACCAAAAATACAAGGTATTTCTAATACTTCTTATTATTGATATAAGGTTTACTTACAGTGAGTAAGGTCTGGCGCATACAATCAAATTTTAATAACCCAACTGTTTGGATGTTTGTCAAAAGGCTTCGGAAGGGACTGCGCGTACTATTGACACTGTATAGTGACCGCATCGATCATCTTTTGTCTTTTTGTTGAACAACTATCGTCGGCAATTTATGTCCACAGCTGTGTATTGACGCTAGCATACAAGCGACTAAATAGTTGTTCCGCGACCCATTAGTTTAATAGTGAAATTATGGCACAACTGATAGAGTGTATGCGCATCTCTAACAACTAAATAGTTTAGTCTAGTTGAAATCGCGACACGTACACAACTCGACTAAACTATTTAGTCGTGGAAACATTATTGTGTGTATGCGCCGGGCCTAAGAAGTGTTTGAGATCGAAACACTTCAAGATTTAATAGTATTTATTTTATCATAAAACTATAGTTCCTGAAAATAATTGTATCAAACCGACGGACATCTAAAATTAACATTTAAATATCTGTTTATTATTAAGCCTATAATAAACTACCAAAATTATTATATTTACGTCTTATTTTCAATTTATTTATAACTATTTTTAGTAAAACATTGAATATCCAATTATTACTGATATTTTTATTAATTATCAGAGTAGAATCTTACTTTCAAATAATTATTTCTCATTGGCAATGTACCAGATTATTTTGAAACGTTTGTCTCGCTAACTGAGAATTTATTAACTTAAGAATTTTCGTTTTTATAAGGTTCCCTAGAAACTTTAGAAACTTTCAGTTCTCGGGTTCTAATCTAGGAACAGGTGAAAGTATCAACAGAATTTCAATTTAATATTAAAAATATGAAATATAGTAGGTACTCTACGTTGTCTAGGAAGAACTATAACTCATAAGACATCTCATACTGACACTACAGAAGTATCCATGTGTAAAATTTAATGGAAATCATTAAAGCCTTTTTGGAGCAAAAAGTTATTTTCCAGTTTTTAAACATGTTTTTACCGGTTGTTAGGGGGCAATGTTTGAGCTAGGACCAATTTTCCTCGAGGTGTGACCGTTTTAAACACGCATGCAGTGTACAATCGATCCAGTAGTTTAGGCTCTAAGTATATACGACCATAGAAAGACAACTTTTTGGGTTCAGGGGACTTAAAAACGTATAAATTCACCAAAAACTCAAAACAGATTTTTTTTAAATCTAGATTTTCCTGTATACCTACTCGGTATATGGGAAAGTCAAAATAGATGATAGTGGGTGAGAATTGTGCAGATGAAAATTAAAAATTATGATCGAGGAAATTAATCTGTATGGTTTAAAATCTTTTGCCTCGAGTCCATCAATTTCGGAATGTCTTAATTAGACATAATATGTAGATTTATTGACCATTACAAACAACCCAGAGTCACGGAAATGAGTGTTTTGCAATGTAAAGAGTATAAAGGATGGAAATAATTAGAGATTAAAATCACAGGCTCTAAAAGCAACGTTTAACATTAAAAAGAAACTATATGCATTATTATGATATGTTACACGCTGAATGCATTCCGTTTCTTGCAATATTATAATAAAACATTATTTTATTAAACAAATAAATAAATAAATAAATAATTCATCATATTCATAGATTATAAGAAAAGATGTTAATTACATTATCTTGTTATGCGTTATGCTTTTCATAAAAGAATAAAAAACTGGAAAACAGTTTTATTCAAAGATGGAATCAGAAAAAAATGTTGACTATTCTATTATTTTACTGTTGCAAAAACGTTAAAGACTATTTAAAGTTAATTTCTTTATTATTGTTTTAACAAAGTATAAACTTTTGCATTTAAATACTTTAACAATGTGTACAACATAATTTATAATGAGATGAATGAGGATTGAGGATGTTACAGTCAGCAAGAAATGTTCGGTATGAACATATACCAGCCTTTTCCAGCGTTAGTTTTATTTCAAGGCCACCAACCTCCAGAGTAATCTGTGCCAATTCAAGTACTAATTCGTATTTTCAATTTGTTACTATCTAATATGATAAAATTAATATTCAATTGATACTTTTACCCGTTCTGGAATAATTAATTAGAACTTGGAAACTGGTGGCTTGGAATGGAGAAGGCATGAAAATGTCTTACAAGCAGCATTCGAAACATTTTTTTGTATTTCAGAACCCTTCTGCCACTAATCAGAAATTATAACTAATAACAAATTATGTTCCGAAGCTTCTTCAACTTAAAAATTAAATTTTTAAAGGGAACTTCTTCAATTACGCCTGTCGAGGTCACGTCACGTCCAATAGAAGACTCGCGTATATATCCCAACACTATTGCAGAACACTGCGTAATCCCAAACAGACAACTTGGTATATCATAAATATAGCAGTACACAACGGGATGCGTGACGTAGGGGTATCGCAGCTGCTTTAAGCTCAGTAGGTCGCTAGTTCAAACCCAGGCGGCACCATTAATTTTAGTTTCTTTCTTTAAATATTCCATATTCCACTTAATATTTAATTATTTTTTTCTATTTTAATTATATTTTCTCTATTTATTTTTTATTTTAATGTACTCTTAGCTTTGCGGAGTTTAAACCACGTAAACAAAATTATTATACTTTCGGGGATTACGGGTTAAAAGCGTTTAGAGTTATAGGAAAAAAGTTTCACTTGCACCGCGGTTTCACAATACCGCACCCTATAGTTTTTGTTTCTACCATCAAAAATCTCTGTTGTATTTCTATATCTGCTGTATTTCCGAATTCTGAATCTTCCCATTGTTAAAAAATATCATCTTAGGATAACGAGGACCTCCTGTAACTTAACACGCAAAACTAAATCTTTGTCCTTTTCTGTGTGCCTTTATTTTGAATGAGTTTGTACTTTAAATAAATTACACACCCACAATATGGTTAAAGCCTGAAGCACGGTGTTTTGAAAACAACCTAATAAGTACATAATTTACATATTAATGTACTATATAAACCTAAACAATATTCAATATTCAAATAAGTTCAACTATTTAACATATAATGCAAAGTTAGAAATGTTAGTCCTCCATAAAAAACAAGATCACAGTGTGTCTACTTGTGAGGTATTTTAGCTAGAGATGAAGAATAGTAAAGATAAATATAATGAGATTTTAACATTGAAGTTCATAAACTGACAAAACTTGTTATCTCTTAAAAAATCAATAATAGTATAAATATGTTATAGTAGTGATACCATAGATTTTTTAGACTTAATAAGTATTTATTATTGTATTAACTGCCTGATTTGATTCAGGTTTCTTGCTAATTTTTAGTATAAATCATATCTTCGAATTTTGCTCTATTAAGAAAAGATATGTTAATAACTAGAAACAAATTAACAATGGTACGGAAATTTAACACTTCGTTAATAAGATATTTTTGACTTCAAAACAGGAGGAGATTTTCAATTCGACCCGTATGTATTTTTAATAATAAAATATAACCGACTAATAAAATTCAGCTCTTAAATTCCATGAAAAATTTAAATTCATCTTATGAAAATTCAACTTTCATTTAAAAAAATTCGTTACTTCAATTCTAAAAACGAGGATCAGTAGATCCTGAAGACTGTGGCAATTCTCACCGAAACGATAATTGTTTTTGATCTGTTAATCTTGTATCCCGTTTTTGGAATTACAATTTCCATCTCTGAATAGTTCTGTAACTTATTTTAGAAAGCACTAAGTTCGTAACTTGAGAATTGGGATGCCCCTATAACATTAAGGTTGCTATGGTTCCTCTATTACAAGTCCCCAGTTCTCGGGTTCTAGCCCGAGAGCTGGTAAAAGTGTCAATTGGATTTTCAATTTAATATTAAAAAAAAAATAATGAATTGAAAATATGAATTGGTGCTAGACCCAAATAACCTTAGCTGTTGGCGGTCTTTAAAACACAATTACACAATTATAACATTAAGCTAACATTTAGCTAATAAATCTCATCATAAACTTTTAAGCTCAGCCGTTTGAAATGAACACATTTTTTTAATTGTTTGCAATTAAGAGTAAAGATTTAAGAACAAAAAAGTTGATTTACATTATTTGTTGATGTATGAGGAATAACATATTATATAGTTCAAGAGTTAGATGCGTCTAACCTATGGTGATAAGCAATTAACAACATGAAATCTTTTTCACTTGATTCGTTTCAGCTTTTAAAAACCCTAAAAACTCTTTTTGCCGCCTTTTTTCCCCCGAATCATTAGAAAAAAGGGCACCTCCGGTGTATTTTTTCCAACAAAGCAAATTAAAATTTTAACCAAACGACTTCAAATTTTGCATGAATGTACATCGAAACTTACCTTTTCAGAAAATGTTGATGTGCTGTCAATCTGCCTCCCGGAAGGCACTTCTGCTGGCCCCTTTTTTCCGTATGTCACAGGTCTCCCATCCTCTTAGTTATATACCTATTAAGATGAAATTTAGTATACAAACGTAGATTGATGACCCAAAAACAGAAATGATAACATTTTTAAAAAAATAATTTTTTGGAGCCCTTCTCATAGAATTGAAAGGGTACTCAAATTTTTTATTTCATTTACCACATTGAGTAGATAAATCGCCTAAAATGCAACAAAAAATGTTATTATGACCTTTTGATTCTAATCCTTCAATCACGAGATATTTGCTTTCAAAGTCGTTATCAAAGTGCATCATTCTAACTCTTGGAC
Source organism: Mongoloraphidia duomilia (assembly GCA_039654895.1). Lineage (NCBI taxonomy): Eukaryota > Metazoa > Arthropoda > Insecta > Raphidioptera > Raphidiidae > Mongoloraphidia > Mongoloraphidia duomilia. The sequence continues at coordinate 14,546,786 of CM077522.1, forward strand.
TAATGCAATGTTCAAAATTATCAAGTTTTGATACGCGGGACGACCCTATTTACACAGATCAGACACAAACAAGGAACCGTCCACACGCGTCTGATGTTTATAGTATCTTGATAAATTCATAAATAAATAATAATATGTATTTACACCTAATGCCATTGCTGCCTCAAGCGATTATAACGTGATTATTATGATCAACGTATATAAAAAAGGGTTGATAAAAATTAAATTACACATCGGTACTTTGGAAAACCATAACTCTTGCTTATAATAAAGGGGGGGAGACTATGTGCCTATGTACAGTTTAAAGTGTATCAGATATATTAACACCTTAGGTTAAATTAAGCTGAGCTTAAAATACACTCACGTCTTTGCTTGGACGATTGAGCCCATGTTCTAGTTATACAGTGTGGATCAAAACAATTGTTGCCGCTTGATTCATAAAAAATACAAAATGGTTTTGTTACTAAAAACTCAAAGCGTTCATTTAAACTGATTTTAAAGTATATTCACGGCTTTGCTTAGACAATTTAGCGGAAATTTTATAATTTTTATTTTATTTTCTAAAACGTACCCAGTTTATGTTTTTAAAATTGACGAAATAATAATTTTGATATATTTTTCCATAATTTATGGAACTGCGTCTTTTGAAAAATTAGTTCTTAAATTTTAACATGTATTTTATTGTATATATTTTGATCGAGATCTATTCAGTGATATCAAAACGTATTCATGTATTTCAATATAATGTTAAGATATGCGAAGTGGAAGGGATTTTGTGCTGCCTTTTTTTGATGTTTTATAAAATAAGGTCATCCCACATTTTTTTTGTTGGAATCTACGTTACAAATAGATAATAAAACAATGAACATTTTTCGGAAGCTTTTTCTACAAAAAAAATCCCAAAAGTGCGTATTTTTCAATGTAATTTTAAACGCAGAATTATACCGCCACCGAATACGTCATTTACAGCCGGCCTTCTTTGATTGTCTACTGTAGTTGAATCACGCCCACTGATCCATAGATAAACAGAGAATATGGAGAGAATATAGTACACTGATTTGTTTATGTACAGTTGACAGGCCGGCAGTTAGAACTTAGGTTCTTCACGAGTTACGACTGACAAGGAAGTATATTCCTCTTTTTCCATATGACATACTTCTCTTTATCTATGCGTTAACGTATGTTTGGCTTTATTGGTCTGGCTTTTACCTCATCATTTATGACGGCTAAGCTCAGCCGTTTCATGAAATGAACACATTTTTTAAATTCTTGTTTGCAATTAAGAGGAAGGATAAGTATAAGAACAAAAAATTTGGATTACATTATTTGTTTAAGTTTATTTATGAGGAATAACATACACTGTTCAAAATTATCAAATTTTGACACGCGGGACTAATAAACTAACAAATGCACATAAAAAAGTTGAAAAGATAATTAAACGGGACTACTTTAGCTTTCAAATGACCTCTCAAGCATCCTTATTTTTCTTTCTTGTACGTCAAAAAACGTTCCCAAAAAAGATATCTAAAAATCTGCACATAAATTGAAGTTTGTTGCCTTGCTCTATTCTAAGAATTTGACAGCAAACGTGTCCCTTCTAATAAAATGTCCCTCTGTACAAATGCCTACGTGCCAACCGGTAAACGAGCCTTCAGTTTCAAATCGAAACATCATTAATATGTTAACCGTGTATGTTTCAATTGACATGCGTGCAATAGAAATCATCACTCGACATTTCATCCCGGAAATGGCGGTGTTATTGATCAGGCATGATTTCACTTCTTTTTATTTACGATCTTTTTGACGCTTCTGTAATTAACAATTATTTAACTAACAGATGCGCAACCAGCCAATTTCGCAAAGTTCTCATGCGTATTTAGAATTTCAATTTGATTAATAGCGTAACGCGTTTTCAGCTGGTATACACTTTTTGACACTAGTGGCGCGTAGTTTTGCACGAGTGTAACACTGTCAGTGTTGAGTAGTGTACACGCTCTTCATGTAGGCCATTACTCAGTAATTACCGCTGTCATGTAAACATGTTGCACTTTATTTACACGACCTCCCTGCGACGGTGCAAAAGTACTGAAGGTCACACTAGCATCCTAGCGCAGCCCAGCCGAACAAGATACACTGTAGCATTGCGCTCTACACTGATCAATCCAACACGGTTCTTTGTGAAAGTTTACACTAGTGCGGCTTATTGTAACAAAGTGTAACCAGCTGAAAACGCTATAAAAATGATTAAAGAGTGCCAAATCAAATGAAGGAATGGGGTTGACCCACGTATTTTTTTTTAATAGGCAGTGTTTTTGAATTTAAGGTTGTCAAATTTTTTTCGGAAAATTTTTAGACTCGGAAAGGCCTTAAAAAATTTATAAAATTGAATATTGTTAGTCTGATGACGTAATAGGACTAGGTTCGAGCGTTTTTCTTACAATCAATAAGAGTAAAGCCAGCAGAATTGAAAATACACTATTGGCGTATTTACAACTGTCAAGCGTCAAGAAGCGTTTTTTAGTGTTTTTGTTACTTCATACGTACACAAATATCTGTAATATTATTTTTACACATTATTTTCAGACGTTTTTGCTGAAAAATTAATACGAGGGAGAATTATGGAAATTAACATTTCATATCACAACAACAATATGACAACGCTGTCTTAGCCATATTTCGTCGTTTCCACGGCGCGCGTTCTCTGATTGGCCCTTTAACTAGAGGCAATTTTAATTTACTGTAAAATTTAATTATTAAAAAAAATAATAATAAACGCTTCAAAATTCCTACCACAAATGGATATTGATTGTATTATATGGCTATTGATTATATATCCGTAAAAAAGAGACACTTTTAACATTATGGGTCAACCACATTGTTGAAATGTGATTCATGTGAGTAAAATTTTAATTTTTAAGATCAAAACAAAGCAAAAGCAGTGACTCCCCGGTACTCTCAATAGATATGTAAACATTGCAGATTCGAATATGATGACAGCTACCATATAACCGCAAAAAAATGATAGCTGACAAAATGAGGATAAAATATAACTAAGAGTGGAGCTTCGTGTCATTTCCATGACATTTAATCAAGTCACTCTAACAGAAATTGTCAGAGAAGAGGGCAATGAAGATATTTACACATCAAAAAGCTATTGGCATAAATGCTTTCATAATTGATACAACTTACACTTTTGGTTCAATGCACCTGTTCTCTAAATCTCGGAATCGATGATTTAGATCCATTGCGTAAATTTAAATATAAAGTTCGTGTTTAAAAATGTAAAGTTCATGCAAATTTAAAGAAATAAATCATTTGTTAACACAGCGAAGAAAATAATCTAAAATCAGAATAATTGGTAGGTAGTTCCATGTATGTTGGTTGAACTGGAATCGCCAGTAAAAGGTAATAATAAGGTAAAGAAGAGAATTAATGTACGGTATAAGAAACAACGCGTAAACACGGAGGATAAGGACGCATATCGGTCGTGTTTTACAGCAATAACATACTCCTGATTGTTGTCAACCGCACTCGGTTGCCACCGCAACATAACTGACCCATTTGTACCTGCACAATAGATTAAAAACGCATTGCAAAGTTAAACGAACTTGACTGTATCAATATTTTATCTATGCGCCTGAAACATATTGCTGTGAGCAGGAAAAGCGAAATCTTATCCGACTGAAAAAAATTCTCAGTCGTCTATCCGTTGGTTTGGACTGTTGGACCGTTCTATCCTCCTGTGGTACTTTAAGTCTATAGTTAAGTTTTCAATTTGTTAATTATTTTATTACCTGTAATATTAGTATAAAATACCTGTTATGTATTATTTCATTCATGTAGTGCTCGCTGAAGATGAAAGCTTAGCTTTCGAAATGTACATCCATCAATAAAACTGTTGTGGTAAGAAGTAACTATATTGTTTTTTTGTTTTTATTCCAACCACAGTGCTCATTTATTTTTATTTATATGAAGAAACTTACTCAAAACATTTCAAGATTTTAGACGTTTTATGATCAAATATTTTTGTCAAAAATAGATTTGTTATTATATATTCTAATCTAGTTAAAAAGTTTGATGCCATATCATACGCGGTCACTGCAGTCCTACAAAATCTACGATGCGACGCGAAATACAACTCTGGACATTTCAGTAGTCGTTTTATCAAACAACACAACACAAACCTCTCCTTATTTCTTGTGTTTCTATCCTTTTTTTGTCTAATTTCCCTTTTCTCTAAAGTCTACATGTTGCTTATCCTTATTTCTCTTTACTGTAGTGTTTTTTGAACTTTTCTGTTCTCATAACACAACAGAGGAAAAAACTTTGGCATGTATAATCGGAAAAATCCCCTATAGCAGCTTCGTAAAAAGAAAAATATTTTTAACAAGTTTGATAAGAAATTTAATATTAAATTTGTTTCCGTCCAAAACATGAACCTTATAAATAAATACAGTATGTCGTAATATCTAATTTTCACAAACAAATTATTTTGGTTGTATTTCAGAAGTTTTGAAAAATCAATCGCAAATTAAATATCTGTTTATATCTCTTTTTATAGTGTTTTAATACATAAAAATGTATACCTGCAAGCAATATGATGGTATGAAATACGTGGGTATGACATAAGTGATATAATATTCTATAAAATGCCTTATAATTTTATATAGCAACTTCAAAATCTTAATCCAGCATAAAAAAAAACATAAATCCTATACAGCCTGTAATTATTTTCGAAAAAACATTTGATTATGTAATAATTTAACCCCTCAAATAAAATATGATCAATAAATTAATATTTGAGTAAATATTTCAATTAAATTTGTAAAATTGCCAACGTTAGAGGCGACATAAACAGTAAATCAAGTTTGAAGAATGCGTTAAAACTTAAAAGTGATGTATTCCTGTAAGCAATAATTAACCTGTCAACAGCGTACTAACATTATTAACCGATATGTGATGAATTGACTTCTATCTTAATTTGACATAATGAACTGTAATTACAAGGCAGATATTTTAATTTTATTAAATAGAAAAAAGTCACTTAGTTTTGTTTAAGTGTTTTGATTTATACATTTTTTTAATTTGTTATAAGAAATATATTTTAATATAACAAAAATTTCATTAATTTAATATCTGAAACAGTAATCCTCTCCTAAAACACGGCTCATTTATCCCTATTTTGTTATAACCCGTTAAAGTATACAGAATGATCAGAAATAGAGACGGAAAAAATTCCACAAATCAAACAGGCTTGAATAATCACTATCCTAAAATATGAAAGAAATCTGCAGGTTCATTTTCGAGAAAAAAATTAAAAAGTTTTATTAGAAAAATTGTACCTGCCACTGATGAATTAAATTTCATAATATGTACCTACTCGTTTAGCCTAACATACAAATCTTTCTCATTGATTATGTAACTGCTATAAAATTTAGATAAAATGCATAATTTCATAATCAGTTATTATTAGTATAATATCACCGATTGCTCTTCCGTGATATTCCTAAAACAGTATGGCACATTTTACGAATGTACATGGTTTTATTATACGGTGAAACTGGCTGATATTGTGCAGTAGCACGCAGACGGTATGCTAACCGTTTACCCGGGCATCATGTCCCTGAACACTTTTATTAAAACTGTGCAACATTTGTGAGTTTGTGAATTCCATTGTTTAATAAAGTTTGCAAAGTTTTGTGTAAGTACATGTGATGTTGTATTACTTTTTCTTTTAAGTTCGCGTTGATTTTAAAACAATACAACTATAAAGGAAAAAATACATTAAATTACTACTGTCAAAGTTGCTCAGAATTTCAATATAATTTTCCCCGCTCAATTTTTTTGAAGCAATTAACGGCGCTATAAGCGAGAAATTACTGTATATATACAACAATAAAAATTAATTCATAAGTTAAAACATACGTAAGTCTTAGCTAAGAATATAGATTATGAATTTTTAACATTCTATCGGTTTTCAAAGCTATCAATTATGTTTTTTCATGATAAATTATTATCAAAATGCTTATAGCTAAATATATAACTAACTATACATATAAAATATAATTATACGGTGCGGTCAAGTATTGTGTTTATATCGACATAAAGTCCCCTCTTATGTTACCAAATTCTAAGGATTAAAGTCGCTTGATTATATACGTTAAGTTTTATTATTATATTCATTATTCATATATAATATAAAATAACATAACAGTCTATAATTTAACATCAATAAGTTACAGAAGGATCGAGATTATTGCATATTCATTAGTTAGGTACATCTGAACGAATAAATTATTTTTTTTTCATTCTACATATTAAAATATTCAAAAATGAAACCGAAAATTTAAAAAAAAACTTGAGTCACAGTGCAGAACCCTGCCGGCAAAATAGTAATTAGTATAGTTGCCATTGCATTTTTTTAATTAAAGATCACCAACGGCTGGGATTATTTGGACCTACGACCATTTATTTTCATTTTATAAATTTTTTATAATAAATTGAAAATCCAAATGATTCTTTTAGTTCAACCAATTGTTGGATTAGAAGCTGGGAATGTGGGCCTGTAATAGAGGATCCATGAAATTATTTTGAGTTTTTTATTTTTTGCAAAAATAATAGACGGCAAATAAAATTTCCTGTATTTTGTTGGGCATGTTAAAGACAAAATTCTAGGCCCCACTGTATTTGCCATCTTTAATACTGTAAGCACATTTGACAAGCATTACTTCTTTGCATATAGCTCGGTAGGCATACCAGCCTAAGGAAAAATGTTCGTCAATAATATGCTAAAAAGAGGAAATGAATGGACGGTAAATATAAAATCGATTAACCTACAGTTATTTCTTATCTTTTGTAATTACAGCTTCTTAATTAATTGGGTAATTTAATAAATCAATTCAATTTTAAACCGGCAAAAGATGTCCGTGGGCTTATCTAAAAAAATATAAATTCTTTTCATTTTTTCTCATATTATAGCCTTCTAAAAAAATATCATGGCGATAAAATCGTCTGATATTATTATGTCATATTTAACGGGAATGAATGTCTAATCGTAATGATTGTTATTTCTAAGTTATAACAAGCTCGAAAGACTTTTAAATAAAACTGTAAGAGCCTTCTAGAATTAGATCTCAAAGTTAATCCAAAAAAACACCTTCTCCGCCTATCCTCTTCCACATCGACGTTCTCTTCTTGGTCGGACAGTAGGTGACGCTGGTAGCAAAAAATAATTTTTAAACAAAAATCCAAAATAATACACCATATTTCTAACAATACCGCTAGCACATATTGTAAAATTTTTTCAGTTTTCAAAAAAATATAATTCTACGCTGTTGATAAAAAAATGAAAACTTTACTGAAGAATATAAATTGATCTTTGTATTAGACATATTATACTGTATGTTGAGTAAGTTGCAGCCACAGCGTGTCCACGCAAAAACGTTTTACGCATTTCATTTTTTTGACTTTTGAGTTAGAAATTGGAAACTTACGAAGGTTCGTTGTTCTATAGAGCGTCACAACTTGACATGTCGATTCGTTGTGTTGCCCCCGGCGCACACAACTTTACTATTTTAAGTTGCACCCTATATTTTTTCAACGACAGAAGCGAGGGCTTTTTTTTGAGCATTTTTAATGTAATAATAAAGTACTGGGCCTGGGATGGCGAAGCTATGGCACGCGACAGAATATTGTCGTCACGCCATTGATTGAAGTGCACAATCGAAATAATTAAAAATATGTTAGATGCTGTCGAAAAATGTAACTATCATTCAACTAACACATATTATGAGATCGACACGACAAGTCGACAATGTTTTATTGCATTCAATGCATTATCGAAATAATTCTTTTCATCTACGTTTGGATAATTTTTTTGTTCACTAAATTTCTTTATACAGGGTGTTCGGGTAAAGGTATTCAGAAATGCAAAGGCATGCAGTGCTCATCAAAATAAGTCAAAAAGTTCATATAAACATATGCCCTAAAACGCACCCTTAGGGAAGCAAAAAGGTTCACATGACTTTTCTATTATTTGGAGAACGGTAAAAGATAAATAGACAAATTTCTGGGCATTTACCTAATTTTTTAGGCTGAATAAGATGGACCAGTTCATTTTTGGTTATCAATATCTGGGGCGTCTCTTTCGGTCGGGGGGAGGGTCAATTTACCCTGTCACTTTTTTTTGTTCAATTTTTTTTCTATTTTTACCATAAATTGTCAATTATTAGATATTTCTACGTCAAAAAGGTATTTTTTGTTTAAATCGATATCGGTTACAGTTTTCGAGTAAATCAAGTTTTAACGTTCGCAGAAAATATTAATAAATTATAATGTATAAAAGATGGCAATTTTCAAATCCAATTTACTTAAAAACGTTTGGCGATATCGATTAAAAAAAAATGTCTTTTTTACGTAAAAATATCCACAAATTTTAAATTTATAGAAAAAAAAGTTACAGGGTAAAAAGCTTTTGCTTTATAGACCCTTTTAAGGGGAGGGGGTCCCTTAAAAGAGTCTATACTTCCCTAAGGGTGCGTTTTAGGCGATACGTTTATATGAACTTTTTGGCTTATTTTGATGAGTATTAGGTACATGCCTTTGAATTTCTGAATACCTTTACCCAAACACCCTGTATATGCTTGTTGGCACGTCATGGCAACATTTTTTGAAAAAAATTGTCAAATAGATGTGAAAAGTGCGCCATCCCTGTACTAGGCTATAGTGAATGGTTCCTAAAATAACTGAAATTAAAGAAATTGAGAATTTCCATAAATGAAAATGCTCAATTTCTCTTTAACTTTAACTTCAGATATTTCAGAAACCATTCACTCGACTCTCGAGTAACCCAGAGCATTACCAAACCTAAATCCGCATCCATATTATGTAACAGAAGATTTTTCTGAACTCACGGTACCACCTTATATAAAACAAAAATCTATTAATTTCTAAAGGTGTTTGTGCTGTAAGTTTTCAGCCTACAATAGCAATTATTGACGAGCCAACACCAATATCGATTTAAACAGAAGAACGTTGTGGAGGACTGTACGTGATCTTTCGATCGATCTAAATTCGATTGTGATAATGGTTCAATCTTTAACGCCACAGGACACCCATTGTTACTGCAACACATCTCATTATCTCAACTGATGCCACACAATAGAACTAATAAATATATATTAAAAATCTCTTAAAATATGTTTATTTTTTACTGTTTTTTTTTGTTTGTTTGTACTGAAGTTGAGTTAAATAAGAACTCCGTGTATAAATCAGTATTAGATCGCGTTAAAACATATCTCAAACAGTTAAATAATTATAAACGAAGATTAATACAGTGGTGTAGCTATATATTTTTCATATCTTTAAGCAAATTTTATTGTCACATCCCTTCTCTGATCCCCGACATTTCATCCACGACAAAATATCCAAAACTAAAACCTCCGCAAGACAAAACATCCGCAAATCAAAAAATCCGCGGACAAATAATCCACTCGACAAAATATCCGTTAGTCATGGATAACTAAAAAATATTTTTGAGGAGTTCCCACCCTGTACCACCCCCCTTTTCACCGCGCAAAGAAAACGCCAAAGCACCAACACACCCCCGCGTTCGTTTGTTTGGGAAACTCCCACTTGAACCATCCCCCTTTATACCCCTTTTAGAAATTTTTAAAGCGGAAATTTTGGCGATGATATTTTGTCGCGGCGGATATTTTGGCAAGGATATTTTGTCCGCGGGTGAAAACTCGTGCACCTTCTCTAGCCATAAATTTAAAAAGTTTGCAAATAAATAAAATGCCTAAATTATAAATTTTTATCGAAATTTCGTGTTAGATTTATTTTTAGTTTATAGGATACCCAGACCGATTTAGCCATTTTTAGAATTTTTGTGTCTGACTGTTTGTTCCGGATTAACTCAAAAGCTACTGCGCCGATTTCAGTTGGACTACTATGTTTAGTGTATATTATATCAGGGAATAGAATAAGCTGTATATCTACTGCGTATAGCAGGGATTCCCAAAGTCGGGGTCGTGACCCCAACTGAGGTCGCGAGCTGATTTTTTAGAGTCACGGCCTGTTTCCGTGATTATAGAATTTTTATTAATCTCGTGATTATACCATTAAATTCGAATAATAGAAAAAAAATACTAAATAAAACACGAAATCAAATAAAAACGATGGGAAGAGGGAGAGAGGGGTCTTTGGGGTATTTTCTATATTACTTTTACTGTACTTTTTTATACTTAAACTCTTGAATAAACGACTTAAATTTGAATTGCTGCATGTTTTACTGAAAAATCTTTTTTATAGACTATTTTGTACATTGTGGGGAAAAAATCTTTAAGGGTCGCGAAAGCTTTTGCAATTTTAAATTAGGGTCATAATCAAAAAAGTTTGGGAACCCCTGGCGTATAGTATAATATTATATTATCGTGCTTTCACTAAATGGAACTGAGTAGTAGGCTAGTAGCCAAAAAACCGGCAAATCGCAGGTAAAGATTGGAAAGCAGCCAACTATATAATTGATTCGAAACATATTGGAAAAAATCATCTTACCAACCATAGTAAAAAAAAAATTTTTTTTCAATGGCAATTCAGCCGTATAAATTTATTAATTTAAATTAATTAATTATTAGTATAGTAATGTATTATTCGGAAAGGATGTTTTAATTATCGTTATTTAATAAAATTGAAAAAACAGCAAATATATTCAGCTTGTGCACATTCTAACTTCTAAGGCTGTCCACACAGATATGAGACTTTGAGTACCACCGGTGTGGCACGTATTAGGGACGCAGGGAGGTCGTATGTCTGAATGGATATGTATGCAGTGTACACTGTACATATTATATCGAACCACAACTTTACCACCTTAATATCATAGACCTACTGCACAGTATAGACCAATTTCCATTTACGGTTAAAATTCATATAACGCAAAACTCTCTATGAAGTAAACATTAGTTGAACCTTGAATCTAATTGATTTTCACTCCTTATAACGAAAACTCTCTATAAAGAAAGAAAATTCTCAGTTCCTTGAGTTTTGTTACCTATATAGTTTTGACTTATTTTCCAAAACAATTTTCTTACTTTATTTTCTTACTTACAGATGTCGTTCAATGAGACGTTCAAATGAAATTATGAATTCTGAACACCGATACGGTATGTTGTAACAATAATTAATTTTGTTCATTGTATTTATTAACAAAAAATTTATTAAAAAAACAAAAACCCGACTGCGTAAAAATCGAACATAAAAGATGGAAACAAGATCAAATGATAACATGCAGTCGGAGGCATAGTAGTAACAAATTGAACAGCAATACCTGTCCGACTGCATGTTGTTACTACTATGCCTCCGACTGCATGTTATCATTTGATCTTGTTTCCATCTTTTATGTTCGATTTTTACGCAATCGGGTTTTTTGTTTTTTTAATAAATTTTTTATTTCCTTCCTTTTAGTTGAATCTACTCATCAAGCCTTTTAATTTGATACCCCACACACAAGGTTTTACCGATTTTTTGTGTACTGACAAAATGGCGTCTAGCACCCGCCATATTGAATTTTCCGTGACGTCATGTACCCTATTTGAAATGTCAACAAAACCTTTCTTTTGTTTTGATTTTGATACCTATTATTTCCGAACCGTTCTATAGATGGATTCACGCATCGTCTAATGTTTGTAGGTCATTTACATTATTGTACAAAATCATACACACCGCACATAATGTAACAATAATATTGTTATTGTTATTCAGTACGTTAACAAGAAAGGTGATTTTTCGTAGAAAAATAAGATTTACTAGATTGATAGATGCACGTCTTCATGTTGATAATATGGTCGAGGAATTTTAACGTCGGCTCTTAAAAAACCATTAAATATTCGTGACGGATGTAGATATCTATATAGACGCACATAAATGTAGGTAGGCTGAATCTTAACCGGTAGCTAACTGATATCAACTAAAGTCTAAAATGTAGTGAACTGTGGAAAGGATCATAATTTATTATATCACCTCTGTAACGTTAATCTAGATTTAAGTTCATGTATTAACAAGAGGACAGTGTGGTGTAACGGTTAGCGTAGCAGGCCTTTGGATCACACTGTCGTGGGTTCGAATCCCATCTCCGCTCATGAATGTTTTGTGATGTCATTTAGTTTTAAGTTATTTGTTATTTGAGTTGATGTAATTAAAAGACGCTAATGACCTAAGTTGTCGACGCGTCTATAATCTACAAAAAATAAAATAAAATGTATTAACATAACATTGATAAGACGATCATATTCTATTTTTTAAAACCATCATTATTATTTGGGTCTAGCCCCAATTCTTATTTTCAATTTATTATTTTTTAACAATACCGAAATTAGAACCTGGGAAGGAGACGTAAAAAATCAAATTGTTATTTCGCTAGAAGTTAAACGTTTCTGATAGGTACCTATATCAAAGAACGTTCCAATATATTAAAATATTTGTATAGATTTTTTTGAACAGTTAAAACTAGTCTATTTAGCCTACGGAAATTTTATATAGACCACAGACAGCGCTGGCCTTAGCTTTTAATTTTGTTTGTTATGTTGCGGAGTTACTCTTTCTTCACTGATTCATTCGCGGATTAAGGTCGACCGTCCGAGTTGCTCCCCCCCAAAATCGGCACTGACTATAGGAGTAGATAATAGATTATAAATACAGATTGCAATCTACGAAAGAAACGTATAGTTTAGATATGGCCAGGATCCGCTTGTCGATGTACAATTTGGCGACATACATTTTTTTAAGATCAGAGCGCAGTCACCATCTATGAGTGATCCATTTTTTTTCTGAAACATGAAAATATAACACCACTTCGCCACATTGTCATTATCATGTCAACATTAAAACTGCATTTTAATTGTACGTAACCGATCAAATAATTGATAATAAAATAATTGAATGGTTAGCGGGTAACGGTTAGTTATCGGGTATCTGCAGATATAATTAACCAGATATAGTTAACCAGTGAAAACCAGATACTATTTCATCTAGATTCTAGGGTATGCAGATCTAAAAATTAACAAGTTTGATCATCTTTATTAAAAGGTAAAAATAACAATCCAGTGTTATCTAATTCAATTTATATCTGCGATATTTCAATACCTGTAAACAAACTTTTAAACAAATTTTAACATTTCCCTTTCATTTATTATGTTATTGTTATCATTTCACCAGAAAAATTATGAATTATGACTTATTGAAAATGTTCACCGAGGACATATTATCTATTGTTCTACCGTGAAACGAATTCGAGCTATTCAGCTGGATAGCTGACACCATGACTTACATAATTAACATTATTTATGTGACCAAAATCAAACCCGCTTAACGAGTTTTTGGTAATATTCTCTATATTTTCAGTTCGATTTTTTAACCTTTGTTTTCTGTATATTTGAACACGGATTTTTAACCCTCGAGTGGTCACCTGGAGCAGCAGCATCCAAAGTATGGGTCCTGCGGGCCAAATCCGGCTCGCGAGTCAATATTATTCAGTTCTACATCTGACCTCTTATAGCGCCTTTGATAAGAGATTGTATTAATTGAAATTTAAGGCTAACTAAATATTACGAAAGGCGGCACTGTAATTTTTTTAACCGACTTCAAAAAGGAGGAGGTCTCAAATATACTTTTTTTAAGTTCGGTCAGCCTTAACTTCTCAAGGGTTTAACCAATTTGAAGGATTTCGACTCCATTGTGTTCTGCAGGAAGATATCGAAGTAGTCCCATATAATTTTTACTTACATTGTTCAATAGTTTTTTTTTTCTAGTAATCAAATATCAAGAAAAAAATCGATTAAAACTTTTTATAAAACAAGCCGTGAGGTGGGTCGTTTATTAGGACTAAAGTGCGACCCTTGAGGTCCACACGACGAACTTCCCAGTTTGATAAATATTTAATAATAATAATTAAATTAGATATTACACAGAAAAGTAATCATTTTAATCATTAAAACATCAATACTTAAAAAAAAAAAAAAAAAAAAAAAAAAAAAACGGCTGAACCGATTTTTATAAAATTTATGTTGGATCAAAATGACGTTAACACGCCTCGATTGACACCCTTACGAAGTCGATATAATTTTTTATTCGCGAGATATTGTGTAAAATCTACTTTTTTTGAAGTTATTTGGTTAAGAAAAAAGAACGGCTGAACCGATTTAAAAAAAATTCCTTTCAGATCATATTTACGTTAATACGCGTCGATTGGCACCCCAACGTAGTCGATATCATTTTTCGTTCTCGAGATTTCGTCTCAGAAAGAAATGGACACATACGTACGTACGTACGTACGTACGTACGTACGTACGTACACACACACACACACACACACACACACAGACATCTTTCTAAAAGTAGTGTAAAAATAGTGTAGTGACCTTGAAACATAAAAATTTTTTTTCCTTTTTGATTTCGATTTTCGGACCCATTACAATAACTTCCAGTGGGAAGTTAAAAAATTGAACCACCTTCAAAAGAAGCCACTAAAAAGGGAAAAATAATTAAATTTTGATGTCGGTGTCAACTTAATAAAAGTATATAAAAAGTTTTATTATTAACTTCCCATTGGAAGTTATTGTAATGGGTCCGAAAATCGAAATCAAAAAGGAAAAAAAAATTTTATGTTTCAAGGTCACTACACTATTTTTACACTACTTTTAGAAAGATGTCTGTGTGTGTGTATGTGTGTGTGTGTGTGTACGTACGTACGTACGTATGTATGTGTCCATTTCTTTCTAAGACGAAATCTCGAGAATGAAAAATGATATCGACTACGTTGGGGTGCCAATCGACGCGTATTAACGTAAATATGATCTGAAAGAAATTTTTTCAAAATCGGTTCAGCCGTTCTTTTTTCTTAACCAAATAACCTCCAAAAAAGTAGATTTTATACAATATCTCGCGAATAAAAAATTATATCGACTTCGTAAGGATGTCAATCGAGGCGTGTTAACGTCATTTTAATCCGACATAAATTTTATAAAAATCGGTTCAGCCGTTTTTTTTTTTTTTTTTTTAATTATTGTTAAAAATAAATAATAATTATGTTTTAATGATTAAAATGATTACTTTTCTGTGTAATACCTAATTTAATTATTATTATTAAATATTTATCAAACTGGGAAGTTCGTCGTGTGGACCTCAAGGGTCGCACTTTAGTCCTAATAAACGACCCACCTCACGGCTTGTTTACTTTTTATTTTATCTAAAAACGAAGTTGAAAACGAAAATAAAAACGAAAATGTTGAGCGACACGTAGAATTCTGTCAATGTAAAGTATGTGAGAAGGCAGTACTTAGGTGGTCTGGCTCTGGGATAACATTTGTCCAATACAAATAATGAATGTTCATCGCATGTAATCTAAACGAGAATAATCAGCTGAACCACTACACAACTGGAGAACTGAAACACAATAGATGAGTCAATGTCACTCACGTGGAGGAAATTGTCACTTTAATTGATTGTTTCCAATCGTTTTCTGGGAGGTGCACTGGATAAAATGCAACTGTTTTCATATATCTGTCAAAAAAAGTAAAGGATATAATATATCCAGCTCCCACGTTACTCTCAAGAGATGTGTAAACCATAGAGATATTATGAATAGAGTAGGGGAGCCACTCAAAAACGCATTGGTGCCATTGATAGAGATAAAGAATCAATGTGTATTTCTATCTTTTCTATCACATATCAGAAGACAAAGAAAAGAGAAACTATGCTTTTTCTATCTCTTTTTGCCAACCTGACACTCTCACCCAACATCTGTGCCTATGACTTCCCATATCTCCATGGTGTAAACATTCAGATTCAAATAAGATGGCAGCTACATATAACCTAAAAAAAATGTTAACAACTGACCAAGTAGAGTAGAATATGAGCTTTTCGTCACTTCCGCGACACACCTCTGTGACATTTCATCGAATCACTCTAGCAGTTTTTTGGGAAAGAGGATAGTAAAGATGTTTACACGTCAACAATGAAGTGATCTTTAAGTAGCATGAAACAGACCTTTGACCATCTCATTAATTTGGTTTTTATGACTAAACCCAAATCAAGGTGCTGTTAAACGAATTTAAGAAGCATAAAATCTACTCCCTAACTTTTTACTGTCCACTTAGATTGTAAAAACAATGAACAAGTTTAGTCAATGCTTAGCCAGAGGTATTTATAAATGATTGTATATTCAGCGTGACAGAATTAATGGTGTAAGTTTCCATATTGATTCAAGCCATTCTCCCTTTTTAGGTCCTGACTCGGCCGATCGCGTTAACATAGATCTGATGTTTGGCATTGTTTGTTGACACCAAACGTCGCGAAATGTCGATGCAATTGATTTAAATATTGACTGCACAAGGCAGTAACCCAACTCGCGTCCTGTTGCATTTGAATACTAGGCAATGATGGAAATATGAATAGGTACACAGACCCGTATTTCTCGGTTAGTTAGGACATTTGTGTGTTTGTTTTTTTAAATCAGGCTTATTTATAGTCCAAGTACCATTTTAGTATTAATTTTCCTAATAATAAACGGAAAATACTGGGCTATTTTTACAAGCTTTTATTTAACTTGCAATGTATGTTAGTTAGTTAGTTAGTTTGTTTGTGTGTTTGTTTAGGTCAAAACTTGCAAATCAATTTTAAACGACTTCCACGTATCCAATCGATTTGAAATTTTGTACACATATGTATTCCCGATGACAATCCATGAATAAATCGTTTTTAGAAATAAATTCAACCCCTAAGGGGTTCAAACGAGGATGTAGGATTTAATCAATGCCCAGGCTAAATCACTGAAGCTAGAAACTTGAAATTTGGACAGTTGGTTCCTTTTCTGACGTAAGCATCCAATAAGAAAGGATTTCTCGAAATTCAACTCCTACGAGTGTCAAGGGGGATAAAATTTTGAAAGACTAAAATGAACAAAATAAATATAAGCAAAAAAAACTTTTTAGAGACAAGCTTTTATTTAAATGCACTAAAAAGGAAAAAATAATTTTTAATAATTTAGGTTCATAATTATAAAAGCGTGCGTCCTGAACTCTATGATAGTTTATTAGTCACGACCCACACTTTTATAATTATGAACCTAAATTATTAAAAATTATTTTTTCCTTTTTAGTTTAAATAAAAGCTTGTCTCTAAAAAGTTTTTTTTGCTAATATTTATTTCTAAAATAAATCGATATATCGTAGGCATGTTTTAAAAAAAAACTGTTCATATTTTTAAAAAAAAAATCGGCGTCTTATAACGTTTTAAAAATGCAATTACCAAAAATAAGCTGATGATATACCCAAACTCTGGGTAATTATTATATTTCAACACATTGTAATTTGTAACTACTGTTATCTGTGTGACGTCAAAACCACAAATATCGAATCGGGTGTGCTCGATCACCCCTTATAATTAGAATTTTTAGCAAATTAAATTCATTTGTAGCGTTTGTGGTGGGCAGTTCAAACAGTTTAGAGAACTTTTTATCTGTACTCCATATACAGTGTTGATGCATATTTGTGCAGTGAAATTATATTTTTTTTAGGTTATGTGTAGCTGTCGTCGTATTGGAATGTTTTTTTTTTATTTCAATCTTCACTATAATTATTATTAATTGAATATTATTTATATGTGACACACATCCATGTAAAACTTTAAAATCTGCCAATTTTCATGACAGCTAATCATAGTTCAATACATTAGAGTCCCAATCAAATCTACAAATTCCTAAACTTGCAAATAGACGAACATACAGAACTGAATGAAATAGTACATCCACTTTGCAAGCAATAATTTACTTCTGAAGAAAAAACTATAGTTTCTTTCATGTTTTCGAAGGCCTGATTTCATTATTTCTTTAAAAAATTTCGAAGTTTTAGAGGAAAAATTGTTTTGATATTTTTTCATTAAAAAAAAACAAAATTTTTGAAAACTCTATAGATGAAAAACAAAGCAAAGAATTTAAATTATAAGGGGAAAAATATCAAAACAATGTCTTTTCTGACATTTAGACATTTATTTAGATATGTTGTGTTCAAAAGCATATAGGGCTTGAGAATAGCCGAGAGTGTAGCGGCGCTGTTGTTTACATGGCGTTGCTTTGGTCCCTCTATTACAAGTCCCCAGTTCTCGGGTTCTAGCCCGAGAGCTGGTAAAAGTGTCAATTGGATTTTCAATTTATTATTAAAAAAAAAAAAATAATGAATTGAAAATATGAATTGGTGCTAGGCCCAAATAACCTTACCTGTTGGTGGTCTTTAAAATACAATACAATTCAAAAGCATATAGTAAAATACCTATGTTAAATGTTTGCATTCGTCTTTTAAGACGCTATAACCCAAGTTGTCGACGCGTCTATAATCTACAATAAATAAATAAATAAAAATTGCATTCGTTCAGAAATAATTTATTTTACAGATTGGTGTATTCATTATGCAAATAGAATTAATACTGCTATAGTGAAATCGTATATACTGTATTATATTATGATAGCTTTTGGGGCTGCGAATTAATTCACATTTTTGCAGAAATTTTAACAATTTATCAGCCACTCTTTTTATGTCCAGATCGTTCGGGATACATCAATTACTTTGAGTAGATAAATCAGTCAGTCAGTCATTCTATTCAACTGTAATATACAGTATGAGTCTACTCGAAATACTGACTGAGACTTGAGAGTCATGGGTTCACGTCGCCGCCGCCGCCGGGGCCATGGCACTGGATATGATGAGAGCGTGCGCCTCGGGCCGCCGCGAGAACACCTACCGCTAGGCTAATACCGCACCATGACTGAGCACTGCGCCCCACGGATCACCATTGTACCTTTAAATACCTCGCAGCGTGGGATTTCTATACCACATTTCCGTTTAGACGGTGACTCACATTACCCATATGCACTGATACCGCACATACATCGACGAGAAATAATCACATCATGTATGTAATGAGCACATAATTGATGAATCGGTTTTCTATTGATTGCGGAATAGAAATCACAATTAACTTTATACATTAATAACGCTTGTTCAATGCCTTGTATTATGTTACGTTTAGTAATAACGATGGGTTTACGTTCATGCCTTGATATTATGTCATAACAAACATCACAAACAAATCACAGCATCACCATTCGTCACATTTCTTCTATTATTATTGTTACGGATCACCCTGTATATAAACGGCAGGCAAGAGTTCTGAGAAACGGGGTGTTCTTACTGTAACAACTAGTACCTGCGCAATAGTTCTAGAGAAAGCGAGAACGCACTAGGCTTACGCCACGCATTATACAGCGTGTCCACGAAAGTTCTTTACAAATGGAATTTTTTTTTATTAATTATTGGAGCAAAAATTTTTTTCTGTGGAAAAGTTCTGCTACGTCCAAAACCTCTAAAACACCAAAGAAAATTTTTTTCGGCCTAAAGTTATACGAGGAAAATCAAAAAAAATTATCTGTGATTTTCAAGATTTTCGCAAAATTAGTTACATAATCAAATTTAATTCAAAATTATAACATAACTAACTTCTAAGTAATTATTTATTCAGAATTATAAATCAGAATTCAACATGTCCTCCATCTCTCTCCATACAAATAAAAAAATTTTCTTTGGTGTTTTAGAGGTTTTGGACGAAGCAGAACTTTTCCACAGAAAAAATTTTTGCTCCAATAATTAATAAAAAAAAATTCCATTTGTAAAGAACTTTCGTGGACACGCTGTATATAGACAGTCAGTACGAGTGAGTGAGGGGAATCAGTCAACGGTGAGTCACGCTTTCAAGTCTACGGTGGAGCAGTAATATAAATAGTGCCGTGATATTAATAACCAAATTGATAAAATAAATACTAGTGTAGTGGTAATAATTATTACGAATTATTGTATATAGTTGTTTTGTTTTGCTTTGTAATTACTGTTTAGTTATTGTTTACTTGTGTTGATTGTTAGAATTGACTTTTCGTTGTTGCGTTCATTATTATTGTGTTTTTAATTATTGTAAATAAATATTTATTCCGCCAACTCAGAAAACAGTTTTGTAACATTATTATTATTATAAGTGTGGATAACGGGAAGACAGCCAGAAGTAAATACAAATTAGTTATTCATATTTTAATAAATCGACGTTTCGTGAAAATTTTTCACATCTTCAGGATCATTAAGTAGAATAACACGTAAAAGTAGTTAAAATTACATTAAAAAAGGTAATGTTAATAACATATAGAAATATTTTTGACCTAATAAACATACAGAAAAACGTAAGATGAAACTTAATCAAAAACAATGGATAAATAGAGTAGGATCTTTCAATACCAGAAGCAGACAGAATCTATTTATTTACTTCTGGCTGTCTTCCCGTTATCCACACTTATTATATCAAGATATAGCCGTTATTTCTTTTAATATTATTATTATTTTCAACTAACTGTATTTATACTCTGCGTTGCCCGGAATGGTAGCCCTCTGTTATGACAATATTCTAAATTTTCGAGTCCAATTGAAATTGAATAAGTATACATAAATTGACAAAATCCATTTATATCTCTACTTGATATTTGAATTAAATCTAACCGATTAATATTTTCTTTAGTACATATGATCATATTTGGGATTTATTTTAATGTACATGACGCTAACGACCTCAGATGTCGAGCGTCTATAATTTACAATTCATTCTTTAATGTACATTTAGGAAGTTGAAGCTTATCGCACATTTGCTTATTTAAATATTTTGTGGAACAGTGATTTTTCTATGGAAAAGAAACATACAATTTGAAAAAATATTCTTTGTAATTTACAGAGCTAGAAAAGTTTGTCTTTTCAAAGCTTTCATTATTCTATAACTTTCAATATCGGAAATGACAATGTTATTTTTCTCAATACTTTTTCAGAAATCATTTGATACAGTAAAGTTAATCAGCTGTACAGGAGCAGTCTAAATATGAAAAAAGATGAAAGTGTGAAATGATTTTGACGTGAATACTAGGACGGCATTTTAGAAATATTAGATGATACGGAAATAGTCGGAAATGTTGTAAAATAAGTGCTGTTACTATAGTTGTAGAAAATAATTGAGTAGTTGTTATTATAAAATTTTTTCTGTAAAAGCTAATTTTTCTTTGTGTGTTTAACAAATTGATTAATAACAAAACTCCCATAGTAAGTGGTTAACATGTGATGTATTTCTTTCCATGACATCGAATACAAATATTTGTGTTTAACGGTTTTCACGTCATCTGTCTGTACCCGCGATACAGACATACTCATTTTTTTTGCTTTTTAGTTTTAAATTATAGAAGTTTTAATTGATTAACCCTGCATAAAAAATTTCAATCGAATAGCATTGTACTGAATGAAAGCCGAGTTCACTTGTAGTATCAAGTATATAGCATCATTATACAAAAGGAGGTTATTGTACCGACTTTTAATATGTGTTTGTCCATTATAAACGATTACAAGTCACATTCTTATTTGCTCGCATTAGAATATAATTCGTCAGTTACATTCACACTGAATATATTATTCATGTACCGAAACACCCACCGTCTAATGTGTAGGAGCAAATCGATCCAGCAATATCCAGCACGTACCATAGATATTGACAAGCATATCTAGGGCTTTGCATGAAAAGAGACTAGATTTTTTAAATGAAAAAAAAACTTTTTAACATAAAAGAAACCTCCTTCAAAAAAGCCACTAAAAAGAGGAAAATAATAAAATTTTGAGGTCTGCGCTAATTTAATTTCTAAAACTTTATGTACTTTCATTTTTTTAAATTGGCGCCGACCTCAAAATTTTATTATTTTCCTCTTTTTTGAAGGAGGTTTCTTTTTTGTTAAAAAGTTTTTTATTTTTAACACGCTTTTATTAGCTTCACTTGTATGTTTGCTTGTTTGTAACCGACTTCTTTGAACTTGATTTTGACCAACTTTGAACGGTCAGATTGAACTGAAACTTTGCATACTTATCAAGGACCGACGACAATACAATAATTCAATAAGTTTGTCCCATTATCCTGACCAGGATCTCCAGGACTAAAAAAAAAAAGCAAAAAACTTCAGATTGAACTGAAACTTTGCACACTTATCAAGGACCGATGACAATACAATAATTCAATAAGTTTGTCCCATTATCCTGACCAGAATCTCCAGAACTAAAAAAAAAAAAGCAAAAAACTTCAGATTGAACTGAAACTTTGCACATTTATCAAGGACCGATGACAATACAATAATTCAATAAGTTTGTCCGATTATCCTGACCAGAATCTCCAGAACTAAAAAAAAAAAAAAAGCAAAAAACTTCAGATTGAACTGAAACTTTGCACACTTATCAAGGACCGATGACAATACAATAATTCCATAAGTTTGTCCCATTATCCTGACCAGGATCTCCAGGACTAAAAAAAAGCAAAAAATTTCAGATTGAACTGAAACTTTGCACACTTATCAAGGACCGATTACAATACAATAATTTCATAAGTTTGTCCCATTATCCTGACCAGGATCTCCAGGACTAAAAAGCAAAAATAAATTATAATTTAAAAAAACTAAAAAACACGCTTTAATGAACTAAAAAGTAAAAAATAAATAATTTTATTGTAAAAAAGCGTAGGGTAGTATGAAAATATGATACAGAGCACTCCACGCTTTTTTACAATAAAATTAATTATTTTTTACTTTTTAGTTCATTAAAGCGTGTTTTTTAGTTTTTTTAAATTATAATTTATTTACTTTTTAGTGGCTTTACAATACGTGGTTTGCATGTTATTATAACCGACTTCTGTCTTGATATTTGATTACTAAACTAAAAAAAGAAAAGCACTGAACCGTAGTAAAATGAATGTGGAACCACCCTGAAAGTATTCCCTATTAAATAAAACAAGAATCATTGAAATCGGTTCACAAATGCCGGAGATAATATGAGGTGACCTACATACGTAACATACATTAAAAAATACATAATCTTAAGAAAATATCAATACAAAAGTTCAGATCTCAAGAGAACGCGTTTCAAGATTTTTAATCTGTCTGTCTTTCTGTATTGGCAACACTCAAAAACGGCTGAACCGGGCTGAAGCGATTTGGCCAAACTTGGTATTCCTAGATAATCAGTTCGTACCCAAACTGAAAGTAGGTATAGGCTAATTTTTTCCTGAATACGCTCGGTTTAAGTCCCGAGATCGATGTTCCAAGAGCGAAGCCAAGGGAAAAAGATATAATGATAATAAAAAAATCTTAAAATCGATATTTAGTTGTTCTGCAGCTGGTCGACGATTTGTCAGACCCTAATTTATAGCCGATCAGTTAAATACTGATAATGATCATTTACATATCGCATCAAAAACTACTTGATCATCTTGTATCGTCGGATCAACTGGAGGAAATAAAAGCAACGAATTAAACAGTTGTAACCGATTTTGTTTATCACGCTTCTAATTACTATTGTTATTAATATGATGGGATTTTTTGTTGATCTTTCAATTCTTCATTTAACTCGTCATATTTTTTGTCCGATATTTTATTTTTCATTTGTTAACACTACCGTGATTACTTTATACAAACTGTTCAAAACAAACCGCCTCCAAAATTAAATTTATTACAGTCAATTGCACCGGCTAGTAAAATTGCAAGATAGCCGGATACCAGATAACAAAAAAAATTGTTGTCGAATACCGTATAAACCTGTCAGATATATTTTGTCGGATATACGAAAAATTATCTGCAGGGGACACAAATTCTACAAATTTAAATATGTACACCGTAAATTTAATCCGTTTTTCACGAAATATTTATTAGCAATAAATAGAAAAAATTCGAAATATTATTAAAAAACGTTTTCTTAAAGTTTTGAAAATTATCTCTTATAGAATGAAATAAAACAAAAAATTAAATACAGTTAAATTAACCAAATTGTGTTTTTTAAAGTTATTTTATTATCCGATCAGATACAGTATACGAGGTTATATCGGATAATGCAATCCTATAATAGCTAGACAGCAATACGTTGCTTACAAATCACTCCCTTAAACCCTTGGGTCAATCATTTTTTAAGTTGTGGCAGTATTTCATAGTAAACACTGAGATATTTTCAATGGCAAGTGGCCGTAACTGTGAAATCAAGATTATTTATATTTTGTTATACTAATACAGTTATGACGCCAAATCATGTGTAGGTACAATAAATTTTAATTTCAGGGTTATATCACCGCAAGTGGTATTATGTCGGTATTGTCAGTGTTTGTGCGTTGTGTTTTAATGAATTTTTGTTGTTTAATAATTTCGTGACAAATAATTACGGATTGACGTTCCAGGCGATGTATAACGAAACGACGTTTCTAAACACTGCACCATCACTCTTCTGCGCTGTATGGATGTGCATGTGTGTTCTACTGGCATGTACCTGCAGTCGTCGCGACTAGAAGTTTCAGTTCTGTAGCGAGTAGTGTAAAATACACAGTCCATTTTTGTACAAAAGGTAAGTCAATAATCCTTGATTAATAATGTTAATAATGTCTAATTGCCGGTTGATCGTACATTTTAATCACGATGTTTTTTTAATCACAATTTTGACAGCTACGTCTTCATTGGTTGCTGAGTTTCGTTACCATAGCAACCTGTCATTTAACAGTGTGATAAAAAACATCGTGATTAAAATGTAGATACGATTAACCGGCCATAAATATTTTTTTTAACTGCAGTAAAATTAAACGGTTTGCACTTACGAGTATACGAAATACAAATACTTGTTTATTTTAACACAAAAATATTTAATAGAAAACGGATAAATAAATCTAAAATTGAAGTATAATGGAAGAGTTTTTAAGTTCCATTTTGTAATTTTGGATAAAAATAAACTCAATTTTAATTAAATCTTATAAATGATTGCATTTCATATTTTAAATCAAAATAATCTGCGGTCTATCCATAACACTACAAAAATTCTAATTGCAGCTTAAAAGTTTTTACAGTCGTACTTAACCTCAAAATTAAAACTGGTAAAGACCACCAACATCTATACTGTTATTTGAACCTAGCACTAATTCATATTTACAATTTATATTTTTTTAATAATAAATTAAAAATCCAATTGATACTTTTACCAATTCCCGGATTTGAACCTAAGAATTCTAGGTGCTTGTAATAGAGGAGTTATGGAAACGCCATATAAACAAAAGCATTGCTCCAAATCTTGATCGTTTCCGGGCTGGTAGGCCGTGGTCCGATGGTATTTCTACCTGACGTTTCGTCTACAACTACAGTAGACATTTTCAAAGCCGCAGTTGTAAACGAAACGTCAGGTAGAAATGCCATCGGATCACGGCCTACCAGCCCGGAAACTATCAACATTTGTAACAACGCAGGTCGTGAAAGCTTATACACTTGGATAAAAGCATTGATACACGCTCGACTATTCTCAAGTAATTTTTTTGTTCTCACTATGCCTATGGTCTAAGTATAGAATAATGCAATTCTCAAAAGGCGGGCGTACGATGAAAGATTATCCAGCGCAATATTTCCAACTTTGAGTAATCGAGCTCTATGCGTCATACATTAAGTTGACCTGGTGACAGTCATCACTCGGAGATGTTATCTACAAACACGCGCGCTTAGAACAACAAAAGACTACACGGCTATAACAGAAAAAATGATCTCGCGGTTGTAGAAAAACGGAGAAACAAACACATACTTATATTGTGTACCTAAGCTCTTTATATAAAAACCATAGCTAGAATAAAAGTCTATTGACAGCGCGTACTCGACGCGAAAAACTATTTCCCTTCCACGTCATTTCGAAACTTCCTTCTTTCTTGAAAATTTGAAGATTCCATTAGATACTAATCGGAAGAACTACAGACTATCTGCAATGCTTTTTCCAGCTGTTCTCGTTATGTTTATCTTTCCATAATCCCTTCAACGCCGTTTCAAATCTTCCTTCTTTCCTGAAACTTTTGAAGATTACATAAGATACTAATCGGAACTCTCAGCAATGATTTTCCAATAAATTTTGTTCTAGTAATGTTTTTTTTCCATAATGCCTCCCACACCATCAAATCTTCCTTCTTTCCTGAAAATTTGAAGAATCAGTAAGAACTAATAGAAAGAACTACAGACTTTCTACAATATTTCTCCAACAAATTTTGATCTAGTAATGTTTATTTTTCCATAATGCCTCCCACGCCGTCAAATCTCCCTTCTTTCCTGAAACTTTGAAAGTTCCATTTGATATTAACCAGGTGAACTGCAGACTTTCTTCTATATGCTTCTCCAACAAATGTTGTTCCAATTATTGTTTATCTTCCATAATCATTTTCACTCCGTGTCAAATCTTCCTTCGATCTTGAAGAATCCATAAGATACTAATCGGAAGAGATTTTCTACAATGCTTTTCCAGTTATGTTTTTCTATTTATTTATTTATATATCTACTTGTTTTTTTACATTTTTAGTATACTTACAAATAATTATTTAAGTTTTCCTACCCAGCTTGGCAGTACTGCCAGTTCCAGGGTAATAATTCCTTCCACGCCGTTAAATCTTCATTCTTTCCTAAAACATGAAGATTCCATGAAATACTAATAAATTGAAAAGACTGTGTCCTTAAGACCACACGGTAGAAGTGAACCAACAGAGTTGTCTAGTTCTTAAATAGTGTATCAGTAGCGAACCTCCACTCTATACTAGTACCTCGGTTGTATTTTTTGCTCTTTTACCCTCACCACTACTTCCATCAAGCTTTTCGTTACACTGCTCGATCGGAATCATTCCTACCTACCGCGTTTATAGAAGTTTAACTTCCAAAGCGACTCCCAGTGGACGAGCACCTTTTTCTTCGACAAATCCTCACAGTCCGTAGTGTCACAGCACGGCGGTCGTAGCAATAGAACGTGTTTAGAATAGCGCGGGCTGTTTGTGTTTTTGACGGATTTATTATTTAATATGTCGCGCCGCCAAGGATGCGAAAGTTAAACGCACACACATACAAATTTAACATAATTTTATGTACATATTATTATATACAACAAATGACACACTATCCGTATCAACTTTGTGGCCCTCCCGGTGTGGTCGGTTGCATCAAAACTTTTCGCAACCAATTTATTTCAAATCAAAAACAATTTTTTCGAAATTGCGAAATTACACCTAATCGTAAATTGTATTCAGGACGACTCTTAATAGACCGAGAGCTAGTGACAATTTTTTGGTGTTATTTATTCAAGGCCTTATTTTTGTGAAGATGTTGAGGGAGGAATATTAAAATGCCCTGAGTAAGGGATTTTGCTAGATAGCGGTATGGGAGGAATGCAGACTGCCCCCAACATGTAACAAAAAAATGGTCACAATTATTAATGATTCAAGGCTTAAACTGTCTGTGTAGCTTTTCGGTGACCCAATAATGCCATTATAATATTTGCAGATTGATTGATCAGTATTAAAGGGGTGGCAGATCACCCTAAACGTATCATGTACCCGACGAAATTTATATTATTAGTTCTAGGTTCAAATTTTAATATGTTGTTACGGCGACTGTTTTAAGCATATATTTCAATTTGCAGAACAAAATGTCGGTAATGAACCCCCTTGTAGAATGATATAAACACCTAGGCGAGCAAGTTTCCCTCTAAGAGAGGGGGTTAATACCGATATTTTGTTCTGCAAATTGAAATATGGTCCTGTAGTTCAGTTAACTGGAATTTTTTAATAATGTGCAATTATATATCTGAAAATTGATAATGTTTTATACGTGTCGCACCAGATAATAAATAAAATATCTTACTTATCTGATCTCCTATAATTACTCCAGAAAGGATGTACATTGTACAGCTTAACGGAGACTACGAATTACTGGAATATTTTGATACTTTTTTAAGAAAACAAGAATAAAAAAATAACTCATTTAGGATAAACGAAATAAATAGGACAGAGTGTAATGAAAAATGCAAGATTATTTTTCAATTCATTCAAACATATTTTATAAACAAATAAAATAAAAAAAAACTGACCACCAATAAAATTCCAATTGAAATTCCATTCGTAGAAAAAACTAGATACACAAAATCCAACTGGCATGGCATAAAGAAACCAAGAGTGCGATTCTGTAACGTACTTATAGCGCTATAAGATTATAGTTTCTGAATCTTATGATGGTACAGAAGTGCATTTACAGTGGATTGAAACTCAATAAGATTCCTAGATAGCGCTGTAAGTACGTTAGAGAATCGCGCCATTAGCGCTAAAACACAAATAGCTGTACGTTATAGCATACTTTACATATTTCACTTTGTTCTGTTTTTATTATGACAGCCCTATAAATAATTGATATCCGTATCAAGCCAAGACAATTCTATTATGCTTCTGTTTATTCTTGACAATTCGGTAGCCATATAAAAGATGATGACACGTAAGTCTTAGTTGAATCCATATCAATATATTATTATAAAAAACCATTGTCCTGTGATGCAGAAGGCATTTCTGCTCGACATTTGGGAATATAATGTATATAATTTAAAAACATAAGTATTTATGGTAACTAAACAAATGGACAGTGTTCTGCTATAACTACCTACTAAAACCAGTTAAATCGGTTGCACTTTTTTTCAAATTGCACTTTTTGAAGTGAAAACTTCCTTAGGCGCGTTAGGCACTTTTTGCCTGGGTACTGAAAAAATGTGAAGCGTTCGCAACTACTTCCGTAAGAATTCGCAACCCGACCGTAAGAATTCGCAACATACTTATATCATAAAAACGGGCGTGTACATACTGCCACCCATAGCGCAGTTGGTTTAGTCTTTGCGTTCTATGCATAGGAACCTGGGTTCGAGACCTAATGGCAGCATAGAATTTTTGGCGTTTTTTTTTTCTAAATTCTACATGATATT
The DNA here is from genome assembly GCA_039654895.1 of Mongoloraphidia duomilia. NCBI lineage: Eukaryota > Metazoa > Arthropoda > Insecta > Raphidioptera > Raphidiidae > Mongoloraphidia > Mongoloraphidia duomilia. Next base: position 14,575,678 of record CM077522.1, read on the forward strand.
TATTTATATATTTTTTTATTTTTGTTATATTCTTTCTTTGACAATAATTATAATTTTTTTTAAACCAAGGTGGAATTAATTAAAAATACAATTTTAGTATTTTTGTAATAAATTATTTTTAGTTCTTAAATGTGCTATAATATATGACACCAAAAATTAGAAAATCTGAAGTTTTCACTTCTGTCGTGTGGTCATAAGCACACACCCATTTTTTTAACAAAGCATAATTTGTGTTCAATCACTTTTCTTTATTCTAAATTACGTCTTGATTGATTTTTTATTATGAAAAATGAATTTAAACAGTAAGTTAGCCGGTTGTTACAGAATATCGTTCAAATAATTTTGAATATAAATACCTACTAAGTATATACTATAAATACCTACTATAAAAATTAGATTGTTCATTCAAAATTCAGAAAAACCTCAATAGACGATCAGTTAGTCAATGAGTTAACGTTCAGTTTTATTATATAGTGATCCCACCAAAAACATAAATATGAAAAAGGGGCCAAGTTCGTTACAAAGAACATTTTCCCCGAAAAAAGAATTGCTAGGTCTCAGTGGATGCCAAGTTTTTACTTGGCAAATTTACACACACGAATCATTTATTTATACTTAGTATAAAACGTGAAAACTTGGCCCCCACTTAGATCTCAATTCTTTTTTCAACGAAGCTGTTCTTTGTACCGAACTTGGCCTCTTTTTCACATTTATAATATTGGTGAGATATCAATATCTACTTTTTGTAAAGTTACATTCTATTTAAATATTATCTAGACACATATAGTTATTCATCATACTCCCCCCTCGCGGGAAATTCTCCCCCTACGAAGCGAAGTCGGGCTGGTTCTGTTTATAATATTAGTAGGATTCCGCCTATACATAGTCAGTGTTTGCCGAACTTGGCTGACACACGTTGCCGTGTGTCTAGATATTCTAATATCATGCGGCTAATATTAATGATACTTTGTTAGCTAAACATCTGGTCAACTTTTATATTATTTATGAATATAACATTGTCTCATACCGCATTCATTATTTGCTATTCGTGAGTTTGCATATGCCTAATATGGCGTAGATATTGCAACGTACCTTGTATACTGTACAAACCAGTGGTTTTCAATCTTTTGTTCATTTATAAACCAATTAATGATGTGCCAAATATCTTCAAAAAATCCATTAATTATAGTATAGCAATTAATCTTAATGCTAGTTTCATAATATAATTCTGATTATTGTTTTTTAACTATTGGGCTATAGTAAAAAATTGCATTAAGTGATTTTTTGAACTATAAATGATAACAATAATGGTTTTTTACTTATTGATAAACAAAACAGCATTCTCAATTAAGCGAAATTTAGCTAGGTATGTCTAGGTGAAATAATAATTTTTTGCGGTATATTTTTTCTATTTTCAAAAATCACGTTTTTTTAATTTCCCTGCTTTTTGCAAATCTGTAACGTTTTTAAACTAAGATCTTGGTGCTTAATCGAATTCACGTGCTTTTTTCTATAAGAATACCTAATTTGGTAATTTTATATACAGGGTGTCCAGATAAGGTGAGCAAAAAATTCAGGGGGTGATTCTACTTGAAAAATTAATGCCACAAGTTCATGTAACATTTTTCCGAAAACTCAAAAATACCGGATTTATAGGGCAACAAAGAATGTTTTTTTAAATCGTTTTTTTCTAATAAATTTTTTGCTAGCCTACCGATTGTCTTCAAATTTGGCACACTTATCACTAATGTTCTTTTATATACGCGTTCCAAATTTAACTTAAGTCTCATAAACCCAAAGGGCATAAACTGCCCTTGACCTTTAGATAAATGACCTATAAATTTTGTTTGAAATTTTTTAATTTTGACGACACATAATTCAAGGGCATCAAAAAATCTTCAAAAAAGATCCTCTTCTTACATCACGATAAAATGAGCTGTTTTCGAGAAAAACACTTTTAACTATATGGTAACATCGAGCTACGCCGCCTACGTGACATGCATTATTATTATGGGTTAGCTGGCGGAAAAAACATTTTTTGTTGCCCTATAAATCCGGTATTTTTAAGTTTTCGGAAAAATGTTACATGAACTTGTGGCATTAATTTTTAAAGTAGAATCACCCCCTGAATTTTTTGCTCACCTTATCCGGACACCCTGTATACAGTACCTATTATCTATAGAGACTTTACGACATTTTTAAAAATAACAAATGTTAAAAAATTAATTTATTAAAAATATGTAATTTTTAGGCACGACCTATTAATAATAATAATTAAAGCTAGTTTAAAAATAAAATATGTCTAATCAAGAAACACACCCAATTTTTTAAGTACCTGTACATTGAAATTCAATTATTTTAATATTTATCATTATTTTACGGAACCGTTCTTAATTTTACAAGCTACGAAATCCCGAAATTCCGAGAAAGATCAGTTTAAAAACACTGGTGTGTAAAAACTTAACACAGAATTTGTCATGAGCTTATTTGTACAATTCTGCATGTACTTAGACTACTCACATAAAACTGCAATATTAATGACTGCTAAATGTGGAAAATGTACTTACATTTTTTCACATTTAATTAGCATAAGAATATTATAATATGCTAATTTATTTATAAAATCGTAAAAATATCAGTTCGTTTTCATAATAATTAATGCTGATAGTCGACAGACGAAGTTCTCAAACCATTGAAGTCTGAACGATTTTTTAAAGTTGAAGCAAATTAAGTTTGAAAAGCGTTTCTCACATCAATTAAAATATTGACTTAGGAATAGCCGAGCGTGTAACCATATCATTTTTTATATTACTTTCTCTTTTGCAAAGCCCAAGTAAAAACCGACTTTTTTGAAAAATCTACAACAAATCAATTTTATCTTTATCTCGCAGTAGATACCTACTATACGCACGACTCTCTTTCTCTTAGCATTTTTTTTACTTTGCCGTTTTCTCTATTTTGTATATACATGCGGTACAACAAGAAAAATAAAAAAAAACCTATTAACATGTGAAAGGCACCGATTTCTGTAGCATGTTGTTGTCCTTGTCAAAAAAAACATTTCTGTTGATAATTTTTGAAGATTTGAGAACAGCCAAGCGTGTAGCAATTCCACTTTTTCATAGACGTTTCCATGGTTCCTCTATTACAAGCCCCCAATTCCCATGGATTTTAATCCAAGTACATACTGGTAAAAATGTGAATAGGATTTTCAATTTATTTAAAAATATGAATTGCTACTAGGCTTAAATAAAAAAAAGATGATTTTTGGCATCATATTTCATAACAAAAATAAGCTAAAACAGGATTTGTACACAATTTGCTCGAATCTGCCCGGTAAAGGTACGACACAGAACAAATGGCACTTTTGGAAAATAGCAATAAACGAGGGCCAGCGCACTCCATCAGATAAGTTCGATCCAGTTGTAAAAACAGACTTTTCTCTATTATGTTTTTCAAAAGTGTAGTTTGTTCTCTACCGTACCGGGCCGGTCCAAATCAATTCAATGCATGTCTTGCTTTAAGAAAATAAACGTCAGTAAACAACATTGAAGATTAATAAATCATTTACGTTATTCGATTCCATATACCGGCTAGTCAATTAACGTTTAACGGAAAACGCATCACACTTTTAAAAGTGATTAAACAAACTATTTTGTGCCAGTTTAAATTAACTACTGTGTTTTTTTTCTCTCTAAACCCATGAATTTTAATAAGCGTCCACACCTCCGTATGTTGGCCAGGTGTAAAGTCCCATCAACACGTTAAGAGATTAACAAAACTGAAAGGTTTAATTACACCTTTACCGGACTAGAAATATGTTTAAATAAAAATTGTAAGTTTGAATTTTGCAACTACATTAAAAACTGCGTCTAGAACTTTTTTAACAAATTAAACGAATGTCCTGGAACAGTACTCTGCCAGCTCAATTAACAATTACCTAACTGCAGGTTAAAACGTAAACACCCGCAAAACCTAATTAATAATTAATTAATAATAATTAATACTCTAATAATACAATCTCCAATCATAGTACTAGTGTCGCGTTAACAGTAAGTTTGACAGGGAAACCTTCTGGCCGACCCTTAGTATTATTCTGCAGTAAAGTTTATAATATTGTCTCAGCTGTGACCCTAGTGTGCCAAACCAGCTTTTTTAAATTTAAAAAAAAGTTCAAAATTCAGAAAGTAAAACATAATTGAAAAAATAATCATATTGATGATGTTAACTTTGTTGACGAAAAACAGCTCAAGATTTTAATTTTATTCTGGTGTCGGTGTTTAAAAGATTTAGGGACTTTCCCAATGGTTTAATCGATCGGTTATTTTTGAGTAAGATCAATTTAAAATTTAAAATACTACTTTAATGATGTGGCAGGCTCCTCTCAGAGGTCGGCGCACTAGGCCGGGGCTTTGTATGCCTTGTGGATAAGATGACTCTCTGATAGTCACAATTCACAATCTATAAAGGTATTGTCAACTTAGATTTTCTCACAATGCGACCAATGACCAGTGTTGCCAGATTGGCAAAAATTAAATAAATGTCTGCCCAAGAAATCTTTAGAATTCCCTAAGATTTTAAATTTCAAGCATTTCCTTATACATATATAATTTTGTACACAATCTAACACCTCACTATAACAATTCAAAAGAAAAAAAAGGGTGTAAGTCTCGGGACCCCCGACAGATGTGAAACATCAAAGAAAACGTTATTGAACTCGGTGATATTCTCTATGTAGTAGTATATATTTTTTCAAAAGCAGCAACTAACTGTTATGCTGACGTAATCCTATATACTGCACTGTAACACCGCGTGTGTTACAGTGCACGCCTGAGCCGAGAGAGAGAGAGAGAGAGTGCCGCAGTGGTGGGGAGAACAGCAGCGAAGGAGCGGACCAAACATTTCGTTGCATATTTCCCCTCACGCGGCTGTTCACAGCCCGACATAAGATGTTTCACATCAAAAATTATTCCATATTTGCTTGGATCGTTCTAATTCTACTTACTTTTCTTACTCTGTTTCTGAATCTAAAGAACAGCGAAAATGTTCAAATATATGTATATATATTCTGTTATTGACCTGAAATAACATTACAAAAATCAGGCAGTTATCTGCGACTTGCGAAACCAGAGCGGTTTCGATAAGTTCTGCTATTTAATTAATAATGACATAACGAAAACCCAATGAAATTCTTCAGTTGCTACAGATGTAAAAAAACGCCTAGATATTTCATAAAAAGCCCTTTACCCCTATTGAACAAAAATATTCCTATTACCAGGGAAAGTATCCCTATAAATATGGAATCACTGTGCGCAACTCAAATTATAATATCAGAGAGTAAATCTGGACCCGTTTCGTGAACGCATAAATCGACCTTAATTTTGAAATGAGTTTCGAATTCAGACTCCCAACAGAATACAGAAAAAATAATAATAATTTAGTAGTGTGTATAGTACTGTATAGTACGATGTGTTTAATGTTGGGTAAACAACAGGGGTCCTGAAATGGGCCTAGCTAAGTAGCTTCTGAGCTTCGAGATAGTATCAGTTAATCAGTAGTTGTGTATGGACCCACTCTACGGGGTACCCACCACGCTCCACCGGCTCTAACAAGAGATAACGCCCGTCCCCGATTCGTCCGTCCGCCGGTACGCCGATCAAATCTCGCCACTGCAAATGTATTGTCTTACAAAACCCAGTTGCATCAACGACAATTACTTATCAGTGACGATGTTAAAGGGACATACTAGCTCGTCTAATTGTGATTTTAAATATTTTTTTACTGTAAACTTAAAACCATTGACGCCCACTTTTTCAATTTTCATAACGTGAAGGCTGCTCATTCATCCTAAATTTATTATCGACTTGTCAATATAATCTCTCCAACTGAATACGTTATGAGCTTATTTTAAATGTAGCGAAAGAAATGTATAAGTTATGAGAATAAAAACAGACTTTAACAACATATATCACTGACTAAAATCACTATCGCGGACTGAACTGTATAAAATTACTACTCACAAGAGTGCCACGAGGGGGGTTGCAAAGAGATGCGGTTGCACCTTCCTGGCTTAGAGACTAAGGAGAAAAAAATAGAAAATCCAGAAGAGGGAACCGTGAATTTGAAACGAAAATCTCCTGCAGCGGCACGGTTGCATTTCACGACACAATCAATTTGCATTTTGCACCACCTTGGAATCAATCTTGCCAACGTCCGTGTCAAGCAACAAACGTGTTGCAAATACAAATCTCACACTAATTCCTCAAGCAACTAATACAATTGCGAAATTTCTATCATGAAAAAATCCAAACTTCGAAAAAATATGATTTTTTGCAAGACATGTGAAGAAAAACGACATATTTAAAAGAAGAAACAATATATTGTAATAATCTAATTATTAAAAAATATTGACAATATTTTTTTTTTTGTTTCATTCAAAATTATTTATTTTATATTTTAAAAGTAAATATTATACTATGAGTGATCCATGCCACACGGACCGAAACGTTTATATAAATGAATCCATTGTCAAAAATAAGTTGTGTCTGCTGCGTTATCATTTAAACATTATTTATATTCAAAATGGTAGCATTTAAAATGACTGGTTACTATTGTCACGTTTTTTAAGGTGGTATTTATTTTTGATTTTAATAAATGGATTCTGTAGATTGGTATCGTTGACTTAGAACAAATGTATATTTATCAACGGGGCATTCTTTGTGCCAGGCAGTCTGCTGGAATAGTCGACAACGATTTTAGGTATTCACAGATTTCCCAGTGGCGCAGCCAACAGTTTATTGTAGGCTTGCGCAAAGCAATTCCAAAGACGGAACAAACATAAAACTTTTCCTTTGTTGAACGAACATTTTTCCGAGAAGCGTGTTCGAGGAACGATCTCGTTCCATTGTTTCACTGCGAACACCTTTACATTGAGGAAAAGAAATTATATTATGAGTGTCCGCGAATTGCGGACCGATCTAGTTCCACGGTTTTAAAGTCTAAACGGACAGGAATATGCTTCGTAGTGTAAAACACCGAGCTTACGCTTATAAGTGCCACTTGCCAGACGCTCGATATATTAGTACATATATGCATCCTCAATTCACTTATTGGTTTTGATTTTTAATAACTTTGAAGTGAGTACATCATTATTTCTTAAATGTGACAGTTGACTAGCTAACATTTTGCCGCCGAGACGAGAAAAATCAACAAGATCAACAATTTTTCTCTTCTAGAAGCTTGAGATCAAGAAATTAAGTATAAAAATCTCAGCGAAACAAGAAGTGAGTCATCCGATCAATGCCAATAGTATGTTTGCAATATACTATGCATAGATAAATACACAAATTACATTATCATTGAATTGTATTGTGGATTATAGACGCTCGACAACAGAGGTCATAAGTAAAATCTAGAAAAAAACTGACAGACTGTTTGGACTGGCCTAACTCCGTGACAGACAAACATTGTCTGTCAGGGAGTTAGCCCCGTCCAAACCTAGTCTGTCAGTTTTTTTCTAGACTTTACTAATGATAAAGAAAAGGCTGGCTGTCCAAATTTCAAGTCTTATAAGCACACATAAGTCTATTTTTCGCAAGAGTAAACAAAAAAAATATGGGGTGGTTTTGTCCCACGTTTGGAATGACACTATTTACCCCTTGTAGAGATATATAAAAGTCATCTTTTAAAATAAGTACCAAGTCTAATATAAACACATAAAAAAAGTGTTATCCGCTCTTAGTCTATAAGTCCGTTTTCAATTCAATTTAATTTCAATTTTATTCTTCAATAACAAAATACATACAATAGTAATTTTTCAATCACATTAAATAAGAATTTCCTGCCCAACTTGGAATAGGTACCAGTGCTAGAGCAGGAGATCAAAGTACTATTTAACTTTTGTATCATTCTTATAACTATTTAAAGAAAAGTATTCACATTAAAATAAAAAACAAAGTTACATAATCTCTCTTCAAGCAATTTTGAGATATAGTGGCATTAGATGAGAGTATGTAATCGGTAGCAAGTGTTTCCGGGCTAGGTAGCCGTGGTCCAATGGATTTTACTCCGTACTCTTCAGCTGAAGATGCCCAACGGAGCTTTGGGCGAAACGTACGGAGTAAAATCCATTGGACCACGGCTACCTAGCCCGGAAACACTTGCTACCAAGATGTCTATCGGCCGTGAAAGCATGAAAATCCAATTTAGTATGTAATCGGCATTATAATATTAAAACCTTTGTTTTATTTTTTGTATTTTAGATTGGTGCCCATTCGATTTCCTACTAGGACCGTGCATTAAATGTTGAATTTTGATATCAACACACATTTTCCTAACAGCATGCATTTCACCTAAAAAGGCACGTAATTTTATTTTAAGTTTTATATTTATTTGACTTAAGAGTATTCGATAACAGAAGTTACCCCCTGAACACTTCATCTCAAATCTTTTCCCCTCGCTATAAAACGGTTCCCGCTCTCCCGACGCTATTTTTAAAGCTAAAGGGTTCGAGTAAACGCCAAATGAAGGACCAAGAATCACACTACAGATCCTACAGACGAAAAATTGAAAAAAAAATCCTGAAAAAACTTACAGCTTTTTAAAAAATTACCTACGTAATCTTTCGCACGTATCCAAAACTGTTTTTCCAAAAATTCGCCTGTAGGATCTGTAGTGTCATTCTCGGTCCTTCATTTGGCGTTTACCCGAACCTTTAGCTTTAAAAATAGCCTCGGGAGAGAGGGAACCGTTTTATAGGCGAGGGGAAAAAATTTGATATGAAGGGTACAGGGGGTAACTTCCGCTATTGAATACTCTTAAAAATATTTCTTAAAAAAAACATAACCCTGCCTTTGCAGTCGGGTAAAAAAAATATATAGAAAAGTTTCACTAAAAACAAAACCCAGTATTATAAAAATGCACATACAGATTTATTTTTATGAAGTTATGTCACTATACGCTACTGATTCTTTTCACATAATATCAGAAGTTCAGAACGTCTCTAGTAGTAACCATAAATCATTGACATTATACTGTATTTCAGCATTAACTGGAATTCATTCAAAAGAAACTTCAGCCTTTGCCTCCATATAAAATACTTTCACCAACAAATTTAATCAAAAACTGAAAAATTATTTTCTTAAAAAAGTAGGTATTATTTTATTTAACTTGCAAAAAGACTGATGGCCGGTTTATCGTACATTTTAACCACGATGTTTTTTAATCATACTGTTAAATTTTGACAGCTACGTGTTCATGGGTTGCTGCGTTTCGTTACCATAGCAACCCGTCACTTAACATTAAAATGTACGAAAAACCAACCATAAATATCGTTATCATATTTGTAACATAATTTTGGAAATACGTTTTTAAACGGAAGCAATGTGCATTAAAACACCTAAATATTTTGTATTTTTGTTTTACTAAAAAATATCCCCATTTCACCACGCCAAAGTTAATTTCTGTTTTATTACTCGAAACTCTGTGGCTCGTCTAGAACAGTAAACAAGCGAAATCTACAAATGTATAGTGATGAGCAAAATTGGTTTTGGTCTTGCAGTCTTGGTTTTGGTCTTGCTTTTTCGCAAGACCAAGACCAAGACTATCATTAGACTAGCAAGACCAAGACCAAGACCGAATGAACAAGAACAAGACCAATACCAAGACCGAATATGCAAGACCAAGACCAAATACACAAGACTAAACTAAAAAATTTTTAACATTTTAATAAAATAAAGTATTTTGTTAGTTAATATTAGATTGTGAATTATTTTTAATTTATAACTATAATGATCTTCAGAAGTAAAAAACTAAAAAAAAGATAGATAAAATGAGCAAGACCAAGACTTGATACGCAAGACCAAGGCCAAGACCAGACATATTTGAGCAAGACCAAGAGCAAGACTGAATCAGCAAGACCAAGACTGTCCAAGTCTTGGTCTTGGTCTTGCTTTGCTCATCACTACAAATGTATAATATAATTTCTTATGTGTGTCTGTCCGGCTACCCGTCTTTCCACACCCTCCAGAATTTTGGCATATCTGGACGTTTTGAGGTTCCTAGAGTGCGAATCTACTGTTTTTAGAGAGATGTTTGTGTGTGTGTGTGTGTGTACTTACGTTCGTTCGTACGTTGGTGAACTTTTTTTCGAAATATTTAATATATTTTTTTGAAATTAGTCACATAACTATAAAAATGTTGTAATAGTATTTGATATTAGTACGAAAGCTACTATTTTGAACTGAAATATTTTTACAATTACAAGATTTCTCTTTTATTTTAACCGAAAGTGAATGGAACTAGTTAACGACCAAATATTCTTGGCTATGATGGACGTTCGAGATAAACAAAAGTGCTACTTAAAAATGTTTAGTTGGCAATTCTGGCAATTCAAATAAACAAAAAATCATATTCTCGTGTCTAATTTCCACATATTTTATGTCCATTCAGTTAATATATTCAGATTTAGATAACATTTTTTAATAATTTAAACTTAGATATATAAGTTACAAAAACGTGTCATCAAAAAAAGCGTAATATCATATAGTACGTTCAAAAAAACACTATCAAAAAAACTCTTCCAGAGTAGGGTGCATGAAATTTTTCATAGCATATTTTTTATTATGCAGAACGAAAATATTCGTTAATTTTAACAAAATTCTAAAATCTAAGAAACATTAAATGGCTCGTTGACCTGTCGCCAGGAGGTGCTGATTATGTTATTTGAAAATAACCAATTAAAAATAATCGTTACTGCCAACCTTTAACCAACTTTACTCGACTATTGGTAGATTGTGGCCAGTATCTGGTATCTAGGACTAATATAGGTACTTTAATTATTTTTGAAGTATCTGAAATACTTTAGAAGTACATCTAAGATATTTTTGAAATATCTAAGATACTTTTGAAGTATCTAAGATACTTTTAAAGTATAAAGTATTTACTTTTTAGATACTTTCATACCAAGATTAGTAGCTTTCATACAAAGTATCTTGTATCTTTTGAGGAATTGGCTGTTTAGTATCTTGTATCTAGATACTTTTTTAAAGTATCTTCTGCATCTCTGTTTGAAATCAACCAGTTAAAATAATAGTTATTAGCAATCTTTAGCTAACCTTAAGACTCGACCGTAGATTGTGACCAGGAGCCCAGCTCAGAACCTAGGGACTCAGCCTTATACAAGACGCATCGATAAATGAAAACTATAGTGAAGACACATCTACAAAAGTTTTACACAGATAATCTAGTCTTTTAATTAAACATCTATTAACTCAGCGCACTCTTGACCTGACTACCGAATGTTCATATCTCCTGCAGCATGACATAGCATAGCTTGAGAATAAATCCGGTAGCTTATTAAATTACACTTTAACAATATCAACACTCGCTGACATTCACCCAGCATCAGTCATCGATGTGTGGACCGCGTACAGCATGAACAGTACTCGGCTGGACTGCTGTGTACGACACAAGTCAGACTATCAAATGTACTATTTTATTACAATACTTAATTCTAATAATGAGTGATAAAATCTGGTGAGATTTTTCACCAAGACGTGGGTCACTCCTCAGTTCTTTCTACACGTTGAACGTGTTGTATACAGTGTGTTCTGACGTGAATATACAAACTGTTCAAATATTTGATATTGATGTTTAGTGGACTTTAAGGACTTTGTTAAGAGGATTCTGTTGGTGACATAATATGTACACGTTTTCATTTGCTTTAAACCCAAAAGCAAGCGTTTAAAATGAAATAAAGGAAGATGCAAGAAACAGTTTTATCCAGATTATTTTTTTTGCGGGCAGTATAGCCTAGTGGTTAGCGTGCTTAGTGCCGCAACCTCTGGACTGGACTGCCGTGGGTTCGAATCCCACCTGCGCTCATGGATGTTTTGTGATGTTATATTTAGTTTTAAGATAGTTGTTATTTAGTGTAGTTGAAAGACGCTAATGACCTGAGATGTCGACGCGTCTATAATCTACAATAAATAAATAAAACAGATTATTTTTTAGGTTGAATGGGTTTAAAAAATATTAAAACGAATAGATTGACCCAAAAAGTGCTTACTGAATAGGGTACCTGCATCTGCATGAAATTTTGTTTTGGGATATATTAATAGAATAGTAATCATTCTGTTTTCAAATACCTATAACTCTCAAAAATAAATTTTGATATATTTATACATAGTCCCCGACTCTTATAGCGCGTCCCCTTTAGGTGTCATACAAAAATACCTAAAAACTCCAAATAACCTTCATAAAAACGAAATTATGCGACAGATCCTATTACCATTTTATATGTTAGTAGGTAATTATAATTAGGTTTTCAGTTTGTTATTAAAAATGATTATAAATTTTAAATTAATTGGTGTAGGTCCTAGTAACCCTGAAAAGTGGTTATCACTAAACAGAGTAATGAAAATAAAATAAAATAAGATAGCTTTGATAGGCTTGTAATCGGGAGGCTTCTAAGTCCTATAACACCACTTAATTACCTTGATTGGGATTTTTGGCATAATTTTCCTCAATGACTCCAAACTTATTAATGTCATTGTGGTTCTTTAAGTCAAGGCTATATATTAACCTAATATATTAACCTAAATTCCCTACCACCAAGCCCTTATGATCTCAGCAGTCGAAGGCCTTAAAAAGACAAAAAAAAAAACTTAAAGATCAGTTTTATTTTAACCAAAATTTGAAATTGAACAAAACCGTAAACGAATCTCTTTTGAGTACAGTTTCACCTTACGAGAAATACTTATTTTAGATACCTAATGTGTTTTTCTTATACAGCATTCCCTCGATTCCTTTTGTAATTTTTATTTTTATTACATGAATAAATTTAGTTTTAAATGCGTGGTATATATATTTTTTTAAATTTTATTTTTAATGTTCGGTACTTAATTACTTGATGACATTCCAGATTTTCGTAAATTTGGTAAGAAAGAATGTGAACAGCTTTTTAAAACACTTTTTTGGGAAAAAATGATATCATTCTAACTACACTTTTTATTATAAGGAATTCTAATGAAATATAACAATAATATTTTGTTAATTGTAAATACCTAAACAAATTCTGGGAAATGTTAATCATTTCAACGATTAAACAGTAGCTTTGTTTCTCCCTATACATGAAGATTTTAATTAGTGAAACTGATTTTTTTCTAAATTCAATTTTTTTTTAGTAGTAGGTACCTACTTACACTTTTAGCGATACTTTTGCAATAATTTTTACATGTCGTAACCAATTTGAAAATTTACTCACCGTTATTACAATTATTTTAGCTTTCGAACAAAGAAATGAAAAAACTTGGTTGGTTTTCAAGTAATTATATAAATAAAAACAACTTTTACAAACTTCTTTTCCAAGTGATTTTGAAAATTGGATTTCAATAAGGGTTTAGTTGCCAATAGATGAAAATTACATCACATTAACTTATTAAATAAAATAAAATTTATATGTTTTCTGTACACCAATTCATACAAATACTTTCAAAATTATTTTTTTGATAAATCTGCACAGTTCTTGCCGATACAGATTTGGAGATTTCTCAAAAAATATACAACAAATTTTAAAAATACGTATTGAGATAACATTCTCTATACGGCCTATACATGATTTTATAAATCTCATTCGTATTTATGTAAAAAAAACAAGATCATTGCAGTCTACCTATGGTCTAATCCAGGGATGGCGAACCAATGGCACGCGACAGAATATTGTCGGCACGGCGGTTGATCGAGGTACAAAATCGAAATAATTAAAAATATGTTATATGTTGTCAAAACAATTTGACTATCATTCAAATAACAAATATAAGATCGATACGACAAGTAAAGAAAGTTTCATGGCGCTCGAAATGCATTATCGAAATAATTCTTTTTTTCTACGTTTGAGATCCACTAAATTTCTTTGGTTGTTTGTTGGCACGCCATGGTATACATTAAACATTTTTTTAATAATTATGACACGTAAATGTGAAAAGGTTCGCCATCCCTGGTCTAGTTTATATATTGTTACACGAATCAAGAGCAGTGGCACTTCAGTTCGGCTATAACGACTATTGTACTACCGATTTAGGTTCGCTGGCGTAAAACCATAGTCAATTACCACCACCGTAGACAATAACAACAAAGCGTATGTACTAGCCTAGCGGCACCGGCGAGAACTAATTGTGTGAACACGGCACGTTGTGAAGGGTCTCCTTAAGGAAGGAGGGGTGGTTTGGGGCATCCGGCGAATGGCGGGCCGTGTTCTAGACGGGTATAACTATGTAACTAATCGAAATGTATTTTTACGGCCATATTAAAAAGGTATAATTAATAATTTCCGTAGCAATATAATCTATGGTCTAGCCATGGTCTAACTCTAGTCTTAATGTCAATCTATGATTGCATAAAAAAACTTAATAGTAAATTGTAAAAACTCGGGTCGCAGTGCCAAAACCCTGCCGACAATATAGTGTATTTGCTAATACTGGCATTGTGGCTTTATTATGTGAACTTAAGTTTGTTTTTGAACAAAATAAAAAATTTAACCCCTTAATACATCCCTTGAAATAATATTTTTTTTTTTAATTTCAATATTTTTATCAATGCAACCTCGGTATCAAATTAAATACACCCTTCAGTAAGTAAAGCACTATCCGCAAACTAGTGTTTTCATAAAATTTGTAAGTCCGGTCCTGTTGGGCCGATTTTATTAAAATTTTAGCAGCACATTTTAATCGTTACTAAAGGGTTAAATTTCAATTTTGAAACGTTTCTGAGATTTTTTTCGGCATTTTTGGGCCCAAAAACATTTTTCAACCCCTAAAAACTACCCTCAAAATAGTCCGATTGGGCCCATTTTAAATAGGCTTCGTGCGGTGATGGATTTCAACGTGCCTACCAAATTTCGTCAAAATCAATTAACTCTTTCGAAAGTTATTGACCGCACACACACACACATATATATATATATATATATATATATATATATATATATATATATATATAAATTGACATTTCCAAAAATGGTGCCAAAGTGTTCAGGAGACTATGAAACGTCGAGAAATTTTGGTCCGACCCCTAGGTCCCGCCATCCGACCGACGCCAATAGTGTATGTGCCATATGGCAAATACACTAATAAAACATCAATTTCACCATAAAAGAAGAATTGACATTGAAATTGAATGAAATTATCAATAGATAATTAACATTCAAAGATGTTCCCATTAATTAAAATTCACTTTGGTTTTTAACTTGATTGACCATAAGACGTGATTAAGTGAGTGTCAGACTAATTTATTTTTATTTCATTGAACATCTCGTCAGGAGCTATAAAATTTTATACAAATCTGTAGACAGCAATTAAAACAGGTGAGTTGGAATAGAAACAATACCCTCATTTAAATTATTAAATGCGACATTAAAAAGTCTCGAACCAATAAACATTGAGGAATGACATACTCTCGACAGTTGACAAATTTATTCACATTCCTTTTACCATATTGAGATCGATTTTATTAGACCCCACCCTTTGATTACGATCAGTTTAATAGAATACCTACGTTACATAGGAATAAATGCTGTTCACTAAGATTCTAGTAACCAATACTATTTTCTATTATTTAATAACTCTAATTTTTATTGTTAGAAAATTTGTCTTGGAGGATTTTTATGTCTGTATCAACATCTAAACTAATATTATAAAAATATTAATAAAAAAACTTTTTAGAGACAAGCTTTTATTTAAATGCACTAAAAAGGAAAAAATAAATTTTAATAATTTAGGTTCATAATTATTATGAACCTAAATTATTAAAATTTATTTTTTCCTTTTTAGTGCATTTAAATAAAAGCTTGTCTCTAAAAAGTTTTTTTACTTATATTTATTTTGTTCATTTTAGTCTTTCAAAATTTTACCCCCCTTTGACACCCGTAGGGGTTGAATTTCGAGAAATCCTTTCTTAGTGGATGCTTTAATGTCAGAAAAGGAACCAACTGTCCTAATTTCAAGTTTCTAGCTTCAGCGATTTGGCCTGGGCGTTGATTAGTCAAAAAAACCCTACATCCCCTTTGAACCCCTTAGGGGCTGAATTTATTTCTAAAAACGATTTATTCATGTATTGTCATCGGGAATACATATGTGTACAAAATTTCAAATCGACCGGATTCGTGGAAGTCGTTCAAAATTGACTTGCAAGTTTTGACCTAAACAAACACACAAACTAATTAACTAGCTAATATACATTGCAAGTTAAATAAAAGCTTGTAAAAAAGAAAAGTTTGTATGTTTGTCTCGGGTAATTTCAGGAACTACGAAAGATAATAATTACCTTACTACACAAGTGAGGTTAAGGAGGCAAATTTGTTAAAAGCGGAATCAAAACCTCTGCCTGCTAAACAGTACAGAAGAATAAATCACTTTGATAAGTATAAGTGGTATGGAAAGGTTAATTAAAAAACGCAAAGAAGATTCCGATGCCATACTGTATTGATATTTTGTCTAAGAATAAAGTTTTACTTTTTGTTATATTTGTGTCGTATCGAAATAAAATATAGATAATTAAATAATGTTTGCATCTTTATCTTGTATCTATTTAAAATTTGGTTAAGAGGTACCTATATTGCACCCCATAAATCTCACTTAACTAGTTCTGAACATTAAATATGAATCAAGCAGAACTAGTACTGTTCGTTTAAAAATGTACAAAACTAGTTTTGTGCAATTAAAAATGCGCAAAACTAGTTCTGCTAATTTTGTAACACTCAATACACGATTAAATGTAAGATTTCGGGTTTTGCGCATTTTTTTTTGGGCATTATCCGAATTCGAGTATTTAGCGTAACATATCTATACTTACTTCAAGTCCCTGTGGCAGTAGATACAAGACTTATACTTCCCGCCGGTAACTCCTGAGCGTTTTCCAGGACTTCCTTCAATCTAGACGAATGTCAAGAGGGTATAGGTACCAGATCATGGCTGAATAATCTTTCCAACTTCTATACTCACGAAGTTAACTGCTAATTTAGCTTCCAATAATGCAATAATTACTGTTCTCTTAAACTAACAAACTTCATTATTTCGTTTTGTACAGTAGATTAAAAATATAGAAAAAAAACATTTTAAGTTAAATCCTTCAAATCGGTGGTAAAAAAATGCTTCAATAAATTAATTGAGTATTAAAGGCTTCAGATTTCATCAAAAACACAATAAATATTCAATTTTATGCTAAAACCAATATCCTAACGACGTACATTCTTCGAATGTGAAATCCAATCAATTATACAAAAATAAAATTAAATTCTTCTTCAAATCTACGCTATCTAAAACACAGGTGAATCCATCTGTACAACCGAAACCAATGTATTGGTTAGTTAAAACAAAACTAACAAGCTTCCAAACTAAAAGAAAACAAATAAAAAAGTTAACGATAAAAATACCTGAAATAAAAACAAAACAAGAACCAAGTTTAAAACAAGTGATACTATTTATGTTCAAACATTTACATATCTGTGCTGTCTCGTTCCGACAAATGCGCTGTTCATACATTTGTCTCTTTTCAACAACAAGCATCAAGTAGTTCTGAACAAGTTTCCAGTAACTCTAATCTTCTCTTATCTATTACACGTTGTATTGCGCCATTCTTGTCTCACTTACACAGATATAGGCATTTAATGAATTCGTGTTCAGATATAATCGATATAATGAAGTGTGTACAGTTTTTCTTTAGTTAAGGTACTGGAAATAAATTTCAAGATTTACACCAAATCTGGTGTTTAATGATTGATTAATTTTATGAAATAGATAAAATCACTTTTTATTATCTAGCCCACAGCAACTGGACCATTTTATGCACTGAGTAATTATAGATAGTTGTATCTTATTAGTAAATTTTTCATCTGTGAAAACATGACAAATATAAAAGTAAAATGGTACAAAATAATTTATCAGGATACTAACTAAGCTATATAAAAGATGGAAATGAATTTGATCGTCTTTGCGGAAAAATTCTCAAGATAAATGAAGAAGAAGTACTATGTACCTACCTAAGTTAACATTGTCATGCTGGAGAAAATAAGCTCTACAATCTAGGATAATAGATATAGATGGAATAGTATGAAAAGACAGTTAAGTTGATTCTAAAATTAATTTAGAGTAAAATTGTGATCCTTAAAGAATTGTGCTATGAAATTTGAAGGTAAACCTCAGTGGCACAGGATCAATAAATAAGCAATAAGCAACATTCTTTATTTATTGATCCTGTGCCACGGAAGTTTTCCTTCAAATTTCATATTATGAAAAGACTTATAAACTAAAAGAATGCTACCTACTCATAAAGTCTTTTTTAACCAAAATCCTAAATCGGTGAAATGCAACAAATTCTTTTTTTCATTGTTAAAAATTATGTTATAGTAGATTGTATATCTAGATCTGTAATGGACTATATTACGACGAGTGATGACAGCATGTAAAAACGAGCGTTATAGCGAGTTTTTACAATTACACGAATCATAATAGCATTACGCACGAGCTATATATGGTATTTTTTGCCATACCCACTACAAAATATCTACTTTTCACTTCGTTTTTAAAAAATTTTGACAGTTCATTTGCGTTGCCATCTTTACTTTTACAGTATCCCGTGAACGTCGTGAGTAAGTAATGACAGGCGTACTCAGGCATATAGAGCGAATAAACAGAAGTTGCTATGGCAACTGTTTACTTACCGCCCTAGTGCGGTAAGTAAAACACTTTCCGCACACAATTGCCTGTTAAATGACTCAATAAAGGCCGCTAAACATACATCGAAAGTAGCTATTTTGTAGTGTGTATGGCAAAAAATATTAAGCAATGGTCATTTTAAAGGTAAATGCGTTTTAATCCTATTGTCTTGCCAGGAAGTTGGTAAATTTCAAACAATATTCGTCCATATTATTGCATACCTATAACATTTGTGTTTTTGTTAGTTTATAATAAATGTTTAAATGTTTATATTAACTCCTTTTCACAACGTGGATTTACTTTCATTAGCGAATTTCAATCTCCGAACAACTATATATACCTATAATATATGTTGCATGTCTCTATATAAGAAAAAAAAAATAAATGCCACTGCCGGGGCCCGGGACTGTCAACACTGTGGAGTAACTGATAACTCGACCAGCGCGAATCTGTTACACTAAACATTAATCTTTCATCCACCAAACGAAATTAGAATATAGAGTTAATTAAAAATCCGCCTAATATTTTTGATTACATAGCAAACTGTATTTTATAAATTAAGAAATTGCTACCAAGATGTTCAAAGGACACAAGGTTGTCAAAATCATTAAGCAATACTGCCCTAGCACTGGTCTTCTAAGTTGGGCAGGAAATCCTCTTTTTGTAAAACAGTTGTTTATTTTGTATATTTTTTTGTTACTGAGGAATAAATAATTTGAATTTGAATGTAAATGTAAATGTAACATACAAAACAAATTAGAGAAGGGGCACTAGAATATTAAATTGAAATAATTTGACTACAAAACTGGCCACTGGAAATATAAAACGAATTTTGTGATTTTGACATATTTTATTTGCCTCACACTTTGAGAGTCATTTGTATTATTTGTGTGCTAAAGAAAAAAAATTAAATGTCAAAAATGAAACACTGATGTCACCGGGATAAATGAAAGAATTCTTAGATAAAGTTCACAAAAAATATATTAACAGTGACAAATTACTGCTATTGCAAAGTCCACATTCCTCCGACGGTACTTGATCTGAAGTTGATCTTGTGACACTGACAACTTAGCTATTACAGCTAGACATATTAAGATTCGACATTTTTTTTTTTCAATTTAAATCTAAAAATATCAAATGTCAGAAAATACAAAAAAGAGTGAAATTATTTCTTTTGAAACTATAGACCGAGAGCTAGTGACAATTTTTTGGTGTTATTTATTCAAGGCCTTATTTTTGTGAAGTCGTTGAGGGAGGCATATTAAAGTGCCCTGAGTAAGGGATTTTGCTAGATAGCGGTATGGGAGGGATGCAGATCGTCCCCAACATGTAACAAAAAAATGGTCATAATTATTATTGCTTTAAGGCTGAAATTGTTTGTATAGCTTGCCGGTGAACCCAATAATGCCATTATAATATTTGCAGGTCGCTTGGTCGGTATTAAAAGGGTGGCATATCATCCTAAACGTGTCATGTACCCGACGAAATTTATATTATTAGTTCAAGGTTAAAATTTTAATATGTTGTTACGGCAACTGTTTTAAGCATATATTTCAATTTGCAGAACAAAATGTCGGTATTAACCCCCTCTCTTGAAGGGAAACTTGCTCGTCTAGGTGTTTATTTCGTTTTGCAAGGGGGTTAATACCGACATTTTGTTCTGCAAATTAAAATATATGCTTAAAACAGTCACCGTAACAACATATTAAAATTTGAACCTTGAACTAATAATATAAATTTCGTCGGGTACATGACACGTTTAGGGTGACCTGCCACCCCTTTAATACTGACCAATCGATCTGCAAACATTATAATGCCATTATTGGTTTCACCGACAGCTATACAAACAATTTCAGTCTTGAAGCAATAATAATTGTGACCATTTTTTGATACATACCTGGTGCTAACACTACGGTTACACGTTGGGAGCGGTCTGCATTCCTCCCATACCGCTATCTAGCAAAATCCTATACTCAGTGCACTTTAATATACCTCCCTCAATATCTTCACAAAAATAAGGCCTTGAATAAATAACACCAAAAAATTATCACTAGCTCCCCGTCTACTAGGGCACCTCGAAAAAGCTTAGAATCACTTGCCCCAACCATGCTTAAATTGGCAATAATTTTTCAAGAGAGACGTTGATTTCTCAATCGTATTTTATCAAGGATCAATGTAAAATATTTAAGATATTATAAGGTACTTATTTAAATTTTAAGAGATGCCTCAATTTCTAAGAGATTTTAGTGTTTTAAGTATTTTTTAGAATTCGCATTTTTAAAGTATGAAAAAAATCCGATATCCTATGTAGGTAAAATGGGCTTAAGCCATTATTAAAATAGTCGACTGTATTTGACTAGAGCTAGTTGCATATACTTTTCAAAAAAAATTTTAGTTTCGAAGATGCTTGACAGCTTTAAGTATAGATGCAACGAATACCAGTATTTTTAAAATCGTGTTTATAATTTTAATTAAAAAAATTATAATCGAGTCCGAATATGCGAACAAAAACCTATATTTCAGTTGTAATAAAAGGCAAGACACACTGAAATGGATATGCCTAGATATAAATTTTCTGCACGACATTCCATGCCTCTAAAACTTGCTAAAATTTGTGTTGAAAATGAAGAAAATAAATTAAACATAATTTATTTTTGAACCTTGGTTTAACAATTCCGTTGGGTTAAAACACAGCGCGGGGCAAATTCGTCGTGTGTCCACTGGCGGTTAGTCCACTCACTATACAGATCCGGACTAAAGAAAAGAAAAAAAGAATCGGACAATTCTAAGGATGATTCTCAGTGGCGGCGCGTGAACATTTTAAATGGGTGTTCTGCAAAGTCAACCTGGAGACTGGAGTAGAACCCCTGCCCATTATGCGAGGACCTCGAAAAAAAAATCAACATCGCAAATTCCATTTCACTATGGAGGTGATTTTTTGAGAGTGCATATTTTTTTACTTTTTCACTTAAATGATTTAAGTCTGTTACACCAATTTCCGTCCACCATTTGTCACCACCAAATAAAACACACGGAAAACAGAAAAGATCGTTTTTAATATTGCAACCGCATATCCAATTATTTTTAAAATATAGTTCTTTGTTGAATTGCCGCTTATAAGTTTTTCCACGGCTAGAGCACTGTTTTTCTATGAAAATATCAGGCAAAGGGCGACCTTGTGCCTTCAATTTTAGTTTTTCTTCAAATTTGTAATTTGAAAAACGTTCCACACGCGTGAGGTTATCTATAACACTCATTGTTTGAAATTTGAACTACAATTGAAAACGAATTATATCGCCATCAACACAAACAAAATATTAGACTGTATGCACCAGCCAGTGTGTGTGTGTGTGTGCCAACAGATAGATATCACCATGTCACTATGTGACAAGAGCGTTTTCACGCGTCGTCGTGTGGACCTCAAGGGTCGCATTTTAGTCCTAATAAACGACCCACCTCACGGCTTGTTACAAAATTTAGTGGTCCGCACAACAAAAAAGGTTGAGAATCGCTGCTATATTCAAATAAAATCATAGATGTGTGAACTGTGAAGCTTCCAGAAATGTAGTTTTATAAGGCAATGATTTGGATCCGGCCCTTCAGTGAGAGCTCTAATATGCGCTGTTAAACAAACATACACATGCAAGTTGACATTTTCACCTATGTAAACGCGTGTACACTACCGATCGTAGATTTAATTTCAAAAGGGAAACGAGACATCACATCTATTGCCGATTTTGACTATAACTTATAGACCCTGATGACCTTAGTTGTCGAGCGTCTATAATCTATTATCTATCTTTGACTAGTCTTTTTAAGTTATATTTACAAGTTCAATATAAGAAACATAAGAAAACATCAATGGTTTGCTGATCAAAAGTGAATAAAAATTTAACTTACTCAATATTTGGGCGTGTCGCTTAACGCAACGTTGAAGTCTCCCTATCCAGTCTTGACATAAATTTTATTTATTTATTATTTAGCTCTGTTATTATTAAAAATAGGGACAATTTACAAGCTATCAAAATGAAAGTATTTTACACAAAGAATTTTCTGAAATTAACAAATTTTTCTTATAAAGTCGCGTTTACAAGATACGGTATGAAATCAAGTTTTCTTAAGTTGAACACCCTGTTTATTATTTTACAGTCCAGCCTAGAACTTACTGTTTTGAATAAAAATCACTCTTGAAAAATGTCAAAATACTTAAAAAAGACTAGCTATGTTCGATTCTAATATTCTGGGCGCATTAACGCAACGTCTATGAGCTTTTTTTTGAAAACGTCTTACCGCTTGGTAAAACGGCTAAATTTACAATTCGGCTGCGACGCATTATATTATATAAGGATAATAGAATGTAGCTATCTACTCATCTTCTTTTATTTTAATCGCGTTGTCCTTTGAGATACGTACAACAAATATGAACAGTAGTGTGAGTTAAATAAGTATGTATGTATGTATGTGGTAGTCAGTTTTGGGAGTGACTATAAATTGTTTTGCAATAAGATCCGAGACAACTCTAAATCAACATGTTTTCATCGCGCTCGGCGTGAGTCGAGGATTCACAGAGTCAAACTCGGATTCGGGTCGAATGGACCCAAATACCCATTCGCAAAGCTCATAAAGATAGAGCTAAAAAGAAAAGTGCGATGGCTTTCCGATCAGGGTGGAGCATATTATTATTCCCATTTTTTTTTGCAAAATTCAATTTGTTCTAAATCTAATCAATCATTTTTTTTAACTTGTCAGCTTGGTGTATGTTATCTAAACCAAAATGGGTTGCTGAAGATTTAATTAGTTTTAAAATAGAGAATGAAAAAATAACTGCATTTTTGGGTCAATAGAATACATCTTAAATTTTTAGAAATATAGAATCTTAGTAATCCGACCATCAGAAGTACGGCAGTGTCAGTAATCCGACGTTTTTCTCCAGCGTCCTAAATGCATTAGCTACTCTATAATCTGAATTTACTGTATCCAATCTACAGTGTCGGTAATCCGTATAACATTGGCTGCAATCAGGAGGATTTTTCCGCATCTCTCCAGTAATCCGGCGGTAGCCCTGGGCGGAAGTCGCCGGGTTAGTGAGATGCAACTGTAGGTAGTGTAGGTACAATAATTTTCATTAAACGTGAACACGTACCTATATTTCGTAAAATTGAAATTGCTAAGATGTTTTAATATTATTATAGATAAATGGTAAAATCAAATGATTTTTTACCCCTTATATTATTCACATTATAATTAAGTAGTGAATAATATATCAGACAGCAAGGCTTCCCGGTCGAACGAGTTGAAATTTTAAATATTATAACTTAAAAAATTATTTGCTCTCGCATGCAAAGCGTTTTCATCGTTTAAATTGCTATACAGATTGTATCAAATTAAAGCT
Organism: Mongoloraphidia duomilia; assembly: GCA_039654895.1. Taxonomy (NCBI): domain Eukaryota; kingdom Metazoa; phylum Arthropoda; class Insecta; order Raphidioptera; family Raphidiidae; genus Mongoloraphidia; species Mongoloraphidia duomilia. The sequence goes on from CM077522.1 coordinate 14,599,780, forward strand.
GTGCATAGGGCGTTCTGTGTGTAAGATAGAGATCGATATATAAAGCAGTAAGTAAGAACTGTAAATTTTGACGTAATCATTAGTAATCACAAAACAAAGATGACGCTATCAGGTTGCATGGGTAAGTATTATTTAATTACAGTAACTACAGAAAATTCCTATTAGCCATCATTTATTTCGTTCTTACATATTTCTTTATATCGATCTCTATCTTACACACAGAACGGCCTATACACAGCTTTAATTTGATACAATCTGTATATAAGAAAAGAACAGATTCTACTTTCGGGCACTGTGGAGTACTTGGTAACTCATTCAGCCAGAAACTGGGAGTTTCGGGTTCAAGTCCCGACAGTGGCATTTGATTTTTAGATATATGGCCTACAAATCATGGCATTCTTGCTGTCTGACATATTATTCACTATTTAATTGTGATCTAATAATTACTTTCCTCAGAAACTCAAATATTGTGTTTATAAAAATGTTTAAAGATTAAAATTTTATATTGCAATCGAACAGACAATATGTATGAAAATTGTTTTTTCGTTATATATTAATAGAGCAGTAAATTCTGAACAAAATGACACATCAATAACTTCATTCTGATTTCAAGTAAGCTCAAAAATAAGCTTTGAAATATGTATGTAAGTCCCGCCCACTAAAAAGCGTTTTTCTTCATGACGTCATGATATATGCGAAGTACAGAGGACGTGCGTTTATATTATCTTCTAATACTGCTAATACTATCTAAAAACCAAAAGGATAGTGTGGTGTAACGGTTAGCGTAGCGGCCTTTGGATCACACTGTCGTGGGTTCGAATCCCACCTCCGCTCATGGATGTTTTGTGACGTCATTTAGTTTTAAGATAATTGTTATTTAATGTATTTAAGACGCTAATGACCTAAGTTGTCGACGCGTCTATAATCTACAATAAATAAATCTAAAAACCAAGAAACAAACTGTTGAAAAATACTGTTTTGTATCTATGTAAACATGATGTAAACAAGTTTCTATGGCAACGGGCACTCGACAAGTCGACATATACTTTGACGTCACACACTGTTTTTGATTTTTAGAAATTTATTCATATTTCAATAAAGTATTGTATTTCAACGAATCATTCAATGTTTCTCAGATTTTAAAGTTGTGTTTAAATTGACGTACATTTTCGTCCTATGAAATAAAAATTAGATTTAAAAATCCATGCATACCTATACTTACCCTATTCTTGATTTTTTTTAATATCTATACAAACGATAAATCGTTAAAATGATTACCGCAATGTCAATAATTATTGATCGTGTCGAAGTGTCAACATCGAGTATACAGTATAATATTATACTGAAAACAAAAGAACAAAGATCGATGTGAATATTTTATTTTCTAATTGGTCAAATAGAAAATGTTGACAAGCACAAAATAGTTGTCCGCGACATAATTCATGTCAGGTTGATGAACACCTTCCCGTGTCCATTTCACTCGTCCCAAAACCATTAAAACCCATCCTTAATACTTAAAACAATCACTAACAAGTAGTTCCAATTCCAAGAATTTTAAATTCCCAAACTGTTTTAAATGGTTAAAACACGAACTAAATCTATTGCTCACTTCAGCCTATATGTTAGGAAACACAAAAAGTGACCACAAAAAATGTCAACTTCGCTCGTTATATTATAGGTAGGTATCCAGGTATACTTGATTGACCAGTGCTTAACAAAATGTTTAATACACAGATACTCCCATGTAGTTTTTTTTTTCAAGTTATACATAATATCCTCCTATTAGGTCGATACTTAGAGCTTTTACTCTAGTACTGCTTTCGTCAGGCTCAACTATAGTCCCCACTGCTGCGTGTCACGATTTATTATCTCTGTAGTAATTTAGTAAGCAATTTAGACATGTCTAGTGTCTACGTCTAAAAATTAAGGGACTTTCTATGAGGAACAGCGCCCACTTGCTACCTTTGGTATCACGATTGTGTGATTAAGTCGCTTATAGATCGTCAAATGCAGCTACCAACAGCGTAAGGCTGCCCTGAAATATAGAATTAATGTTTCACAAACGCGAGACTGTCGAAAACACATAGCACAAATTCGCAGGTTCGCGCTACTCCGTGCCATCTCGTTTACGTTCCATACAGTCCCGTACGCTGATGACAATTCAGTTGTCAAGCGTCTGCAATCTCTCTCTCTCTCTCTCTCTCCCTCTCCCTCTCCCTCTCCCTCTCTCCCTCTCCCTCTCCCTCTCTCCCTCTCTCCCTCTCTCCCTCTCTCCCTCTCTCCCTCTCCCTCTCCCTCTAGTGTAAAATTTATATTCCGTCGATAATCAAACGGTAGAATAACACCCAAATTTGAGAGACTGCACAAATAAGGAATAGGCATATTATGCCGGATTTACAATTCTTCCTCTTTTATTCATTAACTTTACATTTTTGAAAATTTCAATTGCTTGATTATGACTTCATAAGTCTAACTGATAACAAAATTATATAACAGTTGGAGTGTGAGTTTTTTCATACTTTTTCGAGAAAAATCGGTTATTTAAATCATTACCTACTTATATGAAATTGAGTAAAGGTTATTTTACAATTCTTTTGTTATACAATATATACATGATAAATAAAATTTATATATCTAGTGATGAGAATCCCATCGACGTCATTCAGGTGAAAAGGCTATCTCAAAATTTAACCGAATATTACCTATATACGCCAATATATATATTTGTAACGAAGTTCTGCGATTAAGGAATAATGACTAACGCCTTTTTTTCTTAAGAGTATTGTCTACCGGAAGTTACCCCCTGCACTCTTCATCTCAAAATTTTTCTCCTTGCCTATAAACGGTTACAGCTCTCCCGTGCTATTTTTAATGCTAAAGGGTTCGGGTAAACGCCATTTGAACCGTTTTTAGACGAGGAGGATCTTCACAAATTGTTTGAAATGCACTGCGCATAGTGGCGACGACTATTTTGGAAATAAAACTGTCAAATATTACTCACATTTAGTATTTTACGTACATTTTATATGTTTCTTTTCAGAGTTATGTCTCAAAAACAAGAAACCGTTTATTAAAAAAAATGTTATTGAGCCGACAATAAACTTAAGTTTATACATTTTATATACTTTGTATATTTCTTATAAAGTTTGTATGCTATACAGCTTGTATGTAGGTACCTATATAAAACATTTGCGTCAAAATGTATGTTAGTAGGTAAACGACATAATCTATTTTTGGAAAAATGTATCGCGAACATCTAAATAAAAATCATAAATAGTATACAATAGTCAGCTACCATATTCATTTTTTTTTGCCATGCCCACTATAAAATAGCTACTTTGCATGCGTGTATGTATGCATGGAATGGGTGAGTTAACAGGCAGGTGTCTAGAAATCGTTTTCAAAACACACTAGTGTGGTAAGTATAAACAGTTTCCATATAGTGATTTAAGTTTATTCGCTCTGATCCGCCCGATATTATACTTACTCATGGCTTGCTTCTGCTATAAATGAGACGACGTAAATGAACTGTCAGAAATTTATTTATTTATATTTAAAATTATGGCAGATCCAATATGGCGGCCACCACAAAATGGCTGATTACCTATTTTTTTACAACCCCCTTGATATGGGTATCAAATGAAAGGGTATGACGAGTAGAATACAATAAGCAGTGTAACGTCATTATAAATCCAAAATAGCGGCCGAAAATTTTGGAAGACTAAAAAGAACAAAATAAAAAACTTTTTAAAGACAAGCTTTTATTGAAATGGACTAAAAAGGAAAAAATAATGTTTAATAATTTAGGTTCATATAATTATAAAAGCGTGGATTGTAAACTCTATAATAGTTTATTAGTCGCGACCCACGCTTTTATAATAATGAACCTAACTCGGAACCTAAATTATTAAAAATTATTTTTTCCATTTTAGTCCATTTCAATAAAAGCTTGTCTTTAAAAAGTTTTTTTTACTAATATTTTTTTAACCTCCAATTCTAAAAGGTGGGTGCTATGTGTTTAATTCGTATATTTGTATGTCTCATCTGTTTGTCTGAGGTATCATAACTCATCAATGCGAATGGATTGATTTGATGAGGTTTTTTAATACTTATATCTACGACAGAACATTTTTGCGGGAAGGTTATAGAATAAATATTTCATTTTGTCAATTTTTTATTTAATTTAAAATTTTATATATTTTCATATCTATTATAAAATAGATATGAAAATATATAAAATTTTAAATTAAATAAATAATGTATGATAATAAACATTGCAATTAAAACAAACTATAGTACGGTTCGAAAATAATATGAAGTGTGTGTAATATGTGTATGATTATGTGTATAACGTATATGTGTGTAATATATGTAGTACCTACCTACTATATTTTAAGTGCATGTGTCACTTTCTATTATTTCCGAACCGTACTATATATGAGTTAATAGTTTATTATGTATTCAATCAATGTATCTACTGCAGTATTACATAGACTGGACTGCCGTGGGTTCGAAACCCACCTGCGCTCATGGATGTTTTGTGATGTTATTTAGTTTTAAGTTAGTTGTTATTTAGTGTAGTTGAAAGACGCTAATGACCTTAGATGTCGACGCGTCTATAATCTACAATAAATAAATAAATGCAGTATTACAACCTGTGAGCCAACTAGAGAAAAAACTTCGCCCCTTGAACCAAAATAAATTGAAGACACCTGTCGTACTCCGTCCCGTAAGTAGTAGGTAATTTATAATTTAGTAATTGTTATATTTTGGCAAATGTTATAAAAATAATTTTTATTTTATTTTTTACCATTTCGCAACATTAACTACAGGGTGATTCATGACGTCTGGGAAAAATTTCACAGGGTGGTTCTTATGAGTAATTCAAATAAAAATCTTCAAATAAACATGTGTCCGAAAATGCTTTCTAACGGAACTGCATAGCCCCTCAAAGTTTATTACAGGTGAACGACTTTAAGACGATATTTAGGTACTAATTTAACTGTTCGAAGTGTCCTCCTTCGGAACGAATGCAAAGATGATAACGTCGGACGAGTGAATCTCTGACTCAATACAACACATCAGAGTAATTTCTTATTCCATTTGCGGCGTTCTGTATTCGTTCTAGCCACTGCTCATAAGTAACACGATATCTTTGATTGATTGATTGGGGTCATACTAGTTTCATACTGACTGAATTATTCTAATTTTGGATACACATGTTCATAGGCCCTGAAGATGAAATTAAATATTTCGAAACGATGGCCACAAACGATATTTTGGTAAAGCTTCATTATTTTGACACTCAACCAAACCTTCCTTCAATTATATGTAATAAACTACAGTTCCGTTAGAAAGCATTTTCGGACACATGTTTATTTGAAGATATTTATTTGAATTACTCATAAGAATCACCCTATGAAGTTTTCCCCGACGTCATGAATCAGCCTGTATAATAGATAATTTAAAAAAACCATCCAGTCTATTTTTTCAAGATTTATATAAGGAATCAATTTTTAAGCTCGTTCTAAGCTAGTAAATCGATCGCATTAATCATATACATGAGACAAGGAAATACGCATTGAGTCAAAGGTTAAATTTAATTTATATAAATAATAAAGTATATTACAAATCAACAATAAGATGTAATTAAATAATATATAAATGATTTAAAAAGATCCATGACACTAATGGGTGTATATGTTTAATGATAGAAACATGGATGAGATGTAAATGGATCCAATGGATTATTCCTCATCAGGTGGGGTCCATTAACACCTACCTTTCGGTCAGATTGCGGGGTCACCAATTTATTGTCTTCACCATATCACTATATACTCAAATTTAACTGCCTATTTACAGGCTGTCTCTAAAACAACTGCCTGCTCAAATTATAATCGATCTGTATTCATATTTTCTTACTTACTTTTCTTATTTTATGAGAAATACTTGTCTTATAAACGGTAGACCATGATTTTAAATGTATAATGGCTCGTAGTTGCTCATTAAATCAGCAAATATTAGTTCTTCTCCTCCTGCACCTTGCTGTTTTCAACCGTTACCTATTCCTGCACACCGAGATGAAACTGCGGTAAGCATAGATTTCACAGAATTTTTAGTTCGGATAACGAAAAAATAAAGAGAGGAAGCTCCTGTTAAGTCGAGGTTTTTTTCTTCAATTGTAGGCGCTGTCTGCTGACTGTTTGAAAGTTTACTATAATGTCATATTTCTTGATTACTAATTATTTATATTAATGTAATATGGCAAAGTATTACATCAATGGAAAGGATTGTAAATGTAATTATTATTAACACAGTTTTACAAGTTTAAATAAAATAGACCATATTTTTTTTTAAATTCTGCTTCACATAGGTGCCGACTAATGGGATGCCTTGGTGTTTGAGCACCCATAAGATTTTTAGAGCGCGTTACAATTGTGTAACTTGTTCATCCGTTCATTTGTAATAATAATAAATCATCGTAATAATTTATATTGTTACGGATCGCCCTGTATATAAACGGCAGGCAAGAGTTCTGAGAAACGGGGTCTGCTTACTGTAACAACTAGTACCTGCGCGAAAGTTCTAGAGAAAGCGAGAACACACTAGGCTTAGGCCACGCAGCATCTATAAACAGCCAGTGCGAGTGAGTGAATGAATCAGTCAACGGTGAGTCACGCAATCAAGTCTACGGTGGATCAGTGATATAAATAGTGCCGTGATATAAATAAATAGATTGATAAAATAAATACTAGTGTAGTGAAAATAATTACGAGTTATTAGTTAAGTGCTATTTATTATTTTGTTTTGTTTAAGAATTACTGTTTAGTTATTGTTTACTTGTGTTGATTGTTAGAACTGACTTTTCGTTGTTGCATTCATTATTATTGTGTTTTTAATTATTGTAAATAAATATTTATTCCGCCAACTCAGAAAACAGTTTTGTAACAATATTATTGAAGTACATATTTCGTGCGTTACTTACAAAAAAATACTATTCCCCCCAGGGGGGACATTGAAATGTAGTTGTTATCACAATTGCATCCCAATGTTCTTTGGAAATTAGCGCTCCCAGGGACCCGAGCTCGTACCAGTCGGTTTGTGTATGCCGGCTGGCGGATTTTAATGCACAAATATATTATATTTTGTTGTTTTGAAGACGCTAATGACCTGAGTTGTCGACGCGTCTATAATCTACATTAAATAAATAAATAAAAAATACTATTAATGAATATTGTCAGAGCATTTCAAAAGTCAAGCTGATTCTGATTTCTAAATTCGAAATAATTAACCCATCCCTAGATTAAACGAATTCTAATTTACCATTCTGTTGTATTTATAAACGCATCACTTTCAAACTGCTTAGGAAATTGATTTTTTGAATGATTAATAGTTTCGAATTGAAAATATCATTAATCTCTCATTCATTCAACACGTTATTTGGTTGCAGCAGACGAACTGTTGATTGGATTCGAGTAACGGATTATTCAAATTGTCGAAACTGGCGTTCAGACATTTATTCTCTGGATAATTGCAAAACACCACATCTAATTACCTCAATACCCTCAAATTAATAGTCTTAAGTGTGGCCTAACTTGATAGACCCAGCTGGTGATTTGCAAAACAGTTCTTTTCCAATAACAGGTGTTACTGTTCCTGTTCTTTAAAAAGAACATATTCTAAATAACAGTCTTTTGTTGCAAAAATATATCCCTGAAGTCTTGAAGGGGAGCAAAAGACTCATTGCTTTCTCCTACCCATCGTCATATATAGTTGAATACAAAGTAATCGTTCTTTTGATAGATATACAAGGTGCGGCAGAACTGATTAGGCAGTTTTGAGTAGTTATAAAAAAGTAAGGACGGTATATAAAGAAAAAAAAAGGGTGTGGGTCTCGGGACCCCCGACAGATGTGAAACATCAAAGAAAACGTTATTGAACTCGGTGGTATTCTCTATGTAGTAGTATATATTTTTTCAAAAGCAGTAACTAACTGTTATGCTGACGTAATCCTATATACTGCACTGTAACACACGCGGTTGCGGCGTTTGAGCACGCCTGAGCCAGAAACGCAACTAAATACACAGCGAAGTATCTATATTACATACCTACACGTGTATACATATACTTTTGCTTTACAGTACGTTCGTATGTATACTCTCTCTCTCTCTCTTCCCGTGCCCGAGCGCGCGGAAGCCGAGAGAGAAGTGCCGCAGTGGTGGAGAAAACAGCAGCGAAGGAGCGGACCAGAAATTTAGTTGCATATTTCCCCTCACGCGGCTGTTCACTGCCCGACATAAGATGTTTCACATCAAAATTTTTTTTATTTTCGAATTTAACACCATGATATACCATTATAATTAATTTATATTAGAAATCGTGTCCATCGTGATTATAATAAAATTAAGAAAAATCGCAGGATAGTGGACAAAATTATTTTCTAACACAAATATTAAGTTGGTGTTTTATAACTTAAATAAATTGAATAAGTTATTCACAAGGCTTAAAGATAAGACGCCTAACTCACATCAATCTAATATTATTTATAAAATACCTTGTGAATGTAATAAGTGTTATGTGGGACAAACAAAACAGTTATTAAAAAATAGAATTTATCAGCACAAAATGGACTGTAGAAACATAAACTTATTAAGTGATAATAAGACGGCGTTGTCATCTCATCATTTCGACACTGGGCATAAATTTCTTTTCAATGAAGTTAAAATATTAGATAAAGAGTCAAATTGGAAGAAACGCAATATCAGTGAAATGTGTTTTATTAGAAAAAACAATTCAATCAATTATAGAACAGACACTCAAAATTTAAGTAGTCAGTACAATTATGTTATGAAATTATACTAACATTTGTATTTTTATTATTATTGATTGTTAAAAAGTTTTAGTCAACATAATTTGTTACCATGTTACCATGTTTTTGTCTTATGTACTCTATCTTATGTTAATTGCTATGGTTAGTAATTAATATTAATTTTCATAAATATTGTTATTTTTGTGTACTTGAAAAAGTTTAAATATATAAACGAAACGTCGTACATTTAATTTAATAAATCAAATATTTTGTCCACTATCCTGCGATTTTTCTTAATTTTATTATTATAATTAATCATTAAGTTTTGAAAATAATGTCCCCAAAATGGCGGCCGTTAGCAGCAACCATATATGTAATACTCCTATATCGCCAGTAAGAGGAAAGCGCGCCGAGAGATAAGAGATGCTAACGCATGTGCGGCGAGACACCAACGTGTCGTTTACTTGTGTTACCGCACGCATACTATGTCTCTTCTCTACTGTCGGCGAATTATATGGCAGCAACACACTGTAATGATCTTTAAAGTTTTGTACAACTCTCAGCTCTGAGCTCTTTAACACATATCGCGGGGTATGGCGTTAACTTCTTCAATAATCCGTTCCCTTAACTCTGGTAGGGTGTGAGAGCGATGTTTAAACACCTTTTCCTTCAGATATCCCCAAAGAAATCTGATGACCGCACAGGCAACCCCACATCACCCCTCAGATAGACCAGACGTCCGGGGAAACATTTCTCTCACAACGTGGAGTGAATTTCGGGCTGCATTAGCTGTAGCCCCATCCTGTTGGAACCACAAGTCCCCCAAACCTTCTTCTTCAACAATCTCTTCCATTCTGGGCTGCAGAAAATGTTGCCACATTGAGACATAACGTCCGGAATTATTAGGAACAGCATTGTTGTTCAGAATATTGAACCGTCGTCGAAAAACTCTTTGCGTCGCGATCACAGATCGGTTGTTTTCAAAATACTGGCGCACGGCAAAGCCTCGATGTGTTGCGATCCAAACCATGTTGATTACTGTAATGGGGTCACCGACGCAACACTGCAGTGGAAGACCACATGTACCTTCCTCCCCCATCACCGCCCGAGCATTAACCTCTCCTAACTGCTTAGTGGGTTCTGTCGTACCCTGTAGATATTGTAAATTATATAGTGAAATGGGGTCACCGACGCAACACTGCAGAGGAAGGACCCGTGCACCTTCCTCCCCCATCACCGCTCGAGCATTGACCTCTCTTAACTGATTAGTGGGTTCTGCCGTATCCTGTAGATATTGTAAATTATAGACGCTCGATAACAGAGATCATAAGCGTGTGAAATCGTTTTTTTGGCAACTGTGAGTTTGATAACTCATTTAGCAAGCGTTCTTTAAAAACCGATTTTTTACGAATTGATTCTTTAAGAATCCGTTTTTTTAAAAACTGTTAATACTAAACACCTTAATTTTGAGAAATATTAGTTTTAGAGCCAGTTCTTTCCCAGTAACAGTTCTAAAATAACTGTTACTGTTTTTTCATCCCATCATTGGATCCAACACTTAAAATAATGATTCCAATGCTAATATATGAAGGATTGTTCTGATTTAATAAACAATAAATCATCCAGCAGCTCGGATAGAAAGTATTTGAAAATAAATGGCGATAAACAATCATTTATCTTCAAAACACCAACACAATAAATTTTTAAATTCGACGCGCTTTCCAGGAAAGTTTGCATCACATTAGCTATAATCACATTATTTTGTGGTGCTTTCGAGTAAATTGTCATTTTATTTAAATTACTTTTAATTTATTATGAAAAATACACTCTAGAAAAAATTTAATATCGCAGTCGGGAGCATTAGAAATAAAAAAAGAAAATTTAGAGTGTACAAAAACGACTATGACATTTCGGTTCCGAATAAATTATACTCGTATATTATGAAAACCAAATTTGTCTGTATCTCGGCCGAAACACGGTATCTATGCCGTGAGTATGGGCATATAGGCCTTGGCCTGTTTGTAGGTTATTTATATAAATAAATAAATAAATATAACGAATGTGTATAAACAGACCTTAATACTGCTACAGCACCTCATCAAAACTCAGTACGCCGAGTTTATTCGTTGTCGTTCAGCGTTCTTATTAAGAAGCTCTACAAAATCTCACCAGACAGCACGTCTACAGGTTAATGAGCTATACGAGATCGGGGCGTGCCTCGACCCGGGTCTGGGTCCGGTCCTTGGCCACGCATTGCACTAACGAGCCGACGACATTCCTTAACAGTACCTACACGGTGCGTTGATATATCGGTCCCTCAAGTTCACTTGTTATCGGTCAGAACCCAACATCCACAAACTTACAAAAAAAAAGTCAAGAGGTGTCATTGGACACCCGACAGAAGCTATGCTTTTTACGTCAACCCATCATGCGATGGGCTACGCAAGTCCAGTACAAAATATAAATACAATTTAATTGAAATAAGAATTAACATACTTATATTATTTAAAAACACAATTTAAACAATACACACATTGAGATTTTTATGTAATCCATTCAACTTTACTTGTATAGATACACACAGTTGTACAAGATGTTATCTTTGTGTTGGTGCATATACGTGTACATAGGCCACTGTGCATGCGCCAGTATATTACTTTCACAGCTGGCCAAGCACAATACGTATAAAGTATATCTATAGCTATGACTTATGAGTGTAGCTATAGATATACTTTTAACATGAGCATGTAGGTGACGTGACGGTAACGTGACGCGATATCAATATAAGTTTTGACAAGATCTAGGTACCGGAAAATAATACATAATATAGTAGATTTATAAAAAAGATTATGTTATTTAATATTTAACTAAAAGATTATCATTTATGAAGCTAACGCCGCGCCGCTTAAAAAGTCGCCTCTATTTTTCGATACTTCTTACGAAACCCATTTCAGTACTTTAGTGATATATGATAATATCGCAACATCCCTATATTCATGATTAGTTTCTGTAGAATAATTTATATTTATTAAGAGAACTCACTCACTGATTGTCTTTCGATTAACAAAATACCGATTAGGTAATGACCAATGTTCCTTCTAATTTTTTCGCTGGCTGTGCGGTACAAAAGTATATGGAAGCAAAAATGTTCAAAACGCCTGTAAAAGTGTGCAAGTGGGGGGGGTTCTGTGCCGGTGTTTGAAGTTAAATTTTTTTTTTATAAATGCTGCAACCACGCACGCTGTACTGTATACAAAACTCACACAACAAAGAGATTTCGTTTGACGTTTAAATGTCCAAGGCCGTTTCAAAAAAATTTTGACCCTCTAAATTTTACTTTGTTTGTGAAATTTGGATTTTTGCCATTTTTAGATGCAGCTCTTCTATAAAGTGAAATAAAAAAAAGGGTGTGGGTCTTGGTACCCCCGACAGATGTGAAACATCAAAGAAAACGTTATTGAACTCGGTGGTATTCTCTATGTAGTAATATATAGTTTTTCAAAAGCAGCAGCTAACTGTTATGCTGACGTAATCCTATATACTGCACTGTAACACCGCGTGTGTTACAGTGCACGCCTGAGCCAAGAGAGAGAGAGAGAGTGCCGCAGTGGTGGGGAGAACAGCAGCGAAGGAGCGGACCAAACATTTCGTTGCATATTTCCCCTCACGCGGCTGTTCACAGCCCGACATAAGATGTTTCACATCAAAACGGCTGCGCAACTTTCGAAAAATTGTGCGCAGCTTAGAGGGAACATTGGTAATGACTAATAAAATTTTAAGGCGCGGACACATAGTATGCAAACACAATCTAGCAGCACACACGCTTGAATCAATGTCATGTTTTCAAACATTCGACATGGAACGTATAACCACCGTCCACATTCCATTTAGTATATTTAATTTTATTGTTGTCTATGAAGATGAACTCACAGTTCAATTTCGGTATTTGAGCAAACGGGTTGTATTTTTTTCGGAATAAGCGATACTGACAATGAAATGATAATTGCTTTTTAGTGTATTTGCCATAATATGGCACATACACTATTGGCGTCGGTCGGATGGCGGGACCTAGGGGTCGGACCAAAATTTCTCGACATTTCATAGCCTCCTGAACAATTTGGCACCATTTTTGAAAATGTTTATATATATATGTATATATATATATATAAATATATATATATATATATATATATATATATATATATATATATATATATATATATAAATATATATGTATATATATATATATATATATATATATAAACATTTTCAAAAATGGTGCCAAATTGTTCAGGTTATATATATATATATATAATAATATATATATATATAAATATATATATTTATATATATATATATAAATATATATATTTATATATATATATATATGTGTGTGTACACGATAACTCTCGACAGACTTAATCGATTTAAACGAAATTTGGTACACACATTGGAACCCATCACCGCACGAAGTCTATTTAAAATGGGCCCGATCGGGCCATTTTCAGGGTTGTATTTAAGGGTTTCAAAAAGTTTTTGGGCCCAAAAATACCGAAAAAATTGTCAGAACCATTTCAAAATTGAAATTTAGCTCTTTAGTAAAGATTAAAATGTGCTGCTAAAATTTTAATAAAATCGGCCCGACAGAACCGGACTTACAAATTTTATGAAAACACTAGTTTGCGGATAATGCTTTACTTACTGAAGGGTGTATTTAATTTGGTACAGAGGTTGCATTGATAATAATATTGAAATTAAGAAAAAAAATATTATTTTAAGGGATGTATTAAGGGGTTAAAATTTTTATTTTGTCCAAAAACAATCCTAAGTTCACGTATTAAATCCACAAGGCCTGCATTAGCAAATACACTATATTGTCGGCAGGGTTTGGCACTGCGACCCGAGTTTTTATTATTTAATTTGTTAAATTTTGTCCTTAGTATCCCATAAAACTGGATATTTTTCATACTCATAAACTTAAAATTTAATCGTCTGTGAAGTCCATTTTGAAAATAATTATTTTATTTAAAAAAGCAACACCACTGTGTGCACTATACACTGACAAACTGACAACTGAGAGATAGTAGATAGATTAAAGAAATAATTATATTTTCAGTATCTCATACGGGTCAAACAATAAAAAACTCGGGTCGCAGTGCCAAACCCTGCCGACAATATAGTGTATTTGCTAATACAGGCATTGTGGCATTATTATGTGGACTTAAGTTTGTTTTTTGACAAAATAAAAAATTTAACCCCTTAATACATCCCTTAAAATAACTAAATTTTTCTAAATTTCAATATTAGACATGGATTTTATCAGTACACGCAATTAAATACACCCTTCCATAAGTAAATTCGTATCAACAAACTAGTGTTTTCATAAAATTTGAAAGTCCGGTCCTGTCGGGCCGATTTTATTAAAATTTTAGCAGCACATTTTAATCTTTACTAAAGAGTTAAATTTCAATTTTAAAACGATTCTGACAAATTTTTCGGTATTTTTGGGCCCAAAAACTTTTTGGAACCCCTAAATACAACCCTGAAAATGGTCCGATCGGGCCCATTTTAAATAGGCTTCTTGCGGTGATGGGTTCCAATGTGTGTACCAAATTTCGTTTTAATCGATTAAGTCTGTCGAGAGTTATCGTGTACACACATATATATATAAATATATATATACATATATATATATAAATATATATATACATACATATATATATATAAACATTTTTAAAAATGGTGCCAAAGTGTTCAGGAGGGTATGAAACGTCGAGAAATTTTGGTCCGACCCCTAGGTCCCGCCATCCGACCGACGCCAATAGTGTATGTGCCATATTATGGCAAATACACTAAAAAGTACATGAAAGGTAAACCCCGTCCAATAGTAGTCATAAATCTCTTTGATGTACCGCTCTTATAGCGATCACAAAATACGTATGTGTGCGCTGTGTACTGTGTAGTACTGTTTGGAACGCGTCCACACTAAGTTACTAACTTTGTTTTCCGTGTATACTATGTATTTGCGTTTGTTGCGTGGTCATGTTTGCATTCTATGTGTCTGCAGCTTTATATTTTATGGGGGTTAAATGCAGCCGACAAGGAAAAAAATAATTATACTGTCCGTCTCTTATAACTCACAAAATTGAAAAACATACGTTCACTATTTACACTCTCCCGACCTTATTTTTGAACTTAGGTAAAGGATGCGTCTAGGCAAAAGTGGCCATTAGTTTCAATTTGGTGCAATAAAACCTAGGTATCTTCGGTTCAAAAATACGATCGACAGCGTGTAAAATTTTAGGCGGTAGAAAGAGGGCTAGACTCCTTATAAATCTTGGGTGCTGTTTAGACCTTGCGATGAACCCTCAGTCCCTCCTCAATGAGCGCCCTTTTGCACATATTTATTCCTGCTCTTGATCGGGAAATTTGCTATTTCAGTCATATTTTATATCTATTATATTAATACCAGTTAGAAATTATTATATTTTATTAATGATGGGTTGCAGAAAGCGCTGTCAGAAAATCTGATTTGACAATGACCTTAGATTGTGACCACAAATATTTCTCTATAAGATAAGTATTGTAGAATTTCAAATCGATCCTGCTCGAAAAATAATAATTGAATAGCCTGGATGGTAGCGTGCTTGGCGCCGCAACCTCTAGACTGGACTGCTGTGGGTTCGAATCCCACCTGCGCTCATGGATGTTTTGTGATGTTATTTAGTTTTAAGTTAGTTGTTATTTAGTGTAGTTGAAAGACGCTAATGACCTTAGATGTCGACGCGTCTATAATCCACAATAAATAAAAAGATATTTTTTAAACATGTGCATCCATTTAACATCGTTTTTTGTACAATTTCCTGCACTTCGAAACACTTTTCTACGCATTTTGATCAAAATTTAGCTTCAATCATATATGTTTTTGTGTGAGTACGATCTAATTATTCTACTATATTATAAGCGATAGAGAGTTTGACAACGACATAAGACTGTTACATATGTAATAAAAACTGTAATTATATGAACACAATCTAAGGTCGTACAGGTCATATCAAATTTTTTGACAATGCTTTCTGCAACCCAGTATAAATATTATATAATATAATGATATCCTCGAAGGGGGATAGTTGCCCGTTAATTGGATACTTTCTCTCAAACTGTGCGAAGTTCAGAATGTTAAATTACTTTAGTTAGACAATAACTCGATCCAGTAACCACATAACGAGATGAGAACAGCATTCCATCATCACCAGGGCACCAAGACATCCTGAAGCATACAATCCACGTAATTCAACACACCAGAGAAATAATAAAAAGGTAACCTGTGTACAATCTACAACCTATATAGTACCTATGTAATATAAATTGAACGTTGTAATTATGTAGCTTGTAAGATACACTGTCACGATTGTTGTAAGTATAGTGTTCGATACACCAATAAAGCCAATATTGTAAGCCATCTGAATCACCGACATTATTAACAATCGATGCTACGGCTTATCTCAACAATGGGGCCATCAGAAAAGTTCTTCACAAAGTAAGTAATGAGATCGTCTCATATTTTTTTTACAAATAGACTAATGCTATGCAGCTATGATACAAATTTTTTGGAAGCTTGTTGTTCAACACAAGAAATATCAAAAGTGTTTTTCTCACTGTCATTTTTTCCCATGTTTTCTTTATTTAATTTCTTCTCCAGGGATAACATAGAGATTATGCCGCTACGGAAGTGTCGCTAAAAGCAGTCACAGTTGACTTTAGACCAATGAAAGCACATTGAAAGAAATATAATGACTAACGTTATTCTGTCTTGCTCTTTTGCATGGCTGCTATGGGATGCCCAACGACTTCAGTTTAGAACGATACAGCCAGCGACGACCCTAGACTATTTTCAGGGTAGAGCGAGAACCCCTTTTGGCGCCTTTATGATTTTCCAAAAACTAAAAATTTACTGAAAATATATAAGAGAAGGTAGTGACGTACTTTTCTAATAGTTGAATGACGAGTCGAATCTTTTTTCGCAATTGAATTTTGGCGCCCTTCATGATCCGGCGTCTTGGGTCGGCACTGCGGATACAGCTTGCTGAATGGCTTTATTACATATACATGGTGTTAATAAGTATGTGCACAAACTTTAAGGAATTAATCTATGATAGATTTTAAGACACAACCTTATTTTCTTCTTTTTAGTGGCTTTTTTAAGAAGGTTCTATTTTTTCTTAAATTCTTATTTATTTTTATTTTTAAATTTTTCTGGAAAATTAAACAAGCACAGACTAAATACGCGTTAAAAACTGAAATCTCTTGTTAGAGAAGTGTGAAAAAAAACGCCCATGGTGAATTAAAAACAATTTAATACTTGCAAAATGTACTCTTAGTTAGTATGTGCAAAGTTTTAATTAAGTAGCCCAGCACTATTAAAAAAATAAATAAAAAATCTTAAATTTTTTTCAAATTTTAACACTCTGTATTTGGAAAACAGAGCCGTGGCGGACCAATACTTATATGAAGGTTTTGTCTTAAAATCAGTCATAGATTAATTCCTTAAAGTTTGTGCACATACTTAAATAACACCCTGTATAGCAGACATCGGTACGTTAATAATATTTAAACTAGTAACAAGATATAGATCTGTAATTTCGTTTTTTGCGGATTTTTAAAAAGTTTTCCTGGCCGCGAAAGTCTGGCAAAACGGACCTCCATTAAAAATACTTGGGGTTCTCTGGTCGGAAGTATCCTTATCAGAATTAACTCAAGATCAACTATAGCTCAATAAATTATACATGTGTGATAATTTTGAAGGTCATCGTCGAAATGAACCGTTTAAATATTCTTAGCCGCGGACTGGCCAGTGGCGCTGGAACGTCCCAGGCCCCCGGAGTTGGAGAAGGCCCGGGTCCTCCCATTTCTAAATCCCAACAAATAAAAAATTACTCAAGTGTTAGCCTCGCTCCCCTAGAAATGTTAGCGTCCCTGAAAAAATATAGCCAGTCCACGTCTGAGTAGTGATAAAAAATCTTAAGTTTCCCCCGTAATTTTGTTATGAGCACCCTGATTATTTTAGCTGGGTGACTTTACAATATTCCATAACTATATTTATAGTAAAAATGACCAGGTAAAATAATAAAAATATTATAGTATGAAGAAAACAAGCTCGATAATGAATGTTTTCAGTGGCCTGCTGTATAAGCTATTCGTGTTCTCGGTACCTAAGTATTTATTAGAGTAGTATTAAAACTGGAAGAGGGCCGACCGTGGTTTTGTCTGCACTGAAATCAAATGTTGCAGATAATAAAAATAAAATTAAAAATCTTAAAAAGCCCTAACATACCAACAGTCCTTTAAAAAGTGATAAAATAAAAAATAGGAAGCGATGATATGGGGAACATATTTTTCATTAGAATTAATCTGACTATGAGGCTGCCCAATTATAAAACGCCCGAATTCTAAGTTTATATTTTTTTTGTTCAAAAAAAATTGCGGCCTCGTCTGTCATTGTTTTCATGAAACTGCCAGCATATTTTTCTTACAATTCGATTCTCAAAGATCGGGGCGATTCTCAAAGATCGAGATCGATTCTTAAAGATCGCGGTCGACTCTGAAAGATCGGGGTCGATTCTCAAAGATTGGTGTCGATTCTCAATGATCGGGGTCGATTCTCAAAGATCGGGGTCGATTCTCAAAGATCGGGGTCGATTCTTAAAGATCGGGGTCGATTCTCAAAAATTGGGGTCGATTCTCAAAGATCACGGTCGATTATCAAAGATCGGGATCGATTCTCAAAGATCGCGGTCGATTCTCAAAGATCGGGGTCGATTCTCAAAGATCGGGGTTGATTCTCAAAGATCGGAGTCGATTCTCAAAGATCGGTGTCGATTCTCAAAGATCGGGGTCGACTCTCAAAGATCGACCGCGATCTTTGAGAATCGGTCCCGATCTTTGAGAATCGACCGCGCTTTTTGAGAATCGACCGCGATCTTTTGAGAATCAACCCTGATCTTTGAGAATCGACTCTAATCTTTGAGAATCGACCCCGATTTTTGAGATTACTTTGGTATTTCAAGAAACTCAAAATTTATTCAGATGCTGTTTATATTTTTGAAACTAAAAGTGCGGGTTGTTGGAGTCGATTCAGCGTTATTTTTTCTATAAATAGACTTATTATGAAACGAATCGGGTCGAAATTATTTTTCAAAAATGGTCTTCTTACTTTTGGTATTTCAGAAAAATCAAAATTTATTCTGAAGCTGTTTATATTTTTGAAACGAAAAGTGCGGGTTTGATCGAGGTCGATTTTTACTAATCGACCTCGATCATTAAGAATCAATATCAATCATGAAGAATCGATTCTTAATGATTGAGGTCGACTCTCAATGATCGAGGTCGATAAGTCGATTCTTAATGATCGAGGTCGATTCTTAATGATCGAGGTCGATTCTTAATGATCGAGGTGGATTCTTAATGATCGAGGTCGATTCTTAATGATCGAGGTCGATTCTTAAAGATCGAGGTCGATTTTTAATGATTGAGGTCGATTCTTTATGATCGAGGTCGATTCCTAATGATCGAGGTCGATTCTTAATGATCGAGGTCGATTCTTAATGCTCAAGTTCGGTTCTTAATGATCGAGGTCGATTCTTAATATACGAGGTCGATTCTTAATGATCGAGGTCGATTCTTAATGATTGAAGTCGATTCTTTATGATCGAAGTCGATTCTTAATGATCGAAGTCGATTCTTAATGATCGAGGTCGATTCTTAATGATCGAGGTCGATTCTTAATGATCATTAAGAATTGATCTCGATCATTAAGAATCGACCTCGATCATTAAGAATCGACCTCGATCATTAAGAATCGACCTCGATTATTTAGAATCGCCCTCGTTCATTAAGAATCGATTCTTAATGATCGAGGTCGATTCTTAATGATCGAGATCGATTCTGAATGATCGAGATCAATTCTTAATGATTGAGGTCGATTCTTAATGATTGAGGTCGATTCTTAATGATCGAGGTCGATTCTTTATGATCGAGGTCGATTCCTAATGATCGAGCTCGATTCTCAATGATCGAGGTCGATTCTTAATGATCTTATGTTAATTTTTTTGACAAATAAAATTTAAGAAATAATATTAAAACAGTTTATTTTTAATTTTATAAAAAATAACAACGCTTTTTAGTTTATTATAACTTGCATTTAAAAAAAATCTTGAAAAAAAAATTTAAACTGACAGTTTACACGTCCAGAAAATATTTATAGAAATATTTCTGACAGTTAATAATTTTGCTTTTAGTAATCTACAGATCACAAAACACCTTGTTTTGTGCTACAGATTGCTCAAAAAAATTTTATGTGTATTACAGAGTGTATTTTCGTTACTAGGAAAGTTACTAAAATTTCACATAGATTTGGTTTTTAGTATACTCATTGGGTTAGGAGTAGGCGTGTCATATTCCATGAATAATTAATAAAAGACAAGATAATTTTTTAATTAAATGTATATATATATATTATGTTCAAATACAACCATTTTTATCATATATTTTGAAATATTGAATAAAAGTTTTAATGAATTCTTAAAGATATTATACAGACAAAAATAATATTTATATTTTCAAATATTTCTAATAAAGATTTATTTTACATTAGGATTTGACAAGACTAACTGGAAGTATCAAGGATAAAGGTATATACATGGTCAAATTATAAATAACTTTCATTTTAAATACCTATAAATGATTGTCTCAAATTTTAAAGGATGCTAAATAAACTATAAAACCGATTTCTTTGTACTCAATAAGTAAGAAATATCTAATTCAATAGAACTATTCTGACATGAATTACGTGCACAAATATACTAAGGGCCACTTTCGGATAGGATAGGTGCCTGTGCGAGTGGCACGTTATATGCCTATTGCGTAACGTCAGTGGCGCCGCTCTGCTGGAAAAATAGTGCGGTATTGAGTTATAAGTATAATACTCATGTAAAAAAATATATTAGAAAAATAATTATTGCTAAGCGTTACAATCTTAGGTATGTTCCAAATAATATTTATGCTTTAGCGAAAAAATACAGACTCTTGACAGATGTCACAACATCAACTCTCCTAATATTTTTTAAAATGAATGAGCCATTTCCCTGAGAGTAGTTCTTTCAATTATTCACGAGAGGTACAAACATTATTTATTTCCCATTAGTGTCGTATCATTTCAGTGGTATAACTTAATTATTTAATTAAATTAATAATTAAGTTAGTACCACTAAAATGACACGACACTAATGGGGAAGAAATAATGTTTGTACCTACCACAAGGGCTACCTCTCGTGGATAATTGAAAGAACTACTCTCAGGAAAATAGCCCATTGGGAAAACACAATACGATATTTGGTAGCAGAAATTAAAACCGTTATGAAAAAACATTTTACTAAACCGGACTGTCACACCTGTGCAATTTTGCTTTATGTGTCCTACATTTCGTCGCACATACATTGAGCCTTTTTAACATATAAATTGTGCACGTTATAATATAAATCAGCGGTTCATCGTGACGTCCTGCGGTGTTGCAAACTTACACCTAGAACGTCTCGTCTTAAGCAAGTGAAGCTGGAAGCATACCACTTTTATCCATTTCAAAGCTACCCCCTACTTTCGAACTGCCAACCCTGTGATCCAATAATTTAACAAGCGACTAAACCCTGCAGTCAGGGTCCATTCTGATTGGTCCCCATCTTGATGTCGTTTTACACACAAGCACACACACAAACGAACGTAACAACTAACTAGTGAACTCTATATACTAATATGGATAGTTGATAGCGATTAAAAAATGGATTTTACATGTGGAGCATGTTCAAACACATATTATTCAAGACAGGAATTACAATTCACAAAATTAGAATGAAAACATCAGGTAAGGCTTGTAATCTAATTCTTTCTATAAAAATCGACATTTCAAAATTAAACCTAATTTAATATTATTATTAATTGAGATATTCGGATGTCCAAAATTTATACAATAACAGTGTTCTTGAGAAATTGGAATAGAAAAATAAATTTTAATTAAGTTTTATTTTGAAGTGTCAGAAAATTGATCGACTTTTATAGTAAGAATTAGATTACAAGCCTCATCTGAAGTTTTTGTTCTAATTTTGTGAACATTAATGCCTGTCTTGAAGAATATGTGTTTGAACATTCTCCACATACAAAAGAAATTTTTTATTCGTTATCAACTATCCATATTAGTATGCAGAGTTCACTAGTTAGTTGTTACGTTCGTTTAGGTGTGTCTGTGTGTGTCAAATGACATTGAGATAGGGTATTCGACCAATCAGAATGGACCCTGACTGCACGGCCTAGTCGCTTGTATAATTTATAGGGTAGTTTTTCTCGGAGAGGCGTAATAACAATCGGGCATGGCTAGGGGACACGCTTGGGACCCACTAATCTATGGTATCATACCATCAAATTAAAAACTTGTAAAATCAAATTTTATATCATCCAGGACCATGGTGCTTTGAATACTGAATCAGGCTAGCATTTCAATGAAAACACGCGTACGAGTTTCCTTATAATTAGTAATACTGAATTTTAAAAATATAATAAAAATCCGAAAAAAAAATAGAAACAATAATTAATCATTATGCCAGTATTAAATTCTATCACAATATAAAACTAGGTCCGCCATCTGACCGACGCCAATAGAGTATGTGCCATATGGCAAATACACTAAAAAGCACCAACAAATCATTTTTAAATCGCTCTAGCTGCTCTCAGAAATGCACATGAGGCAGTGCTTAAAAGCTATTGATATATTTTAATTTGACCACATATAACAAAAATTAGGGGCAACAATGTAGAAAAAGTATTGCAAATTCTTAATGATTACAATAATATACAACTTTACAATGTTCAAATATTATATGCACAACCTACATTCTTAGTAAAAAAAACAATAATTTCTATTGCAGTCAATACTCAATAAATTAATAAGTACTTCTTCATGGTTGATCGACGCAAGCTTAATTTACATCGGTTATAATAATAGCAATGTCAAGATTATTATTTTTTAGCTGTTAGATCCAAGGATTTTATCTCCAATCTAGCAACACTGACTTAACTTCCCATTGGAAGTCGTAATGGGTCCAATTTTGCGAATGAAAAATTTGGACACATTTGCACGTTTTGAGGTCCCTACAGTCCGAATATACTGTTTTTAGAGCGATGTCTCTCTCTCTCTCTCTACGTACGTACATTAGTAAACTTTTTTCCGCTCGCATGTCTCACGAACAAATAATTATATCGACTCCGGACCAATTTCAATCGACACATAATTGCATAATGAACACCTAATAAGGTTTTCAAAAAAAACTGAATTGGCGGTTTGTTTTTTATAACAAAAAAACAACTGTAAAATGGTTGTAAAATGTTAGCCTGTATTGCAAATAGTTTCTCTACAGTAGACTGGTCTCTAATCTCTAAGGGCACCCAATGGGAAGTTAGCAGTGTGGTTTTACTCACACACCAAGCCTCTTTTTTTATTGATAGTTTTAACTGACATTTCAAATACGAAAATTAGTGACTCTGAACAACTAACGTTATCCAGCGTCTACATCCAATGCTTGATTTATGCTGGAATTCTGGTAGGACTTTCAACCTAAAATCTAGATTTAAGAATGTATTTTTTTTTCGTTTAGTTGAAAATAAATAGCATTCTGAAAGTCGTGCCAGAAACCCAACTATAGTCTTTCAGCCACTCAAAATGATACATCTTGAATTAGTTTATTATATTATTATTTTCTTATCTGAATCATATTATGAGCTTTGACAATACTAACAATATAAGCTACGTCATTATCATTTAATTTCATTGATGAATTGTTGACAGGATGAAATCATGAAATAAATTATTACTGAAATCGAATGACGCTGATATCGCGATGTTTTATTATAAAAATAATAAGATTTTTAATGAATCAATCACGAAAAAGTACTGACAGTTAAAATTAAAAGAATACGGGCCATTTTTTTTTATTATTATTGTTTGATTAGCCATTCAATGATATGTTTTTCAAAACATTAAAATTGCAGTCTTCAATATATTTGTAGTTTTTTTTTTCTTCTTTTTTATGTATTAAAATAATGCGATCAAATGCAAATAACAAACAATGAGTAATGATTTTTTTTGGATGGATAAATTATTTCAATTTACAATGCGGAAGGAACGTTTTTTCTCTTTCCACTTACTGGAAGATATGTTTACTAGAAAAATGTATACGAATCTTACGAATACAGACACTGATAAGATCTTGTTTCTTTTTAATCAACTGAAAATTCTTTTCATGGTAACTTACACACAAAGATTCTAACAATTACTTTCATCTAAATCTTACCGTCCACTGAGTCAATTACTTGTGTTGTATCAGAATCTCCATGGGACCCACACATATCATTTACCAACATCAGAGGCCCTTTATTTGGTTTTCCACATACTGCATATATCATTTTTATATTAAATTAAATGATGTTTAGATATGGAACCAAAGAATCATACAAATTTTTAATTTCATTTTTGTGAGTTTCCTTATTTGTTATAGTTTGAAATAATAAAATATCCTCATTATTTATAAGAGATTAACGGGAACTTGGACCGTGGGTTGATTGAAACTCAGTTAAAGTTTTAATTCGCAACGTTTCGTCTATACTTTAGACTTCTTCAGGCTCTCATTATTCGTAGTCAATTTGAATTTTGAAAAACCAACATGGAATCGTGTTTACCGGCCTTGAAAATCCCCAGATATCAGTCCCGTGTCGCTCATATGTGCATCTGCACAAGGTGATATGTTAAAATTGCGGCATCGCGAGCGAAACTTTTTTTTCGAATTTATCGGGCGGAATCTGGATGCAAAGAGAAAATGGTTGTGTTGTAGAAGCATCTGGACCTTTTTTGGGCGAGCGAAATAATTTAGCATACATATGGGGCGACACATTGGCTCGGCACGGCACTGCCAGATATTATAACATTTTTTGAAAATGAAATAAGAAATATCAATTTTCGAAATTTTGAATAGCATTCAGGTATCGATTTAGAGAAATTGGAATTTGACAAATTACAACAGGGTTATACCTAAAATTATGAATATTTATCGATATATTAATAAATTACATACGTCATAATTTTTTTCCTAAAATACTTCCATATATAAGACCTTAATTTTTGCGAATGAAAATATTTGGAGTTATAGAAATTGTGGTAAAAAAATTTAGGTCGAGTGCCCCTTTTTCTAGTTCAACCTGGGGCCCTGCTTCTTGTAGTTGCGCCGCTGTATATAAATATTAAACTAGAATAATTGCAAGTAGTTTTCTAGAGACGGCACAGCACAACTTTGTTCACAGTGGGCGGCAAGTTTTGTTTCATTAAATGGACGAATATTTATCTGGATAAAAATACTTCTCAGGGGAACATCAAACAAATCCATTCATACAAAAAATAAATGTAAAAATAAACAAGATCTTCACGTCTAAAACGATGTAAAATTGTCTAACGAACTTGTCTAAACATTTTCTAAAAATTCTGCAAAATGTGGACGTCTAATACTTTTCATATTATTTTTCACTAATTAATTAATTAAGGCCATATTTCTCAATGTCCGCATGGACAAGTTACAAAGAAAAAACCGAACTGTAGGCCATTCACAAACAAACAAAAAAAGAGTTACAACAAATGAGCATCTGCACCCATTCAACTTAAACATTGTAAATTTTTTGACTAGAAAAAATTTAAATAAATTTTAAATCAAAGTTGGAAGACTGGCCAATGTCAGCCGTTTTCACTGCTTTAACAAATGACCACTTTCATATATTATATATATTTCACGTAGGTGATCGATAATTTTATAACAAATTTATTTTTACAGAACAATCGGAAAGTCCCTGAACTTATTGCAATATTACAGTGACTTTACAGACAGTCCTGTATAATACATCAAATCAGTATATTTTCTAAAATAACGAAACTAATACAAATACAAAGATCAGAGTTCAACATTAATTATTTTATTCAGGTACAAAACTTAGCTGCTTCTTTGACAATTTACACTAATTAATTTATCTTTTATTAGATTTTTACAATGAGTGGCAATTTGTTATAAAAATATCGTTCACTATATCTGAAAATAAAGGTACAAAGAATTATACTATAGTTTTATTGACTACGTTTTTGGCAATAGTTTTATAAGGATAGTTATGCTACAAAAAAAAAAATTATATCATTCCAGATTTTGCTATTGTCACGGATTCATAGATTTCGAATTCAAAATCAGATGCTACGATTTTTGGCATCCTTTAAGAAAATGTCTCATAACTTACATTAACTTCTTAATTTTTTTTATGTCGATAAAAATAAAAAAACTCGGGTCGCAGTGCCAAAACCCTGCCGACAATGTAGTGTATTTGCTAATACAGACCTTTAATGCGTGAACTTAGGTTTGTTTTTGGACAAAATAAAAAATTTAACCCCTTAATACATCCCTTAAAATAATATGTTTTTTTCTTAATTTCAATATTATTATCAATGTAATCTCTGTACCAAATTAAATACACCCTTCAGTAAGTAAAACACTATCGTCAAACTAATGTTTTCATAAAATTTGTAAGTCCGGTCCTGTCGGGCCGATTTAATTAAAATTTTAGCAGCACATTTTTAACTTTACTAAAAGGTTAAATTTCAATTTTGAAACAATTCTGAGAATTTTTTCGGTATTTTTGGGCCCAAAAACATTTTTCAACCCCTAAAACCCACCCTTAAAATGGTCCGATTGAGCCCATTTTAAATAAGTTCCGTGCGGTGATGGATTCCAACGTGTGTACCAAATTTCGTTAAAATCGATTGAGTCTTTCGAGAGTTATCGTGCTAACACACACACACACATATATATATATAAACATTTTCAAAAATGGTGCCAAATTGTTCAGGAGGCTATGAAACGTCGAGAAATTTTGGTCTGACCCCTAGGTCCCACCATCCGACCAACGCCAGTAGTGTATGTGCCATATGGCAAATACACTAATAAAAATATATGAGCACTGTGGTTGGAATAAAAACAAAAATAAAGAAAGTTACTTCTTACCACAACAGTTTTATTGATGGGTGTACATTTTGAAATAAAACTGCTGTGGTAAGAAGTAACTATCTTTATTTTTGTTGACAAAAATAATGTTTTTACCATTTATAGGTAAAGCAACATTTCCGTAAGTATATAGTGTTCGAGTGTGTCAAACATACAGGACCAAAAAAAACCTTTGGTTTTTTACAACTTGATTCGAGAAAATTCAAATTTTGGGTCTGACACAAGAAATTAATATATTAGTATTTCGCTGATGAGTTCAGCTGTCAAACGTTTATAATCTACAAGCATATCAGTATTTAATGTTAACGCTCAGGAACAAAACTTACGAGATTTAGTAAGATCATTTTGGTGTCCAAAAAACAATAAGTAGAGTTTAAAACCAAAAAAAACGAACTTTCAACTTAATTGTCAGAAGAAGTTCAGTTTTGTAATTCACAAAAAGAAATAAATGGATATTTTCGATTTCGATAATTTATAAATTCAGCTCGCGTTTTTTGATCTAAATATTTCATACAATTATTTTGATCTGTCTTGACACAGGCCGGCGAAGTTAGGCTCAAAAATCTCAATGATATTATGCGCTCAGTATTTTATAATTGAAGGTCAAAACAATTATTTGTTATTTTTTTCAACAATATACAGATTGTATCAAATTAAACCTGTGCATAGGGCATTCTGTGTGTAAGACCAGATACATAAAGCAATAAGTAAGAATGAGATAAATGATCGCTAATAGGAAGTTACTGTGGTTAAGATTTAAGATTTAAAAGTTAGGGGCCCGAAGGAAGCCACCGCGACCTAAAAGATCTATTGTGTTCCCCTAGTTTCTTATCAGTTTTTTAGGATTTCTAGGCTATATATATATAAAGTCAAGAATCCTCATTAAACTGACGTCTTTGAAGTCCTTTGGAAGCATCAAGGGTGATCCAAAGTATTTGTATCTTGTCTGTACGATGGCTTCGCACTTACAGAGAATATGTACAGCAGTTTCTTCTGCTTCGTAGCATCTGCTACTGTGGTTACTGTAAATAAATAATACCGAACAACCTGATAGCGTCATCGTGGTTTTCTACAGTAAAAATAGTCACTACTGAAATTATTGATAAAATATCAATTTATACTGTTCAGGAAAAAATCCAAATAATTAAATGGTTTTATGGTGGTAATTCAACCGCCGACATAATAAAATTATTTATAGCTGCCTTTCAAAATTTCTAATGTTAGCCAATGTGAGGGGCAATTTTTGTAATCGATTAGGATATTGTTTGGCAGAACGTGGAGGTCTTTTCGAACACTTAATAAATTAATTAATAAAATAATTGTTAAAACTTTTGTACCAGATATAAATAATATTTCGAATTAATATTGTGGTTAATTAGTTGCTTTAGTTGGTAAACTGGTAAAAGATTTACATTTTTACAGCATAGAAGGAGCGAAAAAACAAAGATGACGCCATTAGGTTGTATAAATATTATTTATTTACAGTAACCACAGTAAGTTCCTATTAGCGATTATTTATCTCATTCTTACTTGATGCTTTATATATCGATCTCTGTCTTACACACAGAACGGCCTATGCACAGCTTTAATTTGATACAATCTGTATACGTGAATCGTAACAATAGCAATATGAAGAACAATATGGTAAACGCTGAAAAAATATATAAATTAATGTGCGCTAACAGAGTGTTCTTGTTCAAAGGGAAAATTTTTAAACATAATACTTTTAGTTTTTACATAGGAGTCGTTTACAACAGAAGTTAACAAGCGATGCACTCTTTTAAGTTCAATAAAAAACAGACAAAGAAAAATAAACAATAATATTATTAATTTAAAAAGAAAATGCAATATTGAAATAAAAATTACATATTACCTACAGTATGGGTAATATTTAACTGAAAAATAAAATACAGTGGTTTTAAGTATCCAATGAAAGAAAAGACTTCGCCTTTAATTTAAAAAGTATATAAACCACCACATTTATTTTATTTATGTACAAATGCGTGGCGAAGAAAAAACTCTTTTTTTTTAATCACATTACGGTACTATTTTTTATCGAACAAAGGTAACTTTGATCTGACAGCTCCTTCGCAAATCATCAGCCTTTGTGTACACTTCTTGTTACCTTGCATTGAGCCGTGTCCTATCGCTTGACCCGCTACCATTGCCTGTGATTGCGAATGCTGCCCCAAGTTGTGTCGCTCGAGACTCCTTCTCAAAGCGGCAATTTTCGAATTACGTTGTATATCAGCAATAGTTTGACCGTCGGCTATTTTCGATTGTAATTCGGCCATTTTCAAACCGGTCTTTCCGAACTGATACTCGTTTTCAGAGTACCGCCTGACACCTTCACTTCTCTTAAAGTCTAAACCAGAATAAACATCGTCGCTCAACTTTTTATCGGTGCACTCGAAATACGGATCAGTCGAAATCGGTTTCCATCGGCTATCTTTAAAATTTGTATGTCTAAAACCTGCACCTTTTCTTTCGAAGTACTCCACGATTTTTGCAATTTGGTGTGGTTGTGGACTCATTCCTGTAAACTTCTCATCCCAATGAATGACTTCCGAACCTCCGAGGCTAGAGACATCTTCGCTGCTATCCGTGTATATCGAACTAGTTCGTTTACTAGAATACAACAACTGATTTGTCAAAGGATTCTTGTGTACCAACCGATTCGACAATTCCAAATCGATAGCTAACCGATTTACCATTCCCACATCGATACTTCTCGTATCGATATCTATGTTTCTTAAACTGTTCGTCGGAGTGTACGGCAAATCAAGATCGTCTAAGGATCTCAAAGAACTAACTGTCGTTCCGCTATCGTCTAGCAAAAACAGACTCGATGTCGCACTGGAACTTGACAGTGTCGCTGTCGATATATTGTGGCGCGTCGGATTAAGTTCCGGTGAAAAATCTGGACACGGATGGAAATCTTCACCGACACTTGAAAAAAACCCCGACTCGCACGATCCCCGTCTTTTTAACGCACTAGAGCTTATATCAAAAGTTAAATCCGAAATATTTGTTATCGAATTACATCTAACAACTTTATCAACTTTATTGTCGCACCTCAAATCCTGTTCTTTCACATTTTTAAACAGAGGATGTGAAAATAGTGAACTGGCCTTAACTTTTTTAGTCGCACCTCCACTATTGGTGTTAGTTTTTGGCGTAACGACTTTCCTCGGTGCTGTCGGTGATCCCGGTAAACTTTTCGGAGATTTTTTTTCGTCTTCCTCGGTTACTTTTTTTTCTTGCGTGACAAAAAAAGGCGACGGTAACTCAAAGCATGATGAAAACAGATCCCCAACGCCCATCGTATAGGAGTTCGGACTGCCTCCGAGAATTTTCTTCACACCGTGGAATTCAAGATTAGCGAACGGATTCGATATAGAAGAAGCTCTCGGTTTGTAATGTGGATCTTCTTGACACATTATTTCTCCTATTTTCTTTGTGGTCAGGTAGTTCTGTGAAACAAGTGTACCTTCCGAGTTTTGACTGCTCTGTTGTCGCAACAGTAAATGACAACGGGCTTTGTCACTGGGCGCCGTATGTGGAGAGAACACCAGTGACCCCACGTCTTCAGACAATGAACGCCTATGTATAACTATAATTTAAAAAAAAATTAATCAATAAATGACCAAAATTAAATAACTGATAGATTCGGTCTTTACTTGATGTGAATTAATGTTATACATTTTTAATAGTTATGCAACGATTCCTGTTTTTACGATTACCTACGATTATCAATGAATTGAAGATATAACGCAAAAAAAAAAAACTTTATAAAAAGAACTTCGTTCAAAAAAGCCATTAAAAAGAGGAAAATAATAAAATGTTGAGGTCGACGCCAATTTAATTACTGTAAGTAATTTTCTCGCAAATAATTGATACTATAAAACTGTTTATACTTTATATATCTACTTTTATTAAATTAGTGCCGATCTCAAAATTTTATTATATTTCTCTTTTTAATGACTTTTTTGACGAAGGTTTTTTTTTTTTATTTTTTACTTTTCAGTGGCTTTGCAATACGTAGTTTGCACGTTATTATTATTAACCGACTTCTGTCTTGATATTTGATTACTAAACTAAAAACAAATTAGTGAACAGATTTCAAGTAAAATTTATGTGGGAGCACCCTGAAGGTATGCCCTATTAAATAGAAAAAGAATCACCAAAATCAAGAACTACGCCACTGGACTTTAAACAAATGTTATTTTTTACATTTAATATACTAAAATCAATACCTTATACCATTACGAACTTCGGAATTTTGTAAATTGGAAAGCAATTTTTAGCTGTTAATGATTATAGGAATATGGAACACGAAAAGAAGCTAAAAAAATAATAATTTACTTTTCATAGCTTCGCATTTGGAGTGTTTTTTAATCAATCTATATGTTACGATCATCTGTTACAACTATACATTTCATAAAATGTTCATAAATTGTGTAGAAATTTCAATAAATGACCACATTTAATGAACTAGTCAGATATTATACAATATATTAATATTGTACAAAATCTGACTTTCATAAAATGTTAAGTTATACGGCTGGTTTGAAATTTCTAGACAAAATTAT
Organism: Mongoloraphidia duomilia; assembly: GCA_039654895.1. Classification (NCBI taxonomy): domain Eukaryota; kingdom Metazoa; phylum Arthropoda; class Insecta; order Raphidioptera; family Raphidiidae; genus Mongoloraphidia; species Mongoloraphidia duomilia. Next base: position 14,631,312 of record CM077522.1, read on the forward strand.
ATAAAATTCACAATAATGAGTCCCCTGACAGTTATGCAGCCCAGCCTACGCAAAATTATTGTTGTGTAAGTTGGGCTGCATAACTATCAGGAATTATTCTTGTGATTTATGTAGAGCACGCGACTTTTCCACATACAAGATGTTTGTTGGCAAGTTCTGAACAGGTTCTGAACTCCCAAAGTGTCTGTCGGCAATACAGAACTCTTCGGACACAACTGCGCGTTTATTGGTCAAATTCTTGCACTCTTCAAACAGTTTGAACTTGGTTTTAGCAATTCTAGGCTTCTAGCAGTGCTAGGAGTCTAGAACTGCTAGAGAACCAAAAATGAAGAGTCCGAGAATTTGACCAAAAAAAAAAAACGCGCAGTTGTGTCCGAAGAGTTCTGTATTGCCGACAGACGTTTTGGGAGTTCAGAACCAGTTCAGAACTTACCAACAAACACACCTATAATTTACACAACTCTTGCATTTAATGTATTGCAGATTACGGATGGAGATTGTTGGAACTCATATCAACGTACAATTTGATTTTGTATCAATTTACGTTTCGCTTTTCATTATTAATCTGATTTTTCGTTTTAATAGCAGATTGTATATCTGGATGTGTAATGGACTATATTACGATGAGTTATGACAGTCGCACGAGTCATAATACCATTATGCACGAGATATATATGGTATTTTTGCCATACCCACTACAAAATACTTATTTTTCATTTCATTTTCAAAAAATGTTGACAGTTCATTTGCGTCGCCATGTTCACTTCTACAGTATGCCGTGAAGTTCGTGAGTAAGTAATCGCAGGCGCACGCGGACGTATAGAGCGAATAAACAGAAGTTGCTATGGCAACCGTTTACTTACCGCCCTAGGGCGGTAAGTAAAACACTTTCCGCACACCTGCCTGTTAAATGACTCATTAAAGGCCGCTATACATACATCGAAAGTAGCTATTTTATAGTGGGTATGGAAAAAAACAGAATACATGCTTAATCAAGAATTTTCTTTATCGACTGATTTCTACAAATACACGAACTATAAATGTTTGACTAAGTTCTTAAAAGCTAAAAAAGAAAGCAACTTCTTTATAACATTATGGATAAGAAACGAAACTTACGTTTTCGATGGCCATTGTAATCTTTGGTGGGTTCTCCGACATTCGTGTTGGCAACAGTGAGAATTTCTTCACTGCGAGCCACGCAGTTTGTCAGCTTGGACACGCTCGAGAGCGGGTCTTTACTAAGTTTATTAAGCAGAAGTGTATCGACGGATTTTCTTTTGGATATGTCGGTTTTCACGACAGGACGGCTTATTTCTTTGGGTTGGTTGTCGGCAATTATTTGTGATAATTTTATTACTAATTCAGGAAACGTTGGTCGACTCTTTGGTTCAAACTAAAATGAAACAAAAAAAAAAGGTTAAATTAACTCATAAATATTGTTGAATTTCATCTTTCTCCAATAACAAGTGAAATACATAATTACTATTCTCTTGGTTTCTCTGTAATCGAGTAAAAAAGAACACATTTTCATTTTGTTATGACATATTATGCATATAAAATGCAGTCAATAATTATAAATTTGTCACAGAAAACAGAAAAAACATACATTAAATACATTCAGTGGAGGATTAACGTACAGGCGCAAGAGGCGCGCACTTGGTACCTCAAAAAACCAAAAAGAAAATTATTTTTTACGTTTTCAGAGGAGCCTCAAAAGCTTAAGGGTCTTCAAATTCGATAGAAATAGAAATAATAAAATAACTATTTAATGTTGTTTTAACTAATAAATGCTTTTGTTGAGTCCAATGCAATCTTAATAAATATGATTAAGATTTACCAAATTTCGTAAAAAATATTTTTCTGTTCACCACCACATAAACATTTTCAAAATTAGTTGTATTTTTTTTTAAAGCCTGTACAGATAAATAAAGCGGCATACATTTTTCAAGAAAGGCACAGCAAATTTTGAGTAGTACAGCAAAATATCCCCTACCAAATCTTTGATAAACCAATGTCGGATTTATAACATCAAACATCTCTTGGCAACAAAGATCCTCGAAGTCTATCCTTAAAAAAGATATCACGATCGCTGAAATGGTAGATGGAACTTACTGTACAACAGAAGAACGCGAGCTTCAGGAACTCTGGTAGGGTGTCGTGGGTGCACATCTCGGTGAAGGCGAGATAGTCGAGACCGAAATTGTCGGTGCGTGGCAACATGTCCGGATCGGCTTCGACGCGGGCAATCATCTCGCACAACACAATTCCGTACGAAAAAACGTCGCTCCGTTCGTCGTACCACTGACCCTTCAGGCACTCCGGCGACATCCAGTAAGGTGAACCGACTGTGCTCAGTTTTAGGCCCGTTCTGAAAATGAAATAACAATTTGTTTTAGGCTCGCACAAAACAGTTCCAAAGACGGAACTAACACGGAACGTATTCGTTGTTGAGAGAACAAGTTTCCCGAGAAACATGTCCGAGAAACGATCTCGATCCACTGTTTCACTGGCACCTTTGTGTTGAAGGAAAGAAATGATATTATGAGTGTTCGCGAATTGCGGACCAATGTCATTTCACAGTTCTGAAGTTCTAAATGGACAGGAATACGTTTCATAGTGTGAAACGCCGAGTCTACCCAAACCATAGACATAGGAATCTAGTGACGTGGTAAAAGCGAGCGGGGTGGTTGCTGTTAGGGGGGCGGGGCGGTGAGGAAGCAAGTGTGCCCACATCTATCTATCTATCTAACTATCTATCTATTGGTCACTTCAGTTGCGCAAGCGCTGTACAAGCAATTGAGCATGCGCAAAGACGCGGACGACTGCATCTGGCGCAATTGAGTATGCGCAAAGACGCGGCCAATAGAATGTGGGCACATGCATAGCATGGACATGTCATATAGACATAGAAATCTAGGGACATAGTACAAACGAGTAGGATGATTGCTGTTAAGGGGGGGACGGTGAGGAAGCAAGTGCGCCCACATTCTATTGGTCTCTTCAGTTGCGCAAGCGCTGTACGAGTAACTGAGCTTGCGCAAAGACGCGGACGACTGCATCTGGCGCAATGGAGTATGCGCAAAGACGCGACCAATAGAAATTTAATTAATTGTAGATTATAGACGCGTCGACAACTCAAGTCATTAGCGTCTTCAACACAACAAATAATCCATTTGTGTATTAGAGTGCGACCAATAGAATGTGGGCACATGCATAACATGGACATGTCTATGAGACATAGGCATGAACCCTCTCCTGAATGGCTTAGCCCCTCATCTAAAGTGGCACTTTATACTACGCCTCTAGATTTCTATGTTTATGACCCAAATATGCCAAGCGCTGATTAGTGCACATGCATTCTCACTCGGGAACGAACGAATACTCATACTGTGGCCGTTGTTGGACTTGACGAATGGCAACAGATCTAGTGATAAAATGAGGTTGCATGCCGGAGTATGGGCATCAGCGTCATAGCTAGGATCATCGGCGCCCCTGGCAAGATTCTGATTTCGCGCTCTTTGTTTGAAAATAATCATATTCGCATCACTGTTTTCGCTGATTGCGCCCTCTCGGGGTTAGCGCCTCTGGCACGGGCCCCGGTTGACAGGTCCTAGCTACGACGCTGATGGGCATGTTAAGATGCATTCTAAGGAAAGATAGGGAACATCTCTGACAAAGGACATGGCTTCTGGAGCTAAACATGTCCGGAACTATCCAAGTCTAATGCTTGTACAAACAGACTGATAGATACCAATTCTGGTAAAATGATTTCCCGTCTAAACATAAAACACCCAAAAACCTAGCAAAAAATGGAGTTACGGAATTATAGACATTTTTCATTTTCGTAAAGTAGCAAACAGTGTTTCTTATTCTAAAATATAAATTGTCGTTAATATTTTGAAAATCAGGTTTTACGAGATTGTATATAAAATAACTTACTTACTTAATTTTAAAAAAATATTATATTCTTCTAAAACTTACACAGGATCTGGTATTTTAGCTGCCAAACCAAAATCTCCAACTACGGCGGTCATTTCACTCGTCGTTTCGTTGATCTTGATGAGCACATTCTGAAACAAGACAAAAAATATTAATATACAGAATTTTTATAATGCTTATGTGTGCATTAGTAAATAAAACACCCATTTGGTATGACGTAACATAATGCTGCAACATGAGAAAAAATTCATTTTTCAAACCTATGTCACCGTAGGGATTCAAATCCTAAACTTTCCACTGTCGCGGCGGACTGAGTTAACAATTACAGTGACACATTTTCGAACGACTAACTATGTCCTTTTGAAGCATTCTGTAACTGAAAAACCATCAAATGCGAGAGTCGATTATTAACTAAGGTTCGATTTACAATAATAAATCGAAGGAGTGTGAGGGGCCGTGGTTTCTTGCATCTTTGCTCAGATTCAGAACCTAATCAAATGTGTTTAACATGCGTGCAGCACGACCATAAACACGTTTCGACACGACACTTCCCCATCGAATCGTCGCACTCATTATTCTTAATCAAAACTCGATATTGCAATATTGTTGAGTAATAAAACCTGAACATAAATATTAACCGCCCTCGCATTAAAGCACGAAAATGTAGACCATGTGTGCTCAGTGCATGGATCTTTAATTAAGGTTGTTCGCGCATTAAAGCAAAGTAAAGATAACGAGCTGAATTTTTAATATGTAATAAATCGATATTAAATACATATAATTAAATTTTTTGAGTAAGATCTGACGTGTAGTTTTTGCGTAATTAATTTTCAAAAACTGAATATTTAATGGTGCCTTCACACAATCGGCCATGATCAGGGCCGGCGTTAGGGGGGGGGGGGTAAGCAGGACAAAAGTGCCCCGGGCCCGGGCTCCCGAAGGAGGTCCGCCGGCCCGGGTGCCCAACAAAATACAAAAAAAAAGTTTTAAGAGGCAGGGGCCTGAGAATGCTTACCCGGGGCCCGAAAATCCTAGCGCCGGCCCTGGCCATGATGGTCGATTACATGCCATCACGAATGTGTGGAGGGTATAATCGCCTGTAATTGTCCATGATCGCCCATGATGGAGCGTGATCGCCATTGGTCTTGTCGATCGCTTCGATTGAATGTGACGTGACGCTCGACATGCGTAACCGAACGAAAAAAACAAGGCTAATGAAGTTTCACTTCTATACATATAATAAAATCGTAAACGCTATTTTTGTCTTTTTTTCTGACTGTGTGTGCACGCTAATCTCCACAACGGCAGAACCAATTTGGATGTGGTTTTCAGTAATGTATTGAGATAAGTTTGTTTCATTTAAATCGGTTGACAAATAAAAAAGATATGTCAATTTTAAAGTGCGTCTCGCGAGGTTTACTTGACTGTTTATTTTTGTGACATCGTTAATGCAAACTATTTCCAAGCAATTTTAAGCCCGACTTCGCTTCGCAGGGAGAGAGATTCTCAAATCAACAATATTCTAAATATACGTGAGCGAAGTCACGGGTAGCCGCTAGTTAATAATAAAACGCGTTAGTTTAAATTTGCATTCTATTACGATTAAGACTCTTTTCACATCAGCCCAGTTTGAAAGTAAAAAAATCTTCGCTCACGGAAAATTTCACACCCAATTCGCCTGTTGTATTCACAGCGAATACAAACACAATTTCCAAATTTGGCGATAAACGACAAGCACTGCACAATGCACGTTATATAAAACTCGAAAGAGTACAATCGTTCCAGAAAAGTAGCCGCGAGGGAATACGAATTCGTGACTCCAAAGAAAAAAAGAGTCTTCATTATTATAATGCACACATATACAGGGTTGGCCATAATTAAGAACACTTTTTTTATTCGCGATTTGATTCGATATTCATCTCATTCCCAGAAAAATAATTTTATTATAATTCTTAAATTTGTTTTGATTTTCCCTGTCAAACCTGTTTTGTACACTATCAAATTGTGTTTTAAAGACCACAAACAGCTAAGGTTATTTGGGCCTAGCACCAATTCATATTTTCAATTTTGTACACTGTCAAACGTTCCAGGATTTTAGAATTAGTGAAAAGTTTTATATAAGTGGTTTTTGAAGAAAAGAGAGAAAAATCTTCCTGTAACTGGTTTAATGATCCAAGAGAAAGGCCAAGTTGCTTCAGAGTGAATTCAAAGAATCTCGTTCTTTTAATGCAAGCAGCGGTTAGTTGCAAAAATATAAAAAGCGTTTTGGAATACGCTACCTAAAGATTTCAGGCGAAAAATTGTCATCACAGCCCGAGCTTGTTGATCCTTTTAAAAGAGCTCTACATTTAAAAATCAATGAGCTTCAGCTATCAAAAGAGCAGATATGTCAATAAATTTAGTTTACTATTAAAGAAAAACGTTCTTTTAAGAAATTTAAAAAAATGTTCGATATAGTGAACTGGGTGTGCATTAATTAGTTCACTATATCGCGAGTCTACTGTAAATGAAATCCTAACTTTGTCGGTACTTAATTGTAAGTTTTCAAGAAAATTACTTTAATTACGATAAATTTTTAATCGTTTTCATATACAGAATATGTTCATATTCCGTCGAATTTACATCTGATATCTCCAAGTATTAATAAGATTTTTACAGATTTTTTTTGCAAAAATCTTGCAAAATCTTAAGATGAAATTTATTAATTAAATATATGTGTCGGATTCTGCTTTGAATTAATATTAAAATTATTTCTCATAGAATAAAATAACACAAAAAATTAGATTCAATTAAATTAACCAATTTTTTTTTGTTATTTTACTATCCTGTCGGATACAGTAACTGCCCGATTATACCGCGGTTATTCGATGCACCTCTATTTTAAACCACCTCTCAGCCAAACTGTCCTGGTTTTTGATTTTAAAAAGTGCAATCTTTATTTATGTGAAGAACTGTTTAATTAAAAACAGAAAAGTGGTGATCCTGATGATAATGAAAGAAGACAGCTTTTAAATGGCTTAAGGATCCAAAAATAATAAGCAAATACTGTTAATATTGCATTTATTAAGCTGACGTTTCGAGAATTATATTCTCATCCTCAGAGCTCTGTTAAAAATTATAAAATTGTGTTAGGAAAAAATATTTAAAAAATAATATATAACAAATATTAATTAACTTACCAAATGCCGTCAAACATGACAGTAAAATTGTCCAAAAAACTTTTTAAAAAAACATACTAACATTTTATTTGGTTTTTATTGAAGTGTAAAAAAATTTGTTTTATTGATTTGATTTTGTACACAGAAATACTCAAAACTTTATGTTTTATAGAATTTGATTTTATTTTTTATTGTAGAAAATTTTTAATTTTTTTTTTATTTGCCAGATTAACTGTTTTATATTTACGTGCTATAAGCTAGAAACTTTTCTATCGGACAAATTAAAATTAATTTTTAAATCGGAACCAATACGCATTTCTTTCAAAAATACTAACACAATTTATAAAATGTTTTTCTCAAAAATTAAAACTAAAACAAAAAAAATTTCAAAATTCAAACTTAATCTACAAAATTGATTGCAAAAACTGTAATGCTATATATGTGGGACAGACATCTCAGTATTTACTCATGCGTTTGAAACAACATAATGTGGGCGTCAAAAACCAAATAAAATCTAATTTACATTCTAAACTTTGTTTTTGCACTTCTTTAGTACAGCATAGCGTCGCCAACAATCACGAATTTGATTTTGAAAATACCTCCATTATGGCTCTAGAAAGTAATTATCAAAAACGCCTTTTCCTTGAAATGGTTTACATATATAAAACAAAAAATTGTATAAACAAACGCACAGATATTGATAACCTGTCACATATATATAGTAAATTGCTCAATGAAATAAAAATTGTCCAAACTTGAATAAACATACTACATTTTTGCAATAACAACTTAAAAATCAAAAATTATTTCACTTAGTTTCTAGCTTATAGCACGTAAATATAAAACAGTTAATCTGGCAAATAAAAAAAAAAAAAATTAAAAAATTTTCTACAATAAAAAATAAAATCAAATTCTATAAAACATAAAGTTTTGAGTATTTCTGTGTACAAAATCAAATCAATAAAACAAATTTTTTTACACTTCAATAAAAACCAAATAAAATGTTAGTATGTTTTTTTAAAAAGTTTTTTGGACAATTTTACTGTCATGTTTGACGGCATTTGGTAAGTTAATTAATATTTGTTATATATTATTTTTTAAATATTTTTTCCTAACACAATTTTATAATTTTTAACAGAGCTCTGAGGATGAGAATATAATTCTCGAAACGTCAGCTTAATAAATGCAATATTAACAGTATTTGCATATTATTTTTGGATCCTTAAGCCATTTAAAAGCTGTCTTCTTTCATCTTTATTTATGCTCGGTAACAGGTCGAAGTACGGACACGAAAATTAGTGCTGACCGACCCTACCCTACATATTTACTATGCTGCTGTAGGCACAATAAAGTATCACGGACAGTATGCATATGTCTTGGAGTCGAGTTGAATAATATAGCTTTTCCTACATGCAATGTGCAACGGCCACACGGAACTGCAATAAATAACCAATAAATAGATTATAGTAGTACATTAAAATATATATGTATATTATGCTTGCACGTTGGGAGACTGCATTGCAGAGAACGCCATTCAATGCCTTTGACTATGAGCAATTATTATTTATCCCTAAGTATAATATAACATATATGTTGACCATAATACCTTAAAATCAAAAAGAGACAGAAACGAAAGATTACTCGAAAAGAGGAAACAAATATCTATATTGGTATATGATAAAATCAATCGATTTTTAAAAAAATCCCTTATATCCACACAATATTATTCACATAACAATTAGAGGTGAAAATACTAAATATCTCAGGCAGCAAGGCTGCCATGATTTGTAAGCTATATCTAAGAAAAAATCAAATGATCACTGTCGGGACTTGAACCCGAAACTCCCAGTTTCCGGCTAGGTGAATTACCGATTTTTCCACAGTGCCCGAGAGTGGAAACCGATCCTTTCTTATATATATAGCAATTTCAAGTTGAAAACATACTACATGCGAGAGTCGATTATTCAAATAAGCTGCAAAGCATAGTACAGCTATTAAACAGTCGAATCATAATACATGCGAGAGTTAACATTTTATAAGTTTTATCAACTTAATAAACTATCTATATATTCAACAAAATGTTAGCTATAGGATCATAGGATGGCAGCCATAGACCGGGAGCCAACAAGAAAATTTACGTAGGACGTACATCCTCGACAGGGTTTCTTTGTGACGTTTGCCTATAATCTATAATGTGAGAGACCGGAACGCAAGTAGGGCGCCCGATACCTGCTGCCGAAGCGCAGCGCGAAATTTTGAATAAGATGTCAAAAATAAATACAATTTCCAAAAATGGGCACCAACCTGATTATTGTTTTATATTGTTAATTAGAGAGTAAAAGGTGTTGCGGTCTGCGGACACCCGTCAGTCCGCCATACTGATGAGAATGTGTCGTTTTTTAGATACCTGCGAGCCTGCGATGTTGGAATTCGTACATCAAGCTGATTTTTGTAACACAGAACACTGTTAGTTTTTAATTGTTTATCGATGTATATGAACATGGCATAAACCTTTTCGACGCATCTGATTATCCGCCATATTGCCGCAAAAACTTAACTTTTTTCACCTACCATAATATTGTGACAATTTTTTGGTGTTATTTATTCAAGGCCTTATTTTTGTGAAGATGTTTTAAGCTTATATTTCGATTTGCAGAACAAAATGTCGGTATTAACCCCCTCTCTTAGAGTGACACTTGCTCGCCTAGGTGTTTATATCGTTATGCAAGGGGGTTACTACCGACATTTTGTTCTGCAAATTGAAATATATGCTTAAGGTGATCTGTCACCCCTTTAATACTGACCAATCGATCTGCAAATATTATAATGGCATTATTGGGTCACCGACAAGCTATACAAACAATTTCAGCCTTGAAGCAATAATAATTGTGACCATTTTTTTTTTGTTACATGTTGGGGGCGGTATGCATTCCTCCCATACCGCTATACAGTGTGTCCACAGACTCATCCTCAACATGGGGATCTCCGTTGTTATAGGAGATAGAGATTTGGTTAAATGAGACAAAATGTGCAGAATCTCCAGTTCTACTACCCTGCGTAGTCAAACTTTCCATATTTTGCTTGGTTCGCGACCGACAGTTGAAAAACGAGATTTACCCATTTTCGTTTTTTGTTTATAACTCGCTTATTAAGTAAGTTAGAAAAAAAATATTTTCACTTTCTTAAGGCCCTTTTTTATGAAGATTTCAAATCTCTTTTCATATTTTTATTTACTTTTATAGTTTTAGAGATACTTGTATTAACTTTGTTTTTTTAAATACACGTCAAAGATGGCCATGACACCATTCGAAAGAGATTTTTTTTCTCTTTAATTTGATATGAGGGTTGATGGATTTATTTTCAAAAATAACAGAGTTATACGTAAAACACTGATTTTTAATAGTAGGCTATGCTAAATTAATTGATAAAACAACAGAAGGCTTAGCAAACAGTTGAAATTCGCGTTGGCTTAGTAAACGGCTGTTTTGTTTTAGCTGTCAAAGTGTAGTTTGTTGCTAATTTGTCAGTTTACTGAGTGATTTATTAAATTTACTTTCTTTATCATGGAACCATTTTGTAACAATGAAAAATTTAATATGTTACCTTGTTACATTCTATGTCACAAAAATTCGACCAGAGCTGCAGAAATGTACTTCGATCAGTATCCAGAACGAAGACAACCTCATTCGTCTATTTACAGAAACTTACGAGTAAATTTAATAAACTATGGATCATTTAAAAAGCCGTTTACTAAGCCAACGCGAATAAGTGAAGGAGACAAAACTACTGTTTTACGATCAATTGTTGAAAATCGCTTATTTTTCATTGTTACAAAATGGTTCCATGATAACAAAAGTAGATTTAATAAATCACTTAGTAAACTGACAAATTAGCAACAAACTACACTTTGAGAGCTAAAACAAAACAGACGTTTACTAAACCAACGCGAATTTCAACTGTTTGCTAAGCCTTCTTGTTGTTTTATCAATTAATTTAGCATAGCCTACTATTAAAAATCAGTGTTTTACGTATAACTCTGTTATTTTTGAAAATAAATCCATCAACCCTCATATCAAATTAAAGAGAAAAAAAAATCTCTTTCGAATGGTGTCATGGCCATCTTTGACGTGTATTTAAAAAAACAAAGTTAATACAAGTATCTCTAAAACTATAAAAGTAAATAAAAATATGAAAAGAGATTTGAAATCTTCATAAAAAAGGGCCTTAAGAAAGTGAAAATATTTTTTTTCTAGCTTACTTAATAAGCGAGTTATAAACAAAAAACGAAAATGGGTAAATCTCGTTTTTCAACTGTCGGTCGCGAACCAAGCAAAATATGGAAAGTTTGACTACGCAGGGTAGTAGTACTGGAGATTCTGCACATTTTGTCTCATTTAACCAAATCTCTATCTCCTATAACAACGGAGATCCCCATGTTGAGGATGAGTCTGTGGACACACTGTATAGCAAAATCCCTTACTCAGGGCACTTTAATATGCCTCCCTCAACATCTACACAAAAATAAGGCCTTGAATAAATAACACCAAAAAATTGTCACTAGCTTTCGGTCTATTAGGCACCATCGAGTATCGGCTGAACACAAAAACCTTTGAATAATTTTTTTTTTTAATCCGTGTTGATGTAGAATGCCGAGACTATAGAATTACCCATTCTAGTTAAATTTCAAGTACCTATGTAGAATAGCATTCATAAACTTGATTGGCCTACACTTAGAAAGTGCACTTAACATGATTGCATTATGTAAACCTCAATAAAGAGAATATTATGGTACACGCGGAAAACGGATCGCTTACATAACCTTCAAGTGTATTAAAATAAATTACAAATATGTATTCTGCACACACTTCACTATGTTCCGTTAATAACGTATTGTAAACACAACGTTCCGTGGTTTAATTGAATTACCGGTCTTTTTTTTTAGTTAGTTTCTTAGTATCAGAAAAATATAATATTGAAAATTTCCAATGACGTTTAACGACAATATTTGCTTTTAACAGTTTTAACTATTCAAAATTCAAATTTGCAATCGATAGCATGAAATTTGTGCGATGTGATAACTCAAAAACTGACAGTTAAATGAAATATAAAATTTAGCAGAAATCTTATTGACCGGATGCAATTTTTTGCTTTTTTTTCGAAAACCGAAAGAGATGCACAAAAATGAAACAAATATTGTAGTAATAATAAGTATTAGAAATACTTTGTGTCCGTCTTGTGACTTCATGTGTTGTTAACACGACGCGTTTCAGCAACGAGTTGCCATCTTCAGGTGTGGTTAATTTTTTATATTATAAAACACACATTTGAGTATTCGTGACACGTTAATATTGTAGATCTTGATGTTATCTAAAATTGCAATCATTACAAGTTTTTTGATATCTTCAACCGTTTCTTAGTTATAAGCTTGCGTAGTCATAAAAATAATTATCATACACATCAACTCCACAAGTTCTCCTAATAACCGGAAATAAAATAGAATTTATAATTAATGAGAATATTCCTGCTGGCAATGAAACACTGAAACAATAAGTGCGTGATTATAATTTATCAAAGTAATAATTATTTCAACGTTCAATGACAATTCAACCCTGACTCTTATGGGATGCATGACCTCCAAATCAATTACAATAAATTATTCAACTACGAATATTGGAAAAAGAATTCATTATTACGACTGACAAGCAAAAAGAATGTGTATAGCCCACAGAAACCTCATTTGTTTATTGCCATCTTGGTTTTAACGCGTTGTCTACCCTACCAAAACAAGCACTAACGCAGGATTGACATAAAACTCCGCGGGTGTACACCAACTCACGTGCGTGTTTCATTATAAAAGACCACTTCTTACCACAAATTCAGTAGGAGTATTCGATACCGCAAATTACCCCCTGCACTCTTCATGTAAAATCCTTTGCCCTCGCCTAAAAACGGTTACGGCTCTCCTGACGCTATTTTTAAAGCTAACGGGTCGGGTAAACGTCAAAAGAAGGACCAAGAAGAACCTACAGGAGCATTTTTTGAAAAAAGATTTGGCTAGATATACGTGTGACAGATTACGTAATTTTTAAGTATTTCCAGGAATTTATATTTTTTCAATTTTTCGCCTGAGGGAATGTTTTACAAAAAAAAATACCATACGATGTATAATATACCCACTGTTAAAAACTCTAAAAATCATCACAAATCTTACTTTCGTAATACATTTCCGTGGTTTTACCAAGACTTTTCTTGTTAATTTTATACAGTGGGCTACCTGGGCTTGAGAATAGCCGAGAGTGTAGCGCCGCTGTTGTTTACATGGCGTTGCTATGGTTCCTCTATTACAAGTCCCCAGTTCCCGGGTTCTAGCCCGAGAGCTAGTAAAAGTGTCAATTGGATTTTCAATTTATTATTAAAAAAAAAATAATAATAATAATAATGAATTGAAAATATGAATTGGTGCTAGGCCCAAATAACCTTAGCTGTTGGTGGTCTTTAAAATACAATACAATACAGTGGGCTACCTACTTAGGTTTTTAAAAATCAGTTTTAAACAATACAATGACTATAGTAGGCGAAGTGTTGAAGAATTGTATTTCTATATAAAACCGGTCAATGCTATAGGTGTTACTAATTTGCATAAAAATGACTGCGATCGGAAACAATGCACGGTTAAAATCAAGTAACGTAAAACAATGTATCAACAATCTGTATGATACAGTACCGGTCATAACAAATATCTCACAGGCACTGACGAACGACTACTATATATCCATATATTTATACACTAGCGGTCCCGTCCGGCTTCGTCCGGGTGCTAAGAATTCGATAGATGGCTGGTGGTATTTATTAGTTATAGAATAGAAAGGAATAGAATAGAATAGAAATAATCTTAATTGAAAACCTATAAAAAGGTGTAATAGCTAAAATGCAAAAGAATTGCAGGGTTATCCCCCCGCGAGAATTATCAAAATAAAATATAGCCTATATCACTCAGGGATAGCGTAGGTTTCTATTAGTGAAAGAATTTTTAAAATCGGTTCAGTAGTTCCAGAGATTACAACCATTCATACAAACAAACAAATTTTACCTCTTTATAATATTAGTATAGATTATATTATATTTTTTATCGATTAACAACACTTTTAAGAATAAATATGGTTATAGGTTCGGCATATTTCTCTTTTTGATTTTTTGGGACCTTTGCGATACTGAGACCCCAAACGGACGCTTCTCGCGCCTATAATATGGTCCGCCTCTGTATACATAAGCCTTTACAAAAATAGTAAATATATATAGTTATTTTTTCAATCAAATGTTCCCGCTAATAGTGTACATAAGTAATTAAGTATAATACAAAATGACACCATGTGACCATCTTACTGTTTTATACACAAAATAAACCGTATAAATTATGTTTTTTCACGTAACTGTATTTTGTAGAAATTTTGACAATACAAAATTGTTATCAAAAAATATTAGTAAAAAAAACTTTTAGAGACAAGCTTTTATTTAAATGCACTAAAAAGGAAAAAATAATTTTTAATAATTTAGATTCATAATTATAAAAGCGTGGGTCGTGAACTCTATGATAGTTTATTAGTCACGACCCACGCTTTTATAATTATGAACCTAAATTATTAAAAATTATTTTTTCCTTTTTAGTGCATTTAAATAAAAGCTTGCCTCTAAAAAGTTTTTTTTACTAATATTTATTTTGTTCATTTTAGTCTTTCAAAATTTTACCCCCTTTTGACACCCGTAGGGGTTGAATTTCGAAAAATTCTTTCTTAGTGGATGATTACGTCAGAAAAGGAACCCACTGTCCAAATTTCAAGTTTCTAGCTTTAGCAATTTGGCCTGGGCGTTGATTAGTAAAAAAAACCCCTTAGAGGTTGAATTTATTTCTAAAAACAATTTATTCATATATTGTCATCGGGAATACATATGTGTACAAAATTTCAAATCGATCGGATACGTGGAACTAACTAACTAACTAACTAACATACATTGCAAGTTAAATAAAACTCGGGTCGCAGTGCCAAACCCTGCCGACAATATAGTGTATTTGCTAATACGCATTGTGGCATTATTATGTGAACTTAAGTTTGTTTTTTGACAAAATAAAAAATTTAACCCCTTAATACATCCCTTAAAATAATTAAATTTTTCTAAATTTCATTATTAGACATGTATTTTATCAGTACACCCAATTAAATACACCCTTCCATAAGTAAATCCGTATCAACAAACTAGTGTTTTCATAAAATTTGAAAGTCCGGTCCTGTCGGGCCGATTTTATTAAAATTTTAGCAGCACATTTTAATCTTTACTAAAGAGTTAAATTTCAATTTTGAAACGATTCTGACAAATTTTTCGGTATTTTTGGGCCCAAAAACTTTTTGGAACCCCTAAATAAAACCCTGAAAATGGCCCGATCGGGCCCATTTTAAATAGGCTTCTTGCGGTAATGGGTTCCAATGTGTGTACCACATTTCGTTTCAATCGATTAAGTCTGTCGAGAGTTATCGTGTACACACACATATATATATATATATAAACATTTTAAAAAATGGTGCCAAAGTGTTCAGGAGGCTATGAAACGTCGAGAAATTTTGGTCCGACCCCTAGGTCCCGCCATCCGACCGACGCCAATAGTGTATGTGCCATATTATGGCAAATACACTAAAAAGCTTGTAAAAAGCGAAGTTGGCAACAACGATGTTCGGTACTAGCAGGTCGGCGTGGGCGTACAGTACGGGTCGCGGTTGTACCGCATAAACGGTCAGCGCCAGTCGACTGCAGAGGTTACTTGCAATTTGACTGACTGTCCGAACTCCGAAGCCAAGGGCAACATATTATAGCGCACACACCTTAATGGTGTTCTTATAGTTAGTTGGTATGTGCCGTGATTACTGCCTCATAAAATATGCCAATATTATTGTGGCAACATCGCAACTAACTTACGTAGGTAAATATAAAATGCGCAATGAAATGTAAGAATTAAGGATCTGCAGGAATGAGGATATTAAGTGCAGATGACCATAAATATTTGGGGAAAAAATCTATCAAGTTTTTCAGTATATAAAGCGCAATTTTTTCAGTATATAAAGCGCAATTTTTTCAGTCTTTTTAGTGTTCCGTATAAAAGAAACATTTATGGAATCACTTCGGTGCCCGTCCGTCCGTCTGTCACAGGCGATTTTTTCTTAAACTATTTCACGTAAAAATTTGAAATTTGGCACAAAGATAAAGTGTGATGGCCCAGTGAAGTACAAAAAGTTGAAGATTCTGGGGGTTAATTTCAGCGGGTGAATTGGGAAATGAAAAAAAAAACTTTTTTCAAAGGCATCGTGCAGGGTGTCAAATGAAAGCTTATTGAAGCACGGATTCAATGATGTATTTTTATGTTTTCAATTTTTAAACATTTTTGGGGAAAAACGCTTAAAAATTGCTGTCCCCTACCCATATCACCAAAAGGGTCGCTCAAAAAAATCTGAAGAAAATCTTTAGCATTAAGAATTAGGTGTAAATTGAACGAAAATTATCAGGATTCAACATTTTCATATCAAATTTCTGCAGTTATAAAGCATGCAAAATTAATTTTGTTTAATGATTTAGATGCAGAATTTTATGTTCTAAAACTTTTATTCGAAGATATTTTTCCTAAAATAATTAGGAAAGCAGGAAATCGCAAAAGTTTGATTTTACGGGTTAAATCCCTATTACCCGCAAAGCAATTCAACACCCTGTGTTATCGAGCACAATGAACAAATTAAGCTGTAGCGTAACGGTAGAGAAAAAAAGTCCGTGGGCATGTCGGATACATATGGAAATTAAAACAGAAGGAATGCCTTTTTTGTCTTTGGGTACTGTTATAACCCAAGCTTCGTTTGCGGCAAAAGATCCTATAATGATACGTAAACGCTTTATGATTCTCTAAAAACGGACGTATAGTTCATCGATTAAATTTTTTATCAAGGCAACAGATTGGAAGGCTACAGTCTTATACATTCTTGAGGGGTACAAAATGCAAATGCGTCATTTGCACTCAGTTACTGTTTGCACCGGTCCTCTCTCTGATTACGTCGTTAATCTTTAAAATTCCAGAAGAAAAAAAAGTAAGGTCAAAAAGTTTATAAACTGAAGGAAGAAAATAATCAGCCCTTAGAAATAAGGAAGTAGGTACGTTTTTAAAAATGTTTTCGAAATTACATTTTGTGAAAAAACACGGATTGATATTAATTGTTGATAGACACGTGATAGGTGATCAGCTGTTGTTCTTTGACAATAAATACGATTAGTAACAATACCATCTCATCACTCAGTTTTGTTGATTGTCTGCCAGCTGGCAGAGATTTTCATTGGCTACTAAACACAAAATATGTTGTCGATAAAGTGATGTTTTCGTCAAATTTTGTCACAGCATAATTGCATAATAGTCCCAGAGCCGACCGTGTGAAACTCCCCGGTATAAAGCAATAAGATGAGTGTCATATCAGATGAAAGAGCGTCAAAATCCTTACACAAAAAGTACAATTTGCCACCCGTCATCCTGGCGGGGGACGCTGGCCGCCTCTTTGAAAATAGACATTTTTGTCAAAAGCCACCCGGTATAATCAATAAGATGAGTGTCATATCAGATGAAAGAGCGTCAAAATCCTTACACAAAAAGTACAATTTGCCACCCGTCATCCTCGGGGGACGCTTTATACCGGGTGGCTTTTGTCAAAAATGTCTATTTTCAAAGGGGCAACCAGCATCCCCCGCCAGGACGACGGGTGACAAATTGTACTTTTTGTGTAAGGATTTTGACGCTCTTTCATCTGATATGACACTTATCTTATTGCTTTATACCGGGTAACTTTTGTCAAAAATGTCTATTTTCAAAGAGGCGACCAGCATCCCCCGCCAGGACGACGGGTGACAAATTGTACTTTTGTGTAAGGATTTTGACGCTCTTTCATCTGATATGACACTCATCTTATTGCTTTATACCGGGGAGTTTCACACGGTCGGCTCTTCTACTATAAGGTGTGTCAGAAAGTTATCTTTAAACTGATCGATTTTAAAACACCAAACAAATCATGTTAAGAATATTAACTCAAGGAAAATTATTTAATCAAATAAAAATATAACCGAACGGAAAAAACGAGGCAAATAATGTTTCACTTTAATAAACACGTAATTGTCACACAAAATTGTGATTCTCTTCTGACTATTTTAGCCAAACATATGGCTAGTTTGTATCAGAAACGTAGATGGTTCCATTAGCAAAACCACTAATTTTAACACAGGCCTCACCTACAAATGTTCTCATATTTCTACGAATTACGCTTGAAACGAAAGATACCAATGACAGTGTAACAACAATAAGTTAAAAACAAAATCACGTACGCCACTGTTAAACTTTAACGCAAGGCTATAGCCTTGCGTTAAATGGACAATCTTCCAATAGCACTTACGAACACTGCAAAGAACCCATACTGAATTTTAATCATTCAATCACAGGTCAATCACCATTAGAATCAAATCGTAATATTTATAGGGATTTAAAATACCATATTTGACAGATCTATTAGAATATCAATTAGGAAAAAAACAAATTGTCGCTACTTGATATTGGTAGCGGCGTCGGCAATTATTTTTCTAAGAAGACACTTTTCTAGGCCTCGGTCAAACCCTACTTTTACAATACACTTTCTCTTGAAATGAACGCGGTCAACTAAACTGATAAAAGTCAGGAAATCTCCCAGTTCAGGGTCCAGGACATGCCTGTTGAAAATTGGTGTATACCGGGTTTATCCTCTGGAATATTTCCTAGGGTGGTAAAGGACTATTTTACAACGCCGCTATTGAAAATTCGATTTTCGGTACCTGTTTAGTCGGTTGAAACTGAGCGTTTGCATCCCTGGGGATGAAAATTTTCAGGTCGGTTCTCTGTTTTTTAACGTTAAGAGGGAGATAGAGCGATTGGATCCGCATATAATTTTCGAAAACGTCAAATTAAGAAGGGGATAGAGCGATATTAAATCCGCATATGATATTCATAAACATCAAAATGACAGACATAACCCCATATAAATCTGACAGATCTAATATTTTTGCGACTTTTTTGCACGCCCAAATTGTAGGTACCTACCTCAAATCGAATTGTCAATAGAGTTGTGAAAAATAATATGCAATTACTCGGTATGAAACTTGGCGTTCGCAACACACTTGTTGCAAATGCCAAGTTTCTTTCCTTGTAATGCAAAATACTATTCCAGCTTCGTCACATGATCAGTTTTTTTTTTCGAAATGGCTGCCATTTATTTCTGTTAACATTCCTATGTTTCTCTGGTTTAGGACAAAAACTTGTATTTGCAAAAAATGTTTAAAACAGATCATTTAACATTTTGAGCAACTGGTAACAAAACTTACAGTCCTAGTGGCTACTTTTTATCCAGCTACGATCGGGTTAAGATGATTTTGATCAAAACCGTGATTGAAGCGAGCGAAGTTGTTGTTAAAAGCTAGTACATAATATTATGAGTTGTTTTTTCTTTATAACATTGTGTAAGGAATGGTTTGTTAAAGTTTGCCGGTGTAATTTCTTTCAACATCGTACTGGGTTTCATAAAATCGGTAATGAATTACTGTCAGTTCGTTGTCAGGTCGAGGCCGCGCATTACAGAGGGAAAAATACAAGCAAACATAAACGCAACACAAACATTTGTACTATCGGTATACAGGGTGTCCCAGACATAACTCCTCAGGCACGTATCTCGATTTTTTTTTAAGGTAACACCATCAACCCCTATATATTCGTAAATGGGATAAAAAATTTTACAAGGTGGCGGTAAATCATCGACAATATGTATTGGCCAAAGAAGCAACAGCTTAATTTTTTTCTCAAATCTATAGGAGCATAAGTAGGTATAATTTAATAGATTTATACGGCTGATTTGCAATTGAAAAGTTTTTATTGGATAAGCAGCCAATTATATAATTGATACCAAACATATCGGAAAAAATCATTTTATCAACCATAGTCACAGTCAGGAATCTAACCTGAACCTTTCCACTTTCGCGGCGGAATGAGCTTACAGTACTCAACCGTGACATGGTTACCAAACTAACATTCTCCTTATATGCTTCGGAATAATTTTCACTTTCATGATTAGCTCTCGCTAGTACGACAACCTAGCTTAATTAAATAACACTCGCATGTAGTGGAAACCAATTGATTCCGAAGCATATAAGGAGAATGTTAGTTTGGTAATCATGGCACGGTTGAGTACTGTAAGCTCATTCCGCCGCGAAAGTGGAAAGGTTCAGGTTAGATTCCTGACTGTGACTATGGTTGGTAAAATGATTTTTTTCGATATGTCTGGTATCACTTATATAATTGGCTGCTTATCCAATAAAAACTTTTCATAAGTATAATTTTTATTAATTATTCTGTTAGAACTTTTTATTTTCTTTTCAACCATGTGACAAATTAATATCGGTGTTACATTATAAAATTTTCGAGATAAACGCTATCAAACTTTAGGTACAATACTATACAATAATACACATACCTACTTGATATTAAAATCAAGTAGTCATGTACCTATGTATTGTATTCAAAAATCAATTGCGTTTGTCTCGAAAATTTTGTAATGTAACACTAATATTTTATTACATGATTGAAAAGAGAATAAAAAGTTCTGTCAGAATAGCTAAACAACTGCCAATTGTCCTATTTAAGAAAGAAAAAAAGTTGACTGCTGCGTCTCTGGCCTATAGGTTGTGTGCACGAAGCCTACTAGCGCCGCTAGCGGGCAATAATGTACGATTGAACTATTTTTTATTGTTGTCTTATATCGGGAAATTTTTTAATAAACGATTACCATTTTATCTAGCTGTGTGTAAATAGTATAAATAGCATAGCATAAAAGGGTACGTAAAAATTATTGATTTTAAGTTTTTTTCTTCTTCAATTTTGACGTTTAATAAAAAATAACTGATTAATTTATATCAGACATGGAGGTGTGTCTATACCTATGTCTATGGTTTATATTGACAGACGGAAATATAACCTAAAACCATGGCGCTTGTAATCTTGCGGACTGGGTTTAAAAGTGTCAAATTTATCAGATTTATAGTAATAATTTCCAAATAAGTTAGAAGTAAAATCATGGTTTTACTTACTTGACTTTTTGAACAATAATGCTCACTGACAGTTACGGAAAATTGCAGTTCAGAGTTTACAACGGATGTCACAGCAAGCGCTCGCGTCGATATTATTATAACTCCGCCCCCCTGCACACAGTCTATACAGAGATATCGTCGATAGTTTACCGCCATCTTGTAGATAAATTCATCCCATTTACGGATATACAGACTTTTATGGGATTATCTTCAAAAATAATCGAGATACATGCCTGTAAAAATCTTGTCTTAAACACCCTATACATGCTACAATGTAGTGCTAGGAAAACACACAAACCGGATACCGGAAACCCGGTATTGGTTTACGCATCAGCACTTCCTCTGTAGATGGGTCGCTTTTCCGAAGCTCCCGGCAGCACGCAACGAAAGGACGACCTATCTGGACATGACTGATTATCGTTGTAACGTTTTACAGTATCATGTCGTGATGATCCGACGAAACACGAATGGACTACATAAATCACATCGAAGAAATTGAAACGGACTGCAAGGCGAATATCAAAACAGATTTTTGAAGTGCCTACAGCTTTTTTCAGTTTTTAAAATGTCATCATTGATGTAGGTATGCCTAAAATAGTCTTTACCCGTGGTTTCGTTAGCGTTCAAGTCGGTTTTTAGGGTTCCGTACCTCCGTATGGAACCCTATTACCGAGCCTACGATGTCTATCACAAGGCTCTATCTTAGAAACGGTAAGAGGTAGCTAGTTGACATTTTTTTACAACTGCTCAACCTCTTTTGGTAGAAACGCGATGATAATATTATTCTACTCCCTGATGTATAAAAGCCACTCTAGTGAAAGTTCAATCAAAATCCGTCCTTTCACGGTTTATTTGTATCGAAACATGGACTGACCAATCACAATGTCACAACTGCCGGTCGAATGTATCTACAACTTTACCATATTATAACACAGACGGCCTGCGGAGAAGAGGGAAAAAATTCCAATCATTCTTTCCTGTCGTGCATTCTTTATTTCATCGAGTTAGCACTTTACCCTTCAAATCGTCGGGGCAGTAGCGCCGCATAAGAAGTTTCATTTCAAAAATTCGACATAATCCAATTTGTCTCGTGGCCGCCGATCTGTTAAAACGCGTAATGGGACAGCCATAAGAACTGCAGTATGGAATCTCAGGTATACAAGCAGACAAAAATAACTGTCACAGGTAGGCGTTATGCTTTGGTGGCACTATAATTATTTGCCCGATGGCATCAGAGATTTAGGTTACTGATCTGTTAAATACAGAAAAACGTTTTAAATGTGCCATCAAAATCCACACAAACAATAATAAAGCATTAAGGTCTTGTACATCAGATAACAGATTAATCATTCAAAATTGGAAAAGTTGGACATTCTTCACATTGTCTAGATTCTAGAATGTCCCTCCCGAAATTAGAAAACATAAAAATGTTTGGTCGACATTTCGTTATTCATCAGGATCTAAGGATCAGGGCCTTAGCCAGAAGAAGGCGAATCAGGGCACCGCCTTGACAGCAAAAAACTTCTAAAACATTATGGCGGCGAAATTTAAATTTTTTCACTTTTTAAATTTTTTTTAAATTTAAAGAAAAATCTATTGCGATATTAAAGATACAATAAAAAAAAATTCTTTAGTGTCATAAAAACATATTTTGGCATCGTCACATGTGTAATGAAAATGCAGGTAAACCGGCAAAGCTGTCAACCTCTTTCTCTCTCTCTCTCGTGTCGGGTGTCGGCTCGACCGAGAACTGTTTTTTGAATAAATAGTTTTCGTAAATATGCGTTTTCTTACTTGCATATTAAAGAATGTACTTTGCGTTAGTGAATTATATGTATGTGTGTATTAATTCTCTTCAGTCTTAAGATGCCCTGACTAGGAATGAAGTGCTAGGCCCTGCAGACAACAGAAACACTCTAACTACGGGCCTGTTAAGGATACCACTGCAACAACATTTTTGTTTTTGTTTTGCAGTTGGTTAAGAAGTTCGACCCTTTCATTTCAATTTTTTTCCACGCGTAGGGGGGGGTGCTAATGTAGCAACATTTTTGTTATATTAACACGCTTTTTCGAAATGATTTTTTCCAAATTAATTTTTTTTAGCTACGCTAGTATTGTATTTTAAAGACCCCCAACAGCTAAGATTATTTGGACCTATAGCACCAATTCATATTTTCAAGTCATTATTTTTTTTTAATAATAAATTGAAAATCCAGTTGACACTTTTACCAGCTCTCGGGCTAGAACCTGGGAACTGGGGATTTGTAATAGAGGAACCATAGCAACGCCATGCACTGCTACACGCTCGGCTATTCTTAATATAGCAAAAATATAGCAAAAATCATGGTTACCTTGATTTACGTACAATTTTTATTTTTTTTAGTAAAATATTTTTTTTCTCGAAAACTATACATTTTAGAGAAAAAAAATATTTACATTTTGTTCATATTATAACATCTAGAATTCATTTATATTTTTTTTTACCTATGTTAATACGTGACATTGAGGACGTTTTTTTGAATATCTCAGGATCCACTGAACCGATTTGACTCAAAATCTAATCAGATCTAAGTTAAAGACTGATAAACATAATAGAACAATCGGCATACCCGTATGTTGTTCCGTTCTTAAGATATCGAAGGCGAAAAATTGACCACATACACACACACACATATCAGTCAGAAAATGATCTTAAACGATCGCTAGGGTCTCAAAACGTGAAAATCTGTTAAAATCTCGAAATATTTTTTTCGGACTAAATCCATTACTTCCCTACCATAGTAGAGGTGGGAAGTAAAAATATATCGTAAAAGCGTATTAATATAACAAAAATGTTGCTACACCACCATTAATATACAGAACTAATATAGCAACTTAGTAGTTTGGAAACTGTAATTTGCTAATGAAATTGAACTATTGTGAAAAGGGGTTTATAAAGATTTATTAATATTTATTAGACACTAACATATTTTATTATTACCCGCAAGTTATTCCAAATTCTTATTTGTTTAATATACAGGGTGTTGAAAAAAAACCCGGCAAATTCATCTCTAGTTGAAAATGGAAAAAGAAACTTTTTAACAAAAAAAAAAACCTCCTTCAAAAAGGCACTAAAAAGAGGAAAAAAATGAAATTTTGAGGTTTGTGCCAATTAAAATATGAAATTGGTTAAAAAGAAGATATTAATCACTATACTATACTTTTTAACCGACTTCATATTTTAATTGGCACAGACCTCAAAATTTCATTATTTTCCTCTTTTTAGTGCCTTTTTGAAGGAGGTTTTTTTTTTTGTTAAAGTTTTTAATTTTTTACTTTTTAGTGTCAAAAAGTAACATTTACCTTAAAGAATCACACGACGTTACTTACTTTTTTATTAAAATCAGCCGAACTACTGAACCGATTTTGATGAAATTTCTATGGGACCTATCTGAAAGTATATCCTTTCAAATAAAAAAAAAAATTTCAAAATCGGTTCATAAACGACGAAGTTATCCGCGAACATACATAACCACATAAAAAATATATACGGTCGAATTGAGAAACCTCCTTTTTTTGAAGTCGGTTAAAAAATGAACGCATTTAATAATGTTGGATACATGGAAACGTCACGAAAAATAAATTCTGGACTACCAGTTTCACAGCACTGGTGTAACTACCGAATACCGATTACATATAAAAAGCTAAATATATTAAACGGGTATTTCCATGTAATCGGCTTTAGTGTAGCTTCAATTCCCGGCTTTGCTGATAAGAAAAGGTCGTTTGCGTGATTGCTAACTTCCATGAATTAATTACATTCCACAAATGTACAGTCGTTAATTTATTACCCGAAATGCAATATTAAATCAAATAAACAGACACAAATGGTTCGTTTTTTACAGAGTACAGAAACGGAAATACTTTTCCTTATAGTGACACTAAACACTATTTTTTATGTATCAGCCGAACATTCAAAATTAGTAGTTATTAGTTTTGTACGATGCCACATATTATTGAACACTAATTATTATGAAGACGAAATAATGTAGATTTTATATCTAGCTGCGCGTAATGAGATATAATATTACTGACGAGTTAAGACAGTGCATTATCGAAAGAATCTATTCCTTTTTTTGAAGTGAAAACTTCCTTAGGCGCACTTTGCGTTCTTTCTGAATAGTGAACGAAAGTGAACCGTCACGCTTCGGGTCGGTGACGCTGAATCGGGTTTACTCGGCTCCACTCGACATCAAACACGAAAAGGTATTTTTAGTAATAAGTTTTTTGTAGTTCATAAGTGCGCTAATAAATGACACTAAAACTTAATTGAAAAGGTATTTGTAGTTCATAGGTGCGCTAATAGATGACACTAAAACTTATTACGTATTATATTAATAAAATAATATTATAATATTATGTATGTTTTGCATATAATCAAGTTTTCACTTCGGTCGTGTGGTCATAAGCACACACTCACTTTTTTCATCTACGTTTGAATATTTTTTTTGCCCACTAAATTTCTTTAGGTGCTTATTGACACGTCATGGCCACATTAAACATTTTTTTTTTAATTGGCACGTAGATGTGTTCGCCATCCCTGGCCTATTCCATTCGGGAAGAAGTGGGATTTCAAACAATGAAAGACTTTTGTTAATCAGTGCAGCAGTTATTGAGTTTAGCTTGGATATAAAGGAAAGTGATGAGAGATATTGCTTTTGATTATTTCGTTGCCAAACCAGAATCTACTCGCGCGAAGCCGGGCCACAAAGCTACTTTAGTTATATCATGGAACATGCAGGGCAGACCAGATGTGCGAATCATTATTGATAATAATAAACTCAAAATATTTTCCTTGCATATTTACGCCAAATCTTGAACTTTAAAATAACAAAAAAGAAACAATTTAAAATAAAACAATCAAGGTCAGCACAATTGCCAACCAAAAGAATTAACGGCTTTGCGGACTGTGTTTGATGTTAAACTTATTGTTCACTTGTACGCTGGCAACATGGGTACACTTCGAGAATATTAACGAGACCAGAGGTTCCCAAACAAAATTTTTTCATTAATCTGCCACCTCAGTTCGCAATAGTAATTCTATTACCCAACTACCAGGGTGCGGCACGAAGATGTGAAGTTTTCAGAACGGCACTGCAGGAATAATAATATAGACTTATAATAAAAAAATGTTGGTCCCGCCCCTAGGTCCTTCCGTCCGACCGACGCCAATAGTGTATGTGACATATGGCAAATACACTAAAAATCAATTTCTGGCAAATTTATTATATTTTAAAAATTACATTTTTTTGTGTTTTTGTAGAAAAAGTATGTATTTTTAAATAGTGAAATAATTGAGTGTTTCATCAAATGTTTAAAATCGTCGAAAAAAACTTCCCTTTCTCCGTTTTATTGCAGAAGATCTTTTCAATGATAATTTTCATGACACTTATTGCTTGGAATATTTACAAAAAAAGTCATGTTTTTAAAATTCAAGTTCACAGCATTTTTATAGCGGAGGTCAACTGTGACAATCTTTTTCCCACAAGAATAAATCCGCTGTTTTTGTAATCTTTTCGTATTTTTAACTTGAAAATCAACAGTGAACAAAGTGGCCCTGAAACATAGGTCTTGGTACTACCTACGCTTAGAGCAGCGATTCTTAACCTGTAGAGTGTTCCTCCCCAATTCAGGTACAAAGAGGATACAGGAGATGTGCGAAGCTCGAGAAAATTTTGAATTTGTTAATTAAATATTTATTATTTTTTGTGTGTAAAATTATCTAGAAAATTTGTACTTTAATTAGGTATTGTTTGATTTGTTCACTAGATAAGTAATTTAATTAAAGACAAAATCGGGAGTAAAACGTTAAGTCCCGGAGAGGTGTGAGGATAAAACTGTTAAGAGTTCCGGCTTTGGGTCGTAATGACGTATCTAATAGAAAATAAACGGTCTGACACAACTCAAACTAATTTCCCATATAAGTCTAGATTCAATATACAGGGTGAGTTCGACCACCCGTATCAGTCGTTTTTTTCAAAAACGGTTAGTCGTAGAGAGTTGTGTCAAAAATTTGTATTATAAAAGCCCTAATAAAGAATCGGATGGTGATAATTTTTTTTTCCGGGAAGGTCGGCTTCCTTATTAGTTTGCTCCAGAATGTCCAGAACTCCGAAATTATAAATGTAACGATAGGTCGAAAGTGGTATTGTTGAAAAGATCTTTAAAAAATAAGCAAGTTTTGTAGGAAAATTTTTTTTATTACTGCCACCCCTGTGAATTTCTATAAGTATAAATATAAATTATTATATGTTCAAAACTCCGGAATTTTAGAAAGCACGATAGGTTGAAAATGGTGCTGTTGAAAAGCTTGTTAAAAAATAAGCAAGTTTTGTAGGAAAAATTATTTAATTACTGCCACCCCTGTTAAGTAACAATCGTTTGAAATTATTAAATCAAAATTTCATAATAACGATCGAAGTCGGCATTAAAAATCTAGCAACCTTAGACATTGTCACAAGTGTTCAAACTGTCTTCCATTTACTCTTTAATACATACTACTGAGCTCTTCTGGTTATACTGTGAGTGTACTTCTTCAGTATTTAATGATCGATAGATAGGTAACTAGATTTTAAATGCGGACTTTTAAAAAGTTCGTTATTATGACATTTTAATTTAGTAATTTCAAACAAATATTCCTTAACAGGGGTGACAGTAATAAAAAAAATTTTCCTACAAAACTTGCTTATTTTTTAAAGATCTTTTCAACAATACCACTTTCGACCTATCGTTACATTTATAATTCCGGAGTTCTGGACATTCTGGAGCAAACTAATAGGGAAGCCGACCTTCCCGGAAAAAAAAATTATCACCATTCGATTCTTTATTAGGGCTTTTATAATACAAATTTTTGACACAACTCTCTACGACTAACCGTTTTCGAAAAAAACGACTGATACGGGTGGTCGAACTCACCCTGTATATTATGCTCAGGGCACTTTAATATGCCTCCCTCAACATCTTCACAAAAATAAGGCCTTGAATAAATAATACCAAAAAATTTGTCACTAGCTCTCGGTCTAAAAGCCCTTACTGCAAATTTGCAAAAATAAATGTTAAAAATTATAGTCGGAACTAATTAAAGCTAACGAAATGGGATTTTTTTCGCAGACTAAACATAAAATATAAAAGATATTAATTTTCAAATACATAAATAAATAAAAATAAAATATAAAACTGTATGACATTAAATTCAGTAGTCTGCTGGCAGTTATTGTCAAGATTTTTTTTTCTTAATGCACGTTATTTTTTTCAAACACGCGGAACTGACGGTGTAGAAGTCAAAAAGTTAAAATATTTCTGCCGGTGTTTTTGCCAACACTTGCAATGTACAAACTCATTGCTGATTCGGTTAAGAAATATCCTACATCCAACTTGAATGAAAATTTCATTTTTTTTTTTTTGTTTAAGTTAAGGGCACATTCTCGGCTGATTGAAACTACCTCGAGACTTGTCTTGGAAAAGTGATTAACTAACGAGTCAACCACGGGATTAAAACATGGATGTCCCTATTACAAGTTTTAGAACCTGAAAATCCAACATAAACTTATTCGCGTTTTTTAACTTCCCACTAAGAAAATCGTAAATTTTCAAAAATTCGGGAAATTATTGGTTTTAGTCCGATTTTTTAAACAATTTTTTATGACATTTTTTACTATAGGACAGATTGTCTGTCTGTCTTATAGTAAAAAATATCATAAAAAAATTGTTTAAAAAATCGGACTAAAACCAATAACTTCCCGAATTTTTAAAAATTTACAATTTTACATAAGGAACTTGCATATATTTTAAATTTCGATATAGGGTAATTCGATAAAATCAACTAATCAGCACAAACAAATTTTATTTTGAAGGACCTTTGAACTCGTGAAAGCCGTTTTAAACCAAAAATATTTTTTTGCATCTTCTCTAAAATTGTGTCGCCAAATTTACTTTTGAAGTAAAACTTCATAGGCAGCACTGCCTCGACGATTTCTTACTTTTTAAAGGTTGCTTTTTTGTGTCGGGGATTTTTTAAATTTTTAATTTAATTTTTATTTCATACTTTTTAAACTAACTAATCAAAAATTGAATAACTGAGCTCAAACTCGAAGTTTCTAGCTGTATAATAGCGATCGAGATTTCTACACAAATTGTGATGAGAACTGAAGATCTTGTAATTGGCTGAACCGATTTCCATCAAACATGGCTAAGCTTTCAAAAAAAATTGCATTGAAATAGGTTGACTCGTTTTGAAGCTACGATACCACATACAAACAAACAGACAAAGCCCAAACAGACAAAAGTTCCAAACTTAAAAATAAAACAACCCTCTTTGCATCGGGGGTTAAAAATAATTAACTTTACTCTACAGAAGTCTTGTGACCTTGTCTGTCTATATTAGCTGTTGATTGTATCAAAGTGTCAGACAACATGACTATCTTTTTTCGTGGAGCCAATGCAATCAGATACGATTTAAGAAAAAAACAGTCACAGTTGGATCCAGGAGGAGTTGAAATCTGTGTTACCGACATTCTAACGTAATGATATTGACATGTAAATACACGGGCACTGTCGGTAAATTAAACAGCATGTGTCCAGACTTCATTAGCTAATGGGAAAGATGGCGATAGAACTGGACAGAAATCATATGCCATGTGTGTATAAGATTTACATCAATGTCGGTAACAATAAATAAAACACTGAGTTTATCTAATACCTATACTGAAGTATGAATCACTTGCAGTCTTCTAACAACAATAAATATTACATATATACAGGCTGCTTTCATCAATTATACTAAATTTATAAACAGTAAATTCGTTTTCTTACGAAATTTATTCTGTAAATTGTATGACACCTAGATGGGACAACGCGATTTCAAAGGTTTTTGTCTGTTTGTACCTACATCACTCGAGAACGTGTGGACCGATTTCAATTAAACTTCATACCCAAACCTATAAAGTATTCAGCTGCAGCAATCAAAGTTTCAATCAAAACTAACATTAACGAGGCAATGTAGTTAGCAATAAGTCACAAGAAAGATTTAAACTGACTTTTACGCCGAACTGCATCTACCGAGAAATTTCGTTCATCAGTAAATTACCCTGTTTGCGTGTTTAAGCTATATCCTTATTTACGAAAGTAGGGAGAAAATAGAGGACAGTGTGGTTCAGTGGTTAGCGTCGCAGCCTCTGGATCAGACTGTCGTGGGTTCGAATCCCGCCCCCCGCATGTAATGTCTAAATCAGTCAATCTCGAATTCAATTTTTTTTTTCGGCATGACAAACTCCTATGGTTATAATACTTGAAGTAAAAATGCAATGTCAAACAACACAAATTTCGCTGAAAAACAAAAAAAAGCAATCCAATTTTAAATCAAAGTTCCTGCTAAAATAGAAATGTAGGGAAAGTGTATACTATTAGTTTTAAAAGGACTCTTGATATTTTTTACTGTTTTCGATTTTCTATTATTGTTTGTTTTTATGTTAGAATTAATTTTCACAATAAACCGTTGCTTATTAAAATTACATATCTAAAAACCCAAAAATTGAAACGTAACGTTAACACGAAACGCATTAAAAAAATTATACGTGAATCACCTGTATATTATATACATGTTTTATAACGTTTTAAACATTATTTCCAGATAGTGTTTTTACGTATTTTATGCTAAAAATAAAATTTTATATAAATTTTAAGTTTATTTGCGATACAAAAATACATTAACTCAAAAAACATTTTCTGTACATTGGCAAAGTCCTTCGACCTTAGGTACAATGTAATTTCCTTTCAATGATAAATCAATAATTTAAACAATGGTTCGGCAATCTAGAATGAAAAATTTGTAATTTCAAAACAACCGCTGGCAATAATTTTAATTTCATGTTCGTTTAACGCACTCTCATGAATTTTCATTGCTAATTTAGTAAAAATGACATATATTTAATGTCAAATAGAAAAATTACTCCCACGTACTTAAGTATGATTGGGACGATGATTCACTAAAATACAGTTAAGCTTCGGTTATAGGTATATAATATTCTGCGGCACGCTCTGTAAACCGAACTGCGGCCAAACACAACACTAATTCTTGCCAGTCTACGGCTACTAAACCAACCACGACTTGGCAAACGCGGCTGCGGCCTACGACAGCATTCTAACAAGCGGCCACGGCCAGACGCTTCCTGCACAGTTTGGCCGTGGCCGCAATGTGTGTCTTCCATATCTTCATTTTACTAATATGTAGCTTAATTTTTATAATAAGTACTTTTTACTTCAATTCCGAGGGGGAAAAAGTATGTACTTAAAGTCGACACGCAGGGTGGATATTTCCACATCTGGCAATCAGATTACCATTAGTACCACAGAAAAGTTGTGGGAATGAAAATTGTAGGAAATGTAATCCTCTTTAAAACATTGCATAATGAAAAAAATGCTTAAGTCGACCGTTTCTGAGTGATTTCGAAAAAAGCAAAAAAGGTGGTAAAATTTCGTGGTTTTTCGGCTCCCCCCACGTTAGCACAGGGTTCTCGAGGTCGAAAACTCAGATTCTACTCCACAGAGTACCCACAAACAACATACCAAAATATCATTAACTTCGGAAACTTTCCAGGTAAAAAGTACCTGACTGTTGGACTATTTATTCTAGTGTATTTTCCTATTGAAAAAGTGGTTTAATTTAATCGTTAATATGAGTCGATGTATTTTTTTAGCTGCAGGATTCTTCTGTTAGCATGCAGGTAAGCGAGACTACACTCTACAGTTTTCGCGGATCACTTGGAAGTAACACGACACAGTGACAGCGCAAACTGCCTTATTTTTAGACTTGGCAAGCGGGCTCAAAGAGCACGACTCCCAGTGGGATGTGTATAGAAGAGTGCATATGGGATGTGGGCAGATAGACAGAGACGGAGATCTACTATGTATATCAGTGGTCACAAGGTAAAGTGGCTTAAATTTCAGATTCTTGACAAGATACGACGAACTGTGGATTATCCATATTAGTATAGGTAAAATAAGGTTTGAATAGTGAAAAAATTCCTCCCCCCCTGAAATTTTGGTTCTCTTTGGCATAAGGATCAAGAATCCAAAGAGTCCATAAAAATTCAATGTGGGGAAAAGTTTTTTTGGGAGGGAGGAAGAACCCAAACCAAATTTGTTTCATTTTATCAAGTGGGGTGTCGTTATCTATGTTTTTTGGATGCTGAATCGAATGAAAGCAATACTAAGGCTATAGAATCTACCCTTATCAACGAAAATTTAATTAAGCTATAGTGGAGTTCAATTAGACTCAAAAAGAACTCAGTTATAATGGATGGATTTTCATGATTTTTTACATTGAGTTTCTAATAGCGAGTAAAAAAAAGTTAATCCTTTAAAAAATTGCCGCTTTTCGAAAATCCATTATTTATTTTTTTAAATACAGCAAAAATATAAACCTTTCACGGGAAACGCTCTAGTATATGAAGAGTGAACAAGAAATATTAAATTGGCACATCGAGGTTATAGACCAATAATGATGGGCTATCTAACTTCATCAAAAAAATTAGAAAAATTCAAAACGGCTACCCTACAGAAGCAATTTTATCAAAATAGTACCTTTTGACAAAAAATGGAAACACTTGACGCGGATTGCTCTAATAAGAAGACTGTTCAATAAAATCCCATATAAGGATTATAGACCTATCCATATGCTATCTAAATGTGTCGAACAATTTCGAAAATTTGTTCATGGCCACCCTACAGAAGGAATTTTTTCAAGATAGTACTTTTCGACTAAAAATGGAAACACATGACGCGGAGTGCTCTAGTAAGAAGATTCAATGCATTATGTCAAATGTGAATGAGCTAAATAAGAACTTTATAGATATGAGATTAACGCACAGGCGCAAGAACTACGCACTTGGAGTATCACCGAGTCCTCAATGAACCAAAAAGTAAAATTTTTTTTATTTGTATTTTGTTAATTGATAAAAAAATATTTCTTGAATTTTTGACCAGGCCCTTACAACTAGGTTAGGGGAGACCGGGGCTAGTTGACTAAATTTTTACATAAGATTTTTTTATAAATTAACCGTTCATATTTTCTCAAATTAAAATGTACCACAAGGTTGTAAATTTGTTCAGGTATTCTATTTTAATTTTTAAATCGCTTTAATCGAACCGAGATAAAACTTTTTACCATATTTAGACAGGCAAGCAGAGTAAGTCAACTGGCCCCGGTAGCGGGGTTTGTTGACTTGCATGGTGGGGTTAGTTGACTAGACAGGTTTTTTTATATTATATTTGAGCATGGGCGCCGGCAGATAGGGATGGGGGGGGGCAGCTGACCCCCCCCCCTGTATGTGCGCCCATGTAAATGAGGGGTAAAAACAATAACATGATTGAAAAAAACGTTTAATTTCACATAGAAAGCAATTACAAAAAGTTTACAAAATAAAAAACAATTACAAAAAGTTTACAAATCATCATCTGAGCCACAGTTAATGCACACATAAAATGTTAAATTGGAGTTTTTGATGCATTTGTTGTGGGCCCATCTATTGCAACATGTGCATTGAAGCTAGTCAATTAACCTTAGTCAATTAACCCCGACTCCGCTTAGTCAACAAGCCCCATCCGCCATTTTGACATTTTGAGCGCCGTACGTCAGAAATTAATAGACTTCGGTAAAAACAATACACCTTAAATCATATTAAAACTTACCATATTTTCACAAAATATTAGTGAAAATGTCTGAAAGATTATTTATTCGACAATAATACACAAATAGATTGAACAAAAATAATTACTTATCGCTGATGTTTTCAGATTTCTGATTTTTTCTTGAAACACTGTGCGAATATCTATAACGGCGGCACATACAATGATGAACTTCATTCCTGTGTTCTTGAACATCGCGATAGCAGTGCCCTCAAATACTTAATAGTGGAACTATCGGCAATTAGTCAACCTACCCATATAGTCAACTAACCCCGGTCTCCACCATCTTAGTTTTGTTTCAAGTAAATTTATAGGCTTGTTTTGAAGAGATTATCCCTGGGGTGGACGTAATTTTGGACTCGGCTTCATAAGTTTTAAACTCAATTGAAAAAACAGTTATATGTTTACTTATATTCATAATCAATGATTTTAACTATTGTAATGACAATTCCAGCCGATGATGCTTGTTTGGAGAATAAACTTTCATTGGCTTTCAAATGACATCTCAAACATCGTTATGACTTTATTATTTACAAAGTTTCATAAAACGCGTTACATGAGTATGTCGAAGTGAGTGGCATATACCCGTGAACATATAGGTTAAAAGATAAATAAAGTATTAATTTATTAAAATTAATTGATTATTTTTCATTCTTATTATTATTTGCCAGGATTCATGCCACAACATGCAATCTGTGAAAATTTCAACTATAGCTACCTTTTATATCGTTTGTGAGATATGACACGCACGGACGGACGGACAGACAACGTAGGCTCAGCAATAGGGTCCCGTTCGGGGTACGGAACCCTAAAAATTATCATGAGCCACTTTTCCCTGCGACTGCAAATATGTAGGTGTGATCTCTCTCAATGTACCGGGGACCGAAAGGGCAACGAGGTCAAATAACAGCACGCAAGGAATCTAATCAATGTCCATTCATCATTGTATTATCAATCGTAATTGCTAATTGCAGTTGATTATATTCAAGAACTAGATTCTCAAATAACAAAATGCAAACACTCGTTACCTACATTGTATTTCTAATTAGTAATTCATAATTATTATATTGATTGTACCTACTCATAGTCTTAGAAAATATGATGAATCTGATATGAAACATGCATATAAATCTATTTCAGATATACGAGTAGATACCTACTAGCTATGTCTACTTATCGATGACGAGGCAAAGTCTACATAGAAATTCCACATTAAAAAAAAAATGGCAAAACAAAAGCAACTCTACAGATTTATAAGATTCATTTTAAAAGAATCGAAATCGGTTAAGTGGAAGCCGCTGATATAATTCTCGGACAAAAAAAAACGCCTTGTATTTTAGATATACAGAATGACTCAGAAATAGAGGTGGAAAAAACGTGGGTATAATGAAGTCTAAGAACAAACGTTAGCATGGTTAAAAATTAATTTTATATTATTTTAATTTAAAAAGTCCGGAACCACCCCTATCCCGACACTTATGAAAACTTTATCGGCAATAGAAATGATGACGTGGTTTTATTTATTATTCCTACATTAAAAATATTGTAATGAGCCAATTTCCTGAGAGTAATTCTTTCAATTATCCACGAGATGCAGCACTTGTGGTACGTACAAACATTATTTATTCCCCATTAGTATATCGTGTCGTTTTAGTGGTATATAACTTAATTATTAAATTATTATTATTATTAAATTAAGTAAATAAATAAAGTT
Source organism: Mongoloraphidia duomilia (assembly GCA_039654895.1). Classification (NCBI taxonomy): domain Eukaryota; kingdom Metazoa; phylum Arthropoda; class Insecta; order Raphidioptera; family Raphidiidae; genus Mongoloraphidia; species Mongoloraphidia duomilia. The sequence goes on from CM077522.1 coordinate 14,667,024, forward strand.
ATACCACTAAAATGACACGACACTAATGGGAAATAAATAATGTTTGTACCTACCACAAGTGCTGCCTCTCGTGGATAATTGAAGAAACTACTCTCAGGAAAATGGCTCATTGTGTGTTTCATAATTTAAAGGTACAAAGTAATCTTTTATTTATTATTTATTGTAGATTATAGACGCGTCGACAACTCAGGTCATTAGCGTCTTCAACAAAGTAATCTATATGTTGCTGTGTAATAAAACAAAAGCAATTCTAATTTTATTGTCCAATCGCGAGAAAATAGGAACTGAAATACTAAGCAATATTACACTCAATCATGACCTGTACAACATGAAATATAAAACCGATTTATTGCTATTGATTATGGTTTGGAATGAAAACCAGCTTTAAGCTGATTTCCACACCATTTGATAAAATTTTTATTTTATCAATAAAGGCATTATTATTATTATTATTATTATCGAAAATCCGAGTTGAAAACATTTTACGAACTCTGAGCAGACCCGTAGCAATTTAATGTATTTTTACCTTTAGTTGTATTATTATTTAAAACAAACGCAAAATTAAAATTAAAAGAAAAATTAATACACAACGACATGTACTTACACAAAGGTTTGGAAACTTTATTAAACAACGCAGGATCCACAAATTCACAAACTCACAAATTCACGAACTCACAAATTGAAATGTTGCACAGTTTTATTAAAAGTGCGTGCTTCAGGGACACGACACGCCCGGGAAAACGTTTAGCATCCCGTCTGCGTGCTTCTTCAAAATATCTGGCAGCTTCACCGTATAATAAAACCATGTGTTTTTTTCAATATTCGTAAAATGTGCCATACTGTTTTATAAATATCACGGCAAAGCAATCGGTAATAAACTGATTAAAAAAGTATGCATTTTATCTAAATTTTATAAGTTACATAATCAGTGAGAAAGGTTTGTATTTAGTTAGTCCTTAACGAATGGATACTATGACATTTTAATTCGTCAGTGGCGTACAATTTTTCCAGTAAAACTTTTTTATTTTATTTTCTCGAAAATTAACCTGCCGATTTCTTTAATATTTTAGGATAGTGATTATTCAAGCCTATTTGACTTGTGAAAGTTTTTTCACTCATAAATTGTGGACTAGCCTTTCACGCGTCTCTGCTCGCATTAATGTCGGCTTTGACATAAAAATTAATCTTTAATTATATAACATTAGTCTGTTTGCAGAATAAAAAGTATAACTTATAGTACCTACCTACATTAAATTTGGACCGTCCATTTTTTTTTCGATTTGTTAGAATCTTATGAATTGATTTATTAATTTTGGTTTCGGAGGAACACAAATTACCGAAAAAAAATTTTCTCGATGACAAAAATTAAAGTAAAAGTCTCGGTTAGTAATTTTGAACTCTTCTGAAATTCGTATTTTTATTTTTCTTAATTTGTTTTAAACCTTTTATTTTAATTGGACTGCATTACTGCTATTATAGATCCGCTATAAAAATAATAAAACTTAGCGAGCCATTCAGTTATTAGAGCTCAGTAATGGACCTTCTGTACTCATATTGTGTTCTTACGGTACCCGATGGTAAAACACATGCGTATAATAATATTGTACAACCAGAACATCTGCACATCTACCGAATGTTCACGTTATGTGATCTAAATATAGTAAAAGAATAATTGTCATTCATAAAATTATTCTAATCAATTATACACGAACTGTTTTATAAAAAACAAGACCGGTCAAGTGCGAGTGTATCTCACGCGTCGAGGCCCGAGGGTTCCGTACAATTATAAATTAAATTACATTTAATTAAATCTTATCCATAATAACACAAATTAGTAGTGATTTCGCCAACCGCATAATTAAGTTTGTTGGTAATGAGTTATATTTTTTTTCTTAAAAACTATGTGTTAGGGATATCGCTGCATTTCTCCTGTAGCCTTTACTAGATCTCTATCAGTGTAAATATTTTCAATTTTTTTGGCCTACAAAGTTCGCACCAAATGCCCTTTCACACAATACCCCAGTTGGGCTGGTGAAAAAAAAATTACCCGCATTTTTTAAACAGAAAGAATATGATTTACAATTTTTTTGTTACCACAACCGGTAGGTTAATATTGCTTATAAATTATAATAGTTGAAAACCGGTCAAGTGCGAATCACTCACGCACTGAGGGTTCCGTACAATAATAAAAATTCGGAGTTAGGTAGGGGAAAAAAAATTAACAGATTTATTTATTTAAGCTTGTTTTTAACAAGTTTTTTTGTACTTAATATATTTTATTTTGTTCAAAATTTGTCCGTATCAAATTTAGTTAAATTAATTTTTAAAGTAATAAAAAATTTATTAAAAAAACAAAAAACCCGACTGCGTAAAAATCGAACATAAAAGATGGAAACAAGATCAAATAATAACATGCAGTCGGAGGCATAGTATAGTAACAAATTGAACAGAAATACATCCGACTGCATGTTATCATTTGATCTTGTTTCCATCTTTTATGTTCGATTTTTACGCAGTCGGGTTTTTTGTTTTTTTAAAAATTTTTTTATTTCCTTCCTTTTAGTTGAATCTACTCATCAAGCCTTTTCATTTGATACCCCACACACAAGGTTTTACCGATTTTTTTTGCGTACTGACAAAATGGCGTCTAGCGCCCGCCATATTGAATTTTCCGTGACGTCAGTACCCTATTTGAAATGTCAACGTAACCTTTCTTTTGTTTTGATTTTGGTACCTATATATCAATGTATTTAGAAGGAAAATTACTTTTGCATTTTGACAAAATGGCGTCTAGCGTCCGCCATATTGAATTTTCCGTCACGTCATATACCCTACGTCACTCTGGGGATTCAGACGAATCTAATAACACCTCATTTTTCAAAATCCGTCTAGCCGTTTAGGCTACAGAGCGTGATAAAGAAATATACATACATACACACATACATACATACATACACTCGAAAAACATTACCCACCTTCTGGCGCAGTAGGGTAAAAAATATATTAACAGGATATTTGATGAATAAAAAAAACAAAAATAATGCGATCTGAAACCCGTGATCGAGTTAGGGACCTTTAGATCTTTAGTCGAACGCTCTACTAACTGTGCCAGTCGAACGATGATGTTACAGGCTCTATAAGTACAGTATAAGAGTACGGCTGAAGTCAGTGTTGTAGTAAAATAAAAAAACATTAATATATTAAAATTAATTGATTATTTAATTCTAATTATTATCTGCCAGGATTCATGCCACAACAACACACAAATCTGTGAAAATTTCAACCTCTTACTGTTTATGAGATAGTCTTGCAGACGAACGGACGGACATAGTATAGGCTCAGTAATACGGTTCCGTTCGGATGTACGGAACCCTAAAACGGATTACTATTGTGGAATTTATGAGACACAGTGAAGACAATCTTAGTCAATTTCGAAACATAAATCGCGGATAAGTTTCGAGTTACAGAGGACCTTCGTTGACACGCTATCATCTCATATTGCACGAGGCAATGGACAACGGCGGCAGTACACCTTCACACAAGTGCACACGGTAATGTACTATGTAGTACACGTTTGTCGTTGTGCGTGTATTATAGTACAGAGTTGATGGTGTCGCAGCTAATTAGATTCGCGGCCGAGGCAAGGTCGCGCGAGAGAAGCCCCGCCATAACACAAACACACTCACGTGTCTGACTGCGTGTGTGTGTGTGTGTGTGTCGCACGAGTAACAGTTCCTCAGTCCGGTCGACTATCCGTTTGTAAAGTCCATTTTAACGGAAACATTTCATACAGGCTGTCGGAGAAGTAAAGTCGAGAATTTTGAAAACACTGTTTAAATCTAATGCCTTTATTCATTAAAAGAACTACTCTATAATTCGTCAAACAGTAATCAAAGCAATTAAATAATTAAGTTAAGAACGGACAATAATGAGAATCATATTAAGGTTTCGTTTGAGGGGGGGTATGTAGAGAGATAAATTCGATTTGTTAAGCTCCTAGCTATCGAGCTAACGCTAGTGATGGGCGATTGTAAGATGTTTTTACAATCGAAACAATTGCAACCGTTCATAATAACAATCGAGTCCACAATCGACTCGGAGTTTGATTTTACAATCGAAATGTTCGATTGTTCAAGTCGATTATTTGCCAGCGAATGAATACATATAATCGCGATTCAAGGTTATATGCTAGTCGATTAATGAAGTCTGACGTTTACGCTACTCGTTCATCGTTGATTCACCGTTCACACTGTTCAGTCGGTCTCAGAGCACTCGATTACTGCACAATCGACCATCCATCGACTCGACCACAGTTGTTGAGTGATGAACGATTATATATTATGTGGCTCTCGACAGCGTACATCGTCTGTACGATTCAATACTATGCAACTTGGTCTCGGAGAACTATGAAACAACAACAATCGAGTCCAAGTGAAAACCATCGAGAGTCATCGAGTTGTTTGAACAGTCGAGACAATCGACTAAAATATCTCGTAATCGCCCATCACTAGCTAACGCCACAATCTTGAAAAAAGGGTCGTTTTTTGCTGTATATCTCCGTAACTGTGAGTTTCGCCGCCATTTTGTAGACGGCAATTTTGTAGATAATAAAATTCTTTTCAATTTCTATTAATAACTTTTTGGCGCATTAATAATAAAAAAGTTATTCAAATGTTTTGCTATACAAAGAAAACCGCATTAAAGTACGGTCCACCCTTTGAAGAGCTATGATGCCACAGATACAGCAAAAAAACTACTTAGCAAGTACAGTGTACACACTTCTTTTCTTTTTTCAAGATTAGTTTTTCAATTTAGCTCAACAAATCGAATTTATACTCACTACATATCCTCCCACACTTTATTTATTTATTGTAGAATATATAGACACGTCGACAACTAAGGTCATTAGGGTTTTAATTATAATCAACTAACTTAAAACTAAATGATATCACGAAACATTAATGAGCGAGGTGGGATTCGAATCCACAACAGCTTACTCTAAAAGCCAGCACGCTGACCATTACACCAAGTCCTCCAGACTTCCTCAAAAAATCAAGGCTCGGGATTCACTTTCAATATTCCGCCTTTTATTTGACTCTGCTTACGGAACTAAAAAATGCAACACGTGTGGAAACCGCTACTATGAGAGGAAGTTATATATGAGTACTAGATTCTGATTGTTATTATTAGTATCGAGTGTCAGTAGTACGTGCAGTAACCAACATTCACTGACACGAAAACGTGTGCGGAATGCGTCCGATAATCGTCGGACTTTATAAATAATATGCAGATTCCATTCGCTGCAGTTGCATTCCAGCGATTGATTTAAGTGTGCCGACGATGCTGTTGTGATACATATATACACGACTTCTATTACACCTCGAGTTTCGGTATTTATGAAACTGGACGATAAATTCATCAAATACTCCTAACCAAGAGTACTTTAAAATCTATACAAGCGCCAGACTGGCATATGGTGATTTAAAAATTCAGGGTCAATGCTACAAGATCTCATCCGGCTTTGGGTCTAACTCCTAGAACATATATTTGGCAGATTCAGTGGTGATCCCTCTAATCTAGTACATATATGCCCTCGATTGTCTCACGGCAAACAAGCTCACACTCAATTTAAATAAAACTGAAATCATCGGTTTTAGGCTAAAAAAATGTCCGGTTTTTAAGTATTATTTTGAATCCTGCTAAGCGAACCCACCACGTTGTCACCATTGCTGCTGCACGTATCGCATATTTGGCATTTTCTATTCATCTATGGAATACGGCATTTTATTTTGGGGAGCTGATTCCTTCGCCGCTTGTGTCTTCATCCTACAAAAGGTTGCCGTACGTACTATAAATAATTTTATTTTTTGTGATCTCAAAATAATGTCCCTACCTTCAGTTTATGCTTATCATAATCTATGCGAAAAAAATATTAACGAATTTACAAAAAACAAAGATTATCCACAATTATAACACCAGAAACAAACATAATTTACTACTTCACTACACAAATTAGCTGCCCATCAGTCCAATTTTAACTACGTCTCAATTAAATTATTTGATCATATCCCTGAGTCATTTAAAAATCTGCCTGACCAGAAATTTAAAACTAAAATAAAAAAATACTCATTCAGAAATGCCTGTATAATATCGACGATTTCTTTAATGCAATTTTTTAATGTAAATTTTAATCTATGTAATGACGCTATTATATTCCGGTGGAAATAAAGAAATTATTATTATTATTGTTAAGAGAAACCAAAAAATATGTTTTTACCAAGAATAACCCATGGGTATTGACATTTTTTACATATAGCTACCATCTGTTCTCAACGAAAATAATTCTCAAACAAACACGACTAAGAATTTTCCATCGCACCTTATAATCGCCATTTTCACATCAAAGGTAACGCATGATGAAAATTTTTCCATTTCTCTATGGTCTAACAACCTTGTTCTCACCACAGATTAAATTCAGAAACATCATCTGGCTATCCCATATCATTTTGTTCCCATCAAAGATAATTCTCTAACAAATAAAATTGAGGCAATCACATTATTAAACCGAATTACTGTAAAACGCAACGCCGACAAGCAAACGGCGATTATTAGCCAGTCTTTTATAAATAATAAGCGAGTTCCTGCCTCTGCAAATATTCACCGTCAGTGATCATGGCAAACGACATGAAACACCGCACGCTGAAGACAAGACAATAGGATGATGATAATCTACCAACTAACGGATATGGAACCATTTCAAAATAAAACTGTCTCATGCAAGATGCAACCGAAAGGAGTAAATATCTTTCAAAGCAATTACTTGAAATATCGCGAACAAAATCAACGACCATTAAATCCATTAAAGAGTTACATCGAGTTCCCACACTTATAGTCTTCCAATTGGCTATTATACAAGTGCAAACTTTTATTTCGTAATCAAAATGTCACCGAAAAATTTCGCATTTTAATTAGTTTTCATGAAGTCTGACACCGTCATCATAACATCCATACTTTTTAATTGGCTGGAAGTGTAGGTAGCTTTAATAAATAATCCTGAGATACACGAAATTTGGTTCCTTGAAACCAAAATATTTGAAAAGCATCTACAACATAGTATAGAATTATTTAAATTTAAACATCAATATTAATACAGTTTTTTGGAAATTTTTGTAGCCAATTTATTTTATATAGAAAGAGTTTCATTATTATATTAAACGTTTCGCCTTTTTAGGCATCATCAGTAATAATTCTGGAATTATTACTGATGATGCCTAAAAACAATAATAATAAAACTTTGTCTATATAAAATAAATTGGCTACAAAAATTTCCAAAAAATCCTATAATATCCTCAGCCGTACTGAACTCACTACGCATCAATATTAATAATTATAAATCTTGCAATAAAGCACATGATCACTTTTCTATGACATCGACAATCTTTTTAGATTAGCGTCCATTTGTCAAAAATTTACTAAAATTATATTCCGATTTCCGAGTGATACTGCCCGAACATCTTTAACGTGCAAAATCAAACTTTCGTAATTTCCTGCTTCTTATTTATTTTAGGCAAAAAATCTTCAAATATAAGTTTTATGTAACATGAAATTCTGCATCTAAATCAATAATTTTTTATTTAGCATGCAAAATTAATTTTGCTTATTTAGATGCGGAACTCCCTTTTATAAAACTTTTATTTGAAGATTTTTTGCCTAAAATAATTAGGGAAGCAGAAAATTACAAAAGTTTGATCTTACATGTTGAACTCCTATGGCAGTTACGGTCGCCACGCGATATACTCGTATAGGCCCATTCATCCACCCAATCTTTTTTGTTGTTTTGCTCTCCGCAAACCTTTTTATTTCAGACGAGCACTATTCTTCCATTAAATTAGTTTATGAATGAATATTGCGTATTAACGATTCTAAAAAACATTGCTAGAGAAACTCACCTTGCTGGTAAGATCCCGATGGAACACGCCTTCAGAGTGCAGATATTCCATGCCGCGCGCGATATCCCTGGCAAGCCGGACTCGCGTCAACTGAGGCAGGTCAACTGACCTGTTCAGGATCAACTGTTCCAGTGAGCCGCCATTGATGTATTCAGTCAATGCGTGCAATTGGCCTTCGTGCACACAAACACCCATGAATCTGAAATCAAAATTTTCAATATTTTATAGGAACATAATTTATTCATTGGGGCAAAATTATAAAATTGTTAGGTCTAGTACATGTAACAGTCTTTGAGTTTACTTATTGTTTGTGTTTTAGAGACCAACTTCTGGATCACATAGCTTATAGGTACATAATTGTTTTTTTAAGAAATAAGGTACATATTATATAGTAGGTACGAAAATAAGCAAACGCTAGTTTGTTAAAGCGATGATTTTCTATTTAGATTGGTATAGGTACAATTTATTTACAATTTTCTTTTTGCCATATCCACTATAAAATAGCTTCTTTACATGCTTTTGACAGGCCGGTGTGCGGGAACATATCTTTCCCAAATCATTTCCATTAAATTATTTATATTTATTCGCCCTGATCCACCCGCTATTACTTACTGTCAGCTACTCTCGGCCTACTATAGAGGTGAAGTTTGCAATACAAATGAACTGTCAACGTTTTTTGAAAATAGTGAAATGAAGTAAAAAGCAGCTATTCTATAGTGAACTTCTTAAAAATTTGAATACTTTAAATTGTACGTCAATTTAATTTAATTTTGTCAACTGAATTAAATTTACGAAAAAACCGTTTAAGATCTGAAATACACATTTGTGAAAATTGTCAAAAAAAAACCTCTTGAACAAGTAGAACGCATATAGCCGGTTTATCGTACATTTTAATCACGATGTTTTTTAATCACACTGTTAAATGACGGGTTGCTATGGTAACAAAACGCTGCAACCAATGAACACGTAGCTGTCAAAATGTAACAGTGTGATTAAAAAAACATCGTGATTAAAATGTACGATAAACCGGCCATTAGTCAACTAAAAAGTATAAATTTATTTGTAATTTTTTCCGCGCGAAATTTTACAACAAATCCAATAAAATTATCGGTCACGATAAACTTTGCAGTTTGCAAACACATTAAAATAAATAAAATATAAAGTACAATATTATTTCGCATAGATACTAATCTTTCACTTTTTTGGAAAGTAGTCTAATAAATAGTATAAAAATAAATATATACAATAACTTTAAATAATTCAAATATACTTTCGTTAACGAAAGTTTGATATATATCATAAATAGTATTTTTATCAAACTGCATACGAATCAGGCATAATTAATTATAACACATTAACAGAGTACATTATCACCATCTGGTGTTACGTTTTGTAACATAGGTGTTATACGGGTCTGCATAAAAGGTATTAAAAAAAGCCTTAACCCAAATATAAAAATGTTAATTAATTACAAATTATTCAATATGACAAAAAGCCAACTACAACTAATGCAGAACGCTGCAAATGTCACAATTAAATAAAATACAGTGTATACAAAAAATAAAATTGTTTCATCATGTTTATCGATGTATTTTTAATTGATGCTACTCTGTATAAATGTACGAAATCGCTTTTACAGTAATTTAATCGATAGACAAAAATGTTTTATCGTAATGGACTTTTGGAAACTGAATTAAGCTCTGCTTTGAAGTTGAAAAGTAAAAAAAATCGTTCACTTTATTAGTACTCAATTGAATTATCATAATTAAAATCTGTAACGTCACTATAAAAAGGTCGGATATCCACTTTTTTTAATGCGATTTTAAAATAGGCAGTAATACTTTTTTACGCTAGTATTGTCTGGCTGTTATTTCCACTGTAGAGTGTAGGTGTATGCGTAGATTAAACATTTACTAGCTGTGCCTACTCCTCCATGACGGGGCGAAGTCTTAAGGTCGATTTATATTATCCGGTCAGATGTGGCGCAGGAACGTAGCGTTTCCGGCAAGACAAACATTTTTACATGCATTGTCACCGGAGCTACACATGTGTGCAAAATTTCAACTCAATCGGATCACCGGAAGTGGGTGAAAATTCAAGTGTACGATTTACACCCGGACGAAAGCCGGGCCGGTCAGTTAGTTACCATAATATTGTATTGTCACCGGAGCTACACATGTGTGCAAAATTTCAACTCAATCGGATAACGGGAACTGGGTGAAAAATCGGTCGCAAGATTTGAAACAAATAAACGGGGTCAAGCTAAATAAAACCGTTTAAAAATGATTGATCTACATTGAAAAAGATCGCTTTTCAAGCTAAATTTTGATCAATATGCGTAGAAAACTGTTGTTTCGCAGTGTAAATTCTACAAAAGACTATGTTAAACTGTTAAAAAATTTAAAAAAAAAAGTCGGTTCAATTGGTCAATTATTTTTCGAGTTTTATCGATTTAAAAGTGTACAATGCTTTTTTATGGAGAAATATGTGTGGTCACAATCTAAGGTCATTGTCAAATTAGATTTTCTGACAATGTTTTCTACAACCTAGCACGTCTAGATGGAAGTCGTTGCAAGTTCTCGGATAAAAAAAAGCCTTGTGTTTTAAAAATGTAGATAGATTTAAGACTGCGATTTCGCTCAGACGAACGTCAATTTTATCCGCGGATTCGTTAGTGCTAATGTCGGTTTTAACTTTTGACGGAAATCGTACCTTAATCCGAGCGTAGCCGGATAAAAAATACTGTGCACTTTAAGTTTGGGTACCGATTGATAGTGCACCAAATTTCATCAAAATCGGTCTAGCCTTTTTCGAATAATAGAGGTACGAACAGATAAACAGAACAAAATTCTGGAAACTCATTTTTCCGTCTAAGTATCATACAAAATACTCGCAAGGAACCGCGAAGTTACAGAGATTGCTATCATTTTAATCGTAGATATTGATCTTCAATCAGTCTTAGAAACGCTAGTGGATTTTTTAACAATTTCAGTAAATTACGTGTCCCATATGCAAAAGTATTTTCTGGATGCGATTCCGTTCATGTAAACATTTAAGCGTCACGTTTGGAATTAGTAACGTCATGTTTAAAGTACGAAAAAAGAGTTAGTCAATTCCTTGGAACTCGGAGCTATATTTTAATCCATTTTGTACGGGGAACCTTGATTTTCAAAGAGCTAAACGAGGGATTTTTTAATCTTATTTTTGATTTATCTAAATTGTTTATTAAATATTTCATATATATTTTTATCACGTTATTAATTTTAATTGCTCAGTTATTCAAAAGTATTTATTTTTAAACTGTGTTTGTTGCAAGTAAACAGTTAATTACTTAATATTTTTATCATAAACAAAAATTTTAAAACGAATAAAAATAAACAATAATTTTATTGATATTTCAAATATTTGAAGTGTTTTGGTGCAATTAAAGGTGGGAACAACTGTTATACAAACAAATAGGAAAAATTAGAAAACAAAAAATTCCATATCCCTAAATAACAAACAACAAAAAAGAATCTACAGTAATGTTACAAAACAAATGTTAAAACATATAAAATTACGACATGATGATTTGTTTAAGAGCTCTAATCGCATATGTATTACACAAAAATGGTATAAGTTTGAATTTCTGCTAATGGAAAACACTTAATTTGCATAACAACACAATTTCTTTTTGAATAATACAAGATTTTTTTCTTAACCGCACATTCCTCGAAGCAACAGCAATATATCTGCAGTTACAAGGCAAAGTTACTTACGCCATATTTTTGGGCAAACAACCGGTGTGTTTGTTGGCGCTACAGAACTCTTCGGAATGTGAATTCTCGAACACCACGGACTGTTAGAACTGAGTGCTTGTTGGTCAAAGACTTTTCGGACTGTTGGAACTTGGTTTTAGCAGTTCTATAGGTCTGGAGTTACTACTCTTAGACCGAGCGTATACACACAATTGTTTCCACGACTAAACAGTTTAGTCGAGTTGTGTACATGGCGCAATTTCAACTCGACTAAACTGTTCAGTTGTTAGAGGTGCGCATACAATCAGTCAGTTGTGTCCTTAATTTCACTATTAAACTTCTCTCTTTCTTTATTTTTAAAAACAATAAATTGAAAAAATGAAAAATGTATACAGAGTGGCCCAATGAAAACAGTCACCCCAAGTTTTGATCACTTAACATCAGTTTTGCGAAAAAAGCTCGCACACGTCAATTTTAGAATCAAGGGGGACATCTAAATCGATTGGTACTATTTACGTAACTGCAACTCTGCGAGAGCAGGGTGAATTGCACCCCAAAAAACTTTAATGGAAAGGGGTGTCAAACGATTCGCAGTTCGAAAGGCCTCTCAATTCTTTTTACAACAGTAAACACACAACAGTAAACCTGTAACGCACCATTTTCGTAAATGTCAATGTTTTAATTAAACAAATATCAAATATGGCAGACTCAACAATTAAATCGAAAATGGCGCGCGATTCAAAATTCAAGTTCTTGTTGAGACACCCTTTAGTATATCAAATATCTTAGATTACTCCAGCAATGTTGGAGAACGTACGACGACGCTTTGAGTATAATCTTTATTATTGTATGGAAGATGGAGGTGGTCATTTTGAGCACTTAATAAAATGATCTTTGAGTTCTTCTCTATATTTTTACTTGACAGATGACGTGCCTTTGTTTGCTATGTTCAATTGTTTAAGACTATACTTGTTACAAATTAAAATGTCATTTTCTCCGCAATTAATGATCGGATTTGAAAAATAAAAAGACTGTTGTAAAAAGAATTGAGAGGGCTTTCGAACTACGGATCGTTTGACACCCCTTTCCATTAAAATTTTTTGGGGTGCAATTCACCCTGCTCTCAGGGTTGAAGTTACGTAAATAATACCAATCGATTTAGGTGTCCCGCTTGATTCTAAAATTGACGTGTGCGAGCTTTTTTTGCAAAACTGATGTTAAGTGGCCAAAACTTGGGGTGACTGTTTTCATTGAGCCACTCTGTATATTATGCACCTATAATTATTAAATTCGCATGGTTTACGAAGATAAAAGAAGTTACACTTCATCCGTGCGCTTATGTGGGTGAGGCACACACTTGTCTTTTTTTTTTTTTTTTGGTATTAAAATAATAATTAAAAAAATATATTTTTTAATAAAACAAAATGTTTTACACAACATTACATAAAATAGACGAATTGGTATAAAAAATATTAACATAAGCCGGTTTGCCTTGCGACCACACGCATTTATACATTATTATTTTCTTTATCCATGAGCAATTTTGTTTGGGAATTTGAATAAATATTCGTGAATACAACATTTACACAGTTGATAAAATTAAATTCAATACGATATCGAACAATAACGTACTTTGTGTACACATCATAAATTATACCTAAATTTTTCACAATGCTAATGTGTACACCTGAAATGTTTTTGCTTTACGAAAACATACAAAATTGCAAGGTTGATTAGATGACTGTATATTTTAGACGCTCGACAACTAAGGTCATTAGCATTTAATACAAGGTTAAGAGACTAACTGCTTACCTATACATGATTTGAGACACACCAATACCATAAAAAATACCAAATATAACAATACTTGATTGTTAACTAGCCTCTAGGTAGTTTATATCTTCGGCTTACTATTGTCAATTTTAATATGTATCTGTAGGCAGGTAGGGGTTCCTCGAAATTTTACGAAAAATTTCAGTGGTTCCTCTACTCAAAAAAAGATTGGGAATCAATGATCCCTATAGAATTATAGATTCTAGAATGTGAGGAAAACAAAAAAATTCAACCAAGGAATTCGGCCATGAGATTAGAACCCCGGGCTTCCCAATTACAAGTCCGGCGCCTTGTTACACAATTCGCTCCTAGTTAATATCTTTTTTGCAACACTTACATCGAAAGTACAATTTTAGATGGCTGTGTACCGTTTGAAAAGTGATTCTTTATGGAAGCTTCTGACGTGTTCGAACGGTAGTGTTTAAAGTAAATTTTAACGCACTACGTTCTATAAAGTAATACTGTTTTATTTTACTTTATAACACACGTGCGTAATAAAGTACTTTATAGATTACTTTGCTATAATATGTCACTAATAAAATATTTATCCAAATTGTGTTTTATTTGCTTAAAATTGAACTTTTGAAGCAGTTGTTGCAAAAAATACTGTATGTAACTCGTGTCTAAAGTGACGAATTTGACAGTCGCGATTTTACAATACTCTCTTAAGGTTATAAATGCAAGATAACCTTAGGCTCGTATCGCAAAATCGCGACTGTCATATAATCCGTCATTTAAGCCACTAGTTGCATAAATTACTATTATTAAATTAACATATTATAAGAAGCGATTTTCAATTCATCACAACGCCACAAAATGTATGAAGTGCTTAAATGTAGACATGAATACCTAATTAAATCATATACCCTGTTAATATTCCCGAAATATACCGAAACTGCAGATGGCCTAGCAACTATACAGAGATTGTTATTTCCCCGTGGTGTCGTAACCTACCCACTCAAATTAAGGGTAAGGTAAGTATTCCGACATCGTTGTACAGCAAGCGGCATAACACAGAGCGCATGCTCTGTGTGTAAATATCAAGAAGTATTAAGGGTGCTCGACTAAGTTTTTGTCAACTTGAGAAAAAAAAGATAGTATATGTTTGAGTATTTTAAGGGTTTACTTACAAAAAAATTATCTAAAATTTTAAAATGCCACGGTTTTTCAATGTTCGGTAATCTTTAGCTTCTATTTGACCGATTTTAAAGACCTAAGAACTTTATTAATAGGGTCTAACATTAAATTCAATTAAAAATATTAAAATATTGTAAAAATTACATTTTTTTTTATTATTTGAAAATAATAAAAAAATTCTTACAATTATTATTATTTGAAAAAATAAATTGTCCTTGTCGGGATCTAAACCCGAATCTTTCCTGGTGAAGGATTCGGGTTCAAGTCCCGACATTAGCAGTTAACCTTTTCCTTTACAACGAGCCCTAAAAACCGAGTGCTTAAGAAATAAATTCAACAAAGTCACAAACTTTGCCTTTCCTTGTTCAAGAAATAACAGGTATAAACAAAAAAAAATCGGCATGCTGCATGCACGCCCTTAATAAGTAACACATAACTTATTAACTGTTCAACTGACAGCCTACAGTCGCGTGCGATGATTAATTAATAAACAGACATCATTAAGGTGTCAGCACTTATTACTCATTTATAATGTCAGAGCTCTAAAAGATCGTCTCTCCTCATTTACAAGGTACTCATCATCATTGTCATTCCATTTACTCCATCTCTGTGATAATAATGAAATCTTTTTCGACAGTTCACCAAAGCCTTTAAAATCAAATGTTCTGTAAGTACCGGTTACATTTTTTTTTTCAGATCACCAATTGTTAGGGTTATTTGGGCCCAGATATTATTATAAATAAATTAAACACAAGAATCTGGGAACTTATGAGTTTTATAATAAACAACGGTGTCTCAAAATTCCCGGCATATTATTGCTTAAAAGGTAGATTGCTGATATTCTTGATTTGCTTAAAATTGAGCGGTAAACTACTATTTAACCTTAAATTTTTAGTCACATTTAAATATTTTTAAATTTCATAGGGAATTTTTTGAAAATCTTATAATTTTCAAATATCATATTGTTGGTAATAATTAATTATTAAACGAAAATCCACATTCTGAAGAGGTCTACCTTGTTAGTTATCTACATTTTACCCGATTGCCGAAAGAGGGGAGGTTTTGTGATTGGGTGTATTGTTTGTTAGTGCCTCGCTGTAGCCTAAAATATTGAGCAAATTTCGACTATACTCGCTGATGGATAGCTCATATATCCAGAAGCAAAGTTCCCTTTAAGCTGCGCGGGTGCGCGGCCGCGCACTAATTTTTCGAAAATTGCGCAGTCGTTTTTGTAATCTGCTCACATTGGGCTTGTTTACCATTTTTTTATTTCATTTTATAAAAGAATTGCATCACTTTTACATGCGTTTTGAACATTTTTTCTCCCGTATACTTTTGTACCGCGCAATCAGCGAAAAAATTAGAGGGAACACTGACCAGAAGGGATACTAATTATACGAAAATTTTGAAAAAACCAACTCGTGGATGTAGGATGTAACATCACTTACATTTTTTTTCGTTTGTTGGCTTCTGGTCGTCGAAAGTTGACAATACAAACAACATCAACTTACATGTGTAATTTTCTGTTCGTATAGTGTGTTTTGTTTTGCTAAACAAAAGCATACCGTCAATGTAGACCAAACAAAAGACATTGAAGAGGGCTTAGAATCAGCCAGCCAACAAAGTGAAAAAAACAAACTTCATGTTGAGAATAAGAATGTGATAAACGAGGGTGAATATGATGAAACAACTGAAGGGGATTATTTCACTTGGCAACTATAAAAACGAGAAAGGAAATTATATAAAATGATCACTCTGAAAGTAGATGTTTCATGTTTTCTTGAAAAAAATGTTATTCTTTTTGTTAAGCAGCAGTGGCAAAGGAACATTGAAGAAAAAACAAGAGTGAATGAAGTGTGAAAAAATTTATTATACAAGGATGGGAAAATATTTCTACGCTATAAAATGATGGCCTAACTCCTTATTATGATCATTAGTAAAAATTTAAAAACCACTTTTTGACTGATGCGATGGTTAGAAGGTTTAAAAGCTCAATCGTTTGCTTGAATTTCTAAGAAAACATTTTTTTCTTTTTGAGCCGAGATCAGTATATTATGATAAAAACCTATCCATATAGTCTATAGAGTAGAGTCGATTAGTGTTGGGTGAAAAAGTTTAGATACAGGAAAATGTTCAAAACCTTTTTCATCATGTATTTTTTTTCGACGTACCTATTACCTCCACGACTCAGCTCAAAAATAGTGTATTTAATATTTATTAAACATTCAACTCACAAAGGAAAATCCCCTATACTCGCATTATCCTTGTAATCAATGCTAAGTTTTCCAAGTAAAAAAATTCGACTGATGACCAGTCCTATACTTCCCACCTAGTAAATATTTGCAAAAAATAAACACTCTTTTTTTTTATTCTTTGACTAGGCCCAATTAACCTTAGCTGTTGGTGGTCTTTAAAACACAATTTAATTTTTATTCTTTGAAGAAAGCATGGCCCTCTTTTTACTTCCCACCTCTACTATGGTAGGGAAGTAATGGATTCAGTCCGAAAACAATATTTCGAGATTTTAACAGATTTTCACGTTTTGAGACCCTAGCAATCGTTTAAGATCATTTTCTGACTGATGTCTGTATGTGTGTGTGTATGTGTGTATGTGTGTGTGTGTGTATGTGGTCAATTTTTCGCCTTCGATATCTTAAGAACGGAACAACATACGGGCATGCCGATTGTTCTATTGTGTTTATCAGCCTTTAACTTAGATCTGATTAGATTTTGAGTCAAATCGGTTCAGTGGATCCTGAGATATTCAAAAAAACGTCCTCAATGTCACGTATTAACATAGGTAAAAAAAAATATAAATGAATTCTAGATGTTATAATATGAAAAAAATGTAAATATTTTTTTTCTCTAAAATGTATAGTTTTCGAGAAAAAAAATATTTTACTAAAAAAAATAAAAATTGTACGTAAATCAAGGTAACCATGATTTTTGCTATATTAAGCTAGCCATCAATAGATCACCAAACAAAAAAGAGGGCCATGCTTTTTTCAAAGAATAAAAATTAAATTGTGTTTTAAAGACCACCAACAGCTAAGGTTATTTGGGCCTAGTCAAAGAATAAAAAAAAAGAGTGTTTATTTTTTGCAAATATTTACTAGGTGGGAAGTATAGGACTGGTCATCAGTCGAATTTTTTGTTTGGTGATCTACTGATGGCTAACTTAATATAGCAAAAATCATGGTTACCTTGATTTACGTACAATTTTTATTTTTTTTAGTAAAATATTTTTTTTCTCGAAAACTATACATTTTAGAGAAAAAAAATATTTACATTTTTTTCATATTATAACATCTATAATTCATTTATATTTTTTTTTACCTATGTTAATACGTGACATTGAGGTCGTTTTTTTGAATATATCAGGATCCACTGAACCGATTTGACTCAAAATCTAATCAGATCTAAGTTAAAGGCTGATAAACACAATAGAACAATCGGCATGCCCGTATGTTGTTCCGTTCTTAAGATATCGAAGGCGAAAAATTGACCACATACACACACACATACACACACACACACACACACACACACACACACACATACAGACATCAGTCGGAAAATGATTTTAAACGATTGCTAGGGTCTCAAAACGTGAAAATCTGTTAAAATCTCGAAATATTGTTTTCGGACTGAATCCATTACTTCCCTACCATAGTAGAGGTGGGAAGTAATAATTACTTATAACTCGAAGGTTACTCAGTCTCTAAGTTTTTCGAAAAAGATTATTCCTATAATATGAACTAGCGTCATTGCCAATTTTCACAGAAATCTTATAGCCGTATAAAAAATGCTTCAGGTACCAATAATTGACAAGGCAAGTTTACCTAAATCGGTTCAGCCGTTTTCAAACGTTACTGGTTCAAAAAGACACACAAACAAAATTTCTTGAAACAAGTTTTTCCATCTATGTCATACAAAATTTTCAAAAGCTTCAAGAAAACGAAAATGCAGATAGTTCCCGTTACTATACTATAGAGTAGTGCTGATGAAGGATTCGCCATCCTTACATTGTTTTCAAACTCCGAAAGCACGACCCCATTACTTTCTGTATAACAAAACATCAAATATAAATGTACGTCGTTTGTATATTTGAATTTTCAACTATACACTACAAAAGAACACAACAATTTCAACCAGACACTGTTTATTTGCAGAGATACAAATGATCCAATATGGACATAAGTATTATTGACAGACGATCATGACCGATATCTGGACAGCCAAATATAGACAAAATGGAAAGTGTAAGTGCGCGGACTTATTTGTAAATAAATAATGGACAGTTAGAGTTAACGACCATCGTTAATAATAAATAACACTTGCACATAATTATGTACGGGGATCTCAACGCGGTTCCATTCTGTTATGGAAACTATATTGTTGCCAAATTGAATCATTTCTGCAGCAATGATAATTACAAAAACAAATTCACGGTAAAAATAAAAAAGCCATCACTAATTTCCACTCTTTAAAAAGAAAATTGGGCTGGAGATTATTATAGGCCAGATCAAAATGGTTGCCAGTCCGGGTCTCGGATTAAAGAAATAACATTCACATTATTACGATTACAGCATTTCGATTTATTTATTGTTACAATTATTATCTCCATTAACATATCAGTTGGGTCATTTTTAACCCCCGACGCAAAAAGAAGGATGTTATAAATTTGAAGCTTTTGTCTGTCTGTGTATCTGTCTGCGGCATTGTAGCTCCCAAACGGATGGACCGATTTCAATTTGGTTTTGTTTGAAAACTGGTATTTGCGAGATTGAAATCGGTTGAGTCGTTGCCAATATCTTCAGCTCTCATAGCAGTTTGTAATCTCTCTATGGCATTGTAGCTCCCAAACGGATGGACCCATTTCAATTCGATGTTGTTTGTTTAAAAGCTGGTATTTGCGAGATGATTCTTAGCCATGTTTGATTGAAATCGGTTCAGCCGTTTCCAAGATCTTCAGCTCTCATCATAGTTTGTAAGTTTTGATTAGTTAGTTTAAAAAGTATGAAATAAAAATTAAATTAAAAATTTAAAAAAACCCAGACGCAAAAAAGACAAACCTTAAAAAAGTGAGAAAATAATATCTATTATATTTGGCCCGATGCACGGTCTACTTCTTTGTTTAGATGAAATATTTAATTCATAATGCGTCGGGACCGCTGAGACATTGGTATTTTTGTCATTTTACAGTGGTCCCCGACGCATTTATGATTTAAATATTTCATCTAAACAAAAATGGAGGATGGTTATCCGAAGTTTCCAGAATGTAAATGTATCTTCAATCACAACCGCTCTCATCAAAATTCCTCAAATAATGATATTGACATAATATTTGATTCTTCATGTTGCTGATTTTTTTCGGTTTTTCTTAACTTAAACTAAAGCAAAAAAATATTACATCATTCAATCTAAGGAGCCTTATCTTCTGAAATATTGGATTACGTAGCGCATATCAACTTTAAACGCAAAGTTCGTTTTCAATTTCCAAGAAATGTGTCGTTCTCAGAAGCGAACGTGACAATAAGACAAATGAAAAGTGTCAAATAAAAATATTCTATGGAGACAAGCAATAGTTCAGAACAGAACTATAAGAGATCATGGTCTGGTTTAATGTATAGGCTTGAGAGTTGAGTAGCCAACACTCTTGTATTGGTGGCTCTGCTAAGGCTGACATCGACGGCGCCAGTTGATATTGACAGTGTAACATTATATACCTCCATGCCTCTGTATAGATTATTGCAGATAATGTATCGATTATGCAAGATTACACACATAATACTGTGTGTGTACACTAGCTCGCAAAAGTATCAAATCTGCAGATGAAAAATGAAAATCCGAATGCATACTAGTACCTGCAAATCTGTTATAAAATTGGCATATTTTTCTAGCTCACAAGATCTGAATCAGATCAGTGTTTTTTATTTTTGATGTGAAACATCTTATGTCGGGCTGTGAACAGCCGCGTGAGGGGAAATATATGCAACGAAATTTATGGTCCGCCCCTTCGCTGCTGTTCTCCCCACCACTGCGGCACTCTCTCTCTCTCTCTCGGCTTCCGCGCGCTCGGGCACGGGAAGACAACAGCGTGTGTTACAGTGCAGTATATAGGATTACGTCTGCATAACAGTTAGTTGCTGCTTTTGAAAAAATATATTATACTACTACATAGAGAATACCACCGAGTTCAATAACGTTTTCTTTGATGTTTCACATCTGTCGGGGGTCCCGAGACCCACACCTTTTTTTTCAAAAATGGCTGTCAACATTAATGTCAGTCAACGCTTCTAATTTTCTCAAAAACGGTTGACTTTAGGACACAATTTTTAGTTAGAGAAAAGCAACTGAACTCTGGAGTCGTTTGTTCGAATATCACGTAAAAACCGCCAGACCTAGTCCCACGAAATATGTCGTCGATGTTTTGACGAGAAAAGGTATCTTCGAACGGGATCTATTCAGTTATCAAGATTACTTTAACATGGTGTCAAATGATGCACTGACAAGAACTAGTGAATATCTTTAACATTAATATATAAATTTTCCTGAAGGAAAAAAAACAACGTTTGGACGGTTCATACTGATTCCATCCATGATGATTCATTCACAGAGGGATCCTACTTAGTCCTTCCTTCATCTTATACATTTTAGTATGCGCATTATTCATATGATTCACTTCATTTACACCTTGTGAGTGAGTCATCCAAATCCACCTTAATGCCATCATCACAATATTGTTGATAAACATCTTTACTGGTGCTCTCCCCAAAAAATGCCTGTTCGAATGACTCGGTGAAATGTCACGGAAGTTGTGTGTCCCGAAATTGACGCAAAGCTCCACGATCAGTTATATATTTAACCTCCATGGTCATTGGTCAATTCAATTTTTTTTGCCTTGTATCACTTAAGTGCCTATTAATTTTATCAAGATGTAAGATTTTTACAAAATAGTTGTTCAAAATTCTTAGTGGATCTCATAATTTGATACAATGGGGTTGTACCACATTTTTTTTTAATCCACATTATCTACAAATAGGTTATGAAACAATTTTTTGAGAATTTTTCGGAATCTTTTTCTATACCTAATAAAAAAATTCCCAGTAGTGGAAATGGAATTTTAAACATAGAATTGTGCCGCTACCGAACTGACGTAGAAATAATTATTGTCAGCCTGTTATTGACTGACTGGATCTACTGTGTCACGCCCACTGAGCAAACCACAATGAATATAATTTATATAGTACATGAGGACAGTGTGGTCCAGTGGTTAGCGTCGCGGCCTCTGGATCAGACCTCCGCTCATGGATGTTTTGTGATATCATTTAGTTTTAAGTGAGTGATGTTATCAAATGTAATCAAAACGCTAATGACCTAAGCTGTCGACGCGTCTGTAATTTACAATAAATAAATTTATATAGTACATATTTAAAAGAAGTGTGACTAGTCTTCTACGTCATAATATGGCGATTAATTCCCTGCGATAAAATATATGTATTCCTGTTTGCAATTAAGAGGAAGGATATAAGAACAAAAAACTTAGTTTACATTATTTGTTTATGTATGCGGAATAATAATATATGCACTGTTTAAAATTATCAAATTTTGATACGTGAGGCGACCCTATTTACAATTTACATATTAATACGAAATGTTATTGTACGATACTGTATAGCTCAACCTTTTGCAGAAATGCCGCCATTAACTCTTCGTCATAATACATGTATTTATAAAGCAATAAAATTATGACAGGAGAAACAAGGTCACTGGTGAGTAATGGAACGTTACCCCACTGTGGGAAATAATCTTGTCAACCATATTTATCATCCATTTTTTAAATTTTGGACAGCGGCAATATTGTGCCAACAAATTAATCACTAATTGCAATATCAATTACCTAACTGTCGAATATTTTATCTGCTAGCGTAACGGCAATCTGCAGTTTATTAAATATCATTGACGTATTAAAAACGTCTATTGGCAGCTATAGCCCTATACCAATGCTTTAATCGCTCGTAATGTCATAAAATTGAAAATTTTCTGAACATTATAAAAAAAATGAACCTTCTTCAAAAAAATGCCACTAAAAAAGGAAAATAATAAAATTGAGAACGGCGCCAATTTAAATACTAAATCTACTTTTATTAAATTGGCGCCGACCTCAAAATGTTATTATTTTCCTCTTTTTAGCGGCTTTTTTTGGAGGTTCAATTTCTTTTATCAAGTTTTATTTTCTACTTTTTAGTCTACTTTTGTCTTGATATTTGATTACTAAACTAAACAAAAACTACTAAGCCGATTTATGTAAAATTCATGTGGGACCGCCTTAAGGTATGCCCTATTAAATAGAAAAATAATCATCAAAATCGGTTCACAAAGGCAAGCGAAATGAGGTAACATACATACAAAAAAATTATCATACACTTACTAAAGTTGAAAAAAATATTGTCATGGCGAAAAATAGCAGATTCGAAATTTTAGCGGATTTACCTAGGTCCTACACGTTAGTGATGAACGAAAATTGAAAATTGTGATTTTCTCGAAAACGGCCCTAACGTTCAAATCCTGAACGAGAAGGAAAAAAATAGAGTGCGAATGCAATTTTGGGGTCCACTATGTCCTAGTGAGCTCGATTTTTGAATTGTCGTGTTTGAGGGTTATAACTACCTTAAAAATGTAGGTACTTTTTCTTTAATTATCTATCAATTTTCATATATAAAAAAATCAATCTCAATCACATCCTTTACCGTTTAAACATTTCGGGGACGAATTTACGCCTCCCGACAATGCACTACTGCAGACGTAACACGGTGGCTTTCACAATGCAGCACTGAACAGTACAGCCCGTGCTAATATGCAACTACATGCTTATTAAATATTGCTGCACTCGTCTTATTATCTCCATTCAAATCTGAAAGCATTACTAATTTAAACAAATGAATGTGGTGCCGAGATTGTATCATCCATATCAGGGGTTTCTAAACGTACATTCTAAAACAGTCCACTAGAATTGAATTTAAAAGTAAAAAACTCTGTGACATAGTATTTAGCGCGCACTGACAAGTAAATTTAGTTAGTATTCAAAAAAAACATCGAATTATTTTCCGGGATCTAATCACATTTTCTTTAATCTGGCCTCGAGAAGAACAATAATTTTTCCAAAAATCTAGTCGCTTTAAATTTGATTCTACGAGTAAAAATTGTAAGATATAATCCATATTGAATGTTTCATTAAATTTTTTGAAGTGAAACTTTTTATGAGCGCTACTGTCTCGACGATTTGAAGGATAAAATGCTATATCGATGAAACGAAAATGTGTATATAAAAATGAGTAAGGGGCAAAAATCCTCTCTTCTCCCGCGTGTTATATTTTTTGGAGGGCACATATTTTCAAAAATATTTTTTACGAAAATATAAAATATCGGGCTCACGCTGTACAGAAAGTAAAGCTCAATAATTATTTTTTTATTTCGTCCGAAAAAAAAAATAAAAAAAAACTATCTCGCATCGTGTAAAACTTAAATTATTTTCGGGCTTGAGAGTGGCCGAGAGTGTAGCAATGCTGTTGTTTACATGGCGTTGCTATGGTTTCTCTATTACAAGTCCCCAGTTCCCGAGTTCTAGCCCGAGAGCTGGTAAAAGTGTCAATTGGATTGTCAATTTATTATTAAAAAAAAAACAATGAATTGAAAATATAAATTGGTGCTAGGCCCAAATAACCTTAGCTGTTGGTGGTCTTTAAAACACAATTTTAAATTATTTGCATTCAATGGTGGGCTACAATCGATATACGATTTGAACGCCTTACTGAATACGTGACATTGGTTGAGGACCACCGACCTAACATTAAGAATTTCAGATCATCAACCAAAAAGCGGTTAATTATTGTTTATGCACATTAGAATCGGAATTTATGGCGCAAAAACAAAACTGTTTTAGTAAATGCAAATACAAAAGAATCTTTCTTCAACTATAATTTACATTAGTCACCCTCATTAAAAAGACAATATTTATTAATTTCTATTAAACACTTTAATCAATCGAGATAAATGGTAGCATATATGGAATTTTTTCTCGTGTGGTCATTTTTAATTTGAATTAATTTGAATAAATGTTTCATCTACTATTTATTCGATAATAATGTGTTAAAATAATTATAATTAAAAAACTTAATTTAGTTCAATGGGAGCGTAGAAATTGTTTTCATCAATTTCTTTATTTTTGCTACGACTAACCGTTCAGAAGTTACAGGCCTGTGATTCCAGTGGCATATTTACGTATGGGCTGATTGGGCTAAAGCCCAGGGCAGCAGAATTGCAGGAGCGGCAAATATCTCTTCACTTTGATGTAAATTTAAAAAAAAGTAAATAAAGACTAAGTCTGAACGCGCTTTAAGGCTACGCTCAACTTCTATTTCCCCACCAGGAAATTCTGTAGGAATCGCAAATTACAATTTTTTCAGTCAATTTTTGATTATTTCTCAAACCTCTGTAGTAACTATGGCCCAAACGCGACTTCATTCTTTAGCTGTGCTTTCAATAGAAAGCAGCCTGATGAAAGTATTTGATTGACTCCTTTGGGTCACAGCAGTTCCGAAGAAAAGTTCTTTAATAAATAAGAGTCTAAATAAATGTTTTCTGCAAAAAATGTTTTATTATTTTTTATAATTATTAATATATTTTATGACAAACATATTGTGAAGAAATGCTGACGGTGGGGGCAGCCAGATTTAAGTAGTCTGGGGCGGCACTGAACCTAAATACGCTACTGCCTGTGGGAAGCAAAGGCCCTTAAAGGGGTTCAGATGAAATTGGTTTTTTTGGAGAACGATAAAAGATAAATAGACAAATGTCTGGGCTGCATTTACCTAATTTTTCAGGCTGAAAAGATGGGTCAGTTAATTTTTGGTTATCACAATCTGGGGCGTCTATTTCGGTAGGGGCAGGGTCATTTTACCCTGTAACTTTTTTTGTTAAAATTTTTTTCAATTTTTACCATAAATTGTCAATTATTAGATATTTCTACGTCAAAAAGGTATTTTTTGTTTAAATCGATATCGGTTACAGTTTTCGAGTAAATCGAGTTTTAACGTTCGCAGAGAATATTAATAAATTATAATTTGTAAAAGATGGCAATTTTCAAATCCAATTTACTTAAAAACGATTGGCGATATCGATTAAAAAAAAATGTCTTTTTTACGTAAAAATGTCCACAAATTTTAAATTTATAGAAAAAAAATGAAAAAAAAGTTACAGGGTAAAAAGCTTTTGCTCCCCCCCCACCCTTAAAAGGGCCTATACTTCCCTAAGGGTGCGTTTTAGGCCATACGTTTATATGAACTTTTTGGCTTATTTTGATGAGTATTACATGCCTTTGAATTTCTGAATACCTTTACCCAAACACCCTGTATAAATATTCCTTCGCAGTTGATTCAGCTGTACCTTTCGTAATTTTTTATTTTTTCTTGACAACACTCTATCAATATTATTTGCACATATGGTTACAGATTAGTCATCCCGTTCGGAACACACGCTCACCGTCTCAGGACACATATTATAAGTAAACACATTCGCAATAAGCGAACAGAACAGCCTTGTTTGCCTATATCCAGTCTGCATTACACCTCTATCTGATGGTTAACTGGGTCGCAAACATATGCTCATATTTAGCCAAAACTGGTTTGCACAAACAATTTATACCATTTATATAAACACCATTATTATTATTATTAATCATGCTGTTTATTTATGCTGATTTTTAAGTACAATAAAATGACCACGAAATTGAGGATGATTTGGAAGAAACGTTTGTAAGTAATGCGCTCACTACAAAAACGGCGAACTTAATACGTGGGCCATGATAAATGATCATATCAAGACATTATTTCAGTGATTTAAACTTGGCTCAACTATATTACTTTATTATTTTTCAAAAAACTTCATATTCCCTTTGATTTTTCTGATTCTTCAGCATCTCTACAGTGATACTGCCAATTTGCTTATTCATGCAGGATAAGTGTTGAAAACCGGGGCCTCGCAGCCAACTGAATGGCTGCGAGGCCGAGGTCCGACATCTGGAATCGAAATAAAAAAAAACAATTTTTTTTACTAATTTTCAGTATAAATCAGATATATATGTATCTACTCTTTTCATCCTTTCGGGCTACACTACAAAAAATACCTCTTACCGTTTGTAGAGCCATGTGACAGAAAGACGGATCGAATCGTAGGCTCAGTAATAAGGTTCCGTTCGGAGGTACGGAACCCTAAAAACTATATTAATAACTGGAAACAATGGTCCACAATTTGAATATTTCTATTATTTTTAACTAACTTTATCAAGGCCTTTGTTCTTAAAAATATAAATTATAAATGTGATGATTTTTAATGTCCATATTATATGTGACGATAACCAATTTGTTGTGGGATACGGACGAGGAAAAAACAAAAATTGAATAGTTTCGTTGAAGAAATTAACATTGATTAACGAAACGTTGCTAAATTAGAAATTCAATTTTTGTTTTTTCATCGTCCGTATCCCACAACAAATTGGTTATTATAAATTATAAATTCTACTGAATCTAAGGTGTATTCCACTGTTCTTCCAACATTTTTCTATGTTTTACAGCAAACAGAAGACATAATATTCATCTATCAAGCAATATTATGAAGAGGAGAGGTTTGTAGGTTTGTCTTTCGCGAGCAATCTCAAGAGATTTGTTGCTCTGATTATTTCGTTGCCAAATCAAAATCTAACCGGGCGAAGTCGAGCCGAAATAGGGAGTGTTTTGACATATTTGAATCCCACATTAAATGAGTGCTTCAAAGGAAAGTGATTATTATAAAGAAAGACCTCGAAGTGTTCGTTCGAAAGAGGCGTCAGTCTATAAAATCTGTCTGTTTGAAGGAATTTCACTGTAATTCATATTTTTATCAATTGGTTCCCATTTGAATTTATAATCTGATTTGTTTTTAATGAAATAATTTCTTAAAACTGAATCATTAAGTACGCATATTAATATTCGAATCAAAATTAAATTAATTTTCGGTAAATTGAAGTTTCACTTTCTGTTATTTTAATGTGAACATAATGTAATATTTTATAACTTTTAATTAAATGTTATATGTCTAATAGGTATTACAAATGTAAAAAAAACGTAATTAAGCTGCAAATTAGTCATAATGATGAACAATTAAATCACTTGTCAAGTACAGTATATAATATCAATTTTATTATCGCAAATTACTATTTTAAAAATTAAATCACTCAAATGCTGTAACTGAGTTTCATTTGTGTTAAAATTCCGCATATTGCACACACCGCCAACGGTATTATCGCTTTGAGCACCTTAGCTGAGTTTCGCTTATATATCTAGGCTCATTTCGCACGAAATCGATTCAAATTGTAGCTTTTTGAAAATGGGAGATTCTGTTCTATAAAATAAAACTAAGTATTTTTAGATTGATTCGAGTCCATAATAAGTCCTAAAATTGTAATTTAAAATCACGAACAGAAGTCGTCGGTTGGTCTGTACATACGTACGTCCGAGCTGTACACTGTACAGGTTGCAATTCTTGACGGATAGACTTAGTTTTTAATCGACTACAAAAAAAGGAGGAAGGTTCTCAAGTCGACGCGTATATATATTTTTACTTCCCACCTCTACTATGGTAGGGAAGTAATGGATTTAGTCCGAAAAAAACATTTCGAGATTTTAACAGATTTTCGCGTTTTGAGACCCTAGCAATCGTTTAAGATCATTTTCTGACTGATGTCTGTATGTGTGTGTGTATGTGTGTGTGTGTGTGTGGTCAATTTTTCGCCTTCGATATCTTAAGAACGGAACAACATACGGGCATGCCGATTGTTCTATTGTGTTTATCAGCCTTTAACTTAGATCTGATTAGATTTTGAGTCAAATCGGTTCAGTGGATCCTGAGATATTCAAAAAAACGTCCTCAATTTCACGTATTAACATAGGTAAAAAAAAATATAAATGAATTCTAGATGTTATAATATGAAAAAAATGTAAATATTTTTTTTCTCTAAAATGTATCGTTTTCGAGAAAAAAAATATTTTATTAAAAAAAATAAAAATTGTACGTAAATCAAGGTAACCATGATTTTTGCATTATTATGTTAGCCATCAATAGATCACCAAACAAAAAAGAGGGCCATGCTTTTTTCAAAGAATAAAATTGTGTTTTAAAGACCACCAACAGCTAAGGTTATTTGGGCCTAGTCAAAGAATAAAAAAAAAAAAGTGTTTATTTTTTGCAAATATTTACTAGGTGGGAAGTATCAGTCCTATACTTCCCACCTAGTAAATATTTGCAAAAAATAAACACTTTTTTTTTTTTATTCTTATCAGTCGAATTTTTTTTTTATGTATGACCACGCATTACTTTTTACAAAGTAGTCCGATTTTGATGATTCTTGTTTTATTGGACAGGGTATACCTCGAAGTTGGTCCCATATAAATTTTACTTAAATCGGTTCAGTAGTTCGGCTGATTTTAATAAAAGTGAGTAACGGCGTGTGATTTCTTTAAGGTAAATGTCACTTTTTGACACATCACAAAGCGTAACAAGTCGGTTAATTTTGTAGAAGTGAATCTATTGGCAAGCGACTAAAAAGTAAAAAATAAAAAACTTTTTAACAAAAAAAAACCTCCTTCAAAAAAGCCACTAAAAAGAGGAAAATAATAAAACTTTGAGGTTTGCGCCAATTTAATAAAATATGAAGTCGATTAAAAAGTATAGTATAGTTGATTAATATCTTCTTTTTAACCGACTTCATATTTTATTAAATTGGCGCAGACCTCACAGTTTATTTTCCTCTTTTTAGTGGCTTTTTTGATGGAGGTTTTTTTTGTTAAAAAGTTTTATTTTTTTTTTCAATTTATATCTGAAACTTATTTTATGGATAAAAATATAGGTAACCTCAAAATATAAAATATGTATTAGTAATTTTAAAGTAATGTCGGTTTTAACAGAACTCTTATTTTAGTGGGATAAAATTAGTCCAAACTTTTTTGGGTATATACCAATGACAGTATATCAAGCCTCAAAACAATCAGTCCAGCCGTTCTCGAGTGATGTTTTTACCATCAAAGTGTCATACGAAATCCCCAAGAAAACGAAATTACAAAATGGATGGACTGATTTTGATGAAACTTGATAGGTACCTACACTATCAATCGGTACCTACCTAGACTTAAACCAATGAGTCAAATCTAAATCAGAACAGTGGATTTACAAGGAAAAAAAAAATATGGCACTCCTTAATTTCAAAAATTACATAGATTTGTTTCAACAGCGGAAAATGCGCAGTCTAATCTAATCAGGGGCTTCAGTCGTATATATTTAATGAATCAAACTGTGCGTCAACTGGGTGGCGTACTACCTACTTGGTTATTCTCCTGATAATCAATAATCATAGAAGATAACAAAATATTACATCCGGGACTGTTTTAAAAATTTATACACACGTACCATATTATATAGAAATAAATAATTTGTATAGCTTTTTCTCGCGGCTTCCCTCGCGTGAGTGCCAATTCTGTCGACAGATTCGTTAATGTCGATTCTGACGGGAACCCTATCATAAGTATAGCCGAGTAAAAAGTATCCTATATTGCAATTTACGTATCATACAAAATGTCAGAAAACCCCGAAAATCCACAAGAAAATTTTCGTTTTGTATTTTTATGTAATTGCTTTAGTATCCTTATAATAGAGCCGATCCCAATTCTCCTGATACATGAATTTTAATTTCCAGCTGAAAATTCTACGAAAAAATTAATTTTAATCTAGAGATAAAATTACCTACGATTAAATATGTGAGCTATAAAAGCCATGTGAATTTAATTTAAGATTTAATTGAAACTTAAGTAACAATATTTTCCTTAGTTTTCATTCGAACCTTTTTGACAATTTCAACTGTCCGGAATATTAAAAAAGTAACCACAAAATACTGACACTTTTTTCTCGACGTACCTTTCGCTAACCATGTTAGCATTATCAGGAGATGATTAAAACTAAAAAAACGGAGATTTTAGCTTTAATCATTTCCAGATGAAAAAGTGTTTTCTGCAGGTTATTTTTTTTAATATTCAGTGACTTCACACCAAAAGGTTACATTCCATCTCAACAAATTTATTGAATTTCACCTGCCTTTATTGAATAAAATATTTCACCTTGTGGTAGTTATACAGGGTGGCACATCTTAAACAATGCAGTGAAATATCTCGTAAACGGTACAAACCATAAAAAAATGTTTTATACAAAAGTTATAGAGTGTCAAGGGGGACAGAAGACTGTGATATCAGATTTAACATAGGTGGTGCTGTGAAGGTCAGGCGAAGGTCAACTTCGATTTTTTAATTGTAACAGTGCATTTTTGTTCCAGAATACGATACAGTATTTAATAATGAACAGTAAATTATTAAGGTACATATGAGCTAAAGCTAATAAATATTGAGATATTTACAAATTAAATAGAAAATTTAATTTGTCAATTCGGTTCTTTTATGAATTGAATTCAAGCCAAGAAGGTCGGTGCGTAATATCATGGCTATCTGCTATGCCATAATTTATCTAATTGTCGTTCATTTTGGCCGTTATTTAATTTCTAAGTATCTCAATATTTATTAACTTTAGCTCATATGTACCTTAATAATTTACTGTTCACTATTAAATACTGTATCGTATTCTTGAATAAAAATTCACTGTTGCAATTAAAAAATCGAAGTTGACCTTCGCCTGACCTTCACAGTACCACCTATGTTAAATCTGATATCACAGTCTTCTGTCCCCCTTGACACTCTATAACTTTTGTATAAAACATTTTTTTATGGTTTGTACTGTTTACGAGATATTTCACTGCATTGTTTAAGATGTGCCACCCTGTATATTTTAATTTTTTTTTATATTTTGCCGAAGAATAAAATAATTTTCCGCAAAAAGTATAATAACAAAAATAAAGGCCGTGCGACTATTCTGGCGTGATAATTCAATATCTGATATTAATAAAATGATTGCACAAAAACGAAATAAAAAACCAATGTTTACTAAACCGTGCTAAAGAGTTGCGGAAAAAAATCAAGGTTCTTATTCCCCGTTGCAAATAACATCTTGTATGGCTAAAAACAAACCGGTGTTACTCTATTTACATGACAATAGAAAATACACGGTTATTATGTTATGTAAACATTTTAGTATCATCCGCACTATGACGTCAATATTATAAAATATAATTAGTTATTATTCTTATTAATTATATTAGTATCTACCTAAAAAAATAAATTTAGTAAATAAAAATGCTTTACTTTAAGCGAATTACAGGTGTGTCCAAATTATTAGACTAAAAGATTAAAAGTTTTATGAAAATAGTAAATTCC
Organism: Mongoloraphidia duomilia; assembly: GCA_039654895.1. Taxonomy (NCBI): domain Eukaryota; kingdom Metazoa; phylum Arthropoda; class Insecta; order Raphidioptera; family Raphidiidae; genus Mongoloraphidia; species Mongoloraphidia duomilia. The sequence continues at coordinate 14,699,088 of CM077522.1, forward strand.
ATCAAAAATATTCTTGTAAAGAAAAAAAAATGCCAAGTCTCGCAACACTTTCGCCGTAAAAAGTTTTGAGATCCCGAAAAGTACCAAGTCAGCCATTCTATTACCTTTGACTATGAAGTTAGCAAATTACTCGATAGTTGTCTTAAAACTACACAGGTAAAATAAAGAATAATTTATAAATAATATTTTATGACTGTAAACTTGTAGTACCTTTTGAACTTGGCAATCACGTGGCATAGGTGCACTGTGATGAGATATTGTTTTTATTAAAACTTTATCGCACGGTGTCATATATCCTGATGCCACGTGATTGCCAAGTTCAAAAGGTACTACAAGTTTACAGTCATAAAATATTACTTATAAATTATTCTTTATTTTACCTGTGTAGTTTTAAGACAACTATCGAGTAATTTGCTAACTTCATAGTCAAAGGTAATAGAATGGCTGACTTGGTACTTTTCGGGATCTCAAAACTTTTTACGGCGAAAGTGTTGCGAGACTTGGCATTTTTTTTTCTTTACAAGAATATTTTTGATGGGATCTCAGTTCTTTTTGTAAGGTTGAAAAGGGAAAATCACAAATATTTGAATTTTCTCGTTACTTGTACGTGAAACCTAGCATGCATAAGTACCAAATTTCAGCTTTCTCTGACTAAGGACCTATAGAAATCTGCAACACCCCCTTTTAGGGGTTGGAGGGGGAAGATCACACATGTTTGAATTTCCTCGTTACTTGTACGCGAAACCTATCCTGCATACCAAATTTCAGCTTTTTCTGACTACGGACTTAGCCTACAATAATAGAAATATGCACCACCCCTTTTAGGGGTTGGAGGGGGAAAAACATAGATTTGTTAATTTTCTCGTTACTTGTTCGCGAAACCTAGCCTGCATACCAAATTTCAGCTTTCTCTGACTACGGACTTAGCCTATAATAATAGAAATATGCACCACCCCCTTTTAGGGGTTGGAGGGGGAAAAACACAGATATTGGAATTTTCTCGTTACTTGTACGTAAAACCCAGCCTGCATACCAAATTTCAACTTTCTAGGACTACTGGAAGTGCCCTAGCTTTTTGATGATCGCTATGTCAGTGAGTGAGTGAGTGATGACAAAATAGACAATTTTGGGGGTTGAAATTTTCTGAACTATATTTATTAGAAACTTGTAATTTGGGGAATTCGTTAAGACCGTTAGGTACAATCTCTAGCGAAATTTTCAGCCTTCTGCTTGCATTTGTAACAGAGATATAGAAAGTTGAAAAGTGCCTTGAGTTGCTTCGAGAAAAGGTATACACGGTAGCGGCCGTCTGTTGTTTGCTCGACTTGGCGGGGGCCACTGCCGTGGCCCCAGATCTTGCATTTAAGGACTAACAAAGGTATTAACATTTTGTGCGCATGTCTTTTATTAATGAGAATTTGACATATTGTCAACTAATTTTTTTACATTTTTTTCCCATCATTATAAAGACTACCAATTGCCATAGTTATCTGGGTCTACTACCAAGCTGCATGCCACTTAAAAGAAAGCCGCACAAAATATTTGATAAAAAAAACCAAGACAATATGTGGAATTAAATAATTTTTTTTTTATTTAAACCAGAAAAGACAAAAACAAACGGAAAAAATGTGCATCAACTCATTGAATTATTAGCACTGAGATACATTAATTATAATATAAATTAATAGATTTTTTATATGGCTGAATTGCAATTGAAAATTTTGTTGGAAAGCAGCCAATTATATAATTGATTCCAAACATATCGGAAAAAATCATTTTACCAACCATAGTCACAGTCAGGATTCTAACCTGAACCTCACTTTCCACTCAACCGCGACATGATTACTAATCTAACATTCCCCTTATATGCTTCGGAATCAATAGATTTTCACTACATGCGAGTGTTAATTAAATATAGCTAGGGTGTAGAAGTGAATCTTCGTACTAGCGAGAGCTCATCATGAAAGTGAAAATTATTTCAGATACTAAAATTAAGCAAAATCGCAGGATAGTGGACAATATAATTTGATTTATTAAATTAAATGTACGACGTTTCGTCTATAGATTTAGACTTTTTCAAGTACATACATAAAAATAACAATATTTATGAAAATTAATATTAATTACTAACCATAGCAATTAACATAAGATAGGGTACATAAGACAAAAACATGGTAACAAATTATAAATATTTCAGATACCTTCAATAGGGTTGGTAAAATGATTTTTTCCGATATGTTTGGAATCAATTATAAAATTTTCAATAATTATAATAATTGAAAAATCGTGAATAATAAAATTAGATAATTAAATGGACGATTATTGAAATGGAGATTGAAGCGAATCGTGTAAGGGAGACTTTGGTAAGTAATAAGGTGAGTGATTATATTTTGTATGTTGTTGGCGTTTAAAAATTTGAATAATTTTATTATGTTCTTTTCAGTATATAGTCGAGAATGTCTTTTATGTTGGTGGCGAGGTCTACGTTTAGCCTGTGAGGATCATATAATGGACAGTCATTATTGACAATAATTATCAATAATAATTGTTTTACGCAATTATTATAACCTGGTCAACAATATACGTGATCAATAACAATGCTTTTTATCAATAATTTTATCGCGAAAAAATGTACTGTTCAAGATCATTTTAGTGAAAAACACTATACTTGTACATCATCGGTCGTATTAAAACAAGAAATAGTTTTATATTGATATAGTAGAATTTAATTATTGTAACGAATTTAAAGGGAACCCAACATTCCGTTCATAACCGTGATACCTGTAGAGCGTTTGCTCGTATTAGACATCACTAACAGAACCTGTTATTTTTGTATTTTAAATTCGCACAATTTTTGTTTCTAAATTCTTACTAATTCATAAAAAATAACTATATATTATAGTCATCCTGAAATAGTGAAGAGTACCATTGCAGCCTTCTTTACCTGAATTTGAGAAACTAATCTATGGTACCACTGGGATCTGTCAAAAACAATGATCTATTACTATTACTATTTCAGGGTGCACTATAGTTCAATTTTAGAAATTAAATACATCGAAGATGCTTCGATGTGTAAATAAGAAATTGTAATTAAAAAAAAAAACTTACCCAAGGATATTAGGATGAGACAGCTTATTCATAAGCTGAACCTCTTTGAGCATGTTACGCTGATTAGAGCGCAGAAGGTTCATTTTCAAAACCATCACTTGGCCCGTTACGCGATGCGTCACCTGTAAACAAAAAAAAAAAAACGAAATTAAATTTAGAAATCATAATTCTTAGAACATTCTTTACGGATCGATCGAAATTCGTGTTATTTTTAATTAAATACTTCTATTCTACAGTAACCAACTTCCCTTGGAGGAAAAAACAAACATTTATCAACTACACAATACATTCGATAAAACTAAATCTTCCTAAATATTGGATGAACATTCCGGGACAGAAAGTATTTCTGACGTAACAAAGATTGAATTTTTTTTATAAAATCAAATGTTTTCAACATTTTTCAATTCAAACCTTCACACTTTTAAGATTTTCAGAAGCTGTTTCAACCATGAATTGAGACATAATTTACAAATTAGTGACTTCTATTTTGTTGATTCATTTCCAGCGCAAAAGTTGCGCAGGGAGTAGATATTTAGGGACAAAAAACATAACAGCAACAGAATGATAATTATCTGGACCATTGATTTCGTGGAACATTGGGATCCCGCGAACCCGTGTCTTGGGTTCCGCAAAAGCTTGCGAAAAAAAATACATCTCGCCGCCTTTCAATGTTATTTCATTGAAACGTAGTATTTTCAATTATGATTATCAATTATTACTTACTAACCCTGCTGCATATATTTATATATTTAGTCATTTACCCCTGTCATGGGTCAGCCAGGTGTTCCCCAAGATTTTACGAAATATTTCAAGGGATCATCCAAACAAACAAGGTTATTATAAATCACTAATCTAGACACAACGTTTGCACCATTATTGATTATAAAAAAAATATTATTCATACGTCGTATTTTCCTGCATTTGTTATTGACATTAAAAAAAGTATCAATTTCCCATCTCCATTAATAATTGTAAACAGAAAAATAAATCGACAGTCAAGGATGTAGTCGATTTAGGGAGTGCATGCAGATTTCTACATTACAATTAGCAAGATCAATTCGATACACACGACTGATCACAGACTCCTCTGACTTCCGAACGTCGTGCAATTTGCAAAAGACGCGACTGCAATCACCGATCAGGTAAATGCGTAGTGTATGATACACCTTTCTAGTTATAATTCCGATTATTGAATAAATTAAGTTACACTTTCATTGACCGGAAGATGATCGTCTGGACTGGAGAATGTATCAATGCATTGATACGGGGTTCACCAAATCTAATCACCTCCTAATTTTTGAGTCGGTCCAGCATCATTTCATTATTTTCGAGTCATTATTACTTTTTGTCATAAACTGAAACTCTGAATGATACCTCTGCCAGTTCTCAGATGGACTGTGAATTTGAATCAGATGATTCATGGTAATTTTATATTTCAAACTGCTACAGTTATTTAGATCGAGTTCCGAGTACTAAATTCATATCTTTGATTCACGATAATTTTTAATAATAATTAAACTAAAAATCTAATTTATACCTTTACCAGTTCTCTAAATTGACTGGGAGTTTGTATTAGATGAGCATGCATCGAAAGCGATTCAACCAATTCACAAAAAGTATTTTGTATAAATAAAATACAGTCCCAGCAATATTAAAGGTAAAGCTAAGGTAAGTGATGACTATATCTGATCAACTCTATATAAATTATTAAAAGAGATCGTCGATTAAATATGTAAAGAGATAGATATCGTTCATATCGAATCTTTTGTGTCCTCAACAGAAAAGAAATCTTTAAAACCTCTCTCCAAATAACAATATTATATTTATTGGTCCATAAAATATATATACCCATATAGGACATGTCAAAACATTATCTACAATGTAAAGTTATGCTTACAAAATTTAGAAAGTCGCTTAACACGAGTAAATTGTATTATCTATTTAAAAAACAAAATTTCAATTTAGACTTTGAAATTGTGCCCAAAATGCTCTTAATTTTTTTAAGTAAAGAGAATGAAATTGCTATATATAAGAAAGGATCGGTTTCCATTCTCGGGCACTGTGGAGAAATCGGTAACTCGCCTAGCCGGAAACTGGGAGTTCTGGGTTCAAGTCCCGACAGTGGTCATTTGATTTTTTCTTAGATATAGCTCAAAAATCATGGCAGCCTAGCTGTCTGAGATATTTATTATTTTCATCTCTAATTGTTATGTAAATAATATGGTGTGGATATAAGGGGTTTTAAATCGATTGCTTTTATCATATACCATGATTAAAGAGAATAATAATTTGCAGAATTTCGGAGGTTGAAAATTGCTTAACTTTTCAAAATCTTTATATAAAAATGTTTATTCTACGAAACGTTTTTTTGGAAAAAGATTAGTTTTAATACACTTACATCGACGGCATCATTTAAAATCGGTACAGATACGTCAGATCATAAATCAATTACAAGGCAAAGAACATTTGTTATTATTTTTCAGCATTAATTTCATATTTTTAAATTATTCACCGTGTAACGTTACATAAATTTGACTAGTTATAATATCAATCATGTAAAGAAGTAGTAGTATAAATACATAATTTGTTGGATGATGTCAATTTTAATGATCAAAAATCATGCATACCCAAGCGTAAAAACGTAATAAAGACAGTATTATCATCATAATACACTGTTCAAATATAGTAAATACTTCCTCAAATGCGTCATCAAGGTAAATCGCGATTGCATTATAATATCTGAGTTTAAGGTCCGTTTTCGTGTTGAGATTTTTCAAGTAACTTTGTAAGTCTGCCATATAAATACACAAGGATAAATAAGACATTTATACAATGTTAATATAAAGACAGTAAGACAGACCTAGCAACAGTACGTACAGTAAGGTTCAAAGGAAATAAGAGGGCAGTATAGCCTAGTGGTTAGCGTGCTTAGTGCCGCAACCTCTGGACTGGACTACCGTGGGTTCGAATTCCACCTGCGCTCATGGAAGTTTTGTGATGCTATTTAGTTTTAAGATAGTTGTTACTTAGTGTAGTTGAAAGACGCTAATGACCTGAGATGTCGACGCGTCTATAATCTACAATAAATAAAAAAAACTCGGGTCGCAGTGCCAAAACCCTGCCGACAATATAGTGTATTTGCTAATACAGGCATTGTGGCTTTATTATGTGAACTTAAGTTTGTTTTTGAACAAAATGAAAAATTTAACCCCTTAATACATCCCTTAAAATAATATTTTTTTTCCTAATTTCAATATTATTATCAATGCAACCTCTGTACCAAATTAAATACACCCGTTAGCAAATAAATCACTATCCGTAAACTAGTTTTTTCATAAAATTTGTAAGTCCGGTCCTGTCGTGCCGATTTTGTTAAAATTTTAGCAACACATTTTAATCTCTACTAAAGGGTTAAATTTCAATTTTGAAACAATTCTGAGATTTTTTTCGGTATTTTTGGGCCCAAAAACTTTTTTCAACCCCTAAAAACTACCCTTAAAATGGCCCGATTGGGCCCATTTTAAATAGGTTTCGTGCGGTGATGGATTCCAACGTGTCTACCAAATTTCGTTCAAATCAATTAAGTCTTTCGAGAGTTATGCCGCGAACACATATATATATATATATATATATATATATATATATATATATATATATATATATATATATATATATATAAATAAATATATATATATATACATATATATATAAACATTTCTAAAAATGGTGCCAAAGTGTTCAGGAGGCTATAAAACGTCGAGAAATTTTGGTCCGACTCCTAGGTCCCGCCATCCGACCGACGCCAATAGTGTATGTGCCATATGGCAAATACACTAATAAATAATTAAATTCTCAACACAAAACGACCTTACTATATAATTACAATACAGTGATCCCGTTGCCAACTTATTAAGGAGACCGACATGTGAGCGGATAAACGAAAACGTCGGATAATACAAAACTGCGGGATGAAAAAAACATTCGCCTGTCTAGAATCTGTAGTGTGATTCTTGGTCCTTCATTTGGCGTTTATCCGAACCCTTTAGCTGCGCTGATGAAAGTTTTGTGATGTTATTTAGTTTTAAGATAGTTGTTATTTAGTGTAGTTGAAAGACGCTAATGACCTGAGATGTCGACGCGTCTATAATCTACAATAAATAAAATAAATCAAAGGAAAAATAAAAAGGCATGTGTCGCGGCACACACGGCCGAAGTAAAATTATTAACATACATATATACTACATAAATTACAGGTAAGGTGTATAGCATCGGGACTAAATGAATGGATCAGAATTAGCCATGAGATTTACTTATTTACTTCCGGCCTTGACTACAATTGATTTATTTATAGCGTTGCTATTGGTTACGCGCGTAATTGCGTTTTAAAGACCATCAACAGCTAAGGTTATTTGGGCCTAGCACCAATTCATATTTTCAATTCATTATTTTTTTTTTTTTAATAATAAATTGAAAATTCAATTGACACTTCTACCTGCTCTCGGGCTAGAACCTGGGAACTGGGGACTTGTAATAGAGGAACCATAGCAACGCCATGTAAAGAACAGCATTGCTACACGCTCGGCTATTCTCAAATGTATTAATAATATTCGAACGAACGAGCGAAGCGAGTGAGTAATGTATTAACAATATTGAAGCGAACAAGCGAAGCGAGTGAGTAATGTATTAATAAAATCAGCCGCGGCTATTAATATATAAATTCTTAGCACCCGGGCGAAGCCGGGCCGGGTCCGCTAGTTTCTTATAAAATAAAGTGTCACTTTTTCAACTTTGTCGTTATTTTTTAACAATAGTGTACAAGACGTCGCACACAAATGTGATGTGACAATATTGTTATAAACAAGGCCAAATCCAATCCGCACGTAAAAGGTACGATAAATATCGTTATTTCTGAAAAATACAAAAAAAGAAACACATCATTTCACGTGATAATAATGATAAAATATGTACGTGTTCCCACATTACATTGTATTAAGCAAGAAGTTCAGTCGCTTAGGCCGGGCGCATACACACAGTTTAGTCAAGTTGTGTACGTATCGCGATTTCAATTCGACTAAACTGTTTGGTTGTTAGAGATGTGCATAGAATCAATCAGATAGTGCCATAATTTCACTATTAAACTATGGGTCGCCGAACAACTACTTAGTCGAGCGTATATGCTAGTGTCAATACACAGCTGAAAAGTCAAAAGATCGATGCGGTTTTATGATTTTTTTGTTGTACAACTATCGTGTTCGCCTCCATATAGTAATCAGGGTTCAAATTACATTACCAAAACCACGTAAACAAGATTATATACTTTCGGCGATTTTTATTACACATTATCTAATTATTAAAACAATAAAAATTCACTTGCGCCGTGGTTTCATAAAACCGCATTCTAGTTTTTTATTTATTGTAGATTATAGAAGCTCGACAAATAAGGTCATTAGCGTCTAAATACGTCAAATTAAATTAAACGGCATCACAAAACATCCATGAGCGGAAGTGGGTGGAAGACTTTTGCTCCAACATTTGTAATGTACTATTGTACAGACGATAGAGAAAACTTCCGTTCATAAAATATTTATTTTTCATTTGTGACAACGCAGACAGCTGTCAAAACTACGGCGAAGTGCGAAAGACAAACACTGAACATACATGGACGGAAGATCTACTCGTATATAGATATCCATTATTTATCACAATATGAGGAGTGGATCGAAGGGAAGCCACTGGGATTGACGTGTAATGTATGAGTTTAAAAATAAATCCATCACCCACTTGATAAACTCCTTTCCGACGAAATATACCGACTTGAAAATAGCCCATCTCATATTATAGAGACGGCGTTATTTATTTCTACGACTCACATTACTATACACTGTAAAAAATGGATGTAAAAATACTTTGAAAGTTAAGGTAGAATTCGCTCGATTTTCTAAGTGATTTTACATTATTATTTATTTTTACACAGAAAACTTCATAAAAACTTGGACTTTTACTGTAAAGTTAAACAAATTTGTGATTTTTACATAAAGTAAATTAAAATTACATATTTTGTGTAATATTCCAATAAAGTGTGTAAAAATTACAAAATAAAATGTATAGTTACATGTATAAAATGGATGAATACAAAACAAATTAATGTAAAATTAGTAATAACGCATGCGCAATGCGTTTTTACGAAATCTACGCGATGTGGCGATATAGTTCTATATAGCCAAAGAATTGGTAAAAGTATCAATGAGGCTTCCCCCAGGAGGAACATTGGAATGTAGTTCTCGCAATTGCAGTCCAATGTTCTTTGGGAATTGGCGTTCCCAGAAGCCCGAGCTCGTACCAGTCGGTTCGTGTATGCCGGCTGGCTGCAGATTCTAATATATACAAATGGATTATTAATTGTTGTGTTTAAGACGCTAATGACCTGAGTCGTCGACGCGTCTATAATCTACAATAATATTAATAATAATCAATGAGGCTGTAAAAAAAATTATGTATGGATGTTCACTACTAGAAATCATTGGGCAGAAACACAATGGCGTTTATTTCATTTCAATACGTTAAGTATTTATGGAGAAACATTATTTTTAAACTTGAATATAGCTGCTTACGTCACAACACCCGCGAAGCTGGTTTTATAATTTTTACAATCTACAAGCGATTGCACCGTTGCTATCAATCAACTATCAAAATGGGACTTGTATTAAAAAATATATGTGCTGTAGAGTTTAAATCCGTGATATTTGGGGCATGTGGCGTCAGTCGCTCGAAAGGAAAAAGAAAGGTGTTGTCTATTTAACCAGCTTCAAAAATGTATTGTAAAACAAAAAAAAAACAAAAAAATTCAACGGCACTATTAAGTTAGGCGGGGCTCCTTCTAATGACATAAAAAAACAAAAGTCGTTTACAGGCTTATTGAATTTTCTATTTATTATCAAAAATAATAAGTTGAAAATATGGATTGGCACTAGACCCCAATATGTGAGGCAATTGACTTTAAAATTAAATGATAATCTGAAAAATGCATATTTTTTATCTTTTAGACATTCTTTATCCGCGGCTGTTAAAAATATTTCATCATTTATACTTTGTACATATAAATTGATAAAAATTAATGCAACAATCTTATTAGCATAACTTAAAAATAAGACAATGCATTGTAAACGAAGATTAGAATTATTACAATGCATACAATCAAGTGTGACTTTAAATTGTAAAGGTATATTTTAAATACATAAACGATAATTTTATTGATATGAATAATAAAATTTATATGCTTTATTAATGACGACAAGGTTCTTACAAAGACTCTTAGCTTAAACAAGATTTCTTCAAATAAAAATTAATACACCGGCCCCCATTAATATTGAGAAAGCGAAAACGGAATATGGTGCTTTTTTATTTAATGGTATAGTTTATTATTATGAATGAGCCATTTTCCTGAGAGTAGTTCTTTGAATTATCCACGAGAGGCAGCACTTGTGGTAGGTACAAATATTATTTATTCCCCATTAGATGTCGTGTCATTTTAGTGGTATAACTTAATTATTTAATTAATTTAATAATAATAATAATTTAAAAATTAAGTTATACCACTAAAATGACACGACGTACTAATGGAAAATAAATAATGTTTGTACCTACCACAAGTGCTGCCTCTCGTGGATAATTGAAAGAAGTACTCTCAGGAAAATGGCTCAATTAATAATTTATTTACCTACCATTAAAAGGTTATGAAATTTTTTTTTAATTATTATGTACTTATAGAAAGCTATACAAATTCAATTTTTCTTTCATATTGTTTCCTAATACATATGGCGAATCGGATGCACCAAGCAAAAATCATCATCTGGTGGTCTAGCTCATACTTAAGAAACTCTAGATTAAACAAGATCAAAAAAATTTCAGCTAGCTACCTCTAACAGTTTGTAAGATAGTCTTGTGACAGACGGGGACGGACAGACATCGTATAGGCTCAGTAATAGGATTCCGTTCGAAGGTACGGAGCCCTAAAAATACGGAAACTTTTTTCTCGACGGACGTTTCGCTAATCATGTTATCATCATCATTCATCAGTAGATGATTAAAAATATGTAGTTTAAATCATCTTCTGATGGTTAGCGAAGCGTGCCTCGATAAAAGTGTAAGTGTTTTGTGGTTACTTTTTTAATATTCAGTGTCTTCAGTCTTCACATCAAAGACTTCACAAGGACGCTGTCCCGCGTGGAATCTAGAATAATGAATTATTTAAAGTGTGAAAATGCATTAAGCTTACTTCATACTAATCCCATTTATTTCCCGTTATTGAATTTTGACGCCCCGAATTGCACTTAGAGAACATTTGGTTTGGACTATCATTTATGTCCTAATTGCAGTATGATAACCGGATGTCCATGTTTACTCTCGTAACTCCCTCTTCCCTAAACAAAATTCTGTATACGCCCTTGGTTCCATGCTTTTTGAAGAGATTCATTCATCTATATCTACTATAAATAAAATTAGAACAGCCTATACCTGTTTACTCAGATATTAAAACGGAATTCAGTTAGGAGTAAAAATTTTGGAAGGAACCACTCCGTGCGAAGAACATCCATTTTTTCTATGGGATTTTTGATGAATATATCCAAAATTATAAACAAATTGAAAATTCTTCGAATTCCTTTCCCTTTTCCCAGTTTCCTGCTATCAATTAGTAAACAACGCTCGACTGACTGCAACGCAGCCGAAAAACCGCAAAAAGTATACAAAAGTCTTGCCGGTCGTTTATATGCTTTCATCTTTATAAATATTACGTGTAAAAACAAATAAAACACGGAAGATGCAACGTGAACTTCCGAGAAAGTACCTGAACAATATCACTTCTTATACTACGCAGTGCATACAATCTGTTTACATATAATAAGTATAATAAATAATAAGTAAACAATAATTAATAAACAATAACAGAACGTACCATTCAAATCGTAACTTTTGTTTATTATTATGCCCCCGGTACTTGTAACGTTAATTTAATTGCACAATTGTATTAAAAACAGTTTTGAGTGAAAATGCTACGTCTAATTTCCTTATAGGTGCTTTTTCATTCAATTTTAAAGTGCAACAAGAACACTAACAAAAAATACCTTTAGGTTTTAGGTGAATGAAAAAATACCTGTCCTTTTTTACTATTTTTTTGTGTGTGGTATTTCAAAAACTACTTTTGTTTTTAATAAAGTGTCAATAAAAGATGCCAAATTTATTGAGAGAGAGAGAGAAAAATTTTCACATCAAGGTATCATACAAAACCCACCAAGAAAACGAAATTACGGACATAGATCCCGTTACTATTATTATTGTTTCATATGGTACGGTCAGCCGGTGCAGGTCAGCCTTAACAACTGCAGGCAATTTTATTAACAACTGCGTTAATACCACTTGGCACAGATGGACTCGTATATCACAGCATCACGTCAAGAGAAGAGAGAAATTATTTCAATACATCGAACAATAACAATCAAATATACTAATCTCTTCATCAATATACAATACTGACCTAAAAATAACCAAACAAACTGCAATGTAATCGTAGGTAATGATCTTATATATATGAATTAATTATGACTTACTTGTATAACTATAATAATGCCAGAAAGATATATATATTCTTCGACAAAATTTCACTTACTTTTTCTTCTATCCCAAAATTTTTCAACGTTTTCGTCATGGAGGGTAGAGAGAAAGAAGTCTGATTTGCGCAGACTGCAATGCGAAGCGCATGTCCCTGCTCTAATTAATTTATAATAAGTAAATATCTATCTGAAATTAGCTTTTCTATGTCAATAATTAACTCTATATATACCTAAATGGCCCTATTTTTCTTTCGAGTAAATTCTCAACAATAACGTTATTAATCCATTTTATTGAAGCCCACCAAGAATAATTACTAAACCACGATTCAAAAAGAGGGGTGTTATATGCTGATTGCTGGGTCGTATATGTTTGTATGTCTCTCTGTCTTCAATGGGTGAACCAATTTTAATACGAGATTCTTTATAAGATAGAATATTTTTGCGGGAAGGTTATAGAATACAAATGAAATAGAGAAACGCCATCATCTTGGATACGCTATCTTGCAATTTCAGAAAAATCAGCCGATCTTGAAATTGAAAATTCAATTATAACTTTGACAATATACAATGCGGTTTTGGACTTTGAAGTGATATTTATAATTTCCGTCATATTGGATTTTCTCTCTCTGTGGCATAATTACTCATCAATGGGTGAACTGATTTTGATTTTACTGGAAGGTGATAGGATATATTTTATATTTTTAAAGGACTATTATACCTATCTACAGTTTATTTTTTATCATAATTAATTTTTTTATATTTTACTAGCGGCCCCATCCGGCTTCGCCCGGGTGTTAAGAAAGCCCGGGTGCAATACACTACTCACTTGCTTCGCTCGTTCGCTATATATATAAACCTTCCGTGAAAAATTATCTAACTGATGGTGAAAACCGCATCAAAATCCGTTGCGTGGTTTAGGTTAAACAGACAGACAGACGCGAAAAGCGACTTCAATTTATACTATATACGCAAACAGCATTTTAGCAGTATTTGGAAACAAAAAAAATCGTTTCCAGACTATGTTTCTCTTTACGTGTTTTCGTATTTCAAAGAAATACACAGTAGGTACATAAAAATAAATTATAAACTACACAAACGTTATACTTTCTTATTTCATCAAAATTTTAATTACATACACTCATTAAATCACCGTTTATTAAATGTTATTAATGCAACGCCTTATAAATATTTAAAGGTAGCATTTAACAAACACTAAACAAGTAAGAATAAATGAGTTTTACAAAACAATGTCAAAAAGTTAACATCGAACTAAAACAAGACTTCTCTCAACTATATGGATAAACATATTATATACATATACTTCTCGAGCGTCTATAATCTACAGTATAAATATACTACTTTTTTATTTTCACTTCATTATAGTCAAAAAAAGAGTAATCCCAAAAACTATTTTAGCTCGTTTGGAGGTTCTCAAATTTTAAATTGGTTTGTGGTCTAAATGATATCTATCTTAAAAATTATGAGACATTAATCACAAAAAAATTAAGTTGAGAATAAGAAAGATTTCAGGGTCAAAGTGGTCAAAATTGTATCACTAAGTGAAAATGAACTTACTGCGGTAATGGGTAAGTGCAGATACAATTTTGATCATTTTGACAATTCATATCTCTGGGACCTGTCTTATATGCTCAACATGAAATTTTTTGTGATAAAAGTCTCATCATAAGATCAGACCACAAATCATTCAAAAATTTGCGCACCTCCAAACGAGCTATTTTTGGGGTCATTCTGCAAGCAACGCGGAAAAAGTACTCGACTGAGGTTTTAATGTTTTGTGGTTTTTTTTACTTCCCACCTCTACTATGGTAGGGAAGTAATGGATTTAGTCCGAAAAAAATATTTCGAGATTTTAACAGATCTTCACGTTTTGAGACCCTATAGCAATCGTTTAAGATCATTTTCTGACTGATGTCTGTATGTGTGTATGTGTGTGTGTGTATGTGTGTGTATGTATGTGTGTATGTGGTCAATTTTTCGCCTTCGATATCATAAAAACGGAACAACATACGGCCATGCCGATTGTTCTATTGTGTTAATCAGCCTTTAACTTAGATCTGATTAGATTTTGAGTCAAATCGGTTCAGTGGATCCTGAGATATTAAAAAGAAACGTTCTCAATGTCACGTATTAACATAAGTAAAAAATATATATATGAATTCTAGATGTTATAATATGAAAAAAATTTAAATATTTTTTTTCTCTAAAATGTACAATTTTCGAGAAAAAAAATATTTTACAAAAAAAAATAAAAATTGTACGTAAATCAAGGTAACCATGATTTTTGCTATATTAAGCTAGCCATCAGTAGATCACCAAACAAAAAAGAGGGCCATGTTTCAAAGAATAAAAAAAGAGTGTTTATTTTTAGCAAATATTTACTAGGTGGGAAGTATAGGACTGGTCATCAGTCGAATTTTTTTGCCTTCAGAGACAAGCAGAAACTATAACAATTACAATTTTATTCAAATAGGTATAGAAAAGATAAATATATCTAACACTCATTCATTAAGAATAGTTAAAGGGCAGAATATGAAAACGTTTTCACGTATTCAAACGTAACTGAAGCGTATAAACATTTAAGTACACGTTTTATAGTTATATATATATCAATTAAAATTGAAAAAAAATGCGCCATTCAAGTATTCATTAGATAAAAACATACACAGAGCACGCCCAAGCACTGAACTTCGCGTATGAAAGTAAAATATGCATATTTAATACTTTCTTTCTGCATTCAAAACTAAAATAAGTTTATCTATATTATAGCGATTATGTTATAGGTTATGTATATTAAATTTGTCACAGCGCCATGTCTAGGCTAATTCTGAAAAAAGATGACATACTATTTCATAATTTCGCTAACCATTTCTGTGTTCTCACTAATTGACTCACCAACGCACAGCCAAAATTTATGAACCTAACTTGAGAAACACGAAATTTGACGTCGGATGTTCATTGTCAAAATAAAAGAGATACGTATGCACGACGAATTTTCGATATACACGTCCTAAACGGTGAAAAAGGAGGGTACACAAATATCTGAAACCGATTTAAGCTAAAAACAACTCGGGAAAAATACACCTTTTAAGAAATAAAGAAATATATTCGAAGCATTTTCGAAAAAAACTACCTAAATCAGGTGAACGGAGAAAGGTTTTTTCAGATCATTATTAGAATGAGCGAAATTCTTAACCCCACGCGGGCGAACCCGGGTACAACAGCTATACTAACATATATTATTATTATACAATATTATACAATATGTGATTTTCAAATAAATTTGTCTTATCTTATCTTATTATTATTATAAAATAGTAATTATTTTCTTGTGAATTTTACAAGAATATAATCTAGACAGTTTTTTTTTGTCTCTGTACTGGCATCAATCGAAAACGGCTAGACCGACTTTGATGAAAATATCCCAATTTTATAGTTTTTCACTTTAACTGAAAAAAGGTTATGTATACTGAAGATTATCTAGGGAATCTACAGATTAACGGAAATTTGCACGTTAAGGTCTGGCGAATGAATCAATTGAGTTCACAAATAAATAAGAAAAATAAATTCTGTCGCCACCGTAATAAAAAAAAAAACTCCGGTCGCAATGCCAAACCCTGCCGACAATATAGGTAGTGTATTTGCTCATACATGCGGTGTGGTTTTAGGTATAAGTACTGTGAACTTAAGTTTGTTTTTGAACAAATAAAAATTTTAATTCCTCAATGCATCCCTTAAAATAATTTTTGTTTTCTTAATTGCATTATTATAATCAATCCAACATCTGTACCCAATTAAATATACCCTTCAATAAGTAAATCTGTATCCGCAAACCAGTGTTTTCATAAAATTTTTAAATCCGGTCCTGTCGGGCCGATTTTATTAAAATTTTAGCAGCACATTTCAATCTTTACTAAATGTTAAATTTCAATTTTGAAACGATTTTGAGAATTTTTTCGATATTTTTGGACCCAAAAACATTTCTCAACCCCTAAAAACCACCCTTAAAATGGTCCGATGGGGCCCATTTCAAATAGGCTTCGTGCAGTGATAGATTTCAACATGTGCACCAAATTTCGTTAAAATCATAAACATTTTCAAAAATGGTGGCAAATTGTTCAAGGGGGTATGAAACGTCGAGAAATGTTGGTCCGACCCCTAGGTCCCACCATCCGACCAACCCTAATAGTGTATGTACCATATGGCAAATACACTAATTAGTAAACAAAATATGCCAATGATACTTCAATTGCCAAGGGGAGCGTCATGGCATGACCCGGTGCCCATGGGATAGTAGCATTTGCGATCAGCTGATACAGGTTATAATAGCGACGTGTCTCTGCATACCTAAGCAATTGTATAAATTACGCCAGGTAATATGGCTATATAGTTACATTTGTAACACAGTTGGTACCTGCGGCGATACGGGACTGCGGCATGAAAATCGCGTGTGAATCGTGATCTGGTGATCGCGAGGAATGCGCGTAAAGTTGCCTTTCTCAGCAGTACTATTATAGCCGTGTCTAGGGCTTCCATATACCGGAATCTCGAGATTTCGCAATTCCGGACAAAATTTTCAAACATATCAATTCAGCAACTGAAGATATTAAAATCAGAATTTTGGGATTAATGAAAACATTACAATTTACAAATTAACACATTTTTGCTTAATTTGCCGACCAAAAAGCGTTAATATAGATTTTTTACCAATGACTAATGAGCTCTCTAGAGTTATATAAAACTACAGCGGTACCCGTCCGGCTTCGCTCGTTCGCTTGAATATTATAAATTCACTACTCACTCGCTTCGCTCGTTCGGTTGAATATTATAATTACAAAACTCACTCGCTTCGCTCGTCGCTATATATATAAACCTTCCGTGAAAAATTATCTAACTGATGGTGAAAACCGCATCAAAATCCGTTGCGCGTGGTTTAGGAATTACATTACACACTCGCTTCGCTCGTTCGCTATATATATAAACCTTCCGGGAACAATTCCGTCATACATGATTTTTGCGTAACTTTAACCGTTTACGCAGCGCACGCAACGGAAGCTCTCAAAAGGAATGATTTTTCCCGTTTTTGCAACATTTTTCATTGATGCTCCGCTCCTATTGGTCGTAGCGCGATATTATATAGCTTATAACCTTCCTCGATAAATGGACTATCCAGCACAAAAATAATTTTTCAATTCGAACCAGCAGTTCCTGAGATTAGCGCGTTCAACCAAACACACAAACAAACAAACTCTTCAGCTTTATAATATTAGTATAGATATAAAAAAATATGTTCCTAATTATTACTAGCCAATAATGTTATTTTTTTTTGCTTGTTTGCAAATTTCGATTTAAAAAAAGACATGTTTCTTCTACTGTAGTATTTTTGTAGATTCTTCTCGATATTGGAACTAGTTCCGTAATTACACAACTGAGAACCAAAATATCGAAACCAATTCCGGAAATGAGAATGCTCTGCAGTATTGGAGACCCTAGCCGTGTCAGAGGTGCCACACGGTACCCTACACCCTGTCACTAACAACATCACCTCGAACCCATATACAATTACGAGTATATAGCTATCAGCCTATCTTAAATACTAGGGGAAACGAAGCAAAATTCATGATAATAATTATAGAGTTCGAAAAGATCTTGTAAATATTTGAAAACAATCAATCATTTTACAATAGATTAAATTTTTTTTTCCACCTCTATATGATAGGAAAGTATATATTACTGTCTCGTTAATCCGCTTCCACGAAAACAAAGCGCCAGATTAGTGGAAGTGGCGTATTACATGATATACACGGTAAAAGAGATAGAGCGAGATCGACGCACAGTGGTCTTTTGTCGTAAGCAACGGACTATAACATAACAACGAATTTTGCATTATGCCTTCAACAAGCTAAAAAACCATGTTTGTCGGATAATCGAGCAGCGGATTAAAGATTGTAATCAGTTTGAAATTGTTTTTCGGAATTTTAATAGATATTCACGTTTTGATATCTACCCTAGGAATCTTTTGAGCTCATCACGTGGTAAAATTTTTTCCTTCGATATTGTAAAAACGAAATTATATACTGCCATGCGGTTTTTTGGTAGATTTCTATAGCATTTAACTTAAGTCTGATAAGATTTTTAGCAAAATCCTGATATTTGAACAAATGTTCTCAAAGTCGCGTATTAACATAACATAAAAAATATAAATAAATTCTAGAAATAGCTAATGTTTTCTAAAATATACCTACAGATTTTGTATAAAAAAAAATTGCCCGTAAGTCACTTTAACGCTATCCCGTTTTTATCTGCCCAGTACCTAATCAAGGCGACTGTGATTTTAGTTGTTCATTAGCAGATCAATTAGATTCAATTTATTTCTATCTGCAGATACAGACTAAAAAGTTTTCATTAATAAAAAGATCTCGCATGTAAATTAGTCATGTAGGAAAATATTGAATGGAATATCGTCGTTACTGTAGTGTAGTATAACTGCACTACCGAGAAAGAATACGATTCGGATTCGAATCCATAGGCAGTGACATATAATTTGTTTCTTACGAATAAAAAAAATTTCAACGGTCTATATTAAACGGTCTTCCAGAAAAACGCCTGATAGACAGCTCCGGGCCAAGCAAACTTGGCGCCCTAGGCGAATGATTTTAATAGCGCCCCTTTAAATAAAAATGTTCGCAACAAAATAAAATAAAGCGCCCCGATCATAGACAGAACGAGCCGCGTCACATATACCATAAGGGATGCTTGCTTTACACATATTTGGGCCAGCACAGTTCGGCCAGATTCAGCATTTATACATATATTTGGGTGGGCTTGTTTTTCGGTCGCATCGCACTTGACTCGCCGCAACCGTGGGCTTGCCGCTCCTTAAATTTGAGCGCCCTAGGCCGTTGCCTTATTCGCCTATATGGACGGGCCGGCCCTACTGATAGATAGACGGACAGACACTGAGGTGATTTCATAAGTGTTCCATTTTGCCGATTTGAGTACTGCGAACACTAAAAATTTATGCGTTTACAAAATATTTAAAATATGCTTTAGGTTACCTATATGAAATTTTACCTTTAATTGAACAACTTGTACCTACTTATATACAACATATACGTTGTTTTATACAAACAACCGCAGTGTTGACATTTAGCATTATTATACAATGTATATGAGAGAGAAATGTATATATTATTGTACTTTCTCTTGTATAATGCCATTGCGACATTTGATAAATTGCTAACCTGTGGTACGTTATGAATCAACTTCTTTTTTTAAAATGATACGCTTAATCCCGCCTGTAGGGAATTCACTTCTTTCGTTTATGCTTCAACATTATACTTTTTTTCCGCGAATATTTTAAAAATTAAGTTCTACAACCTCAGTTGACTTATACAACTTTATATTATATAACCAAGATGGCGACAATAAAAATAAACACTGGGTCGCATCAAGCGTATAAATTCTTATCAGATCAGGTAAATTCAAGGTACAAAGTTGACGCGTAGCTAATTAATAAAAACAAAAGAATTTCTTATTTTATTGTCAAAATGCGAGAAAATAAGAATTATAATAGCGAGGAAAATTACACAAAACCGATTTATTGATATTTTTTTGTTAATATCCATACTTATAGCTATTGCGACGTAAAACTACTGATAATTTTTTGTTCAAACGGGAGATCAATAACTCGCTAATTATTATCGAAAATCCTAGACGAAAACATTTTCCAAACTCTAAGGCACAAGCAACTTTGATCCGCAGCAAATTAATGTATTTTTAATTGTATTATTATTTAAAACGAACGCAAAATTAAAAGAAAAAGTAATACGCAGTGACATGTACTTACACAAAACTGAAACTTTATTAAACAAGCTTGAATTCACAGATGTTGCACAGTTTTATTAAAAGTGCGTGCTTCAGAGACACGATGCTTAGGAAAACGGTTAGCATATTGCCTGCGCGATTCTGCAGAATAACCGCTTGCTTCACCGTATAATAAAACCATATCTGTTTTTCAATATTCGCAAAATGTGCTATACACTGTTTTATGAATAGCACGGCAGAGAAATCGGTAATAACTGATTATAAAATTATGCATTTTATCCAAATATTATGGCAGTTACATAATCAATGAGAAAGGTTTGTATTTAGTAAGTCTTTAAAGAGTGCATACTATGAAATTTAATTCGCCAGTGGCAGATACAATTTTTCTAAATTATAATACATTTTCATTTTTTTTCTCTTTTTTTATTTTTATTGTAAATTATTGACGCGTCGACAACTTAGGTCATTAGCGTCTTGATTACATTAAATAACAACTCACTAAAAACTAAATAACATCACAAAAAATCCATGAGCGGAGGTGGGATTCGAACCCACGACAGTCTGATTTAGAGGCCGCGACGCTAACCACTGAACCACACTGTCCTCTTTTTTTTCTCGAAAATGAACTTGTCGATATCTGTCATATTTTAGGATAGTGATTATTTAATCCTATTTGATTTGTGTATTTTTTTTGCCTCTATTTTTGAATCAGTCTACATTTACCCCAGCCTAACACAGCTATTAAGACCCTGCAAATGTTCAGCTTTCATAAAGAATTAAAATTAGACAGCGGCAATATAAATAAAAAGTTTATACTATGAAGAGTACAGGGGATAAAAGATCGAATTTACAAATCCTAGCATACTTCTTCGGATTTGTTTTTTGTGCCAACTCTGCCGAACCGACGCGGACGAGTGCAGTGTGCGGACCTTCGTTTATTCTTGTGTTTTCTAAAAGTTCCGATCATTTCGTGCCAAGCCGAGTCGATTCAAAGCGCATCCTGCTTAAATTCTCAACACAAAACGACCTTACTATATAATTACAATAAAGTGATCCCGTTACCAACTTATTAAGGACCCCGACAGGTGGACGGATAAACGAAAGCGTCGGATAATACAAAACTGCGGGATGAAAAAAACATTCGCCTGTCTAGAATCTGCAGTGTGATTCTTAGTCCTTCATTTAGCGTTTACCCGAACCCTTAAGATTTAAAAATAGCGTCGGGAGAGCGGTAACTGTTTTTAGGCGAAGGGAACTATTTTGAGGTTGAGAGTGCAGGGGGTAACTTCGGGTAGGGAATAGTCAACAAACAGTGGTGTCAGATAAATCAAAATGTCGGATAATCTCTTATCTCAATTTAAAAATGTTTGTACCCCAATCTTTTATCCCCTGAACTCTTCATATGTGATAGAGAGACGTTTAGTGTGGTATGTTGGTTGTTTCCTCATTGCCATGTAGAGCGTGCAGTACTAACTATTTAATATCCACCTATAGGCAATAAAACAGTATCTTCCAATGTATATTTTACTTCATATTTACATATTATTAGTACCGAGCGTGTTTCATATTTACACACAGCACACTCTGGTCTTCTAATGTTGTTACAACTGTTTCATTTGGATTCGGAAGAAACTCTTAACTGAATAAACATTATAGTAGGTACATGTAATCGATATAAATAATATTTTTGGATGCTTTATTTCGCAGAGGCAATTCGTTTGTAATTTGTATACTTACACAAACCTTCAATGGGGTCGCCCCACATTACAAATAGATTATGAAATAATTTTTTTGAGAATATTTCGGAAGCTTTAGAAACGAATCATTCAAAGTTTCTCAGATTTTAAAGTTGTGTTCAAATTGACGTATATTTTCGTGCTACGAAATAAAAATGAGATGAATTCATGCAGATAGCCTATTTGGCGGGCTTTACTAAGCTGCCCATGGAAATAAAAATATCGCATGTTGTTCATGAAAATGAAAAAACATTAGCCTCTTGTTTTTTTGTTTTTTTTTTTAAGTAGGCATAAATTGAGTTGTGAGTACGCAATATATCACTAAAAAAATAATAAATATTAAATGAAAAATTTCACTTCGAAAATAAAAAAAAATCGGGCTGAAGCCAATAACTTCCCGACTTTTTGAAAATTTACAATTTTCTTAGCGAGAAGTTAAAAATAGTATAAGCTGGCCAAGAAATGCACGTGAGGTTTTTACAATCAAAACAACAGTGCATGTCAACAACCACCCCACGTCACGTTGCTATGGGACACAAAATGCAGCGACTCTTTATTATAATTAATATGGACATCCCGTGCAGGTCACATAATTGTAAACAGACACGCGGGCCACGATGATTCTATACTCTCTAAATAATAGCAACTAATAGCTTCTCGGAAATACACTACAAGTAACTTGGTCCGCTGTTTAAAAGTACGCGCACACACACACACCACGCACGAATATCGAACACCCAACGAACGTAGTGTAAACCAGTTGTGAGCAAACTTTTGTTTGCCTACTTATAGGAACTACAAAAATAATTTTATTTCAGCAGGAAAAATAAAATATGTATTGTAGATTATAGACGCTCGACAACTGAGGTTTTTGGCGTTAGGAAAAATAAAAGATAAAAATTACAGCACTCCCCCCCGCACGTTAACGTACCAATCTGCAACAGACACTTCTTTTTCTAATCTAAAGGTACGTGCAGTATGGAGCTGGGATTCTAGATGGTAGCGTAGATCATAGCAGGGCTTGCTTAAATTAATACATTGTTATATATGCGAGCGTACACAACGAAGCAGTGAGTGTAGCAGGTATAATCGTTGTTATACAAGAGCTGCTAGATTCAAGAATGTATCTCACCATTCTTTCAGCGCGCTACAATCAACGTGTGACAACTGTCAAATGGCCGTTACAAGTTTCGCAATGGATGTGACTAGTTTAATAAGTGAAATTTTGCCAGTTTTTATTTAATTTGTTTTGAGTTTTTTCTAAGACTTATTTAAAAGTGTTAGGTTCCATACGTAAATATTTAAAAAACCGGTTTGGGTAAAATGTTAATTCTTGGTATAAATGATGAAATTCGCCATGTTTAGATCGTTTTCTATTAATAGGGTGGACATGATAGCTCCTACCCAAATTTGTATTTAAAATATACCACTTTGTAGCAGAAGAACACAAATATTCGTCTTCGCTATCTGACATTTCAAACGCGATTTAAGCTTGTATCAGTGCTAGTATCAAAGCTTCGTTGTGCAAACCTATAAGCGCTTATAATTTCAGCCATCATCTACCATACATGCTACCATCTAGAATCCTAGCTGCGTACTGCACGTACCTTAAATGAGATGCTTCCCGATTTTGTAAAACAGTTAACTACCAACATTAAAAATAAATATCAATAACTAAATATAAATAAAAAAAAAAACATTAATGTGATTTTCCATTTTGATCACAATAGCTGTCACAAATTCCCCAAAGCATTTTCAGTGAAAAGGAAACGAAAAATGTAAAGATATTATAGTATTTAAAATTCTTATTAAATATGAGTTTAATACGGATGTAACAATTATAAGGATTTTTTATTGGAACTGGATTGGATTTGATTGATAAAATTGCTTATTTAGAAATACTTAAATTAATTTGTTAATCATGTCACTGTTGAGTAATTGATAACTCAATCCGCCACGGCCCGCGATAGTGGAAAAATTCGGGTTTGAATCCCGACGGTGACTAAAGGTTGATAAAAAAATTATTTTTAATTTTAATATTCAAGTTGAAATATGGTTGCTAGTAAATAAACCAATTCACTATAATAAAAATTATACATCCGCTG
Source organism: Mongoloraphidia duomilia (assembly GCA_039654895.1). Lineage (NCBI taxonomy): Eukaryota > Metazoa > Arthropoda > Insecta > Raphidioptera > Raphidiidae > Mongoloraphidia > Mongoloraphidia duomilia. The sequence goes on from CM077522.1 coordinate 14,723,490, forward strand.
TAAATGCATCTGTGTGTAATCTGACAATGTGTAAATAGAATAATTGCAATTTTTTTCTTATTCAGTCACAAAGGTTACAGACACTTACATAAACATGTAGGTATACGTCATCTCGCGACGTTTGGGGGCAGGAGGCCCCCGTTGAGGGGAAGAAAAGTGCATGTGAGGGGGAATTTTGTGTATGTATATGTGTGTGCGTACTTGTGTGAAAGCATTCATGACGCACAGTTAATTCAATTAAATTTAATGCATTTTCATCTACAATCACTTCTTTCCTGTAGCCCACTAATCTATTTTTTCCATCGTACTTACAAATAAATTAAAACAGTTTTTTTTCCATTTTGTAAATCACAGTTTTCCAAAACATGGAGCCCATTTATTTATTCTGGTTAAGGTTTAAAGACAATCGATTCTTTCACTGCAATTATGAATGATAAATTTTTACAGAAATATTTTACTTTGTAAGTTAATGGTAATTCTTACGTAGCCCGTAGGCACTATCAAAATTCAAATGACAATTAATCTTAAAAATTTAACCCGGATTTTGCAAAAACAATAAAAAGATCACTTGTAAACCAATAAGATTAATTGAAAACTTTGTTTCAAATTTATTGTGTTTATGAAAAAATGCATTGAAAAGAAGTAAACTTAACTTTAATAATGATCAACCCAAAAACGTAGGCAAAGTATGAACATTTACCTGAAATAGCCGGCGTACTACAAGAAATTCCGTTAAATATCAACGTTAATGTTGTGAGCATGCTAGCGAAACACTGTGCAGTTAATCATTATAAAATCACCTCTTAATGAAACCAGATAGCGATTCCCTACATTACAACTCCTTATTTATGGCGAATGGCCTTTTTCTAAAAGCACACATTTAATTAGTAACTTCCTGACGGCACCAGTGCTATTACCATAGTTTTAACTATGGTAATAACAAGCAATGTTTTTGAAACGAGCGGGTATTGTAATTGCATCTAGCGCCTACCAGAAATGACCGATTAGAAGACTATCGAGACTCTTCTAGCCAAAACTTTGTTAGAGACTTTTTTTCCAATTCGTTGTGTAGATGTTTCAGGTTAAAATTAATGTGTATTGACATGTTTGAAAAGCATTGACATATAAAGGGCTTGAGAATAGCCGAGAGTGTAGCGGCGTTGTTGTTTACATGGCGTTGCTATGGTTCCTCTATTACAAGTCCCGAGTTCTAGCCCGAGAGCTGGTAAAAGTGTCAATTGGATTTTCAATTTTTATTAAAAAAAAAAAAAAAATAATGAATTGAAAATATGAATTGGTGCTAGGCCCAAATAACCTTAGCTGTTGGTGGTCTTTAAAATACAATTACAATTGACATATAAACAAAACGATATCCTTGATCTAAAAAACATTGGAAAGTCTACACAGTTTCGGGAATTAAACACCAGAATACCTCTCTCTCATCAGTTCATATTTTTCCAGAAGAACGTGGAGGCACCCAGAATAAGAAACATATTTACTCAACACGCCGTAACCGAAAACTATTTGTCTTAAATTTATTCTGGCATATCCGCCCGCATATAGAAATAGGAAATGGGAGAACCATCTACTACAGATGATTCAAATATATTGGTTCCAAAAATCGATTATAATCATTTATACAACGGTTAATGAGTTGGCAAGACTAAACAAAAACTCGAAAACTGAAGAAACCGTAACGTAGGTCAACTGAAAAAGAAACTGAAACAATTTACAGACAAAGTCAAGTGCCGAAGAAGACGGAGTGAAAGCATTATTACCAGATCAAGATAACCATTGGGATTGTTTAAAGTTCTGTTTAGAAATAAAATAAATGAACAGAAAACGAAATTCATGTTAAGGCTAGACGTTCATGAATGATAAATCAATCGGAAAATCGTAGTATCGGATAGTAATAACTTCAATGGTGTTATGTGGAAAAGCGCACATGAACCGACACAAAATCGGCCAAATTCATGCGCGCATTTTCATAAATATTTACTGTTGTCATTATTATCCGATTCTATCGACCAACTGATTCATCATTCATACGCGCCTAGCCTAATAACTTGACTGTATCAACATACTATCTGGAAACGAATCTCGAAAACAGAAAAAAAAAGAAAACTCCGATATAATAAGAGTTAAGCGGTACGACTTTAGTGTCGCTTAAAGACATGGCGAGAATAAATCATCAAACACACTTTGAGGAAAAATAATCAATACAAAACTGGTGGTTTCTTGGAATCCTTAGGTGATAGAAGAAAAGGTGAGCTTACAAAATCATTGAGTAGAACAAATAGAGTTAGAATAGTATCGAAATTATCCAGGTGTGCAAGCTTTCACGGCCGTCATTGCTCCAAATCTTCATGGTTTCCGGGCGGTTTCCGAGCTTGTAGGCCGTGGTCCGGTGGTATTTCTACCTGACGTTTCGTCTACAACTGCGGTAGACATTCTCAAAGGCGATGTGGTAGCGGTCGAAGTGTCCTCCTTGGCGGATCACCACCGGACCACGGTCTACAAGCCCGGAAACCATGAAGATTTGGAAGTATCGAAATTCTTGCCAGAAATCGAAGACAGTGAATTGAGTTTTCCAGAAATAGCCAAATGGAATATTGCGAATAAATACAGGATCAAATTACATCTTACTAGAATGGCCCAGGTAGGGAGAACTTACTATAGTCGAACTCTGATGATGAAGCTCCTGATGATAACACTCCAGTGAACGTGCGTCGCCTCAACTAAAGTATTTACAAACCTGCAATTTTCGGACCGACTTATATTATGTATCAGCACGAATTCTGGCAGCGGTCATATAAATATAGAAGCATGTATGTGTGTGTGTGTCTATTCCACGCCGGCCGGCATATTTAAACTATATCCACGTTATGTGTGTTATGTAGCTATTTCGGTGTCACAGCGTGGGTAAAAAGCTCTCTCTGGGAATAAGAAATCCGAACTCGATATTCCCTAATCGGCGCTCTGGCATCGCTCTGTCTCATTCATTCACGTACCGGCACAACGCGTAAGAGCGAAACGAGTGCAGTTGCATGTTGTTGTCGCGTTCCTTAAGAATAAGCGCGAAAGACGTGTAGTAAATAGTTTACAGGTAAGCACTGATGCACAACGACTTAGTGTTATGTTAAGTAACTAGAACGCGACCTTCCATACACAAAATGCTTATTTCTATATCTAGAACTCCAACCCTCAAACAATACGAATCACAAAACAGTAAAAGAACCTACATTAATAATTTAGTTTTCATGCGAATTTTTTTAACGGTTTGTTTGTGCCATCATCACTCAAAAATGGCTGGACCGACAAAACTTGGAATACTACCTACTGACACCTATCAACTTATATAAGGTACGATCGGGTTAAGGTTAGGTTTCTATCAAAACCGACATTAAGAAAAGCGAAGCCGTGGAACGGCAGTTGACTTATTTCTTGACTTCTAACAAGCTCATCCAGGCCACCATTTCTATCATGCGATAAGCGTAGCTGATGCAATATTTTCCATTTTCTATCTTAAATAAAACATTGATCTTCGCCATTCACCCCAGGAAGACAAAATGAGACATTCCCATATTTCTCCCTCCCTTAAACGTCTTTTAATACGTGCAGGTCACCTTTACACAACGGCAAGGCAACATTGTGTCGTTGTGAACCAGAATTTACTGTAATATTCCACCAATCGTCTGCGTAACCCAGAAACTGGGTTGTTATAACAACTTGATACATAATACGGTGTCGTAACTCGAATAATATACTGAAAAAGCACAGTGTTTTAGAATAAACATTTGAGTCAGTGCCAAGTCGTATCAAATGTTTTACAGAATTGTCAACAATTCCACGGGAAATGTAGATTACGCTTAAATTCAACGCTACACGTTTCATCCGTTCAGATAATGGTGTCGTCCCACCTATCAGAATTTGATAATTTTGAATGGTGCGCATTATTTCTCATTCGTAAACAAATAATGTAAACCAACTTATTATTAATTTTTATATCGTTTCTCTTAATGGAGATGGACACTGCCAAACTTGACCGCTATGGGCTTCAGCTATATAACTATACCGTGGTCTGTGGGCAGTTCATACTTTCATAGTAATGTGTACAGAATAAGTTTATTTTAAATAATAAATCATTGACAATGCCGATGTGCTGTGTTCACCAATGGTCAAATCAAAGAGGTTTTGTATGTATTTCCAAAGAATCCGGAACTGAAAAGAAGTGATGCATGCTATCAGAAGGGAAAAAACTTGATTCCTCGCGCGTTTTTCTATGAAAACCAATGATAACTTAGGTGCTGCTGCCATCTATATTACGTTTCTCATGTGGCCATCTCCATTGCAAATAAGAATTTTAAAGGTGAAAACATTTTAAACACCTTCGCTTAAACTTCCATGAGAATGGTTGTCGCCGATAGACTGTACAAATGTACAATTATTAAGCTACGACAAAGAGGGGGGGGGGGGGATTTGCACCCGGGCGAAACCGCACTGGGCAGCTTGTGTACTATACAATGAAGATTGTACTGCATTGCGTAATGCGTAAGTCGTTTACCAAAAATGTTACACGCGTTGTCAGTGTGGTGTAATATATTAGATTATGTGGAAACGTTACCCGCACATTTAACTAAGAAAGGCATAGCATATATTAAACCACCTAATTTTAAAGACGATACGCAGGTCACAATTTTTCGTCTGACCAAGTCAAACAACGAATATTTTCATTTAATACTTTAGCGAACCCTCAAACAAGAAACCCTTACAGTAGAAGAGTCCAATTTTTGAAGATAAACTATAGAGCTCAAATTAAAATAATGTTTTGCATTATTTAATCTAATGGCCCTTATCGATATCGAATGTAAAAAAATTCATAAAGCAGTGTGCAAATAAGAGTCAACTCCACATTCAAATGAAAAGAAACACAGAAGAATTAAAATACGATATAATCTTGCTTTTAGTACTTTTTTTGCACGCTAAATTCACATCAGAAATTATCGCTTATATATAGTTTAGCGAGTGAAAGCATTAAAAATAAGGTCCAAAGTTTCCAAAGAAATACACAAGTGCCAGTTTTTTTAACGAATTTTCTAGAAAGCGCTTTTGGAAAACAACGTTACACTTGAATATTCTACGCTGCAAATTTATTATAATTTAAAAATTCGATATCTCAGAAAACAATTAAGCTCGTTTATCGAATGATGCTAAACACATACATTATTTTGAACTGTAGTTAAATTTTACAAAAATCTTATCAAAATTGACGACTTCCTAGCTGTGAGGTCCTCCGGTAAGTTTAAAAAAATACAATTGGAAATTAGTGATTTCAAACGGAAAATAAATAAATATTTATCTTAATTTCTTTATGTAGGTACTAGCAGCTTTCGAATTCGCCCAGATTTCATCTCCCCTTGGTCACTCCAGAAGTAGGGTTTTAAGCAGTAAAAGAATTTTTCAAATCAGTTCGGTAATTTTTGAGTTTCGCATGGACAGGCTAAAAATCAAACTTTACCTCTTTGGATAATTATACAGATTCTTATTAAATCGGACAGTTTTTCTCAGGGAGGCACAAAAAAATTTGACACACTTAGGGAGGCTATGGAAACAAATTGGAAAGCACTGCAAAAGTCAATAAAGATGAGCAAAGTGGCAATATGTATATCGTTATATACTTTCGCAAGCGAACTAAATTTACATCTGTTTTACATGTCCGAGTTTTACGATCTGTTATTCTGTTCACAACTGACAAGTGCCAGTTGCAAGATCAACAAGTTAGGGTTGACCGCCTTTTACACAACTCGCAATCTTCTATACATGTACGTGATTGTGAATGAATTAAGGTGGGACCACAACCAAATATTTATATGCCAAAACACCCTATCCTACTTTCGTTTTTATTCAAAATATTTTTACTGCATTTAACTTCCGTTCACTGTAACAGATCACTGATAAAGGTAATAGAGGACAGTATGGCTCAGTTGGTGGCGTCGCGGCCTCTGAATCGGACTGTCGTGGGTTCGAGTCCCGCCTCTGCTCATGGGTGTTTTGTGAAGTTGTTTAGTTTTTAAGTGATATATTATGATATTTGTTGTATTTAAGACGCTAATGACCTAAGTTGTCGACGCGTCTATAATCCACAATAAATAAAATAAAAGATAAAGGTAATAGAGGCGCTACAAGTTATATCTAAAAGTGAAATGTATCTCTTTTAGTCGCTAGAGTGACATTACCCCAGGCAATATACCTTTAAAAAAATGCTATTTTTGATAAAATACGAAATCTCTCAAAACTTTTTCAAACTCACCATGCTTGAACAAAAAGACAAGCTGATTCCAATAAGCACAATCAAACGCGTGTATCTCTTCTGGTTTAGAAGTTGTCTCCATTTAAAGTTTCCCAAAATTCACAAAAAAATCTTCGAATGCCAATAATTTCTAAACCAAAAGAGATGCAGAAATTCGCTTGTGCTCATTGGAATCAGCGTATATTTTTCTACAAAAGTCCTCAATTATCTATCAAGCTCTGCATATACCGAACAGAACACTGCCAATTTAAAGGTTTTTACAAGAATATGTACAGTCGCGGACTTAACAAAGTTTACATCTGTATCATCTAGTTCGCGGTTTTTTTTGATTTTCGCATATTGTCATTTTGGCTTTTGATAGTAATAATCGAATTTTGTGAACTTACATTGAAAAACTCAAGTGTAAACTTTTTTAAGTCCGCGACTGTACATCCGCACGGACAACGTTCGCCAAATACAGTCCATATAGTAAGATGTTCCAACTTCCAAAATGTCGTCAGCAGGAAAGACTCTTGCTGACGTGGGATTTTACCAACGACGTGAGTCTAATCTACAAAAACAATAAATGGCCGATAATCGATTCGACCGCTTAATTATTATTCAGAGTTTGTACGCGACAAAACTAAAATAGAATACCTTTCCGTACACGACTTCGAACGCACCTCTAGCTGAAATCTATTTTTTTAACGATTTTCACGTCACTGCACTGTGCAGTTAAACGTAAGCCACGAAGGCGAAGCAAAAAGACACTGCGCTTTAAATTACCTCTCCTATAGCACAGCTTTTAATTTACAAAAATTGTTCTCATTATTTTTACCCGACTGCGCCAGAAGGAGGGTAATGTTTTTCAAGTGTATGTATGTATCTATGTATGTATATTTCTTTATCACGCTCTGTAGCCTAAACGGCTTGACGGATTTTGAAAAATGAGGTGTCCTTAGATTCGTCTGAATCCCCAGAGTGACATAGGGTATATGACGTCACGGAAAATTCAAAATAGCGGACGCTAGACACCATTTTGTCAGAATGCAAAAGTAATTTTCCTTCTAAATACATTGATATAGGTACCAAACATTCTTCCCGTCCAATGTATTCCTTTCTAAAAATATAACAGAAAAACCGAGCGGTGCATTCATTTCGACGAGTGTGCAAATTGCCATCTAAATAAATATAATTATTTATACATCATAATAAGCTCAAGTTTATTTATACTTAATATGGACACCGACGATGCAAAGCAAATACGTAATAATTTGAATTTAATCCATATCCTAAATATGGAAAGTATACAATTTAGCGCAATAATAATATGCAACAAGTTTAAATTCACCATCATGCGTCAACCATATCCGCCGTTAGATTATGCAAATAAAGAGTGTCGTGGAAATTATAATATGTAATTTAGCAAAATTTTTATTACAGTGAAAGGTTTCAAAAGTTGACATAATAATATATGTTAAATAAAAAAAATGTGCATTGCCATGTGAAATTTAAATGCATGCATAATAATTATAGCGTACGTAATTGATGTACTTGTTATAACAATGTCTCCGATGAGATACGGAGACAATCAAACAAGGAAATGTGGGCATCTACGATTTTCTAATATATCGTTTTAAAAAAGGAAATTAACGCCAAGTTGATAGAATGAGTAGAGTCAAGAACTAAATGAAGAAAAAAGTCCTACAGGAAAAGCGAAAAATATTTTCCAAATATCTTGTTTGAAACAGTAAAAATATTTGTTTAAAAATTTACTACTGAAGCATTTTTAGATAAACATTCCAACTAGAACTTTTTAGGGTTCCGTACCTCCAAACGGAACCCTATACTAATCTGTCCGTCCGTCACAAGGCTCTATCTTACAAACGGTAAGAGGTAGCTTGTTGAAATTTTCAACGATGGTGTGTTGTGGCAAGAATCTTGGCAATTAATAATTAGAATTAATAATTAGTTAAATTTTATAAATTAATGTTTTTATTTTTACTTTTCACATACGAAGTAAATAAAGTCTTATGATCGTGCAAAAATTCGGTTTTGCGTTTTTGATGACTGCGCCTTGAAACAAGAAAATATTCTTAAAAAATGTCTGTATGGCACGTAGAGTCCAAACTGGATCGATTTTGATCAAATTTTGCATGACCGTCCTCATGACGTCACGTCTCGAGGCAAAATCGGTCCTACGTTGAAATAGTGGTCTCCTTAGAACCCGTAAAAACAGATTTAAAAAACTGGAAAATAAAATTCTCGAAAACGACTTTAATGATTTTGATTAATTTTTACCATAGCATGAGATGGGATGACTAGTTTTCCCTCTATCCATTCTAGCAGTTTGAGTATAACTTCCTGTTACACCCTGTATACACACGTAATCTTAAGATACCAATAATTTTATGATTCGTGGTAGATTGTGCGAGTACCTTATTACAAGGAAATAATAATCATGAGATATTTTAATATAAATAATGAAGTTGTGAAGAAATAATTTTATTCCTCTTGCCACTTTTTATTTTAACATCTTCAACTGTCTGCTATTTTCTAATATATGCATATTGCATAGTTGACATATTGATACTTGATAGTTTTATGATCTAAAAATTCGCAATCTCTTTTATTTATGATAGGACTACTTCCAAGCGTAACGGTTCCGTGTTACGTGAACGAAAGCACACCGAAAAAATTCCTTTGCAACAAGACTGATAAAAACTGCTTTTTCCGTTAGAAGTTTAAAAAACTTCAAAATAAAATTGAAATCAAAAAGAAAATCGAGTCGTTGGAAATTTGTAAATGTTCCCACTATAGGCAGATTAATAATGTACTCGTATAGTTGTTCACTCGTATAGTTGTTCATGTTTCTTACAGGACACGGGGATTGCAATTTTTATATCCCGTTGAAAAATGCGATTTTTGTCAAAACTAAAAATCTCTCGATATTTTTCAAATAAATCATACTTCTATTTTAAAAAAATACGCTGATTTTAATAAGCAAAAGAAAATGTATGTCATCTCTTTTAGTTTAGAAGTTACAGCTGTTTGAAATTTCTTAAAAATTAAAAGAAACTTTGTATGTCTCTAGTATCTGAAGTAAATGAGATCAGATTGAAGTTTCTGATTATTGGAATCAACGTATATGTTTCTATATGAGTAGGTACACTAAATCTGAATCCCCAGGGGGAACATTGGAATGCAATTGTTCTCGCAATTGCATTCCACTGTTCTTTGGGAATTGGCGTTCCCAGGAGCCCGAGCTCGTACCAGTCGGTTTGTGTATGCCGACTGGCAGATTCTAATACACAAATGTAAAATTAATTGTTGTGTTGAAGACGCTAATGAGCTGAGTTGTCGACGCGTCTATAATCTACAATAATAATAATAATAACTAAATCTGAAAAGAATCGAAAATTTGTTCTTTGAAAAAAAAAATTGACAAAAAACCGGAACTTTTATATATATTATATATTATTATGTGCAGGTACCTGTCAGTATTTTTGAAATTGCAAAGGCAGGATTTTTTTCTTAATCAAAATATGATTGAGATGTTTTCTTGAAATGCTAAAGAACATTATTACGAAAAAAATTATTAAAAAAATTACAGTTACACGACACATCGACACATCGACCTTTTGCAAATTGAATGTCGGGTAATGAACAAATACTCTTAATTAGCCAAATGGTGCTCGTGTGTCACATTTTCTACGACAATGGGGAGTTTGTACAATAATAAGCTATAGTTTAGAAGAACTTTAGCTACAAAATCGAATCCATTATCCTACATTTCTACACGACAAAGCGCTAATATATTTTTAGTACAACAGAAATCAAATCCCAGGCAAATTTAAACTCAAACAATATTTCTAAACAAGCAGTCCTAGCGAATAAATGATGTCCGTTGCAATGCTGCTTAGCTTAATAAGATGTACGAGTATAATGTAACTGGATATGTTTTTAATTTCTATTCTCAGAATAAATGTAGAATCACAACGTAATGAATTTAATTATTCTGCATTATTTTTTCTTTACAATGCAATTTACACTGAACCGATGAATTTATGTATTTAAAGAATCAACTCCTGAATATTTCTTTGGAATTATCGTTGATTTTTTAAAGGTCAGTCCCCAGATCCATATAATCGATTTAAAAATGCGTTAATTTATACCATGCCAATTATATTGGATAAATGGACTAATTCCGGCTTGAATTCGAAGCATTCTATTTTGTGACCTTGGATTCCGAGCGAAGGGCATTGAGTAATCAATAGGTACGATTTTCCACGTTTTATGCTCCATTCAAGTTTGCATCTGTATAGCTCGACTACTTCAAAATTTTTATTTTGCGCAAAACAATTTTCGAGATATCAAATTTGAATAGCAAATAATTATTAATATTTCAAGAAGCATATTTTACAAAAAAAAACACTGAGGTTCGTTGATCTTCTAATAAGCAACAGACGACATATTGATGACACATTAGTGGCATTCGATATTCAGTGTTTGGCTGCAAAAATAACTACTCAACAAGTCGACGACAAGCTCTAATGAAACGGCAAATGACCCAATATTCATATGTATTTATAATATTTTCGTATGCCCGCAAATAAACAACATTATTATTTTAATTCATGTCAAAGCGCTGAAAAATTCAGATATAAAAACTGTTTTAAAATAAAAAGATTCAAAGAAAAAAAAGGATATGTGTCTCACCCACATAAGAGCACGGTTGAAGTGAGACTTCTTTCGTTTTCGTCAACTATGCGAATTTTAATAAATAAATATAAATAATTATGTATATTGTATATCTATAAGTCTAGGTACACATTTTTCATTTTTTCAATTTAATTATTATAATAATAACTAAAGAAATAAAATATTAGTAAAAAAACTTTTTAAATACACGCTTTTATTTAAATGTGCTAAAAAGGAAAAAAATAAGTTTTAATAATTTAGTTTCATAATTATAAAAGCGTAGGTTGTAAACTCTACGATATTTTATTTGTCACGACCCGCATCGCTTTTATAATTATGAAACTAAATTATTAGTTTTTTTTACTAATATTTTATTTTGTTCCTTTTGGTCGTTCAAAATTGTATCCCCTTTCGACTCCCTTAGGGATTGAATTTCGAAAAATCCGTTCATATAGTGGGTGCTTACGTCACAAAAGAAACCTACTTTCCAAATTCCAAGTTTGTAGCTTTAGCGGTTTGGCCTAGCCGTTGAATAGTCAAAAAAACCCTACTCCCTCGTTTGGCCCCCTTAGGGATTGAATTTAATTCTAAAAACAATTGATTCATGTATTGTCATCGGGAATGCATATGCAGTGTACCAAATTTTAAATCGATCGGATACGTGGAAGTCGTTCAAAATTATTGACTTGTAAACATCACTGTTAATTTGATTTTGGGCCAAAATATTAGAAACTCTTTAGATTAAAAATAGCGTCAAACTAAATCGTTATATTTTTGTCTTCATACCAACTTTCTAAATATTTCTGATAATACCGAGACCACCCAATATGTCCCACATCGTCCTAAACAAATAAAACTGATAATCGTATAATTCATCACATTCTTCTGACATTTTCCAAACAAAAACAAATTTGAAAAGACACTAAAATATCTCATTTTGCGATTAATTATAAAGACCAAATCAACAAAACATATAGATCAATCAAATTGTTTTCAAAATAGAAACAACTTAATTCACTACCGATAACGACCTAATGATTGAATTACATTGTTGATTCTTTCCACTTAATAAAAATTAATACAATTGCATTTTTTATTACCATTTATATAAAAGAGAACTACAACGCAATGTAAAAGGCGCCACTTTTTTACGCTGTCGTATTTTTTATACTCTATCGAGTGTAGACAGTAAACACTGATATGATTGTTATATTACTAATTAATGTTGATTGGAAATACAGAATTTGACTTATTTCAACATGAAATTATTGATAGGAAAGCAAACGAATCATCATTTTTACTCAGAAATATAACTATTTTTTTGCCATACCCACTATAAAATAGCTACTTTATATGTATGTATGTGTACATGGAATTGGTCAGTTAACAGGCAGGTGTGCTGAAAGAGTTTTCATAACACGGGGAGAATGGAGGAATGGCGGTGACTTAAGCTAGATTACGTATAGTTGATAAAATATTAGTCTTTTGTCATAAGTAAATAGAGTAGAAGATACCCATTGATCCATCCACTAGACCATGGTTTTCCAAATGAAAATAATTGACCTCAAAGGAGAAGTTAGGACCTGACTAATGAGGTGTCATTTACCGGTATTCCCCCACCCTGCGGTCAGTCCATTTTTAATGCTTTTTAAATAGGAAAAATTACTTTAAAATTTTTTTTAAAATAAGAAAGAAATAAAGCATATAAATTTATAATTACTATTAAAACAAGCGAATTTTCAAGTTGCTCTGCATTCAACTTAGTTTTTTCTCTTTTTTTATGTAAATTCTAGGCATTTGTAATAAATAAAGCATAATCAGCGTTATTAAAATCAAACGTGTAGTCAATTATTATTACAAAATATAACTACTGTCTGTTGATAATATACAGGGTGATTCCAAAGTTGAAGTTATCCTTTACCAGCGAATAGGGCTTCAACAAATAAGATTTTTTTTCCTTTAGCACTTTTTCGAAATATCAACATCAACGGAGATGCAGGGTGTCAAAGTTTTATTTAAAAAATTAAAATTTATTACTAACTGTCAAACCACTTGATATATTTAAGAAAAATTTTGTAAAAAAATAAAATATGTATGTATTCAAAACTTAATTTAATAACATGTTCAAAATGAGCTCAACTATGCGTAGAACAAAATGGAGCTCATTTTGAACATGTTATTTAAGTTAAATTAAGTTTTGAATACATACATATTTTATTTTTTTACAAAATTTTTCTTAAATATCTCAAGTGGTTTGGCAGTTAGTAATAAATTTTAATTTTTTAAATAAAACTTTGACACCCTGTATTTCCGTTGATGTTGATATTTCGAAAGAGCGCCAAAGGAAAAAAAATCTTATTTGTTGAAGCCCTATTCGCTGGTGAAAGGATAACGTCAACTTTGGAATCACCCTATATAGGTGATGACTGATATTGCCCCAAATGTTTTGACCGGCATTGCCCGAAAGCTACTTGCAGCAATAAAAAAACCTAGCCCTAAAATCAATCTTCGTGAATCATATTAGACCAATTACTCCTTAAATACTCCATATAATAGTCCCAGAGCCGACCGTGTGAAACTACCCGGGATAAAGTAATAAGATGAGTGTCGTATCAGATGAAAGAGCGTCAAAATCCTTACACAAAAAGTACAATTTTATACCGGGTGGCTTTTGTCAAAAATTTACGGCCAGCGACCCCCGCCAGGATGACGGGTGGCAAATTGTACTTTTTGTGTAAGGATTTAGACGCTCTTTCATCTGATACGACACTCAACTTATTATTTTATACCGGGGAGTTTAACACGGTCGGCTCTCCTACTATAAGGGCATGCAAAAAAATAACTTATTTTGGTCCTTACGTTCGTTTCAATTTGCTAGAAAGTTGAATCAAAAGAGATCAGTCACGTTTCGGGTCAATTACTGCCCACTACAATGGAGTTGATTACAGTGAAACTTGCACCTGCATTTTCCTTTGACCGTTGATGAATTACCCACCTGACTGATATTCCCTCACTTCCTCCCACTAATGTGGAAAATAGTCATTTCTATAATGATTTATGTTTATTGCTATACTGTGCGAGTGCGTGCGTCGAAACTACTCGATTTTGTGGTTCGTGTTGTTTGTTGGGAGATAAGAGGTAGTGACTTTTAGATTTTTACGAACTTTAAAAGATCCTACAACATGCCCGATTCCGGTATCTATTTTAACACCGGATACATCGCGAGCGATACATTTTTTTTAAGAGACACATTGTATAATATTATGCCGTCATACGAACTATATCCCGACTATACAACGCACTTTTATTCCGTAAACAGAAAAAAACAGCACAAGTCAAATATAAAGAATCCTGACAAGTCTCTAGAAAAACTAAATCTAAATATACGCTTAATAGGATTAAATATTTCGGAATTAAAACTCGCTTAAATGAGGGATCCGATTCACCAGTTAATTTTAAACCAAGAATGTATTCTGTTAAAGAATTCAGAAGGAAGTTTTTAGGTCAAATATTATTAATGTATGTATATTTACATAAATGACTTCATCAAAAATACAAAATCTCGTAATAATAACGATTTAAGGCTAATCTGTACACACTGAACATCGAAATATGTCCGCCTATACAATCTGTAGATTCTTTTCATTCATGCATTATGGCATCGCAGAACCTCCTGTTCTGAATCTGCCACATAATATCTTAAAAAAAATTGCGTTTGCAGTTTTTCGGAAAATCAACGATTTCAAATGTGTTACCATTTGCTTTAAAATTATGTCTTAAAAGTGTACAAGTACAATGAAACCTCGAAGAAAAGACCGGTCAAGTGCAAGTCAGACTCGCGCATCGAGGGTTCCTTACAATAATAAAAATGAGGAGTTAGGCAAGGGTAAAAAATTAACAGATTTAATTATTTAAGCTTGTTTTGAAAGAGTTTTTTTAACTTACATTTTATTTTGTTCTTTTTAGTTTCAAAATTTTTCAGTATCCAATTTAATTAAATTAATTTTTAAAGTAAAAAAAACGATCCGAAACCGAGGATCGAACCAGGGACATTTAGACCTTCCGTCGAAGGCACTACCAACTGAGCTAGTCGAATGATGGTGTTACACGCTCTATAGAAGTACGGCTGGAGTCAGTGTTGTAATAAAATAAAAAACACAAATTTATTAAAATTAAATGATTATTTAATTCTATTATTACCCAGGATTCATGCAACAACAACACACAATCAAGTTTCAACTAGCTACCTCTTACCGTTTGTGAGATAGGACCTTGTGACAGACGGACGGACGGACATCGTAGGTTCAGTAATAGAGTTCCGTTCGGAGATACGGAACCCTAAAAATAATCAATGTTTGACATCTGTCCCGATTTTATTAGTTCTGATATCAGTCACAATAGCGAATTTTCAATAGCGATTTTTTTTTTGCTGAAAGAACACACCACCAAACAATATACTTAATTTCCAAAATATTATTCATTCGTTAAATCACAGAAAATACAGTACCTACTTCATATGATGTAGAAATGCATATATGTAATTAAATATAGTGTATATTGAGGGTTGCGCAAGCTTTAACAAACAACTTCGTTATTTTTTGACGATATGACGTCTTAAAATAAAACTGCATAAGTTTTTTATATCTGAGAAATAAAAGATTAAATGAAGAAAACATCCTGCAACGAACAAAAAACGTCTTTATTTATGGAATCCAGTAAACACATCGATCCGTTTCGGTGATACAAGGCGTAGTTAAAACACTATCACGAAATAATAAAAATAAATTAGTTTGAAAACTGTGCAATTAATAATAATCCCATCAAAAACATTTCTTGCAAAAATAAGGCCAAGTCTCGCGATTGTGTAGCAGTAAAAAGTTGTGAGATCTAATAGAGCCAAGTTCAATTAATTGTAAGTGAAAAGTATCTAGTGAAATTTAAAACTTGGCTAAGGTCAAAGTTCTAGAGCAAAGCCTAACGCTTTAGTCATTCGTCTATTATTGTTTTAGCGAACTTTGAACTTAGCCAATATCTATCTATCTATATATTTATTTATATTATTATTATTTGGCTCGCGTTAACGTCGGTTTTGACAGAAACCTTATCTTAAAACCCAGCCATAGCCAGATAAAAAGTACCTGATGTACGTGTGAGGAAGATAATATCTTCGTGGTTTAAGGAACGATTAAAGGCGATAGGTACTGATGTTAATATTATATCTGCATTTAGTACCAACGTTTCGGCAGAAATTTCATGACATACTAAAGGTACAATGTGGTCAAAAATACTTAGATGGCATGAAATAGCCTGCCGAAACGTTGGTATTAAATGCGGATATATTAAACATCACTCTCGATTTTTATTGATCCTAAGCCACGAAGATAATTATAATTACTTATACAGTACGTTAACAGATAAGCTGCACATCATAGGGAAATTATAAGCATTGGGAAAAAACGAATAGATCAGAGTGAGCCATGACTCAATTGAAACTAAAATAAAAACACTAAAATAACCATAGCAGCCCTATATAAATACGTACATTATGAGTCATTGCTCACTCTGATCCATAATTCATTTTTTCTCAATGCTAATTTCCCTTGACTACAATTGATTTATTTATAGCGTTGCTATTGGTTACGCGCGTAATTGTGTTTTAAAGACCACCAACAGCTAATAGACCAGGGTCGATAATTTTTGAAACCAAAAAAAATTATAGTAGGATGAAACCCATTGTAAAAGGAAGAGAATAGAACAAAAATGAAAGGAAAAATAATTTACGGGCGATTTGAGGTCGGGAAGTGGTAGGGGGTGGGTTTTTAAGGGTAAAAAACGGTTTATCTCGATTTCCGGCAAAACTACGAGTCCTATGGAAAAAAGTTTAATCGCAAAGTTGTAGGTAATAAAAAGATCTACAACTTTTGTATCACACTTTTTTCACATAACCTCAAAACTTTTGTAAAAAATTCAAATAACCAAGTTTTTGGTTTTTTATATTTATCTTTTACAAAAAACATTTTTTTTTCACGAAATTTGGTGAAAACTTACCTTTTTATGTCCCAAACACACTGTAATTTTTTTGATTTAAAATATTTATTTTTTCACCTTATTTTGACTTAATATCGAAAAAGCACCCTAATTTTCAATCGAAAATTCTCACGTCAAAATATCTGCTTTTTTAAAAAAGTCGATGGGCTTTTTGTTCGTTGAAATATCTACTTTATGATGGTGTAAGAAAAAATATACATTACTACGGTAAATGTTCTCAGAAAATGCAAATAAACGAGTAATTAAAGTGTAAATTTTAATAAATACCTCAAAATTGTACATAATGATTAAAAAAAAATTTCGGATACGAGTTTTTTTCTCGTTTCTTTGCATTTTCTGAGAACATTTACCGTAGTAATGTACATTTTTTTACACCATCATAAAGTAGATATTTCAACGAACAAAAAGCCCACCGACTTTTTTAAAAA
The DNA here is from genome assembly GCA_039654895.1 of Mongoloraphidia duomilia. NCBI lineage: Eukaryota > Metazoa > Arthropoda > Insecta > Raphidioptera > Raphidiidae > Mongoloraphidia > Mongoloraphidia duomilia. The sequence goes on from CM077522.1 coordinate 14,740,956, forward strand.
AGCAGATATTTTGACGTGAGAATTTTCGATTGAAAATTAGGGTGCTTTTTCGATATTAAGTCAAAATAAGGTGAAAAAATAAATATTTTAAATCAAAAAAATTACAATTTGTTTGGGACATAAAAAGGTAAGTTTTCACCAAATTTCGTGAAAAAAAAATCTTTTTTGTAAAAGATAAAAATAAAAAACCAAAAACTTGGTTATTTGAATTTTTTACATAAATTTTGAGGTTATGTGAAAAAAGTGTGATACAAAAGTTGTAGATCTTTTTATTACCTACAACTTTGCAATTAAACTTTTTTCCATAAGACTTGTAGTTTTGCCGGAAATCGAGATAAACCGTTTTTTACCCTTAAAAACCCACCCCCTACCACTTCCCGACCTCAGATCGCCCGTAAATTATTTTTCCTTTCATTTCTATTCTATTCTCTTCCTTTCTCAATGGGTTTCATCCTACTATAATTTTTTTTCACTTTTTACCATTTTCAAAGGCTTCAGCTCTAGTCTATAAGGTTATTTGGGCCTAGCACATATTTTCAATTCATTATTTTTTTTTAATAATAAACTGAAAATCTAATTGACACTTTTACCAGCTCTCGGGCTAGAACCCGGGAACTGAGGACTTGTAATAAAGGAACCATAGCAACGCCATGTATATAAACCACAACATTGCTACACGCTCGGCCATTCTCAAGCCCAATTTCCCTATGTGCAGCTCATTTCATTAGTTGGATATTCTTTTCAGGGTACATATTTGCATCAACTTTTAAGCATGATGCAGACCTTTGTAATATTTCTATACACCCTATAGATAGATATCCATAATGCTCTTTGGATTTGACGTCATTAAAGTGTAACAGAAACCATCGGTCGGGTCGCTAAAATTAAAATATTTGAAACACATGTGAACGTCAGTAAAACATACATTTTATGCAAGTATATAAAACAAGTGCGTGGTGATGATCCGCGATGACGATAAAAAACGATCTTGTTTTCGCAAAACGGGCATTAAATCGAAAAAAATGCAACCATTAAAACGTTTCCCAATAAAATAAATTAACACCAACCCCGGAATTTGAACTTAATCACTAGTCAACAGAAATATTTCGTTTATTATTAATAAATCAATGTCAACATCTCAGGAACCAATTTTACTCTAAATCTAATCATATTAAGTTAAATGCTGACAAATATACAAAAACAAAAAAAAAACGTAATTTCCCGTTTTTACGATATCGAAGGAGAAAAATTTTACTACGTACACACACACAGACATCAATCAGAAAATGGTCCCAAACGATTCCTATAGGAATATCAAAACGTAGGAAAATATTATCCAAAAAACATTTTTTCGGATGGATTCCAATACTTTCCTACCATAGTTACGTAGAGGTAGAAAGTAAAAATAAAGCGACCCAAATATCAATTAATAATGTTTTGGTTTTTTATGGGAACTACATACTTATACACCCATTATAAACACGTCTGTATGACCTAAGCTGCATTCCAAGATTTTATTGCGGACATAAATATTTGATTGATACACTTTTAACACAAGGTTATTCTCGCGACAAAAACTGTTCGTCAATTGTTTTCCGCAATACAAAATTAATTGTGCACCCAACTACTTTTATGTTGGCTCCTTATCAACAAACTTTTCGGCATTATTCAAAGTACAGGCATTAAACTATTTCACTGTTGAAATCCCTCCACGGGGGACATTGTAATGTGGTTGCTATCGCAAATTGCATTCAATGTTCTTTGGGAATTCTAATACACAAATGGATTATTTGTTGTGTTGAAGACGCTAATGACCTGAGTTGTCGACGCGTCTATAATCTACAATTAACTAATTAATCACTGTTGAAATATTTCACTTTCATTATGTTTTTAAAAACGCAATAAAACATTTCATAAACTTTTCCGATTTTTATTTTCGAACGACCACAGGAGTGAAGAAAGTCCTAGTTGACCTAGTTGACACGTCGTTCGACGAATCGAAACCAAATTTTAAAATGGAGGTTTAAGAGATTCCTCTCAGGTTTTTTTTTCTTTCTTATTTTCCCCCGTCACCCTCAAATAAGGATACGTTTACTGATGAATGAAAATCGATAGTTGAAATTTTTTCGAAGATCATTTTTGCACCTTATACGATGTGGATTTATCCCAATTGAACACCATACTAAGGTTCAACTGATCCCAACACTTCGCAAGAAATGTTCCGCTTTCTGCAATTTCATTTTAAATGATTACTTTTCATTCTAACAGTTCAAAAAAAACACTCGACAAAAAAATAAAGAGAAATAGCAACTGAAGTTGTGTGATCCACTGGGCCACAGCTCTGTGGTGTTTGAGGACAATTTTTTGAGCGCTGTGCTTGCATAGTGACTGCGGTGATATATTAATTACAATTTACAGTCCATTATAATTGTTGTTTTTTTATGATTTTGTATAGATACATACTTAATAATAGCAATCGATAACAAAGCCTCTCCGTATTTTTACTTCCCACCTCTACTATGGTAGGGAAGTAATGGATTCAGTCCGAAAACAATATTTCGAGATTTTAACAGATTTTCACGTTTTGAGACCCTAGCAATCGTTTAAGATCATTTTCTGACTGATGTCTGTATGTGTGTGTGTGTGTATGTGTGTATGTGTGTATGTGTGTGTGTGTGTATGTGGTCAATTTTTCGCCTTCGATATCTTAAGAACGGAACAACATACGGGCATGCCGATTGTTCTATTGTGTTTATCAGCCTTTAACTTAGATCTGATTAGATTTTGAGTCAAATCGGTTCAGTGGATCCTGAGATATTCAAAAAAACGTCCTCAATGTCACGTATTAACATAGGTAAAAAAAAATATAAATGAATTCTAGATGTTATAATATGAAAAAAATGTAAATATTTTTTTTCTCTAAAATGTATAGTTTTCGAGAAAAAAAATATTTTACTAAAAAAAATAAAAATTGTACGTAAATCAAGGTAACCATGATTTTTGCTATATTAAGCTAGCCATCAATAGATCACCAAACAAAAAAGAGGGCCATGCTTTTTTCAAAGAATAAAAATTAAATTGTGTTTTAAAGACCACCAACAGCTAAGGTTATTTGGGCCTAGTCAAAGAATAAAAAAAAGAGTGTTTATTTTTTGCAAATATTTACTAGGTGGGAAGTATAGGACTGGTCATCAGTCGAATTTTTTTTAATACGTTATAATGCCATGATTCATGAACAATAACTACAAATTACAGTAATTATCTATACGAATATTACAAAGAGGTAAAATTTGATTGTTTGTTTGTTTGTAATGGATAAACTCAAAAACCACTTAGCTGATTTTAAAAATTCTTTCACCTATAGAAAGCTACATTATCAGCGAGTAACATGGGCTGTATTTTATTTTCAAAAAAATAAGAAGGGTGGGGTAATAAATCATAAATTCTTATCTCTGGAACTACTAAACCGATTCTAAAAATTCTTTCACTAATAGAAAGCTACGCAGGAGAGGAGATTCTCGCGAGGAATACTCGCAGGAGGGGGGTAATAAATAATAAATTCTATTCTCTGGAACTACTAAACCGATTCTAAAAATTCTTTCACTAAAAGAAAGCTACGCAGGGGAGGAGATTCTCGCGAGGGGTACTCGCGGGGGGAGGTAATAAATCATAAATTCTTATCTCTGGAACTACTAAACCGATTCTAAAAATTCTTTCGCTAATAGAAAGGCAGGAGGGGAGATTCTCGCGGGGGGATAACAAATTAACATTATACTAAATATACGTGAGCGGAGCAATGGGTGACCGCTATTAAATCATAATTTCATACCACCCGGGCGAAGCCGGGACGGGCCGCTGGTGATATATACTATATGCAATTATCCAAAAACTGATTTGTCACTTCATTTTTTAAATAAGTTAATTAGAACAACTATATGATGCTAGACAATACGTTATACAAGTTAATCTTATCAAAGAGATATAATTTAAACAAACAATTCATCATCATTCATCAAGCCTCTCATACTTCAATGAGAGCGTATTGTTCGTCAGAACTGTACTACAAAAACAAGGGTTTTTAAGTATTTTTAAACTATAAAGATCGATGACACATACGGCGGTTTGTCAACGGTTTGTGCCGACTCGGCAGCCGAGGCGATTGCCGACTCGACGATGACACACAGAGCGGTGTCAACTCGTCAGTCAGGTGTTTCTTGTGGAGAACGATGTGTCGAGGCGGCTGAGAGTCGGCTTTCAGTCGGCAGACAATTCTCGCCGCGGTGTGTTTTGCATAATTGAAAAACATTAATATACGTGCCGACTCAGCAACCGTCTCGGCACAAACCGCTGTGTGTCATCGGTCTAAATCTTAAGATTCATTCACACTGTGCGCAAGTCACGTCTGGCATATTAAAGCTCGATTTATATTATCCGGTCAGACACGGCACGGGAACGTAGCGTTTCCGGCAAGACAAACATTTTTACATACATTTCAAATACGAGTATTGATACGTGTCTGAATGGACGGGATCCGCTAAGTATAAATATTCGTATTTGAAATGCATGTAAAAATGTTTGTCTTGCCGGAAACGCTACGTTCCCGCGCCGTGTCTGACCGGATAATATAAATCGACCTTAATTCGCCGTTCAGAAATCTCTCATACTACCTACTAACTCAGTAACATGATGACATCCAAGGTGTGCGAAGGATGTATTTGCATCCTCCCCAAAAATTCGTAAGAGGCTTTATAATCAATTGTTTTAATTAGGAAAAATGTAATCGGTAAACTATAACACAGACCAAAAAAGTGCGTTGTAATAATCAAAATATTCATACTCTGTCAAGAACTTTTTTCGTACTAATGAAATTGGTTTGTATTATAATAAATCTTTCTTCCTGTATTTTAAATTTTAAAAAATTAAAAAGAAAAAAATGAAGTAAGTACATGTATTACGAAGTCTCAAATTTGATTTCACAATATTAATAACATTTTATTTCGTTTGAAGACTTGCATTAGTAGAATTTTTTCTACACTGTACCACCATCCATCATTCATATTTTATTAACAAAATTGAAATAAAACTTTTTCTTAATATTGTGTGCATGCCATTTTTAACCGACTTAAAAAAAGAATGTGGTTCCCAATTCGGTTTTTTTTTTTTTGTTTTATTTTTTTGTGTTTGTTACCTCAAAACTCCGTCATTTATAAACCGATTTGGAAAATTCTTTTTTTATTGGATAGGGTATACCTCGAAGTTGGTCCCATATAAATTTTTTAAATTCCTTAAGGTAAATGTCACTTTTTGACACATCACACAGCATAAGATGATAAGAAAGTCGGTTTAATAAAAAAGAACGGCGTGTGATTCCTCATAAATGTCACTTTTTGACACATTATACAGCGCAAGAAGTCAGTTAAATAGTGAATCTATTGGCAAGCGACTAAACTACGTTTTGTAAAGCCACTAAAAAGTAAAAATTAAAAAACTTTTTAACAAAAAAAAAACCTCAATCAAAAAGCCACCAAAATAATGAAATTTTGAGGTCTGTGCCAATTTAATAAAATATGAAGTCGGTTAAAAAGTATAGTATAGCGATCACTGGTTAATATCGTTCTTTTTAACAGACTTCATATTTTATTAAATTGGCACAGACCTCAAAATTTCATTATTCATTAAATAATCGACCAATCCCGAATAGATCAGTTCTCGGCTGTTCTGTGCAGTATCGTAGCAAGGGTCATCGGCGCCCTAGGAAAGATTATGATTTTGCATCCTCAAAAATTAAATTAAATTTTGTAAATTATAGACGCTCGACAATTATATTTAAATAAAACAATCATATTGATTTCACCATCCGACGTTTGCACCCCTGGCGCGAGCCTCTGTTGCCAGGTGCTGATAAATGAAACAGATTAGGCTGGGGCTGGACCATTCAAACTTTCAGTTCGGTTCTCCGATTCAGAATCCGAAATAAAACTTTTCCGATTGTTTTAACGCATTAGGAAAAGCTGTGTTTTGTTTTTATTAGAAAAGAGAACCGGAAACTCGAAAGATCTGACTCCAGCCTTAAATGAGCTTAAATTCAATTATTGAAACATCATAAACAGAGATTGTTTACTATTTCTGAAGATAATAGTTGCTTCAGGCGACAGGAGGAAGGTAAAAATGAATCAGTTCAAACATCAAAATAGCAAAATGTAAACGTTCTTTTTAAATGAACTTTGAGCATAGATGCTACTCAGATTTACTTTTGAAGTTAAATGGAAAAAGACTCAGAGGTAAAAAACTTTATTTATTTTGAAATAGAACGATAATAAACGGCTATCTTCTGAAACAGCTTCTTCTTATAATGTTGACAAACATTTTATTTTATTTACGTGTTTCTCACTTTAACAGTAAAAAACAAGTCATGTTTTATAAATAACTTGATTTTCAATAATATAAATAAAAGTAGTCTACGTGATTTACTTATATTTTTCCGAAAAGCAGACATGCAAATCGAATCTCGAATGTGCATGGCTCTTTCTAAATGGATAAGAGAGTGTATTTTACACAAAAACATCATACCATTAACATTACCTTTTGAAAATAAAAATAGATATTATAATATTATACACTATTATTTTTTGGAAGCAAGCCACTCAACCTACATCGACAAATTTTAAACAATGTTTGTTTTTCGATTCTCAAAACGCTGAGAAATAACAAAATTAAATCTTCAAATTACCTATATAGTATATAGTCGAGTTTATAATATGAATGTCAATAGTTCTTACACTAATTTTTTAAAACTTAACTTTTAAGCTTTCAAAAAATAATAATAAACTGAAACTCACAATTTTGAGTTGCGAAGGCTACATATTTTTTCAAATTTTTTTGTTCATAATCTTAAATATAAAGTCCCTTTTTCGCGTCTCCATGTCTACATATTCGCGATAAACTTGAAAGCCGCTAGCGGCTAGACCGATTACAATTGGACATTCACGGACCACGGTTGAGCATTGGGAGTGCTTTAGGCCAGAGGTTCCCAACCATTTTAGTTGTGCGGACCACCAATTTTGTAAAAAAAAATGTGAGGCCCACTAACTAAATTTACAAGTAAAAACACCTGAATTCAAGTGACTCGATTGTTCCCATCTCTACCCCTGAAGCTCCGATAATATTTATCTTGACTTACACTCTCGACCAGGGTCCACGGTCCAGTACCACTTTGCCCGCGACCCACAAGTGGGCCGCGGCCCATGAGTTGGGAACCGCTGCTTTAGGATATTTGTCAAAAAAATACGAAATAATAAGCAGGCTCCAGCTTATCATAACTCCAAGATTTTCAGACAGTATTTCAAACCCTACAAGCAAATTTTCATTTGGCCTTATGCTTTCATCTTGCACTTTATTAAGATGCTAAACAAATTAGAGGTAGTCATCATCTGACAGAGATAAATATCTTTAATTTCGCTTTACTCATTAAACTAACATAACATACTTAATTCCAAAAAATACTCAGGGTCCCACAGAGCTCCAAAAATCCACCAGTTCGAAACAAATGTGGTGTTTCCAAAAGAGTGGAATACAGCTCTTATTAGTAACGGAAAAGTTAAATAACTGTTGGTGTTTTTTCAATTACTTAACACTTTGCCTTCTCCCTATTTACGATTTTCTCAAAAAGTTGCTTGCAATAAATCAAATTAACATAAAAAAACCAGCGATAGTCCGACTCTGAACATAATAAAACAATTTATTTTGTAAATATTTTACACCATTAAACTGCATAATTTATTGTGTTATGCAAAACTTGGCAATTAATAGCAATAATAAATAAAATTTTAAATAAACTCACTTTGAAGACTTCCGAAAAGAACCCCGAGCCGATTTTTTCTTGGATGAAATCATCGAGCCTGTTTAATGATGCGACTGCATGCCTAAGGGCCTGGCAGGATGAACCTGTCTTTAGTCTGTCGGAATTAAGAGTTTTCGTCGTCCCCGTGCTTTCCCTGTCCGTAATAACGTTCTTGCTGCCGGAAAATTTAGGGACCCGACTCCAGGCCACATCGAAAACACTGTTCTCACAGTTGTTAATATCATTTTTAACTGCACTACTAGAACTTTTCTCTTTTTCACGCACTGATTTCGTTGATCGAAATACTTTGGTTGTTGTTGAATTCGAAACGTTATCACCGTCACTTACTATATTATTTACATTTATTAGAGAATCATTAGGTTTCAAGGGGTACATGATAACAAAACCCAAAAATGTAGGAAATTAATTGTGTAAAGAAGCTTGAAAAATAAGTGTCTATGTTACGTTATCCAATCTCGAACATATTTGTAATGTTGATTGAAAAGTTTTTTCGTTAACTTCTACTAAATCTAAGCTACTTTTATCACACATAATTGACAAAGTTCGTAATAAAAGAATAATTAATTTCATTTATCGGTGTCACAGAAACATAATATTTCATATCCGAATAAATTAGTTGAAACAGCACACACACAAAAATTTACACATCTAATAAAAACTCAAACATTGTACTTTACTTTTAACATTAGTTACATAATTTTGTAGTTAAAAACCAAAAAATAAAAAAATCTACCGAAATTATATTTATATTTTATCAACTATGACAACACACAACCTTTTAATAAACACAACACGAGAAAAACCAGTTAATTTCTTTAACAATAACACTGAATTATTAAAGTGTCAGATTATTCTGTATTCAGGAATATGCAGATTCGGTTACACATGTTATTATTTTGAGGTCTAGAAGGTAAATAAAGCGTTAAATGACATTACAAGCTTTCACTGGTCTAATCCAAAGCTGCCATGATGTTTTGGACGACGTAAACTGAACATTTGTATCCGAATTGAATTTGCCTAGCTCTTTTCAACAACGTTACAAAACATGAGTAAGAGTGTGATACGTAGGTCGTAGTTGCGTCAGGTGAATAACATATCACAACTGTTGCGTGCGCAGGCAGATAGAAGAGTGGAGGTAAGCGCTTAATTTAAATAGCAACTAAAATGTGAAAACAAAAAATATATATGTTCAATACACTCAATTAATCTTAAAAATATTATTATTATCGACATTGTAGGTGTTAATAAATTATATTTACTTTTCGTTACACTGTACCCTTTTAGAACTGACGCGTCTGAACATCTGAAATAGTAATTTTAATTATTTCCTAATCATTAACTGTATTGAAAATAGTTTTCTGTGTCAAAAATAAATTATTATCGAATTACCGCAAATTATAAATATGTATTTTTTGAAGTCTTTTATAATATAATACAAGGATATCAGTAAACTGAAACCATAAAAGACTAATTATTTTTTTAAAGAATAATATATTAATTGATGAGTGTAAAAAATAAGTAGATAATTTATCAGGTACGAAATAAAAAATATTTCGCATGCGAATTACAGAGATAAATAAATATTTAAAAAAAGATATGATTTGAGATACAGTAATTTTATCTACGACAGTTAAATTTTATTATTTTAGAGTGAAAAGTGAAATGCTAGTGTTACTTACACAAAGTAATTTTTACATTTTCACATACTTTCTTTGAAACAATAGAGTGTGACTGGAAACTCATACAACAGTGGGATACCCAAAAGGCGTACAAAACACAAAAATACAAATAATTAATGCCTATCAGATCATTAGAAGTCTACATTAGACTTGATAAAAAGAAAATTAATTTACATTACCTACTTAATATTTCTGAAGTTGATTTCAAAATTCAGTATCTATTTTAAAAAAATGGCTTAATGATTTATGATATGTCGAGTTTGATCTTTCATAAAAACATTTTAAGCAAACTAACAAAATATTATTTTGAATAAAAAATTATCACGCCCTGGATTCAGTTTCATTTAAATTGCGTATTCATTAAAAAAATCGTTCATAAAATTAATTGTTGAAGATAATGAAATGTATTTACATACTGAATTTTTATTTTCAGCAAATCCTGATCCTAAATATATAAAACATACATATCTCAAAAATTTAAACCAAAAATATAATATGTTTGGTCATGCTTTGTGCAGTCTATCGAATATACACTGTACTAATTAAACACACGTCATTGCGAATTACAGGCAGAGGTGGGCAGGTACAACAATGTATCTGATAAACAGGGATTATGCGTTCAACTGTATTTCACATAATTAACATTTTTCGTCTAATTAACATAATGAAAGTAAATAACATTACTTACATTTAACGCATAAAATAAGAACTTTTACAATAATTATTTATTCGGTGTTAACAATTAACTGTTACAGGACTGTATTAAAATTTTTTGCAGTTGGAAAATATCATTTCAACAGATTTGCGCTTAGTACTTTAGAAATAATTGTCATTATTTTTCTCATTTTTTAACGACTCTGAACTGTGTCAAGCGTAATATTGTTCCAAATATAATAAAACGCAACACATTTAAATCGTAAAAATTATTTTCGAAAAAAGTCATTTGTTAATATTAGCATAGGCAACCAAATAAACAGCGAAACATAGAATATACAGTGAATTATTCTGGTAGTAGCGTTGATTCAATCATGGAAAGTGTCTATCATCATGGAACTGCTTTGAACGGTTGATTGACAATATCATAATATGTCAATATTATGCTAATCAACGGTAGTAGCGCTAATTGAACTACACATTTAACGAAGCGCAGTTTTAATTGTGTGTGTTTTAAAGACCACCAACAGCCAATCCAATTGACACTTTTACCTGCTCTCAGGCTAGCGCTAGAACCCGGGAACTTGTAATAGAGGAACCATAGCAACGCCATGTAAACAACAGCATTGCTACACGCTCGGTCATTCTCAAGTCCACGCAGTTTTAATGTTTCTATTTATTCCTTACCTGTTTTTAAACAGATAAATACGGTAATACCAATAAGATGGTAAGGTGGGAAAAAGTCAACAGATTTTCATAACAAATAAAGATAGGTATCAAGATCATTATCATTGTTATGAGATGAATTTGTAATCAACTGTTACAAATAAGTGAGAGTGAACTATTAAATTGTTTTATCCACTGTAAGAACCAAACGAGATTGTAAACTACAATTTAAAACTTTTACAAGGAGATTGCGAGTAAGTGAATTGCAATATTTTTTCTCACCGTCTAGTCTGGGTTTTCTATTAAAACAATGGCTAATCAATTGCAACAAAAAAAGAAAGTCGATAAATAAAAGAATAGTCCGTTATTAACATTGATGAAAAAATGTTAATTTTATAAAGGTTTTAAAAGAGATTTTTCTCTTCTTAAGCTCTTTAAAAATATGAAATTGCTGGGAAAATATGGAAAATGTTTGATGTAACATTTTTTTTTTTAGGTAGCTGTAGAAAGAGTAATTTAAATATTCGAGTTCGATGATTGATACTAAACTTTATTTCCTAAGTAAAACATAAAAAACTGCTTAATAATATTAGTTATATATTATATTACAGTACCTAAATTTCATTTTTTAATATATTTAATATATTTTTTACGGTCAAATGAATCTTTAATACTATCATCTTCAATTTTAACTTTTTTCTTAGGTCTTCTTCTCTCCAATCTTGCTTTCCTTTCAGTTTCGCTAAGTGTGGCTAAGTCTAGCGGTAGCTAAAATAAAGTGCAAGGGAAAAACATTAATTAAGAAAAGAATTACATTCTTAAACAGGAATTTTCAGCTCCCCGCAAAATATAACTCGGGCTCCCACCCCACCACACAAAAAAGACAACGTTTTATATGGAGACATATTAATGATACATATAGGCGATTTACATGTTTCTGCTAGGCATTAGCTCGATTGGACAGCCGTTAATTTAACCACATTGTCAAAAGCAAGATGTTGGTTTTTGGGGCCCCTGCTGCTCCAGGTTCCACCGCAGTGCAGGATTCAGAGCATTATATTTCCGCTACTGTTCATAAATTATTATTTATTTCAAATACCTTCACTATTTTTCTCGGTTCGTGGTACAAAATATTAACCGTCGAACCATCGGGATGAACAAGTACGGTAGGGTATGTTCTTTGATACAAGCGGCGATGAGTTCTTGTTATTGAAGCAGACATTGCATTTAAATATCTTACATTTAACATTTTAAGAAATGAAAATTTCGGTATTATATTCATTTTTACTGAAAAATAAAAATGTTTTGTAGATAACCTAAGATATATTTTTTCACATGAAAAAAAAAACAAGGGTATGAATAATTTTACATACCTAAAAATTATAATAACTTTTTTAATCAGTAGATACAGTTAAAACTAATAATTTTCTGAAAATTAATTCTTGACACTAAATAATTTATGTTACAGGTGACCAAGGAGGTATGCACATCGTTGTAGAATCATAGAACGTAAATAGACGACAAACCAGCAGTTGCAAAAGTTTACCCGGGGAACTGATTAATATAATTCTAAAGAATTAATAATCCTTTCTTCATTTTACATGGTCCTAGCCAAAAAAAGTTCACCAAATCAAATCCAATTATTTAGTTATTGGAACGATGTGGATGCGTGTATCACATTCACGTGTTTGACTTTGACGTAATATTACAAAATGATGTGCTTTTCAAAAGTTTTGACCATGGAGTGCGTTCCGAATTTAAAGTTTTTGACAGAACTGAAATGTCAAATGATCAAACGTCAAAATGGAATCGAATACATCTGCTGTAATCGATGTCACAACAGAAAATAAAAATATTACATCAATTTTGAGAGATGAAATCAAAGATTATGAAGCACAAAGTACATTTAGCGCATCCAGGGACAATTCTTTGGTATGTTTCGTAATTTTTATACTTTTTCAAACCATTTTGGAAATACCAATTCGATTAAATTGTATATTTTTAGGTCCAGTCTCCAAGTATTGAAAGTTTTTCCACATTTCAAGATGTAGAAACAATATCAGAGTTAAACATGGATCATGATTCTGATCTATGCGTACGAATAGACAATCCTCAGAAGCATCTCGAGACACTAGAAACGTATATTACATTCCGTATAACAACGAAGGTGGCCAGAATAGAATATTCTGAAAATGAATATATTGTCAGACGACGGTACAATGACTTTATTTGGTTACGGCAGAAGCTTGTAGAGACTTACCCGATGCATATTGTTCCGGTATAAATAATTTATTTTTTATAGTGAAGTAAGATATAAAATACAACAAATTAAAACAATAACTTTATATTTTTAGCCATTACCGGGAAAACATTCTCTTATGGGTCAGTTGGATCGTTACTCTAAGGAATTTATTTTAACTCGAATGTCTCTCCTTAACATATTCATCAACAGAGCTATAAATCATCCTATTTTAAGCTGTGATGTAAATTTGAAAATATTTTTAACAGCAAAACAATCAGTAAGTTTTATTTTCGTATTACTAGTCAAATCAATCTATCAGATTGCATACATTCAGGATGAGGTGTGCAATCTCAATGCAGTGCGAGCGCAACTTTCAAAACAGTTATACAAACGCTATAACAAGGAAAGGCCCAAGTGTTGTCAGTACCGGTTTACCCAACTAGGCATGCGCCTAGGGGCGCTGAAGGCGACCCTCAAACAAAGAATAATAATACCGAAAAACCGACATTTTTACTTCTAGAACAAAATTGATATTTTTTATTATTTCTATGGGTCCTTAGCAATAATAAAAAATATCCATTTTTATTGCTTTATAATTTTTTCTGCCTATGAATCCCACCCATCTTATGGATTTTTTCTTCAAAGGTAGAATGTTAGTGAGTCTGAACGCTCTCAGTATGCTTTCAAATTGCGTCTTTAAGTCAATATTTCAAAAAAATTCGCCCCGGATCCCCCGAAGAGGCTTCGTCCCCTAATAGAAGCTGATCTCCTTATGGACTGTCAATCTCAGCTATCCCATTGCTGTTTTATATACCCTATCCGCCCCCTAGCTATAGATATTTTTTTTATAATTTATAGGTCTGTTTAGTTTTTGTTGAACCGTTTTTTTCAAGTTTTTCTTTTTGTTAACTGTTTTTTTGTCATCTATTTTGGAAAAAATATAACAAAAAAAAAACGGTCAAGTGCGAGTCAGACTCGCGCATCGAGGGGTCCGTACAATACAGCTCTATGCCTAATTTCCCGTTCTTTGTATGGGGACTCCCCTTAATTTTTTCTTTTCGTTTTTTTTAATTATTTGTTAGGATATCCGCCATAATAACACATATTCTGTGAAAATTTCAACCGGCTACCTGTTACGGTTCAAAAGATACAGCCTTTTAAAGGTAGGACAGACAGACGGTTTAGTAGTTCCAGTACGGAACCCTAAAAATAAGTATTTTATCTGTATATATCTGTACAGGGGGGGGGGGTCAGAAAACATAGTGCCTAGGGGTGCACAAGTTCATAAACCGGCACTGAGTGTTGTTGGCGCTTCAGACGGGCTTAACTTTGGCGCCTCTCTGATATATTATGTAAAACATAGCACAGGTTCCAGACTCATGACACTGTGCCCTCTAGTACTTGGCACCTTGGGATATTGCCCAAGTTACCGGTACTTTGGGGTGATTTTGGCTACACTTACCAATAATTATTAGCAAATAAAAATATTACGATTTATGACGGACATGAAGATGAAAATAAATAAAATATTTCGCTTTATGATAAAAAGTTTTGACAAATAATCTTTATTTGTAGGAATTCACTATGCATCGTAAATCAAAATCTAACGTCTTCAATAAAATGTCCGATTCATTTCAAAATATGTCCACCGTTTATAGCGTAAAAAATCGTTCAACAGAATTTGAGAAAGCTAAAGAATATGTCCATATTTTATCTGAAAAACTATTAATGATAGAAAAAATTTCGTCACGTATTAACAAAGAACGGCAAGATTATGTAACAGAATTGAATAATTTCCATCCAGTTCTGACTGTATGGTCTGGAACTGAACCGCCTTTAACTGGACTGTTGCTACGTATGGCTCGAGCTATTGAACAAACTGCCACCTCACAAAATCAATTGATTGGTTATTACAGCGGTACCATCGGAAATCCGTTAAGAGATTTTTCTATGTATATTGATGTAGTAAAAGATGTGTTAAATAAACGAGACAGCTATCAAATTGTGTATGAAAATTCTATTGATGATCTGTCGAGAAAACGAGCTGAGAAAGATCAGGTATGACTTTTAAATTTCAATTATTTTGATTATCATTCAATATTTAGGTAGACATTTTAACATTAATCTAAATTACTAGTAACTAGACATAAAAATCGTAATAGGTCACAAGCAGAAAATATCTGAGATGATCACAAAATTACGTACATCTGTTTTCGACGAGATAGTTTGTAAAACGCGCAGCTGTCTTTTAATTTTTTATCTTTTTTGCAGTTAGTACTTGCTAGTCATGGACAAGGTCCAGTTCCAACTCCACATTTCTCAATTTGGAAGCAGCCTACATCGGATCAAAAATTGGAAAAACTTGGTAAGAACAATTTTGGTTACCTATTCAATACGTTTCTGGATTCTTACAGCAAAAAATATTATAGTATTTATCATTAAATAGTAATTGGTAATAAATACGTAACTTCTAGGTACAACGATTCCTCAGTTGGTAAAACAAACTGAAAGTCTTCAAGATCGGTTAGAATGTGCAAACGAAGCTCTTAGAAGCGATTTGGCTCGTTGGCAGTTAGAAAAACAGGCATACTTGAAACAAATGCTGATCGAATTCGCCAACAAGCAAATAGAATATTACCAGCAGTGTGTTTCTGCCTGGGAAAATGTAGTAACAGAAAATAATGCGAATCAGGAAATATCAGTCATTGCTAATTAATTATTTAAACAATCTCAGTGGATAATTTTTTTTACTATTTTCACGTATAGAAAAAAATTAAATGTAAATATCTGAGAACGTGAAAGGCAAAATACATTAAATCTAAAATCATAAAAAATAGTGGTCGAATGTGTAAATCAAAAATTTCCTTTATTTTAGCGCTTGTTGTTGGCCAATATTTTAAACTGCTTTATAAATGTTAAGCTATGCCATTGAATAAGGCTGTTACTTTGATTATACCAACAGTACTTCCAACTCATTTTAAAGTTTTACATTGATGTGTTCGGTGTTTACTAGGGCTTTTGCAAAATGTTGCTGTTAAACTTTTAAATCTCATTTCCGACAGTTGTTGCACATTTTACGTTTTATACATATGTATTTTTTGCTTATTGTAATTTAATGTAAAACACCAAAATAAACTATTTAAGACTTCTTAATTTGATTTTTCATTCAAACAACCGATGTCTGATCGTGATTATCTTTACACCATAAGCTTTGGTATTAATTGATACTGTACTAAGGACTTTTGGAGAAGCAGGAATAATAAGTATTTGATGAATTTTGTCGGGAAAAAAAATAGTATAAACAAGGAATCGTTTATTTTATTACCGATTCCGGTTATAATACAGTATACCGACCTAGTGTTCATAATGTCGATATTTATTAATATCTTATTCTTCTTTTGTTTTACATTAATCTGTTGAGACAATTTATTATGTAAAGAACAACTGAAAAATTAATATTATGTTCATTATTGAAGTTGCATCCAATTTGGATGAAGTTTTTATACACATAAATATAAATATTTTGTCATTTTTATGTCTAATTTTTTATAATCGTTGATCAATTATATAAAAGAGAAAATCAATTAATAAGCTTCTTTAAATAACTGTGTGATTTTAAATATTTTATACAACAGTTAAAAACCATTTAATTAAAAAAATCGGTTCTGGTTTAAATAAAAGAAAATTGACATCCAATTATAAAAAAATCTTACACTTAAAAAACAAATAGTTAATTTATTATAATGGCAATTATCACATTAAAAATTATACACGAATTTTTGCACCTCAATAATCAGTAAGTGGCATTTTCCTTACCAACAATAAATTAATTTCTATAGAATATTATAGATCACTCGCTTTATTTGTGTTGTCATTGCCAAACAGATACAATTGTTATTTACTATACTATTGTAACGAAATGTAAGGTGTGAGTCATGCACTTATACAGGTTGTCAGTTTGTATGCATGTAAAGCATACGCGTCCCATGCTTACAAACTGTGCCTGTATAAGTGCATGACTCTCACCTTAAATTTCGGTACAACAGTATAGTGTTGTCATTAGGAAATTGCACGTGTTGAATACCAGCACACTCTAGGCGGAATTTATTGGTACTAACAAGGTATTTTAACGCATCACATGTTTAAATACAATATCCACCATAAAATATCATAATATAATCACAAGATTATATAAATAAGGATTCCGTCCGATTTGATTTATTCGAGAGAGGTCCGATTTTTACGGGGCTCCATCCTGGAGAAATATGAATAGATTATTGCCAAAAGACCTTTGAATAACTTAATCTATATAACATGGGAAACCTGACATGTAAAGAAAAATTAGTAGATGATAAGAATATTCGATCAGTATTATAGTATTCTTATTATTATAAATTAATTTGTTTATCAATAGTTTGCTACTCGACTATTAAGTAATTTTATTCACGTAATATAATTCTTCAAAACCGACATTTTATTTTTAAGGAAGAAACCTTGATGGCATAGGATCAAAAATTGCAATACTGATTTAAATTATTTGCATTTAATAAACTAACGTTTTGGCACTCTGTACCATCCTCAGAGTATCTAGAAATTACATGTGAAACATATTATAGTTTTGTTTTACAAATAAGTTTATTTTAACAGTTAAACTTATTTGTAAAACAAAATTATAATATCTTTCACATGTAATTTTAGATACTCTGAGGATGGCACAAAGAGTGGCGAAACGTTAGTTTATTAAATGCAAATAACTTAAATCAGTATTATAATTATTGATCCTATGCCACCGAGGTTTCTTCCTTCAATCTAAGGATCACCGTTACTCTAAATTGTTAGAGTTATTTTTACTATTATTTACAAGACTCCACTCACGTTAATGTATATTTTGACAGAAACTGTATCTTAAACTCATTGTAGTCGGGTAAAAATTATCCTCTATAATCTATATACTTCGATTGGTAACCAGTAAATAGTGTACCAAGTTCAGCCGTTCTGAAAACACGTTTTCTCGTTTAGGTGTCATACAAAATACCCAAAAACCCGCAAGAAAACGAATTTGTAGACAGTCACAGAAGTCCCATTATTATTTTGTATGTTAGTACTGATTATAAACTAATTCCATTAGAGCGTGTTGATATTCGTAATGTGCATTTACAGTGAGTTTACAACTCCGAATTAGTAAAGATAGTATAAAATCGCTCATAAAACAATCGCGCGTATTTTAACGATACTCAAAATTTTATTTCTGTGATTAAATAAAAAATACATTCGACTCAAATATTGAAATGTTAATCGAAATACTGATTTTTATTTTACAATTAAAATACGAAGCTACTACAACAGCTTCTATATTGGAATTTTTAAACACAATAATTATATTTTTAGTTTTCTATATATATAAAAAAAAACGATCAATTTACTTATATCACAAAATTGCTCTCCGTTATTATTTTATTACACATGGATTTAAACAATAAAATAATGACTACAGTAAAACCTTATTAATAATAAATTAAATTTATCTTAAAAGGAAACAGAATCTGAGGTTGTGGTCATTAAAATTTGGATCTATTTTATCATAATCATTTGGTCCCTTGTAAGGCTGACATTTAATTAGCATACTAGACCTTGCAAAGTTAGAACTAAAAAATTTTTTTTAAAACTTCACGAGATTAGTATATTATAAAAATTAAACTTTCTGTTTGCATTCGATGATTTAAAAATTTAAGGGCTTTCTATTGCACAATTTTTTTATTGCTTTTCCCTCTAAATACCTACACTTCTTTTACACTGAAAGGCGTAATCTTGAAACATCAAATTTCATTTGAGCACTTGCTTTGATCACGGAACATATTTATTTTCCCCCTGGGGGAACATTGGAATGTAGTTGTTCTCACAATTGCATTCCAATGTTCTTTGGGAATTGGCGTTCCCAGGAGCCCGAGCTCGTACCAGTCGGTTTGTGTATGCCGACTCGCAGATGCTAATACACAAATGGATTATTAGTTGCTGTGTTGAAGACGCTAATGACCTGAATTGTCGACGCGTTTATAATCTACAATAATAATAATACGAAGCATATTTATAGGTTATGTTTAGATAGTGAGGCCAGTGCGCGTCGCGGCCTCTGGATAAGACTGTCGTGGGTTCGAATCCCGTCTCCGCTCAAAGATGTTTTGTGATGTCATTTAGTTTTAAGTTAATTGTTAATTAATGTAATCAAGACGCTAATGACCTAAGTTGTCGACGCGTCTATAATTTACAATAAATAAAAAATAAAATTTAAATAGTGCTGATAGTTTTTGGGAAAATTTGACACTAAAAATGACCAGACACGTTCTGTGTGTCAGGTCCATAAATGTCCAATGTCCATCATTGAGCATTTTATTGTCCGGACAGTTTAGTGTGTGGACAATTAAATGTCCGGCAACACACTAAGTTCGTAGTTAATATATTTTTATCTGCTCGAACACTTGACAGATTTTTTAAAGTTTTAATAAGATTTTACTGTATTTACTATATATAATATATATAACTCAAAATACAAAGAGATTACATTAAAAAATCTTTTTTTTATGAGTTCGGTATTATTGAGTAATCAAAACTAATAATTAATACACGCAGGTAAATTTCAAGTTTCCAAAAAATATTTTTAAAAAATCCAACAGAAATAAAAGTATAGCGATTTTTAAAGTGGCCAAACTCTGTAAATTGAGAGATTGTATTTAAAAAAAAATCCCATACAGGTGGTACTCTAAAATTTCTTAGTAATTCCTAATAATTTAAGCTGACATTTTTTAATACTACAGCATATTTCGATTATACGCTAAATAAATATCAGTCATATATTTTACATAAAAACATGACGCCTACACGAGTTCAATTTTAACAATATTATTAAGTCTAATATTTATATTGTACAAAAACAAAATAGGAGGTAGCTTTATTTATAATTATTTTTAAAAAATAAGCAGACAAGCAATGTCAAGTATATTATTAAAACCAGAAGTCCGGACTATTCAGTTCACGTCTGGATTCCTCACCTGAAAATTGTTAGAGAGAATAAGTGAGAGTCATTCTGACTCACAAAACAACTGCATGCACATCATGTCATACTCCCCAGAACTACCTCAACACAGAGTGAGCAATATAATTAACAGGCAATCGATAGCATCACTTTTTTTATCGACTTAAAGTAATAAAATTGTAATAATAACAAATTGAAAATACGAATTGCTTTTAGATCATAACCCTAATGTAACATAACCCTAACAGTCAGTGGTCAAAAAAAAAATAAAATACTCACTTGAATCCACATCAAATACAATATTAATGTAATTCACATCATCTTTCAACTGGTGATAAGATTCATAACCTAAAAATAAAATAAAAAACTTCGTACCGTATTCAACTACCGAACAATTCACAAGTTTTGCATGTAACTATTAAAACATCAGTCCTTATAACAACTGAATAACTGCCCATTTAAGACAAGTGTTCAGTTGCTTTAAAAACATGATTTGTTTTGAAGATACAATTTAAAAAACAGTTGAATAGAAATTACCTTGTTTATGTGTCATTACTCTAATTTTCCGACAATTTACACGTTCAATTGTTGGCATCGGTGGTTCAACAACTTCATCCTTACTTCTATTGCGCGATCTCGGTTGCGGGCAAGGTAACGGCTCTAAGATTGTGCATTGTTCATTTCCGTGTTTGTTTATCCCCCATACAAACATAAACCGTAAAGTATATAAGCCTTCCACTTGTGCTGATTGAGTTAAACTCTCGGCACCAATGTCTATGTTCGCTGTACAAGTTACATCCCCACTTAAAGGACACACCTGCGAACATTTCAAATGCGTAAGAATTTGGATTTAGAGAATAAATCAATGTGTATTCAACGTGTGGTCGCATTGAAATGAAAATGGACTGTTTGTATGTTGTAATACGTCAGACCCGAATAAGATTGGTGAATGTCCAATGAAGCGGTACCTTACACGGCCACCAAAAAATAGAAACCTATAAGTAACACAATATTTTTTTAGACTCAATTAAAAAGAGTTAAAGAGAGGTCATTCAAAGAGTTCTCCGGTATCAAAACCATCTGGGCCTTCCTTAATCTAGCTACCTAGTTGTATCCTTATTAAGTCACAATTATAATCAATTGATTTTATAGACGTATTTGATATTCATAAGTTATAAAGAGGTACTCTATACTAGACTATATAATCAATGATATTTTTTTTTATTTAAGCAAATGGCAGTTCTAAAATTTGGTGAAGGTCAATAAAATTAAATACTTTCTCCGAATTTCTGGTCAAACTTTCCAAAGTTTCTCAAAATAAATAATAATTGTATCAGCCATTATTTTATAGTAATAAGTGCAATAGCACAATAACATCCATTACGCATATCTGCATTCTGAAGGTCATAACTGAAATAGTTGGTATAATTAAATCTTGATTCATTCGAATGACTACACAGAGACGTAGAGTACGGTGGTCGGTGACATTACAATTCATTTTCATTTCGGTGCTCCCAACTGCAATTGTGAACTTATTAATCAGATTATATGCAGTAATATAAACAAAAGAACTCACATCTAGGATTTCAATATCATAGTCGGCACAAAACGTAAACTTTATATTGTTCTCGGTGCAGATTTTTTTAGCTATACGATGGCAAAACTGTTCTGCATCAAACATTCGATGAACAAGCACGATACTAGTGCCTAATACTTCATTAGATACAAACTTCGGTACTACATCTAAATAATGTTCTTCACCAGAACTCCACGCCGTTACCATGGCTGGAGGTTCCACCGATACATTATCATCTACAAAATACGTTAAGTCAGTTAAAAATTAAATGAAAAACGCCAAAAAAATTAAGGTATACCTCTTGGGTTTTCTGAAACTTGCGATGAGCCGCATTCAAAATCCAAGTAACTGTATCGTCTAACAATTTCCTTAATCCATACAGGTTGTTCCCCAAATGAGGCTTTCAGTTTTTCGTCAACCATTAGCAAACCTTCAACTCCGTTTTCTGAGCCACTCATTCCGCTGGTAGTAAATTTTTCTGGAGAATCAGTTCTGGTCAGCATATCTGCTATGAATTCAGATATTCGCGGACTGGGAGGAATGTTATTAATCTGTCTTAATACCAATTTTGAATCATTGTCAGAGCAATCGCTATCGATGTGACTGGGGCTGTATATGTCGTATTTGTGGTTACTGGTTCCTATAGGAGATTTTCTACAGATTTGTGATGGAGACGATATTTTAGAATAAGCGTTACGGGAGCTAGAAGGTGAAAACGGACCAGTTCTAGTATTCGGAGAGAGAACGGGTGATCTAGGAGATGAACGGATTCCTGAACTACGAGGACTCAGAAAACAACCTCCAAGCTGTATGTCGGGTGAAATATTGGAACGAAAGCATCGCGAACTTTGAGCTTTACCGAAAATCCTTCGTTCATGTCTTAGCAATGTAAAAGGAACTATATTTTCACAATTGTCATCAGAAAATTCGTATTTCTTGTCGGCTAACCTTTTTTTACGGAACAGACTTAATTTCTCACACTTTTCATTCTCTTCCGTAAATTCGTACGCCTTTTCAGCCTTTTTAATATCAATTTTTGCTTTTTCCGCTGTCTTTTGGGATTTGTCATTTGTTGAGCTTTGAATCGAGGTGCTTAAATTACTAACATCTCTTCTACAATATTTCAATCGCGGTTTTAAAGTTGACGGTTCCGAAACACTGGTCGACGTCCAGTAACTCCGGGCCGTTACATTTAATGGATCACAAGTTATGTTTAACTCGTGAAACGGTTTGGAATAATCACTATTTTCCGTATCACAGTCACTAAAATCGGCGATGATATCGTTTACGATCTTATTTGCATTATATTCACAGTCTTGTTTAACACTGATGCTTTCGGATATGTCGCTGACATTATCCGGAAATGTGTTCATGCTAGCCGGCGTCGGTGCAGGAAACAGTTCTGAACCGGCCAATGAGTTCAATGAATTCGTTTTATGGATGTTACCTAACAGCGACGCCGTGTTAAGCGATACATTTAAGGCATAGAGGTAGTGGCCGGTGTTCAGTATCACATAATCGGGGTACGCCAAGCTGATGTGCGGCTTAAACACGGGGTGCGGCGGCATTATACTGAGCATTAGATCCACAATCACACCATGTTTCAGGCACTGTGAGGTAGGCGGCTGAACTAAGAAAGCATCTGCACCAACAGTATAATATTATTAATTGTTTTATATTAAAAGTTTGCTTTATTTCAAATTCATAAGAAAGGATCTAGTGTAGTAATATTAATCGATCCTTTCCCAAGCATAATTAATATTGTGTTCTGAGAAAACAGATCACATCTACATTTGAAGCTTTTACACAGCTGGCATCAAAAATTATAGAAAAAACCAGTTTCCGATAGTGTATCTTCTTTTTTTTTTTGTTACATTCATTGAACTGATTTATAAAATTTATTTGAAACATTCAACTTACCTTCGCTAATGATATTAGATGCGCCATTACAGTCTTTACATCTTTGCACAGAAGGCAATGAAACTATAGTCAGATAAGATTCAGACTTATGGCTCAAACTGCAACACAAACCCAATTAATAAATACTCTTATTTATTAAATTAGATAAATTGCAATGGAATAAATTTATATTGAAAATGCCTTATAAATCTAAATGGTTATATTCTTGGGCAGTGTTTGCTAAACTTCGACGTTTTATGTAGGTATCACTTTTGAGACCGAGCCTATCGGCTTACCATCAAATTAAAAAAAAATCCAAATCAACTTCGATTTAACTTTAGCTACAAGTACAACTTGTAATAGATAAGCTATAATAGGTAAACAGAAAAATTAAATGGCAGTCAAATTTGACATATTGAAATACAACGACTTTTTTTTGAAAACCCTCTTACTGCTGTGTACTACCCAAATTTCTTTGCGTACTACTGGTGGTACTTGATAATTCAATTTACAATATATTAATTCAGGGTAATAGAGACGTGTGATCCCATCTTTACGAAGACCTGTGATTCAATCACTGTGACCCTATCAATCATTGTTTTCGTTCATATAAATGGATCATCGCGAGCAGATCATTTCATTAATTGATCTGGTTTGATCCGGGTCTTACTATCATTGCAGGGTAATACTGAACTATAGTAGCATGTTAAATTACCTTGCACCGTATATGACTAGTTTATCCATATTGGTGGGCCACTGACATATTGTGATATCGAGCAGATCCAAATTCTTGCTATGTTTCAATACTCGGTATTCAGCTACAAGACGTAAAGGACGGCCTGGGACAAAGCTCCAAATGCTAAGCATATACATCAAACTAAATAGCTCTTGAAATGATAATCGTGATAGAAGGTTTCTTTCTGTCATTTCGTAATTTTGTGTGTTGTAGCTTAATAGAAAACGACCACATTGTGTCATTCCCATAAATACATGGTGACTGCAATAAAGAAAAATAGTGAGGGTGACGGTTTAAATTAATATAAACTCATTTCAAACGTTTCAAAATACTCACATAGCTGAATCATCGCGAGGTAAAAGATTAGCTAAACTATAAGTGCACCTTTCTGGTATCGTATTAAAAATTCTTTCATTTTTAGCTCTAGGGTTCCTTGCAATTCGACCATACAACTGAAACAATTCAAGTATATTTTTTAATTTATAAGATTGTTAACACGGACATTAATAGCTTAACGTTCATTCAACTTTAAATGGCTATTTAGTTTTTTTTTTTAAGTTAAATGCCACCTACAAAAAATCAGATCTGCATAAAATTTCCTCTGTACTTACCTGTCTATTAAATAATTTCTTTATTACACTATATTTTTCAGTTTCTACATTTTCTAACTGATCTGAAGATGTACCATAATAATCTAGTTCTAGTTCATCAACTTCAGAATTTTCTAAGCTAGAGTCAGTGTCAGTATCATCCGTATCCATGTTTTACTGTTGACTATTGTTAATGTTTATCTGTACATGGTCGTTTATCCTTCTTCAATCAAGGACATATTTGCTGTAAACATAAAATATTAGCAGCTTTGATTGCAGCACGTTACGCGACGCTAGCAGTTACCTCACACCTTCGACCATACACTAATGGACTCCTCAAGCTTAGCCGTGACGCGTAACGAAACCAACATCCAACGAATTTTTAACTCACTTTTGTGAACGTTTTATCAGTTCACTGTTCAGTCCTAATTAGTGCGTCGACATTTTAATTTATTTTATAACCCCTTTTCACAAACAAATGCACTTTCATTAGCACCGTCGATGTTTACAAATTACAGTTTTCAGATAACAATGTCATGCATTATGCAACAATGTTGCCATGAACATTTCTTTTTTTTTCATTTATAAATATTGCAATTGGACGTGGCTAACTGTTCTACGCAACAAAGGCCAACAAATCATATAATAAAAAAATATATATTGCAATGGACGTTAAACAATAAATAGGAGCTACAGGCTACTTTTGAGCTATCTATCTGCTTACTAATCTTGTCTTAAAAATGTTAGTACGATTATTTACGAATTACAATTTGAACTAATTATAAATATGTATTTTTTGTATTATTTTTTACTCGAATCGTGATCGACGGCTTGGCGGCCACTGGTTCATTGAACCAACTTTGAACTTGTTACGCGTTTTTCGACGATACAGTTTGAGCAATCCATAGTGTTAAGTGTATGGTCGAAGGGTTGGCTTTGGCTATCTTCCCATATAAATGTCAACGATATGTATCATGATCGTTCTTACCGACAATTCAATATTTAACAAGGAAACAACAATATTATTATAATAACCTCTAACAACACAAGAAATTGAACTTTCACAATAAAGTATTAAGATAATGAATAATATTTCTAAAAACATTGTTTCATATTATTATTTATTATACGACTCATAAGCCGATTATCCTTCTGTTTTTCTCATATTCTTGTAGATGTCAATACTTACCAAGAAAGCAGCGTCGATGACCCTGTTGGTAAAAAGTAGATTGATTAATACAGACAGGGATGTCCAATATGTGTCAACCACGGTCTTAAATGTCAAACAACTGTGTCTTCTGACATAGTTTTACAAGCTTTTTATTAACATTGCTTGTTAAGTTCAACCGAAGGCTGAAGGCCAGTTTTTAACCAACTTCAAAAAAAGGAGGAAGGTTCTCAAGTCGACGCGTATATTTGTTTTTTTTTTCTTTTTTTACGTATGACCACGCATAACTTTTGACAGGGTAGTTCGATTTTGATGATTCTTGTTTTATTGGATAGCCGATAGTGTATACCTCGAAGTTGGTTCCATATAAATTTTACTTAAATCGGTTCAGTAGTTCGGCTGATTTTATTAAAAGTGAATAACGGTGTGTGATTCCTTTAAGGTAAATGTCACTTTTGACACATCACACAGCGTACTTAAGAAGTCAGTTAAGTTTGTAAAAGTTAATCTACTGGCAAGCGACTAAACTACGTATTGTAAATCCACTAAAAAGTAAAAAATAAAATACTTTTTAACAAAAAAAACCTTCAAAAAACCACTAAAAAGAGGAAAATAATAAAACTTTGAGATCTGCGCCAATTTAATAAAATATGAAGTCAGTTAAAAAGAAGATATTAATGACTATACTATACTTTTTAACCGACTTCATATTTTATTAAATTGGCGCAGACCTCAAAGTTTTATCATTTTCCTTTTTTTGTGGCTTTTTTAAGGAGGTTTTTTTTGTTAAAAAGTTTTTTTTTTCGCCGAAGCTGCAGAGTTGTGTGTATGATTTAACTCTTAAGTAAAGTAATATTTTTTTGTTTTTATTTAATAATTTGGAGATTATTCAGTAAATTCGGCTTTGATAAAACTTTCGGCCTGATGGCTAATTTTGGAAGAAGCCGAATGCTTATCAAAATCGTCATACTAAAATCATACCAATTTGTGTAGCCCTGGTCTACACCATTGGTTTTTAATTGTATGCAGTTCCGAATAGTTAAAAATCGATCCGTGACAGTTGTGCAGAGATAATAAATAATGTGACTTGTAATATGGTTGTAAATGAATTGAATTTGAAAACGGTTATAAACTACGAATTGTAACGAAAGCTGCACAAATATTATCTGCCGTTGTGAGCAGAAAGCAAAGGGCCGACCAGAGATAATAGATACAAGGGCTCGACGAAGTGGTGGACTCGACAGCTGGCGCAGCTAGCGAAGTTGGTATTCACGTGGAACTACATAGAGGCATAGAGCTGAGTGGTTGATCGGTGTGCAGTGTGCAGC
This sequence comes from Mongoloraphidia duomilia, assembly GCA_039654895.1. Taxonomy (NCBI): domain Eukaryota; kingdom Metazoa; phylum Arthropoda; class Insecta; order Raphidioptera; family Raphidiidae; genus Mongoloraphidia; species Mongoloraphidia duomilia. The sequence goes on from CM077522.1 coordinate 14,768,385, forward strand.
AGTCAGCACGCATTTAGTCTCATTAGGAGGGCATAGGTGCAGTAAGCAGTTGTAGGTTGGCGCTGATCTTTATTTCGCGGAAGTGACTGTGTGTATTTTTATGTGCAAATGGTTTTGAAACGTATAGCTAATTTGTATCAATGATACAGTAATAGTTAGTATATAATTGATTGGCCATATTCAGTCGGGGCGTAGTGTTGTGTTGAGAATAACTCAAAATTAATATTAATTATGGATAGTCAAAGGAGTAGTGAAAACTGCAGTGGTTCTGTAACAAGTAATACAACAGAATCAAACGCGGGGTGTGGCTGCCCAAACAATATCTCAGTGCATATTACACCCACAACAGGCGGAAATTTCACCCTCACCGTCGAACCACAAAGTAGCGTCGATAATCTGAAGAAATTGGTATCAAAAAAACTTAAAGTACACAAAGAAAGAATATGTTTATTATATAGAGACAAGTAAGTTTCAGAGTTCTTTGTTCATTTTACATTCTATAAAATAATGAAAAAAAGAATAAAATAAAAATGCTATATTATGCCGCTCCTTGTTTGTCAACCTATGGCGTTTTACGGATATAGGCACACAAAGTATTCGGAATGTGAAAACAAGTTTAATGTGTTTTCAGTCGCCATTTTGTGGTGTTTTATTATTACCTGAGTTGTTTTTTTAATCGTTCTAGACAACTACGCGATGGTAATTTACAAGAAAATGGATTGGTGGACGGTTCCAGGTTAACCTTGTTGCCGAGTGTGGAAACGGGTCTTTTGGTAAGTTTCTACATTGATAAATCAGCACCTGTGCATGGTCACCTGGGTAACCAGGATAGAGCAGCGTTGTCGGCCACACGCTCTTCTGGGGGTCACTTGTTTAGTGGGTCGAAATAGCTGTGTTGTGTGCAAAGAAATAGCCTACTTGACTTACATTAATCTTCTTAATATTATCGTCTTATTGATTAACAGTTGTGTTTTATATAAAAATCACGCCAGATTTTCCCAGATCATGTGCATTTTTCAAAATCATAAGAAATGAACGAATATAAATGCCAAATTATCAACACGTTAGTAATATTGTGCGTCATTAAGAAATACGAAACATAGACCACGTGTAAACTAAAATATTATGTAGAACTTCGCGTTCAAATCAGAATCAAACTAGATATTTCCGTCCTAGATTTATTTTCAAAATAACACATTTCTTACTGTTTCTTCGTCGAATAATGAATATTATAAAAACTCAGTTGTACAGCTTTCTGAAATCAAAGACTATCGAACTAAGTTATTTTAAAAATTACTAAATTGTGAAATTTAACTAGTATAGGTATGTATCGGTAATGAAATTTGATGCCTATATTATAATAATTTATTTGTACTGCTTTGCTAAGCAGTTTTTATAAGCAGTAAAATGGTATTAAAACTAAACAATTCGATTTCTATTTAATTTGATAATATCTGGGTGCCGAGCTTTGCTCGGATGAGTTCAAAAAAAATAGTACTTGTATGCTGTGAGATATTATTTTCTCAAAATATTATTCCGAAACGAATTTATTTCTGAAACATAATTTAAATAATTGTTTCTGTTAAATATTTTAAATACCTGTGTATTTTTAAGCGTAAAAACTAAGTATCAACTTGAATCAAGCATTTTTTCCTGTAAATATTACTTAGGTCGCCATTTTCAAATCTACCGCCGTTATTGTTTTGTTGACTGAAGAGCTCGCAAAAACCGATTTTCATAGATTGAATATCTTGTAAAAATGTTCGAATCAGATGAAATTCTGCTTGCCCGTTGCCGTTTCAATAATCCATTTTTAAACATTGATACCAAATATCAACTTTATCGAAGTACTTTTTCTCTGTGATGTCATCTTAGCAACTTTCAGTAAATTTCAAATATTTTTTTTGCATAGAAGGTATCTACTGAAAAACTCACAAAAATCGATTTTCGAAGAAATAGAATTCATATTATATCTTTTAATAACAAACGTCAGACTATAAACCTGCAGCGCAAAACTTTTTTGCATGCATCTTCACCATAGTTTTTAAAAATCGATGTGTTTTGATATACTGCATGCCTGCGTCGCTAGAAGTGCGGCCCTTCGGGCCGCCGTGCAAATTTTTAAACAAAACTTTTTTGTATGTATCTTAACAATAGTTTTCAAAAATCGATGTGTTTTTACACAGACTCGCGGTGCCAGAAGTGCGGCGCTTCGGGCCGCCTATTTGTCATTATTTACATATTGTGCAAGACACTTCTTATATTAGTGTTCATTTACAGTTTTAACCCTTGTGATATATTATACAAAATCTATGTAGAAATAGGCTTCGAATCGATCTGACAATTGACCGAGTTATAAATAAAAAAACTCTTTTTTTTAATTGCTCCCCCTGGGACCAAGATTCCTACCTAGATCGATTTCTCGCCCCGAAAAATCCCCATTCTGTAAATTTCATCAAAATCGTTATTCTTTTTTGAGAAAAAAAAGTCTAGGTAAGATTATACGTCATACTAACGTACATAATATACATATTTTATATAGGTAATATAAAAATAACATACTTAGGTATCTATTTATTTAAATATTAGTTAAAACTACTTACATAATTACGTTTAGTTTTTATTTCTGTTATTCTTTACTATACAAATAGTTCACGGATTATTTTAAAATAAGTTAAAAATTCTGTCAGAGTATTTTGACATATAAATAATGAAAGTAGTTTGTTTTCTCCAAAGCCTACTCACGATATTACAATGTTTTGACAGGTCAAAAAACCGTTTTTAAAAATGATAAAATCGATAGGAAAACGAATTTTTCCAGGGATGAGACCTAGCTAAATCGATTTTTTGCCCCCCGAAACCCCTTTTCGGTAAATTTGATCAAAATCGTTAGAGCCGTTTTCGAGAAAATATTTATATAGATACATAGAAACATATATATATACAAGATTTACTCGTTTAATAATATAGGGGGATTTTATAAATAGGTATAAAATTTGAAATGAGTAATTTCGTACCTTCCCAGAAAATTATTTTCTTAATACCTATTTAAATATTAACGGGTGACGAAATCCTGTTTTAATCCTAATTTAAGGAATTTCTATAAGCGGGATCTGGGAGGAGCAGTTGCCCCCCCCCATGTTAAAAGAAAACTTGAACATTTCCACTTTTAACCTTGGCAAGAAGGTTTTTCCGATAAAAAAATATGATCAGAGCTTCTGAAATACAATATGAATGTGACTACTTATTTTCAGCTCGCTAAATCTTGCTCCTTTTCTCTCCGATTTATGTTAAGAGTCACTGAGCTAAAAGGTAATAGAGACGCTATACCGTATACAACTGCTTGTACAAAGTTGAAGCCAAGTCTGACGGCACAGGTCACAACAAACATGGCGACCAAACAGGGGATGGATATAAATATTATTCTTTTCTTCTTCAACTTACATATAAAATTTATGATGTCAATAAATATGGCGCTTGGCTTTACTTTTAAATGCTTGTAGCGTCTCTGTAACCTCTTAACTTGCAGTGGTTAGAGAAGTTAACCCGTGTAACTAGGGCTAAATATTACGCCCGACTACGGGCAGCTAGTTTCTATATAATGGCAAGTGAACATCTTAGCAGAACTTAGGTCTGACTCTGATGTATGGTTGATATGGAGTATGGACCACCCCTCCCCCAAATAATTAAGAAGCTGCGGTGTCCCCCAACGAGATTGCTAAATCTTGAAGATTTGATACATTTTTAGAGTGTTGGGTCTCCAAGTCACTATATGAATATTATGAAGTATTAGAAATACCTTGTATTTTTTATGTCCGTCTTGTAACTTCCTGTGTTTTAACACGACGCGTTTCAGTAACGAGTTGCTATCTTCAGGTGTGGTTAAATTTAATATTATAACGTGTTACGGAAACTCAATGTGTATTTTTTTTTAAAATTTAACCAAACCTGAAGATCGCAAGTCACAAGACGGACATCAAAAAATACAAGGTATTTCTAATACTTCATAATACTCAAAGATTTGTTTCAAGAGAAATAATCAATTTTCATTTCAATGAATTTTTAGATGACTGGTGAAGAAAGAAACTATTGTGAATTGAATTGTGTTTTAAAGACCACCAACAGCTAAGGTTATTTGGGCCTAGCACCAATTCATATTTTCAATTCATTATTTTTTTTTTTTAATAATAAATTGAAATCCAATTGACACTTTTACCAGCTCTCGGGCTAGAACCCGAGAACTGGGGACTTGTAATAGAGGAACCATAGCAACGCCATGTAAACAACAGCGCCGCTACACTCTTGGCTATTCTCAAGCCCAAAAAAAACTATTAATGAAAAAAAAATCAATAAAACTTGAAATTAACACTTTGCTTCTGTCACATTCACTTCTCTAATTTTTTTTTTGTTTAAACTCTCAAAGGATTTAGATAAGGGGCGTTCAATATTTGTGTAGACAATTCCATGAAATAATAATTAATTTTATCGGTTTTTGTTAGCTTTTTAAGGTCAAAGTTGTATTATGAACCGAGAAAGACTACACAGGGTGTCCCAAAATTGCTGGGACACAGAGCTACCACGTGTCAAAATAAGTCGATTGGACCCAATTTATTTATATACCAAAATGTACCGGTTGCCCGTGAGAAGAGTTCAAAGTGCAGTACATAACATTTTGTATATAAAATTTTGTATTACAATTTTATTAAACTTGTACTGGGAATATCTGTTAGCATTATTTAAGAAAATATTTTTTTCCTTCGGAACTATGCGGAATACGAAATTTTTACAAGAGTAACAAAATGAAGATAATTAATTCTTCTCGCTAAAAAAATTTGAGAACCGTATTAGCACCCCTAAGAAAGTTCTGAAAAAAATTTCAGGGGGTGAGGGTGGTTTTAACCCTTCTACAATTTCTTTTGGGTTTTTTTGATTACCGAAAGGAGAGTAATCCTCTAAAATGCACTTTTGTCAAATTTCATTCAATTTGTTTCACTCATTTCTGAACAGCGTACAAAAATGTGTTTTTTTATGTAAACTTTGAACTCTTCTCACGGGCAAACGGTACATTTTGGTATATAAATAAATTGGGTCCAATCGACTTATTTTGACCTCTACTACACGTGGTAGCTCTGTGTCCCAGCAATTTTGGGACACCCTGTATAATCATAATTAATTTATATATGAGCGTAAAGTTTCCATTCGGAGTAGAACAACTTTAATTTATTATCTTTAGTCAGACTTGTGAAAAGCTTCCCTCCCTAATTTTTTTTGCTCGAATGAAAAAATATTAGCTAAATTTAAAACAGAAAATTTAAATAAGTGCTGCTATTCGATATTTTTTGTTAACTTTTTAAAATCATAGGCTGGGTGCACACCAATTAAATAAACTGCCTTATGCAAAAACATTTTTGCATAATTGTGTATTAACATGCTTTTTTTAATTGGTGTCCCAGCCAAACATTGTCGAGCATCTATAATAATTTTACAATCAATCGATTCATTCTAATATATCGTATGTTAGATGTAATTACAATAGCTCGTACCAAGAACACTGCATAATGCTTATTATATATTATGTTTATCATAAACTGCCCTTTACCCGCTTATGTTAGCATCGGTTTTTACAGAAGCCTTATTTTAACGCGTTATAGCCGTATACAAAGTAATGTATGTTACCCTATTCTTTAATTTTGGATACCATTATACTAGTAGACAGCGTACCTAGTTTCATCAATATTCAATATATAAGTCTGGTACAGACAGACAAATATTCTGGAAACACGTTTTCTCAACCAGGTATGCAAAATATTAAAAAATAGAAAAGAAGTCCAGTTACTATTTTATATGTTAATATTGATAAGAGGTTAAGAACACCACTATCCAGTATTAGTGTACAGTGTACTGCACTACAATATTTAAGTATAGTGGTCTAATAAGAGGCCTCACCAGTTGTTCTATCTATAGTAAGCCAACCGTTAGGAGCGCTGGTGTCAGTGTTCAGCTGCAATATTGTGTACTGCACTCATAGGGTAAGTTCGGTTTTGAGCTCAGATCGATCTGAGTGCTCCAATGCGTTCGAATTTAACATTTATATGCTCTGAAAGATTTCTATCCTGCGTTCGGATTTAAAATCTGGAGGAGATTGAGCACGCTCTATGAGTTCCGAGGAAAGCGAGCGAGCAAGCAGATTTAACCAACTTCAGAGCATTCATTTTAAAAATGAGCGGAAACACTTGTTGTGAAAATGGATAAATTTCGAAGTTTATTTATATGAGGTAATTTTTCAATAGGTAAAAAGACACGAATAATATTTATTCAAAGAATAGTAATAACCAATAAGTCTATATCGCACAGAATGATTAAATAAAATATTTATTATATCTATGGGTCAAAAAAATCAACAACCGGTAGTACTATTAATTTTAAAATAAAGGAATGAAACGAAAAAAATTGTGAATTATGATTTATTATTATAACAATGTTGAATTAAATCAAAATGAGGAGCAATAAAGAATATATTTCGGCTTTAGTAATAAGAATTTAACTTGCTGGGGCCATTTTATTCTGACGTTTGGAAAAATCTGCTAGATTACGTTCGGAATTGTTTAGATGGCTCGATTTGCTCGCTTGTCACGTGACCAAAAATCTGTTCGCTCGGCGCGATCAATCGAGTGCAAAACCGAACTTACCCATAGTGTATTAAAAAGAGATAAAACATAAACAGTATGTCGAATCTTAAAGGTAGATATTGTAGATCATAGAATATAGACGATCGACAGCTGAGGTCATTAACGTCTCGAATCTTAAAGGCAGTGCCATGGATTACTATCAGTGGCGGCTGACATATAAGGGCTGGCAGGCTGCAGCACTGATAAATTTTCAGCAGTTATCAAAAAACAAATATTTATAAATTATAATTAAAATTTAAAACTTTGTATCTTATATTTTCAACTTAGATAATAATCATTAAATATTAAATCGCTTTATACGAATTCCGAATACCGCTCACAGTTTAAATTTTTATTTTCCGTCATTGATAAAATTAATGTATGCAATTACAGTGGTATTTGGTACGTACCTACTCATTTGATAATTTTTAATACAAATTGTCCGCTGAGCTTACGGAAATTAAAATCATAAAAATTAAAAACATATGCACAAAACGTAAGATAATCGCTCCGTTGGAGCGCGCTTTGTAAAAGCAGCGTATAGTTTTGAGAAATTTTATTTTCTTTTAATCTTTCTACAGCCATTAGCTCTAAAAGGCCACGAGCCGCCACTGATTACTATACTAATTTCCGATTTTAAAGGCAATTCTAAATATCTTTCCTTAGTATTTATAGTCATACTTTTTAAACGATGTAAAATTTTCATAAGGACTTCCACCTATTTTTACACACGCTTTCATGAATTTTTGACGCAAAATAAATAATTATCCTGACTCGAGATTTATACAAATTTGATCCAAATTAAAAGTGAATGTGTAACACTTGAAGGCCAGTTATTTTAAAGTAAATAAAAATCAAATTAACACCTTGTTAGTAACGTAAAGGATAATAAATACAATATATAACTTGTTAATCAATACCTCCACCATATTTCCACTTAAATCCACTGTTGCGTTACGTTACTACGTATAATATTGTTTATGCATGCATAATGTGTTCAGAGACTTGGTTGGATTCATTAACTTGCATTGTCCGACTTCGTTTTTTATAGACGGGCCAGTGAACGCTACATACTTAACGGCGTTCGCCGTTCTGACAATCTCGGCTATTTCAAGTCCCCCAACTGTTTTAGTTAAAACGTACTTTTTGTGATCCATTATCACAAGTTCTTTTATCAGCGTATTTTAATTAACAAAGGCTATATCTTGGCCCAACTCATTTCAATAAGAAATCGTATAAGTACAGCTAGAAAACGTATATCGAGTTTTACATAACAAGGGTTTAGCTTACGAGATTTATGTGGTATTATAATATATTTTAATTAATTAAAGCTAGGTGTGTCCCGGTCTAACTGTTGGCTCCAAATTCGATAAGAAACTATAAAAGTACGACTGGACAGCCAAATCTGAGGTAATTTTTTTCAAACTTATCAATAATACTTCAATATCAGTGTGTAAAATAACGGGACCTGTTTAATTTTGTTTTCTCGCGTTTATTTCTGTATTGTATGATACCTAGAACTTGTTTCCAACATTTTTATCTGTCTGTCTATACCAGTATAATTCGAGAACGGCTGAACCGATTTTGATGAAACTATGTAACACTGTCAACTGGTATTTAAACGTAAAATAAGTATAATAAACTTTTTAATGTGAAAATATCTTTACTGACCCTCCCGCCAACATTTGCCAGAGTGACTCCGTGAAATGTTACAGAAGTGACGCAAAATTCCACTGTCAATAATATTACACCGGCCTTGGTCGGGTCACTTTTTGAGGTAGCTGTCATCGTATTTGAATCGGAATGTTATACATCCCTTGAGAGTACGGGACTCATGTTTTTTATTGGAGTACGTATACAGATTGTATCAAATTAAAGCTGTGTATAGGACGTTCTGTGTGTAAGATAGAGATCGATATAAAGCAATAAGTAAGAAAGAGATAAATGATCGCTAATAGGAAGTTACTGTAAGACCACTGAAATTATTGATAAAATCACAAAACAAAAATGACGCTATTAGGTTGTATGGGTATTATTTATTTACAGTAACTACAGAAACTTCCCATTAGCGATCATTTATTTCGTTCTTAGTTATTGCTTTATATATCGATCTCTATCTTACACACATACCGCCCTATGCACAGCTGTAATTTAATACAATCTGTATATAGGGTAACTGGTAAAAAGATCGACATTAGCGATTATTCTTTTAGCCGCGGATTCAACAACGCGACTATCGCGAACTATGTTTTTATGTGTGATTGCCTATAATCGCGACTAGTCACTTTATTTATTTATTTATTTATTGTAAATTATAGACGCGTCGACAACTTAGGTCTCGACAAGTCACAGGGACTGGCTGCTGCACACTCGATCGCGCGGCTAAATCGCGGATGTGTAAAGAATTGAGGAATTGCGTACAAAATAGACAAGGCGACAGGCGTCTAGGTGCAGACCCCGTCTTTCGATTTAAAGCGGCAGGCATGCTGCGTGTACCCCCCGCGTACGTTTTTTAGAGATTTCCCCCCCTGCACCCCACCCGTTTACATCCCGCAACAAACGTCATTGCACTAATATCCCCCGCGAGGAACTGAAAGTGCGCACCCCGCTTAGTTTAATTGTACGATAAGAAAAATAAAGACAATAAAATATATCAAGTGGAATATGAATTAGTTGTAAAAAACAAAAGTTATGGCGCCCACGGGGTTCGAACCAGCGATCTTCTGCGTCCAAAGTGAACGTTATACGTAAACTGATCTATCGTAGCCGCTTGATGTACATCTGTTTTATTGTATATCATGTATCGGTTAGACCGCAGCTTTAAATCTATGTCAAAAAATTGATTGACTTTTATAGAAAGAATTAGATTACAAGCACCTGAAGTTTTCAATCTGATTTTGTGAACATTAACGCCTGTCTTAAAGCATACCTGTTGAACATTTTCTACATACAAATTTATCCATTTTTTAATCGCTATCAACTATCCATATTAGTACAGAGTTCACTTGTTAGTTGTTACGTTCGTTTAGTGTGTGTGTCAAACTACATCAATTAGATACGGTATTCGACCAATTAAAAAGAACCCTGACTGCAGGGCCTAGTCGCTTGTGCTGTGAACGAGTATGGCGAAGGCCTGGAGCATTGCAGAGGATAAAGCGAAAGGAGATTGATCTCGGCAGGCCGCAATGCGAAGCATGTGTCCCAAAAATCGATGGTGGTAAAGGGTTCGTAAACGGCCTAGTCGATTGTGCTGGAAATCGTTAATGTGAAAGGGATCTTTGATTTCGAAGAGTATCGAGAAAAAAGATTAATCTCGACTTGATATAATATGTAGTTGTTTTATTGCTACCTTGTGTTTGCAAAATTTTTGCAGTTGTTTCTTGTAAGAAATACGGCCGGTCCATTGAACAGACTCTGAAGTCTGAATATATGTATCCATTTGTCTTTATTTGTTTAGCGTTTCAAGTATTTACGATTGTCCAAGGCCTACACTATAATGTCCAAGACTGATGTGCTCGATACAAAGATGCATCAGGTCTTATAGGATGCAGTTTTTTTCCAGATAATATAATAAGAAACTGTATTTAAACTTGGATGATCAAATTCTCAAGTGTTTCTCATCGCAATCAACTGTTAAAACTCGGTTACCTATTGTCAGTTAGTCATTTCACTTTGAAATTTAATGCATTGCCGGGCTCTGGATTCTAAATACGAATCCATATTTTCGGTTTGTTATTGTTTTTAATAATAAACTGCAAAATCTACTCTTGAGATCAGCCGAGATCATAGAGATGCCGTTGTTTATATAGTGTTTCCAGGCCTCGTTTATTACGAACTCCAAGTTCCCAAGCTCTGTATGTTTATCTGTTTGTATAAGCATCAATTGAGAGCGGCTGGACCGATTGTAATATAACTTGGTACACTATTTTTTAATACTCTGCTTTTTTTAATGATCTAGGACGTATAATGTATATCGCTCAAAAAAAAATTGCAGATAAAATCGTCAAGATAATTTCTACGAAAAAAATGAGCATAGAGTCTATTGTTTTTATTTATTTATTGTAGATTATAAACGCGTCTTAAACATAGAGTCTAGACTTCATTTTCAAATTCACTTTGAACATCTTCAAAAGGTATAATACAATATCCAAACTAATATAAATGCGAAAGTATGTTTGTTACCTCTTCACGGCTTAACCACTGAACCAATTTCGATGAAAATTGGTAAAGAGATTCCTTGAAGCCTGACAAAAGACATAGGCTGCTTTTTATCCAGGAAAATTGTTCCCGAGGGAGAGCATTCAAGCCATGCATCCACATTACTGTGCTTACCTGTGGTGTTGAAAGATGTCATGAATTGATTCTTTCTACGTTTCCCCATAGTTACGCATCATGTATTTGCAAAGACTGTATTTGTGTATTTTGTAAAACAGATTATTGCATTTTTAACTTTCAAAATAGGCATTAAATTCATAGCACCTGGGCGAAGCCGGACTGAGCAGTTTATAGTGTGTGTGTTTTAAAGACCACCAACAGCTAAGGTTATTTGGGCCCAGCACCAATTCCTATTTTCAATTCATTATTATTTTTTTTTTAATAATAAATTGAAAATCCAATTGACACTTTTACCAGCTCTCGTCTAGAACCCGGGAACTGGGGACATGTAATAGAGGAACCATAGCAACGCCATGTAAACAACAGCATTGCTAAACGCTCGGCTATTCTCAAGCCCAGTTTATAGTGTATTTTATGTATCTTATTATCTTATTGAGAAGATTTTTATTATGCATTCTGTGAAACAGTTAACAATTTCGGTAAAATGTGTTTTTGTATATAAATTTAACCGTTTCTACTGTTGTTTATACATTTCCAGGGCTGTCAGGTATTCGAAATAAAATAAAAAAAAGTAATAAATTATTGGATCTACAGAATGTGGTTCAAATATTGTACTTGAAAATGTGTATCAAATAGTTTGATGGGATTAAATATGTCACAATACCCTGCCTAATTTTAGTGTTTATTAGAAACAATTTTACTTTTGTTTGCTGTGTGACCCAGACAAGTTCCAAAAATAGTAAAAATCGTACTTTTGATTTGGTTTGTAAACGAAATGTTAAAAATGCCGCACAATTGTTTCTCATCATTCGTGTATTTTAACTTAACTATGAAAAGTCCGATAGGATCAAAAGTAAACATTTATTCTACAAATTAGCAAAAAAGTCACCGAATATCGAAAATATATTAGTACCTACTAAAATTCTATTAGCAGAGATCAAATTGGAGATTTTTTCTTTCTTTTCAGAATTCAAAACAATCGTATTTTTTTGATTATCAGTTTTTATTGGTTGTATATATCCTTATTTTGCTATTTTTTTAATTTCCTAAGAAGCCAAAGACGTAGACCCTGAGACATAAATATGAAACACAACGGTGCCTCTTAACCGGTGGTTCGTGGAGAATTTGTATTCATATATTTAAATACTTGTTACACTTCAGGTTTTAACACGCTTATATTAGCTTCACCTGTATGTTTGCATGCTTGCGGGCTTGTGTGTTTGTCAGTTTGTAACCGACTTCTTTGAACTTGATTTTGACCAACTTTGAACGGTCAGATTTAGTTTAAACTTTGCACACTTATCAAGGACCGACGACAATACAATAATTCCATAAGTTTGTCCCATTATCCTGACCAGGATCTCCAGGACTAAAAAAAAAAAGCAAAAAACTTCAGATTGAACTGAAACTTTGCACACTTATCAAGGACCGATTACAATACAATAATTCCATAAGTTTGTCCCATTATCCTGACCAGGAACTCCAGGACTAAAAAGCAAAAATAAATTATAATTTAAAAAAACTAAAAAACACGCTTTAATGAATTAAAAAGTAAAAAATAATTAATTTTATTGTAAAAAAGCGTGGGGTGCTTTGTATCATATTTTCATACTACCCCACGCTTTTTTACAATAAAATTAATTATTTTTTACTTTTTAGTTCATTAAAGCGTGTTTTTTAGTTTTTTTAAATTATAATTTTTTAATGGGTTGTTGGAAAGTGGTTTTCAGAAATTGATGTTGTACGAGACTTTTCAAGTAACCACCTCTAGCTGAGTTTTTTTCCACCAAGTGCCAAGAGATTCCAACTCTGTTGTGTATCTACAGCCAAAAACGAGTTAACCCTCGCTTTACAAGACAACTAAGATACCCAGAAAACACTCTGGGCTGGAGATATTCTTGCAAGTCTCCTGACTCCTACACCTCCATAGATATTTCTCTCTCTCGAAGACCGATAGTTGAAATTCCGAGGATTAATGTTTTCTTTCATTTTTTTTCTAAATTATCTCCCCTTTACAGATATATTTTCAAAAATTACTAAAGCGCAGTGCCCGATTGTATCAAATAGATCAAATGAAGATGTTTCCTCTATTTTTATTTTAATATTATCGAAAATAAAAATTAAAGCAAAATGATGTAAAACTATGAAAGAATAATAATTATTAAGATATTATCTTAATTTTGAGTGACGTAACGTGCCAAGAACTGTCAAACTGAGCACTCGGGCGTGCAGAAAGATGACGTCACTGTCAACAGTTTAAAAGCCTATTTCTTCGTATTAACGCATTTTAAAAAAAATTCACAAATAATTTTGTTTTGGCCTATATTTTATTATAACTGAAGAAAATGTTGCGTTTGGAAGATATGGGAACTTCTCCATTGTTTTTTTCCTCGATGCTCGATCAGTCCGCGGTTATCAAAATGTTGGAAACTGCTGCAATAAGGTACATCTATCTGCTGTGGATAAATATCTGTTCTTTGCAACAAAATGGCTGGCGGTATACCTACTAAACTCGGAGTACGGCAACAGCAGATTCCTACTAAATGCTATATACCTAACTGTTAATGGGCCGGTGTATTTTCGACCTAGCGGTCCGCCCGTCGCGTATTGGGCATCGTGTATTGTATTCACATCTCATCTCTATCGACGCACAACACAAAATATACAGTGTGTGCGACTACACTAGCGTGAAAATAAACTGTTAAATAATTTTTAGTTAACACGTAAAGGTCAGTTTACACACATCACTAGCGTATCCGTGCCGTGTCAGTTCAGTATCATTGACGTCCGTTCTATATCAGTTATATCTATTCACACATAATCCGTACAATGTCTTCAGTGATTTCGTCATTCATTTTATTTAACGTCCCATTTACAATCAAATAAAACGTCAGTGGAAACTACAAAAATATCGTTGACAACGATATAAATTATCACGGCACGGATACTGAAGGGAAAAAAACGCCACTGTGCCGGATGTGTGTAAACGTGTTCGTTTAAATTAAAGGCGCCAATGTTATTTTCCATTGATACTGATACACGTTCACGGCACTGATGGGTGTGTAAATTGGCCTGAGCACTGCGTCACATTTTTTTTATTTTTGAAGATAAACTTCTATAGTGAGGGTAATTTCGTGAAGTAATGAACGAAAAAGCGACATGATAAAGATTAGATTAAGCAGGATAAAGCACAATAAATGATTGACGCACAATTTATGTTCTACATAACATTAACGCGTTTGGCTGGTACTGACATCTATGGTTGGGTAGGCAAAATAGTCGAGAAGTTAAGAGTATATCTCTTCTCTTATGCAAATTATTAAATTGTCGTGAAAAAAAAAGAATTATTACAAATTGCAATCAGGATAGATTCTAATCCATAAGCGCTGATAGGAGGGGATATTCCGTGCTCCATTGAAGTTACAGTATTTTCAAAAATAAGCTTGATGAGGCTCTAGTCACATCCATACGTCAACAGCGCAGATAAGTGGGGGTGTCAGAAGATCTTTTTTATTTTTTTAGTCTAAATCATAGTTCTAAAAATTACAAAATTAATTACGCAAGAATTTTTGAAATATCTTTAAAAACATTACTGAGTATAAACAGGCGTTAACTAAATATTTAAAAAGTAGGTTTTTGAAAGTATTGTAGTTAGGTATCTCACCAAAAAGTTGTATACTTTTATTATTTGTAATATTTATTATCTTTTTTCACACCGCTGTACAAATAGGTAGGTAGACGCACTGTTAACCCATGGGTACGCATTTAGGTAGCGCATTATAGAATGCTTCTTATGTAGATTTCGTTTTTTTATGACAATCGCGAATGATACTGAAATAGAATTGTTAATACGCGTTTATACTAAAGCTTGTTTTAATTGTTACTGAAGTATTATCTACTTTTCAAATTAAAAAAATGTAAAAAGCACAAAATGATATTTGCATTACAGCGATTTCCAGTTTATACCTGCAGATATTTTTAGATTAGAAGCTAGATAGTTTACAAACACCACCTGTAGTCAGTGGTTGATCATCCCACGCCCATAGCAACATATGGGCAAGAGGGGGCATTGCCCCCTGACGCGTTTTTGAAAGAAAAAAAAAAACGAAAAAACAAAAATATCCACACACCTCACTGAATTTCGGCGCATGATAATTATGATTATCCGTACTACCACCTATCGGACTATGCTGAATAGACTCAGCGCTGGATTTACACTAGGGGCTAGTGCCCAGGGCGGCAAATTTTCAGAGGTGGCAAAATTTTGAACGTGAAAACATTAATAAATTAAAATAAATAAAATACTTTTTCTCATTATTAAGAATGTGTGTAAAATTACGAATACTGCAGTTTTATTTACAAAATTGTGAAAAAAACTTCAGTGTGGGGCGGTATTTTTCACGGTGCCCCAGGGCGGCACTTAGGGTAAATCCGGCTCTGTGTATAGTAGATAGACTGATAGGCACAACTACAAGAGATATTAAAAAAAAACTTCAAATTCATAACTTTTATTTGCACCCTCACGGAAAACCGAGTTGCTACGGGTGAGTATCATTCTATACGTGCAGGAAGCTTGCGCTCGGGGCTTCAAAAAACCAAAAAGAAAATTCCTTATTTAACGTTTTGATTAAAAAAACTGCATACATTTTAAAATTAAATAAAAACTTAAGAAACTTCACAGTTTTTATAACGGTTAAGTTTCGCACAACACAGTGCAGTGGCTTCGTCAGACAAAGATTATTGTTCTTCCACTTACCTATTTCCAGTTTAAACAAACAGATACATGCTTAATACAGATTTAAAATAAATATTGTCATTTTATTTAACAACCAAATATTTTTTGTTACAGACGCAAAGACCAGAACTGAGCGTAATGCAGGCTTTAGAATCATTAAATGATAGTCAAGTAAGTATTATTTATAATAAAACTAGAAAAGACATAGCTTTTGCTAATATGCCAAAACCCAAATTTAATTATTATAAAATTTATTAAAACGATCGTTTGGGTCACATAATCTGACCATGATCAGTCAAAAAGCTGTTAATGCCTACTGCCTAGCAGCCTAATTAATAAAATTGACCGTTCAATAGACTTGATGAAAATGAATAATTAAATCATTTTAGATGTTAAGAATCTGTTTTGATTAAAAAACAGAAATGTAGTGATCCTGATAATATTGGAAGAAAACGACTCAAAACTGGCTTAATAAATGCAATAAAACAGTATTTGCTTCTTAATTAGATCCTTAAGCCACTTTTGAGTCATTTTCTTCCTAAATCATTTTAGTTTGTGTATTTTAAAAAATCAAATAAAGAAAGATAAATTAATATATTCTTAAATCCCATTTTGGAGTCATTGACATCTAAGCAGAATGTCTTTCAGCTTAGATTTCACGCGGGCATTACAAAAATACAAGATGACAAAAAAAACTGCTTCTAATAATTTAGAAGAAATAAAAAACAATTCATAACGAGAATGGAAAACAAGACACGATAAGGTTACTAACAAATTGATGATCATATTGTTGTGGCGTTTTGCGTCAGCTCTACATTGTCGTCACACAGTCACAATATATTTTTGTTTTGGTTTATATGAACTACGTTCAAGGGAATAAACCAGTTTAATTGAATTTTTACTCTCATTGTGAACATATTATTTATTGTCTTTTATTATGTTTTATTAATTTACCAATTTTATTTTTATGTAATTTTATTTTATTTTAATGTATCAGCGGACTATTTAGTCCTTTACATCATAGGTATTACCAATTGGTAATAATTACTTAGATAATTACATTGTAAATTAGTGTAAATAAAGTACTCAATAACATCCTTCATAGTAGCCTAAAGACACGTTTAAGCCTCTTCAAAGTAAATATAAAGTTGGGTTCATCAATGTCAGAAAGAATAGAGAGCGAAAATTTATTATTCTTTATATGTTTTCAGATAAATGACTTCCTATCAGGAAAAGCCCCGCTAAATCTAACAATGCGGTTGGGCGACCACATGATGTTGATCCAGCTTCAGTTGAGTACAGTGAGCACAGCTGGAGGCAGCAGTACAAGTACATCATCACCAAGTAAGGCTCGTACACGCATCTCCCGCGACACGAATCGTCAAGTCCTTATTTCAAACTTAGCAAGTGCATTGTCCGTCTCGAGTAAAGAAGAAATTAAAACTAAAACGTCAGCTACAACGCAAACAGCTACCATATCGGCACCAGTATCGGCCGGTCCCATTCAGTCATTGTCAGATCTAGCGTCACGTCCCACCGTTCCCGTTCCGACAGCTGCACGTATCCCTCAATCGCGTCCCACCGCCGGCACCTCGTCTGCCGACCCAATAGCAGCCGGACTCACGTCTTGTCTGTGCCATAGTTTGGCGCCGCCCTGTACATGTCCGTCCGCTGCCGCTGCTTCGATCACACCGGCTGAATTACCAGCTGACGCGATAGTAACGGCCGCGGCTTCTGAGACTGCCGCTAGTGTCGTGTCTCCAACGACGTCGCCTCAGATCGCACAGAGACTGGATCCGCGCGCTCTCGCTCAGGCTTCCAGGAATCTAACGCAAACGCTGAGACAACTGTCGTCAGAAGTTTTGAGTTCGCGTGAACTCGAGGCGCGTTCTCAAGGAGCTATCATTGAATCGATGCAACATCACGGGCGTGGCGTCTATTCTGGAACGTTTAGTGGGACCCTGAATCCTGCTCTTCAAGATAGTCGCGGAAGACCGCGTAGGGACATTTCTACCATAGTGCATATTTTAAACGATTTACTCTGCGCGACACCTGCGGTTCGGAGACCGCAAACAGCTTCGAGTCCATCGTCAAAGACTTCGCCTTGCGAATGCGCGAGATGCAGCAGACGGTGTGCATATGGAGAATGTGAAGGTCATTCGGGTCCATGTTTGAATACGACTGGCATTGGGGGAATGTCTTTAGCAGATGAATCTGATCCGACAGCCGTGCAGAATTCGCGCACGCGTGGAAAACTTGAACAGTTAAGATTGGTCATGGGAGAACGGCGTGAACGTAGACGTTTACGTAAACAGAAATTACAACCGTATAGTTTACCGGGGGCGACAGAAACTTCAACCAGCACGGATACTGTATCAGCGTGAATGTAATAACACCATGTTTTAGATGATTCTTCGGTGGCGAAGTGTTATATATTTAGTTAGAAATGAAATGTACCAATATAGTTTGTTTAAATTTTGGATTCACAGGTCTGCTGGTGGAATTTGTTAGAGGTTAGTTTATTGCAAACAATAGAATGTAGGGAAAAATGAAGGTTAATTGTTATGTTTTTGTTTGTAATTATCTGGATTGATTTGAATCCATAAGTGTTAGTCAGAGGCTAGGAATATTTATTGACAGCGGTAAATTTAAGGCTCTATAACTTCATTACTAAATTACAGATTCCCTTTTTGTATTAAACATCATTCTGCTGATATTCAGAAACTGTGGTAAAAGATAGAAATATATTATATATTATTTTTTTAGAAAGATTGTACATCTTTTTATTTTTTAAATTATATCTAACTTGCCGACTTCCACCGAGATCATGAAATAGTCAATTCTCTTATTTGACTCAAATTGTGAATAGTATATCAAATTTCACAATATTCTGAAATCAAATTATATATAGCTTATTTATATCGAGCCTTAATAGTAAGTTAATGATTTTTTATATTTTTGTTTTTGTTAATATACTTTAAATTTAAAAAGTGGTTAACATTTTTGTTTTTATAGTTTTGATTTTGAAGTGACGTCATTGATAAAATTAATAGAACTATTTAATTACTTTAGAAGACAATGAGTTAATTTTATTTAATCGTTAAAGAAAAGTTTACGTTATGTACTGGAAGTTATTTAAAGTTCCTGTATTACAAAGTACTTCGCCACCGCCAATAATTATGTTATCGGGACGTAACTGAAAGTACTGCAAAGAATGAGACAGTTTAGTTACTATAATATTAAATGAAGTGAATCTGATAAGAAGTATATATTTAGGTTTTTTTAAAAACAAAACTAAAATAATTATTGTTTATTATTTTTGTTAAGTAAATACATAGATCTCTCTCTTTTACGGCTAGTTTCACAACACTTTTTAAAGCCTCTAAAAATTTAAAGTAACTTTTAATTAAAAAAAAATAAATTGTTTCACATAGTGATTAAAATTGATTCCAAAGTTAAAGGTAATTGTAAAAAAGTAAACAATTTTGTTTTAAATAAACCTCAGTTGTCGAACGTCTGCAATTTACAATCACAAAAAATAAAAAGCAAGATGATTTCGTAACATCATCAATCAATAATGAGCAATGATATTAACAAAATATCGGTAATTAAAACTTTTCAAAGGGTTTTCAAGTATATATTTTAAGTAATTATTATTGCAGTATCAAATCCCAGTGCTAGTTTAGCTCTTATTGAAATTTTTAATTATTGATGTACAATGTGCTGCAAGAATTGCGTGATAAATCCAAGATATATCGCGTTATATTAATATCTTGGAACGCACGACATAATTTTGCTTTTAAATTTACGTTTTTTCTTGCTTCTAAGTTTAACTCTTGTCTGACAAATTCGACTCCTTGTAGTCTTTTGAACGAAATAAAATAATAATAACAGTGAAATATTATTTTTTTTTAAATTTTTGTAACTCCCATTTTGCAAAAATAAAACGGTCAGTGTTACGATTTACAATGCCATCACCATTACAACCTTTAGAAAAAAAAGAAGAAAAGAAATAGATTCAATAACTTTAAAGTTGCAGTTGTGAAACTAGTCGTCACAAGTCGTATTTGTTATGTTTTGTTTCTTTTTATGTATATCTCGTAACTATAAAATATTATAAGCACAAAAAAAGTTCTAAATAAAAATGGCATTATCAATGCTTTCATACAATTACTAAAAACTTATGCGTAAATAAAGCGAATTCGTAGCAACATGTCATTTTGTTTTATTTGCTAATCAACGTATTAATCATGTATTAATACCATCTTGATCTATAAATCAACCATTTTGATACCAAGTAGCGTGATAAATGTAGTGAACAAGGGCTTGAGAATGCCGAGCGTGTAGCAATGCTGTTGTTTACATGGCGTTGCTATGGTTCCTCTATTACAAGTTTCCGGGTTCTATCCCGAGAGCTGGTAAAAATGTCTATTGGATTTTCAATTTATTATTAAAAAAAAAATAATGAATTGAAAATATGAATTGGTGCTAGGCCCAAATAACCTTAGTCTTGGTGGTCTTTTAAACACACACAATTTAAAATTTTGGACTGAGGCTTGAAGCTATTTTGGAGTGGGCTTAGCCCCCTCTTCCACCGTCAATGGTTGTATTAAATTAGTAACACTTTCAGCCATCTTCCGCAATTAAGTTCAATTTTAACACAACTGGAAAAACAGGAACAGTCATATTTTTTTCTTATTGGAAAGATATTACTTCAATGCGTTGACCTCCACAAGGTCAGTCGACAGCTATAGATAAAACATTTTTAAAAGTGTAACTTCTTATGCGAGTTCACTGTTCAGGTTGTTTAGTTTGCGTTAAATATTTAACGCTAACGGTGAAACCATGGCTACGACAAACAATTAACAAATAATATATTATTATGTAAAACATTTTAAGGTAATTGTCGTGCTACAATAACATCCAAAAGTTTCGTTCATAATATGCTGTAAAACAATAAATAAGTATAGTGTTAAATGTAAAAAAAAAATTGTTAGAGATTGTACCTAAACTGTTGTTCACATAGTAACACATATCTCACTTAGCTTGTTCGCTTGGATTATATAAAAATGTCAATCTTTTCTCATAAATTGTTGAACTTTGCGTTATTATATCTCAACAATAAAAAGGTCAATAATTTTTGGATTTTCTATTTTAAACTCAGAACAAAAACATCAATGAACAGTTAGTTTTTTGAAAATTTCTGACTTACTTTTTTTTTTAAATTAAAAAACTTGTCAAAAACACCTTTCCTATGCTCTCCGTGTTAATTATCCGAACTTTAATTAAGTTTATCTCGAGTTAGAGATGGTCAATCAACTTCAAATTTTAATGGTATTTGTGTTATAGTATCCTTAATGACTACACGAAAATTTAGAATTTTCTGACACTATGCCCATAGCACGACAACTACCTTAACAATTAATTTTTATTCTTGTATATTATTTTGACTCTATATAGGTACCAACTTTGGTAAAATAAAATAAAACTAGCGAATATTAGTAGGGTTCCGCCAATATATTAAAATGCAAAAAAAAATTCAGTTACGCTTTGTTACTATACCACAGGAAATATCCCTCCCCGGGAGAAATTCTCCCCCTGCGAAGCGAAGCCGGGCTGGTGGTGTTTATAATATTAGTAAGATTCCGCCAATACGCTTATTTTTTCCGACTTAATTAATCGACAAATATCAACATAACATTAGCCAATTTGCACAAAATATTCATAAATTATATACCTAAACCTTCCTCGTGAGTCAGTCAATCTATTGGCGAAAACCGAATGAAAATCCCCACAGTAGTTTCTGAGATTAGCGCGAACATAAATACAGAAAGACATGGCGGGGGACTTTAATTTATAATATGTAGTGATCATTTATCTAGCTATTCTGTAAATGTCAATTTATGACTTTTAGATGCAGATGTTGCGTAAGTTTCACTTTTGTAGTGTGTAGTGTAAACAACGTCACTGTTTGTCGAACGGCGTTTATACAGTTCGGCCGAAATGTAAAACTTTGCCCCAGACATTCCAGATCTAACTAGAACACTGTAGGACGTAATGTAGATTTTGCGTAAGTTTCAGTTCTGTAGTGTGTAGTGTGAACTTTACGGTCTTA
This sequence comes from Mongoloraphidia duomilia, assembly GCA_039654895.1. NCBI lineage: Eukaryota > Metazoa > Arthropoda > Insecta > Raphidioptera > Raphidiidae > Mongoloraphidia > Mongoloraphidia duomilia. The sequence goes on from CM077522.1 coordinate 14,790,238, forward strand.
TAAGTAAACTGTAATCTAAATTTTACGGTACAACCTTCGAGTATTGCATAAGAAGTTACACTTTCACTGAGTGTCGAGACACACATTTTTTTTTCTTATTATAACAATATTACACTTCGATACGTTGACCTCCACAAGTCACAAGGTCAGTCGACAGCTGTATAGATAGAATTTTTATCTTTCTGCTTTGTACAATACAGGTGTAATTACTTATTTATTCCTTCAATAGTACGTGTTTGAAAAACAAGAATATAAGATAGTTAACAATTAGATTAACAATCAATATTGTTATTACTTCCTATACTGTACAAATTCACTATTTTAGTGAAATTAACATAAGGACATCAGACGATATTAATCGACATAACATGCCCTTATTAATTATTGTAGAAAGGCTACATAAGAAAAATTTAAATGCACCGCCGGGAATCGAACCCGGAACACCCAATATCGCGTCGGGCAAGTTTTCCAGTTACTCCACGGTGCCCATGGCGTACACTTAATCGTTTCTTATATATAGCACAAATACACCGCAAGTCCACAAACTGCGAGAGCTAATATTATTTTTATTTTTATAACAACACTACAATGAATGTTGCTTTTCTCAAAATAGGCCGGATATGCCTAGTAATAATTTCAATTATTTGCGAGAAAATTACTTACAGTATCTTATTTAGTTAACAATTAGATTAACAATCAATATTGTTATTACTTCCTATACTGTACAAATTCACTATTTTAGTGAAATTAACATAAGGACATCAGACGATATTAATCGACATAACATGCCCTTATTAATTATTGTATTAGTTAGACGTTTCGCCTTTTTAGGCATCTTCAGTAATTCTAGAATGATACATATTAAAGATATATACCTTAAATTGGAATAGTTTTATTACAGCATATTGAAAATAGAGATAAATGAAAGAATCAGATTCAAAATACTTACAATTTCACCCTTATAAAAATTGTAAGTATTTTGAATCTGATTCTTTCATTTACGTATCTCTATTTTCAATATGCTGTACATGCATTTACAATTTCTTTCTTCCGAGCGAAAGAAACAAAAGAAATTAGAAAAAGGTAGGCAACTTGTTAGCACAGAAGTTGAACAAGTTATCAACCATCGCTCCGTATTAAGTTACATAGGTAAAGAAACATTTCGACTATATTCTGAACTTATTGAGAAAAATCATGGAAAACATTAACAAGATAGCCAGTGAAGGATTTGCTCAGTGAAATGAAAAAATCCTATGCCACATCTGTCTCCATTATTCGATAGGATTTGAACCTGGCTCCTTCATTCCCTTGATAAAGTTTGACCAGGCCGCAGGGATGGCGAACCTTTTTACATCTACGTGCCAATTTTTTTCAAAAAATGTTCAATGTGGTCATGACGTCCCATCAAGCACCTAAAGAAATTTAATGGGCAAAAAAATTATGCGAACATATTTCGATAATGTATTGTCTTGACTTGTGTCGATGTCATAATACTTATATTATGTTATTTGAATGATAGTCAAATTTTTTCGACAGCATCTAACATACTTTTAATTATTTTGATTGTATATCAATCAATGCCGTGCCGACAATATTCTGTCAAGTGCCACCCATGGCACGCGTTCCGTAGGACTAGGGTAGACTTTCATATTCAATATTTTTTGCAGTAAAGACATAAAAGAAAAATGTAAGCAGAATTTAATGTTTTATTTTAAAACAAAATATTTCAAACGTTAAGTGAACATGTTAAATTCAAAGCTTGCTTAATAATACAGCGTATTTTTATGAATTACTGTATTAATAAGCAAACTTTCCATTTCAACAATTTTTATATTTTTAGCATTTGACGCGCTAATCTCAGGAGCTACTAGTCCGATTTGAAATTTTTTTTTGTTAGATAGCCCGTTTTTTAAGGAAGGTTATAGGCTATTCGAGTTTTTTTAAAGTCAACCCCAAAGGGGGCAAAACGGACGTGTAGGATTTTTTGACTATCTATACTAATATTATAAATTGTAGGCAAGTACGCGAAGCGAGAACAACGACAGGCGACTTCGCTTCGCAGGGGAAGAATTTTTCGCGGGGGGGGGGGGGATAAATCATACATTTTTATCTCTGGGACTATTGAATTAATTCTAAAAATTCTTTCATTAATAGAAAACTACACTATCCCTGAGTGATATAGGCTATATTTTATTTTGAAAAATTACTTGCGAGGGGGGATAATTCCTGTGGGATAGTAACAAAACGTAACTCTGAAATTCTTTTGCATTTTAGCGTATAGGTGGAATCTTATACTAATATTATAAACACCAACAGAGCCCGACTTCGTTTCGCAGGGGGGAAATTTATCGCGGGATGGGGGTAATAAATCATAAATTCTTAGCACCCGGGCGAGACCGCTAGTAAGGAATAAACGTAAAATTTAAGATATTCCAAAATCGTTACGTTTCTTCCACCATATTTTCATAACTTCCACCATATATACGTAACTTCCACAATTTTATTTAAAAAAATTCTAAGGCGTCTGTTTTTCTGTATTATTTTATTGAAATGAAGCTGATTTAAATACTTAAATAATTCTAGTTTTAGCTAAGCATCCTTCTGAACGCGATTACGTAACTTGTGGTTAAACAGCTTTCTCTAAAAATTAACTTCTAAAGATGTAAAAGTTTTTTGAGGTCAAAAATTAAAAAAGGCGTATAGCAAATTTTTTATCGACTCGTCGGGATAATTCCACATCATGGTTCCAAGTTCCGAGTGTCAAAGCTCAACACATGTGTGTGTATGGGTGCGTTCGGCAGATGTCGTTCAAGTTCGTTAGGGAGGAGAAAAGCCGATCAAAGGTCTAGACGACGTCCGTCGCACTAAATTTAAATCACCGTCGTCGTCATCAACCCGAAGCACGATTCACTTAATTATAATATAATTAATGTGATAATTAATTTAGTTAGGTAATGATACAGAGCGTTTATAGTTCAATCTAACAGAAGAGTGGCGATCGTTCGTCGATTGTCAACTATACATCGTTGATCCGACGCCTACTGAGACCGTCGCGGCGCGCGAGCTAAAAACGGTGCGGCGGACATTTTATATATGTATAAATCTATCTCTTTCTATTGTGCACAGCGTGAAATAGTGTACAATTTGTAGATAGTAATCGAATTAAATTGTAACAGTGGAGTTTCTAATAAATCGTCTAGTGTTTTGTTTCTTACACTGTACAAACAAATGAACGTGCTTTATTTTTGTTTGCGGCGTGGATGTATACTGTTAGTCGATTGTTTTTAGTTATTTCATAACGGGATTCGTACGTAAAATGAATGAAATGCATTAGTGGTAGACTGCCCGATATTGATTAAGCTGTTTTACACTAGAGAAGTGAAATCTAGAATACTATATTGTATTATAGGTATTACTCGTTGAAATAAATACCTACATATAAATAATAGTATTAAAACGGGATCGTGGAAGCATGTCGTACAAATACATGTAGAGTAATCATTCTGATATATCTATAGCTAGGCGCTGACCTACTATATATATTGTTTATTACTTATATTTTGTCATTTGTATATATTGTTGAATAAATTGTGAGTGAAAATGATTGTGGAAAACGCGATAGCGAAAACATCGGCAGGAAAATTTATTCTTGAAACGAAATATGGGGAAAGGTGAATTAGGTATTTCCTAAAAGGTACGTTCATTTATTATATATCTGTAGTCGCAAGGAAGAGTAGTTTATACCGGATTTTTAATTTTTTGCCCCCTATATTTTAGGAGTTTTTAACTCTATTTTATATACCTGATATGTAAAATATTTATTCTTTACATAAAATTGAAGAAAAATTTAAATTGCATTTTGAACTGACTTATGCACTCTTCAATGGGCGCGTAGGTTATACTATGTAATCTATTTTTTGCTTCACCAAAAAGACATAACACTGTCTTGAAATATTTATTTACTACACGATAGTTGTTAACGGCAAATTAAAGGAAATTCATTCACCAAAATCCAAAGTACATTTTACGTTGTCATTAATAATAATCTAAAATCTGACTTAATCTATTTTGCCTTATGACCACAGATATTACCTACATATTATTATTATTATTGTTATTATATACGGGTCAAAGCCCACTTTGAAAGCTACTATACATAATTACCATATTATAAGTTTATATTTGATTGTCTACATTGAAAAAAAATGTAGCTTCATTTTTAGAGCAAAATATTATATGAGTAAATATAAAGTATATTTTAAATTTATAAATTTGAGATAAGCATTCAACAAATAAGATACCTACGTTTAATCAATATTTTTTTTTGTAACTGATAAATTTATTTTGCAGAAGAATGTATATTTTCCAAACATAAATCAATAAAAATTTTAACTTATAAAACTTTAAAATCATCAGAGCATTAAGTATGTAGGTACTTCATTTGAAGAAGATTAAAAGAAATGTAAAGTTAAAAATGTTAATCTGGCCTGCAAGTAATATTTTAGGTGAAAAATTAAACTCAGTTATATCGGCGATCGGCGTGTATTAAGCATAGGTATTGACAAGGAGAATTTGATGAGCATACAAACATAATATATCTTTCGACTTACAATAAGACTTAAAAGAGCCATTTTTTGCAGCTTTCGTCATAAAGTAGCAGAAATATAGAAGAGCATACAGTGAAACTTGGCTTATTTGAAGAGATTGCAAAATTTCTCTTGTAAAAATCGTGTAACGTGAAATAAAAGATATGCATTAAATCGCATGAAAACCAAATCATTAATCAAAAATAGTTTGTTTTCGTTAATTTGCAGTAACCGAAATCGTTATAAAATAGTATATTGTGTGACTAGTGTGCTAAATACATCTTTATACGCCAGGCGCGATATTTTCAGCAAAAGTAGTAAGCGAGCACACACGAGCCGAACACTATACTTTATATAACACATGAATGGTTTTAGAATTTAATTGAATTAAAAAAAACAGTTACATAATGGTTCATTATGTAACTAGTTACATAATGGTTCATTATGTAACTAGTTACATAATGGTTCATTATGCAACTGTTTTTTCATTATAGCACTGAAAAGCGTTGCATAATGAATCATTATGTAACTAGTTACAAACTGTTACATAATGAACCATTATAGCACTGAAAAGCGTTACATAATGGTCACTAGTCAATAAACGGCTATTTAAGGTTCGCAAAACAGATACGAAAAAACACTAAAAGCGTACATGTGTTATATAAACTCATTTTGTATCAAAATGCTCAATTCGAAAAAATTTGAAAGTTCAATTTCCAAGAGAGTTGATATGAGGTTCAGGTTGGCATGATTTGTATGTATGGTAGTCGGAAAGCCTGAATGTAACCATTGAAATATTTTGACAATCGAGAGTTGCATGTTTCATAATAATGCCAAAATTTTAAATACAATTATTCTTCGGACTTTGATCATCTATCTATCTATATCTATATTATATATTATACAGCGTGATTTACACCAGGAGGCGAAAAATTAAAATTCGTGTTCAGGAAAAAAATGTGAAATAATTTTTTCCGATCGGCCTTTGTTTTGGAGATATCGATGCATGAAGTTTTCTGAACTTATTTAATTTTTGTCCATCAAATGTTTAGTAAGCCATGGAAATTGCTTGGAAACAAGAGACTTATTTACTAATAATTGTTGACAATAGTTAGTCAAATCTTTGCGTGCTGCTCTTGATTTTTCGTGAAAAACAAAAATAATGTCTTCATATTTTTGACAAAAATTTTATATTTTTTTTACACTAAAATCAAAAGCTACACGCAAAGTATTTGACTAGCTATTGTCAGCAATTAGTAAATAAGACTTTTGTTTCTAAGCAATTTCCATGGCTTACTATAATTTTTATGGACAAAAATTAAATAAGTTCAGAAAACTTCTTGCATCGATATCTCCAAAACAAAGGCCGATCGTAAAAAAATTATTTCGCATTTTTTACTGAAAACTAAATCCTGAACACAGATTTTCAGTTTTCGCCTCCTGGTGTAAATCACCTGTATAAAAGTCAATGTGTGTGTGTGGTTTATGGAGTCCTAAACCGTTCAACCGATTGCGATGAAACTTTGGTGAGTCGTTGTGTACACGCCGGGGAAGGTTTCTGAATTATAAAATTGTCTGGTCCGGCATCGCCCGAGGCGGAACCACTAGATTACCGTTCATGGTGGAAGTACGTGTATATATGGCGGAGGGGCAAATGTTTAATCTTTAATTTATTAATATATAAATTCTTAGAACTCGGGAAATTTCTAGTACCCGGGCGAAGCCGGGACCGAGCCGCTAGTATATTATATAGGACTGTGCAATAATATGAAAATTTCAAAAACAGTATAATGAAAATTATCCTCCAGCTTCTTGGCTGGAATTCAATTGTCCTGCTGATCCTCACTTCCAGTTTCCACCAATTATTATTACTTCATGATTTCTGCATTAAATTTTTTATGATTTACAATGTTATAAAAAAATTAAAAACTGACACTATCTCTTCATATACAGTATGTAAACCGGTAAGCTGCACATAGGGAAATTAGAATTGGGAAAAAATGAATGGATCAGAGTGAGCCATGACTCATAATGTACGTTATTATATAAAGTTGCTATGGTTTTTTTAGTGTTTTTATTTTAGTTTCAATTATTTTTATTTTAATTGCCGTTTAAATGTCAAAAAAAAAATAAAAATAATTGAAACCAAAATAAAAACACTAAAATAACCATGGCAACCCTTTATAAATACGTACATTATGAGTCACGGCTCACTCTGATCCATTCATTTTTTCCCAATGCTAATTTCCTTATGTGCAGCTTACCTGTTTACATACTGTATACTAAATATAGTTTGCAATTTTTTTTTGGTAATTGTGTTTTAAAGACCACCAACAGCTAAGGTTATTTGGGCCTAGCACCAATTCATATTTTCAATTCATTATTTTTTTTTTTTTTTAATATTAAATTGAAAATCCAATTGACACTTTTACCAGCTCTCGGGCTAGAACCCGAGAACTGGGGACTTGTAATAGAGGAACCATAGCAACGCCATGTAAACAACAGCGCCGCTACACTCTCGGCTATTCTCAAGCCCTAATATAGTTTGCAGTAAACATTTATAAGTTTATAACTATTAATGTTTTCGTCTATCTTATTTAAATGACTACGCTCCGCTACTGTATAGTCAACATGAAAAGGATTTTGATAATTAAATAACATAAAATATTGTTAAAAATGTCTGGTTTTCTGTTCGTTTCCAGTTTTCATAAAGTGAATTCAAGGAGGCATTTTTTTCCGTTCAGTTTCCTTGCAATGCAAATGTAGTTTAATAATAGAGTATTCCAGCCCCCTTCGCCTTTTACATATCGCCCCATAGATATACTTATATAAAAGGGGTGTAACAGGAAGTTATGTACACATTTTCAAGTGAATAGATGAGGTCAAAAATGAAAAAAACAGTTCTGGAAGACATATTTTTAACCTAAAATGGTTAATCAGCAGTTTATTTCAAATTTTCAATGTAGGTAATAAAAATGCACAAATATTTGTATTATTTTCAAACGAAATTTTAATTAGGCATTAGAATTAGTAAAAAATATCGTAATTAAAAAAAACGGTCTGACACAACTAGGATTAACTTTCGCCATATTGGAGTAGGTTCCTATATAAAGTAACAAACGACTAGGCCTTGCAGTCAGGATCCATTTTGATTGGTCGAATACCCCAACTTGATGTCGTTTGATACACACAAACGCACCTAAACGAACGTAACAACTAACTATTGAACTCTGTATATTAATATGGATAGTTGATAGCGATTAAAAAATGGGTTTTGTATGTGGAGAATGTTCAAACACATATTCTTCAAGACAGGCATTAATGTTCACAAAATTAGAATGAAAACTTCAGGTAAGGCTTGTATTCTAATTCTTTCTATAAAAGTCGATTAATTTTTTGACATTTCAAAATAAAACCAAATTTAATTTTATTATTTGAGATATTAGGATGTCCAAAATTTATACAATGACAGTGTTCTTGAGAAATTGGAAAAGAAAGATAAATTTTAATTAAGTTTTATTTTGAAATGTCAGAAAATTGATCGATTTTATAGAATGAATTAGATTACAAGCCTTACCTGAAGTTTTCAATCTAATTTTGTGAACATTAATGTCTTACTCTTGAAGAATATGTGTTTGAACATTCTCCACATACAAAACCCATTTTTTAATCCATATTAGTATACTGAGTTCACTAGTTAGTTGTTACGTTCGTTTAGGTGTGTCTCTGTGTGTCAAACGATATCAAGATAGGGTATTCGACCAATCAGAATGGTCCCTGACTGCAGGGCCTAGTCGCTTGTTATAAAGTACAACACCTCTAGAGCCCCCCACTCTCAATTTTATAGAGGAAACTAGTCGCGCCATCCAACACACTGGTACTAAATAATTATCTGTAAAATTTAATCAAAATCGTTAGAGCCGTTTTCAAGAAAAATATTTTTCAATTATTTTCCGGTTTTAGGAACCCATTTTCCCCACATTTAAGCTAGGACAGACTTCGCCCTGAGGTGTGACCGTCCTGAACACTCATGCAAAATTTAAACAAAATTGAATATCAAGCAATAGAGTACCGTCGATCATAGATATAATTAACTGAATTAAAATTTAACCTGTTATATTTTGCTACTAAAGTAATTCACGACTTGAGTTTACTGGAACTTTTTATTTATTTTAACAGCCATCTTAGAAGTCTGGGCGTAATTCTGTTACACTTTAAAATTAAAATCGTTAAATTTTGCTATTAAAGCAATTTACGACTTGAGTCTACTTGTCGAGCATCTATAATCTACAATATCTATCTTGAGTCTACTGGAACTTTTCATTCATTTTGGCAACCATCTTCAAAGTTTGGGCATAACTTTCTGTTACACTCTGTGTATTTTAAGGAAAGAGTTTGAGACGTAGAGTTAAGGAAACCGGGACGTGTTTTCTATCTCTTTTTCTTTTATATCTACTTACAACATTTAGAATGCCGTCTCTTTTGCTTTAAACCGGAAAATGCACATATAACGTTACGTGCGAACAGTTTGAACGAATTGAGAACGCTGAAAAACTGAACAGTTAACCCGTTTTACACGAATTCTCCTTTTATATCAGAACTTTCAAAAAACCCGGGAAAAAGATGAAAAAGATAAATCAACAGACTTTTCAGTAGGTAGCTGTATTTAACACATGCACTAGGTACACAAATTAAAAATAGTAGATTGTATATCTAGTGGCGTAATGAGGTACATTACTGACGACTAGTGATAGTATGTTACAACGAGTGACAGCGAGTTTTAATTAGTCACATGAGTCATAATAAATAATAAATTATAACTAATTACTAATTATTACTACTAATTATTGTTACAAAACTGTTTTCTAAGTTGGCGGAATAAATATTTATTTACTGTACTGACTGATAGCACGACTCACCATTCACTGATTCCCGATTGCGTAACACCGTCGACTTATTGATTCAACACGACACGCTCCTGTTTATATACCTGCGTGCGGTGTACGCTCAGTGCGTCCTCGTATCCTCTAGCGTTGTCTGGAATCTTCGATACCATTCCACGCTTCACTACTGTGACCTTTCTTTCTCGTGGTTTCTATTGGAGGCAGTGGCGTAACATCTTGGGATTTGCTACAGTATTATGAAATGATGATGAATGCCGGTCAGTGTATATTATACCTACAATAATATCGTTTAAGTATCGTATAAGGGTTTTCTGACAAATTCCAATAAAATTTTCCAATTTAAAAATTATTTTGAAAAATGACTTTGGAGCACGGAAGTCATTTATAAGTTCCCTATATATTGATTTTCTACTGTTTTGTTGTCAAATTAAACGATTTAATAATTGTGAACATTATTCACACCTCCCGGGTATGATCGATATTTAATACCTATGTCCTATAATATAAGCCATCCATATTGGAAGGCAATTGTTTTCAGTTCATTGCTTTAATCTGTGTCGGTCGATGGTCTATGACCGGGGCAGACGTGGGAGTGGATTGCAGCCATGGCTGTATGACAAAGGACTTTACTTCGGAAACAACAAAAGACTAAAGGTGAGGGTGCAAGGTTACATCCACAGTGAAGATAGGTTAAGAGTCTTCTTTAAAAAGCCGTTAAAAACACCAGTAACAATATTCTAAACAATAATGTATTTTTCCTTTATTTTAAAGAAGAAATGTATGTCAATGCATTTATACTCCACGAGCTTTTGCCTGCGGCTTAACTAGCGGGAACGTTGACTTTGCCCACATATTCGCTTGCGCTAGAATCGATTTTAAAGAAAACTCTATCTTAAACCGAACGTAGTCGGGTATAAAATACTTTTTAGGTTGGGTACTTATCAACAGTGTCCAGCTTTCCTCAAAATTAATCCCGTCGTTTTCGAGTAACGCCGGCACAAACAGACATACAAAATTATTTCTTGATCTTAATAATTGCAAAATTAATTTCTACTGATGGTAAAAATAGCAAAAACGGAACAAATAAAAAAAATATTTATTTAACCAATTATGCAACAAATTAATTTCTACGTTAAATCATATACAAGTACGTATATTTTTTTATTCTTTTCGAACGAATTCTTTTGACTCGTACGGAATTTGAACGAGCTCCACCTCGACAACTGTCAACTGAATAACAAGGACAATCCCCACCGACGCCGCTATTTTGACACATAGCAGACACATGTTCGTACTTACTGTGCATACGTTTGTACACTACTGTACCCAAGAAACCGACCTATTCTCGTTAAGTGAATGTTTCTAGCCCGTCCTCTCCTGCGCCTTACTATTTTCAACCGTTACACCGAATATTTTTCGGATAGTATGAATCATCACCTTCAAAATGGTTACTTATTCATTCTGTTATGATACGACGGCGGTTTATTAAAAAGAGACCGGAAGGAGCCACTTTTTTATATATCCGCCAGGAAATTTCAACCAACCATTGTGTAAGGCTATTAACGACCTTTCATTTCATATGTCACTCATCTCGTTATTTTATACCGAGGGGTTTCACGCATTCGACTCTGGGACTACCTATATCTTGTTGAGATTACAAGCGTGATGGTAGTTGACCAGTCTATACATAACTAATATCGTACGAATATTCAGTCGAGCAGCGCATCAAATACCCACTGACCACTAACGATAGAATCTGGATTCTTACGTTCTTCTCCATACTGATCAGGGTTCAAATTATTTACCAAAACCACATAAACAAAATTATATACTTTCGGCGATTTTGGGTTAAAAGCGATTAGGGTTATGGCAATAAAGTTTCACTTGCACCGCGGTGTCATAAAACTGCACCCTAGTTTTTTCCTTGGAACGAAAGTACGTTGAAGGAATTTCGCTAATATTTTGTGTTTTTTTCGTGTGTTTCTTGTGCACTACTGTACGTAGTTTATATACATAATATATTATAGCGTAATTTATAGCGAGCAGTGTGAAAAACGATGTGGATACAAGCATTTGCTAGTAACGGCAGACTTCGGAGAACGCTATGAGATATAGAGATTGCCATCTTAGATATAGCTTTGAATAGTAGCATCGAAAGGGCCTCATAATCTATCAGCAAACAATAATATATACCGTATGACAGAAAAATGTTTTATGTTCTGTAAAACTGTAAAACAATGTGTTCGAGATATCACTTTCAAATAGGGTTAGTATTCAAACATGGCGGAATCCGCGGGTTTTCGACCGCACGATTTGAACCGCGGAAAAATATACAGTCGGGGTGAGCGTGCGGATATGCAGAAGAGGGGCGAGGTTACACACACCTCATTTCAAAGATGGAAGTCGAAGAAGCAATGTGTTTGTATTTGTTGACAAATGACACGTCCGAAATGCATGGCCTCCTTAAGTGAACTATAAAAACAAAAGGCTTTTGTGTTTTGTATAAGTAATTTTAAAACTGCTACAATAAGAGAAGCCTTGATATTTTAACCTTTTCATTTTCGTACAATATCGCAAAAGAGATCGGTACAAAACAAGTAATGAAGAAACGCGGAAATTTCAATTTTAAATAATGTCATTTCCGCAGCAGGGATTAAAGTCTGTCACCATAAAACGAGAAGCTGTTTTCCATTAGCTGCAGCAAGTAAAGGTAATTAAAAATAGAAACGTCTTTTCTTATTATTCTTTGAAATGTAAATTTTTATTTCAAGATATTTTTATGACAACAATTATGTGGTATTACTGAACTCCAGGAGAGAAAATGTAATTTTCTGTTCTCTAAGAATGGGTGTTCTAGAAAGAAAATTTTTAATTGAACATAAGGAGTGCTTTGGTCGGTTTTCAAAGGTGTTAATGAGCCATTTTTCCGAGAGTAGTTCCTTCAATTATCCACAAGAGGCAGCACTTGTAGGTACAAACATTATTTATTCCCTAATAGTGGCGTGCCATTTTAGTGGTATAACTTAATTATTAAATTAATTAAATAGTTAAATTATACCACTAAAATGACACGACACTAATGAGGAATAAATAATGTTTGTACCTATCACAAGTGCTGCCTCTCGTGGATAATTGAAGTAACTACTCTCAGGAAAATGGCTCATTCAGTGCCTCGAAATGGTATACTATGTACTAAATACTATGAATACGTTTGCAATACCATAGTAACCTCCACTTACTACTTACTTCCTATTACACCATTTCGCCATATTCAGCCCATAAATACTGTAAATCCATTTGGAAGGTCCCAAACATTTAAAAATCTAAAAATGTAATAAATATTTTTACCAATAATTAAGATGATCTTAGCAGTTGATGCACATTTTCTTTTTGTTTTAAATAATAAAACGTTTAAAAATAGTTTTATTTATGCTTTTTTGTCGCTCCGGCGATTTTGAAGCCTTCTTGTACCTACGCCTTGATCTGTCCCTGTTTTCACTAAATTCTAATTTGGACAAAATTCATGAGGGCTAATAGACTTTTTTCTACCATCTGATAGCGCCTCTGGCAAGTGAAGTATCTGCATTCAATTATTTAACGGCTAAATCCCAGTTTTGTATTTATTTAATTATTTATTCCTTAATAATGGATAAATGAAGAATGACTAAACAGAAACCGTTAATCTCTAAACCACTCTAAACGTTTTACATACTTTACTTGCCACTAGCGCTATCTGACGAATAAAAATATGGCAGCCCTCATTCACAAAGTGTTTCGCCAATAATATCAACAAGTACACGTATAGGCATATCTATTAATTAAGTTAAAGTGTAAAAATGTATAAAACGGGAAGTGGTAAAAATGGAAAATAGTAATGGTGCGAATGGCGTCTGTTATGACATAATGTCGAGAAACAGACGTTAAACGCATTATTATTATTGTAACGTTTCCTGAGCATTCGCACTAAATTTTAACTTTACATTGTACATTAATGATTTTTATCTATTTACATTTCAAGTGGGTACTTTTAAATTTTTTTTTATGCATAAATCTCAATAAGTTCTCGTGATATGTGGTTCATCCCAGCTTTAATCTTCTGATATCAGCGTATCTAAAATTTAAATCCCTTCATTTTTGTATGCGCAAAATACGATAAAAATTTATACCAAAAGCCGCCCACCGTAAATAAGGGATTAAGGTTCCGCTATTCGGAGTTAATACTTATCACTCATCAATTGACACAATAATTAAATTGTTTCGTATGGCCGTAATATTGATTGGCATACTAATAATTAATTAACCTCAGGAATTGCTTTAAATATTATGTTTCAGTTGATTACGATAATGTGTATTGGAGATTTTATTTATTTAACCAAAAGATAAAAATAACCTTTTTGGAGTATTTTGACTTAGTAATTCAGTGCCTGATTTTAATCATTTGAAAAATCGTAAAAAACATTCGATGAAATTTCGTAAATACCTATTATTACCTAAGTACATGCTTTTAAATTTAGAAAATTCAAATTTACCATAAGGATAAAAAAATATATCAATAAAAAACTTACCAGTTTCCATTAAGCTGATAATCTGAAAAAGAAAATATTTTTGATTAGTCTTTTTAATTATTTGATAATTTTAATAAAAAAAAAATAATATTTTTGTTTAATAGGTATATGTAAAAAATCGTTTCGTGTTTACAATCTTAAAATTATTCTTCCCTTAAATGTTTTGGGGTAATTTACATTTACGAAATCTCACATATTTAGATTAGACCAACTGTACCCGCGGCTTTGCTTGCCCTCGATTCATACATAATAGGATTCTGCTCCTTCTTGGTGACCTAACATGATGATTTGTATATTAAAAGTTAATAATATTTCATCGAAATTGATGCAGCAGTTCTTGAGTTATAAGCAAACAAACATACAGACAAAACTTTCTCGACAACGCGATATTTCTACTTGGCATCAATTATAAAGACTATTCGTAACGGAATTTTGTGAAAATTAGAAAATTGCAGACTAATTTTCTCTTGGTTTTATTATAACATACAATGTGGAAGTTTAGTCTGGAACAATCCATATAAAAAAATCCCAGATCATCTACGGTCAAATTCCTCGGACACGTCAACCTTATTTTTTTAACGCGCATCTTTTTTCATGGTCGTCTTTTTACCTCCACACCTTCCTGATATGACGTCATCGCCTTTTTACTTCCCACCTCTACTATGGTAGAGAAGTAATGGATTTAGTCCGAAAAAAATATTTCGAGATTTTAACAGATTTTCACGTTTTGAGACCCTAGCAATCGTTTAAGATCATTTTCTGACTGATGTCTGTATGTGTGTGTGTGTGTATGTGTGTGTGTATGTATGTGGTCAATTTTTCGCTTTCGATATCGTAAAAACGGAACAACATACGGCCATGTCGATTGTTCTATTGTGTTTATCAGCCTTTAACTTAGATCTGATTAAATTTTGAGTCAAATCGGTTTAGTGGATCCTGAGATATTAAAAAAAAAACGTTCTCAATGTCACGTATTAACATAGGTAAAAAAAATATAAATGAATTCTAGATGTTATAATATAAAAAAAATGTAAATATTTTTTTTCCCTAAAATGTTCAGTTTTCGAGAAAAAAAATATTTTACTAAAAAAAATAAAAATTGTACGTAAATCAAGGTAACCATGATTTTTGCTATATTAAGCTAGCCACTAAACAAACAAGCCGTGAGGTGGGTCGTTTATTAGGACTAAAGTGCGACCCTTGAGGTCCAAACGACGAACTTCCCAGTTTGATAAATATTTAATAATAATAATTAAATTAGGTATTACACAGAAAAGTAATCATTTTAATCATTAAAACATAATTATTATTTATTTTTAACAATAATTAAAAAAAGAAAAAAAAAAAAAAACGGCTGAACCGATTTCTATAAAATTTATGTCGGATTAAAATGACGTTAACACGCCTCGATTGACACCCTTACGAAGTCGATATAATTTTTCATTCGCGAGATATTGTATAAAATCTACTTTTTTGGAGGTTATTTGGTTAAGAAAAAAGAACGGCTGAACCGATTTTGAAAAAATTTCTTTCAGATCATATTTACGTTAATACGTGTCGATTGGCACCCCAACGTAGTCGATATCATTTTTCATTCTCGAGATTTCGTCTTAGAAAGAAATGGACACATACATACGTAAGTACGTACGTACACACACACACACACACATACACACACACAGACATCTTTCTAAAAGTAGTGTAAAAATAGTGTAGTGACCTTGAAACATACAAATTTTTTTTCCTTTTTGATTTCGATTTTCGGACCCATTACAATAACTTCCAATGGGAAGTTAAAAAGAGGGCCATGCTTTTTTTCAAAGAATAAAAAAGAGTGTTTTTTTTTTGCAAATATTTACTAGGTGGGAAGTATAGGACTGGTCATCAGTTGAATTTTTTTAATGGCACCTAATTCTAATGCTATATGAATCACAGCTATATTATATTAGAAACTATTAAAAATAATAAAAGCAAATATAATAACTTGTCAATAACTTATCACATTCTATTAGAATATAATACTTTAATGCAGTAAGCTATAATTTGATTGTTGCGTTGACACCAAGAAGTGGATAGTGGCAGGTCGTTTAATTTTCTCTAAACACTGTATTGCATTGAGCGTACACGAGGATACAGAGAGGGTGTGTGCAGGGTTGAAATTGATTACATTCGAGACTATGGACACTTTTCAGTTGTCTCTGGAGAAGACAAATCCGTAAAGTTATTAATTTAGCTCGTTAAGCCGCGAACAAACATTTACAGGTTGTCACAAACGATTTTATAATGAGTTGATAACAAGAACTATCAACAGAGACGTGCCTATAATAGGCTATAGGGTTGATGGCGCCCAGGACATATAAAATGGCGAAGGTAGTACCAGAACATTTTCATGTACTTCCTCCAATAAATGATAATTCCTGTACCGGCCATCTTGTTGAAATTTTCTATGGTTTCTCTCAATCATTTCAGATAAATATCGGGATTTACCCAACTCTTGTGCTCACAAAACTGTTAATTTTTCATTCAAACTATCCTATTTTAATAATTATTAAATAGACAGTAACTATAATCTACAATCAATACTTTTCTTAACAATCAGTCAGCACAACATGCCATCGTCATGTTAAACGTCAAACAATTAAAATATACAAGGAAAAAATCAAAGATCACTGTCAGGACTTGAACCCGAAATTCCCAGTTTCTGTCTGGTTGAGTTACCTCTTACTCACACAGTGCCCCGAGAGTGGAATCTGTTCTCTCCCTATATAATTATATTATAACCACATAAACTCAACTCATTGTTGTATTTATCCTATTTTAATTTCATTCCTCATCTCACGTAAAGACGTAACTGACAAAAATTGACAAAGTGAGATACGCCATCGAACAACCGCCCTTAAGCCTGACTATCTTCGCACGAAGTGGCGAAATTGTGTTGTAAATGGCAGATACGTCTTTATATGAGATGAGGGAAGATTTATTTAAGGTTACCAACTGCCAAGATACCTGAACTTATAGGAATAGTTCACATTTTCATTTGTTAATGTCAATAATAAATTCAAAATTCAATAATTGATACTTTGGTCAGTTCGCAGATTAGAACCTGGAAACTATGTTTCAATTTAAAAATATTAAATAATGGGAAAATGAAAACTGAAAATAGTAATTTATAAATTGTCACCAAAAAGCAAAAACAGTTCGAGTGTTGTCGGTCGCGTTTTGACATAATGTCGCGAAATTGACATTAAACTGTTAGTGTTATGTCAAAGGATCATTTCTTGAAGCGAACTATTTCAACAGATTTCTAAATAACACTCGAGGCTAGAAGATTGGGAAAGTAGCTATGAGCTGCTTTTTGAGGAAGCCTGTATAATCAGCATTAAGAGCGTCCTCTACGATGCATAATAATTACTGAATCATTCGATGTATCTGCAAACCTGTTAACTTGTTAATGGTGTCTTATATATTGCGACATTATAAAAGCTTTAAAGTTTGCAGGAGACATAATGCATTTCTGCATCGCTACATTAATGGTCGTCTGAATTTATAGGATTTCAAATCATGATAATTAGCTTCTTACTTATTTTTCCATAACCTTTCATTTTGATGCGTTGTTTATAATGTTTAAATCTCCAAATTGACAGATTTTAGCTTACTGAAGTTTGTTACTTCGAATTCTAAGTTCACAAATATATATGATTAAATTTAAGTTGGAGTAACTGGTTATACAACAGACTCCTTATAGTTGCACGATTTCGGGGTTGTAGTTTTCTCTACTACAACCCCGAAAATTCTTGGAAAAATGTAAACATAGATTGTCCCGTCTTATGACTCATAGTCCAACTCTCGACCGTCCGCAATCATACTCACGAGTGCACTGTGGGCATCAACACGTCTAACGATAAGATAAATTAAAACCCTCCTTTTTTCGTAGTCGAGTAAAAATTTGCCCTCAATCACCCTCATGAGTGCACTGCAGGCGCCAGGCATCAACACGTTTAGGTTTCATAAAAAGTGACATTTTCCAAAGTTGCCTTCAGGCTAACAAAAATCGTGTAGTTGGTTACTCCTGTATATATTCTGTACTGCTTAACTGTTATGCAATATATCTAAAGCACGCAATAAATAAACCTGTAATTACATTTTTAAATTAAAAATTATTTAGATACAACATTTAATTTCATTCTTTGTTATAAATATTTTGGTCACGCTGCTCTTACCGGATATAAACATGGTTTAACCTAAAGCGTTTAGCACATTGAATTAAAAAAAATTCGACTGATGACCAGTCCTATACTTCCCACCTAGTAAATATTTGCAAAAAATAAACACTCTTTTTTTTATTCTTTGACTAGGCCCAAATAACCTTAGCTGTTGGTGGTCTTTAAAACACAATTTAATTTTTATTCTTTGAAAAAAGCATGGCCCTCTTTTTTGTTTGGTGATCTATTGATGGCTAGCTTAATATAGCAAAAATCATGGTTACCTTGATTTACGTACAATTTTTATTTTTTTTAGTAAAATATTTTTTTTCTCGAAAACTATACATTTTAGAGAAAAAAAATATTTACATTTTTTTCATATTATAACATCTAGAATTCATTTATATTTTTTTTTACCTATGTTAATACGTGACATTGAGGACGTTTTTTTGAATATCTCAGGATCCACTGAACCGATTTGACTCAAAATCTAATCAGATCTAAGTTAAAGGCTGATAAACACAATAGAACAATCGGCATGCCCGTATGTTGTTCCGTTCTTAAGATATCGAAGGCGAAAAATTGACCACATACACACACACATACACACAACACACATACACACATACACACACACATACAGACATCAGTCAGAAAATGATCTTAAACGATTGCTAGGGTCTCAAAACGTGAAAATCTGTTAAAATCTCGAAATATTGTTTTCGGACTGAATCCATTACTTCCCTACCATAGTAGAGGTGGGAAGTAAAAATAATTATCTCCTCCAGGTGTATTTTTTCAACGAGAAATAATAATATTCCCCCGGTAGATTATATGAGTTTTTGAGCTTGATGTTTAGTACAAATCCGTAAGTAGTGTTGCCGATTAATAATTTCCGAAACGAGACCGATATTACATTTTTGAGATTTCGCCGAATCAAGAAATATATGCATTGACAAATCTCCACAAAATTGTAGAATAATTATAAAATCAGTTATATTATTAAAAAAAGCACTTGTTATTCCTGTCAACTAGCTTCAGTAATTCCGCGCGTTACCTAGCGTAATAAAATATGTACTAAAATCTGACCAGACAACAAAAAAATGCATGCAAATCGGGTCCAGTGGTTCTTGAGTTATAAGGGTACTAACGGGCAGACAGGCAGACAGACAAACAGACACAGAGACACGTTGTGTTTTATAATATTTATAGAAGATTATGCAGCTCTTACAGCATATCATTATTATAAAGCTCCTATATTAATTTAAAATATCCCGGCGTTTGTTTTTTCAAACGGGATATATTTATGCAATTTTGAAACGTGAAATCATAATATTGTTCTGGTGGATTTTATGAGTTTTAAGGTTAATATTCATGAAGAAACTGCATGATTATTTTATATTGTAAAGAAAAATACATATAATATAGGTCAATCAACGTAAACAGTGAGATCGTGTGGAGATAATGATGACTGACAGGAACTAAGTTGAAAGTTCACTCGGCAGTGGTCTGACGACGTGGCCTCTGGGGTTTTCGCAAACGGCTCTGCATTATTCTCTAATTTGAACTGCATTATGATGTAACATCGAGAGACAGTGACGTACCAATAAGGAGTTAAAAGAACGCTCAGTTAATTTTCGATGGGATTGTAGGACTTACGTTCAAATATATGCCAACATTTATTTAACGAAAAATATAACTTCTACTTAAAATGTAGAACAAAAAATGTGTAGAAAGTTAGAAAAAAAACATTTCAGAATTTTCCAACGTAACTTGGTTGTATGTTAATTTTGAAAATAACTAAGATACAGGGACTTTTTTAAAATCAAGAAAAAAATTTTAAAAAAGAGAGTAAGTGCTTAAGACCACATATAGTAGAAGTGAAACTCACTCTCTCTCTCTCTCACTTACCCCGGTACACTTTCGTGTATACTAAAAACACTGCAAACTTTCAAATAAGCATCATTTAGGACAATTTATTAAAACAGAAGAAACACCTTATTTTAAACTGCCATCTGTTATCGTGTTACCTAATTCCTCTATACTATAAGTATAGTAAATTGATTGCATTCCTTTTTCCTAACCCCCACCACTACTTCCTGACACTGTTGTTTTCTCCTGACACTGTTGACTGGAATCAGGCAGCAGTCCCATGTACACGGAAAACGCACGGAAGACGGAACTCGGAAATACAAATGGCGGAGGTTAACCAATCAGATTCTTTCCGTAAATTTCAAACTTTACGGAAAGAATCTGATTGGTTAACCTCCGTCATTTGCATTTCCGAGTTCCGTCTTCCGTGCGTTTTCCGTGTACATGAGACTGCTGCCTCACTCCTACCTATAGCGGGCCTAAAGAAGCTTCGCTTCAAAAAATAAGTAATCAACGGCAAGAGGTGGCGGATTATGGTATAATTGTTGAAATTGTATTAAGAAATAAAATTAACAATTAGCAATTAACATAAGATAGGGTTAGTAATTAATATTAATTTTCATAAATATTGTTATTTTTATGTACTTGAAAAAGTCTAAATATATAGACGAAACGTCGTACATTTAATTTAATAAATCAAATATTTTGTCCACTATCCTGCGATTTTTCTTAATTTTATTATAATCACGATGGACACGATTTCTAATATGTATTAAGAAAGTTAGTTCATAACCCGCCTCATGTTTTTTTACGTAGGTACTGGAGAAAGTAGTAGATGTAGATTAATTATTTTAAGACTCTTATGATGAAACAAAAAAAAAACACACTTTCTATCTATTTTAAAACGTTTAAAATGCGCCATAGGTATATATTTACCTAATAGATATCATTGTTAAAACTCCAATACGTCAGCAAAAAATATATTATTTTATTTATAAAAGCCGATTGATGAAATAATTAAGACTATTTCAAAAATGGAAATAAAAGAAAGAAGCTTTTTTTAGATTTATTTCAATTAAGGTTATTTGATTTTATTTTCGATTAAGCAAATTTTTTTAATATTCTTGAAAGCATTTAAAAAATAAATAAATTTAATTAATATGCAAATGCAGACTTTTACCGTAAATTTGGCCCCTTCAGTTAAATTTTAATTTGTAAATTTTGTACTAATTTTATAAGATACTTGTCTCTACTCGCGGCTTCGCTCGCGTTAATGTCGGTTAAGGTTAACGTATTTTTATGTAATTGTATGCAATGCACTGTAAGTTTCTCGTGACAAGTCAATACTGCAATTTTTTACATTTGGCAATAAATTATTATTTATTTATTATTTGCTAGTTTTCCAGTCTGGTCTCGTGTGGGTGCAAATAACTATTTTCGCTCACTGCTCATCCCCCCTCCTTGCCGTAGCGTTATGATATATAGCCTACTTGTTAAAGTAGGCTTTTAAACATTAAAAAAAAATCAAATCGGTTCAATGATTCTGTTTTGAGATAACATAGATACAAATTTCTTCATTTATATATTGACGGTAACTGCTCGGCCCGGTTCGCCCGGGTAGAGCTAACTCTCTCTAACTTAAATCTGGAAGGGAGCGACGTACGTAGCGAGCCGAAAATAGCCATATTCATCCGGATTTTTCAAGTGTAAATTTCATGACACCAGGATTCACCCTTGGAGAGTTTTTGTGTGACGTGCAGATACGAGTGTATTCTATTTTATAGTTAAGATAGATACAGATAATTCGCCTCTGCCCATATACTAGGGATGTGACATTGAGTAAAAAAAATCGATTATTTAATAATCGATTTTTCTCTTTTCAATATAAATCGATTTGTAAAAAATCGATTTTTGAAGAAATAATCGATTTTTGTGAAAAATCGATTTTTTCTATATTATTCGAAAAATTGCGTACTTTTATAATGAATGAAAACAATTGGAAGGGTATCGATATGAAACTATTTTACATAATACATACAGATGGCGCCATTTTCCGACTGATTAGTTTACGTTTAGTGAACTTATTTTACGTTTTTTCATCCGTCGCACAGATGGCGTTGCTTACAAAAATCGATTAAAACGTGTAATTTGTAAATGTTGGCTGCATTGGGTTTCCCAAAGCCTATATTCTTTCTTAATATTAATATTAATAAAAAAAAATAAAAATAAATAAAAAAAACTCGGGTCGCAGTGCCAAACCCTGCCGACAATATAGTGTATTTGCTAATACAGGCATTGTGGCATTATTATGTAAACTTAAGTTTGTTTTTTGACAAAATAAAAAATTTAACCCATTAATAAATCCCTTAAAATAATTAAATTTTTCTAAATTTCAATATTAGACATGGATTTTATCAGTACACCCAATTAAATACACCCTTCCATAAGTAAATCCGTATCAACAAACTAGTGTTTTCATAAAATTTGAAAGTCCGGTCCTGTCGGGCCGATTTTATTAAAATTTTAGCAGCACATTTTAATCTTTACTAAAGAGTTAAATTTCAATTTTGAAACGATTCTGACAAATTTTTCGGTATTTTTGGGCCCAAAAACTTTTTGGAACCCCTAAATACAACCCTGAAAATGGTCCGATCGGGCCCATTTTAAATAGGCTTCTTGCGGTGATGGGTTCCAATATGTGTACCAAATTTCGTTTCAATCGATTAAGTCTGTCGAGAGTTATCGTGTACACACATATATATATATATAAATATATATATATATAAATATATATAAATATATAAATATATAAATATATATATAATTATATACATACATATATATATAAACATTTTTAAAAATGGTGCCAAAGTGTTCAGGAGGCTATGAAACGTCGAGAAATTTTGGTCCGACCCCTAGGTCCCGCCATCCGACCGACGCCAATAGTGTATGTGCCATATTATGGCAAATACACTAAAAAGGGTAATTTATATAAGCGATTTAAAAGTGTAATTTATATAATCGATTTATAAAAAATCGATTATTATTATTAAAAAAATAATCGATTTATAAAAAATCGATTATTATTATTAAAAAAATCGATTGTTAAAAATCGATTATAAGAAAAAAATAATCGATTAATATAAAAATCGATTATTTTTTCACATCCCTACCATATACCGTCGATCTTCCAACAAAATTTAGTTGCCAATTAAAATTTAACTGATGTTTACAATACCAGGCCTCATTCATAAATTAAATTAATGACCAGTGGCAAGATTTAACTTGTTAGTCTAGTGGGGCAGAGATTTATGTCCTTAAAGCCTTGCAGCACTCCCCAGCTAAGGAGAAACCACCTAGGGTAAATGCAGTCGCTCTTTGCTTTGTCAACACACTTATAGTTAAAACTATAGAAGGCTTCTAACTAGAGTATTATCTACAGGATGTTTTATAAATTGAAGACTTCTGATAGCGGTTTACCCCTAAACTCCTTATTTTATGGTAAGCGGTGAATGCAAAACAATGCATTTTTATTTAATTTTGCAACGCCGTGGCTTTTTGGGTGTTCGCGCACATGTGTCGCACAGGTCCACTAGCTGGCTTGCGTCGGGCCAGATTGCTCGCCGGAATCCAGGGTACGAAGCCAGTGCAAACGGAATACTGTCTATGAAATGAATAACCAGCGTATTTTCTATAATAATATTTATTCATGACTGGTTACGCACTATTACACACACAGTGGTACCGCGTTCACTTAACACCGTCCACAGTAGTGACGATGCTGAAGGCTATCGTTACAATTTATTATCGTAAAGATTATGCGTTTACAAATTTTTTGTCTGTCTGTTTGTATCACTCGAGAATGACTGGCTTTTTATTGGGTTACGATCGGTTTAAGATAACGCCAGCGTAGCCACGCGTAATAACAGGTTAATAATATATAAAATTATGCTTTAATAGTAGATTGTATTTCTAGTGTTATAATGAGATTTATTACTGACGAGTAAAAACGAAAGATAGCGAGTTTTTACAGTCACACGAGTCATAATAACATTATGCACGTGAAATGTATGGTATTTTTTGCCATACCCACGACGAAATACCTACTTTTCACTTGATTTTCAGTATCTTCAAAAATTTTGACAGTTCATTTGCGTCGCCATATTTACATTTACAGCAGGCCATAGACTGTAATACATAGCAGGCGGATAGAGCGAATAAACATAAGTTAGAATAGCAACCGTTTACTTACCGCACTAATTATGTTATGAAAGCACTTTTAGAACGCCTGCCTGTTAAATGACCCAATACAGGCCGGTATACATGCATGGAAAGTAGCTATTTTGTAGTGAGTATGGCCAAAAATTATTTATTGCTTTTGATTGAAGGTATTCGAGTTCAAATAAACTTCCATACTTTTCGGGAATATCTGGAATCGTATTTTTTATTTTAATTTTATAAAATCTCTTTTATTTCATATACTAATACATATTTTATACTCAAATACTTACACTTTTCTTTCAAAGTCATATAAGAGGAATAAAAGATCAAGTAAATGTAAATAAAAAATGCTTTATTAAGCATGAAACGCTCGGAACTATATTTGTAACCACAAGGTAAAATGGCCTATCTCGAATTTTTAAATAGCCATGGAACTTGAACAAAATGATTATAAATTATTCTGACAGCTAAAACGTCATCATTTTGTTCAAGTTCCATGACTATCGCTATCCGTTTTTGAGGTAATTTTGACATTTTCATATCAAATTTCTGCCGTTACAACGCATGTAAAACTAATTTTGTTTAATGATTTAGATGCAGAATTTTATGTTCTAAAACTTTTATTCGAAGATATTTTTCCTAAAATAATTAGGCAAGCAGGAAATCGCAAAAGTTTGATTTTACGGGTTAAATCCCTATTACCCGCAAAGCAATTCAGCACCCTGTATATAAAACAACACACAATCTGTGAAAATTTCAATTAGCTATCTCTTACCGTTTGTAAGATAGAGCCTTGTGACAAATGGACGGACAGACATCGTAAGCTCACTAATAAAGTTCCGTTCGGAGGTAGGGAACCCTAAAAAATAGAATTTTGCAAAATAATTCCCACGAATAACAAATATTACAAAAGCTCACAAGAGCTGGACCGCTGTTCTCGGTTCCAAAACTTAAGACATAAACCATTTTGTATTGTAACCACAGTTATGTGAGAGACGGCAATATGGCAGACAAACATACTCGTTGAACTGTAAATATTTGTTTGCAACTTCACAACTATGAATTGAAATACTCGATATGGTTCTATGTTGACTACGGTCTATAAATTCGATGGTTTTCGACAGTTTCAAAGCCGCAAACATAGTACTGTGTGCCCACCGCCGGCGTTATGAAGTGCCGTTTTTATTTTGAAACGCCTTAGGTCTCGTTTTGGACCGACAAAGTAACGAACGGTTAACGTTGAATCGAATCCTGATAATTCAAATGTTTTGAAGTACAGTAGAACCTCGCCAAAATGTTATTGTATCTGACTTGGAGTTAAAATATAAGGCCCCATAAAGACAGACACTGCGACATAATCGATCAATTGTTTTCCCTTAATGTAGCACCAGTCTATAGCACCCTGCCTCCCGCTTAAAACTTTATTACACGCTGACGATCGTATTTTTGAAGTGAAAACTTTCTTAGACGCGCTTTTCCTGGGCGCAGTGAACGAAAGTGACCATTATGTAACGCTTTTCAGTGCTATAATGGTTCATTATGTAACTAGTTACATAATGATCCATTATGCAACGCTTTTTAGTGCTATAATGAAAAACAGTTGCATAATGAATCATTATGTAACTAGTTACATAATGAACCATTATGTAACTGTTTTTTTAATTCAATTAAAGTCTAAAGCATGCATGTGTTATATAAAGTATAGTGTGCAACGCGTGTGCTAAATCTTTATGCGTCAGGCGCGATGTTTTCAGCACTCGTATGAGGCTCGCGATGCACACTCGCCAAGACTCGTGTGTGCTCGCTTACTACTTGTGCTGAAAACATCGCGCCTGACGTATAAAGATGTATTTAGCACACTAGTTACACAATATACTATTATGTAAAAATCTAAGAGACAGACATTAGATCATAAGTTTAAACTTGTGTAACAGTGTAATGAATCTAGGTTACATTTTTTCAGTCAATTTTATTCAATTTTAAAATTAATAATAAATAATAATGCGTTTAACGTCCGTTTCTCAACATTATGTCATAACAGACGCCATTTGCACCATTACTATTTTCCATTTTTACCACATTTTTTTTACTTCAACTTAATTATTAGCAATGTGCGAATGAAGGAGTTATAGGACATTAGGATAAGGTAGGCAACTTTGGGCGCATGGCCATGGCCTCGATATTCATCTGGAATTATTGAGGGAAACCATGGAAAACCTCAAATAAGATGGCCGGTACAGGAATTACCGTTTCTCGGCGTGAGGCAGTAGGAAAAAGTCCTAGTCACATCTGCCCCCGCCGGGATTCGAACCCAGTACCTTCCCAATGCGAGTCTAGTGCTGTACCACTAAGCTACATCGCTTATCTATAGATTGGTCGTGAAAAACTATCTATGCTTGGCGCAAACTGACATCCCTGTATAATAATCGTTAAACGGTTAAATTCAACTCTGTGTACCTATTTAATTGTAATAATTAGTACCACGCTGTATGTGACAGTTGTTGTGTGCGTGACTAGTGAAAATAAATTGGCTATACTCCTGTTTCAGCCGCATGAGCGGCTCGTCCACTGAGGAGCGCTAGAAACTGTTTTGTAAGGCGAGACGTTTTAAGGGCCAGCGAACACAAGCCACTTTTTGTGCTACACGAAATTTCTCGTTCGATCGAGTGATTTGGCAACGGCATGAAGACTCAACCGCACTTTAGCAAGATCTAGCGATTGATGTGTTTATTTCGTATTCTCGCACCTGCGCGTGAAGAGTGTAGCCTCATAGAAGTCCTAGCATAGTGTCGCGCGAACGTGCGACTTAGTGTACTATATTGCTATGTGTTTTTGACAATCGCGCGTTTGCGATTTATCAGAAGTGTGTATTTAAGCAAGTAGTGTGCAGGCTTACACTATTGCAGTTGCTGCAACTTACGATCTTATACAAGCGACTGAATCGCACAATCGTGATACAAAAAGTAGCATGGTGGAGCCGGCCCTAATACAGTATTTTCTTATTTTATAAATTTTTTAGTTCTTAAAAATCACTAATAATGAGCAACCGTCAAAAAAATATCAAAATTTTCAATTCTTTGCAGCATCAAATCTTTTTAAAAACTTTTGGGCAATTATATAGGTACTGTATGATTCATTTGACGAACCGCTTTGGTTTCAAAATAACTGCACTGGTTTTATTTTTGATTACAAATAATAGGATTAATTATGTTGTAAACGTATTATGAAAAGGGATGTAATTGAACATTTCATTATTATATAATTATAAATATTTGTCGACGAATGTTTTATATTAAGTAAACAGCGTTTAGGTCGTAATTTTATTATAGTACATTTTAATTAAGTTTGTCGTGACGTATCACGGTCGTTATTTTGTTTTAAACAATTGATCAGTACCTTATTTCACAATAATATTATTTATTTCTTAACAATAGACGCTGATGAGCACAGCTGTCAAGCGTCTATAGCCTAGAATCTATCTATTTTTAGCATAATAAAACAGAAGAACAACTCGCAAAAATTGGGTTTAAAAATTTCTTGTTCTTTTTAAGTGAAACTTTTAGTCTCGTTTTATGCATGTCGATCATCAGGTCACGCCCAACTATATTGTATGACTGCATACAAGTGTGATGATAGTCGACCAGACCAGTACTCATCGAAAAGCAGCGACGTTATGTTCATAATTATATTGTACATCTACATAACTAATATATCGGACGAATATTCAGTCGAGCAGCACATGAAATACGCATTGACCACCAACGATAGAATCTGGATTCTTACGTTCGCCTCCATACTGATCAGGGTTCAAATTACATTATCAAAATCACGTAAACAAAATTATATACTTTCGGCGACTTTTATTACTCATTTATTAAATAATGAAAGTTTTACCTGCACTGTGGTTTCATAAAACCGCAACTAGTTTTTCTATTTAATTTCAATAGCATTATAACAAAACATAACTTTGTTAGCTTATAAAAATGGCAAGTTGTATAACTGAACGTACTTTGAACGGTCAAAAGTAATGTTTATCCTCAACGTTTGATTTTTATATTTTTTGATAAATACAGGCAATTCTTACATTTTTTTTTTAATCACAAAGATCGGTGTATTTTTAGGAGACACTGAGAATCAGATATGTACACCGTCTTGAAAAAGCTTTATAAAATAAATTAAAACGCATTCTCTAAGTCGAAATTTTATTTTAAATAATTTTCTTTATAATACAACACAACACAAGCTACTGTTAGTGGTGGAAGTTACGGTAATATGGTGTAAGAAAAGGAATCAATTCAAATGCGATCACAAGGAAATGGTTAGACAGGAAAATTGCCACTATTTCAAATATTATGATTTTTATAGTTATTATTATAATCACTGGAATAAATTTAATATTAAGGCTAATTTGTAAAAAAAAAACAATAAAGTTTGAATTTTGAAATACTCTAATATACTGCTGATTAAACATAAACAGACGCTAATGACCTCTGTTGTCGAGCGTCTATAATTCACAATTCATTCATTCATTCGATTAAACATAAGTACTTAAATAATAATATTATAGTTTTATTACATATAAATTGTTCTTGATTACAGCGTTGAGCTGTTATTTTTTTTAAGAATATTTTTTTTTAAACATGAATAAAATAAACAACATAAAAATCTAATATATATTTATATCATATAGAAATTCATCCATAGAAACAAACCTCATTTTTATGTTTATTTATGCAACCTTCAGAAAATATACTATAAAAATTCCTTATAACTATTTTTTTAAATGCAAAGTTTTCCTAAAAAAATTAAAATTCCATTTTTTTAAACAATTTTAAAATAGTTTTTAATTTTTGAATGTTTATTTGAAAAAAATACAGTTGATAAAAAACATTTGCTTCCAGAAAATAGGGTTCGAATAAAATAGATATATCAATATTACAGGCTGAATACTAATAAACTAAGGAATAGATGTTCCTTCACGTCTTCCAATCGAGTTTCCCGGGATTAATATCATGACATGTAATTACAGAATGGCAGGGATATCAACTATGTACAATGCGCGTCACGTAACCACCAAATGCGGTTAGAGAAAGGTAACAGAAGAAGAGCTAATGTCGATTCGAATTAAACGTAACGTCAACTCCGAGTAATGACACGCCACGTTACGACAACATCATGTCATGTAACTGTAACGCTACTAAACGTTAACGGGAACGTTACGTAACTATACCGTTACTAAAAGTTAACGGAAACGTTACGCAACAGTAATTTTACACAATGTACCAGTAACGAACAGTAATGTCACGTAACAGTATAAATGTCGCGTAACGTAACGTAACGTTAATGTTTAAATATTTTAACAATGCAATAGATATAAATAATTGCGTTCGCTTGAACAGCCATCAAGAATGAAGATTAATCTTGAGAATTTTTTTTTTCAAAATAAATGGCGGAGCTTCTAAATTGTTTTAGTAGTGTAGTAAAAAATAATTTACTATCCCATGTAAATTTTGAACACGTTGACAAATTTTTAGGATCGTGTTCAGTTTGAACAGATTTTTCCAACAAAACGTTGCATGACTCCATGTGCCAATTAAATTTTTATCATATATATATATATTATCTACTAACATAATCTGTATTAATAGATAGCAATATTTTAATTGTGCGTTCATTTGTTTTGCAGGGGCGGCCGTCGGCGTGATCTGGTATGCAGTGGCGGAAACTGGCGCGCTCCAAGATCACATCGGGTCGCTCGCGCACGCGCAACATGCTCTGCTGCGGACGCAGGAAGGTCAGTTTAATATTACGTATTTTATAAATATAATTTATAAGTATTATAAATTAGGTATAAGTAATAAGTATTGATAATGTACAGTACATACTTACAACGCATAAATCATAAATCAATCATAAATCTTAAGCGCCGTTGACATTATACCAGTTCACTAGCATCTATGCTGGGTTGCAGAAAGCATTATCAAACAATCTGATTTGACAATGACTTTAGATTGCAGTGATCATATAATTACAGTTTTTATACATGCAGGAACAGTCTAATGTCGTTGTGAAGAACATTAGATTGTACTCACACAAAAACAAATGATTGATCTACATAGAAAATGATCGCTATTCAAGCTAAATTTTGATCAAAATCGCACACAATTAATGTTGTTTCGAAGTGGAAATTCTATAAAGAAGTATGTTAAATACATGTACCAATACACAGTTAAAAAATATCGTTTCAATCGATTTAAAATTCTACAAAGCTTTTCTTATGGAGAAATATGTGTGGTCACAATCTAATGATGTAAAATCATATTTTCAATTGTAGTAGTTTTTTTTATTTTATTTATGTCTGATACTGACATAGTGAATTAAACAAAGCAATCTTTAGTACAATGGCAGATAATTAGCTAGCAGTGAGAGGTTTTCAGAAAAGGGATAATGAGATAAAGCCTGTAGCGTCATCACTTCGGGAACTCTAATTTAACAACAGACAGGTAGTATTGCGCCCATAGATTTAGTTAGGTACCTGTTTATTGCTGTACACAGTCTAGACTCTAGACAATCTATTTATCGTATCTGTAATAGCTGTGGCTTATTTCAAATTATTGGAAATGTTTATACAAGTAAATTAACATTAAAAATAAATAAAACCATTTCCAAAAATTAAGAATCAAATAACAATAAAACCTTTCTCGATCCAATTTCAATATATTATCAGTAATATTACAAAATGTTAAAAATGCCACAAAACAACCATTTAAAAATTTTAAAATTCATTCCCCTAATTTAAACTTCACTGAATTATAGAACGATAAAAAATTACCATGCCTATTATAATTACTTATATTAAAAAATTTTATTGACGCATAATTTTATTAGTTACCATTTTTGCCACTAAGTGCCAGGAATGGATATTATCTATAAATA
This sequence comes from Mongoloraphidia duomilia, assembly GCA_039654895.1. Lineage (NCBI taxonomy): Eukaryota > Metazoa > Arthropoda > Insecta > Raphidioptera > Raphidiidae > Mongoloraphidia > Mongoloraphidia duomilia. The sequence continues at coordinate 14,821,524 of CM077522.1, forward strand.
TCAAAGGTTTAGTACTTTATTTTGTTTATGTTTTTAGTTCCATAAAATGACACAAATCATTCAATAAAGACGCTTATTATTCATAAGACAGTCGTTTTCTCCCGTAAGGCAAGTTCTAATTCCTGTCGTGTTTTTAAAAAACAGCAAACCTCGGTGCAAAAAGTGATCTGTGTTTAAAACCTACGGTCGAACAAAATTATTCATTTCGAACCAAAGTTGACGTGCGAAAAGCATCAACACACACAATACCATTCTGACTTCTGAGGCACATCACATGACACTGGATATTCTATTCTATTGCTATTCGCAAGTAGGTTAACAGAAAACAGAATTTATTCGTGCTGCTACTGACATCTTAAAAAGGTTCCTAGATGGAATACCGATATTTCTTTAAGTCTATGTGGAATGCATTTTTTTAAATAAAATTATTGGCCTTTGTTCTTGTAGAACAGTTAGCCACGTCAATATTATTATTTATGATAAAGTATGCAACGCATACAAATAAAATGTGTATTATATTGATATAATATTTAAATGTATTTTTATTCTTAATTATTTAAATTGTTGCCAATGAAATCTAGAGATTAGAATCTCTCTGTTACAGATTCAATTATTTAACTGAATTATTCAATATCACATTTGCAAGTTTGTTAAGGTCATGACACTAAAATAGGACTTTTTATTTTATTGCTCTCAAAATTCAAATGGAATCACTAGAGCTTTGTCATTAGAAATACATAGTTTTAAATTTTAATTCTGATATATCCAAAGCATCGTGGATTTATTCAAGTTTTGTGTACCGTACTTCCTGGCATATTGTGACTTCTGGCACGTAAAAATGATAGTTACCTCATATTATATAATTACATTAAAAATGATGTAATTATTATTTTCCTTTAAAAAGGATTTTAGATGCCTGACAGTAAATAGTAAAAGAACCGTTTCGAATTTCTGAATTTAAGACGAATAAATGTTCACTTTATTTCAAACAAACAAGCGCTCTGTCTATCTACCAGGACAGGACGGTTCAAGGTTGTTCTTTTCTTTAATATAATTCTGGTATTTTGTATTCACTTCGTGATCCCAGCTCCTGACAGACAGTCGTTGCTATATTAAAAACATTTCAGTTCAAAACATTAAAAAATTGTTTGATAAATGCCTTGTACATTTTTTTCTTAATTGGAGATGTGATATTTTAATCTCCATGCAAATTATTGAATAACAAAATTTATATCTGCAGTCGCAAATTTAAATTGTTTGTAAAATAAATTTCAGTGGGTGCGTGAACCATATGACCGGATAAATCCGGTATTAACCGAATTTTAAGAGCTTTGACCGGATTCGGTCCTGATTTCATTCAAGACCGGGTTTTTTTATTTTTCGTCGGATGACGCAAAATCGTGAAGCGTTCCTAAATTGTTTTAAGCGGGAAATTTGAAATGTGAAGAGTTCCACAATGTTTGTGTGAGGTCTATTTTAGTGCAATTTCTGGCAAAAAAGAATTCTTGAAAGCTATTTCAAGCGGTCAAAAATATTGTAAAAAATTTATAAAAAATGGATTATTTATTTGAATTTTATTTTAAATACCAAAGATCGGATTTTTTTGAAAAATCACGATTTTTTACCTCCAGTGACCGGAGTTCTGATTTTGAGACCTATAGCCCAGGGATATAAGTCAAAAAAAGGACCAAACTTCGAAAAAATTCCAACCAAGTGGGATTTTTGTGGAGACCTTTATTTTGATGTCCTAAACATATCCTGAAAATTACCCTTAATTTGAACCGTGGGTTTATTTTAGGGGGTGAAAGGAGGTAAATTAAAGTTTTTCGCAAATATCTTGAAAATTTTCGTTATGTTATTAAAAAATGTTTCAAACAGAAAATGTTTGCCGTGAAATTGTCCACATTTTTTTGTCAAACATTTTTTGATAAAACTTGTCATTAAATCAAAAATTAAATTTCTTATTGTTGAAAATATCTACTGTTGAAATTGTGTAACACTTTTGAAATTTTGGATATGAACGCGAAATACTCTAGTAAGAAGAAGAAGAAGTTACTCCAAGGTTGTGATGTCGTTTTTCGTTGGAAAATTGATTACAGAGCAATTATTATAGGGTTACGTAGCTTTTAAAATTTTTGTTGAGATACAACTTTTATATACCTATCATGCAAAATAGAATTAAAAAAATATATCAGAACACACGTATCAAAATGTGACGTGAGAGATTTGACCTGTCAGGCTGTACAGTGTATATACTTTTTTGCGGTTAAATATTAATTAACAATCTAGATTATGTAATTTGAAACAAAAAATAAATAAACAAGATATTAAAACGTTGTATGTTTATTTTCATCTTCATCGAGCGTAAGGAAAATCGAGATGAAATTTGAAATTAATAATGCCCTTCGGCAATTTAATCAGCCAATACATAATATTTACCTAATTTCACAGTGAAATATCATACGTTACAACGGCTTTAGAAAACGATCAATACATATATATTTGTATCAATGGATTTTACCAATCCAACTCCACGGGAATTGTAAATACTAATTTAGATCAAAATTCACATTTCACAATATTTTTTCTTCTTGAGGTTCTTATAGAGATCAAAAAAATGTTTTGCAAAACGCCTGTTCGTCTGTTTGTTTGTCATCAAACAGCTAAGAGGATCGAAACCAAATTTTGATAGGATTTTTGACAGTATAAATAGCAAAGAGAGAGAGAGAAATATTGTAGATCAATTTATAGTTATACGCTCGGCAACTGAGGTCATTACTCATTAGCGTCTATGACACGTCAACAGGAAAAACCTTATTGTTTTTTGGGAAAATCGGCGCATGTGTAGAAGAGATATGTGCTACAACTTTGTTTTTTCTATTATGGTACATTTGTCATAACAATTTATTGTTCATACTCATTTTTACATGAAAGATTTTTTTCTAAACCTTGTTTTAAAATAAAAAAAAATGTGCTATTCTTTTGTTCTCAAGTAATTGATCTGTAAAAAAATGAGTTAAGGGTATTCGATAGCGGAAGTTACTCCCTGCACCCTTCATCCCAAATCCTTTCCCCTCGCCTATAAAATCCATTTTAAACTGCAGAGGTGGATTTGAAAAGATTTTATAAACAAAGTAGGAAATTATGTACCTACTTAATCCCATCAACATACGAAGAATTATTATTATTAAACAAGTGCTTTCTTATAATAAAGTAACAACGATCATTTTTTAAGTATAAATGTAGGTATTTTATAAGAGTTATGATACAGTTATATAAAATTATATTTACTGTAAATCCGTACCTATATATGCATGTTATAAGCATGCATATTTTGCGTCAACAAAAATGTCGAAGCATTGAAAATATATCTAACTAGCGGCCCGTCCCGGAAACGCCCGGGTGGTATAAAATTATGATTTAATAGCGGTTTTTAAGACTTACAATTTTTTCGTACATTTTTTTGATGTATCTCTAAAGATTTGGCCAGCGTTAGCCATGTAAGCGTTTTTTTTGACAAAACACCGTCATAGTTCAGCTATTTTGTATAAAATATTTACAAATTATATACACAAACCTTCCTCGTTTATCGCTCTTTCTATTATTGAAAACCGTTTCAAAACATAACCCGGTCAACTTGTATGTTACACACGCCTGTACAGGAAACGTCATTTAAGTGAGATAGCAAGTGCGCATAAAGACGTGGTAAGCGTGCAATGAGAGATGCAACAATCCTGGTGTTCAGTCGAGACGGCCATTAGGATCGGTATATCAGCAAAGCACGCACGGCTTGGACCAACTTTTACCCTTTACGGTTTACCGCCTTTTTCATCTTCGAATGCGAAAACTCGCCAGAAAGTTCTCATATTACTATGCTCTTCTCTGAATACAAAAATATACAGACTGTTCTCTTTTTTCTTACAATTTAAATTTTTATTTATTTTATTTATTGTAAATTATAGACGCGTCGACAACTTAGGTCATAAGCGTCTTGATTACATTAAATAACAACTCACTTAAAACTAAATTACATCACAAAACATCCATGAGCTGAGGCGGGATTCGAACCCACGACAGTCTGATCCAGAGGCTGCGACGCTAATCACTGGATCACACTGTCCTCAATTTAATTTTTTTTTTTGTTGAACAAATCTTCCCTCATCTCACGTAAAGACTTATCTAGCAAAAATTGAAAAAATAAGATACGCCACTGAACAACCGCCCTTAAGTCTGATTTTCTTCGCGTAGGGCTTGAGAATAGCCGAGCGTATAGCAATGCTGTTATTTACATGGCGTTGCTATAGTTCCTCTATTACAAATCCCCAGGTCCCGGGTTCTAGCCCGAGAGCTGGTAAAAGTGTCAATTATTGGATTTTCAATTTATTATTAAAAAAAAATAATGAGTTGAAAATATGAATTGGTTCTAGGCCCAAATAACCTTAGCTGTTGGTGGTCTTTAAAACATAACGCAACTGTGGTGTAAATGACAGATGCGTCTTTACGTGAGATAAGGGACGTTCTATAACGCAAGTATAAGTTCGTGAGATGATGAAACGAAAAAGCGACATGACAGAGATAGTTAGATTGAGAAAGAAAGAGGTTGAGCACAATCAACAACTGACGCACTATTCATGATCTACACAACGCGTTTGGTTGGCACTGCCATCTACGGTCGGGTAGGCAAAGTAGTCAAGAAGTTTCACTTCTACAGTGTTCTTAAAGACATACTCTTTTTTTTTATTTCATTTGTCATGTACAGTGGAGTTTCATGAAGTCAGCGTTTACGGGACTCTTGGGGAACAAATATCGCCTTTAACGGGAGCCCCTTACCCTTATTTCCTTTTATTCAAAAGCTAGGTGCACACCTATTAAACTGCGATAAGAAAAAACATTTTTGCATAATAATATTGTGTACAAACATGCTTTTTCCATGTATTTAAATGAAGCTCTCACACCAATACAACATAATGTAAAAATTAGCTTTATGCATGTTGTCGAATAATAAAGCATGTTTATACACATTTATTCATAAGAAAAATGAACCGTGCAGTTGACACTACACACTGCAGAAATAGAACTTCTAGTCGCATGAGTCATTACAAACACGAATATATACGTTTTTAATATACACAAAATATTACAAACACGAATACCGGTTTTCGAGACAAGCGTGGTGGAGATCTACTACACACAGACATACAGCCACGATAGATGAGAGATGGTGCAGCTTTTCGTCAGGTTCAGCCGCATGAATCCAATTCACTCTACGGTACGTTATACTGAGTTTGATATTAACTTTGTTTTCATGTCTAAGTTTTGATTGTGAAAATAATTCGAAACGGGATTTTCGACAATCTGCACTCGTAAAAAAAGTGACTTTTTTAAAATTAACAGTCTGTATGCTAGGAGTATTATTAAAGGCAGCATCAGCGACTGTAACAGCTGCGTTCGCCGCCGACACCGTTAGCTCTGCGCCAGCACGGCAGTAGAATGCGACGTCCGTCGACTTTAAATGGAATTTATAAAATTTTAAAACACGCACCACGAACCGTATTCTTCACTGAAGATTTTTAGAGCGTATAATCCTATAGTCGACTATAATATATAAACTTTCCTTATGCCCTAGTGACAGCTAATTATACAGGGTCCGGCGGAAAAGTTGGTAGGTATGCCCTGAAAATAAAATAAGCATTTTTTTAAAGACAAGCTTTCATTAAAATGTACGGAAAAGAATACACAATTTAATTCAGGTTCACAATTATAAAAGAGTGGGTCGTAAACTACTTATATGATAGTTTATTATTTACGAGGCACCCTTTTATAACAATGTTATTATGAACTTAAATTACTTTTTTTCTTATTAGTAGGTAAGTTTTAATAGAATCGGCTTTGAAAAAAAATTTGAGATATTTTATTTTCAAATTTTTAGTTAGTATAATAAGATAATATCAAACACAACTGCAAAAAAAACATAACGGCTACAGACACGTTCTCCCACCACAAACACCGGTATTTCCACCACATGTTATGTTTTCCATATTTATTTTAATATAGCCAAAATATAAGAGAAGGAAAACTTTATTTTAATTAAAAATCAATTTCATTGCAAGTATGAAAAAAGGTATCGGATAAAAAAGTATGAATATTTACGCTGATACAACCTACCTTTTTAATTCAGTGCAGATTAAGAAATAAACATTTTGATTTGCCACTTTATACCGGGCAAACTCTTTACGTCAAAGCTAACAGGTCATGAGGCTGATTGATAATTAACTTTAAGAATATATTAGTAATTTGATGGGAAAGATGGACAATTATTCGTATGTAAAACTTTTTTATTTATCGCCAACGTTTCGTCAACATTGGACGTTTTACATGTTAGTCAATGTCAAAAATATTAAATTGCAAACATACGGTTGGCATAGTTGTTGCAACCACTTGTTGTCCATCTTTCCCAACAAATTACTAATATTAAATTACAATGGACTCAAACATTAATATTTAAGAATATAATTATATGCAACTAGCTAATATCCATCCCTCCAAACTCCTTTAAACTTGATAATCTACCTAAATTAATTTTGGAAAAATTCTATATAATATAAAAGAAAGACAAACAGATTCAATGGTTCTCAAGTTATAAGCACGTATACTTCTCTATATACGCTAGGATTTGCCACGCTATTTTGATGTAAAATCTCAATTTGTATAATCAAATTACATTATTCTGTCTAAAGTTTAGGTTCATAAAAGTGGCCGGATCAATTTTCATGTAACTTAAGGTCGATGCAGTTAAGAGCTTAAGTAGCATAATTTTGTTGGAAATATGTGCTAGATATGTAAGTTTTTGAATTTTTGCTTCAGAGGCTGGTGTGTTTTTAAACTCTATTTTCTGTAAGAATAAAAGTGGCGCTGAGTTTCAGTTATATATTCATAAGTAGACAGAGCATTTGCTTATAAACATTAATTTTAATAGAATGCTATTATAATACATTTAAACGATTTCATTAATGCCTACCAGTGCTATCATGATAATATAAAATAAAGGTAGGACTTTGTAATAGCGATTCTATAATCTATATAGATTATACAGATAGCAAACGGTGCAGAAGAAAAGATAACGTTGTGGTTTACACGATTAAAAAAAATTCAAAAATTATCATGATTTTTTATGTAAACGAATTCAAAAAGAAATAACCATATAAAAATTCGAATAATAATAACTGTACAATATGAAAATATAATAAATAACAGTTGTTTACATGATGCCTATCATGGTTCCCAAATTTTTAAAATTGAACTTTGGAACTGTGAATTCGTAATAGATGATGAACCCTTAGTTGCAAGTAATTAGGTTTGCTATAAGCATAAGAGTAATTCTGTACCTACTATATGTTATTTTAGCAATATCGTTTGGTCTCGGGCCTAGATAACCCTAGAAATTGGTGACCTTTACTAAATGTACCTATAGTAATAAAAATAATATTTGAAAAAGAATTCATAATATAAATGATGATAAAAATATTGGAATTATAAACGTTGAAAAAAAACAAACAAATATCGATTAATTTTGATATTTACTAACCTTTGTCAAATACAGACAATATGTAAACATTTTATCGACACAAGACAAGAGAAATTAGTAGACTTTTTTTAAGTTAGTTAATAAAATATGTTATAGATACAAGAACAAAGTAAATAGATGGGCATCGATTAAAAATTATTAACATTTTTCATAAAGGTATAGGTACTGTTATAATTTTTGCTAATTTTAATGTATAGGTACCACTTTTTTGTCACGTAACATGTTTAAATTTTATATTAACCTGTCGAATATCTAAATTGCAAGCCTGACGTTTAAATGGAACTTAAATGTAAATCATTTTAAAATTTATTTAGGCGTGCAAGTTAAGACGGTCGGTAGATATTTTTATTTTTTAATTTATTCCTGAGAATAGTAAATCTAAGAATAAATCAAAAGAATAAAGTAACCATCTGGCGAATACGTTCTTAAATATACAAATATATTTTATTACGTTGCATAACCAATGTGATTTTACTGTTTACTATATTATCGTCTCCATTATACCTGAGAATATAGCAGACAGAAGGAGACAACGCATTAAGGCTAAACTTTACCATAAACATAACTATACTAAGTTGTTTTTTGGTAAAAAACACATTTTAGTAGTTCCGTGAACAGTAAACCTCGCTCTCATGTTAAATCAAAAATCATAATTGTTATAAAGTTTCCAAATGAAATTAGAAGTTTAGATAGTAAAAACTTAAAATAAAAAAGTAAAGAAAATTGTGATAGAAAAACGTTTCTACGGCATACAAAGGTTTATTGACCGTCACCATGTTTGAACTGTTTGAAATAAAATTGATTATTTTTTCTGCCGAATATATTAGAAACATACATTTTAATGAAAATGTTTGTTGGAAAGCAGCCAATTATATAATTGATTCCAAACATATCGGAAAAAATCATTTTACCAACCATAGTCACAGTCAGGATTCTAACCTGAACCTTTCCACTTTCGCGGCGGAATGAGCTTACATTTACTCAACCGTGATTTTTTCCGATATGTTTGGAATCAATTATATAATTGGCTGCTTTCCAACACAAATTTTCAATTGCAATTCAGCCGTATAAAAAATCTATTAATTTATATAATACATTTTAGAGTGTTGGGTCTCCAAGTTACTATATGAATATTATGAAGTATTAGAAATACATTGTATTATGTCCGTCTTGTGACTTATTGTGAATTTACACAACGCGTTTCAACATTGAGTTGCCATCTTCAGGTATGGTTAATTAACCACACCTGAAGATGGCAACTCGTTGCTGAAACGCGTAGTGTAAATTCACAAGAAGTCACAAGACGGACATAATACAAGGTACCTATTCTAATACTTCATAATATAATATAATTTATATAAATTTTAATATTAAATATGACTGTAATACAACTGTAACATTATAAGGATTGTTTATTAGAAAATCAACGATTTACATAATTTCATATTGCATTATAAGAAAAAATCATTTTTTATCAACCTATATCATGTTTGAATCCCGACTGTGACATAGATTGATAAAAAATGATTTTTTCAATAATAATGTAATACAGTAGACTCGCGATGTAGTGAACATACTGTATAGTGAACTACTCCAAATAGTGACAGACATTTTTTTCTTAATGTATTCTGTAGAGTGAACAAATTGGACTCTCGAAATAGTGAACCCAATAGTTTCTTCAGTTAAACAAACAGGTTAGAACAGTAAAACGATTTAAAACGTTTTGTTTCCTTCTGGGCAATTACATCACCTCAATTTTCTGCAGTATAGTAGTTGCATTAGATCGCGTCACGAGTAGGTATGGCCAAAAATAGGAAACATATATCCCTAAGTGATAAAGCTAAAATATTGAAAGATTTAAGTAAAGGTGTCGGAGTGACCTTTTTATTTAAAGAATATGGTGTTGCTAAATCTACTATAGGTATATGCGCAATTCGAAGCAGAATGGTAAGAATTTTGAAAAGGGTCAACAACACTTTCACAGGACCAGGGAAAATGAAAACTTTGAGACATTCAGAGTGTCCTAGAATGGAAAAAGGTTTATATAAGTGGTTTTTGAAGAAAATAGAGAAAAATCTTCCTGTATCTGGTTTAATGATCCAAGAGAAGGCCAAGTTGTTTCACGAGTGAATTCAAAGAATCTAGTTCTTTTAATGCAAGCAGCGGTTAGTTGCAAAAATATAAGAAGCGTTTTGGAATACGCTACCTAAAGATTTCAGGCGAAAAATTATCATCACAGTCCGAGCTTGTTGATCCTTTTAAAAGAACTCTACATTTAAAAATCAATGAGCTTCAGCTATCAAAATAGCAGATATGTCAATAAAGTTAGTTTACTAAAGAAAAACGTTCTTTTAAGAAATTTAAAAAATGTTCGATATAGTGAACAAATCGATATAGTGAACTGTGTGTGCATTAATTAGTTCACTATATCGCGAGTCTACTGTATAAGATTATGTAATTGGCGACTTTTCCAACAAAAAATCCTTATAAATTTTAATTTTTAATTTAAGATCGATATTACAGGCAAAGTGTGGAAAGTCAAAAGAAGAGATATAAATATCTTGGGCCCATGGAGATGCTGAAATGGTCCCGGTTAATGGTTGTGTCACAGAAAAAGATTTCTTTTATTATGGTTGTGTTCTATAGCTACATGCGAGCCTTAAAACCGATAAGTGAGAACGGTGATGAGAAACAAATAGAAGGAAATGACACATCTAACGCTTATATAACACTAATTAATGAATCATCCAGACGAAATTAAACGACATAAGATCATTGTTTCGTCAACGTTAAAATCCTCGCTCAACGAATGTCTGTCTGAATTCTTCCTTTATTATTCATAACAACGAACGCTTAACTTTATAGTCGTTATACTATTAAGTTAAGCGCTTGTTGTCAGTAATGTAATCTAATAGTGTTTTCTATTTTACTCAATGGGATGATTTTTCTGTTAGTTTTCAATAGAAACTTCGAGCAGAATCTATTACCAATATATTAATTTTCACATATTGAAAATTTGATTTTCGATACCTGTTTAGCGGGTTGAAACTGAGTGTTTTCATCCCTAAGGATGAAAATTTTCAGGTCGATTCTCTCTGTTTTTTAACGTTGTTAAGAGGGAGACAGAGCGATTGGATCCGCATATAATTTTCGAAAACGTCAAATTAAGAAGGAGATAGAGCGATATTGAATCCGCATATAATTTCATAAACGTTAAAATGACAGATATAACTCCACATAAATCTGACAGATCTAATATTTTTGCGACTTTTTTGAACGCTCAAATTGTAGGTACCTACCTCAAATCGAATTGTCAATAGAGTTGTTGTGAAAAATAATATGCAATTACTCGGTATGAAACTTGGCGTTTGCAACACGTGTGGTTGCATGCCCTCGTACCTCGGGCAGCAAACTTCACACTGGTTGCAAACGCCAAGTTTCTTACCTTGTAATGCAATATACTATTTTTTCACTTTTGGAACAGTGAGTCCCTAGAGAAAAAGATTCTATATGAATTCATTCTTTTTAAAAACTTTTTATAGAAAAAACCTCCTTCAAAAAAGGCCACTAAAGTGAAACTAATAAAATTTGGAGGTTGGCGCCAATGTAATTACTAAGTTTTTTCATATATCTACATTTAATTTATTTAATTTCTTAAGGGATTAAGTTTTTTACTTTTTAGTGGCTTTGCAATACGTAGTTTGCAGGTTACTAACTAACTTCTTTCTTGATATTTGATTACTAAACTAAAAAAAAAACCAATGAACCGATTTAAGTAAAATTTTTCTCGGACCACCCTGAAGGTATGCCCTATTGATTAGAAAAAGAATCATCAAAATCGGTTCCCAAATGCAGGAGTATGAGGCAACATACACAAAAAAAAACTACTGAACCGATTTAAGTAAAATTTATGTTGGGCTAGCCTGAAATTATGCCCTATTGATTAGAAAAAAAATCATCAAAATCTGTTCACAAATGAGGTAGCATACATAAAAAAATAATTTTATTATTAGAAAAAAAAATAATCTATACTGAATCAATTTAAATAAAAATTGTATGGGACCATTCATTCCATAAATATTTTGAACCCAACGGCGCCAAAATTCACTGGAATTATTCAAATCGGTCAACCCATCGTAAAGTCATGGCTGTACAAACATAAAAAAAATATACATGTCGAATTGACAACCTCTGTTTTTTTTAAGTCTAAAAATGAGCAGCATGTGACATAACTATCGGATAGTAATGACGACGATGTCAAACCGAAGAAAAAGCGTGCATGAAATCGGCCGATTTTGTATTTTTTATATAACATCGTCAGCATTACTATTCGATAGTTCGATGAATGAATCAGCCATTTTACTTCTTTCAATTATCCACGAGAGGCAGCACTTGTGGTGGGTACAAACATTATTTATTCCCCGATAGTATCGTGTCATTTTTGTTGTATAACTTAATTATTTATTTAATTTAATAATAATAATAATTTAATAATTAAGTTATACCACTAAAATGACACGACACTAATGGGGAATAAATAATGTTTGTACCTACCACAAGTAGGCCTCTCGTGGATAATTGAAAGAAGTACTCTAAGGAAAATGGCTCATTTATTCATGCGTGCGTAACCACCTTAAAGCTGGTTCATATTGAGGCACCGTTTGGGATGCGCAGATTAATGATTACATAATATAATATCCAGGTGCCTCTGGAAATGTAATGTCATCGACGTTACACGAAAGGAGGCAAGGAACCTCTCAACGAGATGAGCCGCTAATCGTGCATCGGTCTCAAAGAAAAATCTAATTATTCACATCACCGTTAGATGGATGGATAAGCAACTCACAGCATCATACTTACGACATAATATTACATGGGTTAGTGTTGGTGGCAAATGGATTTCATGTTTACAAACACCACTCAACATCACTGGATCAAATAAAGAACGTATAACATCGAATTTAGTTTCGCGTAATATTGCGTTGTGATTCAAAAGTAATTTATGATTATGTAAATAGTATTTTAATTATTTTTTACAACCCTTACATCAAAAGTACAATTTTAGATGGCTGTGTACCGTTTGAAAAGTTTTTTTATGGAAGCTTCTGATGCGTTCGAACGGTAATGTTTAAAGTAAATTTTAACGCACTCCGTTCTATAAAGTAATACTGTTTTTTTTTACTTTATAACACACGTACGTAATAAAGTACATTACGGATTACTTTGCTATAATATGTCACTAATAAAATATTTATTCAAATTGTGTTTTATTTGCTTGAAATTGAACTTTTGAAGCAGTTGTTGCAAAAAATATTGTATGTAACTCGTGTCTAAAGTGACGAATCTGACAGTCGCGATTTTACAATACTCTCTTAAGGTTATGTTGCATTTATACCAGAACTCGTTTGTATACCGCACTCGCCTTCGGCTCACGCGGTAAACACACACTCGTTCTGTAATAAATGCAACATAACCTTAGGCTCGTATCGCAAATTCGCGACTGTCTTATAATCCGTCACTTAAGCCATTAGTTGCATAAATTACTATAATTATACCGTGTGGAAGCGATAATTGATTACTAATTGCTAAATCGGTATTTTTAAAAAACACAAGAATAAAATAATAGGAAGGCCTACGCAGTCCGAGCCTTCGTTTGTTTTTGTATTGTCTATAAAAGTTCCGAATGTTTTAAATCCCCTCCCCCAAATTCATAAAATGAAAATTTTAAATGTGACAGATTATTACATAATACATTGTAGATAATTCTGGTTCTAAGAGCGATGACATACACAGCGGTTTGTGCCGACTCGGCAGCCGAGACGGTTGCCGACTCGACGATGACACACACAGCGGTGTCAACTCGACAGTCAAGCGTTTCTTGTGGAGAACGATGTGTCGAGGCGGCTGAGAGTCGGCAGGCAATTCTCATCCGCGATGTGTGATTTGCATCATTAAAAAACATTAACATACGTGCCGACTCGGAAACCGCCTCGGCCCAAACCGCTGTGTGTGTCATCGCTCTAAGAGCAGAACACGTAAAATATTATGAAGTGTCCATTATTACCCGACTTCGCGACAGCAAAGGCATGGTTATGTTTTTCGCGCTATCTATGTATGTATGTACTATGTATGCACTATGTATGTAAGTATGTACTGTGTATGTATGTAGGTATGTACTATGTATGTGGGATTCTTTATTCCCTCGTAGCATCCAAACGGCTGGATGGATTTTAATAAATGAGGTGTCATTAGATTCATCTTAATCCCGAGAGAGACATAGGGTATATGACGTCACGGAACATTCATATGGCGGACGCTAAACGTCATTTTGTCAGAATGTAAAAGTAATTTTCCTTCTAAATATATTGATATGGGTATCAAAAGAAAGATCTCGTTGAGACGATTTCAAAAAACTACAAAGACGTAAATAAAAAATTAAATTTGAAAAAATCAAAAAATCCGGCTGCGTCAAAAGCGAACTAAAAAGATGAAAAATGATATACTTGCAGTCGGAATCGCATATATGTAGTAACAAGTTGAATAGAAATATGTCTCCGACGGCATGTTATCATTTGATCGTGTTTCCATCTTTTTAGTTCGCTTTTGACGCAGTCGGGTTTTATTTAATTTTTTTTTGGGAAAAATCGGTAGCCAAAAATAATGAAAACCATCCCTTCGAAATGCTGCTCCGTTATTTAAAAGTATCATTAATTATGTAAATATAATTTTAATTTCATTATACCGTATGAATATTTATTTCAAGTACCTATCTGAGAACATAAGTAAGCTTGATTTATGCTGGTGATACCGAAATAAAGCAATATTTCGAAATTAGGTAATTTCAGAAGCTTTCAAAAACAAAAATTCAGAAGTAAATATTTACAATAATTAAAGTAAAATACGAAATTTTACAATATAAATAACATCTATGGCAACAACAATTTTGCGTGTATCACCATGGACAGCTTACGAATAAACTCAACATGTATGTAAAATAAATAATTTGAAAATGATAATTGAATCGGGTTGAAGGATAGATTACATCTAATTTCTGTCTTTGTAAAGTTGATTTGCGTTTCGTTTACGTAAATATAATTTTAATTAGTGTGGAAATGACAATTAAGTACTAAAGATCGTATCACATCGAATAAGTTTGTTCGTAAAGTTGTAATGTAAAGAACCTAAAAGAAATTCTGAGCCGGATATTTCTTGTATTTTATAAATACACGTTTTCAATAGATATTATGGTCTTTTCAATGGTTAAAAGGAAAATTCAACATACGAGGTTTGGTCAAAAATACGTTGAATATGACGTGTGCGAAAAACGATCTGTTAGCGAGAAATAAAATATTGCAAAATCGCTGATTTAATTAGTTAAATGGGAAATATAAAAAAAATCATGCATAATTAGGTATATGGTTTACAGGTTATTTTTCAAATAACAAAAATATACATAACTAGAGGCTTCGCTCGGGTGCTATGAATTTATGATTTACTGATACATTACTCACTCACTTCACTCGTTCGCTCCCGGGTGCTATGAATACATTACTCACTCGCTTCGCTCGCTTGCTCTAGTTTTTATATAAAGTAAAGTATCACCTATCGAACAGTGAATTTTTTTTGAAATAGGTCTTCTGAGATAACCCCCGTATTTCACCCGGACGAAGCCGGGCCGGCCAGTTTCAATTATAGATACATCTAAATTTTCTTCGTGAATCAATCTATTTAACCATGAAAGCGGGAACAAAATTTGTTCAGTAGTTACGGAGAAAATCGCACACGGACAGACAGACATACAGACAAACGCGGCAGGGGACTTTGTTTTGTAGTATGTATTTATTGATAAAATAGCAAAATAAAATACATTATCTTGTGTAAATAATGATCTTTACGTTCTTATTATGACCTGGTCATATATGGCACTGTCGAAAATATAAAATATTACGAACAATTTAATCGGATATTATTCCACGTTGTTTTGATCATAATTTCAGATCATAAGCTTGGTCGGGTGTTACATTGCTGTGTGTGTCCCACAGGACGTTTCACAATGGTATAGGTCAAGGGTCGGCAAGTAATTATAGGTGGGGTCCGGATACTGTTGAAAATTTTTATCGAGGTCCAAAAAAAAAAAAAACAACTCATATTCTTTACTAATTTTTTAACTCACAAAATAATATGAAATACAATAGATAGGCATAATTGTATTCAAAAATCAATTGGAGAAATTACAGTTGCGGTCTTGAGTCAGTTTTTTAAAGTTAGGTTCACGCGGGGAGCAGCTTATGCGAAGAGTGTCTTCAAGATGGGCGGCCGTTAATCTTGAGCAATATTGGTTCTTCAAAATCTGCCTCTTTGCTATAGCGCTCGAAAATCAAACTTTCGTAGCGGAAAGTACAAAAAAAATATTTTTTAAATATTTCAAAAAAAATTTGACGGTCCAGATTTTGACCTTCCGCGGTCCGGATTCGGACCGCGGTCCGCCAGTTGCCGATCCTTGGTATAGGTTGTCACTTTACTCGTGTACAGTTTGTTTTTATAACGACTCACGCACACATAGTATTTTTGTATCAAACCTCGTATATTGATAAATACGAGTCTTATTCTACATCATTTATTTATCTATGGTATCGATTCTATAAACCGAATCATACGTATAATAAAAGCGTTTTTGGGAAATGCTACTTTAAAAGGAAAGTAGAGAATCACAAGAAAACAAAAAGAAAGGTTATATCATATCGCTGTGCAATTTTCATTTAATTTCCGAGAAAAAGAAAAGCTTACACAAGGTAACAAAAAACTCAACCTATAGATGATATGCTTTTGAATAAACAATAGACTGTGTGCATTAAGTTAATTTTTATTTTCAATCAATAAAATAACAACTGGAATTGAAATTACATTTTAAAACTTGGACACCTGCGCAAAATTACCTCAATGCAAACACACAAAAACATATTTTTAAAATGCAAGGCTTTTTTTTGTCAGAGAACTTTCAACAGCTTCCGTACTTGACCGATTCGAATAGCATTTTTAACATTGGAAATGTTTATGTTCGTATATGGGGGCAGAGTTACGAGTTTTCGTTCAAGGCCAAAAGACAACGGTGTCGCGATCAAGTGAGGAGCAATCATGCAAAATTGAACAAGTGCAATTTTTTCGAAATGTGTTTTATATCATGTCTAGTTAATTGACAGGTATTTGCGACGATCTGCGGTGTTATTTTTGAGCAAATGTTAATAAAGTTATTTTTGAGCAAATGTTAATAAATACTGTAGAAATATCCATTTAAAAGTTAAGTAATCAAGCAAAAGTGAACGCGTATATAACAGAAGAATAATAGGTTTATTCCTGACAAAACTAAACAGTGCATTGATAAATATTGTGTGTATAATAAACAGTTAATTATGTTTCATATATGCTGTTATCATTTCCAATGTCCTCGATGGTTGCAAGGATTGCGAAATCTGTGAATTTTTTAATTAATCGCATAAGTTTAGAGTTGCCAGCTCTACTTTGTTTTGCCATTTTTACCCGACTACGGCAAAGCCAAAAGAAGGGTTATGAATCTCACAGGCTATGTATTATAAATAATATATGTATGTGAACAGTAGATAGTTTGTTACCTCGAACAGGCTAAACTACAGAACCGATTTCAATCAATGGGGTGTCGTTCGATTTGTCTTGATTCAGAGTGTGTCTTGGGCTACATGACGTCATAAGAAATTCAATATGGCGGGCGCTAGACGTCATGATATGAAATCGTTGGTCGATACGGTCGTGTAAAATCCATCTAGACGACAAGTGCAAAACAAACTACGGACGCAAACCATAGGCTACCGAAAGTCAACGAAACAAACCTATATAGGCGCCACAGGCTAAACATAGCGGTAATTCGCCTAACGACGGTGTTATTTTAAAATGTTTTTTATTACCTATTTATTAAGAAATTATAATAAATAGATTAAATAGTAAAAAAAGTAAAAAAGACTGAAATAAAAATAAAAGTTAAAAAAACTAAAACCCGACTACGTAAAAGAAGAAAACAAGCAAATCAAAACGTAAGACAATATTTTTTTGTTATCAGTAGTCGGGGACTTGTTCGGGTGCTGAAAAAAAATTTTAGTATTAAGACCCCGACTAGTCGGGACTTGTTCGGGAGCTGAAAAAAAATGTTGGTATTAAGAGTCCTCGACTACTGACAACATAAAAAATACTATCTAGTTTTGATTTGTTTGTTTTCTTCTTTTACATAGTCAGGTTTTAGTTTTTTTAACTTTTATTTTTTAAAGTTTAAAAGAAAAACATAATATTTGATATTACTTTAGAAAAAAATAATTAACAAATACGCGGGCAAAATTTACGCGCCACGGCCCACGGCTAATATCTTTAATAATTAATCAGTTTTTTATACCACCACAAAATGTTTAAATGCGGGGACCTTAAAATTATTTAGATAAATATGGACATAATACGTTGCCGCTGAACTTAAAAAAGTTATAAAACGTCACGCATGCTCTGTATATAACTGAATATTCTGTCCATTTTTTTATTATTATTCACAATATTTTACATATAAACTTAGCATAGCTGACCTTAATCCACTCTGACTGCATTCATTTTATTATGACATGAATATCAGCGGAGAAATTTGAAAAATTCTTTTGTCGCATGCGACAACATATTGTAACGACAATGTTGCGGTTGCGTCAGAGTTGTAGTCCAAATTAAATTCAAATCAAAATAGCTGGACACTCAAGCGATCAATATAATCTATTCTATCTATATGTATATATACTTAACACACAAGCCATTTTCCCTACTCAACCGATTTACCCACCTTTTTTGTCCACAGATGTATCATCACCATTTTTCTTTTTATTATATTGTTTATATTATCCAAACGCTTCTTTTTAACATGGTTATATGTTCGCTTTGAACAAGTAATTTCGATGACACTTGATCCATACACAAGCATTTAAAAAGAAGCGTTCAAAATGGTTTCTTTATAATAATATAAACATTAATAATAAAAAAGAAAAATAAATTATTTAAAAAAAAACAAAAATCCCGACTGCGTAAAAAACAAGCTTAAAAGATGGAAACAAGATCAATTAATAATAACATGCAGTCGGAGGCATCAGATACTTCTGTTCAATTTGTTATCATGCATGTTATCATTATTATTGATCTTGTTTCCATCTTTTAAGTTCACTTTTTACGCAGTCGGGTTTTTTGTTTTTTTAAAATAATTTATCTTTATTTTCATCCTTTTAGTTGAATCTGCACATCAAGTCTTTTCATTTGATACCCCACACAAAAGGTCTGCGTATTGACAAAATGGCATCTATCGTCCGCCATATTGAATTTTTCGTGACGTCGTACACCCTATTTGAAATCTTCTCAACGAAACCTTTCTTTTGATTTCCATATCGATGTATTTAGAAGGAAAATTACTTTTGCCTTCTGACAAAATGGCGTCTAGCGCCCGCCATATTGAATTTTCCATGACGTCATATGCCCAGTAGCACTCGTGAGATTATGATAAATCTATAGACATCTCATTTTTCAAAATCCATCAAGCCTTTTAGGCTACTGAGCGTGCCAAAAAAATAGACATACATACCTACACTCGAAAAACATTACCCTCTTTCGGCAATTGGGTAAAAATAGTAATGACACATCTGTAGACAAAAAGCTTCAATTATAAAAAATGTACCTAAATCGGTTGACTGCGGACTGCTGGGGGATTGTCAAAAGAAAACGGCTTGTGTTTTAAATTTAAAAATGCTAGTCATGGAAACTGTCGATGTTGACAAATAAAATCACACCATTACCGAATGAGTTGCGCTCACTATCGACTACAACCCTGTCAACTGAGGATCACTGTGAACGCTTGTCGAGGGCACAGTCCCAGTATGTCACACAAGATGTGAATCTAAGATGCCGACATTGATTTTCCTCGCAGAGGGGCGTCGCCCCAGTCACTCACAAGCCAATTATTAACAATGATTGATGTTTTCTTAAAACCTACTTTGCATTATTTACCATACACAGACCGTTTTCACTAAAATTTATTATGACAAAAAGGCTGGTTTAACTGTTCTACAAGTTTCACCAAAAATACATACCGCAACACAAAACATATTCTGTCAGTTCCTGGTCGCTCAAAGGCTCAGTGTTTCGTTTATTTTGCGGTTGAAAAACTTTAATAATGTTAGGATTATATCGGTAGAGTTGATTACAATAATTTTAATACAGCAATCTTGCATGGAATTATATTCTATAATATTAACATACAACAAAGTCGTTCAGTAAAACCAGTGACGGCGAACCAGATTCAACATCAGCTTACCAATATCACTTCCTAGACAGAACATACCTACATGCAATCACGTCGCCGAGCCGATGAGTCACAACTCCCACAGCACACGGCGAACCACTCTCTCTTCCTTAATCCGAGCGTATTTACAGGATAATAAGTACATTATATTTTAAGTTTGGATATCGATTGAACGTGTATTAAGTTTAATCAAAATCGGTTAAGTAGTTTTTTAGTGTCACTGATACTTACAGACAGCTAGACGAAAATTCCAGAAACACATTTGAATATCAAACAAAATATGTAACCCGAAAAAGTCACAAGAAAATTGAATTAAATAGAAAAAGAAGTTCTTTTATAATTTGATGTAGGTATATGGACTGATTTTAAAAATATATGTACGCTCAAAAATACGAAAGACATTTTTATATTGTGTAAATTATTTTGTTCTTAAACAAGTTTTGTCAGATTGCGTCATTTGACGTGTTTCAATTGATTTCTTGTCAAAGCAATGGTAAGCTTCAATAATAAATTTTAGAAAAATCAATGAGCCTCATGGCATGTCACTGGCGTAATTTAATGTACGATACGTCACGGATAATTCAAATCAGGACATCGATTACCATTCTCATTGTATACAGGATGTGACAAAAAGTTATTTTACAACATGGATAAAACAAAAATTGGGAAATATTAATTTGGAAGTGAGTTAAAATTAATATTTTCTGATTTCTCCTCGCACTGATAAAATTTTATTGTGTTTTTAAAGACCACCAACAGCTAAGGTTATTTGGGGCTAGCACCAATTCATATTTTCAATTAATTATTTTTTAATGCACTGATAAAATACGAAACTAGAGATTTATAATATTAACATAATACTAATATTCTTTAATAAATATGACTTGAAATAGAGAATGGGAGGGATGAGCTTCTTCTATCCTCCGAGTCCAATAGCGCAAAAATAGAAGAGGCCTTTCTGGCAAATGAAGGGACAGTCCCGAAGTAATACTGTAAAGTCGTTCCGGGGCAGTCCAGACGAACTGAGGGGGTTTTAGTCGGTAGGTAATCGGACACCGCTTATAGCGGCCGAACCCCGACACGAAGGGCGTGAGACATATTCTCCTGCTGTCAGCCCATAAACGGTTTCCACCGCAATAAAAACAAAAAAAAATATGAGTCAGTATCAATACATATTATAAAACAAAGTCCCCCGCTGCGTCTGTCTGTCTGTATGTGCCCGATTTTCTCCTTAATTAATGAACGAATTCTGTTCCGGTTTTCACGCTTAGATGCACTGATTCACGAGGAAGGTTTAGATGTATAATTGAAGACCATAAGTTACAAAGGGTCTAAGTGCCACATCCACCGATTTTGAGTTTATTGCATAAAAAGGTTATATGTGTGAACCCCAATACTATCATAAAGGGTCTATGTGCACACAACAGTTAAAATCATTCACCATTGCTACGAATAGATGACGCTCATGGGTCTAAGTTCGCATATTATTGTAGGGAACAAGGGTCTATGTGCCATTAGTTAAACGGTCATTCAGTAGTTACTTGGTGTTTTTACTTCATTTCTGTTGGCACATAGACCCTTTTTGGTTATAATGGGTAACGGACTTAGTCACCTTTTTTGTTGTAATGAGTATTGGACTTATCACCTTTTACGAATATTAGAATTTGATTTTTTTTCTGTGTTATATAGCTTATGTTTCAAGTTAATTTTTTTACAATTAGTATTGCATTGGTCTATGAATTATTGTAAAAAAAGTTTAATAAAATAAATCCCTCCTTTTTCACAAAAAACCGTTTTTCTCAATTATCTCTGAATTAGTTTTTTGGCACTTAGACCCTTTGTAACTTATGGTCTTCAATTGAAGATGGCCGGCCCGGCTTCGCCCGAGTGAAAATCGGGGCTATTGTCAGAGGACCGATTTCAAATTTTTTTTACTGTTCGATAGGTGATGGTTTGCTTTAGGACATAGGCTATGATAGCTGGCCGGCCCGGCTTCGTCCGGGTGAAAATCGGAGGTAATATTAAAAATTACTGAACCTATAAATCTATAATTGATAATAATGTATTAATAAAATTTGAGCAAATGAGCGAAATCAGTGAGTAATGTATTAGGAACGGAATTTTATATTACTGCAGTGCATAAAAAAATTGAAATTATAAATTCATAGCACTCGAGAGCGAACGAGCACAGCGAGTGAGTAATGTTTTAAAAAATTATAAATTCATAGCACCCGGGAGCGAACGAGCGAAGCGAGTAAGTAATGTATTAATAAATCATAAATGTATAGCACTCGGAAGTGGTCGATCACAAATTCACAGGTAAGTGGTCCAAAACCGGTGGCTTTAATTTCAAGCAAAAGACATGAGAAATTAAAGTAAGCAACATTTCGAGGAACGGCCATTTTCAATTCATAATATTTGTTCTCCTAGTTGCCGGACCTGACTATGCAGTTCACAACAAAAAAAATTAACGTTCCTGACTGTCAAGTTGCGTAACTTGAAATGAATCTTAGAACTATTTCAAAATCACGCTTGTAGAAAATAACATGCTGAATTTGAAAAGCCCATGCGCTCTTGAGTTGAGAAATGTACAGGGTGTCTTTAATATTGCGAAAAATTTCAAGGGGAGATTCTTTGGATAAAAATAAGAAAAAAAAGTTCCTATGCATATGTGTCCGAAAACGATTCGTTTCCGAGATAAATAAAACTTTTTTGTCCCTGAATTTTTGTCGTATTTCACTCCGTTTTCAAAAAAAAAATAATAACCTCTTTCCTGCCATTTTTTAATTAATACACAGTAAGACAATACAATAATTTATTAGAAAAAATTTATGAAATTGGTAGAATTAATTTAAAAATTCCGGAGACAAAAAAGTTTTATTTATCTCGGATACGAATTGTTTCCGGACACACATTCATAGGAACTTTTTTCTTATTTTTATCCAAAGAATCTCGAATTAAATTTTTTTCTCGCAATATTAAAGTATCACTTATGTAATGAACAGATGTAAATGGTATTTTATATCATTTCTCGCAGTTCTTTCAAAAACGTATTTTATTAAAAAAAATATTTGTCACTTTTACTAATTCTGTTCATGCGTCATCGAGGTTCACCTTGTATTATTTCGTGTGGATGTGTGTGTATATGTGAGTCCATATCCGCATATTATTTGAAAGAAAAAAGCTTTTATGAACACGTCGTGACATTTATCATGTGTCAACTTCCGTCACATCAACTATACTCCTTTTAAATAAAACTTAATATACATATGTAAACATTACTTATGTTCAGGGATTATTCAAATCCATTTAAAAATATTGGGGAAAAACAAACAAATGAATAATGTTCAAATCACAACCTACTTGCTTAAATTTTTAATATTTAGATTATTATTATGTATTTTAGAAAAAAAACGGCGAAATACGGATCGAGGGTTCCGCACAATAACAAAAATAAGGAAAGCAGTAGCTAAAAAAAACGATATTAACGCGAGAGAAGTCACGAATAAAGGCTAGTCTATAATAAAAAACAAATTAGGTAAAAAAATAATTTTAGAAACAAGCTTCTTTAAAATATTCTAAAATGAAAAAAATATAAAATTTAGGTTAGCGTGGGTCGTAAACTCTATGATCATTTATTACAGTCACGATCCAGCTTTTATAATAACATTATGAACCTAAATTAAATATTTTTTTTTCTTTTTAGTACATTATATAAAAGCGTTTTTTTAATATTTACCTTGCTTTTTACATTTTTAGTCATATAAATTTTATAAAAAAAAACTTTTCAAAACACGTTCTCCCACCACCAACCCCAGGACTTCCACCACATGTTATTAACTTCCCATTGGAAGTTATTGTAATGGGTCCGAAAATCGAAATCAAAAAGGAAAAAAAATTTTATATTTCAAGGTCACTACACTATTTTTACACTACTTTTAGAAAGATGTCTGTGTGTGTGTATGTGTGTGTGTGTGTACGTACGTACGTACGTACGTATGTGTCCATTTCTTTCTAAGACGAAATCTCGAGAATGAAAAATGATATCGACTACGTTGAGGTGCCAATCGACGCGTATTAACGTAAATATGATCTGAAAGAAATTTTTTCAAAATAGGTTCAGCCGTTCTTTTTTCTTAACCAAATAACCTCCAAAAAAGTAGATTTTATACAATATCTCGCGAATAAAAAATTATATCGACTTCGTAAGGGTGTCAATCGAGGCGTGTTAACGTCTCCGACATAAATTTTATAAAAATCGGTTCAGCCGTTTATTTATTTATTTTTTTTTTTTTAATTATTGTTAAAAATAAATAATAATTATGTTTTAATGATTAAAATGATTACTTTTCTGTGTAATATCTAATTTAATTATTATTATTAAATATTTATCAAACTGGGAAGTTCGTCGTGTGGACCTCAAGGGTCGCACTTTAGTCCTAATAAACGACCCACCTTACGGCTTGTTTTTTCTATTTTTAACTCGTTTAAATATTATTACAGTCAAAACATCAGAATATCAGAACTTTATTGCACATATTAAAAAAACAATTCCCCAGCGATTTCAGTTACTTCTAAGTCCTTCTAAAGATGTGTTGTTCATTGAAGCTTCTGTTATACGGTGCATTAGACGTGGTCGTTATTTCACGTCACTAGTTACAATAACTAGCTACGCGGTATGTAACCGAATCACTAGTTTCGAGTTACATTACAAGTAGTGATTTTTACAAATGCGTTACTAAGCGAGAGCGGGTGACAGTGACACGAATAAATCCGAAGTAACCCGAACACGCGTAACAGTATTAGTATACGATATACGTATTACGTTTAATACGGTGAGTAACTGTATAGTTGGTAACTGGTGGAGGTATTTATGCAAGCAATCACAGTAGCTGAATAAAAATAACTAGTTACAAAAATCACTAGTTTTGAAACAGGTGACGCCGACCAAGTCACTGGTTTCGTTACGTTTCTTGAAAATAACGTAACGACCCACGTCTACGGTGCATTTAATAGTTTACCTGTGCATCCTGGCTGAGAATGTGACGTCATATTATATATAAATAGCGACCACTTCGTATGTGCATAACTTCGCGAGAGTCAACAGGGGAATTCACCCACCTAACTATGGATCTATGAAACTATGTTATTTATGTATACAGGTTGTACATACAGAGATGTAGGTACCTATCTATCTGTGATGTGATCTGTTAAATCAGCGCACCAATTAGAATGCTGGAATTAATTATATTTTGTTTGACCCAAGAAACTTCTGATTCTGATTGGTTTGTTTTCCATCTAATTTAAAGCAGTTGGGGTGCGTATTAATCTTGTGTCATCTTTTTTAAACTAGGGAAGAAAAGAAATACAGTCAATTCTCTCAAAAAATGAATATTTTTTTCTTAGCGAGTAAATCGTAAAGAGGTTACCCATTGCGCAAATATTTACAAATAGCTAGGTATAGGTTATAGGTATACAGGGTGTTGAAAAAAAAGGATAAAATATTTTAGGGACATATAGTATGACCCAAAATAAGTCGAAAATTTTTAATAAACATATAGGTCCGCAAACGAGCCATTAGTGAAATATTTCCATTTATGTGTGTAATAACTTATTATTTTTCAATTGCTCTGTATCGCAGCTTAGAGTTAATGAAATAGTAGGCTACTTTTGTCACCTTCAATTCAATTGCTCTGGAGGGCAGTATAGCCTGGTGGTTAGCACGCTTGGCGCCGCAACCTCTAAACTGGACTGCCGTGGGTTCGGATCCCACCTGCGCTCATGGATGTTTTGTGATGTTATTTAGTTTTAAGTTAGTTGTTATTTAGTGTAGTTGAAAGACGCTAATGACCTTAGATGTCGACGCGTTTATAATCTACAATAAATAAAATCAATTGCTCTGAACAATTACTGCAGCGCATAGAACAAGCGAGCCACACAATTAGAGCATAGCCCGGTATTTTTAAGAAGGTACGCAATTTCTTCTTACAAAGATGCACAGCCTGCGTGGATACATAGAAGGTGGGCATTTTGAACATCGTCTGCATAAGTATAATTAAAATAAAATAAACCAAATTAAATTTTAAAAGCATGTTTCTTTTATTAAATGGACGATAAGTAACTTACGCTATTGCATATACAAAAGTGGAAATATTTCACTAACGGTTCGTTTGCGGACCTATGTTTATTAAAATTTTTCGACTTATTTTGGGTCATACTATATGCCTCTAAAATATTTTACCCTTTTTTTTCAACACCCTGTATATTCAGCATTACTTACTTATAAGTAAAAAAAAATACTGAGGGATGTGTTGAAGACATTGCAGTGATCTCTGCTTGCAGTCTGTAGTCCTTAGACAAAGAACTAAGAGAAAATAGAGTAATTGTAAACATATTTACGATAACTGAAGTTATGTGTTGAACAAAGATAAATATAGAGGGAATATGTCATGTGTTCTTAGAGTAAGTCTATGTAAAAAAATATCAGTACTTTTGACATTATCGCAATAAAAATATTACACAACAATAAATATAATTTTAAATTATAACGTTTCTGCAAAATATTAAAGAATAAATCTAGAATAATAGATGTCATGTTTATAAAAACAGAAAAATGTTTTGCGTTCTGTTAAAAAAAATATCACCCCTTTTAAACAGAACGAAGGTAGTTTGCTTCCATAGCAGAAAATATAGGAATGAGTTTACACTAAACGGTTCCCATCTATTTATTAGTGTATTTGCCTGCACATAGTATACGGTACATAAACTATTGACGTTGGTCGGATGGCGGGACCCTAAAATCTCGGCGTTTAACATCTTTTAGGACATTTTTGGAATTGCCTATTTTTAATTAATATACATGTAAGTATAAGCGAAATTTGGTAGGTTTACACATTTTGAAATCCATCACCGCACGAAGTCTATTTAAATTGTGCGCAATCGGACTATTTTAAGGGCTGTATTTAGAGGTTGAAAAATATTTTTAGTCCTAAAAATACCTAAAAAATTCTCAGAATTATTTTAAAATCGAAATATATTCCATTAGCAAATACCCTATATTGTCGGTAGGGCTTGGCACTGCGACCCGTTTTTTAGCTTGTTTTTCTCACGTGATTCAAAATAGATATATCTACATTCTACACACAAGCACGAATAGCACAGGTAAACGTAAAAATGTATGACCCAATAGACATTTTTTTATGTAAACAAATACTACTAAATAAATAATCATTACTATTATTAATATTAGATCGACTAAAAAAAAAGCTTTTTTTGTTTTTCTAATTGGGAAACTGTATTTCTGTTAACACACTTTTATATTATTATTATTAACTGACGGATGCCTGGGTTTGGTACTAATTCAAATTTTCTGTTTAACCCCTGAGACCTGAGGCGACATTTTTTTTTTGTATTCGAAAAAGCTCGTTTTTTAAATTTTTGTATAAATTACTTAATATTTGGCATGATGAATAATTTATTTTATTAATATGATTGTTTGTTTCAAATGACTATTATTCTTTGTAACCAGGACGTGGCTTTGTTATCCACTGATAAGAGCGATTTTTACTTCCCACCTCTACTATGGTAGGGAAGTAATGGATTTAGTCCGAAAAAAATATTTCGAGATTTTAACTGATCTTCACGTTTCTAGACCCTAGCAATCGTTTAAGATCATTTTCTGACTGATGTCTGTATGTGTGTGTGTGTGTGTGTGTATGTGGTCAATTTTTCGCCTTCGATATCGTAAAAACGGAACAACATACGGCCATGCCGATTGTTCTATTGTATTTATCAGCCTTTAACTTAGATCTGATTAGATTTTGAGTCAAATCGGTTCAGTGGATCCTGAGATATTAAAAAAAACGTTCTCAATGTCACGTATTAACATAGGTAAAAAAAATATAAATGAATTCTAGATGTTATAATATGAAAAAAATGTAAATATTTTTTTTCTCTAAAATGTACAGTTTTCGAGAAAAAAAATATTTTACTAAAAAAAATAAAAATTGTACGTAAATCAAGGTAACCATGATTTTTGCTATATTAAGCTAGCCATCAGTAGATCACTAAACAAAAAAGAGGGCCATGTTTTTTTTCAAAGAATAAAAAAAGAGTGTTTATTTTTTGCAAATATTTACTAGGTGGGAAGTATAGGACTGGTCATCAGTCGAATTTTTTTTTTCAATTTTAATACTCGTGTATCTTAGATTTGGGCCACGACAATTTACCCTTTCACTATCAACACACATGTTCTGCAATAATATTGCCTATCGTCTATACTGAATGACTATATCATGAATTCGCATGTCTGAGGTGAAACCGCTGCAATAAATAAGCGTGTACAGGTAGCTGGTTGACAGCAACCGAATCACCAGCTAGCTACAGTATAGCAACCATCTAAATAACACACACAATACTGCCAACATGCATACCTACATCATATATACAGTGTGTTGGGAAATTAGACCGATGAATTTTGGCTGACCATTCTTCAGTTGGCTCAGGGTTAATCAATCATCTCCCAAAATGATTTTTTATTTATTTATCTATTCCATCTAGGTATGCATATTAATTTTTAGGGTTTCGTACCTCAGAATGAAAAAACGGAACTCATATAGGATATAGTGTCTGTCTGTTCAATCTCCCCCCCCCCCCTTATCTCCGAATGTACTGAGCCTAACATTTTGAAAAAAATAGGGAATATAGAGACTCACTTATATTTTACAGGAAAACCTAAACAAAAATCCTAAGTCCTTAAATTCCCACGGGAAACGGAAAATTAGGCTTAGAGCTGTACCAAGTGTATCAAATATACGACTGTAGCCGGGTTCAAAATTCAAATCCAACTGACGATGTACGAGATTGTTTTATTTTTTTGTAATGCAAACATTTTGGAATGTTTCACTTCTTTAAAAATTAATTTACTTAATTAAATTTGATACGGAAAAATTTTGAAACACTAAAAAGAACAAAGAAAAATATAAGTAAAAAATAACTTTTCAAAAACAAGCTTAAATAATTAAATTTGTTAATTTTTTACCCATGCCTAACTTCTTATTTTTGTACGGAACTCTCGATGCGCGAGTCTGACTCGCACTTGGCCGGTTTTTTTATTTACATGTTGGAATACTCCTACCCAACTTAGCAGAAGCCAGTGCTAGGGTAGGGGAATCGTGGGATCATAGAAAGAAATTTTTTTCAGTATTAAGTATTTCAATCACTCTCTGAGATAAATTTGTATTAAATACAGTAAATCCACGATTATCCGACATACATATTATGACTGAGTCTATAATATTGTGGATTAATTACTTTAAAAACTATAATGAAATGAATCTATTTCTTTACAAATATTTATGTTATAGTATAAGTTTGTACCATTAATTAATAGAATTTTAAATCTTGAATTAAATTTGCATTTATTTTATCACGCATCCGCCATTTCCGGATTATCTGATCACCTCTTGGTCCCGTTTATGTCGAAATAATCCATAATAATAATTTTCTTAAAACACACTTTACGAGAAACAGGATAAAAGGCAAATTAAAACAATACTTATTTGCTAAATTCTTTAATATTCGATATCTCAACACTAATTATGCCTTCTTCATTTAATAAATTTTAGGCCGTTAAAATGAAGATAAATTTTTTAAAGATTGGTAAAACCTTTTTTTATATTTAGGGTAAGTTCGGTTTTACGCTCAGATTGATCGGAGTGCTCTAATACGTTCGAATTTAACATTTATATGCTCTGAAAGATCTCTATCCTGCGTTCGGTTTTAAGATCTGGAGCAGATCGAGCGCGCTCGATTTGCTCCGAGGAAAGCGAGCGAGCAAGCAGATTTAATCAACTTCAGAGCATTCATTTTAAAAATGAGCGGAAACCCTTGTTGTGAGAATGGATAAATTTCGAAGTTTATTTATATGAGGTAATTTTTCAATAGTTAAAAATACATGAATAATATTTATTCCAAGAATAGTAATAACCAATAATAATAACCAATATCGCACAGAATGATTAAATAAAATATTTATTATATCTATGGGTCGAAAAAATAAACAACCGGTAGTACTATTAATTTTAAAATAAAGGAATAAAAACGAAAAAAATTGTGAATCATGATTTATTATTATAACAATGTTGAATTAAATTAAAATGAGGAGCAATAAAGAATGTATTTCGGCTTTAGTAATAAGTATTTAACTTGCTGGGGCCATTTTATTCTGACGTTTGGAAAAATCTGCTGGATTACGTTCGGAATTGTTTAGATGGCTCGATTTGCTCGTTGTTCATGTGACCAAAAATCTGTTCGCTCGGCTCGATCAATCGAGCGTAAAACCGAACTTACCCTTAATAATACCTTTATACAAAT
This sequence comes from Mongoloraphidia duomilia, assembly GCA_039654895.1. Classification (NCBI taxonomy): domain Eukaryota; kingdom Metazoa; phylum Arthropoda; class Insecta; order Raphidioptera; family Raphidiidae; genus Mongoloraphidia; species Mongoloraphidia duomilia. Next base: position 14,851,829 of record CM077522.1, read on the forward strand.
CACCTGCTAGAGTGTGTCAGTCTTTCCAACAGTCTGTATAGTTATACTTATTATACGTAGGTATAGTCATAATAATATTCTAAAATCTAAATAGTAGTGTGACAAACTACATCCAATAAAACACGTTGTATTGGTGAAAAACATTTCACGAAGGTCTGTTTTTCAGCAAAACTCGTGTTTAGAATGACTTATAATATGTTGCTTGACCGCTGTGTCAACGTAACAGTTAGAAGAATACAGTGTGGTCGATAAATACACTAAGACTAAATATATTTTCTAAATCCTCGACGCAAATCGGGTTCTGACTGTTTATTTATTGTAAATTATAGACGCGGCAACAACTTAGGTCATTATTGTCTTGATTACATTAAATAACATAACTCACTTAAAACTAAATGACATCGCAAAACATCTATGAGCGGAGGCGGGATTCAAACCCACGACAAGACGATCCAGAAGCCGCGACGCTAACCACTGGACCACACTGTCCTCGGGTATTAGTATTTAAAGTGCATTGTTGAATGAATATTACTGTATATAAAATGCATATACAATCATAATACAGGGTGTATCACAGGATTGAATACATAGAAAAGTAACGAGTGCAACAAGGAAAACATAAGCAAAATGAGTAGCGTGACAAAGATAGAATACACATGGCTAACTTAACTAAATTATTATTATCATGTTTTTTTACATGAATAAAGGGCAAAGCAATCTCTGGTCTTAACTAATTTGTACTGTGTACTTTTCCCTATGTTCGGTTTCCTGTGATACACCCTGTATAATGTTTGGCATGTTGTTTTAAACGCAGGCATACCAACTAATTGTGTGCTTAATACAATAAAGGGAACTGCTTTTAGCGGATTTTAATATTCTGTAAAGTAAACTGCTTTTCTCTCTTACTCCTTTCTCTGTTCTATCTCTCTTTCTATACGTTCACAGCCTCCTTGTATGTCTGCATCATTAGCTAGATAGATATATAAGTTGAATTTCCTATGGTCCGATTAATAATCGTGACAGCTCTGGTCTTGACTATTTTACATAATTAAAGTTCCACTGTAGGTATACCTTCCGTGTCCGGTCTCAAAGGTGAACGTAGGGATTTAACATGTAGTCCAGTAATTTTAGATTTCCACTGCAGAAAAATTCCCAGTTAGCTGATTTTTTTTTATTTACCTTCGTTATGGTGTTTTAAAAAACGTGTAAAAAGTCCCCATCGATATCGTGCCGGCGTTGCCAGATATTCGAGGTTCAAGTTCACGATAGACGGTTTTTAGCGAATTTCTCGGTTCCGTTCCATTTTTTGTAAAAAATGGTTATTCTCAATCTTGTAGAGGACGAAATTATCTACAACTTTTGTATAAACATTTTTTGTCTACGATTTATAGTTTTTCTTATTAAAGTACCCGCGGCTTCCTCCCCCTCGATTTTACATATCGGGATTATGCTGCTTCCCGAGGGCCTAGCATAATGATTTGTACCATTATTTTAAGTTGAACTTAAAGCTAACGATTAATTATAATTTTATCGAAATTAATGCAGTAGTTCTCTACTTATAAGCAACCAAACATACAAATCGACAGCGCTCAAACAGACAGACATACAGAATTTTTTTTCGAAAATACGATATTTATACTTGATATCAATTATAAAGACCATTCGTAAAGTAATTTTGTAAAAAAAAATTACAAGGGTTGAGAGAGTGCGGATTAAGTACGAGTATGCATTTGCATACCGTATAACGCACTCTACTAAGAATAGCTCGGAGTAGCCATATACTTTTAATTTTTTTTTTCAAAATTCCTTTACGAATACTAATTATAATTGTTATAAAGACTATTCGTAAAGGAATTTTGTAAAAAAGATTAAAAATGTGGCTACTATTACTAGAGTGCGTTATACGGTATGCAAATGCACACTCGTACTTTATCCGCACTCTCTCAACCCTTGTAATTTTTTTTTACAAAATTACTTTACGAATGGTCTTTATAATTGATGTCAAGTATAAATATCGTATTTTCGAAAAAAATTGTCTTTCTGTTTGTCTGTTTGAGCGCTGTCGATTTGTATGTTTGGTTGCTTATAAGTAGAGAACTACAGCATTAATTTCGATAAAATTATAATTAATCGTTAGCTTTAAGTTCAACTTAAAATAAAGCTACAAATCATTTTGTTAGGCTTTCGAGAAGCAACATAATCCCGTTATGTAAAATCGAGGGGGAGGAAGCCGCGGGTTCTTAAATAAGAAAAACCATAAATCGTAGACAAAAAATGTTTATACTAAAGTTGTAGATAATTTCGTCCTCTACAAGATTGATAATAACCATTTTTTACAAAAAATAGAACGGAACCGAGAAATTCGCAAAAAACCGTCTATCGTGAACTTGAACCTCGAATATCTGGCAACGCTGGCACGATATCGATGGGAACTTTTTACACGTTTTTTAAAACACCATAACGAAGGTAAAAAAAAAATCAGCTAACTGGGAATTTTTCTGCAGGTGGGTCATTTTAATATCTAAAATTACTGGAGTAATGGTATTGTTCATTTTTGCTGATTCGTGTTCGCCAATTCAACGAACAAAAATGTAATGGAACCTATCGAAAGATAAAATTATTGCGCAGCAATCAATTCTAAAGATAAGACCAAAAATGAAATTTGTACTTTAAAATACCAATTTGAAATTTATCGATTTTGCAGTAATGATTTCAAATTAAGTAGGCGAAAAACAAAACACTGAAATAAGTGTGCTGTAATAAAATTGTCAAAAAACTTTTGTACTCGTAATTGGTGCACTTAAGCATTTTTACAATAATTAAAGTAAAAATGAATAATTACTCCAATGAAGAAAGAGTTTTTATGGTAAAAACGTTTTACAGTGGTGTTAGTTTGTGGAGAGTTAGAGATATGTTTTCTAATAAGTTTAATGGCACACAACGTTAATTCCCTATATGTTCAACTTTGAGACCGGACACCCGGTATTATTTTTCATAGATACCTACACACAGTACATTTTTTTTATTAAAAAAGATTTTAAAGATTAAAATAAAAAAATGCAAATTTAAAAAGAACTTCAAAAGAGCTTAAAGGCACTAGTTATTTTAATTTTTAAATTTAATGAAATTTTACTTGTCGCATTAAAAAAAAAGTTGTTTATCTAAAAGGTTAATACGCAATTAAGAAAAGCGAATAAAATATTAATAAATTAAGATAGAAAAGGACAGAAAATTTAAAAAGAGACTGGAAAGCAATACGACCCTTTTAAAGTAATTATTTAATTATTGGAGTGAAAATTCACATAATAATACATACCGTTATTGTCAGAGGCGTGTTGCAAATTGCGTCTATTATTATATTTTTGGGGATGCGTACCCAAAGGGTCCAAACGGAGTCCTATTATTGTGGCAACTCTGTCAGTTAAGCTTCTAGCTCGTAAACGGGATAAGACAGAAAGTTGAAATTTTCACAGATTACGTAATGTGTATTGCTTTGACTCAAAATTGAAAATCGTGTTAAAATTTTTTTAAATTTTATTCTGAGGGGGGGTTTCATATCTACATGTAAAAAGGGAGTCTTAAAAAAAGTTTTTTTGTAATGTATGTGGGGTATCATTTTGTAGAGCTCGTTAAGTAGAGCAAATCTATATATATTTTTTTTCAAATATGCAATTACCTACTAGATGTATTTTTCCGGCGTTGCCCGGGAATGACGGCCCCCGGTTATAATAGCATAATTAAATATAGGTAGTCTAAAACATTCCCACATATTTTATCTCGGTATTCGTGAAAACCGAATGAAAATCCTTTGAATAGTTTGAGTTTATTGTGTTTAGACAGGCAAACAATACGCAGGCGTTACTTGTAATATTTGACAAAAACGTAGCGAATAGAAAACCATGTGTAATCGACGCCTGACGCAACGTACAATCCTCTGCATTATGTACAGTGTACACTGCATATCAACGCATGCGCTTTGACGTAAATAAAACAAAAATATTTTATTTATTTTCTCTGACAATTATTTTTGTTTTAGCTATAAAATATTATATAGGCTATTGGGATCCGTCAGATTGATGGAGCTTAAAACACATGGCGGAGTTCGGGGTAAATTTCATATACGGGGTATAGTTATGCGTATAATTTTGTGATAAATGATAAATATAAAAGCAATTTGTGATTAGGCCGGTAGGAATTTCGTTTTATTTTTATAATAAGCAATTTCACGATAAATTTACACTGTTAACATATACATTTTTCCCTGATCCGTGTACAATTTTCTACCACCAGATGTTACATGCTCATTTGACGAATCACATCAGCCTATATAATATTTTATGCTATAGTACCTCTACTATATGCATACGAATTTTCATGTAAATCCGTTCAGTAGTTAGGGCGTGATTGATCAACAAACATACAATTTTAATTTGTATATATTAGTAAGTATTATAAGGATTCAAATAAAACGAAGTACGACGTTGAAACTTGAGAACAGCCAAATATACGACACTAATGTCTAGTTTGTCCGCCTCTGGAGGTGACAATGAGAACAAAACACTTGCTACAAATTGTGGTTACATTAGTTCAAGAAGGTCGTTTAAATAATTGTATCTTTTAATGTTACTGTTCATTGTGGTTTCTGATTTTCGAGCCATGTTTAAGCTGTTTATTGTAGGTTTTCAAACAAAAGAATTTGTGACTCATTTTTAACGCAACTGTACCCAATTCGTATCGATTAAGGATGGAGATCGGGTCTGGATTTGAATTTAGATCTCTTCCGAAAATGATTCTATTTCTTAACCATGTAGTAGTAAAATAAAAAAATTTTAACAAAAAAAATTTCCTTCAAAAAGCCACTAAAAAGAGGAAAATAAGAAATTGGGGCTACACGGCTCAAACACGAACACGTATTTGCAACATGCTGGTAATAGTGTGTAGTTCATAAGTATGCTAATAGATGACACTAAAAACTTAATACGATTAAAAAGTCATTTGTAGTTCACAAGTGCGCTAACAGATGACAATAAAACTTAATATTATCATTAAGGTATTATACTCATTAAATTTAACTGTATAGGCCGATTTTAATATATTTATGATTAAACTGTCTGATTAAAAAAATTATATATATATTTTAAAATTAAAAAATCTGAAGTTCTCACTTCTGTCGTGTGGTCATTTAAGCACACACCCATTTTTTGTACCAGAAAAAAGATATAACGACGTTTAAGGTGCCATTTTTTAAGTGTAGGTATATGAAGTGCTAAACTAATTGTAAAAGCTTTACCTTTTTGGAAATCTTATTTGGACAAAAATTAATAAACAAACGCTTGAAAAATTCTGCACATTTATTCATCTCAACTATCGTTTCGGGCTTCTAACCCATCATCGGGAGTTTGTTTGTTTATTAATTTTTATTCAATCATGTTCTACCAAGTGCCTAGCGATAATTCTATAGAATTTATCTTATTTGGACGTTCCGAATCAGTTTCTAAATCATCTAGATAAAACACTATTCAAATAATATTAAGCCAGTCCTGATAAGTCATTTAGAGACGCTTCAATTGAAACCGCGTCGACCACTACTATAACAATGTAAGCATCCCGTTTTCCATATTTTCATAATTATTCACATAACCGTTCTTCCACATTGTCCAGTTAATGGACATGTTAAAAGCACATCAATATATACAGACTGTTTCGTTTATAACATTAATGTCGAAAATTTTTAGCTGAATCGATACAAGTTTTACTTGTGTTAATACAACTGATATATATACACTGGATAGTGGATAGGCTCTCCAAGCACTAAGCTATACTTTCAAATGGATTTCAGTTTCCTAAAAACAATTATCAAAACTGTAGAAAGTTATCACGAAGGGAATTACAATTTGTGGGCGAGAGGCAGAAGAAAACACTTCCAGACTATATTGGTTTCCGCCAGAATTCGAACGCAGTACTTTCCAAATGCAAGCCTAGTGCTCTCAACATTAAGGCCACCAGCAGCTAGGGGTATTTAGGCCTAGCACCGATTCATATTTTGCTTGTAATTGACGAGTCATATAAACAACGGTATTGCAGCATTGCTACACGCTTCTCGAGCCCTATTCGCTGTGAGCAGATGCCTGGTCCTGCCGTCTGGTGAGTGATAGCGTAAATCGACGGAGCTAAAGTTACAATTAAATCATTCAATGATTCTGTTGAATTTAAAAATAGCAACGTGAAAAGTGTGTTTTGTGAAATTCTGTGAACAATATAAATCATAAACCTTCTTTTCTATGATTCGCAAAGCAATTTCGGTAAATACACTTTATCAAATCTACGCGCAAATTCGAAAACTCAGCTGTTAAAACTCAAACTAGAGAATTAATGTCAAATATTATGTAATTAATTATTAAATGAGTAAAAAAAATAATAAGTTATGTTATAATAATTCTAAAAGCAAATGAACATTTTGCATATTATTTTTTTCTGCATAAAAATTAAAATTTTATTATAACAAGAAGTGTCACTTTCACGGTATTTATATAGTTTATTATTTACTATCACTTATTTATGCTAAATGCTTAGCAGTTACCATAGAGAAGGCCGAGCTAGGTACTCCTAACTGTTTTTATATTTATCCGTTGTTGTGCGCTAGCAGTTATTTTGAAATCTCTTCCCCTCAGCTGCTCACAGCAAATAGCACTTGTTCAATTATTGCGCTATGTGAACTTGTTCTATTATTGTGCGATTTATAAATTACAAAGTTAAAAAAACTGTCCAAATGCGAGTAGAACTCGCGCCACGAGGGTTCCGTACCGTTACAATAATTTAATTAGTGTAAACTAGTGTAAGGTCGAAGTCACTGTTGACAGTTAAAAATAATATAGTTTATAATCATCACGTATTATATTATGGTTAATTGATTCTAATAGAAATAATATATGATGATAATAGATGACGCCACATTACTTGCCAGTATAAAAACATTAATTTATTGAAATTAATTGATCAGTTAATTCTAATTATTATTTGCCAGGATTGCCATAACAACATACCTACAATCTGTGAAAATTTCAACTAGCTACCTCTTACCGTTTGTGAGATAGAGCCCTGTGACAGACAGACGGACAGACAGACATCGTAGTCAGGGTAATAGGGTTCCATACGGAGGCACGGAACCCTAAAAAAAGAAATATTGGAATAGTAGTTCGTTAAGTTAACAAATGCGGCAACATCATTAAATTATCAAACGTTAACTATGGGTGCAGCACAAAGAAACAGTGCACAAGTCATATGCAAGGCACGTACAGCACCTGTAGGTAGGCAAGTAGGTCGGTTGATATGGAGACAGTCTGGGCTCGCGTTGGCGCATTTCAATGGAAACTGAATTACCAACAACAGGAAATCAAACTCATTATAGTAGCAACTCAATTCATTGTACCGGATATTGGACATTATGTATATGCTAGCAATTGCATTTACTGCTGAGGGGCAACTGTGACAAAAAAGCCTAACCAATGTCCTGACCATGCATTTAATTTTGCTTCATTTTTAACCGGTTGGACGTTGGTTAGTTAGCAGCAACCTAATTTTGTACAATACCTAAAGTGCAGATGTTCGATTGATAAAAAGCTTATCGAATATTGAAATTAAGAAAAATTCGACTGATGACCAGTCCTATACTTCCCACCTAGTAAATATTTGCAAAAAATAAACACTCTTTTTTTATTCTTTGAAAAAAGCATGGTCCTCTTTTTTGTTTAGTGATCTACTGATGGCTAGCTTAATATAGCAAAAATCATGGTTACCTTGATTTACGTACAATTTTTATTTTTTTTAGTAAAATATTTTTTTCATATTATAACATCTAGAATTCATTTATATTTTTTTTACCTATGTTAATACGTGACATTGAGAACGTTTTTTTTAATATCTCAGGATCCACTGAACCGGTTTGACTCAAAATCTAATCAGATCTAAGTTAAAGGCTGATAAACACAATAGAACAATCGGCATGGCGGTATATTGTTCCGTTTTACGATATCGAAGGCGAAAAATTAGCCACACACACACACACACACACATACACACACATAGACATCAGTCAGAAAATGATCTTAAACGATTGCTAGGGTCTCAAAACGTGAAAATCTGTTAAAATCTCGAAATATTTTTTCGGACTAAATTCATTACTTCCCTACCATAGTAGAGGTGGGAAGTAAAAATGTTATCATTTTAACGGATGTATTAAGAGGTTAATTTTTCCAAAAATAAATTTAAGTTCAATAATAATATATTTAAGTGCCACAATGAGCAAATACATTATTTTATCGGCACGGAATGGTCCCGCTGCCCAATTTTTTTCCATTCATAAGGATACACGTATAATTAATCAAATTTATGATAATTTTATTATATAAGTTATCGAAGTGTCACATAAAAATATCGAATGAAAAAGTAACCAATTAGCTTTCCACTTTCCGTGGAAAATGAAAAGTTTCGAAGAGAAAAAAAGCATGAAAAATCTATAATTTATTCAGAATGGCGCACATAAAGCCTTATAATATTCAAAGTGGTGTTTAATGGTGACTACACAGAGCCCACTTGTACACAGCTTGGTGGCGGATATGAATTTTATGGAGAGATTTAAATGCAAGAGCGATTTATGTGAGGTACTTATACTATGTGATCGCACTGCAGTGTATACTTGCGTTGAAAATATATACAGGCTGTTCGAATGTGCAATTACAGTTGACTTTAGTTAAATGAACGCCTACAGGGCTATTGAGAAAGAAAATGCTGATGTGGGGCCATTTCGCACCAATCCTAGCAGGGCACATCCAGGATACTGTTGGATTCAACCCAGTAGGCTGCTATGAAAATAAAACAAATGTCAGAATTTGTTTTCTTTGCTTTTTGAATTTGGTTAATTTCCTGAGAAAACAGAAACCTCATTAGGTGTTCTTTTGAAAAAAAAAATTGTGTTTTAAAGACCACCAACAGCTAAGGTTATTTGGGCCTAGCACCAATTCATATTTTCAATTCATTATTTTTTTTTAATAATAAATTGAACATCCAATTGACACTTTTACCAGCTCTCGGGCTAGAACCCGGCAACTGGGGACTTGTAATAGAGGAACCATAACAACGCCATGTAAACAACAGCATCGCTACACTCTCGGCTATTCTCAAGCCCAGGGGTTCTTTTAAAAATGAATGTAGAAAAATTGATAGTATTAGTACGGGATATCTAGTAATCCACTTCAGAAAAGTAGTTCTTCTTTTTACAAATTAAATGTAAAGAACACCGACATTTTTCGTGAATATCTAGTAATCCACTTCAGATCTCGATGTTTGGAATTATAAATAGCATATGATTCCAAACATCGAGATCTGAAGTGGATTACTAGATATTCACGAAAAATGTCGGTGTTCTTTACATTTAATTTGTAAAAAGAAGAACTACTTTTCTACAACATAAACTTCAAAAATAAACCCCACCCGCTTAAAAAATTTTACGAAATTTTTTTTAAGTTTTAGCTATGACATTTACTTTGGAATAGATGGTCTCTTAGTAAAAACACTATGGAACGGCGCTCCATATCATTCAACATATATTCCCATAACGTCTACCATAATTCCCGTGCTGTCCACCACTACTGATGCTAATGGAGATAGGTACATAAGAAACGTAACATAGATGGCAGCAGGTTTATAGCCTTCCAAGTTATCTTTGGTTTTCATAGAAAAACGCACGGGAAATCAAGTTTTTTTCCTTCTGATAGAATGCAACCACTTCTTTTCAGTGCTGGATCCTTTGGAAATACAAAACCTCTATGATTTGAACATTGGTACACACAGCACATTGGCATTGTCAACGGTTTATTATTTCAAACAAACTTATTTTGAAGTCTTCATGGTTTCCGGGCTTGTAGGCCGTGGTCCGGTGGTATTTATACCTGACGTTTCGTCTACAATTACTGCCGTTGACATTTATTTTGTACACACTACTATGAACCCTATTAGGAACACTACTATGAACTGTCCAGAGACAGAGGTGGTTACATAGATGGCGCCCCTAGCGGTCAAGTTTGGTAGTGACCTTCTCCATTCTGAGACTAGCAAGACAAACTTTTACACCACAAATTTTAATCTTGTATAAGAGTGTGACAGGTAATTGGACATGGCCTTGCATAATAAACCACTTCGGCAATCACTTGGAATTATTGAAAACCTCAAGATGGCCGGTACAGGAATTGTCGTTTCTTGAGAGGCAGTAGGAAAAAATCCGCATCAGCCCTCGCCGGGATTCAAACTTAGCAAGTTCCGAATATGAGTCTAGTGATATCACCACTACGCCACTCACTCGGTATAAACATTATACATCAACAGTGACAAATAACCGGGACCATGCTATTAAATGTACATTACTATTTGTTAACTTCTAATGATATTTATTTATTCATTACCAGACTAAAATTAATGCTTTTTTCGCCTATTAAAGTAAATATTTTAAAAATTAGATGTTTACTGTTTTTATAAAACTAAAATATATCGACCTCATGTATCAGAAAAACACATTTGTCAAATTAATTCTTTATTTTTATTAGTGCTGCATTAATGTAATATAAATGTAAAAAAACGCAGTTTTGAAAAGTATGTGTGTAATGATTTAAAATCTACATCAAAGTGATCATGTGAACGAAACTTAAGGAGTTGCATGCTTTTTAACTGCAGAAATTATATTACAAATTAAGCACTATATTAATTATATCTATGAATTATTAATATTTTTAAAAAAAAAAACTTTGGTTTGCTCGGTTTGTAATTTTCTTCTTTTAGGGCTATTATACCAAGGCTATCTATGCCCAGTACTAATTCATATTGTCAATTTATAATTGATATATTAATTATGTGTGGAAAAAACCCTTAATTAAAAAAAGTAACATTTACCTAAAGGAATCACACGCCGTTACTCACTTTTAAATCAGCCGAACTACTGAATCGATTTTGATGAAATTTCTATGGGACAAATCTGAAAGTATATCCTTTCAAATAAAAAAAGAATTTTCCAAATCGGTTTATAAATGACGGAGTTCTGAGGTAACAAACATAAAAAAAATACAACCGAATTGAGAACCATCTCCTTTTTTCGAAGTTGGTTAATAAATAAATTATGTAAAACGGTTGAATAGGAACCGCTGGCGGATTGTCTGAAAAAACGGTTTGTGTTTTAAATATATAGACGATTAGTAATAAAATAAATTCACTGTATGTTATTTTCGTCTAAGTCCAGTAAACTCGTATAGAGAGACCTGAAAGCTGCAGGTGTACCACTACATATTCCATGAAATGAACGATTTTTCCCCTCAAGTAATAAATGCAGTCACGCGACCAACAGCGATACCAACATAACGTAACACGCGTAACGCGAGCGTGTAAGCGAGAGAACACGCACAGCACACCTGAAGGCCGTTTTATCAAACCCGGTGCGGTTCACCGGCTCACCGCCACCGGGGTCGCTGCATGCCACCACACGGAGTTTCTCACCGGTCAAGGTTATATGCGTCGGAGCCGGTGGAGGTGATGTCGATTGCATATCCTAGTACGTAGGCAGAGTTCGCACGGTCATTAGTGGCGGGAAAAATTTGCTTCCCGGTCAGGACTATACAGTACTATTCCAAAATTTAAGAAGCGGCGTATACAAGTATACTTCACTATTTATATAAGCAGCAGTTTACACAATGTAACCATATACGCTCTATGTATAAAAACTGTTCCGCTTTATATATAAACAGTGAAGGATACTTGTATAAGTCACCCATTACATTTTGGTATTATAATGATGAACACAATCGATTAATTTTTTTGACCGATATTTTAGCATTCAGATAATTTTCAGAACCGAATGACCTCGACTAATGAGTTATCAAACATTTTTGAAATTAACCTTTTTTCAGTCATGATGGGAGAAATTTCGTTTAACAGCTTAACGGGAAGAAATGAAACCGTCAGGAGTGGAGGAAATGAGCTTCTAGCGGGGAGCCGATCGGGATTGGCTGGTGGGTAGTGCGTTGAGGGGGAAACTTGATCGAGACGCACCTTTTTTAATCATACGAGTCACAAAATGGTTAGCAAATATTTTTGAAATTAAACTTTTTCGGTCGCGATAAGAGAAATTTCGTTTAACAGCTTAACGGGAGAAAATGAAACCGTCAGGAGTGGAGGAAATGAGCTTCTAGCGGGGAACCGATTGGGATTGGCTAGCGGGTAGTGCGTTGAAGGGGAAACTCGATCGAGACGCACCTTTTTTAATCATATGAGTCACAAAATGGTTAGCAAATAGCAGAATAGTACATCGAGACGGCTCACGTCAGATCGAATTTTATATTACTTGCACTCTCCCATTCTCGTTCAACGCTCGTATTTCATAATTCGTTTCCTGTCATTTAGTGTGTATAATTCTTTGCGTAGTGCGTTGTGAACAATTATGTGAACGCTAATCGCTTGAGATATCTCAAACTTTTGATTTTTGCGTTTTGATAATGTGGCGTCTACCGTCCGCCATATTAAATTTTACATGACGTAAAATATCTAGAGTCACTCGTAACATTATGGCGAATATATCGACACCACATTTGTGAAAATCCGTTCATCCGTTTGAATGCTATACAGTGGCACAAACATATCCACAACTTTGATGACTATATTACCCTTCGCAGATAGTAAAAAAACAGTCGAACTTCACATATATTATTTTTTCATTCTATGGAGTTCAGCTACAGATAGCCTACAATCCGTCGCTTTTGGCGATTTTGCAATAACCATTTCAAAGAATACGTGGTAGGGTTGCCACCTCTGGAGAGACTTTGACCCGGAGATTTTACTGACTGGGGGGGGGGGGGTGGCTTCAGAAGAGAGAAACTTTGGCGCGGTTGAAAACGTGAGAAATTCAAATTCAAGTAACAACTTAACAATAATGAATAACAGGGATTTATTACATTTCGTTTATTTATACATTACAAAGCATTTTCAAATGAGCACTGTTCCCTTAACCTTATAGAATAAAAATTAAAATTATTAGCAAAAAATCAATTTTATCATAAAAAAAATAATCATACTATTTAGACCCTTTTTTTTCCAAGTATACCTTTCATTACCAAGAGCCTTCCTCAAAAGTTGGATTTGATCTGGTTTACTTAAGAATTCTAGACCACTTTTATCTCTTTCTTCCTGATAAGTTAAAAAAAAGACAAGTGTGCTCTCTTTTGTACTATATGAAAAATGAAATATCATATTATGTATAATGAAAAAGTAAGAATTCTCCGCCGGCTCAACTGACCCGGAGAAATTGACGTAAAACACGGAGACCCGGAGATCGCCTCCGAAAACCGGAGTCTCCGGGTCAAACCCGGAGAGGTGGCAACCCTAATACGTGGTGAAAAATTATAACGTTTTTAGGTAACAATAACAAATTATCGCGAAGAAGGGCCATTGCTTATGAAAGGGTTACCGTTTATACCTGCATACAAATTCTTATTTTTGTCAGTTGCAAATAGCAATTAATTTGTAACATATTCTCCCGCTACCTCAGTAACCCACCACTATAATTAAGTACCCTTACGTCACATGATAATAGTAAATATTCTAGCATTCTGTCTTGTTCGTGTTACTTGTCTCTAAATAAATTTCCTCCGCCACTTTGTTCAGTTGATTGTATGTATGCAAATAAAATTAGTACATCAATAATTGATGAGCTAATTTTATTGTTCGAATACAACAATTATTGTTGTATTCGAACAATTCATCAGGGGATATTGTACTCTATGTTTTATGATAATACTGTCTTTTTGAACTTTTATTAACAACTTTTTACAGTCACAGCTTGTAAGAGTTGCGAAATAATAGTTTCAAAAATTACTTTTCAATTCAAAGAATATTCTTCAAAAACGAAGGATAAGTACCTACTATTATCAAACATCGATCTCGTCTATACGTCACCCTCAGTGTGTCTATTAATCATATATTTCACTGATATTAGTGTTTTTTTTTAGATATAATCTATGTTTATAAAAGATATTTCTAAAAGTCGACACATCAATTTAAAACGTCTGTTGAATATTTTAAAGCACGAACAGATTTTGTTTGTTAAATTACGCAAATTCCATCTCAAAAGTCAATTACCATCAACACTAAATGCCAACTCATGTAACGTCCACTAATAAAAAAACATTGCTTAACAGTGGATTTGTGTACTGGATATCAGTCATTGCTGTCACCAGTGGCGTATAAAAAAAAACAAGCCGTGAGGTGGGTCGTTTATTAGAACTAAAGTGCGACCCTTGAGGTCCACACGACGAACTTCCCAGTTTGATAAATATTCAATAATAATAATATAATATTACCACAGACAAGTAATCATTTTAATCATTAAAACATAATTATTATTTATTTTTAACAATAATTAAAAAAAAAAAACGGATGAACCGATTTTTATAAAATTTATGTCGGATCAAAACGACGTTAACACGCCTCGATAGACACCTTTACGAAGTCGATATAATTTTTTATTCGCGAGATATTGTGTAAAATCTACTTTTTTGGAGGTTATTTGGTTAAGAAAAAAGAACGGCTGAACCGATTTTGAAAAATTTTCAGATCATATATTTTACGTTAATACGCGTCGATTGGCACCCTAACGTAGTCGATATCATTTTTCATTCTCGAAATATCGTCTTAGAAAGAAATGGACACATACGTACGTACGTACACACACACACACATCTTTTTAAAAATAGTGTAAAAATAGTGTGGTGACCTTGAAACATAAAAAATTTTTCTCCATTTTGATTTCGATTTTCGGACCCATTACAATAACTTCCAATGGAAACTTAAAAAATATGGTGAAAATTAATTAGTAAGAAAGTTTCTTCATTGCACAGGATCCTGTGCTATAAAGACATTCCTACTAATTGAAATACAGTCAAGGATCACATTTTATTTATTTATTGTAAATTATATAGACGCGTCGACAACTTAGGTTCTTAGCTTCTTGATTACATTAAATAAACTCACATAAAACTAAATGACATCACAAAACATCCATGATCGGCGAGGGGATACAAACCCACGACAGTCTGATCTAGAGGCCGCGACGCTAACCACTGAACCACACTGTCATCTCAAGGATTACAAATCTCTCCTCTCTGAGAAATAAAAACTACATATATTTGAGAATATGCAGGGGTAGTTCGGGATCATGTTAATATATGAAATGAAGTAGACCAACAACCTCAAAAAACGTTGTTAATAGAAAATTTTATTCTAACGATCGTTTTGGTAATCAATTCATTACCATCTTCAGTAGATTTTGTTAAATGACTTATGGAATTTTCATACGAAAATTGGTTTGAACCGATTCTTAATATTGTAAAAGAAGTGAATATGATTCATTAAACATTCTATATAAAAATGTAAAAATAAAATTAACAAAAAATCCATTATGGATGCCGTTGAAAATTAACTTTAAGCCTTTTTGAAATCAAAATAAATATTGTTATAACTTGAGAACTAAAGCCGAAAACCTGACCAGATAATGTAGCTACATGGGAAAGAAAACAGCATGAAAATCGGTTCAACGCTCCTCGAGTTATAAGCGGACAAACAAACAGACAGACAGACAAAGACATTGCGTTTTATAAGGGTAGATAACAGATATGATCATTTAATTGATACTTTTACCGGTTCTCAGATTAGAGCTAGAGAAACTGGAGGTTTGTAATTTAGATTGATCAAGATAACACCGGATAAATAACGGCTCTTAACGGTCTCAACAGTTATCAAGCTCAATTTACTTCGTAAAAAGTAGGTGTAAAGACCGATCCTCTTACTCTATTGATATTTTATGTATTATCTTTTTGTATTACTTTTATCCGAAAAGTGGATAAAAAATAAATGGAGGGTGTAGTACAATAATAATAATAATAATATTTTATTGCAATGCCATTAATGTGGAGACAAACGTCAAAAATAAAATATAATACATATTAAAAAAGATCCTTCAAGTCATAAGGCACAGTATTACAGAAATGTTTTTCCAATTTATATGCAATTTGTAAACATTTTTATACCCTATGTATATAGGACTTCTTTCCAAAAAGTCGTGTGATGTTTTAAAACAGTATTGTTGTTGCGGGTATTGTATAGTTTTGGTTTATTTTTATTTTCAAAAAAATATTTCAATGCATTACTGTAAGCAGCTCAAGAGCAAAAATTCCGTAATAAGTTAGTAGTTTATTTTCTTTAAATAAATTTCAGCATGAATCTTTAAATTTTAAATTAAAAATTAACCTTAAAATTCTTTTTTGAAGTACAAAAATTCGTTGTCTGTCTCCTAACATTCCCCAAATAAGGATGGTATATTTGATAGCAGACGCAATATATGCGTGATAGAAGGTCAGTAAAGTTTTTTGATCAAAAATATTTTTCATTTGTTTCAGTCAGTAGTAATAAAAGTTAAATTTTTTACATACACTGCTTACGTGTGCTACCCATCTCAAGTTTTCGTCGAGAATTGTTCCCAAAAGTTTTACAGAGCTTTGGAGTTAAATGTGATTATCAATATGGCCAATAGCAATGTCACTTTTTATTGGATTATTCTTTATTTTAAACCTGACACAATTGATCCTTTGAATTTTTATTATCATCTGGTTTCGCTGACAATATTCGGTAAACTGCTCAACTACCTGATTAGCTGCTTGGTTACGAAAAATATGAAAAAATGTTATAAATTGACTTTTACAGACAGAATAAATAATTATTATATGAGATTTATTTTCGTTGCCATGGTTAGTACATTGTTGCAACTTTTCCTAACATGTAAAGCTGAGGCTACATTGGAACCATATCGGACCAGATCAGACAAGACCAAATCAGACAGTTCAGACTTAGTGGGTACATTTGGGGTGGATAATATCCAACGAGATAAAATTAAAATCAATGAGTTCGCTTCAAATTCTGATGAACATCTCATGGAAAATATTACCATAAAATACAAAAAAAAAAAAATAAGCTCGCGTTATTGGATGCATACATAATTAATAATTATATTATTAATATACATTATTATGCATTCATTTATTATACATGTATTATGTATTTGGTCGCGTACTCCGTGTTACAATTTGTATTTATTATTAATATTAATATAATTGTTAATATAATTGATTTTTAAACACGTCATAAATATGTTTAAGAAAATCTGGTGATAATAGCTCATAATTTGCATAAATTTAGGATACACAACACTGTTTATTGAAAACAGAAATGTACCTCCGTATTCTGACGAAATATTGAACACGTTTGATATCGTCCGACAGTCGGTAAGTGTCTAATGCAATCTGACACGGTCTGGCGCGGTTTGAAGTGATAACTGTAGCCACTTCTTAAGATTACTGGTATTTGTTTACATCAGACAATACAGATCTGATCTGATCTGATCTGGTCGGAAACGGTGCCAATGCAACCGACAGTTGCCCTCCCGTCTAACTTGATTATATTTTTATGGGACCGTAGATGACTAATACACATATTTGACTGTAATGTTTAAAGATTCGATATTAGATAAATCAATTTCATTGATCAATCAAATTGAGTTGATTGAAACTGGTCATTCAAATATTATAAAATTCTTATTATTGTAGATTATAGACGCGTCGACAACACAGGTCATTAGCGTCTTCAACACAACAATTAATAAATCCATTTGTGTATTAAAATCTGCCAGCCGGCATACACAAACCGACTGGTACGAGCTCGGGCTCCTGGAAACGCCAATTCCCAAAGAACATTGGAATGCAATTGCGAGAACAACTACATTCCAATGTTCCCCCTGGGGGAATAGAATTCTTATTTATACACGTTTCAATAACCCTTCAATCTGATGGATCAATTAAACTAATCCGTCTAAATCTTTTTAAGTCACATTGCATGCCGGTTTTTTTTTTGTTTTTATAAAATTAAAAAAACTATACAATTATTCATCAGATGCGCTACTGACACGTGAATACCCTCAGTTCAGTTGTTTGTCTGCATTAATATGAGTCGCTATTGTTTACAGACATACAGACATACAAACACACACACACACACATCGGGCGTTAACAGTAATCTACACACAAATAAGTCTATTGAAATCAGATTTCAATAGACTGATGATAATATACCTACAACCATTGTAGTTATGTAGGTACCATGTATGGCTATATAGGTTAGCAACACTCATGGCTGTCCGTAAAGTGCTACCAACTTCATGTACTAATATTTCTATTCAAACGTATTTGTGACCAATTTTTTTTTTTAATAAAGACCATTAAATTAACTGCCAAAGTTTTCTGAACGTAGTACCAATTCAGATTTTCAGTTTAATATTATTCTGTTTATCTGTCTGTCACAGCTTTCTAGCTCCTAAACTATAAGTGATACAATAATGAAATTGACATAATATTATTTATGTAAGTTGACGGTTCAAACCCTATATGTGCAATTTTTTTAATAAAATTGTATTTTGGCTGCTCCCGTGAATCGAAAAGAGCGATAGGACTAAGTGATTTCAAAGAGAAAGACCTCAGGATCTCGTGAGATATACCTACTCGTATAATCGCTGCAAATACGAAACTGTCTGTGTATAAACAAAATGTTTTTTTGATATTGCTTAACAATAATAATCAAACTTAAATCTGAAATATTGAAGTCAAAAATAATTTAAAAATATCGTCTATATAATTCGAACTTTTAAAGTATATTTGAACTTTTTGGTGCATTTTAAGCTATCAAATTTAGTCAAATAAAAAGCAATGGTGTTCCAAAGCACCCTGTATACAATAAAAAGACGCCTGTTTTAGCATTTTAACCGTACTTTTTCCAATTGGCTCTCTCACGCTATCCTATTTACCTCGTTGTACCACATATTTGTGTTGTGTGTGTGTTTTTATTCATTAATTGTAAATATTGATATTATTAGTTCAATAGGAAAATGACAATAGATAAAAATGATACTAAATAAAGCTAAATTTGATTTCTCTAATCTGATATCACGCCGTCCGTTTCTATGTTATGTTATATTAATGTATCGATTTAATATTATCTATAGGTTATAGTCACAATATTATGTACAATAACTGTTACAAGAATGCCATGTTTTATATTGATTTTTATACTGAACATTACAATTAATACCTCATTAATTTTCAAGGATACAAATATAAAAAAACTCGGGTCGCAGTGCCAAACCCTGCCGACAATATAGTGTATTTGCTAATACAGGCATTGTGGCATTATTATGTGAACGTAAGTTTGTTTTTTGACAAAATAAAAAATTTAACCCCTTAATACATCCCTTAAAATAATTAAATTTTTCTAAATTTCAATATTAGACATGGATTTTATTAGTACACCCAATTAAATACACCCTTCCATAAGTAAATCCGTATCAACAAACTAGTGTTTTCATAAAATTTGAAAGTCCGGTCCTGTCGGGCCGAATTTAATAAAATTTTAGCAGCACATTTTAATCTTTACTGAAGAGTTAAATTACAATTTTGAAACGATTCTGACAAATTTTTCGGTACTTTTGGGCCCAAAAACTTTTTGAAACCCCTAAATACAACCCTGAAAATGGTCCGATTGGGCCCATTTTAAATAGGCTTCTTGCGGTTATATATTCCAATGTGTGTACCAAATTTCGTTTCAATCGATTAAGTCTGTCGAGAGTTATCGTGTACACACACATATATATAAATATATATATATATATATAAACATTTTCAAAAATGGTGCCAAAGTGTTCAGGAGGCTATGAAACGTCGAGAAATTTTGGTCCGACCCCTAGGTCCCGCCATCCGACCGACGCCAATAGTGTATGTGCCATATGGCAAATACACTAAAAACTGCAGTCACAGTGCAGAACCCTGCTGACAAAATTGCTAGTACAATCACTGATGTATTTAAATGTATCCCTATGTAAATTAAAAAAAAATTGGGAAAACAAAAAATTAACCCCATAATATATAGGTAATAATATTTTATATGAAAAAAGCTTACACAACGGAACAACCGTTCTCCCACCATCAACACCGGGACTTCCACCATGTGGTACTTTTTCTATTTTTTTACTTGTAATTCAAATATTATTATAGCCAAAATATCATAATAATGCATTGTCAATCAAACTACATACAACTGCAAATTTTCAAGTAAAGTGGAAACTGGTCAAATTAATGCGTTACAAGATTTCACTCTTTTAGACACAGATAATTAGTGAGACTAAATGAAAAAAAAAATAATATCGCTGTCGAAGGTCAAATTTGAAACCTTGAATATTTTTCAATACGCTGTAAGATTTTGTAAGGCATCTATTTTGCTGAAAAAAATTTGGTATATTTATATTTTAAGTCTCGCATAACTGCAAAATTATCTCCGGACACTAAACTCTGTCAGATTGTAAAAAGTCGAAACTGACTATAATATGCGATCTCCGACCGTAGTGAGCGAAATATGTGATTGAAATTTAGTAAGCAACAGTTTCCTGAGTAAAATTATAATTTAAAATCGGAGGTTTGCAAATAGCTGATATCATAAGGAAACTATTATTTACATGGCGTTTCCATCGCTATTCGCCATGAGAAGTGATTTCAGTGCTCTCTGGTGACAGAAAATAAAATCAGTATATGACCTGACCTTGACAAAAATAAAAGTTCAAACGTGTCAAAATTTATCTATAATGAATAATAAACAATTTGAAATAAATATTAATGCTATTATCAAGAACAGTTTGCAGAAATATTTGTCTCATTATTGATAAGTTCTAACATCATTTCAATTTGATACACTTGTTGTACTTGAGAAGATATTTGTATTATTTATAATTCATTACAGATAAATTTTGATACGTTTGTACTTTTATTTCTATTTATGTCAAGGTACGTCATATACTGCTTTTATTTTCTGCCCAAGTTTCCAGGTTAAAATCGGATAACTAGTTGAAGTGTACTGAATTTCCAATTTTTGAAGTGAAAATTCTTTAGCCGAGTCTTGAACTTTCGTGGGTAAAGTAAGTCAAACCGTTCCGCGTTACGTCTGACTGTAACGGATTGCATGTAACCGCGGTCACATGCTATGTAAGCTGCACTTCTACCGCGCATAAAAGTTACAAGCATCCATTATTTTTGCTTCCCACCTCTATACTATGGTAGGAAAGTTATGGATTTAGTCCGAAAAAAATATTTCGAGATTTTAACAGATCTTCACGTTTTGAGACCCTAGAAATCGTTTAAGATCATTTTCTGACTGATGTCTGTATGTGTGTGTGTGTGTGTATGTGGTCAATTTTTCGCCTTCGATATCGTAAAAACGGAACAACATACGGCCATGCCGATTGTTCTGTTGTATTTATCAGCCTTTAACTTAGATCTGATTAGATTTTGAGTCAAATCGGTTCAGTGGATCCTGAGATATTAAAAAAAACGTTCTCAATGTCACGTATTAACATAGGTAAAAAATTCGACTGATGACCAGTCCTATACTTCCCACCTAGTAAATATTTGCAAAAAATAAACACTCTTTTTTTTATTCTTTGACTAGGCCCAAATAACCTTAGCTGTTGGTGGTCTTTAAAACACAATTTAATTTTTATTCTTTGAAAAAAGCATGGCCCTCTTTTTTGTTTGGTGATCTATTGATGGCTAGCTTAATATAGCAAAAATCATGGTTACCTTGATTTACGTACAATTTTTATTTTTTTTAGTAAAATATTTTTTTTCTCGAAAACTATACATTTTAGAGAAAAAAAATATTTACATTTTTTTCATATTATAACATCTAGAATTCATTTATATTTTTTTTTACCTATGTTAATACGTGACATTGAGGACGTTTTTTTGAATATCTCAGGATCCACTGAACCGATTTGACTCAAAATCTAATCAGATCTAAGTTAAAGGCTGATAAACACAATAGAACAATCGGCATGCCCGTATGTTGTTCCGTTCTTAAGATATCGAAGGCGAAAAATTGACCACATACACACACACATACACACATACACACATACACACACACATACAGACATCAGTCAGAAAATGATCTTAAACGATTGCTAGGGTCTCAAAACGTGAAAATCTGTTAAAATCTCGAAATATTGTTTTCGGACTGAATCCATTACTTCCCTACCATAGTAGAGGTGGGAAGTAAAAAAATATAAATGAATTCTAGATGTTATAATATGAAATAAATGTAAATATTTTTTTTCTCTAAAATGTACAGTTTTCGAAAAAAAAATAAAAATTGTACGTAAATCAAGGTAACCATGATTTTTGCTATATTAAGCTAGCCATCAGTAGATCACTAAACAGAAAAGAAAGCCATGCTTTTTTTCAAAGAATAAAAAAAGAGTGTTTATTTTTTGCAAATATTTACTAGGTGGGAAGTATAGGACTGGTCATCAGTCAAATTTTTTACATATAAATTGATACTAAGCCCAGATAAACCTAGCAGTTGATGTCCTTTATTAAATTTCAAAAGGTGTATGAGGATTACTGAGCGTTACAGATTAGACGCGCATCGAGATTACACATCCAGTGCAATCTTACAGAGTTGACTGCTTCTACATTGGGCATATCAGCAAATAAAAATTACATTTGTCATGTCTACTAGACATCTTTCATATAAACTTAGTTGAAATACGGACAAATATCGATACGAAAAAGAAAAGTCAGCCTTTGGAGTTCAAGCACGTGCAACCCATACTTATATAATCTACCAGTATATCTACATGAAAATTGTATTGGAAACTGTTCTCTTTTCAAAAAGAAACGATCAAAACGATACGAAACTTGAAATCGGTTTCAAGTTAATCAAAATATTTCAAGGTACGTCCTTCCTGCATAATCTCAATTTAATTAACAGGTGCGATAGAGATTATCTGTTTTCGACTTTTGCTCATCTAGAGTCTATATAGACACACGGGAGTGTGTCAGCCAAGTTTGGCAAACACTGCTGTGTGTATATTTACACAAACCATTTCGCATCAAAAATATAAAAAAAAATACAACCGAATTAGGAAGTTTCCCTTTTTATTTTTTTAATCTAAATCATAGTTCTAAAAATTACAAAATTAATGGCGGAAGAATTTTTGAAATATCTTTAAAAACAACAAAGTTATGCTACTTCAAAGTTTGAATTTGACAATTTTCCAAGAAATTCGGTTTTCAGTCCGGGTGACGTCACGCGGCACGATATTTTTAAAAGTTATTTTCATTTTGTATGTGTGGTAATTTAACATGGAAACTTCCGATAAATCTCTTTCTTTAAACTCGTAAATTGTTATGGAAACACTAAAAACAAACCAGTTGATGACGGAAAATATTGACATATCTAAATTTTTGACAGTTAATTTTAGTTTAATATAAATACAAAAGTCTGTATTACAACAAAATAGTTACTAAGTAACATCGGTTATAATTACTCACAAAGCTAAAAAACCGCATACTTGTACCGCGTGACGTCATATTCAAAAATCAGTTTCGTTTGCGACCCCACGTACAAGAAATTGAATATCTCCGTTGAAATTAAAGATATCAAAATAATTCTTTCAACATTTTTAAATTTATCTTTATTACAATGATGTGACAGTATCATAATTAGTATTTCCGTTCAATGGAAACTTTCTAATTGAGAACCACCTCCTTTTTTTGAAGTCGGTTAAAAATAGACCGTGATCAAGACAGATTTTTAGGCGTATACAAAGGAAAAAATCTGAAAACTACAAATTATCAAATTTTGCGGGGTGGGGGATAATTCCCACCAGCCAGGCTTCTTCACAGGGGGAGAATTTCTCGAAATCGAAAATGTGAATTGTGAAGTCACTATACAGTAAATTAGAATATAGTGAAATGTAGTCACTAAAAACAAATATGTCTACTATTCAATCACCATCAAACGCGAAAAAACAAATGATCAACAGTAAAAGTGCAACAAATTTTACATAAACTAAATTTGATCGTATGAGAAAAGGTTTGGAAAATGTGAAAAACAGTTATATACAAAGTACTTCTGTACATAAAAATTCAGTTCTGCCATAAAAAAATACACTGAAACGCTGATCTATATGAATAAAAGTAACACGCCAATTCTACATATAGTTGTCGCGTATAAAACTGATCTGTAACTCAAAACTTATATTTATTTATAGCAAAATGGCATAAGACTAATGGCCGGTTTATCGTACATTTTAATCAATATGTTTTTTAATCACACCGTTAAATGACGTGTTGCTATGGTAACGAAACGCAGCAACCAATGACCACGTAGCTGTCAAAATTTAATAGTGTGGTTAAAAACATGGTGATTAAAATGTACCTACGATAAACCGGCCATAACTGACAGTTGTATTTGTTATTTACTTAAAGAGTAAGAGATCTGGAAGCACAATAATAAACAGTATATGTTATCTCAAACACTGCACATTTAAATCAAGAACTCGGAGTGCGTTTCAAAAACCAAATTAGCATCATCAAAAAGATAAGCATTTTGCTTGTCCTCTTTTTATTTATGATCCCATTCTGCTTCCAAATAAAAAATTGAAACCTTAAAAATTCACACGAAAGTCGTATTTTAGCTATTTTCTAATGAACTAAAATCGAGAAAAAAATAATTTAACGTAATTTATTTAGTCTAAAAAGCGAAATTGTTAAGTCGTTCTTCGATGCATAATGCTTAACTTCGATACTATCAATGAAAGCCACGTGTTAAGGCAATTTCACTGTTGGCAACATTTAGGCGCGAAAGCTTCATCTCAAAAGTTACAAACATGTTGCAAATTTAGTTTATGAAAAAATGTTGTACATGCCTGCAAATGTCAGTGTTTGCTTCTCAGTATTTTGAATAGAGTATAGGTATATGTGTTATGTAATAAAGCGCCATCAAACAAAACCATCAAATGAATACGAGATGAAAAGAAGAGGAAAAACTTACACTGGAAAAAATATTAAAGCGTACATATCTGTGTTAGGGATGAGGTCTACGATAGGGGATGGAGTGGGGATAGGGGAGGATAGGGAGCAGGCGGAAAGCAATCACTGTTGACTGTTGGAGGTGTGGATTGTCGGCTCTACAGTTGTGGAGAAAAATTCACGAAACTTATTATCAAAAAAAAAAAGTTATTTGAAGTTTTTCTGTATCACCTGATTGAAAGCGTTGGTATAAAAATATGTCTGCCTATATTCTTTTCATTCAAGTATACAGATATGTTCATGATAAGTATATATGTTCATGATAAGTACATATGTTCATGATAAGTATATTTATTTATGACTTACAATTAAATGCACCTGGGAAGAAATTTTTTTTGTATTGTATTTACAAAATGCTGTACCTATAATAAACACAAAAATGTTTTTTCTTCCAGATTCATTTAATTGTAAGCCATAGTTAAACAACTAGATATAAGTACAGCTACTTAAATCATCATAAATTACTGTAAAAAAATGAAGCATGTAGTTTAAAAACACATTACAGAAGTGAAACTTCTAGCCACATGACTCATTACAAACACGAATATATGCGTATTTATAATATGAGCAAAACATTACTAGTTTTCGAGACAAGCGTGGTGGGGATTTAATCGCCTCGACTGTACACACACATACACGTACATAACAAAAATGAGAAAGAGATAGCTATGATATAATTGTAGACGATTATCATTCTCTCTTTCTAGAATTGTGATCGGTTCTTCGCCTCCATGTCTACCAATGTCTATATAAACATATACAGGCGATGAAGCAATCATATTTCTAGAAAGAGAGAATGATAGTCTTCTACAATCTCTTTCTCTCATTTCAGTTTATTTATTTATTGTAAATTATAGACGCGTCGACAATTACTTAGGTCATTAGCGTCTTGATTACATTAAATAACAACTCATTAAAACTAAATTACATCACAAAACATTCAATCTGATCCAGAGGTCACGACGCTAACCACTGGATCACACTGTCCTCTCCTCTCATTTCAGTACCTATATAGTAGGTATATAGGAGAACGCACTGTCCATCCTCCATTGGTAGCTAGTAGCTACATCTGATGATCTAGAACCGACTTAATCGTGATACAAAAAATTGCATGTGTGCGCTGGCCCCAAGATCAACTGTCTTAAGAATCATCAAAATATCACATGTGTATAAAATACACTTCAAAAAGACTGTATCAGTCTTATGTGTGATGGGGAGATGGGAGGTCGTGACTTAAAGGAGGAAATGTTTGCGTTAGCCTTTTTAACACAGACCAAAACTTCTCGACGAGTACAATATATAAAAATCATTTTTCCATAGCTGTACACTAGGCCTGTTCTACCAACATCGAAATGTGCACATTACGTGTATGTTTTATGTTCTTCAGATAGAAATCAGATTACCACACAGGATATTGCAGGATATCGATTGTTATGCACGGTTATTGGACGATATTTTATTGTTATTGTAACATTCGCATTGTTAATGTACGTTCGCTGTTCTAAATTAAGGGAACATCGCATTTATCCAATTTAAAGTTGACCTTAAACCTAAACCGTTGATTTAAAATTACTTGTTTAAAAAATTGTACTGAAAAAAAAACGAACCGATCCCTTTTATTGAAATTAAACATTGAATTTCTAGTTGATGTCTACTGTCATAAGACAAAATATCTAGTACGAGTGTGCGAGTAGGTACCTACTAGCAAAATCGAGTACCGATCGAGTATAAAATATATTATAAAAACCGGTCAAGTGCGAGTTGGACTCGCGCATCGAAGATTCCGTACAATAATAAAAATAAGGAGCTTAGATAAGGGTAATGTTTGAGATAAGCTTGGGATAACATTTAGTGTTTGTTTCATTTAAATCGGCGTACAAATAAAAAAGATATATGTTGATTTTAAAATGCGTGTGTTTCTGTATGTGCCACCGTTAATGTAAATGTCAAAACTGTTAAACATAATAAACTCTTTAGTCCGACCCACACTTGGTCGCCTGGTCGGTTTTTATTATTTGTTGTTTTAGTTAGTTTTCATTATAATCACACCAAGTTTGATGTTTGTACCTATGTATTACCGTTTTTTACGATAGAGCAAAAACAAAAGAACGTTGAAAAAACAAGTTTTTTGTATGAGAACCCCCCTTAATTATTGATTTTTGTTTTTTTTATTATTTGTTAGGTTATCCGCCACAATAACACATATTTTGTGAAAATTTCAACCGGCTACCTGTTATGGTTTAAGAGATACAGCCTTTTAAAGGTAGGACAGACAGACGGCAAGGTTTAGTAATAGGATTCCAGTACGGAACCCTAAAAATGGAGTCGAGTAGTAAAGTAGCAACGCAAAGTTTTCATTAACTGCTTGATCTGCAAGAACAATGCTCAATTTCTGGTAGGCGTAGGACATTAATGCTGGGTTTCTGGTACGACTCTCAAAGATAAAAGTACTTTTAAAATACATTATTATCATTGAAATTTCTCCTGGTTTCCATGGCAATTCAGTGCTAAAAGTATACTTTTAGCGTTTTAACACGAAAAAAGAAAAAAATATATACCTCAGTTGACCGCCCAAAGGTTAAATTTGAACTGACACCATTGATGTATATATTTATCAGTTTTTGAAAGAAAAATGTTCTTAATCAGTCATACACCAACGCAGCTGCACTACAAACGGGTGAGTTGTACGTCAGTTAGACGAACGTGAATGTAAAAACGTGAGTAGTAGCGTTGGTGAGAGGGAGTTGGCAATTGGAGTGATGGGGAAAGAGAGTAAAGTGTGGGAGAACGAACGGATGGCGCATTACACCGGCGTACGTACAGCGACGTGTTGTACGAACTGCTCTATGCAGATATGTAGTTAATGTTAAATGAATGGGCTCGTACAAACGAACGTGTATGTGTGTGTGTTCAAAACACGTTGCTTACAAACGCGCTATATGTGTTACCGGCCTTATAAAATTAAAGTGTAGGAACTGCGATCTAAAGGATCTATAGCAGCGTTTTTCAACCTTTGGGTCGCGTTAAATTTTTTATGAGTCGCGAAGGAATTAAAAATATAATCATCTTGTTTGAAAAGAAAACACTATCGAAAATTAACAAAAGGTTAAATTTTAAAACATTACTTTTAAATAATAAATTATTAGTCCAATAAGTTGATTCGAATACATACAGTGTAACAGTATCATGCTGACGATATACTATTTTTATTTATATTATATTATAAAACAAACAATAGGGTCGCAATAGGACTTAAAAAAATATGTTGGGTCGCGAGTTAAAAAGGTTGAGAAACGCTGATCTATAGTGTTCACTTAATAACCTATAGGTTTTTGAGAATCCCCAGACTATGTATCTATACTGATGTTTTTGTAGTCACCTCAAATAAGTATTATTATTATTATTATGAAGTTGTTTATTTTTTTACTTCCCACCTCTACTATGGTAGGGAAGTAATGGATTTAGTCCGAAAAAAATATTTCGAGATTTTAACAGATTTCACGTTTTGAGACCCTAGCAATCGTTTAAGATCATTTTCTGACTGATGTCTGTATGTGTGTGTGTGTGTGTATATGTGGTCAATTTTTCGCCTTCGATATCGTAAAAACGGAACAACATACGGCCATGCCGATTATTCTATTGTGTTTATCAGCCTTTAACTTAGATGTGATTAGATTTTGAGTCAAATCGGTTGAGTGGATCCTGAGATATTCAAAAAACGTTTTCAATGTCACGTATTAACATAGGCAAAAAAATATAAATGAATTCTAAATATTATAATATGAAAAAAATGTAAATATTTTTTTCTCTAAAATGTATAGTTTTCAAGAAAAAAAATATTTTACTAAAAAAAGAAAATTGTAGATACGTAAATCAAGGTAACCATGATTTTTGCTATATTAAGCTAGCCATCAGTGATCACCAAACAAAAAAGAGGGCCATGCTTTTTTCAAAGAATAAAAATTAAATTGTGTTTTAAAGACCACCAACAGCTAAGATTATTTGGGCCTAGTCAAAGAATAAAAAAAATAAGAGTGTTTATTTTTTGCAAATATTTACTTGGTGGGAAGTATAGGACTGGTCATCAATCGAATTTTTATCTTAATTAACACAGTTTTGATTACATAAATTAAGTTTTACTGACACTTATTAAAACAATTTTTTGTCTGCGGCTACGCCTTAGAGAATAACAAAAATCGATATAAATACCTAATATATTTTACAAATTAAGAACATTTGTAGAAAAAAATGGGTGTGTGCTTATGACCACACGACAGAAGTAAATACTTCAGATTTTCTAATTTTTGGTGTCATCTTTTATAGCGCATTTATGAACTAAAAATAATTTATTACTAAAATACTAAAATTATATTTTTAATTTATTCCACCTTGGTTTCAAAAAAATTATAATTATTGTCAAAGAAAGAATATAACCAAAATAATAAAATATATAAATAAATATTATGTAGAATTTAGAAAAAAAAAAAACGCCAAAAATTCTGCGCTGCCATCAGGTCTCGAACCCAGGTTCCTATGCATAGAGCGCAACGACTAAACCAACTGAGCTATGGCTGGCCAGTGTTTACACGGTCGTTTTTATGATATAAGTATGTTACGAATTCTTACGGTAGTAGTTGGAATTCTTACGGAAGTAGTTCGGACGCCTCATATTTTTTCAGTACCCAGGCAAAAAGTGCATAACGCGCCTAAGGAAGTATTTACTTCAAAAATACCCTGATTTCAATGAGCACAAGCAAATGTTTGTAATTATCTCTTTTGATTTAGAAGTTATGAGCCATCAAAAATAAACATAACCCTCTTTAGTTTCACGCGCAGTCCGGTAAAAAGTCACGAAACTATTCAACAGCATTCGCTATTAAGTAATATTATTCATAGATTTGAGCGAAAAAACCATTTTTCTAAACACGCTTGACTCAGTTTGTTGCCCATTTAGCCGCATTTTTCTTCCGATGCAATGAATATGAGTTTAGATTTACGGTGAAGAAATGTGAATTGCTGTTCAATGAGAAACTTTTTACGCTCTGATAATTGCTGCCAATAAAATCGTAGCTATAAGGGATAAGTAACGTATGGATAATAATAAACTATCCTCGGTACGGGCTTGAGAATAGCCGAGCGTGTAGCAGTGCTGTTGTTTACATGGTGTTGCTATGGTTCCTCTATTACAAATCCCCAGTTCCCGGGCTCTAGCACGAGAGCTGGTAAAAGTGTCAATTGGATTTTCAATTTATTATTAAAAAAAAAATAATTAATTGAAAATATGAATTGGTGCTAGGCCCAAATAACCTTAGCTGTTGGTGGTCTTTAAAACACAATTAATTATACTCGGTACATTTGAAGTTGTCAGATTACACATACAATGGAATCTCAGAAGATTCTAAGCACGCATGAGAAAATTATTACAAAATTAGTGCTATAATTGAGCATTTGAGTTCAACAGACATGTAACATTTACATGTTAAATTTTTCCATTTAATTTATATTGGATTTATCAAATAGTAGGCTACGTCCATAAAAACCATAGCAACGTTATTTTTGACAATAAATAATATTACATTAAATAAATTTCGATCGGTTGACAAATAAAAAAGATATGTCAATTTTTATGGTTGTGACGCCGCTAATGCAAATGTCAAAACGTAGGATTAAACATATAAACTGTTTATTTATGACACTGTTAATTCCAAGTGATTTTAAGCCCGACTTCGCTTCGCAGGAGGAAAGATTCTCGCGGGGCGGGATTATAAATTAACAATATACTAAATATACATGAGCGGAGTCACGGGTTATCGCTTGTAATATTATATAGTACGGAGTCACTCAGTGTATTATAAAATCACAATGATATTATGTAAATCATCTCTGAAGTTCTTCTGCAGAACTGGTCTACTCCTGGCGCCAACTAAAAATACTGATACATGAAACACCAAAAAGGACCATTCCACATAATATAAAGTCTGGAAAGAGACTGTCAGACATTTTTATTGTTTCGAGATTTTTACGTCTTCTATTTCATTTAAGAATTTCAAAGTGTATTGCTTTTTCCATAATGCCATAAATACCAAGATAAGAGTCATAAACTGAGAAAGGAAAGATGACATTATCATCTATTTTAATAGTTTTGAGTTTTAATGTTGCAAAAACTGTTTTAGTAGGTACATTTATATTTCCCAGATGGTAGTACCTACTGCAAAAGATACCAGAATATTCATTTAAAATACATAAAGAGAAACGCTAGAGATTGCATTGATAGGA
This sequence comes from Mongoloraphidia duomilia, assembly GCA_039654895.1. Lineage (NCBI taxonomy): Eukaryota > Metazoa > Arthropoda > Insecta > Raphidioptera > Raphidiidae > Mongoloraphidia > Mongoloraphidia duomilia. The sequence continues at coordinate 14,883,160 of CM077522.1, forward strand.
ACATTGATTCCGTAATTTTTAGGATTCCGTACCTCAAAAGAAAGAAACCGGAACCCTTATAGACCGAGAGCTAGTGACAATTTTTTGGTGTTATTTATTCAAGGCCTTATTTTTGTGAAGATGTTGAGGAAGGCATATTGAAGTGCCCTGAGTAAGGGATTTTGCTAGATAGCGGTACGGGAGGCATGCAGACCGCCCCCAATATGTAACAAAAAAAAATGTTCACAATTATTATTGCTTCAAGGCTGATATTGTTTGTATAGCTCGTCAGTGACCCAATAATGCCTTTATAATATTTGCAGATCGATTGGTCAGTATTAAAGGGGTGGCAGATCACCCTAAACGTATCATGTACCCAACGAAATTTATATTGTTAGTTAAAGGTTCAAATTTTAATATGTTGTTACGGCGACTGTTTTAAGCATATATTTCAATTTACAGAACAAAATATCGGTATTTGAGAATCCCCAGAACGATATAAACACCTAGGTGAGCAAGTTTCCCTCTAAGAGAGGGGGTTAATACCGACATTTTGTTCTGCAAATTGAAATATATGCTTAAACAGTCGCCGTAACAACATATTAAAATTTGAACCTTGAACTAATAATATAAATAGTACGGAACCCTCTCCACGCGAGTCCGTCTCGTACTTGACCGGTTTTTTTTTTGATCCCTTAAGCTACGAAGAAACCTTCCTCATCACATTAGTTTGACAACTGAATAATCTATACAAACTCTGAAGTTATAATATCACTTTCTAAGAATGTTTGTCATATAAATAAATAAATATATAAATGAGCTTTGCTCGGATGAGTTAAAAAAAAATAGTACTTAAAGTTCCCATTACTGCCAGAGTAATTTGACATAAATAATGAAAATAGTTTGTTTTTTCCAAAACCTACTCACCATACGACACTGTTTTATAACGTTAAAAAAACTGTTTTTTAAAATGATAAAATCGATAAAAAAACGAATTTTTCCAGGGATGAGACCTAGCTAGATCGATTTTTTGCCCCCCGAAACCCCCCGAAACCCCTTTCGAGAAAATATTTATATAGGTACATAGATACATATATACAAGATTTGCTCGTTTAATAATATAGGGATAACACAGTTTGATACCGCTGTTTTAAGACGGTCGTTATATTGCTATGTACTGCATTTACATCCTGGACAAGATGGAGTTATTATAAATCCCTTATGTTTAGTTCATATTTTTTCAATGGTGTAGTTGTAGATATCTTCTGTAGTAATCTATTACAATGAATAGATAGCAGTAGAAATAAGTGAGAAAATAGTAGCAGGTATTTGTCCAAATACCTGCTACTTTTTAACACGCTTATATTAGCTTCACCTGTATGTTTGCGTGCTTGCTTGCGGGCTTGCGTGCTTGCTTGCTTGTGTGCTTGCTTGTGTGCTTGCTTGCTTGCTTGTTTGTCAGTTTGTAACCGACTTCTTTGAACTTAATTTTGACCAACTTTGAACGTTCAGATCTAGTTTAAACTTTGCACACTTATCAAGGACCGACGACAATACAATAATTCCATAAGTTTGTCCCATTATCTTGACCAGGATCTCCAGGACTAAAAAAAAAAGCAAAAAACTTCAGATTGAACTGAAACTTAGCACACTTATCAAGGACCGATTACAATACAATAATTCCATAAGTTTGTCCCATTATCCTGACCAGGATCTCCAGGACTAAAAAGCAAAAATAAATTATAATTTAAAAAAACTAAAAAACACGCTTTAATGAACTAAAAAGTAAAAAATAATTAATTTTATTGTAAAAAAGCGTGGGGTGCTTTGTATCATATTTTCATTCAACCCCACGCTTTTTTACAATAAAATTAATTATTTTTTACTTTTTAGTTCATTAAAGCGTGTTTTTTAGTTTTTTTAAATTATAATTTATTTCTCCATTGAATTATATAAATGCTAATCATATTTAACCTATAAGAACAGTGCTCAATTTGAATATGTAATCGTAATAATGAAAGTGCTTACTAAGCCAAGATATTTTTGAGTTCTCTGACCTCGGAATTTCATCCTTTTGCTACTACATTGTAGACAATAATTCTAGTTCAAATATTTGGCAACGACTGCTTCACCCTATTTGTGTCCAAACTCACAAAAATCAGTTAAAATATTCTTTTTAACATTGGAAATGTTTATGTTCGTATATGGGGGCAGAGTTACGAGTTTTCGTTCAAGGCCAAAAGACAACGGTGTCGCGATCAAGTGAGGAGCAATCATGCAAAATTGAACAAGTGCAATTTTTTCGAAATGTGTTTTATATCATGTCTAGTTAATTGAGAGGTATTTGCGACGATCTGCGGTGTTATTTTTGAGCAAATGTTAATAAATACTGTAGAAATATCCATTTAAAAGTTAAGTAATCAAGCAAAAGTGAACGCGTATATAACAGAAGAATAATTGGGTTATTCCTGACAAAACTAAACAGTGCATTGATAAATATTGTGTGTATAATAAACAGTTAATTATGTTTCATATATGCTGTTATCATTTCCAATGTCCTCGATGGTTGCAAGGATTGCGAAATCTGTGAACTTTTTCTCCATTGAATTATATAAATGCTAATCATATTTAACCTATAAGAACAGTGCTCAATTTGAATATGTAATCGTAATAATGAAAGTGCTTACTAAGCCAAGATATTTTCGAGTTCTCTGACCTCGGAGTTTCATCCTTTTGCTACTACATTGTAGACAATAATTCTAGTTCAAATATTTGGCAACGACTGCTTCACCCTATTTGTGTCCAAACTCACAAAAATCAGTTAAAATATTCTTTTGTTTTTCACGCATTGTTGCACAGCAATCTACAATAGAACCCGGATTAATCGAGTCCGTTTGATCAGAATTCGCGATTTATCGAGGTTACATTTAACTTTTACTCCCCGCCAGTGCCGGATTTATATTTTTTATGAGTGTAGGCCACTTTATTTCCGCCGCCCCATGTACATACCTTTCTAAAATAATAATTTTCCATTTGTAGTAAAGGGGCCTCCTTTACTACAAATGGAAAATTATTTTTTAAATAAACGAATGAATTAGTCATTAAGAAAGAGAGCGTAAAAAAGAAAAAACTCGGGTCGCAGTGCCAAAACCCTGCCGACAATATAGTGTATTTGCTAATACAGGCCTTGTGGCTTTAATACGTAAACTTAAGTTTGTTTTTGGACAAAATAAAAAATTTAACCCCTTAATACATTCCTTAAAATAATATTTTTTTTCTTAATTGCAATATTATTATCAATGCAACCTCTGTACCTACCAAATTAAATGCATCCTTCAGTAAGTAAATCACTATATCCGCAAACTAGTGTTTTCATAAAATTTGTAAGTCCGGTCCTGTCGAGCCGATTTTATTAAAATTTTAGCAGCACATTTTGAGCTTTATTAAAAGGTTAAATTTCAATTTTGAAACAATTCTGAGAATTTTTTCGGTATTTTTGGGCCCAAAAATATTTTTCAACCCCTAAAAACTACCCTTAGAATGGTCCGATTGGGCCCATTTTAAATAGGTTCCGTGCGGTGATGGATTCCAACGTGTGTACTAAATTTCATTCAAATCAATTAAGGCTTTCGAGAGTTATGCCGCGAACACATATATAAATATATATATATATAAATATATATATACATATATATATACATATATATAAACATTTCCAAAAATGGTGCCAAAGTGTTCAGGAGGCTATGAAACGTCGAGAAATTTTGGTCCGACCCCTAGGTCCCGCCATCCGACCGACGCCAATAGTGTATGTGCCATATGGCAAATACACTAACAAGATATACAATTTTTTACGGGCCTTTTTAATAGCAAAATCATCTATAATATCATCATAGTTTATGGTGTTCATTATCTCTGCTTCTATGTAGAGAAGAGCCAGATAATTCATTTTTTCTTGAGACAATGAAGACCTTTGATAATTTTTCACGCGTTTTAAACAGGAAAAACTCCTTTCCCCAGAACAATTTGTAGGGATTTATTGAAAGTATAAAAAACCATGAGAAAACCAGTGGACGTGTTTGACTTTTATCCTCTGAAATCAAGTGACCGTCCTCTGAAATCTGCCACCCCTAGGCCGCGGCCTATACGGCCTATTTATAAATCCAGGACTGCTCCCCGCATTAATCAAGCCTATATGCGCGTAAGAGCCCGGGTTATCCGATAGATGTGATTGTTATTACCTACATAATTCACATAAATATTTTAATAGTAAATATTGATTTTGTCATAGACAAAAGTCCATATTATCCAAGTTTTTCGATTATTCGAGGTAAGGTCGGTCCATAATAGCCCGTATAGTCGAGGTTAACTCTACAAACAAAATCGGTATTTAACTAGGTTAAAAATACACCTTTGTGAGTAAATTTCATTCGACATTATTGCAATGCCCGTGTATTAAAAATATTCAGCCAAGAAGAGTTTATTGAAAAAAATACATTTTATGTATGAAAATTTGATTGAGATAATGAATATCTACTTCATAAAATAAATTTCATTGTAAATATGGGAAAAAATTGTGACTGAAAAAGTATTAACAATTTCTATACAACAACCTTTTTTTGTTCAATAAGTGCTGCGAAAAATTAACCACTTATGAATGTATTTTTATTGTACATTATAGACGTACGACAACTAAGGTTATTAGCGTCTAAGACTAGGTACTAACGGGCATTTCGAAAGTATAATGTTCCCATAAACAGCAAAAACTAAATTGACGGACACATCTACGGGAGGGTTAATAAGCGGTTTTGAAATTCTTAAAACGTTTTAACGCATTGTCATACAAAATCAATCAGCAGAATAAATTACAAAAAAATCGACATACGCGATTTTGACTTCTAACCTCAGAATCTGTGGTTAGTAATGGGTTGAAAAGAGAATACAACGATTTCTAGATTTATGAGTTTTATGACCTCCGTTCGCAGGACCGCGCAGCCCCATCGACGCACGCTCCGGTCCCACCGGCTCTCGACACAAGCCTTCTCTATTCCTGCAGCAGCTCTGCTCCGTCTATATACCGCCTGTCCCTGATTCTAGTACGACATAGAATAATAATATTTTTTTACGGAAGTGTAGAAAATATGAACCGCATGAATATAATTTAACAGACGAATTTAACAAAATCTACAAAATAATGAAGTAACCATAGAAAATTTCACACGCATGGGGAGACAAGGGAGAACTGCCCTAATGTTAAATGGAAATATGTATATTTTAGTTTTGTCAGCATTTTTACATTTAGCCTTAACGAGAAGTTTTTCCGACACAAAAAAAAATTAAGAGGCCCCGTTTGCCCCCAATGAGATTGCTTAAATACTGTTTATGCAAAATATAACAAACTTTGTCAATAAACCAATCAAACGTCCGCTATAAAACTTACAATGTTCTCTTTTTTTGCGCCCTGTTAGTACGCGAGTATTGTTTATAGTGGTAACCCAGTAGACACTAGTCAATCCTCCATTTTTTTAACCGACTTCAAAAAGGAGGTGGTTCTCAATTCGGTTGTAATTTTTTTTTATGTTTGTTACCTCAGAACTTCGTCATTTATAAACCGATTTGGAAAATTCTTTTTTTATTTGAAAGGATATACTTTCAGATTGATCCCATAGAAATTTCATCTAAATCGGTTCAATAGTTCGGCTGATTTTAATAAAAGTCAGTAACGGCGAGTGATTCCTTAAGGTAAATGTCACTTTTTGACACATCAGACAGCGTAAGAAAGTTGGTTTTATAAAATTGAGTAACGGCGTGTGATTCCTTTAAGGTAAATGTCACTTTTTGACACTAAAAATTAAAAAATAAAAAACTTTTTAATAAAAAAAAAATCACCTTCAAACAACCACTAAAAAGAGGAAAATAATGAAATTTTGAGATTTGCGCCAATTCAATAAAATATGAAGTCGGTTAAAAAGTATAGTACCTATAGTTTTTAATATCTTCTTTTTAGCCGTCTTCATATTTTATTAAATTGGCGCAGACCTCAAAATTTCATTGTTTTCCTCTTTTTAGTGGCTTTTTGACGCAGGTTTTTTTTTGTTAAAAAGCTTTTTTAATTAAAAAATTGTTAAAAAGAGAATTAAAAATAGCTGTTCTTCAACTTATAATATTACAATTGATGTGAAATAAAATACACTAGATTTTCTGTTACGCACTTGAATTTTTTTGTATATGGGTGAAGATTTACGCGACTAAAGTATGTTTAGATGAGAACAAAAATTGGGAATATCGTTATCATAAGTGCTGAAGTTGCGGAGAAACGTTCGATCCGTGTGAAAATAAACGTAACGATATAAGCAAAATTACATTAATATTTTGCGTCCAAGATCTGTTATATAGTTGTATTAGTTTACTGTACACCCTGTATACAACCAGTTTATTACAGCCTATATATAAGTGGTATTTTGATATTCTGCATTCCTTCCTAGAATCATTAATTATTAAGATAGAACTAAACCCGGGTTCTTTGTTAAAATAACAAAACGTATGTGTTTTACAAAATCCCAAAAGACTATTAAAAAACAAAATACATGTCATAATATTGCAGCCTAAGTTTTCGTTTTCGTCGCACAAAGGTATTTATATAACACATGCACGCTTTTAGTGTTTTTTCGTATCTGTTTTGCGAACCTTAAATAGCCGTTTATTGACCAGTGAGCATTATGTATCGCTTTTCAGTGCTATAATGGTTCATTATGTAACTAGTTACATAATGGTTCATTATGTAACTGTTTTTTTAATTCAATTAAATTCTAAAACCAAGCATGTATTATATAAAGTATAGTGTGCAACGCGTGTGCTAAATCTTTATGCATCAGGCGCATAAAGATGTATTTAGCACACTTGTCACACAATATACTATTAAAATTATAGTCAAATCGACAATTTTTACACTTTTGAGAATTTCTATGCCTTATCCGGATAAGGCATAAAATATTTCTTTGAGTATTATGTACCGTTAATTCCAAAATTTCCGAGTTAAAAAAATTTGAAATGAATGAGCCATTTTCCTGAGAGTAGTTCCTTCAATTTCTGGTAGGTACAAACATTATTTATTCCCTATTTATAGTGTCGTGTCATTTTAGTGGTATAACTTAATCATTTAATTAATTTCATGATAATAGTAATTTAATAATTAAGTTATACCACTAAAATGACACAACACTATGGGGAATAAATAATGTTTGTACCTACCACAAGTGCTGCCTCTCGTGGCTAATTGAAAGAACTACTCTCAGGAAAATGGCTCATTCAAAAGTTTTTTTAAAGTTTTAAAAATCAAAATTCTTAAATTTAAGGGTGATATGATACTCAAAACAAGCAACATTTTCGTGTTAAACTGATTTGAGCAACCTTCTCCTTGTAAACGTATAAGATTAGAAAAACTTAAATTGGATTCTGTTTCAAAATTTCCACCTGTCATTACAAGAATCTGAAATGTATTGCTTCATTCACTTCTTCTACCCACCATTTCTTTAAGCGATCTTCATATCCTTTCTGGAAATATTCAGCTTGCAAATGTAATTTTATAAAACTCAAATTAGATTCTAAAAACCGCAATTATTATTTCTTTCCAGTTTTTCTATGTTTCTAGAACATATTGTATAATATATTGCACATACTGTCTATCCAACTCTACTTGGCCTACATATCCTGAAACACTCGTACAACTGGGTTACGCTAGCTCATATACATTTGATTAAGTCGAGCGTTCGGTTATTTATGCATTCTGTGGTCTCCATTCAAATGATCACACGCTTCGTCATGTATGTCTGTACGTCTGCCTTTCAGTCTATTTGTGTGAGTGTGTGTAAAACACACACACACAGGTAACGCTTACACCGCAGGTGTTGTATTTTATTTTAACTACCGGCATTTTTTAAAAGCCCGTTTAGCCTCAAACAATTCACCGCTATAATGACGAAGTTACATAATATTTCATTTTAAATAATTTTACAGTACCTCGAAAAATACGTTGAAAATTACACTAATGAGAAAAACATTTTTGAAAAAAAAACATTGAGAAGACTATAACTTCATTGCAATAGTAAACAATATCATTATAAGTATTAATAATATTCAAAGTCTATGTAGAAATTTCTACTCTTTCGTTTAAAATTATAGGTTTACAATTGAGAAGGCCATATATCTAAGCAAAAAAACACCTTTTTTTAATTTGCCCCACTCTGGGATCAAAATTAACATGCACAACTATATCTGGGAAGAAATCGAACCAAAAAAAGTTTTTCATAATCGGTTGAGCCGTTTGGGCAGTAGCGTTACTAATATATACTTACACGCAAATCGAATCACTTCCAGCTATGCTGGAATCGTGCCTAAAAAGTTGTTGGTTAAGAAAGTATGAATATTTTCATTCAAACAACGTAATACATTTTTGGATCAGTATATACGGGTGTTTAAATTTTACGAATTACTAAAAACAGTAGCTGCAAAACCCGCTGGTTCAGGACGTAATCTGTGCCAGGAAATTATGCCCAAAAATACCCAAACATAATAAGTTCGTGGACACAGTGACGTATCTAATTTTATAAGCGCGCAAAAAGGTCATAAACTATTTATTATTTATAAATATAATTTGTAAATAATTATTTAATAACCAAGGAAGGATTCCTAAAAGTTAGTTTTAAAATTCCGTTACATTTCGCCAAGTTTTATCAAAGCTTTAAAATGAAAATTATAACCTCTAATATTTGTGTTAATACCCATATTTATCAAGACCCTTAAAAGTAATATTATTTTGAACTAAAAATCTAAAAAAAAGCATTCACAAATACGTTTAGTAGTACATTCAACCTGTAGAGGCGCTGCTAACAAGTTCATTGAACTTAACAAACTTGTATTAGCAATTCTGATACATTTTCAACAAGTAGGTACATAAAAATCCGTTTAAATATCGATTTCCATTTAAACTCAGATCTTCAAATAGTTTTTAAAAGCGTTTCTAAGCCGTTTTACGACATTACGCAGGATGCAGCGCGCGTGCATATATACCCGGTCCTTCCACCACGACGCTTCCCGTCCCGTCGCCACCACCACCGGCAGCACGAGGCCGACATAGTACACACAGACACACGGGACGACGCCGGCTGCTCTATCTCTTTTCAACTTTCGAACCGTTAGCAGCCGGTCGTGTCGTCGCGCGCCGAAACAAGCGAGTTCGAAACCATCCGCGCGCACTGTACAACCATCTCTCCGTCTCTGTACCCCGCGCATGTGTCTGTGCAACTGTCAGTAACGGAGGCGGTTTTTGAAGTTAAATTTCTTAGGCGGCACTGCCTTGACGATTCGAAGGGTAAAATGCTGGCTCGATGAAATCAAAATGGGTGACAAAAATGGTGTGACGAGAGTTACCACAACAACTCTAAATAACATTAATAATAGCCCTTTTCATAATTGAAAATTTTTTGTGCGCATGCCTCAACTTCCGCCATATTTTTCGGGCACTTTTCATATAGACAGGTGAAAAATGATTGATTATTTAAAGAAGTGGTACAACACCGTAAAAAACTTTATCAGTATAGTACTTTTAAAGAGAAACTTTTTTACATTTAAACGATTTATGACTCTAATCTTTCAATCAATTTTCGTTTGCTTCCACCAGTTTTTCGGCCGTGACACTTCAACTACCGTCTCAATTGAGCACAAGTGTGTTCTTCCACTATTTTACCACCTTCAATAACATTTTCATCTAAATTAACATTTAAAAACTTTACTGAGCCAGCAATTGCGTCTAAAAGTGCCCGAAACTTTTGAATATCGCGATTTGAACCATGGCTGCGGCGCTTGCACGTGTAAATGATGAAAAGGCCTATTAATTAATGTAGTCATGGCTCATTTATGTCTCATAATGTATGCAGTGTTAAGATTTTTTTACAGATATGACGTCATTTTATGATTAATATGTTAGAAAAATCATGGCCATCGCTGAATTGATAAGAAATAAATAAAAAAAAATTGTTTCAATTTCGAAATTGAAACAATTTAATTTACAATTAATAGTTTTTAATATCATATTATGATAATTGTAAGATAAAACTATAGAAGTAGATAGCTCTCCTTCTTCGGTAGCGGCACAATCGTATTTGCTGTACCACTTTTTTTAGATGCACGTTTCACCAACGTGGTTAGTGAAACGTGAGTCGAGAAAAAAGTGTTGGTGTTTAAATACATACGCACCTGGCGTATATTAAATACGCATACTAAAAAACGGGTGTAAAGCCGTTGAGGGTATAGTTAAGTTTTAAATAATTGTCCCCGTGGCGTCTCGACAGTGCGCCACTGTACGTCGGTTAGCGTGCACCTCTATCTCTCCGGACAAGTCGAAAAAGAGAGAGAGTACATATAGTATGACGTCACAGGCCGAGATCGATAGATGCGTATAGCGTCGAAGCAAAGGGTGGCGTGTGTAGTGTAGTATATATCCAGGGGCAGAGGCAGGCCCTGGCGCGGCGCCATTTTAGACAATACACGACGTTATATGTGTGATAAAAATGGTCGGGGCTGTTTCTTCACAAGAAAGGTAAAGTTAGCTGTCGCTTTATGTGTGGCTTGTATTCTGTCTGTGTTTTCAAAAACGACTGGCCGACGCAATACACCGTAGGCCGATACTCTACGTGTCGCCGATTCATTCAAGAATGTATTTTACTATCTACGATGACGGTAATGCAGAGTTACGACTTTACCGACCGGACGCGTACTATATATTATAACCTCTCTTCTTTACATTGTATAGAGATGCTGTCTGTGTGGCTGTATACGTAACTTGGGTCATAGTATCGTGCCTTGTAGTGTGTCTGTGTGTGTGTGCGTGTGCTTATTCTCCAAATTATTCAGCCCCATCGGGTACGATCAAAGGAAAACGGTGACGGTGTACAGGGACCCAACCTATTTTTCTCATATTTTCTTCGCCGTTGCTGGAAAAGGGAAACTTTAAATGTCAATGCCTTGAATAAAATGTACAGCCCTGCAAATATAGGTACTTGATGCTAAACATAGACAGTAGAAGAATTAAAAATGCAAGCTTAACGATTAAATTATTTTTTATGGATTGGTATCTATTAAAAAACTAAAAGATTTTTAATTTGGAGCTGATTTTTTAAGAAGATACAAAATAAACCAACTTTATGAGCTTATATGAAATTTTCCCCAAAGCCAAATTAATGAAGTTTATATTTTTCAAATGTCACATATTCTTCAGGTGGTTCAAAGATAATACATTTTTCTTAAAAGTTGTCTAATTATCAAAAATAAAAGAATTAAAAATGTCTTAATATAATCGTTGTATAAATAAATTGTATTTTCTCTATCACGATGCTTTCTTCAACGAGGCAAAATTTCCACTACATCTCTTCCGATGATAATTAATCCGTTATTCAAATTAGTACCCAGTGATTTACAGCTTTTAGATTGACAATAACAACTTACAAAATTAAAATTGCAAATTTATCAAAGTTTTTAGTCCTAAGTTTCAACTAAACTAAATTTATTATTAATTATAAACAAATTATTAAATGTATTGAGCTCTAATAAAATATTATTATATAGCATCCGTCTTTCGCACGTTTTGGTTGATAGTTTTTTTTTTCAACTAATGCAAAATTGGAGTCCTTATGAATAAAAGTTTCAAATGATTTATACAACCAATATATCTTACAAATTTTGAAAATTTAAAAGCAATGAGTACATGAAGTTTTACAAAATTTATTAATTAATTATTGGCAAGTTTTATAAAATGCTTGTAGAATATTTGCATATAGACCTCAGTTGTCGTGCGTCTATAATCATAATCTCTCTCTAGAATCTACTCAGTTCAAATTGCACATGAAATTCCGACTATTTGTTGTAATCTTACAATTAGTGCGTGTGATAATACTCTCAAATACTTCTAATGCAGTTAAAAGATAATACTTCGTGATGTGGTTACCATTTTTTGTCGATAGATGTTACTGTAATACAATTTACTTTAGGAAAATACATACAAGTCATGGGAATTTCCAGTTTAAATTATACATATTTAACGATCTCTCGTACTCATTTCTTCTTAAAGTTTTGACAATTGTCTATTCTCTTTCTATTACACAAAGCGGTTGCAAATGTTTGTTGAGGAATTGTCTTGACAAAAAGTGTTCTCAAATTAATGTGGGGCCGTTTGAGAAGACGCATTTCTCGAGCAATCAGGCTTTCAGCTGAGCAAATGAGGCACTTCAGAAGTATTTTAAGAAATGTAAGGTTTTTTTGAAATGTGAAGTTTAACGTTCAGATTGTGCCAATGCGTGCAAAAATGTATTGTTTTCATTCTACTTTTCCAGAATAAAAACAAGTATGCTGTAATTATTTTAATTAAATTTTTGTTCGACACAATACACATTTTGTTTTGTTTACGATATCAGTGAATAAAATATTACGTCAAAAAATTCCACGTCAGTGGTTCATTTCTATACATTTTTCTAAACCGCATAAAAATAGTGTCAGGACGCAAAAAGACGTAAATATATTTTTATTTAATACATAATTTTATTACATCTAAAGCTGCCTCAGACAATATAAAATTCTTTAACAAAAATTTTAAAACTAATAATAACAAGGAAAAGACGAAGAAGAAGAACCACGCGATCTATGGCATGTCATCGAGTTCTCAGCTTCTGCTAAAACCAATATAGGCGTGAAGGATACAGAAAAACGGACTTTCTCTTTGAATTTCGAGAGCCTGCAGAATATTTTGTAAAATTAATCGTCCTTATAATCAGTGTTCTTGGTGGAGTTAAGCCTTCATTGTAAACAATATAAAAGCTATCTCCGCACGCTAGCGTATTAAAACACCAGTCTGTCGGATTCAAAAAGCTGTGTTTATTGGGTCGCTCCGTGTACTCCGTGCGCACGACCCGAATTCACTGTAACCACACATTTTATGATTTGAGATGCGATTGTGGTTTCAAATTGTAGAACGGTGATGAACCCGAAGTTTTGGGTGTTTGCGGACGCAAAATTCTAAGGATTTCTCAACATTGTCATAACAGTTCAGCCGCTCGCACCATTACTATATTTCATTTACCACTATCCTGTTACTTTTATTATTAATGATGCGTTTCTGGTAAAATTTTCAAAAGTACTTTCAGCATTGAATTACCATGGTAAATTTCAATGCTAAATGTACTTTAAAATAAAGGTACTTTTACCTTTGAAAGTCGTACCAGAAACCCAGCATTAAACTTGAACTTAGAATAAATAATTTTTTAAATCACTCGACAATGAATTTATCGATTTTGATCAAACTTGATACACTCTCAGTAGCTTACCAAACGCAGACTGTATGGTACTTTTCATAGGCGCTGCTCAAGGGCGGATTTAGAAATTTCCCGCCCCTAGGCAACAACCCTAATGCCGTATTTTTATTAGGTAGGTTAAAAATTAATTAATTCAGTTTAAAATGAATACCTACTATTTCCATTTATTAATAAATATTATTATGTAAATAAAAATAAAAATAATTTATAATTATTGTTAGTTAATATAATACTATTTATGTTATTGTAATATCAAAGTTTATCCAAATATATAATATTAAAAAAGTTCAAAAAACAAGGAGAAAATAGTCTTCATAAAAAATTTGCCGCCCTAGGCAACTACCTACATTGATTAAGTTCCCGCCAAAATCGGCATTAACGCGAGCAAATCTGCGGACAAAATCGACGTTCAAGCGAGCAACACCGCGGACTTTGATCCTCAATAATTTAATGAATTTTCATACGCAGTTTAATTATCAAGCTTAATCAAATAAACAGTTGCCGAGAACAAAAATGTTAATAATATACAGATTGTACCAAAATGCGTAGGTTCAAAAGTCATGCTTCATCGATGTAAGAAAGTTTCAATAAGAATACGAAAGCCAAATTTATTTAATTTTTAAGGCTTAATTTCTGGCTCATTCTTTATAACGATTTAAATATTTTATATTAAATCTATATTTTTAATTACTGTAAGAAATTATTCAGTTTCTTAAAACGGGCAGCGCAGAAATAAAGAAAAATTTTCTTAAACGATCCTTCAAAAGAAAATGGTCGTGAAACATCATAAAAAACTTAATGATATATCAAAGAAGTCATATAATACTTTTATTTATTTATTTTTTTTATTTATTTATATACTCATTTTTTGTATTACATTATTATACAATATATAATAAATATTATTGAATAAATGATATACTTAAGTCTAATATGCAGTAGGATTGTTATGTATTCATTACACTCTCGATAATCCGAACTAATAAAAACCGGAGGAGTCGAATTAGCAAAAAGTTGAGGTTACCGAGCAAGGATAATTTTAGAATATACAACAGCGTATTAGCCAGTGTTAAATTGAAATTACAAATCTTGGGAAACGATTTTTGTTGTTCTGAAATTTTCCCAATTCGGATTAACGACATTCGGTTTAGCGGGAGTGTATTCTATATTAGGGCTCATAAATAATATTCTCTTCCTAAACATGCGTTGAATTTTTAAGATTTAATCTTGATTAACGATAATCCTAAATAGATTTAAGGTTACGTTTTCATTTATTTACAAGTCTACATGTTCATAATATCGTTCTCTTTATGTTACAGGAGAATGGAAGAGAAGTACCGGATATTACCGCATCCCCGGGTCGAGCGCCACCAGTGCCCGCCTCTCGGCCCAGGGATCCCCCGCCGATGGTCATCCAAGGAGACTTCCGCAAGGTGAGATAGCACTTCCGACCCGAACTAACAACTTAAATCAACTGAATAAACCTTACACACGTATACACACACGCACACACACATACGCATCACAGAAGAGATTTACAGAAGCGACACTCAATGTCAGTACCGTTGATCTTGTGTATTATGCAAAATTTCTTGTCAGCGCCTACGGGGTAAGAAAACGCTGACTTAACGGAAGCCCTGTCTCTTTATTTCTTCTTAGTCCAATCTAAACACTTTTTTACGGCGCGGGAAACCAGTCGATGACGATTTATACTAAACTGGTGGAAGTTTGTGTCAATATGGTGTAGGAACGGGTATTTTCGAACCGTCAAAATTACAAAAGAATTTTTACAACATTTAACAAAAAATGCCAAATAGGGCATACATTTTGTAAGTTTATCCTTTAAAAAAATCAAAACATATAATATAAGAGTTTGCAGCTGCGTTTATAAAAACTAGCTGTGCCTACTCATCGATGACGGGGAAAAGACCTTGTTGTCGAGCGTCTATAATTCACAATTCATTCATTCACGGGGAAAAGTCTTGATTAAAAAATGGCAAAACAGTGTAGAGCTGGCAACTCTATCGAGTTAATTTAAAAAAGTGGATGTCGCCGAAAGCTGTTGGACAGAAAAAAATGCCTTGTGTTTTAAATACGTAGCTTTTTACATACCTAATGGACCTTACGGTTTACTGTCTCAATAAGTCGATTACACTGTCGAAAACAGTATACTCCATATTGACAGAACTTTATAGATATACTAGCGACCCGGTCCGGTTCTCCCGGGTCCTATAAATTTATGATTTAATAATACATTACTTATTCGCTTGGCTAGTTCGCTCCAGTTATTATAGGCTATGTATTAAAGCAAAGTATCACCTATTATACAGTGAAAAAAATTGAAATCGGTTCAGTAATTTCCGGGATTACCCCTGATTTTCACCCGGGAGAATCCAGGTCGACCAGTTATTATAGTCTATGTTCTAAAACAAAGTATCACTTATCGAACATTGAAAAGAATTTGAAATCGGTACAGTAATATCTATCTGAGATCACCCCCGATTTTCACGAAGCCGGGCTGGCCAGTTAGTATAGCCTATATTCTAAAGCAAAGTATCACCTATCGAACAGTGAAAAATTTTTTGAAATCGGTCTTCTGAGGTTACCCCCGATTTTTACCCGAGAGAACCCGAGTCAGCCAGTTTCAATTACCTCGTGAATCAATATTTCTAATCGTGAAAACCGGAACAAAATTCGTTCAGTAGTTACGGAGAAATCGATCTTTCGAGGTTAACTCCGTTTTTTACCCGGGCGAAACCGAGTCGGCTATAGTTATTATAGCCTATATTCATCTTCATTGCTGAAGCTACTCGTGTGCAAAATTTCACAGAGATTGGTTGAGTAGTTGAAGCGTGAAAACGGAACGAACAAACAAACAAACAAACTTACTTTCGCATTTATAATATTAGCAAGGATGACAAAAACTACAATGAACTTAGCAAACTCGATTATTAGTCAAAATATAAGGTTTGACCAGTCACACTTCTGTAAATTCTCTTCTGTGCCAACACAGACATACGCGTGTCAACACACTCTTAACAATGCACACGCACGTTTGGCCTTAGTCAAGGACAGATGGTTTCACGTCTGCCAACTGTAAACACACAAATATTTATCTTATACCCGATCAGACTGTCGTACGGTATCAATCAAACGCCGTACTAGACACAAAGGGGTACAAGAAATGTGATATGCCGAGATTGTATCACAGATATATCGTTAAACTAAACAGTGGCAACACTGTAAGTACTGATTTGAACGTTGGCAACAATACAATAGACCCTCGTTACAACGAAAAGGGGCCACAAATATACAGACTAGAAGCTAACTATAGTAAGGAGAAATTTCAGTGACACGCAACATAGAAATTACCATAAAAATTGCAATGACCTATGAAATTGTATGAAAAAATTAAATGTCACTGTCGGGATTCGATCGACTTTTAAATATTCATGAAAAGACTCTCGTGTGTATTGAAAGCAGTTTGTCTATTGGTTTATATTATAACTAGCCGTTACCCGTGGCTTCGCCCACGTATTTTTTGATTTATGATTTATTATCCCCCCGCGAGAAATTCTCCTCCTGCGAAGCGAAGCCGGGCTGGTGGTGTTTATTCGCTCGAATTTTATAATACATAACTCACTCGCTTCGCTCGTTCGCTCGGATTTTATTAACACATTACTCACTCGCTTCGCTCGTTCGCTCGAATTTTATTAATACATTACACACTCGCTTCGCTCGTTCGTTTGAATATTAATTATACATTACTCACTCGTTTCGCTCGTTCACTCGAATATTAATAATACATTACTCACTCGCTTCGCTCGTCCGATCGAATTTTATTAATACATTATTGCTCACCTACGTTATATAAGGAACTCCTGTGCAAAATTTCATCCTTCTAACTTCAAAAATTATGAACTTCCATACAAACTTTCATCCCCTATTTAACCCCTTTAAGGGATGAATTTTCAAAAATCCTTTTTTATTACTCATCTATGTTATATAAGGAACTCCTATGCAAAATTTCATGCTTCTAACTTAAAAAATTACAAACTTCCATACTAACTTTCATCCCCTATTTAACCCCTTTAAGGGATGAATTTTCAAAAATCCTTTCTTACTACTCATCTACGTTATATAAGGAACTCCTGTGCAAAATTTCATGCTTCTAACTTCAAAAATGACGAATTTCCATACAAACGTTCATCCCCTATTTAACCCCCTTGGGGGTTGAATTTCGAAAAATCCTTTCTTATTGCTCACCTACGTAATATAAGGAACTCCTGTGCAAAATGTCATGCTTCTAACTTCAAAATAAAGAACTTCCATGCAAACTTTCATCCCCTTTTTAACCCCCTTAGGGGTTGAATTTTCAAAAAAAAATTTCTTAGTGCTCACCTACTTTATATAAGAAACTTCTGTGCAAAATTTCATGCTTCTAGCTTCAAAAATGACGAATTTCCATACAAACTTTCATCCCCTATTTAACACCCTTAGGGGTTGAATTTCGAAAAATCCTTTCTTAGTGGGTGCCTACGTCACAAAAGGAACCTACTGTCCAAATTTCAAGTTTATATCTTCAGCGGTTTGACCTGGGCGTTGTCTGTCAGTCAATCAATCAGTCAGTAACGGAACTGTTTTATATATATAGATAGATAAGAAAGAAATTGTTGCTTCTAACACTAAAAAACTAGTACTTAACTCATCCAAGAAGTCTTGGGTTGGAATTCTGACATTTATATCTTTTCAAATTATAGTTTCTATAGCTATTCACGACAGGATGCGTTTGTCATAATATACAAAGAATAATAATTTAGTATATTGCATAACTTGGCGTTTGCAACCAGTGTGAAGTTTGCTGCCCGAGGTACGAGAGCATGCAAGCACACGTGTTGCAACCGCCAAGTTTCATACCGAGTAATTGCATATTATTTTTCACAACTCTATTGACAATTCGATTTGAGGTACCTACACTTTGGGCGTGTAAAAATATTAGATCTGTCAGATTTATGTGTGGTTATGTCTGTCATTTTGACGTGTATGAATATTATATGTGGATTCAATATCGCTCTATCTCCTTCTTAATTTGACGTTTTCGAAAATTATATGCGGATCCAATCACTCTTTCCCCCTCTTAACAACGTTAAAAAATAGAGAGAACCGACCTGAAAATTTTTATCCCTAGGGATGAAAACGCTCAGTTTCAACCGGCTAAACAGGTACCGAAAATCGAATTTTCAATAGCGGCGTTGTAAAAAAATAAGTTCCATAATTGTCACACCTACTTTAAAATAACTGCATATAAAGTAAAATTCTTTAATGTCATTTTTTTAACACCGAACCAATAAATTCAAACAAAAAGTAAGAGGGAATTGTTTAGTCAAGAATCTGCATGACGGAAATGTCTATAATTTCAAAGTCACAATCTAAGACTATTTGTCAACTCAGATTTTATGACAATGCATTGTGTAACCCAGTATTATGCTGGGTTGCAGAAAGCATTGTCAAATTGATTTGACAAAAACCTTAGATTGTGATCATATAATTACAGTTTTTATAGATGCAAGAATAGTCTAATGTCGTTGTGAAACTCTCTCTCATGAAGAATATTAGATTGTACTCACACAAAAAAACAAATGATTGATCTAAATTTTGAACTAAATGCGTAGAAAAACGTTGTTCGAACTGGAAATTGTAAAAAAACTATCTTAAATAGATGTATACATAATTTAAAAAAAATATCGTTTTAGTCGATCATTTATATTTCGAGCAGGATCGATTTAAAATTCTGCAATGCTTTCTTATAAAGAATTATGTGTGGTCACAATCTAAGGTCATTGTCAAATTAGATTTTCTGACAATGCTTTCTGAAACCGAGCATTAGTGTTTTATTTACTTTATTTCTTCTAAAATTTAATAGAAATTATTTATAATAAATTATATTTTAAAAAAACTAAAAAACACGCTTTAATGAACTAAAAAGTAAAAAATAATTAATTTTATTGTAAAAAACCGTGGGGTGCTTTGTACCATATTTTCATACTACCCCACGCTTTTTTACAATAAAATTAATTATTTTTTACTTTCTAGTTCATTAAAGCGTGTTTTTTAGTTTTTTTAAATTATAATTTATTTTTATTTTTTTTGTCCTGGAGATCCTGGTCAGGATAAGGGGACAAACTTATGAAATTATTGTATTGTAATCAGTCCTTGATAAGTGTGCAAAGTTTCAGTTCAACTGAAGTTTTTTGCTTTTTTTTTTTAGTCCTGGAGATCCTGGTCGGGATAATGGTACAAACTTATCGAATTATTGTATTGTCATCGGTCCTTGATAAATGTGCAAAGTTTCAGTTCAATCTGAAGTTTTGAAGTGGGTGAAAATCACGTTCAAAGAATCCGTTACTTACATACATACAGGTGGAACTAATATAAGCGTGTTAAAAAAACCTTGAGGGGTCGTTACTACAAAACATGCCTCTACGTGACCATTTTAATAAACACACAGTTGAGGTTATGTGTCAATCAAGCACAATGAGCCATTTTCCTGAGAGTAGTCATTTCAATTATCCACAAGAGGTAGCACTTGTTTATTCCCCATTAGTGTCGTGTCATTTTAGCGGTATAACTTAATTATATAATAATAATTTGTTTAATAATTTTAAATAATTAAGTTATAACACTAAAATGACACGACACTAATGGGGAATAATTAATGTTTGTCCCCACCACAAGTGTCGCCTCTCGTGGATAATAATTTGAAAAACTACTTCAGGAAAATGGCTCATTGATAAGGGAGGACTATGCAACAGTTTAGCGACTATACGATATACGCATACCAACACATATAGTTAGACGTACGTAAAGAACTTTAAGCTGACAACCAAATTGTAGACGACAGCAACAAGTGCTGTAAAAGCTCAGTGTGACAGCCGATAACCAGCTAAACATTGCACATTTTATTGCTGTTTTAAATAAATAAATATAGTATGTTATATGTTTCTTGCTATATTGTGCTTTCAAATTTTACAACTTTTGGAAACAAATCGTTTTTTACTGAGTGCCGTACAAGCATTAGAACGTCTTAAACAATATATAAACAGTTAAAATTATTATCCATTAGTGAGAATTTTCTACAAATTTCTTGTGATCCTGGAACTATGACTGATGTTGCAAATAATAAAAATTTGACTGCCTTTTCCAATTAAAAATTTTTTTATACCAGAGGGGGTCTTGCCTTACGGGAGAAAACGACCATCTTATATGAGCGTCTTTAATTGAATTTTAAGGAACTAAAAACATAAACAAAATAAAGTACGAAACTATTGGTATTTATAGATAATATATCCATTCCTGCCACCTAGTGGCAAAAATGGTAACTAATAAAATGATGCGTCAACAAAATTTTTTATTATAAGTAATTATAATAGGCATGGTAATTTTTTCTCATTCTATAATTCAATGAAGTTTAAATTAGGGGGAATGTTTCATAAATGCCAGCAAAAGAATACATTATTATCTATATATTATCCCGCGACTAAAGCGACATATACATTTTAATAGAATTGAGATTGTTTAAGTGTGTAGGATCAGAACCACTCTTATGTTTTGAATCAACTATAATTCACACATACTTATTTCAAGCTTTTGAATTCTGCTAACAGATACGACTGTTAAATCTGGCCTTCAAAAGGTGGGTCGCTCGTTAGCACAGCCACAACTTATCTGTATTATAATATTATGTCATCTGTGTCTATACATTAAAACAGCCGTAGGTACTACATTCAAATAAAATAATGTATTTTAACTATAAAATTATCGAAAATACAACTTGTTTTTGTGCACACTTTTTATAATTATCGGCACAATCTAGAACTTTTATATTATTGTTCAAAATTCCAATTATAAAACTGTCGATAGCTGCAACAATCCTATGTTGAATAAATAACAAATCAACTTTAAATGCCACACACTTTAATGTATAAACTAGATTTGCATACTTACAGCACGTTAAAAACCTATTAATCGCATTTTGAAACGAAAGTTCATATAATATATAGATTATAATTTAATTAAACTTTTACTGACCGCGTAGAATACCGAGTACTCTATTTTTTTGCTACAATTGACAGAGAAAGCAGTGCTGGTTCAATCTATCTTCCCATATAATAAGGTAGGTAATTCATTGATCAACGCTCATTTTAAATTTAAATAAATTCTAAAAAATATTGCAAATTTTTGCGCGAAAATTTCTTAAAAGAAAAACAATAATATGTAACCGATATAAAGTTTTCAAAAAATATACTTTAATACCATAGACATAGAAACCTACGGACGTAGCACAAGCGAGTGGGATGGTTACTGTTAAGGGGAGGGGGGGGTAAGGAAGCAAGTGTGTCCACATTCTATTGGTCGCTTCAAATGCGCAAGCGCTGTACGAGCAAAAACGCGGCCAATAGAACGTGGGCACACTTTTTGGACATTGGAGATGTACATAAGACAGGCATGTGCCCTCCCCTGAATGGATTCCCCCTCGTCTAAAGTGGCGCTTTATACTACATCCCCAGATTTCTATATCTATGTTTAATACTTAATTAAACCGTACAGACACAGAGTGTATTAGTTCAAATATTTAACGCGAGGTGGTTTAAATTAAGAAAATCAATCTGTATGGATTTTCTTAACCAAATACACTAAAAATATTTTTTCAGATCAAAAAGGTCCCCAAGTAGTTTTTTTTATACAATACAAAAGACGACATTGTTGCCCACATGTACTTACTACACGAAATAATTAATTGACGGCCGCCATTTCTTGCGCGAAAAACAGTAAAAAAATTCAACTTCATGTTTTGTTTGTTTCAGGTGTCAGGGATCAGCACAGAAATATTCCGTCAGATAGAACAGGTGGAAAACGACCACGATGCTACAACCGCCGCCGCGTTAGAGGTCAGTTCAAAGAACCATTTTTGTGAAAATTGCATATTTTTTAAAACCATTAACAGCCATGACTATCTGGGCCTACCCGTTTTTATTTTCGAGTTATTATTATTTTTAATAATAAACTTAAAATTCTATTGATCAATTTACCAGATCTATGGCCGGTTTATAGTACATTTTAATTAAGATGCTTTTTTAATCACACTGTTAAATTTTGACAGCTACATGTTCACTGGTTGCTGCGTTTCGTTACCATAGCAACCCGTCATTTAACAGTGTGATTAAAAAACATCGTGATTAAAATGTGCGATAAACCGGCCACTTAAGTTGGAACCAGGAAACTATTTTCGATTTATTATTATTTCTAATAATAAACTGATTAGAAATTGGAAACTAAACAAACCATTGATAATGCCATAATAATATAAATAAATAATAATAAATAATAAAAATTAATTAATTGACTCAACCGACAGCATTGATAATAAGAAATGAAATTACTGGCTTTAGCTGTCCAATAGTTTATTATAAGAGAATACAATGATGACTACAACGTTTCAACCACAAAGTGGTAATCTTTTATAATAAAGCATTGGACAGCTAAAGCCAGTAGTTTCATTTCTTAATAATAATAATAACTGTAAAGGGAGGTTTTCTTGTAAGTCACTTTTTTAATAATAATAAAATAAAATTCTTTATTCAAAATTGTCATGGTGACAAAGAAGAGCGTCAGTAAATGACAAAGTCATTTGGTACAAATAATTAAGTACAAAGTTCGTACGGGCATTTTATAATTAAATATTCTTTAACTTTTTTTTTAAACAGTCTGTAGCTTTTTACAGTCGTAATCTCTGGTGGAAGACTTTCATAATGTTTCACAGCAGAGTATCGAGGTCCTTTGGTAAACAGGGTGAGAAAAGAAATTTCATCGCTTTTAGGAATTTGGCATGGTACCAAGTTATAATAATTAATCATTTTGAGACCTTTTCTGTCTGTTTGTCTGTTTCGCCATAACTCTTAAACAGTTAAACTTCTAATCCGATTTCAATTAAATTAAAATTTGGTACAGGTACATGATAGGACTCCTGAATTCAAAGGATTCGTTCGCATTAAGTTAGGACTCCCATACAAATACAAAATAGTACTGTTCATACAAAATAAACAAAGAACTAAACTAATTTCAGTACAATTCGGTATAAGTACATATTATGGGGCTTCCATATTCAAAGGGTAGAACTTTATAGACACTTTGATCAAATTCATAAACATTCTCAGTTGATTTCGATGGAACATTGTAACATGAATAAAAAAAATACTCTAGTTAAATGCTATCTAAAAAGCGTAGTGTTTAAGCTAGGTTTCCGGTCAAAACCGACATTTATGCGAGCGAATCTGCGCGCAAAATTGACGTTCATGGGAGCGAAGCCCTGGGAAAATGAAAGTAAAGGATTAAACTATATTTTAGCTAATACAAAAATATGTATGGAATATAAATTAAGAAATCGACGTAAATTAATTATTCATTCAGTTTATAATCTAGACCGCGCGGTCAGGCTTCTAGGCACTTAACAGTTGGGTCCCCCAAGCCCAAAAAAAAGGGGGGAAAATGAAAAAATGAAATTGGATGGAAATTTAGCAAAAAAAAAAGTCGCCAATTGGGTTATCTTACAAAATGTTTGGGCTTTTTTTTCTTTAAGCGGCTGGACCCCTAAGCCGGTGCCTTGTTGGCCTATTTTTACAATCTTGATATTCATATATATATATATATCTTGATATTCATAATAACCGTAGTCCGTAGATACTCCCTCTCAGCCCCGGATCTTCAATTTTTTTTAGGCGGGGCAAAAACTGAAAAATGCCGCCCCCGCCCACTTATATTTATTTTTACCTTTATCATCTTTACTTTCTAATTTCAGCTATCAGATGTCCACTAATTGATTGACATTTGGTTAAAGTTAAGTAAATGATGAGGTTCATTCGTCTGTAAAGTGTGAATATGAATTTGGCCGCCCTCTGAACTTGCCGCCCGGGGCATAGGCCCCGGCTTGCCCCCCCTAGATCCGGGGCTGCTCCCTCTTTATGTAAATACGATGTAAATATATATTCTTTTTTATGAACACTTTTCAATGCAAAGTTGCATCGTAGTATTTATGGAATAATCAATGGTAACGGAAAATCCCAGCTATATTCGCAACCAACTTCACACCGTGTAGTCTTTTGTTTTATAAGTGTTCTGTTATTTTCAATGGTATAGAATCATTACCGCAAACCAGTTCAAGTGGACACATTTAAATTGAATTTCATATTAAAATCACGATGAGTTTATATTCCGTGGAATATTTGTTTTAAAACTCGCTGTTTTAAATATTTTAAAAAGTAGTAATTTGTTTGCTACATGTACATTGTACACATGTATTTTTTTAATTTGTCGAGTTAATTAAAATTTCAATTATTTTTACGCCGTCATTGTGAAATCTAATACACATGTTTTTTAAATATTTTCGTTTCATTTGAAAAATGTACAAAAACAAATTAACATCAACGTCAACTCTTTCAGAACTTTGTTTATGTTTTTGGACGGTAAGAAATGTAATTTAAATTTTTTTCTGTTTTAAAAATAGGAACCTGTATACATAATCTATTTATACACTTTTAAATGCTTTAGGACTTATCACTTTTTGTCCTATTCAAGCATTTTGTCATGTTCTAAAAAATGAGGTATTTATTTTTTGATAGACATAATTCGACTCTATAAATAAGTTCTGGAAATCATCCTTGAAATATTGCCGGTACGTTTTGAGACACCATGTATATTTATATCGTTAAAAGAAAGGAAAAGAAATATGAAAAATAATAAAAAAACAATAAAACGTTTAAAGAGAACTTAAATCTGCAACATCTGGAAATGATTATTTTGTGAACTACTTAAATTTTACTTGTATTGAATAGATATGAGATGGAGGGAACAAATCGTCACTCATCTCACATAAAGACGTAACTAACTTGAATAAAAAATTTATTAAAAATCAAAAAACCCGACTGCGTAAAAATCGAACATAAAAGATGGAAACAAGATCAAATGATAACATGCAGTCGAAGGCATAGTAGTAACAACATGCAATCGGAGGCATAGTAGTAACATCAGGTATTTCTGTTCAATTTGTTACTACTATGCCTCCAACTGCATGTTATCATTTGATCTTGTTTCCATATCTTATGTTCGATTTTTACGAAGTCGGGTTTTTTGTTTTTTTAATAATTTTTTTATTTCCTTCCTTTTAGTTGAATCTACTCATTAAGCCTTTTAATTGGATACCCCACACACAAGGTTTAACCGATTTTTTGCGTACCGCCATATTGAATTTTCCGTGACATCATGTACCCTATTTGAAATGTCAACGAAACCTTTCTTTTGTTTTGATTTTGATACCTATATCAATGTAATTAGAAGGAAAATTACTTTTGAATTCTGACAAAATGGCGTCTAGCATCTGCCATATTGAATATTCCGTGACGTCATATACCTCATGTCACTCTAGGGATTCAGACGAATCTAATGACACCTCATTTTTCAAAATCCGTCAAGCCGTTTAGGCTACAGAGCGTGATAAAGAAATATACATACATAGATACATACATACACTCGAAAAACAATACCCTCCTTCTGGCGCAGTCGGGTAATAACACGCTTCTTAAATGTAAAACTGTATTATCTATAAACGAATGTTTCTATTTTTTAGGCGGTGGATCGTCGTGGCGAAATGATTGTCCGCGTGTTGGAGCCACGACAATTGGGGCGCACAGCCAGCGAAGCCGCCAAAAGATTCCTCAATCTGCAGGTCGGTACTAACAATTTACGTTGCATTTTTAAACAGTCTAAAGCAGTAATCACACTCCCGGCTGCCAGCCGTACGATTCTCAATCACACTGTAGTTTGGTGCGGAACGACTGGTTATCCCCCACCAAAGGAGTTGTTTACAAACATTGACGAGATAAATGTCAAAATGTCGACGCGATATTCCGAGTGCGTGTATTATTATAATTTACATCCCAACAACACGCGAATGCCGCAAAAAATAATAAAATAAACCAAACGTAACCTAACTTTTTGACGTGAATGCGTCTTAAAACATCAGCTGTCATCTTATCGTGCTCTGATTGGCTACGGCTGGGAGCCGTAGCCAGTGAAATAGAAACAGTTCTATTTTTCAGCCGTAGCCGTGATCGTTGACGGCTGTGCGGTGATTGGTCGAGAGCTACAGAAGGTTCCTAGCTGCAGCCGTCGACGACTACGACTACGGCTGGCAGCCGGTAGTGTGATATGCGCTTAATGATCTTTTACAGGTAGCATAGATGCAAACCCCGGAAAATTTTCGATAACGTAAAGTAAGAATATTCTGAACCAAAAAATAATTGCAGCGGGATTTGTAGTCATACTAACATTTGTAGAGTATAAAATTTCCCACAAAAATCCGCAATGACATAATAATAAAATAAAAATGACCAAATTCACAGACAAAATAATATATTATTATAATATTCAAAGATGATCAGCTTTTCGGCCAAGATGTTGGCCCTTTTCAAGATCTATAAATAAAAATGTATTTAAAATATAATTATATTTAAAGTCAAGGCGCCTATGCTGCTAGAAAATGATCATAATTTACACACTAAGAAAAATATCGATTTAAATATAGGTATTTGTTTAATTGAGTTTTATTTTAATCAAGTGAATTTTGTATTTTTCTAATAAATCAGTTCTTATTGCCCAGAAAATGTATTTGGAGCAAATAAGTATTTCTTTAGTTATAGTTTAGTATTTTTTAATACAAAACAAGTTCTAGCTGAACCTTGGCGTTTGATACATGTTTTTTTTAATTTATACAAAACTGGTGAGAGTACGTGCCTATATGGTATTCGCGTCCAACGCTTTAATTTAGAAATCTATTTTCTTAAAATTTCTTGTAAGCTCATATGGCAAAAAATTGCAGACTCTTACAGAAATATGTGAGCACCCGTCACATATGCAGCTGAATTGCAAAATGCACTTTCAGCACTGATGCCAAAAGGGATTATGTTGTAAAGAGGCTTAAAATTGTCTGGACGCATTATGTTAAACTGTCGGATTACGTTTTATTATTAAAAAAAACTTACATTCGCTTGCACAGCCCATGAAAAGTCAGACTAATTAGGTGCGGATGTCAGGATCTGAAATCAAAAAAGAAAATATAATCAAAATATAAGTTATATCAGATTTTTAATAAATAAAAATAAAAAGATAGATTATTGTCATGAAGTGAAAAGTTACACAATTTTTACGATTCCAGACCATTTTTGATTTTAAAATAAAAGGAAAATACTAAAAATAAAATAAATATGATTATTATGACGGAAAAAGTTAAAAAAAACCTCTACAATAGATTTTTAATAAAATATGATCAAATATACAGTAAACACGTGGATTTCTTCCGAAATGTAGGTATTAATTTTAAATTTCAAACACAGGATATTCAGGGATTTTATCCTTGAACTGATTTTGAATCATAATCAATAATGGAGCTGATCTGATCATATGAGCTTGCAGGCTCGCTAATTTAATCCAATGCATTTTATATACAAGTGTGACTGATTCAATCTCGTGCTAGATCAAACTAAATAGATTCAGTACGCGTCTTACAGCATTATACTTATGGAAAACGAATGCACAATTTTTCGTTATTAAATTCAATTCGATCGCAGTTGTTTGAAAGATCTTTGTTATGTGTTTATATAGGATGCGAAGCACACAGTCCAGTTTGTGGAGATAGTGAAGCGGCCGGGACAGACGTTGGGGCTGTACATACGAGAGGGAAACGGCATCGACCGAAACGACGGCGTCTTCATCTCGCGTATCGCCCTCGAAAGCGCTGTCTATAACAGTGGCTGTCTCAAGGTAAAAACAACAGATGTTTCATTGTTGACTCCAAAAGGAGTATAACAAATATATTTAGGGTTGCCAGATGCCCCGTATTTTACGGGTTACCCCGTTTTTCAGGCTAAGATAATACAAAAACCCATAATTTCGAAAATAAAATACGGGGTAAATAAAGCTCCAAGTTACAAGTCAAATGTAATTTTAAGTTATCTTGAAAAGATTTTTATATATTTGCTTCTCAAAATGAAGAGCTTTTGAAAGCTGTTTCTTTTAACCATAAATATAAATTTAGAAATATAAATTTAAAAAATAGATTATCTTCATTAAACATTGCTGTTTTAATTGTCTCCCGTAAAAATATCTAAAACCCGTATTTTTTATACTGGTAACCCTTTAATCAACTAGCGGTAGGTGGCAACCCTAAATATATTATAAGAAGAAATTCTACTTTCGGGCAATGTGGAGTAATTGACAACTCATCCATCCGGAAACTGGGAGTTTCGAGTTCAATTCCCGGTAGTGGCATTTGATTTTTTCTTAAATATAGCCAAAAAATCATGGCAGCTTAGTTGTCTGATATTGTTATTCACTAATTGTTAAGTGAATACGTTGTGGATATTAGGGGTTTAAATCATTTGATTATTATTAATTATTTAATATTGTTATCCACAGTTAATAAAAATAATTTCATATTTTAAAAAATATTGGACATAAACATTATACCTAATAATAATAATGTTATATAACATTATTTTGAAAGACCTTAAATATTGGTGTGTAATTTGCATAAATAAATATGTTTTTTAATTGTCAACAGGTGGGAGACGAGATTCTAGCGGTTAACCTGGTGGACGTAACTCGTATGAGCTTAGACGATGTTGTCATTATTATGTCAATACCGAGGCGTCTGGTACTGGCCACTAGACAACGAAAAGGTATCAAGAAAATATGTTTTCTTAAAACAGCTATATATATACTCCGGTATATGAAACATATTTATCTAAACACCAACTCCAACAATTAAATCACACTTTTTGCAGAAGCGGGATACAATGTTAAAAGAGTAACAATGTTTATTTGCTAAACTTTAATGATCAAGGTTAAGACACAAATTGGGTCTTCTTCAGGATCTTTTAATTTTTAGGGGCCTGAAGCAAATACAATCTGTGCCAAAACGTTGATCAAAATAAATATTGCTATTTTTTTGCTTTTGTATTCCGTTTTTCCTAAATAACTTCAAACAAAGTGTTCTGAGTAAAAAACAATACAAAACACTTAAACACGAATACTTTTTTCTCGACGCACGTTTCGATTAGCATAGTGGCATCATCAGGAGGTTATTAAAGTTTCGTTCATCTCCTGATGATGCTAAATTGGTTAGCCAAACGCGCGTCGAGAAAAAAGTGTTCGTGTTTTGAAGTTTTTGTGATCGCTTTTGTATTCAGGGTTCCATCATCGATTTTGTTCGTGTCAAGTTTACAAATTCTGTTTTAATTTTAGCCGATGTATTTAATAAAATTTTTTATTTATTGCAGGTTCAAAGGGTGGAGCCGGTTCTCCAAGTTTACAACCGCGTTCAGAGCACAAACCGCCTCCGGTGGTGGTGATAAAACGCGAATTGAGGGACGACGAGAACGATGAACTGGACGACGGTCATTCGAACCGCGAATCAATGCGTCATCAACGACATACCGGCGATGGCCGCGAAATGAGCGAATCACGATCCAGGCTCGGTCTTGGCCTCACCGGGTTTGATTCCAGGCACACGACACCGCAGGACAGCACCAATGGACTCGTCGATTTGTACTACAACTCAAGGCCGCCTGATAGTGGATCAAACACATGGGGGTGAGTTTTTAAGAGCCCAAAGTTTTGCCATAATCTATTAGAGATTGTATAAAAAACAACAATTTAGTCAGGTGCCACCCATAATTAATTAAGTGACGCATTCTTAAAGTTTTTTGTACTCCCTTCCCTTCTAAGTGACAAGTAATAACAAATTATCTTACCCCCCTCTCGCTGATGCAAAGTTACATAACATTTTTCTCAATCAAGAAAAAAATATATGAAGAAACCTGTGAATTATTTATTGCATAAATTAAATAGTTAATTTTAGCAACAAAAAAATTTAAAATAGGTGTCAAAAAGTTTTGAATTCTTGAGTCAACGCTAAAAAAATGTTTTTTTGTTAGGTAACGTAGAATGTAACTTTCGAGAGCTATGCTTTCATTTACAGCAAATACTAAGCTGTTTAATTTTTGTTGATAATACGGAAGCATTATAGCTCTCGAAATTCACAATGTACATCCAACAATAAAATTGTCGTGGTAATAAAATATTAGTAAAAAATAACTTTGAAGAGTCAAGTTTTTATTGAAATGTACTAAAAAGGAAAAAGTAATATTTAATAATTTTGGTTCATAATTATTATAAAAGCGGGGGTAATCTCTATGATAGTTTATTAGTCGCAACCCCCGCTTTTATAATAACCAAAATTATTAAATATTATTTTTTCCTTTTTAGTACATTTCAATAAAAGCTTGTCTCTAAAAAGTTTTTTTACTAATATTTTATTTTGTTCATTTTAGTTTTTCAAAATTTTACGCCCGTTTGACACCCGTAGGGGTTGAATTTCGAGAAATCCTTTCTTAGTAGATGCTTACGTCAGAAAAGGAACCAACTGTCCAACTTTCAAGTTTCTAGTTTCAGCGATTTGACCTGGGCGTTGATTAGTCAAAAAAACCCTACATCCCCGTTTGAACCCCTTAGATGTTGAATTTATTTCTATAAACGATTTATTCATGTATTGTCATCGGGAATACATATGTGTACAAAATTTCAAATCGATCGGATACGTGGAAGTAATTCAAAATTGACTTGCAAGTTTTGAGTCTTTGACCTAAATAACAAACAAACACACAAACCCACAAACCCACAAACAAACTAACTAACATACATTGCAAGTTAAATAAAAGCTTGAAAAAAAGTGACTAAATTGTTGTATTTTACAGTTTCCAGCCACAGTGCTCTTAATAATATTTTTTGTTAGAGATCTGCCTACTTAACCGGCGATTTCGTAACTTTTTCATATTGCGCCTCGCTTGCCATATCAAAATTTTTTTATGCCTGTCTGAGAAAAAGTTTCCTATTATATACTCGAAAGCAGTAGGTAGATTTAGAATAAATAAAAATAGTAGTATACGTAAAAAATGCAGATATTTTAATTTTTGTGAAGACGATAATTATTTCTGAGAAATCATTACGTGACAAACTTAATTAACTTCCCATTGGAAGTTATTGTAATGGGTCCGAAAATCGAAATCAAAATGGAGAAAAAAATTTTATATTTCAAGGTCACCACACTATTTTTACACTATTTTTAGAAAGATGTCTGTGTGTGTGTGTGTACGTACGTATGTGTCCATTTCTTTCTAAGACGAAATCTCGAGAATGGAAAATGATATCAACTAGGTACATTAGGGTGCCAATCGACGCGTATTAACGTAAATATGATCTGAAAGAAATTTTTTCAAAATCGGTTCAGCCGTTCTTTTTTTTTAACCAAATAACCTCCAAAAAAGTAGATTTTACACAATATCTCGCGAAAAAAAAATTATATCGACTTCGTAAGGGTGTCAATCGAAGCGTGTTAACGTCGTTTTAATCCGACATAAATTTTATAAAAATCGGTTCAGCCGTTTTTTTTTTTTTTCTTTAATTATTGTTAAAAATAAATAATAATTATGTTTTAATGATTAAAATGATTACTTTTCTGTGTATTATCTAATTTAATTAGGGTCGCACCTTAGTCCTAATAAACGACCCACCTCATGGCACGAGTTTTACCCTCACTTAACCGGGTTTGTTTATGAAATTTGTTTGACGCTATTATACAGACTCATTGCCTGTCAAAATAAAGATTATCTATCTATCTATCTCCATTCCTATCAGTATTATTTAATACAAATAGTGAAATAGAAACCTCTGATTGTTCCACAATCTTATTCGGAGTGATTAAATTATTATCATAGTAAACATTACCACCTACGAACGCTAAACTGGTAGAAACTCTCGAACAAAAAGAGATCGTTTATTCAGAGTAATTAGCGGCCAGTTAACCATGGCAAAACAAATCCCTTCATCAATAGAATTAGTCACGGAAATATGCACTAAATTAAAAATTAACACGCTGTGAAAGGTTTCAGTTGTTGAGTAGGCGTATCGAATGTTGCTTGTGAACCTTTAACCTTTAACCATGGCCTACGGTCGCACGCCAACCTTCGAATTTTTAATATAATTTAATGTTTCTATGATCAGTTGGTGTTTTGTTTAAGAGCACTGGATACCTACAAATACCCCTACACTCTATTTTTTTTTGGCAGATTTTTCCCAGAAATACAACACAATTCAAAGATCATAGAAATTCAAGGACTCTGATTACTAAACACGTTTAAAATCAATCAAGTAGGTTAATTTTTTTGTTGACATGTTCTATGCTGCAAGACTTTTCGAATAAATAAAGGATCTTATCTTCAAGAAACACTATCGGTAACTCACCTAGCCGGAAACTGGGGGTTTCAGGTTCAAGTCCCGACAGTGGTCATTTGATTTTTTCTTAGATATAGCTCAAAAATCATGGCAGCCTAGCTGTCTGAGATATTTATTATTTTCACCTCTAATTGTTATGTGAATAATATGGTGTGGATATAAGGGGTTTTAAATCGATTGATTTTATCATATACCAAGAAACACTATGTTCAAATTGTAATCAAATGTACATTTATTTTTACTTTTTATGACTATAAATCTCTTATTATTACATCTCAAGAGATAAAAATGAGCCAACATTATTCTTGATCTAAATGTAAAGTGTAAGTGAATTAAGAAACGAGCTCTTTTTGTTAAAAAAAATCGCCTCCTTCAAGCAACAAATTGTGTACCTACTTAATGACACATCACAGATTCAGCTGTAGCAACTTCAAGAAAAAAAATGACACCATTATTTATCCCAGGCAGTTGTATACACTGTAGCAGAGATACATTCAGTTAAAATACCTAAAGATGCTGAGATAATCTTCAACATCGTTATCTATAGTCCGAGTAAATTATTTAAATTCATTTTAACTTTATGAAGTGAAAACTTCTTTAGGCGCACTTTGTGTTCTTTCTGAATAGTGAACGAAAGTGTACCGTCACGTTCGGGTCGGTGACGCTGAATCGTGTATACTCGGCTCCAGTCGTCATCAGCCACGTTTACTTTCTAATAAGGAGTGCATCGTTTCAAGAATTACGTTTTTATTATTATGTATTATAATTATAAAATAATATTTTAATATTATGCATGTTTTGCATATAATCAAGTTTTCACTTCTATCCTGTGGTCATAAGCACACACCCACTTTTTTACAATATATATTAATTAAAAAAATAAAATATTTCATGGCGAAAATATTTTTGAGTAATTAAAAACAAAACTAAAAAAAAAATTATTAAAAAAACAAAAAACCCGACTGCGTAAAAATCGAACATAAAAGATGGAAACAAGATCAAATGATAACATGCAGTCGGAGGCATAGTAGTCACAAATTGAACAGAAATACCTCCGACTGCATGTTATCATTTGATCTTGTTTCCATCTTTTATGTTCGATTTTTACGCAGTCGGGATTTTTTGTTTTTTTAATAAAGTTTTTATTTCCTTCCTTTTAGTTGAATCTACTCATCAAGCCTTTTCATTTGATACCCCACACACAAGGTTTTACCAATTTTTTGCGTACTGACAAAATGGCGTCTATAGCGCCCGCCATATTGAATTTTCCATGACGTCGTGTACCCTATTTGAAATGTCAACGAAACCTTTCTTTTGTTTTGATTTTGGTACCTATATCAATGCATTTAGAAGGAAAATTACTTTTGCATTCTGACAAAGTGGCGTCTAGCGTCCGTCATATTGAATTTTCCGTGACGTCATATACCCTATGTCACTCTGGGGATTCAGACGAATCTAATGACACCTCATTTTTCAAAATCCGTCAAGCCGTTTAGGCTACAGAGCGTGATAAAGAAATATATATACATACATACATACATACATACACTCGAAAAACATTACCCTCCTTCTGGCGCAGTCGGGTGATAAAGATTAAATTTCATATACATTTCCGCTTCCGCTCTATTTTTAAGTCATAAATACATACAGTAGCCCCTCGTGTAACGCGGTAGTCCTGTTCCTGTAAAATATCGTGTAGTACGAGACCGATTTATACTAGAACCAACATAAACGGGTTCAAAAGTATTTTATAGGACTCTGTATAACCAAAAAGTGCAATGTTTTCATAATCCTTCTAGCTCCTAACCTATGATGCTCGGTTGCAGAAAGCATTATCAGAAAATCTAATTTGACAACGGCCTTAGATTGTTACCACATATACAAAGTGCGGCAGAATGGAGTTCTACATTTAAAAGGTTAATAAAACGGCAAAAAACTTTTATTTCCGAAAAGTACATGTAATAAGGTTTAATTTGCCTAGGTTTAAAAAATTATGTCCTCTAATAGCGGCCGACATGGGCGATGTACATCGGAGGTGTTTCCCTGAATTGTTGCATAACTCTTTCCAGCGTATCTTCAGGAATAACGGCGATTTTTTCCTTTATGGCCTCCTTAAGTTGTTCTAAAGTTTATGGCCGATGGTTGTAGCCCCATAAAAAATCGCAGGGGCTTAGATCAGAGGAGCGAATCGGCCCTTCAATATCACCCAGTAGCGAAATGAGATGTCCCGGAAACATTTGTTGCAAAATGTCACGGGAGCGACGAGTAGTGTGGGACGTAGCCCCATCCTACTGAAACCAGAAGTGCTCCCGGTACTCCGAGCCGAGCACATACTTTAATTTCTATACTAAGCAGTAAGCACAATCAATCAATTAAGAAAGTTTTCTCTAACATAATAACATGATTTTTCCCACATAAAAGCTTAAAGATACCGTGACGCTGATGACCTTAACTCATAGCTGTCGATCGTCTATAATCTACAGTCTATATCTATCTATTTTAAAGATATCGTGTTATACAAGGTTTGCCGCAATACTTTAACCGTATTAAAGCGAGACGGTGTTATATAAGTGTATAAGTGTGATGATAGCCGCAATTCTTTAACCTTATTAAAGCGAAACCGTGTTGCAAAAGTACCGTGCTATACGAGGGTTGCATGTTGTATATGGCTACAAGGCTCTCTCTTTCTTTCTCTCTCTAACAATTTTAAATTTACACCTTTAGATATATTTTTAGTTGCTCTATTTTATACATTGTGGTGTAACATTTTGTTATTACCTACTATAGACCAACAAAAATTTAAACGGAACTCAAAAAATGATTAGTAACGCGTCTATTCTTTAACAAAACAATAAATTTAACTGGGAGGGATACATTTTAATGTTTTATGTTATGGGGGGGTCGCGACTCATAATAGTTAAGGTCTACGAAATCTTAAAACGATCCTAGATCAATTAAACGTTAGATAAATTGAATTTAAGAATAAATTGGAGTCCACAATCTTGATTTTGTGTTTTGTCTTGCAGTTATCAGCCACCTCCACCGGTTATAACCGAACAGCCAAAATCGAGCATCCAGCACTTCCAGCCTTACGAACGCGGTTATCCGAAAACACTCGAAAGCCTCGCCGAAAAGGTGCATCCGTTCTACACCGGTCCCGTAATGCCGACCAATGGCAGGCGTATGTCCGCCGGCGGACAGCCGCTCAGGTAAACCCCGCTCCATTGTTTTGTTTGCACAGTAGTCCTTAGACTATAGCGAGAATAGATTAGAAAAGTAACCCGTATAGCACATGTGCACATCTTATTAGTTTTGAAACTCTTAAATACAATTTAACAGTTATATAATATAATTTTCATCAGATATTAAACTAAAATATTTCTATTTGTGTATGTGTGAATAATGAAATTGAAAAAGATGTAAACATCTAAGATTATAGTCTAAAGCGCCCCCTACACGCAGCGGAATGTTTGTATGTTTTGTTTGTGCTGACATGTTTGTACCACAAATATTACAACTACACGTAGCGATTTGTTTGTACGACTTGTTTGTACAAACATGATGTGGAGATAAAACAAATTTACTATGAGAATATTCTGATAGTAAATATGTTTTATCCCTACACGCAACATCATATTTGTACAAACATGTCAGTACAAACAAATCGTACAAACTTATCGCAGGAAGTTGATATAAAAAAAGCAATGTTCCGATCCTTCTGTTTGTATACAAACTACGTTCTGTTTGTATACAAACAGAAGGATCGAAACATTATGTCGATGCGTGTAGTTTGTCGTATGTGAATACAAAATGTTGAAAATTGTTTCTACAGATTTGTATGAACATGTATTGTTTCTACATTTTGTATGTGCATACAAATCGTACAAACATTCCGCTGCGTGTAGCTGGAGGCGCTTTAGACAGTGGTTGTTCAACCTAAAATTTACTATGTGACACTTCCCTCAGACTAAAAATGTCATGTCACCGAATAATATTGGCGAAACTTTTAACAACTTCAAGTCAATTTTTAATTAAAAATTTATCGATTTTTAGTTGACGTTACCTCCACCAGGCGAACCTCAAGTGGCACACAGCGCTAGAGCTCGTTTAATTTTTATACGACGTTAAATAATTTTGTATAGTGTTGAAGTGAAATATATTTAAATTTGAAAATAGATATAATCTATTTTATTTTGATCAGCGCCGACCTTTAGCTATCCGGGCGCCCCGGGTGATATATTCTTAACTAGCATTTTGACCGCGAATCGCGGTTCAAGGCGCCGCGCTAGCACGCAACGCCCCCTTGGAGTCCTGGTGCCCGGGGCGACCGCTCGGGTTGCCCCCCTCCAAGCCGACTCTGGTTATGATTATATGTTATCTCTAAGAGCATGATTTACTAAATTTGACACATGTGTCACAAGTTGAGTACCAATGGTCTAAGGCCTAGGTTATGCGATTTTAATTAAATTGTATCGTTCGAGTTTCGATCGGGAAGAGCTAATACGGAGGCGTTAGTATATTGATCTGTGTTTCTGCAGTTAAAAGTGAAAGAGTTTGTTTTAAAGCAATGTGTGAATTGGCAGAAACGTACGCATGCCACTTAATACAGTTCTGCGCAACTCAGCACAATACATCTTTATTTTTTTAAGGCCACCAACATCTCGGATTATTTGGGACTAGCACCAAATTACATTTTCAGTATGTTATTTTGTTAATAATAAAATGAAAACCCAAAAGATAATTTTACCACTTCTTGAATGACTTTTTCCTAAGAATAGTTCCTTCAATTGTCCACGAGAGGTTGTGGTAAGTACAAACATTATTTATCCCCATTAGTGTCGTGTCATTTTAATGGTATAACTTAATTATTTAATAATTATTATTATTAAATTAATTAAATAATTAAGTTATTACACTAAAATGACACGACACTAATGGGGAATAAATAATGTTTGTACCTACCACAAGTGCTGCCTCTGGTGGAAAATTTAAGGAACTACATTCAGGAAAATGGTTCATTGAAACCTTGGAACTGGGAACTTGTAATAGAAGAGCCATGAAAACGACGGCATTGCTACATGTTCGGCTATTCTTAAGTCCGCACAGCTTTATTCGTAGTGGCTTTAAACACGTGTGTAATGGCGAATTATTGTCTTTGCAGGAGCAGCGGTCAAGGCGGTCCGGCAAGCCATTATTATGTGCAGCACGGGCCGGCGGGGTCACGACGCTTGATGCCACGCTCAGGATCTGATCAACATCTGCCTAGGGTCGAATATTCCGACTATACAAGCATTTCACAAGCCGGCAGGCACAGCCTACTCAGGAGTAGTCTCAAATCAGGTAGGTAAATAATATTATTAAAATAACCCGGCGATGTAGCTTAGTGGTACAGCCCTAGGCTCGCATTGGGGAGGTACTGGGTTCGAATCCCGGCGGGGGCAGATGTGGCTAGGACTTTTTCCTACTGCCTCACGCCGAGAAACGGTAATTCCTGTACCGGCCATCTTGTTTGAGGTTTTTCTATGGTTTCCCTCAATAATTCCAGATGAATATAGAGATGGTTCCTTATTTAAGGCCATGGCCGATTACCTGTCAAACTCCTATGCTCCCAAAGTTGTCTACCTTATCCTAATGTCCTATAATTCCTCCATTCGCACCATTGCTATTAAACAAGTTGAAGTATAATAAAAATGTATAAAACGGGAAGTGGTAAAAATGAAAAATAGTAATGGTGCGAATGGCGTCTGTTATGACATAATGTCGAGAAACGGACGTTAAACGCATTATTATTATTATTATTATTATTATTAATATTATTAAAGTACAGAATCGAAGTTACTACAACATATTATTATTTTGACCGAAAAAAATGAACACATAATTTTTTACTGGAAAATATATATCTAACTATGTATTTAAACTGTTTTTATTTATT
Source organism: Mongoloraphidia duomilia (assembly GCA_039654895.1). Taxonomy (NCBI): domain Eukaryota; kingdom Metazoa; phylum Arthropoda; class Insecta; order Raphidioptera; family Raphidiidae; genus Mongoloraphidia; species Mongoloraphidia duomilia. The sequence continues at coordinate 14,921,836 of CM077522.1, forward strand.
TAGGCATATACACTATACAGGGTGTTTCCTAAAAACGCATCAAGCCATAAATCCGTTATTTATTATCCAGTTTCATAAAACAAAAAAATTCGACTGATGACCAGTCCTATACTTCCCACCTAGTAAATATTTGCAAAAAATAAACACTCTCTTTTTTTTATTCTTTGACTAGGCCTAAATAACCTTAGCTGTTGGTGGTCTTTAAAACCCAATTTAATTTTTATTCTTTGAAAAAAGCATGGCCCTCTTTTTTGTTTGGTGATCTACTGATGGCTAGCTTAATATAGCAAAAATCATGGTTACCTTGATTTACGTACAATTTTTATTTTTTTTAGTAAAATATTTTTTTTCTCGAAAACTATACATTTTAGAGAAAAAAATATTTACATTTTTTTCATATTATAACATCTAGAATTCGTTTATTTTTTTTTACCTATGTTAATACGTGACATTGAGGACGTTTTTTTGAATATCTCAGGATCCACTGAACCGATTTGACTCAAAATCTAATCAGATCTAAGTTAAAGACTGATAAATACAATAGAACAATCGGCATGCCCGTATGTTGTTCCGTTCTTAAGATATCGAAGGCAAAAAATTGACCATATACACACACACACACACACACACATACAGACATCAGTCAGAAAATGATCTTAAACGATTGCTAGGGGCTCAAAACGTGAAAATCTGTTAAAATCTCGAAATATTTTTTCGGACTAAATCCATTACTTCCCTACCGTAGTAAAGGTGGGAAGTAAAAATAAAAGAAATTATTCTAGAAATGCTACAAAAGGCCCTAATTTCATTTTTTTTTTCAAACATAAACTTTAATAAAGAACTGAATTGGATAATCAGCCAACCAGACCATATCATAATCAAAACATGCATTTTTGGAAAGAAAAAATCATTTTACAATCTTTGTCACAGTCGGGAACCGAACCCGATCTTTTCTACTTTCGCGGCAGAATGTGCATTCTTACACTACCGTGACACGATTATTATACAATCATTAATCTCCATATATTCTGCTGCGAAAGTAGAAAAGATGGGGTTCGGTTCCCGACTGGGTCATAGATTATAAAATGATTTTTTCTTTCCAGAAATGCATGTTTTGAGTAGGTATGATATGATCTGGTTGGCTGCTGAGTGCTGATCCAATTCCCTTCTTTACTATGAAATTCAGCCGTATAAACAAATTACTTATAAACTTTAATTTTTTCAAATGGCCGCTAATTATATTTGATTTTTTACAATGCCTAACAAAGGTGCAATATTACTTCGAAAAAATTAAAAAAATATTAATCGACATTAAATAGGATTTCTTATAATTTTTAAACCCTATTTAATGTCGATAAACATTTTTTTAATTTTTTCGAGCGAATATATTGTACTAAAGCGAACTTGATAGCTATTCTATTATTGTTTTCAGAAAAAATCTCTAGCAGACTAATTAGAATAAAAAAAATATATGCAAGAATTTGGAAAAAGTTTAGTATTGTTTGACATTAAATTTAATGTTGAAAAAAAAATACAATTAGGTACGGCCTTTTTTTAATATTTCTAGATTGGTTTCGTTATTTTTTTTTGTGATTTGAAATTGGACAATAAACATTCTGTATACACATTACACAGGTTTCACTGTATATTTTTGTGTTATAGGTACTTAAAATATAATTTATCAATATCATTTATCATTATAAATATTTTCGTAAACTTTATTTAAAAAAAAAAGTTGCCACTAACTCCACATAATATAAGTTTACCCTCCTTGCAATTTTATGAGCAGCTCGCGTACCGTTAAAACAAAAGTTTGGCACAAGTTTTCGTTTTGTGCTAATTATTTAAGCGCTTAATACCATTTAATATTTTAGTTATTTACGCAGTGCTTAGACATAAAAGTTCACTAAGTAATAATGAAAGAATGCCTGCTTACATTGTGAATGGGAGCTACGTTTAAGTCCCACGAACTACAGAGTACAGTTTGCTACACGTAGCGTGCGAAACGACAAAAAGATCAGGTGTGTCGTGGGATACCCAACAGAAGCTATGCTTCTTATAGACCGAGAGCTAGTGACAATTTTTTGGTGTTATTTATTCAAGGCCTTATTTTTGTGAAGATGTTGAGGGAGACATATTAAAGTGCCCTGAGTAAGGGATTTTGCTAGATAGCGGTATGGGAGGAATGCAGACCGCCCCCAAGATGTAACGAAAAAAATGGGCACAATTATTATTGCTTCAAGGCTGAAATTGTTTGTACAGCTTGTCGGTGACCCAATAATGCCATTATAATATTTGAAAATCGATTGGTCATTATTAAAGGGATGACAGATCACCCTAAACCTGTCGTGTACCCGACGAAGTTTATATTATTAGTTCAAGGTTCAAATTTTAATATGTTGTTGCGGCGACTGTTTAAGCATATATTTCAATTTGCAGAACAAAATGTCGATATTAACCCCCTCTCTTAGAGGGAAACTTGCTCGCCCAGGTGTTTATATCGTTCTGCAAGGGGGTTAATACCGACATTTTGTTCTGCAAATTGAAATATATGCTTAAAACAGTCGCCGGGCCTCTGATCCTGGGAGGCCTCCCAATCTCGAGAAGTCCTTCTTAATAAAATCCCAAACAAGGCCAAAATATGTTTAGTAAGTAAGAGGCAGTTTGGAGTTGGAAGCCCCGTACGTATACAAAATATAAACGAAGGCAGGTCGTTTATTATAAATATTTGATTTTTTGTCAGCCATTACATCTATATTATTCATTTTTTACGAAATTTACACTACAAATACATCAATTTCTAAGCAGACCGGAGGCCTCATTTAGTTATGCCGCTCCGGGCCTCCAACGGGCTTAGTCCGCCACTGCATACAATCAATTATTTTTAATCGCTCAACTATATAGTTGTTCGTCAAAGGGCTTTAGGATCAGATGGGACTGCGCATACTATCGACACTGTAGTTGTACGACAAAAAAATCAAAAGACCGCATCGCTCATCTTTTGACTTTTCTATTGAACAACTTATCGTCGGCAGCTTATGTCCACAGCTATGTATTGACGCTAGCATACGCTCGACTAAATAGTTGTTCGGCGACCGATTAGTTTAATAGTGAAATGATGGCACAACTGATTGATTTTATGCGCACCTCTAACAACTAACAGTTTAGTCGAGTTGAAATCGCGACATGTACACAATTCAGTAAACTGTTAGTCATGGAAACTTTTTCTCGGCGAGAAACAATAGGAAAAAAAGTTTTATTTACATCTGTCCCCGTCGGGATTCGAACCCAGCACCTTCCGAATGCGAGTCTAGTACTATCACCACTACGCTACATCGTTCGATTGCTAAACTTACTATTCTGTAGGTAGATACGATAAAGAAGTTTAGAAGGGAGTTACGTTATTGTTTCGGAAGACTTATAAAAGTTTCGTTTTAAAACTGTTTTAAGCTTTACTTACGTAATATAATATATTACATTAAACCCTGACACAGTATTTTAGCTTCTTACCAAAGTGAATTGAATTATGCATCGCAGTACAAATTTGTGCTTCAATCCTGTAATCGAAACTCGTTTAAAAAGAGACGCCGCATTTCTTTAAATAAATTTATTTTCGATCCTACACAGTAACGGCTCGTATTTGATTAAGTAAGGTAAGCTTAAATATTATGAATGATAATGATATTTGTAACGATGAAAATATTATATTTAATTAAAATTCTGTTGGATATAAGGGGGTTTTAAAAATCGATTGATTTTATCATATACCAATTAACAGTATTAGAGACATCTTTTAAAAATCTTTGAAAAATTTTAACTCTTAAATTATTTGTTTGTTGTTTATATTGTATTTTGTATTGACATATTTCATACTCCATTTGAGTTTCAAGAAATAAATAAATTTTGAATTTGAATTTGAATAACCTGAACCTTTCCACTTTCGCGGAGGAATGAGCTTACAATTACTCAACCGTGACATGATTACCAATCTAACATTCTCCTTATATGCTTCGGAATCAATAGATTTTCACTACATGCGAGTGCTAATTCAATATAGCTAGGTTGTAGAAATGAATCTTCGTACTAGCGAGAGCTCATTATGAAAGTGAAAATTATTTCAAACACCCTTAATGAGATACACTAAATAATACCTAAATATATCAATGTTATAGATAACCAATGATTGGTATTACTATATAATATTCTAGAAATGATTATATCTTGTAGACATCGTAAGATAGTCTACATGTTAGATACATACATAAAGAACATTATAGAAATCAATCAAACAAGTTTTGATTTTTTTAAAGATAAATTCCGATATGTTTGGAATCAATTATATAATTGACTGCTTTCCAACGAAAAATGTTCAATTGCAATTCAGCCGTATAAAAAAATCTATTAATTATTCTTAATATACCCATTCTTCCACCATATAAACACTTGCACTTCCACCATAATAAAAAAAATAATTTTAAACATCGTTTTATATGTATATTATGTACAATTTCGATAGATTAATAATAAGTTCATAATTAATAATAATCTAATTAGTAATTTTAATATTAACAAAATAATAATATATTTTATATAACACATGCACGCTTTTAGTGTTTTTTAGTATCTGTTTTGCGAACATTAAATACCCGTTTATTGACTAGTGACCATAATGTAACGCTTTTCAGTGCTATAATGGTTCATTATGTAATTAGTTACATAATGGTTCATTATGTAACTAGTTACATAATGATCCATTATGCAACGTTTTTCTGAGTTATAATGAAAAAACAGTTGCATAATAAACCATTATGTAACTGTTTTTTTAATTCAGTTAAATTCTAAAACCATGCATGTGTTATATAAAGTATAGTGTGCAACACGTGTGCTAAATCTTTATGCGTCAGGCGCGATGTTTTCAGGACTCGTATGCGGCTCGTGTGCGCTCGCCAAGGCTCGTGTGTGCTCGCCTACTACTTGTGCTGAAAATATCGCGCCTGACGTATAAAGATGTATTTAGCACACTAGTTACACAATATATTAATTTAGCACACTAGTTACACAATATACTATATAGTAATGATAAGTTAATTGATAATAAGTCACAACAGATTCCACGTGCACCGTTAGAATATATTTTCCTCGTATTTTTAAATATTAAATAATATGAAAATAGGATATTGTGGGTACTTAGCTTTATGAGCACAAGAAGTGAAAAAGTTATACCCTGGTTCTTCGAAAAGAAATAAGTTGCCACTTAATTTACAGGTTTAGACGTCATTAATTTTGTCTACCCTGATGAATCCCAAAACGTCATTTCTATAAAATATTTTTTTATTTATATTATTTTTTATTTTAATGTGTTGTAAATATCATATTTTAATGCGTATAATTTTGACTTTCGTCGAGAAAAAAAATCAAAATATAAACAAAGTTACGCACGGCGTACAGTTGCGGACTAAATATAAAATATAGTTTAGGTACACTTTTATTCATCTAGTCACCGGTTTTTTTAAATTTTTGCGTATTGAAATTTGACTTTTGATAGTAATGTATTACCTACTAGGATTAAATCCTAAATATTAAAACGAAAGAATTATCAAAACACCTCAATTGTTTATTATACAGTGCAAAGTGCTCAATATTATTCAATTAAAGTATAAAAATAATTTTTGGTGTCATCTATTAGCGCATTTATGAACTAAAAATAATTTATTACTAAAATACTAAAATTATATTTTTAATTAATTCCACCTTGGTTTCAAAAAAATTATAAATATTGTCAAAGAAATTAAAAATTAAGGAATTAAAAAATATATAAATAATTATCATATAAAATTTAGAAAAAAAATACGTCAAAAATTCTACGGTGCCATCAGGTTTCGAACCGAGGTTCCTATGCATACAACGCAAAGACGCTGCTTACTTAGCTATCGGTGCAAATGTATAGCGTGCAGTTTTTATGATATAGGAAATATATCAGCCGGGCACAGTTGTAAGAGAGTGATCAGTCAGTACCCAGACGTGTATTAATAGCATACTGCAAATACATGTTCGTGTTTGAGCCGAGTAACCTCGATTCAGCGAATCTCACCGTCGAGTTGCGAATGCGAACGTGTGAATGCGAAAGTGCGAACGCGAACGGTTCATTTTTCATTGCCCAGGCAAAGAGTGCCTAACGCGCTTAAGAAAGTTTTCACTTCAAAAAATATTTGATACTAGCAAATTCCTTCCTCTTTTTTGTTCATCGTCTAAATAATTTCGAGGTATTTATTTTTTGCTAAATTACTGACTTTTTATGAACTTACACTGAAAAATTATATATTGAGTTCGCGACTGTACATAATAAATATATGTCGTTCTTTGGCAAGGTTCAACGTTGAGTCGATACAATCAGAGGTACGCAGGTCAGCCTGAGTTGGTTCAAAGCAAGTACGGACCCAGCGCCGTCGGTCATTCACAGTACGCTTCTTCGACCATCAACAGGCGTAACAGACCCAGTCTGGATTATTCCAGCGACACGGAAGCCACTTGCGGACCACGATCTAGTTATTACTATTATAGGTAATTAAATCATATTATTCTCGTGAGACAGCCTATAGCATTTATATGTGTTAAATAAATCTATATATCTATTAATTTATTTGTGTTGCAGAAATCAAAGCTCCGTTCCACATAGCACAATTCCCACGTTAGCACGAACTGGCACTTTGACCTCTGCAGATATTACGACCAAATTCAACTCACTACCTCGCGATGCAAGGGGATCTTCTACAAGGTCAGTTAAACAAAAACGATAGAACTAGAGTTGTAACGAATGCGAATGCAAGAGAAAATAAAATTACAAAAAGTTCAAGGCCTTAATAGCATTTATTCAACGATGACTACCTGATTGTTTATTTTAATATTGCAAAAGACGCTAATAACCTCAGTTGTCGAGCGTCTATAATTTACAATCTCTTTTTTAATGTTACAGACTGCAAATGAAACGCTTCGCAGATAGAACAGGAGTATCCCTGCTTCAAGATGATTCCGATGGAGCATTATCGGCGCCGGAAATGCCGACGATACGAAGGGATAGGGGTAAGGAAAAATTTTATAAATCACTAGCTGTACCGTCTGGCTTCGCCCGAGTGCTAAGAATGTATGATTTATTATTCCCCCCGCGAGAAATTCTCCCCCTGCGAGGCGAAGTCGGGCTGGTGATAGTATCACCTATCGACCAGTGAAAAAAATTTTGAAATCGGTTCAGTAGTTTCTGAGATTACTTTTTCACTCGGGCGAAGCCGGAAACGTTCCCCGACGTGCGCACAACAACTCACCAAAGTTTCATCGCAATCGGATTAGTGGTATAGGAAAGCATATACGAGATAAACAAAAAAACAAACAAAGAAACTCATTTTTTACCTAATATTAAATATATAGATTAGGTACACGAACGTCAAATTTCTCAAAACTTTGTTAAATAAACGGTCCAACACAACTCGGACTAACTTTCCCAGATAGGGGATACATCGTCACATCCACAGCATCCATCCCTGCAGTCTCTAGAAGAAACAATTCATTCCATCTAAGGACACATGTAAAATTTAGTAAAAATTGCTAGAGCCGTGTTCGAGAAAAAAACGTTTTTTATTTTTTAACCTGCTCTTACCGGTTTTTAGGGGGCCACTTCTCTACATTTGAACTAGGACCGATTTTGAGATTTCACCTCGAGGTGTGGCCGTTCTGAATACGCATGCAAAATTTGAGCAAAATTGATCCAGTAGTGGTTTGGGCTCCAAGTGCGACAGACAGATAGACAGACGACAGAGACAGACATTTTCTCAAAAACCACTTTTTTGAGTTCAGCGGATTACAAAACGTGTAAATTCACCCAAAACTGAAAATCAGATTTTTTCCCTATCACTTTAGCATAAATTAATAACAAGCTCAGACTGTGATTTTTGTATCTGATATATCTAACATAATATGTATGGTGTGTTTCTTGCAGACGAGTACCGATCGTGGTTATCACGCACGCCGTCCACCAGTGCCATTTACGAACAGATTCGTGCAAGCCGCGATGTCCTCAACCAACAGAGAGCGGCGCGGTTTACATACAGCGCTGAAAATATCCACGATGCGCTCAAACAGGTCTGTTTCATCTACTCATTAAAATCGTTAATTAAAATCAGAGCCAATTCTAAGTCTGAGTTTCTTTTCATTTAATTATTATCAGTCAGTGACGGATTAAACATTTGGAGATCCCTAAGTGCAATCTGATTTTGAAACCTCCAGGTAGTGCCCTGAGTAGATCGGTTCCAAATTTTGAATTCCCCTGGCAGAGCCCTGAGTAGATCGGTTCCAAACTCTACTACGTGTTTATTAAATTCAACACGTTAAGTTAATTAAAAAAATTAATATAAAATACTCGAACAGAACTCATTCCTCTTCCTAAAAATCAGATGATTTTTATCCCAAGAGTTTTGGTTACAGCAGCGTTTTATTCCCCGGTGAACTGTCATATCCACCACGTTTAGTTTAATTGGTATATGATAAAATCAATCGATTTAAAACCCCTTATATCCACACCATATTATTCACATAACAATTAGAGGTGAAAATAATAAATATCTCAGACAGCTACGCTGCCATGATTTTTGAGCTATATCTAAGAAAAAATCAAATGACCACTGTCGGGACTTGAACCCGAAACCCCCAGTTTCCGGCTAGGTGAGTTATCGATTTCTCCACAGTGCCCGAGAGTGGAAACCGATCTCTTCTTATATATAGCAATTTCAAGTTGAAAACCCACTACATGCGAGAGTCGACTATTCAAATAAACTGCAAAGCATAGTACAGCTATTAAACAGTCGAATCATTATACAAGCGAGAGTTAACATTTTATAAATTTTATCAACTTAATAAACTCGTTTAGTTCAAAAGTTTCTTTAATGTGTGTAAAGGTCATCTACTTTAAGGGAAAATAAACGATTTCTTACGGAAAACTCCACTTCAGATTATGAATATGCTTTTGGTTATATATTATATGGCACAATAATATCTCTATGATCATGCATTTCTAAATGAAATTAATAATAAATGTTCATATTTCTAGCAAGAAAGTTATTACAACGCCTATAGCAGCCGACCAGGTGTTACTTCCACTCTGGACCGTCATTTCACGACCAGAAGTCATCATCCTAGCATACCGTCGCGATCACTGTCCAGCCAACATATCACCAGCTCATCAGGTATACAAATAAAACTGGGAAATCATTAATTACGCCTAAAGACAATTAATTTTATATCAAAAGACCATAACTACGGGATTTGGTTCAAATCTTGCCCACAAGTGACTTCTATTTCAGTGTGTTTCTAATGTTGTCTGATGCATAAAAATTACGGTACTTTAAAAATCCGTTCCGGGATTTGATTTCATATTTCAACAGTAGTTATAAATCATAATATATATATTAAATTCTGTTGGTTCCTTTAGGAACATAGGGCTTCTAAAAATGCTCTGAAACGAGGTCAATCGAGAGCGAGTCTCTTAACTTCTTGCCAGGTGACGCCATATTCTCTCATTTCGGCCTCCATAGTGCGTCTCCAAGTATTTTTTGGACGTCCTTGTTGTCTGCTTCCTTGTGGGTTCCACTCTAGTGCGCTACGAGTAATATCAATTTCTTCTTTTCTAAGGGAATGTCCTATCCACTTCCATTTTCTTGATTTTATTGTTCTCCCTACTGGTATTTGTGCTGATCTAGCTAGTAACTCAGCATTTGAAACTCGATGGTACCATTTCAACCCGAGTATCCGTCTCAGACAATTATTTACAAAGACTTGACAAGCATCGACTTTATTTCTCACCTGATTAAGATCCTTTGAAGTTTGTCAGCGTGAAACCTGTCAACTACAATATCATAAGAAGGCCACCCCTCGAGTTTATAAATCATAAGCTGAACTTATATTTAATTTATAAGTAATAAAGGGTTCGGAAATCAGTACTGGTGGTTTTAAACCACTTCGTATATGGTTACTTTTGAAATGTGAGAAATAACAACGACTTTCTTTTTAATTTCGGTATCTGCAATTTATTAATTTACGCTATTTTTTGAAAATAACATCTCTTAAGTGCGCACCATTGCAGTTTAAACATTCCTGGCATATTTCTAGAAAGTTTTTCATTACTCTTCGTAATAAATCAGGTCCAATATTTCTAATTTCATCTCGAATTGCGTTTTTCAGATCTTGAAGTGTGCGTGGACGTTACCATGCACTCGCAACTGACCCACCCAATTCAAAATTATGTCCCATTTTGGTATTCTTCCGTGCCTGGCAACTTCAAATTCATTCCAAAAATTCCTTTGAGTTGCACAATGCTCTGTGCTCGAATAAAATTTTCAACAACGAAAGCACGCTGATTTACTGGAAAATGACCCATAACTGGACAAATTGCATGAAATAAGTTTACGGGCAACTGACAGTCGTGCGTCAATTATTTTTCATTTCATAGGCTACTCCAATCAGCCGGTACTGATTGACTGATTGCCGGACCCTTTACTTACTTATTAACATCAATACTGATGAAGCGATATTTCTGTTTCCTTAGTGTAAATAATTTTGGTGCAATAGAAAAAGTCAAGTTTATGTCAAAATCTTTCAATTCTCACTCATGTTCACTAATCTGGGCAGGGCCAGATTTAGGGGAGGGCAACCGGGGTTACAGCCCCGGGGCCTCCACAAAAGAGGGGCCCCCCACAATAGAGACTTCGGAAATCCTTGGTTTCACAATAAATTATTTATTGGAAAACTCGACTGAAAAAAATTGTCCACTTTATTTGGAAAATAATTTGGGGCCAGGAGGCCTCCACTCCTTTGTTGTCCCGGGGCCTCCAGACCTCTAAATCCGGCATTGACTCTGGGCAACATTTGAACCAAAATCAGGCAATGTCCTTTAAAAGCTTTAGTAACTAATATTTAAGACATATTTGTGTGCGTATTTCAGGTCTCGGTTCATCGCGATCGCCGTCAATGCGACGTATGCGAAACCTGTTAGAGTTGGAACAGAGCCGGTTGAGTTCGGCCGGCCTGCCGAGTCCCGGCCCGGTACCGACGCCCAGCGCTACACTGCCACGCACACATACCAGACAAATAGATATTAATCCGGCTGAGTTCCTTAAATACAAATTGGATAAACCGGTCGGTAGTTCACCGTCGACATCCGGCCTGGCAGCACTCTCATCCGTTGGACAGGGTGCCATCGTACAGATGGGACGCGAACATGGCGTCAGTGGGATGCTATGGGTACATTTATTAGCGGGACGAGGATTGCGAGCACCAACCGCAGGATCTGCCGCTACGACACCTGTCACGCCTAGCGGACAACCGCCTTCCATTGGTCAGTATGAATAGAGCAAATACAAATCTTCTTCGAAGGCGACATTCAATACAATATGTAATGTTCCATCTTATAAATAATTTAATTTTATAGTTATCTTGAAATATCTTTATTCGATGAACCACAGACACATTAATGATTTTTTACTTTACATTTTTAAAAATACAATAATTCAGTATTATAAAATTAGATAACTATTCCGTAATAGGGCTATATAATAATTAGTACATCACACAATATACATATGATCAGGGAATAAGATGTATCTAAAAATGTTAATTCCAAGCCATTGCAATACAACTAATTTGTTTATTTACAGGTTCTACAGGGCTTCGAGATTTATACTGTGTATTAGAATGTGACCGAGTTCATAAAGCAAGGACAGTGGTTAGTACAATATAACATTTTTTCTGAGTAGATTAATAATAAAAAATCCACAGATTTTTTCAGCCTCCGCTATAGACAAAAACAAATAGGTTCCATCTAGGAAATCGTATAGACTCATATCTAAATTCTTATGATTTTTCGGTCGGCTTTTCATGGATTCGTAGATTAAAATTCGATCAATTCCTGGATAAAGGTCATTAGACTTTTAATGAGTTACCATTGAATCATTCAACATTAAAAATCCATTGGAATTTCGTTAAAAATCAAATTGAATGAACTAGAAAGATGGGTTTTTTGCAAATTTTTCCCATACTTATAACTAAAAACAAGTGTTTAAACAAATTGAACCATTCTGAGAAAATAAAATTAAGAATAAATGTCCTGGATGGTAAATGGTACCAGCACTTATTATGAAATGCCTGTATATATGTATGTTTAGTTCAATAAATCTTTTATCTTTATATATTCGTATAGATTCCTATAGTTTCTCACGGATTCCAGTGGATTTCTTATTGTATTTCAACAATGTCTTAAATTTCACAACCCCCTGGAGACCGCATCTCACTGTTTGAGAAACATAATAACAGAGAAAAGATTTTGGAATGCAACCCGCTCATAACTAAAACACTTTCGATTCTAGGTAAGAACGGGCGATCTGGTATTCGACTGGGACGAGAGTTTCGAGCTCGACTTAGTCAATAACAAAGAGCTTGACTTGCTGATTTATAGCTGGGACCCGCAATATCGACATAAGTTATGCTACAAAGGTTCAGTTCACCTCGCCAGTTTATTACGCAGTAGTCCACTCCATCAGCTGGCGCTCAAAATAGAACCCAGAGGTAATCAAAAATCATAGTACATTGTGCCACAAGGAAGGAAAGTGCTACATTTCCTCCCGCGTATAAAATTGCCACCCGAGCCGAAGGCGTGGGTGGCAAATACGCGGGAGGAGATGTAGTAATTTCCTCCCGTGTTGCGCATACTATTTTTTCTCCTGCCAGGCCAAAAGTTCGCAAAATTGAAAAAAAAATTATTATTTTTATTTTATTTTATTATTAAAATTATTGATAAATAATTTTAAAAGAAATAATTTTAATGTGTAGGAGACAGAAGTAGGCGCTTGTCCGTACCACGGGAATAAAGAGCGACTTTGTTCCCGCTTGGCAGGGACGAAAGTACGAACTTTCGGCCTAGGTAGGAGAAAAAATTATTTTTGTTATTACGGGTTTTTGATGGTGAATACCTATTGAATAAACATTTAACGACAACTTTTGATTTTTACAGGTACACTATATTTAAGGTTAAGACATACCGACTCGCATCAGCTGTTCAGAAGAAGGGGTCTTCCCAGCCTCACATTGTCACGGAACGCCAACCCGCCATTATTTGGTGTTGACCTTGACACTGTTGTAAGTAGCACTAATGTCCGAATCTGTAACCAAAAACAAATGTATATTATTAAACTAGCCTTTACCCGTGCATTCGCTCGCATTATTGGCGATATTTTTAATACTGATCAGCCCCCTTTGACAGAATTGCGATGATGTACAGTCTTATTCCCGCTTGTACAAAAAATCGGTTATATAGTTTTGAGTTAACCCGGAACAAACAGACTGAAAGACAAAAATTGTAAAATGGCTAATACGGTCTAAGTACCTATTCTATAAACTGGATACTTGAGTCTTTAAAAACTTACAATTACAGGCAAAGTTACGATTTCATTTATTTTTATTGTTCTGCAAATTGAAATGTATGCTTAAAACAGTCGCCGTAACAACATATCAAAATTTGAACCCTGAACTAATAATATAAATTTCGTCGGGTACATGACACGTTTAGGGTGATCTGCCACCCCTTCAATACTGACCAACCGATCTGCAAATATTATAATGGCCTTATTGGGCTCATCGACAAGCTATACAAACAAGTTCAGCCTTAAAGCAATAATAATTGTGACCATTTTTTTTTGTTACATGTTGGGGGCCGGTCTGCATCCCTCCCATACCGCTATCTAGCAAAACCCTTACTCAGGGTACTTTAATATGCCTCCCTCAACATCTTTACAAAAATAAGGCCTTAAATAAATAACACCAAAAAGTGTCACTAGCTCTCGGCCTATTATGAGAGTATAGTTTTTACTCTGTTTTTGAAGATCTACTTTCAATGTACCTATGCCTTTTTAGGTTCAAAGGGAAGCGAAAACTGGTGGACTTCCTGGTGGTGTAGCAACAGGTTTAGCATTTGCCAATACACTGCAAGTTCCAATTATCATCAAAAGATGCGTTGAAGAAATCGAAAGGAGGGGTTTGGATATTATCGGTAACTATCAACAGACATTTATTTATCTCTATATTAGCTAATTCGTATTTAAATTTTGAATGATACACAGAAATGTATAAATTCAAGTCATTAACATGAATTACTATACCTACCTACTGATTTAGTTATAAATTTTTCACTAGAATTACAAGGTGATAATAATTCTTCACTGAGGCCCTGGGTTTTCCTCCACACGTGTATTTTATAAATAATAAAAAGAGGCTTGATGTGTGGGTAAAACCATACTGCTAACTTCCCATTGGGTGCCCTTAGAGATTAGAGACCAACATTTTACAGTAGTTTTTGAAGTGAAAACTTCCTTAGGCGCGTTAGGCATTCTTTTCCTGGGTAGTCGGGTAGTTGAAAAAAGGGAACCGTTCGCAAAAATGTGACGCGGCTGACATAGCTATATCATAAAAACGGTACGCAGTACACTTGGCAGCGTAGAATTTTTGGTATTTTTTTTTCTAAATTCTACATGATATTTATTTATATATTTTTTTAATTTTTGTTATATTTTTTCTTTGACAATAATTATAATTTTTTTGAAACCAAAGTGGAATTAATTAAAAATACAATTTTAGTAATAAATTATTTTTAGTTCATAAATGCGCTATAATAGATGACACCAAAAATTAGAAAATCTTAAGTTTTCACTTCTGTCCTGTGGTCATAAGCACACACCCATTTTTTTTTGTTATAAAAAAAACACCAATTCATTTTGGAATAAATTTATTTATTATTATTATTTTTTTTTTTTTTGCAAACCTTATTCATTATATTATGCGTCGAATGAAATTAGTGCGGAGTCGATATCATTATTTGTTCTCGAGATATATGCGAGACGATAAAAAGGTCACGAACGTACGTACACACACACACACACACAGACATCTCTCTAAAAACGATGGATTCGAACTCTAGGGATCTCGAAACGTGGAGATACGCCAAAATTTTTCATTTGCAAAACCGGAGCCATTACAATAACTTCCAATCGGAAGAAGTTAATAATTATTATATTAAATTTGTTATTAACAGGTTTATATAGACTGTGTGGATCAGCGACAAAGAAAAGGATACTGAGAGAAGCTTTTGAACGAAACAGCAGATCGGTAGATTTGACGCCTGACAATGTTCCTGACATCAATGTTATCACTGGTGTGCTCAAAGACTATCTTCGAGAATTACCCGAACCGCTATTTACAAAATGCTTGTACCAAATGATGGTCGACGCCCTGGGTAATCTTATTAACCTTACCAATTCTACCTCAAATCTACTTCTTAACAATTGATAGTATTTATTCTAATATGCTAACATTTGTCTGCAGGAGTATGTTTGCCAGATGATCCTGAAGGAAATGCCAAATTAATGTTCTCCATTTTGGACTGTCTGCCAAGAGTGAACAGGGTGAGTTAAATCTTTTACAAAAGAAAAAAAAACTTCAAACGTTCACATAAAAAAATTCTTCGACAGGCCACGTTGATATTCCTAATGGATCACCTGGCGTTAGTGGTATCAAATTCGGACAGAAACAAGATGTCAGCGCAAAACCTGGCAACTGCCTTGGCGCCTCCGCTGATGCTACATTCGACGTCGGAAACAACCCCAAGCGCCGGTCCGTTACATCACCATGATCTGGACTACGAGCAACCGATTGCTGTTCTCAAATATCTGTTGCAGATCTGGCCGGCACCCAAAACTAACCAGTCAGGTAATGTAGTTCAGTTTTTAAGGTTATGTTATTAACTGACTTGAACACGATTGTAGTGAGCGATGAAAACAGCACTGACGCTTGCTTTTATAGGATTTATTAAACGATAGGTTTGTTCGTTGCAGCTATAAAAAAAGCCAAATGCGGTACAAGTTTTACACTACACAAAAAAATGTTCATAACATAATAATGATAATAATGTTTACACGCCAGGTATAATTGTGACTACAATTATGTAGCAATTTAAAAAATAAAGGGTAGATACAACGAACAAAACTAAGATTCAAATGCGCATCAGTTTCTTGTTTCAAAAATGCAATAGTTTGCCTGCGTGCTAAAGTTTTTAAAATTTTTCGGCAAAAACGTTGGTTCAATTTCAATAAATCATCGCGATAATCTGTCACGATTGATACAAATTAAGTGTTCATATGAAAGAGTATTACTCGCGATATCTTGGAAAAATATTATTCAAATTAAAATCCATAAAACAATTATATTTGGATATAAAAATTAGAAAAATTGGTCGAATCGTTTATTGTTTCGGTTTTAGAGATCCATTTTTTTCAAAGAATTTTACGAATCAAAACTGTTCCTGCAGTCTGATTCCAATATCTTTTTTGACTTCCAAAATATCGCTGATTGTATCATTTGAAATAGTCATCTTGGATAATACCCTGTATCAAGTGACGTCATAAAATGTTGGTGAATTACTTTATACAGTTGACTGAAATTTTAAAATATTTTTTTAATATTTTATCAAAAAGACACTTTTTGTAGTAGTAATTCTGAAGTATAAGAAATCAACTATGCTAAGCATATGAGGAAAAAATTGCGCAAGTCTGTTATAAAATTACAGGGCTGGACTAGAGAAATACTAGAATTTCAGTGATGCTCCTGCATGTTATAAGAAAAATTAGAAAAACAGCGCAGAAAATTAATATACAACTGTAATAAAATAAAAACAGTACAATAATAGAAAAGTTATAATAATATAAAGGTTGGATAATCCACACAAGATGTTTCTAATAAAAACAGTACAATTTTTACGCAAATATTAAAAACAAATAAAAAATTATTTAAAAAGTATTTGACATTTAGTCCATTCCTGACAATGTATATAAAATGTTGAGAATTTTGGCATCATTGATTACTTAATTTGACATAAATGTTAAAGAAACGATAAAATTTTTAAAAAAATGACGCCAAAATTTGCAACTAACTGAATGATTGTAGGATGACTCAATTTTTTTATTATTTTCAGAAATTCCTGCAAGTGCTTTTCTAATCCATTTGTGAATTTAATCAAAATAATAATTAAGCTACGCTTTAGTATTTCTTATTTTGCAAATGTTTGACTGCATAAAAACTATACAACAAGAACAAGTACACTGTTCAAAATATACAAAAATAACCAATTTCACCTTTGAAACACTCAAAGCATAATATGACTCAAACAGAAAAACAAAATCGCCATTTTGCTTTTTATTCGGAAGGTCGTATAAAGGACCTTATGTCTTGTTGTACAGTTAACGATTATTTTGAATTTAACCATGGCTTGCTTGTATAATTACCTACTTATAGTGTTCATGTTAATTGCATTTTGATACAATATTTCAAACAAAATTCAAAATATTAAGAATCAAAAATTTGGATAAAATACTGTAATTATTCATAAAGTGTCTGAGCTTTATGTTCGATGTTCACTTTTAGGATAAATAAATAGAAAATATTTACATCTAATTTAAAAAATATCGCAAAAGTATAACCCGAAAATATTAATAACTATGTCCATACCTCAAAACTTCTTTCAAAAATGTTACTTGTAAAAGTTTGTTTGCCTTTTAGTTTCGATACGAATAAAACTCTTATCAGAAAAAAAGATTTTTTGAAAAAATAATCTTTATAAATTTCGATAATGAACTGCACTTCTGACTTGTAGTGAAAAAAAAATAAATTCTCAAAATTCATAGGATGCTTTAAATTTAAAAAAATACAGACGGTATGTTTATATTTTCAGAAAACTTATACAAACAAAATATATTACCCAATATTATTAATTCGCAGCTATACAGTAAAGTTTATCAAGTGAAATAAAGTGCAGGCTGTCCGAAAATGACATAGATTTATCGAACAGACTATATTAAAAAATCGATAGGAACAAAAAAAAGTTAGTGTTTAAAATATTTAAATACATTTTAATTAATTTTCGTATATCTAGCCACAAGTTAGTGTTCTCATTGAGTGTCAAAGTCTCCATGTATTTCTAATTATACCGTGAAGCTCGTTAACTTCGTTATTATCAGATTAAAAAAATTGACACGTTATGAAAGTTATAGAAATTGGTGAGAAAAGCCGCGTTTACAGGTTTTAAACAGAAAATTGTTGTCTTTAATATATATTTTTTCGAAAAAAGCCGGTTTATTTAAAAAGTTTTCTTAATGTTAAATAAGTTGAATTTATATTTTATAATCGTTTTATATTACATGATTTTTTTAATTTTCACTAGATAGTCAAAATATTGCAGATTACATAAATTTTGAATATACAGGGTGTTAAAAAAAAGTGTTTGGAAATTTTAAGGGCATATAGTATAGCCCAAAATAAGTGAAAAAAATCTAATAAACATAGGTCCGCAAACTAACCGTTTCAAAGATATGGTTAGGGAGCACGTAAATCAAAGGTACAATAGAAGATGAATAGAACGAGGAGGCACAGTGGCATGACTTAACGCTCTTGGACTTCTTTGCTTGGGGATATTTAAAGAGTTTAGTTTATTCTACTCCAATTAATAAGGTAGCGCAATTAGGCAAGAGCGAATAGAACATGCCTGTGAGATAATTCGAGTAAAACCGAAAATTTTTGAAAAGGTGCGAAGCTCGTTTATAAGAAGATGTCATGTGTTGAGATGGAAGGGGGACATGTAGAACATCTATTGTAAAATGGCTTAAATAAAATGCGTTAATTTGATACCATATATGATACCACACTGTAAGAAATGAGAAGGCCGATTACATAGATTATCGATGGTCCATTTGTAGCCAGCGATTAATCTGGTAATAGGCACACAAAGAGACAATGACGTCGCAAACAGGTATCGCCACATCGCGTAGATTCCGTAAAAACACATTGCGCATGCGTGGTTACTAATTTTACATTAATTTGTTTTGTATTCATCCATTTTATATATGTAACTATACATTTTATTTTGTAATTTTTACACACTTTATTGGAATATTACACAAATTATGTAATTTTAATTTACTTTATGTAAAAATCACTAACTTTACAGTAAAAGTCCAAGTTTTTATGAAGTTTTCTGTGTAAAAATAAATAATAATGTAAAATCACTTAGAAAATCGAGCGAATTCTACCTTAAATTTCAAAGTATTTTTACATCTATTTTTTACAGTGCACAACACTGTTTTCTTGTTTTCTTAGATAGTACTTACATTTCTGAAAATAGCTCAATTCTTTGAAACGGTTAGTTTGCGGACCCATATTTATTAGATTTTACTTATTTTGGTTTATACTATACGCCCTTAAAATTTCCGAACACTTTTTTAACTCCCTGTATATGTAATAATTAATTTAATAAAGCACCGTTTCACTTGTTAGACCACAAACACCTGACTTTCAATAATTTTATTTAACAAGTTTTGTATGCATATCTATATAATTATTAGCCCGCCATGTATTATTATAATTATTATTGAATTATGTCTTTAATAGTGACAACTAGCACTTATTATCTAAATGAATATTTTTTTTACACAATTAACGTATTAATAACATCTATTAGTGCTTCTGTAAACTTTTCTGTCAAGCGTTACACATGATGACAGTAATAATATTCGTATTGTAATCCTAGGCACAGTAATTTTGTGTCATATTTGCCTTGGTATGGAAGAGTAGCTTTCATTAGTAGATATTTTAATACAGGTTTCCCAATATTACACTACCTATTTTAATATTCGAATAAAAATAAAAAAGAGGCTTGGTGTATGGGTAAAATCACACTGCTAACTTCCCATTAGGTGCCCTTAGAGATAAAAAAACCGCTAATTGAAATTTCCTGCAAACCTAATCAAATGTTCATTATGTAAATATGTGTCGAATGAAATTGGTCCGGAGTCGATATCATTATTTATTCTCGAGATATGCCTGCCGAAAAAAAGTCCACCAACGTACGTACGAACGAATGAACTGCCGTCGAAATTACACGCTAAACTGCTTTTACTGAATCAGTTTTAATATAGAAGAAAACCATGTTCTTTGACTGAATAATACATTAAAATTACAAAAGTATAACAAATTTCTTAAAAATTTGTGTTTTCATAGAAAAATCACTGTTCTACAAAATAATTAATTCAACTAGTTTGTGACAGGCACCAACTCACTAAATATATGTACTTAGGTACCTAGGTACAGACTGCAGAATATGGCCCACGAAAGAAGAAAATAATCAAATAGGTACCTCGTTTCGATTTTATTCAAATATCAAAATATCAGTCCAATATGGGGAACCCTGTCTATTTAAAAAAATAATATATTTGGGTAGAGTGCCCTATTTATTTGAAACAATAAAAAGATATATCTTTGTTTGAAAATGGATAACGTGACATTTTGTACCGTGAATGCAGCAATGGATGGCTCGCTTATAAGCATGCATTATTAAAATATCACGTGACATGATTCATATGACTCCAAGTAAATAGGGCACTTTGTATTTTATATGACTCAAATTGAAAGATATATTTTATTCGATTGATTCGCATTCTTAAACCCTTGGTAGTTAATATTTCAAATTTAAGTAAGTGAAGTATTATACTTATTCAAACTTTTAATAACTTAGAAATAGACAAAACTAAAAATTTTTATGTACACGTTGAATCCCTATCACATAAGTACAGGCCTACAAAATTAATGATAATTATTAAAATATGCATATAAAACTGATTGATAAAGGGGCGGACTGGTTATTTAGTATTTCGAATTTGATCGCAAGGAAGAAGCTTGCAACAGAATTGGAATAAATCAGAAATTTGCCAGTTTTAATTTTTTTTCTCTCCAGTCCGCCTTTTCACTCCACCTCTTTTAGAGTTTCAAACACAGTATACTCACACTGTTTAAGAAACGTGTGCATTAACAGTACACTTGTACAGTACAGGTGTAGAATGGTAAACGGAATGGTAAATGTGAGAAGGTAAGTTATAAAAAGCGAGGGTCGTCATTTAACCGAGCGAGATATAGAGAAAGACAGGTGGGCGCGATCAGACAGCTTGGATTGAACACACGCGGATGGTTCGTGTTGTTTCCATTGCAGACGCGAGACGAGCGAAGCGCGGCATCGGAAGTCGAGCGCGCGTCGGTAGCGCGTCAAGCGCTATGATGAATAGAGACAGTACTGAGAGGTTGGTGTTTCCAGACAGGTCGGCGCGCCAGGCCAGTCGTGCCGCGTGGAGACACTCGCAGTGTGTTGCAAGCGGCGGGACAGGTGTCGGCATCGCCGTCGGTGTCCTCGCTCAGAGGGCCCCTTCAGCCCTCAGTGGCTCAGTCTCCAGTAGTTCCTCGCTCAGCTCCCTTGGCAACGCGCGCCCTCTCGCAGGCGCAGGTCCAATCACTCCAGACACCAGTTAGTAACACCGCAATATTTAGTTCAAGTTCTATGTGTTTCTGTTCATACATTTAAAGAATGGACTAGACGCTAATGACCTCAGTTGTTGAGCATCTATAATGTACAATATCTCTTTTTAAAGCGTTGGACTCTGTTCGACAATAATCTTGAGAAACTGGGTATATCACCTAGTAAAAATTGAGGTGGGGATCCAACGAAAATCGTTTGTAGGTATTTAAAATTTACATTTTTTTATTGCTTTTAAGTTTTAACTGAAATATTTTAAATGTATGAACAAACTAATATTTAAGAAAGTGGTAATCAATTTAAATAAACTCATCAATAATTCTGAGTACTGTCTTCTTAGCTGCTAATTTTGGAACACAACTGGGCTCTGGCCTCTGGGTCTGGGTCCAATGACACTACCGTCCCGTTTTTATACAGGGTAATTCATAATATGTGCGCAGGACTTCAGGATGTGATAGCTCGTTCAAAAATATGAAAAAAAGTTCCTATTAACATGGGTCCGCAAAAGCACCGTTTTCGAGATACAGGGTGTTAAAGTTGAAGAAAAAAATTTCGTTTTTTGCTTATATCTGAAGAACGGTTTGAGGTACAAAGTTAAGCTGCCGCAAACATTTTCTACCTTAAAATTGCTTTGTTTTTTTTTACGAAACATTTTTTTTTGTTACCAGTGTGGAGATTTTGAAGGTGGTCTGTTTTGTTTGTGTAATTTTTTATTGACATTTTGTCAACTTATAAAATAAGTACGTAGGTGCTTAAAAAAATCATGTTTTTAATCCTAAAATGCTCTTTTTCTCGGAAACGATTGACTGTAGCGCTTCAAGACAAGAGTATCTTTTTTGTGTAGAATATCCTGGCGGTTCCAAAACGCGTTTCAAAATTAATTTTTTTCTAATGGCGTAGAAGTTAG
The DNA here is from genome assembly GCA_039654895.1 of Mongoloraphidia duomilia. Classification (NCBI taxonomy): domain Eukaryota; kingdom Metazoa; phylum Arthropoda; class Insecta; order Raphidioptera; family Raphidiidae; genus Mongoloraphidia; species Mongoloraphidia duomilia. The sequence continues at coordinate 14,944,182 of CM077522.1, forward strand.
GGGGAAAAATACCCTCCAATCCTTCAAAATCTCCACCACTGGTAACAAAAAAAAATTTTTCGTAAAAACAAAACACAGCAATTTTAAGGTAGAAAATGTGTGCGGCAGCTTAACTTTGTACCTCAAACCGTTCTTCAGATATAAGCAAAAAACGAAATTTTTTTCTTTAACTTTAACACCCTGTATCTCGAAAACGGTGCTTTTGCGGACCCATTAGGAACTTTTTTTCATATTTTTGAACGAGCTATCACATCCTGAAGTCCTGTGCACATGTTATGAATCAACCTGTATAATTATTACAATCATATATGATTATTTGTTACCAATATCCAAGAAAAAGTATGCACCTTTATAAGCAAACGATTTTCTGTCCAACTTAGTAAGGCCATGCTTCTATAAGCTATAGTACGCCTATACCAATAGAAAGAATATTGATGATACCAAATACCACTTTCTTCTGCACTATATCGCACATGTATATACAAAAATAATGTGTTCATAGGGCCAATCGTCAGCCAGCAAAGGTCCTTACCGCCCCCTCTCCCCCCGAGTAGGACCCATCAGTCAACCGGCCGTACCCAAATCACGACAGGTAATTATTTATTATACATTTTTAATCACACACTGTCTTCAAAAACTTCATTTAGAATTTAGCGATAGCCAAACACATTGTATATTATTTGCAAAATAAATTTCGAATTTTTGTACATTAAGACAAAGTCTACCCTTTCTAGGCTCATCTTAAACTAGTAAAAATTTCATATAGATTTTCAATCTATTCATATTTTTAAGGCCAGGATTATTTGGACATTGTAAGTACCTACCAGTTATTTTTGATTTATTATTTTTGATAAACTTAAATTCTAAATGATTCTTTTACCAGTTCTGAGATTGCCTTTAGAAACTTAAAAGTGTCTTTGAATTCGAAATCATTATCCAAGCGTTATATTTCTGCTGTTGGAAGGTAAATAAACACAAGCAAACTGAAGATTTGATATGACTATAACAATAATTAAAAACACATTGCTAATTACTGCGAGTTCTTCTTCAGGTGATAGTCTCTTCTCCCGGTTCTCCAAGTAGCAGTAGCGGTGACTCCCAGTCGGGATCTGACACAATCAAGCACAACGTCCCTAGCCGTGTGAGTTCACCGAATCCCCACCAGTCTCCTTCACTGACGTCGCTGAGTCGTGCGTCGCCTCGAGCATCCCCTAGCGTCGGCCGGGCATCTCCCAGCATTGGTCGCGCATCACCGGGTATCGGCTCCGTCAGCGGCAGATCACAATCTCCAGCAATGCAGGCCAGCTCCGCCGGAATGGCCGTAACACTCAACGGACCCAGTACTTTGTCGGCACTTCAGACAACGATAACCAATATCAACACGACAGCCAACACGATCTTTATGTCGACTAATTACAGTCAACCGCCGAGCATGATTTACGCAAGCACGAATCCATTTTTGACTGGCGCGTATTTACACGAAGAACCGTTCGAAGTGGCCACTAAATACAATACGATCGGCGGATCAAAGAGCGATGTTCAAAAATACACAGGGTATGACGTGTATGACACGTCCAAATATAATACGCTCAGCACGAAGACAACTGGCTACGCGATGAGTCGAATCGAAGAGCCCGTGTACTCGTGTGCGAGTAACGAACCGACCAAATACAATACGCTCGGACACTCGGCAAAGTATTCTAGCGCCGCACAAGCGTATCAAACCTCCAGTACGTCTGCACAATCGTATCAATCGTCCGGTTCACCGAACGGTCGAAGCAGCTCACAGTACACCAGCTCCGCACAAACGTCGTATCAGTCATCTGTTTCGCCGAATGGTCGAAGTGGATCGCAGTACACTAGTTCCACGCAAGCGTACCAGCCGTCCGCTTCACCGAACGGACGAAGCGGCGGACAATACACAAGTTCCGCGCAAGCGTATCAATCGTCTAGTTCGCCGAACGGTCGAAGTGGCGGGCAATACACGAGTTCCGCGCAAGCGTATCAATCATCCAGTTCGCCGAACGGTCGAAGCGGTTCTCAGTACACCGTAAGTTACAGTGGAGCAAATCAGTACACGGCTGGAGTGAATCTGTCTAACGGTAACAAGCAGTATTATGGAGCTACGACTACGACGACCGAAAGTGGAGGATTGAGCGTGAGCCAGGCGGGGTCCTTGCTGGGAGTAGAAGAGACGCCAACTCCGACGAGCAGCATAGAAACTGAAGATAGTAACACAAGAGAAGTCGGAGAAAAAGACGTTGAAGGAGATGCTGAACAAAGTGATTGAACTGTCGGTCTAACTGTCGGTGGTGTCGAACATTTTAAGTCTTGTTATATAAATAATGAGCATTAATCACTAAATATCTAACTACCTAATGATATAAATATATATATAAATAAATAATAATAATGTATGGTATAGATTTGTTTACAATGTTTTACATTACATACTTTATTGTCGAATAACTTCAGCTAAATATAAATGTTGATGATAAAAAACAAACACGATCGGTAGTGCGAAAACATGCGAATCTTCATTATAATATACTACATGTATGCTTTATAGGGAAATATCAATTGTAGCAAATAATATCTCGACTCAACATAAATACATTAAATTATTGTTATAAATAAAAGCTTTGCATATTTTATTTTTTCATTATGATTGTAGTATCTCTTAACATTCCATAATTAGTTTTTAAGAGCATTCTCTGAACACTGAAGCAACGGAAATAACCTTTCATAATATCGAAACTTCCTCTCTGAGTTGTGAACCCAACTATCAGATTATAAATTCAAGCATGAATCTATGCTGGGTTGCGTAAACTATAAAGCATTGTCAGAGATTCTGATTTGACAATGACCTTAAATTGTGACCACACATATTTCTCCGTAAGAAAAACATTGTAGAACTTTAAATCGATTGAAACGATTTGTTTTAAACTGTGTATATTTAACATAGCTTTTTGCACAATTTTCACTTCGGAACAATATTTTTCTACACATTTTGATCAAAATTTAGCTTAAAAAGCGATTTTTTTTCTATGTGGATCAATCATTTGTTTTTGTATAAGTACAATCTATTGTTCTACATGACCTAGGGAATTTGACGAGATTAGATTGCTCCTACATGTATAAAAATTGTAATTATATGATCACAATCTAAGACTAACCTATTCGAATTTAGTCCACCTATTTAAACGTCTCACTTGTTAAGTCGAACACAATTTTGTTAAATATTCACGATGAACATCAAAGAAATTTTAGAGTGCCATCAAAAATCTAAAACAAAAACAAACTAGACCACCAGAATTATTTGGGACTAGCACCAATTCTTATTTTCAATTTATTATGTTTTTAATAATAAATTGAAAAATCCAATTGATACTTTTACCAAGTTCTCGGAAAAGAACCTGAGAATCGAGGGATTTTAATAGAGAGAACCCAAAAAAAAAGAAATTGGTTTTGACAAATAAGATTCTTTTTTTAAGCATCAGCAATAATACAAATATGGCAGCTTTATCTTCGGATGTCGTTTAACCAACTCAGGTCGCATTTTTTCGGAAAAAACATTTTAAATTTCTATCAGCACGCAAAAACATAAATAAATCACTATAATTTATTATTATACGTAATAATTCAACAATATCTTCCGTTTCACTCAATATCTTTGTCTCCCAATAATAATGTATTGCAACATAATTAAAAACTAAAACGAGATATTATTTTGCTACCATTGCTACCATTGACATGTATCTAGTAACAAAAATATATATTATCATAAAAAAATAATTGTTAACTATTATATAAAGTTTTTTCTGTTTCATAGAAGATTGATTATTATAAATATTAGATATTTGAAAAAAAGTATTTAGAAAATTTAGAAGAATAGTTGTTATATGTGTGCACAAATATTTAGAATTAATTTTATTTCATTGAAATTCCAAAATGGTATTTTTTATAAGTCTGGAATAAGAGTAAATGTAGTCTGGGAAATTTACATGGTTTTACTTATTATTTTCATTAATATACAAGATATAGGATTGTGCAGTTTATTGCTTTCTTCCGAAAATATTAAAAAAAAACATGGATGTGAATTTGAGAATTTACTTGTATGAAATTATTATCCTGATAAATGATCACATACTTTGTAACGATAAATAAATGAAGTTTAAAATCATAATCTTATTAAAAAAAACCTTCAAAATGTTTAAAAATGGCATTGCCTACTTTTATAGATTCCACATATTTTCAAGTATTATTTAGGTTTTACAATAATTTCAGCAAGAATTTATTTGGATTGGATTGACAATACAGCACAAATGGATTTCAAAGAAAATGTTTGAAAGATGCATTGGTAAGTCAATAAATGTAACATTCAGGAGGAAATGTCAAATAATACTATTTTCAAATTATTAATTGATCTGAAATAATTATCGTATCTTCTCTAAATACGATTTTGCAGAAGCAGGATTAATTCTAAAGGGGTTGTGTACCTAAGGCCGCATTCACACTAAGTGTAGTTTAGAGAATTTGCCCAAACACGCACTATACGTAGTAACAGATAGCTCTCTTCCTGAAGAGTTTTAGTAATTCCAACGTAGTTTATAATTCAGTCTAAAATTAATCGACTGACTCCTATCAGTAAAATAATCACATTGGAATAATGAACCTTGATTACTTATCGTCAAGCTATCTAAAAATAGACTAACGACTGACTCCAATTACTCTTAGAATGGTACCGATACGTCATCAATGTATTGGCGTCAATCATCAAAAGGCCGCCTAAAAAGGGAAAAAAACAAAAAAAAACTTTTTTTTTTTGTTTTTTTTTTTTCATTTTTTTCAGAAACCCTTTGCACACTACGTCACTGGGTCATGTAGGCGGCGTTCAGATAAATAGGCGTTTTCTGTCAATGACGTAGCAATATCATTCTTAGAGTAATCGGATTCTAACATTTTGCTGGCATAAATTCTTGGTTCATTTTTTACACCTCTGAAACAGAGCTGTTATACAAGAGACGCAAAAGACGCTGATGACTTTAACTATAGAGGCTGTCTCCATACGGACGCGTACAAAATTTCACAATTTCAGATAGACCAAGCAACGCGTCGTGAAGGTACGGCTTAATTCAGAAACAAATTAATTTGAACTTTATATTTTTGTTGCCACTTTTACGTAAAAGAGTTTATTTTGAAAAGTTGTGATTATTTATGAGATTGTTGATAGAATCGATATATTAATAACCGAAAAATTCTGAATGCAATAAAAAAAACTATTTTATTTTAATGAAGAACATACCAATGCCAGTATTATAATATTAAATTAATATAAAGTTATAAATAAATTTGTATTTAGACTAAGAAGTGGTAATAATCTGGACGATTCTAAAGACTTAATTTGACAATAAACTAGATAAATGTATAATGTATAAGAAACTCTTTAAGTTTTTATATGAACGGCTTTCGGCTTTTTAGAATATGTAGAAATATTCCAGACTTACGAAAGACATTCTTAAAAAAAGAACATTGATGATTCAAAAATTCATTTACCTATAAATACTACATTATAATAATAATATCATAAATTTATAATAATAATTATAATAATAATGAAAATGCACAAGTAACTTTAACCCAAGATAAGTTGTAAAGACATCACTGCCATTTACTTTATTTACATAATAGGCAGATATTGGGATATGCATAAAAAAAAGAACATTAATAAATATTAATTATTTGTTTATACATATTATAGATAATGTTAGAAGCAGTTGCAATATTATAGAAACAAAAAACGTTCATTGCAAATCAAACGTAAGGAATATTCACATGGGCACATTTTGTTTTCAGCTCACGTTTTTTTTAAAACATGGCCTCCAACGTTCATCATCATTTAAATTATTCGTCGCTGAATAAGAAAAAGTCTTTCACAGATCGTTCTTGTTTGATGCTGTTCTGTGTCTTAAATATTAAAATTAACAGTGCTATTGTTTTTATAAGAATTAGAATATATTATGTAGGGTACGCCCTAGGATTGCTGGCGCCCCGGGCAAACTATACTAGACCTGTACTGAAACAAATGCACATTTGACTTAGTCTATATGTCAAAAATCTGTACCTATGCTGAATTTTCAAATATATTCAGTTTTGTCACAGCTGAAACTCGGACATAATATTCATGAACTTTTTAACCGCAATTTTTTCACATGAAGTAGATGATCAAACACACTGTAAAAAAAGTATGCTTAAACGATTCATTGGAGCATAAAAGGTCCCTATAGAGATTTTTATAATATCGGTAATAATGTCAGTCGGTTGATATTCTTATCGAGTGTTGAAGTCACTATGTAATTTTCTCATCATAATAAAATATTATATTGGTCTCCAACACTATCAAAGATACGAAAAATTCACAAGTCATCTAAGAGATAGCACGTGATTAGATGAATTCACACATTGTATAAAATAGTTTTAAAGTCACGTTTACAAGATACGACGGAAATGATACATTTTTAGAGTGTTGGGTCTCCAAGTCACTATATGAATATTATGAAGTATTAACCACACCTGAAGATGGCAACTTGTTGCTGAAAGCGTAGTGTTGAATCACAAGAAGTCACAAGACGGACATAATACAAGGTATTTCTAATACTTCATAATACGACAGAAAGATTTTACTTTTAATAAATTTATGAAATTGACAGCGCTGTTATATTTTTTATTTATGATACAGGATAATATAAATTTATTGTTAAAATGTTAAAAAATTATGACATAATTGAAAACTAATACAATCGAAAAAATACTATAAAGCAGTATACGATTTATCATCTATAGGTATTTTAAAAAATGACTAGATTTTTTAACATACAATCTGATCTTTCAATAAGAGACTAAAACATCGCGAAAACTTAAACCATGTGAAAGAAGTCCAATCTTACCAAAAAGTCTACTGCCATTTACAAACAAACTGGATTTTTATGAACAGTTCTTTCCAACATTTATTATTAAACAAGGATTCAACCACGGATTGATTTCCGCCATTGACTTAGACTTTAAAGAATGGGCTGCGCGTACAAGCCATTTAATATGATACATTTTTAGAGTGTTAGGTCTCCAAGTCACTATATGAATAATATGAAGTAAATAGTTTGATTTTAACACTTTTATATTTATAGACCAGTTTTGCTTATTATAACGTGTTACGAATACTCAAATGTGTGTTTTATAATATAAAAAATTAACCACACCTGAAGATGGCAACTCGTTGCTGAAACGCGTCGTGTTAACAACACATGAAGTCACAAGACGGACACAAGGTATTTCTAATACTTCTTATTAAGCCATTTAAATTGTGTCGCTCAAAAAGAGATAGGCAATGGTGGTTGTCTCTTCGTGTCCTTTTCTAATCAGATTTAGACTCACAGACCAATAGCGTTCACAGAAATTGGAAGTTTATTTTAGAAATGATAACTTTATTTTAGCGGACATTAATTTCAACATCATGCGCAATCTATCCTTAATGTCAGTGTTTCCCAAACTACGATCTTTCGAGATATTGACTCTATCAAAGTGAAAAAATCTATATCTATGCTGTTTATCCAGCTTTACTAGCAAGAACAATTAATAATAGATAAACGGAAAAATTAAACGACAGATGAATTTTTAATACATTGACTTTATTTTTAAAGACATTTCACAAACAAAACTATAAATATTTTCATCTGAAAAATGTGTTTCCTACTAAAATCATTAGTGGTACGCGAACAACAGTTTGGGAAACAATATGTCAATGGTGTTAATCCATGTTTGTATAACCGACCAAAAATGTTTAATGTAGAAAATAAAAATTGTTGACTTGCTTCTTTTTGTCTAAAAATGAGTACATCTTATTATCTTTTGTACATAAAAGACCACAACAGTATTTTATGTAGAGCTTATTGAACTATGATCGCGGTACCAAATAATAGTACAGGTAAATTAAATCAAATATTGCAAAATAAACCAAAAAATTCCGAAGCGGCTGAAACTCGGTAGGTATGCATATTCTCAAATGTATAGCATACATGAATCTAATGAGTCCCTTGCTCTAAGTTGGAGGACATTTTTTTTCGCAAAAAACTACCTCCATCGAAGGCATGACGCTAGTTTTTCGCGTGTGGCTGCCAAACGGTTAATCGGACAATAAAATTAGACATAGGTAAAAATATTCTCCATTAAATTTTACATAAGAATACCCATTTATGATTCAATGAATTCTAAAGGTAGGCCTACAATAAAGGCTCAATGTTAAGGGTAGTTTAGAGAACACAGGTGAGAAATTTGTCGATCGTGTTCTTTGACTGCGAATATTTAATAAACGGATGGCTTATTAATATTTTTACCAGTGTCCAATTTTATTGTTCGATTAATCGTTTGGCAGCCACAATCGAAAAACTAGCGCCATGCCCCCGCTGAAAGTAGTTTTTTGCGGGAAAAAATGCCTCCAACTTTAGAGCTAGGGACTGATTAAACTCATGAATATTACGCATTTGGAAATATGCGTATCGAGTTTCAGCCATTTCGGAATTTTGTTGAGAAAGGTCTAATTTGCCTGTACTATAACGCTTTCTCTTTCTTGGCCAGTATTTCGCTGTTTCGGTCTGAGAGAGTACGCAATATAACTGTGTGTCTTAAAACAGCTCTATTTACCAACCTTGTGCATATTCCTTAGTAACCTGTCGATCTCTTATGAATTTATTAGTTTTGGTGCTAGTTACTGTGGCGGAAATGATTTTTTTTTACTTGATAAAAAAAGAACGCTGTTGCTTCACTCCTTTTAGTTTTAAACGATGATAGAATATTTCATTAATAAATGAAAATGAAATTCATTTTATAACGTTTTTTAAATCAATGTAATAGTTTATTCAAAAGTTAGAAGGCTCGATTCACAAAAATAAACTCGTATCTGAGCTAAATTGTTGTACGCTGGCTAAACTTTTTAGAGATACAGAAGAGTGGTATACCTAGATGAGAGATGTTTTTGATTATTTCGCTGCCAAACTAAAATCTATCCGGACGAACCGGGTCGGAAAGCTAGTATATAAACGTAATTTCAATAAGATTGTGAATGAAATGTAAGTAGTTTTTGTACATCTAACTTTTGAATACAACATACGGATGTGGTGTATATTTCCTCAATCATTACAGATTTTCCCCTCCGTCACTGTACGCCTATATATAAATATATATAATATAATGCCTTTGAGTGAAAAATCTTTTTTTTATAAATGAAGAAAAGTGTTACTTAAAGACTAAAGTTTATATTATTATCCATTTACACCGCTCTTCATTGTTCAAGAAAGCAAATTGTAGAAAGCTTCGAAATAGAATTGATAATAATTTAAACATTTCCGGAAAATATTTCGCCTCTTCAAATTTAACGTTTAAAACAGTTCTTTTTACAAATAATGAAAACAATGGGTTTATTGACAACTGCACAGAAACGCAAAAACATATTTAAACTTTTTAAATACTTTTTTTAAGACTCCTTAAGCTATGACTCGGATTTTTTTAATTCCCATGAACAAAACAGTTTTTTAAAATAACATTCTCTTACAGTTTTAAGTGGTACTTTTACTAACAAAGTAACTGACATTCTTTTTGAGCAATATATACGTGGTGTCCGTCAACAAATAACTATGGGATAAAGATAGGGATACACTAGGGCACTGCATAATATAAGGCCGTGTCATACGCTACTGAAACCAATAAACATCTGCAGAACATTGTATAAATACAGTTATATATTTTTAATAATGTACTGTAGATAGTAGACGGCAGGATTTATACATAAGGGGAATATTGCTTTGGAAATGCTAAGGACTCTGTACACGAGGATTAATTCGGTTTGATTCGGCTGATTATGTTTCAGCAACGGCATGAGAGACAAAATTATAATGCCGGATACACATATACAGTGTGTAAACGGTTAACCCTAACATAGGGAAAATAACATCGAGAACATTTACAATTTTGTAGTAGGCTATGGGTCATAAGTGCGAATGTAAATATGTTTACGTAGAAAAAATAGCACAGTGAATTTTTTAAACAATTTTCCATTGCAAAGGTTGACTAAGTAACTCGGAACCTGCTAAATAAAAAAAACAAAACATCTACTACATAATTACGTAAAATATTATAGCCCATAGCCTATTACAAAATTGTAAATGTTATGTTCCCTATGTTCGGGTCTACCGTTTACACATGATAAACGATCACTTAGAATTTTACCGAAGACCAGTTTTTAAGACGAAGCCGAACTTCGGTTTATTTCTCGCCTTCGGTCGAAATCGAAGCCAAAGGTATTTTATAATGCTAAAAAAGGGAAAATATTTATTATCGTAAGCTAAATGCAACTGTGTTGAAATTAAGAAATATTTTTCAGTTCTTGTTTTTTTTTAATATTCTTTGTTTGCAGAATTGTGTGCGTGATTTAAATAAAATAATACAAGCAAAATTTTGTTATTATTATTCAGTAAAATCTTCGGCCTGATTTTGGCCGAAGCCTTGAAGCTTCAGCTTCGGTTGGACTATTTATAACGGCGTTTATATTTCAACGTAACTTCTTTCAGTCCTTTGCCGAAACGTACTAAGTCGATCCGATCCGAACTGATCCCGAAGTGTGTGCGTTTCCTTGACTTTCAATTGTATACCGAAGCTTCAGACGAGCCGTGAAGAATAAATTATTTAAACACCGACATTTGAACGAAATGAAAAAAAAATGTTTTTGTTAACCTTTACCATTTATTGAAAGATTTTTTGTTCAAGGATAACGCCTATTTTAGTCTGTTATTATTTGCTACTGTTGTCACTCTTGTAAATGTTTAGTGAAGAAATTTGTAAGGTAAACTATTAGTAGGTCTAAATATCTTTATACATATAAACGATCTGACTAATCCTGTGTAGATAAAACAGGACGAGGTAGACATCATAGTCTTGTAAAAAATATATATATAATATAATTAAATGTAAAAGGAGTTTTACACCTACAAGTTTGCTCCTTGATAATAAATCAATTATCAAAAAAATAAAAAATAAGAAAAAATTAATTATTCAATATAATTGATTGTGTGTGAAAGCTGCATTACAAATATTGAATTAAACAAAATAATCTAGTCAATTTTAAGTTTGAGTCAATTTTAGAAACCATATAGTAATAATTGAATAGGTATGTTATATAAATGCACTTTGGCTAAACACTAGGCGTTTCACGGAAGGTGTGTTCTGTTAAAATTTGTAGCAATAAATTCGTGACGTAATGATTATATTTATCATTTCATTTAGATTCGTTTCGCATGAGATCGATAATCAGTCCTGATGGTAAGCTGCATATAGCTTTCACAAGCCGCCGTTTGACCAATTTGAAAATGTATCTACTAATGAGCTGACTTATCGAGCGTCTATAATCCACGAAAATGTATCTACAAGGACGTATAAAACGAGTTTTTGCCGCTTTATAATAGTAATATAGCGCAGAAACACAGGATCTATATGGGCACATCCTATTGGTATGGAAATGGTCTATAAGGTGCATTTGTGACCTATTTGTCAAAATTAACTAATTTCATATTTCTAGCAGTTCTATGAACTACAAAGCAAATTGAAAAATAGTTTAAAATTTTCAAATCATATCCAAATTTCAATTTCTTCTGTGGACTAATCATACGGACTGTGATCATCAATCACATGTGAAATATATTATAGCATTTTTAAAGTTTTTTTTGTGTAACTATTTTACGGGGTTCGGTTCTAATAAAAATTTGCACCATAAATATTGTACCGAATGTGACAGTATAATATAACTTTATACACATGTTGTTCTTTGCAAGAATTGATCGAAAAAAGAAACATAAAGCACCTGAATGATAAATTAAAAATATATTCTTCTATGCGTAGTGAGTTTAGTACGGCTGAGGATATTATAGGGTTTTTTTGGAAAATGTTTTGCAATCAATTTATTTATTTGAAGGAGTTATATTTATAATAAACGTCCTTTATCTATACAATTGGTACTCCTGAATACAAGTATACACACTTGCATACAAAAACAACAATACACTTACAATAGCTTCCATAACTTTCCTTCATTTTGAAAATAGAAACAGTTGTCTAAAATCCATGCTAATAACAACATCGTTCAAATAATGTTCATAAATCATAATTTCACTATAAAATGTAAGTATTTTGAATCTAATTCATTCATTTATCTTTATTTTCAAATACTGTATTATAACTTGTTCATTTTAATGTATATATGTATAAGATTTCAGAATATTACTGATGATGCCTAAAAGGGCGAAACGTTTATTATAAATATAACTCGTTCAAATAGATAAATTGGCTGCAAAAAATTTTCCAAAAAAACCCTATTTTCTTCTACTTCTACCCTAGCACTGGTTTTCCAAGCTGAGCATAATATGATTTATAAAGTACTTTTAATTTTATAGTTTGATTCAGAAATATAAATCTAATTTCTTTAATATATACAAAAATCACAAAATGTGTAAACAAAATAATAAATTTTACATCTATTATAAAACGTTATTTAAGAAGACTCTAGCCTTGTATACGTTGCCTGGGTAGTGTAGAAAAGTGCAGAAATTGACCTGTTGTCGCCATAATCTTGTAGACCAGCTTCAACACTGAATTACACTACATACAGTCAAAAACGATAACAAGAAATTATATTTATGTATGTAAATTTTTTTTGTGAACGTCCCGTAGAAAAGTTACTGCCATTTTGTAATTGAATCAGGAGACAAAGTCTGTAAGCTACTGAGTATGGAAAATTACCACCTTGCATGTATGCAACTTGTATAACATTAGATACCACTTTTTATACATTATATAATTAAACTAACTAAAATTATCACAAATAACTATACTAAAGATAAAATATCACTATTCACAATCACTACTACAAGTAAGCTCTAAAGATAACTAATAAATGTAGCTAATGGCTGTTGTCTGTTTAGTCCTTTTAAAGTTAAGCCACAATTTCAATCAATTATTTCATAAAACAAAAAAAGGTTTCACCTAAAATACAGGCTTTGTTCCAAATGTCTGACAATAACATTTGAAAATTTTCGTTCGGAAAGAAATAAAGTACTTACCTACTTTTTTAAACTTTTGGTAGTTCGATCAGAAACAAAACAACAAAAATAGTAGAGTTAAGAATGGTTCTTCTTTTATTATGGCTCAGAGTCTCATAAAATGTAAATTAACAAGTTCTTGTTCAGAAAAATGTTATTTTTTAATCTGGTAACATGTTCCCTACAATCATTCCGAACATCTGATTTGAGAATATAGGTATGTTATCAAATTAAAACACTAGTTTGGGCTTTGTCAGTGGCGGAAAATCAAAGCTTCACTCATAAGTTATAGTGCCCTAGCTCAGGGGTCGGCAACCTACGGCTCGCGAGCCGCATGCGGCTCTTATGATGTCAAGATGCGGCTCTCCAGTTCCATGCGCAAATATTAATAATTATATTATTTTATTTTCAAAACTCATAAAAAATATTATACTGCAAAAAAAACTTTAAACAGGATAAAAACACTCAACAGAGAACAGTGAGAACAGGTGGAGTAGAGAGTATACGGACAGCTGACATTTTTTAAATGTGGCAACACTGTTCTGTTTGTTTAGTTATTGGTGCACTGTGTCGTCAACGGTCGCAGTCAGAACTTTTTTTTATATACCTAATCCTAATCAAATACCATAATATTGAAATAAAAATGTTAGTGGCTCTTTAAAAACTGGGAAATTTTGTAAATTGTAACTTTTGGCTTTTCCGTCTCAAAAGGTTGCTGACCCCTGCTCTAGCTAGACATATTTTGCTAAGTGCGAAGTTTAGGTATATTTTACTGCCCAAAAATAAATTGAAGAAAAATGCTTACCACTAATAAAATTATTGTTAGGTACAGGTAAAGAACTAGAGATTTGAAATTTACCTCACCGGTAACTTTTCCTTCCTAATTATTAATCAATCGTTCAAATATTAATAGCGTAGTATTGGAAAAACATGTCGAAAAAATTTGCAATCATATTCATATTCACTAAGTCTGTTTGAAGCCATACTTAAACATGTTGTGGTGTTAAAAAAGTTACTCGTTGCTTTTTTTCGTGTTCAATGTTCATATCTTTATTAATTTAGCAGCTAAAAGTGTTTTCCTGTTCGTCATAATGCCACAATTTGCCTAAATATGAGTCTTTAAAAATACTTTAATGTCGATATAAGAATAATTATTATTTCATCAGCTTTTAAGCTTAAAATTAGATTAGATGATGGTTAAAAACGAAGTTTTCGCATGGCGTAAGGATCAAAATAAAAACGCAATACTGATGTTAAGTTTTGCTATTTATCTAACGTTTTTTTTATTTTAATCCTTATACCACGTAAAGACTTCGTCTTCACATAATCTAATTAAAGATTTCTGGATCACAGCTCTACAAAGAAATTGTACAGAAGCTTATTACAGCTTAAAATAATTAGAACGATAGCTTCTTGAAAGGACTACCAAAAGAATAATTTCCTTGGATAACTATGTTTAATTTTTCATTTTTTAATAGACAACTACCAAGGCGTCCTTTACTTATCCCCAAAGAATGCCTTGTTACTAATAAAAAATATAAGTAAAATTTGATCGCAATCATATCATTTAGCTTAACGAAAGCGCATTGTCGATTGTAACGATATAAAGTCAGTATATTATATCATTTGTATATTATAAATAAATATAATATAAATGTAATATAAATATGTATAAGCGAGATATCATGAAACAGAACGACGCCTTCTATGGAGCGTCATAAAATGGCGGGTCGGTGTGGATGTGACGCACATATCAAACCTTTCCTAACCTAACATTTTGAACTTTTCCTATAATTTGACAAGCATACTGTGCTGAGTGTTGCTAAACCAAACAAAAGCCCTTCTAAACACACTCTCTTCAAATTAACAAAATATTATCATAACAATTATCAATCATTCATAAGTCATGTTACGTTTTTTAATTCATATGAAAGATACTCTGATGATTTTGTTTAATAATATTTTTAATTTAATGTAGATTAACAAAAAAAGGTTTGTTAATAAATAACCGGCACGTTCAGTCGAGATATTGCTATATACGCTGATGACGCAGCTGTCGAGCGTGTGTAATCTACAATATATTGTAATTTGTAAACAAGTGTATAACAGCTTCCAGCATTGTTCGGTAATTTTTACAGCAGTGTTCTAGCGCTTAGTGAAGTAATCGCGACTGAGCGCATCCAAAAATTAAAAATTAAGAACGTTATATGAAAAAATTATACTATTTGAAATTGTGCAGATTTTTTAATTACATTTTCTATTTTCACTAACCTTTATAGCATCAAGACCGCGGACATTTTAATCGCATCAATCAAATGTTTAATAATTAACTTGCAAAGAATAAAAAAAGTAGGTAAGTTATAAAGGTTAGCGAAGGTTACAATTAGATTATTTTAGTGAACAGAAATGGCATAACGGCTGCCAGTTTGAAGTCAACATTTATCGGTGCTGTGTTTTTATCCGAAATGGTTAATTAACAGTTAACGCGTCATATTAAGTATATGGTTCATATAAAATTGCGTCGTAAAGGCGCCATGTGTAGTTTTATCGCTAGGTACGATATTTTGATACGTTTAGTAATTAAATTGCTTCAGCCGTTTTCAACAATTTTGATTTTGACTATCACAAAAATGACACTAAAAATATAAGCACGTTAAAAAATCTAGAAACTAAAATAGAATCTTTCTAATCTTTAGATGTTGGCTTCAAACATATACATGTAAAAGAATAACAGCATTCAGGTACTTAAGATATCAATGATATTGTTGAAAAAATTTTGTAAATTTGTTGTAGTCTAAAATCGAAATTTTATTAAAACAAAAAATGAAATATTCAAAAGCAAGGGTGTTATTTTTTAAAAAAGAAAACCTATTAAATTTGGTTTTAAAATTGAGACATCGAAATTTTAGATGTTTGATAGCCAACTATAAGAAACAAAATATTATTTTCAGTTAGACTAAAACTGGAGCCTGCAAACCATCCGTAAGTAGATATGGATTTCCGATTTTTTCAGCACACCGCACATTTAAGAAAATGGTTGGGTTTTGTTTTGAATGAAAAGCCTAATTAGAATTCCGAATGGTCTAAGCCCAAACGGAAAGCTATAGAATTTTTAGAATAATTTTAAAAATATATTATTCATTATTAGGAATTGTTATTTTATATAAAAATATGGCAAATGTTTTATTATTGACTGAGCAAATTTACAAAATAATGACACAAACTTGGGCACATCGAATTTTCTATTAAATTTTCAATATTCATTACATTATAATATATCATAAAACAATTAATAATATTGTTAATTTTAATAAGAAAAAGATCACAACTTTAAGAATGACTTGTTACTAAATTTGATAAAAATTGTATAAAGATAACGTTATATATGTTGCAATTTTTTATTTTTTTGCAAGGTTTACACATTTTTATAAAAAATTTATTTTAATTTTTGGCAAGTGTGACTATATATAGAAATTAAAATAGATATTTCTTATCTCTTATATGTAGCTAATATTCATGATCAACCAACAAAAAATACTAGAATCATCGCGCACTTTTTTAAATTTTTAAAATCGTCAGGGCTCGGTATATTCCGTCGTTTAACCGAGCAGCTGTGGAAATCATTGAACGGCTCTCGTAATCGGTTGCATCACATCAGGAATCAGGATAAATCCCTGGCGTCAATTCGCTGTGGTGCCTGAGAATTTTGCCGTGACGCCTAGAATTTCAGGACCAATAATTCAATCCTGTAAGGAACTCTTCATTCGATCCTGTGCCTGGCTCTTAGATTCTAAAAAATATATATTATCATCCCCATTTAAGTTATTTTATAAGTAGTAGGTGTCGCTTAAAGTTTAGTAAAATAAAGCCTGAATTGATATTATTGGCTGCGAGAGTTTCGAGTTCTGATTTTCAATTTGCCTTCAATCATTTTTCCATTATCTGCCTGATGTTCCTACCTCATAGTACTTATTAGAGTTATGTTTTGCTATAATAAAGTATGAAATAAATTGGATATCTCTGAACAACTCTAAAAATCGTTAATTTAAATTGAATTATTTATACTATTTCAATATATAAAATCGATTTAAATGTATTAAAAGTTGAATGTCATCAAATTCTTATTAGCTACAAAAATGAGAAAAAGTAAGTGTAATTTTTAAAAACTCGTTAGTTAATATTAATAAACCTAAATCCAATTTATATGATTGAAATTTTTTTAAATTTTTATCGTAACGTTAATAATGAAATATGAATTTACCGTACATTAATATAATAGTAGTAAATTCTACTCGACATGAAAATATCTAAATAAATATTTAAAATAATGTAACGATTTATTTAAATAAATACTGACTCTTTGTACTTACCTGGTAATTTGTAATAGTTCTTAACAAATTGTGATGCAATATTTAAAATTTTTCATGCTTTTATTAAACACTACTATTAAAAAATGTTTATCAATAACAAAAATTAATTGTTATTTAGAAGAGAGTGATTTCCCAATAGAATCCTACGTATGTATATGTATAGAATCTATTGAATTGTTATGTATACTAATTGAACTGCTTAATTATTGAAACATATTCAAAAGCCTTAACTAATCGCGAATAAATTCACATAAAAATTCTATTCAATTAGATTTGATAATCTAGTGTATTATTACTTACATATATCAAACAGTTACCTTAAATGTTTCGCAACAATCTATAAAATATACGCTAATAACCTCAAGTTGTCCGGAGTCTATAATCTAGTATCGAATCTATTCAAACGACAAATCTGATGAAACCAAATAATATGTCAACGTCAGATCAGACAAGCATGCAAAACGTCGCTCTATAAAATACGAGTAACGTATTGTAATGTGATAAAATACACAATCGTTAAAAACGTTCATACACCTCTATATTGATCAGTTTGCGGCGTTATTGGTAGTGTAGCACACAAAAATGTAGAAATGGCTACGTCACTGATTTCGTTGTATTGTTTCAATTTAGGTGAGTCATTCGCGAGCAGAAATCCCTTAATATCCATTGAACAACCCGGTTTACAGATGCAAAAGTTTTTGCAACTATTCTTAAACGGAATTGGCAATTGAAGGACCATTCTAATCTAAAGCTTTCAGCGTCCACAAGAGAGGGTAAGCTTGGGTTCAAAAAAAAATAGTTACATTGGTTTTTATTGAATGCCATTCAACTTTAATAATGCCGTAAGAACACTTCAATCTAAGCTGAAACCATATATCAAACAGAATAGTTGAACATCTAACAAGTACACTAGGTCCATGCTTGTGACCTGGTCGCCGCAACCAGGTTGTAGTAATGTGTGGCCAGACCAACGACCCGCGACAGTGGTTGATTTCGAAAACATTATGAGCTGCGTTTTCGATACGCCGAGATAAAAACGCTCCCCATTATTTTGCAGGTTGTAGCAAGTCGCAACCTACATTCATTAGTCATGAACTGTTTGTACAGCATCTAACAAGATGGCGTTATTTAATGTTGTATAGTTTGCTTCTTTATTCTTTCTTTCACGTACGAACAAAGTTCCTCAAACGAAGATACATTCATTCTGAAGTATTAAAAAAAAATCTCGGTGGGGTTTCTGATAACACAAAAAACGTATGAAACTCACACACACCTATGCAAAACATCTTGAGTGCCTGGGTATAATTTCCGACAGATAGATGTTTACACGTACAATTTACACATTATCGCCATAAAGTCGCGCTTACGGGGAAGTTTATTTTTCAACCTTATTATTCAAATCACCATTTTTTACCTAACTTTAATATCCCAAAACTATAGGGTGCCTAAGTAGTTTAGGACCTTCCGTCAAACCCACAAACCCCCTGTATGCGGACCCACCGATCCTGTTACTACTGTCCACAGGAATTAATCGAACTCCAGTCATTCTGTTTAGATTTCAAAGCAACGAGTTACGCGGTGGGAGTTCTTTAGAGTTAGAGTTATTTGCTCAAGGACCAAAACACTACTTTTTGACGGCCCTAAAGCACAGGGCCGTTACAATGTGAGTCACTGCAGTGCGTTTAATCGATGAACCTATACATTTCTCATCATCATCATCCATGCACTTGATTAGAACTGGCAAAAAAACGCTGTCGCGTCGTTATCGTTACGCATGACCGGGATACAATAATATCTTACATGTCTCTTGGTTTGTGTTGCAGCGACCAAGACGCAAGTGTAGCCCTAACCTTAAATATTTTAGTATCAAACTGTGATGCTAGTTTTGCTAGTGAATAAATATTGCGGCAAATTAAAATAAATATATAATGTTCTTCCATCTGATTAATGAATGTAAATTTGGTATAAATCAATGTAATCAAGTAACATTTAGGTTATTATGACCCACTTTGTATAATGTTTATCATCTCAAATAAATACTGTTTTCTACTACAATATGTTGTAATCTAACTGCAATTAATTGAAAAACTGGTATTATTTGCAAGGCATGCATGGTTGCATTTTTATGCAGTTCTCTAAAAACCAGATGTGTCAATTGCCTTTTAAATATTTATTTGTGAATCAATAGATATTAAATGAAAACACTGAGGACAGCTTGGTGTAATGACTAGCATGCTGGCCTTTGGATCAGACTGTCGTGGGTTAGTATTCCACCAGCGCTCATGGATATTTTGTAATGTTTTCACCCAGCTACAATAAATTGATGAATGTCGACGACTGATTTTACAATAAGGTAACTGAAAATGTAATTTGTAATAAATTTATAAATATTTGGAATAAGTTGATAAAAAAAAATATATCTAGTAAATTAACTTTGAGTACATATCGATAATGCAGTAGTTCAATATTTAATTATAGATGTTAAAAAAAATAAAAAACTATTAAATATCAGTATTTACAACATAGCTTTTGAAATGGAATATAGACTCAACAATACAATATGTAAACAGTATAAATAAATCATTCAGTTGAAATAATTTATTGCTTTTTTAATTTTATTTTTTTATGATGATAAAATGAGGCGTCCCGCATTTTTTTTTTTTTGAAGTAAAACTTCCTAGGCGGCACTGCCTCGACGATTTGAAGGGTAAAATACTGGTACGAAACGGAAGTGTGGTGAAGCAAAGTACCATAGCAACCCTAAATAAATCAATTGTAGTCATGGCTCATTCTAATTCATTCATTTTAACGGAAGTGTGGTGGCGCGTATTGCCATAACAACTCTAAATAATTCATACATCAGAAGTTTTACTCCGATCGTGTGTGCCGCGACACATGTTTTTACAAGCTTTTATTTAACTTGCAATGTATGCAGGGCCGTAGCTAGAGCTGAATTCAAGATAGGGCACTGAAAGTTTAAAGTAGGGCTGAAGCAAAAGACTACAATTTTTTAATTGGATTGCCCACCTAATCTGGTGATATCAAATTACGAAAGCAAGAAAACGGTAAATGACAATTTAATCAAAAAAAAAAATAAAAAAATACACAACTTGCCATGTTATTAAATTTCCTAAGAACTTCAATTAGTCCAACGAATTTAATCTTGTTTTTCCAAATGCCAGATAGATCAAGTCTGTCATTCTGTCGTGACAGTCTTTGCGGCTTGTTTATAATTCCTTAAAGTAGGGCCCTGGATGTTTTAAGGTAGGGCATTGCCCCTTAAATCCCGCCCTAGCTACGGCCCTGAATGTATGTTAGTTTGTGTATTGGTGTATTTGTAGGTTTGTGTGTTTGTTTAGGTCAAATCTTGTAAGTCAATTTTGAACGACTTCCACGATCCGAACAATTTGAAATTTTGTACACATATGTATTCCCGCGATGACAATACATGAATATGTAAATCGTTTTTAGAAATAAATTCAACCCCTAAGGGGTTCAAACGGGGATGTAGGATTTTTTTGACTAATCAACGCCCAGGCCAAATCACTGAAGCTAGAAACTTGAAATTTGGACAGTTGGTTCCTTTTCTGACGAAAGAATCCACTAAAAAAGGATTTTTCGAAATTCAACCCCTACGAGTTTGTCAAAGGGGGGTAAAATTTTGAAAGACTAAAATGAACAAAATAAATATTAGTAAAAAAAACTTTTTAGAGACAAGCTTTTATTTAAATGCACTAAAAAGGAAAACATAATTTTAATATAATTTAGGTTCATAATTATAAAAGCGTGGGTCGTGAATTCTATGATAGTTTATTAGTCACGACCCACGCTTTTATAATTATGAAACTAAATTATAAAAAAATATTTTTTTCTTTTAGTGCATTTACCTAAATAAAAGCTTGGCTCTAAAAAGTTTTTTTTACTAATATTTTTTTAATCTTTATATCAGAGAGCTCATAGCCAACATAGAATGTACTTAAAAATTATATTATGCTGGTCGAGAGAGAAAACATAATTTAAAGTAATAATAGCGCACTTGAAACGCGCGTTAAACTTGACGTAATCTGACTATAGCCAATAGTGTATATTTACGACAAGGTCGGAAAGTGAGAACGTATAACTCCGACTTGTCTATCTCCTTCTATTATAATGCAAATATGTTAAAGTGGATGCCGCCGTATTGTTGGTCAATTTTTCAAAAAATATATTCAAAATGAGTTGATAACGCAGAATATAACGAAAAATTTCGTAAAATTAGACTTTTTGTGAAAAATTCAAAAACAACTCCAAAAAATTCGAATTTCTTATTTGGCAACTGAAGGTGCAAAAAAAAGTTAACATAGATTTTTCTCTATCAAAGTAACAAAAATAACATTCAATTCCATAAAGAATAAAACACCATGTTATACTTGCAAGTGCATGTATTAAAAACTCCTATTTTTTAGTAGGTAATTGTTAAAAAAGTATACATAACGCATTTCAAGGAATGTACGAAAAGAAAAAATAATTCGACATAATTATGAACTATAGAAAAATTCATTATATAAAAAAATATTTTTTAAAAAGTGCCTAACACCACAGCGTGTAATCGAATTTATCGATATATAGACAGGTATCGATAGGCGCCAGTGCCTACAATAAAGTGACAACATATTTGATCTTAAAAGTTATAATTAATTAACTATTAGTTTTTTACTACCACTTTTTATAGCATATACACGACTCCACCCATTTTTAATTATTCACCGTATACAGATGAAGCAAAAGTCACGCGGCATTTAAAAGACATTTAAAATTTAAATGTTCGAATTATTTACTATGTATTGGGATCCGTCAAATGAGCATATGACATCTGGTGGCAGAAAATTGTACTCAAAACGGGGGAAAATTTTACACGCTAACAGTGCAAATTTATCGTGAAATTGGTTATTACAAAAATAAAACAAGTAAAATAAACAAAAAGTTTATCGAAAATGGAATTCGCGACGTTTTCTAATATCATGGCATTAAACACTATCATTTATGCCTTGTAAAACTTACTCTACAGCGAATTATTTTCTAATGAAATGTGGAAAAACTGTGTTTATGAATTAAAAAAATATTTTATATTAATAATAAGATGTACTCATTATCATACTGTACTACAATATAGTTAAATCACTCTGATGATTGACAAAATTAGGACTAATTATGTGTATACAAATATTTTGAGGTTAGTAACTTACCTACTTATTACAATATAACATATTATGTTGCAGTTATGTATTTACATTATTCACCTAACCCTGGAACCCAGCCTTAAGAGAGCATTGAACGGATAATTAAATTCGTGTAGATTTTCTTTTAATTTTGATGTTTTTAAGCAATATGCCATAAAGAATACTACTTTTGAGAGTTCATTTTTCATGCATTTTTCTCGTTATATTTACAACATTTGATAATATGTTCGGCGTTAAGAATCCGTTCTCCTTCAACGAAATTCCTTTGTTTAGGATTCGTACCGGCCCAATCACAAATTGCACTTATATATTTTATCATTTCTTATCACTTTGAAAATCAAAAAATTACACGCAAAATTATACCCCGTATATGAAATTTCCCCTCCTATGCGCCATGTTTTTTTAGCTCCACCCATCTGACGGATCTCAATATTTATGCGTCATTTAAATTTTTATGGGACTATGAACTACGTTGAAAATAAGTATCAAGTTTTAATTCAGTTTCAAATCCCGTTGGGAACCAGATTGTGTTTTATTTATTTGCTTATTTTATATAGGTATACGTAAATAAATAAATAATATTTATCACAAAATTAATCTTTATAATACTATATCGCAAAGATAGAATTTTCACCTGCACACAACTTTACGAAACAAAGTTCTTTGACAGGCGTCAAATGACTTTAGCACTACTCTGTACTTTGAGTGCGCATGAAAAGTGTCCCCCCTTCGTTATCCGTAGCGAAAGTGGTTCTTTTATGAAAACTAAAATAAATATTTTCGAAATACAAACGGTGAATCAGGTTTCAACAATGATGCCTGGCCGGTTATTACTTAAAATTTTTATTAAAAAAATTAAACCTCCTTCAAAAAAATCCACTAAAAAGAGAAAAACAATACAATTTTAAGATCGGCGCAAATTTAATTACTAAAACTTTTTATATAGATATCTACTTTTATTAAATTGGCGCCGTCCTCAAAATTTTATTATTTTCCTCCTTTTAGTGACTTTTTTTAAGGAGATTCAATTAACCGACTTCTTTTTTGATAGTTGATTACTAAACTAGAAAAAGAACCGATTTGAGTAAAATTTATGTGGGACCATTCTAAAGGTATATGCCCTATTAAAAGAAAAAGAATCATCAAAATCGGTTCACAAATGCAGGAGATATGAGGTAGGTACATAAAAAAAATATATATAGGTATAGTCGACTTGAGAACCTTCTCCTTTTTTGAAGTCGGTTAAAAATGAAATGAACTTGTGTGACAGTTAATTTTGAAAGGATTTTCAATTTCAATTCATCTCTAAAACTGTGTGACATTCGATCGATAGAATTGAAAAAATATCGGTATTTTGGTTTTATTAATGAATTTAGTTTTTGTTTTAATGTGTAAACATGTAAGTTCGCCGCAAAAAATATTATACGACAGTAATCTCAGAAAATTGGTGTGACGAAAAACCGAACGGATATTGTGCTGCAAAGCCTTTGCGCACGTCAGCTAAGTCGTGAAGGGAACACACAAAAGATGTTTACACTATGATGAGAGACGAGAGTACTAATTTGACGTACACATTTTTTTAATACAAATAGTGCCCTATGGAGCCCCTTCTCAATTCTGTTCTTATATAAAAAAGTAAATAATGGCTTGCATCATCCGTAAATTTTACAAACTACCTACTTCCAAAAAACGTTCTAAAATCCTTGGGTCTACTTCTATTCAAACTCAAAAAACTTATCAAATCAAAATTATAGAAATACTTTTACATTTTTTATTAAAATAGGGTCGTCCCGCGTATCAAAATTTGATAATTTTGAATAGTGTATGTTATTCCTCATACTTAAACAAATAATTTAAACCAACTTTTTTGTTCTTATATCCTTCTTCTTAATTGAAAACAAGAATTTAAAAAAATGTGTTCATTTCAAACGGATGAGTTTAGTCGCCATATGATGACGTCAAGATCAATGAAGCCAGACATACGTCCACGCATAGATAAAGAGAGGTATGTCTATGGAAAGAGAGGAATACTTTCTCGTCAGTCGTAACTCGTGAAGAACCTAACCTAAGTTCAAACTGTCGGCTTGTCAACTGTACATAAACAAATCAGTGCACTATATTCTCTCTTTATCTATAAATCAGTTGTTGGCGTGATTCAACTACAGCAGCCAATCAAAGAAGGCTGGCATTGAATGACGTATTCCGTGGCGGTATAATTCTATGTTTAAAATTAGATACATTGAAAAATACGCACTTTTGGGAATTTTTTTCTTATAGAAAAAGCTTCCGAAAAATTTTCAAAAATATTGTTTTATTATCTATTAGTAACGTAGATTCGAGCCCCAAAAAATGTGGGATGACCCTATTACGCTACTAAAAATATTATTTCAGTTTATCATAAATTTGGCTACTCTGCATAAAATCGTTAAAAAATAACAGGGGGGGACATTTTTGACGCGCACTATAAATATAATTACTTACTATGTAACTGTACCTGTATTTCTAATAAATTTTATTATTGCACCTGTTAAAAAATCCAAACGAATCGAACGGTTTGGTCAAGACCAACTACTTCTGTAGTTTCATAATCCAAACGGTATTACCTTGACCAAATAAAATTAAAGAAAAAATAGCAGAAGCATTGGATACCTACAAATACCCCCTGCACTCTTCATCTCAAATCCTTTCCCCTCGCCCAAAAACGATTATGACTTTCCCGAGGTTATTTTTAAAACTAAAGGGTTCAGGTAAACGCCAAATGAAGGACCAAGATTCATACTACAAATCCTTCAGGCGAAAAATTGCAAAAAAAAACTGGAAAAACTTACAACTTAAAAAAATTAATTTCGTAATATTTCACACGTAGCCAACACTTTTTTTTCAAAAAATTCGCCTATACAATCAGTCTGATTCTTGTTTATTCATTTGGCTTTTACCCAAACCCTTTAGTTTTAAAAATAGCGTCGGCTCTCCAATTAGGGGAAAAGATTTGAGATGAAGAGTTCAGGGGGT
Organism: Mongoloraphidia duomilia; assembly: GCA_039654895.1. NCBI lineage: Eukaryota > Metazoa > Arthropoda > Insecta > Raphidioptera > Raphidiidae > Mongoloraphidia > Mongoloraphidia duomilia. The sequence continues at coordinate 14,969,922 of CM077522.1, forward strand.
ATATGTAGGTATCCAATGCTCTTAAAAAGCCCTTGGAATAAATGCAATCATTGCAAATGTCATAATGAGATTTTAACAGTGACATGCTTATTAAAATATGACTATCAAATAGCAAAGTGATAACAATTAAGTAAATTTCAACATTTTTTCTGACTTATGAATAAATAAAATTCAGCCATGACCCAAAACTAACTTCGCATAGTGAAAGTGCGATTGTGAAAGTGTTTAACTATCATGACATTGTAAATATCAGCAATATGCAGGTACCGACTGACAAAGACAAAAGCATATATAAAGTATTTAATTAAAAAGAAATAAAAATACATGGAGTGCATTTCAATTTCAAATAAAAAGACGCGTTTAGATTGAGCGTTCGTTCAACAGAAAAAAATAACATTACTTTCCTTGTATTCTCAGTCTCAAGAGATGTGCAGTAAACGTTCAGATTAGAATACGATGACAGCTACATATAACCTCAAACAATTTACAGCTGACCATTCCTTTTGAAAGACCCAATAAGCCCGCTCCCTCTAAAAAACGCAATTTATATAATATATGTACGAAGTTTTTAATGCTCCCCTAATAGGGCTTGAGAATGCAATGCTGTTGTTTACATGGCGTTGCTATGGTTCCCGGGTTCTAAACCGAGAGCTGGTAAAAGTGTCAATTGGATTTTTAATTTATTATTAAAAAAAAAACAATGAATTGAAAATATGAATTGGTACTAGGCCCAAATAACCTTAGCTGTTGGTGGTCTTTAAAACACAATTTAATTTTAATTTTAGCTCCCCTAATAAACAGAGCCTGACGTCACTTTTGCACCGCCTATATTTAATCTTTTTGTCACAGATTAGCAGGTTCCTGTGTTTGTTGATCGTTAAAGTCTCCGTATATTTTTTTGACGAATATATAGTTACCTCCTTCGACATTAAAAATGACACATTAATAAATTCGCGGGTTCGTGTCTTTACCGATCATTAAACTCTCCGTGTATTTTTTTTGTCATACCTTGATAACTAATAAGCTATCATAGAGTTCAGGACCCACGCTTTTATAATTATGAACCTAAACTATAAAAAATTATTTTTTCCTTTTTAGTGCATTTAAATAAAAGCTTGTCTCTAAAAAGTTTTTTTTGCTAATATTTATTTTGTTCATTTTAGTACGTTCAAAATTTTATCCCCCTTGACACCCGTAGGGGTTGAATTTCGAGAAATCCTTTTTTATTGGATGCTTACGTCAGAAAAGGAACCAACTGTCCAAATTTCAAGTTTCTAGCTTCAGTGATTTGGCCTGGGCGTTGATTAGTCAAAAAAAACCCTACTTTCCCGTTTGAACCCCTTAGGGGTTGAATTTATTTCTAAAAACGATTTATTCATGTATTGTCATCGGGAATACATATGTGTACAAAATTTCAAATCGATCGGATACGTGGAAGTCGTTCAAAATTGACTTGCAAGTTTTGACCTAAACAAACACACAAACTAACTAACTTACTAACATACATTGCAAGTTAAATAAAAGCTTGTAGAAATTGACCGCTCCTGTGTTCTTGTTATTTTTCTTTCGTGACGTTTGAAATCACTGCGACCAAAGAAGTTTTCCCAAAAAAAGTAAATCTCAGTATCAATCAAGTTGGCCAGCCCTGCACTATTGGATATGGCTACAGTAAGATTGACAGAGATAGCCGACATACATGACGTTTACTTTGAACACACTCCAGGAATTACGGTTACATAATCAACGCATTGCCCCCACTGGAGTCTAACGCGAAGCGTCGCACAGATCACTGTACTTTTATCAGTTGTAAACAAATTTGCATATGGAGAACTTAGCAGATTATTTCAAGAACAAAACAGAAGACAGTGTAACTGTGATCCACATAACCTATAGTACTATAAAAATAAAATGCAAATAACTTTACGATTTTAATTAAAAGAGAAGTGTTTACGTGTTTAATTAGTTGTAATAATGTTAACAATTAATGTTATATGTTTGTTGGTGATGTTAATATGTTGTTTAGCGTTAACGGAAGAACAATTAAGAATGCGACGACTTCCGATGATGCGTCTTACAATGCGGTTGTCGGATTTAAGAAACCCGGTTCAAAGTTTACGGGAAACTATTATGAGAGGACGACAGATGATGCAAAATGTTAACCGAAAGGAGATTTGTTATGGTAATTTCATTAAATATTTAACTAATTAAAAACTAATAAACTAATAATATTTTGTGAAAAATAATTTAGTATTTTTTGAGACGAATGTTAATCAATGCATGATCTAAGAATTATTTTGGAGACGATTTCCAAAAATTTTAAACATAGTTCTTATTAATACTAAGTACTTATGGCATTTAATGAAATTAATGACAGGATGCTTAACGCTTGATTTAATAAGAAATTTTACTTTTAAACAATCTTTATTAATCGACGTTTCGGCAAACAGTTGTTGTCTTCTTCAAGATTTGTTAAAATATTCGATTCATAGGTTATACAAGAGTTAAATTTAAATAATGAACATTTTTAAATATTTTTTTAAACAGATCTTGAAGAAGACAACAACTGTTTGTTGAAACGTGGATTATTAAAGATTGTTTAAAAGTAAAATTTTTTATTAAATCAAGAATTTTGTCATTATAATTTCATCAACTGAAGAATTTATTCAAAGCGCTACTATTTATCTTTAATATGGCGCATTTAGTCCTGTAGTGAATTTTAATTGGTCACAATTAAGTAGGTACAATTAGCTGAGTCGGTAATTTTTACGACACAGTTTTTATCATAATATGATTAATTTTTAGACCGCTCTAATCTTAAAAAAATAGTTCCTGAAAAATGGTTTGCCTTAAAATCCAAACTAATTATTGCATAAACATTTACAATATAGGTACATAGATTTCAAACTAAAAATGCAACGGTAAAATCGAGGAGATCGATGTTTTTCGCCGTAATGTTTGTTTAAAATACAGCTGTATCGTTGAATTTTTATAAGAAAATAAAAAAAATCTAAGTACGTGCTTCAGTTTTATGAGTTCTAGTTTTTTTTTATGGCATGCATTTACATAAAGTAGGAAGTTAGCATTTCCGGTGTAGAACATTCCTTGGGAGAAATATTCCAATTTCAATAAATGCTCTTTGAGTTGCATACCGGAAATATTCAATTCTTGTTAGACCGTGGAAAATACCCAAAGCCGATAGATTATTCTAGAACGAATTTTTATCTCAACTAAAAACCTGCTATTTTTTAAATTAGATAGTATTTATTTTAACGAAATTGTTTTTTCATTTATAAAATACTAGCGGCCCGTCCCGGCTACGCCCGGGTGGTATGAAATTATGACTAAGCGTACGACAAAACACCGTCATAGTTCAGCCATTTTGTACAAAATATTTGCAAATTATATAAACAAACCTTCATCGTTAATCGCTCTTTCTATTTGTGAAAACCGTTTTAAAATCCGTTGCGTGTTGTAAGCGGAGAAACAGACAGAGGCAGACAGCGACTTTGTTTTATACTATTTAGAGATTAGAGATTAAAACAAACAACAATTTAGTCACTTCTTAACCATATCAATTTTATTATTGGACGTACATTGTATATTTCTCCCATCATCAGCAAAAACTAAACTAAAAAACTATTTACCTTATTTTACTGACGGTGGAAGCATTACTCGCAAAATGAGCATTCTATTATATTGTGTTTTAAAATTGTTGTGGCTGAGAAGTGACTAAATTGCTTGTTTTTCCTAATTTCCAACCATCGTGCTCTTAAGCAATGTTCCCTCTAATTTTTTCGCTGACTGCGCGGTACAAAAGTATATGGGAGCAAAAATGTTCAAAACGCATGTAAAAGTGTGCAAGTGGGTAGGTCCTGTGCCTGCAGTGTTTGAATTCAATAGAGATTTCGTTTGACGTTTAAATGTTGAAGGCCGTTTCAAAAAAAATTTGACCCTCTAAATTTTACTTTTTTTATGAAATTTGGATTTTTGCCATTTTTAGATGCAATTCTTCTATAAAATGAAATAAAAAAAATAGTAAACAAACCCATTGTGCGCAGAATACAAAAACGGCTGCGCAACTTTCGAAAAATCAGTGCACGGCCGCGCACCCGCGCAACTTAGAGGGAACTTTGCAGTCATAAGTATTCTTTTCTAAATATTAAGTTATCGGGTTTCTTTGACACATGTTTTAGTTAATTATTTTTCTTACTGGGCTTGATTGAACTAGGATACACAAATATATTTTTATTTACCAATCCAAACCAAAAGTTTAAACTATTATTTGATATGAATTGTTTATTAAAAGATACATTCCTATAAAACACATAAATTAAATGTTGAGCTCTTTGGTAAAATTGACAAAACAAAAAAGCGCGAAGAATTGTTAAAATGCATGTTATAATATTAAACATTGCACTCCGCTCTAAAAATATGAAATGCATCTGAAAGGTCATTGATCTAATATTCTATACAGTAACTTTGTTGCATTATTTTTTTTTAACTTTGAAAGTCTTAAAATGAATTGAATTTTGTTTAGAAATTTACAGTTAAATAAATATTGTAGATTATAGACAGTCGACAGCTAAGGCCATTTACAGTTTATCATACTTATAACCTTAATGGAAAATCAGAAAGCGAAAACATAAACAGTATACGTATTGAAATATCTTTTCAGAAAAAAGTGTTCAAAATACATTTTCAAAAATGGGTTTGGAATTTTTGATTGTTATTTCCATCAAGTTAAGCATTTTTATTTATTTGACCCCTACACTCTTCATCTCAAATCCTCTCCCCTCGCTTAAAAACGGTTACAATTCTCCCGACTCTAATTTTAAAGCTAAAGGGTTCGGATAAACGCCAAATAAAGGACCAAGAATCACACTACATATCCTAGAGGCGAATTTTGTGAAAAAAATTTTTGCAATGCGCCTATGTGTGTAGAGAATACTCTTTAATTAAAATTAGAAGTAACAAAATAAGGAATCAAAAAAGCTAAAAATGTCGCCATTTTCTGAACTGTTTTTGCTTAAACTTTAAATCTTTCAGCATTTAGTACTTCTATATAGATACTACAACCGATAGAGAAATGTTTCCTTTTGCTTATTGAAATCAGCTTTTCTTTTCCCGATTCCACAAAAAATACCAAAATTTATTCAACAAAAACTTGAACAGATTTTGTTCCAGGTTGAAGAATAACGCCCACTAATTCGCGTTGAAAAAAGCGATTATAATACTATTATTCCAATTCTCCGTCCGAAAATATTTTAAAACTGTTTATCTAAATTTTGATTTGGTAAAGTTCAACTAAAATCTAGATCACATTTCTGCAAAAAATGCATAAAAATTAACATATTATAAAACCTGATCACTAATCAGTTACGACATCACTATTACTTAATTTCTAATTACCAAAGCCTTTCACACGGTACGTAATCATTATAATTATTTTGAGAATAAGTATCATGTTTCAGCAACATTACTCAAAGAAAACTATGTCAACCTCCAATGTTACAGATGTTGGCAAATTGGCCTTCATTTTTTTGTTGAGAAAAGATTTTGAATAAGTTCAGTGAACTTTGGTATATGATAAAATCAATCGATTTAAAACCCCTTATATCCACACCATATTATTCACATAACAATTAGAGATGAAAATAATAAATATCTCAGACAGCTAGGCTGCCATGATTTTTGAGCTATATCTAAGAAAAAATCAAATGACCACTGTCGTGACTTGAACCCAAAACTCCCAGTTTCCGGCTAGGCGAGTTACCGATTTCTCCACAGTGCCCGAGAGTGGAAACCGATCCTTTCTTATATATAGCAATTTCAAGTTGAAAACACACTACATGCGAGAGAATTAATTACTGTCCACAGGAACTCAAAACGTTGTTTATCAGTGAACTTTGTTTTACTATGTCTTTAATCTATAATCTATATGAAGGGTGTGCGTCTCAATTATCGGCAAGTACATCAAGTTAGATTGTCCAAGATAGATTTCTTAATTGTTTTTATACAAATCGTTAGTTTGATACATTTTTAGTGTTAGGTCTCCAAGTCACATACATATTAGAAATACCTTTCATTTTTGGTGTCCGTCTTGTGACTTTGTGTGTTAACACGACGCGTTTCAGCAACGAGTTGCCATCTTCAGGTGTGGTTAATTTTTTATATTATAAAAAACACATTGAGTATTCGTAACACGTTATAATCTTATGTTGTGGATTGTGAAGTACTTCACAATCCACAACATATTAGACAAGTGCTTAGCATCATAATATTATAACGTGTTACGAATACTCAATGTATGTGTATTTTACAATATAAAAAATTAACCACACCTGTACAAAAATATTGAAGTAACTCGCATGCAATAGCTGACCACCTTGCAGAGACAGTAACTCGATACGATCTCTTTAAACCATGGCAGTAGCTGGCGCCTGGCATACAGTAACTGGCGTTCTCAACTCGCACGCTAGCTCGCACTGTGTAAACTCGTTTTTACTGACTAACAGTATGATCTGTCAACTTTTGACTTTATGAAATCACGTAAAATCTCTATGAAATTGCTAAAGGCTATACAATATGTAGAATCGATTTCTGAAGTCACAAACAATATCTTGTGCAATCATATTAAATTAAACCTCTTAAAATCATGAAGCACGTCTTGACTTCAAAAGATTTATGAAATCACTTGAAATCCTTGAAGGAGTTGTTTGAAATCACAGTCTGATTGCAAATATTTTTGAATAGAAACAGACTTTCTATTTTTTGTGGGCAATTAATACGTAAAATTAAATTGCTCACATAACAATGCGGCAAATCCTATAACTTGGACTTTTTTCGAGCAATAACGAAAAAATTTTGGGGTTTGACAGTTTTAAAATAGCAGTGACGATTGGCATAAAAAAATTCAAAAATCTAGCGTGTGCAAGATAGCTTAACGTATCGTTATCAGCACGTTCTAGCAAAATTTGTTGAAAATAATAGGTTGGGTGGCATTGTATTAATTTACATATTATCATATTATGTAATATGTAACTATTTAAAATACGCTTATGACTTTTGTTGTCGAGCGTCTATAAACTACAATATCTATCTATCTATTTAAAATAATAAAAAGTTTTTAATGTAGTCAATCTATTCTTATTAAGCAGCACATTTGTCAAAAAATTGGAAGGTTAGATAGTTAATAATAATTAAAAGATTTAAACCCCAAATATCCATAGCGTATAATATTCACTTAACAAATTAGTGAATAACAGAATATCATACAGCAAATCTGCCATGACATATTATATATTATGACGGACCCATAGGATCATATCGCAGCTTTGTTGTCTGATATTCTGTTTTTCACTAATAATTAAATTTGTTAAGTGTTGTAGCCTGTAGGGGTTTAAATCGTTTGATTATTAGTAACTAGCCAATACTGTTAACCACAGTTACTCAAATCCAGTAGGTATTTATGTAAAAAATTCGAAAACTATATTTTAGGGTGGCATTTCACGATAGTCTCTTTATAAGTAAATTTACTAAGTGATTGAAAATCATTAAATATTAAATATTATGTTTACTATTTAATTGCTGATGATATTTACAATGAATATATTAATATTATTATTATATTATATTTATATAACCAATTCCTTAATAGTGTTGGACAATCGAGAAAATATGGACTCGCATATACGCTGAGTAAACACAAAGAAAGTATCTATTATTATTTTTTACTAGGTGTTAAAAATATAAATAAACATTTTTAATTATTAATCGTGATTTACAGAAATCGTGGGATGTTTTGAAATTCCCAGAAAACATTCACCGTTACAAAAAGTTCCTGAAGATCCACAAATAATTGATACGAAATTTTATTTATTCCGACGTGATATAAATTTCTCAAAACCCGAATTATTGATGTACGGCGATCGTTTCACGTCGCTGAACGCTTCGAGTTTTAAAGCAAACAATCCAATTAAAGTCATAATCCACGGATATCTTAGCAGGTGGAATGAGAAAGGTGCTCTCCTTGGCGTCGAAGCATATTTAAACATTGTAAGTAGATTGTGACACCAAAATAAACATTTAGCAAATAAATTCATTAATTACTGAATTGACACAGTGGCTTTTTAGTGTATTTGCCATATGGCACATACACTATTGGCGTCGGTCGGATGGCGGGACCTAGGGGTCGGACCAAAATTTCTCGACGTTTCATAGCCTCCTGAACACTTTGGCACCATTTTTGAAAATGTTTATATATATATATATATATATGTATATTTATATATATATATATATGTGTGTGTGTGTGTGTGTGTGTGTGTGTGTGTGTGTGTGTGTGTGTGTGTGTGTGTGTGTGTGTGTGCGGGCAATAACTTTCGAAAGAGTTAATTGATTTTAACGAAATTTGGTAGGCACGTTGAAATCCATCACCGCACGAAGCCTATTTAAAATGGGCCCGATCGGACCATTTTCAGGGTTGTATTTAGGGGTTCCAAAAAGTTTTTGGGCCCAAAAATACCGAAAAAATTGTCAGAATTGTTTCAAAATTGAAATTTAACTCTTTAGTAGAGATTAAAATGTGGTGCTAAAATTTTAATAAAATCGGCCCGACAGGACCGGACTTTCAAATTTTATGAAAACACTAGTTTATTGATACAGATTTACTTATGGAAGGGTGTATTTAATTTGGTGCAGATGTACTGATAAAATCCATGTCTAATATTGAAATTTAGAAAAATTTAATTATTTTAAGGGATGTATTAAGGGGTTAAATTTTTTATTTTGTCAAAAAACAAACTTATGTTCACATAATAATGCCACAATGCCTGTGTTAGCAAATACACTATATTGTCGGCAGGGTTTGGCACTGCGACCCGAGTTTTTTTATTATATACGGCTACTGAGTATCCAACCGAAAAAATATTTGTTGAGCAAATAAATATCCGCTTAAGTATATTATATATGGTGAAAGAGATGATTAATTATTTGCTATACAAATTGCAAATATGTGGTTAATACCTATTAAAAAATTTATATATTCTCGTGAATATACAATATATACCGGGTGGTGACCGTGACTGCTGAACATAGGACTTTAACATGTAAACTCAAACTTTCGTAATTTCCTGCTTTCCTAATTATTTTAGGTAAACAATCTTCAAATTAAAGTTTTAGAACATGAAATTCTGCATCTAAATCAATAAACAAAATTAATTTTGCATGCTTTGTTACGACAGAAATTAAATATGAAAATGTCGATAATTACCTAAGAAATAGATTGCAATATGCTTACTTTATGCTTCAGTCCAATGAATAAAGTGTTTAAGTACCATGGGCCATGGCTATCGCTATCTATTTCTAAGGTAATTTTCGACATTTTTATATCAAATTTCTGCCGTTACAAAGCATGCCAAATTAATTTTATTTATTGATTTAGATGCAAAATGTCATGTTCTAAAACTTTTATTTGAAGATTTTTTGCCTGAAATAATTAGGTAATTGTAATTGTATTTTAAAGACCACCAACAGCTAAGGTTATTTGGGCCTAGCACCAATTCATATTTTCAATTCATTATTATTATTTTTTTTTAATAATAAATTGAAAATCCAATTGACACTTTTACCAGCTCGGCTAGAACTCGGGAACTGGGGACTTGTAATAGCGGAACCATAGTAACGCCATGTAAGAAATAATTAGGGAAGCAGGAAATTACGAAAGTTTGATTTTACATGTTAAAGTCACGGCAGTCACGGTCACCACCCGTATAGTCGTCATGTCCGTTTTATTTTCATTTCCTACCCTAGCACTCTTTTCCCAAGCAGGGCAGGTATGCTGTAAAATAATGTACTTACTCGAATTGCAAGGGGTTATTTTAATTAAGTATTATAACTGGAAAAAGATAATATAATAATTGATTATTTAATTTAATCAAACTTTGATTAATATTGACCAAATATTATTGTTTACAAAGGTAGCCTTAGGGCCGCGACCCCGACGAGAGATAACGACACGCGACAAAGACATGTGACAACGACTGGTCTCAAAAGCAAAGGTCTTAAAAACAATAGAATTGAATATGAATCAGTTCGAGATGAGCGTCGCTAAATGACCTCAGTTGTCGAGTGTCTATAATCTACATTTTCTCGATGAGCAAATTTATCCTATAGACATTTGCGCATCTGTCGAGTGTGAGGCGAGAGACTACGTCATTGTCTTCTGTCGTTGTCGCAAATTTCAAACAACAATTTTAACAAATAAGCATTTCTTTAGAGCGATGACACACACAGCGGTTTGCGTTGCCTCGGCTGCCGAGTCGACGATGACACACACAGCTGTTTTTGTCTACTCGGCAGCCAGGCGGCCGTGAAGTACACTTACCTAATTGTTTTTATCTTTCAAAGTCAGATCACTTCCAAAACCAAAAAGCTCTGTATAATTTCTTCCCAACTTTGTTTTCTTTTGATTTTATGACTGTAATCTTTTTGGGTCATGTCCCATAATTCTGGATGATCCTGTACTTCCCTTACTATTTTTTCTATATCGAGATTCGCCTTTATGAACTGCAACGCTTCTTTAGAAGTTATTTTGAATACTGAAAACCTATAGTTGCGTAGTTGTGTTTGCGAAATAACGCGAGATATACCGATGTCTGTGGCAGCGCTCATGCAAAACAATGTAAACAATCTCTGCTCCGGCAATAAAACCGCGCGTGTTTCTTGTGGAGAACGACGTGTCGAGACGGCTCTTCAGCAATTAAGCAATTATTGCAGCAGTTTGTGTTTTGCATCATTGAAAAACACAAACATATGTGCCGGATCGGCACAAACCGCTGTGTGTGTCATCCCTCTTAATCACAAAGATATTATTTGATTTAACAAAATTTCATTACATAATTTCGAACACAGTTATCCTTTACTTTTCATGAATGCTTTTTTTTAAACACAAGTTTGAGCTAATAAATTATTATGTTTTATAGATAAATAAATGATAATATGTTCAGAACGATTTTAGAGTGATTACAATGTGATAATGGTAGACTGGGCAAAAGGAGCCCAAGGTCCTTCGTATACGACAGCGGCTGCTAACACAGAGCTAGTGGGTCGGCAAACGGGTCTGTTGCTGTTGGACATGATTAAACTAGGAGTTGATCCAAAACAAATACATCTAATCGGATTCTCATTGGGTGCTCACATTGCCGGATGCGCTTCGGAGTTCCTCAAACAACACGGATTTCTAATGGGAAGAATTACAGGTTTGTCTTAAAGATTCTGATATTTTTTGGTGTGTATCGTTAGGGTTGCCAGATCGAAAATCAAGCTTTCCGGGACATTTCTGAGGCAATGTTTGAAAAAAGTAAATTAAAAGTTATTGTAAAAAAATATTTTTGATTTTTATCACCATAGATACAGTAAAATGTATTCTGTGTGTGTGTGTGTTTTAAAGACCACCAATAGCGAAGATTATTTGGGCCTAGCATTAATTCATATTTTCAATTCATTATTTTTTTTTTAAATAATAAATTGAAAATCCAATTGACACTTTTACCAGCTCTGGGGCTAGAACCTGGGAACTTGAGACTTGTAATAGAGGAACCATAGCAACGCCATGTAAACAACAGCATTGCTACACGCTCAATTTATACTGTGTCTAATGTATTATACTGTCCAAATCAATCAAAGATAATAAATACTTGAAAAAAGTGTACATTTGGCAAAAAATATAGCTACATATCTAGATATAGTACAAATCTTAGGATTTCGTTAAAATTATGCATTTACAAGACAGAAAACTTAAATTCGTGGACATGAGACAAGCTGGAAAATACCGGGACTTTCCCGGAAATCTCAACTTCTGGCAACTCTTATAGGTATGCAGTTGAGATGCAAAAAGCATTACCTATAACAACGATTGTTTAAAAAAATTCAAAGATATTGTTTCTATGCAGTCAAATTTTCAGATCTGCAACTCGTCTAATTTTTTACGGGGAGGTAAATTTATAGGTCACCAAAATAGGGTATCGACATTGGTAAATTGAATTAATTAAATTTAGTGTTATATAAATTGAAATAATCCGTTTGTTCATAGAAAAATTAATGTTACAGAACCAGTAATTAATATTGTTTGCATCACGAAAATAAAGGTGTGTTGTTTCTTTAATAAATTCATCTGATGATTTTAAAAGCGTAATTAAATTAAGGTAGGTATTGTAATTCTTACAAATTTTATAGAACGAATCTTGGAATTTTCCACAAATTCCCATAACTATTAAAAGTTATTTAAGAGGTGAAAGTAATTCTATTATTTTGCACAAATATTGTCTCATGTTTACCTACTAAAATATAATAGATAGAGTCATGGTTGAGATACAAAGTAACGCGAATTATTTCAACAATATGACAACAATGACATGAACACTGATTGTTGACTGTAAACTATGCAATAATATAATATCTTGGCATTAGTTAATATTCATATTAAAATATCAAAACAATTTATTTTAACATTAACAGCCGTAGCCATTGCAGATCTTGATCTCAAGAAGGGTCAAATAATTCATTGGAAAGATAAATGCTTTTGAAAAGTTTTTAGGTACTTGTTTCTAGTCAAAAAAAAAAAAAGTCAACAGCTTTCATTTTTTTCAAAAATCAAAAACACTAAATCGCCCATACATCGATGTGTCATGAAAATTCTCTGAAGGCGATTAATTGCAGTTAGTGTAGAAAATGTTATACCTACTGTAAATAAAAAATAGTGATTGCAAAAAATCATATTTTTGTAAACTTTGGTTCTTAGAGCACTATAATATAGATAGGCATTTTTTAGCAATAAGTATAGAAAATAATTAGGACGATGCAAATTGCTTCAGGAAGGGTGACATTTTCTCCAGGTCCTGTCTCCCCCATAGCTACGGCGCTGTCTGATCAGTACTGTCTCAGTAATGACTAGACTTTAAGATTCTTTCCAGAATTTGATATTTTTTATAGAAATCTGACATTAACGTATTAAATGACACGACAGCAAAATAAATAACCGAGTTTATAAACCAATGAATATCTATTTTTTGTTTTAATGAAGGCTTAGATCCTGCTAGTCCATTATTTAAGCATCATTTATTACGGGAGAAATCACGAAAATTAGACGCATCAGATGCGCACTTCGTAGACGTCATACATACAGATGGTAGTCCGGTATTTACCGATGGATTTGGTTTATTGGAACCAATTGGACACGTCGATTACTTTCCAAACGGAGGACGGGAACAACCTGGATGCAACGATGGAAGAGGCTCTGTGGTTGTGGCACAACTAGGTAAGTTTTGAAATGTTTTAATTTTCTAATCTTTATATTGTAAGTTGTTACTAGATGCCCGGCCCGGATTCGCCCGGCTAACATAAATCGGGAAGGAAACAGCGCAGTGAACTAAAATAGTCAGATTCATGATTCATTCAGATTTGCCAAGCACAATAAATTGTGTTAATGTCGAAGAGTTTTTGTGCTACATTTGAGGAGCGTACTTAGAAAGATTGCAACCAGGAATTTTTTCCGGAAAAATTCAAAAAACTGAAAAGTGAAAAAATATTTTTTTTTTAACTTGAACCAATTTCAAAAAGGAATCAGAATGTATCTGAAAAGGATAAAATATTTTTTTTCTCGCTTTACCTAACCTACATTCAATTAGAAGTCGGCGTTAATAAATCACTATGACCAGGCCCGAACTGAACATACGGGCATAACGGGCTTACGCCCGGTTGGCCTGTGTCAATCGTGAGCTGGTCTGGATTCACCTTTGATATATTTTAAACATAGATTATATAATTTATAGAGATATAATTCCGCTCACTTCAAATTGAATGTAAGCTAGGGAATGTGACTGTAAAGCGAAGGGAACAATAATTATTTTATCCTTTTCAGAGACATGCTTATTGCTGATTCCTTTCTGAAGCTGGTTCTATTTTTTTTTAAATTATTTAAACGGTTGCTAATTTTTTGTTACAGATAAATCATTAAATCGTGAAATAGCGTGCAGTCATATACGAGCGTGGCAGTTGTATCTCGAAACGCTTTTAAATAAAGCAAACAATGATCAAAGCTGTAAGTTTATAGCATACCCGTGCAACAGTGGGCTGGTGAGTTTCACCCAGGGTCATTGCTTCCCAGAGATTGATAACGGACCCATGACCCTGGCGGATAGCTTTGGACAAAGTTACGGTTACTTGGGTGAAGATGCTAAAGGATTAGGGCCAATGTATTTAGTCACAAGGCCTTCGAGACCGTTCTGTGGTATGCTTAAATTTTTTATAAAACTAATTATAAGAACAAAAATCGGGATAAATATTCAAAGAGGTTTATAAATTTATTGTTTTTATTGTCTTTTTTTATTTAGTAGTGTTTTTACTATTTTTATTATTTGTGCTTCCCTTGAAAATTTCCTTGCGCAGAATATTTTTAGGCATGCGAATACTCCTAGAAAATTCAGATATACAATTTTTGGTCGACTTTGAAATATTATGCTAAATAATTTCAAATTCATATTTTACAATTTTCAAATCTACATCCGTAGCAAAAGTGTGTATAATATTTATCTATATTCGGATAGTGGCAGATTGAACATTTGGAGTACTCTAACTGCAAATTAATTTTAAGACCCCCCCCCCCCATCTAGTTTTTTTAAACAAAACCTAGTTTTCTTTTTTGGTTTTGTGAGAGCCATGCGATACCAAGGCCCAAAACGCGTGCTTATTACGCCTGCTCAAAACTACTACATATATGCTCAATTTTCTTTTTATTAATTTTTTTACCCAGGATCGCAACTTCAAGCTACAGTACGAGTTTCTGAAAGGACGCAAGCAACACGAGGATTATTGCAACTCCAATTAGTGCACGGAAATCACACAACAAATTTCCAAATAAAATGCGAGTAAGTATAAATCAGAGTCATTCTAAAACAAAAATGCGAAAACAAACAAGAATACTAAATATATTTTCACAGACTACTAGATATAATACCGACTGGTCAAGCTTTATACGGGTTAGCAGCTTCCGAATACAATGCAATTCATCCGAATGAAACGCAAACAATAACAGCACGTCTGAGTTATTTGAGTCTTGCTTTTCAAAATCCGGAGGACGTTATTGAAGATCATCCCACCCTTTACCTCGACAAAATACAAATTCAAGACATGTATGGAAATAGGTTTGTTTAAACAAAATGGGTACGATCAACGAACCAAGAGCTAGCTGCCTGTTTGAACGCTTGTTCGCTAACTGGTTATTTTTAGGGTCCTGTACCCTCCGAACAGAACCCTACTTATTACCATAAAATTAAGCAAAATCGCAGGATAGTGGACAAAATAATTTGATTTATTAAATGAAATGTACGACGTTTCGTCTATAGATTTAGACTTTTTCAAGTACAATTATTACTACTTATTATTACTACTTATTAGTACTACTTATTACCTATTTAGACTGCAATGCGTCACTCATTTTTTTAAAAGATTAAATATGTACAAGCAAGTTAAAAAGGAGCGCTCTGAATTTTTATGATAATATAAACATTAATAAAGAGAAAAATAGTGATTAATACACATTTAGGGGCAAAAATCTTCAAATTATGAGTATTCGATAACGGAAGTTAGCCCCTGCACTATTCATTTCAAATCCTTCCCCTCGCCTAAAAAACGGTTATGGCTCTCCCGACGCTACTTTTAAAGCTAAAGGGTTCGGATAAACGCCAAATGAAGGACCAAGAATCATACAGATCCCTTAGGTGAAAAAATTCCCGGAAAAACTTATTTTTTTAAAATTACGTAAGTAATCTTTCACACATATCCAAAACTTTTTTTAAAAAATTCGCCTCAGTGAGGGATCTGTAATGTGATTCTTGGTTCTTCATTCGGCGTTTACCCGAACTCTTTAGCTAAATAGCGTCGGGAGAGCAATAACCGTTTTTGGCAGGAGATAACTTCCGGTATCGATTACTCTTTAAAAAAAATGTAAATCGGTTGAATATGGACCGCAGGCGGACTGTCGAAAGAAAACAGTTGCTAGCTCAAAGTTTGTTGGAATGCACATCATATTTTTATTATCAAATTCAAACCTAAACTGAAGAGTGAAGGGAATAAAACCATTTCCAGCTTTCCCCTAATTAATTCCGAATTCGGAGTTTTTTACTCTCCAACCATTGGGCTATAACGATATTACCAGTAGGAACAGTTTCCTTTCTTTCTTTTCTGATAAATCTATATTTTAAAAAGAAAATTTAAAAAATCATCCAAACTTTTAAAGAACATCAAATCGGTCATGGCCTACAGGTATAACCAACTTAATCTACTTTTTTTCTGGACTACTTTACAATTTCAGATTTATTCCTCCAAATTTTTTATAGCAAATAAACTTTAAAAAAAACCTGCTTCAAAAAAGCCACTAAAAAGAAGAAAATTAAATAAAATTTTGAAGTCTGCGCCAAATTAATAAAATATGAAGTCGGTTAAAAAGTATAATACCTACCTATAGTAGGTATAATTAATATCTACTTTTTAACCGACTTCATATTTTATTAAATTGGCGCAAACCTCAAAAATTTATTATTTTCCTCTTTTTAGTGGCTTTTTTGAAGGAAGTTTTTTTTTTAAGTTTTTTATTTTTTACTTTTTAGTGGTTTTACAATACGTAGTTTGCACGTTATTAACAAACTTCTATCTTAATATTTGACATTTACCTTAACGGTGTTACATCCCGTTACTCACTTTTTTATAAATCAGTCCAACTACTGAACCGATTTAAATAAAATTTATATGAGACCAATCCGAAGGTATGTCCTATTAAATAAAATAATAATCATCAAAATCGGTTCACAAACGCAAGAGAAATCGCGTAACATAGGTAGGTACACACAAAAAAAATACAGTCGAACTGAGAACCTCCTCCTTTTTTTTGAAGTCAGTTAAAAAACAGCAAAAGTATGATTTTACTGGTACTATTATGTTTGTTGTTCAAATCTCATTTTGGGAAGATTGACGATTTTTATTTAATTTATTTAAAATAATATTACTCTTTCATTCGTTTATTGTAATAATTCGAATGACGATATTTTTTTCTAATTTTGTACCAAAAAATGTCCAATCTTCCCAAAATTATATTCTGATTAGGTACTCTACTGGCTTCAGTAACCCCTAGAACCGGTACTGAAACCATGACATGACTCAAATGTCAACAGGATAGTTGGGATATTAGATCATTAAATTTGTCATATAAACCACAAAAACAATTAATAATTATTGTTTATTGTTTTGTTCCTTTGCAGCTGGCAATACTGCGGAATGGAAACAAAAGTAGCGGATA
Source organism: Mongoloraphidia duomilia (assembly GCA_039654895.1). Classification (NCBI taxonomy): domain Eukaryota; kingdom Metazoa; phylum Arthropoda; class Insecta; order Raphidioptera; family Raphidiidae; genus Mongoloraphidia; species Mongoloraphidia duomilia. Next base: position 14,987,272 of record CM077522.1, read on the forward strand.
ACAATTCAACACATTTTGAAATTCTCACCGTTACACTTAACAAAAATAAATGTTAATAAATTATTGTTTTTGTTAATATGGTCACAAATTACCTGTACGATTGTTATAGATTATAAGATGTTTAATTATTTTTTGTTATGAAATAAAAAATTTAAAAAAAAGTAACATTTTTTTCCTTATCTATATCAGGCCTATTCTACTAACAATAGTACGGTGGTTACCAAATGCTTAGCAAAATAAGCACTGTGGCTAATCACTTTTGTTCGTTTCTTATTCTGATAAAAAAAGTGACTACCACAATAGCATGTTAAACATTACCAACGTTTATAGATTTTGTAATCACTATGGTTATGTAAGAACAGTGATTAGAACATACATAGTAGAATGGGCTAACTGTACTTGAACACTAACCGTTAGTAGATGGATTGTGAACGGTGGCCATTCAGGGCCGTAGCTAGGGGAGGGCATTAAGGGGCAATGCCCTACCTTAAAACATCCAGTGCCCTACTTTAAGGAATTATAAATAAGCGGCAAAGACTGTCACGACAGAATGACAGACTTGATCTATCTGGCATTTGGAAAAACAAGATTAAATTCGTTGGATCTAAATGAAGTTCTTTGGAAATTTGATAGCATGGCAAGTTCTGTTTTTTTTTTTTGATTAAATTGTAATTCACCGTTTTTTTGCTTTTGTAATTTGATATCACCAGATGAGGTGGGCAATCCAATTAATAAATTGTAGTCTTTTGCTTCAGCCCTACTTTAAACTTTCAGTGCCCTATCTTGAATTCAGCTCTAGCTACGGCCCTGTGGCCATTATGTGTAAGCAGTAGTGATGTGCCGGATATCCGTATCCGATCCGTATCCGCGGATATCCGAGGGAAAAGAAAGATCCGTATCCGTATCCGTTAGTTTTTTGGCGGATCTTTTACGGATCTTTTACCTTATCAATTTTCAATTCATAGATACAATTTTATATAATATATAGGTGATTAGGTAATAATGAAAAACAGTTAAATTCCATTCAGATTATTTTTTATTTTTTAATATCGTGGTCAATAACTTTTTCCCATAACAGATAGTCTCTTTCCAAAGGTCGATGTGCAATATTTAGTATTTACCGCCGCGTACTCTAAGAAAGTTAAGATCCGTATCCGTATCCGTATTCGCGGATCTTGAGACCAAATATCCGTATTCAGATCCGTATCCGCGGATATACATTTTTAACGATCCGGCACATCACTAGTAAGCAGCTTGTGCAACTATATTAATATTTATTGATGGGTTCACCCTTTAGCAACATGTTCAAAAAAAAATATTCTCATGGAACATGGTCTGGATTTTCTAGTTACAAATCCATATGGAAATCCAGAGAAAAAACATAGCTAGCGTTATTTAAGCCATCTCCCTCAATATGTATTGTCAACGTGATGCCCCTTCCGAGTGGCTTCAGGCAATGTATAGATAGTGACTAGGTGTATTTTTGTCTTACAAAATTTTTAATTTAGTGCCTGCAATTTTACCTAGTTCCCTCCGCTACTTCTACTTCTATTTGAAATTATAATTTAGGGCTCAGCTCTAAGTGGGACTTACTTTACAATAATATTGTTTCGCCAAAAAATTCAGTCCTGACTCCTGAGTCCAACCGTGTTTGCGTGATTGTTTGAACAAAAATTTTATTTATGTAACAGCTTATTAATTCAGTCTCTACGATATATTAAATCATCTGATAATTATATAACTTGTATCTGAATGAAATAGAGTCGAATATTATAATTTTATTCAACTTTTTGAGGAAATAATAATTAAATCATTTATAATACGGAATACACCTTTTCAGGTCCGAACTGAATCATTTTGTTACCGGTCAATTTCTTGCAGCGGCCCCATTCCTCAGTCCATTTTTTTTTTGCATAAAATGACAAGTACAAAAAATAAATTTTATACAGACGGACTTTTTGTTAACTTTTTATCACCTCGCAAATTAATAAAATGTAAAATTTAACGATTATTTAATAAAAATATGCATTAATAAAACTTACCAATAAATATTTGCTTGCTTGTTGTTCACCATTACTCTTCACTAATATAGTCATCATCAGGATCTCACGTTTTATCAGTTTTAACTAAATTCACGGTTATAAACATTAATGAATTTAAAATAAACGCGATCACCAAACACCAATGCGAATAACCGAAAACAAAAAATATAAATGAAATGTGCAAATTATAAAATATAATTCTGGCTAACAAATTAAATGAACAATTTTTTTAATACGAAAAATGACGTTAATAGTTATATATAAACCTTAGAAAGTATTTTTTAAAAATTAAAACACCAAAAACAATACCCGGCAAACACTAATAAATTATTGAATACTTATCACTGTTCAAACTATTGAAAGAATCAAACCACGTTATGCAAAAATATAAAAACGTTATTGAATAAAACAAATTCCGACAAGAATATTTTTTTCTATCTCCAGTTAATTGAAAAGGATAGGTAGGCATGTTTTTTCTTGTCTTTTCTAACCTTTACACATTAGGTCACGAATATTATTATATAAGAGATTTATTGTCAAAAGTCAAAAATAAAATAATGTAGGTATAAATTATTGTTCACAAATTAAAGTGTTCCTTTAACCTACGTTTCACTCTTACGCAAGTTATTCAAAGGTTTGTTTCGACAAAAGTCTTAAAACTATTTTAGTGTTAATATGCAATTATTGAAATTCCCAATAAGTTTAAAAAATGCCATAATTTTGCAAAAGTATTAATAGAGACCAACTAATTATAGCTAAATCTTTTATTTGTGTAAGCGATCTATCAAACCTATTGAAGTTTGGACATGAGCTGACAGCCTGACACGATAAATACAACTAGAAATAAAGAATTTATAAAATAGTGGATTATACTATCCGAACTTGAGTTATTAAATTGTTCAAAAACGGGAATTTCAATACTAACAAATACCTAAATGATCCAAAATATCTGAAACAGATAAAATCTACTTAATAAAGCAACACTGACTGACAGACAACGCACAGCGTAAACCGGTGGGTCTAGAAGCATGAAATTTTGCACAGGAATTCCTTATATAACGTAGGTGAGCACTAAAAAAGGCTTTTTGAAAATTCATCCCTTAAGAATTTTTTTTCATTTGTTTTGGGATCCGTCCTATCGCCGGGAGTACTGCAGCCTCTACGGGGAATAGGGGCTGAAAGTTTGTATGGAAGTTCGTCATTTTCGAAGTTAGAAATATCGAAATTGGTGTTTAGGCTTCTGTTTATAAATAAGTCAGTTGTACCAGCGTTTTTGGAAATTCATCCCCTAAGGGGGTAAAATAAGGGACGAAAGTTTGTATGGGAAGTGCGTCATTTATGAAATTAGAAACGTAGAAGTTCGTAATTAGGTTTCTGAAGAACTTCGAAAGTAAGTAGGTACCTATTAAAAAATTCGACTGATGACCAGTCCTATACTTCCCACCTAGTAAATATTTGCAAAAAATAAACACTCTTTTTTTTTATTCTTTGACTAGGCCCAAATAACCTTAGCTGTTGGTGGTCTTTAAAACACAATTTAATTTTTATTCTTTGAAAAAAGCATGGCCCTCTTTTTTGTTTGGTGATCTACTGATGGCTAACTTAATATAGCAAAAATCATGGTTACCTTGATTTACGTAGGTACAATTTTTATTTTTTTTAGTAAAATATTTTTTTTCTCGAAAACTATACATTTTAGAGAAAAAAAATATTTACATTTTTTTCATATTATAACATCTAGAATTCATTTATATTTTTTTTTACCTATGTTAATACGTGACATTGAGGACGTTTTTTTGAATCTCAGGATCCACTGAACCGATTTGACTCAAAATCTAATCAGATCTAAGTTAAAGGCTGATAAACACAATAGAACAATCGGCATGCCCGTATGTTGTTCCGTTCTTAAGATATCGAAGGCGAAAAATTGACCACATACACACACACACATACACACACACACACATACAGACATCAGTCAGAAAATGATCTTAAACGATTGCTAGGGTCTCAAAACGTGAAAATCTGTTAAAATCTCGAAATATTGTTTTCGGACTGAATCCATTACTTCCCTACCATAGAAGAGGTGGGAAGTAAAAAAATACGTTTTGACTAATTTAAGGGTTGATTTATCAAAAGGGAAATGTCATGCATCGACCTGTAGATAAAAGTGCGAAACACGCATAGAAACTGACGGAGAAGAAAGAGATTCAGAGATATTTATGTTAAAACACATGTGATGCAATAAAGTATTGAAGTAACTTTAAATAAATATGTTAAAATAAAACTCTATAATATAGAGATGTGGTGATCCGTAGATAATATTGAAATTAGGAGAGGAAGTCTCTATGGCAAAGGATCAAATAAATTGCAATACTGTTGATTAAAATTGCATTTCTTTGCTAACGTTTCGGTGCTCTTTACACCATCTTCAGAGCACCGAAACGTTAGCAAAGAAATGCAATTTTAATCAACAGTACTGCAATTTATTTGATGCTTTGCCACAGAGATTTCCTCTCCTAATTTAAATAAATTTCTTATTCCAAAAATTAGACGTGCTTTTTTCTAAATCAGCGTTCTAAAGTGAGATGTCGCCGATGGAAAATCCCATTGGGCACACCCCTAGTAAATAAATAAATATATAAATAAAACAACAGTTTGCTTATTAAAGATTATTATTATTAAGCGAAATGACTTTACTCAGCTTACATAAATAGTATATTTTTTTATAACTATTATATCAATTAATAACAATATACATATATTATGTACATTATAATATTATATAAATGTTTTCTTAAGAAAATAAAAAAAGACAGTTTAAGAAAGTTTACTTGTTGCATTGTCTCCACACACAAACATTTCTTTTACATACCATTTAGAAAATATTAAGAGAAAAACTCACATAGTCGATTTCAAACCAGAAAATCTTAACAAAATAACAGTACCTAACCAAAATTTTAATTAAATTCTACTCCAAAACCTTCAAGTTTTATTTTTTATGGGTTGAACCTGTAAAATGCTAAAAATAAGAATTTGACTCCGCTTTTACAATTCTATTCTATTCATTATTACTAGCCGTGTAAACGGTCATGGCTCGCAGAGTCGTGCTCGTCGGAATTTTGAAGAGATTTTTCAAAAGCACCGAGCACGTGCAATGGGAGTAGGACAGTGGCTTTCGAGCCCTGGCTATTTTAATAAACCTGTTGATTATAAATCTAATGTATTAAACACGAAATTAAAATAAAAAATCAAGTTAAGAAACGACTATGTGAATTCAACAGTCTTTCGAATGAAAACTATATAAATTATTTTATATAATTTTTATCAATCACAGCCTTATTGTTACAAGATTCAGTAAAAGCACAAAGTTAATAATTTATATTACTTTATTTATAAATAAATTCCGTAAAAAAGTATTCAGTCACTTTAAAGGCATTACAATAATGATTAATTAATATTTTAATTAATCCACAAGACACTGCTGTTACTGATCTGTGTTTCAATAAATATTTATAATTGTTCAAAGCAGCGGTTCTTAAACTGTGGTCCGCGAATCATTGGGAGTTCGCGAGTTTTTGTCGAGATTTCTTGAAAAATAATTAATAATAAATGGATATTGATCATCTGCATTAAAATTCTAGCTGTGCTGTGTCTAGCCGTCGATGAGAGGTGTGAAGTCTATAGATGGGTTCAACATTAACTCATGTTACACGATTAATTTAAAAAGGTTATCAGTCAGGCTCTGAAAGTTCTTGGACAAAAAAAACGCTTTGTTTTCATTAATATTACCTATCTGGTAAAGGTTTCAGCAAGAAATGAGACACTCAAAAAATATTGATCAGAAGGTGATTTCCAGACCACTAAAATTTAAGAACCGATGGTTTAAGGGCTATTATGTACTTCCCATGAGAAATTAACTTAATTCTCGACGTTTTTTTTTTTTTTAATCTTTACAAAAGACAAATTCATTCTAATATTATTTTAATGAATATTTATATCAAAATAATTTTATATTATCAAACAAACATTAATTCTGAGAATAGTGCACTGACCTTAATTGTAGTTTTAAAATCAAAATTTCTTATAAAGAAACGCGATTTTTTTAAATACTTCGTTGTGAATTTTTATTTCATCTTTGTATAAAAAAGAATCAACAGCAAGACCGGTAACATGAAATTAAACAATTTATTAGTAGATATTGCATACTGCATTACAATGTTTAACTTAAAAATATTTCGCAATCTTTTATATTATAGATAATTGAACCATTATCTTATGTCACCGGCCAATAATCCTGTATTTTAATTTTTAAGAACAATTTGAGAGCAAAATGTCCATCTCAAAATTTAATCACTTAAAAAATTCTTTTTTATGACTGCAATTATTAAAAAAATAATTATCTTAAAACAAAGAAATCACAGATTTCTTAACAAAAAATATGTATAAAATTCACAAATTTTATGAACAATTTTAGTAATACAAATGTCGAATACCAATGCTGCAGTAAGAGATGGAAAATCAAAATGCTCATAGACATCAATTTTATTTTTCAAAATTTTGAAATATTTAATAAAATATACTTGTCAATTTATTTTTTATATCTTTTATGCAATGTTTTTAAAATATCAGTCAAGATCAAAGACGTAAAATAACGTCGGTTAAGATACTTGTAAAATGCAAATAGAATACCACAGACGAAACAATACAATTTGATGCCTAGTGAAGGTTATTGATCAAAAATAAATTGAGCTTTTTATAATAGATTATTTATATTATATATTTATACCTCTTTTTGGCGAAGCCATCAAATTTGGCAGATTTGATCGTAGGTCGTATAATAAAACCTGAGATCCTATAAACATCTTTTATAACACGGAAAGTAAACAGCATCCTTGAAAACTTAACAATTATTAAAATATTTATTTTCTTTGTACATGTCTCGCAACATTAATAATATAATTTCTTGTAACAAATATAAAATTCTCATATTTCACTCTTTTAAGCGATGTTAGAATATAGATTCAACACAAAAACGCATCGGAAAATGTTCAGTAATGTCAGACCGATTTAACATTTAATAATGAATATATATTTTATAACCTTATTAGTTCAGTCCACGATTAAGCCAGAAGCCTTGACACTAGTGCCATCCATTTTCCACTTCAACTTTATATGTAGGCTGTTTGCAAATATTCGCCACAATATTAGGCTGAAAATTCACATTTATTGTTACGGGGTGTAAGATAATATTGTGAACATTAGGTAACATATCCAAAATATCGTAGTTCTGTAAGTATGGTATTAAGGTGTTATAATCTATCGTCAAAGGGATATAAAATGAACCCTTTGTATGCAAAACAAAAATCGGTATACCGAAATTCGGTTTTCCCGAATTATTGTTCTGACAGTGTCGATCTCCAGTTGTTTTTGTACCATGTTTCATATTCGGAGAATATCTTCCATAATGTGCATTGTTACCATTCGTTTTCATAATTTCGTGTGATGAACGTGAGATGTGCATTAAATGTTTTGGATAATTTTCGAACGATTTCGGAGAATGTCGGCTTATATGTTTATTGTCAGATACAGAACTACCAACAGGAGAAATACGATTTGTATTGTCACTTTCTGATGATCCCCCTCGTGTATAAACTTCGCTGCAATGAAACGAAGTTTGGCTGTTATCTGTTGGCGAACTGCTATGATTCTCTGAATAACAATAATTTTCCACTGTTGACGAAGTACGGCGCGCCGCATTGTTGTTCGTTTTTCTACGCTTATATAATTTAATATAAGAACCGTTTTCAGCATTCAAGTCTTGAATAAATCTCTGATTGATATTATTTTTGAATTTATACAGTGAAGCTCCGTTTGTGCATTCTCTGTTTTTATCGTACAATTCGTTCTCTGATAACTGTCTCACATTTTCGTAATCATTCGACTCGGTATGATGGTACAAATTATTGTTGGGTCCTGGTCTATGTTGAATTTGTAACATATGATCCGTATTTGGTCTAAGATACTCATAGGATTCTCTTTCTTGAGTCGGTTTTAAACTTAAATAATTCGAAGCAGGTGATAAATGTGGCTTTTCAGCATTATTGGGGCTGACGATTCGCGAATCGTTAGGTGGAGATGGATTCGTTAATGCAATTGGTTCACAACTGTCCGAACATTCGTTTACGACCGGCAGTGGTACGTTGGACGTTTGTTCAGACGCAGTTTCTTTTATAATTCCGCCATTTAACATATCTCTCAACTGTGAATTCGAATCAATATGATCGGGTATGCCGTTAGATGCTGAAGGTTGTCGGACAGAAGTCGAATTGGATGTTTGAGAATGACCGGCGACACTATTTGGAGCTGGTGGACCGACGGAACTGCCTGAATGGAATCTGTCACTAGACAGTAGAGTTTCACAGTGAGCCTGGAGATGGTTTAGTAATTTTACGCAAAGGGCTTCACGAGCAAAGAAACCTTCCACTTCGACAAGAAAGCTCATAGTTTCGGACATGCATTCTTGAAATCCAAGTCTATTTTAATAAGAAAACAAAAATAAAAATAATTTATCTGATAAACACTCAAAGTTGGTTGACTTATGCTGAGTTTCGCAAAGCGTTAAAGAACCTATTTCCGAATACATTCGCGTTAATACGGTGGATTTTATTAACAAAATGGAAATCAGTCACAGTTTACGCGACGACAATCATCATAATATTACCATAGAGATATCATAGATAGAGTAGGGAAGCCATAGACACAGCTGTAAGTGACAGTGTCACCTTGGAAAAGAGAGATAGAAAACGAGTATGTTGTCTTTACCTTATCTTATGACGCATTTGTGAATTTAGAAATTTATGGTAGGTATTGGTAATTGCCATCTGTAACCATGGTTATGTATTTGTGATAGAAAAAGGTAGAACAACGCGTCTATTCTCCATCTCTATCTTTTGCATCGATACGTTTTTGGATGGTTTCCCTACTCTATCTATGATATCTCTATGAATATTACTCGCGGAAAGGAAAATCAAAACTGGCAATGACCTTATAATGCAATCATATATTTAGAAAAATACACGCAAGACTTGGGAAACACGTTATGATGCTGATTTGTTTATTGTTTTCACTGTCATGTCAAATTTATAAATGTCAAGTTTGATTAAGAACTTATTGACACTGTTACATTAATGTTGTGATGACAATAATAGAGTAATAAATCACACTACATATTACAGATGTTTAAAAGATTTTTATTATTGCACAATATGGAAAAAATGTACTTATCATTTATAGAGAGTACAAAATAAAATAATATTTAAATCTTAGTTTTCATTTGTCCAATTTTTTTAAGAGCATTGACGATATAATCAATATTGTGATTTCAATCCTCCTTCCTGGGGACCAAGTATAGTGTATACATTAGAATAATTGATGGCGTTAGTTCAACCTTTCATCAGAATGTACCCACAGAAAACAAATGAAATAAGTTTTTAAGGCTCGAGTCAGGGTCTACTACTAATTCATATTTTCAAAATTAATTTTTTAGTAATAACTGAAAGTGCATTCGAAGGAAATTGTATTAAAAAAATACAACCAAATAGTTCCTTCTTGTGCAGAATCCATTTAAAATCCTAAATATGTTTTCGTACATACATATGACAGAGAAGTCAGGGATTTTCTTATATAATTCACTATTTTCAGAAGGCTTTGGTTTATTATGTGAATTTCTTTTTATCTCCAACTGTCAAGAAGACACCGTAATCAACATTGTTATTTTAGTTAAGCACGATTACATGCTTCATGTGGGTTCAAAATGCGTAGAATGTATCGCAAACATAAATTTATATTATTAAAAAGTTTTATTTCTACCTGTATGATTCGCCTATGTATAATTTATGCTATGTTTAGAATAAGTTTGTTTAAATGTTGTGTTGTGTTTAGTGTTTATTCTAATATCAATGTCGACTCCGATTCTTTAACAACGCTTTGACAAATTCAGCATAAAGGCTACGTTCAGATGACAGGCGTTGAGCGAGTGTTTTGCTAACGCGCCGCGCGCGTAAACAAGTACTGAAAATTTATATCAAACTATCCACATGCTAACGCGCGTTTAAATTACACGCGCGTTCGACGCTACGCTAGCGCCTGACATTTGTAAACGCGCGTTGACACGCGCTTTGAGATTATTGGTTTTCCGTACAGTCGTTCAGACTTCAGTATCAGACATCAGTTGAGCGTGCACTTTCGATGCGTTAAGACGTGTTTAGGTTCGACGGTCACGGTTCAATTTAAGAAATTGCTAAAATGGACTATGGCAACGCCCGGTCAACGTTCGCCATATGAACATTACACAAAAACCTAACGCGTGCTTGACGCCTGTCATTTGAACGTAGCCTTAATTAATAATTTAAAATATCAATATTACAAATTACCTGTAATGTTCGGTGTTAACAGCTTTCCTATCAGTGTTGTACATTTGTTGTAAATACTTCATATGCTTGATAGCCATCTCGATAATTTCCGTCTTCTCGATGCGGCCTCTTCCTTTCTTCAGATAATCAGCGGGAATCAGCCGGGATAAATCTGCCAAACAGTTGTTCATCCGGTCACGTCTACGTTTCTCTATGATCCTGTGAGACATCGGATCTTGCTGAAAATAAAGGAGAAACCTCATGAAATAAGCATTGCAGTAAATCATTTATGCAAGATTTCAATTTTAAGGTTCCGTTCAACATAGTAAAAAACGGAAACTTTGTGATGACACTCCGTTGTCTGTCTGTCTGTCTGTGAACTTTGAAATTTATTTTATATATCATATGTATATAGCTAAGTATTGCGGTCTGCAGGTTTCTCGGTTGCCATAATTAAGAAAAATATTTTTCGAAAAATTACTTTTTTTTAATCGAGTGGGGTATCAATTGGAAGGGCTTCCTATGAGAATTACAATCATATTTAAATTATTTTTTTTTTTCAATTTTTTCAGAGAACGTTTCCTTTACAAATAAATATTCAAAGTTGTGAAACAGTAAGCACCCCTTCACACCTTACCTAAGTATTCGAAAATTTTGGGAGGAAAATCTAGCATGAAAGGCCAAGTATTTGAGGAAAGCAATAGGGATCTTTTTAATTATCATTGGTTTTTAAAAATATGTATTTTGAAAGCAATTTGATATCTATAGTATAGTAATTTCTATTTGATTATTATGTTTAAAATAAATTAAAAATCCGACTAACAGTTCGAAAATTTTAAGATATAAATTCAGAATGTCTAGCAAATCCGGCGGTTGAAATCCCTGGCTTTTCTCCCGTCCTTTTCTAGATTTTCCCGGTATTTTCGAAGCTTAACTACTAACTAAATATATTATATGAAACACAGATAAACAAAAGACAGATTTCTTGAATTTCCTCATATTTCCATGACTAAAAAGTAGAGGAAAAGGAAATACGTTGATTTAGAAAACGTACAGCAATTTGAACTTTAAAATGAGTCAACTTTTCCGAAGTACTACAGCATGCCAGCAGATAAAAATTCAAACCCGAAACTAAACCAGCCGACGCCTCATAACTTTATATGAAGAACTTTGGAGGGAAGTACGCAATTTCCGGTTACTTTCAAAAATTCCGGTCTTTTTCCCTATATAATAGATAAATTTATAGTAACGTCACAAAAAAAAAGTTTAAAACAATGTAACATTTATAATAAATATGTCGATCCCAGAATATCCAAAAATTAATATTGAAAAATCTGTACAAACCGCCATTAATAAGTACCTATACACGATTTAACAGTCACAACACATACTAGACTTAGAGTAAATTACTACAAACCTACGAAGTAGCGAAGGTTATAGTAAACATATAGGAATTCGTCAAGACTAATAAAAAATATTTCTTGTCTATCTATAACTAATCAAGAAAAATTTCAATTAGCTACATCTTATCGTGCAGTCTGCACTTTACTGTTTTAACGAATTAAATTGAACTTCTCGAAAAGATTTGGAAGGATTTGATTTAAATTGCGCCCCCTAAGACAGCGTCCAGGGCACGTGTCAAAACGTTTGTCTGTCTGTATCAGTATCACTCGAGAACGATTGAACCGATTTTGATGAAATTCGGTACGCTATCAACTGGAAATCTAACATAAATACGCTTGAGTTAAGACAGGGTTCCCGTTAAGCCGACATTATATCGTGAACGAAGCCGCGAGTAAAGACTAGTAAAATAAATTCGTATTGATTTTTGTGCATCAATTCCGTTTTTACTGTATTTGTATTTACATAACAATATGTGCTGATGCAAAAACGTTGATTATTATATTATACTTGGATACGATCCAGTGCACAGTTTCGTACTTTTAATTTTTTCTATCCTACATATTTTTGTTCCTTATATATTGTTATTATTATTACCAATAATAATAAAATTATTGATTTGACTGACCAAATGTTCAGTTGAACACCAGTAGGTGATCAGGGTACCCACAAATATTTGGAAAAAATCACTAGGTTTTTCAGGGCCTACCTAAAACACATGTGTTTCCCAAATTTAAAATCAATTTTGCTCCCCTTGCAATGAGTGACTATAGATGGACTATATGATAATACTATTGGGATCCGTCAGATGGGTGGAGCTTAAAAAACATGGCGCAAAGGGGGGGAATTTCATATACGGGGTATAATTTTGCGTGTAATTTTGTGATTTTCAAAGTGATCAGAAATGATAAAATATATAAGTGCAATTGCAATTGCAATAAGTGCAAATGGGCCGTTATGAATCCTAAACAAAGAAATTTCGTTGAAGGAGAACGGATTCTCAAAGCCGGAAATATTATCAAATGTCAGAAATATAACGAGAAAAATGCATGAAAAATGAGCTGTCAAAAATAATAATCTTTACGGTATTTTGCTTACATCAAAATTAAAAGAAAATCTCCACGAAATTAATAATTCCTTCAATGATCTTTTAAGACTGGGTTAGGTGAATAATGTAAACACATAATTGCAACATAATATGTTATATTGTAATAAGTAGGTAAGTTACTAACCTCAAAATATTTTTAAACACATAATTTTGTCAATCATTCGAGATTTAACTATTGTAGTACAGTATGATAATGAGTACATCTTATAATTATTAATATAAAATATTTTTTAATTCATAAATTCAGTTTTTCTACATGTCATTCGCTGTAAAGTAAGTTTTACAAGGCAATAACTGATAGTGTTTAATGCCATGATATTAGAAAACGTCGCGAATTCCATTTTTGATAAACTTTTTGTTTATTTTACTTGTTTTATTTTTGTAATAAACAATTTCACGATAAATTTGCACTGTTAGCATGTAAAATTTTCCCTCGTTTTGAGTACAATTTTCTGCCACCAGATGTCATATGCTCATTTGACGGATCCCAATACGCGAAAAAACTAAAACGTATACTATACCGTATTACAGCACTCAGCCGCTAGAGAGCAACGTGCGATAAAGTCGCGGCACGTTTAAAACAGAAAAATATTTTCTTTTAATATTTTTCTCTGACTGAATAATATTCCCTTACATTTTCATGATGCCCCTGACCTATAAAAAAAATCCCTGACTTTTCCAGGCTACCCTATTGATACATTATTTGCGTTGGCTGAATAGCAGACCAAGGGTTGAGAGTGTTGAGACCTTAAAATATCGAATCATTTGGAACAACCTGACAAGTATTCTTATTCTCTATGTTCATTTGTTTTTGAAAACTGCAAAACAATGACGAAATTTCGCAATTTAAAAATTGCTGTTTTAGCAATTTCACCAATGGCATAAACAATAAATAATTTAATCTGTATGTTGGACGGTACTACGGTCTTTTTGTATGTAGGTAGGTATTGTTTCAACACAGAAGTTTGATTGTATATTGCAGAAATACATATGCATAATAAAATCAGACTATCGGAAAAACATGTGACTGTGCTAAAACATGTGACTGAACACGTGTCCAAGGTTGAACGATATGCAAAGTACTAATATTAATGTGTCTGATTCATTTTATGTTCCTAATCGTAAATCGTATACAGAATGAGCAATAATTTAAAGCGAAGTGTAATCTATATATATAAAACAGTTCCGTTACTGACTGATTGATTGACTGACAGACAACGCCCAGGTCAAACCGCTGAAGATATAAACTTGAAATTTGGACAGTAGGTTCCTTTTGTGACGCAGGCACCCACTAAGAAAGGATTTTTCGAAATTCAACCTCTAAGGGGGTTAAATAGGGGATGAAAGTTTGTATGGAAATTCGTCGTTTTTGAAGTTAGAAGCATGACATTTTGCACAGGAGTTTCTTATATAACGTAGGTGAGCACTAAGAAATTTTTTTTTGAAAATCCATCCCCTAAAGGGGCTAAAAAGGGGATGAAAGTTTGTATGGAAGTTCGTCATTTTTAAGTTAGAAACATGACATTTTGCACAGGAGTTCCTTATATTACGTAGGTGAGCAAAAAGAAAGGATTTTTAAAAATTCATCCCCTAAGGGGGTTAAATAGGGGATGAAAGTTTGTATGGAAGTTCGTCATTTTTAAGTTAGAAACATGACATTTTGCACAGGAGTTCCTTATATTACGTAGGTGAGCAAAAAGAAAAGATTTTTAAAAATTCATCCCCTAAGGGGGTTAAATAGGGGATGAAAGTTTGTATGGAAGTTCGTAATTTTTTAAGTTAGAAGCATGAAATTTTGCACAGGAGTTCCTTATATAACGTAGATGAGTAATAAGAAAGGATTTTTGAAAATTCCTCCCTTAAAGGGGTTAAATAGGGGATGAACGTTTGTATGGAAGTTCATCATTTTTGAAGTTAGAAGCATGAAATTTTGCACAGGAGTTCCTTATATAACGTAGGTGAGCAATAATATGTATTAATAAAATTCGATCCGACGAGCGAAGCGAGTGTGTAATGTATTAATAAAATTCGAGCGAACGAGCGAAGCGAGTGTGTAATGTATTAATAAAATTCGAGCGAACGAGCGAAGCGAGTGAGTAGTGTATTAATAAAATCCGAGCGAACGAGCGAAGCGAGTGAGTTATGTCTTATAAAATTCGAGCGAATAAACACCACCAGCCCGGCTTCGTTTCCCAGGAGGAGAATTTCTCGAGGAGGGGGATAATAAATCAAATCGAAATATACGTGGGCGAAGCCACGGGTAACGGCTAGTTTTCAAATAAATTGTAAGCATCTATGAGTTCGCCGGTAGATAAGTTAGTGTATTTATTCAAAATCTATTTTGTTAAGTTTACGAAATAGAGCTTTTCCTTTAAATTGAAATCGTTTCCAAAGAACATGTTTTGCAAAATTTCACCAAAAATTTAATAATCACACTATTTTCATTTTTTACAAGCTTTTATTTAACTTGCAATGTATGTTAGTTTGTTTAGGGTAAATCTTGCAAGTCAATTTTGAACGACTTCCACGTATCCGATCGATTTGAAATTTTGTACACATATGTATTCCTGATGACAATACATGAATAAATCGTTTTTAGAAATAAATTCAACCCCTAAGGGGTTCAAACGGGGATGTAGGGTTTTTATTGACTAATCAACGCCCAGGCCAAATCGCTGAAGTTAGAAACTTGAAATTTGGACAGTTGGTTCCTTTTCTGACGTAAGCATCTACTAAGAAAGGATTTTTCGAAATTCAACCCCTACGGATGTCAATGGGAGGTAACATTTTGAAAAACTAAAATGAACAAAATAAATATTAGTAAAAAAAACTTTTTATTTAAATGCACTAAAAAGGAAAAAATAATTTTTAATAATTTAGGTTCATAATTATAAAAGCGTTGGTCGTGACTAATAAACGATCATAGAGTTCACGACCCACGCTTTCATAATTATGAACGTAAATTATTAAAAATTATTTTTTCCTTTTTAGTGCATTTAAATAAAAAATGTTTTACTAATATTTATTACAGTTACAAGTGACTTATACGATACAATTATTTAATTACTGTATTTCTAAAATTACAATACAATGCATTTTCAAAATATCGGATGCTTTCAATGGCGATTTTTTAATTATAATTTTGTAAGAAAATTACCTACCTACTTGTGAAAATTAATTCGTTTTTTTTATAATAAAGAATGAAAGTGAATAATGTTCAAAAAGGATTTTTAAACATTTTTGAACTTTAAAATACAACTGGCATCTTCTACTTAAAATTATTACTTCCCACCTCTACTATGGTAGGGAAGTAATGGATTCAGTCCGAAAACAATATTTCGAGATTTTAACAGATTTTCACGTTTTGAGACCCTAGCAATCGTTTAAGATCATTTTCTGACTGATGTCTGTATGTGTGTGTGTGTGTATGTGTGTATGTGTGTGTGTGTGTATGTGGTCAATTTTTCGCCTTCGATATCTTAAGAACGGAACAACATACGGGCATGCCGATTGTTCTATTGTGTTTATCAGCCTTTAACTTAGATCTGATTAGATTTTGAGTCAAATCGGTTCAGTGGATCCTGAGATATTCAAAAAAACGTCCTCAATGTCACGTATTAACATAGGTAAAAAAAAATATAAATGAATTCTAGATGTTATAATATGAAAAAAATGTAAATATTTTTTTTCTCTAAAATGTATAGTTTTCGAGAAAAAAAAATATTTTACTAAAAAAAATAAAAATTGTACGTAAATCAAGGTAACCATGATTTTTGCTATATTAAGCTAGCCATCAATAGATCACCAAACAAAAAAGAGGGCCATGCTTTTTTCAAAGAATAAAAATTAAATTGTGTTTTAAAGACCACCAACAGCTAAGGTTATTTGGGCCTAGTCAAAGAATAAAAAAAAGAGTGTTTATTTTTTGCAAATATTTACTAGGTGGGAAGTATAGGACTGGTCATCAGTCGAATTTTTATTTAGGTACAACTAGTATGAAATGAATATGAATAATTTTTTTAGCTGGCATAATCAAAAACAATTTTTTTAATCCTTAGAAATCAATATTTGTATTATGTATCTTCATCATTTTTGGCGGTTAAAAAACATTGATTTCTTAGTTCAAAAGTAATTTCAGCTTCAAATATCGTCGCCTTCACCGCGTAAAGGCGTATCTCAAAAATTGGCAAAATTTAGTTAGGCCCAGCAAAAATACTGTGACAATATGTCAATTGTCACAATATTTTTGGTGAGCCTAACTAATTTCTGAGATACGCTTTTATGCGGTGAAGGCGACGAACATGATGTTAATTAGTGTGACTCAGTAGGTCGTTATGAAGTATTTCGATTATCTTTCTAAGGGTTAATAATATAACAACATTGTGGTGAATCATTAAATAATCAACATGAAAAACATGAATTATGCAGTTAAACTTTAATAATTTGCTAAAATCATTAATACCTAAATATCAAGAATACGGTTGCCTCTTAAAGATTAAGGCTGCGTGTCCACTAGATCAGACCGACCACAATCGACTCAACCAGTAGTCGTGCCTAAATTTGTCAGCGCGACCAAAATTGTATGTTGCGTCGCTGCATGTCCAGCGGTTTCAATTGGCGCGATTTAATAATAATGGTCGGGTGGAGGATTTTTATTTCCACAGTCTCACACAAATGTATAGTTTGAGACGTGGTAAAGCAGCAATAAAGATCGTGCACTTTACTGTTTTTGTCACTCATCGGTTACAACTTTAATCAAGCACGACTTAAATCGTGTCAATGGAGTGGTCCCAAATCCCAATTTAAATACATGTGTACGATGTTTATCGCGTGATCAAAATTGGAAAATGGTCGATTAGATCTGGTGGATATCCGGCCTCAAGCTGTGTAAAAAAAAAGTTCTAAACAAAAGGAGAGCGTAAAAAAATAAATAAAATTATTAAAAACAATGCCCACCTCTTTGCCAACAGTTCTTGAAACTTTATTATAATCTTGCATGTTGAGTGATAGATTTACCATGTTTTCAACAAAAAATAAAACAATTCACTGAATTTAGTAAAGTCAAAAATATTTTTACTACCAAGAATTTTATCAGAAACAAATGCAATGATAAAACTCGCATAAAACACAGTCTTGTAAACAATCACAATTATTAAACTCTAATTATTCACGGTAATTAAAAAAACAGTTTATATTAATCCGTTCAAAATCGAACGCAATATAAAACTATTGTTTTTTTATTTAAAAAAATTCACGTCAACAATGTTTACATTAAAAACGTTAGTCAACATTTTCATTATCAGTTGTTTTTATTACAGAATCGCACTAAATATTAAAACCACTACTTTTGTTTTGGTCTAAAAAGATATATTTTAGCAAACGTTCCGTCAACTGCTCTCAACGGATACTGGCAACAAACTGATTTGGTTGAACGTGCGTTCAGATGTTTTATATATTTAAAAACATGTTTTATTCACGAAGTCACGTTTGGTTGACACGGTCTGTTCTACTGGATGCGCGCGATTATCGTTAGGTATATTCCGAAACACTCTTGTATATAATCTGTATAGATCTATGACTTCCACCCATAAAACATCGCCTACTATATATTATTGAGTTGAGCACACGCGCATTAAAGAAAAACATTTTCCTTTGACGGATAATTAGGAGAACAAGAATATTATATCCAGTACGAGATGCAGTGCCGGCCGGGCTGTGAAAATGCACTAGACTCTGTAGTAGATCGACAAATAATTTAAAGGATGACCACTTTTTCTCCAGAACAATTTTTCCTGACTTTTCCCGGTTTTCTAGGCGATTTCTTAGCTTTTTCCCTGACTTTTCGTACGTAAAAATATAGATACAGAAAAAAACAATTTATGTTTACGTTTCAGAGAAATTTCCGATCAACTTAATTATGCAGGTATAAGATTTTATTTATGGCGTCAGGTACCAAAGTTAAGTTGGTCGACCAAAATTTGTTCAATGTAGGTACGGAACCCTCGGGGCACGACTCCAATTCGCACTTGGTCGTTTTTTTAACAAAAATCTCTGACTTCTACCAAAATTCTCTGACATTTCCCTGACTTTCCCGGACCAGTAAAATTCTCTGACTTTTCCCGAAAGTGGCCACCCTGAATTTAATATCTGACTCTTCAGCCTGCGAAAAACGCCATCGCACGAAGCCCCCCCCCCCCCAATGTTTTTAGGAAACTCCCCTCTGCACCCCACCTCCTTTTCACTTCGTAAAAAACGCCATCGCACTAGCATCCCGCCTGCAGGAAACTCTCCCCGTGCAATCGTTGCAAAGCGAAAAGTACACACCTCGCTAAGTTTGATTAATAAATTGTTTGCCAATGTTCTCTAGAAGCTTTTTGAAAATGCAGTTGATGCGAGCCATCTTAGGCTACTAGGGGAGCCCACAACTGCCACAAGTAATTAGTGAATTCTTTTTTAGTGTGTTTATATATATAAAAATTATATATATTTTATATATATATATATATAAAAATTATGTAGTTTTTCATACGTAGCCAAAACTTTTTTCAAAAAATTTGGCTGTAAGATCTGTATAGTGATTCTTGGTCCTTCATTTGGTGTTTACCCGAACCCTTTAGCTTTAAAAAATAGCGTCGGGAGAGCAGTAACCGTTTTTAGGCGAAGGGAAAGGATTTGAGATAAATAATGCAGGGGGTAACTTCCGGTAGAGAATACTCTTAACGCATGGTGGCTATGCGTGTGTGTCTGTGGAATGTTCGTTCGTTCACAATAGACTTTGCGAAATTGCACCAATTTGAATGATTTTTTTTATGTTTGTCTCAGTAAGAACTATCGATTTTGGTACCAATCAGATCAGATCGGTGGCAAGGATGATTTGGGCCTAGTACCAATTCATATTATTCTTAATTTATTATTTTTATGGTTCCCTACCTCAGAATGAAAAAAACGGAACCCTTATAAGATCACTCTCGTGTCTGTTTGTCTGATCTCCCCCCTCCAAAACTACTGAGCCTAAAATTTTGAAAAACAGGGCATAATATAGAGCCTCACGCATAGTTTACAGGAAAACATAAACGAAAATCCTAAGTCCTTAAATTCCTACGGGAAACGGAAAATTAGACACAGAGCTGTACCACGTGTATCAAATATACCTTTGTTATTACCGTGCTACATGTGGAGTAGCGGTAACGTAAGGTAATTTTTCCCCCTACCTAACTCCGTATTTTTATTATTGTACGGAACCCTCGATGCGCGAGTCCGACTCGCACTTGACCGATTTTTTAATTAAATTGAAAATCCAATTGATACTGTTACCGAATCTAATAAACTAATCAGAACCTGCGAGCTACGGACTTGTAAAAGAGGAGTTCCGGAATATTATTTTGGAACATTAACAAAGTCTTGTATGGTTCTCGATACCGATATTTTTAACTTCCCATTGGAAGTTATTGTAATGGGTCCGAAAATCGAAATCAAAATGTATAACAAATTTTTATGTTTCAAGGTCACTACACTATTTTTAGAAAGATGTCTCTGTGTGTGTATACGTATGTGTTCATTTCTTTCTAAGACGAAATCTCGAGAATAAAAAACGATATGGACTACGTTAGGGTGCCAATCGACGCGTATTAACTTAAATATGATCTGAAAGAAAGATTTTAAAAATCGGTTCAGCCGTTCTTTTTTCTTAAGCAAATAGACTCCAAAAAAGTAGATTTTACACAATATCTCGCGAATAAGAAATTATATCGACTTCGTAAGGGTGTCAATCGAGGCGTATTAACGTCATTTTGGTTCGACATAAATTTTATAAAAATCGGTTCAGCCTTTTCTTTTTTTTTAATTATTGTTAAAAATAAATAATAATTATGTTTTAATGATTAAAATGATTACTTTTCTGTGTAATATCTAATTTAATTATTATTATTAAATATTTATCAAACTGGGAAGTTAGTCGTGTGGACCTCAAGGGTCGCACTTTAGTCCTAATAAACGACCCACCTCACGGCTTGTTAAATATTTTTTGTAATCAATTACTTATGTCTGCTCAATAGTTTCTTTGTAACCCGCGTATCCAGAAAGAAAAATGGATTTTGTAACACCGACAGGGCAATTTCAAAACATCCGTATACGCGGTGAAATAGTAATATAATCATAACTATATATTATATATCTATGCTATTTGACACATAAGCATTAATATTATTGTTATTATTATTACAATTGGACGATTGAAATGAAACGTGAACAAAGTGAAAACACGTGAGCTGGAGAAACGCCAGGAGAGCTCCACCTTACCGACCGTATTCACATAACATGCCTCACGTTTGCACCACGCGTCCGTTTTGGTCTCGAATTCCTAGAATATTTTATTCTACTAACAGTTATTTGATTCTGTTAATTATTCTGCAACAACGTGAAAATGATCAGGACCGTATTCCAAAACTCGTTTGCTTTTGATATAACGTCGTTATATGTTGTGTTTTCTCACGAGATGCAATAATTGTTTTTGTTTTTTTTTTTAGAAAAATAAATGAATCATGAAAGAACGTAGATTTTATTTTCTACTTGTTGAATGAAACTTATCTTAAAACATAAAATTGAACGAATTGATCCTGATAACGCGAGCGAAGCCGCCAGTAAAAACTATAAAATTATAAAATAAATGTGTAATAGCAAATTTTAAAAGGTCTTCTCAAATCAGTCATTTTTATTGCGAAAAGTGTATGAACTAGGATAAAGATAACGACATTATCTGTGGTTATCTACCACAACCAACACTTTTATAATAGAGTACATAAAGGTTTCATATTCAGTTAGATAAAAATATATGTAAACGGAAGTAATTAACAAAAACTATCTCAAGTCAACTAATCTGTTGAAAAATGATATAGTCTCCTAGTTTCCTGCATAATTCATTCCAGAACACGTGTCGAGTTGTATAAAAAAACTACGGTGCGGTTTTATGAAACCACGGTGAAAGTGAAACTTTATTTATTTAATAAATGAGTAATAAAAATCACCGAAAGTATATGATTTTGTTTACGTCGTTTTGGCAATGTAATTTGAACCTTGATCAGTATGGAGACGAACGTAAGAATCCAGATTCTATTGTTGGTGGTGAATGGGTATTTGATGTACTGCTCGACTGAAATTCGTACGATATTAGTTAGTAGACGTACAATATAGTTATTAAATATAAATATAACGTCGCTGCTTTTCGATGACTACTGGTTAGGTCGACTACTATCATTGCACTTGTATAGTTTTGAACATATAAACGTATGTAGTGTGATTCTTGGGTCTTCGTTTGGCGTTTACCCAAACCCTTTAGCTTTAAGAATAGCGTCGGGAGAGCGGGAGTCGTTTTATAAGCGAAGGGAAAGGGTTTGAGATGAAGAGTGCAGGGGGTAACTTCCGCTATCGAATACTCTTAACAGAGAGCAAAGCCGGATATAAAGTAGCCTATATCCTTTGAGCTGAGGAGCCCTATATACCTACGTGCACCAAATTTAATTGAAATCCGATTTCGGGGTTTAAGAGTTATGGCGGAACAGACAGACAGACACACAACCCAGTTGCGTAACGTACATCCCCGCAGACCCCGCGTGCCGGGAAGGCCCAGCCATCATAGGGGCCCAACCCAACCAGGTCGATATATTATATGTAACTACTTTTACAAACGTAGTACGTACGTAAAGTATAAACTGAAAAATGTATCGTGATAAGGGACCCAAACATAATTTTGCGGGGGGGGGGGTTAAGAGTTTGCGTTACGCCACTGACACAACCACTCTTAACAGTCTTATTACATGTAATGGGTAAATCGCTGCGTCCTGTCAGTACATATTGCAATTTTATTTTATTGACCTAGAAATTATTAAGATTTAGTTGCTGAAGAAGTTACAATAAATTAGTAACGAAACGTCCAATCCAATGAAATTATAGTTTCTAATTGTTGTTATTCAATTTCCTGTGACGTCTTATTTTATTCTTAGTATATATGGGACACCTGTATGTTTTTAGACACGGTTCGAATAACATTTTAATCCGCATACGGCACGCCGCCACTGACCGCGAATATTGCGAGCTGCGAAACAACACACACGTCAGCGAGGCTCCCCGACACATGTAACGATGTGTGGCGGTGTCCGTACGTATGTTGCGCCCACGTGAGGCGATGCACCAGGTGGCGGGTACTGGAATATCGCAGCGCCAACAGGCCGACACTACCGACCGGTAAGATTGACACATCTCCCGCTGGACGCAAACTAATTACAAACTATAAATTTGATATTAATTATCAAATTTGTATAGTTAAAGTTACAGTAAAACCAAAGGTTTCCTCCTTCATAACTTTCCTCTAAAATCTAAATTATAAATCAATTATACCTTTAATGAAGAGTTAGTGAACACTATTGGGACCTGACGGAAAACGTGTGACATCTGGTGGCAGAAAACTGGTACCATTTAATAATACAATTTAATTGACGGTTTATATTGCTTATGCGTTATTATTATTTTGCTATTTGTCGCAGTGGCGGCGTTAGAGGGTGGGCCGGGTGGTCCATGGCCCACCTTAAACTGTCTTGGCCCACCCTGGAATAATTCCCAATCTCTAGTTTATCTTTTAATTACGTTTTAACCCTCGAAATTTCGATAATTTTTCTTGTAAATTCTATAGCAAGTAATCTGGGTTAAAATTTTAACGAGCACTGTTTTGGGAGCAAATGTTATTAGCCCACCTTTAGAACACCATGCCCAACTCAGGCCCACCCCAACAAAAAATCCTAGAACCGCCACTGGTTTGTCGCGAATAATAATAATAATAAATGAAGAAAAAAGTAGCAGGTATTTGGACAAAAATATAAAGATGTTAATTAACTTCTGTACGAGGTTTCGTCAAATTTATTATGACTTTTTCAAGTAGTACTCAGTGAAAACATTATCTGTTACATATAACTATAAGTAAATAATAATAGCATCATATTGTCCAACAATCATTTTAATAATGAATATTATTTTAGTAAGGAATGATTTTTACTATGTGAAAATTTTATCTGATCATTAAAAATAAATTTTTAACTATCAGTTAAAATTATCACCTACTAAAATAATATTCATTATTAAAATGATTGTTGGATAATATTTTTATACTGTTTTTTACTTACATATATGTGACAAATGATGTTTTCACTGAGCACTTGAGGAAGTCATAATAAATTTGACGAAACGTCGTACAGAAGTTAATTAACATCTTTATATTTTTGTACAAATACCTGCTGCTTTTTTCTTCATTGAATTATAAAAAAAGACAAAAAGTAAAAACTGCTATATGCAGACGGAATATTATGGAAAGATTTACAAGAAGAAAATGGAGGAATTTTGTCTATGGCCTATGCTCCTCACTGGAGTAAAAAAATCATAATGGTAAAAAATTATAGTTCTTGAAATAACAGTTTTAAAACTTAACTGTTATGTGCATGACAAATTATTCGTGTGGTGTGCCATATAGCGAAAAGACCGGGTTTGTCAATTTCTCATAACGGCGATAATAACTAAGTACTATTGTCAACACACGTGACTAAAACATTTGTGCTTTGCAAAGTTCACTGTACCTGTTGGCTTAACCACCGGCCACCGACTCTCGCAGAGGTAAATCAGAGTTCAGTGGCGTACATTACAGAAACTGAAAGTACAATTTTGTCAATCTTTCAGCAATAAAAAAAAAAAATTTAGGGTTTAAGAAAACTCATTCTTGAAATTTTTTCACCGTTTCAACAAAAAAACAGTGAGTCCCCGGCACTCTCAAGGTTTGGGTAGACATTCATTGCTGTATACAGATAACTTCAAGAGAAAAAAATTATAGCTGAAGGGCAGAATATAGCTGACGGTGAAGCTCTACGTCATTTCCGTGACATTTCAGTCAGCAGAAATATAGGAATGGGGGTGTTAGTAAACTATAGGTACTATAACTAGCTATAAATTTTTACCATGGAATTTTACAACAAACGTAACGAGGAATTATTTTTCATGTATCCGATGTCATGGGTTTAAAATTATCCAAATTACTCATTGACTACAGTAAATTCGTATTGTAGTAAAGGGTGTGAATATATTATTAATGTATCCAAATAATATATCTAAACAACGATCCCTTGTTATAAACATCCAGTTCCCAGATTCAGAAAGTGGTAATTAGATTTTCAATTTATTATTAAAAATAACAATCATTTGAAAGAAAGGTACAAAAAATGATATAAAGAACTCACCCTTGAAACTTTATTTTTTTTTTGGTATGGTCCGTATTCCGAATCATCCTCACTGCAAGCAGCCGTTGCGAAATTTAAATTTCTGAGGAAAGAACAGAACACAACATTAATAAAAAAAATTTTTGATCTTGACGACATTCCTTTTAACTCAAACCAGATTATAAAACAGACCGCTTAGAATTAATTTTACTAAATAGTAGCATAAAATATTTAAAATATAGTAGAGATTATTTAAAAAGTCCTGAACGGCAATAAAACTTGTAACAAAGAACGCAACGAAAAGGTTCTTTCTCTCTTCAATTTCGTATACTGCTGATAGTCAATAAAAGGTGGGTACTTTCGGATTTCTTGCCTATGATTTGTTTAGAACGAAGAAAGATTAAAAGCTGTAGCCTTCTTTGTTGCACGTTTTATTGCCCTTCAGGACTTTTTAAATAATCTTCTACTATATAATATGGTTTGATGATATCTAGAAAACGTTCACATAAAAACTGCGGGATAATTTTTAAACTCACCCATCGCAATAGCGAAAATGAATTCCAGGTTCTTCCTTCATTAATCGATCGTGTTGTTCGTCATTTGAATTGCAACTGAAACAAAAATAAACAAAATATAAATAGGTAACTTCTAGGAAACTGTATTTTATTTGAAAAACGTGCAAGAAAAAAATCGGGTATGGGTTCAGTTCTGGTTGTACCACAGTGTTTTCCTTAGAACTATGTCTTTTGAAAAAGTTTATTTTTAGAGATCTATTCAATGATACCAAAAAGATGGATGTATTTCAATATAATGTCAAGGTATATATGAAGTTGAATGGTACGTTGTGCTACCATTTTTCGGTGTTTTTTTCAAATTGTAATCTAACAAACGCACATTAAAAATTATTAAATAAACATCTTTATGTCTTTAGTTTTTGCAAAATTATAGCGATTTTGCCTGTTTCATAAAAGGTGTTACATGATTCGAAATGAGCCAACGTAGTTCTACATAAAAAAGTACAAGTCAATTGGACCTTTTTGTTTATCAAAAATTTTCCAGTAACTTAATAACTGACTTCTATATTATTTTGAATGAATTGATAAAAATCCCCAGTTTTTCTTAAAATAAATATAGAAAAACAAAAATCAGTGACCGAATAATTACTGCAATCATTAACATAGCCAAGTCACGTAAGCACGGAACATGTCCGGAAATATCCATGATATTCATAATTATGCAAACTTAAAACAAGTAAAATAACTAGTGGTCAATTAATTATCTTCATCCAGAATTATAGCGTAGATTCCTTTAAATTACCGTCAATCAATAAAAATAACTTAAAAAAAATTAACCCATTTATTGTCATCAGGAGTACATATGTGTACAAAATTTCAAATCGATCGGATACGTGGAAGTCGTTCAAAATTGACTTGCAAGATTTGACCCAAACATATTAACAAACAAACAAATAAACTAACTATAACAGCAAGTTAAATAAAAGCTTGTAAAAAATGGCATTTACTATTTCTTTATTCACTTTTTATGTTGTACAAAATTCAAAATCTCTTTCTCCGGATTTGTGATTAGATAGCAATTGTTAAACACATACACGTACGTACATAATATGACCCACAATATTAATGCAATATGTAATTAATTAGTATAATACTATTCCAGTACTATACATACATATTATGCCTACATAAAAAGTAAATAATAAATAGTATAATCATTTTATTATTATGTACGTATATAAATAGGGCCAATAAACTCACGTGTGATAATAAAACGACACGTGACACTGTTGAGATAATTAATACACGAACAACACGATCGTCACTTGATCGGCTGCACAAACAACGATGCAACGTTGTCTTTTTTACAACTTTCGTTCTGAACAATGGGCCTTTACCAAAGCACTATTGACGTCAGCACTGCTAGATGACGTCATGAGTCTTTTAAATAGCAAATCAACTTTAGTAAATTATTGCGCTATAACAAATCGTTCAATGGTATTCAAAATTCTAGTGTTTTGTTCGAACTGCATAATAAAAATGCGATGAAAAATTTCACGCAAGTGCCTTATTTTATTTTATACTAGCGGCCCCTTCCGGCTTCGCCCGGGTGATAAGAAAGCCCGGGTGCATTACACTACTCACTCGCTTCGCTCCTTCGCTATATATTATATAAACCTTCCGTGAAAGATTATCTAACTGATGGTGAAAACCGCATAAAAATCCATTACGTGGTTTAGGAATTACATTACTCACTCGCTAAGCTCGTTCGCTATATATATAAACCTTCCGTAAAAATTATCTAACTGATGGTGAAAACCTCATCAAAATCCGTTGCGTGGTTTAGGAGGAGTTAGCGGTTAAACAGACAGACAGAAAGCGACTTCATTTTATACTATGTCAAAATTTTAGCTATACGTGTTTGATAAATAAATTAAACACGTATAGCTAAAATATAAAATATAACGCATAAAAAATCCATAAGGGATTTGAATCCACACATTTTGACCTAGGGGCTAACATCAATACCAATATTACGTACTTTGCATTATTAGTGTGTGATAAAAGCGCGTGCAAATGTTAAAATAGTATATTGTGTGACTAGTATGCTAAATACATCTTTATGCGTCAGGCGCGATGTTTTCAGCACGAGTAGTAGGAGAGCGCTCACGAGGCTTGGCGAGTGAGCATCGCGAACCGAATACGAGTGCTGAAAACATCGCGCCTGACGCATAAATATTTAGCATACGTGTTGCACACTATACTTTATATAACACATGCATGGTTTTAGATTTTAATTGAATAATTTTATGTCACTGACAGAAGTACATCTCATAATAAAAACATTGGGCTCGATACAATATTTAATCACTTCGTTACCATAGTAACCATATTTCATTTATAACACCGAAAAGAGATACAAAATGTTCATTAGATAACGGGTTTTTCAAATGTTTTTCCATTATTCATCGAAAAGCGTTTCATAATGGATCATGACGTCACTTGTCAATAAACGGCCATTTAAAGTCCGCAAAACTGATACGAAAAAACACTAAAAGCGTGCATGTGTTATATAAAAATATAAATAGTATACTTCAAAAAATAAACTGTCGAATTTTTAAGAAAAGTCAACCCTTCCTCCTATTTTTCGTTGGAATAATATTCCTGACCTGTTTTTCTTATTTTTAGAATTTGTTAGTTTCATCAATTTGGCAAAAAGTGTATTTTTTGGCGATACGCCAAACCGATGATCTGACCTTTGTCAAGCAAATTCAAATAAAAACGTAGTAAAAAAAATAAATAAGCCGTATAGTTGGCACCATTTTCACAAAAAACAAAATATGTTGATGCATATCAAACATGGAAAAACATTTCGCAACAGCTAGAACACCAGCATCAATAAATGTAGGTATACTGTTTAAAAAAAAATTAAAACAGTTTTAAAAGTATCAAACAGTTATAATAGTTTTTGGAATTAAGATATTGGGGGGTAGGTCCTCATCTCCACTCCAAATTTGTTGCTGATATCATTGATCAAACAAATTTAACAAAGCCTATTGAGAATATTAATTTCTTTTCTTCTTTTTTTTGCAACTCTGTGGCTATCTGGGGGAGGGAGCCAAACCATTATTGTTCGGTTCCCAAATTTCTGTCGTCAAGCCTCGACACAGTAGACATATAGATGGACAGGCATGTTTTTGAAATGATGCTAAAGAAACGATTCGACACAACTCGGATCGCCATCTCCACAGCCTTGGGTCCTCCCCAGTGGCGGATTTACCAGCAGGCTGAGTATAGAATAGAATAGAATAGAATAGAATAGAAATAATCTTTATTAAAAACCTATAAAAAGGTGTAATAGTTGGAGCCTAGAGCGGCAGATTTTAGGGGCGGCAAATTTGGGAACAAAACTTTTTTTTATGGCTTACAGAAATCTAAACTGTAAGAAAGCGCAAAAAAACTTATTTAATTACGTTTACCGAATGTACATTATTGTGTAAGTAGTATTATAAGGCATACTTTACCCCGCCTTATTAGTAGTACATGATTGAGCTTTTATTAGCTCAGAAATATACCCAAAAACTATTTCTTGTGCAATCTTAACTAAATCGTTGGGTTGTAAAAATAATCTAGGAACTGACACATCGCTCCCCTAGTCCACAATCATTACGGGAAAAAGGTGGTGTAATTAGGACGATCGAAGTGCACAAATCATAAAGTTACAATTTTATTGACAAAAAAATTTTAATTATTATGATTGTGAATTAGGGTATCGAATTGTAGAGGTCAGTACGGGCGGCAAAATTTGAATAGCCTACTGGCGGCAAGTCCGCCACTGTCCCTCCCTGAATTTTCTAGAAGAAATTGCATTTAGTAGTAGCACTAAGGGGATCCGCGTGTAAAAAGTTTAAATCGTTACAACCGTTTTCGAAAAAAAAATATTTTCCAGATTTTTAACCTGTCTTTACCGGTTTTTCTGAGACCGATTCGATTTCGCCTCGAGGTGTGACCATCCTGAACACGTATGCATTAAATTTGAGCAACATCGAACCTGTGGTTTGAGTTCCAGGTACGACCAAAGACACAGAAATTTTTTTAAAACCAATTCAGGAGACTCGAAAAATTGATTTTTTGCACGATCACAAGACTTCCGCTATATGGGAAAGTAAACAATTATATGTAAGTCGACTCAGATTAGCAAATTGACAAAAAAAAAACTCGGGTCGCAGTGCCAAAACCCTGCCGACAATATAGTGTATTTGCTAATAGGCATTGTGGCTTTATTATGTGAACTTAAGTTTGTTTTTGGACAAAATAAAAAATTTAACCCCTTAATACATCCCTTAAAATAATTAATTTTTTCTAAATTTCAATATTAGACATGGATTTTATCAGTACACCCAATTAAATACACCCTTCCATAAGTAAATCCGTATCAACAAACTAGTGTTTTCATAAAATTTGAAAGTCCGGTCCTGTCGCGCCGATTTTATTAAAATTTTAGCAGCACATTTTAATCTTTACTAAAGAGTTAAATTTCAATTTTGAAACGATTCTGACAAATTTTTCGGTATTTTTGGGCCCAAAAACTTTTTGGAACCCCTAAATACAACCCTGAAAATGGTCCGATCGGGCCCATTTTAAATAGGCTTCTTGCGGTGATGGGTTCCAATGTGTGTACCAAATTTCGTTTCAATCGATTAAGTCTGTCGAGAGTTATCGTGTACACACATATATATATATAAATATATATATATATATATATATATATATATATATATATATATAT
The DNA here is from genome assembly GCA_039654895.1 of Mongoloraphidia duomilia. Lineage (NCBI taxonomy): Eukaryota > Metazoa > Arthropoda > Insecta > Raphidioptera > Raphidiidae > Mongoloraphidia > Mongoloraphidia duomilia. The sequence continues at coordinate 15,017,792 of CM077522.1, forward strand.
ATATATATATATATATATATATATAATATATATATACATACATATATATATAAACATTTTCAAAAATGGTGCCAAAGTGTTCAGGAGGCTATGAAACGTCGAGAAATTTTGGTCCGACCCCTAGGTCCCGCCATCCGACTGACGCCAATAGTGTATGTGCCATATTATGGCAAATACACTAATAATGTTTACATGTGTCACAGAAGGTTAATTGCAAAACAAATTAGTATCAACTATCAATAGTTATTATCGCTATCTATAAACAATAATCCGCCATTATGTTTCTTCTGCATTACGCCTTTAGAGCCACATCTCTCCATCTCTTGAGAGAGTTCACCAATGTAGGGCAACGGCACAAAGTCACGTGCTGACACAACGCTGCATGAATTAATAATGTATCACGTGTCTCGAGACCTCATTTGCATATCATTATCTGCATAATATATTATTCAAATATATAAAGCGTGAATCAATTTCACTTTATTACTATTGAGATCGCGAAAACTATAATAGATACGAAATAGATTAGCCAAGAAAATTCAGCATATAAAAAGAAGCCGATGAAACATTTGAAAAAAAACAATAAATTTAAAAAAATCAAAAAACCCGATTGCGTGAAAAGCGAACTAAAATAAAAACAATGAATAATATAAATTAATTCTGATAGCCAGCACAGTCGAAGACCATTAATTCCCTCCATATCAAACATTTATAATTAATGGCCTCCGACTGCTGGCTATCAGCATTAATTTATATTATTTAGGTACTGTTTTTATGTTAGTTCGCTGTTCACGCAGTCGGATTTTTTGTTTTTTTTTAATTTATTGCTTTTATTAGGCGCGATCTTAGCGAAGCTAGAAGCGCCTATATACACTCGCTTTGTCTGTGAATCTGTGAATCTGTGAATCTGTGAATCTGTGAATCTGTGAATCTGTCACGCTATTTTGTGTCACGCGTACAGCCCAAACGGATGAACCGATTTTCAAAAAGTTTTTTTTGTTCGATTCCTCTCGGGGTCTATTTGATCCTAACGTCGCCCGATTTTTGAATTTTGGCCCCAGAGGGGAGCAAATTAGAAAAAACGGTGTTTTTTGCTTATAGTTTGCTCAATTTAAGTCAGATCGATTCGAAACCTGTCTTAAACGAAAGAGCAGAAAATTTTAGATAGATTTCATGTATAATATTGTGTCAAAACAGTTTTTTTATACAGATTTATATGATTATTAAACGAAATAAATGCGACTTTATCTAATAAATCGCGAACTTGTTTCGGTTGTCCTTGTCTGTTGCACAGTGTAATATGGATATTGGAAGATAGCGTATGCTCGGTCTTATATTGCATTATTTTAATATAGTTATTCAATTTTTTGACTGCTGATGTTTGAATTTAAGTTTAAAAACCCTGGCCTACTGAGTTAAAATGACGTGTAACTAATTATTGACGTCCATCGGATGGCGAGACCTATGGATCGGACCAAAATTTCTCGACGTTCATACCCCGGCTTTCGTCCGGGTGTGAATCGTACTTTTGAATTTTCACCCACTTCCCGTGATCCGATTGAGTTGAAATTTTGTACACATGTGTAGCTCCGGTGACAATGCAATATTATGGTAAGTAGCTGACCGGCCCGGCTTTCGTCCGGGTGTAAATCGTACTTTTGAATTTTCACCCACTTCCCGTGATCCGATTGAGTTGAAATTTTGCACACATGTGTAGCTCCGGTGACAATACAATATTATGGTAATTAGCTGACCGGCCCGACTTTTGTCCGAGTGTAAATCGTACTTTTGAATTTTCACCCACTTCCCGTGATCCGATTGAGTTGAAATTTTGCACACATATGTAGCTCCGGTGACAATACAATATTATGATAACTAGCTGACCGGCCCGGCTTTCGTCCGGGTGCAAATCGTACTTTTGAATTTTCACCCACTTCCTATGATCCGATTGAGTTGAAATTTTGCACACATGTGTAGCTCCGGTGACAATACAATTTATGGTAACTAGCTGACCGGCCCGGCTTTCGTCCGGGTGTTAATCGTACTTTTGAATTTTCACCCACTTCCCGTGATCCGATTGAGTTGAAATTTTGCACACAATATTATGAATTTTCACAGGCAAAAGGTCTTTCTCCGGTAACGTTTCAGTGGATCGGATAAATGTTATAAAATCAGACTAAGAAAATAAAGCACACTAAAAAATTAAAAATAAAAATAGTTAAAAAACTTTTAAGTTAAACGGTTTTATAAATGTACTAAAAAGAAAAAAATAAAATTTAATTTAGGTTCATAAGTATAAAAGCGTGGGTCGTGACTGTAATAAATTATCACAGAGTTTACGACCCACGCTTTTATACTTATGAACCTAAATTAAATATTATTTTTTTCTTTTTAAAACATTATTATTATAAAACCGTTTAACTTAAAAGTTTTTTTACCTATTTTTATTTGAAGCTATGCTTCTTAACGCACGTTTCAGATGGGGACCTAAATAATAAAAAGTGAAACGTCACGTCACGAAGTAATGTAACGTCACTTTTGTAAAAATTATCCGATCCTTTTGAAAATTAATATTTGAGAGTTTTATAGGACACAAAAAAATAAAATGGCGTCAGATTTCAAAATGGCGGCCATATGAACTGTTTTGTAAAAATTATCCGATCCTTTCGAAAATTGATATTTGAGAGTTTCATAGGACACCAAAAAATAAAATGACGTCAGATTTTTCAAAATGGCGGCCACATGTACTCTGTTGTAAAAATCATCCGATCCTTTTGAAAATTGATATTTGAGAGTTTCATAGGACACAAAAAAATAAAATGATGTCAGATTTTTCAAAATGGCGGCCATATGTACTTTTTTGTAAAAATTATCCGATCCTTTTCAAAATTGATATTTGAGAGTTTCATAGGACACAAAAAAATTAAATGGTGCCAGATTTCAAAATGGCGGCCATATGTACTTTTTTGTAAGAATTATTAGATCCTTTTGAAAATTGATATTTGAGAGTTTCATAGGACACAAAAAAATAAAATGACGTCAGATTTCAAAATGGCGGCCATTATATATACTTTTTTGTAAAAATTATCCGATCCTTTTGAAAATTGATATTTACGAGTTTTATAGGACACAAAAAAATAAAATGACGTCAGATTTCAAAATGGCGGCAGTATGTACTTTTTGTGTAAAAATTATCCGATCTTTTTGAAAATAGATATTGACGAGTTTTATAGAAAGCAAAAAAATAAAATGACGTCATATTTTAAAATGGCGGCCATAGGTATATACTTCTTTGTAAAAATTATCCGATCCTTTTGAAAATTGATATATGAGAGTTTAATAAGACGCAAAAAAATAAAATGGCGTCAGATTTCAAAATGGCAGTCAAATAATAACTTTTTAATTGTATTGTTTATATCTTTGATAAATTCGGTTTTATATACAATGCGTAAGAAACATAGCTTCTGTCGGGTATCTTACGACACCTCATGACTTTTTTTATTTAGCAGGTTCCGAGTTTCGCTTAATAGTCAACCGTTGCTATGGAAAATTGTTTAAAAAATTCACTGCACTATTTTTTCTATGTAATCCAATACATATTTACATTAGGTCTTATGGCCATAGCCTACTACAAAATTGATCTTCTTAGTGTTATTTTCCCTATGTTCGGTAAAACCGTTTACACACAATACCTACATGAATATCGCGCCTTGTAATTCTTGAATTACTTGTATGCTCCAAAATTTTTTTATATATTTTTGGACTCCTTTTATCAAGCCCTTCCATTTTACTGACTTTTAATTTTTGCGTTTTAATATGGCGTCTAGGCCTAGCGCCTAGCACCCGCCACACTGAATTCTACATGACGTCATATACTCCAGTGTCACTCGTGATATTATGACGAATCTATTGACACCTCTCATTTGTGAAATCCGTCCAACCGTTTGAATGCTACAGCGGCACAAAGATACCCACAAATTTGACCCGCACAGTCGAGTAAAATTAATATTCCATCACCTAGGACCCTATACTTTACTATATAGGTTGGATTTAGGCTTTACCTAGAAATAATAATTTTTTCTTACCTATATCTGTTAAACTAAAATTAAAAATTACTAACGAAATTCTTCAAAAAATTAATTTGGAAATAGGTACTCTCAAAAATAAAATTCCAAGTTTATCTTTGGTTTATTTTCAATTTTAATATTACCCTATAACCATGTACTTATTTCATTTTCATACATAATTTTTTTGGAGTTGGTATATGCAGCTTTTCATGAAAGTCCTACCTATAACGGTTCTCCGAACATAAAACAAATTTTTGAAAACCTTTAATGTAATATTGTCCCATGAGTCCTACTGTAAAACATTGTCAATCGTTTTTAGAGACACCCCTTATCACAAAATAAAACGAAAAAATCTCCAGTTTAAAGTTTTGCGTCAAAAATAATAAATAAATGTAGACCAAAACTATAGTCATAAACAATTAGTCAAAATATTATTAACCGGAAAATATATTTTTTAATTACAAAACTCTCGCACTATCTGCAACGCGTATCAAACGTATCTATTTTGTAAAACTAAAAATCTGATCAAAGTTAACAAAACTGTGAATAATTGCGTTTCTATAATTCGTTAGTGATCCAAAATTGACGTGCAATTAAACGTTAAGCAAGCATACATTTCTGATAGTGCAAGCTAGAAAACTAACAGAAAATGCAACTGTCGCAGTGAGTGGATTTAACAAATCGTTAAGTATATATACGTAGTCGCGAGTGTAGCAGACGGGCAGCCTGACGCTTCTCGGGAAACAAGCGGTATGGGTTAGAACCGCACCAAATAGGCCCACCTACAAGAAATAATACTGCGGGATCATGAATTCACAGATTAAATGGAATAAAAAGTATAAAATGTGCTTAAATATGTTTCATAATAAATACCGAGGTTTAAGCCTCACAGAACCGTTGAAGCGACTTTGGCTGTCTTTTTGAAAATTCTTTTTATGTAAAAAACATTGTTCTGAGTCAAGATTTCGATTTTATATATAAACGTAGTTAATTGCCTCACATAGCATCGCTAAAGCGACTGCCTCACAGATCTCTCTCTGCTCTCTGTTAGTTTAAAATATTTTTATACGCTTAATATGATTTAGAATTATTATTTAAGAAAACTATATATTAACACAAAAGTTATATTAACACAAAAGTAAAAAATATGATAAACATTTCCAGTTTTCAAACAAAAATTATAAATAAATTAGCAGTGACCTGTGCGGCGTGTCTACTCGTCGATGACGGGGCAGTCGATAGAATGATTCAATATTAAATAATAGGGTTCCATACGGAGGTACGGAACCCTAAAAATGGCAAAACAAAGTAGAACTGACAACTCTATAAAGTTATGCGATTTGTTTTAAAAAATATATCAAAATCAGTCAAGTGAAAGCCGCTGAAAGTTCTCGAACAAAAAAACGCCTTGTGTTTTAAATAGAATCTATAGATATAGATATATAAAACACAAGGCGTTTTTTGTTCGAGAATTTTCAGCGGCTTCAATTAATTAAAATATTATTAACTGGAAATTATAAAAACAAAAACTTTATTTAAAAAAAAACTCAAGAACTACCTATCTACAAAAATTTTAAAATCCTTACCGCGTTAATAAAACTACGGATACGGGATAATTGCGTTTTTTTTTCAATTCATTAGTGATTCAAATTTGACATACAATTTAAGCGTTAGGTAAGTATAAAATGTTTGGTGATGTAAGCCACAAAAATAGCAAGATATAAATTGCCACAATAAGTAGAATTATCAAATTGTTAAGTCGCCAGTCGAGTGGATGGGCAGTCTTTGATAGATACTAAGATACTGTAAATTATAGACGCTCGACAGCAGATGTCATAAGCGTCTAACGGACAATCTTCTCGGAAAACAAGCGGTATGGGTAAAGCCGCTACAAAAAAAATCAAGTTCATTGTATGGTTGGGGTTGTAAAACCCCAACCATACAAGCGAAGTGAAAAAAATAGTCCTTATTTACTAGTTTTTCATTTTAGCCATCATTTTATCTCAGGAACACTTATTTCAAATTTAAATATTCCAAACTGCATATTAATCCAGTTCTGATCTATTTATTTTATATACAAAATCTATCAGGAAATATTACTTAAAATTTATAAAATCGGTTTGGTTCGATTTATTAAGTCGAAACAGAGACGAAACACAACTGCCTAAATCATTTTTGAAATGGCGGATCCGGGATCACCCCACAGGCGCCAGAAATCTTTGACTAAAGTCTCGGAATCGCAGAGGCCACAAAAAACCATAAAATAAACTAAGTACATATTATTTTATAACATCGGATAACAAACAAAAAATTTTTAAAGAAGCGCTTAAAATTAGGCTGCACTTGAGAACCTTGAAATTCTCAAGTAATTTATAGGACGTCAGTTTCTAAGACGCTTATAACCTCTGTTACCGAGCGAGGAGCGTCTATAATTTACAATATCTTAAATCAGTTTCAAATTTATTAAATGGTAGTTCCAAACCAAACTGATATTTTCATAAACGGTTTCAAAATCAGCAGAAATACTTCAGCGTTTCAAATTCCAATCAAAACACCTGTTGAACCAACTACTAGCATTGCAGTGCACGAGAACCTCACGACCTTCATGTGACCTTATGCGCAAAAAACCCAAAACAATAAACACAATATTATTATGTGAACTTGCATATAGGTACTACATAATACACTTATTTATTTCCAAGTTGTTTATCTCTAAAATTACGAGTTTGTTTACACAGAAGTCTATTTTTGTTTTTCGGTGTTCGTTTTAACCAACATATATATGTAGTGTATTTGCGTGTATTGTGTCACGTACACTACTGGTGTCGGTCGGATGGCGGGACCTAGGACTCTGACCATAAAATTTCGACTTTTTACATCATCACTGTTTTCGCGACTCTCAGAAACTACTGTGGGAATATTTTCATTCGGTTTTCACCAATAGACAGACTGACTCACGAGGAAGGTTTAGGTATATAATTTACGAATATTTTGTGCTAATTTTATGATAATATTTGTCAATTAAGTCGGAAAAAATTAGCGTATTGGCGGAATCCTAACCACCAGCCCAGCCTCGCTTCACAGAGGGAGAATATCTCGCGGGGGGGGGGGTAGTTCCCACCAGCCCGGCTTCTCTTCTCAGGGGGAGAATTCCTGTGGGATAAAATTTATTTCTTACAGTTGTATCTATTTTTAACCCCCGATGAAAAAATAGCCCAACTAGCACAAGCAAAATTATTAGTTACCACAACCGAAATTGGGGTTGTCACTACTTTGTCGCAACCGGTATTTGGTTGTGATTCGGTTACCAGATTTTTAGCTTAAAACTAAAGTTGTGAAATAGTTGTTTTCACAAGTATTTAGCTGTCTAAACAAACATTTCGTAATTTAGTTGTGCGAAACTTCTTACAACTGAACTATCGAACTACTTGGTTGTGGTTCTTGGTTGGTTTTCGTCTTAGTTGTAACAAGGTTGTCACAACTCCGTTCGCGAACTGTTTAGTTATGGTTCTTTATGGGTTGTTCAAAGAACCAACCTATAACCAAACGGTCATAGAATGTTTCGCATCACAAACAAAAGATTGTATACTTTTTAAACGCCATATTTATTGAGGAAAAAGCAATCGCCATATTGAAAAAAGTGTTCGTCAAAAAATCAGTACCTAATATTTAAAAATTCATTTTCGCCAAAAGGAGTGTTTTTTTTTTGTTTGAAAAATAGTTATTACCACATTTTCATATATTTTCTAAACAATCCAAGCAATTTCACTGTTTTGTTTAAGTGAAATTAAATTTCCAAAATTTTGACATTTAAATAATTTTTTTTTATATACTCGATTTTTTTGAGGCGAATCGCTATTTTTCGACTTATCTCATCCGTTTTCACAGAAAATTTGTATTTCTCTCAACTTTTTACAATATCCAGATGAAAAAAAAACCATTTATAAAGTGCAAATAATGTAAAGTATCTACATAATAATTATAGAATACGTATAAATTCTTTTACAAATAAAAATTTGCAATTCGGTTGTAATCGTCATTCGCAAAGAAATATTTCACTGGTTGTGGCCATAACCACAACCTTCTCACAAGCTTGCCACAAGCTTGTCGCAACCGAAAAATTACGCCACTTTAGTTGTGACAAGCTTGTGATAGTGGTTGTGATAACTTTTTTGAGCGGTTCGCAGAACCAAATGGTTGTAGAAAATTAGTTGTCACAAGCTTGTGAGAACCAATTTACAACTTTGTGTGCTACTTGGGAGGGGTGTTATAACTTATAAGTTTGAAGTCTGTCTGCTATGTGTGTGTGTGTGTGTATCTGTCTGTGGCATTGTAGCTCCCAAACGGATGGACCGATTTCAATGCGGTTTTGTTTGTTTGAAAGCTGGTATTTGCGAGATGGTTTTTAGTCATGTTTGACTGAAATCGGTTCAGCCGTTTCCAAGATCCTCAGCTCTCATCACAGTTTGTATAGATATCTCGGTCAGTATTACATGCTAGAAACTTCGAGTTTGAGCTAAAATAATCAGTTTTTGATTAGCTAGTTTAAAAAGTATGAAATAAAAATTAAATTGAAAATTTAAAAAACCCCCGACGCAAAAAAGCAAACCTTTAAAAAGTGAAAAATAATTAATATCTACTATATCTGGCCCAATGCACCGTCCATTTCTTCCTTTAGATGAAATAATTCCATTCAGAAATGCGTCAGGGACCACTGTAAAATTGCAAAAATACCCAACGCATTTATGAATTAAATATTTCATCTAAACGAAGATATAGACGGTGCATCGGGCCAGATATAGAAATATTAATTATTCCTCACTTTTTAAAGGTTAGCTTTTTCGCGTCGGGGTTTTTTTTAAATTTTCAATTTAATTTTTTTATATACGTATAATAACAAAAAAGATCTGTCAACGAAGTAAACAACAACGTATTTCATTTTCCTCACTTTCCTATACCTGATTAAAAGACAAACATTGATTCGAAGAAATTTCAGTGCCTGTCTGAATAATATAAAGACTGTTTGTAAATAGAAAAAGAGTTCAACCATAACCATTGCACATTTTCAAACACATGGTTGGCAATTACGAGAACCTGTTTACCTCATCTATTTACAATTTGTTCAATAAAATAATTCCATCACAACTTGTTATACATGACGTTGTATACAATTAATCACGATTCACGACACTTATAATTGGCAACAGTAATCAAATATAAAGAATTTTGAACTCGTTGCCGATACACAAATTTTATCAAAAAAAAGGCAAGTGTCTCACCCACATAAGAGCACGGTTGGATTTTGGAGTGAAACTTCTTTCGTCTTCGTCACCTATGCGAATTTAAATAAATAAATTAATAATTACCCATACATTATTCATTTTTTTTCAATTTAATATGTTTAATAATAAAGAAAGAAAGAAAAAACAATAAATTTAATGTTGCATATTACTCCAAAGTTCAAACTGACGCGAACCTGCAATCTTATACACGGTCCACTAATGCGTTTCTCCACGTAGCCATCTGAGCCGTTCTGCGTTGCGTTGGTGTTTTTCGTGTCGCTATTTTTTGTGTCGACGTCATTTCGATTCACTAGTCTCGCTAAAGAAGTTTTTTAAAGAGTGGTAAGGTTTTTAAGTATGAATAAAATGTAGATACCTATTTTATTATTTTAAACAAGAATCAACAAAATATATATATATCTTTCTAACTCGAATTATTATTCTCTTTAAGTCGAACTATATTCTAAATGGCACTCTTACTCACATGTTTACATATAATTATACTGGCAACGTTAATAAGTAGTGCAGATTTATGTAGATCTATCGACTATCGTGCAATGTCAATTTTGCCTATGGCTGTGCTGATCTCAGATCTCTATTCTCTAACCATGTGTTCCTCTGAGTCGAGCAATTCAAGATAAAAATCATTTTTTAAAATAATTTTTTAATTTGGAAAATTTCTGTTAGTTTATTGAAATGTTACATTAGGTTTCCATTTTGGGTACGACAAGGTTTTTTTTCGTTGCGTAGGGTTCGCACTATATCTCCGTAACGTACATCTTACAGAAAATTTGTAGAGAGCTTTAATAGTGATACTTTTTGTCGTAAATTGAATAATTATAAAAAGATAGAAATTTATCACAAAATTTAAAAAACTCTATCTTCTATAAGGCTTATCTTTTTAATTATTCAATTTACGACAAAAAGTATCTCTAGTAAAGCTGTAGAAAATTCGATTCTAAACAAAAAATCTCTACAAACTTTCTGTAAGATATACCGTTACGGAGATATAGTGGAAAACCCCTTTTTAAGATTGCGGCCAAATGGGGTGGCCGCCGACCCCAAAAACTCAATTTTAAACTTACACCCCCCTCCCTACGCGACGAAAAAAAACCTTGTCCTACCCAAAATGTAAACTTAGCCTAAAAAAATGTAATATTTCAATGGACTATGTGTAATTTTCCAGAAAGTTCTAATACGATATTTATAGACAAGATTGTTATAGGTACAAAATATGCTCAAAAATTGCGTATATTTCCAAAGTCACCAATATATTTTCAAAGGCACCAAAATCAATATGCCTGGAGTCAACTGGTTTTTATTGAGGAACATTTGAAAAAACAAAAACAAAATTGGTACATTTTTGCAGAAAAAAATTCCACCGGTTGCCATGAAGAAAATCACATTTCTTTACGTTTTAAGAGTAGTACAATCAACATCTGACCTTGCCTCGGACACCTTACGAAACAAAATGAAAAATCGATTTAGAAAGAGGTGACTATAACTATCGCATAGCAAAATCATTTCTTTTCACACTTTCTAAATTGTCGTTTATTCTCAGCCAATAATTTCTAACAGACACGTCTTGTTTTCCTTACATTTTTTTGTTCGGTGTAAAAGACCTATAAATGTTCTAATAAAATTCACAATGTTATTTGTATCTACCTGCGTTTATTTTCGTATAGTTTCGATACAAAATAATGTTACATGTTATTTTCATCAGATCGCAGAAAAACAAGATAAACTGACCGAAGGAGCATTGAACCAACAACCTTGGGATACGATCAACGTACTAAACTACCTAACAGCCACTTGAGAAATCAACAATTAGTCTACCTACTTTGGGCTTACGCAGACGCAAAAATTTCATGAAAAAAATATTGACACAATAATAGATATCTATTAGGTATCTACACCTGTGGTCGCCAACTTTTTTTTTATAAAAATGGCCCTTGAATTTTATCGGTCACTGCATTATTTATTTATCCACATACTGACATGAAATTCAACAACGGTAATAATCAGTAATCACACCCTTTATAGTGGTGATACAGTTCCATAGACCATTTAAAAAGTTTTTGAGACAAGTCAAGGTAACTGTTTGATCTCATTTGTACAATATGAAAACAATAATTATATATTATTAATTAATACATACGTTATACAGACCACGTTTCAAATACCTGTAGCTCTATGGGACACATGTTCCATATTTCAAAATCAGACTCCGAATGGTAAAAATAAAGCGGTCAAGTGCGTGTGGAACTCGCGCTACGAGGGTTCCGTATCGTTCCAACAATTAAATTAGGTAGACATATTCTGTGAAATTTTCAACCGGCTACATGTTACGGTTACAAAGATACAACCTATAAAAAATGTTCGGTTTTTTTGGGGATCCCCCTTTAATTTTTACTTTTTGTAATTTTAGGATTTTTCCCTTTGCTTGTGCTGCGAGACCTTGCTTCTTGCCAAATTTCATGATTCTAGGTCAACGGGAAGTACCCTATAGGTTTTTGATGAGTGATTGTGCGAATATCAAAATAGGTATAGGACCCCCTTTAAATTTTACTTTTTGTGATTTTAGGATTTTTCCCTTTACTTGTGCTGTGAGACCTTGCTTCTTGCCAAATTTCATGATTCTAGGTCAACGGGAAGTACCCTATAGGTTTTTGATGAGATGACAAAATGGCCGTATCTTTTGATTGAGTTGACCTAGAAGCTCAAATTCTTTACAACTTTAAGGGACCGTAGATCTTAGTATTTCGTATAAATTTTAACTTGATATCTCTATCCGTTCCTGAGAAAATGGGTCTTGACTGACGGACACCCAGCCAGCCGGACAAACTAGTGATCCTATAATGGTTCCGTTTTTTCTTATTGAGAAACGGAAACCTAAAAAACAACAAAGATCATGAATATAAATGGTAATGAAATTTCAAAGTCTTGCCAAGGAAGGTAACATTAATTTTTTATTATTATAATTAAAGAGAAAAATGGAGTCTCCTAATAATTTTAATTTAACAAGTTTAAATATTTAACAGTTTCTCAATGATAATAATATTTCCAATTGCCCAATAACATAAATATTTAGAAAATATTTATCGATTAAATACTGCACACATTCATTCACGTGAATTAATAAAAAAAAAATATCATGATTCTTGACCTTCTAGCTTCGTTATAATGACTAATTGTCAACTGATAAGGATAATTAAATTGATAAATCGATTTACAATAATTATAGCAAATAACGTAACGAACAACGGTACAAAAATCAATCAGATTGCGCATATAAAAAAATAAAAAATATGTAAACATAAATAACCAATTCTCAAAATTAAAGAAAAAAATATTTTCAAGTATTCAAAAAGATAAAATCTATTATTTTCATATGAATTAAATTAAATCTATATCAAATATCATTACACAAGAATCACGTACTGTAACGTGTGCATTTATATAAAATTATCACAAATAAATCGACATTATTAGACACATTTACGATTAATTTAAAACCCCAGATTCGATAACATTTACTTAGTATATTGTGTAACTAGTGTGTAATAGGTACATCTTTATAGTACGTCAGGCGCAATATCTTCAGCACGAGTAGTAGGTGAGCACACACGAGTCTTGGCGAGTGTGCATCGCGAGCCGCATACGAGCGCTGAAAACATCGCGCGTGACATAAAGATATAGCACACGCGTTGCACACTATACTTTATTCAACACATGCATGGTTTTAGACTTTAATTAAATTAATGTCTCGCCATTGCATCATAGCACTGAAAAGCGTTAGATAATGGATCATTTATGTAGCTAGTTACATAATGAACCATTATAGCACTGAAAAGCATTACAAATGGTTACTATAGTCAATAAACGCCCATATTTTAAGGTCCGCAAAACAGATACGAGAAAACACTGCCTCAAATTCTTTTGAGTTATATTTAAAAGTTTGTAAATATTTTGAAATAAAATAACATTATTTTTAAACCCATAATTAACCAGTTGCGGAAAAAATTATCCATGTTAGTGTTTTAGAATAGCGCTTGGTCTGAAGGTTTCTAGAAATATTCATAAATCCAAATGTCGCTTCTTAGCTCTTATACAAATGAACCCCATCATTGATTCAGTATAGTTGATGAACCGGCTTGTTAATAGCAAAACCGGTGTGCAAGACAAGATTATGTAAAATGCGTCAATCGTATCCGATGGTAAGCGAGCTGCTGTGCGCGGCTGGAGCCCGAACTACGGATGGGCGACGCACCGACAGACGTCACGTGCAACGTCACGCGATCGTTCTAATCAATAAACTTATTATATAAATGTCGACGGTTAAAAAGCAAAAAGATACAAGCGACATTTTTTATTAAATTGAGAATTTACTTAACTATTCCTGTGACCGGCTTATAAGAAATAAATCTACAATAATATATCTGTCTACATTTTTTTCCTGCGGCTATTTTGTATATCTATCTATTTGTACCATATATGTAATAATGTAATACTCCTATATTGCTAACCGGGATCTGGAGTCGGACGAAAGCCTACGATGCAGACATATATATTATATATGTCTGTCTCTCTCGCAAGACATCGAGTCTTATGCGAATGTCCGAGAATGTTTACTATAAATAGGCTTTAAGCTTCGAGCAGAGGAGGCTTTTCCCACCATACTTGCCAATTCCCCCACGAGAGTTGCAACGCGCTTGCGCACAACGAGATGGATTTGCTGTCTCACTTGCAGCCTGATATATACTTACACTTACGGGCGCTAGCAATATAGGAGTATTACATATATGGTTTGTACCAACATCACGTGAGAAAGCGCTGGACCGATTTTGATGAAATTTAATCTATATGACCCGGTTCTGAACACCAGCGAGACAGGCGACATGTAAGCTCATTCAATTTAGAGAGGAAAAGAGAGAAAGTAGATTATAGACACTCGACAACTGTGGTCATTAGCGATTTAATTTTAAATATTAAGTTCAATAAAAGTATCTTATTTCTAGAGCTTAGTTTATACTTTGAGGAATTCCAAGGGCAGCAAATAATTGCTTGCTTATGGGGCGGTAAAAAGACAGAGTCGGTTCTGAATCAACTGGTACCCAAATTTAAAGTACAGGGTACTTGTTAACTATCTACGATCGAGTTAAGATAAAGCTCTCTTCAAATTACGCGAGAAAAGCTGAGACTAAAGGTAGCATCGTAATACAATATTAAGTTGAAAATTAGCAACAAATGCTAAAATTCTAAAATGACTAAACAACATAATTGTCGCAAATGACTTTATAGTAATATTATGAAGTATTAGAAATACCTTGTATTATATCCGTCTTGTGACTTATTGTGAATTTACACTACGCGTTTCAGCAACGAGTTGCCATCTTCAGGTGTATTTTTTAAAAAAGAAGTCACAAGATGGACATAAAACAAGGTATTTCTAATACTTCATAATATTCATATAGTGACTTGGAGACCCAACACTCTAAAAATGTATCACTTTATAGTAAGACATTTCATTAAACAGTTTCATTCCTATTAAATTTTCAAAATGCCGCTTATCACTTTTATTTTTAACCATCGATTTCTACTCTTTCCGTGCAATTAATTGATGCGATGAATCGAAATACGAGTAACTATAAGATATATTATACATGCGCAAACACGTGTTAAGTACGTATTCACACCTGGACTGAAATGTATTTAGGTGTGCCGTCAGTCTTCAAACTTGCGTGCCGATACCAACTGAAAATAGGGTCGTCCCGCGTATCAAAATATATTATATATATTTTAAATGTTGAACATAAACCGCCATATGATGACATCATGGCATAGAAGACTAGTCACACTTCTTTATCTACAGAAAGAGATGTGCCTATATAAATTACCTTGCTTTCAATTTGACACAGCAGTCGTATATATCCGACTCCGAGGAGGTCCGCGAACTCATCTCTGAGATGTAGTTATTGGAAAAAAATTAAATACATACATAAATTATGTTCGCACTAAGAATTGGTTTTTATGATTAAAAAATTTAGAAATTTGTGAGTTCTGACACTATTTAATTATGAAAATAATTAAGCATATTTTTTAGGTACCTAGTCATAGCAACAATTTTGTTAATCTCTAAGGAGTCGTAGGTCCGTTACGGTATAGTATTGGGCAATGTCAAAACCGATATTAATGCGAACTAAGCCGCTGGCAAAGGCTAGTATCTTCATAAAAGGTGATTGCTGATGAAGTGGTAGCAGGTTTTACAGTTCAGTGCAACATCAGCACACGTGCATCAGCTGAAAGTCTACAAAGTACAAGCTGCACATGTCATTGAAACGTGTGAATCAATTCTGTAACGACACGTCTTCATATTAATATTATACACGTGCCTTTATACTAGGTATACGAAAGTCTGTCAAACATTATATTCATCATAACACTTAATTATAAAACCTTTGACAAAATCAAAAGTACACAGCGCGCTAAGTTTGTGTCTGTATGATAAAATTGACTTTCTTTACAACAGACTTTTAATAATAATAACATTCCTCCCACGTGGAGCATAGGACCCCTACGAAATGTTTAAACCTCTTTCTATCTTTCGTTGTTTTGAATTGTAGCCAGGTCATTCCTTGCTTCATAAGTTCTTCATGAACAGTCCTTCTCCAAGATATTTTGGGTCTTCCTCGTTTACGATATCCCTGTGAATTCAATTCTAAGACTATTCTTCTTATGTCTTCATCTGATTTCCTCATAACGTGTGCCCTATCCAATTCCATTTCCTACGCTTTATGATCTTCCAAATTTCTTCGTGATAATTTGCACGCCTCCAAAGCTTTTTTTGCTTATAACAAATAAATAAACTACTGAACGTGTTTCAATAAATTTCAATAGACGTTCTATTCTTGATAGTAAACAAAGCAATTAAAAAATAAACCAAATCGACCCGTCAAGAATTGCGACCTGTATAGACCAACGGACAACTGCTGGTCGCGATTTTCAATTACAATTTTAGGACTTAGTAAGAACTCGAATCAATCTGAATGAAATTCGAGCGAAATTAACCTAGATATAACTATACGTCTTGTATAAGTGACACACAGCTCTGTCGTGCAAAGCGATAATATAGAGCACACTCCCGCTAGCGGAATGTGCAATTCAGAAGCACTGCGCACCGTACTGTTTCTTCAGTTTATCATTCACCATAATGGGGTGAGTAGTGCTTCTGAAAAGATGCAATTGTGAACATCGCCGACTGGAAAATCATGGATTTATCATCCATACTTAACAGCAACGATATTAATTGAACGGCTTTGACGAGAACATGTAAAGGTGTTTGGTCCTGCAAAGACCTAGTGTTTTCTAATTTGCTTACGATTCGACGAATTATAAATGCCAGAGCTCGATTATAGAGATGGGCGACTTAGGCGTGTAGTACAATTGACTTCATCAGTGAAAGTCGACCAAATTCTACTATACTTCAAGCGGTGCAAGTCGAGCAAATACTCGACTAATTTAATCGATGTCTCATATGTCCATGTCCCCAAAATGGCGTTGGAGACCACTTCATTCTATTTAGATCTTTCCTAGGCAGTACGGATGAGGCTGCTGAATTCCAATCCAGTCCATTTTGTGATGTTATCTAGCCACGATATACTTTTTCTACCTCTGGGTCTTTTCTGCTCTAATTTGCCCATTTGTATATTAATTTGCTGTATGTTCCATTTTTGTGGCCGCATTATGTAACCAAAGTATAAGCACGGTCTTTTTTTAACAGCATTTACTAGTTTCATGTTCTGGCATTATTCGTATGGGTATCACTTTATCATTAACAATTAGGTATAGGCATTTCTAAAATAATTTTCTAAAAAAAATCGAAGGAATATT
The DNA here is from genome assembly GCA_039654895.1 of Mongoloraphidia duomilia. Taxonomy (NCBI): domain Eukaryota; kingdom Metazoa; phylum Arthropoda; class Insecta; order Raphidioptera; family Raphidiidae; genus Mongoloraphidia; species Mongoloraphidia duomilia. The sequence goes on from CM077522.1 coordinate 15,035,031, forward strand.
AATGTACCTATATGTAAAGTAATGTGCCAGTCAAGTTTGTGTTATATACTGTGTAATAATTATTAAATCTGTTATGTAAATGGAAGATGGCCATTTGACTTAAGGAAAATTGCAAAAAAAAATATCACAGGTCACGCCAGTTCAGATGATAACGTTCAGAATCTACATACGAGACAATTAATTCTTCCTATGTAACAGACATTAATATGATTATTAATGCTGCATATTTCAAGCTGACGTTTGGTCTTACTTTTTTATCAACTACGTATAAAATGAGCATTTTGCGCATATACATAATGGCATATTATACATAATATATGTGGCACTGCATCTAACAAGGGCTGAATTAAAAACTCGTGTTTCTACAGAGTATTTGTACTTAAAGTATTAAATTTCTCATCCGGATTTTTTAATTAAAACGTGATATATCTACTCAGATTGCGTATACTCAGCAAACTGTAATTATATATGCCATACAAACTCTTCAGGATGCTCCAGTTCTAGACAAAACATTTTAAAAAGAAAAAACCACGGTGCAAAATAAAAATACTTTATTTGAAAAAAACTTGCATGTAGTACATAATCAGGTAATGATTATATTTCGGTGTTTACTTCATAATTTGCGTTGCATCGACGCACTGTGTGTTGAAATGGCCAAGTATATATTTTAGCAATGTCGTTGTTCGTATGGGTCCTCACGCCCCCAATTCCCAGCTTCTACTCCGAGAACAGATAAAAGTATCAATCTATTTTTAAATTTATTATTAAAAATTTAAGAAATTAAAAATAAAATTTGGTGCTAGGCCCAAATAGCTCTAGATGTCGTTGGTCTTAAAAAAACTTGGTGTTGTGGTACTATGCTAGCACAGCTTAATAAAACAAGTATATTAGCTGAATCTGAATTTACCACCAGCAGCTATACGGGTATTTGGGCTCTAGTGTCAATAAATACTTTCAAATTATTTTTTTTTAATAAATTAAAAATACAATCGATACTATTCTCAATTGCCCATTCAAATTGTAAAACTTAATTAACGCATAAGCGACCGCCATGTTCTCAGTAGGCACAGGTACCAGTTCTGACTCAAACTGTCGTATATATCAATCGTGGTACAAATAGATATACAGGTGAAAATACTTCTCTGAAAAACTGAAAAACTACTAAATGTATATAATTGGAACATTTTTTACTGAAATTCTCTGATTTTCTCTAAAAAAATGTTTCACTTGCGGAAGATATTTTACACAAGCGACTAGGCTCTGCAGTCAGGGTCCATTCTTCTTGGTCGAATACCCCATCTTGATGTCGTTTGACACACACACATACACCTAACAGAAGCGTAACAACTAACTAGTGAACTCTGTATACTAATATGGATGGTTGATGGTATGATGTGATTAAAAATGGGTTTTGTAGGTGGACAATGTTTAAATACAAATATTCTTCAAGCCAGGCATTAATGTTCACAAAATTTGAATGAAAACTTCAGGTAATAGACCAAGAGCTAAGTGACAATTTTTTGGTGTTATTTATTCAAGGCTTTATTTTTGTGAAAATATTGAGGGAGGCATATTAAAGTGTTTGAACATTCTCCACATACAAAAACCCATTTTTAATTGCTATCAACTATCCATATTAGTATTAGTATACAGAGTTCACTAGTTATAGTTGTTACGTTCGTTTAGGTGTGTGTGTGTGTGTGTATGTGTGTCAAACGATATCAAAATTGGGTATTCGACCAATCAGAATGGACCCTGACTGCAGGGTCTATAGTCGCTTGTATATTTTACAGTTTTTTAGAGAAATATTATCACCATGGGGTTGTCATGATGCCACAGCCTGCCCTTGTGCAATTTTTATATTACTCTACTACGCCTGCATTTAATACCTATTCTATTTCACAGAAAACAATAATAATTGTATTATCTATACTTAATTACTTATTTCTATCTGTCGAGTAGGTATATTTGCTTTAATTTTAACACTTTTCATGTGTATTTTCCAGAATACATTGTGAAGGACGTCATGTTTTATACAAACAAATAATAAAACGAAAAAATATCCACGTGTGCCAAGATTGTTCAAATGACTTAACCATTATTAGTCACCGTAAAAATAATCTCCACGTGCTGATTTTTACAATAAAAATCTTTTCGTGTGTCGTTTTTTTTCGAATTCGAAATATTTATTTAAACAAATGACACATGCAGTAGATAGGTAATTGTTACGTTAACCTTGAATTGTTTACTTGCATGATTTATTTTCAAGTATCTACCTACATTGTTCGACTAAAGTTTATTTTAAGACTAAAAAACTTTGATATTAAAATTCAGGTGTGGTTTTATCAGGTGGGTCAAATGGGTCCCAGAATAAAAAATATAATATTAAAAAAAAGACCGCTTATCAAGGCACTAAAAAGTAGAAAATAAATTTCTTTCTCTTCAATAGCGTTTAAAAGCGGGAGCACTCGATGAATTAAATGAATTAATATATCTACGTACAGTTAGTGTCCCACACTTTTAAACGTTATAGAAGCGAAAGAAATATATTTTCTACTTTTCAGTGCGTTCATATAAGCGTATTTTACAAGCTTTTATTTAACTTGCTTTGTTAGTATTCTTAAATATATATATTCTTACATATATCATGACGTCACGAGCAAAAATACTTTTTAGGGGGCAGGGCTTACATGCATATTTCAAAACTTATTTGAAATCAGAATGAAGTATCATTTTGTTCACAATTTACTGCTCTATTAATATAACGAAAAAACAACATGCATATACCCTATTACAAAACAAGCTTCCGATATGAAAATTAATAAAACAAGCCGTGAGGTGGGTCGTTTATTAGGACTAAAGTGCGACCCTTGAGGTCCACACGACGAACTTCCCAGTTTGATAAATATTTAATAATAATAATTAAATTAGATATTATACACAGAAAAGTAATCATTTTAATCATTAAAACATCAATAATTAAAAAAAAAAAAAAAAACGGCTGAACCGATTTTTATAAAATTTATGTCGGATCAAAATGACGTTAACACGCCTCGATTGACACCCTTACGAAGTCGATATAATTTTTTATTCGCGAGATATTGTGTAAAATCTACTTTTTTGGAGGTTATTTGGTTAAGAAAAAAGAACGGCTGAACCGATTTTAAAAAAATTCCTTTCAGATCATATATACGTTAATACGCGTCGATTGGCACCCTAACGTAGTCGATATCATTTTTCGTTCTCGAGATTTCGTCTTTGAAAGAAATGTACACATACGTACGTACGTACGTACGTACACACACACACACACACAGACATCTTTCTAAAAGTAGTGTAAAAATAGTGTAGTGACCTTGAAACATAAAAATTTTTTTTCCTTTTTGATTTCGATTTTCGGACCCATTACAATAACTTCCAGTGGGAAGTTAAAAAAGAGTGTGCAGCGTGTATTTATGTACGCACGTCAGAAGTTATACTTCTATGGCGTAACAAAACAAAAATAACTCCAAAAATTTTATCCCGCGTGCCAGTACAAACGTTTGTAAAAAAGACGATAAAATAAAGATATTAAATAAATTAATTTAATTTAATAAATTATTAATTTATTAAATATATTTATTGGTTATATTTATATCTAATTATTTATTTAAAAAAAAGCATGTTTGTGTTGAGATTCGAATCCGAGACCTATTGCGTATGACGCGGCAATGCTATCCGTTACACCACGCACATCTTACATAGCAGTGCTATATAATAGGGTATTATAATCATGAAAAATAATAATGTAAACAGTACGGCTGTTGGAGTACGAACTCATATTTAACGAAAGCAGCATAAACGAGCGTTTGTATAGCAATAGCTTTTATTAATGTTATTCAAAACCGAAAACGCTCTTGTCACATTGTGACTGTTGATAATACGGTATTATAATCATGAACTTCCGACTAACTTCATGGTGTTACTTTCGACTAGCTTCATGGTATTACTTTCGACTAGCTTCATGGTGTTAAAACGTAAAAATTCACTCTCATCATTTTTCCATAACGCGCCAAAAGAAGTATAACTTCAATAAAATGAAAATATGATTTGATACCAGAATCAGATAACTTAGACGGTTGATCCTTTTCGATATATACGATGTGGACCCGTAATTGAGACTTGAATAATCAAGTCAAATGAAGAGAATGTGTAGCAACTCGTTAATGTTATTTTTACTGACGATAATTCGCGAACGCATTATCCTATTTCTCGATGTACCAAATAGGCGACCTGTTTGGCAAATGACACCGTCTGCAGCATAAATCCGTGTCGGTACGTCCTGGAATTAGACTCAGCAATTATGGCGCCCGGCCAAAGAGGAAGACATTATCATTAACTAACGCACGTGCGACCTTTATTTGTTTGTACAGCATAGGTAGGGTACTCGATCCGGTCTGTCCAATCCATAAACACATCATGCAACGTCAACTTGGACGGACGGTTTTTTTTAATTTTAATAATTCTTTATCTCAATTCAGATATGCATTCGCAATTAAAACCACGCAATATTATAAAATGTAAAAAAAAAACCACCCACCTTTCATATTTTACTGGATGCATGTTAGACGTTTCCTCCCAAAATGAATCAGTAGTGTTCATTTTCCAGAAACAGACACTACACTATGACGCACATGTAGATTATCTCACTATCTTATTAAACACTATAGTCACTATAATTAGTACTACTACTGACTGGTCAGTCATAAAAATAAATGTTTTTGCCCTGAATAAAAGAAACACAAATATTTGATCACAAACATTTTTTTAATTCATAATTACACGATATTATAATCAGCTGTTTAACTAAGTTCCAGATGATTATATTTAATAACACGTGATCTCGGAGGCTCTGAAAACAACTTGATTTCATATTATTATTATTATGTGGCATTAGGAATTCCGAAATTCATATCCGAATGTGCACCAGCACTACATTCCTCCCTATCCTGTGCTACCTCAATTCAATGCGTCATTAAATTAAATACGAAGTATCCAAAAGAATGTTAGTATCTTTTTAAGCTCTCCTAAAAATAAACTTTTAATTTTAAAGAGTTAGTACTTCCATCAACATAATAATTTTCTAAAAAGCGATATTTTAATGTGCTAACATCGAAAGTGTTTAATCTATACTAATATTACAACGAGGAAAAGTTTGTTTGTGAGTTTGTATGTAGGGAGTAATCTCTGGAACTATACCGAACCGATTTTAAAAATGCTTTCACTAATAGAAAGCTACACTATCCCTGAGTGAAATAGGCTATATTTTATTTTGATAAATTTCTCGCGGTGGGGATAATTCCTGTGGGATAGTAACAAAATGTACCGCTGAAATTTTTTTGCATTTTAGCGTATTGGCGGAACACCACCAGCTCGACTTCGCTTAGCAGGAGGAGAATTTCTCGCGGGGGTGGGGATAATAAATCATTAATTCTTTACATCCGATCAACTTAACTATACGTGCAAAGATTTTGTATGGCGCCAAGTACCAAAGTTATTGTTGGTGGACCAAAATTTGTTCAATGTGGGTACGGAACCCTCCGTGCGCGACTCCGAATCGCACTGACCGTTTTTTTTTTCACAAAATTCCCTGTGTTTTCCAAGTTTTACCCTATAAATTAATTAAATGGCCCTAGCAGTTGGTGACATTATTATAAGCGTACCTACAGATCTTTCTTAAATTTTTTATTTCACTCTTTTTAGAGTCCTTATATTTTATCTTTCTAGTTATGTTTTTGTAATATTTTTTGGTATTTTTGGGTCCAAATATTTCCTTCGTGTAGAGCAAGAGGTTTAATGATTTTTATGAGATGCTGCAGAACACAAATCAACAGGTTTCATAGCAATCGGTTCGACAATTTCAAAGTTATGGCCGGACAAACGACGAACATTCATATAGAGGAAACTGAGAAACTCTTCCTTTTTTGAAGTCGGTTAATGAAAAAAAAAGTCTCTGACCGCATCATACGATCAGGCATTTGAAAACGCCTAACAATACGTCGATGAAATATCGTTTTACTTTTAAGGCATATTTTTTTTTGTTACACTCTGTATCTTATGTAAACATGCATTCGGTTTGAATCAACAACAATAGAAATTAGAATAACATGTACTGTCAATTGGCTAATTATATTTACTGTATCGTCTGACATCTGAACACTACACCATAGCAATAGGTACCTACTCTATACTTATACGAGGTGTTAATTGTATTTAGGGTTCCGTATTGGAAGGGTCCAAACTGAACCCTATTCTAACTATTCAATTTGTCTGCCACAGGCTAACAACCTTGTAGCTTACTAGATAGTGCTGCAGTCCCTGAAACTGACATAGGTAGTATAATATTATTAAGTTGATGGCCTAAATCCATACAAATGCTAATTTTTATGTTGGGCTTATTTTAAGGGACTCCCACAACAGTGTCTTCAGTAAAATTAAATTTGTAAGTTTTGAAATGTGGAACCTAAGAACAATCGTTATACGGCGTCAGCGTGGTTCTTCTATTACAAACCGTCTGTACCTTACCTATATATAGGCTCTGATTTAAAAACTAAGAATATCTAATAAATAAAAAAATATATTTTTAAAAAAATTAAAAAAACGCTTATATCAAAACACCAATAAGTAGAAAATAAATATCTTTCTCTTCTATAGCGTTTAAAAGCGTGGGACACTCACTGCACCCATATTTCGTTTAATTCGTCGAGTGCCTTTAAACGTTATATAGAAGAGAAAAGAGAAAACATTTTCTACTTTTTGGTGCGTTGATATAAGTAAGCGTTTTTTTTTATTTTTTAAATATGTATATTTTTTATTTTCAAATTTTTAGTCATTGTTATACTTATTATATTTATTAAAATTTAAACGGCTGGAGACACGTTTTCCCACCATCAACGCCGTCACTTCCACCATATGTTTTTATTTTTATTTTTCAACTTGGTATACAGTGTGTCCACAAACTCATTCTCAACATGGGCATCTCCGTTATTATGAGATTTGGTTATATGAGATGAAGTATTCCTTAGGTAAAACTGTATCAACTATCAAATCACATAAATAAAGTTAAGATATTTTGCGTAATTTAGACGATATAATAAAAAAAAAGTGAATTTTCGAATTTTTAATTTTTTGGAAAATTTTAATACACCACGAAATTGGTATTAAAAAGCTGCTTACGAAAGTGCAAACTAAATTTGACAGTGTTAAAATAAATCAGCCATCGGTAAAAACAAAAAAAATCGAAAATCCACTTTTTTTATTATAGCGCCTAAACTACGCAAAATATCTAAACTTTATTTTATGTTATTTGATACAACTTTACCTAAGGAATACTTCATCTCATTTGACCAAATCTCTATCTCTCATAATAACGGAGAGCCCCATGTTGAGAATGAGTTTGTGAACACACTGTATAAATATTATAGCCAATAATATCATAATATTGTATATAATTGTCAACTAAACAAAATACGGCGCGTATAACCACCCGGTATATTCTTACACAATGTGTGAGGACTGATCGTCTCACGTGTCCGCAACAGGTTCCCAAAATAAACGTGAATAAAAACAACCAGTGGCGTGCACATGCGCTGTTTAACGTTCAACGACCGTTTACTAAACTGCTTCGGTGCTTGTGCACTAAATCATCCATGTGCGGCTTGAATGTAAATTTATACGGACAAAATATGTGTGAAAACGTGCATCCCGTCAGCTCAATTTATCGTAAATCCACTCGAACTAGGGTTGCAATCCGTCCGAATTTTTCCGAACATGTCCGGAATTCGGATGGAAATCTAATGTGTCCGCAACTTTCGAATGTGATGAAAAAATAAAATATCAATCGCTTAGTAGATACTTTTTTAACCGACTTCAAAAAAGGAGGAGGTTCTCAATTTTTTTATGTATGTCCACCGATTACTCAGGAATGCTGCACCGATTTGAAAAATTTTGACTACGCTGTGTTCAGTAAGATGTCGGATTGGTCCGATATAATTTTTTCTTAAATAGGTGACGTAGTTTTATTTTTTCTAGTAATAAAAATTAAAAATATTTGTTTCTATATTATATTCGACTACGCTCGGATTAAACCGGCACGAGCGGATCTGCGAACAAAAATCGACGTGCACGCGAACGAAACCGCGGGCAAAAGCTAATTTTACATAAAATTACAAATCGCGTATCATCTCTTTTTCCTTCACGTCGAATTAGCTTACTTGACTGGTTTTTATTAACATTGCGTGATTGTTAATAATAAATATCAATTAAAATTGCATACATGTGTAACAACATGGTCTCATTTAAGTAATATTTATTACGTAAAAACCAATGACTTTTATATTTTACACGTGCCGTAAAATTGGCTTACGTCAGAAAACGGATAATATATAGATATTTTCATGTAGGTACTAAAATTATCAACAAACATCGATAAAATAATATGGTAGGTTTATTATAGTAATAGACCAGTAATTTTAGATTTCCACTGCGGAATAATTCCCAGTTAGCTGAATTTTTGTATACACCTTCGTTATGGTGTTTTAAAAAACGTGTAAAAAGTCCCCATTGATATCGTGCCGGCGTTGCCAGATATTCTAGGTTTAAGTTCACGAAAAATGGTTTTTTGCGAATTTCTCGGTTCCGTTCCATTTTTAGTAAAAAATGGTTATTATCAATCTTATAGAAAACAAAATTCTCTACAACTTTTGTATAAGCATTTTTTGTCTACGATTCATAGTTTTACTTATTTAAGTACCCGCGACTTCTCCCATCTCGATTTTACATAACGGGATTATACTGCTTTCCGATGGCCTAACATAATGATTTGTACATTTAATTTTTTTAAGTCGAACTTTAAGTTAACGATTAATTATAATTTTATCAAAATGAATGCAGTAGTTCTCTAGTTATAATCAACCAAACATACAGACCGACAGCAGTCAGACAGACAGACAATTTTTTTTTCGAAAATACGATATTTATACTTGACATCAATTATAAAAACTATTCGTAAATTAATTTTGTAAAAAAAATTTACAGGGGTTAAGAGTGCGGATTAAGTATGAGTATGCATTCGCGCTCTACTATTAGTAGCCATGATTTTGATTTTTTTTACAAAATTCCTTTACGAAAAGTCTTTATAAATTATTTTGAAGACTATTCGTAAAGGGATTTTGTAAATAAAATTAAAAGCATGGCTATATAATAATAAGTAGTAACGAGTCAATTTAACGACGGTCTTGAATTAGATTTTTGCTACTTCGCTCGAGTCAATGTAACCTAATAAAAAGTTACAGGTACTCTAATTTTGGGTATACCAAGTTTCGTCAAAATCGGTCCAGCCATTCTGCGGTGATACTATACAAACAGACATATGGATAAACAAACAAAAATTTTGGAAACGTGTTTTCCTATCTAAGCAACAGACAGGAACCTAAAAAATCCACAAAAAAGCGATAGAGATTCCGTTAGAATCTCTATTTATCTATGTAAGAGTCGCGGACTTAATAAAGTTTACACTTGAGTTTTTCAGTGTAAGTTCACAAAAAGTCAGTAGCTTAACAACAAATTTAGTTTTTAATAGGTAATTTGTCAATGTCAAAAATTAAAAGAAATAATTGTCGTTTAAATGCCTAAAAATTATTAAAACGATGACCAAAAAAGAAGAATTATTGCAAGATTGGAGGAAGGAATTTGCTAGTAGCAAATATTATCAAATCTTCTTGTGTTTTAATTGAATAATATTGAGTAATTTGGATTGTATAATAAACAACTGAGGTGTTTTGATAATAATTTCTTATTGAATTTTTAGGATGTAACCTTAGTAGATACATTACTATCAAAAGCCAAATTACAATATGCAAAAATTAAAAAAACCGGTAACTAAATGATACAGGTGTAAACTTTTTTAAGTCCGCAACTGTACATACATAAAAATGTGTCCTCACTTCTAGTCTAGCTCATCAACACTCAGCACAAACCGCTGCGCCTAGGAACTTGACATTTTAGGGTTGTTTTCTCCTTATGGCGTAGGCGCCCACTAAGAACAGATTTATAGAAGTTCTAGTCCTAAAAAGAAGAAAAAGGAGGTTGAAAAAATAGACTTTTTCCGAAATCACTTGAGTTAGAAACTCTAAATTTGACATGGGTGTTCTTTGTTAAAAATCGAAGAGATTCGCGTTAGACAAATGTTCGTCCTAAAGGGGTGAAAATAGGGGTGGGAACTTTTGTGAATGGTACGCGTATCTCTGAAATCGCTAGAAATGTTATTCTCGAGAAAAAAACGCTTTTTTTATAAAATATAAAGAAATACATATTCGGCGGTTTTTCGAAAAAAACTACCCGAATAGGTGAACGGGGGGAGGGGGTTGGAGTTACCAAATATCACTATTTAGAATGATAAACTTCACTCGGGTGAAGTCGGATAAAACAGCTAGTAATATATAAATATTTGATTATTTGACTCATTGATCTTCACTTAATTAATTACACTGTTTTGATACACTAGTGAATGAATTAAAAATAAAATTACGTCGTCTTTGACATTTATTGATAATGTTGGGCACTCCTATTGCGTTTAAAAATAGTAATTAAACAAGGGTGTGAAATGATGAGTAACTGATGAGTAACTATAATATGTACTAAAATTCCGTTTCATTTAGAATACGTCGTTTAGAACACGTCTGCTAGTCTATAGTCTATACTATTTCGTAGAAATCAATATTTAATTTATTGGAAATACCTAATGTATAATATACGCACCTACATGAAATTGACCCCGATTTTTATTTCAATTATTGCAACTGCACTATGACCACTTTCACCTTACTTATCTATATAGCGCCATAATAACTTAACGACGAACACCTAACGACTACAATCAAACACCAGGGTCTATTAGACCACGTCGATTTTTCAAACAGTCTACGATGTCTGTATAATATGTCCGTCCGTCTGTCACAATTGCTCTATCTCACAACGGTAAGAGGTATGTACCTAAGTTAATATCTATAAATCGCTAAAATAATATTATTGAAGTTCGAATTTCCACATATACAGACCTCAGACAACCGATTGAATATGATTAAAGAAAAATATCTGGATGACCGAGCTTTGCTCGGATGAGTTCAAAAAAAATAGTACTTAAAGTTCCCATTTCATCAAAATCGTTAATCATTTTTAAGAAAAAAAATTACATACCTATAATTAGATAATATTATTATACGTCAGTATACGTCATATTACATAACGTATGTCCCTACATATTTTATATACGTAATATAAAAGTAATATACCTATTTATTTAAATATTAGTTAAAAAAATAACAACAATAAAATCTAAACATAATTATGTAAGTATAATTATGTTTAGATTTTATTGTTGTTATTTTTTTAGTTTTCATTAAAGATTGACTGTCAGAGTAATTTGACATAAATAATGAAAATAGTTTGTTTTTTCCAAAGCCTTCACCATACGACACTGTTTTATAGCGTTAAAAAAACTGTTTTTTAAAATGATAAAATCAATAAGAAAACGAATTTTTCCAGGGATGAGACCTAGCTAGATCGATTTTTTGCCCCCCGAAACCCCTTTTCGGTAAATTTGATCAAAATCGTTAGAGCCGTTTTCGAGAAAATATTTATATAGGTACATATATACAAGATTTGCTCGTTTAATAATAAAAATATCTGGGTGCCGAGCTTTGCTCGGATGAGTTCAATAAAAACAGTACTTGTATGCTGTGAGATATTATTTTCTCAGAATATTATTCCGAAACGAATTTATTACTGAAACATAATTTAAAATAATTGTTTCTGTTAAATATTTTAAATACCTATGTGTATTTTTAAGCGTAAAAACTAAGTATCAACTTGAATCAAGCATTTTTTCCTGTAAATATTATTTAGATCGCCATTTTCAAATCTACCGCCGTTATTGTTTTGTTGACTGAAGAACTCGCAAAAACCGATTTTCATAGATTGAATATCTTGTAAAAATGTTCGAATCAGATGAAATTCTGCTTGCCCGTTGCCGTTTTAATAATCCATTTTTAAACATTGATACCAAATATCAACTTTATCGAAGTACTTTTTCTCTGTGATGTCATCTTAGCAACTTCCAGTAAATTTCAAATATTTTTTTTGCATAGAAGGTACCTACTGAAAAACTCACAAAAATCGATTTTCGAAGAAATAGAATTCATATTATATCTTTTAATAACAAACGTCAGACTATAAACCTGCAGCGCAAAACTTTTTTGCATGCATCTTCACCATAGTTTTTAAAAATCGATTTGTTTTGATATACTGCATGTCTGCGTCGCTAGAAGTGCGGCACTTCGGGCCGCCTGTTTGTTATTATTTACATATTGTGCAAGACACTTCTTATATTAGTGTTCATTTACAGTTTTAACCCTTGTGATATATTATACAAAATCTATGTAGAAATAGGCTTCGAATCGATCTGACAATTGACCGAGTTATAAATAAAAAAACCCTTTTTTTTAATTGCTCCCCTCTGGGACCAAGATTCCTACCTAGATCGATTTCTCGCCCCGAAAAATCCCCATTCTGTAAATTTCATTAAAATCGTTATTCGTTTTTGAGAAAAAAAAGTCTAGGTAAGATTATACGTCATACTATATTTAACGTACATAATATACATATTTTATATAGGTAATATAAAAATAACATACCTAGGTACCTATTTATTTAAATATTAGTTAAAACTACTTACATAATTATGTTTAGTTTTTATTTCTGTTATTTTTTACTATACAAATAGTTCACGGATTATTTTAATAAGTTAAAATTCTGTCAGAGTATTTTGACATATAAATAATGAAAGTAGTTTGTTTTCTCCAAAGCCTACTCACGATATTACAATGTTTTGACAGGTCAAAAAACCGTTTTTAAAAATGATAAAATCGATAGGAAAACGAATTTTTCCAGGGATGAGACCTAGCTAAATCGATTTTTTGCCCCCCGAAACCCCTTTTCGGTAAATTTGATCAAAATCGTTAGAGCCGTTTTCGAGAAAATATTTATATAGATACATAGAAACATATATTCAAGATTTACTCGTTTAATAATATAGGGGGATATCTGGGTGCCGAGCTTTGCTCGGATGGGTTCAAAAAAATAGTACTTGTATGCTGTGAGATATTATTTTCTCAGAATATTATTCCGAAACGAATTTATTTCTGAAACATAATTTAAATAATTGTTTCTGTTAAATATTTTAAATACCTATGTGTATTTTTAAGCGTAATAACTAAGTATCAATTTGAATCAAGCATTTTTTCCTGTAAATATTACTTAGGTCGCCATTTTCAAATCTACCGCCGTTATTGTTTTGTTGACTGAAGAATTCGCAAAAACCGATTTTCATAGATTGAATATCTTGTAAAAATGTTCGAATCAGATGAAATTCTGCTTGCCCGTTGCCGTTTCAATAATCCATTTTTAAACATTGATACCAAATATCAACTTTATCGAAGTACTTTTTCTCTGTGATGTCATCTTAGCTACTTCCAGTAAATTTCAAATATTTTTTTTGCATAGAAGGTACCTACTGAAAAACTCACAAAAATCGATTTTCGAAGAAATAGAATTCATATTATATCTTTTAATAACAAACGTCAGACTATAAACCTGCAGCGCAAAACTTTTTTGCATGCATCTTCACCATAGTTTTTAAAAATCGATGTGTTTTGATATACTGCATGCCTGCGTCGCTAGAAGTGCGGCCCTTCGGGCCGCCGTGCAAATTTTTAAACAAAACTTTTTTGTATGTATCTTAACAATAGTTTTCAAAAATCGATGTGTTTTTACACAGACTCGCGGTGCCAGAAGTGCGGCCCTTCGGGCCGCCTGTTTGTCATTATTTACATATTGTGCAAGACACTTCTTATATTAGTGTTCATTTACAGTTTTAACCCTTGTGATATATTATACAAAATCTATGTAGAAATAGGCTTCGAATCGATCTGACAATTGACCGAGTTATAAATAAAAAAACCCTTTTTTTTAATTGCTCCCCTCTGGGACCAAGATTTCTACCTAGATCGATTTCTCGCCCCGAAAAATCCCCATTCTGTAAATTTCATCAAAATCGTTATTCGTTTTTGAGAAAAAAAAGTCTAGGTAAGATTATACGTCATACTATATTTAACGTACATAATATACATATTTTATATAGGTAATATAAAAATAACATACTTAGGTACCTATTTATTTAAATATTAGTTAAAACTACTTACATAATAATGTTTAGTTTTTATTTCTGTTATTTTTTACTATACAAATAGTTCACGGATTATTTTAATAAGTTAAAAATTCTGTCAGATAATTTTGACATATAAATAATGAAAGTAGTTTGTTTTCTCCAAAGCCTACTCACGATATTACAATGTTTTGACAGGTCAAAAAACCGTTTTTAAAAATGATAAAATCGATAGGAAAACGAATTTTTCCAGGGATGAGACCTAGCTAAATCGATTTTTTGCCCCCCGAAACCCCTTTTCGGTAAATTTGATCAAAATCGTTAGAGCCGTTTTCGAGAAAATATTTATATAGATACATAGAAACATATATACAAGATTTACTCGTTTAATAACATAGGGATAGGGATATTGAAAAAACAAACCATGTTTAACCAAATGAACAATTAAAGATCACACAGGACACTGTATTTTCGCACGAATGTCCAATGAAACAATTTAATTTTCATCGTATACGATATTATTATATTAATTTACAAATGAGTAATAAGTAATAACTAAGCGACTCAATAATAATTGCTAATGACTGTTACAGTACCTATCTCTAAGCACATTCACTAATAAAAGATAATAATTGTAGAAATACAGCAACAATTCGTTGGTTCACAAGGAAAACACAGTACCTACGTCAGAAATCTTGATTTTGAGAAAATCAAGTTTCAAAGTTTTCCTTTTCGTAATTTGGTCATAATAAGTGATAATAAACAAATAATTAATTATAATGGGAATATATTAAATCAAATTAGGCGGTTTTACTATCAGAATTATTCACCAAACCTGCAGCAAAAACCATATTTTTTGACACAACTAAGTTCTAGTCTTAGGTACTCGTTCTTTCGCAAAATTATCAAAAGTGTATTAGGTAAGAAAATTTTCTGCAACAAATTTACAAAAAAAAAAATTTGCAGTGAAACTTACCAAAACAGCGTTTATCAAAATGTATGCTTTCAAATTCTCACTAAGCTATGTGAGAACCAAGCTATTATATAGACAGGGCAAAATAGCGCATATCAATAATTTTGTGGAGTATAAAATTTCTTAAAAAAAAGTCCGAGATAACATACTATGTCTAAAGTCAACAGTAATTTCGAACTTTGAATTGGTCAAAAAACATGATTTTTGGCTGTAGACTAATCCTTGCAACGTACAGGTACCCTATACCTATATGCTCCCAGAAAATGACCGTTAATGTATTTTACCAGAAAAAATGCGTAATTTGAGACATTTTAGATTAAAATAAACTCATACGACTTGATGTGATTTCACCCATCAAAAATAACAAAAATGACTTGATGTTTTTTGTTTATAAACCGACATGATAAATTATTGATCACTCATATATGTAGAAAAACACAATACACGATTATTTTTCAACAGCTGAAGTAATTAAAAAAATGCAACACGTGTCAGAACAAGTGCAATACAATAATGATTACGTTTGTTTAAAAAAAACAATCGAATCAGTGGCGCATAGTGTTGCCGTCTAGATCTAGACTTTCTAGACTCTTGTCTTGTCTTGTCTTGTCTTGTCTAGATTTTCAAGACAAGACTTGCAAAAGTCTTGTCTAGAAATTTTCAAGACAAGGCAAGAGTTTTTTAATCTAGACTTAGATTTAGTGAAGTCTTGATATTTCAAGACAAGACTTTAGTGAAGTCTTGTCTTGATATTTCAAGACAAGACAAGACTTTGAAAGTCTTGTCTAGACGGCAACACTAATTTAGAAGGAAAATTACGTTTGCATTCTGAGAAAATGGCGTCTAGAGTCCGCCATATTGAATTTCCCGTGACGTCATATACCTTATTTGTAATTTTCTCAACAAAACCTTTCTTTTTATACCAATATCAATGTATTTAGATTATAGTGTTGCCGTCTAGATCTAGACTTTCTAGACTCTTGTCTTGTCTAGATTCAGGAAACGCAAAAAAATACATTTTAGAAACTAGAAATTATATTTTCGAAAAGTCCAGAGCCAAAAATATGAAAATTGGGGAGGGTCGTTCCTTGTCGATTTCTGGCTACAAGAAATGACCACGAAAAAAGCACCCCCATCCTTGTTTCTCGATTGAGATTTATCAAAACGTAACTCCTTTTATCTTATATGATGCACGCCACTGTTACATAAAGGTCAGAAAAATAACCATTCTATTTTTTTATCACTTGTTGGCATATTAAATTGAGACGATCAAAATAAAAAAAAACTGAAAATTCACGTACAACTATAATAAATCCAAATTAATCCATATAATAAAGAGTAGATTAATACCGCGTTATCCGCGACAAAAAAATAACAAATTGACATTGATAAATGACAAGATTGCTATTTTAATTCGAAGACGATTGTCAATTATACATGTAAGATTGATAAGTCTATTGATTATGTAATTAGTAATTAATAACCAATCAATTCTATAATAACAACAAAACGGGACGTGAATAATTTCAGCCACACCTTATATTACACATCAATGTCCTTGAAATTTGAATTAATTTATATTTTATAAATAGAAATAACGTACTTTCATTTCATTACAATTAACCCTATTCAACCCAAAGAATTCCATTACTAATTGTTCTTAATTGCATTTTCAATATTGTATGGAATTTTAATCCAAAAATAGTTTAAGGTTGCTTTTCGTCGCAGTTATAGTACATAATTTACTTGCAGAGGCGAACTAAAAAAAGAATAGGGTGCAAACTTGACATACAAATTTTTGGAACCATTGTTTATTGTTTTTATAACATTTGTTAAAAATTATCCCAAATAGGGTCTAACAATTACAATAATCACTTATGACTGTTGTAATTGATTTGGCTCATTAACATGTTTTTTTTCGAAAACCCCCTATTTGTCTGTGAAAGAAAATCGAAATTCCGGCTTCGTTAAACCCTGTCCCGTCCCCTATAATTAAGTTATACTTAAGTGTGCAAAGTTACACCTTCCTAGGTTAATAGGGGGCTTATGGAGCAGGCGCGGATCTAGGTTTTCGCTCAGGGGAGGGGGCAATTTTTATGAGAGTTACCAAGAGATTCGTTCTGATTTTGTCATTCGTGAAACCAAAAATTAGGTAAAATATTATTGTTATTTACCTAGGTATAGTCTATAATATATACACAGTCAAAGCTCGGGGGGGGGGTAATTGACCCCATTGACCCCCCCTGAATCCAAGCCTGTTTTGTGGGCATAGAAAACGGGTAGCCGGAAAAACACACATACGAAATTAATGTATAGTTACGAGTAGAAATTATTGTTCAAAATTATTTATCTGAGATACACCAATTGCCAATCCAAATGACTTGTTCATCATGCTTAGCAAAAAATGTATTTAAAGCAGCTCGTGTAATGTCGCCTTAAGTATTTATTTTATAGTTTGCATGACTTCACAAGAAGATAGAAATAATTGTTTTACATAAGTATGCTGTACACCTTGAGATCGGTCAACGGTTTGGATGATAATTTACTTTTATTGGAAAATTACGTTGCCTTTATCCAATAAATTATTTGCCAACTATAGCAATTTAATACAACTATTGTCAATACAGTATTTTGTTACAATAACCAAGATTAGGCCGCCATTGTTAAAATTATTAGTATTACCGCGGTTGATCGGTGCCAATTATCAGTTCCCAAGTTGTGTTATTTATTAATAAAATTCTTTACTCGATACTCCAGGGTTTACGCCCCTGGCGTGGGCCAAGCCAACCTACAAGACCCAGGTCCTACTGTCACTTGTCAGAGTGAGACGCCATTATATCGAAATCCTTCTGATTACGTGGGGGGGATAGAGGTTTGTAAGGCGGCAAAACAACATAAGCCGGCTCTGTCGTGATTCGTGAACCCATTTTAACAATCAAAGATTCTATAAATAAATATTATTTAAACATGTCAATTGAAAACGATAAATACTTTCAGTCTTTATGGCAACGTACCAAAAAAAATCAATCAAAAAATTTTTACTAAGGTCAATGTCCTGCTGATAAACCTGCACTTGTGCTGATTTTTTTCTTTTGTACAACAATCAAATTACTTTTAATTAATTAATATTATTGTAAAACATATCAAATTATAACTTATTGGTCCAGGTTCCATTTCCGGACCTATCACGTGCTCGCTTTTTTATGCACGTTTAAGAGCTCTCCGAATACGTTAATATAATTAGCAATTGTTTTTAAAGTGAGATCGCTAATTGTTATTTTTAACGACCTTCAATATATTATAGATATATATTTAAAAATGCAACTTACAATAATAGAAAAACAATTAACACTTTTACATAAATTAATCCGTTAAACTGAAACTAATTTGGCGCACGTTTTTTTACCAAATTGACACAAAAGCACATCCAAAAATAAACACAGAATTTATAAAAACCACGTCTCTTTCTGTTTGGCACATAAACAGAACTGAGTTAGAACGGGCGCTGCGGCGCACGCTGACAAACACGTGATTCAATCGTCGATGTAAGTAACGACAATCGATATAATGTTTCGTTTCTTTCTTTCACAACTGATCGAGAGATATGTTACGTACAGCGATTTGCAGTGATTATCTCATCATTTCACAGACGACGCGCGTTCGTATTGTTTTCTCTTTTTAGCATAGATAGTGAAATGCGGACGAGTTTGTCTATGCGACGGTGTGACGTCACAGCTCACGTTATTTAAGTGTGTTTAGGTCACGTTAGCCACAACGTGCTACGGCACGTGACCACCGCCTATTTATTTCCATTGAGGCTACCCCGCTACAAAACAGACTAAACAGTGCAATGTTTTACACTTAATTAATAAAATATACGTGTATTAGTATATTAAAGGTGTAGAAATTGTTAAAAATGCACTAGCGATAGCCTGTCGAGTGTCGACAAGGTCGGTCTCGGGTCGATTGGGTCCTACTCCTATATACTTGACCCAGTAAGAGCCCCGCGCTTAGTATCGTGTGACCCTTAAAAACCAAAAAGAAAACTAGATTCTTTTATTAAAGTGAAACTTCTTTACGCCCGGTAAAGTTAATCGGATTCATATGGTTGAATGGCTAACGAAAAGACCTAACGTTTGTATGATGTAGTGTGTGAGTCTGCACTCTACAGCTTACTCTAAACGTCGGTGCACGTACAAACATTTGCTCGCAAACATTTAAACATCTGTATATGATAAAATTTGGCAAGGAGATAGATTGCATCTTGAGGAAGGACATAGGCTACCTTTTGTAAAAAAAACTGAAGGAGGTGAAATAGAGGATGAAAGTTTGTATGGGCAACCCATCATTTCTCATGTTAGGGATATGAAAATACACTATAAGTAAGTACATACTAATATTATAAACTGTGGGATGTCATCTGTGCTGTAGGCAAGTACGCGAAACAAGGACAACGACCGGCGACTTCTCTTCCCAGGGGGAGAATTTCTCCCGGAGTGGGGTAATTCAAATCATAAATTCTTAACTCTGGAACTACTGAACCGATTCTAAAAATTCTTTCTCTAATAGAAACCTAAACTATCCCTGAGTGATATAGGCTATATTTCTAGCAGAGGGGGGGGCTATAAATCATAAATTCTTAACTCTGGAACTACTGAATCGATCCTAAAAATTCTTTCACAAACAGAAAGCTACACTATCCCTGAATAATATAGGCAACATTTTATTTTGATTTTCGCGGGGAGGGGGGTAATAAATCATAAATTATTATCTCTGGAACTAATGAACCGATTTTAAAAATTCTTTCACTAATAGAAAGCTACGCATGGGGAGAGATTCTCGCGGGGGCAGGGGGATAAATTCTCGCGGGAGGGCTAATAAATTATAAATTCTTATCTCTGGAACTACTAAATCGATTCTAACAATTCTTATTTCTTTCTCTATTAGAAAGAGATTCTCGCGGGGGGATAACAAATTAACAATATACTAAATATACGTAACCGCTATTAAATCATAATTTCATACCACCCGGGCGAAGCCGGGACGGGCCGCTAATTATAATAATGAATAAACCCTTTACATCGAACCTCAGAATTGATTGAACCAAAAAAGTGCGCTGTATCAATCAATAAAAATGTTCTTACTTTCTTTCCAAATATAAGTAATGTAATTGATTGTTATTATATAGAGGTTTTCTTCCCCACAATAAATTTTTCGTAAGCACAATTTCTATCAACTAACAGGTCAATAAGCATTCATTTTCTAAAAAAAAATTTTTTCAGGTACCTACACTGTTAATTATCCTTTTTTGTATGACATTAATTATAGACGTGATCAGCATTCAGCATCACTCGAGTATCGATTTTGATAATAAAAAAACTTTGTTCACTATCTACCAGCCCAGCGTATAGCCAGAGCCTATTTCTTATGGCTTATATTTTAAATTAAAAGGTGCCCTATGCATAGGGCACTTTTTATCTGGAAACAATCAGGTTAAGAGAAGGTTTCTAATTTCTATCGAAATCGACATTACCGCGAGCGAAGCCGCGGATAAAGGGTAGACGGTAGTTCATTCATTTTCAAAAAATATCCATAATAATAAAAATAGGTAAAAAACCTTTAAGTTAAACGGTTTTATTTTAAATCATCAGCTGTACCAAAAACTAGAAAATAATTAGAACACAAACCAAAGGATATACTTTGTGTCGCTGCGTCAGCGGAATAAGTAATAAAAACGTGGGGCGCATTTGAAATATTTCTGTTGGTGGGCTTGGAAACACATTTTTCTAGACAAGCTGTTCTTATTTAATAATTATACAGTCGTTATACAGATTTTTATGCTCCCCACATTTTTATTACTTATTCCGCTGACGCAACGACACGAAGTGCCTCTTGGTTTGTGTCCTAATTATTTTCTAGTTTTTGGTACAGCTGATGATTTAAAATAAAACCGTTAACTTAAAAGTCTTTTTACTTATTTTTATTTTCTAGTTTTTAGTTTGATTTCTGGTCCGTATCATGCAAACTCCTCATCCTTTCAACTGTCCACCTCCTCATTCCATCATCAGACCCTCGTTACCAAGTTGAAAATATCATAATATTGTATTGTCACGGGAACTCAAAGTGTGTGAAAAGTTTCATAAGAATCGATTAAGCAGAAGTAGTTGAAAAAGCTGTCGCAAGATTTGAAACAAAGATAAGTAGTAACAAACAAACAATTGTACGGAGTCAAGCTAAATAAAACCGTTTAAAAATATATATTATTTTCTCTGTATAGATAAGGATTTGAAGAAAAATTGTTAGCCGTATTAAAATATATTAATTCTATATCCTGCATTTTATTATAAAGAGTGTTTGTAAAAACGACCGACAACGTTTCACGGGACAATATTAAGCCGGTTGAACCCAAATTATCTACTTACATCTAAATACATAAATAAAATTCAATATCTGTTTGTCTGTTCGGGCTAATCTTCGAAACGGCTGAATTGATTTCAAAAATTCTTTCACTAATACTCCGGTAATTTTAGATATTAAAATCACCCACCTGCAGAAAAATTCCCAGTTAGCTGATTTTTTTTTATTTACCTTCGTTATGGTGTTTTAAAAAACGTGTAAAAAGTCCCCATCGATATCGTGCCGGCGTTGCCAGATATTCGAGGTTCAAGTTCACGATAGACGGTTTTTTGCGAATTTCTTGGTTCCGTTCCATTTTTTGTAAAAAATGGCTATTATCAATCTTGTAGAGGACGACATTATCTACAACTTTTGTATAAACATTTTTTGTCTACGATTTATAGTTTGTCTTATTAAAGTACCCGCGGCTTCCTCCCCCTCGATTTTACATAACGGGATTATGTTGCTTCCCGAGGGCCTAACATAATATTTTGTACCATTATTTTAAGTTGAACTTAAAGCTAACGATTAATTATAATTTTATCGAAATTAATGCAGTAGTTCTCTACTTATAAGCAACCAAACATACAAATCGACAGCGCTCAAACAGACAGACAGACCGACAATTTTTTTCGAAAATACGATATTTATACTTGACATCAATTATAAAGACCATTCGTAAAGTAATTTCGTAAAAAAAAATTACAAGGGTTGAGAGAGTGCGGATAAAGTACGAGTATGCATTTGCATACCGTATAACGCACTCTAGTAATAATAGCCACATTTTTAATTTTTTTTACAAAATTTCTTTACGAATAGTCTTTATAACTATTATAAGGAGTATTCGTAAAGGAATTTTGAAAAAAAAATTAAAAGTATGGTTACTCCGAACTATTCTTAGTAGAGTGCGTTATACGGTATGCAAATGCATACTCGTACTTTATCCGCACTCTCTCAACCCTTGTAAATTTTTTTTACGAAATTGATTTACGAATGGTCTTTATAATTGATGTCAAGTATAAATATCGTATTTTTGAAAAAAATTCTCGGTCTGTCTGTCTGTTTGAGCGCTGTCGATTTGTATGTTTGGTTGCTTATAAGTAGAGAACTACTGCATTAATTTCGATAAAATTATAATTGATCGTTAGCTTTAAGTTCAACTTAAAATAATGGTACAAATCATTATGTTAGGCCCTCGGGAAGCAGCATAATCCCGTTATGTAAAATCGAGGGGGAGGAAGCCGCGGGTACTTTAATAAGACAAACTATAAATCGTAGACAAAAAATGTTTATACAAAAGTTGTAGATAATGTCCTCTACAAGATTGATAATAACCATTTTTTACAAAAAATGGAACGGAACCGAGAAATTCGCAAAAAACCGTCTATCGTGAACTTGAACCTCGAATATCTGGCAACGCCGGCACGATATCGATGGGGACTTTTTACACGTTTTTTAAAACACCATAACGAAGGTAAATAAAAAAAAATCAGCTAACTGGGAATTTTTCTGCAGAGGAAATCTAAAATTACTGGACTATAATAGAAAGCTACACTATCAGTTTCTCGCGGGGGAGGGGGAAGAATTCCTGTTGCATAGAAACAAAACGTAATTTGTAATCCTTCGAAATTTGGAAAAAAAAAACACGCATTGAAAAGAAACCAATCACGGTAATCGAGATACTAATGGTCTAACACTGCGAAATTTTTTTAATCATTTACTAAATTATATAGGTAAAATTAAGCCTTTATGACATGTGTTACAGAAAATTTAAAAATCAGTAGATTTTGTCTCTTAAAATTTTCTAGTACGGTTTTGATTTTCCTGAAAATCGGTAAAAACCAAAATATGCAAACATTTCTTTTATTTTTTTTCAAAACATGTAGATTGCAGATTTATTGGTCAGTTATATACAAATAACGGTTAAAAAACATGTCAAACTTATAGAAACTTTCAGGATATAATTTTTAAAAAATAAAATGCTTTTTCTGTACTTTAAAATAGTATATTTTATAACCAGACTCGGAGACTACCGAGAAAGATTTTTTTTTTAATTTATTTATTCTTGCCGAATGCTCTTGATTTTGGTGGCAGTAGGCCAGGTTACAATTTGATAATATCAACAAGAAGTATTTAACAAATTATCAACAACTATAACACAAAACTAGAACTTAATCACTACAATTCAGTTTTTCAATCACCACTTTAAAACTCAAGTCTTAACTGAACTTCTCAAGAACACTTTTTTTTTCTTTCTTGACAGTCCCTCATTTTTCTCTCTCATTACTGTAGCAACGCTACAATTTATAATTTCTTACAAAAATCTTTTACACTTATACAAAAATTTCAAGGTATTTTGACGTAAATTCGATAAACGTCTTACGTTTTGTCCGGGGGGGTCGTTCGGAAAAATCATATGACGAAAATGATGTACTTTCGTCGTCTTCGTACGACTAAACTATAGCAGTTAAAAAATAATACTTATTACTTATACCGCCTAAAAGATCCATTCGGCAATCGGCGACAACACAAAAGTATGCGCTTCAATGAATAATATTGATAACCAAAGACGTCACACCCTCCGGAAGATTGCTCTGAAAAATAATCGAGGCGCGGTCGCCGCTCACTAAGAAGCGAGCTAGCGACCAAACTACTTTGTCCGTTTAGGACAAATTAAACTGTTTCATAAACAAGAGTTTGGCCAATATTTTGACAGTAAAAAAAATAAATTTGCAACATAAAAAAAATTGTAGCGACGATTGGAATATAAAATGCCGAGACCTAAAACAAGGAAGAGCAAAATAAAAAGACATAATCCCATTCGCGACCGACCAAAACCACTCTTGGGTGCGAAGAGAGATCGCTGCTACCGTTTAGAAGAAAGAACCCCAAGAAAATCAAACCAACTCGAATCAGGAGCAAGATGTTCAGCGTCGACTACGAAATTTGCCGTCTTCAAGTTCGCAGCCCTCTCCTCGGCCCAGACGCTTTCGATCGACTCGAATGTGGTGCCTATGGAAAATGTATTTCATAGACAAATTAGTACTGCCGATATTTTGACACCGAAAAAAATAAACTTGCAACATAAAGAAATTTAAAATTTTTATTGGAAGAGCAGCCAATTACTTACATAATTGATTCCTGCAAATATCGGAAAAAATCATTTTGACAACCATAGTCACAGTCAGACCTCTAGCCTGAACCTTTCCACTATCGCGGCGGAATGAGATTACATTACTCACCCGTGACAAGATTACCAATCTAACATTCTCCATATATGCAAAGGAATCAATAGATTTCCACTACATGCGAGTGTTATTAATTATAACTAGGTTGTAGATGTGAATCATCGTAATAGCGAGAGCTATTCATGTAGGTGAAAATTATTTCAAACACCCAATGGGGATACATTTATTAAATAAGAATCTAGATAGGTACATCAATGTTATAATACCATATGGTATTACAACATAATATTCTAGAAATAAGTATATCTTGTAGACATCGTAAGATAATCTACATTGTCAGATATATATATGCATAATAAAACAAAGTAAAGAAATCAGATCCAATAAGTTTGGATTTTTAAAATATATTAAATAGATTTATATGGCTGTTTTGCAATAAAAATTTTCAATTGCAAAACAGCCGTATAAATCTATTTAATATGTAAACAAATTTGTACCGAATGTGATGCCTATAATGAACATGGACGCTTTATACTGTAGAGAGTCGAGACACCTGGCAAAGGTGAAATCTAACTAATTGATCGAATTCACGAAAAAAACTAGCAGTAGTAGCCCGACTTCTACCCACCCCGTGATTTTTTTTTGGAAACAGCTTGTATATTTATAACATAATATTATCTTAACGTGTGCATACCTTCATCATTGGACAGCATGGTGAGCCACGTGCGGTACTAAATTGTTATGTGTTTTCATAGTCCACATAATATACAGTACGAGGACAGCGTGGCTTTCCACGTGTCAGTTATTCTTTTCAACCACCGATCGAAAACGTGAGAGATCGTTTAATCACCCATATTGTAAGCCATTCATGCATATGCAAATGCATCGGCCAGAGTTTTACACAAAGGTCGCTTATTTTTGCCATATACCTACTACAAAATAGCTACTTTCGATGTACTATGTATAGCGGCCTTTAATGGCCCATTATGCAAGCAGGTGTGCGGAAAATGGTTTACTCGTGCACTAGCGCAGAAAATAACGGTTGCCATGGCAACTTCTGTTTATTCGCTCTATTCGCCTGTGTACGCTTGCGTGCGCCTGTCAATACTTACTTGCACGAACTTCGCGGCACACTAGAAGGAAAGATAGCGACGTAAATGAACTGTCAGAATTTTTTTAAATGACGTAAAAAGTAGGTATTTTGTAATGGGTGTGGCAAAAAATACCATGTATGTCTCGTACGTAATGGTATTACGGCTCGTGTGACTGTAAAAACTCGTTATCGCTCGTTTTTACATATAACGTCATCGCTCGCCGTAATATGCCCCATTACGTATCCAAACAATTTACTATTACCTACAGTATTTATCTGATATTTGAAATACATTAAAATATATCATATTTTTAACCGACTGCAAAGAAAACCAAAGTTATCATTAATTCGACATATACCTAATTAGTATATTTATACAGGGTGAGTTCGACCACCCGTATCAGTCGTTTTTTTCGAAAACGGTTAGTCGTAGAGAGTTGTGTCAAAAATTTGTATTATAAAAGCCCTATTAAAGAATGGAATGGTGATAATTTTTTTTCCGGGAAGGTCGGCTTCCCTATTAGTTTGCTCCAGAATGTCCAGAACTCCGGAATTATAAATGTAACGATAGGTCTAAAGTGGCATTGTTGAAAAGATCTTTAAAAAATAAGCAAGTTTTGTAGGAAAATTTTTTTTATTACTGCCACCCCTGTAAATTTCTATAAGAATAAATATAAATTATTATATGTACAAAACTCCGGAATTTTAGAAAGCACGATAGATTGAAAGTGGTGCTGTTGAAAAGCTCTTTAAAAAATAGGCAAGTTTTGTAGGAAAAATTATTTAATTACTGCCACCCCTGTAAAGTAACAATCGTTTGAAATTATTAAATCAAATTTTCATAATAACGATCGAAGTCGGCATTAAAAATCTAGCAACCTTGGACATTGTCACAAGTGTTCAAACTGTCTTCCATTTTCTACTTTGTATTTTTGTTTAAATTATAAATTAGGTAGGTAGGTCTACTTGTAAAGTAAGAATTTTAATCTAATTTGTCGTCAAAATTAAATGTTTACTTCATTAGATAAAATCAATAAAAAATACTGTCAGCAACAGATTGTGTAACTGAGGTCATTAGCGTTTTATAAAATCAATCAATAGTGACTAGGTAATTATGGAATCGCAACTGCGGCTGTTGATTCTTGCATAAATGAGTTTTGACATTTTTTCATTGTTTATCGTACAAGGTTTAACAGTGGCGGCACTTTTCCGTGCAATTTAATAAATAACTTAAATGAAGCTTTATAAAAACACAACATGAAAAGAATAATCAATGACTGTTTAATTAAAACTATCGCACGTGTTTCAAAATTTATTAAATTAAACTGAACTTACATTAATACTTAATAATGCTCAATAATACTAATACACGCAGGATATTCCGTTAGTCGGTTTCTTTTCAAACTGAAGTTACGTTTTTTTTACCCGACAGCCTGGGAGTTTTTATTCCCTCGTAGCATCCAAACAGCTTGATGGATTTTAAGAAATGAGGTGTTATTACTTATTAGATTCATATTATTCCCGAGAGTGATATTTATTTATTTAATACAGCCAAAAAGAAAATCCCAATAACAGGCCACTGAAAAAAATATATAGGGTATATGACATCACGGAAAATTCAATATGGCGAATGCTAGACGCCATTTTGCCAGAATGTAAAAGTAATTTTCCTTCTAAAT
Source organism: Mongoloraphidia duomilia (assembly GCA_039654895.1). NCBI lineage: Eukaryota > Metazoa > Arthropoda > Insecta > Raphidioptera > Raphidiidae > Mongoloraphidia > Mongoloraphidia duomilia. The sequence continues at coordinate 15,062,620 of CM077522.1, forward strand.
ACATCGATATGGGTATCAAAAGAAAGGTCTCGTTGTGACGAAGTCAAAAAATATGTTTATATACTCAATACTCATAGAAACCTACATAGGTCATAGAGGTCTTAAAAATACGTGATATATACATTATACAGGGTGAGTTCGACCACCCGTATCAGTCGTTTTTTTCGAAAACGGTTGGTCGTAGAGAGTTGTGTCAAAAATTTGTATTATAAAAGCCCTAATAAAGAATCGAATGGTGATAATTTTTTTTCCGGGAAGGTCGGCTTCCCTATTAGTTTGCTCCAGAATGTCCAGAAAATCGCATCAAAATCCGTTGCGTGGTTTAGGACTTACATTACTCACTTGCTTCGCTCGTTCGCTATATAATATATAAACCTTTCGTGAAAAATTATCTAACTGATGGTGAAAACCGTATCAAAATCCGTTGCGCGGTTTAGGAGGAGTTAGCGGTTAAACAGACAGATACGAAAAGCGACTTCAGTTTATACTATGTATAGAGATAATATGTGCGTTTAAATACTATGATGCGCAAAAGCATGGAATGGCGCATGATTTGCCGCACTAAAAATCGCCATCATGTAAAGCTATACCTTAAAAATATTGTTTTTATTATACACACAGGATGCAGAATGTACGTCATAGTTTTTTTCCATCATTTATGGTTTGTTTTTAGACATTCAACGCATTGCAACTTGTAAATCAGCAGTATTTTAACGGAAGTCTTTGGAAAACATTGACGTCATTACATAATCCCAACTGATGTGAATCCCCATTGAATTTCAATCAATTATTATTGTATGAAATGAAGGACAAGATAATGTACATAAGGTTCTATATAAAATAATCTTTCCACAGTGTGTCATTATAGGTATCACTGAAAATAAAATTGCCAAAAATAATTACATAAAGTTTCTTTACTAAAAAATTCTAAAACATGGTGAGATTCAGTGCACAGTTTTATTTAAAAAGCAGTGTTTCTATTTTACATACATTCTTAATTAATGTTTCCATTAACACTTATATAACTAATGTCTACGGCTAAATCTAAATTTGGACAAAGCAAAAATTTATACATCTAAGATGCCTGAAGAAGTTAACATTGATTAACGAAACGTTGCTAAATTAGAAATTCAATTTTTGTTTTTTCATCGTCCGTATCCCACAACAATTTGGTTATAATTATATAAATATAACTAACTTTCTGATTCGACTTCACCCGGATAGATTTTAGAAATAATCAAGACTATTATAAATTTCTCATTTAATCTGCAGCGTACAATAATTCAGCTTAAAAATTTACTTTATATTTATATTTGATTACGAAGGATAAGGGACGCCCAATTAATGCTACGTACGGGGTGCAATTTTCTTTTCATACGGCCCTGCAGTTACACAATTTATATTGCAGATATTTTGATAGCTATTCTAATCTAACGACAGCACAACACAGTTTCTTTACATAATAAATCTATTGAATATAAATAACAATTGTAATCTCATAAGTTCAACATGTTGAATTCTATAAATACAATTTAACCATAAAAATAGATTAATTAAAAGCAGATAGGTAGGTCTTTATTAATCCTTACAAATTTATGAAAAACAATTCCAAAAATAAATATATCCGCAAATGACAAATACAGGCTACGATGTAACGTGCGTATCAAGCAAGGAGTGGCAAACATTTTGTTTTATCCAAGTGTGCAAGCTTTCACGGCCGACATTGTTCCAAGTCTTCATGGTTTCCGGGCTTGTAGGCCGTGGTCCGGTGGTATTTCTACCTGACGTTTCGTCTACAACTGCGGTACACATTCTCAAAGGCGATGTGGCAGCGATCGAAGTGTCCTCCTTGGCGGCTCACAGGTCAGTGTGTCAGTGACTGGTGTTCTCCCTTCTTTTATGCCTAGTACCAGTGTGTTCTCTGTTCGGTCGTAGTCCGTCTCTCTGTAATCGGTCAACTGCGCAGTGTGTAGAGATGGGGGTGAGTTCTCTACTCGGTCGTATCCCGTCTTTGTACGATTGGTCATTGGTTTTGTATGTCGAAGTGCTGGTGTGACCTGTGAGCCGCCAAGGAGGACACTTCGACCGCTGCCACATCGCTTTTGAGAATGTCTACCGCAGTTGTAGACGAAACGTCAGGTAGAAATACCACCGGACCACGGCCTACAAGCCCGGAAACCATGAAGACTTGAAACATTTTGTTTATATTCGGTTTACAAACTCAACGGAAATAGTAGATTGTATGTCTATAGATACGTAATGGGGCATATTACGGCAAGTGATGACAGTATCTAAAAACGAGCGATAGCGAGTTATTACAGTCACACGAGCCATAATACCATTACGTACGAGACATATATGGTATTTTTTGCTATACCCACTACAAAATACCTACTTTCCATGTCATTTTCAAAAAATTCTGACAGTTCCTTTGCGTCGCCATCTTTCCTTCCAGTGTGCCGCGAAGTTCGTGCAAGTAAGTAATGACAGGCGCACGCAAACTACACAGGCGTATAGAGCGAATAAACAGAAGTTGCTATGGCAACCGTTATTTTCTGCGCTAGTGCAGAAAGTAAACCATTTTCCGCAACACCTGCCTGTTAAATGGGCCATTAATGGCCGCTATACATACCTACATCGAAAGTAGCTATTTGTAGTGGGTATGGCAAAAAATAATAGTTTTACGCGAGAAACAAGACAAACTTTTGAAATGTTGAATGAATGAATTGTGAATTATAGACGCTCGACAACAGAGGTCATTAGCGTCTGTTTTTGAAATGTTAAACAGAGGATATTTTTAACTACGGTTCACAATGACTTGCACTAACATTGGCGTAACTAGAACTTGAAGGTACAGGGGGGATCCAACTATGTTGTTTTTGTTGAGAATACACTGACAAACTTATTTCTAGGATCTATTCCTTCTGAAAGGACGAAGACGGTAACGGTGCTGTTAGCAAAAAATCATCTTGTCTGACGCCGCTGAGAACATTTTTTCAAACAACTCAGCATCCGCTGGACCGATTTCACTCAAAATCTAATCAGATTTAATTTAAATGCTGACAAACAACAGAAAACGCATGACCATAATATTATGTTATTTCGTTTTTTTCAATTTCGAAGGAGGAGAATTTCACAACATAAGAGACGGTCACAAGTCACAACAGACATCAATTCTTGATCCTGTGCAACGGAGGTTTTCCTTCAATCTGCAATCGCATTTTGCTCTAAACTATTTTAGAGTCAATTTTAATCATCACATTTTTTGAGCTGATTCTAATTTTTTCCTTACTCCGGAGATGGAAATAGAAAGGTGTCATAATGGGACAATCCCATTATGCGTAGGTGTTGCAACATAACAAAACCAACTTCGGAGCCTAGCCGGGAACAAGGACAAATACAAAAAGTGGATCCGAGGTGACCCCCTAACGCGGCATTAGCGGCATGACTAGGGAAATAAAAGAAAAAGAAGTTGCAACATGACGTTACGCGATATTGTGTGTGTTTTAAAGACCATCCAACAGCTAAGGTTATTTGGGCCTATCACCAATTCATTTTTTTTTATAATAAATTGAAAATGCAATTGACACGTTTACCAGCTCTCGGGCTAGAACCCAGGAACTGGGGGCTTGTAATAGAGGAACCATAGCAACGCCATGTAAACAACAGCATTGCTACACGCTCGGCTATTCTCAAGCGTTACGCGATATTGCAGCGACGCTCAGAGGTTTTGAAGTTTCACCGACGGCAATCCTATATAATATTTTTGTGTGTGTTTTTAAAGACCACCAACAGCTAAGGTTATTTGGGCCTAGCACCAATTCATATTTTCAATTCATTATTTTATTTCTTAACAAAAAATTGAAAATTCAATTGACACTTTTACCAGCTCTCGGGCTAGAACCCGGGAACTGGGGACTTGCAATAGAGGAACCATAGCAACGCCATGTAAACAACAGCATTGCTACACTATCGGCTATTCTCAAGCCCTATATAATATTTTTGAATAGCTAAATAACAATGTAACAAATAAAAATATTAGTTGTTTCTTTTTTACTGCCATGCTTTAAGAAACAAATTTATCATTCAGTTCGAATTTCCGGAAATATTATAATTATGGTTTCCGGTCTGGTACTAGAACAGGTTTGTTTATCAGACCTGGCTACCGATAGGCGATACATGAGAGATAAGTCACGGGTTTATGTTGCAGCTCCAGCATGACCTACCGCGTGAGCCAACTCAGAAGCACACCACACGACACGTGGTGGGAGCGTCGCATAACAATAATTAATATATCTGTTGGTATTTATAATAAATGTGTAGGTTCATTTTATTGTCTTTAATGTTTAATAATAGTACAAAAGGGAATAAACTATTAGATATCGTGTTATTACTGTTGCTATGTTAATTACTCGCAAAGTATTTAAAATAAATTAAAAAATTCGACTGATAACCAGTCCTATAGTTCCCACCTAGTAAATATTTGCAAAAAATAAACACTCTTTTTTTTTTTTTATTCTTTGACTAGGCCCAAATAACCTTAGCTGTTGGTGGTCTTTAAAACACAATTTAATTTTTATTCTTTGAAAAAAGCATGGCCCTCTTTTTTGTTTGGTGATCTACTGATGGCTAGCTTAATATAGCAAAAATCATGGTTACCTTGATTTACGTACAATTTTTATTTTTTTTAGTAAAATATTTTTTTTCTCGAAAACTATACATTTTAGAGAAAAAAAATATTTACATTTTTTTCATATTATAACATTTAGAATTCATTTATATTTTTTTTTACCTATGTTAATACGTGACATTGAGAACGTTTTTTTGAATATCTCAGGATCCACTGAACCGATTTGATTCAAAATCTAATCAGATCTAAGTTAAAGGCTGATAAACACAATAGAACAATCGGCATGCCCGTATGTTGTTCCGTTCTTAAGATATCGAAGGCGAAAAATTGACCACATACACACATACACACACACACATACACACACACATACACACACACAATACACACACACACACACACACACACATACACACACACACACATACAGACATCAGTCAGAAAATGATCTTAAACGATTGCTAGGGTCTCAAAACGTGAAAATCTGTTAAAATCTCGAAATATTTTTTTCGGACTAAATCCATTACTTCCCTACCATAGTAGAGGTGGGAAGTAAAAATACTATCTCTGAATAATTTCCATGCAGGACGCAACAGTAACTTTATACTTTATAGTAGGTACTCCTTACACAAGAAGGAAGGAATTTTATAATTAATGTACCTGGTGTCATATAACGTCTGACGACGTCTTTCGATTCCCAATTTCCAGTGCAGCTTATTGTCCCACTCTCCATCTTCCATTTCTCGGCTTTTCATATTTTGTAATTCCGGCATTAAGTAATAAATTATAGACGCTCGAACAACTGAAGTCATAAGCGTCTAGAAAGGAAAGTTTTTGTGATATAATTTTATTGCTTATTTTCTTTTTTTAAGACCTCCAATAGCCAAGGTTTTTTGGACCTAACACCAATTCATATTTTTAATTTATTATTTTTCTAATATTAAACTGATTAAATTGATACTTTTACCAATTCTCGGATTAGAACCTGGGAACTGGAAGCTTAGGAGTCATGGAAACTGGAAACGCCGTATATACAACGGTTATTTTATTTGCAGGCCCTAATTTACATGGTTTATCTGTACCTAGTACCAATTCATACAGGGGCGGACTGGACCGGGCAGCTGGGTGGCTCCAGCCATCGAGGCCAACCTTAATGGGGGCCAAATGGGCGACATTATTTCAACAAATATTTTTTCTTTTAATTTATTTTTATTAGGTATCTCAAAAAATATGAAAATGTCATATTATGTTGAAGTAAAAGTCCGGCAACACGTATAATATAAGGCGTCAAAAAATATTGGTCCATTTTTGGAATAATGGGCCAAAAATATTGGTTCATTTTTGAAATAAGGGGCCAAAAATATTGGTCGCCACGGGGGCCATTCTACGCCAGTCCGCCCCTGAATTCATATTTTCAATGTATTATTATTTTTCATAATAAATTGAAAATTCGAAAAACCTGGGGTTTGTAATAGACGTTGAAAACTTCATATAAACAATAGCAGCGCTACGATCTCGACGATTCTCAAGCCCTTAGCCCGATACAATTTTACTACATACCTATTTCTCATGACCGTTTCCTGGTATAGCTTATCACGAAACCTGCTCCGTTATATCAAAAATAGTTTTCTCATTTCTGCACCGACGTTTTATGACGTCGAGATGATAGCGTCACGTTATATAACGCAACTCTGTTTTAAAATACTTATAATAAACCGCCAAATATTATGCGTGGTTTAGATATACCAGGAGGACACCTAGCATGTATCAGAAACATTTGTTTTATTTTTACTGAATATTATAGACGCTAATGACTTCAGCTGTCGAGGATCTAAAATCTAAAATATATTCTAATCTGTACAAGAAAGCGGCCACAAAAGTTTATAAATATTTTTTAATTAGGTAATTTGAATATAATATGATAATTGAGAAATGATAATCAAAATATTCACAAAACTGTATTTTAGTTACAACTTATAGATTCTGGAGGTAAAGTTCAAATAGTCATGTGTCCGAAAACGTTTTATAATAAAAACTAAAAACAAAAACGTAACATTAGGCTAATGCAGAAGCCCTTAACTTTTTTTATAGAAATTTATGTTCGTTTGTCGCGTATAATCTCAGGAACTACTGAACCGATTTGAAAAAGTCTTTCACTGTCTAAAAATTAAAAGCCGACTTCTTCCCGAGTAACATATTGTTACGCCAAGACAAAATAAGGATAAGCAGTGAAGTAAAATGTAAAACAAGTCGGGAATTCCGCACGCCATTTTTGAGCTAAATAAGAGATGTACACTGTACAATTATGTACATCTTTTTTATACCATACATTGTACAGTATAATGAAATAGGTATGAGAAATTTGTTGCTCTTGGTTATTTCGTTGCCAACCCAAAATTTACCCGCGCGAAATTAGACTGAAAACTAGTAACAAATAAATTCAAATCTAAAAGTTTCGTAGTATTGACCATGAATGACCAGTATTGACAAACCAAAAGAGATACAGAACTAGAAGTTTTCTATTGCTTATCACCGTACGTCTTTTTCTCTTTGATTGAAATTATACATCTAGGTATAAATATTTTAGAAAAATAAGTTTAATTTTGTTTGCCCGTTCTCTTTGGAAATCAATTCACAGCGTCAATATATGGAATTCGAATAACGGTCTTTTTGATGTGAAACATCTTATGTCGGGCTGAGAACAGACGCGTGAGAGGAAATATGCAACGAAATATCAATGCAACGAAATGTTCTCCTTCGTTGCTGTTCTCCCCACCACTGCGACACTTATATTGTACTGGATAAATAATTTATAACTTAATTGTTCGGGTATATTAAGTTATACAGATATCAGTAACAAGGGCTGTCTAGACAAGTTCATCCGTAGAGTAGTGGTACGACTCAAGCCTTCTATGCATGGGGACTTGGGTTCGGAAACTCATGGCATCGTACAATTTTTGACGTTTTTTTTCTAAATTCTACATGATATTTATTTCTAAAATTTTTTATTTTTGTTATATTCTTTCTTTGACAATAATTAAGTATAATTTTTTGAAATTTCATGACACCAAAGATTATTTTTTTTGTTTTTTTTAAAAAAACGAAAATTTGGGTAAATTAGGGTATTTAGGGTAAATTAGAGTAAATTAGGGCAAATTAGAGTAAATTAGGGTAAATTGGGGTAACTTAAGGCAACGGGGGCTAAATAAGAGTAAATTAGGGTATTTAGGGAAAACTAGGAAATTCAAGAAATTAGGGTATACTAGGGTAAATTTGGGTAAACGAGAGAAAATTAGGGTAAATTGTGTTAAATTGTAAATTATTATCTTTCGAACTACTGAACCGATTCTAAAAATTCTTTCACTTATTATCTTCGCAGGGGAAGAATGTCTCGCGACGTTGTAATAAATCATAAATTATTATATCTGGAACTATTGAACCGATTTAAAAAATTCTTTTACTAATAGAAAGCTACACTATCCCTAAGTGATACAGGCTAGATTTTATTTTGATAAATTTGTCAAGTTCAATAAATAAAAGATTCAAGCTATAAAAATGTTTCACATCTGCCAGGCGTCCCGCGACGGCTCACATTTTTTTTATACTGTTGTGTGCCCTGCAGTTGATTTTTTTAAAATTCATAACAATTTTAAAGAACCACTGGTTCAAAAATAATTCTGATAAGTCATCTTAAGCGCGATAACCCCGCGACGGCAGTGAAAAAAACACATGGATCATGTTTTTACGATAACAATAAATGTCTCAATAAAACAAAATACGATACTATTTTTAGAATTTGTATTTTTAATAAGTGTTTGTTTTTAAAAACATATCTTTTGAGTTTGCATTATGCATAATTTATAAGTGAAATATTGTTGAAACAATTACTTAAAGGTCAAAGTATGTATAAATCTTTTTGAAACTTGAACTTTAGAGGTGATTTCTCGTCTTTCGTGTTTATAACAAAATAGCATATAATATTATATTATTATGTCTTCCATTTGGATTTGAGTGGTGCAGGGTACAAGCAACGAGGGGCATGCGATTTTTCCTGTTTTTCATGTTGATAGAATGAAACAGAATGGAAATTTTTATGTTCTGTAAGATGTTTCTATCGACCATAGGAGTGAAGTAAATCTTGTCATGGCGAAAAAAAATCAAATTCGAGATTTCGACGAATTTAGGCGTTTCATAACGTCCTTAGTCCGTATGTGCAGAGGTCTAGCTGACACACCGTTCAACGGATCGAAACCAAAGTTTAACTTAATAGACTAAGAGCTGGAGCCGAGTTTGCGTCGTCATCCGTAATATGGACAAACGTTGCGGTAATATTATGTTCCAATGCAAACGGACATTACGTTTCTGCGCTAGCGGACAGCCCAGTGGATACGGGGGGTAGATATAAAGGGTGAAAGTAGCGTTTTTTTTAATCAACGTTATTGAGATAGCATTTGAAAATTTACAGAATGAAAGACCACGATATACTGAAACGAATATCCGAGGGGTGGACAGCTAAGTGGATACAAAGTAAATGGCGGACAGCAGTGAAGTTACCCAAAATGAATGTAAAAAACGTCATCTATTGGTGTACATACATAGAAAATAGGCATCAAATTGAGAACATCTTCCTTTTTTGAAGTCGGTTAAAAATAGAAAATTGCGATTTTCTTAAAAACGGAAATAGTTCAAAAATCGATATGTCATTTAATGGTCACCATTCATTTGGGCTTGAGAATGGCCGAGCGTTTAGCAATGCTGTTGTTTACATGGCGTTGCTATATGGTTCCTCTATTACAAGTCCCCAGTTCCCGGGTTCTAGCCCGAGAGCTGGTAAAAGTGTCAATTGGATTTTCAATTTATTATTAAAAAAAATAATGAATTGAAAATATGAATTGATGCTAGGCCCAAATAACCTTAGCTGTTGGTGGTCTTTAAAACACGCACACAGACACCATTCATTTGTCTTGGACAAATCCAGAAAGGGTTGTTTACTGATGAACTAAAATTCGCGGTCCATGCAGTTCAGCCAGGAAGTTAGGGCAATTAAAATAAAATACACAAATTAGCTTAGAACTAGTTTACAGACCTTTATTATAATATACCTAATGATATATTCTAATATAAATTAAGCAAATGATTATAATAAAAGTTTGAAGCAATAAACATGTATAACTTATATTTTTTCGTAAAATATTTAAGACGAACATACACGAAGCGAAAAAATATTCGAACTATTTCAATTATTCATTCATCTCTGAAATTCAAAAAATAATATAAATTTTAAGTTAAAAATGTAGAATATAAATTATTCATGCTACAAAAATTTAACAAATTCCATAATTACTTTTTCGTTTCTGCAAACACATCTGTAACTCCCAATGGAGACGTCGACACGCGTCTAGATGATCTTCTGGACCCCGCAATAGAAACTTTTTCATCCATTTGTTCATCATCCAATTCTGTTACTGCAAATAAGTCAGTATTAATATTTAAAAACACTATCACGGACTGAAGAAGACATTATCGATTTAGGATAATTGAATATTTAGTGTATTCTACTATTATCTATACCTAAGGCGTGTTTGTATTATGCAAATTTATTGAATAAAATCTCCAAAACCACGAGGAACTATCGACTATGCTGGGCGCAACCGATTAATACCAGGTGAATGCGAAAAACTCCTCTCAGATGTGCGTCATACTTACTACACTACAAATTTTGAGTGTTTTAACCCTAACCCATTTTGTCTAACAACTACGTCTTTCCCGGCGGTATATAGAGGGTAAAATGATCACTGACGTAACTAGGTGGGGGCCAAGGGGGCCAGGCCCCCCCTGGAAGCTGACGCCCCCCCTAGAATAATTACGGCACGTAGCTCAGAGACCAGAGTGCTGACGTAAGAATAAAGAAAGTCGACTTAAAATTATTACAAACTATTGAAAGTAATAAGAATAACAAACATAAAATTATATAATTATAGACAGTAGACAATCAGGGTGGCGGAAGGGCCGGGTGGCCGCCCGGGGTGCTGACAGTTTGGGAGTACCAAAACTTGAGTCAAGCGCCATATTCTGTAATTTTGTATTTTCGTCTAATATACTTAAAAAATAGCCACTCAAAATAAAAACTTCACAAGACAAGCAACTTTTATTGTTTTTTTTTAAATATGGCATTTAATAACAATTAAATTACCTATTGACAATAAAAGATCTCATAATAGTGATTTTCAGTTCTCAGATTGAAAGGGTCATGCCCCCCCTGGAAAAAATCCCTAGTTACGCCAATGAAAATGATGCGTTATAAAAAATGTGTGACGCGAATTACCATAGTTATGCCATAGTTTGTTTGTGTTTGTATCATGTCATGTTAATATTTTTTGACAGATGTGACATCATAAAACTATAAAAGTAGTCCTACGTCTTCTGTTGCGGCACAATCGTAATTACTATGCCCCTTGTTACTTTCCCCTTATAAGCTCTTTAATTTTTATTGTGGAAATTTTCAAAACAGAGATTTTGAAGTACTCATAGCACCAATAAGTATATAGTACCTATCTATCGTCGATGATACTGCAAAAGTCAAAACTGTTAAACGTCACTCTAAAACACCGCATTTTACACAGCGCAAACAAATAATATTCGAGTGAACTCCATGCGCGCGGTATTCGGTATTCGCTACGGAATCTCAGTTTTGCAACCTCAAGCAGTTCCGTCTTTACTATAAGGGCACGTGGGCCACTAGTACAGGGCCCCCGGCCTGATGGGGGCCCCGAAATGCCGAGACACAGTGCCTATGCATTTTTTAACTTCCCATTGGAAGTTATTGTAATGGGTCCGAAAATCGAAATCAAAAAGGAAAAAAAATTTTTGTTTCAAGGTCACTACACTATTTTTACACTAATTTTAGAAAGATGTGTGTGTGTGTGTGTGTGTGTACGTACGTACGTACGTATGTACGTACGTACGTATGTATGTGTCCATTTCTTTCTAAGACGAAATCTCGAGAATGAAACATGATATCGACTACGTTAATGTGCCAATCGACGCGTATTAACGTAAATATGATCTGAAAGAAATTTTTTTAAAATCGGTTCAGCCGTTCTTTTTTCTTAACCAAATAACCTCCAAAAAAGTAGATTTTACACAATATCTCGCGAATAAAAAATTATATTGACTTCGTAAGGGTGTCAATTGAGGCGTGTTAACGTCATTTTGATCCGACATAAATTTTATAAAAATCGGTTCAGCCGTTTTTTTTTTTTTTTTTTTAATTATTGTTAAAAATAAATAATAATTATGTTTTAATGATTAAAATGATTACTTTTCTGTGTAATATCTAATTTAATTATTATTATTAAATATTTATCAAACTGGGAAGTTCGTCGTGTGGACCTCAAGGGTCGCACTTTAGTCCTAACAAACGACCCACCTCACGGCTTGTTTTAATTTAATTTGGTGATCAATTTAAATCAATTTAAAAAAAACACATTGGCACATTATATTTGATTTGTATAAAGCTAACCATATAATAACCAATAAAGTCACTAAACAAAAGCACATTCTGATGTTTTCATTCAGGTTTTTTTTGGATTTCTAAAAGAACCCCCAAACTTTGTGTGCCCAAGGGTCCCTGCTTGGCCTAAGACGGCCCTGACCTCAAGCAGTTACGCGGTATTGCAGAATGACGTTACGCGGTATTACAGAGTGATATTCAGCAATTTTACAGTATCACCGACGCTGTATTTAATTTAATTCAACCTTTGATAACCGGCGGTGCCGGCGAAACTTGCGCAGCTTTGGAGCTTTTCTTTCCCCTTTTCCTCGCCATTTTTCTTGCCAGTTTACGAGCCTTGTACGCCCTATATCCGGCTTGAATTATTCTCGCTGAATGTGCTCTCAGAATCATCTGACATTTCTTCTCGTTAATTATTCTTTCTTCCTCGTCTCTTTCAGCCATTAAAGCATCGTATATTATTTTTTGTTCTTCGAAACTTTTTTTCAGATCTTCATATTCAATCACTTCCCTTTCGTACGCTAGACAAAAGCCAATTTTTTTCAAATATAAATCAAACGCTAATAATTGATTTTATTAAACACATGCATGCTTTTAGTGTTTTTTCGTGTCTGTAAAGTGGATCTTAAATGGTCGTTTATCGACTGGTGACATGATCCATTGTGAAACGCTTTTCGATGCTAAATGAAAAACACTTGAAAAACGCGTTACATAATGAACCATTATGCAAATTTTTTCGATGCTATATTCAAATATGCATATGGTAAGTACTATGATAATTAAGTATAAATAAATTTTGTAGGATCAAGGCGAATATTTTTAGAATGAGATATACTGCTGTCAGTGAATCTACGGTGTTTGATATTAATTCAGTAAAGCTCTAAAACCATACATGTATTGAATAAAGTATAGTGTGCAACGCGTATGCTAAATCTTTATGCGTCAGGCGCGATGTTTTCAGCACTTGTATGCGACTCGCAAATACGCACCCGCCAAGGCTGGTGCGCGCTCATCTACTACTCGTGCTGAGAACATCACATAAAGGTGTATGTATTTAACATACTAGTTGCGCAATATATTATTAAGGTATAGGATTTAAACCATTTTATATTAATTAAATTTTATTTCAAATACCTAGAAGTTAAAACATTGCTTGTTATAACCAATAACCATGAACCATTTTGATCGGATAACATTTTTCGAAACTTTAACTTGATAACAAAGCTTGACGCTCGTTAAGGTAAACATTTTTTTTCCAAAACACCAACACAAAACGTAAAATAACTCGGTACACGCAACAGCTGCGGCTCTACGATTCTCTCAACACCCAATACAATTATTATTATTGTAGATTATAGACGCGTCGACAACTCAGGTCATTAGCGTCTTCAACACAACAATTTTCATTTGTGTATTAGAATCTGCCAGCCGGCATACACAAACCAACTGGTATGAGCTCGGGCTCCTGGGAACGCCAATTCCCAAAGAACATTGGAATGCAATTGCGAGAACAGCTACATTCCAATGTTCCCCCTGGGGGAACCCATTACAAGGTTCTTGGCTTGTGAAGTAGGTACCTACTCAATTATATTTTCAATTTTAAAGTCTTTTTTCGAAAATGGAAAGTTTTCCCTCTCAGTTTTACCACATTATGCAAGTTCATTCCCTGTAGCAGAGCGCTCTTTAATCCGAAAATTCAATTATTCCGAATTTTTCTTGCAAAGTGAAATTAGGATTAATGCGACTATTATAGTATATTTTCCTGTAGGTTCAAGGCCGTAGTTAAAGAGGGTATAGAGAACTTAAATATATATGCCGACCTTTGTAATTTTTATATTTTGAGTCCTACTTTAAATTTCTGATGTCCTACCTAAAATTTAAGTCTAGCTACGGCCCTACGTTTGTTCATAGCAAAAAAACCATCTATTTTTAATAATGTACCTTTGAACGAAAGTCATATAAGTACCTACCTACTAAAAATTGACATTTTTGAAACATATAAACATATTAAATAGGAAAAACATAATAACGTTAAATATATTTGGCACTAAAAAATAAATACAAAAAAAAAACATTACTTTTACAGAAATGCTTAATTTTTATTTTTTGCCTTTCTTCCCTTTTTTCTTTTTCGGTTTCGCAATTTTTTTCCTAAACCAGCGTTGAATTGCTCTTGCCGAACGGAATAACAAAAAGTCATGAACTCTCTTCTCGTGCAGAATCCTTTCTTCTTCTTCTTTTTCGGCCATTAATATATCGTACTCTATTGTTTGTTCATCAAAACGTTCTTTTAAATCGTTATATTCGGCTAATTCTTCTTCATATGCTTTACAAAAAATCTTTATATTGGTATCGAAAATAAACAAAAATTAAATAAAACCTTATTGTTGTGGAAAGAAATGCCAAGATTTAGTACGCGTTTTCACCGTAATTTAGAAACTAGCGTAGGTACTAAATATGCCGCCGGTGCAACAATCAAATTTATAAAATAATTTTGTACCTACTTTTTCTTTTCCTTAATGGAATCGGTATTTTTTTATACGTATACGGTAAATGTGGAAAGCTCTAAAAAAATCGTTTTTTTTTTGTCAGGATGATGAATCATCCTATCACAATATAATCGGCGAATGTGCTGCCTTACCTGGTGGCCCACAGACACAAAACTTTTGATATACCCACATTTGGGAACAAATGATTTGGAGGTAGAGACCCTGAAAAGACTGATTGCTTTCTATGAAGGCTCAAGACTGTTCGGAAACATACCCTATAATAATAACAAGTCACGAGATGATGCACAAGCTCTTCAGACTTTAACCTTTAGGAGCAAGGTATTTGTATACCAAGAGATTCATCAGGTCTATACAGACCCGCCACTAGCCGTCTATGCGTCCGCCTGCAATCTTGAATTTGTCGCCCCTTGTATATATGTACCCTAATTCCCCCTTTTAATTTTTTCTATAGACATATTTTAATTTATCATTAATAAAGGGTCGATGTTAACGTGATTGTGACATGTGCCGCCCGCGTGCACAGCACGCCCGCTTATGACAACCCTGAGTCTACCACGAATGGGCTGGGAGTATTCGGAACCTAGTTAGTTGTCAGGGTCCAGGGGGACACAATGGACCCTTGTAGGTCTGAGTGCAGCTGGTGATTTTTCCTGCCCTTAAATGATATATTTTTCTATCGCTGATTTATCTGAACCGTAATAAAAGCTACAAATAAATAAACATGTACCTGCTGTAAATTTTTCGAGTTCACTGTGTCGTTGACCGACATCGGTGTCATATTTATCAAGCCAACTTTTCAGTCTAGTTTCAACCTTTAAGCGTTTGGCTCGCAAGCCCTTCTCAAAGGCTAAATGTTGTTCGAGCGTTGTGTGGTAATGAGCTGCTTTCGCCTTTTGTTCAGCTGCCATCTCAGTCTGCTTCATTTCGCTGTTGTGCCATTCCAATGCCATTGCTCGTTCGGAATCGTTGACTTTTTTATGAATCTCATCACGACATTTCTCGCGCAAATTTTCAATGTTACATGAATATTCTTCGATTTGTTTGTTCTTTATTTCGAGTTCTTGCGTTATTTTAGATCTTTGATGTCTCAATCTGTCGAGTGTCGCTGAAGAATAATTTCAACAAAATATCAAATTTATTCAAATAATACGATTACATTAAAGAAATAATCATACTTTTAATTTTTTCTTTAGCCCATTCGTTATTTTCCCATGTTTCTCTTATATGCCGTTCGTAGCCTCGTTCAGAAAACGCTCCTCTTTTTAGCTTGTCAATAGCGGTGGCGCGCAGCCCAATAAAACAATTGATAAACGACTGCGCCACGCCGCTAACGTCAGTTTCTGGATTTGGTAGTAATTTTAAAGCTGGCACGTGTCTGATGACCGTCTCTATAGCTTCTGATAAATGAAAATCGAATTTGACATCTCTTACAGATTCCTTTAAAAAAATCATATTATAGGTAGGTAACGATTAAAGACCCTATGTGCACTCCTCGTAAAATTTTAAACTTTAACTTTTTCCTATTTCATAATTACGCTATCACCTTTAAAATATCACCATATTAGTGAAACATTTTTTTTATTTTCTTAGCCATTTTTTAATAATCTAGATTCTAGGCTGATAACACGGGCGCCGGTTTTAGGACGTGAAAACTCATACATACAAAAATTAAAAGCGTAATCCTTGAGCTGCAAAATCATTACCTATTTCAAATTATCAACTTTTATACCTACCTTATTTATCATAGAGGGCGGACATGCACTTCTTGTAGCCAACGTCTGACTTTGCATTCTTTCTTCGCTCAATTTATTTTCTGGAGAATACTTTTTACAAATATTTAATACATAACGCAAATCTTGTGGACTTAGATATGGTTGCATAAGATATCCATCGTTGGCAATCAGTTTTGGCATACGGACCTGCAATTAATAGTTTAACACAAAATTTATTTCATCATTTTTTCCACTATATACCTACGTACCTACCTATTTTATTTTTCAGACTCTAAATGATAATAGTGATAGTTTCTCGAAAAACCTACCCCCTTTCTGAAATTAAGAATTGGGTATTTTACCCTTTTCAAGATATTTAAGAATATCGAATATTCGCCAATCGCCGAAGACGTATCTCTTAGATTTTAACAAAGAATATTCATATTTTATGTTTCTAACTCAGGTGATTTCGAAATACCATTTGAGAATCCTAATAACGCCCTGATTTACACCCATCGAGTTAAGAATTTATGAAATTTTCCCGTTTATTTAGGAACACTACCTATATACGTACTTATGTAACTTATGCCTAATTTCAACGCCCCAGTTGAGTTCATATAGAAGTTGGTTTTCTTTTCCAAACAAACATACAAATGTTCATCTTTATATGTTATTATAATAAATTAAATAAATAAATCACCTTTAAAACTTACCACAAATTCCAAACGCCTTATTGTACGATCAAGTACATTCAATATTCGCTCTTGTTCAATACTAAGTTCAAATTCCACATTCGGATCTTCTTCCTGTTGAAAAGTTGTTTGGCTACTTGTATTTGATTTAACATTTGACATAGCAATGTCTTCAAAGACCGAAGTTGTCTGTGATAAATTATCATTTTCTTCACTCATTTTGTTGTTTTTTTTAAATTAAATTTCAATTTGTAATACGAATTTATAATTATTAATAAAACGCCAACGCGAAAAAATCTCTGATTGTTTTGTTTACTAGGTACGTTGTCAAAATATACACCATAGAAACGGAGTTTGTTTATTGGAATCTAGGCATTAGGGTGGTGTTTATTTTATATGTAATTCGAACCCATGACAGTTTGATTCACGCTAACCATTACACCAAGCTGTCCTCCACATTGTCAATGGATCGTACTGAATTGAATTGAGAATTGTGTTTTAAAGACCACCAACAGCTAAGGTTATTTGGGCCACCAATTCATATTTTCAATTCATTATTATTTTTTTTTTTTTTAATAATAAATTGAAAATCCAATTGACACTTTTACCAGCTCTCGGGCTAGAACCCGAGAACTGGGGACTTGTAATAGAGGAACCGTAGCAACGCCATGTAAACAACAGCGCCGCTACACTCTCGGCTATTCTCAAGCCCGGATCGTACTGCGTACATGGTAGGAGCGATTTACCTTCTCAATATGAAATCGGAGATATTTTCCAAAAAATATATAAGGCTGTAGGCGAGTTGTTTTTTAAATTCCCTACTTCCCCGCGACTTCGCCCTCGATTTAACACAAAACGGGATTCTACTGCATCCCTGATATCTAAATCTAGCATATTGATTTCTACCAGCTACCTTAAATTTTAAGTTAGAGTTTAGACAGTTAATAAGACCGAGAGCTAGTGACAATTTTTTAGTGTTATTTATTCAAGGCCTTATTTTTGTGAAGATGTTGAGACTTAAGGGAGGCATTTTAAAGTGCCCTGAGTAAGAGATTTTGATAGTATGGGAGAGATGCAGATCGCCCCCAACGTGTAACAAAAAAAAATGATCACAATTATTATTGCTCCAAGGCTGAAATTGTTTGTATAGCTTGTCGGTGACCCAATAATGTCATTATAATATTTGCAGATCGATTGGTCAGTATTAAAGGGCTGGAAGATCACCCTAAACGTGTCATGTACCCGACGAAATTTATATTATTAGTTCAAGGTTCAAATTTTAATATGTTGTTACGGCGACTGTTTTAAGCATACATTTCAATTTGCAGAACAAAATGTCGGTATTAACCCTTTCTTAGAGGGAAGCTTGCTCGCCTAGGTGTTTATATCGCTCTGCAAGGGGGTTAATACCGACATTTAGTTCTGCAAATTGAAATACATATATGCATAAAACAGTCTCCATAACAACATATTAAAATTTGAACCTTGAACTAATAATATAAATTTCGTCGGGTACATGACCACCCCTTTAATACTGACCAATCGATCTGCAAATATTATAATGGCATTATTGGGTCACCGACAAGCTATACAAACAATTTCAGCCTTGAAGCAATAATAATTGTGACCATTTTTTTTGTTGCATGTTAGGGGCGATCTGCATTCCTCCCATACCGCAATCTAGCAAAATCCCTTACTCAAGGCACTTTAATATGCCTCCTTCAACATCTTCACAAAAATGAGGCCTTGAATAAAACACCAAAAAATTGTCACTAGCCCCTCGGTCAATAATAATTTTATCAAAATTGAAGGGTAGTTCTCGAATTATAAACAAGCCAGACAATTTTCTTCGAAAATGTGATATCTCTACTTGACATCAAATTTTAAAGAGCAAAGCCTATCCGTAAAAGGATTTGTGAACATTCGAAAATTGCAGACAAATATTCCTCAGCATTTTTATATGCATACGGTATACCTAGATTTAAAACTTTCGGGATAAATCAAAATTCAAATTTAAGTTCAAGCTGTTGTAAGTATTTATCTAATAGCAACACTTATCGAAGGCACTGTACTTACCTGAAAGTTGTAAAACTGCTCCATTGTTGCATTTTTGTACGATTTAGCTATACCTATTTAATAGTCAAGTTCTAAAATTTAAAACAGTGAGTCATGCACTTATAATTCAATATTTATATAAGCGGGACAATTTTTATGCATGGGACGCGTATGCTTACTGTTTGATTGCTTTTTCGCTCCATTGTTACGAACTATGCAACTCATTATTTTAAATTCTGTAACTTGCTTCCACTGTATTTACCAGCGCCAACAGAATTGTCAAAGAAAACACTGACTTGAACTTGAAATGTAAAATAATAAAAACTGATTATTCTCTCTTCAAGCTTATAGTTAAGGTCATAAGTGTTTAACTAAATCTGAGTAACATATAAAATAATAGTCTGTAATGTATGCATTAATGAAACGAGATTAATGGTTTATTGTGAACTAATATTTACAATCAGCTGCTGGCATATTTTATAGTTCAACTTTAAGTAATAATTATTAACAAGTATTCTTCAGTAGGTTTCTTAAAAATGGCTATACTATTCTTTTTGTTAATTATTTTATTCTGAAATGAAGAAATTTACATATTCTAGTTTGAAAGATACACTTTTCCGATTTATTACAAAAAAAAAAACAGTTTTTATGTCACAGCGCTTCTAACACTATTTAGAAAACAAATTTTCTACATTGTGGATTCAATAATCAATATCACCAATCTATTGAAATTATACTTTAATTCAAGATTCTGTAAGTCTGATTGCCGTACTACTGGCAATTACGGACAAATGCACTGCTGTTCATGAAAGTTGATACGCATAACATATTTTACAAAAAATAACGATTCAATATCGAATCTTATACACAGACTCTTATTAATATTTATGCTTTTCTTTGATGTTTTTAACTTCCCACTGGAAGTTATTGTAATGGGTCCGAAAATCGAAATCAAAAAGGAAAAAAAATTTTTATGTTTCAAGGTCACTACACTATTTTTACACTACTTTTAGAAAGATGTCTGTGTGTGTGTGTGTGTGTGTGTGTGTGTGTACGTACGTACGTACGTACGTATGTGTACATTTCTTTCAAAGACGAAATCTCGAGAACGAAAAATGATATCGACTATGTTAGGGTGCCAATCGACGCGTATTAACGTAAATATGATCTGAAAGAAATTTTTTCAAAATCGGTTCAGCCGTTCTTTTTTCTTAACCAAATAACCTCCAAAAAAGTAGATTTTACACAATATCTCGCGAATAAAAAATTATATCGACTTCGTAAGGGTGTCAATCGAGGCGTGTTAACGTCATTTTGATCCGACATAAATTTTATAAAAATCGGTTCAGCCGTTTTTTTTTTTTTTTTTTTTTTTTTTTAATTATTGATGTTTTAATGATTGAAATGATTACTTTTCTGTGTAATATCTAATTTAATTATTATTATTAAATATTTATCAAACTGGGAAGTTCGTCGTGTGGACCTCAAGGGTCGCACTTTAGTCCTAATAAACGACCCACCTCACGGCTTGTTCTGTACTGTATTTGAAAATAATTAATATTTTCTAGTCTGTTCTCTCCAAGACATATTTCAATTCAAGTTAGTTTTCCTAAAATCGAACAATCTTTGTACAAAATAAATATATAAATCAATATAATATTGACGAATTATTTAATGATTAAAAATAGGTTCATAATCAGTGGTTTCATAAAATGAGAACTGTTTCTTATGTGGTTCTTTTTTATGAAACAAATGGGAAACATAGGTGCTTTGATTTTTAATTTAAATTAAATTTTCAGTTAAACTATGCGATCGATTCTGTACCGGTTTTTTTTTTAACTGTTTATTCCAAACTACAAAGTTTCTTTCATCTCGCAAAAAATTGAAAAAATTAATAAATAAAAACAATTGGCGATGAGAAGATTCGCATCAGCGCCTCTATCAGCCGGTTGCGGAACTGATGCGACAGATAGCAGAGCATATTTGTTCTGCGGTTAGGTGTCAAACACAAAAGGTGTCAAACACAAAATTAATTAATATTTCACCAGTACAAAACTAATGCATAAAAAATTACCTATATGACACACGACTACAGACTAGTCTGTGTTCGCCACTCGCCAGTTCCGCGTCAGCCGATAGAAGAGCTCTTTATCAACTGACGTAAAAGAAAGTTGCAACAATATTAATAAACTTTATCGTAAAAGATATGTTGTGATAATATTATTTTAATAATTTAAAGTAAAAAACTATTCAAGAACAACGACTCTTCCAATAAATTCTTTGAATTCCCTAAGATTAAAATTTGGCTACAGCTCTGCATGTTTTGAATTTGCAGTATTGTAGCTAGGGTCATCGGGCAAGTTTCTGGTTTTACGAATAAAACAATCATATTCATATCGCTGATTACGCCTTCCGGGGTTTGCGCATTGGCCAGGCTGAAGGCTCTAGCTACAGTGCTGTGAATTTGTTACGGCGAGATAAGTGTTACAAACTGCGACTTTATAATTTACACAATCAAGATATGTATTATGTATGTAATATATTTTCGAATTATACATACAATAAAATAAAAGTGTAAAAAAGAAAAGGATAAATTGCTCAATAAGACTAATGTGCCATGTTTTGTATGATGATGTAAAGGAGATGTTTATTGTAATGAAATAATCAGCCATAGAAAAATTAATGTCTCAACTCAGTTCTAAATTTACAGGCGTCCATGGTAAGTTTAGTCGTCGAGTTAGGTATTCAAGCAAATCAGATGAACTTTTTATGGTTATTAAAATATAAAATTAATAGAAAAACGTGCATATGCAGACCGAATCTGCAATAATGTCTTTTCTGTACAAGATATAAAAGAAAACTCTAGACTATTGTGAATAAATCGGAAAACGTAACTTTAAAACTAAGCTATTTTAAAAAAATAGTTAACAGAAAAATGTTTATACCTATAAAAAATCTCAAGCAAAAATACGTAAAAATATATAAATAATGAAAATCAAGGACTGTTCAACAACTTATATATAAAAATGAAGTTTAATTATTTTAAAATTAAGAAAAATCGCAGGATAGTGGACAAAATATTTGATTTATTAAATGTACATTTAATAAATCAAATATTTTGTCCACTATTCTGCGATTTTTCTTAATTTTATTATAATCACGATGGACACGATTTCTAATATAAATTTTAATTATATTTTTTATGCTTGAAATATATCAAATATTTCAACTATTTAAACAATTTCACAATTTGTTCAACAATAATTTTTTTTATTCTTTTCTTTGTAACAGATAATGGGTCTTTTATAATATATTGACCATAACAAAACAATAATAAAATTTCTGAATATAACTAGAGTAATAATATGTTTGTATGCAAATGAGATATATGTTCGTTAGGACATGCCTAAAAAAAAAGACGAAGTAACAAAACTACAGTGAATAGTTGACATCTTACTTTTTTTTACTATGGCTCGATATAAAATCTTCAGTTTATGAACGTAATTCGTTCCTCAAAATTCATAAATCAGAAATTTTATTTTTCATTATTTAGATGGGAAACAATGCTAATTTTTCTTTAATCGTAAAACGAAAAATAAGGATAAAAATCCCTGTCGGAGATCTGAAAATTCTTAAATTAAGCGTTTGCAAACCAAGGTATGGGCGTCATAAATATAGTTTTAATCCTGATTATTAATAAGTTCTAATATTACAATTTAATATTTTCGTCTCACTTCCTTAAATAACTTGCACTGATATAGTTAATATACGATCGAGGATTATGTAATGTGGCACATTCTAGTTTTGTAACAGAATATTTATTGATAACTAAACAATGATAAAAGATTAAACTATCATATATTTACAACATAATTTACAGTGTTGTCAATTTGCCTGCATGATGTGTTTGCATTATCGTTACCTTCATTTATCATACGAGAATTGAAGTAGTGTGATTTAAACAATTACCTATCTACAACTACGTTTGTCTAATTTACAAACCCAGTTGTTTTTATCAAAATATTTGATATATTTCAAACTGACAGTGTTTGCTGTATTTATCCGAATTTTGTTTTCAAATAAAAAACAATCGATTCATGAAGCAAATTAGTCAAACTTATGTATGTTGGCCGCCTTTGGTTTCACCAAAATGTGGTCAAGTCTGACAGATTGCCAACTTATAATCATGTATCCAAAAGCAATTTGTTTGGTTCCATGTAAAAGCGGCCAAATGCAGGTGGCCAAATTACTGGTGACCAACTAAACAGATTTTACTGTAATATTTGAAGTTTTTTTTATAAATCGAACTTCTATCCTTCAATTGTTTTTTATTGAAACACAAAACTCAGTATCAGGAAAAATATATTAAACATCTGCAACTGTTCACATTTCTTAAAATATTCTAAGCCAATGAGTTTGTATCGTAATGCATTATACAATTAAAAAAAATGTCACTATAAAATTTCACATCACTAATATTAATATATTACAACTTGACACTTAACACCGTTCTTCCGCGGCCCTCTCTTCAGCCCTCGCTTTCATTCGTGTGATGAACGCGGCTCCTTTATGTTTCCTGAAGTTCTCGTATGGATCGTTAACGCTTAGTCCTACACCTTTGTACATATCCTGTCGATCTCGCACTTCTCCCCCTGAAATAGGAGCCTCAATACCTTGACCCTTAGCCCCTAAACCTGTTCCACCCCATCCCATTTTACGCAGCATTTGATGCCCCTTGTTTGATTCGTCTAATTCTCTTTCTACCCTTTGTACTGGCCTATAATGAACAAAACTTGAATAATAAGAGCATGATATCACAGTTTTTAAAATAAGTAATTAGGAAGAACTTCCGTTTCCATTTGAATTTACATTATTATATTAAAAATTTTCAAACTGACAGATGATGAAATAAAAATTCAATAACAAGGTGACATGGTCACCTCTATAGGTAGAGAATTTGTTACTCGATGTATTCCTTTTCTGATAAATATATTATTATGTTAATAAGTAATACAAAAACGTTATTTCAAAAAATCAAAACGATTTCAATAATATAAATTCAAATTTACAGTTTACAACTTATTGAAGAAGGTTATTCGCGCACTATGCAGTGAGTCAAAATAAAATCTAATTTTTTTTGCACTAAAATAAAAAAATGTTAACCTGTAAATTAATAACTTAAATTTAGATGTTACTTAAGACCACTTATAAACGAATTTACTTAATTATTTATTTATTAACAAGAAAAAGTAGATGTCATTTGACTTTATTTGCAAGGGTAAATTCGATTCTGTGATCAGATCGATCCGAGCGCAGGATAGACATAGATAGCATATAATCTAAATTCGAACGCATTAGAGCATTTGGATCGATCTGAGCGTAAAACTGAATATACCCTAAGATGGCTGACAAATGACAGCTATTTTAATGAATTTTCAATTATTTATATTAAAATATCTTCAAACTTACACGGTAGAATACTTTTTTTATAATTTTTACATAATCTACGAGAATCGATTAATATAAACTTCAGTTTTCTAGATTTTAATTTTTAGCAGTTCTGGTTGAATTATATGAAAAATGTGCATTTAAAATGAGATTGCCTATTGTCTACATGTTAAATATTCAGTTTTTAAACATTAATTACGCAAAAACTGCACGTCAGATCTTACTCAAAAAAATTAAATTATATGTATTTAATATCGATTATAAAATTCACCTCGTTATCTTTACTTTGCTTTAATGCGCGAACAACCTTAAAACAAATGATTTAAATAACAAATCAATTCGAAGACAGCTAACAGCTAGGTAACTGATTGTAAGCAGCAGAACTGTTAAAAATTTCGCCTTTTCGAAAAAAAATTGTGTTTTAAAGACCACCAACAGTTAAGGTTATTTGGGCCTAGCACCAATTCATATTTTCAATTCATTATTTTTTTTTTAATAATAAATTGAAAATCCAATTGACACTTTTACCAGCTCTCGGGCTAGAACCCGGGAACTTGTAATAGAGGAACCATAGCAAAGCCATGTAAACAACAGCACTGCTACACGCTCGGCTATTCTCAAGCCTTTCGCCTTTTCGAAAAAGACAGTTTAACATTATACAATAGTCAATCTATGTTTCTAGAAGCCAAACAGTTGTATTTTGAAAGTTTTACTAATAACAGTGCCAGCCGCTCTCTTTTCAACATGTACCTATTTGCAAGTCTCCTAAAAATGACGATTATTTCTAATCAAAAAAAAATTGTAAAATAACGGAAAAAATTACGAGATCTTACATGAACATCGGTCTCGGCGGAGAAATGGACCGCTCTCTTTCTCTTCTAGGTGGCGACCTTGAACGAGACCTAGATCTGGACCTAGATCTTGTTTTTCTTCTTCTGGAACGATCCCGTCGTCTTCTTCTATCTCGCACGGGACTTCGCGGTGATGGTGATTTTGAACTATACCTTCTTTTGTTAGAATCTAGTCCTTTATCGAACTTTTTCAGTGAAAGTGGACCAGGACTTTTTGATTTTTCTCGAAGTCCGGCAGCTATTTGCTCTTCTTTTTGTTTCTTAGCCATATTTTTAGCTTTATAATATTCATAAAGTCCTAGTTTTTCCCAACCCTCGCTATAAACACATAATTTAATATATATCTTTTCCATTTTCAAATTTGTAATTTTTAGTGTACTTTAAAATTTTTCTATTTAATAATATTTACACAAAATTTGCAAAAATCAAAACAACGAAATCCCTAAGTTTTTCACTTTAGTTCTATCTCTTTTTCTTGTATTACTGTTTTTATATAAAAATTATTATAAATATAAAGTATATGAGAATACATTAATGCTATGGAATATTACAAAAAGAACAAATAAACCTAAAATCTCAACAAAAAAAAAAAAAATGGTAAACGTAGTACAAAACACGGAATGTATTTTTAAACGTATACCTCCTAAAACATTTTATCCATTATCACGTTTTTATAAAAACAAAACACCATAAAGATTGTCCAACTTAAAAAATTAAAAGTGCAAAATGGTGTCTATTAACTGCGTGAACTACCACTACGGGCGATCAGATAACGAGATTTTTATATTGAATATTACTTGTTTATTCCGAGAGCAAAGCAACTCTTGGAAACCAAAACAAAACAATGTCGTGTCGCAACCATGTCATAGCATATTGCATAGTGCTGGACACAAACCACTTAGTGGTTTGTGGTGCTGGACATGCCGTAAATTATTCACTTGTTTAACGCGTTTTTATCAGGTTTCTAATTTGATGACGTATCAAAATCACTTTTACATCAAATTTTTGTTTAATCTTATGAAACGCATGAATCATAAACATTTCTAATTTTTCATTTCAGTAGCGACTGATACTGTAGTTGACTGTTTACATAAGATTATTCGAAACTTCTTACAAAAAAAAATTTGAAGCAAGAGAAAGAATCCTTCAATTTTGACAAATAAATGTCCAAAACTGGAGAATGAGTTGTAAATATATATATATTATATATATTTTTAAAATCGCTAGTCACACTTATCTACTGGTATCAATTGACACCTTCAATTTATAATTATGTTCAATGATAAACTGAATGTTCAATTGTCCAGCTTTTGAAAAAGAATCTGTGTGTTTGCAATAGACGAGCCATGACAACGTCGTGCCACCAATCTCAACTATTATCAAACGCAAAAGAGTCTGATAAGTTTACGAATACCTGTTAAAGAAATGCTAAACAATATTCAGACATTCATATATGTACAGTGGTTACCTATCTCGTGGATGATCGTGCGAAGGCGGCCCGTAAAACGCTTCGACCGCGGCCAACAATCGTTCACTGGGCGGTGCAGGCGGTGGCAAACGAATTGCCAATGGGTCTAAAGGCTTATATTTGGTGTCTTCCAACTGTGTTTAAGTATCAAATATACGATGATAAATATATGACATAACATATCAATACAATCAATAATTGATAACTAAAATTCATGTTAAATACTGAAAAAAATCGATCCAAACAAACCTTAATAAGAGGAACAATAAGTCCAGCCGGCAGATCATAATACGGAACGGAAGGAAATATTTCTTCTGGCGGCGGAGCTACCTGCGGAGTTGTTGGAAATCCGGGTGGAGGTTTAGAAAAGTCTGGAAATATTCCTTGTCCAGGAAAAAATCCAGGAGGCGGTTGTGTAAAGCTTACAGGGACTTCGGGACCATTACTACCGCTAATATTAAGATTCGGAGGTGGTAAACTAGGATTCATGGGTGGCAGTGCCGACATACTTGCCGGATTTGAGGGATTCGTGCCCGGTATATTCTGAAGAGGCTGAGACATTAATGGATTTGGAGGATTCATGCCAGATATATTTTGATTTGAAGTATTTTGATTGTATAAATTTTGACTGAAATTTTCATTGACTGGTGGATTCTGAGAAATTTGATTTGAAAAACTCGAATCTGACTGATTGTTCTGGGGTGTTTCTACGGGAATGCTACTTTGAGATACGTTGCTTTGGTTGGAATTTCCCGGATCTTCGGGAGTGAATGGAGCTTGCGGTTGGGACTGGGGCTGAATTGACGGAAGAGCTGGCGGTTGGGTGCTGACTGCTACCAACAAGTTTTGTTGTATAACATTAGCTTGTTGAAACGCTTGCTGTTCAAGAAGTTGTTTTTGTTGCTCCAACGCTTGAATCTGTTGAATCGCATGTGCAACAAATGCATTGTGTTGAGCCTGATAGCTAGAATATTATTTAAATATTTATTTAACAACAAATTGTACAATAAAATCGAACATTTCAATTTAGGAAGTTTAGATTGTCTAATGGGATTATTTAATTTTTTTTTAAATCTCCTATCCGAAAGATCAAATTAGGTATTTTTAATTCTAGACATTTTTGAGATATAAATTTTTAAAATGATGCAATAAAAAGCCTTTTAACATACTGAAAAGACCTCAGCGTAAAATTCTGTAACTTCAAATCAAAAGAATGTAAATTCAATTTTCTTAATGTGTTTTTACGATCGAAATTCTTTAAATGGATAACTGTAAATTATCGAAGCTTGGCAACGAAGTTTTTTTTATTTTCCCATAGCAAAAACCATTGAAGTCGCAATAGGACTCCGTATATTTTTTTATTTCTTTAGGAAAATTTGTACAGAAAGTATAGGTCTTTCAGCCTTTTGCTTTAAAAGTACAGAATTATAAGAAATGGTTTTTGAATTAGTAACAGGCAATAAAACACTAAAAAAATCTTGTTCGAAAACTGTCATTAAATTTAATAATAAATAAAAAAAAGCATACTTACCCCTCAAATGTTGTCTTGGTATTCTGGGTCAGAGTCGCAATTGCCGAATTGTGTTTGGCAATAAGCGACGACCGATATTCTTGATAGCCGTCTGTAGGTTTGTGCAGTTTCTCGACCGTTTCTGTCGAGAAGTAATTCGCCTTCGATTCCCACAAACTGAGCAGTTTATCTAATTTAGCTTTCTGCTCATCTGTTACACCAATACTAGCATTACAAAACATGGGAACAACAACATTTTCTAATGATTTTTTAAGATCGTCAGCATGTTTTCGGGCACTGAAAAATTCGCAAGCGATTTAAGTGAAAATGAACAAAACTCAAAAACGTTATAAACGACACCTCATTATTAAATTACGTTCATTTACATACCAGTGATGGAGAACATCGTTGACTAAATAAATTACATGTAATTTTTGAAGGAACGTCGTAGTGCCATGTACTATTCTAAAATTTCACAAAAAAATAAATAAAAATACGTTCTTACACACAAGAATAACATTATAAACAAAAATCGATTTGCCATAAACTTTTATTTTAATTTTTCTGCTTGTATAAAAATTTAAATATAATTTTTTCCAAAGCAAGTTTAACAAAAATTCAAGTCGAATGACAGTTTATTATACAAAAATTGCCAAAATAATTTCTAGCTGGACTGAACTTTTTTAACGTCAATGTCAACTGTTCAAAAATACTTTGAAGGCTCCCACAGATCAACGCCGAACTCAGCGAGAGTGAACGCGGCGCGGAATCAAATTATATGACGCGACGGGATATGTTAGCGGGATATCGCTTGAATGTAAATGTTAGCATATCCCGCCATATAATTTGATGTCGCGCCGCGTTAGCTCTCGTCCTGCTGTCCCGTCTTGGTCTGTGGGAGTCTTAATGTAGATGTGTATCTACATTAGGGCCTTGGTAATAAAGAGAACGTGTGTTCTCTTTGTTACCAAGGCCTGAAAAAAAGAGCATGCAAAACGTCGAAGTACAAACAGCAATGAAGTATTCAATGCTCGCCACAATATTCATATTTCAGAATTTACACCCAGCGTGTTACACGTTCGTTTCAGACCTAATTCTTCAATATCATACATAAACTTAACTCCTTTATTTCTAAAATATTTTTGCAGAAACTCTTTTTCGTTTTCAATTTTCATAAATGTTTTTGAGAACTAATCACATTAAAATATTTCCCCTCTTTAAAATTCATAAGGTATAAATATTGAGACGAAACAAAGTTATAAAAATTCAATAATATTATTTTATATGTTCAAATTGCTCTCCATCTTGTTGAATACACAATACACAACGTTTCCTGACCTTTCGCAACACTGGAAAATTTAAAATCCTAAATTCTGGTAGTGATGAGCGATTGTAAGATGTTTTTACAATCGAAACAATTGCAATCGTTCATAATAACAATCGAGTCCACAATCGACTCGGAGTTTGATTTTACAATCGAAATGTTCGATTGTTCAAGTCGATTATTTGCCAGCGAATGAGAATACATATAATCGCAATTCAAGGTTATATGCTAGTCGACTGACGTTCACGCGACTCATTCATCGTTGATTGTTCACTGTTCACACGGTTCAGTCGGTACTCTGTCTGATCACTCAATTACATTACTGCATAATCGATCATCGACTCGACCACAGTTGTTGAGTGATGAACGATTGTATATTATGTGGCTCTCGACAGTGTACATCGTCTGTACAATTCAGTACTATGCGAGTTGGTCAACTATGAAACAACAACAATCGAGTCCAAGTGAAAACCATCGAGAGTCATCGAGATGTTTGAACAATTGAGACAATCGACTAAAATATCTCGTAATCGCCCATCACTAAATTCAGGTTGCAATGTGGGCTACCAAACTTTTTCCGACAACCTTCTGAAGCCACTAACAAGTGTGATATCTGTCATTCAAATATCAGTACTGCTTATATTTTCCGCCCCCTGGTGACGCCTTAGCAAGTGTATATCTGTCACTCAAATGTTATTACCTGTTTATACAGGATGGCACATCTTAAACAATGCAGTGAAATATCTCGTAAACGGTACAAACCATAAAAAAATGTTTTATACTAAAGTTATAGAGTGTCAAGGGGAACAGAAGACTGTGATTTGTCAATTCGGTTCTTTTATGAATTGAATTCAAGCCAAGAAGGCCGGTGCGTAATATTATCATGATTCATGGTTATCTGCTATGCCATAATTTATCTAATTATCGTTCATTGTGGCCGTTATTTAATTTCTAAATATCTCAATATTTATTAACTTTAGTTGATATGTACCTTAATAATTTACTGTTCACTATTAAATGCGGTATCGTATTCTGGAATAAAAATGCACTGTTACAATTAAAAAATCGAAGCTGACCTTCGCCTGACCTTCACAGCACCACCTATGTTAATTTTGATATCACAGTCTTCTGTCCCCCTTGACACTCTATAACTTTTGTATAAAACATTTTTTTATGGTTTGTACCGTTTACGAGATATTTCACTGCATTGTTTAAGATGTGCCACCCTGTATACATCTTTTAACGGCTAAATTCCAGTTTTGTATTTATTTAATTATTTATTCCTTATGGATTTAGAGACAAGAAGCAGTGTTGAGAAGTGTTAGGAAACGTCGTGTATTATGTATTCAATAAGGGGGAGGGCAATTTGAACATCATCGCAGTATTTCGTTACTTTTTTGTTTTATGGTTATGTTGAATATTATACAATATTAAAAAAATCTTAAAAATGCTTATATTATCCCAAATTTTTTCAAATTAAATGTGTCCATTACATGATTAGAACGAAGGAAAAAATGTCTTTTTATTTCAATCATAGTCAGCTATCACTGGAATTAAAAAAGCATAACCTTACTCCGGTACTCGAATACTATGACAAAAGCTATTTGAGAACTGTTTCGGTAGCTTTATTCTGCTTGTGAAATAGCGTAACAAACATTTAAAATATTTTTCTCTACCTGTTCAAATTAAAGATCTGCGAGACATAACAAAAATATTGAATAGTTCGTTTTTTCCATTCAACTTTTTGTAGACACCCGGTATATCAATTATCTTTTCATGACAGAATTTCGTATGGAAAATTGCACTACTTTGCCTATTCTATATTACTACAAATAACAAAGTTTCCCATATAACGGACAAGAAATAGGGCTAGGGGGTGTATGAACACCAATTATTTCCAGTTAAAATAAGCGAAGTGAAAATGACCGTCACAATTTTTTTCCCGATGACAAATTTATAGTTTTCGGACAAAAAACGTTTCAAAAAAAGTTACAACTCCATGTAACATTTATTTTTCAATTTAAGATTAGTTTGAACTTTTCAAACAAACTATTAATAAAAAAATTATACATAATAATACTATAAATAAATAAATAAATACAATATACACTCAACTGCTGAATTTTAACATAGTTCAAATTGATCTTAAAAATAGCCTGTCTTAAATCGAAACATAAGCGAAACTATGTAAAAAGTTATAACGAACGCTAGTAACATACTTCTCAAGCAAATGTCCCGCGACAGCATCGCACTGATCCGAAGTGGTGGCATTCTGAAGGATCCATCCCTTGCCGGAGCTAATGCTGTCTTTAGTGCAAGACTCCATAATTGGTTGTAGTAGTTGTTCAAGGGCATTCAAATCAACGCCAGAATCTTTCGCTAATCGTTGCAGAGCATCCGCCTCGGCTCGGCGCACCGTGTCGTCAATGCTGGTTTGTTGCTGTTGCATTAACACCTAATGTACATGTACATACGCTATTCTTTAAAAAAGCAATAAACACCAACACAAGGACGTCATCGAGTTTCAGCAGAATAACTTAAAAACTATCATTCATTCGATTTCAATTAAATTTGCTATAGACACCGAGAATGGCGAGCACAGCCACCATCTATCGATAAAAAATTAAAGGGCGGGGGAGAAAATTTGTTCAGTGACAAATAGGAAGTTTCCATTGGACGAAAATACTAATTATGATACTGTCACATCATTGTGATGAAGATAACTTTAAAAATTCTGAAAGAATTATCTTGATATCTTTAATTTCAACGGAGATATTCAATATCTTTGACGTGGGGTCAACTGATTTATGAATATGATTTATGAATATGACGTCACGCGGTACAAGTTTGCTGTTTTTTAGCTTTGTAAGTAATTAGAACCGAGGTTACTTAGTAACTATTTTGTTGTAATGAAAAATCACAGGATAGTGGACAAAATATTTGATTTATTAAATTAAATGTACGTTTCGTCTATAGATTTAGACTTTTTCAAGTACATACATAAAAAAATAACAATATTTATCTATATATAAATATTGTTATTTTTATGTGTGTACTTGAAAAAGTCTAAATCTATAGACGAAACGTCGTACATTTAATTTAATAAATCAAATATTTTATCCACTATCCCGCGATTTTTCTTAATTTTATTATAATCACGATGGACACGATTTCTAATATAAATTAAAATTAACTGTCAAAAATTTAGATATGTCAATATTTTCCGTCATCAACTGGTTTGTTTTTAGTTTTTCCATAACAATTTACGAGTTTTAAAAAAAAGATTTATCGGAAGTTACCATGTTAAATTACCACACATACAAATTGAAAATAACTTTTAAAAATATCGTGCCGCGTGACGTCACCTGGACTGAAAATTCAAACTTTGAAGCAGAATAACTTCGTTGTTTTTAAAGTTATTTCAAAAATTCTTCCACCATTAATTTTGTAATTTTTAGAACTATGATTTAGACTAAAAAAATAAAAAAGGATACTTCCTAAATAATTGTATTCATAAAAAAAAGATCAGCAAGGATCACTTACTTTACAGTATAATATTATATTACAGTATAATATTGAGCTCATCGAATGCTCGTTTGAGGAACTACTTCTCCTCTTAAGTTTATATTATTTTGTTAAATTATTTAAAAACAGTCACTGCTTTGCAAACATTAAAATCACTGTTGATTTGTGTGATTTCTAGCTTTACATAATATATTGTATGGTAAAAATGTTAGAATTTTTAGTTGGTAGCTCGATCAAATTTAACCTGTCACCTATAGGGCATTCTCGGTACCTATAGAGTCGTAGAGTAGACAGTCCCGTAGCTTCAAATTTGCCTCTACCCGGCAAAAATATTAATTAGAAAAAAAATTTGAAAACTTGTCAAAGAAAGCAGTCTGCCATTACAATTAAAAATTGCGTTTAAAGTGGTTTGCTACTATCCACAATTTCAAGTATCCGTGGAAGACGGTGGAACCAAATTCCCGGATATACGGTGGACCTACTACACTTTATGACGTTAAATACGGGTATTAAAAAAAACTGAAAATCGATAGCCTCCTTGAAAGGGTTCTAGCTCCAAAAGGAAGGAACTTTTCATTGCCCTAGCATACTGAGAAAGTGATTTGATTCTCTAAAGATCAAAACAGAAAATGTTTCAACGACTTTTAAAATAATGAATTTATAGAGAATAAAATACCTTTTTTTTAAATTACCATACTGCCATATAATAATATAAATTACTCCGTTCGTAAAATAAAATGCGAGTGCCATATAGAAGGCATAGGTTAAATTAAAATAAAAATAACCGTTCGTTGAATCAATAATAAAATATATACATATTTTAACTTACCGAGTATTGGGCGCTTAAATTTTGTTCACTTTGTCTTATTTGCTCTCGTAACGTATTTTGCTGTTGATTAATTTGTTCAATTGTAAGTATGGGATTATTGTTAGCCGGGACTGGCCAAGTTTGTCCTATATCGGTGCCAATATTATTTTGTTCAACATTATTGGTTTTATTTTTCATGCCTTGTTGTTTTAAAACTAAAAATGACAGGTTATTGAAAAGAAAATCGTTCAATCGTGAATCGATCAAAATTATCGGTCCATTTTGCAAAAGATCCGATAAATAAGGTAATTCACAAACTTACTGGCTTGTTCCGTGGTAACTTTGTATTGATAATAATTAAAATATTCGCCGCCATATAAAAATTGAAACTTGGGATTGTTTTTTTGTTTTGTTTTTGTCATATGTTCAAATTCTGGTCCATTTCTAGCTACAAACTGTGCTAGTTTATCGATAATATTTCTTAATTCAGTATCTGAAAGAATTCAGTTCTATTTATAAATGAATCAAATTAATTTGTGAATAATAGAAACTGTAAAATATATTTCTTAGTATAATTCAATAAAAAACAAAGGGAAGGAAACATATAACAGAAAGCAAAGTTAAAAAAAAATCGTTTTTGACGTCATTTTTCGTGTTTACTAATGCCCAATTCAACACGCGCTCTCCTTCTTAACAATCATATTAAATTTTAAGGGTTATTACGGAAAAATCGGTAAGTATATATATTTACAATAATTATTAGTGTCTGGTTTATAACGAATATGTAGAAATTAGAGATGGGCGACTTAGATCTTTGGTGCAAATCGACTTGCAAATCGATTTCATCAGTGTAAATCAAACAAGTTTCAAACAAGTAAGGCAGACAGTAAACGGGTCACATTTTTCAGTCGAGCCGACCGCAAAAATGTGGTCGCGTCTCGGAGAGCTGTGATTCTCCTTTACAAATACTACTGTGGAGACCACTCGGACTGGGAACGCCTGTTTCAACTGCAGCGAACACCCGTGTCTGCCAAGTAGTAGTATTTTTATGGAAAACCACAGCTCTCCGAGACGCTACTGCATTTTTGCGGTAGGCCCGACTGCAAAATGTGGTTCGTGTACGGTCTGCCTAAGTTGCAGTTATCTGATATTCCTGCAGACCGCAGGTTCATTATAATCCTGACATTATACCGTTTTTGATATTTTCCTTAAAAAAGTCACAAAATCAGCCAAATTTATAATGAAATTCGAAAACCAATTAATTAAAAACAAACCCGTGAGTATCGTTTTTGCAAAAAAATCAATTAGTAGATTTTATTTATCTTTTTTTTTCGATTTTTACGTGGTTTTGCGACTTTTTTTTATGGAAAATCAGAAAGCGGCAATCTCTTCTAAAATGTAACAAAAATATTCTATAAAGAAATTTACATAAAAAAGAAACTACAATGTAAAAAACAGTCATCTGTTACCTTCACACTTCAAACCTGAAAATAATTGATAAAGTACATAAATTCAAAATCAAAACACGTACAATAAATATTAAAATCGTTATTATTCACTACGAATTAAATAAACTCATGTAAACTAAATTTTCACAGGAAAACTGTATATTAAAAAGTTTCAATTTTTATTTGTACGTGATTGTTTCGCTTTCCTAAAACTACATATTAAATTTGATAAAATCGTTATCAAAACTGATATTAGGAATTATGCTAGAGCATAGGCATTGATAAAAAATAAAATTACCGGAAACAGGTTAACATAGTTCTAACGCTGGGAAACTTAATTCAATTTCCATTTTTTATATAAAAAAAACAGCATTATTAAATATTATACTTAAATATTCAATAGAAAGTCGAATCGTATTTTAAGCGGCTACGCTCGGTTAGCAATAGAACTGTAACTGCAAAACTAAAATTACTACTTTAGAGGTATGAGGAAAATTTCAGATACATTTTGCATAATAATATAAATTTTATAAATGTTGATAAAGCCACTGGTCTTGTGATCTATCCTGTGAAAAATCTATAAAATATAAAAGAATGAACGATGAATTGGGAAGCCACCTAACCTAATTCAGCATGAAAAATATTAGCACACTGCTGTATTAATTTGACGCTTATCACTTTGATTTGACTTGCTAAATTTTAATACTCAATTTAAATTACTCACCTTTAGGGGGTTTTGGCAAATCCATCGTTTATTTTCTATTTCGTTCAATAAAATTATTTTCACATAGCACAAACACAACTTAACGCCGCCATTTACGTCAAAACTGGAATGGAATATTAATGGACTGGTATTGCCATCTGCTGACAGTTATCTGTAACATTTGAAATTCGGATCATAGAGATATCATAGATAGAGGAGGAAAACCACCCAAAAAGGCGTCGGTGCAAAAGATAGAGATGGAGAATAAACATTTCTTTTTCTATCACAAATACATCCAGTTGTGCCCATCGAGGTTGCATCCAAATGCGCTGGATAACTCTTCTCTTGAATATACCCACTTTACCATACTCTAGAGATTTTACCTCAGTGGGTCGTGGTTATAGCTCGTAAAGGGACATGAAGTTTGCGGTGGTTTTGTTTCTGAATCTGATTGAATAATGAATTGGATATATTTATAACTTCATGGGTTAATGTGACATCCAAATTCCAATTTGGGAACTTTATTTGGCATTGGCACGTGGCTAATATTGTTTAATTGTAATAAAAATAGTCGATTAAGGTAAATATTGTTATGCTTTTCAATATGAAATTTATGAAATAATATAATGTATATTCAGGGTTCAGTCTTGTAAACAAATATCACATATGGGATAATGCCACTTACATTCCCACCCCATTCATCAATAGTAATCAGTAATTTTATAATTTTAATTGAAGTAAGGGTAAAATTGACACATACCATATTCTACTCTCCTACGAACGTTCTTTGGGAAACTCCCCTGAAACACACCTTTTGATAAAAAAAAAAAAAAAAACGCAATTGCGCCTACACCCCTCTGCAAGAAACTGCACCCCGTCTGAAAAATAATCAAAAATCGTGTGTTCATTTTGTATAATTTTACCGAAATTAATACAATATTATTATCATCAGCTTCCTGCATATTAATTTCATAAATATTTTAGATGCCTACCGCTGACGACGTTAAATTAAGTAGCTGGGCAGATGAAGTCGAAATTGAAGGAGGCGCTCTGCCTCCATCCACAGAAACGTTCGAGAACGGATTCAAGATTGTCACTGAATACAGATATAATGATGACGACAAGAAAGAAAAAGTTGTGCGAACATATAAAATTGAAAAAAGAATTGTTTCAAAGGTAAGTTAAAATTCTAATTAACTATTAACTAAAAATTTATTAAAATAAATTGGTAAAATTCTACCTATTACATACCTAGGTTTTTGGGGAAATTTTTTAATTTACCAAAACACCTAGGCGAGTTCCTGGTAGAATTTTACCTGAAATATAGTTATAAGATGGTTTATAAGCTGTTGTAATTTGTATTTTAAATTGCAGACTATAGCTTTACGAAAAACTTGGCCTAAATTTGGTCAGTCAAAGGATGATAAGCCAGGACCAAATCCAGCAACAACAGTCGTAGGAGAAGATGTTTACATGCAGTTTATCAGTAGCAAGGAAGAAGATAACAAACAGGAAGATGAAAGCGCTATCGATAAACTAAAAGGTATTTTTTTTTTATTAACACCTTGACTGCCATATCGGTCCCATGGGACTGGCTGATAAACTTCATACAGCGCCGTGTCAGTCCCATGGGACCGGTAAGCAATAGATATATTTAAGTATTTTTTATGAGCCACCGGTCCATTGTATTGAGATTTTATCGCCAGCAGTGGACCGAGGCAGCCTTGCTGAACATTTTGCATGTCATGTTTTTCGATTTTGCTGAAACATTAAGTAAACGGGCCGCCGTGTCTAGATCGGCAATCGACCGAGCCAGCGTTAGGTTTCAATGAGTATGTGTTCACGCCGTGAGGTCCCATGGGACCGGTAACCAAAAATCTCAAAAAATATATTTTATTTTTGAAAGTCATCGATATAAACTTGATGCTATT
Organism: Mongoloraphidia duomilia; assembly: GCA_039654895.1. Classification (NCBI taxonomy): domain Eukaryota; kingdom Metazoa; phylum Arthropoda; class Insecta; order Raphidioptera; family Raphidiidae; genus Mongoloraphidia; species Mongoloraphidia duomilia. Next base: position 15,100,748 of record CM077522.1, read on the forward strand.
ATAACTCGTTTTCTTTTTATGCTTAAGGAACTGTTAGCCCTCACTTTTATTTTATATATTTGTTTATTTTCAGGTCTTGTAGACAAGGGCGTCGTTAAGTGTCGTACGTGTAATGGCGACCATTGGACTACAAAATGTCCATGGAAAGATACTGTTCTTGCAGGACCGAAGAACCCAGAAGAAAAGAAAGGAGGAATGACTGCTGGTAAGACGAATTTAGCTTTATGTTTTCCTGTTTTGAGTTGAAAATTGGTTGGTAGAAAAAAGGACGCAAAATGTATGCAATAAAACTTTTAATTTTAGGAGGCGCACCTCAAGATCAAAATAAGCCAGGTGGCAGTAAATATGTACCGCCTTGCCTGCGAGAAGGCGCTGTATCGAAACGGGACAATCCGAATTTGGCTCGTCGAGACGATACTACCGCAATTCGAGTATCGAATCTTAGTGAATCTACGACAGAACTTGACTTAGAAGATCTTGTTAAACAATTTGGACCAGTACAGAAATTGTATCTTGCAAAGGATAAAGCTACCAATCAGTGCAAAGGTTTCGCTTATATTCATTTTAAGTTCAAACAAGACGCAGCAAAAGCCATAGCTACACTGCATGGTCACGGTTATGATCATTTAATCTTAAGCGTAGATTGGTCAAAGCCTCCATCACATTCAACTCAGTAAAAATAATAGTAATTTTATTCATAAATAATGTGATTTACTTTAGTTTATAGGCAAAAAACAGTTTCTTAGTTATTTTTACATTAATAATGTCAAAAAACGTAATAAGATGTAAGGTTAATGTCGCTTAGGCGCAGAAATTTTTCTGCGCATGATTTCTCGCGTAAATTTACCTTTATAATACGTTCTTCTTCTTCATAATTAAATATTTGATAGGAACAAGTGAAATTACAACTTAATTTGCGCAATAACAAATGTCGAAGTTTGCAAATTGTAATATGTATATATTGCGATGTAGTGCGGGAATGGCATTTTTTCTTTTATTAATAAAAAATTTAGTCAATCACATTATTTTTTAAATACATTATTTGTACTGTATAATGTAATCAATTTTATAAATAAACGATTACAGAAATATACGTCGTGTTTCTTTAATTCACTTTTTTCTTTCTTTTCAACTGCGTTGATTAGTATACTATCTGTTTGACGATTTCTTCATATTGAAAAAAAAAAACGAAAAATTGATTGGATAGAAATAGAATATAATTTCTTAATTTTTTTACAACTTTTACAAGGAAAAATCGTTTAAAATGTTTACTCTTTTTTTTAAATATGAAAAAGTAACTTACAACTGTTACAATAATCACAGAAATTACTTTTTAATATATATCAATATGATAATCATTGGGAATCGAAATTTAAATATAATTTTAAAAAAAGGAATCATAATTTTCCTAAAAAAATCTGTAATCATTTAACCCCAAAACCTCATACAATTATTTTTGTTTACCATCATTTTAAATGGTAAAGAATTAAATATGCCTGATTTGACACATAAATGATTTAATGAGTGAACTGATTATTCAACAAATAACAAAATTCAATAGCTACCACAATAATTTTATATAACTACTTTAATATAGACAATAATTATGTATTTATAAATGAAAAAAACTTAATACTCAAAAAAACTTCCATTTTTCTACTTTTTAATGATATTATAAACAGATGAATGATAGTTACTCCATTTACTTTAAAAAAAGTCTAGTTATATATGTGTCTACTGAAGTCGTGTTCAACGTTTAAACGTTTCCACATGCCACTTTTCTCAAGTAAAAAATATGATCAGCCACTGAATAATGCTGGCGGAAAGTTTTAACAACTTCGAGTCAATTTTTAATTACGTTGGTTTTTAATTGACGTCATTGCCACCAGATGAGCCACACAGCGCAATTTTTATGTGGCGTCGAGTAACAGTTTTTATTTAAAAATGACAATGCTATTTTTAAATCAGGATCTGTTCTCTGATCAGGATGTGCCATGAGTTGAACACCATTGCTTTATTATCTATTAATACAAAAACGAAATAATAAACAGTGAGCATCTTTGTAGAAAACATATATGTATATAATAGCAGCTTTAAACCGTTCTACATTTTCTGACAAAGCCTACAATTAGAAACATACAAATAGAAAACAAATAATTAATTGTTCCCCCAGATTTTTTTAGAAAACTTATTTATATGATATACTTGATAAATCTAGCAGTCTCTGACTCTATAATTCCAAATCGAAGTACGTTTAACTCCAACCGTTGGCCTTGCTATTGAACTGTAAAGAAATCGGTTAACGGTTATCCTTTCACCGAAATATTCTTTTAAATGTTTCAATGCCAACTCAATCATGTGACCATGTACATCGAGATACTGTAACGACGATAGAGTTTTCAAACGTCTGTAAACACAAAGAAATTTCTGTTAACATTTTGATCAATTTGATTTAATACAGTCAAAGCTATGTAAATGACCACATCTTTTAATTTGTAAGGATTTGCGCGCTAGTACTGTATGAACAACAACGTAATTTTTATGTTTAGCAAACTATTTCAATTTAAGAATGGTGTATAATGTCTTCATACTAGACTAGAGGTGCAGAGGACTCATTGAAAAAAAAAAACGAGTACTAGGTACTCAGTCAAATTTAAATGTCGAGTAATATTGGCAAACATTATGAAGTGATAATAATGTGGTCAAAACTCTGAGATTATCAGGTCTCAAATGTGATCTGACAGCTTCAAACGTAAATAGTTTTAAAAATAAAGTAAGTACTTGAACCCTGAAGGCGAAATAGCGTAACATCTTGACATCGCTAGGAAGGTAAGATTTTTAAGATGTAATACTAAATCGATAGTTTCCACAGTTAATGATGTACAGTCCGAGACATCCAATTCTTTTAAATTTGGACAACACTGGACTAAATTTTCTATATCTAAAAATAAGAATGATTAGTGAATGAAATTAAAAAATTTAAATACATCTGTTAAAATCAGGTTTCGAATCAAACGAAAAAAACAAATTATATTTTTGATGTAAAATCAGAACACAATTTGTTAAACGTAAATTGACTAGATGAAGATTTTGCGTAAAAATTGATTTTATTTCGACTTTTTACTGTTATTTTATTTCTACACATTAACTATATTATTATCATACAGTTAAGAGAGTTGATAATCTGCTTTTATTGTACAAAATAAAATATAATAAAATACTTTTCATGTGTGCATGTTTTAGAAAATCATTTAGGAATGTAAGACTGGTTGCATCACTACAGGGTTTACACAAATAATATTAACAAAAATATTCAAAACAAACGAACCTGTTCTCAAAAACATTAATTGAATAATAATGGTGATACTAAACTAAATTTTAAAACAAAATGGAAAAAAGTTGATTCGAAGCCATAATTAAAATAAATGTGTTTTATTAAACTTACTTCTGTCAAACAAAGTTTTTCGACAGCCGGAAATGTTAAGTCGTGTCACAGAAACTGGTAAATGGGTACACACAAAGTTTAAAGTTTCTACGTCTAAAAGCGTCCATCCTAGATTAAGTTCTCTTATTCTAAACAAAAACAAAACATTTACAATTCAGATTACACTCTAAAAAAAAATTGTGTGTGCTTAAGACCGCACGGTCGAAATGAAAACTTCGATGGCGATCGTAATCAAATCGAACTAATATAATAATATAGTGTGTAAATGGTAGCACAAACATATAGGGAAAATACAATGTGATTTTTTAATTTTTTTTAAAATGGATTAATGAGACCTGTGAGGCTGAAAAAGCAAGCTTTTCCCTGTTCCATGAATATTTTATTGTATGGCAACGTGCTTCAATCACCCTCGCTCGGCTAAACTCGGCTTCCACGAGTTTACCCGAATGAGCATTTCACCTCGGAGTCTGAATTGATGAAATAATTTGTCATTTAATGAAGCAATGCATAAAGCAATACATTTGTATTCCCCATCTAATTTAGGGCCAGCGAACACATGCAAATTTTTTTATCACGATTGTGCGATTAAGTCACTTGTAGATCGTTAGATGCAGCTACCAACAGCATAATGACACACTACTCGCTGATGTATCACGTGTTGTATGAAAAACAAACACATTGACTGCATGCTGCTGTTACCAAATCGCGCGATCGAATGAATGAATTGTGAATTATAGACGCTCGACATTAGCGTCTGTAAATCGCGCGATCGAACGAGAAATTTCGAGTAGCTGAGTAATAGTCAAATCGCGATGCAGTCGCAATACAGCTGCTAAATCGCGCGTTTTCGATACAAAAAGTAGCAAGTGTGCGCTGGCTCTTAGCGTTTATTTAACGCAAACATTCGCATAAGAAGTTTCACTTCAAAAAAAATTCGACTGATGACCAGTCCTATACTTCCCACCTAGTAAATATTTGCAAAAAATAAACACTTTTTTTTTTATTCTTTGACTAGGCCCAAATAACCTTAGCTGTTGGTGGTCTTTAAAACACAATTTAATTTTTATTCTTTGAAAAAAGCATGGCCCTCTTTTTTGTTTGGTGATCTACTGATGGCTAACTTAATATAGCAAAAATCATGGTTACCTTGATTTACGTACAATTTTTATTTTTTTTAGTAAAATATTTTTTTTCTCGAAAACTATACATTTTAGAGAAAAAAAATATTTACATTTTTTTCATATTATAACATCTAGAATTCATTTATATTTTTTTTTACCTATGTTAATACGTGACATTGAGGACGTTTTTTTGAATATCTCAGGATCCACTGAACCGATTTGACTCAAAATCTAATCAGATCTAAGTTAAAGGCTGATAAATACAATAGAACAATCGGCATGCCCGTATGTTGTTCCGTTCTTAAGATATCGAAGGCGAAAAATTGACCACACACATACACACACACATACACATACACACATACACACACACACACACACACACACACACACATACAGACATCAGTCAGAAAATGATCTTAAACGATTGCTAGGGTCTCAAAACGTGAAAATCTGTTAAAATCTCGAAATGTTTTTTTCGGACTAAATCCATTACTTCCCTACCATAGTAGAGGTGGGAAGTAAAAATGTTATCGTATGACTTACTTTCGACATCCAGTTAATAAATATTCCATAGCCTTCAAATTAAGGCCTTGACACATTGTCATATTGACAGTCTCTAGGTCTTCATTCTGACTAATATACTTACAAATGTTTTCACTCAATGGAAGATTTTCTAAACTAATTTTTTTTAACAACTTGCATCTACAATATAACAAATTTAATTATTCACTTTGAAGAAAATATTTCTTCAAATAAGAGCTGGGTAGTATCTTGTATCTAAGATACTTTTTTGTATCTTAAATATTTTTTGTATCTTTGATACTTTTTATTTGTATCCGAAAATGAAGATCTCAAAAATATCTAAGATACTTCTTACTTTTAAAAGTATCTAAGATACTTTCAAAGTATAAAGTATCTTTCTTTTTAGGATACTTCCATACAATATCTTGTATCTAGATACTTTTTTAAAAGTATCTTCTGCAGCTCTTCAAATATTCAATTTTTATCAAATTACCTTTTAAAAAGCATTTCTAATGTGTCTAGAGACACAACTGCCATACTAAGATCTAAATACTGCAATTTACTTTCAAAATCGTCACTAAAAGCTTTGGCTGAAGGCATAATGGCGGGTTCTTCCAACTGAAAAAATTATAAAGAAACAAAATTTATACTAAAAATCAGTGTTGAAGATAATCATATTCTCTCAGAAAAACAAGAAAAAACTGTAACACACTAATGTTACAAAAATTTTATTTTGCCGACGTTTTAGCAAAAAATTGTTCAATGTCATTGTAACTTTTGTCGCACAGTAATAATATGTATACACAATTCATGTAATTCAATTATGTAACGAAAATATAGACCTCGAAATAGTAGATTTTTTTAACATTAGTTTGTTGTCAAAATCTTTTGTATTCTTTCAGAAACACATTCAGAATAAAAAATTTTAAGCAAACCTCTGTTTGAGCCATTCTCAAAAATACGACTTGACGGCTCAATACCTCACCGAAAGCACCTTTAAAAAGGGATCGATTACTTAAATCTAACCGCGTCCACAACGATTCGTCCCTGGCGAGTCGACACATCCTTTTTGAAACAAGTGAACATCGCATCAGTGCTGTTTTCGGTAGCCATTTTAAAATTTGTAAAATTATTTCGTCTGATAAATTATTTATCAAATCTGAAAAAGAATAGACTCTGAATCTCTCCGCAACTTCCATTTTGAAACTTTAAAACCAAATGCAAGAAATAAACTAATGATAACTTTTGTAATTTTTCTTAACTTTTTTCTGTTATAATAATATTATACAACAATTACGTAATTCAATTTTAACATACTAAAAACTTACATAATCTAAGTCAAAATACAGGACTAGCATGAAATTTTTCATAGCATTTCTATTATGAAACCGAAAATGTACGTCAATTTGAACAAAACTCTAAAATCTGAGAAACATTGCAAGATTTGTTGAAAGGCAATATTTTATTAAGTTGTCATGCTATTTAAACAACACCTGACGTAACAACAGGGTAGCAGGACTAGCAAAAAGCCAGGGTCGCTCAGTGGTAAGGGACCCCGCGGTAGCTAACAATAAGTGGATATTAAGCACACCACTTGACAAAAGTCTGCAAAGCATACTAGGTTTTCGTTCCTTCCAGATTATGCTTCCTGTTCTAATAGACACATAGATATTTCGGATTTTTTGCCAATTTTCCCTTCGAATAATCATAAAGATAGGAGGTGGAGGGGATGGTGCGCCACGTTCCTTTTTGTCGGCGAGCTCAAATTAATGTTCAATATGCCAGAGGACCCACCATAAAAATGTGTCAGGGGCCCCAAATTTATGGTTACGCCACTGTTTAGTAAAAGTACATTTTTCTAATCGTAAAAAATGTACATTACCAAGAAATCCAACATTTAACAAAGTACTTTTGATATCATCGTGGTTAAATTATGATGTTTAAATAATATCACAAACGTCTACTGCTTGACTGTATTACATTAATTATTACATTAATTATATCCTGTAGCATTTCAGTCAGAGTTCCCTCCAAAAAAAATTTCAAGCCGGATGGCGTTATGAAATAGCCCGATTGAGGCAGTATAATACTTCAATGAGCAGTACTATACGGAATCGCACGAATTGCTTAAATTTTAGTTGGGTAGTTAATGGGGAGTCCATTTGATAGGTCCTGTGAAGAACACTAATTGCATTCGCTGGAAAGGGGCTAGTTTTGAAAAAAATGTATCAGATAAAATATTGATACAAATAAATAAAAATTTAAAAGTGGCCCCCTCATTCAAGTTAAAAAAAAACGTCCAAAATTCAAAGATATCCAGATTCCAGATTGTAAGCGTTGGAAACTCAAGAACTATATTATATATGCACATGTGTATGCCAGGTCGTATACTTGAATCCAAAATTAACCAATTTTGATTTACAAAAAAAAAGTACTCACCTGGTCCATCATCATAAACAAAACGTTTCTTAACAATAAAATAGTCTTCTATTTCACTAGAATTAATTTCTTTAACTACGTTTTTTGGTCCGTCATCTTCAAAACTAGCATACGAACAACTGGGTATGCTTTCATCTAGATCAGATGTGGCTGATTTGGGTCTATTAGATTCGGAATCTGCTTGACTTTCTGCCTCTTCTGTGGAATTTAATACAGGGTGTTCGTTGCAATCAGCTGGATTTGGTGATAAACCAACGCCACAGTCTTCATTACTATCCGCAGCACAGTCTGAATTAACTGATAGAGGAGAGTCACAATTATCGTCCGAATTTAGTAGTCCAACTCCCATTTCGTTAAGGACGTTCATGTCTCTTCCTTTTATGGAAAAACTCCATCGTTTCGCGCCTTTTGTATTATTGCTATGTCGTTTACGGTCATCATCGTCGGATCTTCGTCTTTTACCACAACTTTAATACAGAAAATTAAATTTCTTTTAAAAATTAATAATTGGTGTCTAGGAATTGAATGTACTTAACATTTAACAATTATTTTAATTTAAATTTAGAAACTATTTTGAGGTATCTTTGGCAGAATTGATAGCAAAAGTCTTAAACAAGTATTGCATTCTTTACTGGAAGCTAAAAATCATCTAGTTTTGGCTAAAAACTGGAAATAATGTAGTTCCCGCTCAAGTACCGACTGATGTATAACCTCACAAAGCTTTCTCACGAAACAAATAATGACTTTAATGCATTATTTGTTTCACTAAAATATTGTGGAATCATTAAAGAATTTATACGAGAGCATACCTCATAACTGGAACCTTATTTAACTCGTTATTGCAATTTTTTTGCTTCAAAATGTTACAATCACTCAAATTCATTTTTAGCGCACTCGTGTCATCATCTGTTCGACGCAAGTTCCGTAAATATGGTAAGCATCCCGCTTGAAAAAACTCGAGGAATAAACCCGACTTTTTTAGGTTATGCAACTATAAACAGGAGCTGTCAAATTTCAAACGTCAACCTGAAAATTATAGTACATTTCTATATTTTTTTGTTAAAAATCTAAACAAATTAAATTAATTAACAAGATGGTTAGTACAAGTGCAATAAAGAAACACAAGAAAATATTAATTTAAAATAAAATGACTTGATCCATACTTACGTTAACTTTTTTATGTGACAGAATGAAAAGTTTAACGAGATATAAGCTTATTGTAGGCATTTTTACTGTGATATTAATTTATATTTTATATATTAAAAATAATGTAATCTCAGAAGACACCAAATATTCAACACCGAAAAATGGTTCTTTTTATCATTCATCCGAAGCTAATAATATTGTTAGCAGGTATGTTTTATTGTTATTATATTCACAAAATTTAATGTGTTTTGAGTGTATAATTGAACTAGCTACATAAAATGTTTTTATAGGCCATATAATGTGACTGTAGCAGTTGTAGCCTGCGTTGATCGGTTACAAGAGACTCTGACGATGCTCAAATCAGCAATAATGTTCACTAAAACTCATCTTAACATTATCGTAATAGCTGACGACAACTTAATACAGGATTTCAAAGAAAAGGTAACAGGAATCAGTTGTATATCAATAACTACCGTAGAACACGATTTAACTGAACCCACTTTTTCTGAGTTCGCATCTAAATTTTACTCCCTGTATTAACTGAACCTTCGCGAAGAGCCCAGGTTATCCGAGCAATGCCGTTATTTTTGTATGATTAACATAAATAATTTAATGAGTAAAAGTTGATTTGGTCATAGAATTTTTATCTTTTTTGTTTAAATCCTTAACCACAATAGCTCGCATAATCGAGGTTCTACTGTATTTTCGATAAATACATTTCGTTTAATTTTTTGTAGCTTTCTGAGTGGAGAACTACCACAAATGATGCATTCGATTTTGAAGTTTTGCCAATCGCATTTCCAAAACAGAACGCTTTGGAATGGAGAAAATTATTTAAACCTTGTGCTTCCCAACGACTATTTTTACCTGTAAGTATTTTATCAAAAGACAGTCTCCAGCGTAAATTGTGAGACAGATTTTCAAAAATGACAAGCAATATGCTTTAAAAATCAGTTTACATCCAATATAGCGATTAACGGCGTTTTTAAATTCTCCAAGAACATTATGAAATAGAAAAATCATTTATATAAATGGATGTACTATGTAGTACTAGCCATTGCTCGCGGCTTTTTCCGCATTAATGTCGGCTTTGACAGAAACCTTATAATCAAAGTGTAGCTGGATGAAATGTACCCTATACTTTTTTTATCACAATAACCAAATGACTTCAGCGTGAACCCCCATGTACCAAACACAAAACTGTTTTTATAGGATTAAGGATACCAACACCTTTTCTCGCCCTATACTTTAATTAACTTAATGTACCAACTAATAGTATACCTACCAAGTTTCATAAAAAAAGTTTCTCGAGTGATGCTGGTATAAAAAAAAACCAAAGACAAACTGACAAAACTTCTACAAAGCCGTTTTCCCATCTACGTGTCATACAAAACACCGAAAAGAACCGCAAAAAAACCAAATGTCATGGAGATTCTGTTACTAATTTTATATTAGTATTGATAGTTAAAAAATAGAAGTCGAATATGTCAGAAGATTATTCTAGGACTTTTAATATTAAAAAAAAAGTGTGTAACTATAATTCATATAACTATATAATAATATGTTTGTTTTCCAGTCAGTATTATCAAATGTGGATTCAGTACTATACGTAGACACCGATACGTTATTTTTAACTCCTGTCGAAACAGTTTGGGAACATTTCAAGAAAATGAACTCATCACAGTTTGCAGCGTTAACACCAGAACACGAGGACCCTAACATTGGATGGTACAATAGATTCGCGAAACATCCGTATTACGGTTCCTTGGGTACGTTGCGTTTGTTTGAAATGTGTGAAATACAGTATCAGTTCTCATTCGGGAAATACCATAGACGTGGAAATACGAGAGACAAAAGGCAATCTGATTGCTGTCAGTTAATCAGAGATGACACTGAATACTCGATGCCAACACAACAATGTTTTGAGTGATTTTGATCGACTCCAATTTGAAAGGAATAGAAAAATGACATGAACACTAAATCTTTGTAATGTATGAATAATATAAATTATAGGCAATAGGTTTATAGTTGATTTTTTATTTATAGGTGTCAACTCAGGAGTTATGTTAATGAATTTAACAAGAATGCGTCAATTTAAGTGGGACAGATACGTTATACCAATTTATAAAAAGTATAAACTTAAAATACCCTGGGGAGATCAAGATATTATCAACATCATTTTTCATTACAACCCAGGTAATTTTTGTGTTCTAAACATCACATTATTTTTATGTTTTAATCAATAAAAGTAAATAATACCGTAACGTCCATAACTTTGTTGTAACTAAGATCGTAATGAAATTTCGACTTAGACGTAGTTTATCGAATATGTAGACCAAGTTAACATTTTTTTTTCGGTTAGTCTTTTTGTTCCGGGTTAACTCGAAAACTAGAGTTTTAACGAATCTTCGCATTCGCAATATGCGAAAAATTCGAAACTTTTCAACATTCACATTTGGTTTCGCAACTTTCATTGCGAATGTTTTTAGCAAATGTTTTTGTGTCAAGTTATTACATGTCTGCGTCGCGTTGCGTTCTGTCTCTCATTGATTCATTATGGATTGTACATAACCATTAATTATGTTACTAAATTCTCTGATTATTAATAAATAATAGTAAGTTGAATTTTTTGTAATTTTATTAACATAAAAAGAATAATTTAAAAAAATAATTATTCAATGATGGTACTCGGTGGTAAATAAATTATTATTATTCGTATTCGCAATATGACCTTTTTTTCTTTCGTGTTTGTTATAAGTACATTCGTTAGAACTCTACTAAAATCTACTGAACTGATTTAGATTGAACTTTCACTACATCAGGAAGTATCGAATAAAATAGGCTAGCACTGCGATTCTACTAAAAGCCAACATTAACTCATATGAAGTCGAGGGTAAAGGCTAATAAAATTACTACTTTTTCAGATAAACTATACATATATTCGTGTCGATACAATTTCCGCCCAGATCATTGTATGTATATGAGCGTTTGTAAAAGTGCTGAAAAAAAAGGAGTGGCTGTACTTCACGGATCGAGAGGATTTTTCCATATGCAGAAACAACCGGCGTTCGAGTATATTTATAAAGCTTTCGAAGAGGTTAGTTATGTTTCATTAAGTCTATCAGCACTAACGTAACCTTTCTGATAGTTTTTGCGGATTTTACTTCAGGGCCAACATACATATTCTACTTTTTGTCGCTCGATTTTGCGATTAAATCGCTTGGAGACCGTCAGATGTAGCTATCAATAGCGTAAGGCTAGAGTCGCTAGTTCTCTGAAATATACAACTGATGCATCACAAGAATTTTCAAGTAGCTGAATAATGATCAAATCGCGATGTAGCATCCTAAATCGCGCGTTTTTGATACAAAAAGTAGCTTGTGTGCGTTGGCCTTTAGATGCATTGATAACACTGATAATACATGTTTGTTTTTTTTTTTATGTAGTATCAAATTGGAACTGATGTATACACAAATTTTCTCCTGCCATTAGAAGCATATTTAGATTTAACGACAGAATCAAAATGCGGCCAAATAAAAGACATGTTTTTGAAGAACATTAAACAATACGTTAAACCAACAGATGAAGAAGAATAAATTTAAAATGTTTGCGATCTTTCAATGATATTATTTATGAAAATTACCAGAGAAAAATAGGATTTTCAATTTTTTTTTTTCATTATTTTAACAGTTGAAACTCAATTTTTATTATGTTCATGTTTTGAAAACAAACTAAAAGTTAATTTATTTGTGCATAAAAAAAATATTTTATTAATGAATCAGTTTTAAATTGTACAAAAAATATTCAAGTTTTTTATTCTAAGGGCGATTTTTATACCCGTTTTAAATATTGATACATAGTTTTATGAAATTAGATTATGTAGTATTGTAAAATTATTTTAAAGTTAAATTTCTAACAGTTACTGAACTGTTATTAAATGCTTTTTTTGTAAAATAAGTCCAGCATCTCATCAATCTCATTTTATGATCGGTACTACAAGGTGTTTATTATTCTCCGAATTAAACACAAATATCCATGTCATATTTACATATTTATAAAACTGACATAAATGGGTTAACAAAACGGTTGAATTGAAACCTCGGTCTGGAACGACACTTTGATATGTACTGATATAATATTGTACATATAATTTTATACTGACATTTTATTATAAATAAAAATCATTTTTAAATTAACTCTTTTATTAAAACACTCTGATAGTAGTATCCTTGGAAGCAACTGGGGGGCGTTGAAAAAAAATAAGGGGCGGTGGAAGCATAAAGAAACAAGCCGTGAGGTGGGTCGTTTATTAGGACTAAAGTGCGACCCTTGAGGTCCACACGACGAACTTCCCAGTTTGATAAATATTTAATAATAATAATTAAATTAGATATTACACAGAAAAGTAATCATTTTAATCATTAAAACATCAATAATTAAAAAAAAAAAAAAAACGGCTGAACCGATTTTTATAAAATTTATGTCGGATCAAAATGACGTTAACACGCCTCGATTGACACCCTTACCAAGTCGATATAATTTTTTATTCGCGAGATATTGTGTAAAATCTACTTTTTTGGAGGTTATTTGGTTAAGAAAAAAGAACGGCTGAACCGATTTTAAAAAAATTCCTTTCAGATCATATTTACGTTAATACGCGTCGATTGGCACCCCGACGTAGTCGATATCATTTTTCGTTCTCGAGATTTCGTCTTAGAAAGAAATGGACACATACATACGTACGTACATACGTACACACACACACACACAGACATCTTTCTAAAAGTAGTGTAAAAATAGTGTAGTGACCTTGAAACATAAAAATCTTTTTTCCTTTTTGATTTCGATTTTCGGACCCAGTACAATAACTTCCAATGGGAAGTTAAAAAGAAAATTTTGTAAAACCGTTCGTATTTCGCTCGATTAGGTACTTTATTTTCCAAATAAACATACAACATGCAAGTTACTACCGATCTTTTAATAAATAATTTTATAACTTAAGCGTCAAGGTGTCTTATTTACATCTTTCTTTATCATGTTGGCTTCACTTTCATTTTCTCAAAGTAAATGTAAAAAAAACTTGCAGTAACAAAAAGTCATCAAAGTAACGAAAGTCAAATTTATTAAATAATTTTCTTAAAGAAATACAAACGTGTTCATAAAAAAAATATTTACATGTTTTTTCGTTTCAACTTAACGTTTCTTTCCTTTACTTTTATTATTTTTCATTTTCTGTCGTCTATTTTTTCCTAACCGTTGTATCCTACCTGGTTTATTTTTATTAATAGTGTTCGGTTTTCCTGGTCTCTTATATTCTCCTACGTCAGATGAGCTGTCTTTTGTATTTCTTTTGCTTCCTTTTTTGCGTCCACCAAAACCAAACTTGGTATTTTTAAATTTCTTTTTCTCTAATGATTTCTTTGTTTCGTTCTTTTGGTTTTTGCCTAAAACAAAAAACATGCTCGTTAATTACCTCATAATTTTTTTAACAAAATATATTATAAAAAAAAAAATAGTGTAACGTATTATTTTAGTCCCTGATGAACTTAATCAGTTCAAAAACGGTGGCCATCGATGAATTGTATTAAACGAAACAATATCCACTAGGATATCACTTGTCTTACCATTTTCAAGGAAGTCGAGATCATTTCTCAATCCTTTACGATACTTTTTCACTTGTGTTAACAATTCTCTTTTTTCTTCAGCTTTTTGTAACCTTGCTTGGGTTTGAATAACTTTTCCCATTTTTCGTTGTGCTCTCAATTGTTTTACCCTTTCACTTCTCTGAACTTCTGCTTGCTTTTTCAAAAGACTTTCACGAACTTTTTGCATATGGACATCTGTTTTAGCCATTTCTGCGAAATAATCCTCAGGTCTGTTAAGGAAAAACATCAATCATTAATAAATAATATTTTAAATTATTGTCATACATTTAGAGGCTATTTCCAGGGTAGTTTCACCCGCAGATGGCACACGATGTGTAGGTACTGTTTAAGACAGAACAGTTTACTATTTTACTTATTTGTTGGCGCTGAACACACGAACGTGAAACGACGAGGAATGCTGCAAGCAGAACAGAGCGGCGAGGTGTACAAAATACGGCAGAAAGATGAGCACCTCATTTAACAATGTGGTTTGTATGGCCCCTCAAAGGACACAAAAACAAAAACCAAACAGAAAGTTTCAACATAGAGAATTTCAAGCAATACTAGATTTCAAAACATGTGTGTCATACAGAAACACCGAAGCCTTCCATCCGCTATCCTCACTACAGACACAAATTCTATTCATTTATGTGAGTTTGTTCACGAGAACTTCCGCGTTGCTCACAGCTCCGCTCTCCTTGACATTTCACGATAATGTTTGCCTAATTTATCTTAAACAGTACATCTACATATTGGGCTACTGTTGCAATCAAATTTTACCTCTTGGTGGGAATTCCAGCTTTCTTTAATCTTTCCAGTCCATCTAAAACCGCAGCCTGGGCTTCTTGATAAAACCGTATTTCTCTCTTAAAATCGTTCACAACTCGATCTTCGTCGACGGAGATTTGTGGAAGTTTCTTATTGTTTTTTATAACATTATCTCTTTTTTGTTCAAGTTCTTTCATTTGGACAGCTAATTCTGGTGCCAGTGCTGCAGGACCATTAACTAAATCAAGTCTCTCGACCCAATTCAATTCCAATTTTATGTCATTTAATTTTCTCATCATTTCACTCTGAAAAAAAAATTGCTGTCATCTTCCCGAATGTTAAATTAAATAAGTGTTTCGTTTGCACGGAACACTAAAAAGACTTTATTATACACTTACAACTTTGTTTACAAGTTTCTTTTTGCTCCTCTGTTGGAACATTCAAACCAGGCTTTAATAATCCTTTTTTGAATGCATCTTGTAACTGCAAAATAATATTTTTTTAGATTTTAAATCATGAATATTTTTACGCGTAATAAAAATATAAATTTACCTCCTCTTCACTATCGCTAATTTCTGAGTCACTTGATTTCATTTCAAACATTCTGAAAAAAACTTGTAAATAAATTCTACAATATGAAAAATATTCACATTCCTTACAAACCACGCGTTTAAATACTTATATTTTAAAGGTTATGTTTGGTTATGTTCAGACAGCAGTCAGCAAGGCGCAAGGATCAGGCTGACCAACCCATGATAGCGTATTGTTTTTGGCTGTCAACTTGAAAGTGGCAGATCCTGGTGGTAGACTGTCAACATTCTAACCTAAAATAGTTTGCACTTGCAGTTACACGTGGAAATAGTGAAATTAAAGAAATCATTCAAAATGAAGAAAATTAAATCATTAAAAAGGAAAAGAAATGAAATTCAAGAACCTGAAGAAGTGAAACAAAACATTCCACCTTTGACTAGAAAATCTGACGATCCACTACCAAAAAAGGTATACTCCCATAAAAGAAAAACGTTGATTACTTTTATAACTTTAATGGAAAATTTATATTAAAACATGTAATTAATTATATACTAGGTAAAGTGGTCTAATAAGCAAAGGGTTTTGGTGTTTGCATCAAGAGGCATAAACCATCGAGATCGTCATTTAATGGAAGACCTTAAAACACTTATGCCGCACCATAAACCTGAGTCCAAAATGGAACGCGCAAAAACTCTGACAGTAATTAATGAAATCTGCGAAATGAAAAACTGTAACAATGCTATTATGTTCGAGGGTCGTAAAAAGCAAGATTTGTATATGTGGATTTCTAAAGTTCCCAAAGGGCCATGCGCTAAATTTTTAGTTCAAAATGGTAATTTTTTTAATTAAATTTTCTACATAAATGGTGTATAAACTTTAGTCCAAAATACATCTTTTTTTTACAGTTCATACCATGGCAGAATTAAAATTAACAGGAAATTGTATGCGGGGATCTCGTCCATTGCTGTCTTTTGACCCATTATTTGATTCAAAACCACATTATCAGCTTTTAAAAGAAGTATTTGTCCAAGTGTTTGGCGTACCAAGCTATCATCCAAAAAGCCAACCATTCTTCGATCATGTTTATAGATTTTCAATATTAGATAATCGTATTTGGTTCAGAAATTTCCAGTTTCTTACAGAAGATGGCGCATTGGCAGAAATTGGACCGCGCTTTGTGTTAAATCCGGTAAGAGCCAGTATTGCATTTAAAATAAGTCAACTGAGAATTTATATTAATGCAAGGTTTTTTGTGACAGGTAAAAATCTTTTCGGGAAGTTTTGGTGGTGAAACGCTATGGGAAAATCCACATTTTATTTCACCATCTAAATATCGACAACAATTGAAAAAACAGGCAAACAACAAATACATGGATCATATTCAACAAAAAGCACTCGCTGAAGCAACAAAACCTAAAACCAGTTATAAACTAAATCCTCTCGATGACATATTTTCTGAAGATCCTTTAAACAAAGCAGAAAAAATAATTAAATTGGAAAACGGTGATCAGATGGCCGATGAACATGATGACACTCAAGAAGAAGAAGAAACGCCCAAAAAGAAGAAAGTGAAAAAAAACAAACTAAAAAAAAATAAAAAACAAAAATTTGTAAGTAAAAAGAAAAATGTTAAATAAACTACTTTTTATTTTTATGTACTTGATCTTTTAATATTTACTAATTAATGATTCAAAATTATTATAGTTTATAAATCGAATTGGTTTTCTTTTTCATTATTAAAAATAAAAATAGTTACAAATCTAACCCCTCAGCCAGACTATGCTTCTCGCTCTGCTCATCGCGACGCTCCGCACTCGGCTTTCGGCGATGGATGTCAATATTGTGGCAAGCATGCGTACTATGCATTTATAGCATAGCAAATTATATAAATGTTATTAAACAAAACAATATATTTTCAATTATTTGCGAGAAAATTACTTACAGTATCTTTATTTAGTTAACAATTAGATTAACAATCAATATTGTTATTACTTCCTATACTGTACAAATTCACTATTTTAGTGAAATTAACATAAGGACATCAGACGATATTAATCGCCATAACATGCCCTTATTAATTATTGTAGAAAGGCAGTGCATTTAAATTTTTCTTATGTAGCCTTTCTACAATAATTAATAAGGGCATGTTATGGCGATTAATATCGTCTGATGTCCTTATGTTAATTTCACTAAAATAGTGAATTTGTACAGTATAGGAAGTAATAACAATATTGATTGTTAATCTAATTGTTAACAAAACAATATATGTTCTATTGCGATGAATCGATGTCATTCGCCATCTCTGTTGATCGTCGTCTTCGCCAACAGAGATGGCGAATGACATCGATTCATCGCAATAGAACATGTGCTTTCACTACGAGCGTTTGATGCAGACTGTGTAGCGCGGGAGTATGTGGCTTGCTTACTCATGCTCATATTGCCGGTCTTTTGACTCGCGTACAAAAAACTGACAAAAAAGGGGGCAGTGGGCATGACGAGTAATGTAGCCACTGCCTCTTTTCCTCGCCACTTCCCATACCACTCGTCGAGTGTGTGACTGAGGCTTAAAGAGTAGAGGGAGGTGATTATAAAACTATGACGATACTAACGAAATCAATCGATCATCTGTGTATATTATATCTTGATTATGGTCATTAGTAATATAAACAAATAGGAATAAATACTTGATTGAATGGCTAGCAATCGCTAATTTGAGTGAATGTACGAGCATTGAGCTACACGACGTCAATAAGGAATAAATACTCAGGTCGCAGTGCTAAACCCTGCCGACTATACAGGGTGTTGAAAAATGAGGGTAAAATATTTTAGGGGCATATAGTATGACCCAAAATAAGTCGAACATTTTTAATAAAGATAGATCCGCAAACGAACCGTTAGTGAAATATTACCACTTATGTATATGCAATAGCGTAAGTTACTTATCGTCCATTTAATAAAAGAAACATGCTTTTGTGCCCTAATTGTGTGGCGGTCTAGGAGGCCATGGAACCGGTCCGTCATGTCCTGTCCATCTTCCCTCGTAATTTGCGTTTAAGTATTCCCGAACAGCCAATGGAAAATGGGGAGGAGCACCATCCTGCATGAACCAAAACTCACGTCTCACGTTCAATGGCACTTCAAGTATAATAATAAGTTATTACACACATAAGTGGAAATATTTCACTAACGGTTCGTTTGCGGACCAATGTTTATTAAAATGTTTCGACTTATTTTGGGTCATACACATACTATATGCCCCTAGTCCCTAAAATATTTTACCCTCTTTTTTCAACATCCTGTATAGTGTATTTGCTAATACAGGCATTGTGGCGTTATTATGCGAACTTATGTTTGTTTTTTGACAAAATAAAAAAAGTAACCCCTTAATACATCCCTTAAAAAATTAAATTTTGTCTAAATTTCAATATTAGAAATGGATTTTATCAGTACAACATCTGCACTAAATTAAATACACCCTTCCATAAGTAAATCCGTACCCGCAAACTAGTGTTTTCATAAAATTTGTAAGTCAAGTCCAGTGGGCCGATTTTATTAACATTTCAGCAGCACATTTTGATCTTTACTAAGAGGTTAAATTTCAATTTTGAAACAATTCTGAGATTTTTTTCGGTATTTTTGGGCCCAAAAACTTTTTCAATCTCTAAAAACTACCCTTAAAATGATCCGATCAGGCCCATTTTAAATAGGCTTCGTGCGATGATGATTTCCAATATGTGTGCCAAATTTCGTTTAAATCGATTAAGTCTGTCAAGAGTTATCGTGCCCACACATATATACATATAAAAATGGTGGCAAATTGTTCAGGAGGGTATGAATCGTCGAGAAATTTTGGTCCGACCCCTAGGTTCCGCCATCCGAGCGACACCAATAGTGTATGTGCCATATGGCAAATACACTAAAAAGAGCAGAACAATTGCCACTCTAATCAAACAAAATATTGGGAAATTTCATAATCAAATGATCAATCGACTTTGAGAAGTTTGCTTACTACTTTCATTATCGATTATCATAATATCTCATTAGTACATTATTCGATTATGTAAATCAATCATAATCACCTGCCTATATTAAACAGCGAAATTTAAAGGTAAAATGTATTAATATTTCTTAAAGTTGAAACAGCTTTATTAAATAATTATTAAAAATCGCTGAACACTGAAATACATTTTAGGTACAACTTTTATTAAAATTAAGCCATAACATTATTACTTTTGTTACTAAAAATTAATATCGTCAAAATTTGCAATAAAAGCAAAAAAAAGTAAAATTTCAAGGAATATGTAAAAATTGATCTAATCATAACTTCGCAGTTCTAAACAAAGTGTAAATTTCTTTATAGACTAGGCTAGCTGCATACTTCGAAATTTAGATCGTTGTGCCGTCTACTGGTCAAGTTCGGCAACTCTGCATTTAGAAATTACACGAAATGTCATGTAATATTCCAGAGTATATTATTGAATTCCCTGACTTTTCAACCACTTCTCCAGGATCAACCCTGATAAATGAGTATTATAATAACGATAGTCGCTTAGTTCCCACTTCTGCCACCATGGACGCGACCTTTCAGCTAGCCCTACATTTCCTGTCCATGCACATAGTTTATACCAGTGATCAGAATATTATCTGTATAGCTGATATTCAGCGAAAAAATTCAGAAACGTGGAACCAATTGAAGTGGTAGTCAACGCTACACAATGTTGGTTTAAGAACTAAAATAAACTTGAGTGCGCGTGCGTCAAGTGAAAGAGACATACATACTGATAATTTTACTTGGATCCGACATTTTGGAAAATAGACACGCAAGCGCAATTTAGAATAGGTATATAGGTTCAAAGAACAAAACTCATCACCTGTAGTCAAAAAATTACATTTAAAAATAATAATAATAAATACAGCATGTAATAAACATACACTGACAGAACTGACCTGATTATCGAAACACAAAAATTAAAAAAAAAAATCTTTAGACAGATTTTTTTCTCACTAGCCTCATCGATTTTTGTTTAAAATTTTGCCAATTTACCAATTTGGAGCGAATTTTTCTCTAAAAAAGGAAAAATCTAACCTTGCAGACAAAAAAAATCTCTTATAGGTTGACTCAGGACTACGTCACTACAATGTTTATCACAAAGTTAATATAAATATCAGTCTTCTAGTGGTAACATATACATATGGGCTAAAGCAGCCCTGAAAGTGAATGTATTTTTACATGCTCCGTCAGTGGCTTAACTATTGACAGGCTGGACGGGCCCCATGAATCAAAAATCATGAACAAACAAAATGTTTTTTCAAATTTAACCTAAACCTATGGGTGTTCATTACAATTTACAAATAATCACATTGTTGACTTTGAATTATAAGGCTAGGTTTAGCGCTTCTTTGAAGTTCAAGCTAGGGCTCACCTTTTCGTAGTTTCGCCACTGTGCTCCATTAATAAATAATAATACTTACTACCTACATAATAAAAGATCCGTTTGCAGATTTATAAAGTTAAAAGAAAGGTGTATATTATCAGCAAAGATACGGAACGTATCAGTTCAACACCAACCTTTGTTGCCGAGCGTCTATAATCTACAATAATTAAAGTTCGACACCAATCTGACAAATATCGTTTAATGTATATTTTGCAATGGGAGTGTTTATATTTAATAGATTGTATCAGTTCAGACACTTCTATGCAAATATACAAAAATGTTTGTCGCTGATAAATGGATACGTTTCTGTGCGGATAACATAACTCGAATTTTTTCAGCTCATATAGCAAAATCGTTTTAACAATGCATTCTTAATCGAATCATTAACACACCTGCTGCCAGCTTATTAAAATGGAATGTTATATTTATTTATTACGTTCAAAATAGTACTACTATTAGTAAATCAATTTTTGTGGACACTTCAAGTAAAATCTCTTAAAAAATTTTGTGTAGGAGCATATTAAAAAAATATCAATTTAAAGTTCCCAAACTGCGTTCTTCACTAATGAACGAATAATTTACTGTTTGACAGAAATGTATTTCATATTTCATCTTGACCTATTAAATTTTTTAAAATATGTATTTACAATTACAACACCACCAAACAAATCAGAATTAATTTGAGCAAAAATTGATTTAAACAGTTTTTTAGTAATTAAGTACACGGGAAAGTTAAAAAATATGAAGTAAATATTCAAGGAATACAAAAATATATTGATTAATTTTTTAATGACTCATTTGTTTTGTATTAAAGACAGTTTTAAAAATATATGTCAGGCAGTGTATAAATTTAAGCAATTATTGTGCTCTTTTTAGTTTTTCTTTTTTAAAGTATTTTACGTTTTTTTACATAATATGTGTATATATTATATTATATATAATTAATATTTGATACAAGTTATTATTAACAGTCTAGTTTCGTTACTATATTATCCGCTAACAAATCTGGACAGGTACACTTTACGAAAGATTTTAACAAAATTTTCTTAAGAATCTTTCTTAAAATACCCATCAGGTTCTATCAAAGGCTAATATAGTCTCGATTCAAAATATTTATATAAGTACATTAAAAATATTTATGAAGTTTTTGTGCAGAAATAGATTGGTAATTCTGTTTTACATAAGCCTTTATAGTTATAATTATAAAATTATAATACAATCAATATTCAAAATAATATGACCACTCAATCTGTTGGGTGATCAGAGCAGGGCCGGCGGAACAAATTTCGCCCGAGTGGGTAGTGATTTACTTTCGCGGTGGGGGAGGGGAGTCATTAAGAGAGAAAGAAATTTCAAAAAACGTCTGCAAGTATTTTTCATCAACGCCTTTATGGATACATAAGCATCAGTCAGATAAATTCAAAAGATGTATCGGAATCCAGTCAGAGTTTTTCTGTTTTTTAAGAATTGATTATGTAACTAACTGATTGTTGAAATGATATCAACAAAATCAGTTCGTTACATAATCAGTTCATTAACGATTGGTTCAGGTCGATAATTAATTAAGTTTAATATTCATTTCAACAATCAGTTCGTTAAAAAACAGAAAAACTTTGGATGAGTTCACACTCTTGGTGACTAGGTGCGTTCCAAAAGTCGACTTAGTTCAACTCGCGCACGAGGTGACTTTTGCAACGTACCTTATGGAACATTAAAAAAATATTCGTGTGGGTAATTACCCACTCATAAATTTTCCGAATGGGTAGTACTACCCACAGTACCCACGTTATCCGCCGGCCCTTCATTCATTGTGATAAGGTGTACATTCATATCTCTTCAGGCCAAGTGCTGGTTCTGAAAGGGATAACAAAAAGGCACCAAAACTGTACTGTGATATATCGAAATAAAAAATGGACTACAACAATCGTGATCATCTTATAAACATATTTTGTTAGCAAAAATAATTTTAGAATATTGTCCATAAAAATATGTTTTATCTAAGAATTTGTTTTAGTTAGATATCACAAAAATCTATTTTTCAAAAGTACTTGTAATAATCTTATTAACTAATAATCTATTTAACATAAAAGAATACTTTCAAAGAATACTTAAAAAAGTATGTATATTTATAGTATATAAATATTAGCAATTAAACTATTCTAAACATATAAAAATATAAAACTATCATAATAATTAAGATACATTCATTTTTAGTAGCTCCAAGAAATTAAAATCATAGATGAAAATATCAATATAATCAATACTACTCGATATAAAACAATTCATAAAAAACCTTTTGAAGGACAAAACCGATTCCTCATTGGTTTTTATGTATGTTTAATAAACATGTCATCATTACAAATAGCACAATCGGCGTTATATTGCTACTTGACAAAAATTACATACAAATTGTTCCACAGTTTAGGAATTAACCTTAAATAAACGGATTTGTACAATAAAATCCAGTGAATATTAAACATCGCGCATATTTTACCTGCACGGTCCGCCCTGGACCGACACAGAGCGGACCTGCAACCTGCACGACTTCGCACACTTGTCCAGCAAATTTTAATGCAGGTCCCATCTGTGGCAGACATTTTGTAATAGTGTGCAATATGGAAGTGTCTAGTTCAGTGGAAGAAGTTTTTATTTTAACGTTGTTGTCTGAAGAGGAGGAAGAAGAAGCCAGGAAAAAAGAAGGTTTTGGGTTCACCCAAAAAATAAAAAGAGGCGACGATAATATGGTGAATTTCATCATTTATTTGTTGAATTAAAGCAAGACCAGCGAAAATTCTTCCAATATTCTCGAATGTCAGAGCACAAATTTTATGAACTATTCACTATTGCATATCATTCGTCCACACCTACAGTACCAAAACACAAGATTTCGCAGACTTGCAGTCAGGGCCGGATTAACCATGTCTAGGTCCCTAGGCAATGCAATTCTCGGGGCTCCGTTTCAGCCGTTTGAAGATGGTCAAGCATTTCAAAACTTTTGTTTATCATACTGTATTTCGACACATGCTGTCAGTTGATGAAATACTTCATACTTACAGAACAGAACCATCTAGTATTGAGTAGTAGAACTAATAATATGGATGCGTTACGTAACGTATTGTATTATTCATACAATACGCTACGTAACGCATCCATATTATTAGTTCTACTACTCGATACTAGATGGTTCTGTTCTGTAAGTATGAAGTATTTCATCAACTGACAGCATGCGTCGAAAAAAAGCAATAATACCTATTGTCATTGAGGATACAAATTTTCCAATTAAATTTTCACTCTATGAAACATTTTCAATTTCTTTTGTGCGCGCGCGGGGCCCCTAGCCGATGCGGGGCCTCTAGGCAGTTGCCTACTCTGCCTAATGGTTAATTCGGCCCTGCTTGCAGTATGTTTAAGGTATAGAAATAAAATATAAGTAAGGCTGATAAAGTTACAAAAAAAAACCTGCAATGAGTACATGTTTAAGAGCAGTATTATTTACCATAAACTCTTCAAATAGTAAATTGTAGATATATCTAGATGTGTAATGGACAATATTACCGCGAGTGATGACGAGTTTTTACAGTCACACGAGCCGTAATACCATTACACACAAGATATACATGGTATTTTGGGGGCAGTATAGCCTAGTGGTTAGCATGCTTGGCGCCGCAACCTCTAGACTGGACTGCCGTGGGTTCGAATCCCACCTGCGCTCATGGATGTTTTGTGATGTTATTTAGTTTTAAGTTAGTTGTTATTTAGTGTAGTTGAAAGACGCTAATGACCTTAGATGTCGACGCGGCTATAATCTACAATAAATAAAATACATGGTATTTTTCATCATACCCACTACACAATACCTACTTTTCACTTCATTTTCAAAAAAGTTTGGTTCGTGCAGGTGCGCACACTAGACCGGTCCGGCATGGACCGGCATAGAAAATGCAGGTCAGAATAATTTGTACCCCGACCGACACATTCTGCTCTGACGGTCGTTGTAGGTGACGGTACGTGCAGGTGCAGGACTAATGTGCGCTACTCCATTAAATAACATGGGGACCTTCACGACCAATTTTTACTGGTCCAGTCCGTGCCGGTCCCTGCAGGTATAGTGTGCGCGATGTTTAAGTTTGCATTATCTAACGGGTGTCAGGTAGGTAAATACTAGATTAATAAGAATTGGTATCCCAGATTTCATATAGATTATTTCACATAGTGAGTGATAAAAAAATAGTAAATATGCCTACATTGAAAATGTAAAATTAAGTAAATTTAAAAAATTAGTTAAAACTTTTAAAAACCTTTTCTGTCAATCTGAAAACGATTTATTCGTTATTCATTGGTTCTAGTTCAGTTTGCTGCCGTGCTGCTTCACTATGGTTACCGTTTTGAACTTCTGTTGTTTCGCCGTTTTGACAGCGGCACAAATAAAGCGTGTCTAACACCATCTACAGAGAGAAAAATAAATTAATAAAATAAAAAAAGCATTCATTCTGTATGGATTTCAATTCAAGTGACATGAAACACAAATAAATAGTGTCAAATTTCCGTAAAATAAAATAAAAATACAAATCGCTTACCTCATATAATGATAAAATACAATGAGCAATGAAAAATGCAAAAACGCATGTAAATAACGTTGGAGCTGCATAGAAAGTCAACTTGTCATTATTTTTAAAGAAATAGAGCCCTACAATGCCTGTTATTGCGGTGACAAAGCATTTTCCCAAAAACAAAATAAAATCACCAACTGTATTAATATAGGCTATTTGTACAGTATGAGCTAATAATACTTCAAATGCCTAAAAGAAAACACAAAAATATATATATAAACAAACAGTTAATGCAAAAATTCAACCGTTTCAATATTTTATTAATATTTGTTTACCGTTGCAGCTGCAGTACAGAAATTAACACCGTCGATAGCGATAACGGTATAAGCGTTATGATTTAAGTAGCGTATAAACTTTTCGAGACAATAAAAACAACACACACATCCTTTCAAACAGCATTTAGCACATTCACTAGCACTGTCATCGTTTTTTGTCATTCTGAAAACAGGTTATATAAAATATAATATGAAACAGTACATTTAGTTCGAAAAGATCCATTTAAATTTGACAAAAAAAAACAAATCATCAACAAATACTGCAAAACTGTTGAATGGCACTCAGCAATACCGCGTAACTGATTGAAGTAGCAAAATTGAGTCGTCATCTAAGACTTCATTGGTGCATGATCATGCAAGGCTGCAAGCCAATCATAGGGGCTTTAAAATCGCATGGAGTTTATTCGAATATTTGTTTATGTTGTGCATTGTTGCAAGATAACATTACGCGGCACTGCAAGGTGACATTCAGCAATTTTTGCAGTATCACCGACGAAATACCTACTTTGCATGTAAATAAGTTAAAATTAAACGAGGTATTTTAAATATCGTAATCAACAACGATCCCAGAGCCATCGATCCCAAATGATATTTTATTAATTTACAGACGGCGTAATTAATGTGACCTCGTTTCTTGTATCGATTTCTGTAAAAACAAATTGAATACATTTGTGTATTACTCCTGGATACCAAACAAACCTATGCTCAGTTATACAACACATTGTCAAAAAATTTGAGATAACAATAACCTTAAATTGTGGCCATTACTATTTTTTAATCCTACCCCCCTATAAAATAGCTGCTTTTCACGCATCTAAACCGGTCATAAAATAACAGGTTTCAGGCCGGTGATGATCTGGGATCGAAATAGTATATTGCATTACAAGGGACGAAACAAAGCGTTTGCAACTAGTGTGAAGTTTACTGTCCTTGTCTAGCGTATTAGTAATGTGAGTAATGTAGTGTTTATGATACCGTAATAGTCTAGTCGAATCTAGCTTTAAGTAGTGCATAAAAACATTCCTTTGAGGCAAGCCTCTACGTAAATTTAATGCGACATTTAATGTGTGTTATTATAGTTTTCGGTAAATACTTTTGTGGTTTTTCGTACTGATTTTTGTTTTGCTTTTTTTTCCAACAGTGGGCAGTGATTTTTCTAAAATCTAACCTTACTAAAAAAATTTTTTTTTCAACTGTGCCTCACCACTTTCAAATACCACGAGCCGCCACTGTTGGCCAGTAGCCGATTTTGTATACTTTATCCTTTTATTCTTGAATGGATACTTGTGTCCGGCTTATAGAGAAACTAGCTGCTCGACCCGGTTTTATAAATTGGGAAGATAACAACATAGTGAGCTGAAATAGTCACATTCATATTTCATGCCGATATGTCAAGCACAATAAACTGTGTAAATTTCATGAAGCCAGGGCTCACTATTGGAGTTTTTGTGTAACAGACAGATGCGAGTATTTTCTATTTTATAGTTAAGATTTATATAAGCACAATCTAAGGTCATTGCCAACCCATATTTATTGATAATGCGTTGTGCAATGGGGTTGACCCACTATATTGAAAGTGACTGCTTTTTTTTATGGATATCACTCTAGGTGTATAATCAATATCCATTTTTGGTAAAAATTTTGAAACGTTTACAGGGAATTTAAAATTTAAATTTAAAGGGCCAATCAGAAGACGCGCGTTATTCAACTAGCGAAATATGGCTGAAACAGTGTTGCCATGTTGTCGTGATGTGAAATGTCAAATTTCGTAATTCTCACTCGTATTAATTTCTCAGCAAAAACGTCTGAAACTAATGAGTAAAAATAACACTATAGATATTTGAACGTACGAAGTAACAAGAACACTAAAACGCGCTTCTTGACGTTTGACAGGGGCTTGACAGTTGTAAATACGACAACAGTGTATTTTCATTTCTGCTGACTATTCTTATAGTACGGGATCCGGCTGCAGAATTAGTACGTTCATCACGTAGGTAATCAAACTCAAATTTTTTCATATATTTATGAATAGAATAAGACACTTTTCACAAGGTGCCGATCAAAAAGTGCCCGCAACTAATTTTAATTAAAATAGCGTTAATTGATTTTTCACAAAAAATTTCGTTCACTTGTTAGTCAAATAAAATATCATCCATTTCACAGCAATGTATGTAAAGAGTTTGAAAAGTTATGGGTGCTGTTACCTGCTCAGCCGCAACCTAATCGCAGCCAGGTGTAAACAGGTATGATTTAGTTATATTTATACGTTCATGACGTATATTCATTTCGTTTATACCACATTAAAGCTAATTTTTTTCTGATCATGACGTTATAAGGCTGCCTATGAAAAAGTGCCCGCAAATAGGGGTTGCCAGCTGTTGAAGATGCTAGGTATATCGTAAAAACGGAACAACATACGGCCATGCCGATTGTTCTATTGTGTTTATCAGCCTTTAACTTAGATCTGATTAGATTTTGAGTCAAATCGGTTCAGTGGATCCTGAGATATTGAAAAAAACGTTCTCAATGTCACGTATTAACATAGGTAAAAAAAATATTAGTGAATTCTAGATGTTATAATATGAAAAAAATGTAAATTTTTTTTGTCTAAAATGTACAGTTTTCGAGAAAAAAAATATTTTACTAAAAAAAATAAAAATTGTACGTGAAGTGCTAAAATTGTACGTAAATCAAGGTAACCATGATTAATAGCAAAAATCATGGTTACCTTGATTTACGTACAATTTTAGCATCTTCAACAGCTGGCAACCTCTATTTGCGGGCACTTTTTCATAGGCAGCCTTATAACGTCATGATCAGAAAAAAATTAGCTTTAATGTGGTATAAACGAAATGAATATACGTCATGAACGTATAAATATAACTAAATCATACCTGTTTACACCTGGCTGCGATTAGGTTGCGGCCGAGCAGGTAACAGCACCCATAACTTTTCAAACTCTTTACATACATTGCTGTGAAATGGATGATATTTTATTTGACTAACAAGTGAACGAAATTTTTTGTGAAAAATCAATTAACGCTATTTTAATTAAAATTAGTTGCGGGCACTTTTTGATCGGCACCTTGTGAAAAGTGTCTTATTCTATTCATAAATATATGTAAAAATTATAGTTTGATTACCTACGTGATGAACGTACTAATTCTGCAGCCGGATCTTAGGCTTGGCTGTTAGAATTAAGCGCGAACCTAGTTCTATGACGTCATCCGACCAAAAAATACAAAAAAAAATTTTATATGCGTAAATTCAAAAACACTGCCGATTAAAAAAAAATACGTGGATCAACCCCATTCAGCATTAGGTTTGAAAAAAAATTTAATATATTTTTAATCGATGTTTACCTGTAAAACCAATGGGCTACAGCCCCTGCAATCACCATTTGCTGACAAGCCATTATGAACTCTGTCGTCCAAATTAAGCCTATGAGGTACACCCACCACATATACTTAACCCATGTGGGATCTACATACTCTATCAACGTGTACACTACAACAAAGCAATAGTAATGATTTAAACACAAACCTAGTTAAGGTTCATTAGTGTATTTGCCATAATATGGCACATACACTATTGGCGTCGGTCGGATGGCGGGACCTAGGGGTCGGACCAAAATTTCTCGACGTTTCATACCCTCCTGAACACTTTGGCACCATTTTTAAAAATGTTTATATATATATGTATGTATATATTTATATATATATATATTTATATATATATAAATATTTGTATATATATATATATGTGTGTACACGATAACTCTCGACAGACTTAATCGATTGAAACGAAATTTGGTACACACATTGGAACCCATCACCGCAAGAAGCCTATTTAAAATGGGCCCGATCGGACCATTTTCAGGGTTGTATTTAGGGGTTCCAAAAAGTTTTTGGGCTCAAAAATACCGAAAAATTTGTCAGAATCGTTTCAAAATTGAAATTTAACTCTTTAGTAAAGATTAAAATGTGCTGCTAAAATTTTAATAAAATCGGCCCGACAGGACCGGACTTTCAAATTTTATGAAAACACTAGTTTGTTGATACGGATTTACTTATGGAAGGGTGTATTTAATTGGGTGTACTGATAAAATCCATGTCTAATATTGAAATTTAGAAAAATTTAATTATTTTAAGGGATGTATTAAGGGGTTAAATTTTTTATTTTGTCCAAAAACAAACTTAAGTTCACATAATAAAGCCACCATGCCAGTATTAGCAAATACACTATATTGTCGGCAGGGTTTTGGCACTGCGACCCGAGTTTTCTTACTTATGGTCACAAATTTTATGACTTTCAAAACAAGATTGAAAAAGTCAAGGTCAATGGGAAATAACTGGAAGGTTACATCTTACTATCAGAAACGGAATAGGACTGTTAATATTTTATACAGGTAGTTCCTGACTACGAGTTATTTCGTTCCTAGTCCGGGCTCATAAACGGGGAATTTATAAACTGTCAGTGAGACGCTCCGGGCTCATAAACGGGGAAATTATTATCTGAGTCAGTGAGACGCCTTTATTTACCTGAACAAATGCACACACAAGTATTGTATAGCTATGCATGTGATCTGAAATGTCGTATTTATGAATGTTTAGCAACTATTCACTGCAATTAGTTCTTATATTTTCAATTTTGTTTATACTTGAAAAAAAGAAATAACTTAAATCGGAAACTGCCTGTATAATACAAATCTGTAAAATTCAATAAAAACTGTTAGTTTATGCTTTCAGTCCACAAAAACATTTCACTTTTGACCGTTTAATCACTATGGACGATGTAAAATTGTGTTTTTAAAGACCACCAACAGCTAAGGTTATTTGGGCCTAGCACCAATTCATACTTTCAATTTATTATTATTTTTTTAATAATAAATTGAAAATCCAATTGACACTTTTACCAGCTCTCGGGCTAGAACTCGGGAACTTGTAATAGAGGAACCATAGCAACGCCATGTAAACAACAGCACTGCTACACGCTCGGCTATTCTCAAGCCCATGGACGATGTATGTTCACTGTCAAGTCCTATTCAATATTCACTCAGAGTCATGCATGTACCAAATACTGAATAATATTTTCGGAGAATATAAAATGGGTACAAGACAAAACACACACGATTTTAAAAAATCGTAAAAAATTTTTGTTATAACATACTATTGGGATCCGTCAAATGAGCATATGACATCTGGTGGCACAAAATTGTACTCAACACGAGGGAAAATTTTACATGTTAACAGTGCAAATTTATCGTGAAATTGTTTATTACAAATATAAAACAAGTAAAATAAACAAAAAGTTTATCGAAAATGGAATTCGCGACGTTTTCTAATGTCATGGCATTAAACACTGTCAGTTATTGCCTTGTAAAACTTACTTTACAGAGAATTATTTTCTAATGAAATGTGGAAAAACTATATTTATGAATTAAAAAAATATTTTATATTAATAATAAGATGTACTTATTATTATACTGCACTACAATAGTTGAATCCCTGATGATTGACAAATTTATAGGATTAACTTTGTATACAAATATTTTGAGGTTAGTAACTTACCTACTTATTACAATATAACTTATTATGTTACAGTTATGTGTTTACATTATTCACCTAACCCAGCCTTAAAGGCGCATTGAACGCGGATGATTAATTTCGTGGAGATTTTCTTTTAATTTTGATGTTTTTAAATTTTAAGCAATATGTCGTAAAGATTACTACTTTTGACAGTTCATTTTGCATGCATTTTTCTCGTTATATTTCCGACATTTTATAATATGCCCGGCTTTGAGAATCCGTTCTCGTTCAATGAAATTCCTTTGTTTAGGATTTATACCGGCCCAATCACAAATTGCACTTATATTTATCATTTCTTATCACTTTGAAAATCATAAAATTACACGCAAAAGTATACCCCGTATATGAAATTTCCCCCCCTCTGCGCTATGTTTTTTAAGTTCCACCTATCTGACGGATCCCAATACATATAATAAATTAAATCTTACTTTTGACTTCTGATACTGCAATATTATTTAATGGTTTAAGATCCGTAGTCCCTGTTAGTGGTTGCTCAGTGACATCCATACCAGATTTATTACTGTATGGTTTTAGTGATGATACGTCCATATAGTATGAAGTTGCCAAGCATACCTTAAAATAAATAGTAATCTTGTATTCTTTAATTTATAAGAACTTACTATTTTCTTTCTACTGTATTTACTATTTGCAGTGTATGAAGTACAATAAAAACGTAAATATTTACCACAACTGTAATCCAAAACGCAAAGAATCCCAAAAGGAAGACAAAGGTTATTAATGGTTGCAAGAATAACATAGGAACTTTCATGAGACAGTGTGTGGTTTCACGAAACATTTCTGACAACAACCCAACTTGTTTTGACATCGTGAACATTAATATAAACAACACAAACTGAAAGAACAAAAAATTTAATTTTAATAATCATAAACTATTCATCAAATGCGACAAAAAGCGGATAGTTCTTTGTTTTTCGATATGAATTAAACTTTTACGTACCGTTATAACTGTAGCAATGATAGAATACCAAAGAAAAGCAGTTTCGTTACGAATTGATTCAAATAATATGTTATCTGGTGGAAGTTTGTCAAGTGATGTTCGAAGTTGGTAATACGTATACCATAGGTACGCCGTACCACCCACGCTTGTTATGCACACGAGTAACATAATTATTACCGATACCAAAGTAGCAAGTAAATGCAGTATAGACACAGTAAATATTGATACCACTACAAAAAATAAAATAAAACAACTGAGAGTGCTTTTATTCAATTTGATTTTGTAGCCCAAGTGCAGGACCTCGTATTTATATTATGGTTATCATATTATTATGGTCTCTAATCTATATAAAATGAAGTCATGATAGGTGTCTGTCTGTACAGGCTAATCTCAAGAACTACTGAACGAATTTGAATGCGGTTTTTACCATTCGATAGCTTATTTCTTGGGGTAGGTTTAGGTTTATAATAACTGTCCGGCCTGGCTTCGCCCGACTGCAAACCGAATTGAATCCTCTCTACTGAATAGATTTGAATGCAGTTTTTACCATTCGATAGCGATTTTCTTGAGGAAAGTTTAGGTCTATAGGCCCGACTTCACCCGAGTACGAATAGAATTGATTCCAAGTTTGAAAGTGAAGAAGCGAAGCGAGTGAGCAACGTTTTAATCGTAAATTCGAGCAAACGAGCGAATTGAATGAGTAACAAATTAATTAATTATAAATTCGAGCGAATGAGCGAAGCGGGAGCGTAACATACTAAGTCGATTGAACTAACGAAGCGATTGAGATCCCTCAATAAAAATTCATTTAAAGGGAATTTTGAAATAATAAAATTAAATCTGCACGGGTGAGGTCATACCAGGCAGCTAGTATCTATTAAATGCAAAATGATATATTTCAATGTAACATTATATACGTTTTATGTGTCTTACCTAGTGCAAAAAAGGCAAGTGCAAGTAGTTCTTTCCAAGAAGTAAATAAATCGCCTAATATTTGTTCAGCTGCATCCCAATTGTTTAAAAGTTCATAAAAGTTACTTGAAAAACCTCTAATAAGTTCAGTAACTGGTCGAGGAACACAACGGTTTAATACAGGAACACTAAAAACAAACAGAAATCAATATGGAATGACAAAGTATCATTTGCCGAGTAATTTCAAACCACCAGAATCCCATAAGTACGCGCAAATTGGTTTTGGTGACAAAAAACTAATATTGTGAGCATGCTCCGAAGAGTAGCGCGCACTATGGAAATAAATGAGGATGGACACTGCCAAACTTGACCGGTAGAGGCGCCAGCTATGTAACCACCTCGGTCTGTGCGCAGTTCATAGTAGTGTGTACAGTATAAGTTTATTTAAAATAATAAATTGTTGACAATGTCGATGTGCTATGTTTACCAATGTTATAGAGGTTTTGCATTTCCAAAGAATTCAAAACTAAAAAGAAGTGGTTGCATGTTGTCAGCATGCAAAAAACTTGATTTCTCGCGCGAACTTAGGTGGCTATATACCTGTTACCATCTATATTACGTTTCTCATGTGCTCATCTCCATTGTTCGACACTCTTTGGTTCGACAGTTCAGTCGTAATTTGGTTTGTGACTAAACTGACTAAAAAGGAAAGTTCACTAAACTGTTTGCGTTGGTAATGCGTGCGTCTCCGTGGCCCATATGTTGCAATCGACCCAACTTGGATGATAAAAAGTGCTTAGTGCGCGCTAGCCCTAGAGCTGAATTTAAGAATAGGCCCGCGAGGCCCAGACCTAGGGGCGTAATAGAATACACAAAAGGAAAAGTTTGTATGTTTGTCGCGGATACTCTCTGGAACTACTGAACCGATTTGAAAAATTCTTTCAGTTTAAAAGCCTACTTTTTCATGAGTAACATAGGCTATTGATTATTAAGCTGAGACAAAAGAGGGGTGAGCAGTGAGCGAAAATGTAAAGCTAGTCAGGACTCGGGGATCCCACACGTGATTTCTGAGCTAAATTGGTGTACGCTAACTAAACTACAAGATTTAGGTAAGTTATATTATAATTTAATTAAAGAGTAACAATGAATAACAAAAAAAAACAGAAGATAAATTATTATTTATTATTGGGCCTTGGGTGCCATTATATGTAAAGCTAATAATTTCTGACGACTTACAACAGGTTTGCAAACAAAACTATTATAATTTATAATCTTATCTATGATCATACATTCCATTATTACCTGTCATAAACTGGTAATGATGGACAAGGACCAACATTAGTACTCAAAGCTTTCTTACGATCCGGCAGTCTGCGTATTTCATCTTTATCTAGTTCTTTAAAATCAAAATCATAACGACACAAATTCGTCCCAGTTTTTTCGTAATAAGCTTTCACATCTTCAATCGTATCCAAATTTTGTTTGGGACATTCCTTTACACATATTTTTAATGTCTTTTTTAAATCTGTTACATTCATAAAGAAGAGAAAACTAAAAACAAAGTATAATTTGTAATCTTCGAGTATTGAAATTCAGATAGCATTTTAGAAGAACATTATACATACGGTTTATCAGAAGTATCCATCCCAGACAGTGCCATGTTACCTATTCGTTTGTTATGTTCTATACCGCACGTATTTCCAAAAGAATCATAGCCATTGATAAGACGTAAAGGACTACCATAAACAAATGAAAATGCAGCAATGAGTAACTGAAAAAATGTACAGAAATTAAAATGAATAGTTGATAATTAAAGTCATTAGAGGTTATTATTTACATACCATTAAAACCCAAAACGCAACATAAATCACAAGCCAAAATATATCAGTACAACCGCGCACCACAATACTATCATCTTCCTCCGGATCCACTTTCGACACACAACAACCCATTTTTTAAATTTTAAAAACTTTTACAAATTTTTTACCGCTGTCAACACTCTGAAAATGACATTACTGCCCATTAGTACTGTCTCTGTCTGTGACACTGTGTATTTTTGTTATGAGTCAGAAGCGTGACGCTTGATGACGCCACATGTTCATACAATTCAATATGATACAATTGAAACTTTTGTTTTTGTAGTACAACAAAATGGCAGCACTGCAGTCAACAAAACACGTTTTGCAATTGTAGGTTAGGTTTATTTGACGTTTAAATAAAAAAAATAATATGTATTTTTAATATGTATTAATAATATAAATCGTGTCTCATTTAACTTGCATCTTCCATATAAATAACAGTATAATCTACTGGTTTATTATCATTACATACTTTGTTTACGCCAAGAAAGAAATTTTCAAAATGTTCAAGAAATGTGCGAATTTATATTGTAAGCCTACAAGTAATTTTAAGCCTTTAAACTGTTTGTCATCTCGAAGAAATGTATTTTACTTGATTGGTCGTAATTTGAACTATTTATATACGCATCGCAATTTTAAATTTAGTATTCTGAGGCCATTTGCTAACACAAATATAAGAAATATAAATCAGTCAGCCAGGTCTTATGATGAAGAGGAGTACAAAAATTTTTTAAACAAATATAAAGAGAAACTTATTTATAGTGATTTTTTTGATGGACCGAAAGTAAAATTTACTTACTTGAAATATATTTTGTTGAAAAATAAAGAAGCCGACGAGAAATTGAGAATTCAACAAGCTATGATGAAAGCAACGCCATTTCCAGCATCGTTAAAATATATTTGTGATCCCGTTTCACAAGATAATAATGAAACAGATGCGAACAATGAAAAAAATACAGCAAATACTTTAGATGAACCGGTTCAATTCCCTTTCAAAAGTCACCAGTCCCATTTATTGACCGATTCTGATATTGAACCTCAAAAAAATTTTGATGCTAACAATGCATTACAAAGTAATACATTGGAGTTAGAAGACGAAGATGTAGACGATGAAGAAACTGATCATTTTCCTAAAGGTTGGATGTCTGATTACGATATGTATCCGGAGTATGAGGATGAAGACAACGTGTACGATGCTGCAAATTTAAAGTATGGTACACCAAACCCAAATTCCAAAGTTAGTAATGTACCTTGTGGGGGATGTGGAGCTTTACTGCATTGTAAGGTATGGAAAAAGTACTATTTCGCAAAACTAAACACTATTAAGTACTATCCAGTGATAATACAATGTGATTGCCAACTGATAGTGTACCGACTAATGTACCGACAGTTGCTTATGTTTAATAGAGTCGGCGTATTTTTTTTCTTGAAAAATATAATATAAAAGATTTCGATTATTGCGATTTTTATAAGGCAATGAAATATGCGATTTTTGATAAAAATCGAAATTTTTTAGAACTTTTCTTAGGTTATCGTTCTTGTAGAGAAAGACACGTTGATTCCATATAATGTGTACTCGCACGTCTGTATCTCTTTTGTTTAGAAAGTCATGGCTGGTTCTCTAGAATCAGGGCCGTTCTGTGCCGGGTGTTGAAGGAGGGCGGCGCACACGGGTGCCAACAGGATAGGGCGCCAAATAGGTGCCGAGAAAAAATAACAAATATATTAAAAATTTAATGTGAAAGATAACTTAAAATTTTAGAAACCTAAATTTTATAATACCTATGTATTATGTGGAGGAAAGTAGTTTATCAAAAATAATATATAATAATAATTTATTTACCACCAAGTACATCATTGTATACATTCTAATAGATCTTTTAAAAATTCTGATTGTTAGTTAGGCTAAGTTAGCCAGTTACGAAATGGTGTCAGAGTTTCATATTATCACATATATTTTTTTTTACTTAATTTACTATAGAATAGAAATAACTGGGCTTGGAGGGGGCACCCAATTGCAATCTTGCACACGGGCTAATCTAACTTCTGAGTTCTGAAATCATAACTGTAATTGTGCTAATTGTGTTTTAAAGACCACCAACAGCTAAGGTTATTTGGGCCTAGCACCAATTCATATTTTCAATTCATTATTTTTTTTTTTTAATAATAAATTGAAAATCCAATTGACACTTTTACCAGCTCTCGGGCTAGAACCCGAGAACTGGGGACTTGTAATAGAGGAACCATAGCAACGCCATGTAAACAACAGCGCCGCTACACTCTCGGCTATTCTCAAGCCCGAAATCATAACTGACTAATGTTTTTGTGTCAGTAATTAGTAACAGTTAAGTGGCGCTATCTACCGTTGGTAGATGAATCCACCCCAAAAAGAGTCTTTAAACGCATCATTTATTTTGTAGGATCTCTCTATACCAGGTTATATACCCAGTGAAATATTTGAAAATGCTCAGAAGGAATTACAGACAATAATTTGTCAACGTTGTCATTTTCTGAAACATTATAACTTAGCCCTGCAAGTAAAAGTGGCACCGGAAGATTATCCAAGAATAATATCAACAATCACAAATAAACGAGCCCTAGTGGTGTTAATGATTGATTTACTGGACTTCCCGTGTTCTATTTGG
Source organism: Mongoloraphidia duomilia (assembly GCA_039654895.1). NCBI lineage: Eukaryota > Metazoa > Arthropoda > Insecta > Raphidioptera > Raphidiidae > Mongoloraphidia > Mongoloraphidia duomilia. Next base: position 15,138,650 of record CM077522.1, read on the forward strand.
CCCAACATTATGAATATAATTGGTGGAAGAAGGCCTATTATTGTTGTTGGAAATAAAGTCGATTTGCTTCCTCAAGGACCTAAAGGCTTTTTAGAAAAAATCAAAGATGCTCTACTTCAGTCGCTTACAAACAGTGGAATTATGAAAGCAAATATTAAGTATATTTCTTTAATATCAGCAAAAACTGGCTATGGAGTAGAAGAACTGATTACCGCACTTCATAATTGTTGGCGTTTTAAAGGTAAATTACCAATTAAATTAATTTTTATAGTATTTTATTTACATCGAACTGCCAACATTATCTGGGTGCAATATCAATTTATATGTTCAATTTAATTATGAATCTAATGTGAACGGCAATATTTGGCAACGCGTTGCAACCCAGGGCTAGTGTATCAGACTGTAAAAACTTAATTTTATTGTCAAAACATGACATTAATACAAACCTTTGATGCAGTGGTGCGCAAACTTTTTCAGCCCCCCGTCCCCTTGTTAGTTTAATATTAGTTCTCATCCGCGTATCAGCAAACAAAAAAATTTAAGATTTGCAGGAGATATAAAATACTAAAATAAAGTTAATTCAAATTGAAACTACAATTAATCTATACGCCTCCTTTTCCATCACATTCATGATTCAGGGCTACGCCTAAGTCAAAGGTAGTCAGTAGTCACCCTATCTGTACCTCCCTTGAGAACTTTCGCGCTCCTCAATTTGGGAACCACTGATCCACTCTAGAATCTAGATTACATTTAATTTTTTTTAAACCAAAAATCAGTGTCGCTTAGTGCAATTTTAATAACAATATTTTATATTTTTAGGCGACGTTTATATTGTCGGTTGTACAAATGTAGGTAAATCTACATTATTCAATATGCTGCTACATTCAGATTATTGTAAAGTTCAAGCATCGGATTTAATTCAAAGGGCTACCACGAGTCAGTGGCCGGGTACAACGATGAATCTGTTAAAGTTTCCGATTTTAAAACCGTCAGGTATAATAAAACAAAAAGTCATGAGGTGTCGTGGGACACCCGACAGAAGCTATACTTCTTACGCATTGTATATAAAATCGAATTTATTTATATATAAAAGCTATAGAAACTATAGCAAAAATACTTGCTGCCTAGCCAATGAGGTGCGTTGCATCGCCGCGTTCGTGACGTTTTTTGTGTGATTTATGTCTCCATTCCAAACGTGCGTTAATAAGCATAGCTTCAAAAATTGTTAATAGCGAAAACTACCTATATTATGTATTAAGTGTTCCTTTGACAAATAGAACATATCCAGGTGTGCAAGCTTTCACGGCCGGCATTGTTCCAAATTTTCATGGTTTCCGGGCTTGTAGGCCGTGGTCCTGTGGTATTTTTGCCTGACGTTTCGTCTACAACTGCGGTAGACATTCTCAAAGGCAATGTGGCAGCGGTCGAAGTGTCCTCCTTGGCGGCTCAGGTCAGTGTCACACTGGCCTGTGAGCCGCCAAGGAGGACACTTCGACCGCTGCTACATCGCCTTTGAGAATGTCTACCGCAGTTGTAGACGAAACGTCAGGTAGAAATATCACCGGACCACGGCCTACAAGCCCGGAAACCATGAAGATTTGAAATAGAACATATTTTATTTTTTTTATTTTGTCTAGTATGGCGATTACAACTTCGAAATAACCGTTTAAAGTCTAAGAAACAACAAGAAGCGGTTGAGAGAAAATTAAAAATGACGCAATTTCATAAAAATAGAAATAACCCCCATTTTATTTCGTTAATGGGTAAGTACTAAATATTAAAAGATACTTTTTTTATTTGAATAAATTCCGCAGTCAGGGTTGCAAAATCTGAAAAGGTCGTGGAATTTTTTGTCATGGAAATGTCTGGGAAAAATATCAAAATCAGTATTTTCCCATGACAAACGTGCAGCGAGTTCACTGCGCGCTGATCTCTAAGACTCTAATGGCCGAGTTCTGCACTGCATTTAGTTTAAAGAGAATTACACCCAAAAAATGTCAAAGTTTGACATAGTATTTTGATTGTAGGAAAGGTTGAAATGACATTTACTCCTGAACAGTTAGCAACAGATAAAGATCCGTTTTTAATAAAACAAGAGCGAGCTAATAATAAAATTGGTATTGATGAAAACGATGAGGCTTTCAAAGAGAGTAGATGGTGTTATGATACACCAGGTGTTGTACAGCCCGATCAGGTAAATTGACCACAATTTTTAAAAATCAATAATAAGTGTTAAACATATTATTTTTCAACTTTATGTTATAATTTCTAGTTACATTTGCCTTTCGTGTCATCATAATTTTATGCTACTTTAATTTTTATAGCTTTAACTTTATAAAGCGAAGAATACATCTACACGATCACGATAGCGTTGGCGATCAGATCCGCCTTTGTAAATTCTATCGTCAACAAATCGCAACAGGTGTGTGCGGATTCACTTGTTTATTAAAGACGTGTTAGATCGCAATCGTGATCGCGGTCACTTAGATGTGTTCTCCGCTTAAAAGACATATTATAGACTAGATATGATATGATAGACTTACAATTTAATTTGAAAATGTTTAAAAAATATTAATGCTGATTTTAAATTGGTAGTTAAATTTAAACAAAATATTACATCAGTGTCATTTTTTATGCAAAACTATTTGAAGGTTTTTGAAAGCTAATATAATTCGATGTTTATAGCGAACATTTGAATGTAGCTACATTCGGATGTTTATAGCTGACATTTACATTTAGTTTTAAAAACATATATTAATATAAAATTTATACGTTTTATGAAGATTCTTCATCTTTTAACAACTGAAGAACTTACGCAAACTATACCGAAAGAAATTATATTACCGAGATCATTCACAATAAGACCAAAATGGACACTATTTATTGCTGGATTAGGAAGGTTAGACTTTTTGGAAACATCCGATTCTGGAAAATTAAGGTAATATATGTTGTATTGTAATTGTGGATTGTACTAATCTGGAAAAAACTAATTATTGTAACTGTCGAAACATGAACTCAATTACATCAGTGCACAACAGTGAGCATTACATTTTAACATTGGAAATGTTTATGTTCGTATATGGGGGCAGAGTTACGAGTTTTCGTTCAAGGCCAAAAGACAACGGTGTCGCGATCAAGTGAGGAGCAATCATGCAAAATTGAACAAGTGCAATTTTTTCGAAATGTGTTTTATATCATGTCTAGTTAATTGAGAGGTATTTGCGACGATCTGCGGTGTTATTTTTGAGCAAATGTTAATAAATACTGTAGAAAAATCCATTTAAAAGTTAAGTAATCAAGCAAAAGTGAACGCGTATATAACAGAAGAATAATAGGGTTATTCCTGACAAAACTAAACAGTGCATTGATAAATATTGTGTGTATAATAAACAGTTAATTATGTTTCATATATGCTGTTATCATTTCCAATGTCCTCGATGGTTGCAAGGATTGCGAAATCTGTGAATTTTTTAGTCAGTTATCCCATTCTCACAAAGTTTCACAGTTAATTTTAGATGTTTTCCTAATTTTTAAGTTGAAATTAATAACAATTTTTTTACGATACATTTTTAGGATAACAGTTTTATGCTCACGGGATTTACCGTTGACAATATGTGAGACTTCGGAAGCTGACAATCTATATTCAGAGCTGTTGGGTTCTGAAATTTTAAGAGTGCCATTTGGTAGCGAACAAAGACTTTCAAAATGGCCTTCACTCAAATCAAAAGATGAAATTAAATTGGTTGGAACTGGTTGGAAAGTATCATGTGCTGATATTGTTTTGTCATCTGCGGGTAAGTTTTAGCGCCTTAGTTCTTATTGTGTATCAGTTATTTGAATTAATTTTTAAAAAAAACATTATTTTTAGGTTGGGTTGCAGTAACAGCTGCATCTAATACAGTATGTAAGTTCAAAGCGTGGACACCAGAAGGAAGAGGAATTTATGTTCGTCAACCGCCACTTCTACCTTATGCAATAAATTTAAGAGGAAGCCGCGTTCGCCAAACCCCAGCGTACAGATATATTTTTTAAGTCATTAGTTATGCATTTTTATTATACATAATTTTGTAAAAATAAAATCTTTTTTGTGACCTTGAAAAGTTTTTGTTGCTTGACAGACTGGCATAATCTCAATATGTTTTTCTGTTTCACGGCATGTCTTTTTCCCGACTCCTAGTAGCAGATTCCCTAGTTTAAATTTATTTGTTCCATGCTTCGATTAAAGAATTATTTGGTTCGATTAGGATGGATACTTTTGAAATGAATTGATTCAAGGTAAAAATTAAATAATTTTAATGTTGGCAGCATGATCAGTCGATCTATGGGGAAGAAATCAAAGAAGTATATTGAACAGGTAAGGTTAGGTTGACACTTACGATTTACGAAATTAATATAAAAAGCACATGTGTTCCACTGGTCTGTGATTATATTATTTAAATAAACTGGTTAAATTTGATTTTAAATAAGTTTGTGTGTTTAGTGTACAGTTTTTTAACACAAAATATCTAGAAAGAAATGGAAATTTTAGGATTCATATAATATTGAATGGTAGTTGTATATTTTAAAAATACAATTAACTTTGCTTTTAATCGGCACATTTATCATTCAAAGTCTTTTATATACGCACCATACAAATAGGTTTACCTAGGATTCTGTTAAACAACTTCGGATATGAAAGAGATTTATCTAGTTTAATAAAAAACAAAAGATTAAACATTTTTTCCAGATGAATAGCGAAAATGATGTGTCAGTTGTAAATTTTGATTGGAAACCAAACACATCTTCGCCTGATACTAGTAGTGATTTGCCGAATGATTCTTTTGGTTGGGAAACAATCATTCATGGTGCGGAATCGAAACCTCAAATTGTTGCCAGAAAGAAGATGGTCACATTTAGTTCTGACAGTGATGATAGTGATTCAGGTAATTAATACTTAACTATAAAAAGGCAATAGATGTATCTATTTCACATAATCAAGAACTTATTCAATATTTCAGGAAATAGGACTAATCAATTGATTAAAAAAATGCACAATTCTGCAATGAAGCAGTCATCCGATGATAGCGACGTATCGACATCTGATCATACTATCCATGAGAGTAAATCTAAAAAAAAAAGTCAGTCTGTTCTGAAAACAAATGAATTGTCTTCTGAAAAACAAAAAGACAGTCATAGCATTAACAAAAATCAACGTTATGATAGATCAAAAATAAAAATAAACAGTTCAGTTCATAGTAGCAAATCTAATTCATATACGGACGATAGTGAATCCGATGCTATACCGTGCGGTCAGAGCAAATCGCATCCTTTGTTGTGTAATGATGTGAATGGTAAAATCGGTTCGGAGTCTGATAATGAATTTATAAACAGTCAAAAAAGCAATTCAGAAACAAAGCTTAAAGTTACTAGTGAGAAGTCTAAATCGGAATTGATATCTCTAAGTAAAAAATCAGTTAATAGAAAATTATCTTTAGAAAAGGGCGATAGGCCTAATTTAAAATCGACTTCATTTATAAAGAGTATAAAGCCGGGTCAGAATCCATTTTCTGATTCTGAAGAGGATTCTAATGACACGAATACTAATTTATCGCGAAATGAAACTAGTAAGAGTGATAGCGACTCAGATGATCAGTTAACACTAAAAGCGCCGGAGCAGAGATCAAATAAACTGAGCATTAAAACAGAAGAAAATGGCAGCAGTGATAATGATTCAGATGATGAATTGATATTAAATGCTTCAAAACGAAAAATTGGAATTAGTAATGTTAGTAACAATGAGTTGAAAAATAATAGTGTAGAGTCAACAAAACAAAAATCAAAGGGGCAATTTGAAAGCGCTAATGTTAAAATGAGTGATCGTTCAGAAAGTAGCAGTGATAGTGAGTCAGAAAATGAATTAACAAAACAAAAATTAGAAAAACAGTATGACAGAGTTAATCTTAAAATGAATGTTCATCCAGAAAGTAGTAGTGGCACTGATTCAGATAATGAATCAACAAAACAAAAGCGGAAGAAACACTCTGATAGCGCTAAGCTAAAAGTAATCGAACATTCGGGAAATAGTGCTGATAGTGATTCGGATAATGAATCAACAAAACTAAAGCAGAAGAAACACTCTGATAGCGCTAAGCCAAAAGTAAATGATCATTCAGGAAACAGTGCTGATAATGATTCAGATAACGAATCAACAAAACAAAAATTGAATAGACACTCTGATAGTGATTCGGATAATGAATCAATAAAACAAAAGCAGAAGAAACGCTGTGATAGCGCTAAGCTAAAAGTAAATGAACATTCGGGAAATAGTGCTGATAGTGATTCGGATAATGAATCAATAAAACAAAAGCAGAAGAAACGCTGTGATAGCACTAAGCTAAAAGTAAATAAACATTCGGGAAATAGTGCTGATAGTGATTCGGATAATGAATCAACAAAACGAAAGCAGAAGAAACGCTCTGATAGCGCTAATCCAAAAGTAAATGATAATTCAGGAAATAGTGCTGATAATGATTCAGATAACGAATCAACAAAACAGAAATTGAATAGACACTCTGATAGTGATTCGGATAATGAATCAACAAACCAAAATCAGAACGAACACTCTGATAGCGCTAAGCTAAAAGTAAATGATCATTCAGAAAATAGTGCTGATAGTGATTCAGATAATGATTCAACAAAACAAAAACTGAAGAAATTGTCTGATAGAGCTAAAGGTGAAGTGAATGATCGTTCAGAAAGTAGTACGGATAGTGAATCAGTTAATGAAACATCAAAACAAAAGCCAAAGAGACAATCTGATAGTGATTCGGATAATAAATCTACCAAACAAAAACCTAAGAAACAGTGTGACAGGGCTAAGGTTAAAGTGAGAGATTCGGAATGTAGTAGTGATAGTGATTCAGATAATCAATCAACAAAACAAAATCTGAAGAAACAGTTTGATAGAGATTCAGGAAGCAGTAGTGATAGTGATTCAGATAATAAATCAACAAAACAAATGAAAAGTTACGGTTCACAGAATAGCAGTAGTGATTCAAATGACGAGGTAACGAAAAAGGCACTAAAATTGAAGTCTAAACAAACTGATCAGGATAAACTTTCAGACAAGTCTCCGGCACAAAAATGGAAAATGCAAGTTAAAATGAAAGAAAAGAACAAATTTTATAACAATAAAAATGATAGTGAAATTGAAAGTGATCTGAATAGTTCCCAATCTTATAAAGGTTCACATATAAAAAAACGAATTCCTCGACCTGAAGCAATATCTGAATCTGATACAGAAGATAATCAAACTAAACAAAACAAAACATTAATTAGATTACGCGAAATTTGTGATAAAGATGATGATGATGACCTTTCTTTATTTAGTGAGAAAGAAATTCAAAAATTCAAACGTAATAATCCCGATTTAGAAACATGTTCATACAAAACAGAATTTACTTTTGATCATTTAAATTCCGATGATGAAATTTGGTTGATGCAGTGTTCAAAATCAATTGACCCAGAATCGTTGCATGGCACTTTTGTAAATTTCGATACTGAAAGAACAATTTTAGAAACAAACGCATATAATTTAGAATGGCAATTAAAAACCGACACAAAACCTGAAATTTATGTTGTTGCTTCCGAAAGCGAAAAGAATTCATCGAAATTGAGTATAAAACCCGTTAAAACATCTGGCTTAGTACTTATACATGAACAGTTGAGATCTATGAAAAAGTCAGATTTGCCACAAGTAACGGAAAGTAAAGTTGAATTTCCATCAAGAATTAAAGAAAGACATCCAATATTTGGTTGTAATTTTAAAGAAAATATAAAGTTAAGCGCTGAAATTGACGAAAAATTGTTAGAAGCGGAGAAAATTGTGGAACAAATAGAAAAGAAAAAATTACGTAAAGAGAAAAAGCGTCGACAAGCCTCCAAAAATGAAAGCTCTTTTGTAAAATTAACGGAAGAAATTAATTCATCGCAGAATACATCCAAAAAGCGTACAATTAAAAGTTTAGATGAAAATGATTTTGATAGTACATTTTTCGGTAAAAAACCAAGCGATCCAGGACATAAAAGTGTAGAAAGTAAACGGAAATCAAAACATCAAGACAAAATCAATGATATTTCAGATTTAGACGTCGGTTATGAAACCGCAGATTCAATACTGAGTAAAAAGAAGAAAAGAAGATTAAATAGTGAAACCGAATTAAATGTGAATCATTTATACAGCAGAAGTATTGATATAAATAAAGAAAATAATAGTGAAAATTCATGGAATTTAGACTGTGAAACATCACCTAAAACAAAAAGAAAACACATTCATAATGAGAGCGAAAATACAGAAGATATGAAAAAAGAAAATATTAATAAAAGTGATTATTTGTTGAATTTACATTGCGAAATGACACCTAAAAAGAAAAAGAAGCACAAGAAAACTGAAAGTGAAATTGCTGATACTGTTATAAGACCGATTGAAATAAAAACAGAGAAAATCGATAAAAGAGAAATTTCGTCGGATTTAGATTGCGAAATCACGCCTAAAAAGAAAAAGAAGCACAAGAAAAGCAAAAATGAAAATACTGATGCTGTTTTAAAACCGGTTGAAATAAAAACAGAGAAAATCGATAAAAGAGAAATTTCGTTGGATTTAGATTACACACACGCCTAAAAAGAAAAAGAAGTACAAGAAAAGCGAAACTGAAAATGCTGATGCTGTTTTAAAACCAGTCGAAATAAAAACAGAGAAAATCGATGAAAGAGAAATTTCGCTGGATTTAGATTGCGAAATCACGCCTAAAAAGAAAAAGAAGCACAAGAAAAATGAGGTTGAAAGTGCTGTTGTGTTAAAAACAATTGATACATCAATTTTTGGTAATGAAAACTTATCAGAAAAGAAAAAGAAGCATAGTAAAAGTCTTACTGAATCGGATAGTATTGTTGAATTTTTTAAATCAAATGAAATTAAATGTAATGAAAATGATAACATGATGCATGCAGATAATGAACTAAAATCTAATAAAAAGAAGCATAGAAAAAGTGTCGCTGGATATCAAGAGATTTTATTGAATGAAAGTGCAAATAGCGAGAATGAATCAAAAAAGAAAAAAAAGCACAGAAAAAGTGTCATGGAAAGCGAAGAATTGCTAAAAACAAATGAAAATATTTTATTGAATGAAAGTGTAAATAGCGAGAATGAATCAAAAAAGAAAAAAAAGCACAGAAAAAGTGTCATGGAAAGCGAAGAATTGATAAAAACAAATGAAAATATTTTATTGAATGAAAGTGTAAATAGCGAGAATGAATCAAAAAAGAAAAAAAAGCACAGAAAAAGTGTCATGGAAAGCGAAGAATTGATCAAAACAAATGAAAATATTTTATTGAATGAAAGTGTAAATAGCGAGAATGAATCAAAAGAGAAAAAAAAGCACAGAAAAAGTGTCATGGAAAGCGAAGAATTGATAAAAACAAATGAAAATATTTTATTGAATGAAAGTGTAAATAGCGAGAATGAATCAAAAAAGAAAAAAAAGCACAGAAAAAGTGTCATGGAAAGCGAAGAATTGATAAAAACAAATGAAAATATTTTATTGAATGAAAGTGTAAATAGCGAGAATGAATCAAAAAAGAAAAAAAAGCACAGAAAAAGTGTCACGGAAAGCGAAGAATTGATAAAAACAAATGAAGCAATATTATTAAATAGAAGTTCAAATAACGAACATGAATCGGAAAAGAAAAAAGGGCACAAAAAAGACAGCAGCGTTAAAATTAAAGAAGAAAAATTTGGCAGCAGTTACAATGAATTAGATTATGAAAATAAATCTAAGAAAATGGAAAAATTCAAACTCGAAGAAGACAGGCTGATTAAGTTAAAGAGAGAAAAAGTAGACGAAGAGGAAAATACGTCTATAAAACAGAAAAAGAAACGGAAGCGAAGTGATTCCGATAAAGTAATAGACCAGTTGTTAAAAAGAGTTAAACGAGAATTGTTGTCTGAATAAATCTGTTGTATTGTATAGTTATATAATTTTATGAAATAATTTATAAATAAAAACAAACATTTGTTTGGCATTAGTTTTTTAGTTAAAAGGAATTAACATTCTGTTCATTAGTTTTTTATGTGTAGGTCAAACGTATTTTATTTTATTAAATACCATTTAAATAATATTTTAATTATGTGATTTTATTTAATAATTTTAAGGAATTTATTAAGGGGTTCAGTTTTTTATTTTGTCTAAAAACGAATTAAAAATTCACATACTATACAGGATGTCCAAATTTAAGTGTGCATATTGCTACCTTTGTTAATATTGGAGCTATGACTTTGGTAAAATGGACGTTTTTGTAGTGTTTTGTACGTAGATATTACGATGGTGAAAAAAAAAAAACAATTGAGCATCAGGTTTTTGAGTTGAAATAACTTTTTTTAATGAAACTGTATTTTTTTTGCATTTTTTTAAAGGGGAAAAAATTCTGGATAAAAGTTCTAATGAATTAGTATTTAGTAAGTAGTATCCTAAGGTTGAAAATAACTGTTTTTAAGTAATATTATGTATAATAGCGTATTCGCTAGTGATGCACAATACGAGATGTTTTAGTCGATTGTTCAAACATCTCGATGACTCTCAATGGTTGTCACTGACTCGATTGTTGTTGTTTTATAGTTCACCGAATCGAGTCGCATAGTACTGAATCGTACAGTAGGTAACGCATACCCGATACGAATTCAATAGTGAAGAGATCACAGAATACTGACTGAATAGTGAACAATCGATGAGTCGCGTGAACGCCACTCGACTAGCATATAACCTTGAATCGCGATTATATTTATTCTTATTCGCTGCTATTGCTATAATCTATGTGGCAAATAATTGACTTGAACAATCAAACATTTTGATTGTAAATTATGAACGATTGCAATTATTTCGATTGTAAAAACATCTCGCATTCGCCTATCACTAGACCATTGTTTCCTAATCTGTGGTCCGCGGACCCCTGGGGGTCCGCGAGCATATGTTTGGTGGTCCGCGGTCCCATATGCATCTATCTTACTTAGAGCATTAACAAAAATAAATAAATTACCTACGCCAAACATCTCGTAATTATTAGTTGCAAAAAAGCAGCACCAACCTTCTCATTAATGCTTGAGTGATCTGTCTATAAATTTCAAATGTAGGAAATCGATTCTCGGGAACAATAGACTGTAATGAAGTGTATTTGTTTAATACATTTTATTTGCCAACGTTTCGACTTAAATCAAGTCTTTATCAAGGCTCTGTAACAAAAGCTCTGTTACAGAGCCTTGATAAAGACTTGATTTAAGTCGAAACGTTGGCAAATAAAATGTATTAAACAAATACACTGCATTACAAAGTCTATTGTTCCCGAGAATCGATTTCCTTCTCATTAATGTTTTTCTACGAAAAAGTTTGTTTTTTGTTTTTTAATTTAATGAAGGAATACTAAAATATAATATTGTCCGAAAATTGCACCTTTTTTTCACTCAGGGGTCCTTGGCATTATGCTTGATTTCCTTGGGGGTCCGCGGCTGAAAAAGATTAGGAGCCGCTGCACTAGACTATTCGCTGTGAGCAGATGCATGGTCCTGCCGTCTGGTGATAGCTTAAATTGGCGGTTACAATTAAATCATTCTCTGATTCTGTTGAATTCAAAAATAACAACGTGAAAAGTGTGTTTTGTGAAATTCTGTGAACAATATAAATCATAAACATTCTTTTCATGATTCGCAAAGCAATTTCGGTAAGTACACTTTATCAAATCTACGCGCAAAACCGAAAACTCAGCTGTCAAATTAAAGAATTAATGTCAAATACCTATGCAGTTAATTATTTGATATTTTATTTAATTTTCTTAAAATTTTTGATGCACAAAATTACTACAGGTTACAAACAAATAAAAAAAAATAGGTGTGTGCTTTAATGACGACATGACAGAAGTGAAAACTTCAGATTTTCTAGTGTTTAGTGTCATCTATTATAGCGCATTTATGAACTAAAAATAATTTATTACTAAAATACTAAAATTGTATATTTAATTAATTCCACCTTGGTTTCAAAAAAATTATAATTATTGTCAAAGAAAGAATATAACAAAAATAAAAAAATATATAAATAAATATCATGTAGAATTTAGAAAAAAAACGCCAAAAATTCTATGCTGCCATCACGTCTCGAACCTGTCATGTAAACGTACTACGTTAATAACTTATTATTATGTAACTAAAATATTATCTATAAATACATAAGAGTACGACAGACGGGGCCAGTTCTCTGTAATCAATTACCAATAAAACTTATAATAAAAGCTATTTAAAATTATTAAAATTATAAAGAACCACAATACGCTACATGGTGACAGCGGTGCGCGAAAATACAGCGATATTCTTTTGAAAAAAATAAATAATCAAAATGGATTCTAATAGTCTACAGCATATGGATTTTAGTAACAACATATCTGCCAACTGGAAGAAATGGATCCAAAAGTTTCACAATTTCATACTAGCTTCTGGTAGGAAGAAAGCAGGAGACGATGAAAAAATCGCCGCCTTACTTCATATGATCGGTGATGAAGGATTAGATATTTATAACACTTTTGAGTACGCAGACGATGAAGATGAAAATGATTTACATACGATCATTGAAAAATTTGACCAGTACTGCAGTCCCAAGAAAAATTTAGTGTATGAACACTACCTGTTTTTTAAACGGGATCAAGAGGACAATGAAAGTATAGAACAGTTTATAACTAGTCTAAAAAATCTTGCTGGAAATTGTGAATTTGAAGACGACATCAAAAATATTTTAATACGGGACCGGCTTGTCATTGGAATTAAAGATAAAAATATTCAGAAAAAATATTTAGAAACCCCAGATCTAAATTTGCAAACGGCAATTGAAATAGGAAGAGCAATGGAAATAAGTAACAAGACCCAAAAAGAATTAAATAAAGATATGGAAATAAACGCTGTATATAAAAATAAAAACTATCCAAATAGAAATGTCGAATATAATCGTCAAGAGAGTACATCCAGGGACGTTTTCATAAACTGCACAAAATGTGGTAAAAAACATGTTGAAAAAAAATGTCCGGCTTACTTCAATGAATGCAAAATTTGTAAGAAGAGAGGCCATTTCGAAAAATTTTGTTTTTTCAACAAAAGAAAAAACTTACACGCAATTGAAACAGAAAATAGCCCTGACAACTCTGATGATTACGACATTGTGTGGTCAGTTACATCACAAGTAACTGATACAACACTGACAGTCGACGCAATTAATAACGACTGGCGAGAGAATATTCTTTTAAATAAAACTGCTATAAACTTAAAAATTGATACTGGGTCATCAGTCAATACAATTAACGAAAAAGATTTAAATAAAATAAAATTTAAAAAAGAATTGATTAAAAAACCAGATAAAAGATTAATATCATACACCGGGCATGAAATTAAAAATGACGGCGTCGTAGAAATCGAATGCAATTTTCAAGGAAATAAAACAATTTCAAAATTTTATATCGTAGATAGCAAATTTCAATCAATACTGGGTTTAGACGCAGCTATGAAATTAAATATTGTCAAACCATCGGTATCAGAAATTAAAAATAATAAATTAGAAGAAACTGAAAAAATAATCAAAAATTATGAAGATGTATTTCAAGGCATGGGAAAGTTGGCAACGAAGTATAAAATTACATTACGGGATGATGCACAACCAAAAGTTTTCGCAGCAAGAAAAATTCCTATAGCCATTAAAAATCAAGTTAAAGAAGAAATAGAAAAATTAGTTAAAGAAGAATTACTACTACCAGTCAGGGAACCAACAGATTGGGCACACCCTATTGTTACAGTATTAAAGCCCAACAATAAAATAAGAATCTGTATGGATCCTAGACATCTTAACCAATACATTAAAAGAGAACATTATCAGATACCTACATTGGAAAACATTTTCGCAGAATTATCTGGCTCAAAATACTTTACCATACTAGATGCGTCAGCAGCATTCATGCAAATACCTCTAGAAGAAGAAAGCTCTAAATTATGTACGATAATAACGCCGTTTGGTAGATTCCGCTATACCAGGATGCCATTTGGAATATGTTCTGCACCTGAAGTATTCCAAAGCGCAATTAATAATGTACTGGACGGCTTACAGGGCACTTTGGCATACTTTGACGATATCTTAGTATTCGGGAAAACAATTGAAGAACATAACAATAACTTACAACTACTGCTGCATAGATTAAGAGAAAATAATATAAAACTGAGAAAAGAAAAACTAAAATTAGCGGAAACTCAAGTAAAATTTCTAGGACATATTTTATCTCAAAATGGTATTAAACCCGATGAAAATAAAATTAAGGCTATATCAGATTTAAAAAGCCCGACTAATAAAAAAGAATTACAAAGATTTTTGGGATTAATAACCTATCTAGCAAAATTTCTACCAAATCTCTCCGAAGAAACCAGTAACTTACGAAAACTTTTAAGTACTAAAAATGCATGGGTTTGGACAGAAAACGAACAACAATGTTTTGATAAATTAAAACAACTGGTCAGCTCAACTCCAGTGCTTGCATATTTTAACCAAAACAAAGAAATAACATTATCAGTGGATGCAAGCAAACATGGACTTGGAGCTGTACTATTACAAGAAGGACACCCTGTATCTTATGCGTCTGTATCACTAACATCAACACAACAGCGATACAATCAAATAGAAAAGGAGCTATTGGCCATCGTTTTTGGATGTGAACGGTTTCATTACTTTTTATTTGCCCAAGAATTTACAATAGAAACCGATCATCGTCCCTTACTAGCGATCGTCAAAAAACCTATAGAAGATTTATCTCCAAGATTACAACGACTAGTTCTAAGGCTGATGAGATACAAATTCACACTGAAATACGTCCCAGGCAAGCAATTATTAATTGCCGATTGTCTAAGCAGAGATCCAACTGCAGAAAAAATAAACACTGAATACATCAATCAAGAAAATGCAAGTCTACATATGATAATAAGTACAACAAACGAAAAACTAATTCAGCTAAAACAAGAAACCGACAAAGATTCATCCTTAAAAATAATAAAACAATACTGCGTGGATGGATGGCCTATGCATAGAAAACTTTTGTCAGCTGAAAATAAACCATACTGGAATATTAAAAATGAACTTTACGTAACTGAAGATATTCTATTCTATGGAGCACGCATCGTTATTCCACAAACACTACGCCAACAGTTTTTAAAAATACTACATACAGTTCATCAAGGGGTCGTTTCCACCAAAGAAAAAGCTCGCCAAGCCATATACTGGCCGGGGATATCTTATGATATTGAAAAATTAGTATTAACGTGTGGAAAATGCTTAGAAACTTCACGTTCACATCAACCACAACCGTTAACACCGCATACTGTACCAGGATTACCTTGGGAAACTATTGGAATCGATTTCATGTACATTAACGGTGAAAACTATCTTGTAACAGTCGATTATTTTTCAAAATTTGTAGATATACAACGAATGCGTAGTAAAACCGCACAATCTGTAATTACAGCACTAGAAAAATGTTTTTCAACCCATGGTATACCACTAAAAATTTGTTGCGATAACGGGCCGCCATTTAGCTCAAAAGAATTTAAGAATTTTCTGGACCAATTCGAAGTGAAACTAACAACATCCAGTCCAAACTATCCACGTTCAAACGGAATGATAGAGAGAACAATCCAGACGATAAAACAACTCTACAGGAAAAATCCAGAAAACAAATTTCTAGCAGTATTAGAGCACAATTCAACGCCAAAATCCGGGTTACCCTCTCCGTGTGAAGCATTGATGGGCAGAATGGTACGTTCTATTTTACCACTATCTAAAACTGCAAGACAACCAAAATATCACGTTGAAAACATCTTAGCTCGTTTAGAAGAAAACCAGCAACAAATGAAAAATTATCATGACAAACGCACTATACAATTAGAACCACTATCCGAAAATCAAAACGTTTACATGCAAGTTAGTAACAGGAATTGGATACCAGCCACAGTGAAGAAAACAGACTGCAATCCACAGTCTTACATCGTCAAGACAACTGATGGTGCTGAATACAGAAGAAATAGAACACATCTGCGCCAAATATTCGAGCCCCCCAGTTGTTCGAAATATGGACGAAGATACAAACAACCCGATAGACTGCAATATGTATAATATTATTATTTTTTGTTATATTACCAATATAAGAATATATTTTGTGTTTATTTGCCATTGCCTGATTCTGTCTTGCTCTTAAACAAAAATCTTATTTTTTATTTTTTTTATTTTTTCAAATGAGCGTGTCATGTAAACGTACTACGTTAATAACTTATTATTATGTAACTAAAATATTATCTATAAATACATAAGAGTACGACAGACGGGGCCAGTTCTCTGTAATCAATTACCAATAAAACTTATAATAAAAGCTATTTAAAATTATTAAAATTATAAAGAACCACAATACGCTACAGAACCCAGGTTCCTATGCATAGAACGCAAAGACGTTACCAACTGCGCTATAACTACCCAGGAAAAAGGTACCTAACGCGCCTAAGGAAGTTTTCACTTCAAAAAATAATCTTGTTCTTTCTTTTTTAACCCCTCGTCATCATTCTTTTTACACTAAAATATGTTGGACAAAGTCAAAAATTATTATTTTTACGATGAGCCGCACAGTATAATTTCCTTTTATTTTTCAACTTTTGATCATATATCTCCTTGATATATCATTCCTACTAGAGGAAGTTCTACTAAACCTCCAAAAGCCATTTTAATCTTTAAATTACAGGTGAATATGAAAAATATCGCACTTATCAAAGCCGCTACGTACGAATAACTAGTGCTCTAGAGTTTAGAGTACACGCTAAATATAACGAAATATAGCGAGAATAGGTAAACAAAATAGCGAGTTTTATTCGGTAATCGCATTTTGAACAAATTATCGCTGTCACCAACATAGCGACTTACATCCGTAATAGACTCCAATGTTCTGCAGATGATTTGTTTCAAAGATACAAGGTGTTCAATTTTTTAAATTTTTTCGATCCCCTGACCTAAATCCGCTGGATTTTTATCTGAGTGCATTTAAAAGAGTTGTCTATAAAACGCCAGTACAAACAATTGAGAAAAACTCTTAAGAACGAATTGAAATGGCGTTTGTCAGAGTTCGGCAAAATCCTCGTATTTGTGTCAGAGTGAGAAGATCTTTACGTAGAAAGTTGAATGCTTGTAATGAAGCTGATGGTGACCATTTTCAACATTCTGTAAATTTATTTAGGCAGATATCAATAATAAACTGAAAAAAATTAAAAATTGCTGTGTCTTTGAAACAGCATCTGCGGAACAATGTTGATATGAACTATAAGTACTTGTCTTATTTTTGTTTGAGGAATCACCCCATGAGCAATGGCACATGTTTTTTAAACAGTCTATAAAGTACCAACCAACCCAAATGAACACTAGAGTTGCCAGTGACTATAGCCCAGGGCGGCAAAATTCAAGCATAACTTATATCCATTCCAGAATTTGACATACTATTGCCATTGATAGAAAACAATAATAAATGCTGACTGTGGGGGGCGGCTAATTTCGAGTGGCCCGGAACGGCATTGAACATAAATACGCCGCTGCGAGCTGCGGCATGCAGTCTTGCAATTAATTCAAACACTAATGTCTGTGTATATTGTCCCATTTCCGAACACAAGAAACTTCCGGGAATATTTGCCAAATATCTATTTTTACAATTCATGAAAGACCAGTAGGCAGTAAATAATATTATATTATTTAAAACGAAGCGATGATGGACTAGTCACTGGGCATAATGTTCATTTATTATGATTCTTTAACCTGATTGCACTACTAGTTTTAATTATTTTTTATTTTGGGAAAACAAATTACTTCACAATAATTACAATAAAAAGAGGCCAGTATGTTAAAAATAAGAATGCTGTTCTTTTGAGTAGTGTTTAGAGTTTAGACTTTAAAATTTAAATCTATAGGGCGTGTTATTTGAACCTGGGGTAGCTACTACTTAATCTAAAGTTAAATTTCACCGCTCACGAGGTTATTTCCTTATCTTACAGCCTACAGAACTGATTTTTAACCGACTTCATTGAGCTGCTTGCTGTTAATTTTTTTTTAATATAGGTACGTGGTTTTTGGCTTCTACGCATATTTACGTAATTAGCCACATCCTTTTTCTATATTATTATGCTTTAATCAAACTTATTCTATTTATTCTACTAAAACTTTTTAACACTCAAACATTCTTCTTTCATCCTTCTTCATTCACGTCCCATTCATTCTTCCATTCATCCGTGTCTATTGTTTATTTTTATTTTATAATTTTATTATGTAAGTGTTATGGAGGTACCTTTAGTAATTTAGCTGTTAGGTAATTATTAACTTTGAAACGAATTGCGAAATAGCAAATTATGAAACTTCCTCATCATGAAAAATGAAATATATGAGACTAAAAGACTATAGTTTCACAATATCTAAAAATAGAGTTGTAAAAATTATTATTATATCTAGTTCTGTAACCAATTAATATTGACCAACCTTGATTGAACATTTGCCAAGCTATTTATTTTTTACGCATTTAACCTTGATACGTTAAGCTTTCAGACAACTTAGTATAAGAATTATCATTTGCATTAATGTACTTCGACGTTTATTGTATTTCTGGTCAATATCAAAAAATATTGTTCTGATTTTTTTAAATATATTTTAAAGTGAACTTTATCAGCCTCGTTTTTTTAGTTCGGATACACATATCGAGCGTCACGTCCAATCGAAGCGATCGACCAGACCAGTACTCATCGAAAAGCAGCGACATTATGTTCATAACTATATTGCATGTCTACATAACTAATATCGTACGAATATTCAGTCGAGCAGCACATCAAATTCCCATTGACCACCAACGATAGAATCTGGATTCTTAGGCTACGTTCAGATGATAGGCGTTGAGCGCGCGTTTTGGTAACGCGCGTTAACAAGTACTCAAAATTTATATCAAACCGTTCACATGCTAACGCGCGTTTAAATTAGACGCGCGTTCGACGCTGCGCTAGCGCCCGACACGTAAACGCGCGTTGGGGCGCGCTTTGAGATCATTGGTTTTCCGTACAGTCGTTCAGACTTCAGTATCAGTTGAATGCAGGTTGAATGTGCGCTTTCGATGCGTTAAGACGTGTTTAGGTTCGACGGTTCAATTTAAGAAAGCTAAAATGGACCATTACGTTCATCTCCACAGTCCACACTAATATCAAGGTTCAAATTACGTTAACAAAACCACGTAAACAAAATTATATGCTTTTGACGATTTCGGGTTAAAAGAGTTTAGGATTATGGCAGTAAAGTTTCACTTGCACTGTGGTTTCATAAAACCGCACTCTTTTTTTTTGTTACCTTTTTTCCAAATCAAACTAACAAATTTTAGACCTCGGGTTGCTACCGCGGTGCCTGGATATTTTCCTGTTACCTGGAATTTTCAGTCTCACTAATTCCGGCCATGCGTCTGACCTATATAGGCACCTACTTACCAGGCTATTGTGCGTCCTAATATTAAAACTAATTTATAAAAAAATGCGCCCCTCTAATGTCAGCACTTCACCCCTCTCAAGTTTACGGCCTAGGCAGCTGCCTAGTTGACCCAATGATAGCACCGGTTCCCACATGTTTTGTCTCTTTACCAGATCATATTTTTCATGTAGACAAAAATAAAAAATAGTCACACAATTACTTAGATGGCTTTTTGATGCACTTTGTATATACCTAATATGTATTGTATTTTTTACCATTATGTATTACTGTGTCCTTGGCCATAATCAAGTCTTCTTTTTCAAGCCTCTATGATCTCTCTGACGTAATTTGCCAAATAAGTATTCATTTAAAGCATAAATATTAAAGTAGTCGGAATTATACGTCAACGCTTGAATACTGCCTTTAACACCACGATACTGCCTAAATAGATAGATTGTAGATTATAGACGCTCAACAGCTGAGGTCATCAGCGTTATAGCAAACGAGTTTGCTATAGCGTCTATAGTACTGCCCAAAGACAACTATTTAGCGCAGTCGTGCTTTTATTGTATATTATTATTTCTTTGACCAATAGCTATATTTGGGTCTAGTACAAATTCATATTCAATCCATTATTTTTTGTTAATAATTAATGTAAAAATAATCTTAATATATAAAAATCCCGTGTCACGACCTGTTCGTTCAAGCTAATATCCGAAACCGCTCATCCGATTTTAATGAAATTTTGTAAATGTGCTCACTACCGGGAAGGTTTCTGTAGGTTCATAAATTTTAGCACCCGGGCGGGACCGCTGGACTACCGTGCATGGTGGAAGAACGTGTATATATGGTGGAGGGGCGGGTGTTTAATCTTTATTATCAAAGCCGGGTGGGACCACTGTAAATCATAAATTCATAGCACCCGGGCGAAGTCGGACCGGGCCGTTAGTATTTTATAAAAAAATCGTAAAAAATTAACATAACTTGCCAAGCTATTTTTAGAGTTCCAAGAATAGAATATATAGATTATACCACTCTGTTGTCGAGAGACGATAATCCCGTTTTAGCTGATTTGGCTAATTTTTTTACATGATTTTCACCAATAATTTCAAGGTAGTTCCCTGTTCAAGTGCATGAGGTGCCAGACTTACTGGTTTTCATGTAATAGAACCTGGTAATAGCCTAACAGGATTTGTAATAGACGAGCTATGGAATGCACGTGCCTCTGATAAAAAACTTTCGGGTTAGAACCCGGGAACTTGTAATAGAGGAACCATAGCAATGCCATGTATAAACAACAGCATTGCTACACGCTCGACCATTCTCAAGCCCGAAATGGTTCGTGTAAACGTGTAATAATGTAATATACACACAGCAGTGTTTGCCGAACTTGGCTGACACACTGCCGTGTATCTAGATTAGTTTAGTAGTATATTAGTATAGATAGTCAAAAAATCCTATACCCCCATTTTACCCCCTTTGGGGTTGAATTAAAAAAAAACTCGAATAGCCTATAACCTTCCTCAATAAACGGATTATCTAACAAAAAAAATCGGACTGGTAGTTCCTGAGTTTAGCGCGTACAAACACATAAACAAACAAACAAAAAAACTCTTCAGCTTTATTATATTAGTATAATGAATGAATGAATTGTACTGCGAAATAATTTTCAGTTAGCTCAATTTTTGTATACACCTTCGTTATGGTGTTTTAAAAAACGTGTAAAAAGTCCCCATCGATATGGTGCCGACGTTGCCAGATATTCGTACAGGTTTAGGACTGTAACGGTAGGTTAATGTGCTTTCTA
The DNA here is from genome assembly GCA_039654895.1 of Mongoloraphidia duomilia. Taxonomy (NCBI): domain Eukaryota; kingdom Metazoa; phylum Arthropoda; class Insecta; order Raphidioptera; family Raphidiidae; genus Mongoloraphidia; species Mongoloraphidia duomilia. The sequence goes on from CM077522.1 coordinate 15,160,025, forward strand.
TAATACTTTTGAATGAAAATATTCAATTAACAATAGTTATTTAACAAATGGTTGACTGCAATCAGTGCCGGATCAAGATGCAATTTTACCGGGGGCAAACAGTCAGCTTGGCGCCCCGATCCCCCCTTCTATTCAGCTTTGCTCGCGGGTGGGGTTTAGAATGCCAGCATTTCACTCATTCTAAATATAAGTGATCGTACGAAAAACCCCGTTCAATCCAATTTTTCCAATCCCCTTTTTCACCTCTTCAGAGGTTATAAGTTTCGAAAAATAGTGCAGGACGCCGTACATAATATGGGAAAGCATCCCTAGATGTCGTGTTCCTAGATGGTTTCGGCTTTGCGTTGATGAGTCGGTCAGTCATATAGATGCTCAACAGCTGAACAAGTCAGTCTGTGAGGTCACTTGTCATATTTAGCTAGTGTTCAGCGCCCCTGCAAGTTTTGCGCCCGGGGCTCGATTATTATTGATGTGAAACATCTTATGTCGGGCTGTGAACAGCCGCGTGAGGGGAAATATGCAACGGAAATGATACGAAATAATGCAACGGAACAATACAACGAAGTCATAAGACGAAATAATGCAACGGAAAACGAAATCATGCAACGTAATGTTCTCCTTCAGTGCTGTTCTCCCCACCACTGCGGCACTGGATAATAAGTTATACATCAGTAACAACGGCTGTCTAGCGAGTATATTCCGTAGACTAGAGGTACGACGTTAGCCTTCAATGCATGGGGACTTGGGTTCGGAAACTCATGGCATCGTACAATTTTTGACGTTTTTTTTTTCTAAATTCTATATGATATTTATTTATAAAATTTTTTATTTTTGTTGTATTCTTTCTTTGACAATAATTATAATTTTTTGAAATTTCATGACACCAAAAATTAATTTTTTTGTTTTTTTAAAAAAAACGAAAATTTGGGTAAATTAGGGTATTTAGGGTAAATTAGGGCAAATTAGAGTAAATTAGGGTAAATTGGGGTAACTTAAGGCAAAGGGGGCTAAATAAGAGTAAATTAGGGTATTTAGGGAAAACTAGGGTAAATTCAAGAAATTAGGGTATACTAGCGTAAATTTGGGTAAACGAGGGAAAATTAGGGTAAATTGTGTTAAATTGTAAATTCTTATCTCTCGAACTACTGAACCGATTCTAAAAATTCTTTCACTTATTATCTTCGCAGGGGGAAAATATCTCGCGGCGTTGTAATAAATCATAAATTATTATATCTGGAACTATTGAACCGATTTAAAAAATTCTTTTACTAATAGAAAGCTACACTATCCCTAAGTGATATAGGCTAGATTTTATTTTGATAAATTTGTCAAGTTCAATAAATAAAAGTTTCAAGCTATAAAAATGTTTCACGTCTGTCGAGGGTACCGCGACCCACACCCTTTTTTTATTTATATTTTTAGTCCACCAACAGCTAGTGTTATTTAGACCTAGCGCCAATCCATATTTTTATTATTAAAAAAATAATTGAAAATGACATATTTCTATCAGTTCTCAGATTAGTACCTGGGAGCTTATAATTGAGGTAAGAAGAACCATGAGAATGCCATGTTAAACCACGGCATAGCTACATGCTCGGCTTGCGCCCCGACTGCCCCAACCCCTAAATCTGCCGCTGGCTACAGTATAACGATCAAATCATTTAAATAGTTTAATAAGATTAAAGTATTGACAGATGTTTACTTTAATCAGTAATTCGTTAGAACAGTTTCACACTGTTTATTGTATTTAGCAGTTAGCACCCAAACCGTGTGTATTTTCGATGGAACGTGAAAAATCTCCATGTGTACATAAAAATGCCTGGCAGGACGCCATATGCGAAATACCGTTTTGTACATCTATAACTATATAAAATGTTTTTCAAGAATCCTATTGGTTCATTTACATTTCATTTTTACAAAAATTTATAATTGTTTTTGTCCGCCACTGTCATCTATAAAATTTAGATGTCGTAATTGTTTTAGTTGTGATACGATTCTCATGAACGGTAGCATGAGGAGAAAATGTATAGAGACTATACTATAATACCATGAACTTAAAAGGCACGGGGGGGAGAAGTATCGTGGGCATAAATTTATAATAATAAATTCAAAATTCAATAAAACTTTTCATATAAGCTAGAGAGTCTATAGTCTACTCCATACCCACTCTAATAGTAGAAGCCAGATGCGCCTTCTACGCAAATGTTTTGGTAGTTTTGGTACTAGAAGCTGATTGTTTCAAATCTCTAAACGCCAGATTAAAATGGCGCCTAGAAATTTTAGCGCGCTATCAAGAAGTTTAGAGCCAATAATTATTCAACTCTGCGACTTTTCATTCGATTCTGTTTAGCTCTTACATTTTTTATCTAACTTTTGAACCCTAACCAAAATTTTCACCCCTTTCCGATGTATCTATAGGTATTTCTAATTTAATTCATTTATTTCTTCATGAGTTTTCTTAGTTATCGATTAAGGCCTTGTTTAAAGTACTGTGTCTCCACTTTGAAATTGAATTATCAAATGAAGACATGTCAAGATAACTTGTAAAGAACGAAAAAGTAGGAAAAAAACTTGTCACGTCGTCAAATTCTTCAGGGATTCGAACTCAGTACCTTTCGATGCGATGCGAGCCACACGCTTCCGTCACTAGACCAATAGGTATCGATCTAAAATTTTGACAAATTTTTCTCACATCTTCACTTTTTGTTGCTTACGCTAGTTCCTAACATTAAACTGCGGACCGTAAACTTCTGCTAATGTAACGTCAAAAATAATGTTTGTATACATTTACGAGCTACTGCGCATTACCATTCTCTGTGTATTTTTGAACGCATATTATTGAATAACCTTCTGAAATAACAACGAACTTTCAAATTACAATGCAGCTGTGAAATAATCCGTCTGTGAAAGATGTAAATATTTTGTTCATTTAACTCTTCTAAAGTAATAACTCTAGGCTATATTTAAAACTCATGTTAAAAATCGTTTATTCTTAAGAAAAAAAGCAAATAAATAATATAGATTATATACAAGGCTTTTTGTACGTAGGAAATGATTTCTGTATTCGGTTAGCAACTGGTGATCAGCTGATCCAACTCTTTTTATATAACAGTAAGTTCAGCTTTTTATGAGACTTATGCTGGATTGCAGAAAGCATTGTCAAAATATCTGATTTGACAAAGACCTTAGATTGTGATCATACACTTGCAGTTTTTATACATGCAGGAGCAGTTTAATGTCTTTATCAAACTCTGTCATAGTTGGTAGATTGTACTCACACAAAAACAAATGCTTGATCTACATAGAAAATGATCGCTTTCCAAGCAAAATTTTGATCAAAATGTTGTTTCACCGTTTGAAAAAAAAATATCGTTTCAATCGGTCCATAATTTTTTTAGCAAGATCGATTTGAAATTCTACAATGTTTTTCTTATGAAGAAACATAATATGTGTACCGTGTGGTCACAATTTAAGATTTTTGTCAAATCAGATTTCTTGACAATGCTTTCTGCAACCCAGCATTAATGCTTAAATAGTAGGTACCGTGTCGGAAAATGTCGTTCTTTATTTATCACATTTGGCTTACTTGTCGTGGCCAAAACTTTGGTGTGTGCTTCAAGAATAGAGCACTTTCCGAACGCGGTAGTACTTTACCTGAAAGTATCAACTTCATAATAAAAATGGCCGAATAAAGTTAACAATAAATAAAATTTAATAGAGACAAACATCTAAATTTTCTTTCTCCTTACAATAAATTGTAGAATAGTTTAATATTAAACTCTTGTTGGCTATTATATCATTATTTGTTCATATTAGGGGGTCTTGACCTTGAACGCTTTCTAGGGTTTATGGTTTTCCGCTCATCTTGTCGATAATTTCCGCGTTCCATATTTGAATAATGACGAGATCTGCTTACACTTCGCCGATCTCTGATCTCTTTAACTGTCTGTTCTCTGTCTCTAACAACGTTGTTGACTGAATCTTCCGGCGGCGATTGCTGACAAGATCGAAATGGCGTCGGACATCGTTTCTTTTTAACTGGTATTTGGTCCTCTTCGTCGTCGAATTTAACTGATTTCTGCCGTTCTGTCGATTCGTTATCAAGTGAATTTTGCCTTCTGCGGCGACCAACACGATGTCGACGTCTTCTGCTACACCTTTTACGACGACGCGATCGACCATGTCTGCTTAAATAAAGTATACATGGTGGTATTTTTAGGGTTCCGTACCTCCATATGGACAGTGGCGGACTAAGCCCGTCGGAGGCTAGGGGCGGCAGAACTAAATGAGGCCCCCGGTCTGCTTAGAAATTGATGTATTTGTAGTGTAAATTTCGTAAAAAATGAATAATATAGATGTAATGGCTGAGAAAAAAAATCAAATATTTATAATAAACGACCTACCTACCTATATGTTTATATTTTGTATACGTACGGGGCCTCCAACTCCAAACTGCCTCTTACTTACTAAACATATTTTGGGCTTGTTTAGGATTTGATTAAGAAGGACTTCTCGAGATTTGGAGCCCCCCCCAGGATCAGAGGCCCGGGGCGAGCCGCTTCCTCCACCCTCCCTTAGTCCGCCACTGCGTATGGAACCCTATTACCCTGCCTACGATGTCTGTCTGTCTGTCTGTCTGTCTGTTCGTCCGTTCGTTCGTCTGTCACAGGGCTCTATCTCATTGAATTAAAAGAAAATATTATACATAGAATCCAACCGAAATTTCGGTTTTTATTTTAGATATTTTTAAAGTATCTACGATGTACTTCTTAAAAGTATCTAAAATACTTCTTAAAAGTATCTAAGATACTTTTAAAGTATAAAGTATTTTTTTTTTAGATATAGGTACTTTCATATAAAGCTATCTTGTATTTTTTTAAAATTGACTGTTTAGTAGGTTTCTTGTATCTATAATAAGATATAGTCCAGGGTAGGACAAGCGCAGCTCTCAGTTTTATTTTTTTATAAATTGTCTAGCAATTTAACTGAAAAACAAAGTGTTAGATATTAAATTTAAAAAAAAAATAGCCAGATCAACATGTTTAATGGCTGCGTAGAACTTTGCATACCTCTACCGAGAATTTTCGCAGAGAGAAAAGTTGGGAGACTCGTCAAAACGAAGCCACTCACGAAATTCAGCCTGTTAGTAATCACTTTAAAAAAGGGGCGCTGTACCGTGGACTAATCTCGACTCTGCCTACATGTATTCCAGAAGATGCAATTTCTACTTGAAAAATTCGATTAAGGAAAAGATTCTAGTTAAAGAGAGATCAATTTGGGAAGAGTAATTGTATTATATGCACCTGCTTCGTCTTTTCCTGCTTCTTCGTCGTCGCTTCTTGTGCCCTCCGCACGTACCACAAAGCTGTTTCTTAATTTGCGCATCCTCGCACCGAAAACTTAGTGCGGCCGTATTTGAGTTCGGATTAAAGCTGTTAATTTTTTTTGTGTTGTCTGGGTTGAGCAGCAAACGATATTTGCCGTTACGCATGAGTAGCAAACCACATTGGATGCCATGTTTGAGAGCTCGCCGTACTTGCATGGGAACATTACGAGGTTTTGGATGTATCAGCGAAGTTGCTATACTCGTACGTACTTGGTCCAGTATATGACGCGCCGATGAACCTTTCACTTCTCTCAGATCGATTACCGCTTGTACCACTTGACCCAAAAGTCGTGGCTGGGTTTTAGTACCCCGACGCGACATTTTATTCCATGTGTCAGGTGCTTTAAATCTTCCTTGACTACCCCCTATGGCTGATTATTTGTCTGAAATCGAAATAGGGTTTTATTGAAAATATAATTATTCCGTAGACTTTCATTAAGGTAGTTCACCTGTTAATCACTTTTCTTAAGAATTTAATTAAATTAAAATATTTTATAGAAAACAGTAATATCTAACAGCTGTTAAAATTTTAGAGTGATTGCAAGTGCCAAATTTGAGTTCTTTTTCACACTTTTTAAACACATTTCCTATCTCAAGCGTTGAAAAAGACCACGTTTTTCTGTAACTTAAGTGGTTCTTACGAAATTAAAAATCAGTTATAAAGAAAGTTGCGATTAATATTTAATTTGCAGAAATGTTTTAATTAAACAGGAAAAAAGGCTATATGAATATATATTATTTTTAAAAAATTAAACAAAGAGCCGACGTTTCGGACCACATCAGTTTTCTGTAACATTTTTTGTAGGTCATGATTAAGGACTGATGTGGTCCGAAACGTTGGCTCTTTGTTTAATTTTTTAAAAATAATATATATTCATATAGCCTTTTTTCCTGTTTAATTAAAACATTTCTGCAAATTAATAATAAGGTGCTATAAAAGAAATTTTTCTGTGATTAATATTTAAAAAAAAGTTAAGGTTTTTTCACCTTTAGTTTAAAAGTTATAGCTTTGGAAAGTATAAAATTTTCTGCTATACTGACGACTTATGACAACGCTGTAAATATGTATAATTAATATATTATGACTAGTGATGTAAAATGACGCTCATTTAAAATCGTGACCGCGTCATGATCATATGACGGTCATTTTGGTCAATTTCGGTCATTTTAAAATTATTGATCATTACATAACACAGAACACACAAGTAGTGAAAGTTCATGAAAAATCAATTCAGTAGTTTTTGAGTTAACTTGGAGCTAAAAAACTGACTAATGGGTTTACAAATATTTAATTCATTAATTGGACGCTAATGACCTTAGCTGTCGAGCGTCCATAATTTAAAATCTGTTTATCGTAATTCTTTAGGGTTCTATTATTTTCAAAATTAACTAAAAAATTGGCCATAGCAACAAAATGATAAATTGCTATATGGAAATAAACGGTTGTGTAGGAAACCAATACGAAATATTGTATTTATTTTATTTTTCGTATAATTTATTTTGACAAAATAATAAGTAAAGTAATTTTATTGATATTGATACAGTACTCACCTTTTTAGAATTTGTAAAATAAAAGACATTTAAAAGGAAAACAATAAATTTAATAGACACCCATTAAACATTCACAAAAAAAAACAAAAAATTTTACTTTCAAGAACAGGATAATTTAACATTAATCCATTTTTAAATTTGTTTAAACAAAGAAATCTCGTTTTGGTAACTAACAAATGCTAAACAAAAAAGTTAGCTAATGTAATCTAAATTTTATATGTGTATTAATTTAAGCGATGATTCAGGATTTTAATAGGTTTTAATCACTGAAATATAGAAATTCTGGAACGTAAACTGACGCGCTGCTAGTGAGTAAAAACAGGCGTAGTTAATTGGGCCACCTGTCTTTGTCGTACAATCTATTAAGACTGTAGTGGAACAAGGATAGGTGGCCCTATTAACTATATATCTGTCTTTCCACGCACAGCAAGGTATAGGGAGTAAGTTTTCCAACAATTCTTTATTTCAGTGGTTTTAATCTCAAAATATCTATTAACATTTCCGTTTATTATTAAAAGTAATAATGAACTAAAAGAAATAGAGATTATACATTATAGACGCTCGACAGCTTAGATCATTAGCGTCTATATAATAATAAATTAAAAATAGCCGAATAAACTGGAAGATACATGGGGAATTTTATTATAATGGCAATATCGCGATCATGTATGCACAACAATAATTTTGAAAAAAGTTGGTCAGAATCGTCGACCTCTCAGCTATAAGGTCCGGTTCCCAATAGTAGGCTTCCCCACCACAGGTACTACCTTAGAAGAAGCCTATATCTTTCAAATATATATTTTTTTTTGTTATAAAATGTACAGACTACAGTGTAATGTAATTTGAAAGAAATAAATTCTAATTCTATAGAGGCAGAAAGTTAACAAAAATACACGCAGCTAAAGAAAACGTATCAATCGATCAATATTTTTTTTTTACCAGGATCGATTCAAAAATCCACAACGCTTTTCTTATGAAGAAATATGTGTGGTCACAATCTAAGGTCATGGTCAACTCAAATTTTCTGGCAATGCGTTCTGCAACCCTGCATCATAGTAGTATTTTTGTAACGATAGATATAAGATAACGTTAACAAGTAACAAACTGTTATTATTTAAGAGTTATTTATAAAAGGTTATTTTCAAGTAACAATAAGAAACAGTTCATAAAAAATAACAGTTTTGCCCATCATTAGACGGAACGACTTTTTTGGGGCGGATGAATGCTGCCACCAGGTGACTAGATCATACATAGTACTGAATATTATACGTGTGAATTCATGGTGAATTCAGCTGTAGTGCCTACCAACTATTACTAGGCAATAGGCTCAGTTAATTTTTAACCGATTTAAAAAAAGAGGAGGTTCTCAAGTTGACTGTATAATTTTTTACTTCCCACCTCTACTATGGTAGGGAAGTAATGGATTTAGTCCGAAAAAAATATTTCGAGATTTTAACAGATCTTCACGTTTTGAGACCCTAGCAATCGTTTAAGATCATTTTCTGACTGATGTCTGTATATGTGTGTGTGTGTATGTGTGGTCAATTTTTCGCCTTCGATATCTTAAGAACGGAACAACATACGGGCATGCCGATTGTTCTATTGTGTTTATCGGCCTTTAACTTAGATGTGATTAGATTTTGAGTCAAATCGGTTCAGTGGATCCTGAGATATTCAAAAAAACGTTCTCAATGTCACGTATTAACATAGGTAAAAAAAAATATAAATGAATTCTAGATGTTATAATATGAAAAAAATGTAAATATTTTTTTTCTCTAAAATGTATAGTTTTCGAGAAAAAAAATATTTTACTAAAAAAAAATAAAAATTGTACGTAAATCAAGGTAACCATGATTTTTGCTATATTAAGCTAGCCATCAGTAGATCACCAAACAAAAAAGAGGGCCATGCTTTTTTCAAAGAATAAAAATTAAATTGTGTTTTAAAGACCACCAGCAGCTAAGGTTATTTGGGCTTAGTCAAAGAATAAAAGAAAAAAAAGAGTGTTTATTTTTTGCAAATATTTACTAGGTGGGAAGTATAGGACATTAGTCGAATTTTTTTATGTAGATATATTACCTCATATATCCTGTATTGTAGCATTTGTAAACCGATTTTGATGATTCTACTTAATAGAGCGTCACGTCAGGGTGGTTCCAAATAAAATTTACATAAATTGGTTCAGTAGTTTTTTTCTAGTTTAGTCATCAAATATCAAGAAAGAAGTCGGTTAATAACATACGTATTTCAAAGCCACTAAAAAGTAAAAATAAAAATTTTTTATAAAAAAATTAAACCAATTCTTAAAAAAAAGCCACTAAAAAGAGGAAAACAATAAAATGTTGAGGTCGAAGCCGATTTAATTACTATATAAAACTTTTTACATAGGTATCTACTTGTATTAACTTTTTGTAGCTTATTTTGAAGGAGGTTCAATTTTTTTATAAAAAGTTTTTTTTAACTTTTTTTAGTACTACTGACTGTTTAGAATTTAGACTTTAGTCATTATACTCTGATGACCGCTGGCACTGCCAAGATTATTTTTGAATTTCAAGTGTATGGAAATGTCAATCGCCTTTCGCGAATCACTTAATAATTTTTACGCATTGGTTTTGAAAGTCATATTATTTAATATCTATTTTGAACTAGCAACTAATTGAAAATTTTATTGGCAACGGTTATACATCTTGAAAGTAAATCAGAAGAGTAATAAACTTTTTGAAAGGTTCATAAAAAATAAATTGAAATTATAGAATAAATTAAAGCTAGAAGTTGATTGTGCATTAATTAAATTTATTCCTAGCCCTGATTGTGATAATTTTGTTAATAAGATATTAAATACAGCGAAAATTAATTAGTTATCGACATACAAACAATGAATAACAAAACTCGTGACTAAATTAAAAAAAAAACTCGGGTCGCAGTGCCAAACCCTGCCGACAATATAGTGTATTTGCTAATACAGGCATTGTGGCATTATTATGTGAACTTAAGTTTGTTTTTTGACAAAATAAAAAATTTAACCCCTTAATACATCCCTTAAAATAATTAAATTTTTCTAAATTTCAATATTAGACATGGATTTTATCAGTACACGCAATTAAATACACCCTTCCATAAGTAAATCCGTATCAACAAACTAGTGTTTTCATAAAATTTGAAAGTCAGGTCCTGTCGGGCCGATTTTATTAAAATTTTAGCAGCACATTTTAATCTTTACTAAAGAGTTAAATTTCAATTTTGAAACGATTCTGACAAATTTTTCGGTATTTTTGGGCCCAAAAACTTTTTGGAACCCCTAAATACAACCCTGAAAATGGTCCGATCGGGCCCATTTTAAATAGGCTTCTTGCGGTGATGGGTTCCAATGTGTGTACCAAATTTCGTTTCAATCGATTAAGTCTGTCGAGAGTTATCGTGTACACACACACACACACACACACACACACACACACACACACACACACACACACACTATATATATATATATATATATATATATATATACATATATATATATAAACATTTTTAAAAATGGTGCCAAAGTGTTCAGGAGGGTATGAAACGTCGAGAAATTTTGGTCCGACCCCTAGGTCCCGCCATCCGACCGAAGCCAATAGTGTATGTGCCATATTATGGCAAATACACTAATAACAAATTTTTGACAAAACAGTTTTCGCAGAAAATTTCTAACCATCTTTTCATAGTTCTTTTACAGGTAAAAAGATAGAAGTAGGGCCTAATAAATTGTTTGTGCGCTGCGAAATTTTTTGATATATTGACAAATAGTGCGCCTGATATAAAATAATACAGTGAATATAAATATTTGAAACATAAATAACTAACAATAAATAGTCCTGGAATATTGTTATTAGTTAAATGCTATTTATTGTTTTGTTTTGCTTTGTAATTACTGTTTAGTTATTGTTGATTGTTAAAATTGACTTTTCGTTGTTGCGTTCATTATCATTGTGTTTTTAATTATTGTAAATAAATATTTATTCCACCAACTCAGAAAACAGTTTTGTAACAATATTATAGTAATTGGTCATGCAGCCTACCAACAAAATTAATTGTCGATTGTGGCGACCTAGAAGCTAGTAATTACGTGAAAAAATAATGGATTAGTTCGGGACTAAACCCAGGAGTTCAGCATTCCGAACCAATTCCTGAGTCAATTATTAAGTGCCTATTCGATATTTTATTCGATTGTAAATTATGTTCTTCGATAGAATATCTACTAAATGCCATTGCCATGTTTATAAATAAAAAGAAATATTCTATTCTGCCAAAAAACAGTTTTCAGATTCAGTTTCCGGAAACATTTTGTCATTGGATCAATTAATAATTTTCAGTGTCGTGATATACGTCATGAGTATTATACTATTAATAATTTCAATAGAAATGACGAAACGTTGGACCTATTCCAGAAACGTCACGTTCTTGTTTTTAAGAAATATTAAAATAAAATGTTTAATTTATTGACAAAATTTAATGTGACTTAAAATTAAAATAGGTACCTACTGCTATATTTTTCAATTTTCCAAGTAGGTAAATAAATAAACTGCAGTGATTATGTAAAAGTATAAGTATTATGTATTTTAAAATTGAAAAATTCTGTAAATATTAAAAATGTTTATAAAATGTTGTTAATTAACAGTCAAAGTTTAGGAGCTATCATAAGACCCCATTCTAGACTATACCTATTTACACAGCCCCATTACAACTTGACAGTACGTAGGTACCCATAATAATTTAACATCTCATTTAGAAAAAGTTTTCGGCATCTTCTGGAACTTTTTATTTTTCAATTTTGAATTTGATCTTGGCTTATGAGTTTTGCTTTGTTTATAGTTCAGTGTGAATTGCTCTGACAATCCGACAACATTTTATCGGCTTTCTGTTTTTACCAAAAATCTATTGAAATCGATAAGAATCTGTAGATTCAGTGTTGAAAAACTCGATTTCATTTTTTGTTATTCTTTCAGAATTTGTCGTCACTCTTTTGTCATCTATGATTCTGAGTCGTCCATTTTTCTCACGCAATCGTAGCGATAGTTGAAGTAGAACAATAATAATATTATAATCTCTTCTCTTAGTCTCTATGAGTAGAACTGATATTTTTTTAAGAACGCTGTCTACCGCTATGTGTGTCTATTGACGGCAGAAAAGGAGGGTAGGAGTGGGCCACCATCAATGTGTGCGCGCGGTAGTGTAGCTGACTCCGGGTGGCGGGCCTCGGGCGCCCATCTCGGGCAGAATCAACATGTGTGCACCCGGCATTATAGAATATAGAGTATAATAGATGTAATCCCACGTCAAAAATGTTGAAGTGTTCTTCCATTATTGCAAAACTTATTTAAGTCAGTTCATAGGCCGTAGCTAAGTATAGTTTGACAAGCACTGTTAAATAGATAAAAACCGTATAGCTAATTAAATAGATAGCATCTCGATTTAATATGTAGCATTTGCGGAAATAAAGCAACTAATGTATCCAGTTAATATTTTAACTACTGTGACTCACACTATAAAAATTTGCAATGAAAATGGCTATTGTTAAACAAACGAGTTACTATCGCGCAACAATGTTATGGTTTAAAAGTGCACAGGTATATGGTCTACTGTTACAAACAAATTAGATCGAAATTAACAAAATAAATGGCCAAGTGCGTGTCGAACTACCTACGCAAAGAGTATGGGTTCCGTACTATAAAAGTTAATGTTATGCTAAACCTATACAATTTTGAAAAAATAAATAAAGTACAAAAACATTCATAATCTACTCAAAAGGCCCTTTTCAATGATACTCCACAAGAATAGATACAAAAAAAAATTTTTTTTGCCCCCCGTTTGCATGTATGTGCCCTTTATTTTTTTCTGTTTTTAGTATTTGTTGATTAACTAGAAGGTATGAGTGATACTTGACGTGAATTACAGCTTTATAGGTAATAATGGCGTTGTTAAGATAGACCTGGTAACAAAATAAGCCTAAAAATTGCAACTTTGACGGTCTCTAAAACCTACAATTTTGATAAAATAAATAAAAATAAAATCACATTCATAATCTACTCAAAAAGCCCTTTTCAACGGTATCCCGCCAGAAGAGGTACAAAAAAACATGTTTATTTGACCCCCGTTTGTATGTATGTGCGTCCCCCTTAAATTAATCTTCTTAATTTTTTTTCTCATCGTATTTGAATCGCAGTAATATATATATGTGTGAATTTCAAGTCCCTACCTCATTTCGTTTAGAAGTTAGAGGCCTGTGACAGACATACAGACATATACATCGTTGGCACGACAATAGGGTTCCTTTCTGGTACGGAGACCCTAAAAATGGGTATGTCTGTAAGACTATCACGGGTACAAACAGATGACAGTTGTATTAATAACATCCAGCTTTTATTTATCTTATTAAAATCGTAAATTATAATAAATAAAATAATTGTATAATTTTGTTTTTTTAATTTTCAAATTGTTATCCAATATCTATATTCTATATACTTTCATTATTAAAAAAAATTAAAAGCCTTCGGAATTAAATCCTGAGCTTGGCGTTTGTACCTGTCGGTAGACTCGTACTTTTCAGCACGGCCACCTTGCTTACTGTGTCTGAGACATTAACATAGTTATACATGCTGTGTAATGTGTTTTGTTTCACCTAATATTTTGTTTCATCTAATATTTCTAAAATGCCACCCCAGTATGAGACATTTTAGACGTTATTCACGTCAAAATCTTAAACATAATTCATGAATCTAATGAGTCCCGAGCTCTAAGGTTGCCGGACATTCCATTTTTCGTGAAAAGCCACCCCAGTGGGCATGGCGCTGCATTTTTCGCGTGTAGTTTCCAAACAGTTTGCTAAATTGCAACTAAGTTCATTTCAAAAACGTCAAAAACAGTAGGATATACCGTAATCAGTATTATAGTGTACCTACTCGGTTATTTTTAGATAACTTGTTAATATTTTTTTGGAAAAACTCCAATATTTTCCACGTGGATCTACGCGTAAATGAAAACTAACACAATTTCCTAAAATTTAGAAATATTAAATATTTTTATAATACTTGACGTAGCATAACGAATATACAGCATGTCCTGAAAGTATTGTTATACTTATTTTATGAATAATTATTTATTATAACGATTCCCGATATAGATATGAATAAGAGATATTTAAAGAACAAAACATTTTAATGAAGTACTTCACAATCCATAACATAATAGACATGTGCTTCGTATCATAATATCATAACGTGTTACGAATACTCAATGTGTGTTTTATAATATAAAAAATTAACCACACCTGAAGATAACAACTCGTTGCTGAAACGCGTCGTGTTAACAACACATGGCGTCACAAGACGGACACCAAAATACAAGGTATTTCTAATACTTCTTATTATTCATATAGTGATTTGGACGACCTAACACTCTAAAAATGTTTCATTTAAAAAGTAGCTTAATAATTAGGTTAATCATTTTAGCTTCTGACGTGAAAACGCCTATACGTTCGGTTTGGTAGCCAGGCCAAAATTTACGATGGAACGAAATTATGATAAATTTCAAAATGCAGTAACTCCGTGAATAATGAACCAACAGCAAGTAACTGGCTAAATACAGATAGCTTATACAATATGTAAGATTTTATATAGCTAGGCCATTACGGCAACTGACGCAATTTTTGAGCGTGGCGGGCGCGTGCGCAAAAAGCGGAAATATGGGAGTACGCACACTTTGCAGACAGTACAATCATAACAATAATAATAATAACAATAACAGCCATGATAATAATAGGGGCACAAATCGGATCAGCAGCCTCCTCGTGGCGTGCCCTGGACAGATTTTATCTGACGAATGTTGCCGTCTGCACAAGGAGCTAACCAGTAACTACCCCTGTGCAGTATAATTGGTTCCCAAAAGGAAAACGAATAAAGCCACCCACAAATGAGAACGATAATATCTGTAAGCGTTTTTATTATTAACTTCCCAGTATAGAAAGTTATTTTATAATAATAATTAATATGCTATATTAATAGTAATTATAATAAAACAATCAAGTAAGTGTGAAAAACCCCTACAGCTTGGACACGACTGTGCCTCATATTTATATTTATTTAGCAAAGTTCTACTTATTCAAAGGGGGCACTGTCCCCATAGTGCATACTAACTGTGCCCCGACTTCCGATGCTCCCATGTAACTGGCTCCCGCGACTGAAATTCATGTTTATTTTCCCTTTTACAATTACTAAAGTGCCCACCGCCGGGTAGGACCGGAAAAAACGGATGCCGCCCTTCCCATGTGCGCTCCCTCAAATTGAAGATACCTACATTGTTATGGATCCATTTGTAAAATTTCAAAAAGATTAATTTACGTTGATTTACACCATCAGCTTTTTTCGTGTGAAGTCCGTAGACGCATGAGAAACATATTTTTATAGGAATAAATTGTTTAATAATAACATTTCTTTACAAAATATCAATAAAAATAATTTTGGACTATTTATAATTTCCTGTATCTTACGTCTTTACCCGAAAATAGTCGATTGCATCAAAGTAGGCCGATCTTCCTGAAATAACTTTGTATTCTGAACAATTTTTCTTCAGTTATTTGTTTAGCTTGTGACTTTTTCAATAGAGTACTTGCATAAATTCTTTTTGTGCTACATTAATAGAGCAGTAATTTCTTAACAACATGATACTTACCTATAAATTACGTGTAATTATTATTTCTTATAAGCTCAAAAATAAATTTTGAAATATTTTGTCACCTCGCTAAAAACGTTTTTGCTCGTGACTGAGTTGTGACGTCACATATCAGCGAAGTTTGGAGAACGTGCGTTTATAAAAAAACCTAGAAAAAAATTATTGAAAAATTCTGTAAGCTATGGAAAGTGGAAATGAACATTCAATACAAATTTTTAACGTCACAAGCTGTTTTCGTTCTGCGTAATAAATAAATGGAGTAAACAATTTCATGCAAGTACCCCCTAAGCCATAAGCCCATTTCATTTATATTTTTACATTTCAATTTTCATGTATCTAATGCTAACTATAAAATATATCCGTCTGTTCACTGTCCACACTAAGGACTATTTAATAAAAAAATATTAGTAAAAAAAAACTTTTTAGAGACAAACTGTTATTTAAATGCACTAAAAAGCAAAAAATAATTTTTAATAATTTAGGTTCATAATTATAAAAGCGTGGGTCGTGAACTCTATGATAGTTTATTAGTCACGACCCACGCTTTTATAATTATGAACCTAAATTATTAAAAATTATTTTTTCCTTTTTAGTGCATTTGGCCTGGGCGTTGATTAGTCAAAAAAACCCTACATCCCCGTTTCAACCCCTTAGGGGTTGAATTTATTTCTAAAAACTATTTATTCATGTATTGTCATCGGGAATACATATGTGTACAAAATTTCAAATCGATCGGATACGTGCAAGTCGTTCAAAATTGACTTGCAAGTTTTGACCTAAATAAACACACAAACTAACTACCTAACTAACTAACTAACATAGGTACATTGCAAGTTAAATAAAAGCTTGTAAAAAACTGGACACGATCACACGATATAATGATCCGGGGCTGAAGGCATAATAAGGAACCTTTTAACATTTGTATCTTCAACGGAAAAGTACATCACTTCAAAACTATCAAGTCGACGACAATCCAACGCCGCGCCGTTGACCTCCAAACAACAAATATTTTTGGATGCCGTCTCAGCGTGGGCTCCCACGCGATTGTAAACAGAAAATAGTAAGCGGCCATAGCGGTGATATTATGATGCACCAACCGCGTGCTTTGTGTTCAAATGTTGCATATTTCCGTTTAATGTCGTAAATCATAAAGAACTTAGCCTTTTTTTATTTAAGTAATTGTTGGTCTATGCTGAATAGATCAGAGTTGTGGGAGTTATTCTGGGATTTGTTCAATAGAATGAGGGCTGATTTATACACTATAATGGCACAAAAGGCTGCCGACTGCCGAGGCCCACGAAATTTTTTTGTAAATTCTATTTTTATGTAAATTTATAGATTCAGAACGTTTTGAAATTACACACTCGATCTGAGCTGTATGTTATCTGACAGCGTCCGCCATCCAAATCAACCACGTAGCCACTATGCATGATGGTGCAATGTGCATAAGTTATAACGGACACATTTGCACTTCTCAGGATTGACCTAAAATGACCTAAAATTATTAAGAATCATGATAAATTTCTGGAAATATAGTATTGCACTAAGTGATTTGTCATTTGCTTTATGTATGGAAATTTTTTTGCGACGTTCATCCTTACGGCTCGAAATATTATATTATTTAGGGGCCTCAAAAAACCAATAAAACGTTGCAGATGCAGTAGCCAATAGGTATATAAAAATGACACGTTGGAAGATTACATTGACGTACATTCTCTATATTTGTATGTATTAGAGAAATTGAACTTGACCTTATATATTATATGTAGGTACTTATATCAAATTTTAATAAAATGAAAGCTATTCGTGTGTATCATTCACGCTTGATGTTGTGTGACTATTTACATACAAACTGATTTCTGGCGAGGTATACATAGGAATTGCATGTTAAAATAAACATTTTTAATGATAATAATTATAATATCTTTGTTCGCATTGTCAGTGCATTCTCAAACTGTGGATCGCGAGCCACTATCAGGGGTCGTTAAAAAGTTCTACAGGTCAATAGCAAACATTATAGAGTATAATATAAAAGAAGCTCATCTCAACTTAACTAAAACTGTTACTGCTTAAGAGTTGCTAATAATTTTGTTTTATGAAAGCGATCGTGATAACTTTACAGTTTCGATCGCGTGAACATCGATTTTGCGCGTATAGATTCTTTCGCGTTAATGTCGGTTTTAACCACTGAGTTACAAGGTAATAGAGGCGCATACAACCATGCTTATACTAAGTTGAAGCCAGGTCTACC
Organism: Mongoloraphidia duomilia; assembly: GCA_039654895.1. NCBI lineage: Eukaryota > Metazoa > Arthropoda > Insecta > Raphidioptera > Raphidiidae > Mongoloraphidia > Mongoloraphidia duomilia. Next base: position 15,177,922 of record CM077522.1, read on the forward strand.
GTCACAAGGGACAACAAACATGGCGACCAGACACGGGATCGATTAGGAAATATTATTTTCTTCTTCTTCTTACATAATATAAAATGAATGAACTGAATAAATATGGCGGCTGGCTTCACTTTTAAATGCTTGTAGCGCGTCTATTATCTACCTTTTAACTCTGTTGTTTTAACGAGAATGTGTTCTTTTTCTCGCATGTCGTCACGCCACTCTTCTCCGGGAATTTTAAATTTTTTTGCTAATAATTTTCGGATTTCAGTCATCTAATAAATTATTGTTCAACAATTTTTCTGATTGATCGATATAATGATATTGATGTTGTATGATCCGAGGTAGCAAGTAGCACCACGTAATGATGTATCTACTATTATGAACATGAACATATTGCCACGTCATGTTGGGCTTAAGACAATACGAAAATTTGTATTTGCCATAGGCCATAGAAGCTTATAGTCAATCAAGCATAAAATATTCTTTAAAATTTAGTTTTCAAAGTGCTAAAACTAAAACAATAATACTTACATTATGTAACGTAGAGTTAAGTAACTTTTCATCTAATGATTGTGGTAAATTGATGTTACATATTCGATGAACTCAACATTTTCAAAACAGTTTGTATACAATTTGGGAATGGAAAGTTTTTCAGATGCAGACTATTGAAGAGCAAAGATTATTGAATGTTTATCATTTTTAGATATTTCAAAAACAGGCAGACTATAAAAGCACCATAATTTAATTACATAGATATTATCTTTATCTGCAACATTGTGTTTATATATTAAATAAATGTATACGGCCGTTTTGCAATTGAAATTTTTTATTGGAAGAGCAGCCAATTGCATAATTGATTCCTGCAAATATCGGAAAAAAATATTTTGACAACCATAGTCACAGTCAGGTCTCTAACCTGAACCTTTCCACTATCGCGGCGAAATGAGATTACATTATTCACCCGTGACATGATTACCAATCTAACATTCTCCACATGTGCAAAGGAATCAATAGATTTCCACTACATGCGAGTGTTATTAATTGTGGCTAGGTTGTAGATGTGAATTGTTTTACAATTGAAAATTTTTACTGTCAAAATGATTTTTTCCGATAGGAATCAATTATGTAATTGGCTGCTCTTCCAATAAAATTTTTCAATTGCAAAACAATTCACATCTACAGCCTAGCTACAATTAATAACACTCGTCCAGGGACCCGAGCTCGTACCAGTCGGTTTGTGTATGTCGGCTGGCGGATTTTAATACACAAATATGTTATTTGTTGTGTTGAAGACGCTAATGACCTGAGTTGTCGACGCGTATATGCATATATGGAGAATTTTAGATTGGTAATCATGTCAAGGCTGAGTAATGTAAGCTCATTCCGCCGCGATAGTGGAAAGGTTCAGGTTAGAGTCCTGACTGTGACTATGGTTGTCAAAATGATTTTTTCTGATATTTGCAGGAATCAATTATGTAATTGGCTACTTTTCCAATAAAAATTTTCGATTGTGTTTATATTTTTATATAAATCGATTTTTTGGCGCTTATTTAGCTAAAGCTCAAAATACTGTATACCTACAGAATGTGTCACTTACCATCTTTCAGAAATCTTTTAAAGGAGTCAGTCGAAAATAAATAGTGGCTGCAAGCAAACCTTCTGTGAACAACTGTTCATTTAATTAATTGTATTTCTTGTAGATTGCCTGAAGAAGTTAGAAAATAAACCAACGAAACATGGATGAGCCTCAACACATGGATTTCTGTGAAAGGTTTTTAAAATTATTTCTATTTTGGTACCGCTTCCCAATCTTTTCAATTTCTCTAATCTTCCTCCTCCTGTACACCCTTATTTATTGTCATGTCGTCTATTATATTCTCACGGCAACTATACATCTAGGATTTCCTCACCAGCATCTTTCTATGAAAATAATAAGAGCGAATATCGCTTGGAAATTGAAATTAACTTTTGATTCACAGTTATTCATCTTCTTGATATTGAGTGGTTAAACAAAGGCACATCTTAGCCCTTTCCAATTGAAATAATTACTCTACCACAGTTCTTTTTTTCGTTTTACGGAAAGCCTATTATTATATTATTTTTACATCAATATTGAAGAGTCAACCCTTCAGAAAAGCAGTTGTTGAAAATACCGAATGAATATAAACTGCGTATATTGCTCACACTGCCTAGAAATAAATTAATGGATAAAAGGGTGATGAATTCCCGCTGCACAGAAGGGATGGACTTATAGAGCATGAGTGTCTCACAAAGTGGGTTCCGCGAAAAAATTCAGCTTTTAACATTAAATTTGATTCTTGAAAAAATATTTTATAGTACCTAACTAGTAATTCAATCATTGAATAAAAAACTATGCTCCAATCAGGACCGTAATCAGGCTGTATATTTAGGGCAGGCTCAATGAATTTTAAGCAGGATTAAATTTTACAAAAATATGTAGGTATTTAATTAACCATTCTGTTGGTACATAAAACAAGAAACATTTGGTCAAAGTAAAATATGTATAAACTAAAAATATTCTAAAACGGCGACATTTTTCTGTATTGTCGTAATAAATAAGGACTGGCTGGCCAACAACGGTTACCGGAACAACATATCACGTCATAATGTTGTAGTTAGTCTTATTGAAATTGAAAGAGATTCTTTGTAGCCTGATTATAGTTTAGGGCAGGCACAGCCTGCCCTGGCGTACCTCTGGCTACTGCCCTGGCACCAATGTTTTTAATAAAGATTTTTTACATTCGGCAAATAAAAGTAATAGCAATAATAGTTATACATGTAATAAAACCTATTACTCATGCCTCACGGAGTATAAAATTGTAACAAACATATTAAAAAGGTTTGAAAGGCTGATAACGTGCTGATTACTAGAGAATGATAGCGCACAGATCGCAATAAAATGCGTTATTCTCGGTTGACTACCTGATGACTCATTCCTTGACTATAATATTTAGGTACCTGTTGTTTTTTTCTTTCAAAATAATTGCGAATATGAAAAAAACGTCTAGTATACTACAATTTATTGATTTAAAATTCGCAGTTCAATTTTGATGCTCCTATACCCAAACATTGTATCCAAGTTGGGTGCAAACATAATGTCTGTAAAACTGTAAATCTTGTAACTGGATTTTCATTTATTTGAAATTATAGACGCGTCGACAGCTTAGGTCATTAGCGTCTTGATTACATCAAATAACAATTAACTTAAAACTAAATGACATCACAAAACATCCATGAGTGGAGGTGGAATTCGAACCCACGACAGTCAGATCCAGAGGCCGCGACGCTAACCACTGGAGCTGGACCATACTGTCCTCTTTTGTAACTGGAATAAGTAAATACATAATATAATAAATTGCTACGGGATCTCTGTAATAGTACCTACGTATTAAAATTAAACATATATGTGCATGTAAAAATTATAATATGTGATTGTAGATTATAGATTATAGACGCTCGACAACTGAGGTCATTAGCGGATTATAGACCAATAATAGTATGAAACCTATAGCGCTGATGTTATAAACGTAACAATGACTGCAGTTGTTGCTAAGCGGGGAACCCCAACCAGAAACCATTTATATAATCGTTGATTCTGATGTAATGGCCATTGAGGGATGTGTAACCACATTATAACCCCACTGCGCCGAATGATTAAACGTTAAATAAATGTTATGCGAGGGTAGACTATAGCCTGCGTCACTTTATATTTATGCTGAATGAATATCGGAAGAAAGGATAAAGAAATTAAATGTTCTGGAGAAAGCGAAAAAAACAAGGCCAAAATATGTTTAGTAAGTAAGGAGCAGTTTGGAATATAAACGTAGGTAGGTCGTTTATTATAAATATTTGATTTTTTTGTCAGCCATTACATCTATATTATTCATTTTTTACGAAATTTACACTACAAATACTTACATCAATTTCTAAGCAGACCGGGCTTAGTTCTGCCGCCCCGAGCCTCCGACGGGCTTAGTTACTTTGGGCTCTGGCTAACTTACTCTAACAAATAGTCACATTTATCAGGATTTGCCAAGCAAAAAAATTTGTGTAAATTTCATGACGCCAGCAGCCAGGACGCACCGTTGGAGAGTTTTTGTGTGATAGACAGTTATAGGTGTTTTCTATTTTTTATAGTGAAGATTATCATCATCATAACCCAGTGTAATTTAGAGCTCGTAAGCAGTAAGAATATCAACTGAAGTTTAGTTATTAATAATAATTTGAAAGTATGAATTAACATAAACCCATAGATGACTATGGACATTTTTATAAGGTATTATTATTTTTTTTAAGATTACAATATTTTGTATTGAGTATTTAAAAAAGCTGCTCTCGTGAAACATAAAATTAAATATTGTGAGGAACGCACTAAAAAGGGTTTCAACTGAATGGACATAATTTGTTTGAAAGGGGTTTGTAACTGGTATGAAAGGGAGCATGGATGTATTTTCTAACCCTGAGTTGCACCCTTGATCATGCCAGCATGACAACAATACATAACAGAAGTGTACAACATTTTCTGGCATGGATCTTATTTCTAATGTACCGACTATGTAATTTTGTTTGAGGGTGTACAGAACGAAAGATTTGCTGAGTCAATTGGTATTGTCAATTCATTATTTAATTCTAATCCTTCGATATTTGTTCTCAGACTTTCAGTAACAGTGATACGTTGACACTTGACAATATTAATTATAAATTTACTTTTTTATAAACTACTAGCGGTCCTGTCCGGCTTTGCTCGGATGCTAAGAATTTAGTGTTCTCTCTGCTCTCGGCAGCAAACGAACATAGTGACCATTGACGATAGAGTTGAGTGAAGGAAAATCCTTCAGTTAACGACGATAGTTCTCGTGATGAAATCGGAACTATATGGACAATGAACATGCTAAGGTGTGTTCTACGGAAAGATAGGAAACGTCTCCGATAAAGAGCATAGATCGTGGAACTATACAGGTCCAGAACTACCCGAGTCTAAATACACGTATTCACTGCTTATACTATTATTAGTACCGTAAATAAAGCTATGGTGACTGATGGCAATCGAAATCTTACCGTTAAATATTTGCAATATCACATAGTCTTATAATTGATTTGACCCGGGACATAGAGGTTCAACATATCTAGTATATATGAAGGACTCTGCAATATACATACGACATATACAAAATTATTTGATCCATACTATTTTTTATTATGATCATAGAAAGACACCTTTCAAGGAGTTAGAGCCTGCGCACTTTGATTTTACATGAATCTAAATCTCTCAAAAGGAACAAAAGACTATTCTTCTATGAACTTGCAGTCGGATTTCTATAGCTAGAACTTTATAAAGTCTCAATGAAGTTATGAACAGATTTTTAATTTCTCTTCGTGAAACCTAAAAAATCCCGACGGTGACATAATAATAAGTTCATTGTTATTCGCATAAGTATCATAAGTCAAAAAATTCTTGTACACTATAGAAACATTTCTCTATCAACATCTTTTTTACAGTTTTTTTAAATGTTTAGTATCTAAATCTCTACTTTCATTTGGCAATTTATTAAAGAATTTTATACCATTTGGTTCTTATATACGTGGTCTTGGCATATCTGTGTATAAGCAAGCACAGATTAAGCTTATTTCTGGCATCACCGTATCATGATTATGTCAATGAATGGTCACTAAAATTGTTAACAGAATCATGAAAGGAAGCAGTTTTTAGCTGTTCTCAAACCAAAGTGCAACAAAAAAAATTATCTGCTTTTTGTATTTTGAGAGATACCTATTAACATAGTTTTGGAACATGTCGAATCTTGCATGTAAGCTTCTCAATTTTCTTGTTAGAACACGTATTCTGGTTTATATTTTCGGGAACAAAGGTAAATTTTTACCTGACGCAATCGGGTGCAATTTAATCGTTATTTTCCTATGAGTCAAACATAGATAGGGAGCAGTGAGCACAGTCATAATAATATGTAGTTGGATACAGTCCACGCTACCTTATTGTCGTCAATCAGTAAGTTGATGTAGTATTCAATTATATTTCATCATGCATATTTTACTTTGTTAGTTGATAATGTTATAATGTAAATATCATATTGTTTATTTTTGTGGTCGTAAAAACACAAAAAAAATCCTGAAACTGATATGTTTCTTAGAGTCTAAACAAAACTTATGTCCGTCTTCTGAAAGGACAGGTACGTAACTTTGTGACGATACCGGTGCCGTTACCAGTCTTATGAATGGTAACTACGGTAACATCATCGCTATCGTCGAAAAATACGTACCTGTCCTTTCAAAAGACAAGCATTAGGCGATGACGATATGTGCAAGTTAATCAAGAATACATGGCGTGCGACGATTTTTTTTTCAGTCCTCTGAGAACAAAATTCAACAATCTGTTTTGTAGAAAACGTTTCCGTAATGGTCCCGTTGTAGTATCTTGATTAAGATACCTATTGTACAAGACGTATTTGAATAAAAAAATAGCAAAAAAAATCACGAAAGACATACAGCCAAACAAACTGTTCCAGTAGCAACGATATATTTAAAACTAGCGGCCCGGTCCGGCTTCGCCCGAATGCTATAAATTTATTACCCCCCCCCCCCCGCGAGAAACTCTCTCCCTTCGAAGTGAAAACAGTTTTTTTTGACAATTCACTGTCATAGCTCAGCAATTTCGTACAAAATATTCACAAATTATATACACAAACCTTCCTCGTTTATCGCTCTTTCTATTAGTGAAAACCGTTTCAAAATCCGTTGCGTGGTTTAGAAGAAATAAGCGGAGAAACCGAAAAAGGCAGACCTAGCGACTTTGTTTTATACTATTTAGAGATGAGAAGATTAGAGATAACATATACAAGGACACTAATAACTTACACTAAGACGAAAAATATAGAATTATTTTTTGGGAAAAATGAAACACCCTTAAAAAATAAAAAATATTATTAACGAATTATTTAATAATTTTGGTCTTGTTCTTACATTTATATAAAGAAGTATGACTATATTGTAGAAAAATATTAATTTTGCGCCGAATTCTAGTCAAATGTAGGTAGGGAAGGCGATTGTAAAAATGAGGGCATAATTAGAATATGCATTTATTCGTTAGTATTTTTTTTAAGCATTTTTTTTGAAGGCGCTTTCATTTTAATTAGGTACGAATTTAATTTAACTTTTCAATTAAGTCGTCTATCAGTTTTTTTAAATTTTTATTTTCATGTAGGTATACTTACTTAAAATTTTGCATTAATTAAAAAATCTTAATCATACATTAGCTAAGTAATTAATTATACTCTGAAAAAAATGATTTTTAGAAAGTGTATAATTAGGACATGAAAATGTGTTGATTTTATTATTAAAATTTTTATTTTTTCATTTAAAAATCGAAGGATTTCTTTAACTCAGGAAGTTCACGTAATTAGAATCCCCTTCTCCACGGTTAAAAGCAATAAGGCGCAAGGAGGGGAAATGCTAAAAGCGCTGATATTCAGTTTGTCTTTCTTTTTAACACGCTTATATTAGCTTTACCTGTATGTTTGCGGGCTTGTTTGTCAGTTTGTAACCGACTTCTTTGAACTTGATTTTGACCAACTTTGAATGGTCAGATTTAGTTTAAACTTTGCACACTTATCAAGGACCGACGACAATAGAATAATTCAATAAGTGTCCCATTATCCTGACCAGGATCTCCAGGACTAAAAAAAAAGCAAAAAACTTCAGATTGAACTGAAACTTTGCACACTTATCAAGGACCGATGACAATACAATAATTCCATAAGTTTGTCCCATTATCCTGACCAGGATCTCCAGGACTAAAAAGCAAAAATAAATTATAATTTAAAAAAACTAAAAAACACGCTTTAATGAACTAAAAAGTAAAAAATAATTAATTTTATTGTAAAAAAGCGTGGGGTAGTATGAAAATATGATACAAAGCACCCCACGCTTTTTTACAATAAAATTAATTATTTTTTACTTTTTAGTTCATTAAAGCATGTTTTTTAGTTTTTTTAAATTATAATTGTATAATCACATTCGTAAATCCATGATTATTATCATATTTCTAGAACCGAAACCTACTCTACTGAAAATTACGGCTTACGAACTATGTTGATAAGTTTTATTTTGATTTACCTATACCGTTTGTATAATGTCAAAAGTTACGATCTTTTATTTTTGTAGATCGATAGGCTGCATGTTTTCAAAACAGATTCTGCTAAATGCGCAGTTATATTTTCCCAAAATAGAGCCGGTCTGTATTTTATACAAAACAAGATCAACTGATTTTACAGGTGTTTATAAAGTTGTGCATCTTCTAAAATCCTAGACAGGTATCTTAATTAAGCTATGTCAGCTTATTTTGGTAAACATTAAACAATGTTTGAGTATAATACGGGTCAACGTGTTGAGAGAATGATTATAGGTTATAGACGCTCCACGACTGAGGTCATTAAAGTGTTTTGCTATAATTCCGTTTCCTCTTTGTATTGGGATTATTCTTAATTTGAGGATACAGTCGACTGTCCAGTCCTGAAAGTTAGGGACTGTGGAAAATTTGAATCAATTTCCCCTTCAAGCTTTTACTGGGTGAAAGCTCAATAAATAATTCAGGGAAAGGGTCACTTAAAAAACCGATCAAGTGTGAGTAGAACTCGCGCCACGAGGATTCCGTACCGTTAAAATAATTTAATTATTAATGTAAACTGTGTCTGTTAAAAAGCACAGTGTAAGCTCTAATATAAATAATATAATTTACAATCATCGATGACGCCACTGCGATAGTTATAATATAACATATAACTGTCAAAATAAACTATATGGTTTGATTCCAATATAAATAATATAACTGTCATTTGTCAAGCGGCGCTATCACACGCGATTTCCATAACCCATACGGTTTGATGCCAATATAAATAATATAAGATGGCGCCATTCCACTTTTCAGTATAAAAAACATTAATTTGTTAAAATTAATTGATTATTTAATTCTAATTAATATTTTCCAGGTTCCATGCCACAACAACACACAATCTGTGAAAATTTCATTGTATACAGTTTGTGAGACAGACGGACAGACATCGTAGGCAGGGTAATAGGGTTCCATACGGAGTACGGAACCCTAAAAAAGACGACTGTAGTCTATATACTAAATTTAAATTATTATCTATCTTTTAAACTTTTTTTATACATAAGTATTTGTTTTTTAATGCGATTTGAATTTGGACAAATGATTACATCGATTTCTTTAGCATACCGATTATAAATGAACCAAAATGTCACGTGTATTACTCAACATAACAAATTGTCATGTAGGAAACTTAACATTTTTATTGAAGTTTATCATACTGTGTATAAATATGTTACCGTCAAAACCCAAAACCAATAGAAACTTAGTATTCAAATTCGGAAATTACTAAATAGATATTTGCGTGTAACATTACGGATAATTTTTATTTTATACATTTATTTATGACCACCGATTGCCAGGGTTCTGAGTCTAGAACTAACTCATATTTTTATTGTTTTTAATAAAAATGTAAAATCCAAATTATACTTTCCACAGTTCAGTTTAGAATTTGGGAACTAAGTAATATTTAACAAAGAAGTTATGAAATAAAATTAGAAAATTACGAAAAGAACAGTGTTAAAATTTATTTTTACAACGCCGCTATCGAAAATTCGATTTTCGGTACCTGATGAAAATTTTCAGTTGTCGGTTTTCTCTGTTTTTTAACGTTGTTAAGAGAGAGATATAGCGATTGAGTCGCACCAACTTCAATTCGCATAATATACATATATATAGGTACACGAAAACGTCAAAAAGATAGACATAACCCCACATAAATTTCACATGGATCTGATAGATCTAATATTTTTGCGGCTTTTTTTGCGCGCCCAAATTGCAGATACCACAAATCGAATTGTTAATAGAGTTGTTGTGAAAAATATTATGCATTTACTCGGAACGAAACACCATTTGCAAAGATGTGAATTGCTACCCTCGTTCCTGTAATGCAATATACTATTTCATTGAAGTTGTAAGAAAAACTAACGGAGAGAGTGCTGTAGTTATAAATTGTTTTTTATGATTTCAGATTTTTACGATAACATATCATACAATTACAGAATTCAACATTATCATTTTGAACCTTAGTCAGCGAAAGACGCTTGTGTGTTGTTTTAATATCCATACAAATGTCTCCGTAGGTGTTGTTGTTTTGCACTGTAAGTCAGAACGACCTTCATTTTTTCTTGAACCGCATACATTTTGTTTCGGTTCAGTGAGATTGTACTAAAAAGAATAGTATTTTGTGTTTATCGCTTATCATTTGTTTCAAATGTAAGACATAATGACGAAAATCCAAATTATTGTTTGTAGAGAATCCCGGACTAACGACCTCTTGGGTCAACTATGAACTAAGATCTAAACATTTTCTTATTGGGGACTTTAAAAAATATAAGAAGTGAGTTTTTTTAAATTTCATTTAAAAGCGGCTAAGTGCGTGTCGGACCACGCACTGTGCACAGTGAAGGGTTCCGTAGTCGCTCGAAAATATCCTATATCTAAAAAACTACACAACATATCTTATTCAAATAAATTTAGTTGAAAGCATTTTATAAGTTCTGCTTCCTTAAATTTTTTCAGAATTTTCCACCCTATAGTTGAAAAGCTAGAGGGGGGGGGGAACACACACTTTTTACGACTTTAGAAGCGCATATATCTCACCAGCTATTGACTTAAATAAAAAAGTCATTTTGAAACTTCTTCTTCATTTTAGAAGACCTATCTAACGATACCCCACACGCCTATGTGCACTGGAAAATTTCTTTTCATCCCTCATTTACATGTACGTATGGAGTGCCACCCTTAATTTTTTTTTCGTAATTTCACTACACCATTGCATAGCGGTTCATAGAAGATACCTACCTTCCAAATTACATCTATATACAGGGTGTCCAAGTTGACGTTGGCTAACATGGGTAACTTTCAATTATTTGCGAGAAAATTACTTACCTACAGTATCTTATTTAAAATGACAAGTCATTGCATTTTTTTAAATGTGGCATGTGATACACCAAATTAATCAGAAAAATAAGCAGAATTCGAATATCTAAAAATCCAAAATGGCGTCCATAAGAAAAACCAAAGTTCATGTCAATATCTCATTATGTAGTGGATATAAAAAAATTAAACCTACGCCACTGAAAAGATCATAAAAAGTTATCAAAAGATGGTTAAAGAAATTTTCAGATATCTTCATAAATAAAAAAGTTATGGCCAGTTTTCAAAAACGGCAATTTTCACTATTTTCTAAATAAATCCATAGTGTGTCAAAATTCAATTGTTTTTTCGACGGGACGTTAATGAGCACATAATTCTGCACAATATTTCTATTACTACTGCAGCAAAGAATTATAAGTATATCAAAGTTTTAAAATTAACAAAACTAGACTCGTATTAACATATTTTAAGAATAAATTGCTTACTCATTTCGATAATCGATGCCGCCAATGTTTCTGCCAGATCTTCCTCTATATTGTTGAAAAGCATATTCTAAAATCAAAACAAAAAATATATAGCATAGAATAGATGACTAGCAATAATAATTTTAGGACAACAACAATTAAAGGAAGCCTTTAGTGAAATGTTAAAATTTGCATTTGGTAGCTTTTTAGGGAATGTTAATCTAATAAAAATTGAACGTAGAAAACATACCTTAACTTAACCTGATAAATTGTGGTCCACAACAACGAATGTCATTTTATATATTCGAAATATCGACACAAACTTCATGTCCCCTGAATATGTTGCTGATTGTTTCTGTCGTGGCGTCTCTAGAGATCCAAAATTGATCCTTTTCTAGGAGTATTACAGGTTCAGCTTTCATGAAAACCAGTTCTTCATCGACTTCAAGTCGAGTCCCATCCTTCTCACATTACCCTAAAATAAAATATTATCTGCAGGTTAAAGACTTCTGTGGCGATAGCTATGAAGCACATGCTTTTAAATTTTGCACGTATTTAGCATCTTACATGACATAATTTAATGACAAGTGGTAATCAATAAAAATAACTTACCTGTTGAAAACAATTAACCGATGATACAAGTTACAATGTGATCCAAGAATGATTTGGCGTCTGACGATATTATAATAACATGTGTCTCATCACACAAACGCATACAAAAGACAATGGCCGCTGGTGTCTTGAGTCTTCTTCGCATCGCGTACATTCCATAAAAACACATTGCGCATGCGTGGTTACTTATTTTACATTAATTTATTAGGTATTTACTCATTTTAGATATGTAATTATACATAATAATTTGTAATTTTTACACACTCTATTGGAATATTACACAAATTATGTAATTTTAATTTTCTTTATGTAAAAATCAACAAATTTGTTTAACTTTACAGTAAAAGTACAAGTTTTTATTAAGTTTTCTGTGTAAAAATAAATAATAATGTAAAATCACTTAGAAAATCGAGCGAATCCTACCTTAACTTTCAAAGTATTTTTACATCCATTTTTTACAGTGTACTTTGCCTATTTAACCGACTTTCTATCTCCACTAATAACAAAGTTACCCATGTTAGCCAACGTCAACTTGGACACCCTGTATAGTGCCAATAGTCTCCGAGTAAAATGGCCGTGACATACGAACGGACTGACAGACGGACAGGACGAAATTATAAGGGTTCCGTTTTTGCATTTGGCTGCGGAACCCTAAAAAGTAGGGAACTTACGATTTCGAAAAGCGATTTGAAAGGTTCGTTATCATTACACTTTTTGACTTTCTACTTTCGAGTGACCATATTAAGGTACGTGCAGTATGGAGCTGGGATTCTAGATGGTAGCGTGGATCATAGCAGGGCTTGCTTAAATTAATGCATTGTCATATATGCGAGCGTACACAACGAAGCAGTGAGTGCAGCAGGTATAAGCGCTGTTACAAGAGCTGGTAGATACAAGAATGTATCTCACCATTCTTTCAGCGCGCTGACTACTACAATCAACGTGTGACAACTGTCAAATGGCCGTTACAAATTTCGGAATGGATGTGACTAGTTTAATAAATGAAATTTTGCCAGTTTTTATTTAATTTGTTTTTTCTAAGACGTATTTAAAAGTGTTAGGTTCCAGAACGTAAATATTCAAAAAACCGGTTTGGATAAAATTTTAATTCTAGATATAAATGATGAAATTCGCCAAGTTTAGATCGTTTTCTATTAATAGGGTGGACATGATAGCTTCTACCCCAATTTGTATTTAAAATATACCACTTTGTAGCAGAAGAACACAAATATTCGTCTTCGCTATTTGACATTTCAAACGCGATTTAAGCTTATATCAAAGCTTCGTTGTGCAAACCTATAAGCGCTTATAATTTCAGCCACCATCTACCATACATGCTACCATCTAGAATCCCAGCTGCGTACTGCACGTACCTTTAGGAGTGAAGAAAGTGGGCGAAAAAAATCGAAATTGAGATTACGACGAATATAGACGTTTCTATGGTCCCATACATACCGATAAAACGAGTTTTGGATGTTCGTCCGTGCGTACTGCGTGTGTGCGTCCGTATGCCAATCTGACACAAACAACTTTTACGCGTTGAACTAATTTTTAGGGGACTCTTCAGAGAGATTTTGCTTATTTTCTCTCTACTGCCCTAAATAAAGTTGGTTTACTACAACCCCAACGACTGTTATCATGTCATTGGTTTATATGCCATAATGACCCTACATTATGCAACCATTAATTTGTTTCGAAAATATCCAGAAGGGATAGTTTACTGATAAATGAAAATCCGCGGTCGATGCTGTTCAGCAAGAAAGTCAGAGTGGTGGGCCCCCGTACTGTTTATTTCAGATTACTTGCATATTATACCAATTGAAAGATTTTATATTGGTCAGGTTTTAAATTCGTTTTACGTAGTACCTAATAGACATATCATTTTTTTCTTTTTATTACTTAAATTAAGAAAAACATATATTAATAATTTTTAAAAAGTATAAGTAGTCTTATTAAATTTTCAGAATGTTGTGTAACAGTGTAAGTATATCCCTTCCCCTTTTTGCACCTTACTGTTCATAACATCAATATAACGTCTTTTTCAGGTATGGACTTACATATTAATAATTAACTTCCCACTGGAAGTTATTAGTGTATTTGCCATAATATGGCACATACACTATTGGCGTCGGTCGGATGGCGGGACCTAGGGGTCGGACCAAAATTTCTCGACGTTTCATACCCCCCTGAACAGTTTGCCACCATTTTTAAAAATGTTTATATATATATGTATGTATATATATATATATTTATATATATATTTATATTGTTGTAAAAATGGCGACAAGTACTAGAAGTAAAAAAGACGATGTTAGTGTTAATTTTGATTTTAATGATATATTTAAAAAATTAGTCTCTAGTGTTGAGTTTCGTGATTTTTTTCAAGGTGTAGTGGACAGAGCAGTGACTAAACAATACGATGAAATAATAAATAATGTAAATGAACTTAAAAATGAAATAGTTAACCTAAAAATAATCAATCAAAATCTTCTCGATAAAATCGAAGAATCAAACCAAAATATCATTAAAGAAATTAATATAATACAGACAAATAATGAATCTATTAAATCAAAGGTGGCACCAGTGATGGCAAAGCCTGATAAAATAAGTAAACAAACTAAGGTTTGTATCGATGATAAAAAAAATACTGAAACAATAGCTAAAGACAATATTATAAAGGAACCTGAGGCAGAACAAGCATTGAGTGATATAATGATGGTTTCACTACCGTTCAAAGGAAAAGGAATAAAATTATACGTGGGAAGGCACCTGCAAACAACCTGATTAGAATGATGGAAAAAAAATTGTGGATATATGCTGGTGGTTTCCATAAGGATACAACTGAAGAAGATATGTTACAATTTTTGAAAACTAATTTTAATAATGAAAATTTCAATTGTGAAAAACTTAGTAGCTCTGGTAGATCAGTTAGTTTTAAAATTGCAGCTGATGTGAATTTAAAAGACACCATCTATGATGAAGATATGTGGCCGGAAAATGCCATTATAAAGAGATTTCTTTTTCGTCAACAAATCGCAAGAGTTAATTAATCTAAAAATGCCTAAAAACATATCAAATGATGACATTAATATAGTACCATCGAGAATTTTGAATATATATAATCATAATGTACAGTGTCTTCGCAATAAACATTTAAGTCTAGAAATACATTTAAACACATTTTCTTCAAAAATTGATATATTGTGCTTTACAGAACATTGGCTACATGACGGTGAATTTATTGAAATACAAGGATACAGATTGGCCACTCAATTTAGTCGCACAAAGATGCAGCATGGGGGTTCATGCATATATGTTGCTGACAAATTTAAATTTAAAGTCATTGATATCAATAAATTAAACATTGAAAAGGATTTTGAATGCTCTGCTGTTGAAATCCTGAACCATAATTTGACTGTTATTTGCATATATAGATCGCCTAATGGAAATTTACATACATTTTTTGAATGTTTTTCGGAACTTTTCCATTTACCACAATTAAAAAATAACCTAAAACGGTCTAAAGTTGTTGTTAGTGGCGACTTTAATTTAGATTTTCTCCTTCCTACTCCAAGTACTAAAGAATTCTTAGATATAATTTCTTCAATTGGTTTACAAATTACAGTGACTGAACCAACCAGAGTTACAGCGACATCCAAATCATGTATCGACAATATATTAATTAATGTATCAAATTGTAGTTCTAAGATTGTTAAAGATAATCTATCTGATCATTATCCTCAGATTTTATCGATACCTCTCAGCAAAAGTGACATATCACCAAAAAGTGCGTCCTATAAAAGATGTTTCCCCGACAGTAAAATTGATTATTTCATTTATTTAATAACAAAAGAAGATTGGAGTGAAATCTACAATACAAGGGACTGTAATGAAGCCTACAATAACTTTCATGATATTTTATACCATTACTTTAATATCTGTTTCCCTCTTAAATATGTAAAATCTAATTCTAAAACCAACACATATGCTGAATGGATAACACCTGAAATTAAGACTATGTCTCACTATAAAAAACATTTATATCAAATACGCAAAAACAATCCAAACAATCATAATATTGAATTGGAATATAAGAACTATTGTAAAACATTTAAACAAATAGTTGCACAGACAAAAAGGCAAGCTAATATAAATTTTTTGGCCGATAACAAATATTCGGGGAAAGCAGCTTGGAAACTAATTCAAAAAACTGTAAAACCAAAATCTGAAAAAACGATTGATAAACTACTGATAAATGGTTCTATTACTAGTGAAATTCAAATGATCACTAATGAATTTAACTCTACATTTATAAACATTGCAAGTAACTACAATTTGAAACCCAGTACGGACTGTAAAGTGAAAAACATAAACACATCATGTTTCATGTTACCTACAACTAAAACTGAGGTAATCAGTGATATAAAAAGTCTTAAAAACTCTTTTTCGGTAGGATGGGATGAATTTCCAACACATTTAATAAAAATAATATCGGACTATATAGCTGTTCCCTTAACATATATAATAAACTTATCATTTGAAAGTGGAATCTATCCGGACAAGTTAAAACGGTGCATTATTAAACCTATATTTAAAAGTGGTGATCAACTAATGGTTAACAATTACAGACCGATTTCTTTAAATTCTAATATATCTAAAATTTTCGAAAAAACAGCCCATAAAAGATTTCTTAACTTCTTCATGAATAATAAGGTTATAAATGACAACCAACATGGCTTTTTACCTGGTCGAGATACTAATCTGGCACTGTTCAACTCTATAAATTATATTTTAGAATCTTTAAATAATAAATACAAATCTATTGCAATGTGCCTTGACCTAAGTAAGGCTTTCGATTGTGTCAATCACAATCGTCTTTTAGACAAATTATATTGCTGTGGAATACGTGGTCAGGTCTGGGATTGGTGTAAATCATATCTTACAAATAGACAACAGCAAGTGCAGATATCTTCAACTTCTTCTGAATGGCTTCAACTGAAGTGTGGCGTTCCACAAGGGAGTATCCTTGGGCCACTCTTTTTCTTGATTTATATAAATGATCTACCATCGGTAATAAACACTAAATGTATATTATATGCTGACGACACTACACTGTTATTTAGAAAACAGGAGGACATTGAAAATGAATATACACTACTGTGTGAATGGTTTCAGGACAACGCTTTAAAATTAAATCTGGAGAAAACTCAGTTTATAGAATTTAATAAAAAGAACAATCAGCAAAGTAAATACATCCACATAAATAATAAACAATTCGAAATAGTTGATCAAATTAAATTTCTTGGGGTCTACATAGACAAAGATCTATCTTGGAATGTCCATATCGAATATATTCGTAAAAAAATTAGATCAAACATATTCTTGCTAAGAAATCTATGCAGACTTACTAATACGGAAACAACCATACAGGCGTATTATGGATATGTATTTCCTCTGCTGAGATATGGCATTGCCCTATGGGGAAACTCCAGTAATGCAATTATTATTTTTAAATTACAAAAAATGTGTATTAGAGCTATTTTAAATCTAAATTCTCGGGACTCTTGTGCCCCTTATTTTAAAAAATATAAAATTTTAACTCTACCATCGATATACATCTTAGAATCGGCTTTACTTGTCAAGAGTAATCGTGATAGTTATAATGATGTAGCGACGGTACACAGTCATCACACCAGACAGAATAACAAAATATATAAACCAGCAACAACTAAATCTTTTATTGCAAAGAATGTATATCATATGGCAGTTGATATATTTAATACTATACCGGTACACGTGCTAAGGTTACCTCTGCCTAAATTTAAAAAAAAAATGAAAGAACTTTTAATTAATAAATGTTATTATAACAATCACGATTTCTTAAATGATCGTATTTTACAATTTTAACCTATGTAATTTTATGTGCCTTATTATTAACGTTTATTTCTGACCTTTTGTACACCATATTTATGGTTAAACACAAACAATAAAATTCTATTCTATTCTATTCTATTCTATTCTATATATATATATTTATATATATATATGTGTGTGTACACGATAACTCTCGACAGACTTAATCGATTGAAACGAAATTTGGTACACACATTGGAACCCATCACCGCAAGAAGCCTATTTAAAATGGGCCCGATCGGACCATTTTCAGGGTTGTATTTAGGGGTTCCAAAAAGTTTTTGGGCCCAAAAATACCGAAAAATTTGTCAGAATCGTTTCAAAATTGAAATTTAACTCTTTAGTAAAGATTAAAATGTGCTGGTAAAATTTTAATAAAATCGGCCCGACAGGACCGGACTTTCAAATTTTATGAAAACACTAGTTTGTTGATACGGATTTACTTATGGAAGGGTGTATTTAATTGCGTGTACTGATAAAATCCATGTCTAATATTGAAATTTAGAAAAATTTAATTATTTTAAGGGATGTATTAAGGGGTTAAATTTTTTATTTTGTCAAAAAACAAACTTAAGTTCACATAATAATGCCACAATGCCTGTATTAGCAAATACACTATATTGTCGGCAGGGTTTGGCACTGCGACCCGAGTTATTGTATAATGGGTCCGAAAATCGAAATCAAAAAGGAAAAAAAAATTTTATATTTCAAGGTCACTACACTATTTTTACACTACTTTTAGAAATATGTCTGTGTGTGTGTGTGTGTGTGTGTGTACGTACGTACGTACGTACGTATGTGTCCATTTCTTTCTAAGACGAAATCTCGAGAATGAAAAATGATATCGACTACGTTAAGGTGCCAATCGACGCGTATTAACGTAAATATGATCTGAAAGAAATTTTTTCAAAATCGGTTCAGCCGTTCTTTTTTCTTAACCAAATAACCTCCAAAAAAGTAGATTTTACACAATATCTCGCGAATAAAAAATTATATCGACTTCGTAAGGGTGTCAATCGAGGCGTGTTAACGTCATTTTGATCCGACATAAATTTTATAAAAATCGGTTCAGCCGTTTTTTTTTTTTTTTAATTATTGATGTTTCAATGATTAAAATGATTACTTTTCTGTGTAATATCTAATTTAATTATTATTATTAAATATTTATCAAACTGGGAAGTTCGTCGTGTGGACCTCAAGGGTCGCACTTTAGTCCTAATAAACGACCCACCTCACGGCTTGTTTTTTTTATAGCTGATAGGCCGGCCTCAGTTTAGATACACTGATATGGTTTCTATACAATATAATACAATAGCTACCATGTTTTACTCTCAAGATATCAAAACTTGATTGTCAGCTTTACATAAATTGTGTAACTGTTACATCATTTCAAATACGGTACGAACATTAAACGGTCAGTCATAATCAAACTTAATGTGTAACAGACTTTAGTTGGAACATGGCAGTCCGCTCTGTTACCGCAAACAGACAGCAGGGCTGTATTTAAAGTTTTTTTGCAACACCTGCATCAAAAGTTCAATTTAAGAGTCCTGTGTACTGTTTCTTAGGTGATTCTTTATAGAAGCTTCTGCTGTAGTGCGTTAAGTAAAATTTTACGCACTCCGTGCTATAAAGAAATACTGTTTTGTTTTATTTTAAAACACGCGTGTGTAAAGTTGTAGGTACATATCTACTTATTTTATAGATTACTGTGCTATAACGTCACTAATAAAATAGTTATCTAAATTCTAAATTGTATTTTATTTGCTTTAAATTGAACTTTTGAAGCAGTTGTTACAAACATTTTTGTATGTAACGCAGGTGCAGGTATATATTTCTGTCTTTTTTATGTGGGCTCAGCTGGCTGGTTCCTGATTAGCTCTACAGTCATAGATAAAGACATTTTGTCCGAATGAAATAGAGAGATGCCTTCAATTTCAACATTTTGTTCAGATGGAACGCCCGTACATCGACCAATGACATCATCAGAATAAATGCGGAATTACACACTTCGTTAAAAGAGACCCAGATATATTTTTGCTCTCTTTGTTGGCTTCATTTTTATTTATTTATTGTAAGTTATAGACGCGTCGACAACTTGGTCATTAGCGTCTTGATTACATCAAATAACAATCAACTTAAAACTAAATGACATCACAAACCATCCATGAGCGGAGGCGGGATTCGAACCCACGACAGTTTGATCCAGAGGCCGCGACGCTAACCACTGGACCACCTGTCCTCTTTGTTAGCTTCACTCACCGCTTGGTACCTATATATTTTATAAGTATATGGTTCTGACAGCCGCGATGTTGCGATACTCTCCGAAGGTTATGTTGCATTTATACCAGAACGAGTGTGAGTTTACCGCGCAAGCCGAAGGCGAGTACGGTAATCACACGAGTTTGGTATAAATGCAATGTTATAAGGGTATCGCAACATCGCGACTGTCATATAATTCGTCACTTAAGCCACTTGTTGCATAAATATCTATTATTCAATATAGGATAGACTAACTTAATATATCAATACATTGATTGCAATGGAAACAAAATATCATGGAAGTAGGTAAAATATTATTTTTCTATTCAAATTTTACGAAATAAATGACTAACAATGCATGATAAAAAGTTCCCAATGTGCCAGACATGCATCCGACATTTGGAGCGGGAACGGGAACGAACGCGGCGGGATTCTAAAAATTTTTTTACTAACAGAAAATTACACTATTCCTGAGTGACATTAGGCTATATTTTATTTTGATAACTTTGGGGGAGATAATAAATCATAAATTCTTAGCACCCGGGCGAAGCCGGACGGGATCACCGCTGGCGTACATAATATTTTCCCCTAAAATAATATTTTAATGTGTATGATTTCCCTTATCCTATCACTTCCTATACATTTGATTCATTGGTTTCTCTCTAAACTTGAGCATCTTGTATAATATAATATTATTTCAAAACGAAGATATTAGTTTCAGAAACTATATTCAAACTTATTTAGGTATTAACTTATTCACTGTGTAAAATGGAATAATCTTTTGAGGTTAATTTAATTGACATTTTTTTTCGACATTTATTTTGAAAATATTTAATATTTCACTTAATCCGTGCCTGGACATCGTATGATCGCTATTCTATGGTCCGCACCTGTGATTTGTACCACGTCATCTGATAGCCATTGCGCATGCCTAGCGTTTATATGGTTGGCGTACGTGACTCACAGAATCAGTCGGAATTTTACCATCGAGTAGGATAGGTGCGTGAAATGGAGCGATAGCGTTTGTGTATAGAATTTCGTATAGTTTTTTTAACATCTTCGGAGCCGACGGAGCATTATTGCGAGCCATATTAATAAAAATAATTATTAGCCGCGTAATTATTTGTATTAGTTGTGCTGCGATTTGCTAATATTACTATTTTCTGAAAGGCTGTACAATGGTGGAACGGATTATAGAGGAATCAGACAATGTTGAGTTAGGTAAGTGATTTTAATTGTACAACTGATTTGTTGTCATGCTTATTTTATTAGCTTATATATTGATTAGTATCTTGGCACATATGACGTTTTTTTTTATTTAATCTTTGATAGCATAATAAGATCAACGCGCACCAGTTTGTACTTGACGTTGACATAATAGGTATCACGTAACTTCGACATTCATAACTCCCTATTTTATTATTTCTTAAATATTAATGTGAGTAAAATTGTAACGAGAAAGGATAGATAGTATTGAAAATTTTGTTTAATTATCTTGTTTGACATAAGAGCAATACCTATTTAATTTTTTTGTCATTTCCAAATAACAAAATAAGTTGTTTAGATCTTCACTTTGTTTAGAAAATGGAAAACAGTTTAGTAAATCTCGTAATGATAAAATACTTATCTTTGAGAATATAAATCGATTTGAATTTCTCAGAAGTGTCATTTTAAATGTTGTTTTCTTTTAAAAACAATACCGGCATGTATTGCATCACTTCAATTTCGCGGTTGTGATACGTGCTTTCTAGAAGCGTTACGCGTACTCTTTTGCGCAGCATGTATTTGACATTTATAGAACCGGTTCGCAGTTTAATTCATGCCAATTGGCACTACGAACTGGGATATTTTGGTTATTTTTGGGATTTTCACAATTTTATATAAATACAAACACTGGTCGTACTGGAAAAATTACATTTTGATGTTTTTTTGCTTCCTGTGTTTTCATATGGTTCTCTCTCTCGTCAACGCGTCAGCTGCTCAATAGTCTTTGTTTATTACCCGAATTTGTGAGCCGGTTTTACACTGAACTGTTTTTATTATTTCCTTTTACCAAACAAAGAATAGTGTGCATATGTGATATGAGTAATAAAATTCTATACACTCCTCTCTCTGGGTCACCCTTCTGTATTCAAATTTCTTTGTCTCAATGTTTTTTTTTTAATTTTATTTCTTAGAACTTGTTTAGGAAGTATTTACATAATGAATTTTTATGGCGCTTATTTGTTTACCAATTTTGCACCTGGTGTTTTTTTAGGTGTGCAAAGTAGCAAAGTAGAGTTTTCTCCCCTAAAGCCTAAACATGGAAAACAGAAGATCATTAATATTTTATTATAATAAAAAACTTTTTAACAAAAAAAAAACCTCCTTCAAAAAGGCACTAAAAAGAGGAAAATAATGAAATTTTGAGGTCTGTGCCTGCAATTAAAATATGAAGTTGGTTAAAAAAAAGAAGATATTAATCACTATATACTATACTTTTTAAACGACTTCATATTTTAATTAGCACAGACCTCAAAATTTCATTATTTTCCTCTTTTTAGTGCCTTTTTGAAGGAGGTTTTTTTTTGTTAAAAAGTTTTTTATTTTTTACTTTTTAGTGTCAAAAAGTAACATTTACCTTAAAGAATCACACGCCGTTACTTACTTTTATTAAAATCAGCCGAACTACTGAACTGATTTTGATGACATTTCTATGGGACCACTCTGAAAGTATATCCTTTCAAATAAAAAAAAATTTTCAAAATCTGTTCATTAACGACGAAGTTATCCGCGAACACACATAAAAAATATATACGGTCGAATTGAGAAACCTATTTTTTTTGAAGTCGGTTAAAAAATACATTATTTAATAAAATAAGATCCAATTGGTACAAAATAGGAAATCATCCTGCAATAAATTATTGTAATGTTCCATCCACCACTATAATAAATAAACCAAAACAAATTACCTTTTATTTACCGTTGATAACATGTAAGCAACCCAAACAATAATTCCTATATTATGATTAGATTTAAATTTTACTTTGTTGTATAGTTCGTTCATTTAGAGAAAGTATACAGGTAAAGCATATTTTGTAGTTTTTATAACATTGCATAAATTGCTAATTACCACCTTTTATACTGAAACGAGGATATTAAAACATAAAAATGGCTGGCTAGTTGATAACCCTAAGAAAAAAGAAACGAAAATTATTAGAAAATACCTAATACGTTTTTTCAGAGACAGCTTACGCAAAATTTGTCACTTGAAAATTTTCTGTTGTGAAAATTTTCGTGTGGGTGTTAAAATGAAATCTCTTGGCACATTCGTTCAGTTTTGATATTAATTCATGATTTGTGGGATATTTTGATTTGATGTTTCATTCTTCATTGAAATTTCAGTTTGTCATGAATGCAATTTAGACTTGGCGTGCAGTTTGCTTGATATGTTTTTGGAACAAAAAATATAAGTATGTACGTCTGTTAAAAATTTAAATTTAATCCTGTTGTAATAAACAGTAACTAGATACTATAGTTTTGACCTCTTTATTGCGCTGCTTCACAACTTTACATTTAGGTACCCCAATATTGTGCGATTTAATTTGCTTATTTCTAAAGATTTTTTGTTGTAAAAACATGAACTAGTTTTGAAATATCTTGTGTAAATTTATAACAATATAGATGAATTTTTAATTCATTAATTCTATCACAATAATGATTTACAAGTTTATTTATTTTTGAATGAATCGCGCTCTGAATTTACTGTCCCAGCTTTGTAATCTGACAGTTATATGATGTTAACTAAGGTAAAATTATAACTGTGGGTCTGTTAATTCGTTTTTTCTTGCAGACTTTTTCGTGCGCGCGCGCACACACACAATATTTACACATAATAAGAGTACTCATTGGATTCACACCTTTTTGCTTTCGAGCGACCATAGTCGTAATTCGTAAAGAAAGTCTTGTGATCACTAAAAAAATCGAATTCGAGTTTTCGACGGATTTAGACGCTCAACGCGGATCGAAACCAAATTTAACAAGCCGTGAGGTGGGTCGTTTATTAGGACTAAAGTGCGACCCTTGAGGTCCACACGACGAACTTCCCAGTTTGATAAATATTTAATAATAATAATAATTAAATTAGATATTACACAGAAAAGTAATCATTTTAATCATTAAAACATCAATAATTAAAAAAAAAAAAAACGGCTGAACCGATTTTTATAAAATTTATGTCGGATCAAAATGACGTTAACACGCCTCGATTGACACCCTTACGAAGTCGATATAATTTTTTATTCGCGAGATATTGTGTAAAATCTACTTTTTTGGAGGTTATTTGGTTAAGAAAAAAGAACGGCTGAACCGATTTTAAAAAAATTCCTTTCAGATCATATTTACGTTAGTACGCGTCGATTGGCACCCCAACGTAGTCGATATCATTTTTCGTTCTCGAGATTTCGTCTTAGAAAGAAATGGACACATACGTACGTACGTACACACACACACACACACACACACACACACACACACACACAGACATCTTTCTAAAAGTAGTGTAAAAATAGTGTAGTGACCTTGAAACATTAAAATTTTTTTTCCTTTTTGATTTCGATTTTCGGACCCATTACAATAACTTCCAGTGGGAAGTTAAAAATAAGGTTTTTAGGGTATTCCTCGTTTTTTTCTCATTTTCTCCTTGCGTAGAACAGGAGCTATGAAGGCAGAAGATTGTAAGAACGGCAAACATGATTTTTTTTACGAAACTACGGAAGAACGCGTGGGTTATGATTTTAATTTGAAGTTAGAATTAACACGAAAATTGACGTGTTCTTTGTCAAAATCGAATCGAATTTTCGTTATCGCGTTCTAAGGGGTGACAACGGGGGCTTTCTTGAAGGGTGCATATACTATCTCTGAAATCACTTAAACTAGAAACGTGAAACTGGGGAAAAATACTCTTCTCAAGAAATAAAGAAATAGGTACCCACAATTTTTCGAAAAGAATTACCCGAACGGTATTATTTAAATGTTAAGAATCTGTTTTGATTAAAAAACAGAAATGTGGTGATCCTGATGATATTTGAAGAAAACGACTCAAAAGTGGCTTAAGGATCCAATTAAGAAGCAAATACTGTTTTATTGCATTTATTCGCTAACGTTTTGGAAATGATGAAAATATATTTTTCGAAACGTTAGCGAATAAATGCAATAAAACAGTATTTGCTTCTTAATTGGATCCTTAATCCACTTTTGAGTCGTTTTCTTCAGGTATTATTTAGAAATAGCGAAACGGTGGTATTTTAAATCTCATCCGGGCGAAGCCGGGTACAACAGCTAGTGATAAAATAAAAACTCGTGTTCTTGACAACGATGCAATGTTGCAACTTGCAATGTATTTTACTCAGAGTTCGTCGACATGCCGCTTGGTAACTGGGTGCAGTTGGAACACATGTGTCGCAAACAAATAGATGTACATTCAACATTGTACACACAAACATGAACACATTATGACTACTACTACTACATACACTCGTTCATTGTTTATACTTTATATTATATGGTTTGAATTACATAGGAATGCGTCAGTCAAACAATAAAAATCGAAGTTACAAAGAAATATTAAGGTCTAAGGAGTAAGGACATGCTTTATTTTGTAATTATATGCTTACAACAGGAATAAATTGATTTTGGAAACTTGGAGACTGATAAATTAGATAATTTGACATATTAAGCGCATTGCGTCGACACGGTTTTGCCTACAACATTTTTAAGAAAACCCTAGAATAATCGAAGTCTGGCCCGCACAATATATTGGACGCGTTCCGTATAACCGACTCGATGTCGATACAGCATGAGGGCCTTTATTTTCTGAAGTCTACCGATTGTTCCGTAACACCGTAACGTGTGTAAAGTTGAGCCGGAGACAAACTCTATCATCACCACAAAAAATTGTTGAAATAGGTATCTTTTTGATTTACTGAAAATCGTATGGTAACGATTAGCTCACCACTTTGCATTAAGCATGACTACGCCTATACGTCACTAAATTTCAACATCCAGACAATCCAGATAGATAGATTGTATAGATTATAGACGCTCTACTTCAACATCCATGTAGTTAATGTACTCGATAGATGCATAGATAATTAGATGCAGATAATACGACACCGACTGTACTAATGCGTGGGTAGTAATCCAGGTCAGATTGTTGAGTTTTCTAGATTATATTATAGTTACCGTATATTGTATGTTAAAAATAATGAATAGTTTAATGTTTTTGTCCCAGTTGTTCCATAATTATCTAGCTTTGCCAATTTTTAACGACATGCTTGTCAGGTGAGTATTTTTCTAAAACTTATCTAACTACATTTTTATAACTCGGTAGTATCAATTTATGATAGAAAAAGAGTTTTGACTGTTTTTTCATAAATTATATTCACTAAAATTAATCGAAAGTAGCTATTTTGTAGTGGGTATGCGCATGGCAAAAAATACTGTGTATATTATATCTTGTGCGTAATGGTATTATGACTCGTGTGACTTTACATACTGTCATCGCTCGTTAGTAATATAACTCATTACACATCTAGATATACAATCTACTATTGTACATTTCAATACTGTGTGTTTTTTAAGTATAAAATTTTCGAAGGTATTATTAAGAGGTATTATAAAGAGAAGATTCCTATGATTTAACCCTATACGAAATACAAAGGAATTCAATGAGTGGGAGATATTAATAATGTGTTTTGTTGTCTGTAGCCAATATATACATCGATTGTCTTTTCAGTGGCATAGATTTCTAATAAAAATGAGTTCATTTTGTGTTCAATAAATCAGTGCCACCAAAACTGTTACAACATGGGTAATTTGACAATTTGAAACAATTTTTAGAAAATATTAAAATTTTAGTAGGTACCTACATTGAACAAAACTACTTTTGAAAATAACCTCTTCGCATATTATTATCTACATTTGTTCCTTATTTTTAATTTTTTTATTTGGAAAAGATTTCATGGTTTTAGGCTATACTTATGCCTCGTTACGCTATTATAACAAGGGACTGTCATTTCTGGACAACGCCGGGTAAAAACAGTAAAGTGACTGACCTTTATCCTAGTCACTTGTCACTTAGTCATTATATTATATAGGTATAAATTTTAACATACTGTGTTTATCTGTCAAGAGATTTTATTGGTTTATTAATAGCCTTTTTTTGTTATAATTTAATTTTTAAATCGATAACAATACTTCTATATAGATAAACAATAATAATAATTTTTACAAGCTTTTATTTAACTTGCAATTTATGTTAGTTTTTGTGTGTTTGTTTAGGTCATATCTTGCAAGTCAATTTTGAACGACTTCCACGTATCCGATCGATTTGAAATTTTGTACACATATGTATTCCCGATGACAATACATGAATAAATCGTATTTAGAAATAAATTCAACCCCTAAGGGGTTCAAATGGGGATGTAGGGTTTTTTTTTTGACTAATCAACGCCAAGGCTAAATCGCTGAAGCTAGAAACTTGAAATTTGGACAGTTGGTTCCTTTTCTGACGTAAGCATCCACTAAGAAAGGATTTTTCGAAATTCAACCCCATACGGCTGTCAAAGAGGGGTAAAATTTTGAAAGACTAAAATGAACAAAATAAATATTAGTAAAAATAACTTTTTACAGACAAGATTTTATTTAAATGCACTAAAAAGGAAATAATAATTTTTAATAAATTAGGTTCATAATTATAAAAGCGTGGGTCGTGACTAATAAACTATCATAGAGTTCACAACCCACGCTTTTATAATAATTATGAACCTAATTTATAAAAAAATATTTTTTCCTTTTTAGTGCATTTAAATAAAAGCTTGTCTCTAAAAAGTTTTTTTTTACTAATATTTATTGTTGTAAATCCTCAAATGTCAAAATTTGAAATTTTAATTTGACAGCTGGTAGTAACCTGTTTTATCGATGCCGAATTGTCATATTCTCGCCAAAGATTCTCGCTTTATATTTTTTGAGGTTATATAGCCTGTGATTTCACATCTTGACGTTTAAAACGATGACCATTTTTGAATGCACCAGTATCAAATGTCCTGCAAACTTTTTGGAATTACAAGTAGGCTACAACAGACAATTATATTAATCCTGAGTGTTTGATTAAAATCCACTTTAACGGAACTGATATTTAATTTTTTTTTAAATATATTCTTCAATCGTCAAATTTAATTCTTTTCAAATGAATCATTTGTTTTCAGTAATAACCTGACTTTGTGCCGTCATCATAGTAGCTATTCGAACAAAATAGATTTTAATTTTTGTTTTTTAGTCATTCAAATGTTAAATAAAAGTTTAGTTGTAACAGTTCTGGTCTGTGAATGTTTGCCGTAAAATCGGCGATGAGCGATAGTACCTCAGTTATAGTTCAGCATTGATATTGCTTATATTATTAGCCGACAAATGTCGCGTCTTTGTTTCGAGTGATACAGCGAACAGTTTCAGCATTCCTGATGATGCCTACTGTCATGTACACATTTAGTCAGCATTTTCAGTGGGGACCGTGGTGGGCGGTATTGGAGAAATGTGACTGTGTCAGCCAAGCCATATCTGATGATACAGGTATTGTTTAATTTGAAGTTGCTATAATTAAATAGAGCAGTGTGATCCTTGAAAACAGTGTAGAAATTGTCGGAAGTGAGCACTTCCTTGGCACATAGGATCAATAAAAGCAATACTGATTAATTCAAAATTTGCATTTAATAACTAACGTTTCGGTATTCTTCATACCATCTTCAGAGTCTACAAGAAAAATTATAATGTTGATTCAATGGTTGTATGTAAACGTGGGTGAGAATATTTATATGGTGAAAAACAATTATTTTGTGGAAATAAAGTTAAAGTTAACAAAAATTGAAATATGTTTTTATCTTACCAAAATGCTGTCAATTTCTTTCAGTATTTTGTTTGATCGGTTAATGTTGTCAACACCATGTTCATTAACCGATATTGTTTAATATTTATTGTATAGCTCTCTTTACAGCGCCCATACCCATTTAGTTGTAGCTATATAGTATATTTCAAACGCGCAGTGCTCCAAATCGAATAAGCAAACTTAAAAAACTCAGACCCTTATAACATCTGTTGTCGGGCGTCTGTAATTTACAATATCTAACTTAAAGGAACGTTATATTTTTTAAAAGAACTCAGTTCAAATTTGAAAATGTGTATTTTATTATCATTTGTATTTTATTTTGATCTCCCTGACGTATTTTCAAAGCTGTATAGGACATTTGAATCAACGCCAGTTTCAAAACATCAGAACCCCCGGGTTCAAATAATTGATGGGCTTGAGAATTGCCGAGAGTGCAGCAATGCTGTTGTTTACATGGCGTTGCTATGGATCCTCTATTACAAGTCCCCAGTTCCCGGGTTCTAGCCCGAGAGCTGCAGGTAAAAGTGTCAATTGGATTTTCAATTTATTATTAAAAAAACAAAAATAATGAATTGAAAATATGAATTGGTGCTAGGCCCAAATAACCTTAGCTGTTGGTGGTCTTTAAAACACAATTTACAATTTTTTTTTCAAATAATTGGTCTACAAGTTCTTATAAAGAAAATGAATCCTTTTCGCGAAAAGAATCGGTTGAAACAATTTCCTTTTTGGATACAATGTAGTTGAAGTTGATACTTGATAGTAGAGGGAATAAATTTTGGACAAAGTTTGGATCAAAGTTAAAAAAAAATAAAAATTGAACAGTCAAATGTTTTTACGTGGTGTTTTTTGAAAGACCATCTTTTTTTAACCTACACACATTTTCCATTTTTCACTTTTTATTTTGAACCGTTCTTGAAATGAAATGAATAATGTTTGAGAATATCATTGAACGAGTGCGAAGAGGGTGTATCAAAGTTTTCTCAGTTTTTAACCGACTTCTAAAAAGGAGGAGGTGCTCACTTCGATCAGTGTATGTATTTTTTAAATGAATAATAATGGTAAGAACTTTGAGGAGTGTCATTTCCAGTAATTTTAACTGTGGGTATATTTATTGATTAATAGATAGGAATATAACTGCGTTTTTTCTTTAATGACTTATTTTCAACGGACAGAAAATGTGATATCGACACATTTTGTTTCTGAAAACAATGTTCTTTTTGTCAGGTTAAATAAACGCCCACGCTGTCGAGCGTTTGTAATTTACAATCATTCATTCAGTAAATGCAGCCCACATCGCTTTTGTTCACTTTGAAATAATTGAAGCATGTTTTTGAAAATGTTAACGTGACATTCATTTGGAAAAAATCCGACGAACATTTCAAAGTACATAATTACGTTTTCCTGCATCATTATTAATTATTATGAACTTCTGTTTTGAAATTTTTTTTTGAGATTTTTTGTTATGAACTGCAAGCTGACAAAAACATTGATCGCATAAGTTTGTAGTCAGTTTCTTTATCATCAGTGCCCAGTGGGAACAAAGTGGTTGCGAAGACCGACGCTATACAGGGTGTTCCATAAATATACCGACAAACTTTTATGGATGGTAGGAGACATCAAAACAAACATTTTTTGCATTTAAACATAATATGTCCGAAAACGCTTCGTTTTCGAGATACAGGGTGTTAAAATTTGTAGAAAAAATCGTTTTTTATTAATCTTTATTAAGTTTAATAGATCCAAAAGATGCCAACAAACTGAAAATTTCATTAAAATCGGCTCAAACGTTTTTTAGGTATTAATAAAAAAAACGATTTTTTCTACAAATTTTAACACCCTGTGTCTCTAAAACGAAGCGTTTTCGGACATATGTTTATAAAGTAAGAAATGTTTGTTTTGATGTCCCTATACCACCCCTAAAAGTTTGTCGGTATATTTATGGAACACCCTGTATAGTTGTAGGTATTTGAAAAATGTTAAAGAATTAAAATTTATTAATCCAAATTAATGCACACTTTCCATGCCATAGATTTTTTAAGATGATCTCATCGCCTTGCTCAGATCAAGAGCATCGACAGACTTAACTCAAAATTTAAAAAATCGGGGTTTTACAAAATATAAATATCGAAAAAAAAACTCTTGAGTGTGAAGGTAGTTTGTTGGTAGTTGTGTCTGGCAGTATTGGACAGGAGTCCAGGCAAAATTGCTACCGTTGCCCTACTCTATTTTGAAAGTATTTAAGGTGACTGGAATTCTCACGTCTCCCTTTTGAGACGCGCCCTCCAGTTTGCTCAAGACCGAAATTGCATTTTTGTACCACGTCTCTGAAATATCCGATATATTTGTTGTAATCTTTGTTTCTTTTCTTGCTATTCCCTGCTCCATAAAACATAATATTGTCACGTAGGAAAGGTATAATGCACGCATGCGGTTGCTATGTTTCGTTTATATTTAATGACACTCTATGTAGGTAGGTTTTGTTGGCAAGAAAATGCCACAGTTCGAGAGAAAAGTCAACGTCCTTCGACGACGCGCGGTAGCACTTTTCTTTGTGTTCCTGATCAGACGTCACCGGCAAATTTTATGTATGTACGTGTTTATTTTTACTTCGTCTCCTGGTATATTAACTCGTAAACAAGCATCACCTGGACGTTTGCTTTTCGCGCGTGCCTAAGAGTTCACAGCTTGCAACCAGAAGAGATGACAGAATTTCTAAACGACGGCGAGAGCCTCTACACCATTTAATTGGAACGAGTTCCACCAAAAAATTTCTGTTTTTGCTTAAAGTTTCTATTGTTTGTCTGCACTTTGAAAACCCTGAATCCGAGAAATAATTCTGGGTTTTTGAATATTTTGTGTGACACTTTCACGTGTTTTCCAGAGTGACCTAAGTTGTCGAACGTCTATAATCTACAATCCTTCAGAATTTTTGTCTGCTTATTTGTACCGGCATCATTCCAGAATGACACAACGGAAGCCCACCATTGCCTATATCTCCTTCTGCTGATTTCGACACTTTTTCGAGCCTGTTACGCAGCTCATAATATGTCAAAGATTTTTTCAGTAGGTTTCCGGCATATTATGGTGATCTGTTTCTTAGATTTTAATCGTCCCTTTTTATAGCTACGAGTTCGGCTGCCTTTGGAGCGGACTTATAAAATTGAGAACGCCATCGACGAGTTCATGTTGAACAGTATATATTTGATTAGAGCTCAGTCAAGTCTCTGAGCTGACCTTATGCACTAACGAGTATTTACTTCTGGTAATTGACTTCTTAAATAAGCGTTGAACTTTATGTGTTACATTTGTGGGTCAACTCTCAAATACGAACTTAGGTGCAGTCAAATGATTCGTGGATTATAGTACAGTTATATTGCAGAGAGACGTTCGACGTTCTCAGCTGCTGGTACAGAACTATCACTGACAAATTATACAAAGTAATAACTGGTCTGAGCTCTTCGATTAAAACGTTTTTTTATTTGCGTTTGTCAACAGTTGTCCTTTTACTATTCCTACTCCACAAGTAGGGAATGGTACTAATATTTAAATCAAAATTAACTTGTTACTATTTTGCAATATTTTCTGTAGTTGACGCAGTCCTGGATTTATAAATAGGCCGTATAGGCCGCGGCCTAGGGGCGGCAGCGTCCTAGGGGCGGCAGATTTCAGAGGACGGTCACTTTAAAAAATTGTATATCTTGTTTCTTTTTACGCTCTCTTTCTTAGTGACTAATTCATTCGTTTATTTAACTTTCATTCGTTTATTTAAATAATAATTTTCCATTTGTAGTAAAGGAGGCCCCTTTACTACAAATGGAAAATTATTATTTTAGAAAGGTATGTACATGGGGCGGCGGAAATAAAATGGCCTACACTCATAAAAAATATAATTCCGGCACTGAGTTGACGTCAAGTGGATATTTGTTATATTATGCCAAATGGGTGTATTTTTGGAGCTGGATTGTTCCCGTTGCCCAATTGTCTTGAATTTTTTTTTAGAACTGTTGCTCATATTATAATCTCCACTAATAACAAAGATACCCATGTTAGCCAACGTCGCCGTGGACAACCTGTATATAGATACCATTTACCAGTTCTGACTGATATTTTGTAAGATGAGACATGAAATTTGGAAATGCCATGTAAACAACTGCGAACCTGGATATTCTCAAGTTCTTACAACATTTCAAATCTAAATAACATATTTTTTTGTTTAAAATTTGCGTCTAAATAAACAATTTTTGCGTATTTCCTTTGCTGTCTCTTCTGAACGCTCGTCCAGCTTATTGCATTTCTTCAGAAGTAAAGATATTCGCTTTTAACTAATTTGTCATATTTTAGTTCAAATGAAGTTGCCAGCAGCTGTTTCAGTTGACACGGCAGTTCGTTATTCCAACAGGAAACTGTTTCAGAGTCATCAGCTGGGGTTTGTTAATTTAGGGCTCGTAATTAACAGCTTGTGTAATTTCCGATTTAGGTAATAGAATCATTTAACTGACAGGTGGGTTCCATATTTTATGTATAAAAGATATTCGAAAGGTTTTTTTTATGGATGTTTATACATATAAAATATTTCCCGGTTAATATCTCTTGCGTAAATAAAATCGTAAATGCAAATAAAAAGGTTAAAAATTAAAAGGGGCAATTCGCAAATAAAAATACACAGACGTACAAGTTGTAGGATAAAATTGGATAAAACTTTTTCACAAAAAAAAAAAAAACCCTTCAAAACAGCCACTAAAAAGAGGGAAATAATAACATTTTGAGGTCGGCGTCAATTTAATAAAATATATGAAGTCGGTTAAAAAGTGCCAATTTACTTCATATTTTATTAAATTTTCGCTGACCTCAACATTTTATTGTTTTTCTCTTTTTTGTGGCTTTTTGAAGGATGTTTTTTTTTTGTTAATTTTCTTTTTATTTTTTACTTTTTGGTGGCTTTACAATACGTCGTTAACGTTATTAACTGACTTCTGTCTTGAAAACTGACATTTACCTTAACGGTATTACAGTCCGTTACTCACTTTTTATTAATCATCAAAATTGGTTCACTGCAAATACATGGAGAAATCGGTGAACATACATAACAGCTGCCGAATATAGAACCTCCCCTTTTTTTGAAGTCGGTTAAAAAATAAATAACGATGTCTATATATTTAAAACACAAGGCCTTTTATTGTCTGAAAACCGTCAGTGATTTCCACTTGACTGATTTTGACAATTTTTTTTTAAATTAATCGTATGCTCGTTGCTACTTCTGTTTTGCCATTTTTTATGTTGAAACCATCTATATAGGAACTCGCCATCGACGGTTAGGCACACCTATTTGAATATTATAATACTATATACGCACTCGTTGATGACCTCAGCTTTCGAGCGTCTATAATCCATAAAACTACGCACACCACATATAAAATACTGACGAAATTTGACATTAGTTTTTAAAAACTTCACTTTTGTGGGGATATTTTGATTTTTTTAACTGGACCAAAACTACCCGATTAAACGGTTAAGTAAGACCGAGTACTCAGTGAACCCAAAATTTACAGATTTTAATATCGAAGGCCTCTAGAGCAAATTTATAGAATGATACCCAGTAAATCATTGCTATTAGTGGAAATATTTTGCGTACATAATAATATTATAGAAAGTGATATTTATTGTGTGTAGGTACAGTACTTTAGCTACATGCATCGCAAATTGAGGTCATGTGAAATTTGCGTACGGATTGACCGACCGTTTTGGCTATTTCTGTATAGCGATATTATTTCTACGAATCGTTTATTTGATATGGTTTTATTTAACAAAACTTGATATACTGTGGGTGCATTTACACTTCCGCTGGACGCGTTCAGGCCGAGGTCGGATTAAGAATATTCGATCATCATTATAATCGTTCAAGATTTAATGTGACTTGAGAAACTTTCTAAAGATATATTTATAAATTTTGTTAACGCACCATAACAGTGCTGGATTTTTGTAATGGTTTGTTGAACAGTTTTGCCTGATGACACTGCTAAATTCAAGTAAATGAGCAGAATATAATAAAACCGTTTAGAAGAGTTGTTGTAATTGAAAAAACAAAGATATAACACATATTGCTTCTGCTTATGCGCCGATTTTCCCCAAAAACAATAGGACTGTTCCTATTTACGTGTCAAACATCCTACCAAAATTTGGTTTCGATCCGCTTAGACGGTTGACCGGAATCGTACTGATAGAGAGACTTCTCGCAAAAAACGAGTTTTTTACAATCCAGGGACCTCAAGTAGGGAAAAGTTAATTTTGACCTTAATTAATAGGTTCCATTCTCCACTTGTGGAGTTTGTTGTAAAACAATATAAGGTTATATAAAATCGAACGCTGCGTGTAATTTTTGTCGTGAAATTTTATATCGTGTGCCAGATGACTGTTAGAGCTTTTTTTCTTGTCTTTGTGGTGGCAATAAATTTAATAGCAGTTTTATTTGAGCAAGATGTGAATCATTTTTGATAGTTTTATTTGTTGTATAATATAATATTATATGGCCACAGGGCACAGAGTATAACTTTTGTTCTTTTTAGTGTATTTGCCTGTAGTATATGGCAAATACACTATTGGTGTTGGTCGGATGATGAGACCTGGGGGTTGGACCATAAAATCTCGACCTTAAAAGTAAGATTTTAAATATTTTATCCTTTTTAAATGACTAGTTTATGTTTTGAAAAAAAAAATAGAAGACATGAGCATAACTATGAGATGTTGACCTCTTAGTGCAGGGGCTTATGTAATTCTGTGGGATTTTTAATGAAGGAATGGTGTGACTACGTGGGATGAATAGCTCACGAGTCAAACAATCAGATAATACCAGGTGTTTCGCCCAATTTTTTGGCGGACGGCCTACATGACATAAATCTTTTTTTTTGTCTCTGTAACTCGTTTGCGGTTGGTTCTAGGCAAATTTTGGTAAAGATCTTTTTTCTTGTAAATAAAATAAGGAAGAAAAAAGGTTGTAACAATTTTTTTGATATCTGCTACCGTTTCGGAGATACATATAACCATGTATACAGGTGTCTCTAAAATATTTTAATATCCAAAAATGGACTAACGCATCTTATTTAGCATGAAAATTAAGCAAATTTCCAGAAATTTAACTATTTGTCTTTTACCGTACCTATAACTTCAATTAATAATAGAAGAAAAAAAAAACAATTTCATCTGAACCCCTTTAAGGGCCTATGCCTCCCTAAGGGTGCTTTTTAGGCCATAGGGGGCCGAATTTTTACAGCGTGTAGTATTCATCAAAATAAGTCAAAAAGTTCATTTACTTTTTGACTTATTTTGATGAATACTACACGCTGTAGAAGATTCGGCCCCCTATTTTAGAAACACCCTGTATACATGTTTATATGTTTATTCGAAACGGTAAAACCTTTTTTATTCCTTATTTTATTTACAACAAAAAAGGTCTTTACCAAAATTTGCCTAGAACGAACCGCAAACGAGTTACAGAGACAAAAAAAAAGATTTTTGTCATATAGGGTGTCATATTGGGCAAAACACCTGGTAGTACCTGATTGTGTGACTCATAAGCTATCCATCCCACGTAGTCACACTATTCCTTCATTCAAAATCACACTGACTGGGAAATATTTATAACTTATGCCCCTGCACTATCTCTGAAAATGAAACAAAATTGATGACAGACCAAATTGGTGTCTGACATTCGATATCTACAGTTACATTGAAATATTTTTGAACGTATTTATTTTCCAATTAAACAAAAAAAAACAAGATTTTGAGCCAATCCGCAAGTTTACTTTTGAGTTAATCAGTGAGTCCGAACACACCTACTTATAATTAAGAATAAACAACGTACTTTGTGGATTAAATTAATTTTCCAATTAAAAATAGAATTAATTCAAGAACAATCAATTATTTTTATTCGTGTTCGTGGAATTATTTAATATTAAAATTTATTTATGTATAAATTGATTGTTTTTTAATCATTGATACAAATACGCTTGAAGAGAAAGGAATATTTTCGTTTGTGCCTGCTGGCAGGATATTGTGAAATATTGGTGATGATTCGATTTGTTTATTATTATCTTGAAGTTAACAAAAGTGAATGGAAATACTTGACAGATTTATTGTTGAATGTGGTCTTGATAATTCTCTGTACGAGTAGGTACTCAATAGGTAATGTTTCTCGACTAGATTTGAATTCGCATGAAACGATTCGTAAGCAACGAGAAAAGATTAAACATGTAAACAAAGGGGCGTGTCCACAGGAGAATTGGAGGTTAATGTTTAATAAAAATTTAAAACCTATTTGTGTATGTATTATCTGTGATTATCACATATCTTTATATATAAAATAAGTGAAACAATATCAAAACTACGATATTAAGTATGTCTGTTCTTAATGGAATTTGAAACTCGAATAAAAATTTATTCTAAACAAGAAATAAAACTTATGTTGTGACAACATTGTATAGAGTATAGACTATAGAGTATTAAGGTTGCCACAAAAAGCCAAAACACCGGGCTTAACCAATCCTGTAGAATATAGATGCTCGAATTTTACACCCAGATGATATATACTAATTTAGACTATACATTTCTGTTTTTTGTTGTGTCTGCAACATTTTCCGCTCCGTCTAGTTTCGTTTTGGCAGTTCATTTTCTTTCCTGAGGTGGAAACATTGAACACGACCCTTTGTTTACGTATTTTGATCTCTGCTCGATGCTTAAATCTATAATATCTGAACAAAAGAAATGTGTAGCAAGTAGCAACAGTCCTGTAATTTATAAGCCTATTATTTATTAAGCCTAATTATTTTCCTTTCTATTTAAAACATTTGAAGTTCTTACATTTTAAAAACTAAATATGTGAAAAATCAATTTCTTTTTGTGGCAGTAGACGTGTTAATTATTTTATGATGTTGCAGTGTGCAAAGGTGCTAAATAATAAATAAACATCACATAAAAAGGATTTTTGGTTGGCAACACCGGTGGGGGCGTGATTATTTACACTAAATATCACTTAAGCGTTTTGTGAGACTACTTATTTGTAGTAGAATTTACACGAAAGCGATCCTTGATTGTGCAAAGTACATTGGTTGTTTCTCTCTGTAGATCAGCGGATCTCAACATGTTAGTTATAACCGGTACATTGGAACGAAGTATAATAATTTACATGGTATATAATAAAGTAGCTGTCGATCTGTATGGACGTTGTTATACCACTCCCTGAAAAAATATTATGAAAACTTCCTTGTATAAAATTGCATTGCAAGTTACTTACGAAAAAAGAGATGGTGTATAAAACAGTAGAAATGAAACTCTCACTTAATTGTATACTTTTGCGTCCTCTCTAGTTCGCAATTCGCATACACTAAAAACAATGCAAACTTTTAAGTACGAGTAAACCTACGACAATGAACCATTTTCCTGAGAGTAGTTCTTTCAGTTATCCATGAGAGGCAGCACTTGCGGTAGGTACAAACATTATTTATTCCTTATAGTGTCTTGTCATTTTAGTGATATAACATAATTATTAAATTATCATCATTAAATTAATTAAATCATTAAGTTATACCACTAAAATGACACGACACTAATGGGGAATAAATAATGTTTGTATCTACCACAAGTGTTGCCTTTCGTGGATAATTGAAGGAACTACTCTCAGGGAAATGGCTCATTAATTGAAACAGAGGAAACGCATTTATAATACTTAATTTTTATGCCGTCTGTTAAAGACTGTTAACTAATTCCTCTACACTAGTACCGCGGTTGTATTTATTTCTCCTTACTCTTACTACTACTACTAAGTACTACTTCCTTTACGCTTTTTCCATATCCGATCGGAATCACTCCTACCTACCGCCCCTATAAAGACGTTTCACATTAAACAGCTTATTGACTGAGAAACTAAACATTTTCGTTGATCCTACTTAGCTACTTACTTTTATGGTTCAATTTACGACTTACCCAATGGCAAACGTCAGCCACGTACAAGTAACACCTTCAGTTTGACGCGAACCGCCAGTTTGAGACCGCTGACATATTATGGCATGATGAGGCTCAGAGATGGTTGACGAAATGCGATTATGTACTTTGTGTGTGTGTGTTATCTATGTTGTTTTGTCACAGTTTTTAGGATTCCGACTGGGTTTACGTGACTCGCGTGGCGTCCTCACCAAGTCCAGCAGCAATGGGGAACTATGATACACAACTGTAGTGAATACACATTACACTTATTAGCTTACGTAATTTTCATGACCCCATAAGTAAATAGTGGTGCACTGACCATAGATGTAAATATTGTACTACAGTATTGTATTATTACACTGTCCTACTCCTATAAATAGTAGATCTATAATAATACATATTATATTGTTGTTAAATTTGAAATTATGTATCTATAATAGTTTATTAATTTCCAATATAGAGTAATTTGAAAAAAATTCATTCCAACAGTGTCACTTACCTACAGCTTATGATAAAATATAAATAGGTAAATGCGGTGCAGTACATAATACATTTGCAAAATTTGAAATGCTCCCGACCGACCAATCACAACTCAAGAAACAAAGGGACACGAGCTGATCACCCATTCATATCACTATCTTGAAAATTAACAGACTAAACAGCGTTTACCCGTAGTATTTGTGAGTCCATCTGAGAATTTTGAGTATTAAACATTTGAATGATAAATTTGAATGTTTTTTTTTATATATAACAGAATTAGCCGCGGGATATCGGTACAATTATTTTATACCTTTTATATCAATGCGGTTTTCTATTTAAAATAGTTATTTTTTTATTTTTTAGTGCTAAATTACACAAAAATACAGACATCATTATCTAGATATTAACTTGCAGGTAGTTTTAGCTGTTGTACCCGGTTTCGCTCGGGTGCGTCTTAGAATACCATAACGTTTCGCTCAATCTGAATAGCGATGGTAACTCAGAAAACCCACCGCTTTCCCGTTCACCCATTCGTGGTTCGGGTAGTTTTTTCGAAAGACTATCGAACATGCATTTCCCCTTTTTAAGGACAGTTTTTTCCCGGGTTCTTTACGTTCCTATATAGCTTAAGCGGTTTCAGAGAGATACGCGTACCCTTCAAGAAGATTCCACCCACATCTTCACCCTCTAGGACGCGAATATTTAAAATCCTCGGTTTTGTCACAGAACGTTTGTCAGACTTCGCGCATGCTCGATGTATTTAGGACCTAGCCGCTATAATAGTTTTTAATCTATACGTGAAGAC
Source organism: Mongoloraphidia duomilia (assembly GCA_039654895.1). Lineage (NCBI taxonomy): Eukaryota > Metazoa > Arthropoda > Insecta > Raphidioptera > Raphidiidae > Mongoloraphidia > Mongoloraphidia duomilia. The sequence continues at coordinate 15,218,364 of CM077522.1, forward strand.
GAAATAGAAAATAGAATTATCAACTCTTGAACGACCTTGAAATCAACACAACGTTATGTATTTAACCTACTAATTCCATATTTAACTTTACTGATTGTTTTGTTTGTGATTGGCTTGTATTATATTATAAGGTGATCATGTGATGCAATTATTTTTATCGTCTTATTTTTCTTTTTAATTTGAGACAAAAGTTTTGCGAAGTACGTGCTGAGCAGCGGGGGAAAATGTAAAGCAAGTGGGGCATATTATAGGTATATTAAGCAGAAGCTTAATATACCTATAATATGCCCCACTTGCTTTAAATAAATAAATCCGGATAAACGACTATAGTCTAACGTCCTTCCTCATAAAATTCCAAACAATATACCTACGATTAAATTAAAGTTTTAAATCGGTCCAGAAGTTTCTGTGATAATCGCGGCCATACATAGAAGTATGGCCGCGATTATCACAGAAACTTCTGGACCGATTTAAAACTTTAATTTAATCGTAGGTATATTGTTTGGAATTTTATGAGGAAGGACGTTAGACTATAGTCGTTTATCCGGATTTATTCGGGCGACCCGGAATAAAATAAAATACAGACGTACCAAGATCAAACAGAAGTTTGTTACGTGAATTTCTTGTTTTGTAAAACGTTGAGAATCTGTCATAATTATTGATAAAAGAATAAAAATTTCTCGAAAATTCATATTAATATCAGTTGTACTAGATTATAAGTAATCTTGTGGTAAAATGTAATAATGTTTTTTTATAACTTCTATAAATAAGCTTATCAGTCATAATTATTAATCTTAAATGGATGTTTATTAGTGTATTTGCCATATGGCACATACACTATTGGCGTCGGTCGGATGGCGGGACCTAGGGGTCGGACCAAAATTTCTCGACGTTTCATAGCCTCCTGAACACTTTGGCAGCATTTTTGAAAATGTTTATGTATATATGTATGTATATATATATATATTTATATATATATTTATTTATATATATTTATATATATATGTGTGTACACGATAACTCTCGACAGACTTAATCGATTTATACGAAATTTGGTACACACATTGGAACCCATCACAGCACGAAGCCTATTTAAAATGGGCCCGATCGGACCATTTTAAGGGTAGGTTTTAGGGGTTGAAAAAAGTTTTTGGGCCCAAAAATATTGAAAAAAATCTCAGAATTGTTTCAAAATTGGAATTTAACCCTTTTGTAGCGATTAAAATGTGTTGCTAAAATTTTAATAAAATCGGCCCGACAGGACCGGACTTACACATTTTATGAAAACACTAGTTTGCGATTAGTGATTTATTTGTTGACGGGTGTATTTAATTTGGTACAGAGGTTGCATTGATAATAATATTGAAATTAAGAAAAAAAATATTATTTTAAGGGATGTATTAAGGGGTTAAATTTTTTATTTTGTCAAAAAACAAATTTATGTTCACATAATAATGCCACAATGCCTGTATTAGCAAATACACTATATTGTCGGCAGGGTTTGGCACTGCGACCCGAGTTTTTTATTTTTTATTGACGCATTTTATGTAATATGAAAATCATTATTATTGTCCCTAAAAAAATAAAAACAACAATTAATAATAAATGTATGTATATAAATAACTTCGTAAATTTTATAGAACTTTGGTTACAGTTGAATTCAAAATAGTCATCCGTTTTGATATCAACTGGTTGTCTAATGAAATAAATTCGGTAGCTACAATAATACTGTTAATACAACATCTTTTCTGTTCTTCCTTATCTAAAGATATTGTCTTAGAACTTTTTCTGCTAGTTACATTTTGAAGATGTTCTGTTTTAATCTTGGAGAACGAGATAAAGATGATTGTTTATTAATCTTTTTTTTTATTTAAATGATTGCCTATATTATAAATGATTATTTACTATTGTCGACGTTCTTGTGACTAGTACTTAAATACGAATGATTAATTTATACATTATAATTCCCTTATCAGTTATTATTTTGGCATAATATGCGCAGTAATAAATAACGACGTTCAATGTGTTCATAATTATTTGTTAAATGTTATTGAGACGATAACAGATTGAAGCTCACTTGAACACTTTGATCAGATATAGATAGTTTTTTCTCTGTAAGACTGTAGACGCGTTTTTCTGTCATAGGGGAAGATTATATGAGGCTGTTGAACCTTAATATATAGTTTCACTTTATTGCAGAAAATCAACCAGCATGCATGTTTATTATTAATTAACTAATTAATTACCTATGTTGCTAATTGTATGGTTAGCAAACACGTCATTCGCACTGCTGTAGATAGACGGGCAGGCAATCGATCCAGTGCCAGATGAGTATTTAAAATTAACCCCTAAACACTAAAATATAGGGACAAAAATAAAAAAAAACGAATCGTTTCGAAATCTTTTAAGCTTTCGGGGATTTTGCAAAATAGGACACAATTTTATATTCTGACAGGACGTATTTTCGAATTGTATTTAGATAATAGCTTGAAACTAGGCGAGATATACCCTTTTTTCACGCGTTCCCATTTGCAATTTGATTCTGGCATGTCGTCTAATTTAGATCTACCTAGCCAAGTTCAACGAAATAGGTCCAATCGTTTTTGTGATGCCCGATGGACAAATAAAAATCAATATAATAGAACAAAATTTATTTAAATATTTTTTACTTCTTTTTGCTATATAAGTAGTTGGTCCCGTCTTTATTAAACGTCTACAGTCTACAATTAATCAACCAATCAGCCGTTTTATTAAAAATTACCCTCTTGAATGAGACATCTTATTCTGTTAGCTTCCCTGTCTTAAATTTCATACCCTTGCACTTGTCAAAATATACGAACCATTACACAATGAATTATAAAAAAGCAAAATTGGGCCAATTACGTCCGTGCGTTTAAAATGGCTTCGAAAATGTCAGCATTAGACGGGAAAAGGAACAGTTAGACTGCGCATATTTATTATGTAATAAACAAAATAACATCGCCTGAAGACCGGACGTGCCTTTCTGTGTGATCTGTGTTAACCACTTTGCTTATCTTGCAAATATCGTACTTACCCACATAATTTATATCCCCTACTTCTATTTCGTATATACCGTCTGATTGAAAATAAGTACATAACAACTCTAGTTGAGCATCTATAATCTACAATCTATCTAACCATAACAACTCTAGGATTTGGGCATTCAATAACATGAATAAGTCGTTTAAAACTATCAATTAAAATCGTCGTAAATGAAGTATGTATATATTCAAACACCTTTTTTAAAGTTTTGAAGATTAGGTAATATTATAATTTTGATTGCTAGCTTATTGCATCCAGCCTGATTCGTCAGAAAAAATCTGTCAGTGCGCTTAAGTACTAGTAATGAATCATCAACTAAATTTTGATTCTTCTGCGGTACAGATAAACTCTACCTTTCAAAAAATCATAGAAGTCATCATCCCCATTGGTAATAATTTGCTCCTAAATTAAGAGAAAAATATTATGAATGCCTTATTAATTCATCAAATTCATTTAAGAACTTGTTCATTGATTTACTGTCTATAACTTTTATTAATTTAATCTTCAACTATTTGATTCGTTTCATTAACTATCCAGCTACATTCATTCATTAATAGTTCAACTTACTGATTCACGGAACTGTCCGACTTGTTCATTCAGGAACTGTCCAAATCTGCAGTGAAAAAAAGCTTAAAAAACCTTCAAAAAAGTCACTAAAAAGGAGGAAAATAATAAAATTTTGAGGTCGGCGCCAATTTACTAAAACTTTTTATATATCTACTTTAATTTTATTAAATTGGCGCCGACTTCAAAATTTTATTATTTTCCTCCTTTTTAGTGACTTTTTTGAAGGAGATTTTTCTTTAAAGCCATTTGATCTATGGTTCTCGGAAGCTATGTGCGCTCTAATATTTAGTTGATTTGATCTGAATTTTTACGTAACTAAGTAAAGTAAAAATGATTATTTGATCTCTTTTTAATTAGAAGTAAGCTGCTTTTGTTGTTAAAATGATTGGATTTATGGACGTGCAGTAGGCGTGTTGATTTTAAATAATTAAAAGTCATTTATTGAAGTCCCATGAGCGTTTTTATTATTTTTACCAATTATTCGAATATATTCGAATATATTCGAATATTGGCTAAAATTTGAGCGAATATTCGAATACCTGAAACATCCGAATATTTGCATGCCCTATCTACAATACGTAGTTAGCACGTTATTAACCGACTTTTGTCTTGATATTTGATTACTAAACTAAAAAATAAGAAAACTACTGAACCGATTTTAGTAAAATTTATGTGGAACCACCCTGAAGGTATGTCTTATTAAATAAAACAAGAATAATCAAAATTGGTTCATAATTACAGGAGATATGAGGTGACATACATAAAAAAATAAAAATGCAATATAAAAAAATCAGTCGAACTACTAAACCGATTTAAGTAAAATTTATATGGGACCAACTCGAAGGTATGCCCTATTAAACAAAAGAATAATCATTAAAATCGGTTCAGCCATTCCTGAGTAATTGGTGTACATACATAAAAAAAATCAAATTGAGAACTTTTTTGAATACTATGAAGTATTAGAAATACCTTGCATTTTGTCCGTCTTGTGACTTCTTGTGAATTTACACTACGCGTTTCAGCAACGAGTTGCCATCTTCAGGTGTGGTTAATCATTTTTTAAAAAACACATTGAGTAATCGTAACACTATATAATATTATGATGCTAAGCACTGTGTATTATGTCGTGGTTTGTGAAGTACTGATTTAAATTTCGAGATTTTATGATAATATTCATATAGTGACTTGAAGACCCAACACTCTAAAATTGTAACTTTTTTGAAGTCTGTCAAAAATGAATTCAGTGTCTTTCATTTGATTCGTTTACACGTATAGTATGTACACACGGTATATGTCAGGACATTTGCGTATAATTTTAATCATTAAATTACAAGTTGTCAGCGACAGGTGTTTAATTTTTCCGCTCACGTCATTGTGAAAAACAATATCATATTCTGCAGCAGAGCTAGCTTCGTATGCACGTTATTTGTAAACAAACGTGACACAAGGGATTAATTACATTCGGCGCAATTAATTATTTCACGGATGATTTATTTTCATTGCCTCCGTGCGAGCCGCAATAATTGCAAATCGTGTCACGAGTTTTATTGCGCCAATTTTCCTGTTTCTGTGCGCCACGATAATAAATTAGATTATTCATAACAACAATTGCTAATTAGCCTTTTGTTAGATGAGCGTTAACCTTGATCCGATGTAAAGAAAATACAATAATATTGTGACTAGTTTTCTGATGTTATGCCGGAAATAACATGCATAAATATTTGTTCAAAGAATGTTCATTGAAAAGTTCATCGAAAAAAATACGCTGTGTCTGTGAGCAAGTTTTGAAATAGTAGATTCGAACTCCTAGAGACATCAAAATGTGCAGATATGTCAAAATTTTTCATTCGCAAAATCGGACCCATTACAACTTCCAATGGGAAATTAATAAAAACTAATTTCATGTTATGAAAAAGTATGAAAGGTAGCTGAAAAACAATGCACATGCTCATTAACATTTAATAACACTATCTTTTTGGTTCAATGTGTGCCAGGCTTAAAAAAAATCGTGCCAATGAAGCTGTCAGATGGCACGCAATCGGGTTGAGTTTTCGAAACGTTCTGAGTGCAATTATTACACTAGCATTTCGTGTTTGAGTTTTTACTGAATAAACGTGATAACGCAATAATTATATCAAAATAAGACACAACATTTTAAACCCGATTTAAACCATAAAAAACTCCGGTTCCGATATTATTATGGTTACACACTATACTTGAGTTGAACACTGTAAGAAATGAGAAGGCCGATTACATAGATTATTGATGGTTCATTTGTAGCCAGCGATTAATCTGGTAATAGGCGCACAAAGAGACAATTGCGCATGCGTAGTTACTAATTTTACATTAATTTGTTTTGTATTTATCCATTTTATATATGTAACTATACATTTTATTTTGTAATTTTTACACATTTTATTGGAATATTACACAAATTATGTAATTTTAATTTATTTTATGTAAAAATCACAAATTTGTTTAGCTTTACAGTAAAAGTCCAAGTTTTTATGAACTTTTCTGT